>OZ017773.1:37190226-39825036 GCA_963969385.1 Philonicus albiceps
ATTAACTTTAGCAAATCATATCGGTTGGATGGCTATGTGAATGAAGATGTAAATAAATCTCATACGGTAAAATTTTCCAAGAATTATTTATTTTGTTTTATTTAATGTATTTTTTTAGACGTTGCAAACGCCGCCTACACCATCAACGCCAGCAAGTTTGCCACAAGGAGCTGAAATTAAAATTCCAAGCGTAGGAGCAACACCTATTGCTGTGTCTACAACTTTACCTGCTGCAGTTGTGCAACTATCGCAACAAGGTAAGGCAATTCTGTTTTTCTCCAGATTTCATGCTGTTCAGTGTAAATATTGCACTAGATATTTTCTTGTCTGTAATTATGTTCGAAAAGATAGTTTAAGTAAAATTCAATGGTGCGAAATTTTGTTCATTCGTTGTCATTTTTGGATTGTTTCAATTTTTATTACATCGAAAACCGTCACGGTATCGTACCTTGAACCTTATATAATTTAAAATAAACTTTTAATTTTACAATGCTTTAAACACATTCTTTAAAAAAGAAACAAAAAACAAATAAAACTTCACACTAATTGGATATTGGGACTATTTGCGTACTTCTTTTCTTAGGTCACATACCCGGAAGACCCCAGGGGGGTCGACACGGGATGGTGTTCGGTCAAATTCCAGTCCCACATACCGTAGGGAATTCTCCGGTTCCTCTGGTGCCAGGTAGCACCTTTCTCATTTTCATAATACCTTTTTTCGTGTTATGTTTTATTTGCGATTTCTTTTTATAATCTTATGTCCTTGATTTGCTTTAGGAAGGCATACTTTCTTCAATTTTTAACCCCAATCTAGTGTTCACTCGATTTTGTAATCACACTTTTGTAAATGGTACTGAAGTCTGTTTTTGTTTAATACTCCTACATAAATTTGTCCATCTTTTTATTTTTCTTTGGGCTACATTAAAAAACTAAGATAATCTGTTAAATTTTGTTCAATTTTCATATATTCGTTAATTCCTCACATGACTGTCAAATTATATTTGCTTCTTCATAAGCACATTTTCATTATCGATTTGGGCTGCTTTGCGAATTTTTTAATAAAGAAGTAAATTAGCAATTCCTATAATTTTGATAATACCAATCCCATCATATATTTCCACCAAAAATTATTAATTCGTTTTGCATTAATAATTAAAACTTCACTTCATTCTTGCCGTTTAATATTTGTAAACTTAACCCACATTGAGGTAAATTCCAATTTTTAAAAATTTCCTAAGTAACATCGCTTCTTTTCATTTAATTTTTTCTCGGAAATGGGGTACAACCTTAAAATCTAGGGTACGTCTTCTCAAGGCGAATTAATTTGCATTTATTCGGAATTATGGCCTTTTATTAAAGGTGATATTAAATACACGTAATTACAAAGAGTTACATTTGTTCTAAATCTGACCTTTTAAAATAATTGGTATTAAATTACAAAAGAGATAATCCTAAATTTCCGTTGTTTGCAAAATTGTTAATGAAAGTGCAAAAAGCAACTTCCCAGCCTTAAAATATTTGAGCGTTGATCTTTATGTCTTTGGTGTAAGATTAAATTTTTTTTAGTTTAATATTTCAATTTTATCTTAAAGAGGGATAACTGGATAATGGGTAAGCAAAATGTTTGTTTTAAAGATTATACTATGCATCTTGAAATTTTCGGAAACAATAAAGTTCCGTTTCAAGAAGAAAATATGATAAATGATTGGCGAAAACTCAAATACTAATACAAGTTATATTGAAAATTTATTCATAATATGCATAAACATAGACATTTTTTGATGATTTATTAAAAAATGACAAAAAATTGATTTTTATCAACAGTGTTTCTTTTGTTAAAAAAGAGAAAAACGACTACACCTAAGAAGCTCTAGATATTTTTAAAAAAAAACCGTCAGGTCTTAGGAGTAAGTCGCAGAAATTTCTGGGCAGCCATCCATATGAAAGGAAAAAACATGTATTTTGCAAAAGTAGAGGTTTCCTAGGTTACTAGGTCCTATTTACTACACTATAAGGATAAGATCAAATTGCGACGAGCAATCAGCCCCTAGCCTATTCAAAATTTAATACATATTGGCTTTTGTTGAGTTTTCCATATTTTTGTTACAATTTTTTATCTAAAGATAGGATTTACTTTGAACACGTATTTTTTTTTTTTTTTTTTTTTATACACATCAGATCAAGAATAGTCAACTATTTATTTTGTTACAATAAGTTGCAGAATCGAGAGTTTACAGGGTAAAATTTGAAGTATGCCGTTCCTCGTTATGGTTTAAATATGAAGTCAAACCGCCTTTCATTTTGAGGCATGTATTTTCAGTTAAGAATAAGTTGATACCATTATAAAGCATGCTAAATGTTCAATTACCAATTGGTTAATTTTTAAATTTTATGTGAGTAATTGCAACATGTTGTTTTACCTATAGAACGTAAAAAATTGATTATTTATTAACAGTAAATATGTACTATTAAAGGTGGAACTCCATTAGTACCTGATATTCCCAGCAACACGAGCAGCATATCCGAAAAACGGAAAACATCAAATACCACGACAATCGGATCAGCATACGCACAAAGTCCAAACACCGCTAATGGTGTTCAAGAACAATTCTCTGTCAAGGCAAAACAAGAAGTTTATGTTATGCAGAGGATATCGGAACTACAGAGAGAAGGACTATGGACTGAAAAGCGTTTGCCAAAGCTGCAGGAACCAACGCGTCCAAAGGCTCACTGGGACTATTTGCTCGAAGAAATGGTTTGGCTTGCTGCTGATTTCGCTCAAGAAAGGAAGTGGAAAAAAGCTGCAGCCAAAAAATGTGCGCGAATGGTACAAAAGTACTTTAACGATAAGGCCAATGCTGCCCAAAAAGCGGAAAAGGCTCAAGAACTTCATTTGAAGAGAGTAGCGGCCTTTATCGCGAAAGAAATCAAAGTATTTTGGTCAAATGTTGAGAAACTTGTGGAATTTAAACATCAGACAAAATTAGAAGAAAAACGAAAGAAAGCTCTTGATCAACATCTCAGTTTTATTGTCGACCAAACTGAAAAATTCTCTCAACAGTTGGCGGAAGGGATGAATAAATCGGTTATGGATACAAGTGCAGTTCCTAGTTTGAATTCAAGCCGGATATCCTCGCCAAAACGAGAAAACATGTCAGATGGTAAATATTTCTTTTGCGTACATATTTTGATAATTTTTGAAATGATGATTTTAAAGTCCATGATTGTCGATTACTTCTATTTTTGAAATAATTCGCATTTAATGATTGCTCGCATTTACGAGGCATTTGTCTGATTCACTACAAAGAATTTGTTAAATTTTAGAACTTTTAAACAAATTAAATAAACGATTTTACTTAATTCTTTTTTTAACAGACGAATTTCATCCTGAAAGTGAAGCTTCTGAGGATGATGAAGAAACAATAGCTAAGGCGGAAGCTGAAGCTCCTGATGTAAAAGAAGAAATAGCCGCTCTACAAAGGGAGTCTCAAATGGATTTGGATGAGTTTCTTAAGGAACTTCCGAAAGATTATCTTGAAAATCGAGAAAAAATTGTACTAGAGGATAAGGTAATTACTTGGATAGATTTTTTGTTTTTTTTGTAATATTATTTTACATAATAGGAAACTGTATTAGAAGATCCGTCCGGCGATTCAGAGTTTGAGGCAAATGAGAACAGCTCAGATGACGAAGATACCATCATGGAACAAGAAAAAACGGAGAAAAATGTTGATCACAAAAAGGAACTGGATGAACTTAACGTAAGTAGTTTTATCGTTGAGTGTCACTTGCCCACTGTTGGCTATTTGTGTTTTTACCTTGGTGGTCATTACAATTTTTTATATTGGGACAATGTGACTACATACATTTTAGGACCGTAAGTAATAAAGCATTCCAAAGTAAAAAAAAAAAAACATGTCAGTCAAAAGTGTCCACGTGAGGGCGCTCAACGTGTTAAAAGTGCTTTTGATTATGATTCACATTAACATTTAATATCCAGGCGGATAATGAAATGAGCTTAGATGACCTACTTGCAAAGTACAAACGGAGTGGACCCAGTATTGAGAACAAAATGGAAGTTGATTCTGATGACGATGAGGAACCAGAAAGTAAGTTTAAAAAGGCAATTTTTAACTCAAAATTACATTGCACATTGTATTTCATAGCTGGAGACTCGGATGAAGGAACAGAGGAAAGTGAAGAAGAAGAAAATTCAAGTGCGAATGGCGACACTGTTCATTCCAATTCAGAAGAAGGTGATTCTAATGTTGGATTAAAGAGTTTACTCGTTGAGGAATTGAAAGTAGAATCCGAGGTAATTAATTATATATTTTTTTAATAAATGCTTTATATGGCTCAAGCATAAATTAGGTAAACTACATTTCATATAGAGTATAGTCGATTGCACGAGAGTGAATCATAGCTGAAAAAAAAAACAATAACAATAGGTTTAATTATTTAAAACATTTTAGCTTTTAAATATATATGTATATGTGACGAAATTAAACAAGTAGATCCATAACATATGCTTTTGTTGCAAATGTAATTTAAGATTATCACAACCCCAATCTAAATGAAGTAAAGTTTAAGAATGTTGCTTTCCTATCAAGTAAACTTTATTTCACTGAATATGCAGGGTGACAATGATGACTTAATTAATGACGCTGCAGCGCTCGCTGAAAGTATTCAGCCAAAAGGCAACACACTTTCGTCAACTAATGTTGTGACACCGGTTCCATTTCTCCTTAAGCATTCGCTTCGTGAATACCAGGTATGTTTTTCAAACGTTTTTTTTTACATAAATAATTTGTTTTTTTAAAATTCTAAATGATGAATTCAAGTCACTGAAAGTATTTACTTCTATTCTTGAAGTATTTTACTTATTCAAATGGATGACTACCGAGGCATTTGTCTGATTCTTTCTTCATATAAATATTAGTGAATAAGTACACTTCTAGCTTTTACTGAAAGGTTTTTATTTTACAGCATATTGGTTTAGATTGGCTTGTTACAATGCACGATCGAAAATTAAATGGTATTTTGGCTGACGAAATGGGCCTGGGAAAAACTATACAAACCATTGCTCTACTAGCTCACTTGGCTTGCGTCAAAGGAAATTGGGGTCCGCATTTGATTGTAGTTCCTTCTTCAGTAATGTTAAACTGGGAAATGGAATTTAAAAAGTGGTGCCCTGGTTTCAAAATTCTCACTTATTACGGAACTCAGAAAGAACGCAAGCAAAAACGCATTGGCTGGACAAAACCAAATGCGTTCCATGTCTGTATTACATCTTATAAACTAGTAATTCAGGATCAACAAAGCTTTCGGAGAAAAAAGTGGAAATATTTAATTTTGGATGAAGCTCAGAATATTAAGAATTTTAAGTCCCAACGTTGGCAGTTATTGCTGAATTTCCAAACTGAGCAGTAAGTTATTAAGAATGTTTTAAATGAATTCGTCTAAATATTTAATTAATTTTTGCAGGAGATTACTTCTTACGGGAACACCACTTCAAAATAATCTGATGGAGTTGTGGTCTTTGATGCACTTTTTAATGCCACATGTTTTCCAATCACATCGGGAATTTAAGGAATGGTTTTCAAATCCAGTGACTGGCATGATCGAAGGCAATTCGGAATACAACGATTCAATAATAAAACGCCTTCACAAGGTCTGTACCCTGTACGTAATGTAAAACTTGATTTTATTTTCCCCATTTTTCGTGGATTATATCCTTGTTTTTTTTTTCTCTCTGAATTGGTAATATATTTTGTTGGTGGAAATTATTATTTTTAAAATTTCTGAATTTTATTTTTTATTTGGCAAAGGGGATAGTATAAAAAACCAATTATAAAATAGTGAATATTTCTAAGTGTAATATTTTCATTCATATGCACTTCTAGATAATCTTCAAAATACTTCTATATTTTGAGCGATGTTCCAGGTGCTATATAAATTCCGGTACATGCCATATGAACGTTATATACTTTAATGAATTCATTCTAGAGGTCCGGTTACAGTATTTCGTTATTTAATGCAATTTTGTAAGTCTGCGAGTTTTTGCGTTTTAGAATAATTTATAAAATTGAAAATACTATGTTCTGTATAAATATAATTTCCGCCAGATCGTATACTTCTGACCAGTAAAGCCACAATTTCGCACCTCTAGATAATCTTCTAAATGCTTTAATATTTTGAACGATGTTCCAGGTGCTATATAAAAGTCGGGTACATGCCATATGAACGTTAGAAATACTAACGAATTCATTCTAGAGGTTCCGTTACAGAATTATGATAAATATAATATATATAAAAGGGACAATGGGATGAGGTGCTAATTATTTCAAGAAAGTTGCTTTAAAGAAGAACAACAGTTAAAAATATTGGTTATTTTTGTTTTCGAATTCATAAAATAAAAGCTGGTTAATCTTTAATAAATTTCAAAAATTGTTAACTTTATTCTATCCCGATTTTCTCTATTCCTTTAATTTACTTACGTTGATAGTGGGGTTTCTATGCAAATTAAATTTTCTAAATTATTCCTTCATTCAGTCAGATACTAAATGAGAATTTCATTATATTTTAGATTTTTATTCTTGAATTTAAACAAAAGCCTTTAACCTTATATTCAATATTCACAGGTACTCCGACCATTCCTGTTGCGCCGGTTGAAATCAGAGGTTGAGAAGCAGATGCCTAAAAAATATGAACATGTAGTAATGTGTAGGCTATCTAAACGGCAACGTTATCTCTACGATGACTTCATGAGTCGGGCAAAGTAAGTGTATAAATTTACGTAGTATCCTTATTTATACAAACGATATAATTAAAGGACACGTGAGATGTTGGCAACTGGCCACTATATGAGCGTCATCAATGTGTTAATGCAGCTCAGGAAGGTGTGCAATCACCCAAATCTATTTGAAGTACGTCCCACAATATCTCCATTTCAAATGGAGGGCATTAATTTTCACACAGCATCAATAGTTTGTAACATTCTAGACTACAATCCGTTAATGGTAATATTTTTATTTTCTTATAATTAATTATGTCTTAAAAATATGTATTTTGAAACAGGACATCGATCTCAATTCATTGAATCTTGTGCTAATTCAGCTGGAGCTTTGTCTAACAGCATACGTTTCGCACAAGATCAGAAAATTGACAGCACCGCGTAAGCTAATAGAAGAGATTGATGCTATATCGGAACCACCACCTAAATGTCCATCTGGGAAATATAAATTCCATATTCGGATAAAAGATTCACGTGTTCAAGAAAATATTATTAGTCATAGTGGCGTAAAAGTTGGCACCAGTCCAGCTATGAAGACTGAGGGAAACAAATTAGTTCCAGTTATTAATTTAGATAAAAAATATTCTAGTATTAATCAAAATATCAATAAGTTCTCACTGCTTTCAACGAATAAGAGCACAGTTTTAACGTCAACTACGTCTGGCACTATACTGAAGAGGAGTTCTGATCAATTTACTGGAACTCGTGTGGCGGCTATTGGTGGTGTAACTAGTACTGGAAGCCAAGTTCCATCTCCTCAAATAGCTCAGATAGTTCAAACAACGTCGGGTAGACATATTTTATTAACACCGGCCTCTAGCGGAACTGTTTTAACACAGACTGGACAACGAATCACAGTACTTGGGAAAACAACAAACCAGGGAATGCATACGAGGGTTGTAGGAAAATCGGCTACGGGAAATGCTATCAGTGGGACTCAAAGTAACTTAGTTGTAGCGCTGGCGCAACAAATCAAGGCTAACTCAGGGCTGCCGCACCAAAGAAATTTGGAGAAGGCAGATTCAAAGGACAGTGATACAAAGTTATTATGCGTGAGTAAAACGACTAATTTTTAATACTTTCGTATGCATAAAAAAATTAATTTTTCTATAGGCTGAAAGAGAGCACGTCAAAAAAGAGAGGCGGCAACAGGTTTTAAAATTCTTAAGTTATGTTAATCAAAGAAAATGCGATGCCATTCCTATATACGGTGAGGATTGTAGAGAAGCGATGAAAAATTTCGCGAAACCAAACAGATCTCTGGATTTTTCAACATGGCATTCGAGAAGTCACACCAATTGTGTAAACGCTATGTGGAGAAAAGATAACTGGAGTCTTAAAAGACTTCTATTGTCGTACGAGGAAAGAACGCATCAAATGAAAGCAATGTTTCAAAACTATGTAATATGCGTTCCAGCTGTATCAGCACCGCAACCATATTTACATGTATCCCACCCTCACCCTTCTAAGGTAAATGTAGAGAGAACTAGGGAGATTGTGATGCAACAAGAGCTCTCATCAAAATTATCGCTTCTTCACCCAATTATTTCTGCAACAATTACACAGGTAAGGAATAAAATAAATTAAAATAATTGAGTAATTATTAATAAAGTTTTCTTCAGTTTCCTGATCCTAGATTGATTCAGTACGATTGTGGAAAGTTGCAAACCTTAAATCTCTTATTAAGAAAACTTAAAACCGAGGGACACCGTGTTTTAATTTTCACACAAATGACAAAAATGTTGGACGTTTTAGAAGCATTCCTAAACTATCATGGTCATATTTATTTAAGATTAGATGGAACTACACGAATAGAGCAGAGGCAAGTCCTTATGGAACGTTTTAATGGAGATAAGAGGATATTTGCATTTATTTTATCAACGAGGTCTGGTGGAGTCGGCGTTAATTTAACTGGTGCTGATACTGTGATATTTTATGATTCTGACTGGAATCCAACAATGGATGCACAAGCGCAAGATCGTTGTCATCGCATTGGTCAAACGCGTGATGTTCACATTTACCGTTTACTTAGTGAAAAAACAATTGAAGAGAACATACTGAAGAAAGCTAATCAGAAACGCCTTTTGGGTGATTTAGCCATTGAAGGAGGAAATTTCACTACTGCTTTCTTCAAAAGCTCTACAATACGAGATTTGTTTCAAGTTGAAGTTGGGGAGGATGCATCAACTCGGTTAGCGGAAGTGCTTAATCGAGATCGTGAGAAAAAGTTACGAATGCAAGAGAATCCAGAACCTTCAACGAGTACAGCTCCTGCGTACAATGGTGGCGAAGAGAAAACCGCACTTGGAGCATTTGAAACTGCTTTAGCAGCTGCCGAGGATGAGCAAGATGTACAGGCTGCTAAAATTGCCAAAGCTGAAGCAGCCGCAGAACTAGCTGAATTTGATGAGAATATTCCTTTGGAGGAAGCCGATAAACCTCAAGAAATGAGCAAAGCGGATCAAGAAGTTGCTAATCTTGTGAAACAGGTATTTTTTTAATTGCTACTATTAAATGAATATTTTCTTTAATATTTGGTAAAATTGGCATTGAAGTAAAACTACAAGTCTTTTAAAATTTGAAGATTTTCTTTTACTTTAATGCAAAAACAAGTATTTGGCGATCAGACATAATTCAATGAAAAAAACATTGAAGTATATCACTAATCGTCATACAAGCACACTTTTAAAATTTTTCGTTGATACACATTTAAGGGTGCTATAGTTTTCTTTTGTTTTATTATCATTACGCTTAAAAGTTTATCCGGGTATGACTAAAAAAAATATTTGTCTAAGAAAATTCAGTTATTTTATTTCCTATTTTATTTGCGAGTAGATGGTGAAACTTGCAATTGCGGAAAATTCACCACAATTATTATAGTTGAGTCTAACTATATTTTGTTTTTTTTTCTAGTTGAGTCCTATCGAAAGGTATGCTATGCGTTTTGTAGAAGAGACCGGTGGTTCGTGGACAGCCGAACAACTGCGTCAGGCTGAAGCAGAAATAGAACAACAAAAGCGCGAATGGGAAGCAAATCGGTTAGCAGCTCTTCAAAAGGAAGAAGAAATACGCAAAGTTGAGAAGGAAAATGATGAAATGTTGACATACAGCCGGGAGGATGCAAAGAATCAGGTTAATAACAAATTTAAAAGCAAAGCAAGGAACAAAAAGTTAGGTACTATGAAGAAGTCCCAGGAAAATAGGAATATTAAAGTTATAGGCTCAATAAAACGAAAAGCTCATAGTATTAGAACTTTTAACAGTAAAAGGCGGAAAATATTACGTAAAAATAATACGCCTCGGTTGACGCCAGGCAACAAAAAATCTCTCAATAAAAAGCGTAAGGTTATCCAGCAGAATATGCATAAAAATAAGAATATTAGTAATAAAATTAAGAAAATTAAGTTAGAGAGTCAAGAAGATGAAAATGATACTGTGTCGGGATCTGAGAATAATAAGGAAGTGAGTGAAGATAATTCAGAGGAAATTTCTGAGAGTGAAAATTCAGAAAAATCTGAAGACTTTAGTGAGTGTAGTCTAGATGTTATGATCGATTCCACAAACGATGCGACAACAAACTCCACAAATTATAATGTATCGGAGGAGTCTTCGGAGTCGGAAAGTGAGAGTAGCCATTCATCACAAAATTCAGTTAAGAAAGAACAGGTTGAGAATCACATAGATGTAAATAGTCCTCGTACGCGTTCTCGTGGCTCTGTAAAAATAAATCTCTGGACCCTTGATGTTAGTCCTATTTTGCCAGGTGTAAAGCCAATTAATTCTAAGTCGCGTAAATATAACGATTCCACTAATCAAGATGTGAAATCTCGGGACGGCGTGCCGAATTGTGAGAGTAAATCTGATGAAGATAATGTCAGTAACTCGAAACATGACGGGAAAACAATTGAAAAGAATTTGAAAAATGCCAAAATATTAGACGGACTGTCTGGTCCAGGCAATATGAAGTCCCCTAAGCTGCGTAAGCAACCTATAAAAAAGCCTATTAAAACTTATAGTAGGAACCATACTTTGGATGGTTGGATTTCAAAATCAAAAGACAATTCCGAAGAGGTGGAAACATCTACTCCTAAGAAGCTTGTAGTTAGGATGACGAGGCGTACGTCGATGTTAAAAACATTTTCCCCAGAAAATGGTCCGTCTTGATAATTCGCGTCAGAAGTAAAGACTTGACAATTTTTTGTTTGTTCTATCATACTACACCAACCGTACTCGCGTAACATAAGGTTAATTTGAATTCCACTTATCCCACTTTCTCTTGACTATAAAGTCTTAGATCGTGCGAAAAGCAATGAGAACTGTCTTCTTATTCCAAATTAAACCAAAAAAAGAAATTGTAAATAGCTCCATATTCAGATATTTTTGTACGAACCCTTGAGTTAAAATCACACATTGCGACGGAAGTGTATATTTTATTGCCTCTATCTCATCCCCATATTTAAGTGTAAGCGTAGTGTATATATTAAGTCATGTAGACATTTTATTTCTTTTAATGAATTCACTTTTTACCATTTAATTCTAAATCGATATTTATTAAAACTTAAGTTATTGGACTGTTTCGTTTTTCGTTTTCTTTTCAAGTTAGGAGAATTCAATTTGAGGAAGTTCAAGCTGAAATCAATTTTTCGATTTCTGCACTTCACTTTTTTTTTTTTTGTTTTTATCATTATTATTATTTTTTTTATATATTTTGTGTGTTTCCTTTCCATAATTAAGAGACGATGAATCAAATGAAAATATTTTTTATGCAATTAGACTTATTCATCGATTGCGCATTTGAATACTGTTTATGTGTGATGATGAAAGGTTCTCGTTGTCCCCTAACTAGCATTTTTTTCTTATAAATTCTTATATTCACAATTGCAACATACAAAACAGCTCCATTGATAATTATTTTTCTTTCGTGGACAGTTAGGTTGTATTTAAAAGATTTCTTGTGATCTCATATTTATAAAGTTATAAGTCTACTGTCTGCTAATATTTGGGTTATATTGCATGAAATCATGAAAAAGAATTAATCGTCGGTTAAAAAAGTATGTGTGGATGAGGCTGTGTTTTATTTTTAAATAGATACAAAATGATTAAATATTGTTAAAGGCAAGAAAAGGCAGATTGTTTTTTTTTTCTTTTTCTGTAAATACTCGTTTGAGTTAATAAGCTTTTACGAATATTGTCTTTTAATTAATTTTGAGAAACAAAAAGTTTTATACCAGACATTAAATAAATATTATAAAAACAGTTTTTATCAACGCATAGTTCGTTTAATACTCATTTTTATTACAATATGAAAATTTGATTCAATATCGTCTCACATTTTGAAAACACACTTCAGTTTTCGTTTTTGACAGTACGTGTATGAAAAAATTGTTAAACTTTAAATATTAAAGCAAATAGACCTATGTCTCTTAAGACTAAATTAAGTTATCTTTTTATATTCTTTAACTTTTAAGTAGAATCAAGTGTATGTAATATAAATAAACAAAAAAAAGGAAAAAATATAGACCTGAAAAAGTATGTGACAATGTCACTGAGCAAACAAAGCACTAATAGCTACGGCGGATAACAAGAAGATATAACTGTGAAATAGGTTTAATACAGAAATTTATGTAACTATGAATCGATTAATATAGTGAATCTTTTTCACAAGAGTGGAAAAGCTTTAAAGTTAAAAATATATTTAAAAAAACAAAACAATGACGGAAAATAAATTTTTCCTTGCTAAATACAAGTTGTGTTGTTTTCTTTTATTTATCTATAAGACTTTGGCATCGTTTGAGCATTTTGCAGTCAATATCTGTTTTGGTGTCTCTTAAAAAGTAACGAAACTACACTTGCTACTGTGTTTTATTATTATTTTTGTATTTATAAAAAAAGTGTAACGCAATTTTGATATGATTTCATAATTTGTCAAGTTTGGTTATGGCATAGGCTGGATTTGTAGTTAGTAAAATAAAATATTAAAGCACGCTAAAAAAAAAATCCAGTCCATCGTTCCACACCACAACCCCTGTGCTCTTGTATTCTTAAAGTAGTGTTTCCTGAATTAAATTAGGCACCAAAACAGCCTTGCCTGCCATTTCCAAACGGCCACAGATTATAAATAAATGAAACAAACAACACAGCTGCAAGGAAGTAGTTACACTCCTTAAAGGATATTTTCAGAAAATTAAAAGAGTTGTAACCTGTCATTTTTTGGATTTTTTTTTTTACTTTCTCATTTGTGACAACGAAGACAGCAAATTTGATAACACTTTTTCAAATATGCGTCATTCAAAATATAATAGAGTGGAGGTTATTAATGCAAATCAAATCAAATCATCGGAAGCACGGAAAATTCTAAATTGAATCTCATTCGAATAAAAGAAAATCTATCGGGAAGTAATTGAATTTTGTAACATTAAACTCGAAACTATTTGCGATACAATTTTAAAAGAATCGTATATACTATTTGGTAACAACTCTGCTAAATATGAAACAGAATCACTTTGGAACCAGTTAAAATAACTTTGTTTTTCCTATTTCGTATCTTTCAAGGGTGCGAATGGTTTTCCTTCGAAAAATATGCTTGAAGTTACTTCTTTTTCAGATGTATATATGAAAATATGAAAAATTTGAGCCTCCCGCACATTATCAAAATTCACTTTCTAAAGAGCTCTTTTATTATTTATCTTAGTTAAACTGCCAATTGATATTTCGTAAAGAATGATAGGAACTGCACATCGTAAATAATTTCTTATAGTTGAAACATTTAAAGTAAAAAGTTTCTGTTTGAATTTTGTAACAATATTTGACTTTAAATAGGGCATAGGGCATAACGGAATAAAAACTAAATCCTTTGTTTCATCTGTTATGATGGCATATAATAATTGAACGACAAAAAGAGATAAATCCACCGTAAATTTTTTTTTACGAAAGCTAATTATTTACCTAGTTTTAATCTTATTTATTATTTAGGTTATAAAATAGGTATTAGCGACAAGCGTGTTAAAAAGTTCAGAAATAAATTTTTTATATGTAGTATAATTTTATCGTTACAAGACGACAAAAAAAATTAAACACTGTGGATTTATCATCTTTTGAACAGTCACTCTTTAATTATTACAAGAACTACCACAAAACGGAAGTAGTTCGTTTTACTTCATATAATACTCTGCATTTCCGTTGGAGCAAGAAGCACGCATAAGGACAATGGGCAGAAATAAATCACTTCGTTTCGCCTCTTGTGACTGATTTACATGTTATAATTTTCTAGCGATTTAGAAGAGGCGAAACTATAGGATTTGCTCCAAAATATGTGCATGTAATACAACCAGCCATAATAGATAAATCTTTTTTTACCCGAGTGTCGCTGGAGCAGCGTGCCTGCGTACGTACTGACTATCCCGAACGTCCCTCGGGCACATGTCCTTTTGTTTCATTTTTGCTTCCACGAGATGCGCTTGTCGATGTAATTTTACCCCAATTTATCAACATTTGATTGTGTTGTGGACCTGATAATACTTGCAATATTTATTGGTCTGTTAAGATAATTAACATATGCCAAAACAAATGTTTTAATTAGTTGAGTGCTGCAATTGTCTGGGGTGTCACATTTGTTAAAAGGTTCTAGTATATTTCAAGAACTAATTGCACAATCGGAATTTTCAGCATTTCTCTTTTTAAGAGTGCAGGAAGACAATTTTTTTATTATTATTATTTTCTTTTGTTTGGGCTCCAAGTGCGAAAAATATATACCTACAATGTTTTCATTTTCAGAATAAAATTTTGAAATTTCTCTATGAAACTATTTATGTGTAAAAATTTAAAAAAATGTAACGGGGTCATATTACCTATATTTGTTTTTGCTGTCTTTAATGCGAATTGATTAATTATTTTTTTAAATATTCATCAACCCGCTCATAAAAAATTAATTTTTTCCCCTCGTTTTTACTATATAGATTTGGATATCAGATAACACTCTAGAAAAGATGCCTGTAAGTTACTTAAGATTGGATAATGAATCGCAAAAATTAATATTATTGTTTTGTATAGATGTGGTGTCCACCTACTCCACCTCAAGGTGATAATGACGTTTATATTGACTACTCTTTGAGTTTTCTGTATGAAGCTGATATCATGCCTGAATCGCATTTGCCACCAATTTATATAAAGAAAGAATACAAGAGAACTCGGACGGATGCCGGATTTTACATTGAAGGCAGGAGACCAACTAAAATCCGTAAGGAAGATAATTATTGCGCTCCAAGATCCTTATTTGATCGGCCTTCACCGTCTGTTGCAAAGGTCCGACGTGACCTTAAATTACAACGATATCGTGGTATTTTTAAACCGAACGTACAGATTCCAAACATCAAACAGCAACTGCCTGTTAAGCAGCTGGTAGAACCGGAAGGGATGGCAGATTGGTGCATTTATGAAGACATTGCTATATTGCATGTGCTCCAAAATTTGCAGGGTCTTCCTTTGAATTTAATGCTTCTTTCACCTGGACACACTCCCAATTGGGATTTGGTTGCAGAAGTAGTAAACTTATTTTCAAGGACGTATCGGTCTCCAAAGCAATGTCGTTGGCGGTATGAGGCTAAAATTGTTCCTTTCGAAGAGGGTAAATTATTAGAAAGTCCCAAAAAACAGAAAAAATTAAAAACTTCAATGAAAGCTTCAGCCATTAAAGGAGGAGTGAAATCCTTAAGAACTTCACAACTATTTACTGCTGATAATAATAGCTCCTTTACAAAATTAATGAAATTGAAATACGACAACATAAAAGCAGCTTACTTGAAAAAAGCACCGCCACCAAAACAAGTATTTGGTGTTGCTACGCAGAAAAATCTTAAACATATCGCTGCTCTAAATGATTTTGGAATTACAAATTATGACAGTGTTTTAAGTCCATCTGAAATAGCTTTAAGAAAAGCTGAAAAATATAAAGAGAAACAGCGAAGTGCTATGACATTACCTCCACCTGCACAACAGCCTCAGGAAGTTGGTCAGCAAGTGGTTAAACAACAGCAGACACAACCGCAGCAGCAGCAACAAATTCCTGTACAGCAGCAACAGACAGCAATTGTTGTTCAGCAGTCTCCTCAAGTGGCAACAGCTGTTCAACAGCAGGGAATACAACAAGTTACTCAAATCATGCAAACCAACCCAATGCAATCACGAGCTACTTCTCAAGGAGGAAACATAGCCGTGCATCAGCAAACTCAGATAGTTAAGGCTATTGTGACACCATCGTCCGGAATTGTAACTGGGCAAGTGCAACATATTTCACAGCCGACATCACAGCAAGTACAACTGCAGCAGCAAGCAGCGATGCAACAGTCAGGCAATATGGTAAATCAACCCTCTGTCTCAGTTGTACTAACGACTCCAGTCTCGACTATTTCGACGGTGCAACAAACATCGCAACCGACGCAAATTGTATCTTTGCAGCAACAAAGCATTACTTCAAGTTCGCCTTTGGTGTCACAAGCCCAGAACACTTCGATAGTCCAGACGATTTCGTCACAATCCTTGCCTCAGGTGGTTTCGGTGTCACAGCTAGCAACAGTTGGCACAGTCTTAACTACGTCTGCTACTTTGCAGCCAAATGCTACCGTAGCCACTTTAAATACAAACACTCTGCGAACTCAGCGATTGGTTGCTGCAGCTGGTACATTACAAGAAGTTGTGTTACAGCAAAGGCCCAATTCGCAGAGCCCGACTATAGTGTCTATGAGTGGATTGGCGCAGGGAGTCACTCAAACCCAGTTTCAAGCTGCGCAACTTCGGTTATCAATGGCAGGTGCTCAGCAGGTGTCTAGTGTAGTTGCTAAAGGAATTTCAGTTGGCTCTCTTCAGCAAGCAGGGAAGATAACAACGAATCAGTCGGCGCAGATTCAGCTTTATAGGCAGCAAGCTCTAAGGCAGCAGCTTAAAGTATTGCAGACATCAGGAGCACAGGGTGGAGGTGCAGCCGCTGTTGTTCAAACTGCAGGCGGACAAACTGCTTTAGTAAATGCAAGTGGAACAATAATTCAAGGAGGAATTGTTCCAACTGGTCAGACAGTTCAAGTGCAAGGGCAAAAAGTCTCAGTTGCAACCGTTAGTGCAGCTAATGTGGCTGCAGGGTCATCTGGAGTGGTCACATCGGTTGCTACTGTCCAGGTGGCTCCTGGTCAAACAAGGACACAATTTATTAAACAAGTGGGAGTCGGAGGGAAGCAGACAATAACACGTCAGGTGACCGACAGTGAAATGCTACTCGTGAAGAGGCAATTGATTAGTCAGCCTAAAACGCAAGTCATTCCCCAAACTCAAATATTTGCTCCGGCCAATGTTCAAGTACAACAGGCGGGACCTTCAGGACAACCACCAATTGCAACTTTAGTTAAGACATCGAGTGGGACCGTGACAGCTACTGGGGGTACTGTTGGGATGGCTTTATCACAAATAAAACCGGGGGGTCAAATCAAAGTCACGATGGCAAATCAAAATCAAGTTCGTCAACTTCAGCTCCAGCAACAATTGGCTTTAGCTCAACAGAGGAAAGTGGGCAAAATGACTCAAATAGCACAAGTAGCTGGAAAAACTGGTGTTCCGACACAATTGATTGTACAAAATCCGAAAAATTTACCGGGGTCCGTCACAGTTCAACAGATTCAGCAAGTAATACGACATGCTCAACCAGGAACATTAGCGGCTACTGGTCAAATTGTATTGGGAAAAACGAGCGTAGGACGAGTGATTCCTGTTTCTGTTTCTTCACAACCTAACGCTCGACAGACGATTCAGGTACTTTGTAAATTATATTTAACATTTAAACATTTTCTAATTTCCTAACAATTTCATAGGTGGTTTCTGCATCGTCTGCACAAGCATTGGCAGCGGGAAATATAAGAGCTCATGTAGCTGGTGCTCAAAATATAGCTGGAACGATTAAGGTTGCAGCGGGAGCAACACAGGTGCAGACTCAGCAAGCTTTGATTACTGCATTGCAGTCTCAACAAAATCAGCGACAGAATGCAAGCCCTGTGAGGCTTCAGACAACTTCTGGCGGCTCTCTAGTTGCAGTTACTGTGCAACAACCCTCAGCGACTGCAGTCTCATCTAACACAGCAACCACCGAAGTTACCAGCATGGGGCAGCAAACTTCGCAGCAGCAGGTAAGGAATCTAGTTAAGAAGAAAATAATGTCGATCAGAAGCGAAAAGGAGTAGTCTATATTTTCAAATAGTGGTTCTAGTTATCAGATTGGCAGTGTGTTTGGAATTAAATTTTATTTATTTATTTTTTTTTTTATTATTTTTTTAACAATAAATATTGAATGACTCTTTTTAATAGGAATTTTTGGCTTTTCAATCACTCACTAATCAATCAACTCATCAAATTTAATTTCTATGAAGTATTAATTGCTTCACATATACTTTTCCCCCTAAATAATAAGAATTAAAAAACTGAATAAAACTTAATGTTAAATGCTTAGTTTTGTGTTTGTTTTTATGCAGTTGATGTGATTGTTCACATTATTAATTGAATTTGGGGGAGGAAGAAAACGTCGGTAAAATTAGCTTTTCGTCAGTTTGATAATATTTTAATTCATGTGCCGTAGAAGGGTTTACACAATTTTTTGAACGACGAAACTATTATAGTGTAAACATTAAAAAAAATGTTTAATTCTAAGGTTTGTTTAACCCGCGTCAAAAATAAGTTATAATTGTAAAACAAACTTTTAAAACATGTACTTTATTTATATTCCTTTGCATAAATTTCAGAAAAAAACTGTCATATGAAAGATTACGAATTAATTTATTTTTTTAAAGCTATTGGAATTTAATAAATATCTAGAAATATATTTCTTAAGTATCTGTGGAATGACATTTAACTATTCTCGAATAAAAACATACACATTTAAATTGAACTGCTCGCTTTAAATTATTTTAAACTATTATGCAGCTTTAAAATAAAATCTTGTACCTAAATCAAAAATAACAGAAAAGTAAAAAACTTGTATTATGTCATAATATGCAAAACTCGCACCACATTATTTCTAAAATTAAATTAAAACCGCAATAGCCTGAATTCGAGACCAGGCTACTTCTACAACTAGCGGGTTGAAAACTAAAAGCGTCATTATAAAAGTATTGCAGAGTTGAGCAAACCTCTAGAATATTTATTGCTGTAAAATAATTTTGAATTTCAATGAATTTGTTCGGTTTACTAAAGATTGGTCTGTTGTCAAACCAACTACATCTAAGTACAGTAGAAAGCGATAACATATGTTTTCATCTTTTTTAGAAATCAATACATTAATACAAAGAAATATTTGTAATATGCTAAGTAATTTTTATATATAATATATTTGAAGGTCTCAACTTTTCTTATTTTTCTTTATAGCTACGGAAATTTTGTTTACTTATCGAATAGTTCCTCTACTGTTTTGCATAAAAAATAGTGGCCAACACTTTTATTTAGATTGTTTTAACGGGAAACTTTTCTTCTCTTGTATGTTTCATATTGTTTTTGACATCAACATCTCCATTTCATATTTTGGGAAAAAATTATAGCAGTATTGAATCTTAGTTCTAGTAGAACTTGGAACCTACCCTTTCATTTTAATTAGGTGTATCACTTTATATCATCTTGTTCTCTTCAGGAGAGTTGATATTCACAAAAATTTTAAATTGATTTTAAGCTAGAACCACTAATGCCAATCTGGCGTTGAATAGCAGATAAAATATTGCAATTTAATCTATTTATTTGGTTGGTTTCAGCCTCCAAAGTAAAGAATCTCTCATAGAGTGGTGACAGTACATTTTTTGAAGGAGTCATCCAATGTAGAGTTGATGAATGATAATTTTGTTTGATTCTCTTTCTTCTGAAGATAAATTTAATGCAGATAATAAATAACAAGAAATAATAGCGGTTGAATGTTTTACTAATAAAACAATAAAAAGCATGCGAGTGTTCTATAAATGCGAGCTACGGCCAAAATTATACATATATGGGACATTTGGCGGTCGCAGCTCAATTGTACTTATGTGAAGTGAACAAGTTTAATCCGAACGCTTCGTTAACCAGCCCGATAATTGTTAAACCACATATACTTATAGTTCATAAGTCAACCAAGTCAGCGTTTTGTATGATGTTAGTCTTGTGTAAAAAATTAAATTTAAAAAACATGAGAAACTTTGTGATCGTGACCCAGCCTTGTGTGAATTATAAAGACTTGAAATGAAATAACACACATTTGGGAGTACGTACCACTATATTTGCTATTTGTCTTGATCCACACATCTACAATATTGAAGCTAACTTACACGGTTTGACTTTAAACCAAGGGAAAGTATTACTAGAGTTAGGTAAAATGATAAAGTTGTATAAGCAGTAAGTGATTGTTTTTATTTTAAAAGTAACTCGATTAAAACGAACAGTGATCAGTTTTAACCTTTTAAATATCCGTTTTGTTATGTTCTTTTGAGATCTGAATGACTAAGGGAACATCGCATTAGTAAGTTAAGTCTTAGAGTTCAGTTGTATTACAATGAGAACCCATGTTAAGTTGTAGGCAGAATTACACATTATTTGTATTTTTGAAGTATCTATATTTGGAGATGTAAATAAATAAAATTAAAATTCCATAATTGTCTTTTATTCTGTCCACATTGTGCTATAGATTTGTACTAAGAGGTAAGTTATTATTAAAGAACAGGTCTATACTAACTGCTGCAGCTCCGCAAAGAAATGTTTTTTTTACGGACGACATGAAAAACTATTTTCGAAACGAATTGTTGAAAATTATTTCTTTAAAAGTTTAATGAAAAGAATTTAAACAATTTATGTAGTAAATTAAAGTTAGGGTATGTGAAAATAAAAATTACTTTTACACAGCTTTAATCATTCGGAAGAAACAATTGATTTCCGAATTCATTGGAATTAATATAGAATTTATCTTTTTTTAGGGGAGTGTCGATACTTGTGAATAATATTCGAACTTTAACTATAGTTTTGCAATGGCTCTGAGAACTCAGTGAGTGAGAGAAAAAAACCGTAATTATGATCCTAAAATCTGTCGATTTTAATAAAACTGATACTTAAGATTTCCTCAAAATAAAATTAAGTTCTCTGGACTATATACAGGGTGTACCTGTCAGGGACTGTAGCGTTATTTACATTGTGCCGAAGTTTTCAAAGGCTCAGAGTTAAAACAGGTTTAATTTGAATTTTAGTAAAATATACAATGGATAAATAAAAATATAAGTAAATTATAAAGAAGTATAAATATTTAAGGATATATCCCATTATTTCGAACAAAAAATTTACAAATTTAGATATACAAAGCAGTTTTGTTTTTCTGATTGTTAAGACATGTTAGAAAATTTGAGCAAAACACATTTATGGTTGTTGAATAGCACACTTCTACCTATCAAAGGTGGGTCAGTGGTCAGGTATATAAATCTCCTTAAGTGAATATTTTAGTAATTTTGCTATTGATCATTTATAGTATAGTACCGTGGCTCACTACTGGTTTATATAAAAAAAAATTAAAGGTATTAATCAGTGAAGAAAGCGTAGTCATCTCAGCAGAATGAAGTGTTTTTGTTAAAAATTCAAGAAATCGGAATAAATTTGGTGCAACCGCACATTTACGCAGTTAAACTTCGCCAATATTTTTGAAGAATTAATTTAAAAAAAAACGATATAAATTCACAAAATAATTTAACATGCGAACCGTGCGAGAATACACATTATTAAAGAAATCACACAGAGGTATTGCCGACTAATATTCGGCGGTAGCATTATCATTATATAGAGCGGTCTTACTGGTCAATAACCCTCGGTGGTAATATTACACACATGCTGTGTAATTGGCCACTAACAGTTGTTCCGGCTATCACACAAAATGTTGTGTGAACGGCTATTAAAGGTTAATAGGTTTTTCATTACAAAAAATAAAGAAATTTCCAAATTAAGATATGTTTTTGCTAGAAGTCATAGGTTTACATTGAAATTTTGAACTCTGTCGGTCCTGTTTAAACTCGATTAATGTTATTCTAGAAAAACGTGTCTAAAGTTTTAAAATTAATACTGACATACTTAATTTTCAATGTTTCTATTATGAAAAAATTTACACAGTTTTGCAGCCATTATTATCAAAATAGCATTGATAAATGGCGGTACTTTTCATCGACTTCGATATTGTAAGTATTCCTTACTACTCTAAAGAGATATGAAAGCATTCAAGATTTTAATATGACTTAATTCTACTTATTATTGTGGTACAAAGGTGGGGCAAAATTCGTTGCTTAGTATATAGGAAACTTATAACTTATTGATCAAATTTTCTTAGTAATTGTTATAATAGGAACATATTTTAAATAGTTCGAGAACAAATAATTAAAATATTGAACATCAACCCATCTTGCCCCAACCAAAGGGTAAGATGGGTTACCTCTAAGGGCAAAGATGCATGCGGTTTAGTATTATAATTTTGTAAACACAATTTTTTAACATTCTAAAAGCGAAAAAAAAAATATTTTATGTAAAATAATATGAATTAAATTTTCGTGTAGAATCACCGCAAGGGGCAAGATGGAGTAAGTAGAATCTCGTCTTTATTTACCTACCTCATAAATTCCCTTTGGGTGATTCTACACGAAAGTTCATATACCAAAAAAAACTGTTTGTAAATATTATAAAAATGAGTTCTTATTTTGATATATGAAAATAATGTAGTTTATCACAAAAACTCCTTATTTTATAAAGTAATTATGCATCAGAACAAAAACCGTGTTTTCCAGCTAATGACCGTAATCCATACTATTGATAGGAGCGAATTCGGTTCTTATAATAAATATATTGTCAATATATTTAAGGGCTTCCCATCTTAACTCACTCTCTCCTTCTATGCATACAATGTAAACTGTAATCTTTTGAAAATAAGTTTTATATTAATGCGTTTATCAATTTGCCGCCACTTCAATGATACTTTGATGTTAGTATCAAATTTGCTAAAGTGTTATTTTTTGCTGGTTTTTTAACATTCAGCGTTAATAGGACAAAATTAAATGCTGAGCTGAGATCTATCTTCATAAGTAAAATTGTTGTGATTATTGTGAAAACATTTTCACAGTCAGGTAGTAGCTCCTGTTAGTAGGTATCATCGACATTTGCAGCGTATTCATTTCTGTGGGGGTTTACATTAATATCCCACGAGTCATTCTCAATTACTGGACAAAAATACTGTGCAAATTCACCTGTTGATAATGTTACCCTTGGCAGGAATACAGAAAATGGTGTGTGCTGTCCAGGGCGAATTGCAGGTAGCTCCCGTGGCAACCGTTTCGTAAACCAAAACAGAGTTGTCCTCTGGTAGCGTAGTGAAAATGTCTCTATTTAAGGTGTGCAATTGGTGGTCTGTGCAGTGTCCAGATATTTTAGATAATTATGATTCAGCAAGCCTCCTTTGCTGTCGCTTCGGTCTCACCAGCAATGAGAAAGATTATGTCGTTGTGGGCTCCCACACGGGACACTTAAGTGTTTTTTATCCGACCTCTGAAATTACCGAGGAGGGCCATTTCAGGGGATTCAAGCCAACAAATTTGCTTCTAGAACGAAAATTAAAGGCTCCAGTGTTGGATCTTTCGGCTGGACGTTTTAGTGGGTAATCTTGGATATATTACATTTTGAAAATAACAAATTAATGTTCTCATACCTGTCTAGAATACAAAAGAGCGAAAGTACCAACCAGCTGGCCGTGTTGCATCCGTTCTGTCTGTCTATTTTCAATCTTGCAAAGGTAGACGGTGTTGCAGAGCACGGCAGTCATACGAGCCTACTTACAATCACGGAGCATAAATTTCAAAGATCAGCGTTCGCCGTTTGCAAGGGTCATTTCGGGAGGGTGAAAGGCCGTGAATTTTTGTGTGTGATCCACGTTGATGGCACACTTACCTTTTACGAGCAGGATGGAATCAGCTTTGAGTGCACTCTGCCAGGGAGCAAGGCACCTCCCTCTGTCGTGGCATATATTCCCAGAATGGACTCTTTTGTCCGGGTAAACAGCTGCTGGGATCTTCAGAGCTTTAGGTAGGTCAAACACTGCCAGTAGAAGTAAGCATTTCTATTTAAAACAAGCAAATATACAACGAGTCCAATAAATACATTCACTTAGCTTTCAGATGTTTATAATAAACTTCTATATTGGAATTTTGTTTAAACCATGCTATAATTTAGTATACGTGTTACTAAAAGTTTAGTAATTAATTTGATGTTTCGAGAAAAAAAATTAGATCAGAGCATACGTATATGATTATATCTAAGCATATCCAAATATATCTAATTACTTAGACTTACTTAAGGCAAAAAAATATATACTAGAACTTGGCCAAAGAACATGCATATCTATGAATTAACCCTATAATCGTCGCTCAATTCATAAGGCAATGAGCGACGATTATTAGTGCTACTTTCGATGAGAGTTTCTGTCACTCGCCGTGACCACAAGCAGTTTCATCACAGGCCAAATTTTGCGCAATCCACTGGTTTGCCATTTACTATTTACTAAAACCACATTTTTATATTGCAATTATAACAAACAATAACAATAAACATTATCGTGCAAAAACAACATTATTTGATATGAGCTTCTCACTTTTAGCCAGAACAAAACATCACGTA
Organism: Philonicus albiceps; assembly: GCA_963969385.1. Lineage (NCBI taxonomy): Eukaryota > Metazoa > Arthropoda > Insecta > Diptera > Asilidae > Philonicus > Philonicus albiceps. The sequence goes on from OZ017773.1 coordinate 37,214,699, forward strand.
TCTGATACGAGCTTCTCATTTTAGGCCCAGAAAGGGGATCACGTCTCCCAGACGTTATTTTAAGGCAAACGGTTAAAAAACCTAACATAAATATAGATCGATATAAAAAGTATAAAAATGTATAAGAATATGCCTACCGTCGAATCTAATTATACTTGTATATGATCCCATATAATTATATTCCCTCAATTGATTTAAACAATCCTTACAGATATAAACAATCCAATATTATAAAGCGCAACGTCTCCTGGTGTTTTTTTCGTTATAGTGCTTATTATTTGAAAATCGATCATCCAATTTGTGTGTTATGTTTTTGAATCCATTTTTTAGTATGTACTTTGTTACGTTAATTAATAAAAGGTATAAGCAGTTAGATAGATGTGGATATATTTGTTTGTCTGTTTGGATTCTGCTAATATTCGAATACGCGATGAATATTGCTGTGGGAAAAGACTAAGAAATCAACAAGTTTGAAAATGCCTATAACATAAAATCACATCCCATGTTAACCGATTATATTTTTCGATTTAATCGCGATAAAAGTATTTCGCTTCGATTGAATAAATCGATTAATTTTAAATTTAATTTATTATTATATTTCATGGCACGCCGCCACAAAAGTGGATATTCAGGTGAACCAAGTTCACGTTCCAAAAGGGGATTCTGTCCCATTATCGTTCTGTTGCCAAAATAATTGGATAAATCTTCGCATTTGCACTCTAGAATAACATGGCCCTCCTACAATAGGAGGAAAACGTATTCTTTCCGCAAGTATCTGGGCCTTGCAGGTGGTAGACATCGTGCAATGGGGCGTTATTCACCATTTCTGAAAGCGGATTAGTTTTAGCCTAAGGTGAAGTCTTTCTATCTCTATTAAACTGTACTGTTAAATATTAACCAGGTCATAGGTTTGTGGCATGAATATTCCGCGCTTATCAGTGCCAGTTAGATTCTGGATTAGTTGGTGGCCACTTAAACCAATCAACAGCTGGCTAATCAGCCTACAGAATTGAAATAATAAAGCACTTAAGACAAATCGTCAGAGATATAAGACATCAACTTATAGTTTTTCTTTTGCTATCAGAATTGGGCCCAATTTTAACATTTATATACATTGAATTCATATGTAATAACAAGTTACAAGAAAAAGGAATAACTAGACACATTCGACACGCACAAGTTTGTACACTAAAATATAATTATGAAAGATATCTCATTATGCCGTTTACTTAATAATTCTAGATATACGTATTTTCAGTTAAAACATAAAAAGAACCTAGTCGCTAACTTTTAAATATGTTGACATACATATATTAAAAATTAAGTTTTTGAAAGCATTAACTCAATGACCGTACATTTTTGACTCCAACCTTTCCTAGGCTATTTTTTATTCGCATAAAATATTAAGTCTATTCGGTTTCGAAGCATAGATATACAAAAGCCGATCAAATATAGTGATCAACATTTTTCGAATATAGTGAATATGAATAAAAGTTAGTACTACTACTGTGTTAGTGCTAAAGTATTTTAAAGCCACTGTATTTAGATTTTCTATCGAGGTTTAGACGATTTTAATGAAAATTAGTGTAAAGCTTACTTGGGTGTCCTCAAATTTTAGAAAGTGATAATGATGATAATAATTGATGGGATTTTTTTGAAATGAACATAAAGGTTTCTTGATTTCGTATTTTCTATAAAAATTTTGGAAATTAAAGATTTATATTGTATACAAGTGTGACAACATTTTTAAATAGGCGTCAATTTAAGATTCAATATGTTTTATTAGAAAATTAGTTTCAAGGCCTAGACACAACGAATGTAAAGAAATAAAGTAGTTATATTTTTTTACGTTAACGCCAAGTTTTTGGTAATGAAACCGTGGGGCCAGAAGAGGCTATAGTGAGCCGCCACAATAGTAGCGTCGTAAAAGAAAAGTACTAATTCAATAGGCATTTAGCATAAAATCTCAATCAACAGATATATATAAAGTGTAAACTATCCATACGTACTAACAGTCTTTTCATAATATTTGTAGCGTTAAAGTTCAAACTAATTATTTTAAATTTCATAGTTGAAATAATATTTTTTAAAATATAATTATATGTTTCCCTTGCAGACAAGTTAATTATTGATAATGTTATTAGGATTCTTTTATTTTGCCTTTTGAACAAAAAATTATTGTTCCTCGTATACTCATAGAAGCAGATTCTTTTGTTATTTAAATATATTCTAGTAAATTTTAAATTTTCAGCTACCAGGATTTATCACAGTCCGGGGTTAATAAGCAAGACGTAGCTCCCACATGGTCTTTGTGCATAGGTGAATACGCCATAGATATTTCCATTACACAAATAACAAAGTAAATTATGTTTTAACTTTATTTAAAATTGTTGCACAACTCAAAATAAGTTCCTTTTCAGTTCACGGACAGCAATTATGATTTTAGGTGAACACAATTTGCTTTGTATTTCAGACGATGGTAAGGTAATATTTGTCATAAAGTTAGACTATTCTCCAAAATGTTTTTGCACTTTTGTTATTGGATGGTATTGGGGTGAGATGATTTTGTATTTTAAAAGTTTACAAACTTTCATAAAATAAATACATATTTGTTAGAACCAAATGCAAGACTTATTACGGCTGTAGTATCGGAAAGTTCATCACTATTATTATATGATGGGTATAGATTAATTTGGGCCGCTCAATTGGAAGATGTCCCAGTTGCTATACAACGTTCAAATTTAGAAGATTTACCAGGTGGTATAGTTACTTTAGGGGCAAAAGGGTTGCTTCATATTGGCTTTTTAGGTTCTGAGCCATACGTTTTTAAAGTTCCACCCCTTAACCTACAGGAAATGAATTTTGAGAAGACCCAGAAAGAGCTATTAGAATTGGAAAAACAGATAAAGCATGGTATTGATCTCTCAGATGTGGAAATGGATAATATTTCTGCACAAAAAGACTTGGAGTTAGACTTTGTTGTTTCTCCAACATCACAAAAGAGTATCGTTAATGACAAGGATGTTGCTATGTACTCAGGAAGTTTCAGATTTAAAACTGAAATAAATGTTGAACAACTTCAAGTCATTTTTAACGTACCTGATGGGATAAAATGTTCACAACAAAAAGCGGTTTATAACAATTTGACTGAGGGGTCTGTGGAAATGATTGAGATATGGTTTTACCTAGAGAATGATTTGCATATTCCTACGGCAGAGGTTGAAGTAGTTGTCTCCTTCATAAATAAACAGGTGTGTATCTTATACACATTTTCAATAATATTTTTCTCTGCAGTGAAAAATTTTATTATGCATAGAGTATTCCGCGCGTCCTCACAAAGAAATGCCTCTTGCCTCTCACCATGTTTTACGAAGTGGTCCAGCCGCAGAAGGAAGGGGCAATTAAATTCACAATGACTATGAACAGCGACCAAAAGTCCAAGATACATAAATTGTCCTCTATATATCCAGAGTTTTGCGAGGATAATGATATGCAAGCCATTGGGCTATCTTCTTTGTGCAGTGAGGAGGTCGTCACTGTTGTTGCTGCCAAAAATACAAACCGATTTAGGTAAGAACTTTATTTGTGGACTTCTAGCCAGTGCCAACTTATTGAAATACGACCTTTGAAGGATACAGTCCGACTGCCTGGAAGCGATTCCACTTGTGCTGGAGGCGATGATACATTTCGCCCTGGGACTTAAACAGTCCGAATTTAATAGCAAACAGGAAAAACGACGAAAAGAGCAAGGGAAGCCGAATTTTCTTGTCGCAGCTCCAAATATTCCTACTGAGGAGATCATGTTAAGGATAGAGAATCATCACAAGATTCAAGAAGATATAAAGAGTCAAACGGTAATTCTGTAAAATAATTCTGATTTAAAAGTGTTATTATTTTCGATTTCGCAATGGGTTTTAGGCATTTTTGCAAAATTAATGCCCCCTGTATGTGGTCTTGGAAATCTTACAAAAATCAAAATATCCTCACAAGATAAGAGACCGAAGCTAGTAGATTAATCTTTTTGAATATTATTTTTTAAGTAATATGCAGTGAGAAGTGGTAATAACTCTTGAAGAAATTTGAAATTTTAGTTTGATTACTCAAATGTTCGATTTTTGGGTATGTTCGATCTTTGGCTATATTCGTAGACTATGTAGCCAACAGCTTTTAACATACTCGCATACAAGCCCAGTCTTTATCATTAAAGAAAAAACAGTTTTGAGATGTACGCATTTATACATAGTTTTCTTTCATTTGCGTTTCGGTTACCCTGGCTCTTTTTAACTTCAACAACCTTGGAATATTGATCTTCAAATAGGTCTTGTTATATTTAACCCGTATTATTCGTAAACCTTTTTGAAAGATAAATTTCTACTCTCAGGAATTAATGGACGCTCTCTGGAACCAGTTCAAACTCTTTCAACGTTCGTTGCGAATTAAGAAAGAAGATGATCCTGTTGATGGATTAATGATGTTGATTGAGAAAAACTACGATGACCTTGTCAAGGAGGGAGATAAATTAATCATTTTACGGAATAACGAAACAAGGTAATAAAATATTCCGTCAAAATTTTATCTCAATGGTCAATGGACTTGAAATATGTAGCTTAAAAAATGATTCAATATTTATGCTATTATTCTTTCAGTATACGCAGCAATTTATCTTGTGCAATATCGTTATTAAAACAAGTCGTAGGTTGTTTGGATATCGAATATCGATCGATTGAATCATTTCTTTCAGCTTTAGCTTATCCTGTAGAAGATTGGACGGAAACGGTAAGAAACTTCTTAAATGACACTATGATAGTTGTATTATTTTCGAAAGGTTATATTTTATTAGACTCATTAGACTTTTCATTATACTCGTAACCTTTTATTATTAATCTTAATTTTCTGAATTCCGACATAGTTTATATTCAGCCAACTTTTAAATTAAGAAAAATACTTGTAATATTTTAATACATATTTTCCGCGCATATTCATACGCAATAACATGCGCAACAAACAAGGGAACAAAATTCCTTAATAAATCATTTCATGCTATAAATAGAATTTTCTTACACAAAGAATTTGCTTATTTCCTTTTATCCCCAGAGTTGGGAAGAAGTTGTGGCGCCTGGGTTTGATATATTAAATCATTATGGACCACTCTGCCGTAGTAAAACTGCTGCGCCAAAAGATCCCCATCCTCCTGTGGCCGCTCCACAATTTGAATATGACCGCTTTAAACGCCACATGACGTCATTAATAGATCGTGTTTGCCGCCTGGCATCAGATTCAAGTCAACGTCAGCAAATTTTGGCGCCATCAAGAGCATCTAAAAATAGCGATCCCAAGATGGGAATGGATCACTCTTCTGAGAGTGAGCAAAATGAGGCAAAGTCTAAAGATCAATCGAGGGGAGCTTCGCAAGATGAAAATGATGGGGATAGCTTAGAAGTTCATAGGGATGGACCGTCTAGTGATTGGCTGAATTCGGAAGTACCACCTGCCAGCATTCCAGGACTTGGTCAAGGTACAGTCACATTTTTGAGATTTTTCTTTTATAAATAGATAAATTAATTCTATTTTCGTTGCAGGGATTCAAATATGAATATTTTATCAAGGTTGTTATTAATGTAAATGTGTTTGTTTTAAATTATGCTGTCTTTCAATGGTTTTTGTCTTTTAATTTATATTACATAAAAAAATTATACATTTTAAAAAGCCTATCATATGTACTATGGTTTAATATATAAAGGTTGATGACCATCGTATTACGAAACCAAACTGCACTTGTTGTTATTGTCAATAAAGACGTAATGAACTATTTTTATTTGGTATTCTGAATTTAACATATAGTTGTATATACGAGTAGGTGTATCTTGTCTGTGTGCAGAGCCGAAATTAAAGGCGTCAGGGCCCGGGTTAATAAAGGAAGTGGAGGCTTTTTAAATTGAAGAATATAGAACATCTTATTTATACAATTTTTACAATCAAAACACAAATTTCTATTATTAAACACATATAAAAATCTTCCCGAGTTCTTAATTAAGGATACTAGAAAATGATAGCTTATATTTAAGTTAAACATACTTAACGTGATTATTTCGAGGCTAAATCATGAATGATTACTCCGAAGTTCATTTCGAAATATTTATGTTAAACGTTTCAATCCAATGCCGTGCGCAGTTTGTTTTTAATAAATTTCATTTGCGTTTTTCTTTACAATTAGACACCATCATCATTAAATACATTTTTAATGTAATATCAACATTAGAAAATACAGGCGTACAATGAGAGTAAATAGTATAGACCTTATTCACCGAATTTCAGGAATAATGGATGATCATGTGTATTTGAAAGTCGTAAAGATTGTTTTGCTATCATATACAACAAAGTGGCCAGCTTAATTATATTGAAATGCCGTGGATCGACGTCGAGAAGTCAATTAAAACTAAAAAAACCAAAAAATTGAGCAATTGTGATTCTTGGAACAATAATCTATTAACAGAAATTTTCGTTTGATCGATTTAATGTAACTTTTATAAATAAACAAGCTAAATAACCCGGTTCCACCCTAAATAAATACTATTTAGTTAAGTTTTTGATATTTCACTACTAAAATCTGTGAATGTGATATAGAACCACATCCGCAGGGACTTTTGCGTCTTCTATATACAGACAAATATATAAATATATAGGGATATATGCTTTTGGTTTTGTATTTGGTATTTTATCGTTGCATTAGGGAAGGACATTTACCATTTTGAATTTCAAGCTTTTGATAGTATTTAAAAATGTTAATAGTTCCCTCAAAATACCCTAAGTCGTAATTGTCATTCAAATACTTGTATTTTTCATTTCTAGAGTTAGGAAGCGGCCTCACAATCATTATAACATCCTCAAAAACCCTTCATGGCAATTTGTTATAATTAACAATTGTTGGCCACTATCTTGAATCCGCCGTTTAGAAACTCGCGAACAATAGCCTATATGTTAAGTTAGAATATGCTCAAACAATTAAGATTATCGCACCAAGCGTTTAGACGTGATTGAACAACAAACCAACAAATAAATTTAAATTGGTCTTTAAGTACCTGTCCGCTCAAAAATTGTTATGTGTAAGAAACAATACTGTTAAATATTAACTAATGGAAATTTTACCACTTTAATACTATAAATATTGGACTTATAAATTTAAGCCGAGTGGTGTTCATAAAGTACACGGCCGCCGCATATTTCCAAATTTTGTGTGTTGCAATAAGAGCATACGAGGACTCGAAGTTGTCGGGAAGATTACGAAAGCAACGAGCAATTTAAAATTTAATAAGAAATTATGTGGCATCTTGCTGGTCTTGAGATTGGCTGTATATATTTTTGGTAAACAGCGAAAGAACATTTTGAAGAGCTAAAAGCGCAAAGCTTTAAATATCGGCCCATAGTTATACAAATGACTTGCAAATAACTTTTAATGGTGATTTCTTTTATCCTTGCCCGCAGAAGCGGTTATGGGTGAGCAAAGAGAATCGTCATAATGTGAATGGATCATTTATCACTGCCGCAGCCGACCAAGTCTCTTCAACTATCAGATTTTTTAAGGGAAGCCTTCCATTTGCATTAATTTGTAGAAGCAGCCGCACATTGGGGCTTCTGCGATGACGTAGATAGGGACTGTTTCTGCTGCATTTAACTGGCTTGTAATTAAGTACCATAAAAATTTGATACACTCCCGCCCCGGAATCCTGCGAGCCGTCCGTTAATAAGACATAAGAGCTCACTTTCTTGGTGAATTCAATTTCAGCAAGCGGTAGGTTGTTCGGGTGCTTCAACCCTTTTTTGGCCACCATCGCGTAATTGGGTGGTTTATGCCGGAAGTAAAAAGCACATTTCAGACCATCAGACTTTGTTGCGAAGCGCCCAGACCCGGGCCCCATTGTGTTCCTGCTGCTGTAATTTAATACACCCAGCGCCTGGTAATGGACATGGAAAATATAAAAAATTATGGTGCTGCCCGTGTGGACATGGCAGGAAAATAACCGCCGAGCGTGGGAGGATCTGCCATTGTCGGATCACCCTGGCGCTGCAGTTCATGGTGCCTGGCACCACGATTAGATAATAAACTGAAGCGATTAATATGACTTAAAATGCAGAGCATGTCCCCCGTGCTCCTATTATTCTTCTGAGGTCTTTGCGAATAGAAATTTTTATACTGGAAAAGTAAGCACAAGTTCTTCTCAAGTCGTGCACTCAAAAACCTCTTCATTCTTTTGAAAGAAATATCTGCTCGTGGCAAAGCATTTAGAACACTTTTGACTAGAGGTCATGAAATAGTCCACCTAAAAAATCCCTTCATATAACATTCAAGAATTAACTGAAGAGAACCAAACAAATTCGTACAAATTAAATTAATCTTAGTCATCTTACTTAGTTTAGTCATCTTACTAGTCAACTTCATCCGATTAATGGGATGAAAAAACTATAGTTATTTTTACATATATCTACTTTTCTGATTTTAACTGTTTTTATCTCTATAACATAAAATATTTTAGAAATAACATACAATATTTTAAAAATTTAGTACATTCCGAGCAATTACTGAAATGATATGATTTTGTAGCATGCCTTCTTTAGAATGAACTTGCTTTACTAAGGTACAAAAAATAACATGCATTGGAGAGGTTAGGGACACAAACTACCTTTTTAGAGCACATTTTATTTGGAATTCTCTTTTTGATAAAAAAAAGGAAACAATATCGACCTAATGAAGTTTTTTAGCTAAATAATACGATATGTTTTTATTTTTGATTAATTATTTATCGTAGGACTTCTAATAATAAATTACGTACAACATAAGTAAGGTATATCGATTCGATTAGTTATTTTTCATCTGAAGGCAATTTATACTTTAGCAGTCTAACTTTAATGATCTCAAAAGCCTCAATATTTCTTCTAAGCAAATCCGTACAGATTTTAGCCACTATATACAAGGATTATCCAGGTTTCGTCATCATGTACGAGTACATTTTCCACGAGGAGTATGGTGCGTCGACGTGTCGACTCAAATCCATTTTGATCAAGCTTCGATAAATTTATCTTTATTGCTATAAGCTAATGAACTGAGAGATCAAATCCGCGTCGAATTGGCAGGTTTTTGATATAAATCGGAGCAACAGCTCCAATCGTTGGGAAATTCAGTGGGCTTAGATGCTTATGCTGATTGCACAAGAAACAGAGTGTGTGATTAATTCGATCCTTTCACTCAATATTTAACTGAAATTTGTGTTATAGCCTTAATGAATCATGATCGACAGTTTAAGTGAAATTGCAGGTGCCCTGAATTAATATTATGGCAAAGTCATTGGTTTCACTTTCGAGCAGGTCGGCTAGTTCTCCATCTAGCTTCAATTAGTGCACCATAGTGTGGAGTTTACTTCCAATGCGTTTGACAATTTACTTCTGATTAACAAGGAGGATTAATTTGTTAATTAACTTAGCTAGCAAATTGCAACTGCGGTCGACTGCATGTCAGTTAATTGACAAAATGAATTTTAAACCTGCGAAAAGACCCAATTTTACTCAATTGCTTAAGGAGGCTAATGGGCTCACAACCATATGCATATCTATTCAAGTTTGTATAAATGTAGGTTACACTCCAAACGTTAGGATTTATTTTGAAAACTCAAGCGTTACAATTGTCATGTCTATCGAAGTAATATTAAGTTTGCGTTTATTAAAATGAGAATAAGACTTTCAGTTTTAAAAGATATTTTTGAAAACTACAACAGAGAGAGAAATTGCACTCGTAATTTTCATGAACCAATATGGTGGAAAAATCAGTGGAAGTAGAAGTATGCCACATATACCAAATAATCAAATAGACTGAACTATGTGGGTAAATTAAAGAATCTAAAAATTGAAAGTATCAGAATACAAATTATTTTTAGCCTATTTGAACCTAAGTGTAGCCATTTCAAGCTTCTTTACTTTTTGGTCGTAAATATTAAAGGATCCTTCATTAATACCAACTTTGTGGTTTTCTTCTACTTTTATATTTTTTTAGTAAATAATACATGTATATATGCTATGAAGCATACAATACAAAATTTAAAACATATGACGGTTCCTTTTAAAAGTTAATTTTGATACTGTGGTTTTTACGAATTTATCAAGCAATCAGTATACATAAATTGGTTGCATGACAGAATTTGAATAGGAACTAAAGGGTTACTCCATATGTCTTATACAGCTCTCATTTTATTTTAGTGCGCTACTTGTAATTTTTTCAAATGACTGTAAATTTAAAAGTAATTTACCTTTGTTTGCTTGCACTGTTCACAAGATCAGTAAATCTAAACCTTTTACTAAAAGAAAATGACCGATAAATGGATACGACAAAAACATAGTTTGGAAATGTTGGAGTGATAAAATACAAAAATTAACAGTCTTGTTTTTTAATATTCGTATATTTCGGACTACTATGGAGCTTTAACTTTAAGTTAAGTGACTTCTGCCAGTTTATATTTTATTGGTTAGGGTCATCTTTGACTGACCCTAAAGTTTGGGGGAATCCCTAAGGCTATAAAATTTCAATAGAGTATTGTATTTGTTTTATTAGATTTCATTAAATTGAAGTTCTTATGAAATCAAATTGAAATATGTATTTATTAAATTAATTAATAAAGTAATTTTAGAGTAACAGCGACAATTCGTTTGAAAATATACTTTTACCGGGGGAGGTATAACCAAAATTTTGTATGATTGGGCTGAGAATTTATCTTCTGTGGATGGATAGTTGATGTGCAGATGACAATGATGAACGCTTTACATTACTTTTTCCCCTTAAATTTAAAAGATATGTAGGTAAATGTGTTGCGGTCATAGTTGGCACTCAGTTGCTACTTTGTTGTCTTTTTTCTTATAAACTCTTTGGTTTTTGGAAGACAATATTGTGGTTTGTTTTGAAAATTATTTATAGGGACCAAGATGAATGATGTGTGAAATTAATGCAATTTACAATTCTTTGAATCTTTGATCTAGAAGCGGATTAAATTAAGATTTTGTTTATTGTTGTTTTAGACAGCTAAACTATTATAAAAATGTAGATGATTCGAAATATGTACCAAACAGATGCGTACAAAATGAATTTTTGAATTTTCCAAATAATTTAAGTACAGAACAATGATGTGAAATGTTAGCGACTAAGTTTTAGCCTTATCTTGTTATTAATTTTTACAATAAAAAAAGAAGTCATTCTTTTACTTTTGCACTTGATATGCATATATTTTTTGTACTATAGTTAATATGATTTTTTACCAACTAAATCAAGATTCATGACAGAGCAGTCGCGGTTGGTGTTATGTCTGCAATTTCATTTAATTCACATGCCACGAAATAAGGAGCGTAATAATTTCGCAACCACCCAGCTAGCAGTGCAATTTTCCATGAAATGTTCCTTCTAAGGAAGTGTGGCGAGCATAAAACTTGGCCACAATTAGTGAAATTCAAAGAAATGCTTTATGGTGCGGGTGTTCTCTGAATTGCTGTCAGCAGAAACCTAAAGGGACAAGAGAAAAAATATGAAGAAAAGACTCCCACCTGCTTGGTGCACGCCCTCGATTCTTGCAATTTGCACTCTCGCTCGAGACAATCTTAAAATTTGCGATTTTTCGCAACTGCACCGGTGCACTGGCACAGTTGCCGTACTCGATGAGATGGATCCGCGATGTGGTGGTATTAATTGTTATTGCGAGGGTTCGATTACAGAGCACGAACTACATAGGTTACATCTGCAAGTGAGCAGATACAAGTGCGCGGGGATCTCCTCCTGAGCGGGCAGGCCTGATTGAAGCCCTGGATAGAGATATCGCATTACGGGCTGAATTTAAGATCGCATTAAACTCATAAAGATGTCATTAAATCCTCCCACGAGCGCGCATAAACCATACGTCAACACGTAGGGCACAAGACATGGTCAAGTGGGATTAGCCAGAACCACTCTGGGCCATTGTTATTGTCGCCCAGGCGGTGCGCGTTCGGGGAGCCCGCTGGACGCACTAAGAGCTCCCCGGGAATAGTCTTCAAGACGTATGAAATTTATATCTTTTGCAGCCACCACGTAGAAGTGGTACATGCAAACGAATCAGCGTCGGAGCAATCATTTGTCCTGGTGCCCGGTGAATCAGAAATATGTTTAGACGGGGAGATAACAACAGCCAGCCGCCGGGAACGGCTAGTTGCTGGCGAACGTGAGCCTGGCTGGGGAATAAATTAGACGGACTCAAGTGTTTATATCCACATGACTTTGGGTATAAATTTACACCCAGATGGACCTTTATATCGCACCAGAACTGCTGGAGTTTGGTGCAAGGTGCTCCCCTGTAATTCTGACCAGCAAAATGAGACAGGCCTTTTTTGCATATTCCCTGGGTTTGTTTTTTTTTTTAGCAATCTTAAGCGTTTATTTTCCGCGTAGCTTTTATTTTAACTGCGATTGAAGAAAACTGCAGAAAGGAGTTAAATTGCGTATTTTTACATACAATATAACAAAATACCCATCCAAAAAACAGGATTTCACAGTTTAGACAAATAAGTCTACTCCAAGTATATACACAGAAAAAATGGTGTGAAAAACATGATTCTAAAATAAGCAACATTTTATTATAAACAAAGGAAAACTTTAAACACGTCTAAAAAGAGAAGTCATGAAAATAATCATTAAAAATTATTGAGTACATTGTGAATTCATTCTCACTAGAATACAGCAAATATAAACTAGAGTTGGTTTGCTAGATATACAGATCAAAATCTAGTGAAAATCGATTCGCTAGAATTCTATTGGAATTATTTTCTGCATTTAAAACAGGAATTCTTGAGTTCTATTAAAATTATTTCCTGCATTTTGGAAACAGGAGGCCTTAGCTGTTCTTCCAGTAAAACTCATTAGAAATCTAGGAAAATGTACTGAAGTGTCTACTATTAAATAGTATAGTAGGAGCATTTTTAATGGTTTGAAGTAAACTATTTAAATAGCTAATTGCACTATAAATTGTGTCGTTCCTAATTGGGTTCATTCTTGGTTTGGATAGACAATAGTTCCCCTGCGATGTATTTCTCGTAATGATGCATTTCTTTTATTAAAGTTAATCTGTTTGAAGATTTGCTGTGATGATCTTGCTATGTTGAAAACGGCCTTTGCTGTTTTTTATATCCACAAGTTGAATTAGATTCAGTTTATTTGTGGTAATGTACAGAGTCGAGCTAGGAGTGAGACGAAGAAGATTGTATACTGCTTTGATGGCTCAATTAAATAATCTGGAAACTATCTGCAGATTCTGAGGTCTGGCTCCAGATGATCGTACGTTACAAGTTGTAAAACGTGTAAATTTTAGATCAAGTGAGACATGCTTATTCCTTCTTATCAAATCAATTATTGCCGCTAATCTCGTTCTAATTGAATCTACGTGGCTCGGCCAAGCGATCGTCTATCATTAGACCTAAGTATTTATATTCAGATATTCTCCTAAGATCACTGATGCGTAGTCTAATATTTATGTTGCTTTTATTTTTTTGTTTTAGTATCATATAGCAGGTCTTTTGCGTGCTTATTACTAGTTTGTTCCTCAGGAGCCAGTCTTCATATATTTTTAGATCCGTGTTTATCAGCTTATATTACATATTTTCCATGTAAAGTGTTATTTGTGATGTTTTTAATATAAAGAAGGTAAAGCAGCGGGCCCAGTATTGATCCTTGGGGAACTCCAACATGAACTGATGTCTCATTATTATAAATATTATTTATTATTGTTTTTATGATTCTGTTATTTAAATAATCCTTAACAGTTGCAAAACTTTTCCTCTTATTCCCATATATATGAACCAGATCTTTTCTTACGAATTTTTACATCAAAGATGGTTCAAAAAGTTACAATAATAATCTGAATTTATTGTTTTATCAGTTTGGAGGTAATCCACAAACAAAATTCTTTTTGCATTCCAAAAAACTGATGCTAACACCTTCTTGGCGAATTTCTGGACCCTAACTCGCTTTGAAGCCAAATTATCGGGTTCAAATCACTCCTTAGCCTGTTTTTTTTTATTATGGTGGTAGACCCAAGCCTCATATACAGTGAAAACCATGGACAAAATCCTTTTCATTATTTCTAAAATGATCTAAATGATGTTGAGAAAGTCGCATGTTTTGGTTCCATTGTTAGAGATTGCGGTATCCATTTTGCAGATATCTTTCTGAACTTCTGCTGAATCTCTCTCGGTTAATCGACAATCTTGCATAATCACATCCTGTATTTTTGCTATGCTCTCTGGTGTTAATTCACTTTTCGGGAGTTATTTATATGGATCTTCTTCAAGCCTTGTGTGACCACTTTTAAATGCAGCATCCATCTTTCTACTGTTCGAATTGAAGTTGAAGAATCCTTATACACTTTTAACAATCGTTCATGCATTTGTTTTGATGCTACTCCTTTCAAAAATAAAAATTTTATTACTTTACCACCATATTTAAGTTTTTCATTGTACAAAAATACTGTGATACGTAAAATTTGAACAGCTACAAATATACGAATGATTTAACAGATCTACAATACATGAAACTGCACACATATTCATAAAAAAGTAGTACAACTTTTAAAAAAATAAAACGATGAACCTAATAGCGCAATAGCAATTTTGTAAAGAAACCATGAGTTATTAGTAATATTATATGTAAGTTTTCTTAAGTTTATTTATTTCATTCATTTTTTATTAAATTAAAAATTTCGAATCAAAATTTAAGTTAAATTAATAGTCTTTTGGAGTGAATGACCCATCCACCCACGTTTAATTAACGTTGAACTTGGTTTTTTTAAGACAATATTCTTCCAAACGAAGTAGAAGATTATGAAAAACAAATTATCGCATCGATTCCATCTTTGATTCACTTTTTGCTGGAATCAATCGTTTGATTTGATGTTCAATTAATTTCTAATTATCTACAATCAGTTTTCATTTTAAGAATGAAATAACATTGTTTTCTTTTAAGACGTGCCTAGTCAGCAATTTGAAAACTTTTAAAAATATCAACCAATAGAAATATTAAACACAAAATAAATAAATTTTATATTATGAGTCCATGTTGTAACGCTTTTATTGAATAATTTCATTATTTCTGTTAAGAGCTGGGCTATTTATAGATAAAGATTCCATAAAATCGATTACAAGGTTGTTCTGAGTGTGCTTTTTTATTAGGAAATTTTCAATGCAACAGGTGTGAGTATGTTTTTGTTTCATGCTTTGTTCAAAGAAATAGAGACATTCGAAAATGAATTCCTAATGAAACCAATTAGCCACAAAATTATCAAAATCGGTGGAACGATGTGAAGTATGAAGACACTAAATTCAGAACAAAATGGAAATTATTTTTCAAAAGTGAATAAATCCATAATGAAAGCCATTCTCCTCTTTGGGCTCTCCCTTGATGAGAGCCCACTACTGAAGTGTATCTATTAATTACAAAAAGCAATTAATATTTAATCAGATATAAATCTCTTAAAATTATAATTCTTCTCGGCACCTGAGCCGCCGAGGCGGAAAATCTATTCAAAGTGTATCGACTCAGCGAAAATTATTTATCGCTCAACGATCACGCGCTTTCATGAAGCACAATGATGAAGTGCATAAATAATCAGTGATTACAGGGCCCCGCCGCAGCTTGTGGAGTTATAGGCGCATAATACCTTAAATATTTAACATACCGGGACGCCTTTTTTGTTTTAATTCATTAGCGCTGATTGCCAATTTGCATATGATTCATTCAGTGCCCAATTAGCATTTATAGGTTTCCAAAATTGAACCAAAACAGCGGACAGACATAAAACAGAATTCCGGTTCCCACCTGGACTCTTCTTCATATCTGTCCAAATTAAGACCACACGGCCAGCCAACCACCGGACGAAGATATCTTATCCTTAATCTGGCCGCAAAAGAATCGAGCCCAATCCCGCAACTGCGGTAAGTTGTTCACTTCGCAACGTTAACAATGTTGAACATGTCGCGGGATGGGCAGTGATTAAGTCGAGAGCCGCCGGCTTGTGGGAGTTAAATGATTAATAAATGCGCGGATAAATTTCGAGATGTCCAAATTAAGACGGTGGCCCGGACCAAATCGTACTGCAGTCGGCCGGACCCAACATTCTGAGTCTGAGTCTGAGTCTGAGTCGGGCTCCGCTGTGACTTGCGACATGATGAAGTAATTCAAAAGCAGTAAAAAGCCTTTGATATGAGTCAGTGTTTTATGGTGGGGCTTCGTGGCCACCCTCGACTTAGATATTCATGGACGTGGACGAAGGCATGCTCGCGTTTATTGTCCTCGCAGAATAAGACCGAGGTCTGTGCGATGGCAGCGAGCAGATTTAAACTTTTTACGGCCGCCCCTTGCTAGGGCTCATGTAAAATTAATTCAGAAGTCATGCTTTATTCGTGTTCCTTGAGGCAACCCTCCCCACTGCACTGTCCCGCCCTCGTCACAACCCGGACCACAAAGATGTAAATATAAAAATGCAGTCGTAAAACAGCCCCAGTCATTAAAAGAAATCGATAGAAGGGTCGAACTCAGAATTCCGTGTCCAGCGGAGCGAAAGGGAGAGAATATTTAATGATGGCGTGTAATTACAAGCCATAGTACTTCGTTAAATATCCCACAGCCTTGTAAGTACAAAAACTATTTAATTGCACAACGCGAAAGGATATGTGGCCTGCTTCATCTACTTACTTATCACACCTTCTGCTGAATTTTATAGCTCCCAGTTACAGAAAACAAAAATTAGGTAGCGGCGATTTTAAAATTTAAAAAGCAATCAGATGCAGGTTCAAATCATTCTACTAGGAATTACATTACATTGAAATTAATAATTGATATATTTAATTCCTTAAAGTACTGGATTTAGAGGGAATTGTAATTGTTATGTTTGGTAATAATCAATATCTAATTTAAAAAGGAATTCAAGAAGAATTTGGAAAATTGAGAATTTTATATACTTGTCCTGAATTTGAATCATTATCCTACAACTGCTGAATGAAGTTTATTTATTTTGTAGAATGTAAGGAGTGGTATAGAAAAAAATGACCCATTGATTTTTGTTTGTAGTAAAAACACTAATGGCAATTTTTGAGCAACATTTATTTATTTTATTTCTGATTGCTTAACTTTTGAAGTGCAAAACTTATACTCTCATCATAGATATAATTTGTTTTGAAGAAACATTTTAACTTTTTTTTTTTTCAACTTCTTTTTCATTAGTGCCGAATATCTCTCTACTGGACGAAGTCCAGGGCAGTTTGCTGGATTGACATGCCTTGACACGATATTTACTTGATTAGTTCTGTACCAAATGATGGTTCAGAAACAATCCAAGCAAGAATCAATCTCGAGCAGTGTATTCCGCAGACAGTATACCTTTCGTACGCTTACGCTTTTAGTTGAACAGTAAAAGAAGTCTTATTATTTTGTACCTTTTTATCCATATAATAATATGAGTGAAATTATCGCTGACCCTCTATCGGATTATTCGATACATTTAAAAGATTCTGATATAGAAATCGAGGACAGTGATAGTGTGATGTGGATCCAAGGAGAAGATTAAGAACTGTTCCATTACAGTGTTCAAGTTATTCCGATGATTCCAGTGATTGTGATATGTCCACAAAATCGCATAGTTACAGTGAATTATGGTTAGATGTTGATAAAATTCCTAACATATCCGAATTTAATGCTGAACTTGCTCCAAAGATATTTTCTACTGATAAGAAAAGCGTAAAAGAAGTCGTCGAATTGTTTATTGGCTGATGATGATGATTTGTTTCAATTAATGGTAAATAAATCCATCATCTATTACCAGCAAAATAAGGACAAAATAAGTGAGGGAAAGAAAATGTCAAAGCGGAATGATATTACTCTAGCCGTGATGACAAAATTTCTGATTGTAATTATGGGCCAGGTAAGGAAAGATGTAAAAGATGATTACTGGTCCTCAAAGCTTTATACGAAAATCCCATCGTTCTCCACTATAATGCCACGGAATAGATTTCGTCAGATTTGGAACAGGTGGCATTTTTCGAATAATCAAACAATAACCGATTCTATTAACCTCGAGTAAATTCAGTCCATATTCAGCTATTTATTAGAGAAATTTAAATCAGTATACATGCCTTGGAAAGAACTTTCGCTTGATGAATCCATTATTCCATGGGGTGGAAAATTATTTATAAAAACATACGATCCGGCAAAAATAATAAAGTACGGCCTGCTTTACTGTATGCTATGCGAAGATGTGGTTATATATTTAATATGGAAATGTACTGTGCAGAAGGCAAAAAATTGGACCAAACCATAATGTCATTACTTGATAAAATTATATGTTTGGGATACTACTTATGCATGGATAACTATTATAATAGCATTAATACCGTAGAATTGCTTTAGAAAAATGGTACACGAGTTTGCGGTACTATTAGAGCAAATAGAGGTGTTCCTGATTCTTTACAGCATTTTAGATTGAAAACTGGAGAATATGCATTTAAAAGAAAGGGTGACATTTTAGTATAGGCGTGGAAGTCAAAACAGAAAATCGTATATACATATGGTTTAAACGATAAATTTGGCAGAATTAACAAAAACGAATAAAATACACTGGAAAATAGTGATTTTTCATACCTTTATAGTGGTTCAATGAAAGAGTTATTTTCTCAAGCAATAAGATATGCTTTAGTTATTTCTGTATCCGTATTTTTATATTTCTATCTTTCGTCTGCGAATCTTTCTTCAATTTTTAACATTTTCTGAGTGACAAAAGAGTGCGAAACGAATTGTATTAAATTATTTAGTGTAAGGTTGGATCTTAAGAATTTAAGCAAGAAATAATAAAATATAAAAGCCATAGGTACGTGGGTATTTTGTGCGCATAGCCAGCAAAAAGAGGTAAATAAAAGCTTTGTTTTTAACGTATTAAAATGATGTGAATTTGAATTGAAGTACGTTTTCAAAAGGATACCCTAGTTCTTTCCAGAAAATTATAAAATGAATTTAACGAGGTCGCTTCACGGAAAAACTGCACTGAATTCTCCGCCGCGGTGTCGCATCGTTTTCCTTAACCAGTGCCCGCGGCAGAAAATTCTTAACAAATTATTTTTCAGTTTTCCTAATTTGGGAAAATTTTTTCTCGGCTCTGGCGCCTACTAGCGCCTGAAAGCGCCAGAACATAGCCACAGTCATTCATGGTGAGCATTGCGCTCTTTAGATGAGGACATGAAATTATGCTGCAGCGGCGCGTCCTAATGGCCCCCGTGTGAAGGGAAACGGGCGAGTTTTCCAGTTTTTTGCTGTTTCCTATTGCAAACCGAAAATGGCAGTGGTTTCTCGGGAGGAGGAAGCAAAAAAAAAAAAAATAAATCTAACGAGATAGTGAGCACTGGAAAGTGGGCTCGATTAAGATTCCCGGCACAGAACGTCTTGCTTCTTTGCAAGAGTCCGCGTCCAAGATGGGTGTCGCGATGTTTGTCGTATTTATGCTGAAATTGAATCGCTTTTTGCGCAATTTTGGGAAAAGCCGCCGCCGCCGTCGTCGACCAACCTGTTCGGACTTTAGAGCGACAAAAAAGCGGAACATCGGACATTATTTGGCGCTCCCAGGGGCCGATTTAATCTGAGTCCGGCGGACAGGTCGCGAACATTGCCTGGCCGTCGTTATTAATTGCCTTACATTAAATGATTCCAGTGATCCCCCGAAGACCCGGCACAGTGGCGAATGTCGCGGCAATTCGCGATGCGCTCACCGGGGCCCTAACAATTCCTGGAGGACCAGAGTGCCGAGGTGACACTGTCCCATTAAGCGGCAAAAGTGGCGGCATATTCTGCGGATGTCGGGGCCACTGGAGCCAGCCGGCGCATAGCTACGGCCCGAACAATGGTTCAAGAAATGTGCGGTACCATCTTTGGAGCGGCTTTTTGCGCCACTCGGCCAGCGGAGCTCCCGGCACAAGAAGTCGCGAAGTATTCCCAGACAAGATGAGGCCCAATGGCACGAGTGTGCCTGTTTGGCTGACCGCTGGCCTCACGTACGCGTCGCCGCGCGTCCAGTTAGGTCTATGATTTTGATATGCTGGCCGCGCGATAAGAAGCAGCCCGCGAGCAGCGCGTGCTTGCGCTTGACTCCAACTGGTCTTTGGCTATTTTGCTCCGCGGACTCTGTTAGATTAACTCTTTCTTGGGCATACAAACAAACAAACATTATATATGCTTTTTTTTTATGCTAGCAACTCTTACGCTGGTCAGCGCAGCGAACGTGCTGGGGACGGAATAATTGACACAAGTTTTTTAATCGCGCGAGACATGAGGAGTCGCAAACCTGCGGACTTGGTAGCGAAATTTTATCTTGGAGGAAACGAAGATTGGAGGAACGTGATATTCCTGGCGCGTTTAACCGAGGAATTATAATTCAATCTTAACGGGATTACAACGACGTGACTCGCAGATCCACAAAAGCTGCATGTTCTGTCGGGAGCATTTAACCGGGGTCTGGGGAGCTCGACACGACTGTGGGTCACTTTTAAATACAACTGTCCTGCCCTACAATTGTTTGTATTCATTTTGTGTTTATCACATGCGAAATTTAATCCTCTTTTTAAAACCTAACCCACTATTGTAAGACAATACAAAAGCATACATAACTAATGTATAAATCTTTTAAGTTTTCAAAGTCTAAGTTTAACCAGTCCTAAAGACAATATTATTTGTATATACTCGCATATATTTACTTTCTGTAAAAGAAAAGGATAAGCAAAGAAAACGCTTTAGTCATTTCAAACAACGCATAATTCTTTAAATACTTATGGGAATTGGTTGGTTAGTCTGGTAGGTAGGTGATTTAACCTTTATCGAAGTCCATTCAGCATTGAAATTTTGTAGAATATTCATTTATAATTTTGAAACTTTAAGCCTTCGCTGTTCAAAAAGAACTTTCATTTAGATTAACTTTATTTGAGATTAATTACCAGTAACAATAATCGTTCATTGGAAATCTGTTTGCAGTTAAATATTTTACAAAATTTATAAAACTTATAATTCGATTTCCAAAAGTCCGTAAAAATATAAAATTATAAAATTAACTTTTGAGCTCGAAGAATACTAGATAACTCTAATCATCAAGGACTAGAAAAGGAGAATTACATAAGCACAGTAAGTCGGCCAAAAGTGGCTTTAATATTAAAAAGGCACAGTGAGTCCGCCACATACAGCACTAAAAAAACTTAAAAATTCTTTCAAACCTAAAATTACAGTTCTTCAAAAGTATACCTACCTTAGTAACTATCATGCTTCCTGTAAATTGCTGACACGATACGGAACGCTTTCTATAAACTTCCTACAATATTCTGGGGTAATTGCGGACCATTCTTCTTTTACTGTATCACGTAACTTTTTTATGTTATTTGGCTTTCTTACACTATTTAAATTTTTAAATGATACCAACGATTTTTGGTTGGCGATAAGTCTTGAGCATTGAAGAGGCCATTTGAGAACATTGATCTTGTTTTCCTTGAGGTATTTTTGTACCTCTTTTGCCGTGTCGTCGGGCATTGTCATGTTGGAATATAAAATTCCTGCCTATCAAACGATTTTCCTGCTGCTTAAGGCTTTTATTTTGGCATATCCAGATACATATTGGATGTCATAGTTCTCTCAACTGTTTTTATATGTCCAGCGCCAATCGCTGCCATGCACCCCTATATCATAATTCCTCTTGTCTGGCATTCGAAATTTGAATTGTACACGTATAGCTAAAGCTAAAGCTAAAAAAAATAATGAAGGTATAACCAATAAAACATTAATCAAAAATAACCATTAATATTTGATTTTTATGATAAAACTCATAAGAATTACGGATCCTCATTTAATCAAATAAATGATTTTTTTTTAAAAAATTAATCAATTTTAAAGCACTTGACAAAAAGCGATTAGATTCAATCATATATTACTAGATCTAAAATCTTATATATGCTTGGATCCGAATATTGGCAGTATCCAAACGGATCCGAGAATAGCCAAACATATCTGTAGATATATGGCCATATATAAAAGGCAATAATACTCAGGAACCGAAAAGAGATCGACGTCACATCGAAATGCGGACCGAAAGCAGGTCTAATGCACGCTGATATATCCCAAATAGTTACGCTTGAATATTAAATTTTTTAAATTCCTAATCTGAAATATTTGTAAAACCCAAAAATTGATAAATGTATATCAATGTTTTTTTCGAATTCTTTTCAGTCTTTAACATGTCATTTCAGCATCTCTTCGGGTGTTTAAATCAAATATTGGATGGTCTAAAAAATTAGAATTTAATTATAGTAAAAAGCTAAATACGATTAATGATCATCGGATTGATGCTTAGCTAATTTGGAAATGTGTAACTAGATCACTTTTTCTTTCCGATCTGCAGATCTGTTTAAACCGCAAAGTCTATAAAATTCAAACAGTTATGGACATTTTCCACTGCACAAACTTTACCTTCGCCTTGATACTGACTTTGGCGAAATTGCCATGACGGAATGGTTGAACCAATTTAATTGCTGCCACCGACAAGGTGTTGTCGCACAGGGACATATTAATTTCCTGAATGTAAATGCGCGCCGAAAGAACTGCAGTTGCAGTGCGGCATGGCCTCAGGTGCAAGTCCATTTATGGTCGCGGTTCGAGGCTGTACGCATAAAATCGCAACATATCCGCCTAATTACCATTGTTATTGGCTCGTTCGGGCGCGCTCCCTAATCAATATACGAGACAACTCCTTCGTGGGCGGCCGAACAAAACGTCGTAAAGTGCACGCGACAATAAACCGCGATTAATGTTCAAATTCGCGTGTGTGTTTCGATTACCCCAAAGGAGGCCTTCCCGCTCACCTGCCCTCCCCTGTCGGGAGTTTTTTCGACTGGATTTGCCTGGCCGCGGGTATTCGATCCGCGTAATTAAACGACTGTGTCTATGGAGCGTTAAGCCTTTTCAATTAGAAGCACGCTCTCATCGCCCCCGCCCCGTAATTACTGCGAGTTTCGGATGCCTCTGAATGGAGACGCTAATTAGCAGTCGTGTCACTTATCCCTCAGGTGAGCCGCAGCTACAGTGCATTGATGTAGAGCATTTCATAATTTACACCTGGCCCTGTATGCGCCGTAGAACTCATAAAATTTGCAGTTTTGCCCTACTATATATGTAAAAATTGCTGGATTATATAAATAATTAATTACTTAATTAAGTTTAAGAAGTTGCGATGCATTTTAATTAGATATGTGCTTTATACGGATTTTTGATTTCAATTTTAATATCGGTGGTTTTCACATAATAAGGCAATCCAGAAAATTTATTTTGTGGTTTTTACTTCTAAAAGTTTATTGGATGGTACTTTTATGAAATTAGGGATCTTAGCAGATCAATTTGAATTACATGATTTTTACTTTTATTATGTTCTTTCATAATGCTTTTGATGTTTTAATTATTATTTCAGCACTTGAAAAATGTGGTGGTTTATTTTAATAAGAAACTAATGACATTAAAAGTAAAAAAAGAAAATCTTTTGATTCAAACGAAATACTGGTTACCTATTACCCAATAATTTACAAAAAATCCAGGTGGAAAATAAAACTGAAAACAGAGACTGAAAACTGAATTTGATATAGAATCGTAACGGAAATTATTATTTACACTGAAAACTGTTGGAAAATGTACTTAAAACATACTCGTATTACATTAAGATAGATAAGACGGAATTCAGACGCAATTGAGGCGGAAATATTTTACAGTCGGAAAAAGTACTGAAAACAGATGCTAATTTGGATAAAAAAATAAACCTAAGAACAGACTGAAAAACTAATAAATTTTGTTTTAGAGGAAAATGAACGAAACATAGACTGAATCAGAGAATAAGGCGTTGAAATTCAAAGATTGAAAATAAGACGACGGAATAAAAAACGGAAATCAGGAGGAATTTAAAAGGAAATCAGAAGTAGTAGTAGTTGAACTAATTAACGCAATATTGTTTTAATTTTTAAACATTTTTGTGGGCCCTTAATTAAATACAAAATGAAATGTTAGACCGAAAACAATTCGAAGTTATTTTTTGCACTGAAAACTGACGAAAATTTTTCAAATATTGAACTTAATGAGAAATTAACTGCAAAGAGATCGAAGTCACACGGAAATTGTTCAAATATTGGACTTACGATTAGCAAGAAACTATTGTTACAGAATTTTTCTCTCTGTGCGGAAAACTGTAACAATATTTTGCATTTATGAGCTTATTAACTTTGTCCGTCTCATTACCATCACTTTTCCATTTGAATTTTCATCTATAAATTTCCGTCTTTCCGACCAGTTTTATTATTTTACCCGGGAGTTTTAAGAAAAACTTTCTGTAACAATTCCAAAAATGGTGTTAGATGTGGAGTTTTGTACATGTTTTAATGCAATTTCCCAATTAGTGCACATTTAAGTTGTTTAAAAATCTTTTTTTCCCATGAATCAGATGTTTTCTTATACTAACACTAGTAGATTTATGAACATTCGATGTATATAGGAATTTCAAAATAATAAGTTTAAAATATATTTACGTTCGAAATAAGAGGGTCGAACAATAAAAAGTATTAAGGACATATGTTCTTTTTATTTATAACGTAAATTAATTAATATTTACGTCTACTACTTAAAGCACGGAATCTGAAACTCAATTTTGCTATATGGGCTTAGTTCCGAGTGCACGAAAAATAAGAAAACAATTTGAGAATTAAATTCTAAATTGTAAAATAAAATAAAAAACAAAAAATTAAACTCTAGTTAATAACTAGGGAAATAAATAGGTTATGCAGACATTTTTCAGTCTTGTCTTCCAACACTTCAAGGAAGTTTAATTTGTTTTACTTTGTGACTCTTATTTCTTTATACTAAAACACTTCTTCCAAATTTTGTTATTATGTATTAGATATTATTACATACACTGTATATACTTTTATAAACATTAACGCAATAAATTAAATGTATTCTTGTCCTGTGAACAGAAAAGTTAAAAAATTATTATTGCTATTAAGTACTTTTACCTGATCATACCTACATTTTCGGGAATTCTGAGTTCAAATATGTTGTCAAAATAGGGGAAAAACCTCAATTTGTTGTGGTATAATTGTAAGTCAATTTTTTGTCATATTCTTCAGTTAAATATGAATGTGTAGATAGTCCTCATGTAAATTTTTCAAGAACTGGTCTTATACCTTATACTTCTCAGCCGTTTAGATAATTATTTAAATAAACAGCTATTTTTCAAAAACTGGCTAAGTGCTTTATAATTTAAAATCCATGTGTTGCTCCAACTAAACCTGAAGTAATTATGAAAAGGAAAAATGTAAAAAGGATACTTAAATGACTCAATACGCAATCGCACGTTGCTTGCTGCTGTTCTGAAAAATTGTTGTTCGTTATCCCTTCCGTTTTGCATGCTACCGATGCAATTGATTCCTCAATTTCCCATTGGGTTATTATTTCACAAATTCATATTTTTACGTACGCTCTAAAGGTGTGTTATTTTAGGTGTTTTGTTACTACTAAAGTAATGATCACGTAAAAACTTTTAATTCGAACAGTTCTGCATAAATCTTTGATGGCTTTGAATTTATGGTTTGGAGCGTAGTCGAGTCAACATAAAAAACTTGTTTTATTATCCTTCCTCCTTATTATCCACATCATAATCTCAATTGAAAGCTTGGAGGATTTTATTGAACAATATTAAACTATTATCACTCTTGCATAGTTGACGATTATTAAAGATTTACCTCGAAAACACGTCTCGCTGCCTTGGAAACTCAGATTTGGTTTTATTAATTTTTAAAAAAAATAACCTTTTAGAACCATTTTTATTGGCCACGACGAAAACAGGTTTGTTGATTACGCAAAATTATTTCCATACGAAAAATGATTATCAGAATTAAAAATCGGAAGGAAATGTTTGGGATAAGAGTGATATTATACACAAAAAGACTGTTTTCAATTTTAAATCGTATGTTTTATTTTACAAAAAAATTTCTGGCCAAGGTTTACGCAATAAAGTATAACCAAAATTATAAAACAAAATAAAAATTTTATATTCTTTTGCAAGTAGAAATAAATAAAATATATTAAGAACGTTTAAATATAAAACGAATAGTAAAAACTCTTAACTAATTCGTACATTCATTAAAAAGGTAAACAACTAAGGACATTCATCAATCATTCAAAAATCTGTCATGACATTATTAACACATATCGAAGGATATTTATTATTTTTTTGCATTTTACTTGCGTTTTACATTTAGACGAATAACATAAAATTGCCTCCAGAAGTTTCTTATGATAAAAATTATGCTATCATTGGGTTTAAGTATATGCAATCTGCGGACGTTATGTCGTCAATGGATTTAAATTGTTTAACGTCTGCTTTCATGTAATTAGTACACGTACATTTACTCAAGTATAATTAGATTAACTTTAATTGTTTTCAGGCAAAATACTGTTTGTGCATCTTCGATTTATTTTTACACGTTTAGTCATAGCTTTAAATAAACTTAATAAAACTTAAGCTCTACAATAAGTTAAAGATTTTTAATAGTAGTTTCTTTTTCATTTTTACTTTACTTCTTTCCATTTTTTGATATTTGTATGTATCTAGCGTATAGAGACTTATTAAATGATTTAATTTTATTTACTAGTTTAATAAATAACGTTTGTGTTTTAAGTTTGTTTTTACATAATTCATTTTGTTTAACGTTAAAATGGTTGATGGAACTATTGGAGGCTGCCCGCAATAACATGAAATTTTGCATTATTTTATTTAAGATTTTATTGTTCTTCCTCATAAAATTGTTGTATTTTGGTGAAATTTGGTATGTTAGAATGGATGCTTCAAGAAAACTCCTCCATGTGTATGCATCATACCTTTTGATCTTTCAGTTAATTAATAGATTTTCAGTTTATTGTATGAGCAAAATTTCTCACCTTTTTAACATTTTGAGGCAGCTTCAATGCAATGATCTGTACATTTTTAACTGGAACGGGTGCACCACCAGAAAGAAGGTGGTTTTCGAGGCTGAGCCCGGAATCGAGTGCAATACTAAGCTTAGAAAAGTTTAAAACACTTTTTGCTATATAAAAATGAGATGATGCTTGGAACTTGAGTTGCAATACTGCAGACGCAGGGCCACGACCCCACGTTTTGGCAAATTGCAAAAATTGATTTAAATAAAAACTATATAAAAAAAATATTAACGTTCAACTAATTAAACTAAAATTAAAGCTCTCAGGGAGGCGTTTCAGTGCAGTGGCGGGGGCGTTCTATCGGCCGCTTTGTGAATTAGTAAAGCTTTTGGCACGTGCCTGCTGAAGTAGTCCGGGCGGCGGGTTTTCTTTCGCGATTTCTGGTGCTGCTGGTGCTGTCGCGTCACTTGGGTACCGGCGTGGTGTATGTGGTCCCCGGACTGTCTGTTCACCTGTCTGGCGTGCGCGGTCGCGTCAAGGGAGCAATTTGTCGTTTCCCGCCAATTTGGCAATGCGACGCCGAGCCGCCTGCACTCATGCGCGTATGCCGCGAAACTCTCGCAGTAGCACATCCCAGAAGGACATTCGCACATATCCATCCTGCAAGACTCGAAGTAGTTGAAAGGGTTTAGTCTGCTATCGCAGTCTCCGAAAACTTCTGATTCCCGCAAGGACCTGCAGGGATTGCTCTTGTTGCTCTTGCGGTGCTTGCAGCTTGGCTTCTTCGCGAGATTCTCGCGTTTTCGGCTGCATGCCTTCACTCCGCCAACCTTCCATGAGTTGGCAAATCGCCAGACTTCCTCGTCGGAGTGATTGGATCCATCTCGAGATGTGAGATCATCTCGCCCGATCCCGTTGTAGTTTCCGCAAAGTCCACAGAGCTTATTCTTATAAGTCGCAGGCACTTGGACTTGGAGGAAGTTTGCCCCGTCCCACTCAATTTGGATCCCAATTTCGGTTGTGAGAAATATACCTTCTGCAGATTGCTCAATCCTAACCACCTCCCCGTGGCTATAGGGAAGCGCAACCCTCGTCCCGTTTACCTTTACCCTCATTTTCTGGCCCAAATTAACACGGATTCCTCTCATTTTCAAGGTAACAGTTTTCGTCCAAGACGAGAATTTCGTCTTCCTGCCGTCGTTCATGACCCGAATTGAAAAGGAGTGATCTCTGCAGTCGGAGGTCAGTTGGTACTTGCAAGATCCCTGGAAGCTGAAGAACTTTCCGTCGAAGGTTTTATAGTGTGGATCTCCAAAAACAGTACAGACCCCGGCACTTTCGACACACTTCGAGCAGCATTGGCCCTCAGGTGTAACAAGCGTCTCATTGGGACGGCACTTCACCTTCGGGCATTTAGTCTGGGCGCATCTGATCTCTCCACCGTGACACCTGCACGATCGGCACGGCCCCAAATTCCAGGTCTCGTTGTTCGTGTAAACTTTGTCGTTGTGCGTACACGTGGATCGCACTTCGGCTACAATTGGGCAGTGCGGACAGCATTCGCCAGGCTTCGTCGTCTGGTACTCCGGGGAGCATTCGAGGATTGGACACGTCGTTCGTTGGCACACTGAGGTCCCGTTCGCACAGGTGCACGTGGAACAGTGGTCCGGCGTGAACCGCTTGCCGTCCGCATGAACTCCCTTGCCCAGTATACATTTCCCTAAATAGTTGGAATCGGTGTAAATTGTGTTCTCGCACTTCTCTGGAGGTGTTTGAGTTCTTACCTGGCACCTGCATAATCTCTCGGCGCTCCGCACATCTGGGACAGCATTCGCCGGGAACTTTGATTTGCTTCGTTATTGGGCACTGGAGTACAGGACAGGCCCTCTTTACGCACGTTAGCTTCTTGTTGGAGCACTGGCACTTTAGACACGGGTCCTCCGTCGAAGTCACTTCGCGACCATCGTGCACAATTTGTCCGTTTAGATAGCAACCTGCAAGAAATGAAAACGTTTTCTTGTAAAAATCTCCACAAAATTATTAACCCATTTGTATCATTTGATGAAATAATTCACAAACATTGGCTGTAAGAACGGAATATTCCAAAAATAATAATTTTTGTTATCTGTTTATCAGCAATAGTGCAATAGTCTGTATGATAAATAAACAATAAATAATTTTAATAACTCTGTAACATTATTTCTAATTACAACAGGCAGTAAAAGTCTTACCAACGCATATTGTAATGGGGAAACGTTCAGTTGAACGTGCCGAACTTTTGAAGTACATCGCGAATCGAGCAATGATGCAAATAGGGTAAGATAAAAATGTGTTAAAAATGGCAGGATAGGAACGCATCAATAGCTGGCTACGGTAGCTCAGGAGTCAGTTCATCTTGCAAGTTGCAAGTTTGATTTTTGCCAGTCTTCGTCTCGGTTATATGTATGTAGTTGGTATCACTTAATTGAATTTTACTATTATTATTTTATTTTACAATTTAGAATCTAATTCTCGAATTGCTTCTTATTTTTTGTGCACTTGGTAACCAAGCCGATGGGAATCGAAGCCACAATCTCGGAATGGCACACTTAGTACATCACAGCCAAATCGCTCAGCGAGCTATGCCACCCGAGGACCCAAAAATATACTACGTATGTTAGAAATTCTTGAAATACGAAATAATGAATTGAACCTGCAAATTTCAACCAAGATCAGTTTCTCATTATCATCATAGCCTTCCGTAATAAAAATGTTTACTATCATCAAATCTATAAAAGCTGTTCTCGACTAGGTTTTATTTAAAATAAGGAATGTAACATACTATAACATCAAAATCTAAGTAAATTTTGATGATGCTTTAAAATACCAAACTTTGCAAGGGATACTTTTTGGTTTATTTAAAACTAGCCAATGACCAGTTCGTTTTAAAATTGAATGTTATGTTCATGTTGTTCATGTTATGTGCCAATATTCACTTCATAAAATGTACTAATTGTGTACTTAGTTACAATGAATAGCAAAAATATTGTTTGTGTTTGATACGCCATCTATAGTCTATACAATTCAAACAAACAATTGCTTTTTATATCTATATACAATATATTAAAGAATTTGATAAAGGCATTAAAATGCGCTTTGTTAGATCAAAATTCTTTAATTTAAAAAAAAAAGAAAAAAAAATTCCAATATACTTGCCTAAAATTTCGATTGTTCGTTGAGATCAAAGAAATTCGAATATCGTCTAATTAATGGTCTGCCCGTATTATTGGACAACTTGTTGAACTTTATTGAAAGTTATTTTACAAAGTTCTGGTTCTTTGATTATGAGAGTTCTCTCTTGTGAATTCAAGCGATTTTCGAGTTTAAGGTCAAATCACATCATACGATTGATTCTTTCCAGATTAACCTATTCAATGAAAATTGAGAAGGGGAGAAAGTCTCCTACAAATTATAGAAAAATTGCTCAATTGCACAATTTATTATGAAATTTTAAACACAAATTTTTAATACGTTTGAAGAATAAAACGGAGTATTATAGGTACATACACTTAAAATATTTATAAAAGAGAACATTTACAATTCATATAGTGCGTTTTAAATCATTTTGAGGATGCAATTTATGAATTTATTAAAATTATTATAAGATGTATAGCTTCAAATCTCCTTTTGAATCGTCAAACGCAAAAGATTGTTCTCTTCATTCCGGAAATATCGTTTTTTTATATACCAGATGTACCAGTTTTTTTATTGAAAAACACATACATTTTAAGTAAATGGAAAAAGGTATTTATTCACTGTATTGGCCGTTCGATTCTATACTTTTTGTAAATTTTTCTCGCAATTTATGAATACCATTCCAAAAAAAAAAACGTTAGTCCTTTGAGCCAAACCATTCACCGAGCCATTTGTCGACTTTCGAAATTTGCAAAGTGCTGCTCTGCCAGCGCGTAGTCCATTGATGTGAAAAGGTGATAATCGAACGGGACCAGGACTGGACAGTACGGCAGGTGCGATAATACATTCCATTCAAGCGATTTTAATGCGTCTTTCACCGGTTTTGCTGTGTGTGATGGTGAATTGTCATGTAACAAAATCACTTTACCGTGTTTTCAGGCCCATTCTGGACGTTTTTCCATCAACACATGGTTTAAATTTATTTATTATTTAGTTGTTTTTCGCGATCAGTATTAACTGCTCCGCTAGGTTGCAGAAATTCATAATACACATGTTTGGTTTTATGTTTGGAGCATGCTCTCCGTAAGTTTCTACCAGTAAAAGATGATTTTCTATTAGAATTTCGTTTAATATGACGGTGATTTAGAGCAATTAAGAAAGGTTTATTAAACAAATTTCGTAAGTTCTAACAATTGATGAATTTAAACTGGTTTGCGCCATATATCAAATACATTTTTCCATATAATAAATTTTGATACTAAAGCCGTTAATTTTTTACGTGATTAAATAAATACAAAAAATAGGAAATAGGAAAAGAAGAGAAACTGAAAGATGAATTTTCAACGGAAATTATTATTTGCATTGAAAACTAACGGAAATTGCTCATGCATTGGATTTAACAAATAATTAACTGGCAAAGTACGGAAAACAACCGGACATTTGTCTAATGTTGTAATTAGCAAGAAATTGTAAAAGGATGGAAATCAGACGGACATTTTGAAATATTGTACTTAGCAAGTAACTACAAAGAGACTTAACAAGAAACTGTAAGGTGCCCGCAATCAGATGGAAAGGTAACCGAAATAATATTGTTGCAGAATTTGCCTTCGCTTATACTTCACACTTGGTTTTGCAAATGAAGCCCACAAGCGGGCATTACTTTATAGCCACGTTGATAAGTCCAGCTGGTGTCCCGGGTCGAAACGACAACCAATTTTTAGACTCGGCGGTCGGAACTAGCATCAATATTTTACGATTAAGATAAATATGTAATTATGCGAATAATTTAGAAAAAGGATATAGGCACATACATAGTCTGTTTTTTTTTTAAATCGATAAATCTCTTAATTATACCGATAATTCGCAAAAATTGGTGTCTACTTTGATTAACATTTTCCACAATAACTTCAAGGTGAACAAGAGACAAATTTTCTGGCAAAATTACGGTCAATCAAAATTGTTCGATAATGCCACAGGCCTTTTATTGCTGCTGACTCAGTCAAAACGGTCTTCTTTAGACTGATGGGCGAGTATTCTTTATTTTTTTTACAAAAAAAAAAGAATTAATAAATTAGACCTCTGTAAAAAGTGGGAGTTGTGTTTTTAAGACAGTGGTTGCGCGCAGGTAGGGGAGGTAGGTGGAGTTGAATGTCTGATGTCTGAGTTAATTGAACTCTCTGGCACAGAGCGCATTACTCAAATTCTTTAATTACACCCCGCTTATGACCCTGGGCAAATTAAGTGCTAAACGAATTTGCGAATTGACCGAGTTTTTAGCGGCCGCCTTGGGTTTCAAGTTGTCGTAATTAGAGGCGTTCCCTCCGAGTTATTGTAATGAGCAAAAACATTTAATTTTTGCTCGAGAAGTAATTTCACAATTCAGCCAAAGATAGGCTGGGGAAGGTTAATGAAAAGCAATTTTGGAATGCCGCTGCAAAAGGACACGGCCTACAGACTGCAATCA
Source organism: Philonicus albiceps (assembly GCA_963969385.1). NCBI lineage: Eukaryota > Metazoa > Arthropoda > Insecta > Diptera > Asilidae > Philonicus > Philonicus albiceps. The sequence continues at coordinate 37,247,362 of OZ017773.1, forward strand.
AGCCCCCCCCCCCCCCAATTAGAATAATTCGCTAAGATTGAGGCATCTAAATTATCCCGGGGAACTAAATCAGATCCCAGAGCTTCGTCGTTGTCTTCGTTGTCGGCCGGCAGCATTACGGTCGAGGAATTCCCGCGCCGACACAAAATCCATCCGCCGCAGCCGGACCACATTAACGAAAAACAAAACCATGATAAGAAACAAGACGAAAAATAATAATAAAAAATTGTGAGCGCTGCCATCGTCATTAATTTACCTTACTTTACGATATGAGTCCATTAGCTCGAAATGGATGTAGGAATTGCCGAGTAATTTGTAGTTTTCAATGCGATAAGGATGCAGCTGTGGTTGCTTTATGCCGCGGTATCCCATCAACGTGATAATTTGGCCGGGGAGTCTTTCGGGGCGCAAACAAAGGAGTCCCGGACGGGGTAGCCGCCTGAGAACCCAATTTGTGGGCTCCTCGATGCGGTCAAGGTAAAATTGCTTTCACATTCCGCGGCGGACCACCCACTAGCCGCAGTGTTGACAGTCGACCGGGGACCCGGGATCCGGGACAGAGACTCCCTTGATTAATCCTTTACCAATAAATTATTGAGTTATCGAGGTGGGATCGGGCAGGTAACCACCTTTTCCACAGAGCCGTACATCGGGCCTATTCCACCCGTAAATAATACGCTTAATGCTTAAAAATGCCCCAAGAACGGCGAAACGATCAAATTTGGTAAATTTCATAAGTGGCAATTTTTACAGATCTTCTCGTTTTTTACGATCGTTTTATGCAAACTCGCCTGCTCGACCACACGCAGCATTTTCACCTTTGTGAAGATTTACGAGGAGATTTTTGTTTTATTATAAATCGTCAAAGAAAACATTTGCTGGCGCCCATTCGAAGTCAAGTTCCGGTTCTTGTGTTTGTTTGGAAATTGGATATCCCCGGGTTTCCCCCGCTCGAGACGGAAACGAAAGGAGTTAGGTTCGCCGACTTATTTGGAAGAGTTTTAAAAATTTATTACGTCAAAATGGTTCGTATGAACTCGGGTTTTTCTAGTAAATATCAAACTTCTAGGCAGAATAAGAGGAAACGATTTTAAAGTTGATATCTTTTTAGTACACCATTCAAATATTTAATTTTTAAAATATTTTGATGTCGAAATCAATTATTGTGACTTCATAGGTACTTTTTAGGAAAATCCTAAAATTATTTAGAATTTAATACGGCATAATGGATTTGAAATTTCGAATTTAGCTTCATAGAAACGATCCTTTGGGGTTTTGTTATTTGCCTTTTTCGAAATTTTACAAAAATGCATTTTTTCATAACAATTTTTTGGCATAAATTGAGTTTAAGGTCTCTTCAGGTATTTTGATGAAATTTTGTAGAAACGTTCATTTAGGGCCAAAGTGATGGCTGTGTGAAAAAAAATTTATCGATTGCTTGTATTTCCTCATATATTTAACTAGAAAATTTTAGAAACTCATTGTGGAAAATGCTTTAATTAAAAATGTTCCCAATCGATTTATTTAAATCATTCTACATGAGTGCAAAGAACATTTTATTTTACAATTTTATAAGAGAAATGTATCTGTTTCACCGTCGATAAGCTGAAAAAGATCTTTAATTCATTAATTTCAAAAGTTCTCTCTCTCTCTATTTAAAATAAGAAAATGGAAACATCTCAAATTTAAGAATATTTACTTAATTTACAACGAGTTTTTGTTGGATTGCAGATTGCAAAAGACCTAAAATTCAATCTGTTTTGATTTTTTGCATACTCCCACAAAATTCCATTGTAAATAGTATGAAAATCTTAAAGTTTTTTACTCTAAAAAGTTCTTAAAAAATGCCTAAAATGAACGAACTAAAGGTAAAAATTCATTTTAACTTATCAACGATCGAAAGAAAAAATGCGTATTTGTCTTGTAAAATGGAAATCGAAGTAGTAAAATGTTTCTAAATTTTACTTATTTTATTTTTTATTTTTAAATATATCGGAAAATTTAACCGACTGATAATTGTTTTTTATATGATTTTGACCCAAAAATTAGAGCTATGGCAAGGTTTCATAAAAATCGTGAAGAGACCTCAAAGTCATTTTATGCCTCGACATTATTTACTATGTATTTAAATGAAATCGCCCAATCCAATGAAAGGCCGGACATAAAGACCGCATTGCTGGAAGAGCTCACGGCTATACCAAAAAAATGCATATCAGAAGTGCTTCGAGGATTGGAAAAACCACCGACACAAGGGCATTCTATTTGAGGCTCCACTCACGCTATTTATTGAACAAACCTCGTATATTTTCTTAAACCTTTAATTATACTCGAATTTAATCATAAATGGTTATCATTTAGGAATAAACCTTATGAAATATTACATTGAGTACTGAATTTAAAATTAAAGAATTTCGACGTAGAAGAGGGGAGCATTCTGTGGTTCAACAGATAAATCAACTAGAAATATTTAGGAACGAGTTCATAGTCATGCGAATTGAATGCTACACACTTAAAAAAAACAAAAAAGTAAAGGAATAGAAAATTTATACGCATCGTGCGCAAGAATTAAAGAAACCAAAAATAGATTTTCTTAAAGTTGATAATTCCTAGTTCCTATTTATATTGTATATCAACTTCTATTATTAACTGATTTCGTGATAGTGAACTGTATGTTTAGTTTTACCGATAATGCACTATGCACAAATTTGCAAACTATAACGAAAATTTAGGCATTTTGTGAAATATTGTGGTTAGGTGATAAAAACATTTTTTAATAATAAAATAAGCTTTTGTAATTTAAAGTCTGATGGTGGTTAATGGTTACCAGCCTAAAATACAAAGTTATCAGTAAAATGTATATAATGATTAACTTTTAACTCTTCCTTTTTAATTTTTAACTATATTCTCTGGAAATCATTAAAAACTGAAAAAAATAAATATGGCATAATCTTTTGGTTTTTAAATCGAACCTATATGTCTTATAATCTTTTGTTTCCTTGATTTATAGATTAAAAAAAATTTAAAACTTATTTGATTAACATGTTTAATTGACTAATTTGTTTTAGGTTTTGGCATAGAATACATATGCTAATTTTTGATAACTAGTACAAGCCTCCCTTATATTATGTAATAATGATATTTTTTTTCGAATTTCGTAATAATAAAACAACCAAAAATATATTTTATATAATTAAAGTTGATGACATAATTATTCCACCATTTCTGAATTTTTAAAAACTTGTATATTAAGAAAAAAAAGTAGCCCCAACAAATCATTCGTCAAGGCAAATTAATAACCCAATTTTAATATTAAATCATACCAGCATTCCTGGTCTTGTTACACAGCAAAAACATCATTCCCAATTTAATTAATTGTCGTGCCTGAAGAATACGAGGCCTCCTCCTTCGACTCAATTTTATGGGGCTCAGTGGGAACGAAAGACGACGGCTAATCAATTAATGACGGTTTTTTTTTTTGCATAAAAAATTGCCTCAAATTGAGTTATTATCCACTGGACAATGGCACCCCGCTGACTTACCCGAAACAGCCGGAAACTTGGCCCCGACGATGATGAGCAGTATCAAGTTACATAAATCGCATAAAGCGGCCGCGCGCACAGAAGTCGCCTGTTCTGTGACCAGTTGGAGCTCCTTTGCTCCCTTTGCCCCATGTTGTGCTCTGCAGACCGGGCAAGTGAACTGGATATCAAAAGCCCTAGTTGCAGATCCACAAGTCTCCTCACATCTTCTATTGAATATTTTCCAAATTTTGAAGCAAATTCGCGGTTTGGATCACCAGAGCAACGACCCAGAAAATACCTTTTTTTTTTGGAATTTCGTTTAATAGTTAAGAATAAGATTTAAATAAAATAACGACCTCTCGAAGATAAAATGCGATATTTTACCACTTTTTTACAACTTTAATGTCTAAAGAAATATAAATTTTAGGCATAAAATAAAAAAAAAGGTACTATCTTAACTATAGGCATGCCGATAAAGAAAATGTTAGCGCAACATTTTTCTTATATCGGATGATTGTTAAGTAGTGATTTCGCTAGATCTGAAAAAGTAGTTTTGAGAAAAATACAATTGATGTTTTAATTAAACAGTTTTCATATAGAAAAATTTTTAAATTTATTAAATTGTATCTATTCTCGGCTCTTTCCTTTAACTCTTTTTCATAAATTTATGGATTACAACAATTAAAAATAAATTATTCTTTCAAATTTTTATTATTATACTTTTTGTACTTAGTGTATGGATTTTGCCGCTGCACGTATTTATCATTATATATTTTAAATATTAAACAGAATCAAACTAACTTTAGAGCTGACGCTTTTTGATTATTTGAAGCGCCGAAACGTCTCCGACTGAGCTCTGCTAAAGTTTGAAGAAAATCCTGAATTTCTGAATATCTTCAGCGATGAAGCTCATTTTTGTCTTTGTCAAAAAGCAAAATATGCGTTATTCGACAGCAACAAACCCACATGTGTTTCTTCAAGAGACTCCATTACAACCACTAAATCGTGTGAATCATGTGGTGTGGATTTCATGGGGTAATTGGACTATATTTTTTCGTCGAAGAAATTGATCGTCATGTTATGATCAATGGAGTTCGCTATCGTGACCAGAATTGGATAGACTTGACATCAGTGATATGTGGTTCCATCAAGATGGTGTCACATGCCACACAACTGATCAAACAATTGATCTATTGAAGGAGACGTTCGGTAACCGTGTAATCTCGAGAAATTATTGTGGATGTTGGAATGGCACCTCGCTCATGTGATTTAACGCCGTTCGATTTTTTTGTAGGGCTGGTTGGTTTGGCCAACAAACCAACAACGTTAGAGGAGTTCAGGGACAATATCGAACGCGAAATTGCCAACATTCCTACCGATATGTGTGAAAGAGTGGTGGAAAATTGGTTCCAAAGAATCGATCGCTCCAAGCGAGCTCGCGATGGTCATTAGTTTTTATAACATTTAGTGCACAAATTCCACAATAACGTAATCACAGTTTGATATGCAAACAAGATTTTTCAAACCTTTCTCCTGGATGAGGGATACCTTTAGACTGGAGAATATGAGCCGATGAGTTTATTATTGCACATTGTCTATTGATACTTTTAGTAATTCATTTTAGTTTTACAAAATAAGAAAATTTGGTGGAATTAAGGATAGTAATATCTTTCCGGAAAGCTGCGGAACAGTGTTAAGTTAAGATTTGGTATAGTAATGTGCCGCCAAATTCAATCTAATCTAACTCAACCTAACCTAACCCATATGATCTGGGTGAACCAGAAAAGAAAAGTACAAAGTAGGTTCGATAAAGAATTTTTTGAGTTATCGGTTACGCCAATTTGAAAATTATAATTGAGAAAAACTCTTTTAAAACTATGACGGTGCGTAAACGCCAAGCACAGGAGAGTTACTTTGATAGGCTCTGAGGTCAGAAATACTTTTTGAATTTTATTCTAAAACTGTGGTAACATATATTAAGATAATTTCACTAATATTTTATGAAAATAATGCCATTTTGGCAAAAGACATTTTTCTACTAACTACTTGTTGCTAGTCCGCTCAAAGTAACTTTCCTCGATTTGGATTAAAACGCGGTAAACACATGTAAATTGTAAAAAAAAAACTCACCTAAACATGTCGGACAGCATTGACCAGGTCTCGGTGGTAGCGGGCTGCTACAAGGCGTGTAGCACTGCAGGCTCGTTTCGGTTATTACGCCGGCCACGCACTTGTAATTGGTGCAGGGGTCCTCGGGGTCGGACCACTCTGAGCTGCTCGCGTAGCGCACTCCCTTGTAAACGCATTCTGTAGGTGCCCCAATGGGGGAAAATTGAAACATTATAATTAAGTTTTAATTATATTTCGTTTTACCTGAAATTTACCTTTACATTTCTCACAACATCCGCCAGGTGGCTTCCGCTCGATCATGTAGCAGTCGTCCACAGATGGGCAGCTCTCCTGCTCGCATTCGACGAATCCATTCTGAAAGGAATGAAATTAAGAAATCGGTTAGTATTTGGTTGATTTTGTATTATATCTATGTATCTTTTTCGCAGACTACACTAGTGGGACTCGAATAACTATTGCCATGTCTGTCCGTCTGTTTGTTGCAGCCTTACAGCTAGTGACATGATATCGAGCAAAAAGGATCTATAATTTATTTAAGGGATGAAAAGTATTTCTATTCTGCAAGTTGTTTTTTTTTTTATAAATACCTATTGGTCGCAGGAGTTAAACATATCGACTAAATACGTTTTAAAAGTTAGCAATGCTGATTTAAATGCGGTCTACATAGAAGGCGGTCTGTGGTGTGGTCTTTAAAATAAAGGTAATAAGGAACGACCACGGATTAGTTAGTGACTTTTTCATTCGTCCTTAATCGTCAATAGCTCCAAAATAGAATCTTTAGGACGAAAGGGACAGTTCTTCAATTTAACCTGGATGTAGTTATTGTTAATTATATACAGAAATGCCATCCGCTTACATTGTTACATTATTATTGAAAACATTGGCCTAATTCCGCTGCCCAGAATTATTTTTCGCAATTCCTAGAAATTCAAATAAACTAGAGAACAAATTTTTAATAGTTAATAATTTTACTTAATTTTTCGATTTAACGAAGGTAGATTATAACTTCCTATCATTGTTTTCTTCGTATTATCTCTGTACTCAATACTATGTTGATAAATGATTTTGTATGTATCTTGTTTCAAGTTTCGTTTGTTTGCACTTTTATCTTAAATTGCAGTAGGAGTACCCCGAGGAAGATACCTCGATATAATTGTTAGGTTCTTTACCGTGGTTCGATAGTATTAGATAGATAGAAAGATAGATAGATAGATAGATAGATAGATAGATAGATTGTAAATTACATTTTAAATTTTCATTAGTTTTTAGATGTTCCTCTTCATGACTCCAATTTAGATCAGCCATTCTATGAATTTACTTCTAAGAAATGGCATAGTAAGTATTGTAGTAATAGCTTTAGTGAGTATCGTTATTATTGTTTTTAATTTATTAGTGATTACATTTTCACGAAATTGCTTCTAAACTAATTTAACTTTACTATTTTCTTCAAAATGTCTCAATCTATCCTGGTATATGGAAGTTTGTTTATTAATAACACATCGAATTCTAAATTTGTTTAATTAATTAATGAATTGTATATTCTAATATAATGTTAGTCTTCAAATTTGATAAAAATGGATATTTCCCCCATCCCGTTTAGAGCAAAATGAAGGCTAGATCTATGACTCGAGTTTACTTGTTGTCTTCTTATTTAAAAGCAGAGTACATTAGGCACTCAAAATTTGATATGTATATTTAACTCTACAGTCTTTTAGTAGTTAGTCTTTTAACAATGCTAACTTGTACAAGTCTATATGTCCAGAACCAGATAGAAATTGCAAAACATAATTAGCTCCCGCCTCGTCGATCTCAGCTTGCCGTGGCGTCTCTGCCGCTAGCTAACAGATCGAATGTAACATAAAATTTCCATACGATCGTGTCGTACACATGCAGCACCTCTCCATGGTTATTAACAATTTTTCACCTGACGCGCTGTCGTTGCGTTAGAGACCCAGGGCCCAAATTTGCGGACAGCATTGTACGCAGTCATTGAGCCCGCCGTGATCGTATAAGGGTATGTGTGTCGAATGGTTATGTAAGCCAATAAATTATCGCGCTGATAGGCGCTGCAGTCCAGTTATGCATGTGCATTTTTCAGAATTCTATTTCATTTATATTACTATTTATTTACCTTGCACTGTAATATTATTTTGATATATTTCTAGCTTGGTGCGATGGTGGCGAGCGCACTGGTTCGAGCGCGCGCGTCCGAACCGGTAATTATACGTGAACTGGTCATGTGCACAATTTGATCTATTCAACCTACCACTTTTCGAATACACGATAAATATCTTTAATTAAAAGTAAGTATACACGTTTAAGTTTGCTTCAATAGCCACATGAATGCACTCGTTTCAACATTCCCAGTTGACCTTATGAGAAAGTATCAAATCTAACTGACATACATATGTATAACTCCTACAAAATCTTGTATTATACTCATGTACTACAAATAAACTGCCTTTTAAAACATGCGAAATCTTGATTTAATTTCATCCTTTTGATTGATTTATATAGACACAAATCCAGCCTATCATAATTCTCGATTACCTTGAGTTATTTCGATCAAGAATTTGTTATCAACCTGAAATTAAATGCGTCATTTCTGGAATTTGAACTCCCGTGCAGTATGGTTCTATTATGTTTACAACATTTGAATTGAATCATCAACTCTTACGATTTAATGCAAAAAATAAGATATCAAATAAAGACTTATCAGAAGAAGACTAAACACGTGTTATAAATTTACTTGAAAGAGATCTTTTTATACATCAAAATCTGTTATACAAACTCTGAAGGAATCATTCTTAGAATGAAAAATAAAATTAAACATCGACACAGTGATGACGACTTTTATGATTCAATACAGGAAAATGGTAGATAAACGTTTGAGTTATACGGCAACTCAATAATGGCAATAATAAAATAAGGGATTAAATGACCTCATTGATTATTTTATACTACCGAAACATTAGGTAATTTTAGCCCCGAAACTTTGGTGTAAATCTAGGCCAGTATAAAAAATATAAGCGGGTAAACACTTTCATTTGTGTTTAGAGTCCGATAGAAATATAACTCTTAATGAGTAAAACAGGCATGAATTAAAATGCTTATTGTATTATTGGAATTAAAATTAATGTAAGCCTTACGTTCAATTAAATTCATATTTTTAAAATTATTTAAGTTGGCGTTTTCAAAAAAGACACAGCTGAATAAATGGATTGTTTTGTTCTGTGAATCTTAAAATTATCTTTTCACGATCACGGAAGGAAATCTCGAGTCATCATAATTAAAGGTATCCTCCCATAAAAATGCTTTGAACAATTTATGATATTCGTGAATATTTCTTTCAAATAAACTACATATGTTAAAATATATAAAAATACGTTTGAGGGTTATAAATACACACAACGAGGGCAAAAGGTATTACGAAATTATAATTATTAACCAACATTTTATCACTATCTTTATAAAACCACCCAATAAAATCGTGCAAGTTGGACCCCAACATAACTTGTGAGAGAATTGTTTGAAGTAAAAATATTTCATGAAATTTTGTAATATATGTAAAAACTTCTAAAAGCACAACTTCAAAAATTTTTTAGGTTTTTATTGCACTCTCTATATTAATTTAAAAACATTCCCGACATATACTTCCCCGGTGAAATTTTTTATTTTTGAAATAGGTCAATTTATGCTCTTCACTAAATAAAAATGTTTAGTTGAAAATTTAATTTTATGTTGAAAAATGTATGCGGCCAATTAACTTTAAGCCGAGGTCAGGTAGTCTTGTAAATATAAGTTACATGGTGTATAAATGTTCTCAATCTGCCCCATTTATGTGTATAAGCATTAGTAGTCTACGCAATGAAAATGTGTAATCTGTTTTCTACGTAAACTCTTAAATCCCTGGATTCGACTTTCATCCCCCCAAGCGAATTAGCGAATTGTTAAACATTTTCTCGCTGACAGACAAACAATTTAACGTGTGAAAAACAAATCCGTGAGCAATTCCGCGTGTATCGCCAAAACTTAATTTTCACAGATAAAACAAATGAATTAATTAAGTGGTGCGAGATGCCGCCTGCGAAATTGAAAGAACCACAAAATTCAATTCTTGGTTTTATCGCTGGAGAGCGCGCATGCCGTTGGGGCGCATACTGACGTAGTTTGAGACCGCGGGTATAAATAACGTCCCGGGGTACTTGCTTAATTTAATTAAAGCTTTTCTCGGCACTTCGATTTTTTGCTTAGACCTAATATCAGTAGGAAAACATCCGTCCATAGAAGGTCCATTGATAGATGTGCTCTCCACTCGATCGATGACTGATCCCTTAGCGGTCGAGAGCACGGAAATTAAAATGGAAATATTTCGCTTATAATATGCCTTAATATGAGTCGTCGATTATCAGAATCATAACAGCTGGCGGATATTCAAATTTAGAGCAAGTTTTCGAAAGATTTTTTTTGTTTTCGTAACCGTGTTACGTAAGTGCTTGGCTGGGTCCAGATAACAGTCGCAGTCCATTAAAGTCGAAAGTTTCAGTTGTGGTTCAGAGTACATACATGAATGGATTTTCTGATTAAAACCTCGAGCGGCACAATTGAGTGGAAAAATTCGATTTTTATAAAATTAAATATAATCATAACAGCCCTGGGGTGGCATTGAGCGTGGAAGACCGCTTAATTTAAAATAAAAAAGGATAGTAAAAATTAGGTAATTTTTTAAATTCCCTACTGATTAACTAATGGAAAAAGATATTAACGATTAACTAAGAATCAGGCAGAACCAGGGCTAATCTGTGAATGAAGTAAGCTACAAATTTTAAATATTCTATTACTGGTTTTATGGTATCTAACTATATTATATACGCATTCTCTTTTCAATATTTAGAGCGTAGCAAGAAGAGTTTTTTTTAATTCTATTCTCTTTTGAAATGAAAAGTATTCTACATTTTATATCCCTTCTCTAGGAATTTTTATAACAAATAAAAAAATTATATGACCTTAAATTCTGTCGACAATATCCTTCAGGGAAATCGGTATGTAGCAATCATTCGGCATTCAGTGAAGTTATAAATAAATGCTATCTCTCCCTGTTTTCAAATACAATGCTCTTTTGATATTCTTAATGTTCAAATAGATTGAATAATTTTATTTAATCTCATGGAAGTTAACCAAAATAATGTTATTATTAATTTAATTTTAAATGCTAAAATTTAGACTTTGAAAGTAGTTCGTCAAAAGAAGGGAGCTCGGATTTGTATTAATCAGTTTAAAAAAATCTTAATCGCCCTCTTCTTGAAACTTCCAAACTCCAAAAGGAATCAACCATTCCCGCTCACAAAATTTCATTGATAGAGATTAGCTTGTACAAACGTGATTTATATATATTAAGATTAAAGATTAATTAATTATATATAAAATATTATTTCTACATTTATAACTCATTCATATTTGTGCACATCTCAAAATAAAAAGGATTACGCAAACTGCAAAATAATAAATAAAATGTATGAATATATTTTTCGAAACAGCATTTTAAAAATCCCCTCATACTAAATTTTTCCAGTTTTTTATTTATGCATTGATAATTTCGCTAAGTTGACTTTACTTTAATTGTCTTGCAATCTTTATCCATCGTGGTGCATAAATACTAAGTAGAGAAAAATTCAAAATGGAACGCGATATTTAGAAACAGTGAAATAAGAATAACAGCTGATTTTGTGTTATCCATTTTTGATGGGAACAAAAGTTAATACTTTAATATATAGGTTTACGGTGCACTATTAACTGAGAGGTAATATGAGTAAAATTATCGATTAAAGGAGTATCGATGTTGAATACAAAATAAATATCCATATTTTTTCTAAGTAGGGATATGGAAAAAGTATTGATACTCTTAATAAAATAACGGAATCTTTACCAAGTTTTTGGTTTAATTGTAATTTTAATTATGTCGTGTGTAGATACACCTGGGTATGCATAAACATGTTTATTTCTAATTCAAAATATTGTTATATGTATAGTAAGAAAATAAGACGCTAGATACAATCCGGAGTCAGACTGATTGCAATCTAAATTGTGTCTTTGGTTAAATTGAATTACCCATCTTACATCGAAGCTATTGAGGTTGGGCGGGCGGTTTATTTTTATATCGTATTTACTCAGTGGCTGCATCAATATGAGGGGATTTCATTGTGGGATTGCAATTTAGCCGCTGGACTCCATTTTTCCAATACCCCGTATAGCGCATAGCTGCGGCATGATTGTGGTCACATTTCTTAGCAATTGGACTTTGGTCGTATTAACACTTACGGGTAAATTGTGGTCGATGGTAATGGGGAAAAAATTAAATTAGTCCAAGGTAATTAACGCTTCCATCCCGAGGAGTATTGTTGCAATTTTGTGTAATTACACGGCGCCATCACTTGTTAAAATCTATGTAATGACCTATGGCGCTAGGAATTCGATTGCATAAACCTTCACAAGATAATTGCAGTGATAACGAAAAGCTTGCAATTATTATAGAACAGATCAATTCATTATGTTATATCGCAGTGGCATTAAGAGTATAGCGAAAATAAGTAAAAACACAAAAAAAGTTGAAATATGTTCAAGCATATTTAAGACTGACACGAGGAGTGTGAAAGTTATAAAAAAATTTATATTTTATTTATATTTTCCTGAAGGAGCGCATCGTAACAAGTAAACGAGTTAGGTCGTTTCGTCACGCTGAAATGAAACATATAAATCTACTTTTGGCAAAAGAACCGCAGAAATGGAATGTTGTATATGCATAGAATAACATAGAAGATCAAATCTTATATTTTATTTGTGTCCCAAGGCCACACTTGAAATGGTTTCTCGGTCACCAAAAGTAGGCAAAAGACGAACGATCTGGCGCCACTGTTAATAAATATTTGTAATAAGTTATAGCAATCAAATGTAGTCTGATCAAAACTTGATGCCTACGCACCTTTTGAATTATCTTGATATATGTACCTGGCGGAAGACGTAAGTGTTAGAAATATTTTCGAAGAATTCGAAAAAACCAATTGCCAAACCATAACATCTCGGTGATTTAAAGGCCAATGAAGATGAGGTGGTGGCGCCATGCCAAAGTGGCGCCAAATATTTGAAATGAAACTAGATTCGGTTTTGCTGCTGTTGCTGCTGCTGCGACTAATAATCGACGCGAACAAATCCGACTAAATCAAGTATCTCGATCGATTCTCGTAAAGTATCGTTCGCTTCATGATTGCGTTTGATGACTCCGCAAATCCCGATCTATTCGTCTTCTTCAGATCTTAGGAGTGCCCAAGCAATGAGATAGATCTGCTTTAAGATGCGACTCCTCACGGGGCAATGTTTAATTATTTTTCTATTTTTTGTTTCTCGTTTTTGTTCAAAGGCGGAAAGAAGTCTGTGGATATATGTGGTCGCTGTATTAATTTATGCGATTTCAATTGAAATTGACGTCGAAACGCGTAATTCACTTGAATACGATGAGGCCGAACGTTCAGAACAAAATGGTTTTAGCTGATTTCTTCCTTCATTTAAAGATTTCTCTGACTTTATTTTCATTTTGTAATTAAACTGAATCAAAACTTGGTCATTGAAGATTTGCCGGGAATGGGTGACCTATTGAATATTGCCTCGATTACCATGGTCAACCTTTACCGAAATAAATTATGCATAAGCATTTGTTAGTTTGACAGTTTTGGATCAAAAAAATGGGTTAACTTTGAAAGCTCTTTATGAGGTGAGGACTTTAAAAAATCGGTAAGCATGAAGAAAATGTCTACAAAATTTATTTAGGTATAGAAATTCATTAAAACATAATTGTGTCCTAATTTTTTTGTTTTTCAAATTAGGTCGCTTGGCAAAATGTGCTCGCTTATAAAGAATTGAATACAAAAAATTTCACTATATTTGTTGAAATCGAATATAGTCTGATCCCATAAATTAACCAATTTGATACATTCAAATTTGTTAAATAGGACTGAGTTAGTAATGTAAAACTAACTGAGTTAGTAATGTAAAACTAAACAAAAAAATATGTATGGGTGTTTAAATGCACTTGTAAATCCAGTCTTTATTGATTGTTCTTTGAGACTTTTAATTAAGAAATGAACGTACATACAAAAATTTTTAGCTAATGAATTAACTGGTTTCTTCAAAATATAATTTAGATTTCATTTTTGAATAGCAAGCTTACAGCATCTCAAAAAGTGCCAAAAAAAAATTCAATTCACTTCAAACATACCATCACAAGATTCTCTTTTCGTTTCTGAGAAGTTCTAAATGTTTATCCAAAAAATTATAGATGACTTTATTCCATTTCAGACGTAAACGAGAAAATACGAAAATTACTTATTTTATCTCGTTCAAGATAAACATCTTAACAGAATTATTTTTTTGTATTTGCGTATTCCCTTTAGAGGAGATTTGGTTCTTAAAGTCTTTTCCAAGTCCGAAGTCGATTGAAAATACCCTCATCGATAGCAATTCGTCATCACGTTTGCTAAATCAAAGGAAAATAGAGTAGAAAATACATGATGTCCTTCCCAAACAAAAATATGTTTGCAGAGCGTCGTGGTAAGAAAATCTTTTATAAGGGAAAATCAATCGCACTAGATCTAGACTTTTGGGGTTTCGAATGCATTCATCTTACTTAGAACTTATAACTAGAGACTTACTTGTCTCTTAGTTTAGTCACTAAGTCAAACAAATTAGCTAAGTTAAGTTTGTCCTTTCGAAATGTTGGAGATTCTTAATAAGAAAGATTTTACGGATTTAATAAATTATTGCTAGAAAAACATTTTTGCTTGAGATCTAGATCGAGAGAAAATTTAGTTGATTCATTAATTAAAAAGGTGCAATATTATTTGTTTAGTTTTATGTGACATTCTAAATCTGGTAAATATCTCATGAACTGTTCTGCTTAACTAATTAAGTAGTTGAGTATATAAGAACAATTTTCGGTTTCTTAACTTATTAAATACAAAATTGAAATTTAAACAATAAGACCATTTTTGGACGTCTCCTGCTTTGGGTTTAGAATGACGTCACATAGTTTAATATAGGAATACAGATCCTTTAATTTAACACACATGCGAAGGGGGGGATATGAAGAGAAGTAATCCGCTGTTTTATTTTTATAATGATGTAACTTAGCTTCTGATTCTACTCGTCAAACCCTTTTATTTGATACCCATGTCAAAGAAATTGTGAAGAACAAAGTAATCTGCCATTTTGGGGTGTCCGCCATCTTGAGGTGTTAGCCATTTTATATTTATAACGATATTAGATATGTTGTATTGGACTTACACATTTATTTGTAAAGTTTCGAAGTTCTAGCTTAATTTTTGTTAAACTTTTCATTGCACAATGTGACTTAAACGTATACAAACAAGGACAATTTAAATAAAAACTTTTTCAAAAAAATATGTATAGGATATGGTCCCTTATAATTTAATATAGCGTATAAATTTTATCATTTATAATCGATCCACTTCCGAAACCGCATTGTTTTCTTGGTTGTGCAATTTAAATAACCAGTCACGAGGCTGACCAGTAATACTACTTACTAAAAGCGGTTTTTTCATACATTTAAATCATTATACATAATATGTGGAATTAATGATTAGTGTTTAGTCTTTATTTTGAATGTATTTTTTTTTTAATTTTGAGAACACTGTCTTCTTGTAATAACATTTTTCTAGTAGGTATTTGACCTGGCTTACTGCCAGCATTTTTTCTATTAGCTGTCGACTAGAAAGTTTTGTGTAGTGATGCAGTAAAGGAACTTTGATACTTCTCTCAACTTCCATTAAGAGATTTCTCGGTTCGAGTCATTTATTTCACATTTGCAGACCAAATGTGGTAACTGGCATTTCGATATTCCGGAATCCTATTTCGCCACTGATACTCAAGAGGGTTTTATTGGTTTACAATGAGATAACTTTGGAAATGTACTTTCTGGAAAATCGTGTCATATGCATAATCCTTGCGTTTTACTGCTGCAACGAATGTACCTCAGCTTAAATTGCTGTTGGAGCAGAAAGCAACATCACTTTTAGTGAGGTCAGAATTGTGGACAAGATATTTACTGGTGGGGTTTATAGTCCTCCATTTCTGCGGATAGACAAGCATTTAAGTTTAAGTGTGGATATTTCAAAAGGATAAAGGCGGTGAAAAATCTTTTTCCTTTTTGAATCTAGCATAGAGTCAAGGATGGCCGGCAGGCATGAACTTAAAATATTTATTATATAGTATCGGAGTCATGTTTCTTGTGAATTTCTAAAAATCGTAAATCGAAAGGAACAAGATTGGGTCACTTAAAGTGAATTTTAAGACGGGGGGATTAAAAACACAGATGCTAGAATTTCAGATTTCAGATCGTAAAAATTTATTGTATTAGATAGGTATCTATAGAACTTTCGCTACATTACTTGAGGGGTATATAAAATAGAACTAAATCGATATAAACCATCTAAGGCACTATAAGTTTTATATTTTCTCATATACGTTTATAAATGATAATATACGAGTATAATTTAATGAGGTCTCAAAACGTAAGTATCGCTTAATGCTTATATTTATGCATTATGTTTACAATTTCTGTGCCTCTAAGTATGTCGTTTTATCATAAACTTAATGAAAAGTAGTAAATTATGATCAAATCTTTTAAATTTTTCTTGATTAACCGCATTCAGTCACAGTATAAAATGAGATTCTAAACTAATCGAAATTAAATTAATTGATGTCATAAATAGTTTAAAACATTAAGTAATCTTTGAAAAGGTGAGTAAGGAATTTTATCTTTTGTAAATTTAAATTTCTAGGTTTTTTGTCGAATTAATGTGATTGATTACATTTTCGGGTTGAGAGTTCCTGGGATGGAAAATCTCTTAGTTTATTTATAATGTATTATAGGAATGGAATTGCTATTTGCAATAGTGTAGACATCATTAAAATTTCTTATCGTCTTTCGTTGTCCAATAAGTCGCATATGTTGAGTCTGTGCTTTTTTCAAGAAAAATAGAGTTAAAATAAAGAACAATATGACCGAATCATACTTGTTTGCGGTTGTTTTTATAAAATATTTATTCAGCTAAACAATTATTTCGTACGTAAAAAGAACATGCAAATTCTCAATATACTACCATGCCACTCTCAATGTATTCTTTTTATATTAAATCTCTGTTTCGTTAAAAGATCACTTAATTTCTGAAGGTCATTTGATTTCCTCTTACCACTTATTGAAATGGCCCAAGTTAATTCATGTTAGCGATAAGGCGTTTAATTTCTACGCAAAAATCATGAGCTTGCTGATCCCTGAAACAAGCCGCGCCTATATAACGAGCTTTTGAGTTTTGCCCCATCAACATATATTTTTTTGTTTTATTCTGATTCTCTGCCGGCCGGAGAGTTCATTGTTACGAGAGACTCTTCGGAGATTTAATGTACGATAAGAAGTTTTTCAAAACAAGTTTGAGTAATTTGCTTACCTGACAAATGCATTTGAAACACCTGAAGTCTTTAATTGCGTCGATTTTAACCTCTTCCCCCTCATTGGAGCAGGATTGCCGTCGTCCAGCTGAAATTAATAAAAGAAAAAAAAAAAAAAACATATTTGATTAATTTTACGTGGAAAAGGCAACCTGTAAAAAACATGAAAAAAATTCAAGGGGAGAGCGAGAGAGGGATATAACATTAATCTTCCCTGGCGATTGCTAATTGTACATGGCGTCTAATTAAGAGGTGCCAATTATCGGCTATTAGCGTGTTCGCGATTTTGAACATTAGAAAACAATTAATTTTAGCCGGAAGAAAAATGCAAAGTGAGATAAATTGGTCGGTTTTGTTTTTTCTCGGCCATTAAACGTCTCCTGAGCCTATTTCCATTAATATGTTTAATTCGAAAATATTTTATGAAGCACCATCACCAGAGGTTATTTAAATGTGACTTTATTTAAATAAAGGTACTACTTAAGTTTATAAATAATAACTGAAATTCGCGTTCGTATAATAAATACGATTTTACATGTACTTAACTTTATATAAATGCATAACACTTATTTATTTATTTTCCGCTTAATACCATCTACAAAGATAAATAATAATAAAAATAAAATTAATTAACAAAATTAAATTAACCTACTTATGACTAGATCAGAAGGGCCAGAGCTATATGAAGGTTTTAGTGAGATGGAAATTGAAGGCGGCAGAGTTGTTGACCATCCGCAGTATTTGGGTAAAGGGTTCGAAGTGACCATAGTTAGTACGATGCCTTTCAAGGCGAAAGGTAGGGAAAGATCTAACGTTACGGGGGTTAGTGATATGCTGCGAAGGAGGTCAGGAAAATCAATGGAACTGGCAAGGACTTGATGAAAGAAAACAATGTAGGCGCCATTTCGGCGTAAGGAGAGGGCCTGGAGGTTGATTAGTCTTAGACGGTTTTCGTAAGGGAGAAGATTGTGGTGCTCTGTCCAAGAGAAGTCACGCAGGGCACTGCGAATGAATCTGCGCTGGACAGATTCAATCCTGTTAATGAGTGTGAGGCTGAGCAGACCCGACAGGCATACTCAAGAACTGGTATGACAAAGAAGATGAAGAGTGACTCGGTAACATAAGGGTTAGAGAATTCCTTAGACTAACGTTTAACAAAGTCCAAAGCAGAATTGGCCTTGCTAATTGAATGATCTATGTGAGAACCGAAGTTAAGCTCACTATCGCATATGACATTGAGATCGCGAAAGGAAGTAACAGAAGGAATGGGTTCGTCAGAGAGGACATAGATCGGAGATGAGGAGGTGCGCTTACTGGTATTTAGATATATTGAGGTCAAGAAAGTTTTTCGTGCACCAGGTGTAAAAGTTGTTTAGGTCGAATTGAAGGAGTGCCGAGTTAAATGCATTGGAAATTAGTTTGAAGATTTTCATATCGTCGGCATTATTTTATACTCTAGTTCTAAACATTAGGTAGCTTGAACAGTGGCAAAAATAGTAGCCACTTTTTAGTAGCTATTTTTTGTCAATTTATTAGAACATTTTTTAAATATGTGATATCTAAAGCAATATAATATAAATATCAAATTTAAACAAAGTGATATATGAGGCGGTATCAAAAAAACTATTTAACTTTTAGATATATTTAGTAGAATTTGAGTAGTAGGAATAGAAAACATGATATAGGTATTTTAATTTATTTTATATTGTAAGAGTATACGCAAGTGAAGATATATAGTTATATTACAAACTACATAAATATTCCAATAAAACGTTTTTAATCTAAAATTTATGTGAAATCCAGAATTATTATTATAAAAATTACGAGTGTCTACACTACGGAACACTTTGTCAGAGCGAGGGTCACCCGGGCAATTTATAGCTCTGGTGGCCTGCTAAGAAAAATGATCTGCATCATTTCACATGTTTTTCGGGATAATAAATTCTTTTCTGATATTATGGTTAATTGAAAATTACTTTACATAAGCATAAAGGTTGATGGGGGGTAATGTGTAATAGAGAAAATGGTTAATAGAAATTCAGTTCTGCAAATATTTTCAATCCATAGAACCACTTATAAAAGTCTAAAAGTAAGAAAATTGTGTCACATTTTCTGAGTTACACAAGACATTGCAAAATTTTACATTTGCATCTATTATGAAGGGAGATAGGAGTGGAATCGTATTCCGAATTATAGAAATATCTTACTTTGACCACTACAGACAAGCTAAATATATAATATATAAATAAATATATCATATAATTTAAATATATAATAAATAAATTGTCTGGATAAAATAAGTAGATAATTTATTAAATTAAATAGACAATTTAAGTGGAACATTCTCTTAATTCAGCAAAAACAAAGCTTCATTAAATTGATTTCTACTTTTAGCAATCAACTTGTTATTAGTTTTAAATAACTTAAAAAACAAACTCATTACATAAAAAAAGTGTTATTTCATTGGAATTAAACTATTTTTCATAACAAGATAAACTTATTTGAAATAAAGATAAAACAAAACCTGAATTACTTCAAATAAAACTTTTTTCTAATGAAATGAAACTTTCAAACTAAACTTTTTCCGCTTCTATAATAATAAAATGTATTAAAATATTTGATTTGTTTAAAACTGATGTTAATTAAAAATTGGCCCTTTTTGGAATAGCGCATTTATTTGCATAGCGAGTATAGAAGCCGGATTTTGGAAGGAAAATATGCTTGCGTGTAAATGATGAAATGTACTAAGAATAGAACGTACAAATGCAAAAATTCTATTATAGAAAAACTATAAAAATCTTGATTCTAGCTGAGGCTTTGATAAAACAACCAAACAACATACATACTCCTCTTTATTTGACCAAAGTGCAGTATAGAGTAAAATATTGACATTGAAATCGTCAACCCAGCATACATAAGACATATAGAATGCGGCAAGTGCCCATCAGGACAAAACCTGGATAATAAATAACTTGAAACAGGTGTTTGCAGCAGCGGAAAAGGTCATTAATGTGGAATTTTTCTTCCACATGCCATACACCTGTGCGATCGCGAACATCTCTGTGACTGTACAGTTTTGAGGCCAGGACCCTTTGGAGGCCGCTCTCCGACTGGACGGCCGGTGCGGTCGGGCAGAGTGCGCGGCGGCGACTTGTAGCGGATTCCGATGTTTTTAGCGATATAATCGGTGAAAATATTGGCCGATGGGCGATGACTTAACGATCTTTTCGAACACAAGAAGATACTCCGGCGATGCGGCGTTCTGTTGAAATTTCTTTATATATTGACCAGTCGCGGATCAGATTGGTATCTAATAAGCTTCTTGGCACGTGCTGGCGGAGTGAGATAGATCAGAACTGGTTTGAATCGCGGAATCAGATATTTATTACGCGAGCTATTAATAGTGTCCTTGACCGGTTTGCTGCGGAGAAGATATGAATAAATTATGTAAGTTGAATATGTATTAATTTTTGATGTATTATATCAGAAGAGGCAGTGCCGCTGCACCGCCACTCATCGTCGTGGTTGTTGTCGACGTCGACGTCGACGTTCAGTTCTTCGGCGAAACCGCGAAGGAACCAGTCTGACGGAGGCAGCAACTACCTAAAAGGCGGCTATGTCGCGCCATCGTTAAGTGAAGTGACCACTAAAGTGCACCTCCGCATCAAGGGAACCGTTATAACAGGTTGATCTGAGACGAAAACAGTCGGGAATTCTTTGAATGAGCAACATCCGTCCTTCCAGGGAAATAATCTTTGGTGGCGCTTGTCGGTAAACAAATGGAAGAAAGGACCCTTCTGTGCTCAACGTCTACCTGGTGATTGCCCTTCCATCTCCCGGCTGTCGTGAACAGAGTTAATTAGGATCTCTGAGCAGGTCACCTGCTGGGCCAAGAATTCTGAATGAACGGCGGGAGTATTGACACAGCCCCATGCTGTTTGCCCCGCCTCATATATTTTTGGCATTTGATTTTGTTAATTGGAGTCATAAAACCAAGGTAGGCAGGCAGCAATTTTTGTTATGAGAGGATATCTCGGAGATGCTTATCTCAGCCAGCTGAGACAAGATCTCAGGTCTTCAGGGCTAACCCGACTAGAGGCTGCCAAGACATGCTGTTGCCAGTTCAATTGATTTTGCTTCTTTTTATTTTTATTTTGTATCTAATCGCCCGTAGGCCCCACAAGGAGCACGGCATTGGGCAATTTCCGGCAGGGAATTCAATTTGTTATCAGCAGTTTCCGAATAAATAGGCCTTCTGTGAGACGTTTAGTAGCTGGGGATAAAACAAAATCGAGCAATTTATTTCACTTTGTGTAGGTCTTCCGTTTAAAATTAATTGCTTTTTATAATGATTAACATTGCGGTAATAGTCAATAATTCCTACCTCTGAATTAGGCTAAAACCTTATCCATAAAGGTAATAAGTCTAATAGAAAATGTGCTTATTAAATTTTGTGTTGGTACTAAACAAATGTATCAACATATCTAGATTTCCTCACACAAGTTTCATAAATATAAAATTTTAAGAAATAATGCGATAAATTAGCTGGTTTTCACATAATTGCTTTTAATTTAGAATAAAAATAAAAACAAAATTAATAAAGTTTAAATAAATTATAGAACATCAATTCAAGAGGAATTATATTTAAAACTAGTTTAAAAATCAAAATTAATATTTTATTGGGTAACCTTTTCTTTTAATCATTTCGGCTAGTCTAGTTTATGAATTGGATTAATATCCGGAAACTTTATTTTCAATTCTGTTCTCAGTTTTATGCCTTTTGATTATATATTGCACCGTTCAAATAGTTTTGTTAACTTCTCAGAATAACCGAAACCAAAGAAGTATAAAATTAGTGTTTCCTTTTTTGTGTTAACACCAACTTGTAATTTTAACCGAGCTTTAATTTCTTTGAATGGATTTAAATTTAAAACAAAAATAAAATTACATTTCAAATATTGATACCCCTATATTTATGTAGTTTTAGATTGTTGGTTGTTCTAACAAATTATAAACATTTTTTGTGGGTTTTTGAGATATTAAGATATAAGACTAAGCCTATGATCTTGGTTCCTTGTATTTTTATACTCAAATACTTTGTATAATTTATTTACTCGCATTTGGTTGATCTTAAAGTAAAACGTTGAAGGTTTAGTACAAATAAAAATAGAGGAAAATGATATAGTTTTTCTGCTGGACTAGTCAACGAAATAATCTCCTTATTTCCTTGTTGGCTTTAAAATTTGTTAATGTGCAATTCATTCACTTAAAACTAGTTATAAATTTTATCTGTAAAAATGATAGAGTTGACAATGAGTTCTAACACTCTACGCTAATCATTGCGCTATTTTTATTAAATTGTTTATAAAAGAAACAAAAACAGAAATAACTTTTTTAAAATGTAGTTTAGATAATTAAAATTATTTACTAGATGTATGTTGAATGTAGAAAGTCGTCATCGTTTGGAACGGGCCGTTCTTTTTACAATTGTTCATTATTTTCGTGTTAACAAATGATTTTAACTTACATTTGAAGACATATTTACGAGTATTAATGTTGAAATTTTTGTGTTTTCCCAGGAGCCTTGTGTTCTTATTCAAGTCTCGTAAGGCTTTGATTATGGTCTCCGTCTTATAATTCAAATCTTGGTCTTGATCTTTCTGTAAGACCGAGACCAAGACAAAATCCTGCTTAAGGAATTAATAATCCTCATATTGAAATAATATTGAAAACTTTTTGTTTTCTAAATTCAATTTTACTACTGGCTCTATCGATTTCTATCTTGTCCAAAGAGATTATAAGGATATTTCAAAAGTGTATGTAAATTTCTTTTGTTATAATAATAATTGGAAAGCCAATTATAAATTTACGATTAGCACTATCAGACCAGTTTCAAGTCGTCGTCAGTAGTCAAGGTGTTAAATTAAAATTAAAACTTGAACTTTGCTACAATCTTTTATAAAAATTTACAGCCTCAATCGATAAATTAGTTATAATGATTTGTAATTTTGGAAAATGTAAAAAAAAAGTATATGAATGTATTATATACCTAAATTAAATTAATTCGTGTAATTATCTATTTAAAAAAAGGTTTTTCAAGCGTTTGACTAGATCAAGGGATACATTTTCATTAGAAGTTACGGATGGATTTAAGACTTTTTTCCGTTTACTGGAAAAATATCGTAAATATTTGATAAATATTGTAAATTATCAATTGCATAAAATTTAATTTATTTAGTTTTAATTATTACTTTATTTTAACGACATAATTTGTAAAATTATACTGCCAAATGTATGAAGTAAATTTATTTTTTTATTGTGACTTACCAACTGAATAGCTCTTAAAAAAGATAAATAAGTGAACATGTTCTCAAATAGAATTTGGAACTATCTTTATCCACCTTTAAAAAATTCGTCCCGGAAGAGGATAAGAAAAATCTTATTTATTTTAATGTTGAGAAACCTTTGCGTATTGAATGTATATTCAAAAATTATCGTTGACAGCATCTAAAATATCTCCGTATTCATCTACGAGATTAGTTTAATATTATGGCCTAAAAGAATTTCATTCATTTAACATGAGTAGGCTGGCCTGGAAAATACCCGAAAGCTTAAGTACACAACATAAAAAAGGGCTCGTTACATAAAAATTTAACGCAAGGTATTTCGTGTATTTGCCACCAGCAACCAAGCACTTTTGGTAAGGTTGGGACCATTAACCGTAAAATAGGTTGGTCCGTGTTAAGCCAGAACAACTCCTAAAAGTGTGCCATGACTTCCCGAAAATTAGGGTAAATGGAAGAACATGCAAGATTTTTCCGGTTGCTGGCTAAAGCCATCGCATTTGTTAAAAATTACCCACGTTCCACTCCCTTGGCTCGTTTAAAAGCGAAATAAATTTTAAGCAGATATCGGAGCGATTTAATGCTTCCAGCGCGGGTCATTTCCTATGCTTAGTGAACAGTAAAAATTGTTTGATGAGCTGAAAAAGAGATCTTAATTACGCTTTTAATGAGCCCATCCGAGGATCATTAGGAGGTTCAGCGAGACCCCTCCGATTCACTTCTTGATTTTATTGTCTGCCAAATTAATAAATTTTCCAAAACGAATAGACTGGCTTAGGCTCTTGACAGGGAAATTATAAAATCATTAAATTAAAAAGGCGACATTTTTAATGCCTCTACGGTCCGGGTCGACCCGAGGTATACGCTCTTTTTCAACAGAAAAACTGGCGGATTTAAAAATATCTCCCCTGGAACGTGATAAGACAACTTACTTATGCTCTCTACGGCTCCAACATGAACTATCGATGCCACCAGCGTCATAAATAAAAACCAGAAAAGTATGGACATTTTCGGATAAAGTCGGTTTCGGCTATTCATGTTGCTGGCTTTTCGTCCGTTATCACTGGATGCTGAAAATTCCTCAAGACGACCGTTTGGCCGCTCTGGCGTTTCGCGCAGAATTGCACGATTTAAGCGCGACTTCGGAGTCAATGCGATGGCCCCGGGTTAACCTGAAATTTAAGAGAAAAATGGTAATATGAGACATAAAAAAGGAAAAATACTGTTAGTTAATTTCATTAAAAGTTTTTTGATGTTTTCGTTTTTCGCAAAGGTCACACGCTGATCCTCTGCGTCGCGGTTTTAAGATAGTCACCGTCAAGGCCCGCTGGGCGGCAAATTGTCTACTTTGCAAATGTCTATTTAGAAAGTCGCGAAACCAAATTCCTGGAAGGTTTGCACAAATTTTTTTTCCGACTATTTTGCTCTATGATGTTTGTTTCTCATTAGCAAAATTAGGCAGCGGTGGGCTTTGAAACAATGAAAATGATACTTGAATTGCAGTTTTACTGTGAAATTAATCTCGAGGACGTTATTGATTAAATAAACGAAATATATAAAACTACTTTATGTTTTAACAATTCAATGAAAACATACCTTTTGTAACAAGTTTTATTTCCATACGTCCAATTGGTCACTTCAGAATTTTATATTTATGATATATCAATTCTATTCTTCGTATTTATTGCATTTATTGGAAAAGGCTCATATAAGCGACTTTAAACCAACCTGTCAAAGCACTATTCCATTTTTATTCAAAAGTTGATATGACGAAAGCCATGGAAAGACATTTGAAAGAAAATTAAATGGCAAACTTTAGCAAACTATGTTTACTGAGCAAACATTTCAGGTATCTAAACTCGCTTTATTGAGACATTTTCAAATCATCGAAGTTCTTCGATATGCATTCAATATTCATACAAATATAATTCATAAATTTTTTATTGGTAAATATGACTTTCTTCACTTGGTATTTCCAATATGTTTTCTTAATAGAATATCAATAATTAATTAACTTTTTTGGGACTGGAATGTTTTTTCTTACAAATAAATAGACTAGCCATTCAATTAAAGCAATTTGAATTTAAATTATTGATTTCTTAGGCATTCTTATTTAGAATGGAAGTTATTGGACATTAAAATGTATTCTTTTGATGCTTTTTATGGAAATAAAAGAATACTTAACATATTTTAATCATGTAAATATAAAGCAATATCATATGTGACAATTTTTTCAATATTTTACAATTTTTATAACTTTAGACTTAGAAAAAAAACGTTTTCAAAGCTCCGACACTCATGGAAATTGAATGTTAAAGAAATAAGAGAATTTTTAAAACATATTAAATACTTTGTTGAGTAACTAGTATGCTTATACAGTTGCCATCACGAAAAACCGGAGAAAGGCAAAGAATCTTGGCCTATTAAGTTATAAAATAAATGCACTCTATATAATTCTCTCTAAGTATGAAAATATGTATTTTTTTATGTAATTTTTGTTGTGAAATTCAAGTACTTTAAAACCACGGAAGCAATTTTAAAACAATACGGCTAGAAAGCGGCGGCATACCTAACAGATAAATAAATATAATACAAATATTCTAATATTAAAAAGATAAGAGGGAATAAGTAGAGTATAAATTTATGATTAAATTCAAATATTTATAGAGGTATTGTGTCGCAAAATACAATCTTTCAAAGATACATGATAATTGGGGAAAAACAAATGCTAAGAACTTATTTAGAAGTTGACCACTTGTTGCATCTACCTATGTACCGTATGTGCTTGTCTAAATAAATATTTATAATCATTATCAAGAAAAAATAATCTTTGCAAGGCCCGCCGCTTTTATAGATTGAATGATTTCAAGTAAACAAATGCGTCATATCTGGAAAGAAAGGAGAATTTCATTTTTTGTGTTAGCCCAGATCCTGGCCCTGAATCCCCCCCCCCACCCATTTCGGATAATAAAACTCTTTGTCATGAGGGCGCATTTCTGGCAATGTTTGTTTATAAAACCTCACCACACTTCCCCGCATGGTTTTGCAATGCGTCGCGTCGCGTCGCGTAGCGCCCTCCTTCCTAGTAAACAGCAGTGTTCGGAGACAAAGCGGCGTACTGATTAAAATTCGAAAACATCGAGAGTCCGACCGACAAATGAAAAGCGAAAAAAATGAGAGATAAAATAAATAATTAATTGTTTGGTGGCGGGGCGATGGACGTATCAAATGTCCATCGGAGTCTCCGTGGCTGATAATGCAATAGAGCTCCGGCGAGCGGGGCCACAAAAAAAAAGCGTCTTATTAAAATTCTTGTCTAGCTACTGTTCAGCGTTCACCAGTTCAGCAGTCTTCCACATGTCGCCGCTCGAGTGGAGTCCACTCCGCGGTCCACCCATCGATCGTTTTCTTCCATGGGGACACTTAAGACACTGACTGCGATATGGGGCTCCGGCTTGTGGGGCAGTGAGGCTGTGATGTTGCGATTCCAGCCCCCTCACTTGCCCCAATCGCATGGTTGATGATTTGCATTTTAGTGGCACATTATGACCCGCTTAGAAATTGAGCACTGAAACTAAGGCAATTTTCGGCGCCCCGCACTAACCTTTCGGCTCGGAGACTGCAAGGTTCGGCGGGCTGCGCGATGGCCCCCATCGAGTGCGACTTCCATAGCGAATGAGCCCCACGTTTGAGGTGTTCGCCATGCGTGTCCGTAGGCCCCGACTGCGATCCGAGCATACCTCATTAACATGGCTCCGCTAAAAGGTGGGCAAATTATTTTTGATTTTTGGTCTTGTTCTAATAGGCAAACATCTGTGATTGAAATTCTGATCAGGCCGCAGCGCTATAAATCCGAACTAACTTTTTGATTCACTTACCTGGTGACTTTGCATACGGAGGAGTAGTGCTCCGCACATACCGCGGCTCTGACTAGAATTAGAACCGACTGAGTCAGCCTCGCTGGCACGTACGATTAGAATTATTGGTACAAATTGAATTGACAGTAAACAGTCAGCAACAGCGGTTTCAATAATTTATTGTTCCTCGTCTCTATTTAAATAAATATTGTTAAATGCTGCATATTTAAAATTCCATCGTTGCTTATCTGTGCCACACTCTTTCTTGGCGAATGATAGTGGGACTTTTCTGAAAAATCACAGCCGTGGGAATTATTTTAATTAGGATTTGCCCATGGAAACCATAAAGGGTAAATTTAATATTCATTAAGTGTAGACTTTTTCGGCTTCTGTGGAAATGAAACCGCAAACGGAATATTTTTACTAGTTCATCCTCTTTTGTAGTTTAGCTTTAGAAGTATAACGACCTTCTTAACAAAATTAGCTTCTCTGTGAATTATTTCAAAAGTTCGAATCATTACTTCATAACGACAGCTTGCAACAAATCAGGCACCAGCCAATAGTAGACTAGTAGGTGTGTATTTTTAATTATCTGATTCGGATTAGATTTTACAGCAAATTTTGAGTTGCAAATATAATTACTCCTAGTAGAAGTTTTTAATTTTGTGAAAAGGACATCTTAAACTGCATTGACTGATACCCCCTTTTTGTATCAAAAACTTAATCCAATACTTTGTTTAGTTTATGACTTGAAGTGCGATGGACAATTTGATGTTATTTTTTGCAAATTAATTTTATAAAGCTCTGCTATAGGGTACATTTTAAACTATTCAATACAATGCGAAATTCCAAAGCTATATTAGATTATCAAAAAAACACATCTAGCATAATCAAATAAGTATAATTAGAGCAAGTTAGAATGTTAGTAACAAAGTTTACTGCGTTCTAGCTTAGTTATAAGGAGATAAAATAATACAGCTAAATTGCAAATGCTGTTAATTTCAGCATGAAATATGAAACACGTCAATTTGACGGGTTCGGTAAATCTAGTGTTAAGACCTTGCTAACTAATACTATAGCATTATCAAAATATCTAAGACAAACGAAATATTGAATAATCTACATACGAGTACAATAGGCTATTGCATAACTTTTGAAAAGTTTGGCAACATTAAACTTCCACTTTTGATATTTTTTAGTATATAAGTAATATGCTTGTACTACGTCAAAGCAGATTCAATTAATAAACTGAATCGTGAAACATTTTTTCTAAGGTTGAGGTAGAACTTATCACTTCGAAACTATTTGAACGGGACATTGTTACAAATATTATTCATGTTGCAAGACAGCAAGAGACTAGTCTTGGTTTTTGTCTTGTTAAAAGAAGAATTGAATTTTACCCATGACTGCACATAATTAAAAAAGGCAATTGCTTCAATTTTAAAGTATGGTATATTATTCATTTTGAATGAGTAGTCTGTATGTATATACAAATATTTCTTAACACTAACCGTACCGATTACATTTGCTCCTACTGAATACAGGAAAAAGAAAGACTTGATATAAAAGAATTGATTACATGTACTTGATGAAGATAGTAACAAACAGTAATAGAATTGAATGTACAATGTTGTAGCAAATGTTTAAACCGGTCATTTGACCGGCAATGGTACTGAAATAGTTTATGTCTACTACCATTTTTGTATATTATCGAATACTTACGAAGCAAAGGAAATATAGGTGTTGTCCTTCGTGCATTTTTTAGTAAGCGCCTCTAAAAACTGAATTTTTAAATATTCACATATGCACATACTATGAATAAGTTTTTTTTATTTGTGGAAAATAGAAAACATTGTCAATAATTTGGGAGGAAAAAATCTAGGATATAACATTCAGTCATGGCTATAACCTTTTTTTGATAAACATTGTAAAAAGTAAAGTGTAAAAATA
This sequence comes from Philonicus albiceps, assembly GCA_963969385.1. Taxonomy (NCBI): domain Eukaryota; kingdom Metazoa; phylum Arthropoda; class Insecta; order Diptera; family Asilidae; genus Philonicus; species Philonicus albiceps. The sequence continues at coordinate 37,276,681 of OZ017773.1, forward strand.
AAAATTCGAATAGATTATCCCGCATTTTATTGCATTGATATAAGTGGAGATTTTAATTGGACTGTTCAGTTCTTGAAGCGCAAGAAGCACTAGTGACAAGTGATGCAGAGTAAGACCTAGTTATTTTGCGTAGTAAACATAATAAATCAATGATAATTGCGACAAGAGCTCATAATAGTCCCACCCTTAGAAAAGATTAAAGTCGATGACTCAAAGGAATCGAATGCACGAGTGAAAGGCCTACGTGAAGATGAATTGAAGCATCGGTTGAGAAAGTGCAGATAGTCGTTTGAAAGCTGCTGATCGGAATTAGAAACTACCCCGAGAAAATGTTGCACGGCAATTAACTTTAAGCTAATGCGATTGCCCTCTCACCTTCGGCAGCTTTCCGCGTCAGGGAGTATCTTCATTGTTTACATCCTGGCCCAGAAATTAATCGTCTGTGAATAATTAAGACGCCTGCTATCAGCAGCACAATAAACCATAATTAGCAGCCTTATCAGCCGGGTCCAATCAATGCTATTTTGCGCTGAAATAGTTTTTACTACGATCAAATCAACCCCTACTTCAATACGCCCCGCGGAGGGTTGTGCGTCATGGGTGGCTCGATTTTAGCTCAGCTCTTCACAATTTTTGTCTATTCAAGTTTATTATTAGGGCCAGGGTCGCGTGGAGAGCTATTTTATGCGCGCCTAACATGCAAAAGTCGATCACAAATTGCGTGCTACTTGCAATAAGGGAACAAATTACCGCCAAGATTGCATGCAAATGCATTCCCTCCGCGGATTATCATTCGCCTCACTCCCTAATTAATTGTGCACTTTGATTATAGGCTATCACGCTTGTATTCGCTCCTTCCGTAGTTTCCCTTTAAGTACTGCCTTACTGTCTACTTAGCCTTGTTATTTCTCGTTTTCTTACTTTAGATCGCAACATGCAAATGCAACCAGAGTAATTGGTTGCCTGCTGCTTCGGGAGAAAATTGCTCATATGTAAATATCTGATGTGCATCATTTGAAGAAATGCTCACGGGGAAGAAGCAGAAACTTCACTTAAATTGTCACTCTTCTGTGAGCTCTGACTTTAATAGTCGTATTTCTTTATGACAACTAAAATTACATCATATTAAATATAATAAATGGTAACTTTTAAAGTACTAACTCGATTTATTTGGTAACATAAAAATTACCAAGAGATTGTTGATATCCTCATGTCTATAAAAATGAAGAAGGTTTCTTATTCATTTAAAAACTAAATTGCTGTTGTAAATTGTAATGACTCCGTTTTAAATATTTTTGTTTTTTACTTTTTCTTAGCTTACTATTTTATGCGCATCGTTAATTACGAGAACGAAAAATTTTTTGTACTGGAAAAAATAATGTTTAAATGTTTCATGAGCTTCGGAAAAGGTGCCAACCACAAGTTTATTTTATAGTAAAATTTCATGTATATTCGTAAAGTGGATCCTAACGTTTTATCTATAAGGAAAGCTAATAAATATCGCAAAATAAGTATAAATGTATTATGAATATATATTCGATTCCAATATCTAGAGTTTTCATTGACAATTAACTGAAGAAAGAATTTTTTTAATCCTGTTAATTCAAATAGAGCGAATATTTTATTAATTTAATGCATAATACGAGTACATTAAAAAGCAACCAGATGAATTAGACATATTGAAATTTGTTCTAATTTTTTAAAGTATTTCTCTACAAAGTATGTCCTTTTATATTTATATTTTACGATGTTCATACATATAATATAATAGTCTGTAACAGAAATTGTGAATATATTACTATAAAAGATTATTTTTAAATTCATTCAGAAAGAAATTATAGAAACATGTTTTCACCCTGCATGTATTTTTTAAGTATAGGGTCGATAGTGGCCGATATTAGCATACAAATGTGTTATACGCCTATCTATTATTATTATTTATTTTTTGTATAACTTTGCTTTTAACATATATTATTTATTAGATTTGGACCATTATGATCCATCATGCATTTTCCCATTTTATAAGATTTAAGACGATTAGGTGTAAAATTGGTAACCCGGATTTTTACATTCCCTTTCGATTCTGGACATATCCAGCTTTATTTAGTATAAATTCAAAATATGATGACATAAGGCAATCATTTAGGTTGACAAATGACACGTGCTTTCAATATTTACATAATTAAATTCTGGTTGTATACAGTTCGCATATTTCCATCTGTTGCTGGCTACTATTGTTAGACATCTAACAGTATTTTTCCAACAACATAATATGATATAAAAAAATAAAAACTCGATTTTATATTCACTATTTCCGTGACACCCCCTAATTAAAGCAAAAACTAAGAAAATGATAAATGATATCGAAAAGCAATCAATTCTGCGGCCGTGCCCCTAATTAGAAGCGAACTGTTTTCGAAGAGATAATTCTTTTTCGTGACACCATTTTGGTTTGAATTAAAATAAATTTATAACCGGAAAACTTTACTTAATTTTCTCAATGAACACATAAATACAAGAGTGGAGGACATCCATTTTTATATATACATTAAAATTGTGGCTGTTTCCTTCGAAACCAGAAAATCCGAGAACTCAAATGGATGAAATTTTCTTCTATTCCTAGATTTGCTCTCTTATCCGGTTCCGGCAATAAAACACTAATTCAAAATCTATGCGAATGCTTTTATGTGATTTTTTTTACGCAACTGATTACTCGCGATGCTTTTCTGTTCGCACATAAAACTGAACTCTTAGGGTGAGAGCAGCTTTGATCAACGGAATTCTAACGACTTCTAACTCATTTGGGGAATTTTAAGCGGACGTAAACAGCTTAATTTTTAAATATGCAAAATTTTATGAATTCTGGGAAAAAAAAAAACATTCTAAACATGCAGGGATATCCAGTCACCTTTTAGAGAGTTCGTTCGAACGCGGATCTGTTTGTTTTCTGCCACTGAATATACTGCGAGTTGATGCAATTTTTTAAGAATTGATGAATGAACTAAGCCATTTAATATATAATAAATATGTAAATATATTAAAATAAAATGTAGTGTTGTTTTAAAATTTTCTCTATTTTAATATATGCGAAAGTATCATTTATATCATGGTGTTACAGGTATTTTTCAATAAAATACCAGTTCAATTCGATTATTTTTTTTAAAGAAGAATGACAACGATACTTTAAAAGCTAAACTAAAAAATACTTTATTGTATTGTTAAATTCAGAATTATATACGGCTGAAATTATTCAATTCAAGTCTAATAAACAGAAATACGTATAAAATTCTACTATATGTTTTGTATATGTTATTGCAACGTTGTTGCTTTATTTAAAACTCTCAATGAAAAAAGAAATACCATAGAAAAATCGTTTAAGATTAAAAATAAAGTATAACACCATAACTTTCCTAGCCAAATGGTGCGTTACTCTTTTTCGTTTCTAATTTAAAGTAACACATTAATTTTACTAAAAATCTTGTCAGAAGTCGAGATGAAAAACGACACGTCTCGCCTTGTGTGGTCGACAGGCAAAAACCTCGTCTGGCCAATTTGCTGGAATCCACTTGCGGGCTTACTTAGTAACTAACACTTGCCGGGCTAGCCCGCGAGCGCTTTTAATTTATTTCCTGCCAGCCATAAAATCTGCCAATTGCTCAATTTCCTAGCACCAGGCGACCGAGTCAAACATCCATCAGTCTGTGGCCAAGACAATTTGCAAGAAGTTTATTAAGTTCAAGTCACGAGCGCATGCTCCGCGCTTACCTCCCCAAAGAACTGCCTTCCCCCCGAAAGGTGTGCTAATGAATCTCGGATTAGAATTAAAAATCTGCACGTGTGACAGCCATTGTTACGTTTTTAGTGCTTTGTACCTGTGGGCCTCTTGTTCACGACAGTGCGGACATGTGTCCGCCGGCGCACCGCACTTTGCTTACAGCGTGCTAATCGACGCACGCGGAGCGATATCGGTTGGACTTTCACTAGACAAATTGACCGGTAAGAAAACAATCACAACTTGTTTGCGTTTGCTGCCAAAGAAGAAATCTTTCCCGCTAAGACGTTACATCACGTGGCAACTCTCTACTTACTCTCTAGTGTCTTACACAAGCTCTTCAATGTTTGGTAATAATTTTGTTGAAAGCCTTTTATAATGCTTTCATTCTCTAACCTTTTTCCGTACAAATAAATTCGACCCAATGCGAACCCAAGTGGCGGCCACCACTACACCACAAACTATACAAACCGTGACAATTTTGGGTAGACTAATAATAAAAATTGAACCATAATTGTAACTGATCTCTTTCTTTGGCTCTCTTCTGCTGATTTTACTTAGGTTTTAATCGTTATTTCAGACAGTAATCATGTTTTTCGTAATAAATGGCCCGTAATGGAATCCACGAGTCTAACTCGTGGTAATCATGTTTAACCAAAATTGTGACCATAAGTCAGACTCGTCATTGCATGTAAAGGGGTTAAATACATGAAAAATGCTATTGCCATCGCTACATATGTAAAAAATAATATTTTTAACTTGTAATTTAAAAAACTATAGTGTATAACCTGAAACAAATATTAATGGACATATGCATATAAATCAAACATCAAATCAACATTCTTCCAATAAAAGAAACGTTAATTTAAAAAGATATTATTAATCTTTTTCTATTTTAGAATGATTTGAAATATCGGTGTAAATCTAGTTTTAATATCGTTTTTGAATTTCAATGTTTCAATAACACATTATACTATAAATAAGATTCATTTAGGCTAATTTTTAGGTAAATCCTGAAAGTTTATTAATCATATTTTAAGTAATGAAATTACACACAAACAAATTAAATAAATTCCGTTCCGTTTTAGAAAAAAAATAATATTTTTACAAAGAAGGGAAATGGAACAATTCATATGAGTTTATTCGAATATAACACAGACCAACAAGGGTCAGCAAACAAAAACTATAACAGTATGACCTATTTTTTGATGCTGAATCGGAATCTTGTCGCAGAATTGCTCTATAACGTCAAGATTTCGAGATATCTTAACATAAAAGTGCTACACAAGTCAAGGTAATTTTTAGCCATAAAACCTAATATGGTAGTTGAAAGTACTAATCTTCCTTTTAAAACCCACTTCGATATCTTTTGTAATTTAAGCACACATCTATTCTTTATACATATTTTGTTAAATCTAAACTAATCTAACCTAATTATTGCTGTATAAAAATAAGATAATTTTTGGAACACTTTAGTTTAATATCGTGCAGGTTAACCAGTTTTTGACGAGTATATTCGTCATGAAAAAAAAGTGCAAAACTTTGTATTATGACGAATAAATTCGACACGGGTAAAAAGTAAGAATGCAGATTATATTCCATATTAAACATACTTTGTGATTGAGGAGTATAATCGTACTCGTTATCGCTTAATTCGTTGCGATGTAATATAGAAAACTGGTTATCTTGATTATAAACATTTTGAAATTTGCCGTCTATGAAAGTATTATAGACCACTTAGATTAATTCATATTTCATAGTCTAGATTTTTACTCTAAAGTTACTACAAAATAAGCCGGTAGAAAGCTATAAAATTCGATTTGCAATAAAATTTTAAAATTTTTTAATAATAAGTGCCCAATTTTATTGGTAATTGTACATTTTGTCTGAAATTTTAAATATTAGGTACATACATTATACGTATTCTATATTTAGGTATATGAACCAAATAGTTAGACTATCTAGTGTTATATAAACTTTAAAATTTGAAATTGAAATTGAAAAGTACTTCCTTTTTGTGGATTAATAATCCTTCTTCTCTACTCTACTTCCTTTTTGTGGATTAATAAATCGCAATTTTCAATAGTCAATAGTTTAGTTTGCAACAAAGTTGCAAAATTGTTTGTTTACATACCTAACGAGGTGATCCTCACTAAAATCTGTTTGATTATTTTAGCAAACTCTTGAGCTATAAATTGAAAGTTCGGATAAATTGCTCGGCCATTACAAGCCACTAAGGAATCGGGCACAATCCCGAGTGTGCAAGAGAGCGAGCGGTCCACGCACCGAGCAATCGCGCAAAATTATGGGCATCGCACCGGGTTAACGTACCAAGTGCAAACAACTCAATTTTCAATATTTACTCAGGCTTGTGCCAAGAAAACGATTTTGTTGCCGAGAAGCCCGAAATACATAAGAAGAGGCAGAGGTGTGCAGCCGTGTGCACATCTGAATCGCAGCCAGCCAGGTGCCTTTTCTGAAATCAATGCCCCGGAGGGGAGGGAAAAGGGGAGCCACGGACGAGGCGAACACCTCTGGAGGAGCCCTGGCTGGCCCCATCCACCGGACAGAGTCGGGCTTGCTCAGATTCCACAAGCAACACGGATCGCATGCAGAAAGGTCAGTTACGATTTGATTATATTTGTATCGCGGCGATATCTCAATCAAAAGGTGATCTCTCAGGTATTCGTTGAAGTGTATCTTTGTGGCTTTGTTCGTCGGCTGTCCGAGGACTGATGTTATTATGGCACCGGTTACGTCACCGGGACAGGTGTTTATCCGCATTTCAACCCCGGACTTTTCGGTAAACATTGCAGAGACCGAGTTCGCCTTGGGAACATTTGAATAAATATTTGAGCCGCTGACTGTTGCGGACGATGATCGCGCAATTTGTAACGAGATCGAGCCGCGCTTAGATGACTCCGCAAAAGTCGGGCTTCTTGCGCGCCTCGTCAATAAATTTGCCGTAGAAATAGGCTAAACGTGTAAACACTCGTCGACTGCATATTCAGCCGGTGAAGTGACGCGGTCTGGATGATCGGCACCCAAATGAGCATCGACGACGTTGCCGCTGCGTCCGCCGTCTTCATTTTCAAGACGGGACGACGAACGGACGAGGCAAGACGAACCCAAAGCGCCTCGGGCACTACGGGTACTTGACCACCTGTTGGAGCCTCCGCTAGAATCCGTCGTTGTCCTCTGACTCGGCTACAGGGAGGAGGCTGGTTGCAGCAAAACCGTCGCACTGATAGCACGTATCAAAACGCGGCCAGCTGCATTTCGACGACGCTTGCCGAACAGCCGGAATCAGCTAAGTCTAGCATTTTCGAGCTACCTGTTTGCTCAGATCGAGCCGCGTTTTTGCAGCGCATTTTTTAGTGGACCTTTTGTTTTTTTGTTTTTTGGATAAAAATATCTTGAATAACTCATTCAAGATAGAGCATACATAAAATGGCCTATCTTTGGTATTTTATGATGGCGTTTCTTTTTTCCCCACGCAAACTGGTTTCAGGGGTTTTGCTCGCGAACCGTCGACGGTTCGCTGATGGAATAAATGTTCGCGGAATTGTACGATGTATCGAAGATCTAAGATAAGAAATTAAGTAAACATTCAAACTTCTGACTGCTTTTGAGGTCTCTGCATTTGTAATACAGGGAAATGGGAGTCTTTTGTAAACAAAACAATTTTTATGCATATAATGCGACGCGTGCCACTGATGCAACTTTATGCGTTGCATGCGCGACCTTTTGCAATATTAAATCGAATCAACAATGAAAGAAAATATTTCTAAAAACATATACAACGAAAATTATTGCTTATTTTCAAAACACGCATGATTTTCTTATTAAAATATTTATGGAGAAGAAGAGATAAACATTTCTAAAATGGTCATTTAATCGTCATTGCTTGTTGATTTTTACAAAATAATAATTTGAATATACTGTTTAAAAATTGTATATGATGGAAATTAAAATAAAGAAAGAATTGGACAAATTATAAAGACCACTTTAGCAGATTTACTGAGTCGAGCAAAGAGCATTATGGACTTAGAATCTAAAAGATCCAAGTTTGATCCTCAAGCTTAATTAAATATTTGTAAATATGAATACAACTAGGAAAGAGTAAAAGAAGCAGAATAAAGAATGAGAGAACGTTTTTCACTATAGAATTTTCCATTGCCTTGTATTATAATATCCCAAGATTTTACCAGATATTTGAAGTCGTAGCGAAAACTTGACTAATATACTCGTAAATTGCTGCCGAGGTCGAAACGGGTTCTTGCACTAGCAGCCAATTTACGAAAAATTTATATGTTTAATATTTCTCAGGCATTAATAATAATTTTTATTGTGTTACCTGCTCAGATAAGTTTTTGACTATTTCTTAATATAGTAAGACTTTGTACAAAATATAGTAATAAGCATGAATTGAATATATGATTAATTAGTATCGTGTAATGGTTAATTCTACTATACAATTATTTTGACTTGGTTACCGAATGCTCGTATGTTTATGCGAAAAATATACCATAGAAAAGGTGTGGATCTGTATATTAATAATACTTACAATCATATCAATTTAATGGCAACGAAATAGTTTGAAAAATTACTTTAATCCCGAGGGAGTTGAGTAATTCACGTCTTTCTAAATATCGCGTGTAATTCCATCCGATCAAGAGGTGTGTTATGACTAATCCGGCACCAGACAATGGGGCAAGTTTTCAAATACCGTGTCGGTTAATTAATATCGGTCAGACTTTAGCTGAAATGTATTTTTTAAAGAAGGCCGAACTTCAAAAAGTAGTTAACATCGGCACATACTGCTGCCAAGGATTAAGTCCCCTAGTTGACTGTCAAGCGCAAGCAGTTAGCAGCAAAAACGTTACCAATGACAAATTGCTAAATGCAGCACTTGACAATGAAAAATACCTGGAGAGGAAATTCTTGGGAGTTAGTCTTATTACTTCCTTCGCTGAAATGCTAAAGTGCTTCAACTATTCGCGATTCTGTGGCCAAAGTGCTTTTGCCATAAAATTAGGAATGCGGCCGGCTCCAGATCTGATGATTCATTATCGGTTTAATTCGAAGAAATCAGTTTTGAGTTGCTGCCCCAGGTGAGTTTAGCTACTACCTGAAATGCAGAAAACAAACATTTCTTCGAAGATTATTGCAACGGAATTACCCAAATGATATGCGGTGTTGCATTTTAATCGCTTTATTTGGACGGGATTAGCTCATGGTTTAAAACGCTAACAAGAATCTTGCTGAGATTGGAGACTGATTTAATTTTGTGAGGTAAAAAAAAAAAGAAACAAAATGAAGGAAATATCAGAAATCCCATTCGATCGGTCTCCCGATTTGCGCACTTAACGAGATTCAAATTTTTCTTAATTAGTTTATCGCACTCAGCGCCAAACTGCAAGCTGAGATGTGAGACTTTTGACCGGCTTAAGGTTGTTTGAAGGCAGTCGCTCTTTTCAATTCGGAATTCGAATTTTTTTGATCCGTTTTGGGTCGGAAAATGTTTCAAGAATGCGTACGATGGCAGTAATTGAAAATTAAAGAAATATGGGATTTGTTGCCTTTTGCAGCCAGGAATTAACTGCATTGCTTGTGCCTTAATCCGAAAAAAACTGGATTTTTTTTTGTAAATTCTCGCTGTACACAAATAGGTTGACACTGTATTTAGTTTGTACGTAATAACAATTGTATATAGTTTTCTAAAAGCAACACCATTTTTTGAATTTCCACGTTGCTTTATTTATTTTTTTTTATACCACGCATGAGGGGAAAGTGCTATTTTATCGCATACTTTTCCATGTGGTAAATGGAAAATAAAGCAGAAAACTTTGACTTGCTGAATTCGAGTTGGCTTTCCATTTTGTGTGGGAAAAACTAAATAAAATCGAAGGTAGTAAAATTAATTTGGAAGAATATTACCATTCGAAGAAAGTTTTATCCAAAAAGTGTTTTTTCAAGTTCCTTTCAGACGGTTATTCATATTCGTTTTGTACTTGTGTGTCTTTCGCACCGTACGGTGCGATAGTCGATTACACACTCAAGTAGATGAGAGACTTCACCCTCGTATGGAATAACAATAAAACCCTATATTTATAGATTAATGCTTAAATGTTTTGTAAAAAAAAGTTAAAAAGTTATAAAAATCTTAAAGTTTGCACACTTAAAGTTTAAGACGCAATCAGAATTCTATTGTGATAGTTTAAAATGTTCATTGTCATAACTTATCTATTTTGAAGCAGAAAAATGTAAGAATTATGGTGGTCTATAGTGTAAGAGTAGTTTGTTTAATTTTATTTACGAATTGCCCTAATTTTTCAGGTAAATGATTTACTTATATTTTTATAATTATGCATGATACAAAACGTTTCTCAATAACTTTTAATGTTATTTACTTCCTTTTAAATAGATCCGGTCTGAATTGAATCTCCTTCGTTTGCAACACTCTTGCAGATTTGCATTTCCATATTCAAATACATGTTTTCTTATTTTCACGTATTTAATACACTAAATAACAGTAAAACGAGTATAATAAAGTTTTTCGACTAGACTTGTTATTGGTGCAATATTCTTATTTCCTTATTTTAATGATAAAATAAAATTAATTTTCTTGAATGTAAATAAGATCCGGAGTTCTATACGCCAACCACTGTGTTATTTTGATAAAATTATGTCCAAAACCAATTCCATAAATCCGGAAGGCTAATAATAGTAAGGGGTATTTTTGTACCTTTTACAAAAAATAAATGAAAAAATTTAGAATGATTCGATTATAAAAAAAACTAAATATTGCATAACAAATTTTTAATGTTTTTCAAGCAGAAAACTACTAAAATGTAAGTAATTAAATTTTAATTTTTTAATAATCAAATAATGATTTTTTTCTAAAACTCAGTAATTTTGGTTGAATGTAGAAGATCCTAATAGAATGGAACGAGGCTTATTTACTATTTCTCTCTTAAAAAATGATTTAATTTAAATGTAAGACGTATTTATGAAATGCAGAAATGTTTGTATTTTTTTTTTCAATTTTTATCTTATTGTTGTTTGTTCTTATTCAAGTCTCTCAAGGTCTTGATCTTGGTATTGGAATTTCTACAAAACCAAAAGGACCAAGACTGATGTTGTTCATCACTATAGGAATAGTAAATTTAGTTGTTTAACGTATTTTGTAAAGTATTAAATAGTTCATTCTGGTAGTAATTATTAAAATAAACGATTTTAAGTATAAATTTAATAGTGTTGTTCAATCGGACGCAAATAATTATAAACGAAAGATTTTTACTGCCTTTTAGTTCAAATTTTAATTTTTAATACTCGTACCTTTGGAATACTTCAGTTTATTCTGTTATTATTAGTTTACCAATAGCTATAGATAAACGCAGTATGAATAAGCAAATACAAAAATAAAAAGTCCCTAAGTCGTTAAAAATGAAGCTAGAAAGAGTGTTTTACATCTCCAATCAGTCGCAAATTGTATTTTAATTTCATAAGTTTTATTAAATACGGAAATCTCAGACAACGCGACGTAGGGTGAAAAATGAATTTTTAAATTTTTATATATGTAAGAAAATCCATTTCTAATTTTACTTCTTAAAGTATCTTTTTCTTATTATTTCCCCGCTAATGTTGCTTCAATCAGAAATAGTCGTTCGTTCGAATAATTCAAGAATCACGATTTATATTAAAAAGCTTAAGTCTGTTTCAATTTTGTGTTTAATCGATTGCTGCGGTAATTGCGGGAAATATTATATGCATGTTTATCGATCAATTCTGTAGAAATTATATCACCGTTGACTACTTAAAATAAATTAATACGCATGAAAGCGCGGGGACGGAACAATTCGAATTAGAAGTGCAATTACAGTGGAATTTCCTGGCAATAGAGTTGGCCGTGAAACTTACTGGAAACATTCAAATTGTACGATTGTTTCCAGGGACGTGGATCGGCTGGAAGGCGTTTTATAAGCAAAAATGTGACTCCCTCAAAAGGCGATTTGTTTCAAAGTACGAAATGATAGCGTCCGGCGGCGGTGGCGGGGGAAGGGGCGCTTCGTCTGGCTGTTGCATAATCCGCTGAAAAGTATAATTATCTCGTAGTAATGAGCCGCGTCGTCGCAGCATAGTGTTTAGTAATCTTGCAGTGCTGTTTAGCTTTTTGTACGTAAAACTGCGCATTGGTGGATCGCGTTGAGTCAGAGCGGCGGCGGGCGGCTCGGCGTCAGTAAATCGCGACAATTTTTTCATCAATTTCACTTTAAACGAGCTGAAGAAGAGGAGACAGCCCGCGGCCGCGGGGGTGAAGATCATCTTTACTGCGGGACTTGATCAATGATCGCGGCTCGCACCGGGCACAAGAAAATCGCGTTGCCCGCAGTGCGACGCGATGCGGCGTGATTAGATAAGGAACTGGCGGATTGGTTTGGGCCCGAACAGATGTTTGCGCCAAGGTAAGTGATTCATGCCAATAAAAATGTTTTTGTCACTCACCTCTTGAGGCCAGGAGGGGAGCAGCAGAAGCAGCAGCCGAGGCAGCTCCGAATTGGTGCTGAGATACTAAGATACTTTGGGCGCGTACCAGCGCGAGTCGCTTTCCGTGAAGAGTAACTTTAACTTTTTATTTTAAAATCGATTTCTTTAGACACTTGAGCATGCTATAAAATTATTTTTAGCACAAAGGACACATTCACATGTTCATTTGATCAGACATAAAAATTCAGATTCGTTGTTACTGCGGCTAGACGCCAACAATTCAAAAACAATTTAAAGTGTGATGCACTATCAGATGATCCGTAGGGTGTTTTGCGGTCTTTTCCTTTTATTTTAAGGAACTTGATTCGGTTGAAAACATCCGTACAGTCCTCGACCACTTCCTTAAATGTTAATTAGGATCACTACTCTCCGAGAATCGGCGGGAAAAATTCCTTTATCAAGAGCGTATAACTGTCTGTAATTTCTTGGCGACTTTCTTAATCGTGGAACTCTTTTCTTGATCAAAATCACTTCCGAGTAGTCACGGAGTGAGATGTGCGGCTTGTTTAGCCGCGATTTGCAGCGGTCGAAACCGTTGGCATTGGCATTCAGAACCCAACTACTATCCACTTGCACATGCGCCGATGCATCGAACCGATCTTGCACTTGCGATCGCTCTCGCCGATAATTGCACTTTTGATACGGGGAATGCCGCTGTGGATGCTGCTAATCTTTCTGTCAGATGAGTCTCCTCTGTCCATTCTAAAAAGCCAGGCTTCAAAAATGACACTCCATCTCGTCGCCTCGATCACCTGAAAAAACATAACATTTTTTTTTGTTCTCTCTGAATTTCGCCTCATCTACGGATTACGCAACGATGTGCATATGTGCAATTAAAAATCAACTCGGTTCGCACTGCCGCTGGTTTTAATTGATGCCCGCTGGTGCGGGGGGGGGGGGGGGGGTACCTCGGATCGTGATTTATTTACTATGGGCGTACATCGTGAGGGACATATGAGTTACATATTAAAATAATTGAACCGCACATTCGACGCCGATTTGCCCAAGTGCTGTTAATTAGTAAGCGCGGCTTTATCAAACTGCCGTGTGTTTCATAAATATAAATCCTTTAAATATAGGTGTATTATGCTTTGCAAAATTACAATTTAATCAATGTTGTAGGCCCATAACTCACCCTTAAAAAGTTGTCAAATAAGAGAGTTGATGGCAACTTCAAAATAACTCGTTCAGGTATATATTTATTGATTAAGCCATATAATGGAAGAATGCTTGAGACCACAATTACTACAAATTACTGTTGTGGACAACATATGACCAAAACAACCAAAGCAATACCTGACATAGACAAATTAGTTCAATTATATATGTACTTTCTTAGCACTTTTGTATTTATACTCCACAACAGAGAGTCAATGTTCAACTTATTTGTTCTATAGATCTTAAATTGTTTGAGAAATGTAAGGTTTGATTTAATAGATCATTTTATAATAGAATATTAATAAATGTGTCGAAAGAGAAGAGATTTTAATTAATTTAATAGATGCCATAGAATTGAAAAGTTTATGAAATTCAATTAGTATGGTATTGAATGAAGATGACTTTCAAAATTATGTATTATGACTTGTTGTAGTTTAGCCCTTATTTCAGAATTTTTTTACTTTTGCATGGTTATGAAATTAAAGTTATCGATTAACTTTAATAATTCTCATTTGTAATATACATATAAAAGTTATTTTTTATTATAATCACTTTAATTAGTTATTTATTTCACTTTTATTAGTTATTGTTCGATTATTGTTCAACTTTTGGATAATATGCATTTTATGTTGTATATATGTAAAGATTATATAAAATCTGATTGATAACTCTTATTCCATAATCAAATGAAATAAATTGTAAAATAGTTACTAACCGATGACTATAACATTTTAATTTTCAACATTTTGCAGAACATTTACATATTTTTCTAAAACAAATTAAAAATTAAATGAGAGTAAGAGAAAGTGCATTTTAAGTTGCACTAACTCGCTAAAGGCCCATGATAATTTGAAAGTAGTGCAGTGGTATGCCATACATAAGAAAATTTCGCCTAAAAACCAAACTCATTTAAATGTTTCGATTTATTTATTAAATATACATATTTCCGTAACTTATATTTCTAAAATTTCAAAACAATTCAATATTGTCTGTCGTTTTAAAATTGACTGCTAAAATTAAAAATATTATGAAGGAGAAGCTTTTGAAACGATGCAGCATATTTGAATGAGAAATTCTTGCGAAATTTTCTTTTATTCTCGTAATTAGTTGAAGATGCAATAATGCAAAAATATAAAGCTTGAAATGAAACATTTTAATGATAATTTAAAACTTCTAGTAAAATTTATTTGAAATTGTAAACTCTAGAAAACACTATTAAAATTCTTTAAAGCAGTCATTTCTCAAAGCATTAATAAAGGAATTTTTGGGACTAATTAGGGATATATCAAGTAGGTTGTGCTGTCTTTGTTAAGGACATTATTTCATCTTTTAAAATTAAATCTCCTGAATTATTATCATTAATCAATTTATATGCACCTGTAAGATCATTTCGTTCGAGGCCTTTGCTGTACATATCTCCTCATAAGACTAATTATGGTTGTCATGAACCTGTTTCTAATTGTATGTCTTTTTTTGACTTTACTATGTCGAGAAAAGCATTCAAATTAGATCCTTTTGAAAATCAACATGTTAAGAACTAACATTTATTATGAATTAGTATGAATTTTTTCTTTTATTATTAGTATAATTTTCTTTTCTGCTAGTCTGTAAGATTTAATCTCTCCAGACATTTAATAATAAATAAATAAAAGTGGAAAATAAGAATAAAGTCAGTAAGCGAAGCAGTAAAATTAAGAGAGTTTTTCTTCTTTTACGTATAATAAAATCCACTCACGAAAATTATAACAATAAACAATGACGAATATTCAACGAAAATATTTCCGATTCCGATTTAAGAGGATAATAAAAACATAATTGCCATATTAAAGTATAATTAAAACAAAACAAAATTAACCCCATTCGACAAGATCTCTAACTACATTATATGGTGTTGCGGTGATTTTGAAGTCAACAACATTTAGTCAGAGTTCTTGACCTCAGTCCAATCAAGATTATCTTTCTCCTGTTTTAAAAAATTTTAAAGAATCAACGACTTCACTTACATTTCGTATAATTTTAAGTTCTGGGAAAAACAAATATTAATAAATCATTCAAATAACAATTTTGTTTTGTGTTTATCTTTATATTTGAAAATAATGATGAGGTATTTTTTAATATTAAAATTATTTACAACCTTCTAGCAGTTTGTTTGCTGTTTATTCAAATTTTCAATGGGTATTTTGGTGAAATTATGAAGAAATCAGAAAACTTATCATACATTTTCGTGTAGCAGGTTACAAATTAAGATAGTAAAAGATTGGGATGATCTCTGTAATCCATTTACTTTATTTTGGCAGACTATTGTTAAAAGAAACAGCAAATCAATAAAATTATATTTCATAATTTCTTATATAAATATGGATATATCAATTAATGTTTTATTTAATTCCGTACGGTTAAGCGAAATTCAGATTAGGTGGGTTTCCTGCTTCATTTTTTATTTCAATTCAGAATCAACTCAGAAATATTTCTTTTCATTTTTTTTTATGTTGTAGTAAAAAGAATTATTGGTTAAAATGATTTTTTTCTTTTGTTATATGTAAGTCGCAATTTATGGTGATTACGTATATAGCACTTAATAATTATCTATTGCGAAATAGAAATATCGTTGTCTTATTGTACTGCGTATTTTACAAAGAAAGGTTGGCATTGTGATCCGAGTGTTGAAGATTATTCAATGTGGAATAGAAGTGAATGTCGCATTATTTTTTTTAAAGCCAAAATAGTTCAAATGCAATATCCCTCCTATATCTTTTTAAGTTCAATATTGAAACTATGTTTTTGGGATATATTTTCAAGTTTATTTGATCAAGGCAAAACAGTAATAAACTTTAATTTTAATTTTTTTGATTACTTGATTTTAAAAACATGAAACTAAACTTCACTTTTAAAATTTAATTTTAAACATTAAAAGACTTATCCAACAAAGAAATTAAAGGGAAAATCATGGTTATGAAATCAAAGAATTATTTATTTATTATAAATTAAACATTTTAAGGTGAGTTTCAATCATTCAATTTTGAATTTCATCAGCGAAAATTATGATTTCGAAACCAAATCAGAATCTAACTGCAATAACTTCTTATCTCTTTATTGTTCAATTTATTACTTATCACGCAATAATAAAATTTATGTAAGTTTAAAAAAAAAAACCCATATATCAGGCAATCACTAACCCTATGCAGATAAAAGTTATATTTAAAAAAAAAACGTATCTCGTGGAAATTTCGTTTATCTCCATCAAAAAACCGAAATTAAATCCAACTTTAACAAAGAACAACTGAGCTGAAAGGACATTTCTGTATCTGATTTTGCTTGTAGAAGTTTAAATTTAAGTGCAAGCACCACAATTTTTAAAGAATTTAAAAATAAAAGCCACCTCAATTCGATTATGGACACAGATCACAAATAACATTCGTTGCCGCTAAATTGATCGCCTTTCATTCCTTTAATTAATTTCGTAAAAACTCAGCGAGCTGATAATGAAGATTGTCACTGCACAAAAGGAATATTAATTACTGTACAAAAAGGTAATTAATTTTGCCCGGTCTCTGACTCGACTCGACCAAATAAAATCCTTTTTCGTCTATCAAAAGCAACTCACAGCAAAAACCACACAACCGCGAACCGCCTGCCACATTCAAAACGGGGGGTTTCCCGGTTAGTGAGTGAGTGAGTCGATGCACAGGACCTCCATGGAAAACTTTATGCAGCGCAGCGGAATTGTTCATCCGGGGGGGGCGGAGGAGGCTTCTTTTGAAAAAGCTGGGAAAGTTCCAAAATAAATAACTTGCCGGCAATGTTGGCGCGAGTTGCGCCTGCGGGTCGAGCGTCACTCGATTCGACCAACACTAAAAAAAAATTTTAACTCGCCAGCAGCCGACGGGTTTTGAGCGGTTTCTTAAAAAAAATTTAAAAGCATTTTACGGGTGATAACTTGTTTGCTCTCCATCCGCAAAGAAGCAGGTCTACGAAGCCACGAAGCGTGCAGAAGAACAATTTCTTGTAAATATTTAATTGCGAGGCTTCTGGACTTACAGCAAATGGGCATTTTGTTGAAAACAGTTGAGAGAGGGTTAAGAAGGGCTCGAACTTGAAACCTCCGATTTTACAGGACGCATAAGCTTTCGGTAAAAGTGCGGATAGTCGATGTCGACGTTGGGCAATGAAACAAAACTCCCTTAAATGTCGACGTAGACGTTGTGAAGGGATTTTTGAAAAAAAAAGAAAAAGGAAAAACAATAACATTCCGGGGCAAGAGGGCAGCACAATTTACGTGGTCTTTTGCACAGATACTTTGATATTTTGAAACTTTTCTTGCACTCGCGCACAGCAGCGAGAACGTCTCAATTAATTTCATTTCCATAACCGATAACTGGCCGCGAGCTAATCAAAGACAATTCGACACTTTGTAGGCATCGAGCCGAGGAGCACTCTTGGGGCTCTAGTCGAGGATCTTGGAACGTGGCTTCTTCATTTTCCAGCGCAAGCTATCAATCACCAGCGGGGACAGAGGAGTTTTCGACCAAGAAGTCAGAAATCTCTCGTACCGAGTGATAAATTTTAAAGACAGCATCAGCAAAAAAAAAAAAACAAAAACAAACAAAAAAAAGTATTAACCTTTTTCGTTATCTATTTCGGTTGACTGGTGGATTCGGTCGTCATTAGAGACTTCGATCGCGGATTCGAGATGCGCGCGCAAAAATACGAACTTCCTTAGTCCACCACACTTGACTTAAAGACGTTAAAATGTTATAAAACTTGGGAACAACCGCCGCCGGATCAGATTCGGCGTAATCTCTGTTTTTAACTTCGCGATATTATGTATATGCATAAAATATATTTTGTTCCTTCCGCGAGGCAATTAAAGCTGGTTTTTCTTCGTTGCAAAAATTCGCGATCGATTCGAGAGAGCACCCAAGTTTTAGGGGGCGCACAATTAACTGCAACTTAAAGACGATTGTGCCCTACCGGACGATTTTCTTAAGATACAAACCGATCGTCAGCGCGCCTAGAGACATACTGAAGAAACTGAAACGGCAAAGTGGCCCCTGCTGCAAAGTGTTTCTGGTTTGCGGTGCCGCGGCTGCTGCCAGGGTAAGCAAGTGTGACGGCGCTTTAGAGCAGACTCTGGTTTCTTGCTGGTGCTAGAGTCCCAGACACGAGATACATCGGCGAACAGCCCTATCTTGGCACTTGCGTATTGCGAGGCCTTTCAGATTTTCGCCATCCAATCAGGTGAGAGTCTTCTGGACTCAGTCGACAGCTTGTCTACTTCGAAAGAAAGTTTCCTCGGCTTGAGTCAGCTGGTCGACTGGTCGCCCCATGTCCCCCCAAGTGGAATGCCCACTTCTTTTGCGCTTAGACCTCGCATTAAAGCTCAACAGAACCTCCTCTCTGAGCTTTTTCTTATATCTCAGATTGCACACTCAGATACTCAAAAATCGAGCCACTCAAGATGTTGCTACTTTTTGTGACGGTCAAGAGGATAGACCAGACGACGCAGTATAACAGTTTCCCAACATTTCGCAATTGTTGACCATGTGCTCGCATGTTTGGTAAAATTATGTGGCGTCGTTGTCCACTCATCGCTACTTGAGAGCTATCGTGCGCCTTTGTGATTCATCGCATCGAAGCGCCAACGTGGTTCAATCATAATTCATAAATGGCCCCAACACACAATGGTCCGAATAGTTTTGGATGGGTCACTGAGAGCAGCCAAAGCTATTAATGCCCCGGACACATTTGGAAATATAAACGGTCTTGGTCACAAAAAACGAGAGCAAATTGATTACAACCTTCCGGCTTGCAGTGGACAATGATTAAAAATTAAATATTGATAGACGACATTGTCTGTTTTGGCCATTCAATGGTGCAATTGAAATTTTGCGAATCGAACTAGGACGCGAGTATCAGGCATTACTTTTACCAACAAATAAAAATATTGGAATATGATAATAAACAGAGGGGATTCCATTCATTTACTATAGCCGGGGGAATTCCATTTAATTTAAGTAGAAATTCGCGTATGCCGTGTAATTCCTCCTATTATTACACAGGTTAATGACATGCTTCGCTTCGGACAAATTATATTTTATATACCCTATAAATCTATATACATATGTATATTATCTACTACATCCAGTAACATAAAAATGGAAATTGAATTTGATAGAGTTATTCTTATTATATGAATTGGTGGAAGTACATACTTCATTATTTTTATGATAATTCTTTTCAAATATGATTTTATTGCATGTTGCTCATAAGAGGAAAGAATATTTAATTTAAACAATTAAAATCCAATATATCATTTATCCTAATCCTTTAATCCTAAAAGCGTTATCTATCCTGTGAGACGTATATGCAAACGTTGATATTTTAGTTTGAATATAAGCGTAATTTTTTTTTTGTTTTGTTGTAATAAATAAGTGTGATTGCAGTTTTGCATTAATAATACTGTGCTTTATTATTTGTTTATATCCCAATCTTAAATTTCCTTCAAAAAAATAGGACATAATCCTCTGAGACGTATGTTAAGCCTTTATGTACCTCTAAAATAGATTAGGCTTCTAGGGTTAAAAAGTTGCTTGTTCTCCTTAATCGTTTTGAGTCATATGAGCCTAACACTAGGATTAAAATCAGCATTGTTACTAGCCCATGGAAGCGAGTTACAGAATTCATAAGACATCTATAAAATATTAAATTTTAAGGGATGATTTTGAAAACTTGTAGAGGGAACAAGATAATGAAAAATACCATCTGGGATGAACCCCTGGAGAATTAATGGAGATCAAACTCCTTCAGTTGTGGTGATTATTTCCCGTGCCAGCAGTTAGGGTAAATGTTTAACTATGTAGGGAGAACGCATTATCAGAATATCTTTCGCCTTTTCTCCGCCTGGCTGTTCCCATTAGGTTGGATTTAAACTTATCTGAAAAGACAACTATTTTCCATTCCGCAACTGCCAAATTTTTATCGATTCTAAACATTGCTTCTTTATTTTACTTGTAAGCAGGACTTCTTTGCTCAATCTCCTTGACCCACTATTTATCCCGTACAGCCTCTGTTGGACTGTCCACACAGTCATTTAAATTCCAGTGACTTTGCTCACTCCTCTTTTATTTTTAAGAATAGTTTAAATCGGTCCACTCTCGTCCTACCACTTCCCCTTTTATGCACTAAGCTTGAATTGCTGTAGTTTTTGAATAATGTGCGCACTGTTTTACTTGTTAGAGGCTATCACTATTGCAATTTATCGATTTGGCAATTACAATTTTCGCCTTTTTTTCAATATTTGATTACTTCACGCTCGGCATATTTGTACATTTCTTGTAATATTTTCTCGTCTTATTCAGATAGACGTTTGAAACTCAATCAGGACGGAAGTAATATTAATAGGTAATTTTTACTTACTTTTAAGACTATACTTCAAAATATCAAACGATGTCTTGGACGTAATTTGGATTGCTTTAAGTATTTTTTTATTATACCTTTATTATAGATCAGAATATTCCAAATTGAAAATGCTTAATTGCAAAATTAGGATAAAAAGTGGGAGAACGCCTTTGATCATTTTAGATAATTTGATCAAAATTCGTCGAGGCATCGTAAACCTTAGTTAAAGCTCTAAAATACGATTAACGCGCAACATTTATTTTTATTCTGCTAAATTGACTTCCATTTACTACATAATATGATAAAATTTGATTAGTAAAAGAATATTGCGATGATTTGCTTGTTTTAGACTTTGACTTAACTCCAGATCAAACTCCATATGCAATTTAAGTCGTTTAAATTCCGCTCAACTCCAAATCAATATTTGAGTGAACTCCTCATGCTCAAAACCTGAGTAGACTCAGTTTTCGAGTTGAGTGGTGAGTTGATCGCAGTATTTGAGTCCGCTCTTTTCTAATCCTGTAAATGTCTCGATTAATTTGACTGAGCACAGATTTTGCTATTTGAATGGTGTTGCGTATTTCTATTGGCATACGCAGCACTGAGACATTCTGGTACCTTGCTATTGATTAGCTCTTTGATAAGTGTCTAATTGTCTGAAAACTGCCTTTCAATTTGTATCAATTTACATGTTAACTTGGTGAATAATGCGGACTTTGTGTGGCCCAGACACTGCTGCGCGGTGGCCATTAAATGCAAACAGGAGGTATTTCATCAACCAATATTGACTTGAGTCAGAGCACAAAGGTTAATTCTATTATTTACCTGAGCCGCGGAACCAAGTTGGTTGGTCGTGGGTTTTCCAATTTGGCTGAGTTCGTTTAGTGGCACAGGAGCACAGAAGTCATGCGCGGTCGGTCTAGCTGGAAAACTACAAGCCAGCCTGTTTTGGCGGAGAGGCACGTTGTTTGGTTACGTATCTAACGACAGTGTAAATAAGACGCGCGGCATATCTTGTCAATCTGGGCCCCATTCGGCGGTTGCATTCAATTGCTCGAGGAATTTATTGCGTCTAGATAGCTCCATAGATGCGATAATTTTTTGTATTTTGGCATTATTTATGCCGTTTACCCGCTGCTTTTGCGGGCTTAGGCACATTAGAAAATTTAAAATGCCGCGGTCCGTCACATTAATTTTTCGGGCAATTTATGGCCCCCACGGCCAGATTGAATAGGCGCTATTATCCGCCGTTCCCAACCACTTATTTTACTTAAGCAATCTATGACTTGTAGTATTTGTAGAGGTTGCATACTCGATGCATCTGCTAAAAACAAGCCTCCTAAGCCTCCTTTTCTTCTACGGATTTTTAATTAAATCAGTTTGCGATGCAAGAGTGAAGCGTTACGGGAACAGTAAAAATCACCTTCGTAGCCTTGCCCGGTTCATGGTACTTCAGTCGTTTGAATATAATGAAAAACCCCATTTTTACAAAAAGGTATTAAATAATCGTAAAGCCAACGGACGCTGAACTCTGATTTATTTGAATGCGCGAATATTAGCACAGAGCATGTATAAATCATGGAAGTTGTAAAATTTTCGTAATTTAATTAAGAGGAAATTTTAATTATAGCAGAAACTGCGCAGTAAACATGCTGCTGCGACCATTAAACGAGTCACCATGTTAACAAGTGCACGATTTTAATGTTTCGATCCTCCGCGATTACTGCGCTGGTCTGCGGGCCTAAAGTGGGTAACTGGCAGCACAAAAGTTGTTAAAAAGGAAATAAAATAACCGGACAAACTGGGCATATCGGGTCATAATTGCTTTGTCAACGAATGTTAACTTCATGAACCCAAGACCAATCGTGATTTTCAGGGAATGCACTTAAGTGGTCAACAGCGCTATAATGCAATTTCCTTATATAGGAAAGGACGCGAGGATTTGTTGTAATTCTTTAAATCGTGATCAGAGTCTGGGGGAGACATACGTGCGAGCTTTATCTGATAATATCGCTAAAATTAATTGAATTGAATGAGCCTCCGATTTGATCTTAATTACTTATTCCTGAAAACACTTCTCCATTATCGTTGCTTTTTGGTAATTTATAGACCTTTAATGTTTTTCTCTTTTCCTTATGCATATATTTAATTGCAAAATCGAATAAGGGACACCAAAGGTTACATTTTTTCTTATTGACATCAAATTTTAAGACTGATAATCTACAAGCTACTGAATTAGGAACTAACAAAACTATTATAGATTGCAAATAATATATTATGTAATATTTTTTATCAATTTTCTGTATAAAAGGACAATTTTAATGTTAAAAATGTTAATTTTATAAATAGCAATTATCAACTTATAGCTAAAATTTCTAATTTCATTCAGAAGAATGCCTTGGCATATGCCAAGATTATAAGTAAGCGTAACCGTTTCTATTTCACTCCTCTTCAAAATCGGAACTCCTGTTCAAAATGTTCGTTCTTTCCATTGGAGAAAGAAATGTAATACTTATAGTTTTAGATTTGTATCAACTTAATAAAAACTTATCGATAATTTTTTCCCATAAATATCCTAACAAAATTTAATATTTTTGCGTAATATCACAATATTGCGTTCGTAACTGAAAGGGTTTTTTTTAAATAATCTTATTAATTTTACAGCGAAAATAAAGCAACTTTTCTCTTAGATTATGTAAAAATTATTTAGTGTTACACAAATTAAGAGTAAGGGAAATTTATTAAATCAATCAGTTTCTATCAAACGAAATAAAATCGTTTGCAACATATTTTCGTATTCCTTTTAAATTTCAAGTCCATGAGAAATTCTGTTATTTAATTTCAGAATCCCTTTTACAATTACGAATTTACATCCAACATTGTGTCTGATATTTGTAATTTTCACAAAAACCTAATTTCCAATTATAGATAAAACTAGTTATTCTGATATAGTTTATTCGTATTTTTTTAGTTAATATTTTAGAAAAGTTAAATTTTCAATTCGTCGTTAACTATATCACCGTGCGGAATAGCTTAATATTTTTAAATTCAAAAACCTAAAACCATTCCATTGATCTAAAGATTAAACAAATTGTAGAAGATTGTTTTGGATTTTTCAAATAAAAAATAAAAGTTAGTAAAAGAGGATAAAAAAAATATTTATAGATACAGTCAAAAGATTAATTAAAAAAATGCGAAATAAATTGAATATACCCATAAATGGGAACATTTTAGTTAGTTTGACTTGTTGTGTTGTTATCAATAAGAAGTATTTAATTCATGAAACTTAAAAAAATTATAGAAAATTGTTTTGGATATCTCAAATAGCAAATATAAGTCAATAAAAGAGGATAACAAAAAAACATATATATATATCTACTTGTAGTCAAAAGATTATTTAAAAAATATATGGAAAAAATTTTGTTAGTCAGATTTATTGTTATCAATAAACGATTTCAAAATTTTTATAAATATTGGTGGTTCATTTTACACAGCTATCAGATATTTGTGATTGAAACATCTAAATAAATGCCAACGCTAAATATTTGCATGAGAAACGTCTGTGAAATAAATGCCATGGAAAATCGATTGGCATTAACAATTTAATAGAAACCTGTGCGCGGAGGTAGCTAACGAAATTTTTTAATGAGGCGCCCACTAATCTTGAAACAGGTGAAAAATACCTTGCACCTTGCGGTTTGTACAAATGCAAACAAATTCTTTGGCCGCTTTGTTCGCCTAAGCTGGGACAGAGTTATCAGCAATTATCTGTGTTATTAGAGTAATGAAAACAATTGCAGTGACGAAAGCAATGTCTCACGTCGAAGGTATTTTATCACGAGAGTTCTTAAGCACGCGGACCCACTCCACACCTGGAGAGCCTCTTCGGGAGTTTGGCGAGGTTAAAGTTTTCGACTGGAACAACAATTCCGCTTGAGAGTTCCGTGCATACCTTTGACTTCGTTGCGATAAAGCAATTTAGTAATGTTGTGAAAATCAGCAACTCTTGGCGGCTGCGGCATGATTCGCGGGTTCCGGAATTCCACGGCTATTGACGTATGGTAATTAATAAATATACCCGAGAAATAGGATCTTTATCAGTTGAGCCAGGCGAAAATGGTTGGACTCATGCCCTTATCGCTGTTTATCTTTCGTAAAAAAGTTGCATGAGCCGTCGTTACTTGCAAGATTCTATTTACCCTATGAATGTTTTCCTACTTTGCCTTTTAGGGAATTGAAAGAAATTTGCGTAATTGGGGCAAATTGATTAGACCTAGCTCGCTATCTTTGAGAGGCTTTTAGAAAGTTCAACAAGCAGTGGCATTTTGTTTTCGCACTAAATTGTCTGCCCTAAGATTATTTTGACCGGATGTCCGAAAATCTTAATGAATTTATGAAATTATCAATTCTTTAGCATTCGACAAAAAAAAAATCCTGAAATAATGTAAAATTCTTTGTTATGTTACCGCCTAAAAGGCAAATAAAATTAATTTTTAAAAAGTCTCTTCCGTATAGAAAATATTTCCAATGAAGCGTTATTGCAATACGCCGTAGAGGTCTTACTTAAACACTTAAATCTTGCAGAATGTCAAAAGATTATCAGTAAACGACTGCTTCCGATTCGTCTTAATGATCAAGGTTTTTTCGCCCATCCTTCTAGGTTCTAATTTCACTTTCTAAACTTCTAAGGTACGTTTTTCATCAACTTCGTAATTCAGCAATTGGATTATGATCTTTTAATTTAGTTTATACGACATTATTTCTCAGATGTTTTCTATTAGCGCTCATTAAAATGCAATTATATTTAAATCCATGATTGAGAATACCTAGTGGACGGGGATTCCCTAGAAGTTGTATATAATTAAGTGTAAATTTTCTATTTATTCTATTAAAACCTATGCAATTTCTAGTGAGAAAAAAAAGATTAAAATTCCCAGTAAACACAAGAATGATAAGATTTTTCTGAATATTTTATTTAGTTTTCATTTATGTATAGGAAAATGTTACCTATGATTTGAAAAAATATTTTTTATAACTAAATTTTTCTTTATAAGAAGTAAAAAATTAAATCTTTAGTCATTAACGCAATTTTCTTCATAATAAGTATTTTAATTCACTGTAAATATTGCATACATTTTAATCTTTAAAAAGTTCTAAAGCTCTATCATTAAATATTAAATTTAAAATCTATAGAGTTACAAATGAGGAAGAAAATCAATTGTGTAGAAAATTGTATTCCATTATCTTTTCATAAATCTTTAATAAACTTTTTTATTTAATCTGATCGAAACTAAAATTATATATTAAAATATGTAATGAAATATTTTTCATATTGAGTACCCTAAAGAAGGCAGTTATTAAAACTAAACTACTTTTATTTTGTATTAGTGGAAATAAATTATTATAAAAATTTGACCTCCGCTGTAGGGAGGTATTTTGATAACTCAGGAATTTTTTTGAGTTTTCCGCGGAGTAATTTTAATTAAAATATTGCTCTCCCGTTAGCTGCCATCTATTAATAGCCTACTATCAAAATTTTGAACAAGTTTCGTCATTTAGTTTGTGTTTGACAGCCATTGAAAGCAGACAACCCCATGAATTTTAACGAAAAAGGCAAAAAGTGAATTTCGTGTGCTGATTAAGCATTATGTGTAGAGTCACCATGGCAAAAATTCATAAATTGGGCTACAAACTGCTACCCCATTCAGCATATTCTCTAGATTTAGCGCCCTGCAACTATTTTCTGTTTCCAAACCTGAAGAAATTACGGAGCAGTAGAAGATTTGGGCCGCATGAAGAGGTCATCACTGAAAGGAACGCCTATTTTGGGGGCTTCGAGAAAACCTATTATTTGGAAGGAATAAAGAAATTGGAAAAACGCTGCACTAAATGTATAAAGCTAAAAGGAGACTATGTTGAGAAATAAAACGCTTATTTGCCGAAAAAAAAATATATTTTATTTAAAAAGTCACTGACTTATCAAACTGCCCTCGTGTTTTATGATATTTGCATTTGTTTAATTATTAACCGCCATATGAAAAGGTTACTGGTGTTTTTAGTGTTATTCATTAGGTAAAATTTTATTTTATATTCCTCAAATCCTTCACGCTGTTACTCAGTGTTAAATTGAATTACATATTTTTAGTAATATTTATCACCAGAAAATTTATTATAAATTTCCCTGAATAAGGAAAGAAAGAAAAATTGTCCATGTTTTTTGTTTTTATAAATTTGATTGAATCAATCACTCTGCAGTGGTTTTGACAAGTACAGCGAAATTTTGCGTTGTCCACTGATGATAGTCGCGTATATTGCATATTTTAACCATATTATTAATTGTAGCAATTAAATTCATAATTTATTGCCGGCATTTGTGTACAACTTCGTGTACGGGACGCTGTCCGGCCGAGAATTAATGGCATATTTAGCGCCCATGGAGTTTGTATTAAAGTGTCGATAATTAAATTTATGACTAAATAATGAAATTCCAGGGGAAAACAATGAAAATATAATCAGTTGACACCGTGTGTCGTTCGCCTGTTGAATCAACTCACCTTAATTAGTGAACATAATTACTATTGTAAATTGTGGATACACCAGAACTGTGTGTTAGGGGACGAATAATTTTTCTGAGCGCAATGGTCTCATCTGTCGTCCTGTGGTACCTTAATCGGTCCAGGCCGGAGTCTGTGGTGCGGCTTGACATTGGCCAGACGAAGCTGAAAAATCGGTGCGCTGCGGATGATATCGATTTCATCGTCGCAATAATCGTAACATAAAATCAATCGACCATAATTATCGGGAGGAATGTTCAAAGTCTGCGCTCATTTTGCTCTGGATGCCCATAACCATAACCGTTCGAATGTCTCCTCGACTTTCCTCAGATAAGTGGATAAGTACGTATCTAAGGAGGAAGCCATAACAGTTAGTGGCGCGAAAATTTATTGGATTTTGCTTTGAAGTCTGAATCTAGTTTCCACACCTATGCGATTGCTTCACCCGCTCGTGAAATGTACACAGAGGTGATAACCGGGCGGGTGAGTGACTCCCGCACAAAGGTAGTACCCGGGCACCCGAAGCACCGGGACTATGGGTATCCGTGGAGATGTCGTCTCATAAACACATCTCAGCGGAGTTGTTATGGGGTGTTAATGCGTGCGATGCCATCCACGTGCTTCGAGACGACGACATATGAAATGGTGCGGAAATTACATCAAACGCAATTAAAGACCGTTCAGCAGCAATCACGATTGAAAAGAATCGACTTCAATTAATTGATATCGTGTTTGGTAAATGGGGCGAGGATTTCATGAGCCACAGCAGATATACGGGCAGGACTGAGGCTCCTTTTGAGTTGCTGGGAAGTAAATAAATAGGCCTAGTTGGGTAAGCTAAGAAGAGAGCATCTTTTGAGGTTTTGGAAAGAAACCACATTGCGACTGCGGTTTGATCTTTTCTATGGTGGATAGAATTTCTGGAAAATTTATTCCTTACAACTTAGCAAAAAAACGAAAGGAAACTTCTCACTTTCCAAAAGAAAGGCGATCTCGTCCAGAAACTAAAACAACTATCGCTTTTAGCATCATCAACATCCTCAGCTCATGAAACAACAAATGAATGTAGAATGGTATCACATTTACTATTTCAGGAGTTCATTACCCTATACTAAAAGTATCAAAATAGTATCATAAATTTATTTTACGATTTTAAATAGAAAACAAATGGAAAAAATACATCCCACAGAACTCACATCACGTTAGCAGGTTATAATAATTTTATATTGCATTTAATTTAGGTACCAAATAGTAGTTAATTTTTTGAATAATTATATTATAAATAATACATCTATGGGGTAAACGTAGAAGAACTTCACCGATTTCCAATACTTTCTTAGTGTTTCATAGGGGATACTCTTCTTTAGGACCTAGACCATAAATTACAATGAATTATTTTTTTGTTATAAGTTTGCTCTCAATTTGTCTGTGCTGAAAAAGGCTAAGTTCGATTTCTATAGGACTTCTTCATTCTGTGGAAGGTACATTTTATTTTCGGGCATATTGGAGGCTATGTTTTTTTTTTGAAAAAAGAATTAAATTTAACGTTTCTTCACGAATTTCGATAACATTTTATGGGAACGTTTTCTTCAGCTCAAAGATGACAAATATGCAAACATTTTTTGCCAGTAGCAATCACTTTCTGAAATATTTAAATTTAAAATCGTGTCACTGATTCTGAATGTATAATATTAGTAATTTTGGGGCTTTTTTGTACCATGCAAAGCATGATTTCGCTAGTTTGCACAAATATTGTTTAGATATACGGAAAGGTCAAAGAAGCAAGCTAAAAATAATTAGTTTAAATTAATTAAGTAATAAATCTAAATTAGGTAACAGCCGACTGTATATGGGATTAGCTAAAAACTAACCTGAATTGGTGTGATTCCCAACACCTTTCTCCTCACGGAAATACTTTGAATTCAAGGAATTTTCATTATTTGTATTAGATCTACTTTGAAAATTTGGTAGCGTATTGGAAAAAATGTTTGCTATTTGAATCTTACCATTATAAATCTAATAATTTATCATTTATTGACCCTGAAAACCTCTAAGTGTCTGTACTATGTAAACTATTATAATTTATATGTAATTTTCATTAAAAATTCTATTTTTACACTTAACTAGTTCGATAAAATTTGAATTACTTCGATTTTAAGAACTACAGTAGAACGCCGATTATCCGAATTAATTGGGACCGGGGTCGATTCGGATAATCGAAAATTTGGATAATCGGACATAGACTGGTAATAAAGAAAAACGAAATGTCACACATAGAATAAACTTTATTAAGTTTAACAAACATGTAGTGTTTTGCCTCTAGCTTTCAACCATAACAGTTGAAATATATCTGGACTCCAGCGAGTTCCAACTTGTTACAACAAAACAAAACAAAAATTACATTACTTACTTACAGTACTTGGTTTTAATTTTTTATATTACGTTTAGGACCGATTCGGATAATTGGCGATTCGGTTAATCGGCGTTCGGATAATCGGCGTTCTACTGTACTTTTAATTTATTTTTTGCAGTTTGTGATTCAATTAAATTTGTATATGTTTGATACATAAATTTTCTAGTTGAAGGATAATTACTTACTTTGTCCAAAAAAAGTTTTAATTAATTTATTAAGTTAAGTTTATTCAATAAAACTATAAGTCATATCCACAAAAGAAAGACCTGTTAAAATGACGAAACGAACCTTCAATTGGATAATATGGCCAGAACCACTTGGCATGCGCCATTAAATCCTTAATGAAAGTTTATGAGTAATTACTGAATTTTATTATAGATAATGACTTTCCAAAAAGGTGTTGTTTAGCGCTTAAATTCCTTCGCAATTCGAGACCGGGTCTACTCTATCAGATAATCTGTTTGACAAGCCTACGATTGATGTCTGCAATTAACTAAAAGCTAGTTAGAAAGCCGTCGTATACTGGCCAACTGCCTTAATTAAAATATCATTTCTTTTGAGTAGTAGCGAAGCAGTCAAGTGGAAAATAAGACAAAATTACTTTAATGTCATGATTTATAGGTATGCAGAAACCTCAACACTTATGGGTTCCAGACACTTTAACACTTTTGTTGCCCCATTAGCAACGCCCAGTTTAAATGCGATAGCCTATTCCATTTATCACGGTAGAATAAGTGTCCGGTAAAAGAATGCATTCCGGGGCAATAATTTTGTTAGTAAGTAACACGAAACTCATTACCATTTCCAATAATAATTAATATTCGCAGCGGTGTGATGTGATTAATCGCGTGTTTTCCATAATGGCTCTGCAATGTGCCGAGGGTTATGTATGCCGCACAAACCGAACAATTATACCGGCTGTGAAACATTAAATAATTCTAATAATTCACTTATTTATAGGAGAATTGGCTCTATGAATCGCATAGAAACTGCGGTTCGCAGCTCCTCTGATTTTATAATTCCCACATTTTCCGCACCTGCACGCATTTTTGGTACATAAACGTGCCGGCAACCAGCAGTACTGAATTATTTATGGATTGCCAAAAAATTTATTTTCTCAGAGGTAACCACAATTAAGCGATCGTGTGCCGATCAACCCCCACTGGAAGTGCTGAAACAATCCACGAAGATGCGAATTACATTTTAAGATGCTCGCCTGGACCTAATTTTAACTGAAAACGGCCGGCCGTCCAAACCCCAGCACCCTAGCAAAATTCGGAACAAGTGGCTGACCGATCGCTCAGATAAATAGATAAACAGTCTGAACTGCGAGATCCACGCGAGCATCCTCCTCGCGGGCTATAGAATATATTCTGAAGATGCTTCTGGCTGCGCATAGACTATGAATTTTGCGTTTAATTAATTATTTTAATTGGTCGACTATCATTTTACCCACCCATAATGTTCTCGCCGATAGATCTTACTTCGCAGTTTATAGGCCGAGTATGCGTGAATGCCGAAACCGCCAAGTCGGCCAAGACGCAGGTAAGCGCTCGCAGTAATTATGGCGAAAGTCCAAGGCGCTCTACTGCTGCTCTAGCAAGGTGTTAAAAGTTTTAAGTGCAAAATTTATTGGCAGCACAAAATACCCAATGCTCACCTGGTCACCGTGGTGTTCCGTTCGCCTCAAGCGGCTCGGCCCGGCCCGGCCCGGCACGATCCGGCCAACGCTAGAAAAATTGATTTAATAATGAAAATTGAGACGAAAATGAAAACAACATGGCCTATGGGAATTGCAAATCAATTGCTAGTTACGCGGTCAGCAACAGGCAACTCATGTGAATTTTGCAGTTTTAAGCAGACTGCAAGGCCTCAGCAACGAGACAACTGGGGAATATGAGATAAAATACTGGAAAACTGCAGGAAATTGTTATATTAATGACTGAATGTAAATGGACCATTTTCGATCGATTTTACCTGACGTTGCATGTTTCATGCGTCATGGAAATAAAAATAAGAAAATCCGCGTAATTCAGAAGCCCACTGAATCGGAGAAGAGATACATCTTTGATTTATGTTATTGTTTGCATAAATTACCTAAACAATTTTGGTTTAATTAATATGCATGCGTTCAATACAGTTGCGTAAGTATATTAAAAACTTCTTCCTATTCTTATTATTGATTCCCCGGAAGGTGTTGTTTTAAAATTATATACATTAATTAAATGTGTATACGTAGCACCTATGTAGCATCCCAGTAGGAAATGGAAAAAACAGAACTGGGCCAGAGTCAGTCAATCCTTTAAGGAATTAAAAAGTCATAAATATAAAGAATGGAAATTTGTTTTGAGAATCACATCTTAAAAGTTAGAATTCAATTCATCAAATAGTAATTGATTACATGTTGATAGAAATTCCTTTTTTTTCCAAATACTTTCTAGATTCCTTTTTAAAATTGAGAAACACTATTATAAGTATATTTCCTTATACTGGAATTGAGGAATAATTCAAATCCATTACTAAATATTTGACCGTTGCAAATTAACAATTAAAATTCCTCGTAATGAAATTGAAAACTTTCTCAAGTTCAGTGCTAAGGAATTGAAAATATCAATTACAAATTACAATTCCAGGGAATTAGAATTTCAAAGAATAATGGAATTGAATTTACCACGATCTGCTTGTAAAGCGTAGGCTTTTAATTCAAGCAATTTATTGATGATTTACAAGTAGACTTAGACTTTTATCCTTCAATAATATGAATATGACTTAGGAGTGAAAAAGTAATGCATAAATTTCCAATAATATCTCCGTGTTAAAAATCCTTCTGGGAAATATACGAATATACTCCTGTGGACATTCACGGAGGGTAACAGATTCCCAGTCCCCATTATGCACTCCCATGTGATCCATATGCGTGTTAAATATATGAATTTTAATAATTTTACATGTGAATTATATACAGTTCGACATATCTGCGCAATTCTAGTTTTTTAACTAGCGATTTCATGTGGGAATCCAATGCACAACTTCGGAGAGGCATTCCCACACCCGAGCCGCTCAATTACCCATACGAATTAATATAAAAGGTGTACAAACGTTTAAAATACATGAAATGTTTAAACGTTTTATATATAAACATACATATACATATATTTAAAGTTTTCAATTAACACATTTGGTTTTGTTTTGCTTTGAAACAGTTGCTCAAGTTAAACACATTGATGATTTATGTATGTTAAAACATTTAATGTTTTATTTGATAACTCTTAGATCTACAGCGAATATAAAGTCAAATTTTCTTAAAACTAACATTTCCCAATTGCTCTGTGTTATATACAGTCCACAGTTTTGCTATGATAAAATAAGAAAGCAATATTGATATTGGGAGGAGTAGGACAAGATGCATTAGTAAATTTTAATGACTGCTTATTTATAATACAAAGAATGAAAAAGGAACCAAACATATTGCAAGACGAACTATCTCAAAAGTTCAGACTTTATATATTTTCTGCACAAGTTAAAATCTAAATGTTCATATCTATCATTAAAATAACGAGACATCGATGAGATTGGTTCATTTGTAACAGAAATTGGTACGGTGCTCGGGTATACTCAGAAAGTGCTTATTCTTAAAGGAGTAAGAAGGTATAGAAATTTTGAATGACGACAGCAGTGCAAGAGAAACCATACAGCCCTATAAGCAGTCCAAAGAAAAAAAGTTTCGAAGATTTTGTGACTATTCTCCAAAGTATGAAGATTAAGAAGTTTGTCTGCATATGGAGGTAAGATTGTGGGAATGTTCCAGGGAAGACTACAAAGGGCAAAGCGGATGAAACGGTGCTGGACAGCTTCGATGCGATTAACGTGTGATAGATAAGAGGGTGACCAAATACAGCAAACGTACTCCAAAATAGGCTTTACAATAGGCTGTACAGTAAATTAGTTGAAAAGTGGAATTCCTCTTATCAACTATCATATCAATATGGTCGTCAAAAGTGAAGCATAGATTCGACCATACGCCCAAATCCTTAGTTTTGCTAACTCGTTTCAATACACAATTGCTTATTGTATAATCAAAGTCAATAAGATGTCCTTTGCATGAAAATAAATATGAATTAAAAAATTCTCAGTTCAGAAAAGAAAACATAACACGAAAATCGGCATACATAACAAAGAATAGACACTCGGACAAGTCATTAATAATAATAATAAATAGAAGTGAGCCAAGATGACTGCCCTGCGGCACACCAGAGGTATTGTGACTAATTCTGCACAGAGATCCTCGAAATAGTACCTGCTGGGTGTAGGTAAACAAAGATGGATAGCCGAGAACAGTTAACTTGAAAGTTAGTAATTCATGATTTACTCTATAAAACAGTCAGTAAAAATGCAATCGATTTGATTTCCAAGTTCTAGAGCAGAGATAGTAAAGTGTGATAACTCAAGTAGATTAGATGTGGTCGATTTACCCCTTAAAAAACTATGCTGAAATGGACTCAAAAAAGCCTGCAATAAAAACACAAAACATTATAAATCAGAGCCTCAAAGATAGAATGGAATAGAACACAGTTTGGCAACCGGTCTATAATTGGATATGTTGTTTCTGTTGCCATTGAAGAGGAATTATGACTGATAAGTTCCAAGGTTTAGAAAAAATTCCATTACAAAATAAATTAAATAAATAACAGAGAACACGAACTAGAGAAATAGAAAATTTTTTGACAAGAAACAAGTATCAGGACAATATAAAAAGCTATCAGCCAAGCTCTTTATGTATGGTTTAATTTTGCCATTGTCAAGGAAATGTCGTCAAAGAAGTAAAATCGTTAAAACTAATATCACAGTTATTTTTAATAAAAGCAGTCTCGAAAAAGTCACCAAAGAGGTTTGCGACAGTCATAGAATCACTGCTCTCAATATTCCCTAGATGTATCAATGAGATATAACCATCTGTACCTTGTTTGGAGTTACTCGAAAGATACTCGTATATTTAAAATATCTCATTTGCTTCTCACAACATAAGTCAGATTCATAGAACTTTGAAAAGAAATATGGTACAAATGCAAAACCAAAATATTGCTTTTAAAATACGGATCGTAATTCTCTTGTTGTTTTAAGTGAATTTTAAAAATAGCATACATGGTATTGTATTATTAATCAAATTTTTTATAGTTTTCTGAATTGTATTTGATTTATTGAATGATATGTGTGATATGTACGTGTTTGTTTGATGTAATAAGAAATATAACAGATCTGCAGTAGTACAGTCAGCGGCGGCATATGGGCCAGGCGTTTGGCGGGAAGCCAATATAGATTGAAATGGAAATAAAATAAATACAGAATAAAACAACTTGCACTTTCAAACAGGTCTTTTAAGTTAACTGCAATTGCTGCAATATTGATCCACTCAAGTGCTCTTTAATATTTGATTCCATAAACATCAATTTTCCCGTAGCTGCCACCCATGGCTGAAAATTCCCATTCCAGGCAAATTTCTCATGGCATTGAGTACATCAAGGAAACAGAGCCGGTGGCAATTGAATCGATACCTCTTCAAAATAGTTTCGTAAGCGCCATTAGTCGAACAGGGCCCTCTGTCCGATAAGAATCCATTTAGATGTCCAAAATGAAAAATTGATTGGCGATGTACTGAAAGGATCCGCAAGATTTGGATGTTGGGCAGCCCGAGAGATACATCAACCGTCGTTACGTTGTGGATGCGATTCTCCAGCTCGGGCAATTTTGCCTTGCTGCTGGAAGATACTCGCCCCGGAGACGTCTTTGGATTCAATTCTGACCATGAGATTTCAGCAGGTCACCTCTGGGCTGGTTGCCATCGACCGGGGAGATGCTAATGGTCCTTAATAAGGAGCCAGGTAAATTCCTAAAATTTTTTGCTTGCCCTCGTTTAAGAGCAGTTAAGCAAACTTATCGCAAAGTCGGGCCGGGCCTTTAAAGTCAATAATTAACTTGCTAATTGGGCGCAGATAATGAATTTCAGGAATTCCGGGATTTGCAGTATTACCCAGGAGTAATTAAGTGATTTCGCTCTGGAAAAGATCGGATCCGCGTAAATAGCCAAAACAGCGGCAGTTATTTAATCCTTGGCACCAATGCCTCGGATTCCAGAAGCGATTTGCTCTCGCTATGGAACATGACGTCTGAGCCACTTTTTCTTAAGGTACTTGAATGTTGCTAGCATGTTAATGGTTGTCGGAAATGCCAGTTACAAGACTGCTCGTTCGCACCGGAGCTCAACCTGAGCTGACACAAACAAATGAATCACCCTGGTTGGTTGTCCGACAGCGACATTTCATTGAAGCTATCAGCGCTTGTCACCGCGATTTTTGCCCGTTCCTGGAAGCTAGTTGTAATCTTGAATCACCTTACGGCCCACTTTACATACATACATAACGAATATGTCCAGGTACCCCCGCGAACCGTCTTCGCTGTCGCAGGTATCTCAGCGGTTTCCAGGTAAGACGTCAGCCAACAGGTCACAAGACAACAACGCGCCAAATGGTAATATTTCAATTTGCAACAGTTGAACAGACCTCTGCTTCAAAGATTATGATTTGGCCCAGTCTGTGTCGGGGTCTTAATGCAACTAAGCTCTAGATTTGACTGCAGTTGCGTCTACTTTGAGCTTGTTTGTAGCCAGGTGGAAATTGACTGCACCATACCTGGTAAATGCCAATTTTAATTAACTCTACTAATGAAGATAAAGTTTAATCCGAGATTTATGGGGGCCGTAAAGAGAATATTATCGATTTAATCTGTAAGATATTTGATTTCGCTACGTGGAGACTGTATTTTTTAAATCGGGTAATTGTTATGCTTAATTGAATAAAATCCAATTCAATGTTAAAAGTTCATAGACGATCATTAGCATTATCATACAAATTGTATCTAAAAGCTAAAATTATATTTATGCACGTAGTAATCATATAATTGAAGGCTATATTAAAACTTTACTTACAATATTGGGAAAGATATTCGAAAGTGAATATTTATAGTACATATCATTTGAGATTTTAAATCGCCACAAAATTAAAGCAATTATAACTATGAGTGTAACAAATCTAAGAATTATTAACCATTTTAGTCCGCTATGTTCACAAAGTTGAAATTAGTGATCACGAAATTGAATTTCTTAAATTGTTTTCTTTCGTCGTATTAGATTCAGAAAAAATATTTAAATTCATAAATAAAAATAGCTACTGATAATGTTCAAAAGCTTTAAAATAGTCTCTATATATAGACGTATTAATTCAAAATCTTAAGTTCATTAGAACACCATTCCATATTTTGTTGAAAATTGTCTTAAAAGATCATATGATGAGATGTAAAAATTTCATTAATTTGGAAAATTAAAAGGCTCAAAAACTCGTTCCCTATCAGAAATAGAAAATCTTTCTCATTTGAGGTATTTATTATTATTATCAAAATTAAATCAAAATTTAAGTCACATAATAATAGTTTATAACCTACAGCTAATTTGCACATTTCGATAAAGGTTTTTTTTTAGATTTGGAGTTTTGACCGTGTGTTAATTGTTTGTTATATGCTCATTAAAGCTAGATTTTTGGTGCTTCGTCTTAATTTAAACTCACAACACGCTTTAGAGAGTGACTCATTAACATTTTATGAATTTCGAAGCGAAATGATACTATCAAACTAATTTTACGTATTTTAATTCATTCAAGTAATTTGAAATCGAAGTATTGAAGGTGAAGAGCAAATTGTTTTTGAAACAAAAAGCAAATTTAATATCAATTCGAGTATGACTGAAATACCAACAATATGCTAATCGATTGGCTGGTAGTAACCAGAACGCATTTCTAGTTTTCCAAGAATCCCATTAATCGGTGATTCCTCCAGTGCTAATAGAAACACAAGCTCCAATGATCCCCAAATGAATTCTGATAATTTTTTGTAATAAAAACCAATTTCTTGTTATTATATTTTTCTCTCGCGGGTATTTTACCACAATATATTTTTTGGATAGAGGTCCCCATATTTTACAAAACTAGCCCGAGACCCCCGCGACGCATTTCTTCTGCTTCTTCTACAAAAAATATGCCTTAACTATTTTGATGTTCGTCTTTGCCACCATGTGAGCAAAGTGGTCTCACTCACGTGCCGGACACAAAAAGTCCATTGAACACTGATTTGAATAATTTCGTCGTAAATAAGACAATCGAATTCTTTAAGGTCCAGGAATTGGGTATATTGGTAAACACACTCCGCACTTTTAACCTTGCTCATGGCCGGTTGCTTGATATACTCAAAAAATGTATATGACTTCCACTTTGGGGCATGACACGTAAAATTTGATTGTAACGTACCTTAACCAAATTTTGTCAAGGGCTCAAATTTTTGATTCAAGATATACTCGATGCATATACTGCAAACTTTATAAATAAATAAATAAAGTGAAAGCGAGGCTACTTTTCAAGGGTGAATGCTGGAATGTGAGGTAATGTGGCGCAACTCTGAGACGATACATATCTTATGCGAATATGCCAAAAAGGCCATTTCATCCCACTTCCCTCTAAGGGAGGCTGTCTATTGACAAGTAGTTTGTTCAAAAGAAATTACATAGTCATTAATCATTTCAGTGTTCCTAGCGAAAAGGGTTCTCTTTGAATACCCAATCTAGTTGCTGGCCAAGTTTGAATTGTTAAATATCGTCGGTTCGTATAGGCACCCTAGAACCACCCGTCGACTGCGGGACGGTAGCGCAGGCTTATTCTAGCGGACATGAGGAACATAATTTTTTACAGCGAACGTGCACGAGCATAAATCAGAGAAAAATTTGCGGTGAAATAAATTGAAAAAACGGCAAGCGGAGAACTTACATACTTTATACGAACATTGCCATAATTTTTGTTATCAGCTGCAATGGGGCCGTCCTCTACTGTAGTCATATTTAATTTTATGTCTTTTTCACGTAGTATTTGGTCATTCTCATTACGTGGTCGTCTTAGCTTCCACATATCTTTTCCGTTGAGGTCTTGAGTTGTGCGGCAAACCGTTTACCCGTGTTGCCAGGTTTGCATACAATGAGCAAATAAATCATCTTCGTGATTGTGCAAGATCGATCCGACATCAGAGATGCATCTACCTGCAAGTCATATGAGGAAAGTCGCCATTCTACTTAAAAAGATTTTATGTAGAGGGAAAAATTCCCATATTCGGGATGAGTCTTGAGAAATGGATTTGCTGAATTTATAGCTACTGTCGTATGATAGTTACAAGCGATAAAATTTGCGCAACTATTAACCTTTTCACCCATAATTTAAGTAACATAATTTGGACCTATTTGCAGGTACGTATGTGTATTACGCACTTACTTAGGTTTGTATTAAGATTCGACAAAAACAAGCGCACCTACTTCTATGAACATTTATAGAGTTAATAAGTTAAAATATTCTTACGTTTCTTATGAGTACATAGTCCAATCTGGGGCAATAAATTTTTAAATCTGAAAAAGTCTTCAATGAATGGTTCAGTGAAGCTTACTTCATTTAATTTGTTATTAGACTGGCCAATATTTCTAATATAAGAACAAGTCCTAAATAATTTCAATACGATTTTTTCCATATACAGGTAATCCTCTTACAACGCGGTATCTTATAACACGTTTTCTCTCTTACACGATAAAACAACAACCTTCAGACGGTTTCGTCTGACACGGTACTGATTTTGCAGAAACCATCTTATAGTACTATTATAAAATTAAATTGCGTACCGTGTTATAGCAGGGTTACCTGTAATACTAATCTGGAAAGTAACTTTTTTCATAGCGCCAAACTTCTGAGAATAAAAGAGTACAACTACTTTTTAGGCACTTTTGAATAATCTTGAAAAATATTAAATTCATAAGGAATGAAACATTGAACCGTAAAAAATTTCTATAAAATAGGAAATGACTAAAAACGGAGTACACTTTCCAGAAAACACAGAACAATTTGACTTAAATTGATTTTTGATTCTGAGTTGTCATGAAAAGTTTGCTTCAAGAAAATTCTAATTTTAAAGTGATCTACTTGTGATTATTTAAATAAATTATTCTTTTTAAAAACTGTTACGCTTCACTCAATATCGTGAAATATTTATAGCTTAAAAACATATTTTGTTTTCATATTAACCAACTGCTCCGAAATAAATTATTTCCAAGAGAAATTCACTTCACTAGCGATAAACTAAATTATAAACAATTTATAATTACGTTCGAGTTTTTTTAAGTTTCTTAGAAAAAATCACCAAAAAAACCTTGTTTTTTGTCCGCTAAAGCTTAACCTACAATCTCTTACTTTTAATGATTTATTGTACATTTTAATTTAAAGCGGAATTTACATTGCTACTGATTTTTTTAATTTATCACAAAATTAGAGCTGGACTGGTCAAATTGTGATAGAAAAATAAAAGCGAAAGAATTATAATCTCATATTATATTTCTATAGAAACATTTGAATCTAAATATTTTAAAAATATGCCAACGTTAGCGGTTGCAAAGATTCAGCGTAAAGAATACTGAAGAGTATTTTATTTGTTGATACTCTTTTTGATTTAGAAGTTGAATAATTTTGTCAAAAAGGGTAAGATTTCGGAGATTTTAAATTGTAAACATGTGAAAAAGATGAATGAAAATTATTCACTGAAAGAGTATGGAAAAAACTTTCAAAAATTCTAAGGATTCTAAGAATTTTCCTTCAGGGTTCATACAGATTTATGGCAGATATATTTCGCAATTTGTAACAAAAATTGGATGATTCTACTTTCAGTAACGACTTGTCTTTTAGAAATCTCAACGAGATATCTTTTCGAGTTCCAGTCAACCTTTTTAATAGGATTGATGTCTTAAATAAATTTTAAAGTTTTGTGGGTGTTACTGGATATATACGTTAATATTAATTTAATTTATGTAGTGTCCTCTTAAGATATGCGCGCATAACGAATATTTTTTGTGGGAATTTATCAGAAAAATAATTTTATTAAATGTAGTGTAAGTCCTCCTATATATGGAGGATCTTAGGCGGGTGTTTTAAAAACTGAGAACTAAAATATTCTCTACAAATCCAGAAAAACTCTTAATAAATTAAAATCTCTGAGGATTTACAACAATAAATTTGGATGGAAAGAAATGTTCTTTTCAAAATCGCTAACTTCAAAGTTCTCCAGGATTTGAATGCACGCGATGGTTGCGCCTTCGATTTTTTGCCTCAACTTAACCAATTCACTGCGTGACTTCGGTTAATTTATTTAAACGTTTTATTCTTGTATTCGGCCTGTCCCTACCAAAAACAAAGGATTTATTTGTGAGGTAAAATGCCCAATATTAATGCGATCGGAGTGGTTTAGAGAGACTCGTCTTCCCTTGGGCGCTTTGCCCATTCTGCTGGCCGCCTCCTTCTGGACTTCCACGTATTGTTTCATGTGGGCTCTTTCTTGTCTTCGCCGGTGGCCCACCGCCGCCGTAGAGTTGTAAGATTACGATGCTCTTAATGCGAAGACAAAACCATTTTGGTCGATGATTGAGATGATTTGCGGTTATTCCTCATGGCAATGATAAATGACGGTCAATCTGAGGTTGTTCAAGCTGAAATTCCTCGGCCGTTCATCTCCTTCTGGACTATCGGTGAATCGCGGCTGTTCCTCAGTAACCAACCGTTTGCAATGTCGCAGAAAGAGGAAATCAATTTTATACAAGTTCCCACGAACTAATCTTCCTATTCCCTTTTTGGGCGAAATTTTATCTTCTTGATTGAATTCTGTGATGCGTGTTCTCCGGACAAAGCGCGGTAATTGCTTAATAGCAACAGATTCGATCGTCTTCTTAATTTAATGGCTTTTACTACCGCCGGATATTGCCGGTAAGTGTCCATTCAGCTGAGTGTCACTTCATCATTCCGTTAAATTTTATTCCCCTGGTTTTACATGCCTCTCAGAGCCCAATAAGGGCATCATTCTCGACAGGCTTAAGATATCCTTGGCGCTATCTTAGGCATTTATCTAACGAGTTATCGCACGGATGGTACTTCGAAGATATGCACAGCTTCATGATATGCGGAATGGTGTCGTCGGATTTAGCGATGTTATTTTATTGCGACATTTTAAACAGAATGATTTTGTGTTGTGTACTCACAAACAGATTCTAACATTTAACGAGCTCTTAATAAGCAGTCCGAAAGAAGCATTCAGTTTTATTTATTTTTTTTTGTAATTCAAATAACTTATGGTGGGCAATTTACTGCTACTACATATTTGTGATAGTTGCTTCTATAAAAGTCTGATAAGCAATTATATAGCCTAATTTTTAAAAAGCATATATCTAGTATTGTATTAAATACAGAATTTGGCCTTTGAAAGATTAATATGATTTTGAAAACTGATGATGAAACTTCAAAGTCTTCAAGACTTGTATGATAACCTTTAAATGCAGCAACTAATCTTTCTACTGTTCGAATTGAAGGTAAAGAGTCCTAATACACTTTTAACAACCGTTCATGAAGTTGTTTTGCTGCTACACCTTTTAAAAATAAGAATTTTATTACTGCGAGGTATTCAATTTTTTCCATTTTATAAAAATTTCGTGACACGTTAAAAGCTGCAAATATACGAAAGAGTAGTAGTAGTAGTAGTATCAATTTAACGACAAAACTTATTGAACAGCCTAAGTACCTTGTAGGAAAAATACGTAAATTTCATATTAAGAAATTTGTTGTATTCGTAAATAATTTTTCTAAAGTTGTTCAAACGCAGAGTAATATGAGTAGTAAGGAAAGCTATGTTAATTTGTAAAAAATAGGAAATTTACATTCAAAATATATATTCCTTTTTCAGCAATTAGAAGCAAAATTTATATCTACTCGTATTGACCTACCTATATACACATAATGTATAAAATAAATGCACTCTTGCTTTGTTTTCTTTAGAATTAATGAATTCCAATTATGGGTACATGCTTAAGAAATCGAAAATTAAAAGATACAGCAGAACAAAGTACTATGCTAAATATCAGCAACACCCTTCGTAAAATCCCTAAACAGATAAGATAAAATGTAAAATATTTAGGAAATTGAGAAAGGGACAATTTTGAAGAAACAACTTACAGAGAAAATTAAGTGAAATTGGAGACAGGTGAAACTGACATATGGAAATGTTCCTAATTATGAGAAAAAGTGAAATAACTCAACCCAGGGCAGCTTTTATTAAATTCAACCTCAGATGTGAGAAGAAGCAATAAAACTGGCAGAGTGTCGAAATGTAAAATATTTCGTTAAGGAATTTTAATGCGGCGAATTCATCACCTTTTCGAATTTAACTGCCATTCGGCCACCGCACGCATATCATAAATGATTTTATTGCCGCAATTAATGATTTTGACGCCTGTGGGGACTTTCACACGCATTTGAGTGCGTATTGATCTACGCATTAATTAAACATTTGGACTCATCGAACGAGTGCCATTCAGGTGACAAATTCAAATCACGTCTTTCATGTGCACCTTGTCTGGAAAATTCCGATTATGGTCCCATTAGCAAAGCGGATCGGATGTCTGTTGAGCACAAAGGTAACCCGAGACGAGCAGCAAAGTCGCTGAACATCGCAAAGTGATTTATGGTCACAGCTTCTTTTCACGAGCATCCTCATTTTGTCTCAATCGATCGATACCATGCTATTAAAATGGAACAACAGGGATGCTAACGTGCTAATTAAAAGAGCATCAGAGTTCGCCTTGT
Organism: Philonicus albiceps; assembly: GCA_963969385.1. Lineage (NCBI taxonomy): Eukaryota > Metazoa > Arthropoda > Insecta > Diptera > Asilidae > Philonicus > Philonicus albiceps. Next base: position 37,320,277 of record OZ017773.1, read on the forward strand.
GCAAATATATCAGTTTACATAGGGACGTTTACTGAAGTGGTCGCGACAAAAACAAACCTTCTTAGTATGCTAATTCCACGAAACTGGTGGCAGGTGCAAATTTTTTATGATCCGCTTTATGGTCCAGGCTGACTGTATGAGTATCATTAAATGCACATCAGCATCATTCGCGTGATTTTTAGAGTGCTAATATTTCGCAACATATAAGATGTAGTTACTTTGCACCTTACCTTAAAATTGCAGGCTTTAATTTTGTACCAATATGCTTCGAACTTATTCTCTTAAAAGCTAGTAGTTATCGACCTTTAGCAATGCAAATATGAATAAAATTTCAGGAAATTAAGATAGCATAAATTAAGTACCATTTAGTTTGGTGGACTACGTAGAATAATTGAATCATGCAGTAAAATTTAAAACGTAGAATAACTTGCCAAAGTTTGAACCTTAAATCACTTAATCATAATTTTTAAAATCTTTTCAGATAGACAGAACTAAATATTTCCATCTCCATTTATTTTTCACAACATAACATTTCAGAAGGAAGAAATAAGCTTTACTTCCTTTTTCTGCAACAATATTCATATCTTTCAAAGCATAAAAGGGTTTAAATTAAAACTTTTCAGTTCCATCTGAACAAATTATATTTTCTGCAGCTTACTTTCAAGTGTATATTATTTGAGTACCATTTGCCGTGGCTTTGCTGGAGCGTTATGCTATTTTATCACTGAAGCATAATCCCATAAAGAGTATAAGCGTACAACTTTTCACTGAATGTAAATCTCACTTCCATTTTTTCCTTAAAATGAAGGCAAAGAACACAATAGAATGGGAGCATCGTTCATAATCCGTGTCACTTTATGAAAATGTCGTCAAATGTTCTTCAATCTTCAGTCCTTGAACTTTAAGCTTCTTTCGTATATGAAAATTTTTCACAAATTTTGAACAATGTGTTCATACTTTAATTGAAACTTATGAGATTTGCATTAAAAGGTGAAATTTCAAAAGCGAAGGTATGAGTTTTATTATATAGCAACATTGCTTATTCTCATAAAAATTCTTCTACCTCAGTTCAGTTCTAAGAACTTGAAAAGTTTAAATATGAGAAAACCTTTCTATTTCACATTTCCCACATTTCATTCATTCAAGTTGTTCCAAGTGAATACAATTTGCATAATGAATTTCTTCTGCACTTATTTAGCACACCAAAGCCCCCGCTGCCACCTGGTTATCTAAAAATGCAAATTGCACGGTAAAGTTGTGCTCAGTAAGTATTACGCTAATTCTCAAATCCCATAATCTCTATAATCGATTACCATAAGCAAATAGTGAACACAGAAAAGAAGTTATGACCACTTATTTTAATTTAATTATCTGATCTTGGAGCGTGTATTCAAATTAAATACTATTTTATCGATTAATAAACATTTGACTTATTTTAATCTAACTATTGCGATTTATAATTTGCTCAGTGATTTTCTTAATTATTTTTAATTCTATTCTGTGAATTCAAATTAAAATTTTCCACCCATTTATGGAATAGACGGTTTAGGTAATGAAATATAAAAACATTTTAATTTATCTCACTGCGAATATATGTTTTCCAAGATTTTATAGAACAAGAAGAACAACTTTTATCTAATATGTTTGCTTAATGTTTATAAATGTAAATCTTAGTAATCAACGATCACAATTTTTACCTTATAAATTCTTTGAAAATTAGCTTAAAATTTTATTAAAACTTTATTTTCAAAGATTATAAAGTCGAACATTAAAATTATGCGTAATATTAGTAAAAAATTAGGGGGGCTTACATTAGTTTAGAATGGTTATCTTTCTTCAATAACATTTGTGATATTTCATTAACTTTATATAAAAAGCAAAACATTAGATTTTAAGTAATATACATAAAGATTGTTTTCTCGTATTAATTAAAAAAAAATGTAAGAATATTTCATAATTATATTGCATAACTAGCATTTTTCTCGCCAAGTTTCATTCAAGTGAATACAAAACATAAGTATCTTTTGCTTTAAAATCATTTCCACCATTATTTTGGACTTTACGTTGATATATCAGTCAGTCACAGTATTTCGATCGGTGTAAGTACAAAAATTTGAAAAGGAATGAATGTTGAGGTAAATAAAAATAAAGGTGGATGGAAATATTAACTGCTGCAACAGAAAGAATGGCACTGCATCTTATCATGCCAAGAGTAGCGAAGCAACGTTATGGAGATCAATAAAGAACTTTCTGTTACATTAAACATTAATGTGTGCAATGACACTATTCGAAATTGCTTGAAAAATACAAAGAACAAAGATAAAAAAGCAGAGAATAATAGAAAATCGCGATTAGAGTTTGAAAAACTTCACAATTGCAGAACAATAGAAATTAGTTGTATGGTCTGATGCGACAAAAATTAATCGATTACCATAGAGTCTGACGGACGCACTTGGAGTTGATACGATAACAAAATTGGACCAACAGAAAAAAAAATATACTTAAGACCTTTAAGTTCGGAGGAGTTTCACTGATGTTTTGGGCCTGTTTCTGTGGCGAGAAATTGGGAAAACTGCGTCATATTCAAGGAATTATGTGTGCCAAAGGTTATGTACGCATATTTGAAAACTCGTTGTTGTCCAATTCTGAAAAGTTTGGATGTGAGACAGGTGACTTGGAGTTTATACAAGATAACGACCACAAGCATACGGTTTATGTTACGAAAATCTGGTTAGAAAACAATACAATAAATACGAGGAAATAACCTGCTCAGTCACCTTATCTCAATCTAGTAGGGATTCTTTAGGCTATAATTAAAAAATACTAACTAAAGGAATTTTCAAAAATCGCTCTGGGTATCTGCTAGTCGATAAACTGTTCATTTGTCAATTATTATTAATTACAAGCATAAATAGCGTTAAATTCTAAATAATTATTAAAATAACTTAAGCTAGGAAAGCGTAACTTTCATATTAGTGTAGCTCTTTAATAGTTACGATTCTAAGAGAAACTTATTGCATAATTACTAAAATTTCAGGATGTAAATTTCTCATGATTAATGTCAATCTAAAATTTATGCTAACTTATTATTATTGGAATCAACTCAATAAAAGCTTCCCTATTGTGTTTCAAGAGGTTGGCGGCTGGCGTGCGCTACGTCGATCTTATCCAAAAACCGAGACATCTATCTTTATCGGTTATCTTTTCGAGGCGAACTTTTTTCCCTCTCAAAGGCATGGAGCGTATAATAACTGACGCGGGGAATAAATTATATAGTTCCTCATAACTTTCCTGATGTCACTTGCCTTTGATATGATAAACACATTGGGCTAGCGTTTCGAGACCATTATGATCGGTCGTTTGGAACCCGCGGGCAGGCGCGGGGAGGGGGTCATTATACTCACTCCGATCGGTGATTTATTTTTAATTCGCAGATGTTTGAAAGCATGTCGGGCCAGTAAATCTTACGGTGGCATTTTCGGAATTCCACAATTCGGAGCTCAGTTTATAGAAAGCTATCGAGGACCGAGATATCAAAAACAAGCTAATTATGCTAAATATGTGCTTAAGCTAATGTGAGCCCATCTATTTGCGGATATCCCCCTCCCCCATCTCCATAGTTTGTGATAAATTATTCTAGCGTTCAAATTTATCAAGGAACAACTGAAATTCGGAGCCGCACTATCGGTCGGGGTGCTCCCAAACAAAACTTTTAACGAGCATATCGCTTCAAATTCGAAGCGACTGCGCAAAGTTTCTTTTTTATGCTATCGACGACTTGCGTAACGCTTCCACAAGGAAGTTCAACAAGCGCAGCCCCGAACAGACAGAAACTTGCAACGGTATCGGTATGGCATCAAGCCACGAACGAAAAAATATCTCGCGCGAAGCTGCGTCTGTCACATATCAAGTCACGTGCCACCCACTTGCTGAAATAAATTCACAAAGCTCGCACTCCACGTGCATAATCTCATTGAAAATTCTATTTTTACAAGTCGGAAATGCCATGCAAATGAAGTTTTTCGCCGATTCTGCTCTTTAATTTCAACCGACGATGCGTCGCCCGTGTCGGTTGAGGAGCACTCCCCTGACTCACGGGAACATCTTCTGAGCCTCTGTCCGGGCTTAACTTTGGCTGTACCTGACTTAAGATAGCAATTGGAAATTACTTTGAGCCATACTGCCCCCAGCTGCGGTGAATAATTCGCAGATTTCTCATCTTAATCGAGGAGATGAGTCTTCTTCCCTTGCTCATCAGGATCCAGGGTTAATGTGACTTTGAATTGTTTTTCCAATTAGTAAGAATGGGCAAATATAAATATTGAAAGATTCGTCATCTCTTATTATGGCAAAATAAAACTAACTAAGACCAGAATATCACCTTAATTCATTATTTTCAATTGTAAGCTACTCATTCTTGAAATATGCAAATTATAAAATAATAGTCGACGATTTTGTCGCCAAAATTAAGTTCTAGCCGAACAAAAACGACTTCTTGAGTATCGTTTAAATTTTGTTTTGTGGGATTATAAAAATAGATTTTTTTATATATTTTGAATTTAATGGTGATAATATTTTTTGAAATTTTCTATCAAGAGTATTTTTGACTATTACAATTAATGGAACATTAAAAAAATTATAAAGATTATAAAAATGTTCAATTAAAATTAGAAAATCATTCGAAGTAAAATATCCTTCATCCATAAGTTTAACATATCCAGTATACCAGATGATAAAATGGAAATTCTTTTTAAATTATAAATTTCTTATAATAATGATAGTAGTTATTGTATAACTCCGATGAAAGTGATAACATATAAAAAACAGCTTTCAATTTGATGAAACAACCTAGTGTAATTTAAGTTTTTCATGTTTTCGAATACTGATTAAAGTGTTTCATATAGCAAATCTGCAAAGATATTTTAAACTTTATCTTTTGAATAATCACTTAGTAAACATTTTAAAAGTATAGATATTAAATTCACAATTCATTTGAAAAAACTTTACGAAAATCGAAGCACTATGTCTTTATATTCTGGTTCCATATCATATTTTTAGTGAACGCTCCTTTGTTTCTAGGTAAACTAATCAAACTATAAATTTTTATGCTTAGTTCAATGATCCAATAGGAAATAGAACGAATCCTGAATTCCCCAATATTTTGAAGCAGTTTAATATACGCAGGATCATGACTGAAGTTATTATGCACTATTCTGCTTTTAAGACACTTACGTATTTCGAACTTTTGCATAACGAATGAATTCAGTCAGTATTTGTTAATCTTTCTTTTGTTTCCTAAATTGTATAAACTTTTTGAACATAATTGATCAGAAAGATCACCTTGAACAAATCAAGCTTATATTTGAGGATGCCTTAAAATTATAAAATTGGCTTCTTTTAACGTTGCAAAGAAAAATTCAGACTTCCTTATAAATTCATCTTACATAAATAAGAATAACTTACGTCTGAACTGGCATAAACATGAAAGCGATACTTGGAGTACCAAGTCATTTGCCGTCTGCCAAATTGTTATTTTACTCTGGAGTTTATCAAAAGCGATTGCTGGAAAAAGTATGACTCCTAGCCATTGCACCTCCATTCAAATGGCAGCAGCTTCCCGCGAAATCGACCACTGAATCATGGCTGTGACTAAATTTGCACGACGAGCAATCGATGCCGTCTGGCCGAGTGGCGGCAGAACCATCTGGCGAAATGCATACGTCTCGGATGTAAACGTAAACGAAGAGAGTGTATCTTTGGCAAGGGCCACCGCTTAGATACGTTTGCATCTTCTTATCGCTCGTCAGTCGGATGCTGTGTCTTTCAGGGTGATCGATCAGTGCCGAGATAAAATTTGCATTCAAAAACTCGACACTGAAAATTGCTTCCCACACAAATCTGCCAGCTGTCACGGCTACAAACCATGATTTCATTTTCATGTCAGCGACTAATTAGTAGATGTAAATCACCACCGGCCGCGGCCCGCGACTTGCCGCGGTTAATAGATTTTCACAGTCGCGCAACTCATGCGCGCCGCGACAACGGCAGGTTGTGATTGACGACTGATTGGTGGCGATCAAATGATCAAGTGACACTGATTGCTGCGCGCGCAGCTCACCACCGTGCACCGGTGGGGGGCTACCTGGCCTTCGGGCGTATAATGGAATCACTCCCGACTGACGTGCATTCGAGTTTATTTTGGCAGAAAGAAGTCAAGGATGGTCGCGACAGCGCCGAATAGAAAAATAAAACGATAAATACGTCGTGTTTGTCTCATCCTAAGACTTAAGAGTCAAGATGTTGTTCTTAAATCTCGAATCACGTGAAATTTTATCAGAGCTGGCAATCCACGATGATGAATTGCTCTTCTCTGAGATCCTCAGTGACAGATTTAAAAAATAAAAAAAGCCGTGTCTGAATGACTAAGGAGTTGAGGTTCTCTCCGTTTTTGGCCCACTCGACAGGGGGTCTCATACTAAACAAATTTCATTATAATCCTTTATCGCGAGATTTAATAATTCCATGAGATTCTACTTTGCTTTCAGTTCTAAAATACCAAATAAGTTAAGATATAATTAATAAATAAGTATTTTTCTTAATAAATTCATAAGATCTTAGGAAAATTAGCCTTTGGCTCGAAATAAATTAAAAAAAAAACCGAATTCTCACTAAAAAACTTCCAAAGAAACCAAGGAATGTATTACAAAAATTGTCTATAATATTGAACTCTTACAATAGTATTAATTTAATAATTGTATTTACAATGTCTTGTACAACAAGCAAAAATGAATTCAAAAGCCTTTTTAACTTTTCTTTTCTTTTCTTAGGAAAGACACCCATATTTCACGAAACATGAACAAAAGCCTTAGCAAAATTTAGAAACTGTTACGCTTTCATCCCTGAAAAGTCGTTGTCTGTAGTTTTTTCTTTTGATTAATTTTTATTCATTCGCTTTAGTCACTTTTTTTTTCTAAAAACGGAAAATAAATGCGATTGCACATTAAGTCTGAATGTCATGCATTCCTTAACTTCGTGCATGCTCAATCTGAATCAGTTCTGAAAAGACAGAAAAGATTCAGAGAAAGATACAGTCGACCGCTTTCTACTGAAAACCCAGCTCCTTTTGAGCGAAATGCAAAAATTGTGAGCGGTACCCTGGTGATGCATCAGAATCGCAACGAGCATAATTGTGCCAAAAGCACACCCATTTCTGGGTACACCACCCAGAAATCCAATAAAATTGATTGAAAATCTTGCACAATTTACATATGAATGGCTCAAAGAAAACCCAGCACATTTCATTCACGAAAAATGTGAGAAAGTTGCACTTATCACAACGGCAAGGGACTGCAATTTGAGTCGATCAACAATCAAAACATGTTCCTCGCCCATCTTTGGTATTTTCTCCGATACCCGGGGTCCTGACGCGCATACAAAATCGCGGCGAGTGCATCGAGGCTCTTTTTGAGAGGAGGTGAACTTTAGAATGGACACTCGCGGATGGGCGATATGCAATGGATGGATTGGCATTTACAGCTTGTCACGCTAGTCTTAATGTTGCCATAAATACAGATTTGATTAACATAAATTGCTCGAAATTGACAATACAACAACATTACTGTCTGCCGCGGTGGACGCTGTCGATTGTCTTTAGGATGGCCGCATCCACTGCATATCAATTAGCATAGTAATGGGCTGGCAATAAATGTAATTGCAATGCTCCAGGTCAGGTCCGCAGATGGGTAAAATTTCAATTTCACCATTCGATTTACAACAATGTGGTCATAGAACGACAATTATGCTAGCAAGTAATTGCCCATTAAAATTGCGGTCAAAGTTCCCAATACATCAGCTGATTCAGTGTGCTCAGGACATTAGAAATTTGCTTCTACCTATAACACGAGCATCTCAAACGACATTTGTATGATTCCAGGAGATGAGATCATAGTTCCCTAATTCAAATCCGTGGTGCTCATTTCTCAATACAATTCTTCGATAATTTGATTTTATGATGAAGATTAATGATTTTGTTATAGAAAAAGATTATCATTAGGAGAATGAGATTAGTTAAAAAATATACTATTATTAGTATTATTAGTTTGGTAGAATTTTTACTGCTAATTTTAAAATGTACCTCCAAAACTGAAAATAATTCGTAATAATTTAGTACGGAATAAAAGACTCCCCGACTAGAATTTATGGGGGGACAAACTTCATCTCGACTAGAATTTATAAGGGGGCATACCTCATGTACAATAGTTTTGGTCCTCATGTGGCAAATGAGGGGTATGCGAATAGTGTGGTTGTCCCTCAGTTTTCATGAGTTTGATGAGGACCATGAAAAACAAATGATACCACCATTCTAGTCGGGTCATGTAAGATGAATCAAAATTTAAGTTGGTGAAGTTTTTTCCATTTTTAAATAATAGTCTGATCAATTTTATGTTTAGTTTTTAATAACATAATCGAGTTTTATGTATATATAATTTTATCGTTGATCGTATTTTCAAAACTAAGCTCTTTTCTTTAAAGTAAAAATTCATCTTATATCTTCTAATTTTTATGGTTTATTTTTTTATTTATTATTTTTGTTTTTGTTTATTTTTTATTTATTATAATTTGCGCTTGTTTTGCGCCCCCCCAAAATCATTATTCTATTTAATTATACTATAAATAGTTTGTACCAATTCCAAGACGTTTTTTTCAAATGATATATGTTGCATTGCGTGAGATTAGAGCCCACAGGCTCTGGGATGGTAGACTAGCGCGCTAACAACTGAACTACTAGAGGTCCCAGAACCACTCTAAAGATAAACAAATTTTATTTTTTTTAATTATTAGTATTTTTTTAATGTTTTTCTACTTTCGACGTAACATATACAGAAATAATATATATACATATATTTTTTTATAATGAAATATTGTAAAAATGATCTTTAAAGTTGAATAAAACAAAAATTTATAAAATGATCAATTTTATCCCCTTAACTCATATAAGCCTATAAGCTCAATAGCCCTCTCCGGCTCCTCTGCCCCCTCCTATAAAAAGGACAGAGTTTCGCATCTGAAGATATTCTGCAACAATGTGAATATTGAAAATACCACAGTTAAATAATAAAGTCATTAGTTATTATTTGGTGCAATTAAGTTGCTTGTTAAAGTGAAGACCGGAAGTCTGTCATCAGCCCTTTTTGGGACTGGTGCGCATCAAGCGTTTGCTGACGGTCCTCAAGAAAATCTCTCCCCGAAGGTATTCGAAGCATTTAATTAAACAATAAGTTTCCCCACAAAAACACGCGGCATGTCCAAGATTCATTTAGTATTCTGTGCAGTCGCAAATGCATATTTATCAATAAGACGCGATCGAATAACCTGCACGCTTCCAATCGCATCTTTTGCCGATCTGTCGATCGGGTCCATTTTGCAGAGTGAGGGTAAAAACTGTTGGATGGAAGCTGGATAGCTTACGTCGAAGATGCCGCGCGACTTTAGCTGGAATACCAGAAAATTTTATATGAAAGCATGTTTTTCCGCACGCACCGAATGCACTCTATGGCGAGATTTTTGATAACAGGTGGGCAATTATGAGGTGTGCATGACTCGGGTGCTAAGCAGATACTTAAGATTTAGATTGTTTGAGGTCAAATCAAACAGACACCGTTTTGTGTATCTGAATCTGCGAATCGAAGCGCCAACTCTTTCGTTGACCGCTTCTGCCGCGTCAGCATGTAAATAAACGGATCTTGTCTTCGGAATTTGTGGCTCCTACAACGCGAAAAGAAGGCACTGGAGTCAACTTTCACGTCTTCGATCTCGAGAGCCACAAATTTTCGAGTGCCATAAAAGTCAGATTCTTCCCATAGACAGATGAATCTACTTAACGAACAGCGGCGGCCAGTGACTGACCTGCCTGGTCGCCGAATGTGGTTCAGTGGATTTGAGGCTGCTTTTTTCGCATTTTGTCCGCTTATTTATATCAACTCAAATGTATCGCTGATGAGCTGAGTATCGCGGGGAAAATATGGCGTGAATATAAAATACTGTACCAATGCCATCCGCTTCCACTCGCATTCCTGAGCTCCGGTCCGACTGTTTGGCGAACGAACGGCCTTCAACGACCTTGTTAAAGCATAACATTTCCACCGGCTCTCATGTGTGCGGTGTGGGGGCCCCTTGAGTGTCACGGCGCATTGTCGTGTTGATTTTTGTGTCCGCTGTGCTCAGAGCCGGCCTGGGCATGTGTTTGGACCGTATGTATGAGCACAGGTGCGGAAAGGTAGGGCATTCCGCAGTCCTCACCGAAAAACGTCATTTGCTAAAAGCCGTTTCGCAAGGTGGACGTGGGCATTGTTTGCTTGGAAAGTCTTCACGACTGAGGCTCCAGGGGGCATCTATCTCAATGGCAAGAAACAGACGCTTCCACACTTTTCACTTGGCAATTGTCAACCCGAACGGGTGCATTAATTTGTCGGACTTTTCGTTCCGGGGAACCTTAGTTGCCGCTTTCGAAAATGTTTTCTTTGGCATGTCCGTGCGTCAGCTGCTCTGTTATTTATTGAAAACGCTAATGACACCTTACGTGGCTTCCGGGAGGAGCTTTGTTCACCAAAATGAGGTGACATTTCGAGGGCCTTTAAAACCATTTCTTAGACAAACTTTGAGCTGTCGCAGCTTTGTTTACCACTGCATGATGAGAGCATTCGAGCTCAAAAATATCTTGACATTTCGCACAACAGCAAACTACACATTGTAGTACATTTTGTCGCGATTTCAGGATTTGTTTCGTTTGTAATCTCTCATATAATCTATTTTTGTTTTATTTGAAAAACGTGTTTTCTACAAACAGCACAACGATGGGTAAATACATTTTTTTTTTATATCTGCAGTGGATCTTTGTTGTCTTTAAATATATACGAATGCAAATAAATTCAAAAACCAGGATGATGATTTCTATAAATATTATTTGTTTATATTTTCTTCTTAAATGTAACGTGGTAAAAGAGAATGGTTTCAGTGGAAATTCCCATTTCTAAAATATTTCAATAACTGGTTACCGTTTTAATCCGTAGGTAGGTATGAAAGCAAAGGAACGCTTGGTGTCTTAGACGCTATTCTATTGATAATATAGTCTATGGGAATTCTTCAACGATGAGTATAAGGCAGAAAATAACTGCGCTGTAGTCTGAAAAATCCAAAAAGCGATAAAGCATCAGTTTTAAAGTACATTTCCATTATTTGTAAAATTTGTACCAAAAGGAGCAATTTGCAAGTTTTATCACTCAGTTCTTTGAATAAATATTTTATATATCGCATTTTCGGATTAAATGAAATCATTTTCAGATAAAATGAAACTATTTTCAAAATAAATGAAACTATTTTTAAATAAATCAAAACCTCAGCGAATAAAAATTAAATGCCTTTTCTTTGAAAATGTCGGGTTTGTTTATTTATAATAGCAATAAATTATTTATGCTATTACAAAATTAGGGCACTCTGGGGTGTAAGTGTAAAACCATACAGACCATACAGCGATAACTAATCTGGCAATTTTTTTATTTATTTTATTTTGGGAAAATAGTTTTCATTGTTATGGGCAATGTATTCACAAAGCGCGAGAAATTCAAGATACAGAAGCAGTGGTTGTAGTTTGAAATGTTTGCCACTAATGCTAAATCCATTTGAGAAAGCTTTTTCTAAAATAAATTTGCACGATCCATCAATATTAAGTGATACTAGCACTGAACACAACATTATCAGTGTAATTGCGTAAAGTGTTCGACAATTTAATAAACAAAAATTACTACTTCAAATATGTAATGGTTGTAGTTTTGTAAATTCAGCAGAAAAATATCCTTCACTAGTAGCATAATAAGTATAACGTCTAAATGAATATTTTGTTGTATCTTCAAATTATTTCAAAAATAAGAATATAAAACAATTTTTCATTCAGTTTGTGAGAATGATTTCATTTAATCCGAAAATGCTATATTGATGCAAGGGTGTAGATCGCATATTAATTAAATATTTTAAAGAGTAGAATTTTAATTATAACAATTTATGATAGTTAGTTTAAAAAAAAACGATACACTTACTCAAATTAATATGACTATAACCTTTAAAGATAGAAAAAGCTTTGTTAATAATTTAGCTAACTATTAAAAGTTAATTTTAATTTGGGCGTATTATTAACCCTACGCGTTTTATGCTAATTCAAATTTTATATTAAATTAAATATGGTCATCAATACATTAGAAGAAGGAAATATGAGAATTATCATTATTGTTTTTTTAGAAAGAACTTTTTGGTATGTCTTAATATTGTGTGTAATTTTTAGTGTTTAAAATTTTTAATTAGGAAATAAATCTAACTTAAGATAAATTAAGCTAAAATAAATAAGCAATTCATCGTTAAATTTTAATAAAAATGAACAAATTAGAGAAAAAAGGTTTAATTTTACACATTCTATCGAATGTTTGTTGTTTTCCGATGAAACAAAAACTAATTAATCAAATATAACTTGAGAAGGAGATAGTATATCAATTTAATATGTTGAAAGTATATTCTTCAAATAATAATGCATGCCTAAATACAATTTTAAATACCGTAGATGCGAGCTATTTTAGCTCTAGCGGGTAACTTTGGCTCAAAACAAATAAAAAAAATATTGAATTTCCCTCCTCTTCGTAGCCATGACAGTAAGATGATGTTACTGACGCATATCTTTAATTGATTACAAAAATGTTTTCAAGGTTAAAACTTTCAAAGGACTTACATTGGCTCAATACTTGCTTGAGTGTAGTTTTTGTGCCCCAAAAAATCTGTAAGCCAAAGTAACCCTCTTCAACAACTTTGGCTCTAATTAAAAAAAAAATATAACATATATTTTTACAAACTTTTTGCTATATAAAAGATTATTACTAATTATTTACTATCCTCATCTATCAAATAAAAAACATTATAACATTTAGTAGCCTATCACAATCTATCTATCACAGCGATTTATAAAAATATAAGAAAAAGGTAGCCAAAGTAATCGGCATCTACTGTTCATTATTCCTCTCCACTTCCCCCTTTACTCCTTCTCTTTTCCTAAATTATTTGAATTTATTCCAATTGAGTGGTAATTTATTTCAATAAATTAAAGTGCAACACATTACAGAAAATGAAAACTTCATTCCAATTAAACTTTAAAAAAAACGTAATTCCGATTAAAAACCTGAACTTATTTACATAAAAGTTGTTCAGTAATTGTTTTGCCAGAGAAAACCAGCTATTAAATTTCTTCTGGGAAGTATGGTATTATTATAAGCTTAAATAAATTGGTAGAGTTGTTTGTATAAATCCGACTTTTTTGTTATTGGCATTAATTTGTTTCAGTTTGTTTTACTTACAAAAATAAAATAATGTTCTTTTAGGTAAAATACGTTTAAATCACTTGGGCTAGGTGTCTCATTAACTTCTTTTTCTTCTATTGAGAAAATATTGTCCTTACACAAATTTTTATGGTATATTAGACTTTAAAAAATTGATTTTTGTGGTCGATCAAGTAGATCTTGAGCCTGGTTTATCTGAAACTTAAATGTGCAAAAAATTTCTAAAAACTAGAAAGCTTAAAAAATGAATGGGAAAATATTTATTTAATCGGGTAATTAATATCCGTAGCATAGCGTGAATTAAGTAACTCGCCTTTGAACATTTTACTTATAAAACATTTTTTCTTAAAATTAAAAATTGCAAACTCTCTTTAAAATAGTAGCAATGTTTATGTTTATGTTTTATTCTTGAGTTGAGGCTGAAAATTAACAAATATCTTTTAAAAGTCTTCATTTTTCTTGGACATCGTTCAACTTTGGCTTAAATTAAGTTTTAGGATAATAATGAAATAATAGCAGTATTTTGCAGCGATTTTCCCCATTTTCCCAATAAGTTTAAAATTATTATTGCAAAAATGTGATTTTTGTACCTTTAAGTCGTTAATTTCACATATTTCTTAAATTGTTTGTAATACAAAGCTCAAAAACAATTTGTAACGAGACTTTGTGAAAATATGCACATAATCGTGGCAATAAAATTTTAAATTTTCCAAAACATTAATATTTACCCAGATAAATGAATCAGTGTACGAAAATGAGAAATATTAAGAAACTCTATTTTTATTTGGGAATAAATAGATCTAAGGCTCAAAATTACAGAACAAATAATGAGTTTTGCATATTTGCCACTTTTGATCTTAACTAAGCATTTCTACAAAGTTTACCTTAACTAGCTGTTGAACATTTAATTTATTTTTGCATTGATTATATAAAGTTTTCAAATTATTAATTCACTAAAGTTTGGAGAGAGCAGTTATCTACCAAGAAATGAATTATTAACTGCAGTGCAAGGAGCTGCTTACAAGGATATTTTCCTCTTATGCCACGTTGATATGTTCGTAATTTTATCGCTTTCTCAGGATGTGCGTCGAGGCGCATTTAACTGAATAATTCAGAAGGAGATGAGAAACTCCATAAACAAATTGTGATCATTTGGAAGAAATTTGAACAAAAAGAAGCCATCAAGAGACCCCGGCCGAATGGGGCCCAAAGACGGATGATTTATTTAAATTTCATGACGAGAGCCACTCACCGATGGCCTTCACCTTAAGCAAACAAACTGCAGCGTCGCTTGATTAAATCATTAAAATTTAAGTGTAACCACGTCGCAGTGCTGCCGAAGTGCGCGACGGACTCCGGTGGGCAATTCGAGCCAGAGATGTTATCGGGCGAACAATATCCACCGAGTCCAGGGACCCTGGATCTAACTACCTTCAATAAATCAATTGTTTTTTTGCTCGCGACGACAGATTACGAAGGCTCTCATTCTCACGGACGGATCTGATTCGCCTTAATTGAAGATAAGCTTGAGACGGCGGCGCGCGGCGGATTCCGCTGGTCCGCGCCGATGATATGTGTGCAGTCGAAAAACAAATTTTCGATGATATTTTCGTATCTGAAATTAAATCTCGGGCATTTAGCAATTTTTGCCCGAACATTAGGCATATGCTGGCGGCCCCTTTGGTCATTCATCAACTTTTGGCTTAGGGCAAGGAAACTGACTTGCGGTCCTGTGATTGATTACGCAGCTGAGGAATGCGCTCCGTGGACAGGTGCAGGCTCAGATTTGGCCAGTGCCAGCCGGCGATTGGCTTCTTGTTGGTTTTTATGTGGCTCGTTTCTGTGTCCGATTACCAGAAATTTAGAAGCGATCGCCATCAATTCAGTGTACGCTGACTGACTTTGGGCGCAAAAAATTGATTTATCCGAAGATCAATGACCGTACATTATTATGTAAATTATGAGCAATTTCATGGAGTGTTCCAGTTAGTAGGTGTCTCTTTTTAGTAAAAATTTTTTGTTCTGGCTTTTCTAGTTTATGAAGTAACACAAGGGGTTTTATTTTTTTATTTCGAACTGGTTTTGCATTAGTATAGAAGCTAATTCAAAACATTCAGAAAAACCAAAAAAAAAACATTACAAATAATATAAACTGAAATCTTATTTGCAACTAAGAATCTTTCTTTATATTTAACTCCTCAAAAAATCAAATAAAATCTCTTACTTTTCTTTAGTAACATACGGTTGCGAGATTTTCTGCAAGACCGAATCTACTATCTTACACGAAATCAATATTACCTTTGATTTAGGTGTTCCTACATTAAAATTCGAATTTTATTGTCTTCATCTATATAGAGTGGCATGTCCGAAAACATGAAAACATATTTTATATCCGTACGTACGTATTTAAAAAATAAAATGTCTAGACATAATAATTTGTCGATGGTAAATATAAAATTCGTATGCACTTATGGAATTTTTAATTTTCAACAACAGATTCGAATTAACCAATCATGAAAATTTAAACATACAAAATTAATCGAAGTTTTTGAAATCGTCGTCTCAATAAGTCGGATAGTACCTGATGCAAAATCAGTGACACTTAAATATGTTGAGAGCATATTTTATCAAAAGGAAAGGAATAATAAGTTTTTTTATATTTTGAGTTGAAATATAAAAATCCTTTATGCAAAACCTTAAATATTTTTAAAATTTAGGCTTGATTGAGATAGAACCAAATAAACATATATTTGCACATATCCACTACATCTATCATATTTCTAGTTCATTTCTTCGTCATATTTTTTAGTTCGAATACGCTTCGTTTCCCTAGGCAGTGTAAATTAGGCTGATTATATTAATTATAAAACAATATTGCCATCCATTTGCAAGTTAAATTCATTGTCGACACCGAATAATTAAGTGCGCTTAATAATCCACCTTAATTATAATTTATGATTAAAGTTTAACAGAGGACGTTATCAATCAATCTTTGTTGAAAGTTTTACGGTTTTTGGTTAATAAATTACAAAAATTAACGAAATCTTAAAAGCAATCATCGATGCTAGCAAAAGATTCAAGTTGACAAAATTAATGTCATGCAACAGTAAAGCCTGAGTGAATTCTGTCATGACACAGCGTATAACAGTTTTAACGTGAAGAACGCTCTGCAAGCTGCGGAGCTCTGAGAAAAGCGCGTTTCTTCCCAGTCGCAGTTTATTTCTCAGCCCCGAAAGCTTTTCGTTGCCCACTGAACCAAGACCAGAAGACCAAACCAGAAATCTTTTCAAACGCAATCTGGCTGCTCGGTGGGGACTTAGAAAAGCCATTTTTTAGTGAATTAGAAACATTTTTTCTATCTTTGTGAGATGAAAGCATTACTTTTATTTAATATGCACTGTAAATGCAACACCGCCGATCGAACATTTCACCAAAAATATTTATTTATTTATTATCCAACATACATGCAACTTTCCTTTCCTCTTTGGGGTTTGATTATCATCCTTCTCCGTGTGGAAATTTAAGTTTTGTTGAGAGCTTAAAGATAACGATTTCTTTTGTATTCCGATAATTTTTATTTTAAACCTAGATCTAAACCTTTAAAACTTTTCTGAGGATCCAAATAGTTCTTAATTTTTACAACTTCATTCTTATTTGAACCTCTAGATCTCCGAAATAGTTTTGAAAGATTAAAATATAGTTGACTAGTAATTTCTTATTTCTCATTGGAAATTTTAGAGTATCCAAAGAATTTTTTTACGATTAAATAAAACCGCATTATTCAATAATTAATAGAAAAATTACAATATAACTGATGTGATTCCTTAGTATTTATTAACGCAGTTACATGCAAGCAATCTCCAAATTTTGTATATAGGAACACATATAAGATATAAGATATGAAACAGAGTATTCCGGTATTACCATAATAATTGCAATTTGTAGGAACCTGTATTTTGTATGAGAGTTATTGTGACTGTATCAGATTTTATTTGATAAAATTTGAGTATAGAGATTCTACGCTAAGATCTTCAGGATCAAATTAGAGCTAATATTACATTATATTAATATTATATTAAATTAATATTATATTATATTGAAAATCGGGATATTGAGGAGTTATATAGAGTTCGCAAGTGCTAATTAGCTTAGAACTCGTCTAAAGTGGACATATATACCATCCTGGAGATCAAAATATGGTTTAATTTATATAGAATCTCTTATTATTATAATTTAATTCTCAAATTGCTTTCTTATTTTTTGTGTACTCGAGAACTAAAACCATATGGCAACTTTCTGTGTTATTTTTACTTTTAAGTTTTCATATGGGAATGGAAGCCACAACTTCGGAATGGCATACAGCCAAACCGCTCACCGAGGCCCCATAGAATCTCTATAGCGTTAATTAATTCGTATTTACTCCTCCAAGACTTTAGTGGGATCAAAGGGTTTGAAATAAAATTAATATTTTGATTCGAGTCTTATTCTAGATCAATAACCAATTATCTAAGGCAGGAAGGATGTTGAAACTTTATCTTTCTTAAGTCAAGTTTCAATTCAATGTATCAATAATACTAAACATAATATCTAATATATATAGTTATGGGCTCAAAAAGTCCATAATTGAGGCAAAGTCAGTAATGTGGGTGAAGGCAGAGATCTATTTTTAACATTTAAAAAAGAAGTGAAGAAGTGTTGAAGAATCTATAACAACAGCATTTGTTTTTTTATTTGATTCGTCTCTATACTGCATACTCGTTTACCTTTTAATATGGGTTCCAATTATTAGATTTATATTCCAGCAGAGTTACACAAGGGACTCATGTACTGTCTTCAGAGTATAAGGTCGCTTTATAAACCCAAGCATAAAACGCTCCTTTATCATTTATGAAGTTCAAGTACTTCAAACGCACTAATTTTGAATTAGAGATTATGCTCAACTCCTTAATTTCATTTAGGAAAAGTCTGTTTCCCTGGCACTTATTTGAATAATTTAAAGAAAACGGAATAAGTTTACGTACGACTAAAGACATCAATAACGTCCTGCAACAATGAGTAGTGGTTACAATTATTGATCCGCTCAAATTACTACTTATGATTAATGTTAGGGGCCCTTTAGTTAAATAGCCAAGATTTCCTTGAAGTTTATCAACCTGAAGCAATGAATGAACAATTTATTTTACATAAAAAAAGGTACTAAATTGCCAGAAAGTAATAATTTGTGTGTCGTTTTTTGATATGGAGCTTCCATTTCTGCCAAATAGTTTTATCAAGATACACACGATACGGGAAAACAACTTCACTGGAAGGAGTAAAAGAAGAATTAATTCACAGTAGTTTAATATGTACTTAAAGTACTCTTAAACACGATATTATTTGTAGGAAATTGGCTTTAAAGTTTTAAAAAAAAATTTATGAAATATACCTCTGTTAAAATCCATTTGGCGCATTGAGCGCGATGAGATATAAAATACACCATGCAGAAACTAGAGTACTTAAATTAAAAGGAAAACCGATAAAATATTTTATACATCAATTAGTCATTGACAAAAAGTCCATTTTTCTATGCGAAAATATTCTAATAATCTTGTCCTATTAGAATAGAAATATTGAATTGCCTTAAACGTATGATTTTTTTAAAAACATGCCAATTTTTAAGTTGAAACCCGCATGCAGCCTTCTAATTCAGACACTTTGTACAATGCCTGAGACCTGATTTTAAAAATTAGCTTTCGATAGTTATTATAATAAAAAAGTGCAATACAAATACCGATAGTATATAATTAAGGTTTTTATTTTATATAACTCAATTAATTGCGGTGCCATTATAATTTAAGAAAAACCAAAACAAAGTGTTAATTGATTTACCTCAATAGTCTGATTTTTATTATGTATAGTTTGTAAAATTTTAAAAAAAGAGAGTTTGACAAAATCTGTATAGTGGGAACGTTTTTTTTTTTATATGGAATTTGTTTCTATACCAAAACAACACCATTCTACTTTCTAAACAGATTAATAAAAAAAAACTTTAAAAAATAAAGAGTAATTCAATTTTATTTATTATGTTCTATATTATGTATTTTGAAAGCTACTCCGACGCCGGAACATGTTTTTCTATTTTAGTGGGTCATATATAAAATAGAATAAAATCGTGGAATTTGACGGTTTTGAAATTAAAATCAAATAAAATAGTTGATTATTTCGGTTCCACGAAATTTTCTGTAATTTTTTCGATTATGGCAATTTAAAAGTTTTGTGGTCCACAAAATAAAATTGTCTCTCTGAAACATTTAATTCTAATTTATATCTCAGTGTGTATCTTTTTATAAACTAACTGTCCTCAAAGTTTGGGTTGATTTAAAACTTTTTAAATTAGCATAAGAGTTTTAGCTAAATTATTCATCAATATTTTATTTAATTCAATGAACGGGAAACGCATATAAATGTATTTTAAATAATGTGGGTCGGTAGTTTTTAAAATATAAAGTATATGAAGTATTTTATTCTTTAGAAAACATAAATGTCTCTTTTCAAAATTTAATTGTTAAATTCAAATTAGTAATGATCTTTTGAAAGTAAGTTTATAAAATTAATGTTAGTTTAGTTTGTAAAATGCATCTTGAGTTGAGGTCAGGTGTATAAAACTGAGTATTTAAAAGACTCCATAGCTTCGAGCAATCAACTTTTTTCCGCTATTAAGCTAGTATAGTAGTTGTTTTACTGGACATGCAAATTAATTGCATATTGCGCAAAGAACCAAGGAATGCTGTTTTCATCTTAACATCAATTCATCTTTGGCGTCATCTTAAGAGTGCAGTAAGCGCCTTCTGAGCACACACTTCCGCTGTGTAAGGTGGCAGGAACTGGATGATGTTCGCATTAAGATGATGTGATGAAGTGGCGTCTGCTATCTGTCAACTATGAAAATGACATAATTTGTTTATTATGTAAATTGAAATTTGCATGGCCCACATTTTACAGGATTTTGAAATGATTACATTGGCGCCAGCGATAAAGTTTCTTAGAATCGCTGGCAAGAGCGGTGTAAAGTGACAACAGGACGGATTGAGCCGGTGTGACAGATTTACGCATTTCGAATTCTTAAGTAGACGGGCCTTCCAAACTTAATTAAATTCTTTAAGAAACGCTTTTCATCTGTCGGTCGCTAATTTTCGGCCGAATGAGAAATGTTTTCCATAATTTTGATTATAAAAATTTAAAAGTTCCATTGGAAGTTCGCGAATGACGAATAAACATCTCAAGGGTGGGCTTATTGACGTTGCTTATTTGAATTTGTTTGGCAATCTTTTAATTATGCTACATACCCTGTTTCTATGCGCCTTCTACGTGTACTTTTGCTACATTTCCCAAATGTATCAAAAGAATTGTTCAAATCTCACGGCTGACTCATTGAGCTAAACATATAGAAAATGGAGGCAATTTAATCCCGCCCACGTGTTATCATGCAATTTGTCGGATTATTTTTGAAAAAAAATCTATTTAGAGAGAGTTTAAATATATCTCAATTGATATATCACGAAATTTATTTTTACTCCATTGTCCGTTGACAGATTGTTAAAAGTTTTCTCTCAGATCACGAAATGTTTCCCAGCCATTCGTTTTCTTTGACTTAATTTAAGGTGGCGTTTATTGCAGGATTGGCCATACATTTCGAAAAAAAAATGTGGTGCTTAGTGGTTTCCTGGGGTTAATCCGTATAGACTTATGTTAGCGCTGAAAAATATCTCAGGGTCGGATTTCTTCTATTACTAAAATGTGTAGTGATGTTGACGCCTCTATGGCTTTACAAATTAACTAATTTGCTTAAATACTTTAGATGTTGTTTCGATGTCACTGCCATGTACCTTGTTGGTTTTTTTTGATGTTATCACTTAAAATTCCGAGAACATTAGCATTAGGGCTCATAAACAATCGCCTTGTTCTAATTACGTTACAAGGAAATAGTTAAAAATTTCAAGGTCACAATTCACAAGTATAGACAACTAGCTACGGGGGTGTTTTCATTAATTTTAGTAATAAAATAAGCATAAAAATTAACATTAAGGCAATACAAATGCTCAACTTTTAAATTATATAAACTGGAGTCGCTTCGCAGAAATCTAAAATCATTGAAAGTTTGAAATAAGAGAATTCTTAAGAGTAGTTAAAATTCTTCCATAGCTACACATTTAAGACTTTTCCAAGATCAGAAAGTACAGAGTGGCCTTATAATTAGAAATGACACTAATCGTCCAAGTGAGCAATTTAGTTTTAGACAATTTAGTCTATACTCGCAAGGTGAGCTTCCTCTAAAATGTATCAAATCGCAGTTTTGAAAACTGCTGGCCCCTAAGAACATGCCAGTTAGGAACGGAACATAAATTAATTTTGTAAACAAATTAATTACGAACGGAATAAATCAAATCAAATTGGAAATCCAATAAAGCATATTTCAGAACTTTTTACATTAATTAATAGACGGCGAAACGGCTTAATAAATTTTATTCCTTGGCACGGTCGTGTGCGGCAGATACTCAAAATCGTACACACAGTCGAAACAAGAGCAAAGAAAGATATTCACCGATCCGAAACGGGCCGTATGCCACAAAGAGACGATAGCTGCGACAAAATGTCGACGAGATTTGTGTGTGCAAGAAAAATTCCAACTTTAAGCATGCTCCTCGGAGCATTAAGTCGAGGCTTCAGGACGAGGAGTTAATTTAATTCACTTTAATTGAGGCAATTTATTCCATACATTAGAGGCTCGGGCTGCGCTATTTCTTGCGTAATTCGTGCGCAGTTCCATCGACACTAATCGATTCCAGTGATTTATGGCTCAGATACCTGTACCACTATGCAAACTTCAACCGTAATTATTATCTACCTCTGTGTAATATCAGATAGTTTTTTTTAATTTCATATTGATTAATTTAAAATGATGCCTCAAGATTGATTTTGATAATTAAGGTATAGAGGGTCGTGCTCATCGGGGCATAATTATATACCTACTTTTGATAATGATACTTTTAACAAGTGTATGAAAGAAATTTCCATTATTAAGCAGGTACTTAAAAATACATTCCTCTAAATTTATTGTACAATTATCCAAAAGGCTCTTATTTTTACGACTATTAGACTATTATTATAGGAATAATTTTTTCAATGCAGCACTTAGAGGGCTAAGTCGATGTTGAATGTCCGGAAATACATAAGAAATAGTAAATATTAGTTTTGCGGAATATTTTACTTATTAAACTTATGATAGATGATAATTTGATTTATTATTTCTACTCTTTGATTTTCATTGATTAATCTTAAGCCATTTTCGAAACCACAAACACTTGCAATTTTCATTAGCTCTTCGGACTGCACAGGCACTGCTCTAAATTTTTTTCAGAAAGACAATTGACAGAAACAACCTCTGTAACTGGACCCACATTTTAACCAAAATAGAAAAGCTCCAGTTTCAAATTACACACTCCAACCATGTCTTTTTGCACCATTAAAGACAACCAAATGCCTAAAGCTTCTATATGACATCCAAATATGGGTTCTACATAAATTTCTGTCCCCGTTTAAAATGAAATGAACTGAGGATGGTAAAAAGACCTCAGATATTATTTTTTCCAAATATTTTTAAGTCATTAAAAACTGAGCGAATTTTCTTTCTTACCATAATATTGGCTATAAATTACTTCTCAATGATCAGAAGGTGGCAATTATTGTTATAAATGGCGATCATCATATTAAGTAAATCCATTTTTAGTATACTCGCGAGGACACTTCGATTTAGACATATAAAAAAGTGTTAGTGCAAGGCAATCTATGAATGTTTGCGAACTATGCTATGCACTATTAGGAGTTTTTCAGAGAATATTTAATGCAGAAAATAGATTTTATTGCAAGTGTATGTTAAATCAATTTGGCTTTATTATTGAACACTGTAAACTAATGTGGATTTGAATAGATTGACCACCGAAAAAATTTAATTCTTAATGTATAAGTAAGCTAAATTCCAATATCTAATTATGTTGTCTTAAATATTTCGATCAAATGTTATATGGGTTAATTCAATTCTCATGATTATTTGTTACTTTTGTAAACATCATTTAGAGGTTTCAATCGATCGCTTATTTTTAAATTTTTGGCTTTTTAGTGTTTTACAAAATAAATATATTATTGCTATACATTCATATTAGTGAAAAGGTAAGGCAAAAACAAAATTTATCATTAATCTGAATATTTTATTCTTCAAGCATACTCTGTTTTATTTAAAAATTTGTGAAGAAAAATTAAAACAGATCGATCGATATGTTTTTTATTGAAATTGATTCAGGTATGAAGAAAATATGAATTTATTTTGTCCAACTTTAAGAAGGGTCGATCACAAACCTGGGGCTATGAATAAAACGAACTGATATTTTTCTATTGAGCTCCAACTATTCGCTTAAATTAAAATCAAAGCTCTCGGTAAATACAAATTTAAAATTAAAACCTTTTAATGAAATGAAATAAAATGAATTAATTGTATGAAGAAATAATTAATTAGAAATATAAATTTTAAATACGAAAGTACTATACCGAAAGAGAGATTATCGCATGCAACGTTATTTGGACGAAAAACCAACTTAAAAAAATAATAATTTTACATAGAGGATATACAAAAAGCATAAATGCACCTGATTATCTAATGAGGGACCAGTAAAAAAGCCATCAAAGGTACTTCGGTGTTGTGAAATATTTAGTC
This sequence comes from Philonicus albiceps, assembly GCA_963969385.1. NCBI lineage: Eukaryota > Metazoa > Arthropoda > Insecta > Diptera > Asilidae > Philonicus > Philonicus albiceps. The sequence goes on from OZ017773.1 coordinate 37,344,397, forward strand.
AAGTTTTTTTCCAGAAATAATATTAGAGCAGGTGCCAATCTAAAGTCAAATTTAATTGAAACACTGTCAGTTTTTGTTTTATTAAAGTAGTAACAGCAGCTGCTGTAAAATCGCTTCCCGGTTAATCTCTGGGGCAAACAGTTCCGTCTTCTTCTAAGCCCCGTAACCCAGACTCCATGAATAATTGAAAAAGTTAATGGACAACTTAATTCATCTTAACCTGAGTGTTCAAGTCATGCAAATCTCTCCCGAGATCCGACTATTATGATTTCTACGTCGAGCAGGTGTAATGGCAGCCATTCGAGCCAACGAGACTTAGTCCAAGGGATGGCATCAGTTTGTAGAAGTCGCGGGATGCTCAAAGATTCATCTGAAAGCTTTCGCTCTGCCACCAGCAGCAATTAAGGACCTTTATGATTTATATGCAGCAAACAATACGGTGCCATGAATTGTGGTCAGACTCTCTGACAATAAATGTAATTCATCCCCAAGCGAGCCTTGGGCTTGATTATGTATCTGGAGATCTAAACTGTTATTAAATTCAATTACACTGCTGTCATTGTTTCAATCAGAAGCCGGTAATAATAATAATAAAGAATTTATAGCAGAGGGCTTCGTGATTGACAGGCGTAATCGCGGCGCCACCGCCTACTGTTTTCTATTTGTTTAACGCTTTACTTTTCTGCATTTACTTTATAAATCTTCAAGGAGAACGGTCTTTAACTTTGATAGGAAGATTAAACTGTTCCGCTCGAGTAAGACAGTAAAGGTTTTATTAATTCTAAAGTGCATAGGTATCGTATCGGCCGGTGTTCTGATCTCATTTACGAGAACCTGTTTTAAAAATCGGGGCAAGTTCAAGTAACATAAATTCCAAAATGCTCATAAAAGTTCTCAACCTGACCGATGAATATTTATAGGAGAGCACCTTTAGCATTGCTCGCATACCTCAGAATATTTCTGTCCTTCGTCCGGTCGAGCATGATCGCGATCAAAACAAACATAAACTTCACACCTACTTTCCAGCATGACAACCTGCTGCCCAAAATCTATCGAGGCCATCAAGATCAGCGATTTTGTTCGCTTCTTCACCACTTTCCGGGCACATCTCCAAAGAGGGCCAACGTTATGGGGCCTAAATCAAAAGTTATTGCAACTTGAATTACGCGGCGTACAGTTGCTCACGAGCCTCATTTGTTTTTTTTCAACGAGGAACCTCTTTCCAGGTGGAACTGCGCTTTTGATTGAATTATTTAAACATTCTGCCCATCGACCGATTTCTGTGAAAATCACCTCCGTTTCAGGTGATTTTTGGTCGCGACTCACGACAGCAAAATGTATTGGGTCAGGCGTAAAGCAGAAGTTATTACCGATCAACGCGATAAAGCGAAGCAGCGCACCGGCGAGCTCCGGTAGCATGAGTTCAGGCCGGTTAATTCGACCGTGCCACTTTTATCAAATAATTAATCTGACCGGTCTAAGGTGAGACTCATTTTGTCGTTAATTTCAGTACATTTATCAAGGTGTGATTAAAATCGGTGTTAACATGTTAATAGAAAATATGAACGGACTGTACGGTGATTTATTTCACTGACGAAATTTAAATGATCAAAATTAAAGAATAAATTTATGATTTTGAAGTACAACTAGTACATACAATCGGAATGCCCAAATATTCTTTAAAGCATTAAAAAATGTCATTAATTTAAATAAAGGAACACTAACAGAGCAATGAACCAAAACTAATTCAAACTATGTATGATATTTCTTAAAACAACGAAATATTAATTCATTAAGTTTTATGGTAAACGGTAGTAGCAAGTTATTCCTATTTTGACGAAATTTTAGAAATACGAGAACAGTTTGAATTTTCCGCGCAATAATTTTAAATGCAACAGTGCTCCCGTCTGCTGCCATATATTAATAGACTATTATCAAATTTTGAGCGAACTGTGTGATTTAGTTTGTGTTTCACAGTCATTGAAAGCATACCTCGGAAATTTTAACAAAAATTGATAAAAGTGAAATGCTGATTAAGCATTATACCATACGTAGGGTCACCATGGCAAAAATTCATAAATTGGGATACAAACTGCTTCCCCATACAGCATATTTTCCAGCTTTAATCTCCTGCGACTACTTCCTCTTTCCAAACCTGAAGAAATGACTGCGCAGTAGGAGATTTAAGTCGAATGAAGAGGTCATCACTAAAACAAACGCCTATTTTGAGGGCAACGAGAAAACCCATTATTAGGAAGGAATAGAAAAATTTCAAAACGTCGAACTAAATGCTCAAAGGAGACTACGTTGAGAAATAAAACGCTTATTTGCCGAAAAAAATATCTTTTATTTAATAAGTCATAGACTTATAAAAATGCCTTCGTATGTATGCACAAAACTTCGTGATATGAAATTAAAAACTTCGTGATATGATATTAAAAAAGTCATTACCTTAATGACTTCATTCTCGAAAACCTATAAAAACTATTTATTACGGCAAACATTTTGTAATCTAAATCCACCATACCAGAAAATAGATTAAATCCATGTTTTTACTACTTTAAAAACAATTTTTTTTAATGCAACTTCTTAAATTAGTAATTGATTTTAGAAATATATTTTACAATGTATTTGCTCAATATTTTCCTTTGAAAAATTGCACAATTGTATAAAGTTACACATAAGAAACAAAGAAACGAAGTTTTTCAATAGTACTTTTTCATTATATAAATCAACATGACTAGCTATAATTTATTTTCAAGCCTCGATTTTTAGAAATTCAATTAAATCACTTAGTAATTATTTTTTCAAGGCAACGTATTTTTATGTGGCATTTCAAATCTTGCTAGAAAATATTAACATTATTAGTTCTTTTATTTTCGTCCAACAGAGACAATTCAATTATTTATTGACTGAATTAAGCTATATCTTTGATTTATATCTCTGAATGCTAATTACTTTAATATTTTTCTACAAGCAATATTTCATACTTTGAAATCTACTTAAGATTAACGAGTTTCTTTAAAACAAATAACATAAATCTGTTACACTTCCTCGAAATGGCAACAAAACCTCGCTGATTATTTATGATCAAAGACGTAGAATTTGCAGCTTTTAACGGCTGCAATTATAATAGAAAATAAATTTTATTTAAAAAGAATAATAATCGTGAGAGTTGTTTCCATGTACAGTATAAAAAAATAAATAAACAAAAAATGAAACAAATATCGTTGTTAGCACCAAATCTTAATTAATCATTTATGGAAATCCTAAAATTAAATTAGATTTTTTTATATTCACAAATTATTCATAATTTGTTTTTGATCGAAAACGCAGGATGGTGTTCAAATAGGAAGGTTGGCCAATAAATATTAAAATTAATAGCCTTCCGTCGTTTGGAGAGAGCTCCAGTTTTTAGAAGTTCTGGCACAAAATGGCTTAAATGGCATGACTTTTAGTATTATTAAGATAGCGAACAAATTTAATTAGCGCGACTGAATTTGGTTAGCTCCCATTAGAAGCGATCTGCCAGATCCGCAAGGACACTATTGCGGTGCTGAGTGTCTTTGCGAGGTAAGGCCCACAAATCTTCGTTATGAAAGCTATAAAAATTAATTAAAAGTCCAGTTCGATTAACATTTAAATGATTTAGTCATACCAAACGCCAGTGGGCGGGCCCGAGCAGTGATACATCAGATGTTTGTGGCTGTGGCTTATCCCCATAGGCTGCATTTACAAGTCCCCAGAAAGACAAGGCTAACAGCAATAATTGTCGGTTGCGCGTAATAAAGTTCACCTTAACTACAACTCCGCCGGTTCTCAGCATTTCGACTGCTGAACGTGGTGCCTTTGGACCTTTTTGTATTTTTGCCACCGCGAATTTTTATAGCTCTATTTTCCTTCCGCTCTTAATGGCTCATGTTACCCGTAATAAACGCAATAAATTTGCATAATGAAATTAATTTCTATCGAGCTCCCCGAGTGCAACGATTTGCCTTAGCCAATCGGAGTCGTAAATAATATCGAAATTAGAAATTAAAATTTCTTTGATTGATTTTAAGTCGAGCTTAATTGACACATGGGTCGGGCTACAGGCGGTGTCTGACTTCATCAGGACGAGGGAATCGGGCGCGTCCCACACCCACACTTGTTCTATGGCAATTTGTTTTGTTGCCAGCAAAATGCGCATCGGCCTGGTTAATATGCATGAGGTAATGGAAACCAATTAGAAAGATTCTTGCCTCGAAATGCAGGCGAACTAATCGAAGTGATTTATCGCTCAGAATTTAAGTTAAGATGGCAATCTCGAGAGCTGCTTGATCAGATTGCGATGCACGACCTCATTGAAGTAAACAGATTGCGATATCTTCATACTCGCATTATAGGACTAGAAGATAAAAGTAATGGAAGCAGTAACAAGTTAAGTCAAATACTTGACTGAAAAAGTGTAGAACTTAAAGGACTTTATTTTAAGTGTACATTTACTTTGTTCTTCCATTTAAAAATTTGATACAGTTGATATCCACGATATCTCCAAAAGTACTGTAACTGATTAGCTTTTTGAAGGATAATCTTAGAAATAGAATCGCAAAATCCATTAAAACATTTATTTTTTTTTTCACAGTAAGAGAGATCAAAGGTATGCATGTTTTAGCTTGTAAGTTTTCCATAGCATTCTATCAACACGTTGAGCTCCTTTAACTGCCTTTCAAAAAATGAATTAAGAATAAAATGGAAAAAGTGGAAAATGTGTAAAAGAAAATAATGTTTTAGAAGAATTTTATAAATATCTTTTCCTAAAATAAAGTGATACACTTGTTACATAGAAATCTTTAAAATTTACTGAAGTTCAAACTACTTTGAATTATTTTTTTTATTATTTGGTATAGTTCTCGCCAAATAATTCGAACAATTTAACAATTTTAACTTAACACTATGTTTAAAAAATTAAATTAGCTTTACAAGTACGAGTATGAAAAATGAAATTAATGAGAAACAGTTTTCGAAGAATGGTCGCAAGTATTTTGAAATGTTGTTAAGCAACGGAAGTGATCATACCATGATACCATTTAAAACCATAAAACAATAAAAATTCTACTAAAAATTCGATGTATGACAAACAGATTTTGTTAAAACTGTTGATATCAGTTACATAAAAATATAATCAAAGTGACCACCGCACGGAAAATATAAAACAAATAAAATAAATTCCCGAAAATATTGCAATTAAACAGCATAAGGATTCAACTAACAAATTTAATTGATTTCCTATGTTTTATTTGTAGAAACATATCACCACAATTAATCATGTGAAAAGAAATTATTTTGGGAAAAAGAGAAGATTTTAAAACTGATTTGAATATAAAAAAGCGAAACCGAAACCAATTATTTAGAAAAAGATGATGATGTTATTACAAATTTTAAAAGGATATTCAAATATAGTTTACTTAACAGCAGCATCGCTGTTGTATTTTATATGACAGCAGTAAATTTCAGGCATATTTTGATTAATTTTATTGAACACATTAAATTTAACTTTGGAAAATATTAATATGCCTATTACATTGAAGAAGTCTACGTTGCTCTTAAATTATACTGCCAAGGTAAAATATAATTGACAGGATTTCGTGTCATTAGAGTATTTAATAAAATATACATGGTTATGTATATACATATGTATATAAAAACAATTTACGAATATTGCTTGCTTGACTGGTACATATGCCCAGGTAAAAGGAAGAATTGATTTTTATTTTTCGAAATAAAATCGAGATTTCAATTTAATAGGCAATTAAAGAACAAAGTATGGTAACATAAAATTTTTACCGCCTTAAGAGACCTATAGAGTTAAAATAAAATTTCACACAGAGGACATATTAAAAATTGTTTCGCATTGAATTTAAGAGGCATGAAAACCGGAATTATTTTAAATACCAAACAAGTTTACCTGATGCTCACTTCCAACATTTCACGACTTAATCCTCTTCTCAGCCAACTTGCGTGCGCTGTCCGGAATAAGAATGGCCTGTTTTTACCTCTAGTAACCAAAACATAGTTTTTAAAATTTCTAAGCATTCTCCTATGATTTATTAGTAAAGCGACAGTTTACTCTACCGATTAATCGAATTTACTTGATTTCGTACCAAATGGTGAACTCTTTCAAGTCAAAACGCTGAACAGGCAGACAATAATTGCCATTACTGTCACTACCAGTGTCACTCTTGGTAATTTATGTGCTTTCTAAGCAGTGAGTTATGGTCAGTTGTCAATATTTGCGATTACATCAATTGAATGCTAGGCGGCGCCTAGTTAATTGCTTTAATAGCTGCTCAATTAATATTTGTATCAGAATAGGTCAGCAGGGAGTTGAATTGACCGTCTGAGACTCGAACTTCATGCTGCTTCTATTGTTTCAAATAGATATTGACTAGAATTTATATGTATTTTACAATTTCTGTACTTCATTAGTTTCTGAAAAAAAATATCACTTTATTTTAATGTCTGAAGCTTTCTGATTTTAAAAGTTATATACAACGAAGTACCTACTTAACGAACCAGCAAGAATAGTAATGTATGTGAAGATATTGTAGTAACAATTTGGCTATATCTCTTTCACGGCAAGAGTCATAAAAATGTTACACAGGAGAGATCGTTTAGAGTGCTAAATGTTCTACAACTTTTATTAATATGTTTTTCACGAAACAATAATATTTAAAAGAAAATTATAAACTTGAAAATACAAAACATTTGGAGAACTGTAGCTTCCATATTGAGCGTTGTAAAGCAAATAGCTTTGGCTCTTTGATTTCCATTTTCTGCTTTCTAAAGGTAGAGAAGTCACAGGTTAATAATGCGGTTTTTTTTACAAGAAAAATAAATTGTTATGATTTGACAAATATTGTATTTTTTATGCTTACGTTATGGATTATATTGCATTATCAGAAGTTTATTTTCAGCATACTTTCTCTGGTAACAGGAATATCCAAGTACTCATTAATTGCATAGGAAACTTTTATTTTGATTCGTCCACAAGAAGTGGGAGCAATTGACAATAATTCGAACCAATCCTGTCGAGAATAACAAGACCATATTTTACACATTTATGCATTCATAAATTCCCTTTCTAATTATATTGTATAATTTAACAGTTTACACTATGCTGGACAACTAATTCACAGGTTAATTTGGTGTCGAACAAGTGGCAGATTATACCTATTGGCTTTTTTCCGTATATTATGAAATATTCGATCAACATTTTAGAGAAAAACACAGTTAAAAATGCACAATAGAAAGTATTTTGATCATATATGAAAAATTATAAAAAATCACGGATTGTCCAAAATTTGATAAAGTGGTTTAAACTATAATTTAATCTTTAATTATTTCACAAAAATATAAAAAAAAACTTTGGAACTTCTTGAAATTTTCATGAAATTATAATATTTCCACAAACCAATAATTTCCCACAATAGGTAATGAATAAAGATCATAGCAGGCGGACCTTTCTTTGAAACGAGAGTTGATTGAGTTTACAAACTTCTACTACGGAAAGAATCCGATAAAAGTAAACAGTTTTTAAATATATTGACCTGCGATATCAACATTAAAATTAACAATTCATAATAAATGTAGTAAATAGTGGTTAAACTTAAATATTCAAACATAATACTAAAATAATTTCTAAAGCATTATTGAAGTCGTGTCTTTTATGTTTTTTTTATTTTAGAAAGTTTGTAGATTGCAAGCTCTGCTCTTTTAAAAATTCCTATAGGCTCATTTTATTCTGAACAAACAAATAAAAACTTTTGTTACTTGTCGAATTATGATAAAATTAAAAGAAATTACTCGCAAATCTTTTAAACCGTACTCTATGCTATGCACTCAACAATGCGATTTTTCGTAAGGTGTCTTATGCAAATTACAGTAGCAAATGAAGTAATAATCTTGTGTACAACATTTTTACAAATTAAAATTTGTTTTAATTTAAATTTCCTATGTTATATAAATTTTATGCTCGCAGAAAAAAAACCAAAAATAATCAGTAAATAAATGTTATTTAAGTGGAGTCGAAATAATCTAAAGCAAGCCGCAACTCCTTCATTTTTTTATAATAATTTATGTAAATATCCTTGGTTTAGCAGTAAATCAAAAACCAGCAATTAATGTTGTCTTTTCTGAATTCTAATTATCTTAATGTCATGCGAATGCAATTCTCATAAGTAATAAGCAAGAAATTGAAGAAGTTGCCAACAGAACGTATTTATGATCCTTCAGTGTGGAAATGATAGGAGTAATGTGCCCCTAAGAAAGTGTACACACAGACAAAAGGGACTAATAAAGTTCAGCCCACTTATATTGCAATTCCGACTGGCATCTTCTACGACTATCGCTGAAACAAATCGCGAACTTAAATTAAAGAGCCATTTTGCAAATTTATGAACAACCATTCCATCCAGTGAAATGCACTTCAGGCAAAAATTTTTGGTCCTCGAACACAAGCGCCGGATAAGAGGAATGAAGTGAAAGCATCCATAATTTCGCTATGTGACCAAGATATTATTTCTACAAATCATTTCGATTGCTTTTCTTGTAATTTAGGATGTCATAACCTTTCCGGAGTTATGGTACTCATTCGAATTAGAATTATGAGTCCCTTGTTCGTGTTAAAGCAAGGAGCATCCCTCGTTGGACAAAAATATTAAGAATTCGTAGGATCCTGCAACTAAATGAAGTCCTTCCCGCGCTAAGAGTCGATAACCCTTAAATTGGAGTGCTTTCCACTATTTTGTAACGAAAATGGCATCCCGTCGACAAAATGTAATTGATATTTCGCTCATTTTCTTGGGAGACATGGATAGTTTAAACTGAATGAGGGTGCAGTACGTGCTTTACATTAAATTGTATTGGCTTTCGATAATTTAGAGTACTATGAAGTTTTGCTAATTTATGGCATCTCTAAAGCAAAGTGGAACGAACGTATGATCGAACTACATATACGAATTTAATATTTATTTTCTTTAATTTATGTTATATTTATAACAATTATAAACAAAATAAATCGGTATAATGTGTCCAAGTGGGAAATGGATGGTATACACAATCGATGCTATATTATATACAGGTAATGAGAAACAGATCTTTTTTGTAATGCAACATCGATGACTTTTATATTGCAGTGTCATTGACGGTAAGTGGTACCAGCTACCTTTTGCATTACCCGTAATCTATGATAGAATCGAAGCATTGAAGTAATGTATGATAGCATGACTAAAAGGTAATCGATGATAGAATCAATGCGGTTAATGGTAATAAAAATAATGATTACAAAAAATGTTAATTGACCCGTTGTCTTTGAAAGTGGTATAAGTCAATTTTTTGTCATACAGTTTCAACAATTTCTTCAGTTAAATGTTAACATGTAGATAGCCCTCATGTGAGTTTTTCAAAAACTGGACTTATACTTTTCAGCCGTTTAAATAGAATAGCGCGCTTAAGATAATTATTTAAATAAACAGCTCTTTTTCAAAAAATGGCAAAAATGAAACATTTTATAATTTAAAACATACGTGCTGCTCCAACCAAACCTGAATTAATAATGAAAAGGAAAAAGAAAAAGGAAAAAAGGACAAAAGGAAACTTAAATGACACAATACGCAGTCGTCCGTTGCTTGCTCCTGTAATGGAATATTTTCATTGGTTATCCTTTCCGTTTTACCTTAACATGTCTTCCTTGGTAAGGTGTTACTATTTCCCCTTAAATATACCTGAAAACATGTATTACCGATGCAATCGATTCCACATTTTTCCACTGGGTGTAGTGTGATAATTTTTATTAGGCTAATTCTTAAAAGGTAAGATTAATTCCCATCTCCATCTTTGGTCACTAGATATTGAAACTCTATCAAGGTAAAACACTTATCCACAAATAAAAACATTTCGAAATGTTAAAGGGCAATGATTCGAAAAGCACCCTTCATGAAAGGCAATAAGGAGGGAATTTAAAAGATAATATACTTGTTTCTATTCAGGAGTTGATACATTTTGAATTTTGGAAGTTTAACATTATTTCAAGAATGTCTGGTAAAAATAGTAAGGCAAAATTAAAAAAGAAAACTTTTCACCACCGATTCGAACTCAGAGGTTCTTTGGGGTATATAGGAGCAAATAATGTTCAAACAAATTGTTCTTTAATTTTATGGCTATACTTAGGTAGCAATTTTTTATTTATTATTTCGCAGTCCTATATAAAAACATATTAAAATAAATTCTTCCTAAATAAATTACTTAACCCTCTAATCTGCATCAATCACCGAATTCAACAAATAATCTGTAATCTTAATATGTATATTTATATCAAGAACTAATTATCCCATTTGTAAGCACGAAAAACCATCATTTGATAAATAGGCCATAATTTTGCCAAATTATCATTTTAAATGACCTCTTGCTACTTAATCTAAGATTGTGCATACAAATTTTTGCATATATATAAAAATTTAGATCAGTAATTTTTTGAATCGGACTCAAGTGAAACGCTTAAAAATGTTTAGCTCGCGCTTCTTGATGAGTTTGTTTACCTTTACGTTAGCAATTACAATAGTAAGATGTGTAACTTTTCCAAAATCTCCCGAAGATATTATAGGAAAGGAAAGATTGCTTCAAGCAAAAACAATAGCATCCTTCATGAACAAATCGGCTAATCCGTGTGAGGATTTTGAACAGTACGCGTGTGGAAATTTTCAGAAAGTTTATAAAGACAAACCAAATGTGATATCATTTAATCAATTTACCCAATTCAATGTAATTGAAAAGGTTCACAGTGTTCTTATGAAAAAAATTGATAAACCATTTTCTAAAATATACGAGTATTATTCAGCTTCCGACAAGGCTCGAATGTACTATCAATCGTGCATGAAATCAGATATTTTTAAATTTGAGAAAAGTGAAACGTATTTGGATTTACTTAATTCCTTTGGAGGATGGCCGTTATTAACACCTCAATGGAAGCCGGAAGATTTTGATTGGTACCTGATGTCAGTCTTTGCTAAAAATTACGACGTCGACATATTTTTATTGAATTCATTTAATGAAATGGACGGATACTATATAGAATTCAGCTGCTTTGGGATTTGGTCTTGTGTAGACCTAAGAAATCCAAATAGTAAAGACTATTATAGACTTAAATCAATATTCTTGAAAGTGATGAAAATGTACGGTGTACCTTTTTCTGTTGCGCGAAAAACATTAAAAGAAGTTTTAGAATTTGGAAAAATATATAATTATTTTATATTCATTCAGAGAGAGGCCTTTGAATCACAATTAAATTACTTGAAAAGTTACATAGACGTGTTTATTAAAGAGGAAAACAGTCTACCAGCAGAAGAAGATAAAATAGTAATTAAATCGGTACAAGTCAAAAAGTTTTCAAAGTTTCTTAAAGGAAAAGAACGAGTAGCAGCCAACTATGCAGCACTTCTTTTTCTCTCAATTTTACATACCGAATTTTTAGTTGAGCAAGATCAGCAGAAATTCTGCTTCGAAGCGTTAAAATTAGGAAAAATGCAACAGCTTGTCACGATGATGTTTCTTCAAAATACTCCTGAACAGGAACGGATCGACGATGAGGTGCGCTCCTTGGTGCAATTGATAAAAAATGCATACCACGACAGCATCAAAAAATCACAATGGATTCCAAAAGAGCTCAAAAACGAACTCCTTGATAAGCTATTTCACATGGAGGTTATCATTGGTGATCAAAACCTAGAATTGGATCAAAAGAAATTCGACAATCAGTTTAAAAACCTTATGATCAATAGTCCACATGATTTCTACAAAAATTCGATATATGTTAGAAAATTTCTTCGGGTTCCGCTGCACAGAGAGTCTACTGCAAATACTCCGTACAGCTTAGAGTCATATGTTACTTATGCACCAGATAAGAATACGTTAACTATGCAGGTCGGCTTTCTACAGAAACCGAATTACTTTCCGGGCTTTCCTAGTTCTTACAACTTCGCCAGCCTTGGTTCTATGATATCAGAAGAAATAGCTAGAGTCTGCGATCCATACGGAATGCAATTTACTAAGGATGGTGTTCCTATGGATTGGGGTGAGGACCTCGCAAGTGAGCTCAACAACAGGCTGAGTTGTTTCGACAACGGAGATATTGAAATGCAAGTATCAAATGAAGCTGGTAGTGAAACATCATATGGAGATAATAAGATATTTGTTTACAATATCGGACTTCGTCAAACTTTCTACGGCTATAAAAAATGGTTAGAAACGTACGAAAAAATGATCGATCAAGGAAAAGAGATTTTAGAAGGTCTGGAACTTACAAAAGATCAGCTATTTTTTGTTAGATATGCTCAAAATTATTGCATGAATTTGAAAAATAGTTACAGTTTCGATGAAAGTACAGAGAATTATGATATTGCAGTTCGAAGCAGGGCAATCTCGAATTTTGATGAATTTGCCAAAACTTTTGGATGCCCAGTAGATTCACCAATGAATCCACAGAAAAAATGTGTAATATTTTAATAATAATATGTACTTTTCCACTACTATGTGTAACCATATATGCATTTTTCAAATTATGGTATTGCTTTCCTTATTTTAAACTAAATTGTTAATATTTCCATGCAATTGAATCAATAGTCTATTCGGGTAATAAGTTGATATATCGTTTTAACAGATTTTATTTTCTAAATTTGAAAGAGTTTGTAAAAATGAATTAATAAATATATAATATTGGTGTGATGTGTACTTTCTTGCAGTACCAAACAACCCGCCGGTTTTCTTTCTACTTTAAGAAAATTCAAATTTTGAAATTAATATTTATGGTCAAGTGACCATTAGTTAGAAAGATTGTCATCTTCTTAAACCTATTCAATGTGATACTTTAATGTTTATATATTATTTCGTAAAGATCAATTGTATCATTCAATTTAATTATTTTTTTTAAATAAATGCAGGTTCAGTCAATCGCACTTGTTTATCAAAACAAAAATGCTTTGAGAAGGCTTCGGCTGCAAGTATTTACGTGTAGTTCAGTTAGAGCAGAGAAGACAAAATATTGTTTAAAGACTATCTGGTCATTAATTTTTTACAATTTAAGATGTCAGACAACTCCAGACTGCAGAAAAAAGGCACATTGTTAGATTTTTTAATAAAAAAGTGAGAAAAGCTATCGATTATCGCCCAGGTCTATCTCAATCATTCAAAAAGTAAGAATGTCTAAAAGATAAATGCGTAATTTTTATTCCAATTACTACAAATCAGGGGTATACAATCAAAGTTGGTAAAGTCCACAGTGCCAAAATGTTCAGTACACGATAAAAACGATTATTTTAATAATTACAAGTAACTATTCTAATGTTAAACATTATTTATATGCAGAATGTAATACATTATGGAAATAGAAGTGTTCATCAAGCTCAGTTCAATACTTTTGAGTAAAACCTTAAGTATAAGATGGACTTTCCCAGTTTTGTTACCAAGTTTTGGACTTTACTAAGTTTGTAACTGAATGTTTAGGACTTTCCTATATTTGTTACCAACTTTCTGGACAGGGTTGGATTCAGGCGTCAGTGAAATAGAGGCAATGGAGCCTTCCTATTGGTCGAAAAGGACTTTACGCAAATTGAAACTCAACTCACTTGGACTTTGCTACGTTTGTTTGTAAAGTCAATTTTCAATTTGAAATAACAGTCGAGATTACTAGAATTTGTATAAAATTATTCTACGGGGAAATATAGATACGGAAAAAAATGTGTTGCAATTTAAATCTCACTTTTAAAATTTGTGGACTTTACCAACTTTGATTGTATATCCCGAAATATATTACAATATAAATATTAAATTATTCGCTTAGTTTTTAATTCAAGTTTGAATAAGGTTTGATTCTTTAATGCAACATATTGCCATTATGAATTCAAAATTAGATAGTCACTTTTCAAATTTGTTGAATATGTTTGTGTAATGGACCAATAATAAAAAGTTGCTAATGGCACCAAATTATAAGTATTTGAAAAATTTTAATTCATTTGATATGCATATTTTTTTAAAGAAGGAATTTAGAAATAAAAGGAAAATATTTGAAATGACCATTCTCACTTGTGTCGTCTCCAATCGCGTGGTGTATGTAGGTGCAAGAATGCAAAGCGAAAAGACACCTCGAGGAGGTAATTTGACCTGAATAGTTTAACTCCGCTCAACCGTCTCGAGCGATTCTTTAACCCATTGCCTTTTTTCGCATCAATGAGGTGATTATTAGTGGTTTATCACGTGGTTTCTGGGAATGCCTGGAATGCCAGAAATGTGAATGATACAGTTGCATCTTAGCCCTACCGAAGACGTCCCTGCCCGAGCATCGATGTCATCGGAGCGGAGGTTACACCGCCAGTTCGCCCAGTCGCTGCCGCTTTCTTACGACATTCTTTCTACCGCAATCTTCGAATTTCACCCCTCAGAGTTTTTCGCGTGACTTGGCAGCGGCAAGGTGTCATTTGAGAATCATAACACTTGTGATTCGAAGTTGCTAGTGCTTCTTGCAATCCAACAGGCCCGATTTGCTTTTCATTTTGTCCGCTTCTATTCTCACACGGGACCCGCTCAACTATCGCTTTCAGGTTGAGGCTCTCATGTCACACGTGCGTGTGTCGGGAACGAGTTGTGGACCGCAAACGCATTATTTTATTAATTTATTTCATTTATTTGTATTATTGGGTATATTTTTCCGCGATGATGGCCCGAGACCAGCTGGCGAAGGAGATGACGTGCATTTTGCACGGATGATTTATACAACAGTCACTGACTCGGGCTGCAGCTTTATCCAGGAGAAGCTTATTTTACATTGCATTGACTTTTTAAGCAATTTTCCTCTATAGAGAAATTGTTCGTATCGTATCGTATCGTATTGTTCTATCTTTCAAATAAATAAATATATTAACAAAATCCTTTTCTTTTATATATTTTAATAATACCTAAACTATTCTGTCTAAACTAAGATTACCTTTAACACCATCTAGTGCATGATTATCTTTCTTGGGTTGAATACTCGGGACAAAAAACCATCGACATTATGAGGCGCGTATACAGCCGAACTTCTCAGAAAGGGTCCTATAGGAAAAAAAAAAACCAAAACTATAATACTACTATATTGTATAATTTTAAGATATTTAAGAGTTCCCCATAAAATTCACCTTATAGTATATTGTCGCCATAAAGAGAAGTGCAGTATCGGTTGTATAGTTTTGAGTAGAACTACCATATAAAAATTTCATTAGTCAAACTATTCGAATAATTTTAATAAATTTACAACGAATATTCAAATTTCGAACTTGAAATTTCATATCATCAAATATTCGAATCATCCGAATATTTAAATTCCATTTGCATATCTAGTTTTAAGTTCAGAGTCTAAGTATAAGCAATGGATATTATAAATTCGTTATTTACAAAAAACACGAATTTATATCAATTAAACCCCTGTTGTTATCTTATTCATTTCTCCATACCGCTATTATAGACGTGACCATTCCTTCATGTCGAAAGCACTCTCCTAGCATAAGATACATCATTTAATTGTTATATGAACTAGCCATACTTGCTCAAAAAAAAACACGCACTGTGGGAATTCGGGTAAATCAGCTAGTTGAATAA
The DNA here is from genome assembly GCA_963969385.1 of Philonicus albiceps. Taxonomy (NCBI): domain Eukaryota; kingdom Metazoa; phylum Arthropoda; class Insecta; order Diptera; family Asilidae; genus Philonicus; species Philonicus albiceps. The sequence goes on from OZ017773.1 coordinate 37,360,060, forward strand.
TAATTTTGTTTGTTTTAATTACAAATGTCTGGTCTCTTTACTATTTAAAAACCGCAACTAAAAAACATGCAATGGCCTTTTGAAAGTTTTAAATTTTAATAGTTTTTTAATAGCATTTTTTGGGATAATTCAGTTTTAATGTGCAACCTTAACGCTCTGGAAATTTAACGCCAAGATAAAAATTTAAAAATATTTCAACACCATTTAGTTTAAACCATCATTTTACACTTGGAGAATGGCAGTTAAGAGAACAAAAAAAAACTTCTATCTTTCTGAAAATAATCAGAACAATTTTTGCAACCTTTAAAAAAATGGATTTCGGTCTTTTTGGATGTCTGTAACAGAAACAACGAGCCTTAGTAACACTGATGAGAGCGACTCGTTCTCTCGATGTACTCCGTTTATTGAAAGAGAAATTGTGAAAAATCTTAAAATTAAAGATTTTTACATATCTAACAAAAGTCCTGAAAATAGGAACATTTACTATTTCTCGACCACAAGTGTCATGATTGATAAATTGAATAAGATGTTTGTTTTGAACTCATTTATTTTATGTAATATTATCGTGGATATCTTTATAATAAAAAACATATAATTTCTAATTGAGTTTTCAAAATTTGGTAGTTATTATAAATATCTCGGAAATACACGTTGTTGTTTACTCTTAATTAAAATATTTTACTGCATTTCATAAAAATATCCGTAGGGAGTAAGTGAAATGATAATTTTAATCGCTATCCAATCCGCTGCAAGCATTATTTACTTTTTACTTTTAGAGTTAGCACGATCATTCGATCACGGTCAATAGCAATAGCCAAAAGTTCTTTTAATATTATAATTTCTATAATTTCTCATATATTTCTAAAAGCAAAACCAAATAAACTAAAATGCCAGACGGCTTCTCCAAGGCAATTCGATTTTTTGATCAAAATACAATGGTTATTTGATTTGACGACATGGTTGTAGTTGCAATCAATAAGTATCTAGGAAACTTCGACAACTGTGCCAAAATTGGTAAGCTACAAATGTTATTTATTTTTATTAGCATTAATTGTATTAGTTTTTATTTCTGAAAGATCAGTTACAAACAGATTTTTGAATAAAGATATTATATAAAGGGTAAAAGGGTAACGTTCGGTGCCAACTTAATTTCCGTATCTTATAACGATTTAAACCACTTTCCCTGGACTAGAACATTTTCTTCAGGCTGTAAAAAGGGTTCGTAAATGTACGGCAGCAAGACGACGAAGTTCTTGAAAGTTTTAGGTCTGCACAATCAACGTGCATTCTTCTCATGAACTCTCACCCGGCGTTGCCATTTAGCCCAAGTGGAGTCGTGCGGCACACTATAATTACCAAAGTGTTACGAAATACATTAGGCACATTATATCTCGTGTATCTCATTGTAATTGAATAGAATTATCAAAGTTAATAACGATAATTTATTGTCTATCGGCGTGCGGAGATTATGAAATGGCACCCAGCTCGCTGTAAACAAAAGACTCGGCGGTTTTATCGCGGCGAGCATCTTTCAGTCCGCGGCATTATGTTAATAGCGATACAATCGCGTCGCACATCTCCGTTAAGTACCATGAGAATATATCTCAGTCCGGGTCGAGGCGCGCTTAAGCTTGTACAACGCTTCTTAAGGGTTTGACAAGGCTTTTAAGTAATGTGCGGAGCGTGCTCGCCGCGGCCCGACAGTCACACCACCCACAATTAGTACTCTACTCATTCTAACAGGCGGCTTTTTGTCACAGACTTCTTTACGGCAAATTTTTGCAAATATCTTCGATTTGCATATTTTTTTATGGCATCATTACTCGCGCCAATTCTTGGTATACAAATAACTGAAACGGTATATGAGAAAAGAATAGCTGAACATTTTTAATGTTTTAAATAATTTATTTCTAAAAACATTGTCCAGGGAAAAGGAATTTATGTGTGGTAAGTGAGGGTCGTTAGATTCGCCTCATTTTTCTGAATATCACAAGAATACGATGAAAATGTTCCCACTCTGTTTATTAAATACAAATAAGTGTAACTCTGTAAATGAACAAACTTATCTTTATTATATGACGACGACCTTCCTCCTTCGATAAATTCAAAGGGGAAAATTAAAATATAAATATTTGGGTGAGAGTATTTTTTGGTATCACTAATTTCCGAAATCGTTTAATCAGGTGCAATACTTAGTATAGTATAGCATAGTATTTCATATGAAATCTACCCAAAAATAGAAACTTGAAAACCAGAGTTTTATAAAATTTATTTGTGCCAAAGCATTGCTTCCTTGATTTTCTGTATTACTTTTAAGGAGAAAATAGTCTCCTCAAGACTATTTAACAATCAATTATTACTTTAAGTAAAAAAAATTAAATATAATTAAATCCTATACTCTTAAATGAGCAATGTTTATATAATACCATATACTTACATACATATGGTATATAATTGGGTTTTCCAAAATAGTTCTAACGATTTGGGATTTTTGGGAATAAGAAATTGATCCAACTATCATTTCTAGGCAAATTCGGAATTCAAAATATCGTTTTCTCAAATTTTATACCTCGATGGGTTTTCATAATGGTGCATGAGGGTTTTCGGGGTCAGAGATTTCAAATCTGTTGTCGGGAGTTATAAATTGCAGATGACAGATAAATAAAATCAAACTATTTCGAGTAAATCGTTTATCAAAATTGGAAATTTAAAAGTTTTATATAGAGATGTAAAAGTGTAAACGAGGCAGGCGATCGCGAATTGCTGGGTGGTGGGAGAATCACTAAACACTTGAAGGTTATTTTGTCGATTTTTAGAAAATTATACCTACTTATTTATATTCTTAAATTTCTCTTTATTCATTCTTCTGAACAAATTCGCAGTTTTCAAGGTACGGGTACTATTTATAAATAAAACAAAAGAACAACTATAATAAAAATAAATGCCTTTAAATTTTTTATATAATGGCAATCGAATCTACACGGTTTCCTGGCCAACTCAACGTTTGTTGTTTGACGATTGCGATTTTAAGAGGGATAGAATAATTTTAGGGCATCCTATGAATGAACCTTGATCAGCAGACCATGTACTGGTTGGCATACCCCAGACCTTAGCTCAACACCCTCTATACAATTTTAACATAATGCATTTAAATTGGTACAAAATAAAGTGAAATGAGGCTTGAAAATGGTATAGATAAATTGAACGAAATGTACAATTGTTAAAATCGGAAGAAAATGTTTGTAGAATCCACTTAGTAGCTGGAAAATTTATCAGTGCCTGTACGGATATTGGCAACTAGTTGCTAGTACCAATACCCATTTGATTGGGATACTGGCCGTACATATTGGCAATTACAAAACCAATAAAATACACTTTTCCAATATTTTCTAGAATAATTAACCGATAATTGTGTGCTGCTTTCCTACTGAATCGAACGATACCGTTTTTTTTTAGTTTCGAAATGTTTCGATACCCAATTTATGTAGTTTAAATGGTAAAAAATAGTTAAATCAAAAATAATCGTAATAATAAGATGTGGCGCTTTTTATACCGGCCCAAAATTCTAAACCATATGCAATTTCTAAAACGGCATCAAGAAAATGTTTATTTTAGATAAAACAGTAAAGAACTACTGCTCCCCATGCGTTATCTAAATTTCAATAAAATCAAAAAGGATAAGAATAGGCAGCAAAATATGGAATAGGGGAATGTTTTGCAGGGACCTTCTGTTTGTTCTAAAGAATTTCTTGGCGGTCTATAATTTCCGACATATTAAATTATTTTTAGACCAAACAGAAAGCTCCTACAAAATATCATTGAAATCTATGACTTTCCCCTATTCCGAACTTGTTCTCAAAATATCCTCATCTATAGTGTACAAAATAATGTGCAGGGATATTTTACAACGCATTTTTAAAGGAGGAATTAAGTCTCAAACGCTGTGTGTCGCTTTGGCTGCACGAAATGTACCGGGTGCTCTTAATATTTTTGTAAACGTTTTAAAATTTGAAAAAAAAAACCTAATTCTTAAATAAGAACGTGCGTTTCTTGCTATGACCTTAATTATTAAAATTTAGTTTGTTTTAGCAACATTTGAGCAAATAACGCAATATGTGGAAATTTTCAAAATATGAAAAGAACCATCCTGTAGAAGTGTTTCAATTCTCATTTCGCCTCACCCCAAATGTTTGTCTTTCTCCTACACATAAGCCCTTTATTACCACCTACTTTTAGCAAAATTTGTAAGGTCGATCGGCTAATGGGATCAAGGTCGAAAAAAAATAAGGAAAAACTTCACGAGTGCTACGTATCCCTCTTTATAAAGACAGTCTAGGTTAAAGTCTAGTTGCCCGTCATATAAAGCAAAAACTTTGGAGATGCCGGGGATCGAACCCGGGGCCTTTCACATGCAAAGCGAACGCTCTACCACTGAGCTACATCCCCTTGTAAACCTCTGTTTTTAGTGTGTAATTTAAGCACAGGAAAAATCAGGTTAATAATTTATTTGTAATTTTATGTAATTGAATTACATAGAGTAAAATGCCACAAATATGCTGCGTCACAACATTTTCTGAGACCATAGTCATTAATTGTGAAAATGTGTTAAGGTATTTTTCTGTAAAATTGGTTCAAGTCCTTGCTTGAAAACTTTCATAGATACAAACCGAAAACGTTATTTTATTGGTTTTAATTTTAATGCAATTAGCTTTTATTTATATGAAAAGATTGTTAAGTGGATAAAAAACCGAGTTATTTTATTACTACGCATGAAATTTAGGCTAAATTATAAACATTTTTCTTACGATCTTTTAAGCATGGGCATTTTAAGGCCTTTGACAATTTATGCAATGCTCAAACCTTTTTATATTATGGGAATTGAAAAGTATGGAATTTGTGTTAAATAACAGCGCCTTATCATATTTTTATTTTTAAAACATTTCATGTTAGGGTGATAGGTAGAAAATGTGTAGATTTCGGAAGTGAAATTAATTCACTTTCAACAGTTTTTATAAAGAACTAGTCCCTATCAGTGGAAAAATTATTTCCTTCTACTACATTTTCATAAACGTTTCACAAACACCTTTCGCAGGGGAAACGTCAAAGCTACGGCAGTGTGCGTGTGAAGTGCTGTCTCGAGTGACAGCTTCGCGAAATGTGAGGGGCCAATGCACCCTCGCTCGCACTCGCGGCGAGTACGAGCTTTGGAGTTTGAAGTTTGAAGCGAGTTGTGCTGGGCGCACGACGTCGTCTAGTCGTCTTTATGCGGATCGGCGGCCGAAATTGGACCTCCACCACGTTCTGGCAGACCTCGAAGAAGCGCATGCAGCAACAGCAGCCATCGGAAATGTTGCGGCCACCGCCAAAGGAGACCACCGAACGGTACTTGAACGGGCAGAAGGCATCCAAACAGCCCCTCGCAAACGGCAAGGTAAATACGCAGTAACCCTCGTCCCCGGGGCCCCCCAACCCAATAGCAGTTAGCACTCAGCTGTCAAAAGCTTGAGAGGTCGATCCGCAACGCGAGTCAGAGCTCGACGACCGTGTGTCAGCTGTTCCGCTGTTCGTTCTGCGCCTCGGCCTCGCACGCTTGGGAATTTTGATTTGTTTGTTTTGTGTGAGAAATGTGGATCTAAAAGTGCAATTTTGGTTGACAGTATACGGGCGCTGCGATGGGCTACAATATTGACTGGATCTTCCCCCGGATGCGCCACCCTTCCCGTTTCTGGTACATCGCAAGCACGCTCACCGTCGCCGCTGTCGGCCTCTTTAGCAAGCTCATCATAGGTAAATAGAACGCTTTGGAAACTGATTTAACTAAAATATTCCCCAAATTGTCATCGTCTCGCGGATTCTCGATTTAGTGCGGGGCCCTAGCCTTCGGGGTATTTGCAAGATTTCTGGCGGGCGCCCAAAGAAACGTATTCGCGCACTTGCGTGCGTTCCTCCGATGATGGGTGGGCGGGCGACCGGACGCGGGAATCGCAGCTCCGCAGCTTAACCGCGAGAAATTTTAACGGATCCACAGCTTCGCAGGTCAGCCGGTATCGTAACAAGCACGGGTAGCAGTTCCGACCGAATTAGAAAGTCGTCACAAGAGGCGTTTTATTTAGAAATTCAAATTAAGGCGGTGACGATCAATTTGCAAATTAACGGCCAGAGAAAGGGTTAATCGCGTCGCAACAACACTGACCCGTGCTACCGTCAGTGTCACGCAATTGCGGCTGAAATGAAATTGATTGCGTCTTGAATAGCCCCATTGTGATGAATGAATCACTTGACAAAATTAACGAGCCCTGCTTTGCGCATCTGCCAAAATGAACACTGCCTTTGTGCTTTCAAGAGGTGCTCCTATTCCCAACCACAACAGCTTCGTGGCATGATCTTATCCGTTAGAAATGGGGCTCCTAAGATCGTTCTACCGCCTCCCGTGACACGGCCACTTGCACTTGTGGCAATTATCCACGTAGTTTCCGCCTGGCGGGGCTCAATCTCGCTTCGGGGAGTTACCTGTTGCGCTCGAAAGGTCATTATGGTATTAATCAAGCCTCGGTTGTGGAGCTCGACTTTGTTTCGAGGTGCTCAGACTGCTCAGACCGCTCAGCCGATGTTTTAGCGCTTCGTTGCGCACCTGGTGCCACCCCACCTGCGGGCCCCAGACGATCAGAATGCGGAAAGCGAGCGCGCATGCAATGAGCACACTTTTTTCTTCGGGTTGTTTACAAACAGTTGCCTCGTGCTGACGGCGCAGTTGGAAAATCGGTGGCGTTGCGACAATAAAATTGCGCCAACTCAAATTACTCCACGGCGGCCAGACGCAGTTTGAGAAGACGACCGGAGCCCTGCTTTCACTTTCAGCGGTGTCTCATTAGCCCAATCAGTAGTGCAACTATAAGTGAAAAGTCCCCTCACTGCATCTGCTAAAACAAAGCACACTTGATCTTGGAGGATGCCTAGAAGCATTCGGGCCATTAATTATAAGAATTAAGACTTAATGGAGCACGGGGTCGTAGCTTTAAGAAGCTCCAGCTGCTAGTGAGGTAAGTGACTTTCCTCGCTTAGCTCTGACTCGGTCTTGTTTGCGCGCATTTAATAAATGGCCATGTGCTCTTAATCGCTACTGTTTTGCGCTTTTTTTTTTTAGGCAAACTCCTACAGCTGAGCATCAGAAGCGCTATTATATCAGAAATTGATATGAAAAAGTAGGGTAACTTTTGCATTTTACCATAAATTGCTTATCTTTTCATAACGTTCGAGTCTCAGTCGACACGAACAGTTTTTTGCAACGCTTTATTACGATTCAACTGCGCAAATAGAGTTGCAGAATTATACAACATTACGTTGTTTAGTTACTCGCATTAAATATATTACCTAGTCCTCAAGGCCTTTCGTATAAATGAGGTCTGAATCTCGTCATATTACGTAGATATATACATTATCGATTTTATACTGAACTAAAAACGACTTTCTATCCTTGAAAATTGGCCCTATATTCTGATCAAAACTCACTTTATTTACTTATTTCACTTAATACAAACTACACAAATATACATATGTATATTACCACATATATGGCTAAAAAATACATATCACTTTGTTTTGTTTCAGAACTGTGCTATTTACATTCCATTACTATAGCTGATAAAGCTTGTATGAATATCATTCCAAATCAAAAGCGTATATTTACTTTTGAATACATCAAAACGGTCTGCATAAAAAAATTGCTATTCATTGTAAGATTTTTGTCATTGCTGAAAATTAGTTTATCATGTAAATAACCACATTTTAGAAGACACTTCTATATGTACAAATATTGAGAATTCATAGTACAAAACAAATTTTTCACAGTATATCAATTAAGTACTCAGAAATCATTGCAATTATGATTATTCCATTTATATCCACTTATTGAAATGTGCTGAATTAACTGAAGAAAAGAAATATACGAACCACCACGGCACTGATTTCTTAAGCATATCGATACGATTTTCAAGGACATTGATTTAAAATATTTATGTTTATTTAAATTAATAATTTAAAGGGAACAAAACTAATATCAATGATCATTTCAATCAAAGGATTCTCTCAATAATTTGCATTAGGAGATTTTGGAAGTAATTGATTCCAATTATGATATCTAAATTATAAAATTCAACATGTTAAATTTACAAATATTATACTTTATGAAATATGTTTCAATGATAACTTCTTAAAATTCCATTTAACAATAGAAAAGCTTTCTTACTCATAAGGTATTCTATTTATTGATGGCAATATGCTTTCAACTTTGTATGCTTCTGGTTTATCTAATTTGCTTTATCAATCGTTTGATACCTCTCATGGTACTTTAATAAACCCGACCAACCCGAAAACAATTGATAATAGGTAAAAATGTATTAGTTTTTATCTACGGGAACATATAAACATGAAATAGTAATATTAGCCTTATTTATAATTTTGAATTTGATTGCTGAAAGCTAACAATTAAACACTTGAACTATGGATGTGCTTATAATATTTAATTAAGTCATAGTTTCTCGATATGTGTTGCATGTGGTTCCAACCTGATGAAACCATCTGCTGTTCCTGTCTGCGAAAAGTTGAAATTTAATGTGAAAATAAGTAATTTAGCACAAGTGCTTATAGAAGCTAATTTTAAATTGTAAAACGTAAATATATTCATGAGAGAATGATGAATGCACTCAATTTTAGTCGTTCGATATGAGGTTCGATGGTCAGATGTTTGTAAACAATGTTTTTGTAGGGTAAATTCAGCAGCTGTTGACATTGAATTTAATTATTGTTATTAATGTGAGACATTTTAAGCGCGGGAATAAAAGAAATGCAAGAAATAAATATTTAGGGTAGTGATAAAATATTTCGTCAATGACAAAAGAAGCGCATTTTGGTTAAAAACCAGATTTGCAGGACTTTATGGAAAAAAGTGACCCTTTTCGATGATAGCAAAAAATAAACATGTCCAGGGCTTGAAGTAAGTTTGGCGTAGTTAAAACATATTCAGTTTTTTTAACGCAAGCTAGAATTTATTTAGCATGTTATTAAGCGAAATTTTTATAATGATGTCCTAACGCCGCCGAGTATTAAAGTAGAAAGCTTATTTCTGTGCAAGCAATTTATGGCCAATGTTACTCTGCATTTCATAGAAAATGATTTGGTTCGCGTGTTATTATGCTCTAAGCAACAAGGTTTGTTTACAAGTCTTAAGCGTGAATAGTGTAATTAATTCATTTAATTTAGCATAAAAAGGGCCTCGTAAAAATTGGGGCAAGGAACTTAGAACCGTTTAATTAGAACTTGACCGTCGGTGCAGTCGAGTACTGCGCTAAAACAACATGTTGCATCCCTTGAACAGTTGAATTTAGCTGCAACAAATTCCAATAAAGTGGAACTCATACGAGTGCCGCAGAGTAGGAAGTTAGACTTTAATTGCCCTTGAGAAGGATTTATACATCGCCTTGAACTGTTGTGTCGCGTAAGAACAACACTCTTCGGTGTTGCTTTCTGCATGAAGCGCTGTTGACGAACGCGTTGACGTAGCGCCGTGTAAATTTATCTCTATCGGATTTCAATCACTTACAGCGACTGCCGCACATGTGGTAAGATATTGTTGCGGAAATCCAATTATAAAGTAAAACATAACACTCGAAAAAGCGACGGTTAGGGAGCCGCATTAACCTGTCTGCGCGTAGCAGACGAGAAGTTTATTTACGGTGTGTCCCATAATTTGTTCAATGTTTGTTACTTTAGATACTCCGATTTACTAAGTAAAGAATGACTCACTTCTGCAGTTTGCTTCAATAAAACGAAAGTGTTCAACAAGCGACGTCTGGTGGATGCGGTGAAGAAGCGGCCCAAGGGTGTTCCATTAATCACTGTTTCGAATCACCACTCTTGCTTTGATGATCCAGGATTGTGGGGCGGTATGGAATTTTGATGTATATTTCGTAATTATATTTAACATCCCTTTTTTTTTGCAGGAACTCTTCCTCTCAAAGAAGTTTGCTCAAAGAACTTCATACGATGGTCGCTAGCGGCACACGACATATGCTTCACCAACAAGTACCACTCACTCTTTTTTATGTTTGGTAAGTTTTTGCAAAATGTAGTTACAAAAGTGACAAATTTGTGAGGAAACTTTAGAAAGAAATGAAACAAAGTAGCTAAACTAGTACTAAGTATAGTTCTTAACCTTCTGGACCACATTCTCCATAACTTCTTCAGTAAAACTGAATATCTTTTCTTAATATTAAAAATATATTTGTACGTAAAAAGTATCCTATCGATATAGGCACATTTCTTCAATTTTTTTAACTTTTAGAATTTATACAGATATTTATTTTAGTTATAAGGAACGATATTAAGGTGCTAAAATTTAATCATCTAAATACAAAACACATTTCTCAACTACCAAGGTGTTGTGTCACCACGTAATAAGCTCTTAGTTTAAAATTTATTACTGGAAAACGATATTAAGTTCTGATTTGTCTTCGAAGAGAAATTCTAATTTTTTCTTTTTTTCTTCTTGTCAAGGTATATTATAACCTAAGGTTTGTTGTTGATTCTTTCTAGCTACTACTTAAATAATTATTAAGGGCACTTACTTGAAGTCTAGTAAGCAATAAAATGTAGTTTCTTTTTACTGCGTAATATTAGGCTTGACTATTGTGCATGGCACCTGCAATGTAAATGAGTCTATTGCGCCATGCGGACTATTGTTATTTTATTATTTATTATTATTTAATTTTTCAACAAGATAACGATCCCAAGCACATAGTTGAAAAACGTCATACCTTTTTTTAAAGATTTCGCTTCTCCAAAACTCTCGAAACTCAACAACAAATTAAATGGTGTTAGTGGTATTATGGTAAAATAGCCTTTACAAACTTTGAGATAGGTGTCCTGTTAAATATTTTTATTATTAAATTGTTTAAGAAATAAGTTAAATTTGTCTACATTGATAGAAAACAACTGGAATTTCTCAGAAGGAGATATGCTAATCAATATGTTTATTTTAAGGGAAATGCATTCCAGTCATCCGTGGTGCAGGAGTCTATCAGCCGGCAGTTGATGTATGCATACAAAAATTATCTTTAGGCGATTGGGTTCATGTCTTCCCCGAGGGTAAGGTGAATATGTCGAAAGAGTATGTTCGACTAAAGTGGGGAGTAGGTCGTATAATTTACGAATCTCCCATTTTACCTGTTATTATACCCATTTGGCACGAGGGAATGGACACCGTCCTACCAAACGAGCCGCCATACTTCTTAAGATTTGGAAAGAAAGTCACAATTAATGTCGGCAAACCAATTGAACTTAGGGATTTTATTGAAGGCCTGAAACAAAAAAATGTTCCAGAACCAGAGGCAAGAAAGCTCATCACCGATAAAATTCAGGAGGAGTTACTGGTAAGGTTTTGTGATATTTTCATTCGTTTTGGGATTTTGTACTTGTAGATTGCTACGAATATTATAATAGTCCAGTAATATGTATTAGGTTCCATCTTCTCATAAATAAGAAATAATGGCCTCATTATGGCATATAAATAACAGAGGCTTAAACAACGTTTTAATCAACTGATGAAAACATCCAGCTTATAGCATTTTTATTACTAAATCCAATTGACTTAGAGTAGATGATGCGGTACTTTGCAAGCCACATTTAAAAATTTTCATTAATACCAGCTATGAACATTGCAAGATCAGAAATAAATAACAAATCAATTATCAATAAACTAGGAAATTTTGAGATACACAATTTTTATAGTAACCTTAATCGGCATTCGAGTAATAGAAAGCAAGATTTTTGTGAAAACCCGATTTTCGTGACGTTTGACTTGGAATGTCTCACAGCGGTACCCGGCACGATATTGAGTCTATTTTTTACACATCTTTTAAAACACCATAACTCAGGTTTATACTAGAATCCGCCACATTGATCCGATTTATTGAGAAGATTTAGAAATGCTATACCTGAAATTGCTGGCTATAGTAGCTTAAAAATGATATTTTGTATGCAGCTAGAGTCTGACGTTCCTTTACATTTACACCGAATAATTTACGGATAATAAAATAACGAAGTTCTTTAAATTTATTAAGTTTTTCAAGTATCAATATTTTAAAATTAAATAACAAAACGTCGATGTAATTAATCAACTAATTTTTATGGTAATCCCCTGAAATTCGATATTGCGCGGTATTTTCCGGCTATCAGTTCTATTTCTGTTGCTGTGCAACAAACTAAGCTAATTTACTGTAACTAAGTCTGGCCTTCCTAAGGTGTAACTAGTTTTTGAATTATTGAGAAATTTCAATAAGGGATCGATCGCCAATAGAATGCATTATGTTTAAGAAGCATGTCTCTTTCTATAATATTCACGCGCATTGATTACAATTTATCTTTTTCAGATTTTACGCCGAGAAACCGAATCACTTCATCAAAGGTGTTGACCACTGTAAATTTAGTACGCTTATAAATTTCCTGCAGATTGTAAGATTTATTTATTTCAATAGATAAATTATTTTATCGCCAACTCAAGCCTAATTAGTTGTAAGAATTTAATTTTCAGAAATGACACAAAATTATTGTTGTAGCATATTTTGTTTTTCCAAAAGTAAAAAAAAAAAAAAAAAACAGAAGATATTTCAGGAAAATTTATGTTCTTAAAAATCATTACAGTGTATTGTACCTTTAAGCATAAGAAAAAGTCTTCTTAAAAGCACTCGAAAATAATGAAAAATGATTGTAAAACACCTCAGGGGGTGTCCACCAAAAGAAGCATAATGTGAACTTTTTATTTTATACAAAGTAAAGACTTTTGCTGTAGCTACGGTGATTTATTTCCTTCAGTAACTTTAAGTGCTGGGGAGAGTTAACAATTTTATACTTAAGCCGTACCAGTCGATATAAACGTGTCTCTTTTCAATTTAGCTTGTCTCTTTGATCCGTCCACCTTGCTGGCAGGTTATCTCAACTCTGATTCAGTTGATCTTCACTATGAGCACTTTCCTTTTCATCTGGGTTATAAACCAATATTTTTAAAATTTTCTTGAAACTGAACTCATGGGATTTAATAAAACAAAGCTCTAGATTTTTATAAAGCTGTAGGAGTGATATATTTTATAAGCAGAATATACTTTGCACATGAGCTGCCATTTTCTATTTAGTTACATTTTAGCAAAAATTGAGATAGTTACATTCTCTATTGTATTTGAAATATCAGTTTCATTACTACAAATATTTAATGGATATAATGATTGGCGATAAAAATTCTGTTTCATGTTTTCTGTTTGTTCAATTCTTTCAATAGAGAATTTCATATTTAAGAATCGTGATGTAATCTATTGTACTATATGTCTTAGGAGGGTGTAATTTGAAAAAAAAAAATATTTTTTAACTAAAATGGGCGTAACTATTTGAGTAATTGGATGCGACTTGGCGTGAACTCATTTCACCAATCATGCTGTATAAAATCTAGTTTTATTTGAATATATATTTAAAAATTGATGGTACTATTTATAATTCTTAGATTAATAAGGTGGTTGTATTGTAACCTTTAATCTTTAAATTATGTTATGTTTCTTTGCAAATACACAGATAAAAATTTAGAAACCACCTGGTGGTAAGGTTTCGCTTAAGCGAAGATTAATTCTTATAATTTGTAGATTTCTTACAAGCGATAATAATTTTTGTTTTTATTTTAATTCAAAAAGCTCAATAAAACATGTTGGTATAAGTGTTAGTAAATAAACTTGGTGGATATATATAAAATAGTGAAATAGCGAAATAGTGAAGAAAGCTTTAGACGTTTTAAGTAAGGAAATGAATTACTCTGAAACTTTCATTGAAAAATCATATCGGAAAATTATCCACCGAAAAATTATGAACTGCATCTAGACAATTTCTTTTAAAAAGTTACATTGGAAGTAATGCAGTTTTTTATATTTGTGCAATTCGGGAAGGTTGTTTTGTTTTTTTAATTAATTTTGTATATTTATTTATTATTGTTTCCAAGTGTAGATCTATTGCTGTAGCAAGGTGAAAAAAGTTATGGATACAAATCCTCTTATTATAGCCGTTTTCATGACAAGTTTTCAAAAATAATATTTTAAATCTATTTATGATTTTTAATAATTCTCTTAATTTTTACTATTCAGCATTTCAGTGATTTATTGCAGTTTTGCAGTTCTGACTGAATTTTGATGTAGTTGCATATAAATCAGAGCTTCGACAGTGTGTGTTTTTTTGTTTTGTTTGTTTAATTTTATAGAACATTAATTTTATTAATCAAAAATTCCTTAATTTATTACAAAAGCTAAAATGTATTATTAATATTTTTGGAGAACAAACTATCTTACGATTATTGCAAGAGTAAAATTAGGTAGTAAAAAAGTAAGTTTACTGATGAAGGGGATGTGATATTTTAAAATCGCAGAAAAAGTTAATTTTTACCAAAATCCAAATGGTAGAAAAATTTCGACAGGCCTGCTTTATAAATCGCGGATCAAATTTTAATTGGATTTAGTCCTAATATTCGTACAAAATGTTAATAAAATTGTGAGAGAGGAAATTTTTTTTTTGTTTTCTGTAGTTTCCTAGGTAGGGTCCCCCAAATCATGAAATTGTAAATAAAAAGATTTTTCAATTATTCTCTTGATATTGGGAAATTGGCTAGCACTGACTTATACTCGTCCACTTTTTATGAAAGGACTCGAACTGAAATTTTTAAGAAATCATAAATTTGATTTTACGGAATTTTATGTGTACTTTATGAAGTAAATAAAGTTTCATTTTATTTAAAAATAATTAACATAAAATGTTTTAAAAGCTTTCTTCACTTTAACCATCGCAGGAAATTGTAAGTCTCTAGGATTAATTTTGTGAAGTTGCCAAAACGATATTAAAATGAATGTTGTGACGAATTGTTAATTTATGCTGCATACAATGATATCATAATTGCAAATTTTAGTGAAACTCTTCTTTTGGTGGAAGTCTACAATAGGAAAATATCAAATATAAAACGTCTTTCCATGTAAAATTTTTGTAATAAGGAAAACGGCAATTTTTCAGAAAAGAAAAAGCAAAAATTATTGTCACAAAAGCGGTTTTCTAAGGAAACTGATGCAATTGTAAGCATAAACTCAATTAAAAAATTCAAATGTGATCCTAAATGTTTATTCACACTGCTTAGAGTTGTAATTTTCTAGTTAATATTTGGCATCGGAAAAGAATACATTCTTTGCCGCCAAAAAAAAAAAAGCGACAGACTTTATAAAAGGAGTTTTCAGTTGTAAAATGTGACTGGTAGCTAGTCAATTTGTATGGGTCCTTTATAAGATTAAAAATAAAGAGCGAGATAAGACACGAGTCATAACACATTTGTGTAACGTAGGAAAGTAGTACAAGAATCAATGTGTTTTAAAACATTATGTGGCTATTTGGGATAGGCTACTAATTCTCCTTGGAGTATTTTTCTGTAATTTATGGTATACAATGATATTATTTTACACAGGGTACCTATATTTTATTTTTAAACAATTTTCTACTCCGTAACGCGGTCATTATACTGTACTCAATGTATATTCGTATTGCCAATGTTGAACCGCTTCAATTGGTTTTTTTTTTTCTTTTTACTACAAAGAATTTTATAATCCTGCAAAATAAATGTAAACAATTATAAAGATGTGCGAAATATACATTTCTATTTGAATAATATTTTCGTTGTTTAAATTAATAGCAAAACATTGACACTTTTTAAAACCTGTTTTAAACTCTATGAGGTATAAAATTTTAGACCTAGTGTATGAAGAAAGGTTACTGTTAATAGTAAAAATAAAATCATAAAAATAAAAACAAAGTAGAAATTAAGATAATTTTAACAGAATACTTAAAAGATCTAACTTGATTTTTGAACTTTTTGGCCTTTTCTCAGGATCACTGTTCCAGCATTTTGTATACAGCTTTTCAAATTTATCGTCGGCATACTCAAGTTTTTCCCTGCGTATTAGAAAAGGCATCTCAAAAACACTTTTTAATCCAGTATTATCAACTACTGGTCTTGTCTTGTTAACATCGAAAATTTCTTTGTTATTCTCAAAAAATTGTTTTGTGATATCATTCGAATTTTTGAGTGGTGTAAGACTTTTGATGATGTTACCAACTTTCAAATTCGAAGGGTTTTGAGATATTTCATTCCTATTGAGTTGATGTCCGGATGAATTGAATTTATAACTTATATCTTTGAAAAGTACTCTCCTTTCTTTTCTTTGCAGTGTAGGGGTTGTACCTAATTGCTTAAGATCTACAAGGCCTTTACCACTATTTTCTGCAGGCTGATGAGAGGAAAAATGTTCACATAAGCAGTTCTGATGATTTATTTTAGGTGTTAAAAGAAATTTTGAGTTTTGCTTACAATTGGGCCGCAAATTATTTTTTACCACCCTGTAAGCAACGCTTTGATTTGAATCAATGTATGCGTATGGATACTTTCCGGATTTTATTTGCCACATCGTAATCCCTAAGGAATAAACATCAGCAGCCGTTGAAATTTTACTTCTCGTTAACGCTTCCGGAGGCATGTAACGCACTGTACCCTGTAAGTACGAATATCTTTAATCATCTATAATAAAATTCAAAATAAAAATCAAAAAATGAAATATGCAATTTCTCACCAAAATTTTCGGTTATCATCGCAAAAAACCATTTAAGATCTGTTTTATACTGGTTAATGTATTAAAACGAAAAGAGTATTTCTTCTGCTTTATAAAGATTATCTTAAACGTATATTTACCGTCGCCTGATTATCAGTTTCACTGACTTCATCTATTTTTATAGATGATCCGAAATCACAGAGTTTACAAATGTATTTGATGTGCCAATGAAATTCTGTGCGAACGATGGGGAAAGCAGCCAAGACATTTTGGGGTTTTACATCTAAGTGAATTAAACCATGCTGGTGACAATGTTCCAGAGCACTTGATATGTCCAATGATATTCTAAAACGAATTGGTGTACTATGATTTAGATGAGATATTCTCTTACTATAATACAAAATTCTGTGGAAGACGGGTATGGGAATGTTATCTAAAACTGATTGGAGACACTGCCCAGGAAACCTCTCCATAATAACCACGCTGTAAGAATCGGTTAAATCTACCTTAAATTACTGCTATTAAAATTCCATAACCACAAAAATTATTTTATTTACTTTGTAAATTTCAATAATGTTTTTATGGTTCCAACCCAAAATATTTGCTTCACTCTTAATAGTAAGCATTTTTGGCTTTGCTCTGTTATCCAAGATTTTCACTGCTACTTCTTTTCCTTCAAAATTAAATATGAAATATTTTTAATATAATCTTTTCATATTAATTTTTATTTACCTTTATACAGGGCTTTTATTACAGTGCCGTATGTGCCTCGCCCTAAAATGCTATCACTTGACGTGTGGGATAATAAATTTTGCATTGCTGCAGCTCTGTTCGGAGAATCCACATTAATTTCACTTTTTGGCACTCTTAAATTGGGGGTAGCCCTAATAATTGTATAGCTTTTATTATTTATCATTTAAAGTTGAAGGTAAATGAATATTTTACATTTTTTGTCGCGTTTATGGTTCTGTTGTTCTGTTCAACTTTAAAATACGCTAAAATCCTTACCAGCTCCTACCGATTTTTTTGATAACAAATCTAAAAAATCTGCTATAAAGCTATTTTGCTAGAACAATAAAATATTCTTTAGAATATAAATTTTTCTATCTTTAGTTTAAAATCTTTAAATTAGACAAAAATGTAGTATAATTAGCGCCTACATTATTCACAATTTGAGATATGCTGACTGAATGGTGTGGCTGGCATTAAAGTCTCAATTTGAATTATTCAGTAATGCCTGAAAAAAATTTATATCTGGATTTAAATCTGAATTGCTTTTATGCTAGAATGAGTGAAAAACGAAAATATTTATTCATTTTTACATTAACTTTACGAAAGAGCAATTAAAAAGTAAATTCTGATATTACTCAGTCTGTGAGACTAATGTTTGAAAATAGAAAGGTTGAATGACCCTAGTTTGTAGTCTATTTGTTTTTTCATTCGTTTTCTACGTTTTCGCTGATACGAATAACCAGTCCGACCGGTCTACCAATTTTTTAGAATTTAACTTTTTTGGTATTAAACGTGTTTACACGGTCTAAGGTTGCATATGGTGTTCCTTAAGGTACTCATTTGGGCTGCCTTTTATTAATTCTGCATATTTAGTTATTCGATAAGTGTGAAGTAATGAATAAGAACGAATTTGGAAGATGTTAGAATGTCTTGTAATTTAGCTCCATATGTTCTTTCAGACTTCGTCCTTAGACGAGTTCAATCCTTTTCTTAATGAGCTTATTCTTATCGCCCAAGATGGTGACTAAAGTTCCATTTTAGGACTTATCAAAATGTGGTCCGGTGAGTTCTCCAATATTTTCTCAAATGAACTCTTCCATGTTTCGTTTGTAAGGCTTATTCTTGAGTATGTTAGTAGGCTATAATCAGGTCTCCTGCTCATTACTTGTTTTAATATTAATTACAAATTTTAAGTATTGACTTCAAAATCGTTATCAAGGCAAATTGAACAATGTTGTCATATTTGAACTACTCTTTAGGGATTCTAGACTATTGTGTACCGTGCAACGTAAAAGCTATATAAATAATAGAGGAACAAGAATGGGAATATAACTCAAAATAGTTCATATACTAGAAATTCAAGGCTTCGAAATTTGAATTATCACAACCAGGGATAAATATTAAAAAGTTTCTACAAACATGAATCAACGTGAAAAACTGTCATATATTTTTGAAGTTTAATGTAATCATATAACTAATATACAGGATTTATCAACGTTAAAAATTTAAATTTGCACACATCATTAAATGTATTTTTTCGTTTATTCTTAAATTGGTGTATTAACCAAGGAGTTAAAATCGTAAAATGTCCATGTAAATGTATTGAAAGGACGTAAGAAAATTGAATACGTCTCTTTTAATATCAGATAGGTTGATGAAGACATCACATACGCAAAATTATTTCAATATAACAACCTTGGGTCACGAAGAAATAAAACTTGTTTAATTATTTTCAAAACGCTATAAAAGACATGAACAGTGCTGATGAAATCATTTGATTTTATGGAAAACAATTTTTTATAATGCATAGCATGGCTTATCAAGTATTTATTAAAAAATATAAATAACATACCAAAACGTTTGACATGCACCATCTGTTCTTGTAACCTTCAAAAGAAATGAGGTATATTCTGGTTTAAGTATAACAAGGTGCTATTTTGGTAGCTATTTGCCACAGAGACACGTTAGAATGAAATCGGTGCTGAAAATGATACAATTTTGCCAGCTCGGCAAGGATCATTCTCCTCTTAACGAACTTTCATTCTAACGCTATACGCACATTTCATACAGGTCGTCACGCAATCTAGCTCGCTAGGAGTTTCGATCTGATTAGAGGGGGTCTACCGATTAGAGGAGTTGGGTTTAGACGACAATAATCAATTGCCCGATTGCCTTATTTATGATGGATATTTATTGTAATAAGTCTTACCGGAATTGCATGACATGATGGAGTTTTCGTTTTGTTTAAGGCTCGCATTGTCCCAGAAATTCGAAAAAGGACCATACGTGAATTTGGAGTTTATCTGCACCTGAGTCGAGTCCCAGAGCTCGATGGTGGTACTGCAAAAGTCCGGGTTAAGTTGTCTAAATCAAAACTTTGTGGCAGTTAAACAAGTTAAGTTTTCTATACCACCAAACACCCACTTTCTGCGTACCTTGATAATGGCTTCGGCACCAGGGCACGGCCGCGGACCAGGAACACATAAAATTCGAGTGTGAGTTTGTAGTCGTAATTGAAAGAGAAGACCGCGGTTTTTTAGCAATAAAGGTGAAACCCGACCGAGGGCTTCCCTATGCTCGAATCATCGCCTGACTACTTTCGCCTAAGGCAAACCCTTTCGGAAATCAATAGGAATGCATAGCATAAACCTCTATAAAGTTGCGGGGGAGGCCTTCTCGCTTTCTTTAGTAACGTACTATGAGTGCAATGGTTGGCTTCTTTTCATATGTTTGTTGCTTAGTTTGGCCAGTGTTTGGTTTAAGTGCCGAGGTAGAAGATATACATCTTTTAATTTAGCTAGTTTCAGTTTTGTGATAATTTTAGATAGTTGTAAACATTTCAAATTTCAAATATGTCCGTTTGGCGTAATATGAAATCGATGTGAGTGAATCTTATTGACTTGTTGTTTTGATTTTAATGGTAATAAATATATAAAAGTTATTCAATTCAATGAGATTAAAGATGTTTTCATACAAAAATTAACTCTTAATTAACAAAATTAAATTAACTATTAATTAATAAATAAAAAATAAGAAAATGAGTTTTTCTCTAAATTATAAACCCGAATATGTTTCGATACGTTCGATTTCTGAAAAATTGGAATAAAATTTTAAGCGTGTCTTTAGAAATATACAGGGTGATTCGTAGAGAAATGTTTCAACATGTGCTAATCAACTCCTTACAGTGTTGTGATCAGCGTTCACGATGAGCATTTTTCTGTAAAATTCCTCCTTTTTTAACGGTTGATATATTTTCGCGTGTGCAGGGAGGTGAGCTCATATAAAACGTAATAACTTCTGTTGGATACAGTAGGATGACAAGTAATGTTTTGATAAAAAGTGTGTCTTATGACCTTTTTAACAGTATCCCACATGTATCGTTCTGTTGGCAAATGTGGCAGGTATGAATGTTAAAAATTAAAATTTTTAAAAATTTTAGTTAAAAACGTACCTTTTTATCTTCCATCCTTAAAAATTTTCTTAATAAAGATATGGTTTAAAAAACAAGAAAAATGCGCTCTTAAGATATTTTTCCTTGTTAAGGAAATTTTTAAGGACGGAGGATAAAAAGGTAGAACCAAAATTTTTAAATATTTTAAGTAATTGTTCATACCTTCCACATTTGCCAACGTATCATAATCCTCATAATGCATACTTTTTATCAAAACCTTACTTGTCATCCTACTGTGTTTCGAACAGAAGTTATTGTTTTATATGAGTTCACCTCCCTGCACAAACGAAAATATTTCAGCCGTAAAAAAGGGATGAAGGAGGTATTTTGCGAATAAATTGCTCATAGTGAATGCTGTGAATGATCACAACACTGTAAAGAATCTATTAGCACATATTGAAACACTTCTTTACGAATCATCCTGTATTAAACAAAGTATTTAAGGAACTATCATAAATTAAATCTTAAATCTTAAATTTCTCGTCTAGTTAAGCCTCAAGATTTTCTTAGGGAGGAAGCGTGTTCTTTAAAACACCAGTTGCTGAATTTTGACGGATTCGCAATCTAGACGAAAAATCCTGTGCACTTAGAACCAAAGATACCCGGTGTACTAAGCAAAGATCATATTTTGGCCATACTCATAAAAATAGTTAAAGCGATCTCACAGTGTTTTTGATATATTTTAAAAATTTTTAGGTTTATATATAATATGAACTAGATATGTACAAAATTTAAATTTAAAAATAACTAACAACTTGTTGCATTTCCATTATATCTTTGCATCAGATTGTAATCGATCCTAGAGAATCCGGAAGAACGATTGGTTTTTCATTTGTCACCGTCGAAGATTGTTACCCTATTTTTCTTGTTTTCGAGCGGCTTTGAAAGCATGGAAAGTATTGTAAACGAATTGTAACTGAAGAGTTCAATTCTGAATTTTGACTGAAGTTTATTACTTCTGATACTGAACCATGAAAAAGTAGGTTTGAGAAAAATGTTATAATGTTATTCGACTTAGCGCCTAAACTTTAGATAGGTATTTAACTAGCTTTTTTAACGCAGCACTAAGTTAATAATTACTCTTAATAACTTAGTATAGGAAAAATTTTTCCTTAATTGTGGTATGAGGTATTTATTTTTCTTTATTTTTAATCGGTTCCTTCTAATACCATTTTTTAACTCTTTCGGCACGGAACAGCTCAATGTAAAACCGCTTTCTATGGCCGGAGCAAAAGCAGAAGTGAAATGTCGTTGTCGACGGACAATTTTTCATGCATTTCTTGTGGAATGTAAAAGTACTTATAAGTCAGATGAATTGTTGTTTTAAGCTCATATGCGCCCACAGACCACAATGAGCTTATTTCTCTGGGCGCAAATATGCACCCTTAGTGTCCAAAGGGTTGAGGCTTTCGGAAATACCAGACAATTAATTTTGCTTGTAATGAATAAATTATAATTTAGTAATGGATTTATGTATGGTACTGTGGTACTTAGTAAAAACTTGAAATATGTGAATACATATAGAGTTTTGCAAATTTTGAGTAATATTTATCTCTAAGGTAATTTAACCAGTCAGCTGTGTTGAACCCTTTTCAAAGTGTGAACCTAAAAGTGTTGTAAAAATTGACCGATGGCTACTTTTAAATATTATTTATACAATTTTGTTCTGCTCGTTTTATTTCGTCTTGGCTTCCAAATATTTCTTGAAATGTACGACTATATTTTTGTTTTTACGCTAATTACTATTTAAATATCCAAGATTATTATTTAATATCGCGTTTAAATTTTTAATCAACTAACCTTTATTGGTAAAATGTATGTTAATTTATTGATTTAAAATTTAAGAATCAGCTAGCAATGCAAAATCTTCCACAGTGGATTTTGTCATTGTCTTTTTATCCAGGTGTTTAGGCGCTAGGTGTGAACAAAAGAAGTTACGTATCTAAAACAACTTTCAAATGAATTGTTTAATATTATCTCGTAAACTTAAGTTTATGTTTTAAAACGCTATCTTTTATTGTTTAAGGATAACAACGTCCGTCAGGACAACACATCGCATGAATGCACTTCTTAATGAATCAATACAAACGGGAAAGAAAAAATCTGCTTTGAAAACCAAGAAGGAATCAATTGAAACTGAGGAAGAGGAAGAGGAAGCACCAAGACTAGATATTGTCTTTTTAAGGACAAATTTCAATATGGAAAAAGTTTTTAAGCTGTTGGAGACAAGTATTGAAGAGCGATTTCAGTGGGATCGATCCAATCGCACGTATGATCCTTGGAAATCCGTACAATTAGTGCAGAGCTTGGCTTCTGATATAAAGGAAAAGGTGAAGCAATTAAAGTATAAAAGGTAATGAGTTTTTCTTATAACGTTTTAATATAATCAAAAACATAATAATTGTATTACAGGCATCGTATCGTTTGTATTTTATCTTTAATGGAAAAACGGCAACAAGGAGTCGATTACAAAATGGGACATCTCATGGACCCAAAAACAGATAATTTTACGACCCATACGTACGAACGGGCTAGTTATTTTATTATAGCCACTGTTTTTCTAGTTCACAAAGATTAAAGTGTTTTTCGTACAGCTGAATAGTAAGATTGTTGTTAGTTTTAAAGACCCATAAATAAAATTATTATTTTGAAATTTGTGTCTAAATCATTCTATTATCAGAAATTGAGTCCAAATAATGTAAAACAAATAAGTTTTGTTACGATGACGAAGGATATAAAGCGGCAACAGGGGTCAATTTTTGTTTTAAGTTCATCATTTAATATCTGAAAAGGGTATTGAACTTTCGAAATATCACTTTTGTGTTTCACGGATGGTCAAAATTTACATGGAGACATAAATCGTATTTACATATAATCACTCTCCAGAAGCTTTGTGCAGCAACATTTGCAATGGTAAACCACCAGAGCAAAACGAAAATACTGCCTATGCAGTAGCCGTCCGTGAATTTGTTAAAGAGTACTAAGTGAAAGGGTGGACAATAAACACGCACAAAAATTAAATATAATCACCTTTTGTAGCTTTTGATCTTGGTTCAATGCGGCGAATGCAATTTATGTGAAGTGTCATTAAATATTGAGCACATTCAGATGGTACGAAATTTCAAATAGTTATCGTATTTTTGATTCTGTATTCTTTTATCCTTTTTGTTCTATTTTTTTCCTGTTTTATTTTAGACACATTTTCAAAAATTATAAATTTCTTGGGAATTCTTGTTACTAATATAAGAGGGTATTTTAATACAGGTAACTGATGTTAGATAAAAATTCAAGCAGAGTCAATATTTGAATGAAGATTATTTGATGTTGTAATTGATTTGAACTACTTTTAACGTCATTATTAAAAGTTAATTTAGAACTATAGCTAGCCTTATTTGTAATATTCTCTACTTCCTATTAACATTATTTGTTGGATAAGACTGGATAATGCTAATTTTATATATTCTTTTATTTTTATGACAAAAATTAAATTAAATGTAGTTTTAGCAAGAAACAGGGTTTAGGTGGAATTTATTTTGAACAAAACACTCATTTTAATCATATTTTTAATTAAAATTAATGAAGATAATACTTAAACATAATAATTTTTTATTTTTTATTATTATTATGGCACGTTTTCATATTCTCCATCATTATTACCTAGATAATTTTAAATATTTTCCTGACCAACTGCAAATTGAATTTTTAACAAATCTATCAATAAATTGAAGAACGATTATTGTGGTAGTATTTTTTGAAGAGGAAGGAATGTACTGACTTTCATGGATTTTACCCAGATTATGGGTCTACCGTTTAGGAAACGTTCGCGATAAAATTAATGAATTGATTGAATGATCTGAAAAAGATTTGACTTATGTGAATTTTGAAATGACCGATTCAATTATCTCATTACTATTTTAATTATGATAATGACAACGAAAACTGCATTATTAGTATTAAAATAATTGTCTCTGCATTATCATTATTTATTTATAAATTTATTAAATACCTTACTACTAGGGTTTAACGTAAAAACTAAGATTTAAGTAGCGCCCTCGGAGACAGAGTCCATATGTCGCTTAGAAATCATATCTCTGCTGCGCTAGAAATTTTTTGGTTTTAAGTTCAAAATTAATGCAAATTACTAGCTGAGGTTCAAATCCTTATTTTAGTTTCGATTATAATTTAAGATTGATTTCGAATTTTGTTTAGTTTTCATTCCAATTCTGGTTTAACCTTCAAATCAAATTCTTATTTTAATCTTGATTTTGAAATTATAAGTTTAGATTTCAACTTAGTTTTTAATTTTATTTTTATTTTGAATTTAATTATTTTTAATTAACGATCTGAATTTCAGTTTTGACACAATTTTGGTTTTAATTTTAATTTTGGTACCAATTTTTATTTTTGATTCGTTGTACAATTTATCAATTAGTGGGTTTTAATTGTAAGGCAGAGGTTGGAAATTATAGGAGGTTCTCAGGATCAGCCGGGTCAAGAGTTTTATATATTCTGCCTTTAATTAAATTCTTTTTCCTTTTTGGCTAAAACTTAAAGTTACGCGGTACATTATCTGGTTAATCCGCAAAAAAATCCAATTTATCGGCATGACTATGCACCAGCATTTTGCTCCCATTCTAAAAATTTTACCAAGTCATAGTAAATTTTGCCACGCAATTTCATGAAGGTTGAAAACGGTGAGTTTATTTTTAATGAAATTTAATACCATCTAAATTGGGAATTCTTAACGCTCTTCCAAGAGTTCGAGTGCTCCATAGGTGTGACATGTTTTAATCAAGATTAAGCGTGACACTAAACCTTTTAAGACGAGCTCTGAAGTGGTGCCTTCTCGGGCATTTGGCTAGAGTTCCATGTCCAAACGACTGGGGGGAAAATCCTTTTAAGAAGGTCAGAATTAATGGAACAACGTTTACCGTCATTAAATTAAGAAAGGACTAGCAGGCATCAGATGCTCCCGGGAAGATGACTGATGACCTCCTCGTTCCCTTCGGGGTGGGCTCCTATTTGTTTAGTCACGTTTACCGCCAGGTGATTAATTTTAATTATTACCGTGCTCCGGACATAAACATGTGTACCTCCACTGTGCGATGTAATATCGTTTTTGAGAAATCGGATAGAGACAATCTTACGAGGCGAATGGCCACTTTCACGTGTGGCTGTGGGAGTTTGTCTCCTGTTTTGCTGCTACCGAGATTTGAATAAGAACGCTATAAATTTTGATAAGAGCCGCCTCCAGCCAAAGGGTGGAAGAAATATGTGAAGGATTCTGAGGATAATGGTACTTGGGTTGATCTCTACATTGCATCTTGAAGTGGAGCAGACAGAATGATGGTGGTTACCTAGACAATGAGGGCATGAATATCGCTAGGTCACGTTCTTTCAATAGATCTGCGAAAGGGACATTCTCATAGATATGTGTGCTTATTCGAAATAGCAGAACATTTAGAAATGACTATAAAATATCAAAGGATTCGATTTATATTTTGGTATAGATACGGAGGTCATGTTAGCCCAGGCACGTACATAAAAGAAATTTTGGGATTTTTGTGATTTAAGGTTGGTTCTTATATATCAGTTTTTTAAATTAATAAATATTAAAGTAATATTTTCAAACTTTCATTTATCTCGTCAAAAATTACATGATATTTCATTCAGGCGGCCTCGAACAGCTTCCAAAAAGTTTAAGTTTAAAAGTTTTAATACCTTTGATTGAAACGAAAATTGGTACTTCGGGATCAAGGTAGAAGAATGTTTATAATTCCAGACATTTTTGTAAAACTTAGCAAAAAAAGGCATTGGGGCTTTTAAATTGAATTTAATATAAAAATATAATTATAGTGTAAATTCTGAAAAGCCAAACTGACGCATTTAAAGCAAAGTCGGACTAGTTTAGGATTGCTTGTTAACGGAGGAATAATTTTCGGAAAATAATTAAGATATGCTTTGAAATCACGAAAACTAAAAGCAGCCATGAGCCAGCGGTGGAAGCGCTAAACTAAAAGTAACTAAAATTTTCATTATATCAGATTACTCGAAAGGTCTCTCTGGTGAGCTCTGGCCAAAGTCTTTAATCTCCTTTAGTCCGCTGAGTCCCCGTTGTCATCCAGCTGCCCTGTAATTAAATATTCCATTTCGGTTTGCGTAATTACAGTGAGGAATTAATTTACTATGCATAACGGATTAAGAGGGCTTATTTCTGCGGTGGTCGGTGTGGTCAGGCCGATTGCCACGAGAACTCTTTAGCCAAATGGAAACCCATTGAAAGCTGCTAAATATTGCATAAATCCGAATGGAAATCTTTGCAAACAAGAGACGACAATACCTCCCAATCCTGTGGGAATGTGATGTGGTCGGGAGGGGGCCAGCTTAATTTATCGCTCCGTCACCCCTTTTCCCGGCCTAAATAAATCTTAAAGCTCCCTACGATCCATGGTACAATTTTTTTCGTTTTTGAGGATTTATTTTTTTGTTGATTCAGATTTACCCTAGGCAATTTGACATCGGCAGGAGCCGAAAAAGAAAGAGAATAAGCAGGGATTTCACATGCAGAGTGTAGCAGGGAGGCTTTTCCTACTTAATCCAAAGAAATATGTCTGAGAAACATTTCGAGCCACTTGTGCGCTACTTTTGCTTACAAGCATATGACTTAGGGGCTGTTTTCGCTGATTCAGATAATGCAAATCTTTTTTAGCTATTTTTTTTGTTCACCTTGACGTCCTCAAGTGTGCTGTTCAGCAAGAAACATAACGAGGCCTGTCAACTGCACTCGTCACTTAAGTTGCGTTTAATAATGTCGCCTTTCTGATGCAGATTAATAAGATTAATGCACAGGCACGTAACTTTGCTTACTTTATGCCCCAATGCACTAAACGAATTTTTATCGAGTTTTTTTTTTCTCTATTAGATAATAAAATTTTCTCATTTCTCTCATTTGTCAACCATAAAAAAATTCAATATATCCCTTTATTATTGAAAAGCCAAATTTTAAACGCTTTTGTTTAGAAACATTCATGGTTTAACCGATTTTCAAAATTGTAGAATTTTGCTTGTATTTTAGTTGGTTTCGTCTTTTCTAAAATGTTTGGACATAAACGTCTTCTTTGTAAAAAAAAAAAAAACACGGATAATAAATGCTGTTGTTTTCACTCAAATCAAAATCCACCACCTTTTTTAATTCAAGATACGAGTCTCTAAATCAATTTTTCTGAAGGGGATGCAGTCAAAACAGTCAAAAGCAAGAAACCGGTAAAAATTATTGAAATACCAAAATTTTGTTATTAAGATTAATAACATGATAAAAAGTATATAGTTCTTTAGTTCTAGTTATATTGTTCATTTATTTATATTGTCCTTGACAATACGATAACTCAAGCCACAATTGTCTGAAATTAAAAGACCAAATATTTTCTTAATCATAAATCTAGGAGTTTTAAAATAAAGCATTAAGCGTTTTAACATAAATCATAAATGTGTTTAACTTGAGCAACTGTTTTAATTAAAAATTATTAATATTATTATATTATATGAATATATATATATAACGTTTAAACATTTTATGTATTTTAATACTGGGTACTGGTCATCTACCTACCTATCTAATGGTATAATCTAGTATAAAATTACCCAAACACTTAACGTGTTTTAATAATTTAAAAATCCGAAAATGCTTTAAAATTGGTCATCGAAATTTAAACACTTCAACCTTTGAAAACTAAATATTTCAGAGTTTCAGATTGATTTATTATATAAATTTACAGTGTATACGAATATATTCATAATTTCATAATTAACCAAAAGGTATCTAAAATCATTGAAATTTTGCCTGCTAAAAAATATTCTTTTCGTGACTGAATTTCGAATCCCTAGAGAAACTTTTCCAAATAAGATATATTCGTATTTTTTTCCAGAATAATGCATTAATCAAATTCAACGAAACGCGGAAGAGGCTTTAAAAAACGGAAGCACGTAAACTTCTGTGACTGTTCGAAATGTCTCGTGAGAATCGAGAGAGCTCTGAATGGCAGTGGAAGTACACTTTGCATAAATATGATAAAATTTAACAACGAACCCATAAATTCCATCAAATCCACTCGCTTTGTTATAAAAATATTGAAATGGAAATGGAAATCGCGGGCAAGGCACAGAACCATTTAAATACTCCTCGCCCAGAATAATGTACACCTTCTAAAGGAGTCTGCCGTGAATTTCTTTGGAATTCAATACCTCACAAAAGATTTTGCCTCCCATGGGGCGGTAAAAGGGAAATAAAAAACGGCTCCCCATATGTGGCCGAGGTTTGCCTGATTTTATAAAGTTCACTTACCGAGATTTTTACGTTTTGTATAATTTTCCAATTTACCCGATTCATGTCATCCGCGTTGGACGGGGGAAGAAAGCCCGGCGAAGTGGCTGCTTCTGCAATTCACACTCCCCGTTGCTCCTGATAGCCGGGAGCGCCCTCCATTCCGGGAAGCGGGAAGTGCTTAACAAAACGAATCCCAAGGAGAAACTTTTTTGGCTTGAGATAATCGAGGGATTTGGCAGGCTTGCTAAGTTTTGTCACGTCCTTTATGTTTATGACTTTTAGCCAACCCCATTGTTCCTGTCGTTTCACTCGCCTGCACCTTAATCGGGCGCGTATTCCTACTTATCCTGATTATTCGAAGGTTTAATGTCCGATTTAAAATTCTAGTTGGATCAGAACTGGGGGCTCGACTTGATGAGAAATTCCGCCGATAATAATGCCATAAGCGATACTCCCAGCCCGGAGGAATATCGTTTACCAATGGGAACAAAGGCGTCACCAGCTGCTCCTTTTCCTGGGGGAGAAGATGAGTTTAAACTTAAAGACGCCGTGACAAGGGTGGAGCGGTTTCCATTTAAAAGGAATGCACAAACGAAGCTTTCCCCGGAATACTAAACAGCTCGATTCCATGCGATTTCCCAATGCGAGTAGAAGGTACCTTCTTTCTATACACTCTTCGCATTTTATCTTTACTTTAAAATTATCTCGTTCTACTTTCCCGGGTATCCACCGAGAGCCCTTCTGTCGCATAATTTTGTTTGCAAAGAAATGCTGTTGGGACTTGTTGCAACAAGCACCCTAAATAACAAAAATAATGTGAGGACTTAAAAAATAATTAGCGTGTAATTCCGGATTACACTAATTAAGGTAACTTTATGTATTTCAAAAACTAAGTAATTGCACCTTTCGTGTGCAGCATAGTTAATTTTGAATCCATATTGGCTAAACAAGATGTTTTTATCTGAAATACACAAAAAATAAGGGATGAAAAGACATAATTTATGTTCTCTCTAAAAATTAGGTACTCCTGATACCTCAAACAATAATTAACCAATTCTAAAGGTCCAAAGCTTATGTATTTCGTATCTAATTGCAGAAATCAGCTCAGATCAGAATTTTATTAAGAGTATTTACTATATAATAACTTCACCATTCCTGAATCAAACATTTTGATTTTATTTATTTTGGATAATTACAATGAAAGTTATTCTAATTTTAGGGAACTCAAATGTCTAAAATTTGGAAAATAATCACTGGGATATTTTGCAGTTACAGACGTACTTTAAAGAGAATTTTCTTTATTATCTTTGCCATTTTATCAGTCTATTATGTAATTTAGATTATTATTTTAACCAATTAAACTAAATCTTGGTTGTAAAAATGCAAAATTGTTGAAAAATAGTTGAATTTTAAACAAAATGTTAATTTCGAGTTTGTAGGAGTCGTGTGCCGATAGTGTATCATCCCTAATATGGAATTTTATAATTATAATTATTATATTAAAAGATATTTTGTTTTAAATTTCGTGGTAACATAATGTAACTATCAACATCATTTTGAAAACTATAAATCTTTCATCCAACTGTGTTTTGATTATTTTTGAAAATTTCTTAAAAAATGAATCTTAGGAAATATTTATTACGTGGTATTCGTACTAACTTCGTTAAGTAAATATTATAATAGATAAAAACTTTAATTTTAACAAATTACAAGCTTGCTTCTTGCCATTTCGATTAATTGTCTAAATTATTTATAAATAACTTTTTAAAACTCTTTTGCAGTGCAAACAATGTAAGAAATACTAAAAAGTCTTAAATTTTGTAATATAAAGTACCATTCTTATTTCATTCATTTGGGCTTGTATTTTAAAGCTTAAAACGTTTCGAAAATTCGTTATACAACCAAATATCAAATAGTTGGATAGCTGAATAAAAGGTATGCTGCTATCACTTTATTATTTAATTAATTGCTAATTTCTGTTACAGCATTTAACAACGATTATAATTTTACATGCACGACGTTATTAATATTAGTAGTTCGCCCCTTGTACATCAAAATTGCATAGTAAAGAGTTTAATTTTACGTACTTATGTAAGATCAACTTCCAATAATAATAAGGTCACCTTCAAATAATATAATAATAATAATAATAGTAGATAAATAAATGTTAACTGTACCATTGAATGTTTTTAATTGCAGGAATTTTAATATACATAGTCAAGGCAACTTAGGAAGAAAGTCTCCCGTGATTAATTAATAAATGAAAAATCTTAAGAATTCCCTTTGGTCGGCTTAACAAACTTAAAGAAGTCTGCTAATTTACTCAGATGGATATCGTTAAAAGAAGCCCCTCCTCATCGCTCCTGAACCAGAGCCTTTATAAAACAGGCACGTTGGAAGTGCTTCGTTAAATGGACCAATTCAAAGCGGATTAAATGGTCCAAGAAAGACACATAAACTTTCAAGCCCTAATAATCTTAATTGGCATCCATTAGAAATCGGGCAAGGGTCTACGCTTCGCAACTCAAGTCGTTTTAGCAGCCTAAAGGGCAGTCAAAAGGAAATTGCCACCCTGAGAAGGGTTCCGCAGGAAAAAGTGGTCTGCAATTAATTTCTTGCGAGACCGAGCACTGATTTTAAGTACTCGCTTAATTACAAAGATAAGTAATAACTTCCTCTGCGGTATTGCCTACATCTACCAATATAATTGTCCGAATTGAATTTATTTTTACGTCCGCATCAAGAAAGTGCAGAGCCGTTTATTTTACTTTCTTAGATTCAAGCTAATCCTCGAAAAAAAAGAACTAGTTAGAGTTTTCCGTCTCATTTCTGGGAATTAATTTAAAAAGTGTTTACGGTTCACAGACAACGATGGGGACAAGATTTAGGAAGGGTCGTTTCTTAGGAAAACTTTCGCGGAAATAAATAGAGAATAAGGCAAAAACATTTGAAGAAACTAATTAGACAACAAGAGAAGCTTGTAATGAAAACATGGCCCGAGAATAAGTCCCGCATACAGATGAGCTGTGAGATTTGTGCCCGTCCTAACGAAACTCAAAACCTTCTGCTATCTTCCTCCTTACTATTTTTCCTAGGTTCATTCAAAGTGGGTTTTTGTCGGTGGCTCGCTTGCTTAGTATTCCTAGCTGGAGCTGAGACATTTCAAGCCCCTGGAGATCTCCAGTTATATTATCTGCCGCAGCGCTGGATATATGCAAATGAATCTGATAGATGCGACGAAGTGGGCAGAAACGTATGTCGTCTCGCGAAGAAGGGTGCGATCTCTTTGGATTTGTACGCATTTTACTTACAATTTACGACGAAGTGGTCTTCTTTTCAATTTACGACCAACTCATAAATTGCGAACTTCCCTTACTCACTTCCTTAAAGCCATTTGCTGAATGTTTATTTTGACTCGAAATTAGTACCTTCTTGAAGCACCGCATGATTTTGTTGTCACTCATCAATCAACGCTGTGGCGAGATAATTACTCACCTGCCCTCCGCATACGATGATACAGCGCCGCATTACTTTTGCGCAAATGTGACTTAATGGAAAAAGCCTCTTTTGATAAATTCATCTTCAACTAATGAAAACAGAACTCCACGGAGGCCGTTCGCTGCCTCGGCGGATTCAAAAGACGTCGGCGCAAGTACCACATCATTTGCAGGAGCTGCCATCAAGTTGGCCGTGATTGATTACTCCTTGAATAATTTAATTGCAGCTTCAAAAAGAAGCCCGGCGCAGTGCTGCCTGCACGCAGGCAAGGGTATAATTACGAATTTAATTGACCTCCTAAATGTTCTGGCATTGGACAGGAGTTTAGATTTAAAAGCGATGCCAGTCTTAATGACGACATAGGGATCTATCTTAATTCCCTAATGACCTTCGGGTATTCTGGTGCAACTGACGCTTTCTTCCCCTTTTAAATAAGTTTTCATAATTTAATAATTGAACCCCTTTTCAGTTTTGGCTCTAATTTGCTTGCCTTTGCCACCCTTACTCTTCTCAACGAGTTAAATTGTTTGGGATGACGGATTAAGCACCGTGTGGAGTGGAGTGGAGAGCATGATGCTTCTGACAGGGATGTAATCCGTCATAATTAAATAAGCAACCAAAACTCCCTACTTTGTTTAATTTTGTTAAAAAATATGAAAACATTGTACTCATTGTAAGATGTTTTCACTACAACGCGTCAGGTATCAAATTACGTATTAAGAAAACATTAGAATTATTATTTTTTTAGTGCTTTTTCTTTCAAATTTATCAGTCAATGACCAGAATGTCGCAAATGAAATGCATTCATAATTATAGCGTCAACAAAAAGTAAATAATTTCTGCAAAATATTAACCATTTTATAATTATATATATGGGTATACACCACCTATAAAAAAGTATTGTTGAGGATAATCTTGTTGCATAATCGGCATTGCAAGTGTCTAGCAAATTTCTTTAAAACTTTAATCCTATAGCGACCATTAAAGATTTTAGCAATTGTATGTATGTATGTATATTTATTTATTTAAAACAAGTGTTTAAAATAAAGTACTATGTACGAGGTCAATTTGATAAGTTAGTGACTTTTTTTCGGCATATAGTGCCCATCAATAAAATATATTTCGCCTCGCTAAATTTTTGAAAGACATATTTCATTTATGAAAGGCATTTCAGAGTGAGGTTCAAACATTTTAATAACTTTCACAATTTCAATGTGGAAATAAATCTTTCTTCTTTGGCTCAATTTCGGGCTGTTCAAGGGTCTTCGTGCAAAGACACTTCTCGTTTCTAGTCCTGAAGAAATTTGAATTTATACCCTTGCTCCAAGTGAAATTTAAAGTGGTTGCAGTTGCAGACTGAAGCGGCATTCTTCTTCGTTTGTGAATTAATTTCTGATCTGGACTAAGAACCGTATGACTTCCACCGCAGTATCTTCTCTTGGGCTCGCAAAGACACTTGACTTCGAAGTTCTGCAGCGGTGGAAGCATGGGTACGGGGTATTTGAGCTGATTTATATCAGCGTCAGCGGTGCACGTAATGCACCTTGCGTCCTGGAGCAAGCGTATTTTGACAGCGGCGGCATGCGCTGTCAGCTTGTTTTTTATGAGATCGTTCAATTTCTTTTGAATGATCTCCAGTTTGCAGTTGATGTACTTCTTCAATGAAGTCACCTCACAGCTATCGGCTTTAACGTCCATCATCAGTTGAATCTCCTTGTGAGCCTGTTCCCATTCGATCTCGTTGCGCATCAGCTGCTCCAGGACTTGTACGATTCCGCTCGATAGATCATCCTGGACAGATTTGAAGAATTCTAAGGTAACGAGTTTCAGCAGTTCATCACGGTTGGCTTTTTCCACGAACAAGTAGTCTATTTCCTCCCTGTCAGCCTTTGTCGTCTTCAGGAATTCAGTTACTTCATTGAATTTTTCGAACTGCTCGTGCACGATCTTCTTCCACAGATCGAATTTTTCCATTCGTTCCCAAAGGTCTCGAACTATTTTCAGGGTTTCTAACTTCATTTGAATTTCTTGAATCCGTTTATCCATGTGATGCGCATATTCTGTTACATCGTCAACTAGACTTTTAAAGCAAGCTACCTCTTTTCTGAATTTTGATATTTGATGAAAGACGAAAGTAACTCTCTCATCTAACGCAGTTAAAGCTTCTTTGGTAGATAATTGAGACAGCACATTTTTCAGATCTTCTGTTTTTGCTACTCTGTCATCAATAGATTGAAGATTTTCACCGATAGTTAGGATATTCTTTGCCAGATCAGAAAAATAACGATTATAATCCTTTTGCAAAGGTTCAAGAATTTTTGTAAAGTCGCATCGTTGCGGTCCTTTACTATTTACTTCTGCAGTTAATTTAAGTTCAGTTGATCCAGTTTTATTCGTTAGCATTTGCAGCTTTTTGTCGATTTGGTCATATTGGTCAAGAGATCTGAAAATCAAATTTGAATGTTTCTCAATATTTTTCTCTATATTATCAATCTTTGCATTCATAATGTCTCGATCGCGATAATATTCTTTTTGCATACAAGAGGTATTTTCCAATTTTTGGATGTTCGAAATTTGAACAAGGGTGTCAATTTCTTTTTCTACGAAATTGACAGGCTTAAGTTGTAAATGTTTTACATCAATCGGCTTCCGGTTGCCACCTGTCAGGACTTCAAATATATTCATCTCAGCTAGCTGATTCATTCTCAGATCATCTTCAAAATTGTAGCCAGGTGTTGTTGTGGTCACAGAAAAGACGGTTCCTTCCAACTGCAATTTAGTCACAATTAGCTTAAGAAGTGCCGGAAGAATGTTACAATGTTCGGCTTTCGGCGACTGGCACAGATTAATTGCTTGTTCGATATTCAAAATTTTAGTTACTGTTGTCATTTTGGTTTTATAATAATTATTTGTTCGTTTAAATATTTCTTGCGGAGCACGAAAATAATACTAATGAAATCAAAAAAATATATTCAGTGTCTTTGACATATAAGGCGTAGTATTCTTCGGTGCGTTGGATTAGTTTAATTTGATCCTACGCGGTTCTTGTGTATTATTTATTTTATTTCATACCTATTTTAAAGGCAATTTTTAAAAACTCGAAAAAGATATGTTGAAGATGTACATTAGGAAAAAATATCATCAAAAATATATCATCTTTTCAAATCATATATGCATATACAAATTCAAGTATCTTTTCATAGTCCAATTAAAATGGAGTCAAATCAAGTTTAGCAATTCGTTGAATTTAAACCGCTGTTCAAGGCGCTATAATCCCCCTACTTTTATTCAACCATCATCTTGAAAAGAATGGTACACCTAGCACTTTAACCGAAAAGTGAGTTTGAATGTTTGTATGATTGTAATTTTTATAATCATTGTGTAAAAATAAATCGAAGAGGTAAGGTTTGTATAATTCTAGCAAATTTTGTTGTAAGATACAATAATAAGAAAAGTTTGACTATTATAAGTATATTTTAGTACAAAAGCTTTAGTATGGTTGAATTAATAAGACATATTAACTTTTAATCTTTGCACAAATATACATATATATAATTGAGTTCATGGATTTGTTTTTTGCTATCAAATACCACATATAAAATGGCTTAAACATATGCTACGGCACACGTATATAGCGTAGTAGAACTTTTCGCAATTTTAAAACACTGCCATTGTGCCTCCATAAAAGGGAAACAGTAATCCTCAAATGTTGAGAGTGTTGTAGGACGATAACGTCTGGGTATTAACAGTCAATTTTATAAATCCTCTCTAAATACCCCCTTAAATTGAAAAATTGTGTGTTTGCAACACATGTTCTCGAGCATGTCGGGTGAAATCGGTAGCAAGTCCACTAACACTTTGTAATAGGCTCAATAATTGTACCAATAATCGTAAAAGACTAACAGCTTTCCCGATCTCGGATGTTGCGGATTGGTTTTCCTCGCATTTCCAGACACCCCTCATAATTGTTACAATTTTAAATTGCCCTTTGACTTTGTGTAGTTTTGGCGATTTCAGCAAAAAGGGAGGATTATTACACATTTCAACAACATCAAAAGAATGCGGAGTATTAGAAATTATTGAAGGGATGGAAAATTACTATTAAAGCACATTTCATGCGTTGCGTTGTGTTGCGTTGAAATTAACAATTCTGAACGGGTGGAGCTAAATTTATGCTACTTGGATTAAATTGCACTTTTTTGTTGCATATAAATAAAGCAGTCAGATACAATTATTTTACCTGTATATATATTATGTAATAATTCTTATTTTTAAGAAAACAAAATGAATATATTATGCCTTATACTTGTATAAAACAAATAGTGTTTATATTCATATAGCAGATATAATAAAACAAAAATTAAAGTTAATGTGGAGAAATTGATTTAATTTTAAATTGTGCTTACTATAGACTGATCCTGTAGAACCTGTTTAGATATTCAAGGTAGAAGGAACACAAACAAAGTAAACAAGATGTGGATCTGATGCCACTTAAGACCACCACTCCTTATCTGTAAGGGTTTTTTATATCAAAGTAAAACTCGAAGGCAGTGCTTTTTAACTTCATATCGCAAATGCTCGCAACAAAGCCCAAATGCCTAATTAATTACGAAACAATAACGCTGTTCACCTAACGC
Organism: Philonicus albiceps; assembly: GCA_963969385.1. Taxonomy (NCBI): domain Eukaryota; kingdom Metazoa; phylum Arthropoda; class Insecta; order Diptera; family Asilidae; genus Philonicus; species Philonicus albiceps. Next base: position 37,397,368 of record OZ017773.1, read on the forward strand.
CTTTGGAAATATTCCCTTTTCATTAAACGTACAATGCCCGTGGGTCTTAAACCTCAGTGCGCCGACCAACCACACCTGAGTGCAGTTTTAATTGCCGGTAATTAAATTAAAGTAAACACCAGTGGGCTGCAAAATGCGGCTGGTCAGACCCATGTGAAATATTTTCGCCTATGGGCGGAATCTTAAGAAGTTTAATAGCTTTCAACTGCCACCGCAGTTCGAAGCGCTGAGAACGGAACCTCGAAATGCGATTTTTTTTTCATATGCGAACATATTTCCTTCTTGGATGTCTAGCAATTAATTTCCCTTTTTAATTTGCAGCGTTATTGCTGTTCTTGGCAGTGGATGCGTTCCTTTTTTCAGTCAGTTTCTTGTTTAACTCGATTGCATCCTCTTTCTGTCTTTGGTACCATCGTCATTCCAAGCATAAATAAAAATTCCCGGGAGCACTAATGAAATGCGGTAATTTTTGTTTGTTCCATCTTCACTGTCTGTCTGGGATCGTTCGACGATAGATATAAAGACATCTTTACTGCTTCAGGAGTCATATCGTTTTATTGCGAGTCAATCGGGCGGAGCGATCAAAATTTTTATTATTGCCTCTGATTACTCCGTTTTCGTGAGAGAAAAGATTCGTTGACCTTGAACAGCGCTGTGATTTTGTTAAATCCCTCCCGTAATTAATTTTAGGCCTAAGAGTAATAACCTGGGCCTTCATTGTTTATCACCGAGGTGTTGGTAACCCGCTGCGTTATCTTGAAAGGTTAATTTTCCCCAATAGACAAGAGTTGAATCAACTTTTAATTCCTCAGAGGTATACCAAAGCATTTCTCTCCAGGGGGCACAGCGGCATAATTTTTATGTGTGTGCCACCCAAGATGGGAACGAGGATAATTTGGCCGATCTCAAACTGCGATAAGAGCGAAGTGGTGATTTCCAAATATTCAATAATTTGCTTTCTTTAAGTCTACGGCACGAGGGCTTCCAGATGCCTTGCGGAACACAAAAATTTGGTTTGACTATACCGTCTTTAGGTCGTAGACCCAAACACACTCTGAAATATGTAAGAAAGGGAAAAGGAATAGGAATGTGCTTTTGACTTCCCCAAAACTTTGTTAAAGAATTTTAATTTAGGTTGCCAAATCATATCCGAATACATTTAATAAATTCGTTCACTCTTACTATGATCCCAAAGTGGAGGGGATAGGCCATACAAAATGTTTAAAGAATAACTTTGGCAACAAAGAAACAATACATTTTTTATTAGGGAAATATATATTAAAAAAAAACAAAATTCATATTAATTCATATATTATGTTTTACAATGCGTAAAGTTTTAACTTTGTAAACATTCTTAGAAGTATTTAAAATTCAGATCCGTTCAAATTATCATGCAGCAATCAGTTCCAGCTCGTAGTGTTTACGTTACAGAATTTAAGCATGGTTTCATATTAACATACAACCAGACTTCTGGCAAAAGATGTTAACTTTTTTAAATGTTAGAAGTAACAAAAGTAACTTAGGTACATAAAATATAAGCACAAAATATTAATTTTAAGTCTATAAGCAGCTTAAGGACATAATTTCCTAGTAAAAACATAGGTAGATATATATTTAGAATAGTTTTCTTGTTTTTAGTTCGATCCTTTGAAAACTATTGTTGCTAATGAGATTATATTAAATTTATGGTAGAAGTAAAATTATACTTGATACCCCAAATACGAATAAGCCTGCCAGAAAAGTATTTTGTATTAGACTGCGTTAGCTACGGTGTAGTACTTAATTATCAGATGAATATTCTTGGCGATTTTATTACTGATCACGATACCTTTGATGTGAACTATCGTTTAAAACGCCGAAAAGGCTAGTACCTTTGGAAACGATTGGTGCATTATAATATGAGCCGGTTATATTCGTACGTTAAAACAAAGTAATCATAGGTTTGTATGATAGTTATATAAGTTTATTATACTTTTTTTAAGAAAAGGTTCAAAGTTGTAATACATAATTTTTATTTCACTCGTCTCAATTTCCAATTCAAAATTAGTAGATATTAAATATAATGACACTTTTCTTTCATATATATAGCTAAGTGTGGCGAGTGTCTATGAAAGCAATTTTATACAATTGACAATACTTTTAAAATTAAATTAAATCGAATGATTTAAGGGAAAAGGTATATTTCCCTAAAATGTAAATTTTTACAAAATAAGCCTAAGTCGGTTTTATATAACATTTCCTCTACTATAGATTTGATTAGTTTTAGTCATTAAATATTAAACATGGTGGTCCACACATTAGCAATAATAATAAACCAATCAAAAGTTGATAGGCATCATAATTAAAGTGATAAGACTTCCAAGAAGTACGGTTTCATTTCGTGTAATAACATTAGTAATGAAATTAGCAATTAACTTTCAGTTGGCGTGACCTCATAATTACATTTTATGATTTCGAGAATTATTTCTCAGCTATTGTAACAACTATTAAAAAGTTAATATATATCAAATGTCCAAATATTTAACTATAACCCAAACGAGTACTAAAACGTGTAATGTATTGCAATAGATTTTTAATGGTCTTGGTCAATAACTCTGGGCATAATAAAGTCTATTAGCGGCGGACTGTTTATTTCTCGATTTCTATTTGTGCTGGAGGTTCAATCATAAATAATGGAAATATTTACGAGGTGGCAAATTATTTTCTTGTGCTCCAGTTCGCCAGGCATGTTTATTAAAATCATAAATTTATGAAAGCGCAGAAAGTGGTGTGCGCTTGATATAGGGCCGTAAAAGTCTCATTTGGTGTGAGAGATATTTTATCGATTGTTTATGCTTAAGTGCGGCTTTTCTGGTTATAAAGTATGTTTAGCTATAATCCGTCGTAAATAATTTGCCCGTCCCTAAGTTGTTCCAATTAAAAATGATTAGACCTAGATGCAGCGAGCTGAATCAATTTGCAATAATTGAACTAATTTCCTTCTAGCGGGTGTCGACTGTCGGCTCGACCGGCTTTCACTTCCCCCCGGCCCCGTTTCTTGGGAAAGACGTATCCTGGGGCCCTGGGTCCAGAAAGGTTTCCCGGGAAGGAGCTTATAAAGTAGCAGACAACCGGGGCAAATAACTTCGCACCAAAAGAAATCGCCCGTATTTTTCACCGGGGCCCCTACTGTCCAGAGTTTGCGGAGTGCTACGGGCCCAGCTACAAGGTGGAAGAACTCCCCAGTACATCACATTCGCATTCAGGCCCCATCGTCGTCTATCTTTGGTCGTCATCAAGAAACCTCGTCACGTCTTGTCTTTTGCGCTGGGACGTTGCCTGCGGGAAAGCCCGGCTGCAGGGGAGGAGGATATCTTAGGAATCTGAGAGTACAGGACGCGTTTCTAACTCTCGGGGGAGGGGGGTTAGACGAATCTATCATCCTGTGACAGGTGCACTTAATTTGTTGGGTTCGTGATGGCGCGTGGGAGAGCGCATGGAACACGACCAATTCCTTCGGTGTTCTTCAAATCTAACGCATATTTGTCCGGTGTTATGCGCAAAAACGGCTATGCAACTCCTGTGCGAGCGCACTCACCTGACACCTTCGAGTGTACTTGCTTAGAAAAATTAATGAAACTGTCTGAATTCGATTGCATCGGCTGTGGTGGCGGTGTCGCATAGAAAACCATCAGAAAAACCCACAAATGCAACTCGTAACATTTCCTTGATTTTGCTGTCCAGTAAATCAATTTCGTGATGCAGTGAGCAGTTGCTCTCACAGATGTCACCATGAGTGATGATCTGGCCCACGTCCGGGCAGCTCTTGAACCTGTTCTGGTTTTTTTCCCGAGTAAGTGGTAGCCCCGCACCTCGCAATCTTCGAGCAATCTTCATCTTTCAGAATACAGACGTCCTGCGGTACTGTTACTGCAACTTGCCGCCGCGGAGGCCCCGATTTATGTACACCATCTCGGCCGATTATTTCATTCAGTTCGATCCGCACGAGAAATAAATCATCTGCGGCGGTCCATTTGTAAATTGAGGGAAATTCGATCACAATGAGGGCCGATTTAAAATTACTTCCGTGTGGAGAAATATCATTTATGCTCCTTTCTCGCTGTAATCGCTCGAAATTCAAAAGTTGAATCGAATGGGCTCTAGATTTTAAATTGTAGCATGTAAGCATATACTTTGATGCTAAATTAGAAGAAAAGAATGTAAAAGGCGTAGGTATTTAAAAAGTTCCGAGAAATAAATAGCACTATATAATTAAAAGGAATTGCGGATAATTAGCTATATTCGTTGTCTTACGGAACCATTGAAATGCATATCATCAAATTGCCTAGATATATAAACACTTTGCGTGAAAAACTTAATCCAAAAATTTATTTAGTTTAAGGTTTGATGTTTGGATGTTCGTTTCGTATCACGTAGAACTTATAGTAAATATTTAATATTCAAATTAGCATCAAATTGTAATGACTTTTATCCAGTTTTAGGTGAAAATTAAACCTAAGAAATGTTCAGTTTAAGAGTTGAAGTTTTGAATCTCTACAATTTCATGCGTTTTTGAGGCAAACTCCAAATTCTTATTCTGGTAAACTAATAATAAGCTTCAGTTCAATATAAAATTATTTATTTTACAATTTTTATTAGAATTTAATTCTCAAATTGCTTTCTTATTTTTATGCAATTTTTCTAACTAGGTAAAAATCATTTTTGAAATGAAAACAGATTTTAAACGTTCATACTACTTTTAAAATTAGAAGAACTTTATATTGCTTACCATAACTTTTGTACCGTTGTACCACCGTTTTTAATTTCCTATTGTATATATAAAGAATACCTTTACCATTTATGCGGTTTTGTAAAAAAGGTACACGTTCAAAATAAAAGTTCTGTGTTGGAGTAAAAAGAAATCCATACATACTTCTATAGGTTATATGTTACTTTAAAGATATTAAAGCATGTAACGAAATATAATAATTTTAATTGGGTATTTCTTGCATACTTGTATTGCTGAATTGTCTTTTTTTTATCTCATAATCTTCATTTGTGGCTGCTTTCGGCACTAACGCTTAATCTTTGAACGCATTAATAATTTTCATAACTGTCCAATATTTTTCAATTGGACGAACATTTGGTGTATTAGGAGGTGTGGCTCTTTTTGAACATAAACAATACACTTGATTATAGTTGTATTTACATTTTTTCCACAATTTTGAAAGTCATACTTGCTGGTTTTTACCATTCGTGCACAACTTCTTCACGAACAGAACTGCTGGAATGCTGCATTTCCACTAATTTATAAGTAAATCGAACTAAGTTCATTGCTTTTCGTTACAGGCTTAACGTTAATCCTTCAGGAGTTAAATTTCATCTTACCTATTAAAACTAGGTAGTAAATGAATTAAGTTATTTGAGACACCGATAGAAGCGTCAGAGGTTGCATTTTGAAATGAGATTTTCTTTACCATATAATCCAGCAATATCGTCTTCAAGACTTAGAACAGATTAAGTACGTGCACTTAACAAAATATCGATTAGTGGTGGAATGGGGGAAGAGGATATTCGCTTCAAACGATTCTCGATTTGTAAAATGTTCAAAACACGTTTTTCGAATTCTGATTTTATAATGAGATTTTATTCCAGTCCAGTTATAATAAGAAAATCATGAGAAGCATTTAGTTGATTTAAAAAATCGTTTAAACTCATGTTAAAATAATTAGAAACCTAAAGTACGTCTCTCCTTTTATCATTATTCATAATAAGGAAAAAGAACTTGCTTGCAAATAGGTGGTTTTATTAATACTAAAAAATAAAAGCACATACTTGCAATACCACAAAATAGATAAATAAAGGAAATACCATAGTAGCTGTATTGGAAAAACAAAGTAAGATTATTGCAACATTATGGTAATTTAGCACCAGTTAAAAAGTATCGCGATAACTATCGTAAAAACCAATTGTAAAAACTCCCTCCAGAATATAATATTACATTAAATGAACCTGCGATCCTGGTCGTACCCTCGAGAATTCCAAAGCGTGGTCAAGCAAGCCGGTAGACGTTGAACAAGGCAACATGCATTTTTTCATAGTGTGTTTCTCGGGCTAGAAACGAGTTTTTCTGTCTTTCTGGAATTGTAGAGACACATGTTAAGAATGAAATTAACCTGCAGCGAAATGTCTTTGATTTATGATAGTAGGAAATAGGACTGTCCCCGCACGTCCTCGTCGTTTCGAAGCCAACTCGTGCCATACACCATCGCACCCCATTGCATTCGTCCTCATGGCTTGAGTACGTCTTAGATCCAATTTTTCTTTATTGATCAGAAATTGTTCAGCGCTGAAGGAGATATCGCGGAATTACAGGTAGCACTGGGCAGCGCAGATATTTTAAAGGCATCGAGGAGGAAACGTGTAATCACCACGGCAGTCTTTGGTGTTCATGGTGCTAACTTAATTGCATGCTGCTGTATGGTGTCAGCGTTTAATCGATTCTCAGGGAACAGCATAGAAAATAAATGGACATTTATTTATTGGAAGTCCTTGCGGCCTGATTTACGGGTTATGGAAAGAATTAATAATTTTAATAATTAATGCGACGAGGTGGGCAAGTCTCTGCTTAAGGGACACATTAAGTGGCGCGAAGTGGAACATTATTTTTGCATTTGTTATCCCCGTGTAAAAGATGATTTAAAAATTCCATAAAAGGGGACGTGCATTTAATAAGGTTGCAGTTTTATGATTTGTGGTCAGGAATTCAATTTGCGACCATGTAAAGCGATGTAATTAATGGATTTATTATTGTGCGTTCAAAGTACTTCGCAACATATAATAGATGTCTATGGAGGGTGGCAATTTTTTATTGTTTGCAAAAGTAAGGTGCAATTGGAAAATAGCCATAAGAAATGTTGAATGGACAGGTGTACAGTACCTATATATTTTAAATGTATATTTAACGATTCTTTTTTGGGCAATTTTAATGTTTGATTTCTTCAACTGAGTTGTGCATATAAGTTAGCCACTTGGGATGTTATCTGGAATAACATCTGCATTAAAGTTATTGTAAAGACATTAAAGATTGCTTTTTTGATGTTTGCCCCTTATAAACAGTGGCGTTCACAGAAATAGCATATGCACTTTGATTTTCATTTAAGGAGTTTATAAAACATTTCTAGGATTAGAATTATTATAAATAAAATCAATTTAAGTAGTTTATAAAACATTTCTAGGATTGTATACATGGGAAAAGGTAAATACTGCACAGCAGATAAAAGAGAATCCATTTTCAGTATGAAAAAAATGGGCATACCATTTCTGGTATTGCTAGATTGCTAGAATTGTTCCAGAAAGCTTGTGCAAAATGCTTTAAAGCGTGTAGAATTAGAGCGGACTACAATTATGATTCCAATCTTGAATATTTAAAATTAAAAAAAAAATCTAAAGCGGGGGATTCGTGATAGTAATAAATTAAAAATTTCATCGGTTGCTGTAAATTTTTAATCTTAGTACGTTCTTAATTTGCAGCGACAATATCATGGGATATTATTTTTGTACAAATACTAATAGTATAAATATAACGTCCGCTACTTTAAATTAGACATATTTATTATCTATCTATAAATGATTGTTGATAATTTTGTAGATCTTAAGTTTTCTTGCATGTATTTTTATGTACTATACAATTTTATTGGAATATTTCATAAACAAACATTTTTATCAGTTTGTGAATATTAAAAATCTTTGAATTCTAAATTGGTGAATTCAAAGATCAAAAGCAAAGTTACCATTATAAATTAAATTATAGACATTACTACTATTTGTTTTTACTTATTTGTGCATTATATGACCCTTAAATTTATATGTTGCTTTTACGATAGTTGCAAGCCAGAAATTGGAAAAGGTGCAATAATAAATAGATGCAGTCCATAAATGGTGTTATATTTTACAACTTCTTGTGTAATCCTATTAGCACAAATAAAATTTAATATTTTATGAGAAGCAATAGATAACTAGATATAATTCTCAGTCTGCGTAATTTTAACTGCATCTGATGCCTTCACGGCTTCCATTCGAGGAATTAACTTAATAAAATTAAAGAAATTACACTTCGCAGATGTGAAAAAGGAGATAAGTTCATGCAAGAAAAGTGCTCATTCATATCTCAAAAACCGGACATGGGGTCCGTGCGAGAATAAATTTATAATTCCAGTCTTCGCATACCTAATAAACTGCTATAACAAATCATGTTGTAATCAGGTTCGTAGTGTTTCTTTTTTCGGGATAATCTACTGAATTTCGCACATACATAATTGATCAGTTTATCCTGCTGAGACGAAGCAATCTCCTGTCGAGATTTGCGGACTGCATGAATCTTTGCTTAGGACAGAATTATTAGAAATAAAAGATCAATGCGCACATATAAAAATTACGTAAATCTTGGTTTACGTTTTGCCAGCTGAACGTTTCTTGGCGTTCGACCATAATTACGACAGATTCCTTCCGGAACAACTTATGATACGAAAACCATGTTGTGCCAAACGTAATTATAGCAAATGTTGTTTTCTTAAATTATATAGGGGTATTCTATTTAAAAATAATCGTTTTTCCTAAGTAGAGTTGTAACAAAAGCATTTCTGTGTATTAAGTACTCTTCTTTTATATATAACTTTTATTGTTATCAACTCGTTTGCTCAAAAGTAACAGAAAGCAATTTTTGCAATTATATGTAGATTCGGATTCTTGCTAAGATGAAGTGTTGTTTCAGTAAAAAAAGTAACGTATAAATTCGATAATCTATTAATTTGATTTATTCTTGACTCCAGCAGTGTCAGTAGGTCGAAAGTTTCACTTGAAAATTTTAAATTGCAAAGAAGGCTGTGACTTTTTTGGGATTAATTTAAAAAACCGAAACGCTATTAGCTTTATGAACTTCCATACCGGTCAATATGCTATTTATTTAATAGTTAAATTAATATCAAATATATGTATTATTTGTACTTATTTAATAGCAATCTATCTTTAGTTGATTGTTACATCTGCTTCTCATGGGTTTATGTTGGTTCTCAGATGGAGGAGAAATTGCTCTACAGTAAATTATATGGATTTCATATTATATTTGAACGAGTGATTTATAATAAGTCATTAAAGTAACGAGTTTTGAATTCAATTATATTTTGGGAAAATCTACCTGCTGAAATTTAAATTCGATAAAGCTATTAGGTACTATCACATTTATCTAATAGCTCCTAAAACCTCCAATTTTTGGATAAAATTACGTTTTCGCTTAACAAGAAGTACATTTTGAATCTTAACTTAATTGCATCTCAGAAAAACGTCGCTTTTAGTAGTTAAAGTGTCTGATGCTTCATGAAATATTGCCACCTCCGTTCAGTCTGGTCATACATACCTTCTGAATCTGGGAAAATAAAACGATTCAGTCTTATGACGCCTGATAGGGTTTCGCGATAAGTCCGTTGATGAACAAAAAGCGCGCCGGGAATTAAGAGAATGGGAATTGGCTTAAAAGAGCCACACTTAGCGGCCAGAAACACAAAAACCCCTCTAGAAGATATAAATCAGCCGTGGTAGTTACACGTGTTTTCTTCCCCCTGTTCTCTATAGCCGCATTTACCTTAATCTCAATTTCTATATCTTTGTGCCGGCGTAAATCACTTTTGTCTGTTTTTGCCGCCCCATGCAAGTGGCTACTGCCGTTCAACATTTCGGGCTAATCCTCCCGGAGCCCGAGACTACGGCGGCAGAATGCAAGTCACCTAATTTTAATTTAATAATGTGTAACCTCTCTGGGAACTACCTATCTGATCCCTATCTAATTGCCGGTAAAAAGCGATGAATGGTGATTTTGCGGCAGTCGCTCATCACGTCAAAATTCGTGTGCGCATTTGGTAGCCGTTCATGTTTATGAAATATGCTCCGGCTGGGAAGTGATTGATTACCGCAGCATCTCTGTATCTAATAAGGAACTGATTGCATCCCTGCTTAAGGTGAGCCAGCATCTCAGCGCTGTCTTCCGAACCATAATTTACCTTTTTTTATGGCATCTCAAGATCCAAACGTTTTGTGCGGTATAGAAATTTATGAAATGTCGATTACCTCTCATTATAACTACCTGCCATCTTTGATATTTTCCAGATGTGTTTCCAGATAATATGGTTATTCTCTTCGAATTCTGTATAGATGCCGTTTTTATTAATTCAGATCATGTAGGTACTATGAAATTAACATGGATCACAAGTCACATTTTGTAAATATTGCGAAATTCAATGTATGTAAAATGCAAAATGAAGCAGATATTTTTCCTTTTCCCATATTTCGTTTTTTTTAAGGGAGAGTCTGGAAATATAATTAAATGGAAAACAAAGTAAGATAATTTACAGCCATAAAGTTAATTTTCTTACTCAAAAAACTTAAAAAAAGAATTATTTTCTTCTTCTGTGTAATTTAATTGCAATATTTAACAGTTCACAGTTTGGACAGAGGGGACAGTTTTTCCCTCATTATTAGTTTGCACATATTTCATTCGCTGACACAAATTTATTGGATTTCATATCAAGAAGCAATAAAAGAATTTCGGACCTTGGAACAGTTTGCGACATTTTGCACAGCAGGCGCCAAATATATTAGTCTTGTCCCCAAGACATAACTTTCTTCGGACGATGCCATTTCAAAGGATTAATAGAAAAGGAAGGAAATCTTCGCTAAGCTATTGATTTCTGCGTATGAGATTGGGGGAAGTTTGAGTATTTATTTTTTCTTAGCATATGTATTTTGCTTGTTTATGCGACTCAAGTGGGATTGATGGGTTGTGGAGAATGTGATAAATTAATAATTAATATTAATTTAATCTTAATTTTCTGTCGGATTCAACAAAATTTGGTCAGTTATTGCTCAGTTTTAATGTAATGTACTTTAAAATTCAAATGAGGCATGCAGTCATGTAAAATAATTCAGTATTAATGGGCGTCAACAGTTTTTCTCTGCTAAAGTTATTACGATTGAAGTCGTAAATATATCGTTTAATTTAATATTTAAACACGACACCTCAATTCAACATTATTGAAGGAGCGCATTTAATTGCTTCAAAATGATCATATTTTATATAAAAATTCTTCAAATCTATTGCAATCCACTCTTCATTGATCTTAAAAAGCCGCGTCCAGAATGGCAAATGATTTTACTGCAAACGCATCGTTTAAATTATGAAATGGATAATTGCAATTTAGGGATTAATTAAGGCTTATTTTATGTACTTAAATAAAAGTAATTTTGATATTATTCGAAGCTAATTTAACACGTTAATGTTAAATTTTTTCAGTCTTTATATTTTTCTAGCTAAATGTAGATTTGTTTTAAACAAAACAACATAACAAATTGAATTAATAAATATTATGATAGGTACATATATATTCCCGAATTTATTTTTTTGAAAACCATTACTGTGCCTTATTTGTCATTATGCGTATACGTTTTTAGTCATCCAATATTCGTAATCTTCAATCTGTCATTAAAGTACCCGGTCTATTCTCCTACATTTAGACACTCATTTGTAACCCTAATCCTCAAATCTGGTTATTCTAAACGTGTTACAAAGTATAGACCGATTTCAATTTCTAACAGATTGGCACTGGTGTTCGAAAAGCATACTTAGAGTTGGAGTTTACCACAATATTTGTCCATTCTGAGTGCCAAGCAATACGGCTTTTTCCCTGGAAGGTTTACTATTACCAACTTGGTATTATATACAAATATGATAGCTGCGGCGTTTGATAACGGGAAGCAAGTTGATTATATCCAGACCGATTTCGCTAAAATTTTTGATAGGATCTCGCATTTCTACATTTTTCAAAAGATGGCAGTGTTTGGTTTTCATAATAATTTAGTAGTATGGCATCTTACCTTAGTTGCCGTTCTCAGATGGTGGTTATGAATGGTTACCAGTCTTGCTCTTTTGCGCAATCGTCTTGGCCCTTTTTATTTTTTTTATTTTGTTTATTTGGAACGACACGTTCCTTCATATATTCACTGATTGTTTATTATGTGCTTACAATGCTAAAATCTCTTGCTGGAAAAGTGAAATAATGTTGCTATTGAATATTTCCAAATACAAAATCACAATATTCTCCATATATTATGACTATACCTGAAATGGATTTTTACTTGACCGTGTTAAGGACTTGCAATTATTTTGGATCAAAATCACATATTAACTGGATCACCTCTAAAATATTTCAGATGTTAGATTTCATATTTCGACCTTGCAAATTATTTTCTTTATTGCTCGCTAATACGGAGTCATGTAGAGCCCCTTCTATCAAAGAAGAGAGATGCTCAAAGACGTTTCACTATAATACTTTTACTTTAAAATTGAAGGCCCTTATTAAGATTACTACACTCGACTAGACCGACTTGAAAAGCTCCACTCTTACCTAGATACAATTTTTATTTATAGTAGTCAAAATTTTTGTTTATTGTAGTCTATAGCTAAAATATTCATATAATCTTCTCTTTTTAAGTTTCTTTTTTCCTTCGTTCAGGTTTTCCTTTCCTTTCAAAAAACAAGCCTAAAGAGGTCAAATTCATGACTATTTTATTCCATCTAAAGGTTTTGCCTGAGGGCGACTTTTAAGTTTAAAATAAGCAACTTTACATTGTGGTAGGTGACTAGTTTTAGTACAAAACTTGAATAAACTGAACAAATTCTTTGCTTAGTGATGATAACTAGTGAATTTTCCTTATATATTACTCTTATTTGGACAATCTATAATTTTTAGCTTTTTCCTTTTAAGAAATGTTTAATGACTAATGTTGCAATTAAACCAAATTTGGGTATAAAAGGCAGTAAAGTGTAGACTTTCTTTTACTAGCGTTCGATGTTGAATTATCATTCAACAGAAAAATTCCTTGGTTTTTATTACTATTATTTGTAATTTTGTAAGATATAGTATTAATCTTGTTTGTATTATAATTTTATAATAATGGTAAATATATTTGTAATACCTTCCTACTAGACTATAATTGACCATGTTAAAATGTACGTGATCGTTTGTAATATAAAAGAATATAATATAAAAAATAGCGTTTCATAAAATGACGGTGCTGTTCCTCAGTTTCACATAAAATGGGTAATTTTTATTAGTCGACTCATCAATTAAATTTATAACTTAACTTTGTTGTACTTGCGTAATTCGCTGCTTGTTGTATATAAAGTAATTCATTTGTAAAGAGAATAAATTTATATTAAAGGTGTAATTCTAAAGTAACTCAACTCCTTTGTAAATGATCTTGGAAGTAAATAGACGTATTATTTATCAATTATTAATTATTAAACCTACAAAAACGAGTGATCGAAATTATTATTATGCTGCATGCCCATTTACTTTTTATGATCGTACTGAACTGATCTTAAGATATCACCAATACGGGTAAAAAACTTCCGAATGTTTAGTGCATGTACCGTAAGCAGTAACAAGTGGAGCTACGTGCATCGGAGTACTGCACCATTTTTGAATTAAGGTACATGCGCCAATTACGAGGTACGAACCGCTGAATTATGAATTTAACCTTTAAAGTGGCGTTTTGGTATTCTTTACAAGCTCCCTGTTTAATATTTATTAGATGGCAGTAAGAACCCTTCACTCCATTCTTTAATAGGAGTACATCAAAAAACGTGCCCCGGTGCAAAAGGTCCGGAGCATGCACTTGTTTGAGCTGCTTGGTAAACAGAATGCGTCCGCGAATGCCCCGGGAAATGTTTCTTAAAAACTTTGCAAAGACATCGGACGTTGGGTTCGATGGGTAAAGGGGCTCAGGATGAAGGCTAAAAATTAGAGGACTGTAAAAATATTCAGTTTTCATGCATTGGCAATTACCTAATTTGAACTCGATGCAACGATAGGGTGCATCGGGGACCCATTTCGCTGCATAGGTCTTTTGCTCATTGCAGCAGTCATGCCATGAGAATTGGATTTGCATCGCGATAAACCGCGCAAGCCCGATGCATCTACGCCGGCCGCCGCAGCGGACTTTCTCATTGGAATCGTTCCCGGCCGCGGACAACTCCGGTTTCAGCGCTAAAATTCACTATCGTAAATTTCATTTCATTTGATCTAGAAAATTCTTATTGTGGCGCAGAAACACTGCACTTTAGGTTGCTTTCGAGCCTTTTTACCTGTGGCTGCTTTCCGCTCATTTCGACAGTGCTAGTTGCGCTGATGATAGCAACCGGTTGCAGCGGAACGCGCCGGTCCCGCGCAGGCCCGACTCATTCCAGCCCCGTCCAAAAAAAAAGAAAGGAACGGGGCCCATGTTGCTGCAATGTAGTCGGTTTGTTTTATATCTGATTATGACTTTATGCTATGCTTTATAATGCGCGGTGTGGCTAGCATAAAATATGAGGCATAAAATATGAGAAAAATAGGTGCGGACTTGTAACACCAGCACACCTCCCTTCGCAGTTTGCTGAGTGGATATAAGTTTTCGCCAGGGCATGTATCTGCCGATAGTAGCAAATTGGCGAAATCTTCAGGAGATCTTGATACCGGCGAACCACAAGTCAATAGGATATTTTGTATTTGCAGATATTGTCGATGTACCTCCTGTTGCTAGGAGAATTGCCTTACATGTTGCCTGTTTGTTTCTGCTAATGGACCCAAAGTGTTCAATGCATCGGGGCTGACTTTGAGGAGCTCAAGATGCAAAAACGAGCAATTTCTGCATGCTAACATGTGTGCACATGAATTTCGCTTTAACCTTCTTAGCCTTTTTGCCCCATTATTTATGAGAAATATTCGTCCTTCGTAATGAAACTTAAAATTGCTGTTTTTCATACTGTCTATCTAGATTTACTATATGTAGTAAATTTAAAATTTTAAAAAATAATCTACATGTAAGAAAGTGAAGCAAAAGTTGAATTAGTTTTATTATGTACCATTCTTAGAATTCAGATATGTTACTACTATAACTGCGCTAGATGCAGATGGGCATAACTATAATAATTTCTAATATTAAGACAGGTAACAGGAAAATGCAAGAAAAACTAAAATACAATAATAACATAACTTGTCGCTTTAACTTACTTTTAGAATTTCTGTTGTTAAAAATATTTATTATGACATATGTATTATTGGAATTTCTTTCGGAGGTTTTTAAGTTTAATGTGAAAAATTATAGTTTTCGTTTCTTTCGCATTTTGCTTATACCTTTTATAAACCTCATTTGAATTTCTTAACTCTCGAGTTAATTATAAATAAAAGACGAAAATTAAACCATCACCGATACTTTTTATTTTAAATGTGTAGAAATTTCTTTACATATTTGTAATTTTTAACCATAAATGGACTTTCCTACCACACGCCATTAAAATTCGTGTGTAGATCACAAACTCAAATCTAAAATTTACCTTTTTAAAGCATTTGAAATCACTTAATCGGTACATACTATAAAAGGGCAAAAAGTGAAGGTGTTTGGTGTCGCTGATTTTAAATTTAAAGCTAAAGCGACGTATTCGAGATCTTAGGATATAAATTGTTAGTAACAGAGATTCTAAAAGTTCAAATTATTTAATTCTTTTTAAGGTTTACGGATTTTTAAAAGTTGTACGATTTTCTGTATTCGGTATCTGTATAACAGTAAAAAGGCAAATATAGTGGTTGAGGTTAACGAAGTTTGGAATAGTTTCCGATATGTTGGAAGAAATCAAAAAAATCAGTCAAATTAGAAAGATAAATTAATTTGATTATTTCGATTTTTAAAATATATTTTTAATTTTCTTTTAACAAATTAATGTGACCAAATCAAAATCTTTACGTAGACTGGAAAAGAAAACAAAATTTAAATCTCAAAATAGGGGCAGAGTGTATTGGGTTTATTTCGTAATCTTCAAACTCTGCTTCGTTGATGTACAAATGTCGATCATAAAGTAATCCTTATAGCATTTGACGAATGTAGAAGCCTACCTCACAGCAATATTTTTTGCCTGCAGAGGATATTGATATTTTAGATTTTGGGGTTTGCGATTTCGAAATTTGTTATTGAATCGTTTGAAGTACTTTGGTGTTATGAGAGCTGGGTGAGAGTTCTAAACAAATATGATAGGGTTCGTTGCGCTAAAACTATAATAAAATGGGGCTTTTTCTTTATTTCACAGTATTTAAAGGATTTGTTTGCTGCTTTGCTTATTCAAAAGGATACGTGAGCTGCCATCATGCTTTAGCGAGACAGACAATATTTCGCCAAGAGTGACGGGTAATGTGAGGCGAATTTATTAGCTGATAATTCCCATCGTGAATTTTTATGAAGCTGTTACTCAAGGCCGCTAAAGGCTGCGAATGCCGTAAGAGGTGCATTTTCATACTACTGCCCGTCTTCACTGGCTGCCAAGGGATATTCCTCCTATTCTTCTTTTGGAGGGTATGTCAGCGTGCGATGTTGCGTGAATTTTTTATATTCGCGCTATTCACCTTGCTGGCCAAGTCGTGTGCATCATAACAGAACTAGCGCGGACCTCTGTAATTTTCTTTTATTTCATTTTATTTTCTTTGGAACGTTCGCTGCGTTCCCGATCTTAAGGTATGGGCTGCAAAACCTTCATGGACGAGAGTGTGCGCCGCCGATTCTGATCTGGAACCTGAATTCACCTGGGCACAGAGTGTGGAGTATAAGCCCAGGTAGGATTGGATCCACAGCCGCGACTTGACGACCAACCAATCACGACTCCGACTTTCAGTTCAAGAAGTTAAGCCGAGGTGGATTGAGCTGTTTCACATGCGCCTGTCCCTTGTTCTGACTATCGCTCGGTACCGCGCGGCACCTATGAACTTCTTAATGGTTTCTTAATTTCGTGGTCGATCGCGATCGCTTTATCTTCGCGGAGAAACAAAGGAATTGCAGAAATTTATCGCGGATATGAATAATACCCCAAGTGAAGGGTTTTATGACGGGTTCTGGTGCGCGGTATGCGCATTTACGAATCGGTTTTATTCGATTTGGGCGCGGGCAAGCTTGCGGTAATCAGAAGTTAGTGTCCGCGGATTGCTCCATACTCTTCAATCTTTACGGCGTGTATTGGCAAGTGGACGTGCTGAATTTTGTGTCTAACGCAGCTGTAGATTGCAGATGTGGCCCGACATCGTTGAAGTACGGCCAAGTGTGAGCACATGTGAATATTTCGCCGTTTTGGATTAAAATTACGGCAGCCCGCTGATTTATGGATTAACATTTTAATTGGATATGCATGTTCAAGTAACTAACTGCCCAGCAAACAGTTCACGGCCCGATCTTTCCACCTTCCTGGCCAATCGCGCGCTGTACTAAAACCGCGGAGAGGAGGCAACTTCTGGAGCCCTGGGGTTCCTCATGTGTGCAAAGGTTTTACAACTGGACCGTGCAAAAGGTGTTAAAGTCAAACATATCTTTGAATAGTTTGCGCTACCGGTGTTTAGTGTTTATTGGTATGGTGACAATTTTCTAGTGATTTGCATTGCAAATGTGTAAAATTTATTGATCAGAGGTGCTGAACCACATCGCAGATCGCAAGAGCAAGAGCATCAGCAAGTCAAGATACACCTATTTCATAAAATTGTAATTGGATTATCAGATCGCAGCCAAAACATAGTACGAGTGCGAGTATATCTTTCTCTAGTACGGTGTGTCGCAATGCTGTGTTAATTACTTATGCAAATTTGTGCCTAATCAATTTGGATACATAAATTACGAAGTTGACATGGATTGGTTCCGATAATATTCAGTAAGTAAGTAAATAAATCTGAATAGCATTAATATCATTACGACCTGTTGAAATATGAACCTGTTTTATATTGACTTCATGGAAATTTTGACATCGTAACTTATTAAATTTATTGGATGGTTCTGTTTAAATAGACTTTGACGTAATATCCATCGGCAGGTGTAACGTGGTACGACATACTCGACAGTTGCAATTTATGGATTTATTACTTAATTGATCTCAAAAGCGCCGATTAACAAACTTATAAAGTGGCTTGCATGGCACTTTTATTAACTACTCAATAGCTTTTTTTTAATTCGATTTCGAAGACTAAATAGGACAAAATAAGTAAAAAGAGGTATTCCGTTTATTTGTCCTGAAGTACTTCAGAATTTTGTAAGGAAAATAACAAGTGTAAAACCAAAAGTTATACTAAACTCGTAGATATGAAATTAAATTAAGGAAGGTTTCCTGATAAACTTGTAAAAAATGTAAATTTTAGTAAAACTTATAACTTTCACCTTTTAAAATTGATATTGATTTATAAATTTTATATTTTTCCATGAGTTTTCTAAATGTCGTACTCCCAAAAATGTAGTTATGATTAGTGTTTGAACTTTCTAAAACAAAGGTTCAATTAGATTATTTGAATAAATTTTATGTTATTATTTCGTAAGTGTAACCTTACTGTATGTTCCGAAAATCAAGATAAATTGTATTACTTAACTGATACTAGTGCCATATTTTTTTTTAGATTTTTCAAAAGATAGCTATAGCTGTTGTTCAAATTTTATACAATAATTTAAAATTACTCATGTTAATTAAGTTGGTCATCATTTACATCTTACTTTTGTATTTCCTATCTTACTTTGAGGTATAGTTTTACACTTCTCGCAGATAACTTTGTCTATCGTTCAGAAAAAGTTGTTTTATATCACTATCGAATTCAAATTCAAACCTAACTGAATCTAGTGCTATATCTTTTTAGATTTTTCAAAATTTAGTTTTTTTTAATAAACTCTTGGCAGACAACTTTGTCTATCATTCAGAAAAAATCGTTGTTTTATATCACTATCGATTTCAAATTTTGTAATTTTGCATTTTGGGTAAAAAAAGAGAAAGAGAACATATAGATCGGAAGAAATAACCTCTCGGTAATAAATTAATTTAATTTTATTAATAAATATGGAGGAATATAACTCAGCTAATAAAGTGCTTAGTTTTAGTATGTCCAATAACACAAAAGAAGCTCAGTTTCATACAATAAAATAAACGATTTTTCTCGCACCTGTTATGATTTTCATCCACCTTACTGCATGAAATAGTTATTTGTTTATGGAAAAGTCAAATTTATCGAGTTTATTTTTGAGATTTACAACGTGTGGAAAAAATGTTATACATATATGTATATTATCTTCGTTTTGTTCAACCACAAAGTCGCTGTTGACCTTAACAATCAAATCCTTTTTGTTTTCTGCTTGAATGGAGAAAGACAATAATTGGTCCTGAGAGAAACGAAATCTGGCTTTACAGTCTGTTTAGATTTATTCATTAAATGAGACATTTAATAAAAATTTAATTTATGAAATTTTATAAATATAAAGACATTGTAAAAATTATTAAAAATAATTTTTAGAAATTAGGAGCCATTAAGCTAAGACATTTATTAGAATTGTAATGTTATAGAAAATTGCTGTTAGCTTAAACCTTTTATCGTCAGAGTTTAATTCATTCAATTCAATTCATCAATTTGAAGACATTTTCAAATTTTTAAAACTATGTTGTTTTTCAGGTACTATTTAGTACTTTTTTTATTTATTCAAAATAGCATATAATACTTAATATTAGATATTTTTTGCCAATACTAATTATGAGTATTGTGACATATTTTCATGTAAAATACAAAATTCAATTGAAGAAAGCATTCCAAAATACAATTTAATCAATACTATAATATTCAACAATAGCTACTCAAATTTGAATCTGAAAGGACAAATGTTCACCCTTTTTCAAACCTAAACCTTTTTTTCCTAAATTACAATATTAGGAACTTTACGATTTTTTGTATTTCTTTTTAACATTTTTATAGTTTGATCTTTAAAATTCTTTAGTCAACTGAAAATTCGTTGTCACAAAATTTACAAAACATAGGCACAACTCTTCTTTATGTAATCTCAATTACTAACTTTAAATGTTTTATTAAAGTTAATTTTCTGTAATATTACCATCTAATCTTATGCCAATAGCTTTTGTAAATTATTAGTTATTATTAGTTAGTATCAAACAACTTATAATTTTACCATTTTTAATGTTGCAAAATTGCAAATACTGTGCACTGTGCATTTATTCTTAATGTCGTCTTTCAGTGCATCTGTTTCTTTAATTTGCTTCTCTTAAAACTTACCCATTAAAATGTATGAGGAGTTGTTCGTTTGTTTTTTCCGGATAAAGCAGTTTAAGTATTTATGTTACTAATTGCTTTTTTATATTCCAACTCACTTAAGATGTAAAAGTCGTAAAATGAAAATTTAATACTACTCAACGTTTAGAATTGCAGTTCGATTCCCAGCCGGCAAATGAATGTAATTCTTGATTATAGTGAAAGTATCCTTCGCGAAGGCTACCACGTTCGGGCATTTTTACGCCAATGAATCCGCTCCCAGAGCAGCAGTTAAAGTCGATAGTTTTTGCTGAATGAATGCGCACTGCAGATTTATTGATATGATGTGGTGCTTACTCCTCCCCATTATCATATTCAAACGCGAATGCAAAAAAAATTTTATTTGATTCCATCAAATCAACATCTCAGCCGAGGCCAAGAGAAGCCTCCTTGGGCACATCCGCTCGAGTTCCTGTGCGGCGATATTCCGAATAAAATAAATATTAAGGGAAATTTATTACGGCAGCGATCGTGGCTATAAATTGGCATTGAAACCGCTCGCTCGTTTGATTTGCTGCTGCTCGCCATCTTCGCGGTTTCCTTCGCTGCTGGACCGCATTTCACGGCAGCATCGCTCGCTGGAAACCTTCACTTTGAAGATTTTTGAAGCCGTCGGCCTAAGAGAAGACTGGGCATTGTCTCCGCCAGGAATTAAGAAGCCAGTTGACGTTAGTTAGTGATAATTGGAGGATCTGAGAAATTACTCCGCGTAAGACTTTGGTTTTTTGTTGATGCACGATGGGTAAACTTTGTGACCCCGAGAGGGTTCGCGGTTTTCGCTACTGCTGGAATCTCCTCAGTTAGATGTTGCTTGAAACGTGTCATGGATTGCTGATCACTGCTGACGATCCCCTGGAATGTCGTTGCGATTATAGCCCCATGTAATCCGGGAATAATTTCTTCAATTGTCGGTTCGAGCATTCTTTATCATCATACTGTGGGTATGCTCATTAAAAAATTCACTTACCTCTGGGTTTTGAAGTAATTGCTCGGTCCAGAGGAGGTGTTTTGATTGGCATCATTATCCGAAGAAAGCTGTATTTTGTTAAACTCATAAATCCTGTAATTTTGTGAAAGGGAAGATGTTTGAAGATCAAGTCATTACCATAAAAGCGTCATTAAATTAATGGGTGGGTACGAGTTTCGGCGGTTCAAATGAAATTATGGCCTGCGCCGAATGGTTATCGTTTAATTTAATTGTTAATTTATTTATACCTTCAACTTTTTCCTGGAAAACTAATTTTTATATATTTTACAACATTTTGATTAATAGAATAGGTTTTTTGTCCAACCGGGATTTGAAACAACTTGCACTACATAATTCTTAAGGTTGTAACGAACAGAGAAGTTAATTTGCTCACTTAATCGTTTTCGTACCTATACGTGATACACCAAACTTTACCAAACTCCATGTATGTATATTAGTAATCGTCTGATCAAAATTAATAATAATAGTGAAAAGAATTAATATTTACATCTTTTACTACTAAACGTACTTTAGGTACATAGACTGAAAAATTACATTAATAAAAATAATAATTACCAAATACTGGCAGGTTTTGATTTTGAAATTTAAAATTTTCCATACTCATTATGAGTTGTAGATTTGAATTCCGTAAAAAAAAAATTTATATTTTGGCGGACCAGAACCCGCCATTTTTCTGACTATCAAAATCTGCATACTACTACTTCAATTTTACTCTTGTTACTATTTGATTGGAAAACAATTCTTAAATAACACTAGTCAGTTTTGTTCAATTCGTTTGTTGTAGTTAACAAAGCTATGTATTTTATGCCTTTAAATTATATTTCATTTCACAAAAAACTTAATACAAAACATCATATATTGTTTTATTTTTGCATAAACATTTGTAACTTAATTCTTAATATTTTCGAATTAATAAGGGCACAAAAATCATCCAAAGGAAAAACGAAAATTCGAGTTAAACCGATGAAGTACATCAGTACAACTAATAAAGCTATAGTTTTACTGGAAAGGATAATTTTTAGAAAGACAGCAAATTGATCGATGGCGCCATTATATTAATTAAAACCAAATACAAGAATAAACCCTGAACAGGATTTGATAGAGGCGAAGGGTTCGATTAGAACATGTGGGCATTATCTTGAATGTACATTTTGTTGATTCAACAATTTATCAAATTATGG
Source organism: Philonicus albiceps (assembly GCA_963969385.1). Taxonomy (NCBI): domain Eukaryota; kingdom Metazoa; phylum Arthropoda; class Insecta; order Diptera; family Asilidae; genus Philonicus; species Philonicus albiceps. The sequence continues at coordinate 37,419,708 of OZ017773.1, forward strand.
TGAAGGAAAAGTAGCCCAATTATGAGAGCAATTCTTGATTGAAGGTAGGACGTATCTAACAAGCAGAAAGTTCATTCATTGCATTCCGCCTGATCCGCAAGCGGGCATTTATCGGAAACCAAACATCAAAGAATCTCATCCAAGAGATGGAAAATGCGCGCTCTCCGGTGGGGGTAAATTGCAAATAAATCATAATTCATTGGACGGACGTGGAACCTGTTTGCACGTCTCCAGTCCGTGTGCCAGGGTCTAATAGCGTGCCAGGGTGAATGACACGATACTGCGAACTAATGATATCGTTTTACTTGTTCGCACTGCTCTCAACAGCACCGAAACGTCAATCAAAGCCTCCAAGGACCGATTTTCCTCGGCCCTAGACATACGTTCCCAGAACCAGTCCTCGTCGATCCACCGTGAATTTCCACGGCGAGCGCACCTTTGCTGGTCCAGGTGATCTTACCGAACGATACCTGTACCTCCAATTGAACTAATGAATTGAGAGCAAAGTAATTTCTTCCTCATGTCTCGCGCTGGGTTCGCGCTATCGAAGAAAACGAAGAAAAGAGGCCCGCAAGGCCTAGGCGTTGGGCTGCGGCCCTTGATATGCAGCCGCTCCGTTAGTACAGACGGTCACTTCGTCTGTGCCTCGGAGACTCCTCTAATTGCCATTTTCCCTGTAATTAGCGTCAAGTGAAAACGCTGTATGGCTCGTAAGGAGTTTATACGCTCGTTCCCTCAGGGTTACGTGCAACTCTCCAGCTCCCTGGAGTCTGGTTTTCATCAGAAGATTCCCGGCGGCTCCTTGATACTCCTCATTTAGCCACTCCGGTGGTGTTGTTTTTTAATTTGCGAAAAGAACTAAAATCCGAAATAATAGTCATCGCAACAGTCCGTTATAGTCTTATGCAATGCTCACCAGCCAGCCAAGTTGAGCAGGCTTAAGTAAGCTCTCTAGTCCCTCTTCTGGAATGACGAAATTTATCACGAAGAACCCGTTTTTACATCTCGATCTTGCTCCTCGACTTTAATTAATTATTATTAAGCGACTATCCCGTCATAAAGCTATTATGCAGCAGTTTAACTGCAGGAATTGGCTTCTACCGCTAGATGAAATGGGCTGGTCTAGTGCAAGGAGCAAATGAAATCTCCAGAAGATTTTTATCCGCCTCCTCATATATTCCTCCATTAACCATCTCATTAGAAAAGTTGCAGGTGTCACATTCGCTTCTCCTAAGAACTTGTTCCTCGCACCGGGCTATTTTTCTTCGAGATTTCATAGATACAATTACAATTAATAAAGTCCTTCTCGGAGGTAACGTTGCGATATAAATACTTATGATTTTCTTACGACTAATCAGCATGAAGCCAAAATAAGTTATATTGTATAAGCATGAGGCTATTGGGAGAACATAATCTGTTCCAACTGCTGTTGGATTTGATTAAGGCAATGTATGATATTGGTTTTTTAAAGATTATGAAAATAGTTATAATTCTTAAATGCATTTTCAAGTCTACAATGATGGCAGTTCTGCCCCTCAAACTTATAGTTCATTAATCAATAAGAAATATAGATTACAATTTATATAAAGTTAATCTTAACATTGCACCTATAAATTCTCAAAACAAAGTTCCTCCTTATCCATCATTAATTACAAACTATTTTTCATAGAAGCTGATAGATTTTATGCTGTTTTTAGAGATTCGGATCTGTTGAAAAACAAGTACAGATAATACTCTATAAAATTCATGGATATTATTATACTCTTATTTATCCACCCTTGAAATATTTCAATTAACTATTGAAGATTAACAATCATGTTGACCTATGTTATTGAATATTGATAAAAATTTCACTTCCTTAAAGAATTGATCCCGGTCGCATTTATTTACTTTTTCTGGCACCTTTAATTGATAACCTAAAATGTTTCATGTAAATGTAACTAATTCTATTAATCATATGCCAAAATTTGTCATGAGCAAATTTTAAATTTATGCATCTATAAGGTTTGTATCAAAATATGATCTCATCAAACGGTTTCATTAAGTTTTTAGCTATAGTGTTCTAGTACAGTTAATATTTAGTGTTTATTTATGAATGAGAACTTTAAAACATGTTACTTTCCTTTTATTAAATAACAACACAAACAAACAAAAATGAATTTTCTAATTATCGAACCATAAAAAAGTGGATTATATTTTAAAAATACTTTAATAATCCAGAAAATATGTGATAAATGCAAGCCTATATATAATAATATTTCTCATTTTTTATTATTTAACAAAAAGCAAATCTCTATGTGCTTTAAGAAAAAAATATTGAAATTAAAGCACCAAAAGTGACTTCCGAGTTAAAATTAAAAATTCACCAGTATGTTAGTTTGAATCCCTTATGTGAAGTTAGAGTTAAATTACAAAACATTTTAAAATATACATATATATAATGTAAAATGCGATACAACTGTTTAGACTCTGTCCTGGATCATACCTGATTGTGATGCGTTAAGTTACCCTTAAAATTAAAAAAAAAACAATTTTATACGCCTTTCTCAAATATGCTCGTACTCGTATGTAGTATACAATACCACTTTAAGATTTTTATTCAGATTTCATGTTTTGTTGTATTGCGAAAACCAAATTTAAACTTGATGATATAAGAAATTTTCTGTATATCATTGTAAAGTACCTCCAGAATAAAATTGAGTCGTTACGAAAATTTTGAATAAAATTCTTAAGAGGATTTTTAAACTACAAATTTTATGTTCAACCGCAAAAATTTAAGTCTCTCTTTCGACTTCAACTCAATCTCACATATCTCTGCAATTTTTTACATTAGTGTAAACGGAACTAACCGCCAAGCTTTAACCCTGTAGAGACGTCCGACCGCAATAGTAATTCGAAATTGAACCCTTTCACCGTCGACGTCTTCATTCGAGGTCCCGATTCAATTTAAAAGCTGGTTCCCAGCGCATCCCGAGACCTGAACTGATTATACAACTCAATTGCGACCACACCCAATCGCTGCCCCATTGTCTGCACATCGCAATTTTCCGTAGAAATTCATTTTGCAGTGCGGGGTAATGGCCGGGATCGATTTCTGGACTGCTCCTCATTTCCTTTTCGTTTGAACCGCAAGAAATTGAACTTGCGGTGGTCTCGCGCATTATGGTCACTGACTTTTCTGGATAGTGGGCTTCCAAGTAAAACGGTAATGTGGTGGGCTCGGATTGTCGAGGAAGTTGCTCGAAATTAATTTTGAAGCATCGACTAAAATACATACACACATTCTCCAACTTTCTGAACTAAATATGTTGAAATTGTGCGGAGAAGCGCACCGCCACTGAAGTAGCACTCGTCGACTAATCCGCGATGGAACTTGAGGAATTGGCTCGTTATGGAGCTATTCATCCCAATCACGTCTGCGGTACTAGGGCTCTTCTAGCCCTTCCAGGGCCATGGAACTGCTGACGTCCTATGAGAGTTGACTTCTTCGTCAGGCGGCACGTCCGTCCTCCAGGCAATTACTTGCAAAAGTTTACTTTCCAAAGAGCCCGTTCAGGTTCAATATTCGACTGCTCCCAATCCCGACTCCAATTGTCGGCTGCGAGCTACAGCTGGAGCCGTACGGGAACGGGATGATAAAATTAATTTCTAGGGACTCTATGCAGTGGACCTGGATGGAAGCTGGAGAGTGCACGGACCAGAGGAAGAAACGTTTGCGTCCTCACCGCGGAGACCAGCACACTATCTCCCGTCCGGGCGCAGCAAACCGAGTATATCAGATTTGATATCTGAGTCCATTCAAATCTGCCCGTGCAGGCAGCGCTACGTAGAATTAGTCCCTGCATGCCTTAGAGGGATTAGATGGGATTTAATGGAATGATATGTTTATGGCTCTGTAGAGCACACCGCTTTATTACTCTTTGCGGCTCCGTGCTCGTTTTCCACCCGGAAAATCCTGATTAGCTCAAGAACTGCCTTCGGTACTTACAGAGTTCACTCCGGGCTTGTTACATGGTCCCTAGAAACCACATCGGTTCTGCGAAGGAAACGACGCTTCAAGAACTTAATTCGCTGAATTAGAAGGTAATTACGATGATATTTATTACCCTTTTGAAACGCACCTAGTGGAATAAGCTATGAAAATTATTTGCCTGTTTAAATCGCAGAAATATGCCCGGATTACATTACAATATATCCAATTTTGGTGCTAGATTTTATCTCATCGGGAAATTTGCATTTTCTTTCACTGAATACTGGAGAATCTTATACTACATTACAACTACGCTGTTCCCGTCATTGCTTTTTCCAATAATTCCCACATATAGTACATGTAAAATCTAAATTATGGGGAAAGCTCAGAATCGATAGGTCGATCGATAAGGTCGAAGCCTTTGCAATAGGGTGAAATCTCGCTAATAAACATGCATCGAATTTAATTGAACCATTTAGGCGCAGTTATCAATAGTCTCAAATATAACTCTGTCATCAGCTTAATTTAAACTTAAATGTTCAAAGCTGTACGGTTTGTACGATTATATGGTTTTAGTTTAACCTTAGCTTATGCTTGACTGACAAAACAAACGTTAAATATGTTCCTAGTTTTCGTAAGTTTTATTTCACTCTTGCTGCACTACAATTTTTATTTTATGGTATACTCCGAGTCAAGATGCTTAAAAATAGCTTAAGCTCAGAGAAAATTTGATTTAAGTTAACGCAAGCTTAAAGCTTTAAATTCATAAAAATACTAAATAAGATAAGGAATCTCTAAAATTTGACGAATTATTAATTTTAGTTTGAAATATTGTAAAATTCGTATATTATACATATATATAAAGTTTGTCGTTAAATCAAAGGAACATTTTAGTTGTAGACGGAATAAAAGAGAAACAATAATTATCGATCTCTAATAGTAAAATCCTAAAAATACCGCCAAAAGCACTTTTGAAACTTCCATACCATTAGCGCGGTGTTTAATTACACAAACAGAATGGAAATTCTGTCAAAAGCGGTAATAAGAAAACGTTGCACTCTATGAAAAGTAAACATTGTTGAAACGCCCCTAAAAGGTGACGGTCATGTTCACCTTATCTTAATTACACCTTTCTGGGAATTCAATTTTTGAATTCTTTGATGAACTTGAATAGCGCCCAGAGCAGAGAACAGGTTCCTCATTAACAATTTCCCATATTACCCTGTCCATTTGGGCTGACATCACACCAACACTTGTTCATCAGTCATAGCCGTTGAGTCGACCTGATGCCTATTTGATGGCATTTCATCACCACGGGAACGATTAATTACTCAAATCAGATAAATTGCTCAAAGCTTCATGTCGGAGGGGTCATTAAAGGTGCCTCGGGCTAGCATCCTCATTCGCAAGTAAATTTAACGTTCTTTTTTTGGGTAAGTAAGTACAACCTAATCTTCGCTCTTTTATAGTTTTTCCTTTAGCAGTTACGTTTACGAGCCGCTGATGAGCCATCGATTTAGCATCCTCTGGCGCTCGCTAATGAAATCTACAGGCCATAAACTAGTCAATTTAGTGCAGTTTTATTATTGTTAATGACCATTTACGTCGAATTTGTTTTCGGCATTTTGCGGGAAGAACAATCAAATCGATTTACTGCGGACATCCCCATAATTCTAAATTGAATTTATTAAACTGAATCGACAATCAAGGACTTGAAACTGGTTTAAAAAATCCAAAGAATTTTAAAAGTTATGGAAATTCCTATATATTTAGCAACCGTCATTAATTTCAAATACAAACTCTAAATTAGTCTTTTAATTAATCAAAAGCATAAAAAAACATTTTGCATGAATTTATTTACCACATGATCATCATCAGTACTACCTACAAAAATCAGAATTAAATTCTTAAATGTTAAATTAGCAGTTCCATATAAAAGCTATTAATAAAACTACGGTATTCATAATAAAATATCATGTGAGATTATTAATACCAGGAGCTGGGTTTGAATAAAAATATTTAAATTTTTATATATTAGAGGTTTTGCCGCACATATTTCATTATTCAAATTTTGAAGGGCGGCGAATTTCAATTAAGCTTAGTTTTATCATCTAAACATAGAACTTTGCTTCTGTATCAAGAAAAAAATTACAAAGACAATATCCAATTCAGAAGAGTTTGTAAATTTCAGATACGCCTGGATTTTGTCATTCTGGATTTTGCCTTTTTGGATTTCATACTTAACCCAATAATCACTTATAGAAGCATTAAATTTTAGGCGTTGAGATCTGTTATGCAAATAAGAGGTAATAAGCTGATGTGCATTACCTCTAATACCATAATTATACAATTAGTCTAACAATAGTATATTATGATTAACCATATCAAATGCTTTTGCTAGGTCTTGTTACTACTGTTACATCATTTATATCAAATCTTTTGAATGTTAAATTGGTTAAATAACTTAAAGCATCCCTAGTACCTAAATTTTTCATAAAACCATATTGTCGTTTTAATATTATTATTATATGCATATTCACATTACACACATATGTTCGGTGATCTTACGAGACTTAGTTTTGTAGGAAAACAAAATATAATAAACATCTTCTTCCTAAGTAGATAATTGTAATAAGTTTTAACTGACTTTAAAAAAGAGGTTGGAGCTATTCGATTGGTACGTGTTTTTATTGTTTTATGTCTATATCCGCATAACTTTGAAATGCGGGAATGGATTTAAACGATTTTTTTTATTGAGGCGGTTTGAGGTTCAAATGAAATGAAACTCATAAATTATCTGAGTTTATGATAATTCAAAATGATGGCAGATTAGTACTTTAATTTCTTTGAAATGTCATAAAAATATATAGTATATGAGGGTTTTCTATTCCGTTGTTTTAAAATGTATGATGACTTTTGTGGTTTTTAATTTTTAATTTTGGTACCAAATTTTCACCAATTCAGTACGGGTCCAAAATGATGTTTGACTTTACATAATATGTACATATATGATACATATGTTCATTCGAAAGTGAATGCTAAAAAGTGTAAAATAAAACTTTTCTTAAAAATAATGGAAAAAGGAAATTATCGTACCCTCCGTAATTGCTATATTATAATTATTATGAGGTATTACCTTTGTAGAGAACCGAATTTTCTTAAAAGTATTATATGCATGTGGTCATACAACAAAATTGAGGGAGCTGAATTGGAAAAACCGCCAATGGAATAAAGCACTCATCCATTTAACATTAATTAAGCCCACAGGGGTTGTCAGCCGAAGAGCAATGCTTCCCTACTTTGGTCCATCTATCAATCAAGACCCCGTCTTACTTCAACAGCAAGAGTCCTTTTCAGAGCATTTCTTCTGGTACAGTGAATTCGCTATCCCTTGCATTTTGTCAAATCAAATTGAAATCCCCCGAATTTTACGAGCCCTCATCAATAAAACCGCCTCAAGACGAAACCCAAAAGGAGCAGGAAAAGGATTTTTACGACGATTTTATTCGTCCATAAGCGATCATTGCCGACACTTTACGACATCCCTTCTGAAGTCTCAAGGATCCACTGCCGTCGAGTGTCGGTCACAAGTTTGCGTCGCGTAAGTAGGTGGAAATTTGGAAATGGTAAGAAAAGCGTTGGTGTCCCGGACATTCCGGCATTCGGCACTGGAAAAAGAAAAGTACTTTAGTGCCTTGACGAGGGCGAGGACCGTAAAAAGTTCGACGTTCGCTGCTTCCTAATAAAACGACGTACGGGTGCGATTTCGGCTGCACTTAGTCGGATTGGCGCAACTAAATCAAGTGCGAACGGCCAGAGAGGGCTGATTTGGAGGGGAAATCACGGGATGGAACGGCCGATAAAAAACATTTTCCGTCATTCCCTCAGGCAGGGCATTTGGGTCTATTTTTTTATTTTATTTCGCTGAGAACGTCAACGGTCGTTGGGACGATCGCCCGGAAAAACGACCAAGAAGCAGGTGCTCTGGCCTCTTTTCCTCCACCCGAAGTGGCACTCTATCCGCTCCCCGAGGTGCTGCCGGCCCTGCTGGGACTGGGGTCCGGGGCTGGAGCATTGAAACGGCCATCTGAACCTGACCAAAGGGAATCCGGGCTACAACGAGAGGACATAAATTCCTCAGAGATGGAACTATCGCAAATAAATTGTCCCATTTAGGAGCTTCTGACTGAGATTCCATCAATGCCTTTGCAGAGTTTCCACGTCTTTCTAGCGGACGCTGAGTCTGCAGAAACTGGTTTTAGGCAGCGGCCATCCTGGCACAAAATGCTCCACAGGCACATGAACATTTCCATGTTTTTGCCTAGCGGAGCGGTATGTCGAAAAGTGCAAATTTTTTGCATCATTTTGTGTACCTGCTGAGGTATGGGGGCTCCACTTTTTGCAGGGGCCTTGCGGCGACGGTTTAATTACGTACAATTGGAGCCGCAGAAATATTTGCTACAGCGCTACGCCGCTAGTTTACTGGAGCAGTTGTCGCTTCGCAGTTGGAATTGATGCGGGCAATATGTTTTCGCGCCGTTTACGTTTTAATTTACATCGTCAAGCGCAATCTGCAGCAGGTAGAATCCACTCACCTGGCCATCATCACTTCTTGCATGTGATCGCAACATAGCATCACAAATGAGCCGGAGGTGGTCTACCAATCCACTGGAATTTTGATTCCTTTTAAACTGATATCTTTTTTTTACTATTGTAAATCCTTATTTTTATGCAAAACCTTACCTGGTTATGCTGAGTTGATTAGAATGGCTTTGTTATTAATTTCCTGAGGGATCAAACGACAACACCGTGTATGTTCAGTACAGAAAAACCTGAGCGAGTTAAGTAATAAACATACATAGAATGTGGTTTAACGTTGTACTCTTATTTGGTCTTTTGGAATTTGAAATTTCTTGCACGGTTTCGGTTTCATTTTAAAAAGACAAGAAAGCTACGTGTGAGTAGTCATATAATTGCTGGAGACGACAACACCTGCATTTTACAGGGTTCATTATTTAGATAATCATAGGTAAATTACTCTATTCTTTGGCATATAAGGTGACCAATTTGTTATAAGTCTACTTCTATATCTTAATAGTAGAAAAAGTCCAGCATTTTAGAATTCTACACAGTAAGCAAGTAATTCGATCAATTACGCGTATGGTTAAGGTGTTTATCTAAGTTACAAGAGAACCTAACGCAAACAAAAACTATTTAAGAAAAATCTACTTTAGATATAATTAGAGTATAATTATTCCATTTTTGTAAAGAATTGCTAATTTGAAATGCCCTTATTTATTCTAACCTTTACCCTCAGTCAAGTAACTTCCTTGTTTAGTTTAAATCTTCGTTCCTTCTCTTATTTTATTATAATGACAAAATAGAAAAAAGTTTTTCTTACCATTCAACAACAACAAGTTTTAAATGAAAAAATAGATATGTACTTATGACGACAAATTTGTAAAATTTGTGAGTCAAATGGTAATAGTTTTATTTTTATAAGCTATGCATAAATGTCAACGTTTTTCTGCCCTTTTAAAAAAACATAGGAGAGCGTGGGGCAAGATGGGAAAAGGTTTGTTGAAAATTCCACTATTATGCTAGGCAGCAAAAGACCTATTTAAATAACGAAAATTACTATTATGGTAAGTGGAATTACAAGAAGTAAAAATGTAATAATTATAATGACGATTGGTATGTTTCTTGTATAAAATACAATTAATACATTATCTAAAAGTTAATTTTAATACATATATATTCAAGTTAAAAATTTTTAACATTTATTTTAGCATTCTAAATTAGTGGTATCTTTATCCAAATTAACAAAGAAATTGAATATTCAGACAATTATTTGCTTAATTATGTGAACATTTTCAAAACATATATATCCTTTAAATCATTATCTTTATTCTTGATTGGTACATGTTGGAACATTTCTTTACCAATCACCCTGTATAATATTATTTAGCATATTGGGATGGAAGTTTTTCACGAGCATGGATTAGTGATCTTTATGAACTTTTGAAAATTTCCAAAATCTAACATACTTTTACTAAAACATAATGTGATGGACCGACATGTAATATGGTGAAAATTCTGTAGAATAATTATAAAGGCCCTAATTGAAAACATTCCAATCGAATCGAAAGGAGCTTACAAAAGTCATTTTTAGTTAAAAATTCGTTAATAAAGTTCCTAAAATGTTCATAAATTCATTTCAAAACTTTAAACTTAATGAATCGCATTATTTTAATTTTTTCACACACAACATTATAATAATATAATTGAACTTTTTTAATAAAATCATTATGGGACTTTGGACGAAAGAATTAATTTAATTCAAAGGTTACTAGAATGAATTTATGAAATTTTTAAGGGACTTTATTAAGGAATTTTTATCCAAAGGGGCTTCGATTCGATTGGATCGTTTTCAGTACCAATATCACTTTTTTGGATTATGATTTGGTGTTGAGTGATTTGATACTTTTAATAGTGAATACTGAATTTTGTTAAAGTTCAAAATAAAGAGAATGAAACAGAGATATTTGGAGTTTAAATTCTTAGAAATAAATCAATCTCTTAAGTCTTAAAATACTCATTAGGTTCCTTTACTAAATAGGTTAAAAGAATACCTGCATTGAATTTGTTTTCTTGTTCTGCGTTAAAAGCAAATCAATCAATCACCAAAGAAAAATTTTATCTTTGTCATAATTGCTTTACTTTTGTTGCCCTGCTGAGAAAAGATTTTTGTATAGTTAACAAATAATTATCCCATCGAACTCAACTGTAGGTTAGGTTAAGTTCATTACCCAATATTATTTCGTCATTATCAACTAACCATTTGTCAACTATACAAAAAGCGTCGTATACAGGTATAATATACATATGTACTTTCAGTTTGAAATATTCCAATTTATAGTTTTTATTTAATTCTATCAATTTAAGCTATTTTAGTCAGTTCAAATGTATCGAAATTTTATTATTCTCTTTTGCAAGAACGCCCAATTAATCTCACTTTTAGAGAAGAGATTCTTGTTTTTAAATTTAGTTAAATTGTCTATTGTGAATTTTCTGTTTTGAAATACTTCTAAGTGATTTCTTATCCAAGACGCATTTCAGAGACGAAACTGGGGTTCAAGTACTCACTGCATCTGCGCGCTGATTTTCGCCAGCTCGGATGCTTGTTTTCTCTGGGAAAAAATTCCCAAACATCCGCTGATTGGGACAAATCCCAAGATTTATTTCAGTTGCGGTTTGACTTTGACCTGGGAAAGGACATTTCGCGCTCCTCATCGTGCAGGCCACAGTTCAGAGTGTTAGAAGTCCCTTTAATATTAAATTGCATATCCGTAGGCTGAGACAAAATTTCGAATTGTAACTCGGGTAAAAGTATTATTTTCATGTAGTTGAGTAGTCGTCACGTTTCGCGAAAGAGTTAAAAATGTGTGCTGCTGTTTGCGGGTGTGATTCGTGTGCGGGACTCGTTACAGCTCCTCGAAAGGATATCACTTACACCGTCGCGATAGGTATCTATTGAATTAGCGGAGCAGCAGCAGCCTACCCGTCCTCCTGGCCACCCCCGCCTTCGTTGAGGGTTGGTGTTAATGAAGATGAGATTTGAATTTTGAATTAACTCCCACTCCTGCCCCGAGGACACACGGGCCCCATGTGAGTACTCATTATCGACATTAAGCCCCTCTCCCACATTCGCAGCCTCCGGAATTGTTCGCAAAATAGAAAAAAATCTTTGGAACAGTTCGGGATCGGCAGGTAGTGAGCATGACGCGTTGTAGGTGTTGACGGTCCGCAGAACGCTCCAGGTATACACTATAATTAAAGCCCTAACAGGCGGGGATTACTGACGGAGCCACTTAAAAAGGATTTTGCATATTCATGGGAAATGAGCAACTTTGTGGTACTTTTGGGAAAAGTGAAATTCGGGCCGCCCCTGCCGCGAAAGAGCGAGGGTGGCTCTGCGATCCATTCGTAAGGAAGGGCCTTGAATTGTACGACTTCCTAACTAGGGGATGTCGTCGTCTAGTCAAATCGCCGGGCTTCGGAGTGCCCCACAGAAGGGAGGCTGCGAGAGACTGCATGGCGCGGCCGAGCAAAACAATGTCTTGCAAGGGGTGGGGGCCATCCGAACGATGACTCCTTTGTCTGAAGGTCGTTAGGCATGTAAATCTCCTTTTGTACTCACCGGGACGTTATTAGGCTCGGGATTTATTGGTTCCTGGAACTGCTTCCTGCAGGTCCGCACTGCCTTCAGGAGAGATGACATGAGCTCTTTACGTGGACCCATTGTGAACACAGCCGAGCTTCAAAACTTTTAAATTGTTTGGGTTCTAAAGGGCTGTCTGGACAATGTTTGTCAAGCCTTCAGACTTTGTCTAAATCGAAAAATTCAGCTAATATGACAAATTGTTTGCTCACTCTTTTATCTTTTGTTTGCATCGGATATTACTTTTAAATGTCCTTAGCAGTTAGGTTATTACACGTATGTATGTGTAACTGAGGGTTATGTGTATGGTTATGGGAGTATTCTTTTCTAGGGCGATAAAAAAAAACGAAATGTTCAGAAATTGTTGCGTGTATAAGGAAAAATTCAAAAAATGTTTATGAGATTTTTATGAATATTTCACATTACTTTTATTAAAAAATACTTAAAAGAATGGTTTTGAGAAAAACATGTTTAAAGTTTTATTAACTGAGAAACAAGTATTCTTTAGAATTGCGGGCTGGGTTATAAACATTGACAGCTTTAAGGAGTTTTGAAATTTTTCAAAGAAATTATTTTAGAAAGACTACAAATTAATATTTCTTGATATTTTGCCAAGAGAAGGGGAAGAAGGAGAAAGAAGGATTCAAAAAGCTTAAAAAGTAAATTATGGGATTGTTTTATCTCTAATCTTCAGCTAAAGCTAATTTTTACGAGTATGTGTATTAGAAATAGTATCTAAAATGGCATTAAGCCCAATTTATTAGTCTTTTGGGTTAACATGAGATGGCAGGCAAAAATATAGAAGCCTTTTTTTTATACCATTTTCCTCATTTCGTTTTATCCGTTATTACTTAATTAAAATCTCTCTATAATCTTTGAAACAGATAGTCACAGAACATAGAGCACTCCAAAGAATATTATATGTAATATTAGCCTAAGTACAAATATACTTGTCTGTAATTTTAGCTTAAGGATTTATTCGTAATTTCTCAATTGAATAGTTGAGGTACTATAAGCATTCAGCATTTTAGTCTTTAATACGTTCCCGCCGGCATATGCATAGAGGATCGGGGGACGGCTTGTACCACAGGTGGTACATATACAACAAGGCAAGAATGATTTTTCAGAATCGAAATATTAAATATTAGAGCTCTTACTCTCAATTTGATCGCCGCAAGTTTATCAGTGGGAGCTATTTGTTTTTTTAAATTCAAAGGAAAGAGCGCTGCTTAAAATGAATGAGCGATATGTGATTATATTCATAGCAACGCCGACAGATGGAAAAGGATATGAATTAGAGTGCAGTAAGATGCCGCGAACTACAAATAAGGCCGCCGGCGAGAACGTGCTAAAAGTTGGCAGTTGCGAGTTAGGAACTAATTAATATCTCAACTTATCAACAGCACAAACATTTTAATTTCGCTTTCCTAACTATAGCTATATTTGATCCTGGTTGCATTTCATAAAAAAATAAATATATATCTCCCGGGAAACTAAACTACTTTTAGAATTTTGTTTTCTTCTATATAATATTATAACATCTCAAGAATATGATTGTAATATTTCAAAGTGATATTCGAAGCATTTATATACTTATCTCTTTTGATCTAGCTATCCACTTGGAGATGAAGTTTCTCAAAATTTCGCACATTGGATGAGTGTTAATAATAAATAGCTTTTATTATGTAGTGACTTATTTTTTACTAATGTAACATATTTCTTGCAAGTTTACATTTCAAAATTTCGGTTAAAATGGAGTTTTAAGTTTTGCATAGAAAAACTGAGGTAATTGTTGGAAATTTTGTTTTTTAATAACAATACAATAAATCATTTTCATATGTTCAGTATAGGTAAAGGTATTTCTTACACTTCTTACACTTTTTTGAAAAACCATGTTATAAATAAACTACAAATAGACTATAACTCAATTTAATATTATTGTGTAGTAAAAAAAATAATTAAAATATTACTTCTTAAAAACTAAAATTTTACACAGGCATTCCACTAAACTTTTACACTAAATTATGAGTAATATGTAAAAATAAATGCTGGTAATTCAATGTAAAAACTTCCTTCGAAAGTGTGTAAACTGTAATTTGTACACTAAAAGTGAGTTAAATATTATTTAATAAATTTTCAATATAATTACCTTGCTTTTTACTATACAAAAGTAATTACCGAGTTTGCTTTATGTTGTTCCTCCCAATGAGATGATTAATCGTGTTGGCTGTTAAATTCAATTATAATATAGAATGGAATGTAATGGAATAATGGAATAAAACATAAACTTAAAACTAAATTAAAAAAATTATTAATAATAAAAATAAATTCTCGGTTATGAGTAACGTTTTCCTCTGAATTCAGAACGGGGATGTGCTTAAAATCAACAGCATTTTCTTTTTCACTGTAAAAGGCGTAAAATTACTCTGTTAAAAAGCACTTTTGCGTCTAAATTGAGGATCATTAAACGAGATTTGCTGATATTTTGCACTTTATAAAAATGGAAAAGTAAATTTGATTTTTGGAAAGGTATTGGGGTATTAATTGAGAGCATTAAATTCAAGACCTCTATGTACCTATACATTTTAGAAACTTCGCCTTCTTAACGTTTAAAAAAGGTTGAAATCGCTACAAATATAATGTCCTCCGTATAGTCTTTTTTTAAGCGGTTATAAGGAATTCCTTCATTGATCTCCTGCTGAGTTTTAGAGCACCTCCTTCTATTCGGGGGAATAGTTCTTAAGCCCTCCTATTGTAACATGAATTTCGTGCAGCTAATAATGAATAAAGTAACCGCATATAACATCTCTCGAAAATACTTTACGACTGCAGAACCTTTCAAATTATACAAAAAGGTTAACAACTCCCTTGTCGGTAGTCAGTCGCTGTGTCAGCTGTAGACACAAAGCAATAAAAGGAGCCGCATGTCACTTTAGTTTCAACTATTCTTCCGGAAAAAGGTAGCTGCCGCATTATCGTGCTGGAACCGTATAATTTCGATATGACAGCGTTTCACAGACTCCAGAAAAATCGACAATGTTGAGCATAAACCATTCCTTCGAACCGCCAATTATCCTCCGTTGAATTTATGGTATATCCCTCGGTGAAATCTCAGCCCATCGGAAAATTATTTGAGTTCCGACGACAGAAATGACTTCCTGTGCGGTTGAAATTTTCCAGAGTTCGGGTCCATCTGGGTATCATGGACCCCACGCTGTAGGCACTGCGGTCAAAATGCCACACAAGTCGAACGGGTCATTGATGAAGATAGATTGCCTCGGAGCATTGATTAGGGATCAGATAAATCACATATTTTTTCCAGCGCCGCAAAATGGATTACAGGCGTGCCGGGAAGTCTCGCGCCTATCTTAATGACTATCTGACTTTTATGACGAGACTTGTCAAACTTACTGCTGTTTACGCGATAGTTACATTGTGTTAGCACTTCTGGGCTGATACCAGTAAGCATTAAACGCGGTCTTAAATGATGTAGATTTCTAGTATTATACCAGGTTTTTTGTTTTTTTTTGTGGCGCTTGTAAGGAATTTTTTTGTAATAAAATTATGCTGCCTCGGAAATGAATGGAATTAACTGAAATGCTAAGAAATGGCAACTTCTTAATAAATGGGAGCCGTTCAAATGGTGAACTTCTAAAAAACGTTTGTTCAACCAGAGGAAATTAAAAGTTTTATGGTCATTGGCTATAAAGCCAAATCCCCTTACATACGAAGGCCATACCCAGTCACCAACAAAAAGCCAAGAATGTGCCGAGCACCGTTAGCTAGTCAAGTAAGTGGACTGCGCTATAACTTTGCAAGAAATGAAAGAAAGTTGAATCTATTGAACCACTTACAAAAATTTAGATACCTGCGAAAGTACGAATAGACAGCTTTTTTTTACGTCACATATTTTTTATGTTGTGTCAAGATGTTCAACTGATATGTACGTATGTAAGTATTTATTTATTTATTTTAACTGAATTGATTATTACTAATTTAACAACTACTAGTACTTTTTGAGAAAAATATGCCCGTATTACTCGATTTCAAAAATAGAAGATTATCAGTTCAAACCGTTGGTTAAGGGGTTAGGCCACATTGATATTTTCAAAACATTTATTTTATTTACTTTATTATATATATATATAATGTACAGTTATTGGAATAATTGAAGTTATTTATTTATTTATTATTATTTAGCGATAACAAACAGCAAAGTAGCCTATTACATGATACCGCATTACAACTTAATAATAATATATTTCATTAAATTAAGAGTACTCCTCCATAAAAGCAATGTGCACTAAGAACAAAAAGCAAAATTCAAAATTCTGAAACTCCGTGCATTTTCTTATAATACTATAAATAGTAAGCAAAAACACAAAACATGGAAATAGAATTAAAAAACAAAATAATACAATTATATTAGTAACTGATTAGAATGGCAACAGACAAGATGGTAGACGATTTCGAAGAATATAAATTTTAGATTTCAAATTCAGATATTGAGGTATTTAGATTTTAAACTATCCTAAATTAAGCGATCATTGATTTGAGCATTTTTTAAACTATACTTAAAGGAACAAGGACTCAAAAAGTAGATGTCAATGTGACTGAATAGTTCATTATGATGTTTTTGCATTCGTACCAGAGGAGACTTATGTCGTAAATTAGTTCGAGATACTCCAATATAAAATGTATAGCTAAGACGCGTAGTTCTACTAGGAACATGAAAGCAAAGTGAACTAACCAATTCCGAACAATTTACATAACCGTTTACTATTTTATATAAAAACATTTCATCAAGATAGGTTCTACGATCTTCAAGAGACCAAATTGAAAGCTTAATTAATCGTTCCGGATATTCAAAGAAGTTACCTTCAACTTTGTACAGTAGGAAGCGCGTAAATTTCCTTTGAACCGTTTCCAGCTTTTGCTTATAAATTTCATAAATAGGATTCCAAATAGTTGAGCCATATTCTAATATACTTCTAACTAAAGATGTATATAAGGTCAAATGGTAAGATAAAGATTTAAATGACTTGCATACCCTTAATATAAAACCATCATGTTCAAAAATTTCAACAAGTGGACAAATTCTAGTTACTTAAAATTAAGAACCAATATTACTAAATTTCGAATACTATTTAATAGAATTACCATTAATTTGAAAATTATTGATTACTTCATCTGCGCTCTTCATAGGCAATATATCAGTTAATGAGAAAAACCTTTTTAATTTCAGTAAGGAATGTTCTAAGTAGTTCATCTTAATTTTAAAAAAAACAGTCGGATTCAAAATGAATTGGCGTGCAATGTTAGATGGAGGTGCAGACACTGTTAGAAGTTATGCTTAAAAATTGTAAGATAAAAACAATAAGAAATATAAAATAATCTTAATTTTTGAATTCTCCGTTGTTACTCTTATAATATAACATCCTAAGATTACCTTGCGTAAGGTTTGAAGTTACCGCGAAAAATTGGATGAGATAAATTCAATTAATGTAGAACACCAAAGATTGTAAATATGTAGAGGTTTGATTGTTTTTTGTATCTTATATCCTAATTTGAAATTTTGGGAGGCATTTCATACACAGCATTCAAAAGAAAATAAGTTATTGCCCAGAAAAAATCTCCTTCTTGCTTATCTGGATCCAGAATTTTTAATATTTGAAATAAAATCCTCAAATTTTAATTAATCTATCTCTTTGTATTTTATACCTCTATGTATGTAATTCCAAAGCATGAAACTTTCTATTACATTTTCCTATTGAAGGTATCCCCGACATATCTATGATTGATGGCATAACCAACTCTATTCATGGGAACTCTCCTAAAATGCATGCATCTAAAATAGCACATACATTAACTACAAGCACGAATCTTTTATAAAATTTGCATACTTTAAATTCCACTGAAATCGGTCTGTTGAAGTTGGCGAAATAAAGAAGGGCGTTCATAAAACGATTCAGAGCTGCTTTCACTTAAAAGTTGCTCTGCTCGCAAAGCCTTTTCGGTTCTAAATTGCTTAACGTCCTGCTAAAGTGCCTCGTAAAAACTTCAACTCTAAACTCCATCTGCCTCTGTTGAAAAGTGTTCACAAGCGGCGTCGTTTGTTGAGGCATTTACACGTCCTTAAGTACAGCCTCTGCTGGGATGATCCTAAAGGAATGGGGCGCTCATAAGGACAGCAGCTATCCGGCCAGGATACATTTTCATTATCATCATTTGATGCTCACGACATTTTCACAACTGCCACCGTGAGCCGCGGCCGCCAAAAAATTCCTGAGGGGAGCCATGCATTAATAAGATTCGCCCAGGAAGCCGCGACGGGTGCTCTACCCCCGAGGACGCTCCAGGAAAATGTGTCACACTTGTTATTTATGGAGTCCTTTATTGCACCCACTGCCGCTAACAAGGCGGGGAAGAGCACAATGGTACCTCCCCCTCAGACTTCGGTTGTATGAAATAAAAAATTTTATTATTGCCGACTTCGATCCCGGGTCGGAGTTGGGGACTTTTAATTAAAAATTTTTCTTTTATGACCAGCGAGATGAATGCAGAAGCAGGGAAATGCTTTTAAGTACTTTAACCTCGCAACAGTATTTAATTTCGGGGATCAAATGGCGTTGTAAAGGTGAAAACAATTTCTCTTGCAATCCCCAATTTATGGTCCTGGAAAGTACAGGCTCAATTAACGAGATTTTCCACCATTAATCTCTTTATGAACTTTGATCTTGTGCATGTCGCTATTGTTCAGTACTGTTGGCACGGCTTTTATGCTTATAATTTCTAATCCTACTTAAGTTATTAGTTATTTACTGTATTATATTATGCGCTATATGTAGTAGTAGATTGGTCTATGTTCACATAATGTGATATAAATTTACACATTTTGTTTTCTAATTTTACTTTTCAATCAGGTGGCATGCATTAAGGAATGTAATTCATTATAAATGATTAACACAACTCCTACTAAGCTTGTCGGAAAAGTATACTAAGTTTTTAACATTTGGAAATTGAATTCACTACCCTGTAAAGTAGCTAATCAAATATTCACTCGATGAAGTTGATGTTCAGTGTGATGAATCCAAAAAATTTTTATTTTATTATTTGCATTTTCTGAATACTTTTCAAGACGTTTTAAGACGTTCGTATAGGCTTGCGCGCCGGTAGTTCTAGTATTAAATAGGAAAAAAAATACCTACAAACTTTTAGCATTACTTTCATTTTTCCGAAAGTTTTCCATCCAATAATTTTCTGCTATAATATCATCAACGAACTAAATTTGTTAAACATTATTTAAGATTAGAAACGAAATGTTAAAAATATTTCCAACTGAAAACGGTTTCAGCCAATCTATCAATGGAACTAGGTGCGGATAAAAACCATAACTTCGGATTATGCAGCGATTAAGGTATTCACTAAATGGCTTGTTAGTTTTTTCCACTATTGAATTGAATGTTTTCATGCCTTCGAGTTCCGCTACTTCAGGCTGCGCTTTTCGAGATTTTATGTGTAGTATGTATGTAGAAACGTTCGCATGTATAAAACATAAGTTTATGCTTTTAGCCACGTTATTTTGAAGTATAAATGGCGGAACACAAAACTGTTAGCGCCAAAGTTTCATTGCATAAATGGTCTTAATTTGCACTAATCTTTCATTAATATGTGTGAATTTTAAAAAAAATATTAACTCATGCAATCAAGCATAGTTTGGTAATAATGATCTCATCGTGCTTTTTATATGAAACGTGAAAGATTACAAAAACCTGGAGGTGGGTTTTGCGGGCATCTCATTGCAGTTTTATAACTGGTTTCGTAGTCAGTGCTACGCTCATTAATTGATCGTGTTCCTTGACCGCCCTTAATCATAAGCATTCTCTTCGGCGAAGAGACGCCCCGTGCAAAGAGTAAAAGTCACAGGTAAATTCTCTAGACCGTTACCCCAGAGAGACAGGTAAACGCATGAAAATTATCACCATGCATCTACTGAGGCCGCATGATAAAAAGGTAAAATTACTTTGCGTAGATCACTCTGAATGAACGGCTCAACGTCTCTGAGTGAAAATGGCCCGAAACTGAAAGCGAACACAACCCAGAAAGCAAAGGCAAACGGCTCACCGATGAGCGCTTGTTTTGTTTGTTACCGTCTTCAGGTATTTCTTCAGGAATCTGAAGACGGAGTAGTTAGTCACAAAATGATCGTCGCTGATCGTGCGGGCGCGCCGGCCGTGTTTCTTTTGATCCTTATTAACGCTCCGTAACGTGCCCTTATCGTTCGCCTTACGTAACCACAACGTCTAATGTATTTATTTATGGTAATTTAGATTTGTGATGATTGACCAAACGCGCTTTATTGTTCGTCATGATCAGTCTTGTACTGAGTTTTTGTCAAGTGTTTTGCAAATATGAGCTAGCTGGTCATGTTCGCAGGAAACTATTGCGTTCTTTGGCACAAAACGCAATCACAACGGTCAGTGTATGTTTTTGCCGCAGCTGTAGCTTTGCACTTGGCGGATGATCTTCGAAGATTTTGTTTATCTTAAGACTTGGAGTTTTGAAGCGGCCAGATAATGTCAACAGAACCGCCAGTGCCTCGCAAAGCTAATTTGTTGCCGTGTAAACAATGGTGGCGTGTTTGTTTTCTTCACGGTGATCAACAGAAATACTATCGACAAGTTTACGGACAAGCCGCCTCCCAACGGCTGGCAATGGCCGTTGAGTCGAAATCCAGGCCTGGAGATCGACTCAACGAGCATAGTGAAAATCAGATAAGTCCGCGAAAAGTTTTTCGAGGTGTTCATTGCCCGAAACGGAGACCCACCCAATTTGAAGGTCTGGAATCTGAGAATTGCAGCAGAGTTCCCAAGGTACCTTGCAGCGAACCCACAGCTCCAAACGCAAGAGTTGCTGTTTTGGATGATAGTTTCTTGTCAGGTGCTGATGGCGCGCAATCTTCTTTAATCAGTCAAGCTGGAAATCGATGGTCAGATCCGAGTACGTTCGAAGACAATTGCTCATATGAGCACTGCCCATCTGAATCTGCTAGCCAGACAAGTACGATTGATCGCTGCAAAGCGATAGACATTCCAGATACTCGACTGTCGGAAAACGACATTAAAAATTTGTACCTAAGTCGGAACCGGAATGGCGTGTGGTATCAGGAAGATATCGACATCAGTCTGAATGCACTCCCGCTGGATGACACGGATAAGTCAATTGGATTAGCAGAAAATGGGTTAGAGGAACACCAGAAAAACCTGTAAGTCCATAATGCCTAAGACTTTACTACATTTTTCTCTTTGGCTAGCTTACGCTTCTAATACGCAGGCGCCTACGTGTGCAGAAGGTAAAATTCCTGCCTTGATCTCAATCTGGTCCATTCATTGATCGTGAGATTTATTTATGCGAGGGAAAGAAAATTTTGTGCTTATAGTTTTGGAGATCGTAGGCGAAATCTAGAAATTATGTAAACCAGTTGTGTCACTTTTAATGAGTGTTCGATGCTGACCCTATATGATAAATGCCCTGATTTTTATCGGTTACTAATTAAATTTTGCTGCGACACTTTTAATTACAATAATTATTATCCAATAAAATTGATTGATTTATTAGGTATATTTCTTATGTTTTTCAGTAGTTTATGTATATTTATTTAAATGTTGCGGTGTACGTTATAACATTTTCGTAATAAAGTTAAATATTTAAAGCATTCTTGCATAAATTTATTATTATTTATAATATTGTAATTATTGTAAATTACATACATAATTAAATACAATCACCTATATATCGAATTAATCCTATTTAAAGCTATGCAATTTTTACATTACATTTCATGTCAATTTGTAGGCTGAATATGCAAATCTACGAATTTTATACCACAAGCTTAGCGATGGTCAATGAAACAATTTTTGAATAGTGATCTAAAATGTGCCGTAAAGAAGGTCAAAGCTAAAATGTAATAAGAAATAAGAAAACGAATGATTCGGTGCTACACAGTTTCACAGTTAATAATAATAACCAGAAAAAGTGTTCACACAATTAAATTTAGATTTGTTATTGGATTAATATTTGACTGCACCTATATTTTAGACCATAGATCATTTATAAGGAGGTATTAACACAGAAATGAATCAAATGTGGACTAATATAAAACCTAAAAAACATTATTTTTAGTAACTCAAAAACTATAAACGATGCACTTTCGGTAAGGTTTTTTGAAGGAAAGTTATATTTGCTCCTGCTGAATACAAGAAATATTGAATTATCAAATAAATGCAAGAAAAGAAAAGAATTTATATAGAACTGATTACATGTACTTGATGAAGATAGTAATGCGATAAACAGTAGTAAAATTTAGTGTAAAATCCTATAGCAAATGCTTAAACTGGTCATTTGACCGGCGATTGTTTTATTAGTGTTAAAGTTTGTATTTAGTACAAAACATACTAAAAAACATAAGCGATACACTACCCCAGATGGGACTCGAACCCACAATCCCCGGCTTAGGAGGCCGATGCCTTATCCATTAGGCCACTGGGGCTTGGTATCTTTTTTAATTTCAACAAATTGAATGTAAAAATTTACTCATTAATTCTGTTAGAAATTTATTCGGAAGCTATTTTAATAATTCATTTCATTCACATAAAAACGCTAACGGTTCGTCGCCTTCTACTTAAAGAACTCGTTTTAAAGCAGTTTGATAATTTTATTGCTTGCAAAAATTTTTAAGCCTCCAAAAGATCATTTTATTATTATAATTTGCTTTATAAGGAATGTTACTAAAAATGTATTATGACAACGATAAATCTTTGGTTTTTCTAGTTCTGTCTGGGATGCTCTCAAGGCTATAATATTTGGTGTTGAAACATGTTTCTCAAGTTAATTTACTCACTTATTGTTGTATCTTCTACTTGCTTTGAAGCTCGAATTAATTTAGTATACTTTAGATTAGACACAATAAAATTTGTGCATGAAGTACGGTACTGAGATAAGATGATGCACTATAATTGTCTTTAAAAAGTTTCTTCAATCTTTGTAATTTGCTGCTTCCCAAATTAAGTTTTGGAAATTACCCGAGATTATAAGTCAAAGTTAAAAAACTAAAATTCACAGAAATTTGTTCTTCTCTTCTTTCAACTAAGCGAAAAAAAATTTATAAATGCGAATAAAAAATACTGAAGTACTATTACCCTTCATTCATCTAAATTAAAGTCATTAACGCAGAGATTACTGTTGTTTTTCTGACTTTAAATAAGACATTAGTAAGGTCTTATAATTTTATACCCATTGCTAACTTAATTGTAGTAATAAAATTAAGCCTAATAGCCAACCGTTACCTAATAGACCTCCCGGGTAAAACCTTTTAATAATTGATTTTTTAAAATTACCATATTACTATGTAATCTGTATGGCTTTTTTCAAATGCTCTGCGGTGTACGTTTCATGTTTTTTTAGTTTTGCGCAAAAAAATTAATGGGACGGGGAGGAAATGACTTATTTCCAAGCTCCATCGTTTTCTTAATTGAAGGAAGGTTTACCAGGAGAAACTTGAAGATAATCCCAGAACATAATTAGCCTCTATTGCAATCGTTTACCTAACCACTGCCATTGTCCGGAAACCGAAAATGTGAAAGGGATCTTCAGCTGTCGAGCTTCCGCAAAGTAGACACGGATAACGAGAATTGACAGTCAGCTCCCAACGCAACTCAAGTTTCTTCTAGTGGACGCTCTTACTGAAGTTTAGTTAGGTTAAACCAAATGCCAGAATTAATAAATTCTCATGACACAGCGGTTAGCTTTTGATAGATATGATGCCATTAGCCAGATCAACGTGATATCGAGACCGATCAGCGTGATCTGATCTTTCGTGGGTCCGTCATACTGTGCAGGGAAATCTGTTTCAGCTACTTTAAATATCAATGAGAATGCGATCGGTAATCCTGATAATTCGTGATGATCACTTCTCGTGACTTTTGTTACTGCGGATGAAATTTTTCGTTTGTAAAATGTATAAAAGTTGAGTGGCATTCTTGGGAATATATTTTGATGGTCACTTTTAATTTGAAATCAAACACTAAAGATATAAAAAATGATATTAAATTTTGTAACCAGCCTTTGACATTTAAAATAAATGGGTTATTAGAGAGCATTTGTTATAAGAAAAAGGATTGTCAAAATGATTTTGAAATTGTTCTGAAAATGTATTATTGTTTTATTTATTAAAATTAATATTTTTATTAACTAAACACCGAGTTTAGTCTGTTTATACCGATTAACAAAATTCAAAAATAGTTTGAGTTTTTAATAAAAGAAGACCTCGTCAATTCTGAAAATTGACCAACATGAATTTGATATTGAAAGATTATTCTAAATGTTCTGCATGTTCTGTAAAGTGGAAAAACAACATCGAAGTTTTTGATTTTATAGCACGGACCATTTCTGTTCAGATATTCTTTTAATACAATACAAAAATCTGCATAACTACTGGCGAAACTATATTTCCCATTAATTTTTTCTTTATATCCGTAAAAAAATGCAGTTTTTCAAAAGCAATACTTTTTTGATTGGAAATACTAAGTTTTTCGAGCTACAAAGTAATCCATCTGAAACGCAACAAATAGGCATCTATTATTTTCTGTTTCTGCGGTTGGAATATGGCCACTCATAAAGTAATCCAATTCAATCTAACAGCACAAGTAACGCTTTCTGCCGCTAGATAAATTATCTTAATTTAGAAGAGGTTCTTCGAATTAACTGCTGCAATCGGTAACTAATTATTCTGGTTTTACTTTTATACAAGCGGCGCGGCTGCGGTGGTGGCGGTATCCAAAAGCGGATCTCCTATTTGAAGGTATATTGCTCAGAATTTACAGGAGGTAGGGTCAATACCGCGTCAAATCCGTCCGCACTTATAAATTAAGCACCACCGTTGAGTGTTCCCTAGAAAATCACGTGTAAGCACGCAAGTGATCCTCATTAAATGGGAAATGATAGTTTCGTGAGAAGAGGTTCGCCGCGAAAGAATTTCATAATGGCCGCGGACATTCTCTGCGGGCCCGGTGACAACCCATGCCCTCTAGTCTGCGGACGTTGATTTGCATCTCATGTTTCATAAATTTTTGCCATATTTATGTACTAATTACAGTAATGACCAGTGATTTTAATTATGGCCCCTGATACCACCACGCGATGAATATTTCTGTTGGACACGCTCGCATCTTGCGGTCTCATGGTGGTGAAAGCAGCACAGTACCCGACTTTATTGATGTTGTTCGTGGTTTTGGAGCGAAAAAGAAAAACGTCGAGAAAAGGGGAGTTGTTCTGGGCAGGATAAGATTGCAGGAGCACATCTTATCTTCCATTTTTGCCATTTCAGATAATATCAGGCACAGCGCCACAATCAGGTGCGCACAAGTGTTAAACCTTTTAAAGTAGTCTACCATCCCGACAGTAGCTAGATTGCTATTTACGACAAGTTCCATACGAATTTGCATAACAACTCGACGCGAAGTAATTGCATGTTCTCCGGGGCGCGATTTCCCAGCATCCTGGACTTCCATCAGAGAAGAAGGAAGTTTCTCTTCTTCCTTTCGAACGGCGTCTGAATGAAGACGTTGTGTTACTCTCTTTCCTCTAATTAGATTTATTGTTTTCGATAACGTCTGGATAGTCATCTCATATCTCTCTTGATGTTTGTATGGCGCAGGGCATGTTCTATACGAAAAGCAATTATTATGCAAATTCGCACGATACCCGGGGACATGGCCAAAGGATGTCTGCTGCATCGCATCTCAGGCGTTTACCTACCCGAATTGAAAATAATTTGAAATTTACAGGTACAACAGCGAAAAAGGAGAACCTCAACGATTTATTATTATATTTACAAAGTGGAGACAGATAATTTCAAAGGTTCGACTAGATTAAAGAAGAAATTTAGACTGCACTTAGCGATTTTTATAGTTTCGACTAAGGCACTGCCCTGATTGCGGGCACATTTACAGAGACCGCTGATTTGCTTTACCCTTAATGAGCTCTTGCTAAGGAGCTTCAAACTAAGCAGCTAATTGCGGTGTAGTGAAGTAAATTACCGGTGAGCGACTGACTTGATTAAACATATCAAAGTAGTTTTCAACTACATTACCATAATTATTTTCCAGCCTCCTCTAGGTCGCCTACGAAGAAGACTTTTGTTAATTTCACAGAAAATTAAAATCATGTTTAATCTCTGCCAACATAAAATCAAGATGGACAGACATTAAAGTACATATGCCTAAAATTGTTTACGACTAAACAGGCTGATATGGAGATTTTAAATCTCTACGTTTTCTTAATATAATTTGCATATTCATAAATTATATCTTAGAAATGATGAGAAAATGATGTTCAAAATTTGTGTAGAGACCATCTTTACTATACTTTCTTATATTTTATAGTGCAACTTGTTTATCCATTACATTTCAGTACAGTTTGAGTGGATAAACATTTTATAATGTAAATAATAAATAAAATTCAGATACTATGCTATATATAATATTTCATATTTCATTGTTAGTGGTTGTTGTCCTAATCTAATTTATTTTTATAATTACACAATATGCTCATGGTTTTCAATTCGCTTCAAAGGCTATAGTCGCACTCCGGCGGCTCAAATATGGGATAAGAACATTTCCAAAATTATGTTTGAAATTTCCAAATTTATGTTAAAGTGAAAATAACCATGACTTAGATTTAAAAATATAGAAAATAGCAAGTTTTGTCAAATCAATAAAAGGCCAAAGAAGATAACGTTTAGAATGATGACTGATGAGGTTCCATAATTTCGAAGATTTCACATGAATGTAATGTAACTGTGCAACACGTGTAAAGTCATTAATTTCTTACAAACGTTTAAGTTTTCGTAACTGCATAGCAAGTTCATTAGTTGATAAAGTGCAAGAACGTGATAATTACTTAAGCGTTGCAACAATGGGGTCAGATTTTCAAGAAAAACAGCCTTTTCTTGTTAGCGCCCCTCTTCGGATGGGTCGTCCCAACAGGTGGATTCGGTCGGCACTAGTTCGTGATGCGTTCACCTTGCCCCGACTTTCAGGTACTTAGTTATATTCGGTTGTAAAATAAAAGTAAAATGCGACGAAGAGTACAGTCATAAATACAAGTAAGATTTTCTGTTTTACGATTATTGCGCCGATTACAATCAACTGCAATTGTTATTGCACGGCGGATGGATCCGCGTAGATCTAGGGAAGAGGCGCGGTCATCTGCGTACAAGAGAAATCGCTTTGATAATAATTACAATTTTTATGTGCTTCCAGGGATTCTAGCAATTTCTCTGCAGAATTACTAGGAAAATTGTCTATTGATGTCCAGGAAAAAGTTTACTACCTCTAATACCTTGACCAAGGAGAAATCCGGTTCGTGGAATGAATCGCAGTGAACAAAAATGCCTCAAAACCTGAGTTTTATTTATCACTTCAAAATGGCCCTGCTCGAGGGAAAAGTGAGGAAATAATTAGCTCAATCAATAAAGATAAGGCTCAGCACGACGGAGGGGTGCTGTGGGCCAGGAACTTTATGAGATGACTTTTCCTAACGTTAATACCATAAAAAGCAGGCTGTCTTCTTCTGAACCGCCTTGCGCCTTAAAGGTCGGCATTTTTTTAACTTAAGCCACCGCGACCTGTTTGCGTTGCTAGTCACCCATAAATTTCCACGCATTTATGAAGATTCAATGCGTCGATGGTACCACGACTGCGATTGAGTCAATCAATTTTAATGGATGTCCTAAGCCTTTCTTGCGTACGAATAGAACACCTCGTTTCCGATCCAGGCACAAATTAGCATGTTTAAATCGATTTAAATGGAATTCCTATCCTCACTCTCCATCGTCTGCATGAGCATTGGAATCTTGAATAGGTTTTGATGACTGTAGCTTAGCTTTTCAATACGGTTGCTCTGGGCAATGTCGTGGAAAACGTGAATTTCCACTAATATAATCGTATGACATAAATTTGTCATATATAGTAAAATCTGCCGAACAACCGAGAATTGCAAGTTGTCTTCAACCATGAGCTTATCTTGAAATTCATGAAATACCCAATTAATTTTGTCATGTCAGGATTACATGTGTATGTTGCTAATTGCTGTTACAGTAGCAACTTGACTAATTAAACTGCAACCATCACCAAATAAAATAAGCAATTTTACAGTCACTCTTGAAACGCTAAGTGCAATCACCTCTGTTGGAAGTTTTAATTTTGATAGGAATAAAGTAATCCGAAGGGAAAACATGTATAAGGCGATTTGTTATCTTAAAATTGAATTTATCAATTATAAAGAATAACAAGCAGAAATTTTGTTGTTTATTTATATTAAAAATGTTCGTGGAAGGAAAGAGGGAAAGTATTATAATTCTATCTCGTTCTTTCTCCTCCTTTCTCATCCTTAAGAAATTTTTCTTATCAGAAATATTTCCTAACAAATTAAAGATATTTAGATTACATTAAGGAGTCACATCTGCCTGAACGTATCCAAAATAAATTTTATTTTAGGAATTTTTATAAAGGAGTACAAATAGTAAAAGTATGTATTCTTAAGCTTCAAAAAACCAATGTAAAGATTACTTTGACCAGCCCCTGTAAAACTAGATTTATCGTTTATAACTTCGTTAATAAATGCAATTTTATAATAAAATGTATCATCAATAATAAACAAAGTTTGATTTTTTTATGCGTTCAGGTAGATGTGACCGCTTAAAGAAACACCAATCTTGAAATTCCGAAGACGTTGATAAATTGCACCAAACTTAATTCATGCTGAACCATCAAGAGAAGCTTAGTATACCCTGTACGCAATGATTTTGTACCTTTCTGAAGTTTCGTTTACTTTTCATTAACTAGATATATTTTCCCACGTTCTTCTAATCTGAGATTTTCTAAAGTGCTTTCACTCAGGGCTAAGCGAAACTTCAATTTAGGTTAGACTAGCTTAAGACAAACATGAACTAGGCTTAGTTCAAGCTTAAGTTATGTTGGAGCAAGGTAACTTTTACGACTTTATCAAGAAAAACTGGGTTTTTGATGTTCGAAAAGAACTTTTATAGATTTTGCGTAACTAATCGACACCACTTCTGCGTTAAATTACGTAAGCAGCACTTACTATTTCCGATTTTTCGTCGGTAATGTGAAGAAAAACAGTAATAGTCTGACTTTTATAACAATGTAGCAATACAATAATGTTCCTTAAAGTTTTCATGCTTACGTAAATGTGAATTTATTTACATTTTGGAGATATTACACAATCGCTAGATCGTCCTCATTAACGACTTTAGAAATAATTTTAAACCAATGTGAGATGTTTGCACGTAACAGTTATAATTGCTTCTTTTCTCACGTGAAAAAAAACATCTTGAATAAGTCGCTACCGATAGATGGCATAAGAATGTTTTCTAGAAAATCTCCGACAACTAAGCAGCTCGTATTTGAGATGAGCATCGCAAACACAAACTAATCAAAAATTGCATTAGGGCGGCAAACAACGTGCCACTGAGTTGATTAGCTCCAGGCAAAGTGAATATATCTCATCTGTCCGCAGTTCCATCCTGCCCGAGACCTTTGCGGTGAGAATGGGGCTTTAGGAGCCGCCAGCAGGAACATATTCTTGCAATCTTCGAGAAATCTGCCTTCTTAACGTGAAGGTAATTGCGCTTACATTGCACATTTGTGCGTGCACTTCCACTTCTCTGCCTTGCGGTACTTGCAAATAAGAATTTTTATCATCTTATTGGTTTCTGACGCCTCCCCGCGAAATTGAATCAAATTTTAAAGCAGCAACAGCGCGCAATGATTAAGCCACATGCGCGGATTGATACCTCAACGAGGTGATCAATTCCAGCCCAAGAATATTGCCTTGTTAGAGAAATGTTTACAGTTAATGATGAAAATATGCGGCAGAGCCGATGGTGTCATGTGTCGGAGATTGGCTGAACTACTTAAGGAAGTGGCATATCGCTTCATTATTTCTTGGTATAGCATTCCTCGCTATTTATCTGCATTGCGGATGCTGTGGGTGTTCGAAACATTCTTAACGGTGAGATATAATACCGAATATCCGCGGTTCTAGAAGACCACACATATCTACTGTATGCAAGAATAACACATTTAAATCTAGGATACCTAATAAATATATTGGCTTACAGATATCCACTTTATTTATTATTTTTATGCCTAAAAATTATTCGAAAAGAAAATTATTATAATAGAGCAACATACTCTCAGAATAGTTCATGATGCGATTTCGAAAAATTAACTATAATATTTGAAATATATTAAATATTTATATAAAATTCTCTGCAAAAGTTGAAGGATATCCATTGAAATATACGAGATTGTTAGACAGTTATTTTATCCGAAAAATTGATCGATCGCTAAAAGCAATGGAGTTCACAATTTTTAGAATAAGCTCATTTCTGATTACTTATTAATATAAAGCTACAAATTTATAAAGAAACAAAGTAAATGTCCAAACTTTTTATTAACTATACAATAAAAAAAACCTTGCAATTTATAAATATAATTATTTTAACTTGATTCGATTGTAAGATCATAAAGTGTGTATACGATTGGCTGTTTAATTTTTTTATAGCAGAACAAGAAGAACAAATATACAGTGTTAATAATATGACTTAATAAGGGTAAATTTTTCCGCAAATAAAATTAATGTTTATTAATTTAAAACATCGAATATTAAGTTTCAACATAACAACCACATAACATTTTATAATTGATTCATTTTTCCCAAATAAGGTAAGAGATAAAGATGATAATAATAATATGCTGTTGATGAGATGAGAGAAGGTTGAGAGAAAATTTTAAATAAAAGATTATATAATTTACAGCTTTTTCAATTGCAAGACCTATATTAAAACATTGGTCAAAAAGATTTTAATTGTACGCAGATCATTACAATTTTAAGGTTTGGCATGTTATGATATGGAACACCATAATAAGGACGTAACTTAAAGGTAAGGTCTTGTTTTGAAATCCGAATATGTCTTATTTAGGTTATATGTACGTAGCTGCTATAAAACACTTGCTATTCTCTTAAATATAAAGATTTATAATTTCCTAAAAAAATTCACGTTCACTAATTAAATGTTTACCATAATTTAAGCATATTACAGGCAAAGCTCTCTTTTTATTTAAAATGAACACACAGTACGAAGGTGACTGGAGAAATACTTTTATATGTTGAAACATAATTGAAAATATTTCGTAAGAAATAATGGGTTTTCCATTCCTCCATTTACCTTATTTTTCGCAAGAAATGCAGCTGCAAATAAATATAATAAAAATACAGTCGAATCAATTTCGTTCACCGGGCCGTCTTGAGGCAATCGAAATAATTTTACGACTGTACGATTGGTGTTAACTTAAATTTGTATTTTGTAAAAATTGGCTACATGACATGAAGCAGAAAGCAACACCTTCACTTCAGTAATGTCTTACTCTTGGCCCCAGATCCCACATAATCGACATAATTATACAGCAAGGTTTTGCCTAAAGGTATGAAATCAAATCGAATAATTATCGAATTGGCACGTGAGATAGTGCGAACTAGACTTAAGATCAGTCGCAATTATGCGATTAGAGCATAAATCGATCTTATAATGGTTGCGGGCGCGATCGAATTACAAATGCAAACGTATCTTGTGGGCGTGTATAACATTGACTGTCTCCCAAAATATATCTCGCGCCTAAACCACGCGTTGGCGCACGTCACGAACGGCGGCGGCGGAATAGGGAATAACTCAATTGCAGTGATACCCAAAAACTTCCTGCGCCTGAACACGAGAAAATCGTGTATGACTAATTAGTGAATTATCAAATGTAGAAGGTGGGAGCTATGCTTAATTATAGGTACTAATCCCCTAAGGCAAATGGTAGCGATTAGTCATCATCCTGAATTAGGAAAAATTCTTTTCGAGATGAACCGCCGTCCCTTACTTGGATGTGGAACCGCACCGATTCATTTGCAAAACAAATGAGGCTCATCTGAGAACGCCCTACAGGGGACTCAGGTAAAAACTATTAACAGGCTATACTCCATTTTTTGTTATCGGCATTAATAGCGGCGATAATTTATGTTGCTAGACATCTAAATGACATAGGCTATGATAGCTAATGTTTCGGTGGAGATTACCATATTCAACCCACCTCATATTACTATGGCCAGTTCACGTTGAATCCGAGCATTAGCTGTTTTTATGTCGGGCAATATTCCTAGAAGAGGTGTCATTTAGAACTTCTTAGGACGTCGTATTGCGGCAATCAAATGGTGCTTAGAGCACCTACATCAGTTAGGATAATTAGATCAGAATATTTTTACAATTTTTTTCCTCTAAACTGTTTTTTTATCGATTTGTAGATTAAAAAGATCTTCAGCTACATAATTCTTACCTCCTTGTAATTTAAATCACTATTTTATATTTCCATAGTTTGTTCCATTATGTTTCCAGTAGATTTGCAATATTTATTAGATTAATCGTCCAATGCTCTCTGATTATGAATAAGGGCTAATTATTTGAGTTGATATGAATAAATACGGGTGCAGCATTGATGCGCAATGTATGAGTCTAAGAATGAAGTGTTTCAACTGCAATATTGGCTTTTATTGAGTTTTGAATCTTGAAATAATTTAATAATCTGATAATATGGTAAAAATATCCAATTTAGTGTTAAATATTCTGCCAGTTAAAAATTACTCTTCATAAATAAGATTTGTTTTCTATAAGTTTTAATAGTGTAAAAACAAATTGTTTAATTTTTGGTTTTTCCTTAAATTATGTATACCTTTTCTAAAGTAAAAGCTTTTTTTAGCTTTTATATCGCAATACTGGCAATATATGTAAATCACACCTACCTATCGCCTTCAATGTTTTTATAATTGATACATCGAACATAATACTCTCAAAAATTAAAATATGTATTCCTATTTATCTATTGAGTTTTGTTAAAATCAAAATTCAAGTTTATGTTTTTCTAATGCATACTATATTACTTGCTAATTAAAATCCCAAATATATTTGTACACTATTTGTTTGACCTTTTAAAGTAAAATCATTACAACAATTTTTGCAATCACCAATTACCCGCGAAGATGTATTTACAAAGGTGCGTTTACCTTAACACCTCACTGAGAAACGATCTCCAGAGAACATATGCCCATATCTCTTCAATGTTACATTTCTAAGATTCTATCTGTAGTACACAGCACTCAGCTGGATTTCCGTAATTAGACAATAAAATTGCACACTCGAAGAATTTAATTATATCAAAAAACTAAAAACGTGCTATTTGATGTGCCTTCACCGGAAATGGTCTAGCAAGATCAAGACATTTGGAACACATTCACATTGAAAAGGCGTGCAATACCTTTTCTGGCTGAACTGCACGAATCACCGCGTACTCGGCCATTATTTACAGGCGCAGCGTTTTTTTTTTTTTTTTCAAACGCCGCCGCTCGCCGCGGCCGCACTACAGCGCATGTGTAATATGAGCTGCAGTGGGTAAATATGCAAAGCAGGCGCATTAACTTTTTACTCATGATACGGTCGCGGATAAAGTACACCGCGCGATTTAAACTTAAATCAACTGGGTAAAAGTATGTTGCTGCCTTAAGCCCAAAGGGCCCGCGACACGGCTGACAGGTTACATTGGCGTGAAATTAATCCGCCTGCGAATTATTGGGTTTTTATGCTTTAAGCTCAATATGCACCAGGCCAAGAAAGTAGCATGCACCGTACCTGAGCGCAGTGTGGGCTGCAACAGTGTCTACTGTATCCGCTTTATCTGCTCTTATTACATGCAATCGGTGCTGTATTGCATATCATAAATACTTCTGATAAGGCACGTGAAATGTGATCCATCAAGTTCGCAAGATTTCTTTTGGTTTAGTCTTTCAAAATATATTTTTGAGATATCTTTCTCAGATTACTATAAAATATGTATTCGTCGTACTGTTATGTCATTTAAACTCGACCACCGAATTAAATTATAATCAACTCAGAGATCAAAATTTAGATTCTAATTTTGATTTATAGGTTTAAGCTATACAGAACAAAATATATCTACAAAAACCTAATCTTTCACTCCAAACTTTTTTGCAAGCTAGTAGAATTTTAATCATATATTAAAATACACATAACTTGCTAAAATTTGGACCATAAATACTTTTCATTCAGAAATTTCTTTTATGTTCGATAATTTCAAAATAAATGTTAGGATCAAAGGTTTAGAATAACCACTCCACGGACATCTACACATAGGTACATATGTTCTAACTGAATATAATTTTTAAAATTAATTTTTAATTTTTTTAACTAATTTTCCTTTAATGTTAAATATTTGATCTTTATTTCGTTTTGTGTACTAATTGTTTTTGAAATTTTTTATTAAGTTAAGTTATCAAATAAAACTTGAAATCTTTTCTGAAGGGGTTAAATTGCGCGTTACTTTTTTATATATATATATACTAAGTTTACTTTTAAATTGGGTTTGTTACTTTGATATAATTACACATTAGTTAACTGCAAACTTTCGTCCTTGGCAAAGCATGACAAAAGTATTATTTTCCACGAAACTTGGCTTTGCTGATTAACGTATGCATACATAAAAATTTGCTTTCTCTTTAATTTGAAGATTTTAGTAGTGGCTCGTGATTATGTAGCGTAAAAAATTGACTCGTCATCCTAGCGATGAGATAAGATTTGTAAAATTTTTATAAGATACGCTCTTTAGTAAAAGTATTATTAAGAATTTATACAAATTTACCACATAGACCTAAAACCCAAAATTCATTCTTGTTACACAATTTAAGTGTGCTGCTATTGTACAATCAACGCACAACTATCGAAAAGTGTAATTACGCGAGAAATTTACGTTTGGAGGCAAAGCAACAGTCTAAAACATATTTTCCATGGCAACTCATAACGATTTTTATTGGAGGTATTTTCAAAAACCCGAGGGAACAATTCTTTTGCAACAATTGAAACTGACGTCTCCGAGGCGATCCAGGGTTCCTCTTCCCAAGCTGATAAGAATCGGAGTTGTTGCGACTGACAAAACACCACTCAAGTTTCATTCAACAGGTGGTTAAATTACTGCGGCAGTTTAATTTCAAAGGGCGACACATGAGCCGGCCGCATACCAGCCCGAAACGGGACGGTGCCGCTTTGATTGTTATAAATCAAGGAACCGGCACGCCTGAGCAACGTGAAGGGACTTTTTACCGAGCGAACTTTTAGAGGAGCAGCAGCATCCAGGAAGTTTGAAATTGTTTCATACTTTTACTCGAGCTGACATTAGATACTTGGTGTTGCCCTGCTATAGGGTCACCCTCTGTCTGGTTCCGAAGAGTGGCCGCATGGCTCCGGTACCCTGTCGGAACCCCAGTAACAATTCAGGGGCTCTGTGGTCATTGAATTCGGACGTTTTTGAAGCGGAGCATAAAACGCGGCTCTAATTGCAGGTCGGAGCTCGATCGCGAAGCGGCCTCAAAGAAGTTACGCTGGGTGAGCACAGCCGTCGTCATGGTCATCGCTGAATTTCAATCGCCTCCACT
Source organism: Philonicus albiceps (assembly GCA_963969385.1). Lineage (NCBI taxonomy): Eukaryota > Metazoa > Arthropoda > Insecta > Diptera > Asilidae > Philonicus > Philonicus albiceps. The sequence goes on from OZ017773.1 coordinate 37,455,524, forward strand.
TCCCTTACCTCTTCCCAAGAAGTTCCCGTGTATTCTTTGGGAAGAGCAAATAACGTCCGGAAGTGTCAATTTTTTCGATCTGTACCTACAGAGACATGTCCGAGGTGTGCTTTTCCCCTCGACTGTAGGGCTAGGGTACTTTTTGTGGACATGCCCAATTAGAATTGAATTTAAGGAAGTCCTCGTTACCATTGGGGTAATTGCTCCTAATCAAAATTGGTTGACAATTTCCCGATTGCTTCCCACGATGCTCCTTCTGCCTTTAGATAGTGAATACAATCACAGATAGATCTACCTGTTACAAAAGTAGTTTGAGTAATTGGACTCGGTGCATTATGACGACTTTAGATCCAAATGCGGTCAAACATAAATAATTGAGTTACACGGGGCAGCTGGCTGCTTTCGATTGCTTCACGATTTCTCCCGTGATTTTTAAATCAAATGAGACTGAACCGGGTTCTTCGGAAATCTTGTTAAGATCGGTTGGGTAGCTGGACCATATCACGACATCGAGTGTCGTAAACGCACGACTTTCAATTCTTTTCAAATATAGCTCTAATTAAATTTTTCTCTTTTGATTGACATCCAATAAAGGAACCGAACAATTCCGTTGAGGACTCGTGAGAATCTTAGACAGTAGAGGCCAAGAACTAAATCCAGTTCAATACAATGTTTATTTGCGAATTTCTATTCATACAGTGCTTATAGCTGCCCAAACCTGAGCAGGTGTTACATTGTAATTAATTACTGCGAAATCGCAGTTAATGTAGGCAGAGGCGTAAATAAAATATTTTTATCGCCTGTGACTTGTGAAATGTTTCTGGACGACAAGTCATTCGGTGCAGTTTTTGTTAATCACCTTAGCATCCGAAAAAGATATATCTTGGTCTTCATGTCTTTTGGATACCACTCATCGCTGCTTCGGAATTTTAATGACTGCTCATGTCGCTTCCTTGACGATAATTGCCTTCACATGCCGATTGCACGTTTTATAACTTTTCCCTTGGATTTTACATGTTTCGAAAACACTTACGCTACGGAAATAATCATAAAACCGAGCAAATCCAACTGGTTATAGTATCTTCTATATTCTGTTCGCGGAGATAGTTTTCAATCTCAGGTAAAGTTGGAGCTAAGAAGAACATTAGCTAGTTATGGTTGCCGCATTATTCGATTTTGCCACCTTGGGAAATCATGCTCTGCACTGCAAAGTTCTTGGTGTAATCTACTCAGAAGGTACAAAACAGCTTCAATAAAGCCAGTTGGATCGGTTAGGGACCTTAATTGTCGGCAAATTACGTCAATAGCGCGACTAAGAAGATCTATATCTCCTGTAAATTAACAACTGTTGTATAGGTTGGGCTTGTGAAGTACTTGATAAAGTATTCCAAGACGATAAAGAGATAACTATAGAAAAATTGTGAGCATAGTAACAGGCGATAGGTGCAAATCGGCATATAAAATTCTATAATTGATTTCTTATCTACAGTCAAGGGCCATTTGCACTTTGGTATGTTAAATTTAACAGTTAAAAGTAATAGTCTCGAACAAGCAACCTTTCCCCGCATCTCAAATTACACGGAAATATTGAGAGATATTCGAAAGATACGTCTTAAACATTCCTTCTTCGAATCCATTGAGAATCGAATGCATTTGAGGGTATGAAGCTACTGCCGCATATGCACGCGATTTATCCATAAAATCGCTCCAGCCAAAGTAGAAGCACTTAACGTTTTCTTTTGCAAACAAATGGGTTGATTTCAGAGTATTATAAACACTTTCTCCTTTTCAACCGGAACCCTATGAGAATCGATTGGTCAATTTATCTACAACTGTTAACTCTTAAATTTTATGTTAGTAACATAAAACTGTAAACAGGTAGTGAACAAGCATAAGTTTCGACTTGCTTTTATAAAATATCATAAAATATATTACTTTCATTTAGTTAATTTAGGGTTTTGTAGATTGGCTGGTAATATTGTATTATATCCGATTCAATGGGGACTACCTTATTTTTCTCTTTAAACAATATTTTCGATCTCATTTATTGTTCTGATATATTAAAACGTTATTATATAGAGTAGTTGATTATCGCGAGATTTAGAATTATGTTCAAATATAATTATTTTATATACAATTAGAAAACAAAATTTGATATTCAACAAAAACATGACAAATTTAGGGGATATTACTTCAAATAAGCATATTTTCATAAGACTTATAAATCGATTTTAAGATTGTATCGAGTTATATACAAGAGTCCAATATCTCTTATTGGTTATCAGTTAATTATTATTTAAATAATAGTTGAACGATAACCCAAAATTTAAAAAAAAAATATTTAAATCTACTCGTAGAATTTTTTTTTATCTTTATTATAAAACTTATAACCATTACGGTTCCTGATTTTAAGTGTTATAGACAAAGAGAGGGTGCATCATAGCAATAGTTTTATAGACTGGAGATGGTTGATTAAATTTGCATATAAATGTGAATATTTTTGCAGTTTCAATAAGAAACAGATAGTCAAGACAGTCTTTTAACCCTTCGCTAGTATCGATATTTTAATTCTTTGCACTTCAAGCTTTTTTTCCATGGAGGAACCAGCATTTTGTATACTTCCTTTTATCACATATGTACAGATCCTAATTAGATCACTTCATTAATGTAAATAACAGAATAGTAAATAAAAACCAAGGTTAGAATTAATGTAAATTGATCATGTAAATTAAGATCGTGAGTAAGACCGTTGGAGTTGATGCAAAGGATTTAGTGGTGAGTGAGACTCACCATTGGAGTGCAAAGGGTTAAAATACCTTGTTGGTATCAAGTTTCAAAAGGATCCCAATAGAAAAATACAAGTAAATCGTGTTTTATGAATCAATGAAGGTAAAAGTTTTTTTATATTTTAAAATAATATACATTTTCGAATATAAAGATTAACTTTATAATAAATCTTACAACATACAAAATGTCACTTATTATTATATAGCCTTTGACTTGAGTCAACAATAAATGTTTGCGGTGGAGTCGGTGTTATATACTAAAAATGTGTCACCACTCCCAAACGACACCACAAGTACAATTCTCAGCATGATTCGAAATATGCCCTAAATGTAGACTAAAATAGACATATTCAAACATTTATCAAGTAATTTTCTCTTCAATAAACTAATGTTGAAACAATTTGCTCGGCTATAAAGTAGCTTAATGCAGCAAAGTGAATACAAGCAATTGTCAGTACTGAAAGTCTCTCGAGGAACTAATTATTATTTTATCTGAGATCATGGCGGTAATTTCCTCCGCCTAGCCGTCGTCGTTTTCGCTACGTGGGAAAACAGACCAATGCAATTACGACAATAAAGCCAATTAGGAAGCGAAACGGTATCTTGATACATATATCGCAGCACTTTCATTTTGCCAATTTTGGGCAATAAATCTTGGACCTTCCTAATAGCTGTAATTACCCGCGGGCAAAGTCTTACAAGCGTTTAATGAAATAATGAAGTCGTTGTCAGTCGCACCGCTTTCCTCCATAAATTTCAATGTGCTGTTCCGGAAACGATTTTTACCTTATCAATTGGCCTGCAAATTGCGGCCAAAAGCAATCTCAGCACCTTCAAGGTACTTCCAGGAGCAGTAATAGTTTTCTAATGTAAAAATTTCCATGCACGTCGCTCATAATTTAAACTTTCTTCGCACTCTGGATGCACCTGATTACCACCGGGCGCGTCATCTGCTTGCACAATACAACGTAATCAATCAAAATGTTCGCTTTACTGTGTCTGGACTTGCTAACAGCTCTTCGCTATGCTTCTCGCCGACGTGCTTCCTTATCTGTTTTATGCATGTTGTATCTATAGATACATCTGCGCTATAAACGAACACGATTATTTAAGAGACTGGAGATGTTTCAAACACCTGAAGAATAGTGGCCAGAAAGAGGTCATAATTTCTTTCGCAAATTATTTTACACAACATTTACTTTGAATAAATGCTTTTCTTTTATGTCTACGATGTGGCCATTGTAGTTGCCATTATGCATTTTGTGAATATACCTTTTTTTATATAACAAATATCATTTGCAGTATGGTAACAACTTCGTTTTTATATTGTTTTGATAGTATATACGAAATCAGCGAATCATATTACCTCTTTGGGTTTGTAGATAGTTTAGTAGCCATTTCTCAACTCTTTAAGTAGCAGATTCGACCGATTTGTAAAATGGTTAAGCGTCCATTTTCATTTTTTAGTTAATTTATGTTGATAACTACACTTTAATAGACTTAAATAATCGAAAACAATTGATTACCTCCAATTGTTGTAGTAAATTTCAACAGAAAACTAAAATTAAACTTTGTCGTTTAAATTAAAACTTTTTTAGAAGATTAAGATTAAGATTAATATGAATGTGGGAATTAAAAAACACATTTGACCAAGGGACAAGACTTGAAATTGTATCTTTCGAATTCTACTATCACTTCACTATCCTCCGCGCGGCCGATGCCTTTTCGGATAATTATTTTCTGATGATTTTTGGCGACGAATAACAAGAAATATCTGCATAAGTTGATTCTCAACAAATTTGATGTAAATATGCAATAGAATTAGTTTGAAATTTCATCACGAGTGTATATTTAAACAGTTTGTTGTTAAAAATTAAGTAATTTCTGAACTTTTAATAACATATTGTTTAAATTTTAATGAAACGTTAATGACGACGATGATTTCAAATTTAATTCACCGATTATAGAAATTTCAGGATTCATTTTTTAGAGTGTTAAAATAAAACATTAATTTAGTTCAACATGTTTGAAAAACCTAAAAGTGTTTGCACTGTTGTAATGAAAAACTGCGGTACAAGTCCCTGAGATTAAAGACTTTCAAATGAGCATTAAAGTATGATAATATAATAATGATTATTGGCAGAAAAGTTTATGCTATAGATTTTCACAAAGCGTTTCTTATGTTCGATAGTTTTGCTCCAGTTGTGATTTTTGATTCAAAGTTAAATGAAAGTAAATCAAAGTTTATCTATTTCTTATGTAAGTTATTGTGAAAATCAGATTTTTTTTTAAAAATCTTGTCATCTTTAAATTGAAATTGCTTAAAGTAAAAAATGAAATCACCGTCAATTCAAATTTAACCGCAGTCAATTTTAAAATTTTTCTCCGAGTTAAATAAGAATCATTAATTTATCATTTTTATTTTTTTCCAAGAAAAAACGTTTGCTCTAGTTTAAGTTTTAAGTGTTATGGGCGAAGTACAAAGAGGAGGTTAGAGTTAGGGTGGTCCTGAACCCTGAATTAAATCCTTGTTGGAACAACATTCATAACTCTTTTTAGAAATGAAGTACGATAATAGAACAATACTCTTTACTTTCAGAACTCCTACACCTAGCTCCACATCGTTCGAACGATTCCACTTTCAGCCAAAGAGTGAAACTCCGGAGAAGATGCCAATGGCTTGCCCTATCGAGCAGGTGGAAAATAATCCAGAAATCGCGACCAGGTCCAGTGGGAGTCAGCAGCCTACAAGTAGTACGCCGCCGGCACAGCCTCCGCCGCAAAGACGGTGCGCGCCCCCGCCGAGTCTTCCGCTGAATCCGACGTCGGCGTCGCCATTGCGGAGCAACTACAAGACTTACCACCCGAGCCATCAGGTCGACTTCCAAAGACATTCGCAGTCCGACGACGACAGCGGATGCGCCCTGGAGGAGTACACCTGGGTGCCCCCCGGATTAAGACCTGACCAGGTAAGATTAAAACCCGTTAAATAGTCCAATCATTAATAATAGTACAAAAACGTTAACTTGATATTAAATCGCGGCGCCAGGACCCGTAACGAAGGGCATTAAGATAAGCGACTTGGGCCGTTTGGGAGCCTTTCAGTTGACATCTTACCCAAAGACAATTTTCTCACTTTAAAGATATCGGTCCCTGAACCCGGCACGAAGGAGAGCGCGTTAAAATTGCGAGTTACGACCTAAAAGCTGGGATCTAGTAAATCGCGTGATTTTCCCACTTACTGGAATCCGCGGAGAAGCATTTATTATAGTTATTTATGAGCCCAAATGGTAACTCATATATAGTGATTGCAAGGCATTCTGCCACCTTCCACTTCGTGGTAATTGAACGCATACTTGTCATAATACCGGCTGCTGCAGCTGATGCTGCAAACGAGCTCAAGATGTAGGAACCCTACTTGAGGAATTATAAATACCCGTCTTTAAGGCTATCGAATTGAAATTGAGCAGTTTAGCAACCTCGTTTCATCGCTGACTAACGAGGTTTGCATAATCTATTTGCTTAATCTGGTATTAGAGAACATTTTAACCTCCATACTGGAAACATTGCGTTTTTGTTATAATTTTGGATTACGACATTTAAAATAAATATTTATAGTCAAAATGTACCTTATCCTTAATAGTTTCACAACTCTTAGTTAAATTAATAAATTTAAATTACGTGTACGAGATATAGCACATATGCAAATGACCAACATGGATAATTTGTTGTTAAATAAATTAATTATTTATTGCTTCTCTAAAATTACTGAAATAATTTATATATAAGGTAGTACCATAATGACTGCTTCCATTCCGTATATTATTACCAAGTTTTGCTAAAGAGACTATAATTTCGTTATCTTTCCGATTAAGAAATTATTAATAAATCAAAATTTTTAACCCATCACAGTGGGATCCTCCCTTAATTCTATTTATAAATTGTATAATCCTCAGCAGTACTATTGAAACTATCATTCTGTATAAATTCAAAATGAGCTATGCAAAAAATGTTTTAGTTTTGTGCTTTTAAATTAAAAGAGAAATCTAAAGACAATTTTTTTTTTAATTAAAACAAAAATTTGCAAGTTCTATCAGATTACAAATAAAAAAACAACCTGCTAAATCTAAATATTTCTAGAAAGCGACCATGACCTAAATCTCTATTGTTCCCAGATGCATCTAAATGAATTAGAAAACTTGTTTCCTCAATATTGCCGGACATTCAAAGCAATTTTTGTGCTTTGTTTCTCTTATACCGTCTCAAAAGCCTGCTTTAAATACTTCGGTTGGAAAAACTCAGCGTATATCACGATAATTTACGGACCTCACAGCGCTGGCAAAAAACTCATAACAATTTAATTTAATATTTAATTGCGAGTCAGTCTCTGCTGATTTAATAATTAGTTTTTTAGGCCCTCTTATCTAGTGCTCCTGATCTCGGTATTTTGCTATCTCTGCATATTCATAAGAGCATTTCCCATTCGCCGCAAGGTTTCTATTGCCAAACAGCGCATTCCTCATCAAGCCTCATTTAGTACTCGCACCAGGCGGATGAATATTAAAATTTTACAAAAAGTTTCATGTGAGTTTTTTTCAGTTTTCTACCTCGTCAATGCCCAGCATGGCACAGCTCACATAGCCCACGTCGCGGCTTTTTATGTTTTCCACGGCAGTGCAGCGACATGTGTTCTTTCAGCTGAGGTGCCCTGATTGGTAATAATTGTCCATTTATTTCAATCAATCCATGTACGCACGTAGTACGCAGTGTGAAACACCAAACACACCTTGTATGTGCCTCTCCGTATTGGGAGCAACGGCTCAGCTTACATTACGTTCGAAAAAATCTTTCAATTTTTATGCTGTCAGTAAATTTAAGAAAATGTTAATTTAACCAACTAGCATTATTACTCCCTGAGTTATTTCAGATATTTTAGAATATCTCCTATATTATTTTCTTGTCAAAAAATGTTTTAATAACTTTGTCTATTGGAGTTTATGCCAGCCAAATCTCATATGTACGAATATGTACATTAAAGTGGTTATTTCACTCTTTTTAGTATTAACTTTTGGATGGGACTGAATCTACATACCATACATACATACATAAATAAAAATGTTTAACACGTTCAATCCGGCGTACTGTTTCGAAGTCTCTATGATCGGCGTGCACGAGATGATAAGTCGTTTATTCTTCTGGCGGAGCTTGTTTACGTTATCTAGTCAGATGAAAGCAATGCCTACAACCAAATTGAACGTGTCAAATAACGACATTTTGGATAAGCAATCTCGCATTTTTTAAATCAGCAACTCTATTCATTTTACATATTTGTCATATAGTAAAATGTATCAGGTCAACCCATAAGTAATGCACAATTTTTTAAGTTATTTTCTATAGGCTAACGAGAAATAAATAAATTTTTATTTAGTCAACTATATATTTTCCATTATTTTTTACAATGGTTCTCCATCGCTCAGGCAGTTTAGTGATTCTCCGTTTGTAGATGAGAAAATTTTTTAGGAATATTTCAACGTATTGCACATTAGTCAAATTTTTATCCAGAAGACTTCGGAATAAATGAAAGTCGGACGAGGCAATGTGAATACGGTGAATACGGAAGGTACATCATCCTTTCCCAGCTAAACTCTGTTCTTTTTTAAAACTTGCGGTTTTACTAACTAAATGATAAACTGATTAAACTGCATAGCTACGACTTCATATAAAAAAAAACTACTAACTCGCTTAAGGCTATCCGTGTAGATTTTCGCATTACTTATGGGATGACCTGATATTTTGAAAGCAAGACATTGAATGTGAAATGGACTGAAAAGTTTCAATTATCACATATCACTTAATTAACTTCAGTTATCAGTTATATCGTTTTATTAATATTAAGTTTTGCTGCATATATTTTACTGGTTTCTTTTTAATTGCTTGATTGTTAAGTCCTACTATGAAAATTAGCTTCATCATAATTATTAATAAAATGACTAGGAATCTATACTTCAAGGTCGTAAAAAGTTAAAATCTGACTCAACTCATCACTGAATTTCAACAAATTTTGATCTTATGGTGGATGAACTAAACTCAAATCCTAAACGAACTAAAATTTTGAGTTAACAATCTTAAAAATTTAATTAAGCGAACCCGAATAATAACTAGATTAGTGAGTTTAGCAGGTTTTGAAATGAAGAGGCTGAAATTTTATTGCTTCTTAAGTTATTCATCTCGCTATGAAATTTGATAAGATATTCAACATAAATAAATAAATGTTTCCGTTACTCTTGATAAATGTCTGAAACCAAGAGTTAAAAATTCGTACAATCGAAGACATGAGTCCACTCAACCCTCAATTTTTGCACTTTAGAGGTTTTAGTTATATAGTTATCTAATTTACAAGTCATGATTGTAATTTGAATCTGCTCTTAGACCCTGTTAGGTTAGGTTAGGTTGGTGGCCCATTGTATTATCAGGTAGCGCAGGAAACCATGGTTATGCATGGTATTTGAACTCACAGTATCTGGGAGGGTAGTCTAGCGAGCTAACAACTGAACATCGATAGTTCCGATGAAACCAATATACCTCTAAGTTTTCGTTAACCTTATTTCATCCTCTTAAAAATTTATTTTACTTGTACTTAACCCATGATTTCTACAACGGCAGTTATGTAGCAACATGTGTTCTTTCAGCTTAGGCGAGAGACTGACTTGTAATAATTATCGCCGCGATGGTGATTTCGATTTTTCCAATCAATCCATGTACGCATCTTGCACTCTGCCGCATTGGGAGAAGTGACAGTGTTTGCGTTATGGTATACAAAAACTTTCCATTTTCACGCAATCGTCCCGCCGGCAGTTCAAAAACACATTTCTCCCGCCGTGAACATCTCCTCCAAATTTGTAATGGAGCGTGTAATTGTGTCACTCACCTGGCTTTCTTTCATCCGCCTAAGTAGGCAAGCGTTCAAGTAAAAACTCAGCAATTGCCGTTGTAAGTACTCAAAACGATTCGAGCAGGTGAGATCGGATCAATTCCGCGGCTAAATGCACCGGCGCGCATGTTTACTTTGAATTTCACAGACGCGAATTAACATGTCAATTAATTAATATTAATTAACGGGATTAGCCGAGCGATCGCGCATCGAGATCGTTTTTTACAACCCAATTAGATTTCGGTTACCGATAGTCGCGCAGCACTTGTCACGGCGAAATTAATCTTCACCGGTCCGGTACCTGCGCGGCACAATGTGACGACAATTAGATCCGATGCGCATTTCTTCGCGGTAGATTTAGATTAAGTGAGAGGCTGGAGAAAGTTTTCTACTTCACTTCTCGTTTGCTTCATTTGCTTTGCAGGTCCGATTGTACTTTTCGCAGCTGCCAGACGACAAAGTGCCCTATGTAAATAGCGCCGGCGAGCGGTACAGGGTGAAACAATTGTTACAACAACTTCCGCCTCAGGATAATGAGGTATGCTCCATTGGCGCATTTTTTGCGAGATCCAACATTATGCTCATTTTGCTTGCTCCACAGGTTAGGTACTGTCATTCTCTCACAGACGAGGAACGCAAAGAACTGCGATTGTTCTCCGCACAAAGAAAACGTGAGGCTCTTGGAAGAGGCGCGGTCCGGCTGCTTTCCGACGACAGAAAGTGCAAAGGGGTAAGTTGAACACTTATAACGCCTGTGATGCAACTACGGTTATTACAAGAGTCATTCACACTATTTTCATTTAGCGTAACGAAAACTTTGCCAAACTCAACCAAAGAAGATTTTGTATTATTTTATTGCCTAGTTTAAAATTTAATACAATTCGATGATAAGTTTTGATTAATTAGGCATCAAACAGAAGAGAATGATGTCATAATGAATATAATTTTTTAGAAAGAAACCCTTTTTGTAAAATTTTAAGAATATTTAAATACTTTTATATTTTGAAAATGATTACTTTATGAAGAATAAGGAAAGTCAGGAGAGTTAAGTTTTAGTACATGGTTTTGAAATTTTCATATCGAGTTAAAGAGTTAGTTGGTTAAAACCCACTCATACAAAATCAAAAAGTCCATAAAATAAACATACCTATTAATTTTTTGTACATTCCTGGTTTGCTCCTAAAAAATTTTAATTAAACGTTGTAAACTTTGTTCATTTGAAGTCGGTTGCACTTTTGCTATGTCACTGTTCAAAATTACAAAATTATTAGTGACTGTAAACATTTTCTTGAATATTCATGACTTTTTATCAAAAATTTATTTGCGTAATTAACATAATTAGATACCGAAAATTTACATACAAACATAGCTGAAATTGCCGGTTTAACAACAATTTAAAATATTTCTTCATATATCACATATTTTATCGCTCTAGCTATGTTTTATTAAAAAAGTTTTATTATACATCTTTATCCAATTAGCTGATTTTACAGCAATGAATGTGTAAGAAATCTATCCAATCGCAAATCCAAAGTAATGCTATTTTAGCTTATATGGACACAGTAATCTTGAATAATTTTAAATTATAGCAATCTTATAGACAGTAAGAGCTGCAGAGCTTTCCCAAGTTTTGAATATTGTAGTGTGTTATTTTAATTTAATTCAAGCTTGTGATTTCTTAGAAGTTATTCTAATATCTAATTCTAATAAAAGCCATAGAGTTATTTGCATTATGTATGCAAAAATAAGACATCTAACCAATATTGCTTTTATTGATTATCGACGGGGTGTCAAGCCACGCGACTTGCTCAAAAATATATCATTAATTTTTTATGGAGGGGTATCGTGATTATAGTTAGACAGTCATTAATCACCTAAACCGCAGGAAATCGCACATTTAACATACATATCGGATCTATACATTATTGGAGAAGAAAACAAGACAAGATTTTATGTTAAAAACCTGTTTATGTAAATTTTGCAACATTTACTAAATATTCTAATTCTTAGAATAAATTTTCTTTTAAAATTAATTTACTTGTTCTTAAGGTACACACCAAATAAAACAATTTACAAATAAGAATTTAAAAAATCTAAGACATATCATCGCTTCTTCAATGATTTCTGACAATCAGAACAAGTTATCCTTTAGGTAGGCAGGTACCTGTCGCGTGAGATTCTTTGGATTTAAGACGCTGAGGAATCTTTAGAAAAAAAAATATCAAAGAAAAGAAACCGACCAAAGCGGTGAAGTGAACTGAAATTTAAAAACTACTTAAAGCCGCAGACAAAAGCCTTTTTCTGTTTGAATAGATCTTTAGCCCTAGTTGCATTTTTTTTCCATGGTAAATGCAAAAATCGGATGAAAATTTTTTATGCTCAAATGGGCGTTGTTCACAAAGTTCCTTATCGTGCCGGTAAAAGCGTCCTGTGAAAATTTTGTGAAAAGAAGAACTGTGCCTTATCTGGCGTTAATGATGACGGCGCCTTCACCTCAGTGCACATGAGTGCCCAATTTCAGTTCAATTATAGCCTTTGGTGGGTTTGTCTTGTCTTCTTTACGGCCCCCGAGATAAAGATGTAACGACGACAACTAGGAACGGTGCCAGCCGGAGCAAAGTTTTGTCTCGTGGAAGAAAAATTGCCCTTCCTGGCTGTCGCACTGGGCTATCATAATGTGAAATCTCCGATAAATGGGGCACACAAAGGAGCCCGCAATGGTTTCATACCAACACGGTACCCTCCTCCCGGCTCCGGGCCACTTAGCCACTCTCTCCACTTTAAGGTTTAAAGACAATTAGACGGTACGTCGGGGCGTACGGGCGGGTGTCGCCGCCGAAGAAAGGACCCGAGTTTAATAGTCTGGAAATTTACTAAATGAAGCCATTCGGAGAGGTGGTAGGACTCAATTAACTTTGTTTGTGACCCACTCTCCGACCTCCTCGTTTAGCTTCAATTTTCTAGGCTTTTGTTTTGCAATTCCTGCGAAGCCCCATCCTTGTGCCGCCCCTAATTCGGTACGACACTCAGGTTATTTCGAAAAATACCCTGGGGGCCCGAGGCCCTCATAATTTCATAATTTCCCTTATGACTTTCAAGGCTTATCACTGAACGTAGGACATAAAATCATTTTTGTATCTCGACTACGTCCCAAGGGAGCTCATCTTTAAAAATGTTTTTTCCGCTTTTCCAGTGCGACGACCTCTTGGCCTCCGGGGACATTGTCGTGTTCGCAACCCGGCTCGGAGCGAATGTGTGTTGGCATCCCGGCTGCTTCGTTTGTGACATTTGCAAGGAGCTTTTGGTTGACCTAATTTACTTCCACAAAGACGGTCATCTTTACTGCGGACGACATCACGCAGAGACCCAGAAACCGAGGTGCTCCGCTTGTGATGAGGTATGTTAATTTTTCAACAGTAAATAAATTGAAAGAGTAGGAAAACATGTGAAAACCCAGTAAATTGGATATATAAAGAAAATAGAAAATAAGTAAAACACGATTAAATAGGTTGCCACAGATAGAAGTTATTGTAACAAAACCAAATATCGTCTTCACAGTTAACCAAAATGCTTGCGCGATAAAACTCCATAAATGTTTGGTTTGTTTTTGTTGAAAACAGCACCACTTCCGTTGCAGCTCGGAACCGAACCAATCAAAAATCACGAAAATCAAATAAAGACTTAGAACACAGGCACTTTGAATGATCTTTTTCATATATTGCATCCTTAGAAACTGAAAAAATTCAAATCAGACGCAAAACTAAAAATAGGTATGCGTCTGAGTGGTTCGATATCACAAATTTCAAATTGCCTTAACCTCTACGGGAACGAATTTTTTAAAAGTAGAAAAAGTAGTTTTATTTGATTACATGTTCACTTATTTTTTATCAAGAGCTATTCAGAATGTAAGATAAAATTTAAAAAACAAGTAGTATATAAAAATAAACTAAATTCACACATTTGCCAGTAAAGCGCAACCAGTACAAAAATAAAAAACCTATTTTTACAAATGATGTCGTTAAAATAAAGCAATAATTAAAACTAATTAAATTTTACACAATTGGTCATTTATTTATCAAATATTCACGATATTTTTCCAATAAACGAAAAAGAAATCTTGAGATAATCAGAGGCAATTTTGAAATATTTTTAAAGCGATGAATTTTAAGTAGAATAAAATGTTATCTGTGCTACTATGCTATAAAGTTGTTGGCTTTATTGATGAAAGATAATCTAGTGTAAATTTGCGTAACAGAGTGTAATATTTTTTTCCAGTTTGAATAATTTTAATTTCTGAAAACTAAACGTACACACATGTGCCAGTATCCCTGAGGAGGTTAATAAAGAAGAAGTAATCATTTTTATTTATTGCAATTATAGAGAAATTCCTTTTATTAGAATTCTAATTCTTGCAATATTTGTTGAAAATTTTATGTTAGTAAAATACTTGTTTCAAAAGGTGCATTCACTTGCACATTAGGATCATCAGCTTTTATCTAACAGAACCACAAACATAAAATAATGTTTAACAACAATTTTACGTTCCATTCCTATTTTGAATTTATCTTTAAAATACTCGTAATAAACTATAATAAAAAAATAAACGCATGTGTAGGTACGTAATACTTTCCCAATAAATAAATATAGCCCATTTCGCGCACTGTTGTTTCAGTAAATCAGACGACTGAAATGGATTTATTTACTTTATCACTGAAAACTTGATAGAGAGCTATTTACATTTCATTAATATGACATGCGTAGGATAAATAAATATTTATTATCGTGAAAGTTTTACTCTTTCACCGAGAACTGCTCAGTTATGAGGATTTTATAGTGTAAAAACCGTCCTTTTTGCTGCGTTATAACTGGCAGGCATATATTTTTATACGATAATAAAATTTCACATTTTCTTTGGTGTTTAAATTGCGATGCTTTCTCTCCAAATCTGTTATTATGTTGTTCGGGAATACAAGATTCGTGATATTACTTACTTTTGTTTATCGTGTACATTTATATTGTGTATGTGTATGTGTTATCTAAACTATTGGAAAAAGAGATTTAAAAAAAAACTGGGCCTAAAATTATCATTCCACAACCATAATTAGCTATTTCATTTTAAAATAATATTGTCTGGCAAATTTTAATTTTCGATATATGCAATTGACATGAGAAATTTTTAATTTTAATTTTAACTTTGATAATTTGACTAAATTAACGAATGTCTTTTCGGATACACAGGAAAATATTTAGTAATTTTAGTATAATTTATTGATATTTAAAAAGTCTTCCCTTTGCTTTTTATATGTTCAAGTTGTTCAAAATACACTGAACTTTAAGGTACAATTATTGCATACATGTCCATTAATAAATTTCTCTATAAAAAAATTATTTCAGTTAAGAAGATTGATTTAAACAGAAAAGACTTAAATAGGCTTTGCATGTGTATAGTACTAAAAATTGTGTGCAGAATAAAATCAATTATTTTAATTTTCCTTTTTCAGATAATATTTTCGGATGAATGTACAGAGGCTGAAGGTCGAACATGGCACATGAAACACTTTGCCTGTTTTGAGTGTGATAAGCAGCTCGGAGGACAGCGCTACATCATGAGGGACGGCAAGCCTTTCTGTTTGGCATGTTTTGACGCAATGTTCGCCGAATACTGTGATTTTTGCGGAGATGTGATAGGAGTTGACCAGGGCCAGATGAGCCACGATGGTCAGCATTGGCATGCGACAGATCAATGCTTCTCCTGTTGCACCTGTCGGTGTTCCCTTTTAGGACGACCCTTCTTACCACGACGAGGGACAATCTACTGTTCTATTGCTTGCAGTAAGGGCGAACCGCCAACACCTTCTGATAGTTCAGGTCAATGTCCGAGACCTACCAGGAGCAGTACTACCTCGCAGATACCTCGTAGCCCAAAAATGGGAAGGCGGGCTTTAAATTGTTCCAACGACAGTCAGAATGGGTCTATAAGCAAAGGCCTGGATCGGATGGTTTTGGAACGAAATCACGAAAAGATAGTAGAAGATTGCAGAAATCAGAGCTGTAGAGACCAGCGTCGAGAGCCAATAGATTTAACAGACCTAGGAGTTAGCTTAGATAATCTAAGGACAAACGAAAAGACAATAAACAACGAAATCGATCAAAATCTTACCTCATCGCTGCCTGACATTCCTTTCTCAGATAGAGAGCACGTGACTCTTAAGAAGTTGGAAAGTAAAGAGCAAAGTTCTGCCCAAATTCAGTCCCCTACAACGTCGGAAATAACTCAGAGTACCCAAGAAATGTCTAGCGATAGTCAGGAGAAGAAACAAATGAAGGGGGTACGATTCAATCCCTTACAAGAAAAAATGTCTCGTTCGAAGAGCTATACGGATAATTCAAGCGCAAGAAGGCGGCGCAAGCGCAGAAATCAAATTCGGTTCAACTCCGAGAACCAGATTAATGTAAACACGCCTCCGCATCCCACACCCCCTGAGGTATCCAATGAAAACCACGAATCGGACGCTGCCAGTGTTTGCTCTACATGCTCCTCAAGCTCCTCCAGCTCCGACGAATATCTCTATCGACTGCCCGCGCGGCGGCACTATGGGGGCGTGCGTGTGTCCTACGTGCCGAACGACGCAATTGCGTATGAACGGAAACGTAGTCAGGGCGCATCGTGCGAGGCGGACGCCAAGGGGTGCGTAATTTCATGACAACTGCCGTCGCTGCCGTCGCCCTGCTGCCTGTGCTGCAAGGGGTGCTTCCGGGTACTTCTCAGTCTATTCCGAAAGACCCGGAACTAGGCCCCGCTGAATCGTCATGACAATGGACAATGCCAAAAATCGAAGAACCTCCGCAATATCCCGCGCTTGAGATGTTCTCTTCATCTGATCTGATCCGATCAAACTAGGAAAGCTTTATTTATTTGCAATAGCCGTTTCTGTTTAATGGTCGCGTAGTATCTAAGTCGATCGGTTTTATTGATGCATATCATTTTGCAGAGACTATAATTAGTTGTATGTATGTATATCGTTTTGTTGTCACATATCCAAACTACTGCCGAAATGTACAAATGTATGAAATATCAATAACTTAATGGCTTCCAACTCGTTAACCTCATTTTCGTCAAGCATTCAGAGAGTTCCTTTTGCTTCAGGAATTGCAGGAATCAATACGAAAATACATAACCTGATTGACTATTTCTAACGCTTGAAATAAATGTTTTGTAAGAAAATTAAAGGAATTTTTTTTTAAATTATTAACCCTACTATCCTTTATCCAATTTTCCACTGTAGGTAAGTGAATTAGATCTCCCATAAAAACGAATTTCATCTATGGGGACAGATTTAAATATCGAAACGAAACTGGTTCATAAAACAAAATTTTTAAATTAAAATTATAATTTCTTTTGTTTAAATTAATTATTCACTTTTTCTTTCGAAAAAAGCATCACAATATACTGAAGCAGTTGCATGTTAACATTACTAACATATTAAAAAAAATTATTTAATTTCTATCTAAAAGAACAGAACAGTGGTATCATTTTCATTTACTTATTTTGACTTTGATACTTGTTATTGGGTTGGCGGGAAAGTTCTGCTGTATTTTAAACAATTGAATTGAATTGAATTAGTTTTATGATGTGTTCTTCAGCAGTCGAATGGTGGGTGCCTAATTTTTGTGCAATTGGTCTAGAGATTAGATGTGACTTACTCTGCAACATGGTCCGTAAAATGTTATTATCCTTGAACGGTCGCATAGATCAACGATCTTCTTTGAGATTGAAGTCTCCGGAACGAAATTTCGAAAATTTATAACTTCACTTCCCAACGTGAATATTGAAAGTAGTCCTCTTATATCTGATGAGAGGTACGCTAAATAATAAGACTCTACACGATGCATTCTACCTGTTTGTTTTGACCTGTCGGGTGCTAAAATACGACAGAACTTTCCCGCCAACTCTAAATTTATAAGTTTTAAATACAAGAAAAAATTAAATTATGTTGAAAGTAATTTAAACATTTTAATAATTTTGTAGTGGGCTGGCTAAACTACATGGTTTGCTTTTTCTGACGCCCCATGATATAGGGACATATTTTTTTATTTTTAAGAATAATTGCTTGACCACTGCAGAGGTAGACGAACTGAAAAATTGGTCAGTGTTTCGATCCGAAACACCACCAAACTTGATCTAATCAGTGCGGCTTGACTTACTGCTCCTGCTACGTTCATGTAGGCCGATTTAATTCAGCCAGCCACCACATAGGCTCGATTAAAATTTTATGGGTGAAGTGTAAGCGAAAGTAGCAATATTTTGAATCGAGCGATATTCGCAATAATTTCATTTATTTGTATATACGTATGATTTTGTATTATTACATATCATGTATCCTTGTCGCTATAGAAAAAGTGTAAACTCTAAACAAGAAGTAAACTTTTTAAGAATATTAGTGTTACGAATATCAAAATTTAAATTAAATTTTTCAGTACATAAACTCATTTTCTTTGCTTACCTAAAATGTATTTAGTTGTTTCAATAAAATTAAAGAAACGCAATTTCAATTGACAATAAAATGTTAATCCTTTCTATCAAAACCCTTCTTTCCTGCCCGCTTCCTTTTCGGAGATTGATCATTTAATCTATCACAGCTTGCAATTGTTACCTTAATCATTTTTATGGTCAGGTAAAAGCCCTTACATCCTCCTCAGGAGTGCTTTATGTGGCCGTAAAACTCATCCTGACGACAGGATTCCTCGGACTTGTCCCATATTCCTCCTTAAATGTTCATCAGATAGCTCGCAAATGGCCGGCTGGATGAGATTAAGGACGCTCCGCTTGCCTGGGCCACATCGAAAAGGAGCTCACTCGAGCAGACGTTGAGTCTTCTTTAGGTCGAGCAGTCGTAAATAACACCGTCTTGTGCTAGGATCCTTCGGGCGTCCCACCTTTCGTGCCGCATTAGCCAGTTTGGGACGAACGTTCCCTTTTCAGCTGGTAAATATTTTATTAGTCGGGATGTTTCTCCTGATTGCAGGTCCCAAAGGAGTACTCTTTTTGGGAATTGGCAAGACGTGATTTTTCGTACAACACGTGGGTGGTTATTGACTGTTCATGACACGCTTTTCAGATCCATCTTAAGTTATAGACGTTTGGAAAAATTGATTAAAGCCAACACATTTACAACTGGCTTCTTTTTAATTTTATTTCGCATTTTATCGATACGCATCAACAGCTAAATTCAGGGGAAAGAACTGACAATAAATTGCCACAAAAATATATTTATTAAAATTTATCAAAAAAGTCGGAATTATCTAGCCCACAATTTGTCTTAAAATGATTTTTTATTTTTGTTCACAACACTGCAACGAATCGATTGGTACATGTTGGAACACTTCTTTACGAACCACCCTGTAGATTCATAATACTATTATATCTGATCTTGAAGATTATGATAAATATTCAACATTTAGATATTTCTTGCATCATACAGCGAGCCGATAATTTTGTATATATTTTCTTTTTTTTGTGAACTAATGCACCAAGATAATGTGTAAGAATAATACAAAAAATATTTATAAGTTGGCAGGGAAAAATTATATTAATTTTACAAATAGAATACGTTTGCAACGATAACACGAGTCTAACTAGCCGTGGTTAAAAAAATGCACCACGACTCTTATTCGTTATTTTACGAGAATAGAGTAATTTACACTATAATTATTGTTTGTCTGAATTGAATTTAAAAATCAATCAATATTTTTGCTATTCACTGTAACTAAGTACGCAATTAGTGCATTTTGGGAAGTGAAAATAATTGCCACATGATATGACATGAAAATGATTGGCATATTTAAATCCTTGAAAATTTCGCCGCTATATTAGATCTGCCATATTATATTTAAAACATTCAAACGGAAATTTAAGATCAACGACTCCAACAACCGCGTAGTGTCCATTTTCGTAAAGATCCCTTAAGCTTTAAAAATTTTCAGCATTGTTAAAATGTATTGCTGCAACAACGGCATAACTTACACAATAAAATACTTTAGAGAATAACATTGTTGCAGCGAATGGGCGATATCTACCGGCATCAGCTTGGATGAAATAAAAAAAATTAAATTTGTAAAGAAAACGTACAAATTTTAGGCATTCGAATTCAAACATTTTGTTTCGGTGCATCAGAGCGCACTGGACATTGGCTAGTATAATTTAATATAAAATGCGATGAGATTGGTTTGAATTTACAACATAACTAATGAGCATTAATCGTCTAAGAAAAGAAGTTAATTAGTTTTTGTAGATACGTTTAGATTTGGTAATTTCTAAAATCATGGTATACCATCTGATTTCTTCTTGTCTTATTCGTATATGTGTGATATTTTAGATATATTATAAGTCGTGCTTTTTTTAAGTTATGGTTGTTATTAACAAATACTTTTCAAAATGATTAGATGAAGAATAATATTAAAAGGTACAAAACTAAAAAGCTGTGTGTTAATCAAATTATAGGCCTCATTTCCTTGGTTTCGATATCATCAGAAAGACATATCCAAATTCCGATTACCCACCCACTTCGCACAATAGCATCCATCTAACATGGAATGTTACAAGAGAGCAGCATCATAGACTCTGACAGGCATATTGCAAATTTCCAATATCGATTCAATAGCTCCTGCCAGTTTCTAAAGGACGCTCCCAGACGACTCCTACCGCCAAGCGTCACCTAATACCCTTGGTGTCGCATCGCATCTCCCAGTGCACCCGGTGTCTGTTAACTTGCACCCGAGCCCGATGCAATGCACCGTCCCAAGTGAGTGCCCTTCGACATCGGTTGATTATCTTTCATTAAATCTCAATTGTGGCAAATTGAAGCTGGTCTGAGGGAGCAGTTTGTACCCATATCCGAGATCTTTGCAGGATGCTGCAAAATAGCGTTCAACTTCATGGGATGGCAGTTTCAATAGCTGTTGTGCTTTAGTTGGGATTAGTTTCGTACAAAGGAGCTCATGTAGTCACTTTTGGGAATTATCTCTTTGATGGCAACCAGCATCTTTAGCATTTAGAATAAGTTTTTTTCGATAAACTGCAGGAATTCGAAGAGAGAGACAACTAAGTGTCCAAACTAAATAACAAACTTCCTGTAAGTATGCAATTCGATTAAATTTATTATGCTTTAAGTAAATTCACAATTGGTAATTAAGTTCATTTAAAAACTAGCAATGTTTCATACAAAAGTAAATATACCCCGATCACTATTTAATTTATGTTTAGTAGATTATCATAAATTCAATGTAAACGAAAATCATAATTAAAAAATTTTTTTCTAGAAAAATTGGTTTATTGATAAAGTTAAATGTACTAAAGTTAACATTGTAATATGTAAATTCAAATTAACCAGGAAACTCGTTCATTTAATGTACAACTCAACTTTGCAAATTCCTACTAAAACTTTGTTAAATTTATTAAAATAAATATCCGCTTTTTAATTAAAGTGGAAATAAATTTGATCAAAATTCACAGTTTTAACTTGAAAACACTATAATTAAAAGTGCTCTTTTAGTAATGAATTTGAATAGAATTGCTCGAAAACTGCTTCGAAAATCCTTTTTTAACAAGTTAATAAGCCTTTCCGAATTTATACATTTATGACTTTTTTAGATTTGCTCATAATATCTTAAGGCCTCTCATGATCGCTTTTTCAAATTTCATATATACAAAACTCTTAATATTGAGATAAAAGCATAATTTTTAATCTTCATTAAATTTATATTTATTATTATATAATTATCGAAATTTCTGAAATCTGAAAGTTTCTTGCGACGATAAAAGTATGCAACTTGCAGATCAATCGAATTCAGTTTCATAAATGCATATAAAAGGTTTTTCAATAAGGACATAAAATTTTTGTATTTAAATAAAACAAAGAATAATTAACATATTGAGTTGACATTTATTGCAAGTGCAGTATACATGTTATATTTAATTATGGAATTTGATCTCGTTCATAGGGCAACCGTAAGCACGTTTGCTACGATTAATTCTTTGGAGCCAATTTTCCACTACTCTTTCATACATATCAATCGGAACATTGGCAATTTCATATTATCCCTAAACTCCTCTAACGTTGTTGGTTTGTTGGTATAAACCAACGACTTAACATAACCCCATAAAAATATCCAACGGCTTTAAATGACATGAGCGAAATGGTCATACGACCTAGCTAGCCATTTCGCGAGATTGCAAGATTATCAAAATTCCCCTTCATTGTTTGATCAACTGTGTAGCATGTGGCACCATCTTATTGGAACCACATATCAAGTTCATCAAATTCTGGCAAAAAATAGTCTTCCAATATGGCACTAAAACGAATTCCACTGGCCATAACATGGCGATCATTTTCATTAACAAAATAACGTGCTCCAATCACACATCAATATATAATAAACTTTGTGCTTCAAGAATATGTGGGTTTGTTGCTGTCCAAAAACGCATATTTTACTTATTGACAAAGCCATTAAGCCAAAAGTTACCTTCATCGCTGAAGATGATTTTTCGATGAAATTCAGGATGTTCTTCAAACTTTAGCACAGAGCCCAATCGGAGAAGTTTTGGCGCTTTAAATTATCAAGAGGCTTCAGTTCTTAAGTTAATTTGATCTTGTAAGGGTGTATGCTAAGGTCTTCGCGCAAAATTCGTCAAAACATGGTTTAAGAGATTCCCAATTCCTATGAACGGCATGGAATCGACTGATTTGGCTCATTTCGAACTGAAGCACTTATGGCTTGGTAATTTTTAATAATTAATAACATAATTCCAAACATTGCTCGTTCGTAAATGATATTATGGTAATATTAATCTTGACTGACTTAGGGTTGACAGATTATGAAAAATGTTCAAGGGTGTGTTCGTATTAAAATAAAAAATTATTATATCCCTATTGGAAAAGCCTTTATATTTTAAAATGAAGCAATTTTCTAAAGATATACAACGTAGGTAACAATATTGCCCTTTTAAAATGATCAACAGAAGTCTTATAATGCATTGTTGGTTCAAAGTTTTATATTCCAAGTCAGTTAATTGCTAAGCCATGTCATGATAATATTTCCAGAAAACAAAAAGTTTCCTCTTTTCAGCAGTCAATCGCAACAACAAGACTGCTGTTATTGAAAAGGACCTCTACCTCCAAATTAAAATAAATTCGAATTTTGTCAGACATTTCACTTTCTCCGGCAGGAGCCTTTTCAAAATTCAGATGTTGTCGCCTCTCTGCTGGGACACAACCCATCCCACCCCGAAGTCATTTGCAATTCCTTTGACAAAATAGAGACGGGAAAACAGAAATTCCTTGAAGGATATTCGAAAGTCGTGCAGACTTCTGCTAGCATAACAAGCAACGTCCAACTGAGGCTGTATGGGAGGGGCACGCCCGTTCTATTTTTGGTGATAGCTTTTCGTCTTGTTCTTAAAAGGAATGCCCGTTTCAATGTATTTTCGGGAACTTGAGAAATTCGGCAGCAGCTTAAAGGTGATATGCTCCCTGGAACAATGCGTCGGGTAGCACCACCGCATGAGAATAAAAATGATGTGAGGAAACACACCTCAATGGCAGCTCCAAATTGAACACCCCTCTAATTTGGGCGCACGAAACATGCCGTCACAGTTGTCACCGCTTGATTACAATATGAAAATTGTGTTGACATAAATCATCACGTTCGTCTGCGTTAATTAAAATTCATTCGAAGGGAGCGCTGGGGCTCCCTACTCTAGCCAGCTCCAGTACTGGCGCACCCCTTTCGCTCTGAGCCCTACTAACGCAGTTATAAAGCGCTCGTAATTGAGCACAACTAAACCATTTCACTTTTGCCGTTAACGCAAAGTATTTACTTCCTGCTCCGATTCCCATTCCCAGTGGAAGAAACCACAGCAACACTTGCATTGAAATTCAATATCAAGCTGACCTTGGGTCTGATTAATTGGGTCGATGACTATGACAAATGCCTTCCTGAGATTTTGACTAAGAAAATCGCTTTTCAGCAAAATTGTTTTAATTTAGTCCTGGGGTTTTTCGAAATTATTTATCATCGATTTTCCGCTTACTGACTACATATTTATGATTTTCATTAATCTTACGTTCATGAGCTTTCACATAACAAATTTCATTGGTAGATGTACGAGTATATGAAAAATAAGAATTTGTAATAGTAACTCAAAAATGATGTTTCCCTCTCTTCTTTAAGTATTTTAAGTCTTTTCAAGAGAAGTACAAAGGTAAAACAATCCACTTTTCTGAAGCATATACAATCACAAATTTCATATGTTTGCAAGGATATCGTTTCAATAAATCAAGAGAATTTTTTTCAATGTCATTATACTTTTAAAAACCTTTCGCTTGTTATATTTATTATTTAAATCTTTCCAAAAGATCCGCAAGCAGATTAATCTAAAAGGACCTATCTCATTACTTAAAGATTCTACTCAAGATGTTGGTAATGATCACATAACATATTTAAATTTTGCATTATTTGTATATTTTTTGTATATATGCACATATACACATATTTATTTATGTTTAGCATTTTTTTCGTATTTTTTGCATATATGTAACATATATATAATACAGATGTATATAGATATTTCAGAGCAGTTCAGATTTGCTCCGAATCTACTGGACCATAAATAGATAAATTTTGAATAAGAGGGTCACTTTTGGGGGTAAATTAGAAGATTAAAAAAAAGGTTTTGTAAACTGCACCGTGTGATATATCAAATGAAAGGACTTGTTATGAGGATCTTTAATATAATAAATAATTTTAAATAAAATAAGAGTTATTTAAGAATATAGATGAAAATTGAAGAAGTTGATGGCCTTAAAATCAGATGAAATATTTAAAAAAATATGGTAGATAACTCATTCATCGTACGGAATCCTCAACTCGCAATTGTCTGGATTTTTGCACAAAAATTGCATATTTCTATATACATATACTTTACAGATTTTTACTCTCGATAAATAATATGACTATGTACTTTTCAATCATTAATATTAAAATTTTTAAAGGTTGCATATAATCCCCAGTCTAATTACAAGTTATCCTATTATTTTTATTATTTTATCGTTTAAATTAAACTAATAATAGCATATTTTGAGTATTTATATCGCTGTTCTCTTCCACGTACCTTCGACACCTTTTGAAACTTGGTTAAAACCTAACAGGGCAAAAAAGAAGTGTCATTTAAACATGCATATATATATCATAGTATTAGCTAGTGTTTTTCTATACTCAAGACTAGACATTGTGAATGTCCTATTGTTCCACCTTATTGGAAAAGGTTAATGGATTTTTAAAATTAGTAAACATACGGTTTTTTGAAGTTTTGAAAAGATTTTTTTTTTTTAAAGTGACGAAGTAGAAAATTTGTCGTTATGAATTCTTAACATACAGAAAAATATCTGTGACACACTACTTATTCGGCTACAAAACGAACTTGTGCGACTAATAATACTCATCAATCAGATTGTATCAGAAAATGAGTAAATGCTCCGCAAATTGTACACCTCCTCATATGAATTTTCATCTTCTCACGGACTACCGCTGTACTAAAGTGTGTTTCAATTTCAAGTATATTCTACCGTAAAGCTCATCAGCCTCGGACACATGATAATCCGGTTATTGATGAACGTAATTATTGCGAAATTCCCCTCGATGTACCAGAGGTATCCAGGAATTTATCATGTGTTTACACTAATCCCCACTTCAGAGAGGCTGTACGTAACTTTCGCTGGGGTACCCGCAGTCCTAGTCTGATAAGGCGACACTGGGATAATAAATTCCAGAGATAAGGGAAATCCTTCGTGCGTAAATTTTTGGCCAGTCAAAGGAGGATTAGTCCAAATTATCTGAGCATGGTTTTCTTCTAGCAGTATAGATGCGGAACCCAAAATCGGTTCAATCAATTCGCTTCAATCAGCCCCTAAAAGGTTTTGGCTTTAGAAAAAAATCCCTTTGTGCGAACGCCTTCAGAAGCTGTCTTCTGTGTATTTACGAGCTTCCATATCCTAGAAAGGAACAAACACAACGCAAATCTTTCAAATCCTCCAGGATGCGATTCCTTCTATTCAGCTTCCTTGAGGTTCAACGTGCTGCTTTCCTTCGCAAAGCCCTGGATCCGATTGGTAACGAGCCAACACGAGATTGTATCGTTTCCAATTCTGTTTCCTTGTTTCAAAGTGGGATAAAAACAGGATTTTGCAGGGAATTTGCATACATTTCCTACAATTACAATCCAGAGTGGTTTTTAAGCGCTTTATGGCTTCATACTGGATTTTGGTTTAGCTTAAATTACCTTTAGATAGTAGTAAATCCCTGTGGAAGCGAAGATGGGGTCAATTTATAGACTTTTTCTATAATTTATTTAAACATATTTAAAAATCAAGATGATATGATGTGTATAACGCCTCAGGTTCTACTGAAATGAGATTTCCTCATTTATCTAAAGTACAGGGACACCATTAAAGTTTCCTTGCTCTCTCACAATCCCGCCGCCCGTCGGTCCCAGAGGAAATTATTTTAATAAATCACGCCTGCACCCGAGCGTTATGGATCGTCGAAAGTAAGTAAGGATGTGTCACAAAGCTTTGTGCCTGGGAAACATATGATCCTGGAGGATATAATTCCCACCTGCTCTATCCACTGATGTAGATCTGCGCTGTTGGGACTGTCTCCAGAAAGGGCCTTGACTCACCGGGTCGCACCGGCACGTCCCAGTTATAACTCATTACAATGAAAAGCAAAGGCACATGAATAAAATATAATTGTGTTATTATGTCATAAATTAGGAAATATGGCTTACAGCGTTTTACTTTAGAGCGAGCAGCGCTGCGAATCTCCTCAGGTGAGAAGTGAAAGCGGGCCAACAGCACGATTCGCGTACCTTTCTAAATTTTAGTTTAATAGTGGTAATTGGGTGGTGGCAGCGTCTTCGTAAGGTATAAAATGTTAGATGCTTATGCACAGGTTGGGTGATGATGTTTAGTCGTGGTTCATAATTCGTACGTTTTGTTCCCTTACGCATATTATTCAGTTCAATTTTCCTTAAAAGACACTTGCTCCAATTTACAGTATAATGAACAATTGGCATTAGGCCTTTATCGCATCTAAAAACAAAATTATGATTTCTAGTAAACAAAACATAATAAAATGGCAAAGGAACACATTAACTCTTTGCTGCGCGATAGCAAGTATACCACCTTTTTTTGTTACATATTTCGTTGATTGTATTATATTTTTATCAGACTCTTTTTTTATGAGAGGTATGAGAGAATATAAAAATAAAGATAAAATATCTACTTTATATTAGCTTGCCGGGCCCCGGCGTTGCTCAGGATGCCAATTATTTAGTTTACGCAGCGAACGCGAAGATTATTTCACCGAATATTGATTTTTTACTCATATTCATCAATTAAACTTCTAAACATTCCTCATTAATGAGTCTATTTGAACATCAAAATAGGATTAAAATCCCACCAGAAGTCACGAAGAAAATCGCGAACATGCAGCCATAGACGCAGCGCAGACCTAGGGGACTTTATTTTATTAACCGACTACTTTTCGAGTTTTGCGAAATGAAAAATTTAAAAAATATATGTTTTTATTAGTAGGAAACTAATTTCCCATATAAAACATATATTTCCATATATAATGTCACATGCATGATATGATATAATATAATAGTAGGTATTATTCGCGTATTCGAATGCAACGTTGTATTAAAATTTCAATTCAATTAATTGACTACTTTTCGAGTTTTGCGTGCACAAACATACGCAGGCTAAATTTATATATACATAAACGTTATTTCAATATGATTTGTTGATGAATAATACACTAAATTTTCACATAATTGTGATACATGGGATATCAAAACACAGCGAACCGAAATTTAAATGTCATAACAACGCCTAAAGCTACTGGGGTTATATATTTCTAATATGTGAAAGCTCTTAAAAAAATACAACAAAAATTTAAAAAAAAATACCCTTAAAACCGATTGCAGTGCCACTTACCGGCTCCAATTGCAAATCTAAACCATCCAGAGACTCACTTAAAAACACATACAAAATTTTATCAAAATCGATTTAGCCATTTAGGAGGAGTTCAATGTTATATACACGTATAAAAGAATTATATATATAAAGATATTACAAACTTGTTACAAATTAAAGTGAACAATTTAGAAATTATTTTAAAAAGAATTGCTGGGTAGATAGAAAAACTTTCGCTCAAATAGCCCAGATAACGTGTGTTTGTGCCAATAGGTTATTTTCAGGATCGTCTCAAAGGTCTTATCAAACTCATTGCTTTGCCTCAAATATTTGATGCCCATTTTCCAAATAGTTCACTTATTTTCAAGGTCAATCAACTAAAAGTATCATCAATATTAGTTTCATTTTTCTTAATTTTAATATATAAATATAGTGCATAGCTACACATGATTGCTCAACAGGCATTCAAAGAGAGAAACCTAAACATTTGAATAATATAAAAAATATATAATATGGTATAATGTCTCCATTTTTTTTTTTATTTCGTTTTTTATCAAACTTTAGTTTTAGCTTTTGTAATTATTTAATGCAAACTTTTTTAAAGAGTCAACAATATTATTGAATTAATTTACTTTACTTTACTTATTTTGAATATTTGTATTCCGTAAAAGAATCAACAAAAAGATATGAACTTCAAAAAGCAGTCACGTAATAAATAGGTATAATATTAAGTCATTCATCGATCATTCCATCCATCCGATCGAAAATTCAAGCAGGTACTTTATAATATATTAATTAATTAGCTAAACACTCTTGATAAGACACGTTATACTGGTTCAGTTTTACTGAGCAAAAACTTGTCGATGACTTCACAATTAATTTATTAAGTTAATGATTTTACACGAGGCGCCTAGTTTCTCAGAATAGGGTAAAACTAATCGACTTGTGCAATATAATTTAATTTATACAAATGCTTGCTCAGTAAAAATACTTGAAAAGGTTTGATGCTTTCTTTGACTTGCTTTTCAATTGTTTTTAATTAGTTTAATTGAGTAATAATTAAAATGGTTTCCGAATTAATTAAAAGGATGCATTCAAGAGTAATACTTTGATCTCTAAATCAAATCAAATACATTTATTATTTATTATATATTTTTATATTGAGATTATCCTTCTACCAATTTTGAAATGAATAATTGTCTTGAATATTTTGCTATGAGAAATTCTTTACTTAAAAGGCATAGTATTAATGAATTTTGTTTTTAATATTTAAATTACGATATAGATAGATTGTATTATTATTAGATTTCGGTCTACATATAAATGATCCAATCTGATGGATGTATTTAGATTAATAGCTGTAATAGTTTTAAAGTTGCTATGCTAAGTCAGCAGAAGGTTCTTCAAATTCATTCAGAAATGTTTGCTCGGCAACTTTCATATTGAAGAACCCCATTCTGTATCTTATGAGAGTAAAGCTCTAGGTACGGTGAAAAAGAATTCCATTTTTCCTTATTTACGAGATGTATTTGTTATAAAATGCAAAATTTGTGTTACTCAACTCCATTCTTATTCTTTTAAAGCTATCAATTTTCTAGTTTAATACTACGCGAAAGTAAGCAAAAATTAAAAAAAGACATATTCAGCAAAACAATAGGATCAAGAGGAAAGACAATGAAGAAGTGGAGCTCGGTGGCTCCTATCCTGTTTTTTCCTTAGAAAAACATTCCTTTGACCAAACCAGGAACAGCGTCTTTTATGCGCTGCCTGAAAACATCCACAAACTTATGGCTTTGAAAGGAATATTCTACCATGTCTGCGATATTTTTCCGGAGTTTCTCACAGAATTAAAACCATAAACAATTCGAGTGTTTTTGCTGGATGCTCTATTTGCGGGGCTGGCAAGCGGCAAGGGAAGTGCACGGATGCAGCAAAACCAGTCAAATGGAAGGATGCACAAATGCGTCGCGACGAGCCATTTCCTCTAAAACTTTGTATGTCGTCGTCGGTCTGCGAAAATTTGGCGTCAGACACTTCGGCTCCTGTTCTTATTCACTAAAGAATTTTTCCTTCCGTGCCCAACAGCACGGTGGAAATTGTGGCTGATAAATTTTGGAGTGGTTGGTTTCCTGTCGCTACTTGGCGACCTCCTTCCTCCTGTACGACCGTCTTAAGGTCCTTAAAGCTCCCGTCAAGCCAGGACTTGCTGCTTACAATTTTCAGTGCGTCAAAATACGGTTCCACAGAATGAAAACTTTTTTAATTAGGAATGATTTTATGTCGAAGCCTCAAACAAAGCGCTCTGAGGGAAATGAGGGGGAATGTCTCCTCAAATATTGAGTTTAATTAAAAAGGATATTTGCCGTGGATGATGATGCCGTGCTAAGAGTTGCTCTTCAGTTTACAGAAAGCGAAAAGTTTTTATTCCTTTTGCCTTCGGTCATACCGCCCTTATCAAAGCAAAAAAAAAAAAAACATTGAGACAAAATTTGCGTTTGTTGCCGTGGGGCGATTTCCCTTTTTTCTTAGCAAAATAATTGGCGAATACCTACAAAAAGGGAAACCGTTCTTATAGGCAATAGCTCCAAACCCTCGAATTTTATTGAAGAATTCTTAAAGATTACATAGCCCCTGGTATTCAATAAAATCCGATTTTTGTCATTCCTTCGTTAGATGCCTTCGAAGAATGTTTAGGCTTTGGGTGGTAAATCCTTGCTTGTTGAAATTTAGGCTATTTAGACTATGTAAATTTAAATTATTTTACGAATATTTATTTCTTTATCAGAAATAATGCGAAGTTTATTCGCATAAATTCTAGCAAAAATATGCGGTCGATCACATCCCAACTATGTAACTATTGCCGTCGTTGTAAAAACAGTTTCACTTCATTTAATTTTCGACTTATATATTTTCAATTTCGCAATTAAAACTCGATTTTTTTCAAAATTTTGTTCTTTTAATTCATAGATTTCTTCTGTCTTTCTTTTCTCTTCCTATAAAAATAACGTTTTAAAATCAATAGAAAAAAGATAATTTTTAAATATGATTTTGCGAAAATACCGGCAAATATCACGATTTTGTATTAAATTTTGAAGTCAATTGGTTTTTGATTTATTTGATTTAAGACACCAATTTTGTATTTAAAGTAATTTTTTTTGGTTTTTCGTTTTGTTGGCTTTATGAATATAAGTACGGAATTGATGTAGCTACGCTACTTTCACAATCTGATACCCCAGAACTTTTCTTCTTTGGCATCTACGAGTATATGAAAATAAGTTATTGACATTGTCGCTCACTCCATGAATAAAATTACTCCTGATAAATGTAATTATCACATGCTAGTGATAGTTTATGGATTTGAACAAAACAACATCGATTATGGCTGCAGAAAAGTCCATTTTATATGGAAACGAAAATATTTTATCACTGAAAAAATTAAACTTAGTATTACATTTACTGACTACTTCTTGGGAACCATAATTAGTTCTGTGTGATAAAGTAATTAACAAATTTCTTGAACGAAGTGTTTTTTCTGAAGAATTTACATATATTTATCATAGAATATAAT
The DNA here is from genome assembly GCA_963969385.1 of Philonicus albiceps. Taxonomy (NCBI): domain Eukaryota; kingdom Metazoa; phylum Arthropoda; class Insecta; order Diptera; family Asilidae; genus Philonicus; species Philonicus albiceps. The sequence continues at coordinate 37,486,844 of OZ017773.1, forward strand.
TCAGGGCAATTGATATCGTTACATAACAAATCTTTAGTAACAAAGGCACAACTAACATCACGTCTGTGATTAAGCGTTAGCAAACCACATAATTTTTTTTTCTTTCAATTCAATTAATTAATATTTATTTCAAATACACAATTGATGTAGTAATTATCGGCAACAAATTTTAGAAACGTTATATGCAACAAGTTGAAGTCTTATTTTTAAATTGTAATTGTATGATATTGATTGATTGATTGATTGAATTGATATGTTTTTAAATATATTTAAAATTAAATAGTAACCTACAATATTTTACATGTTCATTACCCCAAATGACCCCAAATGCTTTTTACCTTGCTTCATCAAAATCCAGGAGACCTCATACTTAAATTAAATTTACTCCAAATTTCCAAAAGTCTTACATGCATATTATTTTGAACAGAAGATCTTGTGTGGGTTATAAAAGAATGTATAAAATATGAATAGTAATTAATATTAGTTTGTGCACATACTAATTCAAAAGCGACGCATATGGTCATTGGGTCGCGATTTATAGCGTCGAAATTTCCTCCGTCCCAATGTTAATGCAACCCATTAATTTTAATTACACTCCTTTACAACATTGTACAATATTGCGGACGAAGGTTGTAATGTCTCTAGCCGCAACCCTTCGATAACGCAGGACAATTTTGCACCATTGCACAGGATAAATCATAAAGTCCTCGTGAACTTAATTGCCGGCGTTACCATCATCTAAACGGCAGCCGCAAATCGCTAGATCCTCTTACTTGGGGCAAAAGCAATTTAATCACGCGATCCTAATTTAAGGACAACAGCCAGGATGTCTTCTCCACCACCGCCAACTTATTCAGAGAGTGGCAGTGATTATCTGGCCAAGTCCAGCTGCTCTCAATGGATTTTGCGATATTAAAACCCTTTGACGATGGTCCTCCCACGACCATGTACACCTATTAACCGAAGGGAATGGCATCGTTTTTCCAGACGGCCATTGACTTCGCTCGTTATCGGTTTCCAACTCTGGTTTGCATCAAGCCCGAGGCACCTAGAAAGATTTTATTGTCTGGCTCCAGTGGCCACTTAATTTGTGTTAACACTTTCACTTTTATCTGATATGCGAATTAAGCGGACCACGCGTTACGGTAATTACAGAAAGTCATAATCCGCCCAAATGAGATTTTACCTCGAGCTGGGATTTAGCGAAGTTGTGCAAAACTGTCAGAAACATGCCACGACATCCATTAATAAAACTAACAATCGTTAAGGGAAGTGAGCCACACGTGCAGTTATGGGTCTAGTAGAAAGTGGGTATAACTCATCATTTCTCAACCTTTGACAACTTTACTCCCCTCGCTGGGGAACGATGTAAGACATCCCAAGAAAAATGTTTTTCTAGATGAGCTGATGAAACAATTTGTCATTGCTCAATGTCAGCGGAGATCTATTTTAGCCAGTAAATGTTTGTCTGAAATTTCGAAGGGGATCCGTAACCCACCTGGGGTTCGAAGGTTCAAAATTGCCGGGATGTTAATATAATAAATGGATTGTCGTTCTACAGATGCAATTTAGATGTCAACAATACTTTTCGTCTAATCATTTTTTTTAAACATACTTGAAAATAAGTACAAATTTTCTTTATAATTTTAATATTAGCAATATAAATTTTGAGAAACATTTTGATACCAACTACATACTTTTATTACGGAATTTACATCATTTTTAATTAATTAATCCGTCTACATTCCCTAAAGAAATATAATCCCGTAGACTAATATGATTTTTGAAATGTTATCATATATCCTTTAGATATTTTGTTCCAATTTTTATTAATTGTATTAAATGACTTGAATTAAAAGTAAATTAAACATTAGTCGGTAAAATACTAAAGTATTTCTTTAATAATTTTGTAAAAACTTAATCAAAATACGTAACGAAAATGATACCACATCAAGCTTCGAGATTAGTTCAGAAAAACTGTCTCATTTAATATATTATAGGTACGTTTATCTCGAATATTGGGAATTGATCATTAAAATACATTCGCATCTTTATTGCAGTATAAAGAAAGAGGAAGACAAAAACATATCCGTCTATTAAACTATGGTTTTTTATTAAATTTGAGTATATTCAACCATATTACATTTATAATAGAAAGAAGTTCTATATAAGAATAAGTATTTTCAATTTTAAGAAACCTCCTCAATGTTTATAAGAAAAAGAAACATATCTTTCATATCTAAGGTTAACCCTCAAGGACCTGAACATCATTTATCTAGATTTTATACATAAAAACGGTTAAATGACCACACAAATCCTGCACAGACCCAACAATGTTATAGAACGTGCTCTGAATCTTGAAAAAAGAATTTCATCTTAAATTCAAGACTATATCGATTACTTTCCTCCACCGAATGTCCAGAATTGATTAAGGACTCTAATATCCTGTTCAATATTTCATGTATACACATGATATTGTCTGCATAAAATCTGGCAGGAAACAATACTACTGCAAGGCATATGAACAAGCCATGAATTGCAGACCGCAATAAAAATATTAAACCCCTTTAATGGCGCCATAACGGACAATATATTCGAAATAAAGAGTGGACATAAAATCATTTAAAGGAATCATCAGAATGGGAAACCATGGTACCCGGGATTTTCGTCTGCTGTGGTCATTTGATTTGATTATATGTAAACCCGGGGCCGGAAAAAGATAACCATTTAGGAAGTATATAAAAATGATATGTGATTGTGTTGAGCACATTTCGGATCTGCCTTCTTTCATTGGAATGGAGTTTCATTTTTATTTATATTGATAAAGCTGAAAATATAACGAACCTTATAAAAATTCTGTGGACAGTCGTTTCGATGCTTTATTGCTTCCACAAGAATTTTATGCTATTGAGTTGTGTTGTCCTCAGAGGATCCACATGAATATTTTTCAATAAAAACAGCAGCGTAAATTTAAATTTAATGAGATTTAACTGTGCTTGACAATAGCTATTTATATGCATCATTAATTAATAACAGTTCATAACTTTGTAATTCATGCAAGCTGAGACACGCGTAATTAAGAAGCAGGTAGAGCAATTACTCATTAATATGAGCAGAATTAATAATTCATTTACAACTAGAAATTAATGGCTGAGGTATGCTAATTTCGCTGCCATTAACTAATTACCTTTCAATTAAAATAAGATTATGGGGCAGTTTGCTGAACGCATAATGACCAAGCATGAAGAAAGACACGTATAATCGCTTCGTAAGTGAAGTATTTTTTCTGATATAGGCTTAGTTATACACGAAGATTTTCTGGATTGATATCAAGTCTCAAGAGATTTCCATTTGTACAGATACTGGTGATAGTGAGTTGGAATTTATGGGGTGAAAATGGATGATTTTGTAGAATATCATAGCTCAAAATAATCTTTACTTTACAATTTAGAAATTAATTCTCAATATGCTTTCTTATTTTTCATATACTCGGAAACTTAACCCATATGGCACTTTCTGTGGGTTATTATTTTTTTTTTTTTTTGTAGTTTCTGGTTTTCTTTTTATTTGTTTGTTATTTTTGCTTTTTAACCAGGGTTTTCATATCGAAATCGAACCCACAACCTCGGAATAGAATACTTTCATCACAGCCAAACCGCTCAGCAAGCTATGCCTCCCAAGGCCCTCAAAATAATCAAGTCTTACTTTACCAAAATTTAAATCTCATGATATCAAGTCATTCTATTATTTTGGAATAAAATGAAAGAGTTATAAATTATAAAAAGTATTAGTAATAAGTATGACTTGATTATGTTTATATTGAAAATGAAATACCTACTCAATAAACGAAAAGAATTGAATTGGATCAAAAGGCAAAAAACTGAATAAAACTGGCAACAATTATACCATATTTATTTTTCATTAATACATTTGGAAAACTGGCTTATAAAACCTTAAAAATTTAAAATATATTACTGCAGGTGTAACTCAGAAAATGTAATGATGATTATCTGCCGAACTTGAGGTTGAAAGCAGGCTTAGCTATTGCATCTAGGTAATCCTTACCTCGTGTATTGATGCATTTCAAAGCGATAACTGATTGAGAAAACATTTCCTATCGCGGCTTAATAACGCTCACTTAATCTTTAATAGCAGATTAGGAATTACCTACCTATCGCAGAAATTGGAGCAACCCTTCTTAGCAGTCCGATGCACGAAAGCTGCAAGATAAGTCCGAATTAAATGGTCTCAACTGCCCCATCGGCTGTTACATAGCACTCTGCACTGATTATTATCGGTGAACGAGCCGCCGAAGAAAATTACCTAGAATTAATGGCACATCGTTGCTTTGTACATGAAGGATTAGCAAATTGAAACTGAATATAAGGAGGATTCTCATTATCCAGATCACATGAAGTGGAATGTGCATGTACGTTTTTATAAAAATAAAATAAAATTTATTACTAAGGCAACTATTTTTAAAATGTTTGTTACATGTGTATATAAATTTATTTTAATGAGAATGTTCTAAAATTTCTTGCCTCAGATTGGGTTTACAATATTCTAACAGATTGTGATAAAACTTTATAAAAACATTTATATAGGATTAAAAGTGACAATGTGTGCAAACACAAGTTTTAGGTGGCTCATAATCCACGAGTTATTGAAATTTGAACTGAAAAGTTCTACTTTTTCGTCGCAAGTCAGTATATTCCATAAGTTAAAAACGTTTCTATCTTCCCTTAAAAAAATACTTAAAAAATCATGAATATTATATGACTTATGACAGAATAAACATACATTTGTTGTGTATGACAATTTGGAAGTTACGAAAGTTTTAGCATTCAATTTTATTATTTTCAAGAATCTTTCAATATTTTTTGCTTAAAAGGAATAATAATACATTTATTGTAAGGGTTTTCTTCAATTTGCACCAACATTTTAGGACAATGGACAGAAAATTATCTATTTTCGAAACTTTAACGATAAATATTTCTGGATATACAACGACTGACAAAATTGTCTTGCACACTCGTTACTTAGAACTTAAAACGTACATTCGTACAAAATCAGGATGGATATCAAACTTAATTTATGTCAAAAATCAGACATTAGTATTCGAGTTTTTGTTTTGAACCAGTTTTCAAAAATTGGCTTCATTCGTTTCTAGCTTCAAAAGATGAGCAGTTTTTATAGCAAGGAATCCATAAATTGCCTAAAAAGTGGGGAAATCCCAAAGCTGCCAATGGACAATATTTTAAATAATGTACCAATTAATTTAATTATTGAAATAAAACTATAATTTTGCAAAAACAATCCCTCATTTTCAAGTTATACACCTAATAAATACCTGTGAATCGCTTCAATCTAAACAGCTAAACTACAATGCTAGACTATGGCCTTAATTTTTTAATTTTTTATCAATATTGTTTAATAAATTGGTTTGCTGTATTAAAATATAATTTTAATTCTTTTATAAAAAAGCAAGATTTTATAAGATGTAAATAAATCTTAAAGTTTTTGTTTACGTCTGTATGTGGATCAATACGTGTGTTTGTTAACGACCAATTTGACAGACAATAACAACAGTTTCGTTGTTGGTTTACGTTTTTATTTTTACGTTTTTATTTTAACGTTTCGACTCTTGGTGTGAGTCCTCATCAGAATTTCTACAAATAAATAAAAAAACCACAAAAATCAAAAACATATTTCAATGACCAACGTGGTGGTGAGATTGAAAAGAGAAAAAAAACAAAAATAAATAAATAAAAATAAATAAAAATTGAGAATATTCTGACCTGATCATGAAAAATTAGCTTGTCCATGTTGTGTATAAATAATTGACAGACATGGACATCCAACGGATAGTTTTTGTCCAGTAATTTAAAAAGTGTCATTTGAGTTGCAAACTATGTGTGCGTTGGATCAAGACTGACCAAGCACGAGATAAGAAACCAAAGATAACGAAAAATTGTGTATATATGTGTGAGGCTCCACAGGGGCATGAGGGGTTCATCCGAGATTTAAACTTAACGAATCAGAATTTTATCGTAAATTCTATTCAATTTTTCAGTATCAACTTGTCTGTTAAGGGTGTTGTTTGTTGACTTAATGAATAACATCTCAGATGATACTGAAAAATTGAATAGAATTTACGATAAAATTCTGATTCGTTAAGTTTAAATCTCGGATGAACCCCTCATGCCCCTGTGGAGCCTCACACATATATACACAATTTTTCGTTATCTTTGGTTTCTTATCTCGTGCTTGGTCAGTCTTGATCCAACGCACACATAGTTTGCAACTCAAATGACACTTTTTAAATTACTGGACAAAAACTATCCGTTGGATGTCCATGTCTGTCAATTATTTATACACAACATGGACAAGCTAATTTTTCATGATCTCTGACCTGATCATGAAAAATTAGCTTGTCCATGTTGTGTATAATATATTCTCAATTTTTATTTATTTTTATTTATTTATTTTTGTTTTTTTTTCTCTTTTCAATCTCACCACCACGTTGGTCATTGAAATATGTTTTTGATTTTTGTGGTTTTTTTATTTATTTGTAGAAATTCTGATGAGGACTCACACCAAGAGTCGAAACGTTAAAATAAAAACGTAAAAATAAAAACGTAAACCAACAACGAAACTGTTGTTATTGTCTGTCAAATTGGTCGTTAACAAACACACGTAAATAAATCTTATTTATCCTCCTTTTAAACTAATTTCATTAATTAGGGTAGATTTGACTGTTTCTCAAATTTAGTTCCCCCTCCTAAGTCTCACAATGTTCAAATCATCATAGGTTCTTTTCTTTTCTTTCTATTAACTTTGGAAGTATGTCTAAATTCTCTGAATTCTCGCACTTTTAAGTTAAGATTAATGAATTGCATAGAACTGCCATTCTAATTAAGTAAGCCTTCATGCTTAGTAAGAAAAACTCAATAGGTGTATATAAAGTTTTTTATTTTAATGCAGAAGAGTTCTGTATATACTTCGCAAAAGGTTTTTATTGGAGAGAGCACTAATAGCCCACTTCCAGATGTCATATAAAGCCTTATCGAGAACAATTGCGGAATTTCTGGCTGTTTTTATTTTCCTCCAGCAATTTCCTCCTTTTTCTAGAATGAAAAGAGAATATTAATCAAGTGAAATGCCAGCAGCGTGAATTATGGACTTTTTCCCAAATAAATTACGCGCATTGTTTCCTGTAGGGTATGCTTGGTGAGAGGTGGTTCCACAAATGCCAACCTGACTGAGGGGTGATTTTAACCACACATCGAGGCTGTTTTGTTTTGGTTTTGTCTGCCTTTAGTGCTTCTTCAACGAGTCGGTTTGACCGACTTTCGATAGTCCCAGGGGACCCAACAAGTGCAGAAATTAAGGAGTGTATTGTACCAGGAAAAGGTATCGTAACCGACCAGTAACGAGCTACAATATAATTTAGACTTTAGATGCAGCAATTAGCCACCTACAGCTTCGGTTACTTTATTATGTACCCCGTTGGGCAAATGCTGCGTTTTTAAGACCCTCGAAAAGCGGGAATTTGCTCCTCGCCCTTATCTAAATTTATGCAGAATATATTGTAGTCCATCCATTATGGAGCAATGGTCATGGGAATCAAACACGCGAGGGCATTCCATTTGCATTTCTCGTTAGCCACGCGGTGCTTTGGAAGAAATAAAAAACAATATACGTAAGATACCCATTCTGGGATCACCTGGGTTTCAATGGCAAATAGAGTTTCTGGGTAAAAATTCCTTCGTCGTCCTTTATGGAGGCAACTGGGGCTTATCGCTCGAGCGACCACATTCTGTATGCTTCTCGCAGTTACCTTATAGATAAAAAAATTATCGGCCTTTGTCATTTTTATGAGATTTAATTGCTTCGAAGTTCATTTCTCGCTGCTCATTTTCCTCGCCATGAAAGTTGCTAAGCGATGTGGAAAAAAGGAGTGCGGTTCTCAGATAACCGGTTCAAAAGGTATATTGCTCTTTTCTGTGTAATTATCAGTAACTATTATATGCCTTCAGTTTTTGCTCTAGTAAGTTTTATAAAGATATGATTGATAGTGAATACATCCTCAGAATGTGTGCAATATCAGCTAGGTTTATAAGACGGGATTAAGGTATGGCTATTTTTCAATATTAAAGCAATTCCAACAAAGAAATGCTTTCTATAAGTATTCATGAGACTCTCTTACCCTAAAATCAATTTCTTGGGGCATTATAATCGCTGAAGTGGCAGAAATCGATGAATAATTCAAGAGTCGACCTTTTCACTGATCCGACCCCGAATTATTAAGAGTTCTAGAGTTCTTGAGTTCTTCCAGCAAAAGAAACGGACGATAAAATTTCTGGAAAAGTGGAATTGCTTGTAAGCTTAGTACCAAAGCTTTTAAAATAATATACATCGTCGGCACGAAATAGAAGGAAAAAATTGCATGACATCGTGCGAACATTATTTGAAAGCTAGAGATAAAGGGATAGCCTGTCTGGGGATTTCCTCACGCAACAATATTAATTATTACTCCAGCTGACCCTGCCGTCATGGAATGCGCGATTTTTCAGTTACCTTTATTAAGTTTTTATAAATAGGTTGTCACGACAAAATCATAAGCACCTTGTAATTAGAAAAGCGTATGTATTTATTTAATAACTAAAATGATTTACTTGTGTAAGAGCAAATCTTTGTATGATTTCACACCTAAACTATCAGAGATAAAAATAACTATAAATATTGCATTGTATTTCTAGTGCTGAAATCGTTTACCTTAAAAAGAAAATTACTAGGGTCAAAAGCAAATGCGATTCGAAGAATTAATGAACTGTATTCTATATGAATTTCAAAATGGCCTAATTAATTCAGGAAAAATATCAAATAAACCCCAATTCAATTATGTATCTGTATGTATTAATAGTTTTTAATGTTGCTTAATTTCTATAACTCTCGACTAATATTTCGGTAATCAACCAATACCGATTTCTGCTGGATTTTGGAATCATTACTATTAAAAAATTCATAATGCATACTTTTTATTAAAACTTTACTTGTTGTCCTATTATGTTTCAAATAGAAGTTATTGCGTTTTATATGAGCTCACCTCCCTGCACACGCGAAAATATTTCAGTCGTTAAAAAAGGAGTGACGGAGGGATTCTACGAAAAAATTTCTCATCGTTAACGCTGATTACAGCACTGTAAGGAATCCATTGGCACATGTTAGAACACTTCTTTACGAATCAATTGTTATATTGTAACTTGTCTGGATATACTTATACCTTTTTATATGAATAGAGATCAAGTCTAATAGGATTATTAATTAGTGTTAGACTCGATACTGAATAGTACCGACACTTTAAGGTTGTTACTTAATTGATACCATGACTTCTGATACTAAATGAATTTTTGGTATCGCTACCCGAGGCGGATGCTTCGAATCCTATACGTAATATAATGGAATTTTTATTGTATTTCATTTTCATTCCACAAATAATTTTAAATGTCAGTACATACTTCAGTTATTTGTTTAAGCCACAAATATGTACAGAGTAGGCTTTTAGGTAAGGTTCAAGTTGGAGGCTGGACGATTTTTCTCTTCAATTAATATTCTAAAAATTCACTTATATGTAAATTTGCTTTATTATATTACATTGAACGCAATTTGAATACGTCTTTGTAACGCCTGGGCACAAGGAAGTTGAAGTAGCCCATAAATTAATGACTGGCAATCGTTTTGCGGCTCTATAGTCAGATTGTCAAAGCACGCATGGGTGCCTGGGATATCACAATTTCCTGCTATTGCTCGGTGTGAGCAGTGGACGCCTAATAAATTATGAGCATGGCAATTACCACCAAGATACATAGTATCACTCTGGCGCTGGAACAAAATCGGACACGGAGGAAGTGCTTACAGGGAGGCTGGATGATTAATGGAGTGGTTATTTCACCCCGATACAGGTTCTGGGCGCTAGCTGCGTGTAATGAGAGTCCAGGTAAGCCCAACAGGAACCTGTTGCACTTGCAACTCTGCCGTGATCATAGGGCGATCGCCTTTTTTTCAGGAATTGCCGTGCCGAGCCCTCCGCATAATTGCAGTTTACACATTCGAAGACAAGATCACATGAATAATATGTAAATGGACACAACCCAGATAGGATTAACATTGCAGATTGGGCCGGGCGGCTTAATTAATTACTCACAATCAAACGGACTGTGGCGTTGGTAAAACGTGTACAGCTTAGCCAGTCGCCTGCATATCTTATTATGATATCACAGCGGACAAAAGCGACGACACCCTGAAGGTTACTGATAAAAAAGATAAAAACGTAGTAAAAATTCGCACCTGTCGCAAGGTAAGACCGCGATATAAGTAGCATTTTCTTTACGCTTAATGACTTGCACTTGTCAACTTTCCACCACCCACTCGAATCAGGTGTTTTGCAGTGTAAAGAACCTCTTGCGGTGTTTAGTGATGAATGGGCTTAGATCTATCGTAACCTGGAGAATCGGCCTTAAGTGCCCTAGAGATAAATCATGTTTTCCCAGTTCTGCAGAAACATAGCAGCGGAATCTCTGCCGGGGCGAATAGGGACCCCGATGGGGCCTCTCTACGTAAACATCAGCAGTTCGTGCTCAAGCATTTAAATTGGAAAATTTAAGGCAATGCACCGGCGTGGGTGTTACCTATCTAGGTGCCATGAGGCCAGGAATTTCCTGGATACCGCATGCAATCTTTCTTTAAATTGGTCTCTTTAATTAGGATTAGAGTTGCGGATGTCTGGCAGCGAAGTGCAATCTTCCAATGTCGGACAGAGTTGCATATGTTTGTAGAATGCATTACACTTTGTGTTTACTCTCCTTATTGAAGGTAATGACGTGGTTTGTGTAAGGAGATACCCATAAGGATTTAGAATGTAAAATACTCGTTTCTGTTTTATAAACATAGGAAAGAGAAAGACAAAAACTTACCTGATTTGGTATTAATATTTTTGATACTCTGTATCTACGTTAACTCACAAAAAGCAGCAGTTGTCAACCTTGCTTTCCCGCCATTCATTGTAAGTTTTACAAATAGTTTTAAAATTCAATCTTCACCCTGTAAATGTTAAGTTTTCTCAAATCCCTTTTAAAAGCACCTAATAACGTTTTATAATGTTTTAATACAAGCTTAGATTTCTCTTTTTCGTATAAAAATGTTCGGACGTAGTACGTTTTGAATGTATGACTTTGAATTTTAAGAATGAGGCACCGTATTTGAAATGAGCGATCCTAAAAGTTGGCGCCGATAATTTATTATACTCATTTCATGTTATAAACAATGAAAATTTTGAAGAATATTAAAAATGTCGAAAGGTTTCTATTCTAAAATGTTGGATATAATATACTAGGCGCACAACTAAGTTTCTGGATTCCACACATGGACAGTGCTAACGCCACATATAATCGACATATATTACAGAAGTTGTGTTTTGTTTATAGCGTGGACAATTCTTAACAATAACCAGTTGTAATACCAACATATATCGCAACGCGAAAATATTTTTTCTAAAAACCAAAATGTCGAGTTTTATGTTAAATAAACAGCATTTGCGGGAAGCTTTACTTTTTTGCTTTAACCTGATAAAAAATGCAGCTGAAGCACGTCACTTACTTGAGGAGGCCTGCGGCGAACATGCACCATCGAAAACTACCTGTGAAGATTGGTTTAAACGCTTCAGAAGTGGCGATTTCGACACGGAGGACAAGAAGTGCTCCGGAAGATCAAAAACAATTGAAAACGCCGATCTTCAAGCGTTATTGGATGAAGCTGATACGCAAACACAAACAGATTAACTTGCGGAGGCATTAAACATGACTCGCCAAGGTATTTCCAAACGTTTACATGCTATGGGAAAAATTCAAAAGTAGGAAAAATGGGCGCCGCTTGAGTTGGCTGAGAGGCACTTTCGAAATTTTGCTTTTACGGCATGAAAGAAATAGCTTCCTGCATCGAATTGTTGCTGAAGATGAGAAGTGGATATGTTTGAGAATACCAAACGCAAAAAATCATGACTTTCACCTGGTGAAACATCAACATCGACGGCACGGCCTAATCTCTTCGGAAAGAATTCTCTGGGTTTGCAGGACCCAAAAAGGAATCCTGCATTATAAGCTGCTGAAACCGGGCGAAACTGTCAATGAACACCGCTACCAACAACAACTCATTAATCTGAGCCAATCATTGCTTGAAAAATGACCAGAATGGGACACGAGACACGAACGAGTGATATTGCAACATGACAACGCTCCATGCCATCACACTCTCATCGTTCAGAGCAACCATCAAAACGTTGAAATGGGATTTGCTACCGCACACGCTATATTCGCCAGACCTGGCCCATGTTCCGGTCGTTGGCGCGTGGCTTGGCAAGGCTACACTTGGCCAATTTCAAAGAAGTGCAAAATTGGTTGGATGAATGGTTTCGGTCCAGAGACGCGTTATTTTATCATCGCCGTATTCATGTATTGACAGAGAGATGGCAAAAATATGTAGGTAGTGAGGGATGATACTTTGAGTAAACTATTTTTTATATTCCTCTTGAAATTTTCCATTTTTCATTGATCAAAGAAAACTCGGAAACTTAGTTGTGCATCTAGTAGCTAAGATTGATTTAAAGAGAAGAAGCCCCAAGAAAATCTCCACTTACATATATGATGCAACCACATGCAATTTGTATTAACTTTATTGAAATTCATGAATTAGTCCTGGAGTTACAAGAAAACAAAATTTACTCGTTAAATATTTACAACTATAATCTTCCACCTACCTCTTTTACTTACATTCATTCATCAATTATTCATCTTAAACATGCATGATACAAGTTTTCATATTTTTAAACAAATTCCTTTAACACTCATCACCCGTTCCTGTGATTTGTTTTAAAGTTATCTTATCTCTGAAATTTCCCAGGTCATGGGTTCATCGACACCTTGCACAAATGCTGCGAATTCTTCCATCGTGTTTCTTTCCCTAATTTGTTTTTCGTGAGCAAAATCTTCACAACTGGATTCCTCCTCCGAGGTGGAGCTCTAAATCTTTCTAATTTCGCCACCCAGAGCTGTTCGCGATCAGTTCCGGGAGGCCATTGTTCGATGCGTTTGATCTTGCGTCTGAATGCGCGTATCTGACGCATTTGATCTATAAATGAATTAGCTTCTCATTGAGCCATCGCAACCCTTTAAATCGTACGACAACTAAATAATAACATTTTGAAAAGTTATCTTGCGCTCGCCAAAACGAGGTCGATCTTCAGTGTGCTAAGTGACATTGGAATTAGCATACAAAACTCTGCCTGCCTAGCACTCTGCAAAAGTTTGCGGGTCTCTGCTCCGATTCTGCATTTTAAAAGAAGAAGCGCATCTGCTAAATCGCGGCTGCATCTTTCTGCAGGGCTGTTGCATTCAAATAGCTCTTGGACAGCATTTTTCAATGTCACCGGGAATATTTGAATAAGTCTGACTTTAGTTGATCTCCGACGAGTTTTTCCTCCAGACTCGTGACTATCGCAAGTCTCCTGGACACAAAAGTCCACAGTGGAGCGATTCGAATTGTATTCAAATTCGGCCTGGAGACAGATTTCACTTCTTTATGGAAATTAGGGCTACTTCTCCCAGGACAGTTCTAATGGCTGCACTAATGGGGCAGCCAGGTACACGGTACAAATGGTTATGTATGTGGGTAAGCATCAATCCATTTGTGTCAACTTTATCTGGCATATTGACAATACAGCTTTATTTATAAGATGCATGCCTCCGTTGCGTTCAGATTTAACAACCATTTTCAAGAATGGCTTCATTTTGTCCCTCCGTTTCAACGTATTTTCCTGAGAAAGGGCCTACATAGCTATGAAAGTATTTTTGGATGAATTTAATATAATTTCATATTCGGAATATAAATGTACCCGTCGACAAATGTATCTTAAAAAAAAAAACTTAAAAAAAAAAACTTAATTAAAAAACTTAAATTAAAATTTTGAAATATGTGAAGACATCAAATTTAATGATAAAATGTAGAAAATTTAAAACACAAATTTTACATCATGTTAGATTGAATTATATTTAATAAATAGAATCTTCACGATAAATTATTTCTATAGTAATTTTTCTGTGCATTACAAGCCTAAAAACAAAAACATCCCAATCAGCTTATGTCGAGAAAAATTTGTAATTTGGAAAGAAAATTTTGGGAAACCGGAACATAATTCAAATGAAATGTTAAATACTAAAGCATATATACTTTTAAATTATCAGTTATTTTATCTTTCTTACATTAAAATATTCCTTGAGCTCACAATTTTCGTAAATCTTATAACTTATTAACTATTTTCGAAGATCTGTGATATCCTAAAACACTGAAAAAGAGCTCAAACTCCATTTTTGTATAGAAAACAGCCTGATACGATTACTGATAAGATAAACAAGAAAAACATCTGCTCTACACTATAAAATTAATATGAAATTTTGGTACCATAGATATATATATATATATATATATAGATTAAAAATTCTAAAGCTAATTATTAAAGATATTATCAAAGATAATTTTTGTATGTAATTTTACAAATTTTAATAAATAAACGTTAGGCTATAGCTCATTTTCAATAACTCTCATATATTCAGTCGTTATAAATTGATAAAATAGGGCTCATTATATCTGTATATAGTATATACATATATGTACCACAAATATAGAACAATTAGATAAAATTAAATATGAAACAATGGTTTACATAAGTGCAGATGCATACGATGCATTTTCCTGAGTTTATTTAACGAAGAATGCCTCAAGTATTCTAGAAGTAGTATCCTTAACAAAATTGAATAAAAATCGCATTCTCGCAACATATTCCATTGCTATTTTTGCATTAACTGCTTTCATTGCAATCGATATCATCAGCACCGTCGAATTGAATTGAAGCGCCTCAGGGTGTAAGCAATTGCTAAAAGTACGAGTCACTTCCTCGCCGGCTGTTTATTTTAAATGCCACGGTGAAGTTCACTTGCGGAGCAGATGAGCCGCGAAGAAAAGTCTAATTATAGAACCTCATTCATTTGAGCCATCTTAACGACCTTCTGTTTACTCAAAAGCAGGTCTTTGATCCTGCTTCACCCTTTCAATTTATCGTCTTTGGTCTCCCCTTTCCCTTAATGTTAATATTTACAATAATTTCTTCTGCTTAATTCACTGTAAAATTCATTCGAACTTGCACCGTGGTTTTGTTGGAATTTATGACATACCTAAATTTTTCCGCTTATATTTGGATAATAATCTGAAACGCTGTACATATTCGTGTACATATTTATTTTCTCCCAATATATTTTTATTTTATATAAAACACATTTTTTTCGGTTTGTTCGTACAATAAAAACATATTTATTGTATGTATGTTAAATACTTCAACAATATTCTTGAAACTTTCTGTGTAAGCATAATTAAAATGTCCTTTAATACGAATACTTCTTTTTCAATTACTTTTTTCAATTTCTACTTTATAACGTTAGGAGTTCGCTTTACTATATAATTAAAAAGTAATAAGTAATTAAATTTAATAACGATTCCAAGAAGTTTAAAAAGAATTTAAAAAAATATTCAGTGATATCTTTTTGCCCAACATTCTAACTTTATACTTAGGTTAATTTAACACTAATTAAAGGGATTATAAATCTCCACGTTTAACATACCTAAATAGAGCAAAGAGGTTATTGCAGCTCGCAATTTTCAAACGCATTTACCTGATAACTTGCATTTAGTCGATGCTAATAGAAAATAAAAGAGTTGCTGCCCAGGTTAGTTGCGTGCGTCTCTTAAAGATTTAGTGATCGTAAAAGACGAGATTACGTCACTTTGAAATTAACCGTTATCAGGTAACCAGAATCTTTTGTAAGTGCTCTATATAAAAGCAAAAAGATGACTCCCTGGACCGCCGGTTTACCTTAAGGTATAACCTTTAATAGTCTAGTTCAACAACAATATTTTGCCTCGTCTTATGAGCTGAGTGTTAGTTAAAGTTAATCGAAAGTCATGAGAATATCTAAAATTAGTATCAGGCTGGAATAAATCATCAACCTTTATCGCCATAATTTCACTCACCATGTTTTAGCCAGCGCAGTGTGCAGTTGGTCGGCACGTTTTTATCGCCTCCATGGCTAAGTTTTTAGCAGCAACCTTACGTCGTAATGAGTGCTCGGTAAAAGTATGAGGTTTGATCTTTTAAAGGCTGTTAAGATTGTTATAGCCAGACAATGAGGAATATCAGGAAATAATCGAGTGCAGTGTAATTATAGGATACGCAGAAGTTCAACTCGTAATTTTATGGTATCATGCGTCCTTGCAATTTCAGATATTATTTAGTAATAATGAGCGACTATCTGTTGTATACAATAAAAAAGAAATTCAGGTAAAATTTTAAAAAGAAATAAAGTTTTTTTTTGTAAATATCTTTTAAATGATAAGTCTTATAATAAAGATACTTATTATCAGGTACAGTTCATTAAATTTACCACAAAAAATGTCTAGATATTTTATTTTTATGCAATCGATCGTAACTTTTATATTTTTCAAGTAATGCAATTCTTTCCACACTACTTGTTTTAAACGTACACGGAAAGGAATTATTTGCTAAAATTTATGCAACCAATTTACTAATTCCATATTTGTACGATTTTTTGAAAGTCAGTATTGCAAAAATTAATAATATCATTATTTTACAAAACTAGAAAAATTTTAATTGAATAAACTCCAAACTTCTAAGATTGAATCAATACAATTCTGATTGATTCAACTTTATCACAGTTTTTATTTTCAGATTTTTTCGATATAAGAAAGTAAGCATTAAATCAATAAAATATTAGATTGACGCTAAATGAAAAGCAAATTTCATTGATTTTACATCAAATTCAATTGATATTTCTTTCCAAATATTCCACTCAGAGAAAAGTGCACCTCAAAATCGAATACAAACGTTTTCGATTCAAACATTTTCAATTTATATGATTGATCAAAATGATTCTATTTCAAGATGGTAATGCACTAATGTAAAAATAGTTATTTCAAATCAATAATATTCATTTTTCTTTGTGAGCTAATCGTTTTGAAATCAAAATTTAAATTTTTAAATTAATTACGACATTCCTATTTTAACTCGCTTCTATTAGCTTTACCTGTACCTAACTAACTAACTAACTAACTAACTTACTAACTAACTATGTAAAAAATCTTGGAAGTTAAATTTAACCCACTTCCCGGTTTTCGATTAAGCTGAAATTTTGCATACATGTTGAGCTTGGATGACAATGCATGGCTAGCTAAGTTAATTGTTTATAACAATGAATTCGAGTTTTTTCAATGGATAATTATAGTTTAAAAAAACTAAAAAACACGCTTTTATCACACATTAAAAATTAATTAAAAATAATTACATTAAATAAACTTTATTTATTACGATATATGCATGTTACCCTTGCTAATATTTTAACTACATTGTAGAGTAAACGCAAATATATATTTTTTTATTAAATACGTGACGGATGATAGATGTGTTAGGTAGTTTATAGTAAACTTATCACTTCTTTTATATCCAATGACTAATTCAAAAAGTATGAAGCGCTTTTTGAATATGTGTACTTTTAATTAATGTAGACAAAGCGTTCGTGATGTAATAAGATTTAAAAACCTACAATCAGAGTCACTAAATGCCATTCATCTGCATATTCTTAATAACAATTTAGCTATTTTATTTGTTCTACGCGTTGTTTTCTTTCATACTGTGTGTGAATGCACATTTCCAATACAAATTTGCAAACAAAGCCAAAACCAAGCGCCATCCAATGCAGAAAGCATAAAACGACACACAGAAGAACTTTTATCAAATACTACACATTTACATTTAATCATCACAGAGCTGAATAAATTGATTATCGATGCAAAATGGGCAGCGCAAAATGTAAAGCAAAAGAAAATTGCACGAGTTATAACTAGTTCTGTACGACAACTTGTTCTATGTCGTTTCATCATCAACTTTTCCAATTAATTTAATTGATACAAAATCCACGTCCTTTCATAAAATTGCTCTTGAAAATTGTTGAAATTTTTTGAATATGCGAAGAGCGTTTTATATGATGGCCAGTCGGAGCAGATAATTTTAAAGATTTAGCGACAATTGACTTCATTTATATGATTGAAGTGCATTGAACAATTTTGGAATCAATTAGAACAAATGTTCTATTAAATCTATGTTGGTACAGTTTACATAAATCGATGTCGGATAAAACGACGGGACGTAGCTAAAGTTAAATAATTTCTTGAGGAAAATGGTATGATGTGCACTTGCGTGATTGTCCCTTAATCAGTTAAAGGGCGTTTTAAAAAGCTTATATTTTTCGATTTTTATGTTTTATACCCACCATTTATGTGGTAGCATTCTCACCATACATATTGTAGCAGAGTTGAGGAATGTTCTCGGTAGCAATTGTGGCATTCTTATAGAGGAAAAAAAATTTCCCATAAATTCCTCTGTGACCACAAATGGAAGAATCTGCCGGACGGGAGTCGCCTAACATTTAGACCGTCACAAGAATTTAAAAACAATGTGTCCTGCATGGAGGAAAAGGTAAAACCACGTCAGAGCATCTTACCGCTCGCGTCCAGTCAACTGTGAAAGTGAAGCTGAACGAGATTCTTTGGCTTGTAAAAGGGCTCTGTCGGACGGGCGGTGGAACGCTGGAGAAAATAACTCGCAATATGAATTTTGTTGACCTTGTCCCCAGTGAGGTATCCGCTTTCATCGTTTTATCCGCTTGATTTGGTCCATCGCTCGCAGACCTCCGGGCGGTTGCTTGTAGCATTGGCGAGGTTTTCATCTTGAATTTATGTTTAACATCACTAAATGGGTTTTGAGTTCGAAGCAAACTCCTTCCTGGCGCGGCTGTCCCTCGCATATGCAAAAAGGCGCGCTTATTATGGAGGAAATTATGATTTCCAGCGTCGCTGAAACTCTCGAGCATCGCATTATTCCCTAAGTACATGGAAATGTTATTTCATCCGGAAAACGCACATGAAAGGAAAAGGATATGAGCGAGCTCTCCATCTTTAGCGCAATGGGGTGCTCTTTAATTTTTCTCGAGTCCATTAATCTTTTTTGGATTTAAAACAGACTCACATGACTTCTAGGCGCTTTTTAAGAACCCCGGAGTAGGTTCACTCACGTTCGCGTACCTTTTCGCTAGAAAAGTGCCCAGCACCCGGACGTTATGTTCCATTTCTTCCGCAGCCGAGTGTTAGTGCCGGTCATTGTAGCTGCCGGGGGCACCATGTGACTTACCATTTTCCAATTCTCCATCCAAACCCGAGGAAAGTGGAATACTTTGATTTATGAACCTTTTAAAATGAAAACTTCGCAGTCAGACTCAGGGGCGTGCAAAATGTCCTGCATTTGACGGGGTAGTAAAGTGCTTTTCACTTGCTAAAATGGAAGGCTGCTGCGCCATTTGGTGGGCACAATGGGAACACTTTTTATAGAAGGAGGAACCTTTTTTTTTAAAGTCTTACAAAGGGTGCTCTTACCCTTTTTTCTATAGGAAAACTGTTTTCTTGGTTCCAATGAAAAGAGCATTCAAAAGTGGTCACAAAGTTGTCATGGAATATTTTTTGTGTCTTATAAGAAAATATAAATTGATTTATGTTTTATGCAATTTCGCATTAATAATTATCTTTAAGATTTTTATTTACATTAATACACTAAACAATGTATAGTTGGGATCAATACTTAATCAATTATGATTTCGAAAATACCAAAGCAATTATTTGGAGAATGAGAAGTAAATATTTTCAGAAAATTTATAATAAATATAGTTTTTTTACAATAGCTTTGAATGATATTGAGGTTTCAGACTATCTCTATTTCTTTACTAAAAATAAATATTTAGCAACATAGTATTCACCTGTAACATATGTTAATATTAAATTATTCGAAATTAACGCTCTATAACTATCGCTTTGCCTGTATTCTGTTTTTTTATATTAAATATTTCAAAAGACCGTTCTATAAAACGCCATTAGATTAGATTTCATATTTTTATACCTACGTATAAAACCCTTGGTGTGGTGTACACAATAATTAGCAAATTAATAACTTAAAGTTCATAAATCATAGCGAGAGTATTTATTTTCTAAACTAACAGACATGCGAAGTGGTTCACTCGTAAATCATTTCGTTTGACATTAATCACATCACTACTAAAAATAAAAACAAAAATGCAACCTATCTGAGACGTTTTGAATGTGAATAATTTTTTCCTACTAAAAATAAATCTGTTGTGCCTATAATAAATACTCTGATATATAACATTATTTACCCATTTAGATCACTTTATATCGGGATACTCCCTAAAGTGCAATTCACTTTTATTATTCCGCAAACGAAACTTAAAATAAATCAATACCAATTCTACCAAAACCAAACCAATCTATTAGTGGCGCGTTCCTTGTATTCATCATTAAAACGGTCACGTTATTTTTAAGTATATTTTTATAACAAACAGAATTCAAACCCATAAAACTAAGCTTGTTTATAATGTCTTAACATTGTAGAACAATAGTCAATTACACAGCAATATTTTCAATAAAGGAACTCTATCAAGTTTTTGCAAAAAATGCATTTATACAAAATACTATATTTGATTATCTTAAGTTACTAGCTTTTATTAAAAAGTTTTATTTCTCTACAAGTATGTCTTTGACTCTTTTCAAGTACCTTAAATATTAATATTAATTTTTTTTCAGTTCATCACATTTGGATTACAAATGGTCAGACAAACAACAAGATGAGACCATAAATAATTCATTTATCTAAGTAAGAAAATAAACTTTTATAAAAGAGGGTCTTTTGATTAAAAAAAATCATAAAATCGTCTATTTTTATTGGGATTGAAGATTTTTGTTTTCACTAAAATCAATTTGAATTTATAGATCTAAGAAATTCTACTTTCACGTTTTGGTAAAGATCATAATTTTAATATTGAAGAGCATTCATTCATAATTTTATTTTCATCGAAATATGTATGTGTATGTATATGGGGCCTCTGGTAGTTCAGTTGTTAGCGCGCTGTCCTACCGTCCCAGAGGCTGTGGGTTCGAATCCCACGAATAACCATGGTCTCCTGCGCTACGTGGTAACACAATGGGCCAAAATTGGCCTAAGTGTGCCTTTCTAGGCAGCCACAGCAACCAACCAACCATGTGTATGTATATGAAACATGTTTTGTTATTATTATTATTATTATTATTTAAAGTGTTATTATTTTTAAAATATCTGCTTTATAAAATATAAACAATTATCTTACGCTCATTCTTAATTTTCTCAGCCCCAAATTGTACATAACTATTTTAAAAATTTATGTGATTTTTCTCTGATATATAAGGAAATAGGTCACTATGTATTATACATAATATACTACCCAACGCCCAGTGTGCTCTGCTTCACCGAAATGAAATGTGGTTTTTTCAAATTTGAATTTTAATACCTAAAATATGAAAGCTTTCTTTACAAATTGCAAATTATTCATGTTATGTGGCATTTCATGTTCCATTTCATTGGAGCCTATAAAATTCAAACAAACAACAATTGCTTTAGATTACTATAGATTAGCCAATTATAGAGGAAAACGTTAGTGCATTTGAGACGTTTTGTTGAAGGTGCTATGCACCTATTTACAAATGTATTTAACATATAATTTTAGCACTTTAGAGTGAAATGTTATGGTGTAGTCGATTTAAACAAAAATTAAAATGTACACCTAAAAAAACCAGCACCCCAGTTAAGTGCACAATGCTCATTACCGCAGTACGTCCGCGTTCCAACCAGACTATCATAATTTTTTTTTTTTTTAAACTGAGATTCTTGCAAAAATTCCGACAAAACGGAACAAGTGGCATGGCACTAATGAGAAAGTGTCGAAAAAGGAGAGTTAACACAAGCCCATTCGTTCGGCAGGTAATTGATTTCAATCAAAACATAAAAGTAGGCTTGCAGGTGTCATTGGCTCGAGGAGGAGGTTCCGGCCTGAAGTCGAAAGCTGTGTCATTTATCATTCGATAATAACAGACATTCGATAATAATTTCAGGTTTCAAATTGACTTCCCTCGGCCGGACTGCGGCGGAGCACAAATTCCGACTACTGGTTTTTGATCAGAGGTGAATGAAAAGAAGAGGAGTTGCTGCGACAGGTGCGATTGGGTGCCCTTGTGACTTCCCATAATCAAGGCACTGGAGCCAGGCCAAGTTAGGGGGCTCCTGTTCATCTTTTATCGCGTGCTGAAAAATCGATATGCGTTTTATGGGGCATTCGGTCGCATTAAATGCATCCAATTTTATGTTGCACTTATGCCGCCGTCCCACGAATCGGCTGAGGAGAGAACAGGGAATTGAATTAATTTAAGGACGCACTAAAAATATATTTTATCCGAATGCAAACAAAACTTGTTGTGTCTCATAAAAAAGTCGTAAAAGCGCTCCGGAGGACAGAACGACGCACTGTCCGGCGGGGGAAAAATGCTGCTCGAATCAACAAGAGATCAACTTTTTCAGCGGTTGCACAAGCCCTGACAGCTCTCTGTTTGCGCTGCGTACATAATCCGAGCCCCTTATTACGGCGAGGTCCGAATCAGCGCAGCCCCAGCGCGACGGTACCCCAGTACCCCGGTACACCATAAACCCGAGGAAGGCAGTCATGTTCCCGGCGCAATTTATTTTTTATGTCACTTTAATCTTGTATATCGTAAAATACTCTCGATAAAGCATTTAAATTCAGCATTTCATCCCACTTTGTCAGATGTACTCGCCTGCGTCCGTCACGCTGCGACCGTACAGTGCCGGGACCAGAGCCCCCGCTTAGGGCAATGGTATTCGAGTCGGCCTCCTTGGAAATAAGTCCGCCAAGACAAAAGCAGAGAGATGGCTTCAAAATGACAAAAAAAAAAAGTCGCCGGACTCCGCCACCGAACTGGTCCTAGCTACTGCACTAACCCCGATTCCCATTCCGGGACCTCAATCTTATGTGATTTATAAGACTTGGACCGTGCAAGCGCTGCCGATCACTTGAAATTTTTATAAGTTCCTGCGATGCGATTTCACGTCATCGCTCGACATTTGTTCACGCAGAATTTCTCAAGAGATTGGCCGTCTTCAGGTTCGCCGCTGTGAAAATGAAGACGAAGACGAAACGCCTTCGCGATTGGATAAAGCAATGGAATGCCTCTCGCAGTCTGTAAGTTTTCGACGGCAAATTTAACAACGAAAACGTGAGTCATTTTCAGATAAACTGAAGCATGGACCGGCCTCTGCCGATATTTCGCACCGAACGCTGATATGAACCCTGTTCGGCTGGTCAAATTATCTTGCATGTTTTTTTTCCCTCAGCTTTCGTTAATTAAAGATAATCTTTCGCAAAAGGCGGTACAACTCGTTGGCAAAACTGTTCGGTAGTGAAAAGTCGCATAAAAGCAAACGGCTACGTCGTGGAACCGTAAGCCATAGAAACTTTTAACACTTTTAAAATTCCACGAGAGCAATACCACGGATTTATGGTCTACGAACAACTGACTATAAATTATTATGATTTAACTGCATTGACATGTTCGCTATCATAAAAATTGTCTATAAGGGGAAGTTTTTATTATAAATGTACATACAATAAGTATATTCTTTCTTACTTATCATATGAAGTAATAAAAAAATTATGAATATTTTAAGTACATTGTACAAAATAAAATTTCTAAGATCATCTTACACACAAATAATTTGCACTTTAATGCGGTAGTCTCCTTTAACAACATTTTAAGACATTGTTTCATAGCACCTAGCAATATTTAATAAAACAATAAAACTGTACGATTTACAATGTATATGTAAACGGGTCGTTCCGGTCTGATCTGCTCATAACTGATAACATTTTTCTGTAATATTTAATATTTAAATATAATCCAAATATCCAAACAGATTCTAATAAGCGTGACTATTGTCTCTACTAAAAGTAAAAAAACTTTAAAAGAAAGGTTTTTGAAAAAAATGTGGTGTTCTCAATTCAATAGTTTTATTGAGAATTTCTACCATAATGGGTAGTTTACGATAAAATCACGAAATCAATTTATGAAGCTTCTTAAAATTCTTATTAATTAGTCAAAATCAAACTTTATTTCCAAAGCTATGAAGGTGCCTAAAATTTTTATTTTTCGTTAGTACATAACACATATAATAAGTTATTTTATCCTAAAAGTTGTAGATATACAAATGGGTGCATTTTTTTTTTGTACTATTGCGGGATCATTCGACGAACTTGGTCTCAAGTACTATACAACGTTTGCAAAAGCAATATACTCGTATATATTTATTATATCGTATATGCATATCTGTAGTGGAAGATAAACATCAAAACCAGTCAAGTCCGATAAGATCGTTGAACATGGACCTGTGTCCTTAAAATCGATTATTACTCACTAGTCGAAAAAACTTAAGGCTACAACAACGAGCCAAAGTTTATTATTTAATTTCAATCCAGTGTCTGCCGTCGAATTTCCTTGGCATACAGATATCTTAGTACGTTAATTACACAGTCGTATCAAATTCATCGCTGCAAAATTATCATATTAAAATACTTTCATTATCTTTTAAAAAGCAATAGCTTAAATATTAATATAAACAACAACAATTCTATTTTTCAACTCCTTCATAAACAGGAATTCAATCCTAAGCTGGGATAATAAGCTATGTTTTTATAAAGTAGTTTTCCAAGCAATTATCCTCTATGGTGCGCCTCTCTGGTATGATGATGTGCTCGTTTTCATATCAACAAATTACAAATCGCTCAAAACCAAATTACCAAAATGATCATGGACCTACCATGGCACTTCTCCACCTCAGAACTACACCTGTCCGAAAATCTCTTAACCCGACAACTTGTCGACAGTAGCAATTAAGTAGAAAAGATTAAGTAGCAAATAAGACAGAATGTAGGGGAAAACTATTTCCAGTAATAAATTAGATAACTTCTATTGCTTATACATATGTAAAATCAAACTGTAAATATACCAAATATGTGTGTAATAATATTAATAATAATAGAAAAAGGTGGGTGATAAGTGAAAATCTTCAGCTTAAAATATTAGGACGGGTAAGACAAGGATTTCGGATGGATGGAGCGAGTTAACAATTGCTTAAGAAATACCCCAATTTAAGCATAGTTTTTTGAATTATTTTGTTTTTATTTAGTATAATAATATATACGAGTATTAACATTTTGAGAAAAAACAGAACTATGTCTTGGAAATATGCCAATAATGTTTGGAGTGAAAAATCAATGTTTAACTGATAAAATAGAAAAAATAAGAATCTTATATTTCAATATTCGTTTATTTCGGACTGCTGTGGACCTTAAATAAGGCTTTAAACCTAAAAATTAAGTGATTTCAGCTAATTTGTATTTTGTTAATCAGGGCCATCTTCCATGGAATGACTATAGAAAAGAATTCAAATTCAACAAGCTTTTTAAACATAAATCCATAGAAATAAATGCAGTAAAGTAAATCAGCGGTCCAACACAAGATCGCTGTTAAATAAACTGATGCACAGTTAATTAGTTTAATTAGAAGGTTGCATGTATCTAAATAATTATCCAGAAGTGGAAAAGGTTTCTGAAAATGTACTCTTCGCAGTGCCCACCTAATTTAATGGCAGAACAGCCAATGAACCCTATGATCGGGTCCAGGAGATCTTTCTCATCGTGTCGGTGTGGCTTTTCTTTTAATTCTAAGTAATTTTCCAAGTACCACGACCGATCTCACCTATAACTTCTCAGCATGCAGTTGTTGTTCCCCAGAAGTGACAGACAGTAGTGCTGATGGGACAAGCATGAAATCGAACGTAATTGTTAAGTGGAAGTCAAAAGACATGTAAACTCATCCTACGCCCGTCCGCCCGTAGAGCTCCGCACTGTGCTGGATGCCGTAAACGTATCGAAAAGCGCCGAGTCCCAGGTTCCAGGTTCCAGTGTCCGGGTCTCTAGGCCCAGGGATCGCTGGGATGGTGGAGGATGAGGCCCACGGAACAAGGAGATTACGCTTACAGCACACACACCTGTCACCCGGCCGAGTCTATCTGATAGATTTGTTCGGCTAAGTACGTGACAAGATTCCTACACACTCGGCGTTTTAGGGGGTCGTCGCCATGTGGGAACCCTGCTGAAATAAAGACGAGGGCCTGGAGAAAGGGAGTACAGTGGAACCCGAGAACCTTCCCGGAATTCCTTATCCCAGATCCAAAACAGGTTTGTTTCGCTTTGTTTTCTTTTCCTCTCTGAAAGCATTTATCATGCAAGCACTTGGCAGCATGTGCAAAACTTTTCTCCCCCAAAATTTCGAGAGACGTGTTCTTATCGGCGAATCGTGCAAAGTAACGAATGTAATTAATCGGATTATGTCAGAGCAAAAGATGAGAGCTGCCTGTATCTTAACTTTTTTAAACGAATATTGCATTTTTGTTTCCACATATGTGAACTGACGAATTCATTCGTATTACCTTACATTTCTTGTCTTTTGCAAATGCTGACATTATTTTATCTTATACCTTCCTCAAAGGTATTTTTGTACAGTAGAACGTTCGTAAAAGATAATAACATATACCTTCTACGGAAAGGAAATTAGAAAAAAAATGTGATTTATTTACCTCTAGGTATATGCCTTATTTGTACAAATTAAATCTTTTCAGACACGTCGACTTTTACTTATACTCATACAATGATAAAAGGTAAAAGTTTACACATCCGGAAAATAATCTCACAAATTCATATTGAAACTAACAAATATATGTGAAGGAAACGGCAAATTTGAATAACTATAATCACTATAATTCACGAAAACAATTCAACTATTATAACTTCACAATTTGCGCTTTAAAGGTTCTTTCATAAACCTTATTTTCTACTTTAAAATTGGTACAATCAGTTAAAGGGATTTTGAGGGCAAAAAAAGCATATTTTCTATAATAGTTTTTGAACAAACTAAATATAATATTTTATTTTAACTTAAGGCATTCAAACGAATAATATTTGAAGAATATTTCATACATTTTTTAATGAACAATATTGAAAAATGTCGCGACGAGAGCTGTGAAATCGCCTTTGAGAAAAGTACCCTCGAGGTAGACTGGATAGTTCGAGAAAGACTTATCTGAAACAAAAACCCGAATGTTTTCTGTTAGTAGAAAATAATACCTCGTGATTGAACAAAAGGATTTTAATAATTAATAAAATTTGCATTTTTGGCAGAGTTTCGTGCAAGCCACATATTGGCTAGTAAAATGAGTTGTGGTAAACGAAAATAAAAATCCTTCATTCAATCATGATTCAATACAGTTCAAAAGTAGTGTGCAAAATTTCAAAATAATCGATGGTTTCGTTTTTGAAATATCTTGACCACCAATTATAAAAATGCTGTTTTGAGAAAAACGCGTTTAAAACTTTACGATTTTATGCGGTCGACCCTCATAGAAGGAATTTCAAAAGCCCCTCACTTTCACAGTTTTGCTCGGATTGACTTGAAACTTTCAGGAAATCTTATTCTCATAGCATATTATCACAAAAACTGATTTTTCGATGTTGCAAAACCCATGCAACTTCTTGCAAAATGTTTTTAAAAAATTATTTTTTGACAATTTATTATTAAAATAACAATCATAAACACTAATAAAGCATTAGTAAAAAATGTTGGCTGTACAGCTCTGCTAAGTAACAAGAATCTACCAAAAGTAATCAAATTGAATTTCGTTGCACTGCATTGAGAAATGGAGCAGTTCCAAAATGATGAACTGCGTATGCCAGATCTGCCTCATGCCTGATGACCACTAAAATTTAAACTATATAACACATAAAAAACCATATGAATTAATTATGAAACAAACATTCCACTTATACCTTTTGAATGGGTTTCAATTTTTTCAGTTTTTTTCTGAAACCATAGCATGAAAGCATTAAAGGGACTAACCTGTTGAAAAAGTTTACTTAAACGTTTAACTTTTCATTATTTTAATATATTTCTACGGCTCGAAATTAAGCAGGGTTATTTGACTATGCTATATGCTAGATTTGTAAAGCTTTATATATTAATTATTATAATTTAAATAAAAATTTTGCAAATTGACGGAAAGGAGAATAGACTAGTTTTCCAAAATCTAGAAAAAAAATATGAATTTTCCATTTTTATATGTACGAGTATATCCATTTCTCCAGGAATGTTGAATACGTGGTTGCATCGAATTGGTGTAATAGAAATTTAAATTAAAATCAAATAAGTGAACACAAATAGTAAATTTTATGCGGCTTTTATGATTTTTTTTATGGTCACAGATTTCTAAATTGAATTTCACAGAAATCTACCTGAAAGGATTGTTTGTTGTTAATTTTAAAAATACAATATGACAACATAAAAACGATGATCATTTAACCCTTTCAGTCACTCGTTTTATTCTCTCATCGTTTGAATGACATATTTGGATAGCTATAAAACTTACATATTTTGTATGCATAAAGAAAAATTTAAACTTGAGTCTTGGGAGCTCGAGGTATATGGTGGTTATCGTCAGGTGATCTCACAAACGACGCTAATTCAAAAAAAGTAATCAATTATAGTATTGCTAGTAACCACCCAGACTGAAAAAGTAAATATTAACTGAAATGAAAAATATGAAATCATACACAATTTGATTAGGTTTCGCACCGACTTTAAACAACTAATAAAATATGGATGAAAAATTTCAATTTGAAACGAAAAAAATAAACAAGCGAGAAGGTTTGTGGTTCAACATTTATATTCTAAATATGTGCTATGCTAGTTGATATTTATTGAAATAGAAATATGTCTTCCCATAATACATATTTATAACAAGCCTTTCAGGATGCATTTATGTCGAACACATAGCTGATAGATGGATTCGACGGAATTACGGGGAAAATGGATTATGATTTTAGCTCAGAAGAGTTGATCATTCTTTTGGCTTTCGTTAAAATTCAATTTTATACAGTATATTGTAAAATAGATCCAAACAATCTAAATTAAGGATCGCTATAAAAGTCTGGTGTGAGAATAATTTGGAGTCGGAAAGAACCTGGTTTATAAACAAACCCGAGTTCATTTGTCGCTCAGATCAAACGTTCATTCCCATTTTGTGTTCTTTACGAGCTCAGAGACGTAGTTAAGTAAATGTGGCTATGCTTCGCTTTGTGCCACAGCCTCCAGCACGGAGCATGAGGAATGAACAAGAAAATGATTCGTTAAGAAAAATCTCTTGAGAGTTAACCGACTACATTGAGAAGGAAAGGCGCGAGTCGACCGAGCCGTGATTTCGAGATCAGGAGATGATGCTGCGATGGATCTAAATTTGGCTTTGGCGTATACCTGCTGCCGCAACAGAGTTCTCCTGCTCTGAAATATCTTAGCCTCGAAAGCGATTTCCTTTGTCACTCAAGTTGGCGGCTCATTGGATCTTACCTGGTGGAATATCTGGCGCGCGATTTCATTTGCCGGCGACTAAAGAAAAGAAGTTGCCCGACCATAAGGAGAGAGAACTTCAATTGAAACCCGTCTAGGTTGGGCCTGTGGTGGTTTTGGAAGCGTCTCACGTACTAGGCAAAAGTTAAAATGAATTCCGACTTAGTCTTGCATTCACTTTTCGATTAAACGTGTGCTCTGCTCCACCGGTACCGCCGCGCGGCTTCTGCTGGGTCTGGGTCTGGACCAGATGTAAATGTCGAGCCTTCGCGGGGCAAATGGGGCACCACGGCTGCCAGCCGTGAAACGAATGTAAAATGAAATGGCCTCTGGAGTGAGTCTTGTGCGCACCGTGGCCACCACACACTCCGCGCTCAGCAGGTTCTTGTCGTCTTGAAGGAGCTGCGCTGCCATCGTTTCTAATATTTTTATTACCCTCGCCGTTCGCGGGCATCTGAATCTGAAAACTGCTTAGGCTGCGGCCCGGACGGATACAGTCGGCAGCGATCGATCGTAGTGTTGCATGACGCAAGATGCTCTGAGCACGCGCCGCGCGGCCCACCGACAACTGCTTAATTCTAATAAATTTAATGATTGCGCGAGTGAATTAATAATAAAAAAATCTGAGGTGCTGTGCGCTGTTAATTTGCCATCTTTATCACCAGAGTCCGGTTACATTCTGCAGAATGTATTGCCAGTGATTTTCAGTGATCCAGCCTCAGTCGAGGTATAATAAAATTTTATATAAGTTTGAGAGAAAGGCTGAGTGCAGTTTTGTGCATTAAATATATTGTGGCTTGATTGCTACCTGTGCTATAAAATCCCAGGAGGTTTTCAGTTCTGGCGCCACTAGGAGGACGTCATCGTGCCGCAAAGGATTAAGCCAGTGCGCGGTGAATGCAACAACGCCGCCGGCGTCATCAGACAATACCATCCAGAATAACTGTTTTATCGGGAGAGTTTATCATGGAACAGGAACTGAACAGGTACGGCTATCTTTGAACGAGTTCCAGAACAAGATTTGCATACAAGATTTTAGCGCAGCCTCCAAATAGATGCAAATCTTTGGTACGGAACATATGGCAAATGCACATGCATTTCGTCGCGTCGGATCGCTCGTGCGATGACTAAGTGCTGTCGGTGCGCATTACGAGCTGCGGTGGATTCTTTAGAGTCCGAAAGGTGCTCTTGGTTTTCCCGGCTTGGGTCAAGCCGAACCCGGCCTTCATTTCAATACGTGGGGTTCCGTAATAATAGATAAATCGATAATCAGCCATTGTCCGCGACTATTCCTGCTGTGATTTCTGCATTGATTGCTTCTCAGGCATTTGAATGAACTGGACGAAATCAATTCGAAGCGAACCTTTCTTCGTACAACATAAATAAAGGTGATGGTCGAAAAGTTTCGAGTTAGAAGTGATATTTAAAATCATTTCTTTTGCAATTAATTCTGATATTTCATTATTATGTATATGTACTTGTCGAATCTGTTATATATCCATATATACTCTTTTTTGGAAAATAAGTGAAAATTACCCTTTAGGATTGAACAATTTAAATTTCCATTTTTGGTATTGCGTGCTAAAAACAAATCAGAATTATAACACAAGAGGGAGGATAGTTTACATTTTCTTCGGTATCATGAAAAACATTATTCATTTCTAAAAAAAATACCTTATATTAAAAAAAAAAACTTAAACAGATGCAACAGATCTAGATATGTTCTTTTAAAAATAAGCTTAATATTAGTAAAAACAAGTACGACAAATTAAACCAAATAATACTACTAACGCAATAGTCCACAGCTTTTATCCCAGTAGTAGTTTATAGTGGATCAACTTTTGTGAAGCTTATTTTAATGAATTTGCTATAGACTATAAATGTTAAAAGCTTAAATATCATTCATAATGATCATCTTTTCGAGGAATTTGACGCTGCAGGACTACTTTAGGCTAGGGCGGTAAGCAAACAGGTTAAAATACATAGGTACATGTTTTATATCACATTCTATAGATGTATAATTTGTTTAAAGTTCGATTATCGAAAGTACATATTTTAGTCACTAGTGTGTTAATGAATTATTAGGTCTACCGGAAAGTTCTGTCCGATAATTTCGTTTCAAGTTTGAATATATGTATTTGGATATGTTCGTTTGAGTTATATGTGGCTGTATATCTTTATAATTGCATTTATTATGTGCCCTTCGAAATTAACTACAACAAAGATAATTCATGTCATTGGTAGAGTGTCGAAATTTGTTAAAAGTTTTTGTCGAAGATGCTGTTTCGGACAGAACGTGTAGGAGATGGTTCGAAAAATTTAAAGTAGGTGATTTCGGCCTTAGTGATAAGCCATTTATGGTTGATGACGATATTTTTAAGACCATGATAGATCAAATGATGAAAAATGGATTACATATGAAAACATCGTAAGGAAAACAGCGTGAACCCGGAAAACATGCCTTCTTTACCTCTACACCGAGCTTGAGCCTTAAAAAAAGAATACTGTGTATATGGTAGGACATGCAAGGTCCAATACATTATGAGCTTTTGGAATCCAAGAAAAAGCTAAATCGGAGAAATACAGTCAACAAATGTACGAGTTAACAAAGTACTCCAAGAAAAAAGGCTGACAATATTCAATAGGAAGGAAATCATACTGCATCACGATAATGCTAGACCACATACTGCTTTGGCGTTTTTGCTTTTTGGCGCTTTTCCCGATCAGTTTTTTTGCCGTTGGCGTTTTGCCTTTGGGTTTTTCTGCTCACAAAGCGGGAAAACCGCAATACGATAAAGCGACGGAAAGCCAAGCGGCAAAGCAGGAATGCCGTGAAAACATCAAGCGGCAAAGCGGTATAGATGTAGTATAGATAAATAGAGATTAATAGGTTACAGGAACAAATTATATGGAGTTATTGAAGGGGATAAACATGGTAACATTGGTAAACGTGTCACTTGTATATTCACTTGTTATTAAACATTCCAAAGATCTCCAATGCCCATCCAAATATCTTGCATTTTCCCGCAAATATGATACATGCCTATAATAATTGACTTTAAGAAGACTTGACAAAGACATTACTTTTTGAGTAGTTGCTCTAAAAAAACCCTCTTTAATCAACTTAACTTTGTGGAAATGAGTTCAGCAAAAAGTTCGTCTGACTGTGCGTCTTTATAAGGCATGCTCAAGGCTAAGAAACTTGTTTTCAGACGAAAACTTTGTATCCATTTGCTCAAACAAAAACTGAAAATACAAAGGAAAGTCTATTTAAGCGTAAATTAGAAAACTGGAGAAATAGTGCCAAATCATTCTGTCGATTGATTCTTTCGGTGGCTAAAATAAAAACACGACGGTGAAACGATTACAAAATCCCGCGCTTTGGCCAGTGCGGTGGGGTTAAAAGTATAATTTTTATAATACTCGGAATTGTCGGTTGTCTCAAAGATAAAATGTTCCATTGTTTCTCAGATCGACAACAATTGCGTAATGCCGGCCTCTTTTGCTGCTAACGGACAATTCTTCAAGAATACTTCCTGCATCTTCAGATTCGTCGCGCACCGGTCGAATATTATTGAAATATCCAATAATGGAGTTGGATACTGGCGAGTTTTCATCTCATACCGCTGACACGAAACACAACTCAATTTTCGAAACCCTCGGTGGCTGCAGCCCCGACCTGGGAGAGATTTACACTCGGCGGAAAAAATGCACGAACAATGGCGTGGATGCTCAGCGACACGGCTTCTTGCAATTTGCTCGTGCATAAAGAAGGCACGGTACAGGGCCCGCCGCTGCACCGGGGGAAAATGCCAGGAGTGCACTTTTTGTCACTGCACAATTCGCCAGGGCGAGGAGGGGCTCTGCTGCAGCTGCTCCGCCACGTCCGGGGCCCCAGCAGACTCGCAACAGCGCAAATTTGTTCGGTGCACTGCGAACTACATTCCTGTTTACGACGTGTGCACCTTTAGGCTTCCGCTTTGAGGCCCGAGCCTTGTTCGCAGCTCCTAAAGATGCCTCGCGAGGAAATTTATTCGCCCATTCTTCCTAGAGTCAGATTCCAGCGTGAACTTTCTGATGGCGAACGGTTAATGGTTTTCTGGAAACGGAGGAAATAGTAAGCCATAAAAACGTAAAAACGTTCAACCGGTTCATGTAAACGTTAATTGCTGGCCGGAGCGATACCCATAGATTGGTCCGTATTACGCTGCGAGGCATTCATCTTGCCACCAGGACCATTTCTCAGGGTGCAGATGCATAAACAATGCCAAATCAAAACAGACGGACGGGGAACTCCCTGAGGACTCCAACTCAAACTGCCTCTGATTAGAATCAACAGCGATGAACAACTTTTAAGTAGGTAAATGGACAAAATTCCAATTTAATTGTTACCTCAGAAGAATAGATGGTTTCATTAGCAAACTCCGTTCAACTCAACAAATACCACTGTTATTGTTTTAGAATATAAATACTCTAACTAAACTACCACTTACCATACATTTTTTCGGCCAAAAAAAACATTGTTCTGTTGGAGCAAAAAAATTTTGGACGTAAATAAAAAGTTCCAATAAAAAAGTACCACAACGTAGTAACCCCGTTTTACGGTACGCTTTTAAGAGTATACAAGAAAATTATTGATTTAAAATTTTTTGAAAATGGTAGCGTCATAGGCTTACTAATTAAAACCTCTTCTTCAGAAATTCATACTGCGCCAGGATAAATTACTCCTTGGAGGTTTGACCTAAAAAAAAAACGTAGGTTTTTGTGCTATATATAAAAATAATTAAATTGACCCACACATTTGCAACTATTATTATCGAAAATATGTATATATAGGTATAGTATAGTAGGTATAGTATAGAAAATTTAATTGGCATTGTTTTTTCATTCGTTTAACAACTTAACACTTACTTAGGGCAAAGACAAAAGTTTTGGTAAGGATTTTCTGAAACAATTTCAAGCCCTGCCAGCAAAGTGCCATGAAATACAACTAGTATGTGAAGTTATGCATATTTATGATAATTTTAGCCAGTGTGATTCCAAAAAATACTTCATCACTGCCCACTGGTCAACAAATTTAATGTTCTTATGATTTGTATAGTGTTTTCCTCGGATTACGAATTCGGAAGCGAAAATACAGGGGGTAGCACAGCTACCTATTTTCCAATCCTAAAGTCTAGAGATATAAAATACAACTAATCCAAAGTAAAAGTTGCCAATTATGATCTTCCAATATACATATGTATGTGCAAAATATATCGATAAATTATGATATTTCTTATGTAACTGCCGAAGTAGACCGTCTAAACATTACAACAATTTCTATGGTACCTCACAATAAAGGTCTCCGCAAATTCAAATTAATCAGGGCTTTTTACAAGTCAAACACTAATTTTACTGGACTAAAGAAATTCGCCTTAGTTTTAAATTAATTTTAAAACTAAAATTGATTTTATTTTTAATATTAAAAAATTGCCCTATTGTTATATTATAAGTGAGATATACCGAAAAGACATTTTTAATTTAATTAAGAATCATTTGGGAAAACAATTTTATAATCGGAAAGAATTGTAATTTTATAGATGTGTATTATCAAAGGAAGATTTTAAAATGCTTAAAATTTATAAGGGTTTCTTAGGCATCTCCAATAAATAGAAAGAATTATTCAATTATTTTTAGAGCGAATTCAAAGGAACAGACTAACTCGGAATAAGTCGCAAAAAGTTAATTGGTCAATTGTTCCTGTCGAAATCCTTGAGCGTTCGTTTATGGTTTGTTCGAACCGCTTCGGAGAGCGCTGCAAGACGAGTGCATTTACAGCCCCATAATAACAGATATCGCCGGACATAAATCAGGCAAAAGAGCAATAAAGAACTCT
The DNA here is from genome assembly GCA_963969385.1 of Philonicus albiceps. Lineage (NCBI taxonomy): Eukaryota > Metazoa > Arthropoda > Insecta > Diptera > Asilidae > Philonicus > Philonicus albiceps. The sequence goes on from OZ017773.1 coordinate 37,522,302, forward strand.
TTTCGACCCGAAATAAAGCAGAACGTAATTGACTCTAAAACTCTCGAGCGAGGAGTGTATGTGGCAAGGTGAGCGAGTAAATCCTAAGTAAATAATAGCCCACTGAGAGTGCATGATAGGAGCATAATTATCCTGGACCAGGGCGAAGCCCACAAAGCCCACGAGACGGGACAGCGAGAGGAAACGGTAGAATCCTATAAATTCATAATTCGTGATGCTATGAGGCCGATTATGGCAGCGAAGCAACTCGAGTACCAGATTTAAATGACTAGTGCGTGCAGAATGGTGCCCATGCCCCCTGCCGCTGGGATCCGGGAAATGCACTCGGCCGAGCGGCTGAATCACACCGGTTAAGCCTATAAGAAAATTGTCTTAAAAAGTACTTGCACCAGATCGCCTTGTGAGTAAGTAAATTGAGATAAATCACTTTTCTCGGTGCTGCGCGGCTCTGATACCCGACTTTGCATCTCCCCGCTTCCCCGGGGGTGTTGGGTCCACTGTTTCAGCGCACAACGCGACTTTTTATTAAGCGGAGATCGGGCGAAGGGGTGCTTACAAGCACTGGGCTATTAAACATATAAAGCATAACTCTTTCCGGTCCTGCCAGGCAGAGTGGCATAATGCAGTTAATGGACCATAACGAATATTTTACACCAGCTTTCATGTAGTTCGCCGCGAGTAGCAACAATTCTAGGGTAGCGACGGCGCGCTTAGCGTGCTCGTGCGGGCGGCTCAATACGAATGGTGACGGCGGAAGGTGCAAGTTGCAAGTCCCATGCACACGACCTTTTTCTCCACTTCGGGGCTCCACTTGGGCAATTATTTTAATTTTATCGACTTTTCGCTGTTGCCATTATTTAAATGGTTCTTCGACCGTTTCTCCGAGTCGCCACACTTCGGCCGATAGTTCATTTCACACGTTTAATCCGCGATGAGTTATTTCTCTCCCATCGTAAATTACCCGCCGAAAAGAAGCAACTCCGCGCCGCATCACGCCGGAGTTAGAGTGTGGCACGGAGCCCCCCATTCTTCGGTCCGGCGAACAGCGTGCCTCCACGTTTTGATCGTCTTACAAAAAGATCACGCCTGCATCTGGCGGCTGTCTTATAATTGTTGAAGATCATGTTGGGCTTGCTATGCGGCTAATGAATTGTGGTGATGACTGGAATTTATTTCGGGAAACCTCATTTCGTGGCTTATTGAATTTTAAAAGGCCCTCGACATGCCAAACATTTCCTGGGGAATTATTTGCGGCAACTGTGATTAGTTGAGTGCCATTAATAAAACCAAAAAAATGGAAATCCTAGAAAACGGCTACTGAATGAATTTAGGCCTTTGCATTGCTTATAAAAGACTAAATAATACGAAAGAACCATAAGTTGTCTCCTACTATTCCTAAATAATTAATAATGATCGTGATGAAACCATTATTACTATACAAAATACATAGATATAACTCACAACTGCAATATGAGAATAACGATTATAACCAAAAGCCAGTAAAGCAAAGCAAATAGACAATAATGTAATAACTTTCCGACGGCATATCGGGTCATTTTGTCCTCAAAATTGTACTCTAATTGCCATAATTTTAAGTTACGTGATATTAGATCTAGCCTTTTTCAAGAGCTTCATAAATGTCGAAGCTTATTTAGTTTATAGTGCCTGGGATCATTCTAACTCCAAATGCGATTGTATAGTAAATACTATGCGGAAGACTGCGCTTAGAGGATCCTAGATTAAGTCATCATCTATAATATAATAAAAAACCTATGATTCAATTAAGCGTACATTTTTGATTGACTCTTAACTAATAAAGCTAAACATTTTTCTTAATTATGTGAAAATTTACTGAACAAAAAACTAAATTTATTTAAAAACTTTATTTTATTATTTACTTAATCAGGGACCATAAGTTTGTTTCAAAATAAAAATCACAATAATTTTAATTCAGTGTTCCTTGAAACGATAATTGTTAACGATTGTAAATTTTACATACAATATAAAAATAATTTAATTAATTACCCTTAGAAACTCAATACAAAAAGTACTATAAAATCCTATTAAGACAACCAGATTTTTGGATGGGAATTTACAAAATTATGTTAAGACAATTAATTATGCTAATACAATGCCAATTCGTTATCATAATTAGTATTTTCTAAATAAAATTGGAAGAATTCCCACACTTTTTTATCTCGTTCGCTCGAACAAAGTAGCCTTTCGGGCATATATTTGCTCGTTTGAAATGAGTTATTAACAGAATTCATGAAATATTCATAGAGAAATTTTACGACAATATAATTCATACGCTAGTTCAAAATTGCCTCGTTGAATGATAGCTAATTTAAATACCTGGTTAATAGTGTAATTTTATGACTGCACCTGACAGATATAAACAACTTTTTACAAACTGAAGCTAAGAACAAGACTATTGTTTTGTTTAATGAAAGAAGATAAAAGTTATCATTGTTGTGTATTCATTAATCATCTTGAAAGATTTATTAATTACAGGATTGCGGGAAAAAATATAGAACATTGTTGCTATAAAGTGAAAGTTATGGTTAAGTCTGATAGACCTTTATTTATTATTTTTGAAGACGTATTAGATATATTAATTCATATGAAATATATTAGTTAACATATTTCTATAACTTCTTAAAAAATGGTACTGATACACAAGTTTTAATATTTCAACGCTGCTTACAACTTATTGTTTGTTCTCAACAATTTTGGTAGATCATTTCTCAAGTAGACAAATTATTCGAACATATCTGTACTTACTAAGTCTTTAAAGCTAGTGCTGAATCTGTTAATTTCATCTTTAGATGTGTGTATCTCATCAGCCTTTGCATCTGCTTGGTTGATACAACTTATTATGGTGCTTTTGATATTTATCTCAGACTTATTGATTGGTATCATTTTGGAATGTCAATATTGAAGTTGGTTGCTATACCCCATAGATTGATTGCATAAGTTCAAACTGGCTTGACGATTGTTTTACACAATTTGTTTTAATTTTATATGTATGTTCTTTTATTGTATTCCTAAAAATTGTTACTCGTACATTTGGAATTGAAAAGACAATTTTTCACAAATAAATAAAATATGAACTTTGACGATTAATGATGGTACATATAGTGTTGAAATTTTAAAATAATTGCCTTCATCTAGGCAAAAACATTATGAGAAATTTTTGGATAGTAGATAATCAGATATTCGAATATCTAATATACTTTAGAAAATTTTATGAAATTTCGAAATTATTATTTCACGATTCTATATTAATGTAATTAAGTCATCAAAACGAACCTATCTAAAATCGTATCCAATTTATATTTGGTTGCAGTTATCTCATATATACATAAATATTTTCCGACATTTTTCACTTTACTATGAGATGTTAACATTTCTAATTGCTTTCAGTAATGAAATCAAAAAAATGTATATCCTCTGGAATTGCTTTATTTATGAATATTCCCTATTTAAGCAATAATATAAAAGAACATATCTCAGTGTTATACTTCTTCATTTTTACCTATCGGAATCAAACGTTTCAAAACTACAAATCAATCATTCTTGAAGTGTCCACTGATTTAATATCATTCTACATATTTCTGTGCGGGCTCGGTGGCTCAAATTCAATTATTTATTCATATAGGAGAACGTGAGGGAAATTTTAACTTATGCATGACAATGCGCACAAATTTCCAATGTTAGAGTTTCAACTTGAAAAAGTATTGTAACACGACGCATACAAAAATGTCTAGATCGTTATGGCAGAAGGAAAAAGTTATAAATTACTGCAACTACCCTAAACTGTAATTTCGCGGAGCAATATTCTAAAAATGTAGTTCCATTAAAAGTCCATTAGTGATAATTTTCACAATTTTCCCGATTTGCCGCGCACTAATTACTTCTCTACTTTGGTCCTTTGCGGGACGAAAAACTCCTGACATTATTGTGGAACTGGAGCGCGTTTATGCGCCTTGAGGAAATGAATTTTTATTGAGAAAGGAAGCTCGTAATTGCAGCAATTTTACTGGCTGAAAATCTGGCCGGTGCAGTACATCAAATTTGAATTAACAAAACTGTTGTAATGCACTTCCTCGTTATCTTGACGGACTGCACAGTTGCCCCCATCAACTGCTGTCTCAGATGTCCAAACTTTTATCCAATTAATCATAAACGGGCTGCACCGCGTCCCGTCGACTCATTAACTCACTGCCAAACTGGACCAGGCCCATATGCGCGTAATTATGCCGTCAGAAGTCGCGAGTTGGGCTGGGCTTTAATGGCAACGATTTACCTTCGTTAAAAAGACATAATCGTCCCGCGCTAGTTGTCGAACGCGATAGTTGGACCGTTTTTTCAAGCGATATATGGCCTCGCCAAGTTGACCGACTGTGAGGCATCGACTTCACGACATAGCAAAGTACTTCGATTAATCAGACGTTACATGCGAGACGAATGGAGCAGCTGATTTTCTCTTCGCTGTTCGTTTCTTAAATGCTTTTTTTATGCAAAATCACACGAACTGTACCTACCAAACTTTTTTTGTTGGATTGACTCAGATTGATTTCGGTCAAAAGTTCATGTGATATCGTTGCTTGGAGCAAAATTAATTCCTGGAAAGGTACACGTGTTCCACGTGTACTTATAAATCATTTTATACCTTAAAATCAAAGCATACAAGTTCTTTAGTCACTTTCCTCTTCAGACGATCCCCTTTTAGAGGCAAAATACAATTTGTTCCTCGGCCTCGAACGTGCCGCAGTAAAACGAATCTTGAAAATTTCTCTCTACAAATAACAGTCCTCGAGAAGTAGATAGCCAAGATGAATGCGAAAAGTCGCTGTTAACGAAGAGATCGTGATTGCATGATGGATGGAAATTTCGCTAAAACGGTTTTCTTCTAATCGAATTAAATCGGTGGAGATTGATGGCTTGATTGCAGGATCTTAACGGAGACACTATAATTTCGATTGGCGAACGCGAGAGCTAACGCTGAAATATTTCTAGACTATCTACGCCAGCTATAACAGACCGCTGGCACTGATCAATGGACATTTACTTTTTTTTTAATTACATTTAAATACTTTAGGCATCGAACAAATTATTATTCCTTCTTTGCTTTCTTCGATAGGCAGTTACATCTTAATCTACTATATATAAATTCATCAACCACTTATGTGCGGCCAAATATTTACAATTTACAATATATTATTATAGAATGTTAGAAACATAATCAGATATGCCATGCAATGTAGTTATGTGTTATGCTTTATCTATTTTGATGTCCTTTCTATTTTATCAAAAACTAAAATCCGTATAACACTTCCTCAATCTCCTTGTATAGGAAATATTATCATATCATTTTCGAAAGTGTCAACCTTCTTTTTGAGTTTAAAAAATAGTGAATTCAACTTAAAATTAAGACACAGATTTATAAAACTTTATTCGTGAAAAATTATTTGCTTAAATGTTCATAACAACTTTGTGAATCCACAAAAGACATTAGCCGAGGTAATTCAGTCAAGTCAATTTTTCGTACAGCTCGAAGTATATAATCGAGGTTACCTGTTAGTTTACACTCCATTTTGGTCACTATTCATAGCCTTAGTCGCATTTGACCTGTTCAATTTCTGTATATTCGACCAGTAGCTCGGAAGTTTTTAAACTAGTTAAAACACAGCCCCAATTTACCGGCCTTTTTTCTTTAGTTATTATAAAATCAAAAATTATATTTACAAATTGTTTAAAGATTTTTTCAATGATTTCGTTACGAATATAAATATATAATAATAAATGAATAATTAAACAACAGCGAATATTTTCTCCAGAGTAAATGATTTGCATTTCGGACAAAGTTACCTACGTTCAGAAACTTTTTCTGAAAGATCGTAATTAGGAAGTAAGATAGTCCATTGATATCTTAAGTTATTATGTTTTTTTAATATTAATTGCACAACGACAAAAAATTTTAAATTGTTCTATATACTGCCTTATACCGACCCACAATTTTATATCTTTCCGTAGTGTTGATCTGCTACTCATATTAAACATTGCTGGTGAAAATTATATTTAGTTAAAATGAAAAAAGAAAATTATTTTATAATAAAGGAAAAAGTAAAGTATTAAACACATTTTTCAACATGATCATATAATTAAATTGATTTTTTCATAAATAAAGACTCTCGAATTTGTTAGTACTTAGTTTACTTCAATTTTGGTGAATTATTCTCCTCTTCAAGCATTTACGGTAGGTGTGTCAAGATCTAACCAACTATTTACTTCCTTTTTTATAGAAATTTGTTAACTTTATTCTAGCTGACATCTTTCTATGCTCCAATTAACTCCAGCAATGGGACTAACAAACTACATTCTAAAATTTAGTCTTTTTAGTAAGACCTACTTGAGGTTTTTTCTACAACTTTTCTTCAAATCTCACCTCTAGGCTAAGTACAGCCCTCAGTCATTCTACGTTTAATATTTCTAACGGCGACTTACCTGTGTTTTTAATTAACACTTTACTGTAGCAAAGTTAATCATAATTCCTTATTTTAATCTTTACTGTTTTACTTTCAACTTTAGGTAAATAAGTCAGGAAACATCTCTGAGAAATTCTTCGATGCATTTAAACGTAGAAAACCCTCGAGGAGAATTCATAAATGCTAAAGAGAAAGTTTTCTCGAATTCCCTGCTGGGTATGGCTACCTTTGCAATAAATCACAAAAGTAAGATTTGACAAGAAAAATGCGCAACGGCAACATAAAAATTCCTCAATGTTGTAAAATTGAATAGATTTACAACTCATAAAATGTTCCAGACTTAACTCTCGAATGAAAAGACGTATTTATGCTCTATTTGAAGTTTACTGATTTAGAGAAGGAAACAAGTTGCCGCTAGGTAAAATCCAAACAATTCCTATAATTTGTAGTTTGTGTGGAAAATGTAATTGCTGTCTTTGTACTAAATCGTGTAGTGTATTTGTTGAAAAAGCAAACAATTTACTCGAACTGCAGGAGGCGACTGATTTGAAAGACATTAAGTTACTATTAACAATTTAATTGCTCTTTTAGATTCAAATTGGATTTTCATTTTGATTGCAGTGCTTAGGACGTTTTATGGCGCCATTTAAGCTAAGCAATCTTACGAGATCTTGCAACAAGCCTCTAATTTAATCTGTCCAAATGTGGAAATGGTTTGTGTAAAAATAACAGACGTCGCCTTCGGTGTACGTGCGCCCCTCTAAATATCTAAATTAAATCACGAAATTAGTCGGGCGTGTATTAGGAACTTTAAATTGACCCTCCTGTTGCGTCAGAATTGGATCAGGGTGAGGTCTTTTCTGGCACAAATCCTTCACTCCCGGGATCAGCTGATGCATTGCAAATCGAATGAAATCAAATCAACCGATGAATAAATTTAATAAGTCGTTGGCAGCGTTGCATTGAAATCCAGAGACACCCAGTCCCGCGGGGCGGGTAATGGATAAAACCAAATCAGGAAGTTCGCAAACCCACCGGATTTTATACACAAAAGCGAATGGGTACAGCGCATTTCTGCGGGGGTGGCCAAATTCAATTCGCCTGAAATGCGACCTGCAGAGGGGTGACAGCTCCTTATCTTTCCCAGATGCAGGAAGCAACGAGATACACTCGCAGTTGCCTTTGTATCCGAAAATATCAAAAAATCCTTAATCCCACTTAGATATGTAAATAATATCCCTGCCACCACGAGGGCTGTATTTAATCAATATTCAACCCCTCGTAAGTCGCTCGTTATATTTGCAGACATGTTTACAATTATTCGACTGAGTCCTTCGCAGGACCTGCCCCAGCCCGCCAAGGAGCTGCTTTTGTTATCTCCGAGTGGTGGTGTGTGCAGGTTGATTTGACACACGCCCGGGGGCATTTTCAAGCTCCATCCCTTGAGAGAGCTGGTCCCAAGCGTGAAATTTTAGGCCTCCACTCCGTTCCTCAACTGCCTTTAAGTTAAGTTGGGAGCTTGAGGTAAGAATACGCAGCACGCAAAATACGCGCCTCACATGGTGCACTCCAGCCCCAATGTTTTAGAGGGACCGGGTGTATTGGGAATGAAACCCTCTGTGGACCAAAGATTTCAAAATTGCGTTTCACCCTTTCGTCGTTTAGCGGTGGACAGAGCAAACCAAGTGTTGGTGGAATGTTTTGAAGGTTTTTAATTCAAAACATCGGGGGTAAGCACCCTTCATTAATACGAGGCCGGCACTGGAGCTGTTAAGTGCTTTCCATTTCATTTTCATTTCTAGCCCAGAGGCGGCGGAGCTCTTTAGGGAGTTCGTTTGTTTTTCATCTTTAAGTAAATCGTTTAAAATTTTTATTTAAATTAATTTCTGATTTGTTCATAACAAAAACAAAATTATAAAAATTATTTTCTGAATTTACATTTATAAAATAATGGTAGTATAATTGTGCATTTTCTGAAAATAAAAATAAAATAAATTCAGATATTATACAAAATGTATATATTGATAGATTAAAAAACTAACAAAATTAAAGCGTGCCAAGAAAGTTCAGGTGCAAGCTAAACTTCGAACCTCAGCACCTTCCAGGTAATCCAATTAGAATGGTGCTAGACTCAAAACTTAATTCTTAGACTTCCAGAAACACTTTCATTGTGCTATAGAATAATTAAAGTGGATGGTAAACTTTTTTATTGCAAAAAAACAAAGATCAAAAATGTAGTTTTTAACACAATTTCTTTATTAAGTATCAACCAATCAAAATATTGTTAACAAGTAGACAAATTTTCAATTTCGAAAAGTGTCGTTAACGTTGCTAAAAGTTCGGATATTCAGCTATTCTATAAATGCTTAAACAATTTTCAAAACTAGTCAAAATAGCCTTTTTCTCACTTTTTATTCAAAAAGATAATGTGAGGGAACATTTTCAAATTCGAAATTCTTAATAGAAGTAGTTTGTTTATTCGAGGGTACATAGAAATTGAAAATATATATCAAAAATTCAATGGAAATGATAATACTCGTATTGTAGTCTGAATGGACAAAAAAAAACCTTCCTTAAGATTTCTAAATGAGCACATACGAGTAACATACATATTTGCTTATTTTATTCTCCATATAAATTGTCTTGATGTACATTTTTGTAGCGATCTTGAAAACTAACTAACTAAAGCTAACAAGGTGTAAAGCCAATTTGTCTGAAAATGCATAATTTTTTGTTTTATTATAATTTTTGCTCAAAAAAAAACTACGATACTTATGTATGGAGATTGAAAGCAACTAAAAGCGTCAAAACTTTTAATTTGAATAATTGCTCCCACCTGTTTTTGGACTTTCGAAATAACCCAAATTAGGCATGTGAGGTCTCATCCATTAAAAAGATATGTCTCAACTTTGCCCGTAGTTGGCTTGTGCGACAAATTAAGATTGCAGACATGGATTCAAAATGAGGTAGACATCTTTTTTTAAATAAGTAAAAACCCCTCTTGTCACAATAATCCGCAACTTTTGCATATTTAATGACTTCAATTACCTGCTTATGGTAAAATGGTTCTCTGCATGACCAGTTGTCGCCATTATTGACGACTCGTCGTTCTTTAAAAAAAAAAAAACCCCAGCAACACCGGGAAGCGTTACGGTCGAGAATGGAAAATTGCTATACAACGCCTAATAAAAAGTGTCGCTAACTAACTGCTCGCAGCACACTTCTGTGACGAAGACCAATGACCTGGTCTTGTCACAGCAATGACTTCATTATAATTTTCTATTCGCTGTATTTGCTTTATTAGTCCGGGAATGTTTCGTGTCATTTTATGACCGCCAAGTTTTATTGTTTCGACTAGATGTCGCATGAAAAAGCGCGAAAGAAACTATCAAAAGAGACCGCAGCTTCAATAATTCTCGCGTGCAGAGCATTTATGGTGTTATTTCGAGGCGGTACCTAAGGTGTTAATTTTATGACATTGTAGACACTACCATTTATTTTTTTTTTACTTAATTTTATGTTATAATTGTTAGCGTACAAGTCCGAATACCGGAAAGTGTTACGATTTCAGACTAAATCTGACATCCGATCAAAGTTTAACCAAAATTAATTGAGAAATATAATTAACAACTGACCTTACAATAAGGTTGGGCTTAATAGCGTTGTTTTAAGATTTGCCATTATTCTCCTATAAAAGTGATTTCAAACTTTAACTTAGGTATTCTTTTACCCACATTGGTGAGACTTACTTTCAGCCTTTCATAGAAAACAACGGACGTTTTATTATTTTGAACAAAATCGTTATTTTAGCCACATATATTAGAATTAGCCTTAAAAATATTTCATAGAATATAAAGTTCCTATGTGATAGTTCTATATTTGTCCTAATAATATTAAGTTAAATATAGGTTTAAAGGGTATAGATTTATTATTTTTTCTCAACACCGATGTGAGTGAATAAAGCAGAAAGACAAAACACCATTTTTTTACAGTGTACAAGCAATTTAAGGTTGATACCTTTTTTCAGTAGGAAACTATGTTCTGTTCTTTTCTTTTCTTAACTCAAAAATGTAAAATAAATAAATAATAAATAATAAATAAATGTAAAATAAATAAATAATTCACTTTGTCGACAGCGGCAAAGTTTATTAAAGTTATTTACATAAAACGGATGTACACATTTCAAGTATTTTCTTTTTATAATTTTTAAATTTATCCATACTCTTCACTTTTTTAAAAGAAATGTTTATAGGAGTAGGAGTTATTAAAATACATGAGGAGACCTCAAATTTAAAATAAACCATTATAAATATGAAATACATAACTAATTTTTATAACTAATAAAAAACATTGTATTTATGATATTCTGAACTTTTACCTGTAGTGGTTATTAAATTACACAATATGTCGGAAAATGTTAACATTTTCCTGTATTCGCTTGTAAGAGTAAGTAAGAGTTGCTGTAAAGTAACATTTAATTACTATTTTTTTAAATAAAAATTTCGTGGAATGAGATGTAATCGCCTTCCGCTTCGTAATTACGTTTACAGGGATTAAGGGCCCTTTAGAAAAATTAAAACAGTCCTCATAGCAATTTTCTGAGAACACTCAGATACTACCCGAGGAAATGAATAAAAATGAGCTTTTCAAAAGTTCCATTCATTGCATTATGCCATTCACGGCCCGACAATTACAAGTTTTAATTTGTCGTTGTCCCATGAAAAGCAACGCCGCACGCCGCTACTGGCTACAGTTAATGACTAAACCATCCCCCAAAACTTACCTTATGCACTGACAATAAACCGACCCTTAGGGTGTGCACCTCATCTCGTAAAGTGGCACAAAAATGTTCTAAAATATTGCGCGCCACGACGAGGGATGTATTAAAAATCCCTAATTTCGAGCCACGTGGTCGGACGTGAAGCGCAGTCCTATTGGAACCCTTCTCGCCAGGAGTCGAGAAACCCCAAGTGAAATCCACCCAAGCCGGCCGAGGGTAAGCGCTTGTTTTGAATTTCCTGAAGCCCCGTGTGTTGGTGCGCCCGGCTGCAACCCCATCGCGTTTTTGTCTAATTCCGAGTGTATGCTACCCTAGCCCTTAAAGACAGACCTGCACACTGTGCGATAAACGAGCCGGTCGTTCCCTGCACCGTGCAAGGGGACCACCGGAGCGCCCTAAAGTCCCGTCCGCACACTGTCGCAGCCGTTCGTCCCTATCCCTGTAAAATGTAAGGGATGCAAAACGCAAAATCTAGTCTCATTCGTTCTGATTAGAATTTTCTCAACTTTCTGCGCGGAAACAGAGTTTTCGAATTTGCTGCGCAATAAGCTACCGGAAAACGGCTAAAGCGCAAATGCTGCGGAGATTTTTGTGAGTCTGTGATATCTTTTATGGTTTTGGTGAAATTGTGCGACGATGCCGGCCTTCTACAATTGAAGGTTTATAAGTGAAGTGAAAAAGTATGGATGAATCCGAGGAAGAGGTCGTGGAGTGCATGGAGCTGCTGGAGGGCAACTATCAGCTCCTATCGAAATGGGTCCCACCTGCGCCGCGATTTTGGGACGCACCCCCAAAAGCTATTGTTAAAGTTGCTATTGTCAGGTAATTCAGCGCAAATGATCCCTCTTGTCATTATCGTGCTTAAAATATTTCCAAAATATCCATTAACACGTTAACTGACACGCGCATTTATTACGAAATCTCCGTCAGGCTACGCGCGCTGCTTAGAAGTGCGCTGGTATTGTGTTATAGCAATCCCAAACGCACTTCTAAGATTGAAACGTACTCAATGCAGGTGTTTAAAATATTGGAGCCATTAAAAGACATTTACGTTTAAAATCAAGTGCTTATGGACATTCAGTTAATACGTAAAGCACCAAAGCTTTCATATTTTACTTTATAGTGTCAGTTATCTGACACTGAACTTTCCATTCGGGCCATATCAGTCACCGGTGACTGGGATGGTAGTTAACATGTTAATATATAGTACATGTACTTTTGTTAAATGCTTTTGAAAGCAACCAAAAATCGTAAGGTCTACGATTTGGTTTACAATATTGTGCCATAGTATGCAAATGTTAACCAGATCTTCAAGCTATCCATATATGATAACACCAGTTGAGTTCAAGTAGATCTCGATAATTCAACTATGTGCTCCTAATACCTGTAAAGTGTTTTCACTTACTTTAACACGTATATGATCGATCAGCTATTTCAATAATACTTGCATCCAAAGTGACAAGTCGAATTTTAAGAAGTTATGGTACGTCGTTACAAAAGCCTTACCTGTGGAAATCATTCCCTTAAAGACTCATCTCGGGTCAAAATTAACGAGTAGATTTATTGGCAATTAAAATGAAAAAGTAGACGCGGAATACGAATCCGTCATCTAGAACCATCTAAAAAACAGGATCTTTTTTCCGGTTGTATTTTAATGTAACAACTATAAAACAAAAACAAAGAAATATTAAAGGTAAACGAAATCAGATGTTTGAAAGGTACTAGGCTATATTAGAAACTAACGAAATTGAATTACCTTTATCCTGGGTATGAAAATCAACAATAAATAAAAAAATATATCGATTTTTTAAAACTATGTTTGTATATTTGTCGACATAATGATCTAGAATATAAATTATTTCACAGCTCCGACATAACTTTTGATTGACACTCTCTCCGCTAGGTTCATGAACGGAACCCCCCTCAAGCTTTAAGCTAAAACCTGTTCTAAATGACCTCAAATATTCATTTGAGCGTATACTCATAAAACTATGAGCTAAGCGGTGTTAAATTTTATCTCAAATGTTATGAATTGCGAAGAAAACCAACAAAAGATGGAATGTTTGTCATTGATTCAATTAACATCTTTTACAAAAATATATTTTGATAGGTACTTATGTAGTGAAGGTTTATTTATTAAGGAACATGCATCAAAAACTTCAAATTAGTTTATCACCATACTCATAAATCGAAATCTTAGAAATAAGTATTTTTAAGTTTTTTTTCTGATAAATTTTATTTCCTAATAAAACAGCATTTGAATTTTAATATTTGCGAATGCGATATTCCAACTAAACCGACTAAAATAATCTTAACGCTGCTTAAATTAGTAAAAATTGCAAAAATAGGCAGGAAATTTTCTCAGCAAAATGTAATTCAACCCCTATAGTTTTTGTTCCTTTTATACCTCTAATACGAAATTAATTGCATTCTGAATGAAATTTGTGTGTCTTTCTATATCTGAATGTAATAAAAATATTTTAGAGTTAAAGTTTTATCTGGGGGAATAGAATAGCGTTTTCGATTCATGTTTTACGATGAAAACGTGGAATACTTCTAACTTGAAATTTTCAAAAAGAATAATTTTTTCTTCGAAAGTATAAAGATTGCTTTAAATTTCTTGTGAAAATTTCTCATAGTTTTTAAGTTATAGCTCATTTTGATAACAAGTCTGTGAGCACCCATACTGGGACACTGAAACTTTCACCGTCTTTTTCTGAAAAATATTTTTCTTTCTACTCTTGAACTCGATTAACACGTTGTTCTACACGCTATTAGTTATCTTGCCTAGCGCAATAAAATCTTTACTAATGAAATTTATGTTGTAATTACTTGAAATAGCAACAAACTCGAACCTACGATCTTCGAATTGACGCTTTACTGTTCTAACTAAGTTAGCTACCCACGTTGCCTTTCGAGCAATTTGTATTCCTGGTAAGAAGTGCGATCGACCTATCCGATCGATTATACAGGTCTGCAAATTAAAAACTTATTTCCCTTTCTCGTCGATTATTCAGGTTATGGGAACTCCTATTTACGAATTTCAACTCGTTTGTTTTCTATCACATCAGGATTTTTCACAATACAAAATTTTAAATTTAATTGCATGTAGGTATTTTGGGAATTTTTGAAAATTTATTAAAAAATAAAAGTTCATCGTAAAAGTTTTTAATGTCGCTTAAATAAAAGCCTGATTCCTAATCTAGGAATATCGAATAAAGTAGTGAGATTGCTCTAATTTAAAAACCCCATTTGTTTAATAAAGCATGGCCGGTATTATTACTGATAATGGAAATTACCTACCCACATTTTTCTTACAAAAGAATAATTATCATGATTGAGGAACGGAATTCTTGAATCAGGGCATCGGATCATTTTCTGTAAACCCTTAATGCACTTGCAATGCACTGTACTTTTCCTTTCATTTAATAAAAAATAATCTCGGAACAATGCACAGAAGCATCTTCTCGGAAAGCATCTCATGACGATGGAAATTCCTAGCAAAGGAGCTATTCAATTGTGATCACCGAGAAGGCTCATGCAACACCTTTGTTCCCGACTGCAATCGTCTCAGCAATTTTTTTCTTTTCCTTTCATTCTTTTTTATTCAAGAAATTGCGACAAGTTCTGCCGAGTGAAAATGCTCTGCAATCAGAAAATCATTTGACGACTTAAAATTGTCTCTGACAGCAGAATCACGATAAATCAAGAGGGAAGGACAAAACAGTGCGATTATTATAAAAACAGAAAGCAAAAGGCAAAAAGATAGAGAAGAAGCCCCACTTGCAGCGGGCAGATACGCACAATGGCTCGCCAGACAGATGAATATGACTCCGGTGTCATGAGCATTCTATTTCAATAGCCGCGGGCATTGAAGGCGTTGATTAAACAGCCTCCGATGGGATGAATCTCCTCTGCTCGAGGAACATCAAAGCGACGTCGCGGATGTTAACACTTGCGACGGGACTTTTCGTCGCAATTGCAGACGGCCGTGTCGCTTCGTTTTATTGTTTAGAGAGGAAATCGGGCTAAGAACTGGGAACTGGTTTAGATGCAGTCTAGGCTTAATGAGACCGATAGCGGAATCTTCCTAATCAGTCCTTTTTTTACAAGGAACATGCGAGCCATTGAGCTACTGGAGGAGATCAAATTGGATTTCGTTGCTGATCCAATGTAGGGACTCGCTGCCTTTCTTCTGGGAGCACGCTCTAACAAGCTTGGTTACTTCTTAATGAGCTGCAAAAGAAAGCATGGAACTGAACGTTTTGCGCTGATACCCCTTTGTGTCTGCAGAAAGTTTCACTATGCTTTACATCGCCGCTAATTAATTCTGTTCTTGCTCAGCTGGAATTAAATACATTGCGTCGCGAAGATCAACTTCTTTATATGGTATTAAACCTCAGCTTCTAATACCACAACTATTTTTCATAATTGCCTGCAACTTTTTTTAGCTTTGAAACATACCTCATTATCAATTAAGCTCTTAATTAAATGACTAATCACAAAATATACATATAAAGGTATATAACAAGTTTTTATAGTGTACGAAATTTACACACAATAATTCAATGTTAACAAGTTCAGTTTTAGAGAAATATCATTATCGAAATGAGTAAAATTAACTAGAAAGAGAAAGATAAATAATAATACTAAATTTATAAAGATCCTGCAACTTCGCAAGCATCTAATTAAACTTTTTCCATAGGATCAGTCGTACATTTATGATTGCGGACTAAAACCAATGCATCGATTTCGTTGTTTTCTGGGCCTTTTATTCCAAGGAACTATTTTCTAAATACGAAGTTACTTAAATATAACTTAACATATGAAAACATGTGACACAATACGTAAATGATTTAAAGACTAGTCTAAATAATATGATTACACATATTGGTAGCGCAAATAAGTTTCCGCCGTTTTTAATAGAAAATTTGACATTCATTGTAAAAGAAAGGTACCTATGACTTTAAACGATGTGAAATTGCTTATTGAGTTACTCCTAATGTAAGTGCAAGTTTCATTTTACGTTTGGCATAACTCTTCATCCAATAATGCTTTCAATTCCGCGTCTACGTACATATTCGTCCTTACGTTACGTTCTTTGTCTTCGATATGAAACTTAAACTTGTGAAACCACTCACGACAACTTCTTTCACTTAAGTCGGCCTTATCATATGCTTCTACAAGTAATCGATGCACCTCAACTGCAGATTTCTTCAAATTATCTATTTCTTATTTTGCTCAAAACTCGACATTTTCGAACGAAAAAAAAATATTTGATGCTGATATTTCAAGGTTACGCTGTCAGATGTACAACCTTACGATATATGTATATTGTCTTACGCGAAACAAAAACTTGTTCATTGCATCTTCTAACATTGAATGCCTTCAGTAACATGTTTAATTGAGTTTTTTAATTCTTCCTATGTCCTTGGTCCCTATGGTGGACGACCTGTCGATTATTTTGAGTTCATATCTTGCAATTTTGTTTATTTACATTTCCATTTAAATCGAAATGTACTTCGTCAGATATAAAAATAATGAAAAGAAAAATCTCGTTGTCGTCCACGATTTTGTGATAAAAGTTGGAACTCTGTGTGCAATTTGTTTGTCAACTGTACTTTGTATGGAAATAATGGCAAATCAGTACGTAAAATTCTCCTAATGGTCCTCCTACTTACTTCAATTTGTGCTACTGCAGGTGATTTCTTTATGGCACGTCTTCGATGTAGTGATATGTCGCTTCTCTGCTGATTCAATCAAACTATATCCCATCGATGAAAAATATTGCTCTAATATTAATTTTCCAAACTCTTTAATACCTTTGAAAATTATAATTTTTCTCTTTTTATTGCAGGTAGGTACATATCTCTAAACTTCAATCCAAGTTTGGTGAGTACGAAAAACTATAATTTTCGTAAACTTTTTGAAGCTTCAATAAACAATTAAGTGAAATTTATTCTTTGGAACTCGAAAGACCGATAAATATGGAAAACTTTAAACTTCGCATAATAGAAGGAATTTATTCAATTACCTACACACAATTAAATTGCTTTCACAATTATCCAGTCGTGGACGCCGACCAAATGGTCCAAGTTTCCGAAAACCGGAGCATAAATCGCCGCCATAAATATCCAAACTTAGACATTTCATTTAAAACGCTCAATAGCTTTCGCTGGCAAACTAAAGGCCGGATGGTTTGAATATATAATCGGAAGAAAATTCGCCTTCTAGACGCCTCGCCGGCCGGAGGGGGCTAGAAAATACCACAGGAGAGAAGGGATCAATGCCACTTTTCTGCGGGTGGGTGGGTGGCTTAATGGAAGAGGACTTCTGTTTCATTGCCGACTCACCACCGAACCAGTCCGCATGGTATTCAAAAGTCACACGAAATATTTCAACGCCGACGTTAAATTTCTCGATCTGCATCGCGGCCTGATTTGCATTTTTATCAAATCAATTCCCTCGAATCCAATTTAACACCCGAAGAAGTTCTTCCAGACGATCCGAACCAAATTCGCTTGTTTTGCTTGCAATAAAGTTTAGCTGGTTCGTTTTCAAATATTCACCCCAAGGAATCACCGCGTGAGGACTTTAAAAAAGCAAACAATAAGAAACGAGGATCAGGTGTGAATGGCTTTCGGTAAATTGAATTGCTTCCATTTCTGCTACAGCCTGAGATTTCTCTATTATTCTTGGTGCTCCTTGGGGTGACTAAGGGCAATATAATGGAAATAAACTTTGAATTGCGAACGAACCTGTTATTCCTCCTCTTGAATGATTCTCAGGCTGCAGCTGCTCTGCAGCGGTGTTCTACTCAAGATTTTTTCTTTAGTACTTTAGTTAGCATATTTCTTGAGAAATGAGACGAGAAGGTGTAAAGAGTAAATGTGATATATGCATGTGATCACGCAAATCTCTAGATTTCAACTTATTTGAAAAGTAAAATTTTTGCATAGGTGTAGAAATTAGTTTGATAAAGTCAATATTTAAACACATATAGAACTACATACGATTAATATTAACGAAATAATAATAAAATTCATTGACCCATTTAGTCTAAGATCCCGACTAAGATTTATTTCATTCACCCATATGCGTTCCTAATGCAAGGTATTTTTTATGACACAAATCGTGGGTTGTCTAATTATATCTGGTCAAGTGTGCTCTTAATTAAAAATAATACAATTGTTTTTAACTCTACACTTTATTTTCTTAATGAATTCAGTACCAATCGAAAGTATAAGGAACAAAGAAAAACTAGGTTGTCTATATTTTACTGCTCCCTATTACCGGGTTGATAGGTATAAACAGGTAAGATGGTATTACAAATTTAGACTCTCTCTCAATTAACGAAAAAATTACACTACGCAGTATAAGCTTCGTTGAAGTTATTGTAAGGGAGACCGGGGATAGTTCTAACTCATCTTATATATAACTAGTGCGAAGTTTGCTAAAAAACTTTTATTTTGTGTTTTATGCAAGTAAATATTTCTCCTATATCTCATTTTTTCTTAATAATTTTGTACTCTCAATATTAGAGAGTAAAATTTCATTCGTTTTCAATCCACGTGGCTTTTGAAAATAAATAAAATATAGTAGTAGAAATATACGGGGTTAGTTCTAACAAAAGTCATGGGGCAACTTCTAATATAGAGAAGATCATAACAGAAAGAATAAACCGTTCCAAAAACAACCAGTTTTTTTTCCATTGAAGATTTAACTTTTTATTTTGTTTGCTATGAACCTTTTTCTAAGAGGACCCTTAAGACGAAATGGGATCAATGTCCCAAGTGCAAGCAATGGCCACACGAATTATGCAATTTTTAATTGTCAAGACTGAAATATTTCCTGTCCATATCATGTTTTTTTTCCCTTTATCATTTTGTTTATTTTTCGATCATCACATATGCTAAAATTTGCTAGAGATTACCCTCAGGCTACATTCATACATTTTATGTGGCCTTACTTCCATAGCCGTATATACATATGTATATAATATTGCAATATAGGCATTTCAATTTATTTATGTAAAAATATATATACATATTGTAGTAACTTTAAACATTACATTGATATCATTATATTTATTTTTAAAAATAATGATGCTGTTATAGCCGATCTCCGGGAGCTCCTGTAAAAAAAGGGTCTTGCGGTGAGCACGATATCTCTAGATCACCTCAAATAAAAAACAAAACAACAAAATTTTGTTAATATGAGGTATTATCTGGTATTTGATCGAATAAGCAAAACATTAATTATTATCAAAATGGGTCTTCTCAAAAGAAAATAAAAAAACGATAAAAAAAAGGTTTTAAATTGTTTATAAAATGGAACTTATTTATTGGCAAGAAAAACCCGTTGCTCAATAAATAAAAAACATATGTATTAAGCTTGTATACCGATTTTAAAATCACAATTTGGAGAAAAACACGTTCAAAGTTTAAAAGCACTTTACACATAGCAAACAGACATCTCTACAAATTTGCGTGTAACTTCGAGAATTATTGTGGATATATACTATTATAAAATATGTATGCATTACTAAAATGAAATAAAACAAAAACCAATTTTTTGAAAAACATGACTGCGTATAACCCTTTAAATCAAATGCAAAAAGTTTTGAAACTATCCCAATTCAAACTTAAGCATAAAATATGAAATTTATAATATATATCAAATTTTTACTTTACATTCTGAATTATGCATGCCGGTAGAAAATATACAAGTATACATATGCAATAATTACTCGAAAAAGAAACGACTTTGACCAGACGACAGAGTTCAAACCTATGACTTTCGATTTGCCGCTTCGCTGCTCTAACCAGCTGAGCTGTATTCAGTTTCTTTTTAAGCCCAATATTTGGAAAATGTCTAAGCGAGTTACAAAAAAGACTCTGTCTTTTATTCTCTTTTTAGACTGTAAAATATTTTCGCCTTATTTCAAATTAAATTTCGACTAAAATTCAATTTTCAGTCATATTTTTCACCCAGTCGTGTCTCGAAAGATCGATACAAATTCAAATTGAGTTATAAATTTACATTATTGCATTGCATACATTCAAAATATCTTTCTAATGTCCCTAACTGAAAAGTTCCCAGAAAGGTTTATTAGTAGGTATGAAACGTATGCATCCAGGTCAAGAATTGTTAAACCATTAAACATTCCACAGTCGTCTTTGGCGCGGTGCCCCTGGTAAGAGAAGTGAAGTTAATTTAATCTCGCGCACTTCGCAGGCCAGTTACCCGTAACCATTTGAGTGAAAAAACTGAAAATGATTTGAACACGGGAGGAACATGATAGGCTTCGAATAAGTCGCCCGGTCTAGTTTTTGATGGAAGCGATTTCATTTTTAATCTCATCCGATATGGTCTTCATCATGCCAGCCGAGTTGGAGGAGGTGTTCCGCCATGTCCCCACCGCCCCGATGGGATCGCGCCTCGACGGCTTGGAACATATCTGCGATCTACCTGGTGGCGGTTGTTTGTCCAAATCGCTGAACCCGGGATTAAGGCGATTCGACATGCCACTGCGACGCTCGGGACGGGCCAATTCGATTGGAAAAATCCCACCGATGCGACGCCGCCATCGGATTGACGGGTATACAGGCGACGCGACCCGCGGCCTACAGTGCGGTGGGTAATAACAAAAAGTGGTTAACCGACGTCAGAAATTCCGTCACAAGCTCAGCTGCAGGGCTGAACTGTCTTAAGCCGTTCCCGAGGCCACTTCCTCCAGCCAGCGGGACCCCGTGGACGAAGTGTACAGGGCCCCGCGAATAGATGAGACAGTTGTTCGTGCCCCGAGCAATTAATCATTGGAAAATTTATGTTGGGCCATAGACCGAATGCAGCGGCATCAAAGTGCAATGACACGAACATGCAAACGGCGATCGCGACCGCATGCAAAACCCTTTTGTTGCGACGGTTCTGCGCTTTTATTTTGCGTAAAACATCCATTTGACAAATTCAGGACACTTGTGTAGTTTTGTTTTGACAACGCTGCAGACCGCGTGGAATTGCAAACAGACCCGCGGGGAATTAATTTTAAATTCAAACCACTGTTGTTTGGCGACCCTTACTAGGTACAGCCCGCAAATCTATCCGGCTGAAAAATGAATGCGGAAGTACCACAACGAATTTAATCAGCTCTTTAGATGCCCGACTTATTTTAAACCAAGACTAGAACTACATGTAAACCAGTAATTTCTGAATGTTTTTAGAAAAAAGTATAAATTTGGCTTTACAAAAATTGATTGTATGTTTAATTCGTTCATGTTTCACTCAGACTAACATTTACAAGGTTTGTCAAACATTTAAATTCAAGTTCTTTTATTTTATTTAAATTTCTAGAAATATTTCTGCACGAAGAATTCGGAGAATTATGCCAAAATTCATGTTGTAGGTCGTATACTTCAAAAATACCTTCAACCAAATGTAAAGCATGGGTTATAACAAATCTAGCGAAAATGCTAGAGGCCATAATTCTTAACCAATTTTGATCAATCTTATCCTGTACACTTATTGGGCTAACAACTCTGGTTGGTGAGAAAAGGGACTACATTAACTCATTGGAAATATTGTTTACACCCGATATCTGCGGAAATTCTTAACCGGTACCTAGTAATATAGATAATTTTTTACTAAACTAGATATAATTGTAAATACATAAATTTAAATTAACAGCAATTGATCAGCCAGAGGGGAACATTTTAAATCAAATTTTGTAATACTCAAGAAATTGTGGCGAATCTAATGACACGTTAAGAAATATTTTACTTTCAAGCCCTATAACCCGATCACCATTAAAAATAAACCACCTAAAGAAATATTTACTAATTTTTATAGTATTACAAATTATTTTGAAATTAAAGAATATAAATCGTTGTGTTACTATAGAGCTAGAGAAAGAATTTAATAAAAATAGTTAAGTTCATTAACAAAATGTTTAATTTAACCTCTTGCGATGGAAAGCCGTGCATTTAGAGAAGATAACAAGACGACGTTCATTGCACGTCTTTCCGGCGCAAAAGGTTAAATGTATATACAAAATTTAATACAAATTATGAAATGTGGGTGTAATCTGGTCCACAAGACCGGCGCATTTCCAAACTCAGTTAAGTTATTGATCTCATTAATATATAAATATTACTTGAAATTCCCCTTCCCTTCTCCGAGGACAGCTCATTAATGACCACATTAACCCTAATCGCAACACGCATTTTTATAACGAATCATACCACGATATGTTTCTGATTCACTTATGAGAATCATGCGAAAAATTAGAATCTTATAGTTTTTGTTTATAGTTTAAGTTCATTTATAATTGACTATTAATTATAAATAATAAAGTAAAAATCCAAAGAAATTTTCGGAAATGTAATATGAAATACTTAAATTTAAGTTAAAAGTTCAAATGTGACTCAGAGTCACATCACGGTACGAATATGATTAAAATATGCCTCTTACTTCTTCATAATTTCGAATCAATTCACTACTTCTTTCGTTTCTGAAATATTACGTTGATTGGTTCGATTTACTTTGAAAAAGGCATCTGGTTCAATTATATGAAGTTAAACCTGTAATGTCGTGCTGCTACATCATCTACAATCGTAAAACACCCCTATACAAAAACTCAGTGAATAAACTGCAATTAAAGGGTCGAATTAATTACGATAAAATGAAAAAGTTGCACGCCAGAAAAAAAGCAATAATACGAATTTTAGTGTCCTTTCACTGCGCTAAATCTCGATGCAATGGGCTAGTTTTTATATATCTTAATTAACCAAAAATCTCCAAACATTATGCCTAATCCCTTCGTCAAATAAATGTCAGACCCAAATGAGCCTTATAATGAATATTTTCACCACCTGATCGACTTTCAAGGAATTCAGGTGCAGCATACTGCCCGCCTCCTCCAACATATTTCATCTTACTTGACTGCGTTTCATTCTCTGGGGCCCAGCGGGCTCCTCCTGATTGGTTTCGGAAGGAATCGGTGCCCGGCATATTCGACAGGAGCAGCGTCTAAATGCAGTTTGGCACGATACCGCGGGATCATATTTCACATTTCCAAGAGGTTCCATCGAGATGATTAACGTTCTGAGAACATGGAAGACGAATGTAGGGCAAAAACTCCAAAAAGTGGCACCTGCTTCTGGTAGCATATACCTGCGCCCGAAGAGTTATTCGGCGGAGTCACACACATATGCCGCAGCTCTTGCGTTGAGCAAATATCGCGAAACAGGAAACATGAGGAACAATTTAAATATTGGGGATTTATGGGTTTTGGGGTTCCTTTGTCGACCCATTACTGGGGATTAACCACTCCGAAAAAATGCGAAAGAACGCCACCAGACAGGGGCGCTGTTGCCCTGGGCGGACTGGACATAGCCTGATTGCGTAAGTGGTCATTAGGGAGTAATTTCAGATACTGAACCTGGATAGCGTCAAATAGCGGTTGTGCCTAGAATTTTGTTCATTTTAAATCAAATTGTCACGATTTCTGTTATTGTTCGTTATCATGTGGACCCAATGGGCAATTCGATACAAACAGAACGTTAAATTGCAATTTTAAGTAGCAGATATTTAAATCGGATAGTAAATAACTCAAATCCATAAATGTTTTTAAAAAACATCATCAGAAAAAATATGATGAAATAAAATGTTCGTGATATCTTAAAAGAGTTTTTTAAAGCCCGATTAAACATTTAGATAAATATATAGACATATAGGTATATTTCAAAAGATGATGCACACAGATCATTTATACAATAAAAATCCTATAATTCGAGTCTATAAAATTTTAAACGTAGCTTAGCCAATTTATATTTTGAAAATTGAAATTTGGGAGAAATTGAAATTTGTAAATAAAAACTCTATGACGCATGTACACTACTTAACCACTAATGCACAGAATCCAGAATTAAAACTTTCATTTACTTGAAAATATCACTAGTAAAATCAACTCGGACAAAGTTCTAAAATCAATCTTATTAATCTTTCCGGCGACAGGTTCTACTTTCGCTATATTGTGCAATTCCGATGTGGAGAAGGTACCATGGTAAATTAAGAATCATCTTAAGAATTTTATTTTGCGTAGTTTGCAACTATTTAATATGAAAATCTGGTAATTGGAACTATATTTGTGCACCATACAGCATAAATGCTTGGAATACTACTTTATAAATAGCAAACTTATTTTCCAAGTCAAAGATTGATGTTCTATTTATGAAAGGGGTACAATATTTTAATTAAGATGTTAGCTTTATTAATGACTAAATTTATATGTTTCGAAAAGGTGAAAGTTTTATCATAGGTGATACCAAAGTATATTGAGGAATTTGTTCAAGGAATATTACAACCATTTAAATTGATATTGTTGCTAAATAAAATTGTGGATGTATTCTTCGAGTAAAGAACTTGCATAAAACTTCTTGTAAAAAATATCAGAAGAAATTCTTATCAAAAACCTGTTTTTATTTAAAAGATCGACTAATGATATTAATATTTAAAAATTATTTCAAGCATAGTATTATCACCGCGACTGTTCCTGACAGTCAAATTTTGAGTAATTTTATCAAGAAATGCTAGGCGTATCTCACGAATAACACGAGCAATTATGGCTTCTAAGTCATCAATTTTTACTGGTCTATCAGCATAAAATAGAGACTTAATCCAATCCCATGTAGTTCTAGTGTTAGTTTTAGTTACTATTGTTATTTTTAAGTCAATTACATTTTTGTTTATGCTTTGTAGCTTGCATTAAGCGAAATAAATAAATAAATAAATAAATAAATAGTCAACTTATCCCCAATTAATGATATGAATAAAGCAATGGTTTATAGTAAATCGGATTTATGACATCTAGCATCATTTTGTTGAAGTTATAGTTCACCATAATCAATGTCATCCAGTTCAATAACTATTTATTAAATATGTTCTATTCATTATGACATAATTTGCCACAATACACTGAACATGAATAAAATATTGATTTCGGATTGATGATTGGTCGTGAATTATGTAAAAAGTAATCATAATGTGTTTTTCTAAATTTTGAATTTTTAGAATTTTTCATTTTGATATTTTTACATCTTTATAAAATCATGAGGCATTTATATATGATCCTCTTTAATATTAATTCAGAACAAAATATTTATCTTAAACTATTTCCGAAATATTTAAAGCATAATCTTGAAAAATCAACAAAACTTAATCTTTAATAAATTTTGAATTTTCGTTTTTACCAAATGTTTTTGTAAAATTTCATTTAATGATATAACAAAATAAATATAAATAAAAGTGATTATATAAAACCGTGTATTGATTTATGGACATAGTGCTGTATATCCTTTGCGTAGTATGTTAGTATTGATATTTCTAAATATATAAAATAATAAACACATACGGGGAATTTGTATCGAAATGAACTCTTTTCAAAACTTTAATTAACAACTTTAAAAGAAAGAAATGTTGAATATTTTTAAAAGTCTAAATCATTACATACAAATTTCCAAAATCGTTATACCTCTGATGCATTTTTCTACTGGACTAATTTAAACATTTTGGACGAAAACATTAACTCAATTCAAAGTGAGTGGATATGCATTTCAAAAAATTTGAGAAAATAAATAAAAGGGTTTTCAAGAAATTAAGGATTATTAAGGATTTCTCGGTTAAATTAAAATAATTAAGTAAATACCTATAACAAAAAAAAATTAATTACAGTGAAAATCGGTAATAACGGCCGATCGTATATAACGACCAAATCTCTACTTTTTGTTGTCCCACAGACATTTGTGTTCTTATTTACAACAGTTGTAATAGTTTATTGTTTATAACAGCCAACACGATATAACGACGGATTTTCTGGTAATTTTCATTGATAACAATAAAATGTTTGGGATTTTGCGATTTTGCGATTTTTTTAATTAAACAATTTGTTTCCATGTAAACAAAATTTGTATTTCTTTTAATTTGGTTATAATTTGGGCTTAGAGGACCTTTTTCAGTTGAATCGAAGGAATAACAATTTTTTTTATATGTACTGAAGTGCGAGTTTTGAAAAGAATGATTCTGAATTTGAACAAAAGTAACTGCAAAAGGTAATTCATAGTTTTTCTATTGTGACATTTAGTAATTTATAAATCTTCAATTGTGACTTCCAATCTAAGACACAAACCATTTGTAAAGCAAGGAATCGTCAAATCATAATTTCCCTTGAAGCCGCAAATCTCTCATCCAGGGATATTTTCTCAAAACGTGACGCCTGCGTGTTATGCAATTCAGATTCGGTCACAGCGGCCTCCGACGTTGAGGAATTTCCGCACTTTCAGTTCTCGCGCTGCAACCTAAACGCGAGGGTACCGCTTTTTATGAGCCTGTTGAGCTGCTACGCATTTCGTGTTTGACATTTCTTACGACACCGCTTATAGTGAAAGTACTGTGACCAATCACATTGTTGATTTACAAATTGCATACTTATAGACGAAACTATTTTGGCGCTCGTTTTAGTTTCTGTAATTTTAGTACCGTGACCGTTAAAACTCATAGTGCCCGGTGATAGTTCTAATTAGAAATATGTAATTCGCTGCAGAACGATTACTAACGTAAGCATATGATTACTAATTTTGATGTTAATTTCAAATTATGTTCGCAAGTCATTTAGAATGTATACGAAAGCACCCCAAGCACCCAGTGCATCCCACCCACGCCCTTAACTCAACTCAAAGCGGAGATGGGAGCATTAAGGGGAGGCGGCAGGGTACAGATAGAACTAAATTAAATGCAGAGCGACTTCAAAGCGAAAATGCCTCTGCAATCAGAGCAACAGCTTCGCGAGGCGTGGGACCAAGTGCCCACCTCAGCTGCAAGCCGGCTATAAAAGTAGATGGATCTCATCTCCGAATGGCGTATGTGAAATGCGAATATAAAAAAAAAAACACATGAAAAGCGCACTGCATAGAAATTATCCGACTTACCGGGTTCACCGGCAGACGACAGAGGCTTCGGCTTCTTTTGGGCGGGAACCGGGAACCGGGAACCCAGCGTAAATTTATTCCGTTTGTGTGCAATGTCGGCCTGGGTGCAACTCCATCCCTCAGGAGGGCCCTTCTCACGGCATCTCTGCAGCGGAAAAAGGATAATTTCTGAAAATACGGACGACATAAAAGCGCCGAGTCGAGGTGGCCCTTTATCTTGGTTTTCTTTTCCATTTAGGCGTTCGAGTTGGTGACGAGGACGTCTCACGTTAAGCGGGCTCATTCCATCCTTCTTTTGGGGCGCTGGAGTGCGAAATTAAGTAAAAGTAACGGATTTCTAATGAATACCTCTTTTGGGGCAAGCATGCTTCAGTAACCAAAGAAAGGCTCGCAAAAGGTGTACGGGCTGGAAACTTTGCAATTCCCCCATTATTAGTTTCCTTTTGTTCTTGAGTGTCATTCCTTGCTAATTTTCACGCATTACACTCAAAGGGCTTGGTCCTGCTTTGAAGGTTTACGCGGTATCTCCTTTAATCCATTTGGGGTTTCTGTCTTTCTAAGTTCTCAAGGACATACAGTAAGTGGGACGGATGTACTCAATGTATTAATTTACTGCTTCAACCCTAATAAGGCTTCTAAAATGTAACAAAATTACGGATAAAAACCGTTCTTTTAAGTTACACTGAAGTATGTTAGATTTGAAAAAGAAACCTATTAACAATCAAGCATTTGATTGTATTTTTATATTTCAACAAGACTTCTGTAAAACGATGTCTACTACTGTACCACAAGAGGCTTTTATTTAAATCTTAATATATCCTTATGTATGGCTTTGTTGTATGGACTTCCCCACTAATTTAACTGAGTGCACTTAGTGTTTATTTTCGTAACAGCCTTTCTGACTCTATTAAAAATACCACAGGATACTATTCTGGTACCTTCTTTTTTCATTATATACTTCTACAGCTAGTATATTTAATCAGTTAACTGCAGTCGACCTGTAAACACGTCAATATAAAGCTCCATTGCAGCGCGGTGAATACACGTCGTGCAAAATATATAATTACAATTCAATATAAAAACTATAAAATATTGAGATCAGATGTAATGGAGATATCATTCAGTATTATATTTCCTTTGTATTAACCGTAAACCTGCAATAATTTAAAAAAAAAAAAAATAAATAGTTTACATCCTTTGATATAGGGTTTATTCTCTATAATATATTAATTTTTACAAAATCCTGGTGTACCTCGTATTGTTTTGTTTAGTTTAATGTCTACCCAATAACAATTTCAATAATTTAAATAAACTACGCGAACTATAAAGACCTTTGGTAATTTTTGGTTTGTGGCAACAACGTGATACTTATAATATTTAACAAACCTTTTAATGAATTTTATCTCTTTTAACATTGAATTATTAATTATTATCTAATAAAAATTAAACCTTTATCACATTACTTTGATTCTTTTCGTAAAATTTATTGTGAAGCCGTTTGTATTGCGTTCGACATGTACACTCGTCATCGCTTTTTGATTTTAATTGCGTGCCTAATGAGAAGGGCTTTTAAAAATAAATTCTACAGTTAACCAGTTAAAATTATTTTTATTCTCACAATGCGAAAATATCTCATGATTGTGACTGTAATTCTTTAAACACGAGGATCACATCGAACCCATTATGATCATAGTTAAAGCAACTAGGTTTCGTGAATTGCTGACCCTCTATATCTCTTCTGTAATATTGTCTTCAATAAGGATTGCTAAACCAATCATATCGAAACGGTCCAGCAAAGGTTTAATATTATTTCGCAAAATTGTTTTGATTTTAAGGGAAATAACTTCAGAATTGTATTTTCATTTGATTGTATTCAGTTAGTTATTAACTCCGCTAAATTGTTTAAAAGCTAAAGATTTTTTTCCAGCAAGCTTTCAGCCTAGTGATTACGAATTAATGATAAAGATATCTTTTTTACCGAGCTCCATAAATTCACGATGCTCCTTTATGATTTTACTTTATCACGAGTTTAAATAAAAGGCATCTTCGTTAAGCTTAAAAAGAGGCATTCATATATATATTATTATTTTATTTATTTATAACAATTATTTATTTATAGCAATAACTCTCTCTCTTTCTTAACAATCTTGAATTAAGGTATGCTGGCATCATACATGTCACTAAAGTTTGGAGTTGCTAAAGCAATCCTTGCATCAGGAAAGGGACAAAATATCGGTGGAAGAGGTGCGGTGTGAAGCCAAAACTTTGATGAAGCATTTGAAGCTTTGCGTTAAAAATAAGGGCGGTCAAAATTTAATTAAGTATGTTTACAAATGAAGTTTGTTTCCTTTCATTTTTAAGTCTTCTGTTTTGTTTCAATTGTTTATAAAATTTTCATAAGCCAAAACCGTAGTCAGCGTTATTTTGACGCATCCTGTATTTGAAACGTTTGACTTTTAAACTCTTCAGGTATCAGATTTCATGAAAAATGCTTATCCATTATATGACGATTAACAGAGAATTATGATATTTAACAAATTTACCGAAAGAAAAATTATTTATATATATATATATATATATAGATTTGTTTTTATACAAACAAATTCTAAGTTTTATCTTCGCTAAGGCCGGTACATGCATTTGATCTCATACGCAAAATGCACTTGAGCATGTAAATTTCCGTGAAATTTAATAGAAACATACCATGAATATGAAGTAGTGAAGCAATTTATGAAAGTACACATCCGAAATGCATTTAAACGCGCACTTTTATATATAATTTACAAAAAAAAAAAATAAATAAACCAGTCAACTAATGACTGACGCAATAAAACGAATTGAGCACTTATGCGAGTAATATGTAATGACTGTAATAACTTTTATAAATACGCCTGCATTTTACTGCACGGTTTAATGTTTGTAGTTTTTTATGCAAGTTTATGAAATTGTAAATGAATTCTTAAGTTTGAGTTTTAAAACTCTTTTTCTTTCTGAATTATAGAGTTACTTGTTTCATTAATTCCAGCGTAATATCAGCACTTTTATTACTCAGGGAACGAAATAACCCATAACGAAACATTATCGTAGAAACAAAAGAAAAGGAAATTTAAATATTTAATTTATGTGTAATTCGCGAAAACTATTAAATTACATAATTGATAACTTCAGGGTTCTTTAAGGGAACTCTCCTCTCAAATATTACACGATTCTTAGATTTTTCTTTTATTATACTCTACCTACTACTTCTTGAAGGTATATGTAAAACTTACCTTCTTATAAACAATAATTCGATGTTGTACAAATCGGAGTCTCTACATGGTCCCAATAATTTTCGGTTTGGGATTGAAAAAACCGAAGTTAGATATTGATTTGAATGTTAAATGCATTGTACTTATGGAACATATTTCAAAGCAGAAAATAACACTGAAATTGGCATAAATGAACATCACACATGCTAAAATTACTTTATGCCTAGTTTGCATGGCCAATTCTAACGAATAAAATGATGAACGATAAGTGTAAGTCTAATTAAATCGCTTATGTTTCAGCAACATAATTTTCACCTTTTTTTAAAGTCCTAATTAGAGACGGCCTCGTAGTTTCCCTTTAATAGGGCAATTGCCCTTAAAGCAACTATTTAAGAAGCGCTGAGCGATAATTTACTGCAAGGCAATCACTTTTCCTGTAAAATCGTAAAATCTCAGCTTTATTTTCAGCATTAGAGGAACTGCCTAGCCCGAACTTGCGTATCGATTTTTCAGGGTTATTTTTAGACGGTTGCCCTCCCACGTTTATCAGCAACAAAAGTCGCAAAGAAGCTCTTGTCAATCCATTTGACGAGGGACTTAGGTTTGCCTCGGGCGCCCGAAGCTGCCCTAATCCAGAGAAAGTAGTTGTGTCACTTAAGATGATTATCTCCGTTCCGTCGGTCGGCAAAGACTGAAGAAAGTATTCCCTATACCCGCACTCGCATGCGTCTAATCCTTTTTATTTGTCGATTTAATTAATCAGCTACGCTTGAAGACCTTAAAGTCTTGGGCGTGTTCCGATACCGCGACCATAGGTGCAGACTGTAGACTAATCCGACTTTCCGTCTTGTACAATGTCTAACTCGTTATTTTTCTCTTTCCAGGTAATAAATAAATTGCACCAGACGAGATGGTTTTGCTTTAAGGTGTGAACATTTTGTCTTATGCTGCTTTATCAGGCGATTGATTAAATTTCTCACGCCAGATGAATTATGGTAAGCTGTCGTTTTTTATGATATCTTTTTATATGTTGTTTTGGGGAAATCGCCGTAGACAGCACGGATAAAATATCAAAAATATTGATTCAAAAAAGAAAAGATTTAGAACATCCATTTAAAATTATGGATCTGTATTTAATCAGATTTATAATCCGCTTTATATCCAAATAAAGGGGAAAACTTTCTTTTGAAGACAGATTTTCTTTGAACTGACATATTAAAAGCAGTTTTTCTTTTAAATATAGTTTTACATTAAGATTAAGTGAAAAAACGCCTTCATCTTTTGAGTTACCTCATTTTTGTATGAACAACATTAACCGAAATAAAAAGGTTTAAAAACAAAGTGCTGAACTAACTATTGTAGAAAAATTATATCAGTGAATTTAGTATTTACATTTAAATTCCATTTAGGATTTTTAATTTTCGATATTCAGCAATAATATATTCTTTTCGAAGATGGTTTAAACTTAAATCAAAGATACTGAAGATTTATGAAATAGCAGAGGTATGCAGATAGAACTTGATGAATTTTAATTTAAGCCTAAATTATATCACGTCGAGCCTGTATCAAGTATGGCTTACTATGGCTTAAGTTGGATTAAAACTTTTCGAAACTAGCTATTGTCACAATACGAACAGTTTTTGATTATCTAATAATAGCTCTTAGAATTCAAATTTTACTCGGCTGTTAACTCTATACACAAAATTTTTTAAATGAACTCTAGCCATATTCATTTCTCACTAAACAAAACTGCTTCTCCCCAAAATTGTTATACCATGTGTATTTTGGCGGAATACTTTAAATACAGCTCCCTTAATAGTGTAGCATATATTTCAATTAATAAAAAAATTAGAGAGCTTAAAACAAGAATTTGTTTTGCTCCAATTTACATGCCATTCTTGCGGGCTTGAACGATACAAATAATGCGGAAGTGGCCCAGCATTTGACTTACTCCAACAATGCATGCATCGCACAGTGTGCTCTAAAAGAGGTCCTCTAAACATTGAAAATCTTTTAGCCAGTCCCCAGTCCTTAATGCGAATGCGGACAATTGTCATGTTGGCCCCAGCAGCCTTGACTGGTCGCAAAAGATGTTGGTACACATTTCTTCACTTTGTAGGTCTCCCAAAGACACGGGTTTCTAATTAATGATCGGTGCCGCAGTCAAACTAGTTTTGGGTTGAACTAATTTCATCACCTTCACTCGTTCGCCGTAGAAGTTCTCGAGGCCACTTTTCCGTATATCTAAAGGCCTATCTTCCGCTAAAGTCCGTAATCAAAATAATTTTTCTGGATAATCCTGTCCTGTATAAGATCTCGTAAGTAATTCATCGGCAGTTGTACGCGAAGACTCCGTTATTGATTTCCACAAATTTTCTTAAGTGTGCGATCATTAAATGTGAAAAATGTCTTGAATATTGATGATGAAAACGTCGTCAGGGTGCCGTGGGAAGGAAATAACAAATTTGAGATCATCGAATAATACAATAGATTAATCCAAACATGCAAATTTGGTTACTCATTTCTAAAGGTGGAACCTCTAACAGAAGCGATTAGTAAAAATGTGGACATTTATCACTTTAAAGAAAAGAACATTTTTCGTGGGTGGGTTAAAATGAGATTTATGGATTAGTTTAGAGGAAGTCGTCTTTATAGTAGTAGAATAAAAATGCTGGCTTTTAAAAAGCACTGTCAAATTTTTATCAATTTATGATCCGCTAAAAAATAAATATTAATATTATGTAAGTCGTTTCAGTAAAGAACTTTCGAAATAGTCACTTCAATTTTCCTAGATCACATTACCGATTTCAAAATTAAATTTAAAATAGAGAATGAATTATTAATATGTTTTTTAAAATTAATATGATTTGTTCTTTAGCATTTATAATTCGATTTTTAAAATTATATTGACTTTATTCTTTTCTAAACTTCACAATTAATTGATTGCCTTATTGTATTATATACATATAGGTAGAAAAAATCTACAAAAATAAGATGAAATGTTAAATTCAAATAAAATTGCAAACTTGTTCGCAATTAAAGTAAAAAATTTTTACGATCAATAACGAATCAACGTATCCTATATGCATATTTTCGTCTACTGTGTTTCTATAATCAAGATGGAGAATTCTATACATTTTTATGTTAATTTGCGATATTGTGTCTGTCTAAATAAATAAATTGATTTGAAAATTATCATATGAATAAAGAAAAACGAAATTATAAGCGCTTACACAATCACTATAATTCGAATTCTTTAGAATCTATTTATATTGATCAATAAAAGCTATGAAGAATGATTCTAGAAATGAACTTAAAAATAAAAATCAGTTATCATTTTTAGTAAATGATGACTTTTTTGTCTTATTGGAAGAGGTAAAAGAAACGAGTAATTTCAAAAAGTTAATAAATTCAAATAAAAATCACTTTTTCCTCAAAAATAATTATTTTAATTATAATTAAACATGTCTTTGTACATTGAAAGTCTGTTGCCTCTGCAAATTTTATTATTCCAGCAATATTTATGTACAAAAAAGAAAATTTGCAATTTTTAATTATAAAAGTATTTTACATCGAAAACGAAAAAGTTTACCTAATACCTACGGTTCAGTTTTTTACAAGAATTTGATAATAAACTTGATAAATATGAAATCAAATATGTATGAAACTTTTAATTGAGTTTAAAGTTTCTAGAATTTTAAATAAAAAGGTAGGTAGCGCTCGTACTCTGTAACTAATAATAAAGTGTCAGAGAAAGGACTGAATATTTAAATTGGCACTAGATAAAACATTAACAAGTTAAAAACGAGATAATTATATTGTTATTATTATGCTGGTAACTATTTCAAACAAAAGTAATCCAAAACTAGTTTTATATATAATTTAATTTCAAATCTAGATCTTATCAAAATATTTATTTATTTAGTGTCTAGAACACTTAAGCTTATGTGTCAAGTAACTTTACAATGCTTAGATTAGAGTCAGATAAATATGTATAACACTCGTATAATATTCAAGATCTCATAATCTAGATCAGACCTCTTTGCTTAGATAAATATTTTACCGGCAAGAAGATATCAGAAAAGAAATAATTTTCCGATGGGTACGTGAGTTAGTTATTGGCAAGTAAGTACGCACCATGCCGCCGTTGCATATTTCTACACCGCACTGCGTATGATTAAAAATGAGTAATGATCGTTATCGATCCCAGAGTCTAATCAACGAACGTAATCGATTCCGACGCTCGATCTCAGTGCCAGCCGTCCTTGGTACGATATACACTTGAAAGAAATCTGCAAACTCTTCGTCTCCTCATCGTCCCATAATATCACATCTTTATTCGGTGAGCTCCTCCTTGCTCTTATAACTCAAGTGTTTTCTTTGCGAATATTAATTAATTTATTTTGAGGGCGGTTGCGCCTATTGAATATTGCTTTTCCATAGAAAATTCTAGCGCTATGAATTATTACAGTTCTAGTGTATTGCAATAGGTTTCCTTTTATTTGTGGGTGTAGGGTGTAGATTCCAGATTTTAATCATAAGTGTAAAACAGGGAATAAAAGTGATTTAAAAGAGCAGCGATTCTTAGGATTGAACATAGTAATTAAATAATTTTGCGATTACATAGAATTTCCATTTTAAATTGACTTCGAGGATATTGTTAAGTTCTATACATATACCATAGTATTGTGATCGTGATCATTCATGTTTAAATTTAATAATATAATAATATCCTCGATAAATTATAATCCTAGCAATGAAAATTTATCACATTTAAACATACCAAATTTGTTGTAGGACGTTGTTCCAAAAAGTTTAAAATAATTTTTCAAACGTTACTTGCTAAAAATTGTTTAATCCATAGAAATATTTCAAAGAATTTCTTACTATTAAAAACTTTGAGCTTGAAATCTTAGGAATTTAATATATTTAATAATGGATTTATGCATTTCTAGAATATCAGAAGCATAAAGACGATAAAATTTAGATATTTTTACATAAATATAAGTATTTCTTGACTCATATAACAATTTTTAAAAGCGAGACTATGGTTGATTGATGACACAAAGCCTACTGAATAAATTTCTACGAAACTTTTTTGATACATGAAGATACATAACAAAATAGCACACGCAGAAGCAAATATACTTTGTCTAAAAATTCTTGGGCATATGCTGGGTTATCGAAAATCGAAAAATTTAAATCTTTTGTAAGGTAATGAATTTCGTAGGTATAGTAACAAATAAAATGGCAAAAAGTAGTATATTATCTGTAAATATTCAGTAATTTTCCAAATATTTATAGACGTTATTAAATCATGTTGAAGATTTTGTATAAGCGACAGTATTGCTAGATTAATATTTTTAAATATAATACAACACTCAATTTCTCTTTTGAACATAGCTTTGCATACTTAAACTTGAAGTATAAACGCAGATCAGTTGGAACATTTTAAGTCTTAAATTAATATGTGTAAGTGCCGTGATTTAAATAATGTTGCTCTTTTATATGAAGAAGTTATAGGTTAAGTTAGGTTGGTGTGGTTGCCTAGAAAGATGCACTTAAGCCATTTTTTACCCCATTGTGTTACCACTTGCATGAGAGTGCATGAGGCCATGGTTATGCGTGGGATTCCACAGCCTCTAGGACGATAGATCAGCGCGTTAACAACTGGTCTACCAGAAGCCCCTTATCTGTAGAGAAGGGAGTGAATGCTCGAATGGATATTATTTTGCAGACTAAAAATGTTGTAATGAACTGATTAAGAAAAAAATTGAATACACCCAGTCCAGTATTATGACTTAATGCTTGCGTTTCTTGATTACAATTATTGGTGCTGTAGTATTAGTTTTTCCTTTTTCTTTGAAAAACTTTTGTAGGTAACAAAATCAAAAGTAACAATTTAAAATCATCCTCAGGATAATAGTTTTTGTACTCAGAAGTTAAAATATTTGAAATATTTTAAGAAAACAAGACAATCATCTCTAGTTTAATTTATTTTTATTTTTTATATAAGTCTCTCACGAAGTTAAGTTTTATATAAGTCTCTCACGAAAGCTTTGTGGAAAGTTCTGACTGGAAAAGTGTTTATTTTGGAAAGCCCAAAAACTAAGTAAATATTGGAAGTTTATTTTGCGCCATGATCCTGAATTCTATTCAACTTGACCGGTTTTCTTTTACTGATAGTTACATGTATATACTATACTATATAATATAGTATTTAAGACTGTTTTAGTTTTCTTCGAGCGATAATAAAAATCCCCATGTATGGTGAGCTCTGCCGCGAAAAGAGCTATGCACAGTCGGCTCCAAAACCGGCTTCTTCTGCCCTGGAGTTGGCTCTCGGAGTTACCCAACACTTAAGGTGTCAGTGACAAAGGAAACGTGATCGCGTTCGGTTGCACCTGTTTGCCAGGTATGATCGGAATCGTCTTCGCGGTTATCTGTGAGTGAACCCCGCTTTTGGCGGTTACCTATCCGCCAACTTTTTGCACTGTTGTGCCGTGCGCGTATCCCGGTGTTTTTGCGGATGAGAAGGCAATTGAGTTTGTTTTGTGGAATTTTCTCCCTGCACGTTGCGTTCGACCGCTGGGTGGAATCGAAAGATCATGTAATTTCAGTGATCGTGCACGCCTTCTTCCTACACAGTTAAAGTGCCCGATTCGAGCCCTGTCCGCGGATCTGTGAGGCTGGTTGAATAGTGAAATTGTTGTCGCGCAATTGCGGAATATATCGAAAAATTGATCAGCAGTGCCGGAGAGGTGAACCTCTAGACCTGGAGCACAGGAAGACCTCGAATTTGGATACCTGGCTGGATGCTGTGGCATTGTTATCACGCCGCCGCCAGGCCTAACCTCCTATTCACGGATAAGCCCCCCAGATAGTGATTAAGATCGCTCTCTGAATGGATAAGGAGACCGAGAAGGTGGGATCTGGCGTGTTTGGTGGATCCGTTTTTAAAATGCATGAATCGTCGCCATGTGGCTGAGGTTCTCAAGAATTCCCTTGATTACGACTACACGCGTTTTATGCTAATCACGACATTGTCTTTGGGAAATTATTGTACTGGTAAAGGTCCAAGTTTACGAGTCGATCTTTTCTTATGTTAATCGATGTTCTTTGTCAATTTATAATTCCTACTGCCCAGCCAATGGGAGTCCCCATAAAGCATAACTAGCCCGCGAGGCATTCCGGAGCGGAGGTGAATTAACTGTTAGAATCTTTTCAGGTAGATTTGTATCGACGGTTATAAATAGCTGTTACAAGTAGGCTCAGAGCATTGCATTAGTTCAGGTCCAGACCTTTGGGATCACTCTTCTCCGTCCGAGCGGGCGATTCGTGATGGATCTCTGCGGCAACATCCCGGGACAGGCTGTTAAAACGTATTATGCATTTTTATTGCGCGCAAATTTGAATGTCCATCTTGCGGTGCGCAGCTGTCCGTCTCGACATCGCGAGTAGAGATAATAACCCATTTAAAGAGATCTTCCACAGATCTAAGATAAATTCGAGCGTATGCACTCGTGGATGTCAATGTGCAAGCACTGCCGTGACATTGAATGATGATGCCTCCAAACAACCGGAGGATGGATTGATTATGTGGAGCAGAGATGATTAAAGGCATCAACTTGTTCGCTGTTGCGGCGATCTCGCTGATATCGCAGAACCTGATTCGCTTCATTTGCAATTATTTACACCCACCCATTGGTGTGGACGTGACTTAATTGCGATTATCCGACAGTTCTCAAGTGGGTTATGCTCTCTGATTGTAGGACAAGAGTCATAAATAAGGGCGATAAATAAAAAACGTTACAAAGTACCTCGTAATTCATAGGAATGCCTTTTGTAATGGATTCGGACGGACAGCTTTAGAAATTTATAGGCCTAATCTGCAGTTTATTTGTTTAAACAGGTAGGAAATCGTCTTACATTTAAAGACTGTCTTAAAATTAAAGAAATATTAATGCTGACATAAAGAGTTCTAATAATTTGGATATGTTTTCGTGTCAGTCACATTCAGTTTTTTAATGAATTACGAGTACATAAAGAAAAGTTGTTTAGTCATTAAAGAAATTTTGATCAGTAAAATTCTTGGGCAAACAATTAATGAAGTCAATAAAATAAAAATAAGCCGATTGGCAGAGAAAACCATCTTTTGGAAACTTATAATTCTGTATTGTTACTGTGGTTCTTGGAATTCGAAAAGTTTTCATTTTATTGTAATAAAACCACATACATTGAAGGAGAAAGCCGAAGGTAAATTACATTTCCAAGCAATTACTCCTCTACTTTAATTCTTCTCTTTTTACGTTTTTCTCTTAATATTTAGAATTTTCAGATTAAACCTATCGAGAGTCGAAAATGGATCATTGGATTTTTTCCTTGATTGGTTACATCCATAGATAAAATACATACATAGTTTACATAATTTTAAATTTTGCCTTTTAAGTAATTTGTCTTACATTAAAAGCATTGTTCAAAACATCGATACATTTTCTAAAATTTATATGCTATATTTATTAGCAAACATCTCTTTAAAAAATGCTTTTAAGTTCTAAGTACCCTGAGTAATAGAAATACCTTCTCCAAATATCACAATAAATAACAAAGACTATAGTTGGTATCTAAGATAACATAATTTTATATAAGTATGACTTATATTGGCGTTTAG
Organism: Philonicus albiceps; assembly: GCA_963969385.1. Lineage (NCBI taxonomy): Eukaryota > Metazoa > Arthropoda > Insecta > Diptera > Asilidae > Philonicus > Philonicus albiceps. Next base: position 37,561,475 of record OZ017773.1, read on the forward strand.
AAAGTTTAGTTTAGTTTTTTTCTCGAGCTCGCCCATTTTATGCCAAGATGACCTAGATTCTTTCACCTGCCAACTAACCGAAATAATCACATCCTCCTATGAAAACACCTGTCCGATGAAATCAATGAGAATTACCAAGCACGTACCGTAGTGGAACAGGGAACTTTAAAGGCTGAGAACCCAAGCACGGAGGCTTTATAATAAGACCAAACGTAGAATTGCTGATGAATATGTAATCACCAGATAAAACAAATTTATTTTATTATTGCAGAAATTTATGTTTTGTTATGTGTAAAGTATTTATAAATAAATTTATACTATAGTTAGTTTATGACATAAGAAATTTTGAACAGGTTAGACACATTATAAAATAGCCCAGATAGACAGCAACAATCAGCTTAGATATAAATCACTATTCTATAACAATTTTTGAAAAAAATTACCTTTTTCCCATCCTAAACCTAGCCAATTTTTCTCTACGAACAGAACATCACATACCTAGTTAAGTGCTTCTTCTCAAAACTGATTTTTTAGCTGTTTCTCATAAAATTGGTTTTGCTTATCCACTTACAAAAAGTTTACAACAGGACAATAAAACAACTCCACTAATAAATTGCCCGCAAACCACAAGAGCATTATCCTGAGGTCAAAATTAGCACTCAACGCCGCCAGAGACAATTAGTTTCGTTAAGTCCTAACCATAAAGACTTATAACGAAGGGCTTATTTAACCTTGCTCACCTAAGTTGTTACCAATTTATTGTCTTACTTATGTTTGCTGGGTCAAGGTGGGACTATAAAGCGCTATTTTACTAAGATTTACGATTGCGGTGCGAGTTTCGTCCTAAAGTTCAAAAGTGTTATACTGAATCTTTATGGCATTTGAGGCTTAAATCAATTCCTATGTAAGGGTGAAATTAGCGCTTAAATTTGGGTAACATTGCTGCCCCAGTTTCTGATAAATTTTTCTTTTTGCAATACTTCGAAGTTGCACAATACTTCACTTCAGAGGTAATGTCGGGTTTGGAAAGACTGCAAAAAGCACACGATCACGGAATTCCGAAGAGGCGATTTCACCATTCACCGGCTTCTAATTACCTGCCGTAAGTGAGCAGTTGACATATTCGTACATCACGTACCTGCCAGGCGTCCCCATAAAAAGAATTCTCTCCGCATATCACCTGCCGCGTCTTGACACTTTCTTGTCACCTCTCCCATAGTTAAGGCGGTGTTTCTTTCCATGAAACACTTTCATTGTGTGAATTTTGATTGGGCAATCAAGCAGTCACCGATTGATCGAAGTATAAAATCATTTTCACCGGGTTTCTGTCTATCGTCCTCGTCAAGGTGCTTAATTGGACCTGACGAGGTCGCGACTCACTCGCTTTTTATTGCCGTTTCGGAGGCATGCAAATGAAGCTGTCTAAGGAATTTGAGCTCATTTAGGACCGTTTCCGATTGATTTAGACGCGGCATTTAGACCCGGCAGAACTGCAACGGACAGAATACGCCTCTGCGAAGCAATAAAAATGACTCTAAAAAATCAAAATGTTTCCTTAATTTATGTTAATTTATTTTTAATAGCAATATCTATCAATAAAACTTCGCTAGACGATTCGCTGCTCAGAAGATAGGTCTGATCCCACCGTACTGTAGTCACCTGTAAGGAGGCTTCTTTGCTCGGCAAAGCAGCGGCAGTTTAAACGATGGATTTAAACAGATCCACTGTCTGGCAGGCAATAAATTTTCAGTAGCCTGCTGTTTTACTGCGTCGGTTATTTATATTTTTCCTTAATAAATTGGTCAACCTCGAAACTGCGAACGAGTGTGGCAGTTTGCATTGAATAATATTGTGATAAATTTTCCGAAGGTCATAGAAGCATTTGTTCTAAACACCTTAAGTAGAATTGATTAGATCAGTTCTGATTAAAAAGCTTTACGTCATACCCGGAGTAGCCCAATAAGAACGTTTTCGAAAAAAACATTAATTGTAGTTAAAAAACGAATAGACTCCAAAGGTGAAGGTCCCTATTGACGGGTGGGACATTTTTATATTTTTAAAAACATGCACATATTTCACATACTACAAATTGTTCTTATGATAGCATTCTTAAATATATTTTTTAAGATAAGGTAAAGTAAAAAACGTTGATACTTTCTCTAACTTCGTTAAATTCTAATTTACATAGATGATAGGTGCGAAACGAATTTCCCATCTTCTTTAAGATACTTTTAGTTGACTTTAAAATTTTGATGAAATAGGTCTTCTAAAGCTCTAATTTTAATTAAATACGCTACTTGAATAACGTCACTAATTTCTGGAAACAAATAAGTTCCAAAATCAATACAAACAATTTTTAAGAAGCTTAAAATATTAAGACGGATGGGAGTGAAAAAATCAATGTTTAACTAATAAAATACAAAAAAATGAGTGTCTTTTTTTTAGTGTTCGTTTATTTCAGACTAGTGTGGAACTTAAATATTACTTTAAGCCTTAAAGTTAAATGATTTCTGCCGGTTTATTTATTTTTTGGTCAGAGTCATCTTCCATGGAATGACATAGGTGGAAAAATCGAATATTCATAACACATGTATTTTTATGTATATTACGTAGAAACAGTATTGACATAAATATTACAATAAAATTACAGAGAAAATATAGAAAATATTTTACAACTTTCGATTCATCCATTACGATAGAGCAATTCTGTGTTCAAATTAAGTGTATAGACCTACCAAAAAACGGGATTGATATATTAGCAATATTTATCATGCAAATTTATAGTCATATCACCCCGTATACGTTTTTACTTAGGCCAGTAATAACTTTATTATGTAGGAATTAATTTAAAATTTTAAAAAGTGCAATTCCTCTCAATAACGACTTTTAGAATTATTTTATAAATGATTTGTTTTTGGAATATACAACAATCGAAATACATGAGTTTTAAAAGTCACTGATTTTGAATGCATTAACAATATGATAAGATCGCAAATGTTCAAGTGGAACTAAAAAAACATAGAATATAAAAAGTGGTTTTTAGGCTCGGTATCACCCACCCAGAATGACCGCTGAGGGTTAAATTTAGAAATATAATTATTTGGATATTCTTTCATCAATGATCAATTTGAATGTTTAATATAAAAAACAAAATTTAACTGTCTTATGTAGAATTATAACATCATTGGAAAATGTGGACATTTTAATAAGTACAATTTATCTATTCAAATCTTACATGCAATGTGTGTTTCTATGGGACCTTATAAGGAATGTAAAGTAGCATTGTTTTCGTTCAACGATATTGAAAAGTATAAATACAAATCTACCAATTCCAAAAGGGAGAGAACTCTTTTAACTCCAATAAAGAAATTACTAAGAAACTGTCAATGAATAACCATTGTAAGGACACCACCGTGCCTAAGCCCTGTCTTCGCCCAACGAACGACTCATGTTATCCCTACAGTCGACAATTCATGCATTTTTAAAAAGGCGCGTCCGCCAGTCGCGCAAGATCAACGTCGACTAATTATAGATTGCACCGCAGATACGAGGCGAATCAAGGACACACTAAAAGCGGCCGATAAAGAGCAAAATGTCATCGAATGAACCGGTTATTCCGCGCACTGCAAATTTGTTAGCATGCAAACAATGGTGGCGCGTATGCTTCTTATACGGCGATCAACAGAAATACTATCGACAGGTCTACAGCAAGGCGGCCGCGCAGCGCTTAGCATTGTCTGCGCAGCATAATCGCGGCGGCCCCGCTGCAAAAACATCACCCGATGGCGCAAGTAGTCCACCTTTGTTCCCGCTCAGGCAGAATTCATCGCAGAGGAGGAGCAAAAAATTGCTGCGGTCGCCGCGAAATAACGACCTCAGCAAATGCGAACCGATTTCTAATGACGCTAAGGTCACGGTTCTTGATGATCCGTTTCTGTTCGGGGTGGATGACGCGGATCATCTCGCCCACCCACTCCCACGGTACGATGTGTCCGATCCGAGTCTGGGTGATGATTGTCAAGGTGCTAATGCACGGATAGGTGAGATACAACAAGGTGCAGGCGGCGCGAAAAGTGCAAGTGATGTCGTCGTTAGTGACGGTGACTTGCAAATCAGTGAAAGTGATCTACAGTTTCTCAATGTGAGTCGGACCCGTCGTTCAGTCTTCTGCAAAAACACCGACACTGCCAACGCCAGCTTCACCTTTAGCGAAATGGATCCCGAGCTGGACCCCAGGAACTGCGAGGGTATACCGCTGGACCTCGAGAACGAGTAAGTATAAAATTTTGTCGTATTTTTGCCCGTTTTGATTCGCGGTTGATAGACTGATAAACCGCCTGAAATCAGCCAGCCTAATGACTCGTTCCCGAGTGAATGCCCCAGCACAAAGGAGGGCAATCAAAACGCATCTCAACCGAATGACCAGCACCACATCCTGCCGCGGTCTATGAAAATTCTACGCGGTGATTCCGTAACTCGATCCTTTCTTTTCTTCGCGCTGACCAGACACCTTAACTCCCAATAAACGCAGTATGATGGCCACCGCGCATTCTCCAGAGGTTTTGTTTGGTTAGACATAAAACGCCTGGCCATGGTCACGGAACGTGAAAGCATTCACAATGTAGCAATTTTTTATAAAGATATCCTGTTGCTTTTTAGGCGATTGCAATTTAATACCTCAGACAGATTTATTTACATTAAGTGCATTTTTAAAAAACGAACAACCAAATTGATACCATCACTTTTAGAAACATTTGAATTTCTTAATTACTTTTAATAGTTTTATAGTATTATAATTAGAATTAAAAATAATCTTAAAGCTTGAATTTCTAGTTTTAAAACTTGAACTATCATATCGGAGAAAGCGATGCGAAATTAAAAACAAAAACACGCACTCATTGTAAACAATAATTTAAAAATTCCAATTAAATTAGTCTAAAATTATAAATTTCAAAGTAATACAATAACTATGCAGCCGTATTAATTAAGGCATAGTGTATATAAATTATATTATTCTATAAGAACTTATGTTGTATTTAAATAAAAACGTATTGAAACAATAAGTTTAAATAGAATTTAAAGGTTTATTCCTGAGTTATAAAGAACTGAAGAAGTTAATTAACCAGCGATTGCTTCATAACTTTTAACATTTAAACTGTTTATGTCGTTATTTAAGGCAAGCCAACTATTAATCAAAGTACCGAAGGGTTTGATAATTTTACATATAAAATACGCACATTATCAACTAATGATTACAGGAAGTCGGCACGAGGTACAAGTATCAGATTTATAGCTTAGATATTCAGATTTAGTGGCATTTAATAATCCTGTTTCTGTACGCATAATCTAGCAAAATAACCGTTAAGTCTACCGACAAATTATACGCCTTAAGATGGTAGAAAAAAGTAGAGTGGAATTTTATCTAATTAAATATTTGATTAAGGTTTTTTAGTCGAAATTATTAATAAAATGAAATTAGAAGAATTCTAAAGGACCCACAATCAATGAAAATGAGCAAGAAATATAACTAAACCTTTAGAATCTTTAAATTGTTATTATTATAATTAAAGCAAATTATTATTATTATATAACAAGCAGACAAATGTTAATATAAATTTAAATGTTATATGTGAATTTTCTCGAAGAAGATTTTTGGATAAATACGTAAAGAACTACGACAACCTTAAAATCCTACCGAACAGAACTTTTTTAAATTATTAGATTATTTTCAAGTAAACGTTTCCACGAAATGAGTTTATAATATACAGTGCTGCCAGATATTTGAGGACCAAACGTTGTTATCGTTTAAATTAATACACGAATTAAAACAAAATTTTATAACAGACAAAGATTTCATGTACACTCGTTGTTACCATCCCTGTTCTCCTTATCAACTAGTGATGGAATAATAAGCTAAGGAATAAAATATATGCCCAAAATCAACGTTTGGTCCTAAAATTTCCGGCAGCACTGTATGAAAAAAATATTCCTTATAAACCTTGTAGAGATCAGACGACAACTTCTGCGGATGATTTTGAAAGTCATGGGTTCCAAGGTAATAGGTTCCAATGTTGTCTTTTAGCTAATGGTAATGTAAGCAAAGTAATTTTTAAATTACTGAAATTTTTACCTTCAATTTCGTTGTATTGTACTCAAATTAGCAACGACCATACATGCATACACAGCTTTTATTTTTTATAAAGCTGATTCTATAAATTTCAACACAAAATAAAGAAATATAATAACCGGTTCGTTATTATTTCTTTGGCAAATTTACACAATTTTATCCACCTTTTATGTGTCGCTCTTTATAAATCTTAATTTTCGAATAAATTAAGAAATCACTTAACCAGTTCACATTAATTTACTTATCATGCCTGTGCACTGGCTTAATTTCGAAAGATTTGTTTACTTAACGTCGTTATGAAATCTTTATTGCATTCGACCCGAAGAAATTAAGATTGCAGAGTGCATGAGATCGTATTACCTGCAAATTCGTGGAAATTCGAGCAATTTGTCGAAAGACACCTTAATAAAAACAGAAAATCCCAAGGGTTCGCTGCAAAGAGTGTAGTCTTCAGAATCTCCGGGGATGGATAAAAAACCATCTGACCATTGACCATAATTAGTGGAATAATGAAAGAAAAATAACCCCACAGACAGAGGTATGCTGACTACTCTCGGAGCTAATGATCTCATTTCGTGCGTGCTAAGGGAAAAAGTTCCTTTGGGAGGAGACCGATAAAAAATGCGACCAAGCAGCCGCGGCAACGTGTGTACTAAGGGCAGATGAAAGACGGTTGCTCTTGCTCCAGGTTAGGGCTAGACATCGCAGCTAAATGACCAGCAGCAACAAAGGAAGAAGAAGTAGCAATCGCCACTTCTGCGGCAAATACAGCCAATTACCCCCGTAGAACGCGGGGGAGCGGAAATCCATTTATAAGATGATGGGCTCACCTGAGCGCCTCGGGGGAGAAGCGTCTCAAGGTTTTCGCGCGGAATCGTTTCACGGAACCACAGTGGGTTATACAACGACATCGTCGCTCCGGTTGATCGGAGTTTGGTGATCTTGCCGCGATCGGGGAGACACCGGGAAGCGCGCATTTTAATTAAAACAGAACAACTTGTCCTACAGTTGGCATATCGGAGGGATTCCTCGTCTTCCAGAGGTGACACCCTGGAATTGCAAAACATGCCCAACTTTGATTTAGACGAAAGGTGCACTGCCAGGAACTGTTGTGCAGCGAACATAAATCATTGCTGTCGCAAGGCCCCGTGTAAACACGGCCTTATTTGGTGCAAGAAGTGCCAGTGCAACATGCTGGTAGAACATAGTTCCTCGACGATCGCCACCAGATTCATTCAGCTCGATTAGTTTTTTGCGCGAATTGCAGTGAGGTGCATAGGGCTCGTTTTTACTATTCGCTGGGAGCGATTATGCTGCGGCCTTCCTATGCTGCTCCTCGTCAGTGGCCAGGTGAGGAGATGCCTGATATATTGCCCCCTAGTCTTGTTCAATTATGCTCGGCAGCTTGCCTCCTGGCATGGCCGCGAAGATGCCGTGCTGCGATAGTCGAGCAATAAATTCCCTGGGGTAGAAAGAACCAAGAGCCTTTTCCTTTACTACTTTAGCTAAATCCGACCAGCCCAATGAATTAACACGAAATTATTAGCCGGCAATAGCCCTGCAAATTTTCAAATTACGAAGCAATCGACAGGCGATTCGTCGAAATCGGCGATTGCATTTGTTGCTTGTTAATACCAGCAAATGTTTATGCGATTAGATATAGTCGCGCTTAAATGTACCTGCGATGCCAAATTTGTTCTTAAGATGCCTCATTAAACATGCTAGCCACAATCCTGAAGCGGTTTAGCTAATTTTGCATTTCGCCTTCGGGTTACTAAGAGCAATAAGTTTTCGAAAACATCTTGTAACTGCCATGTCTCAAAATCGCGTCTGAGTCGTGCACCTCCAAATCTGCTGGTAATCCCACTCGAGCACGATCGTTTGCGGATCCTTATAAACAAGTTGTCAAAGTCTTTACGATCTTGTCCGCAGTAATGATCCTCTAACTATCTAAAGATTATCCCAATGGTCAATTTTTAGCGTATTTCTCGGCCAGCAAACCATTGCTGAGGTGGAACCGGTTTGTAGGCTACTCGCGTGGTCAGTTGACGATGCCCCGCTTTTTCGTTTATTTTGCATTCAATTTTTTTATTTTCTTGCTTTTTATTTTTGCTCCTCCCTTACAGCGGTTTTTTACCATTTTAAATGTTCAACCAATTACTACTCTGTGAAGATCGCGGGGGAATTTCTCTTTTGCTCTCTTGTAAGAAATTACTAAGTTCGTGTCGCTTGCATTTATGTGTTTATACAGTCGGTGCCCTTTTTTGATTTCTCCAGAAAAATGATAAGAAAAACGTTTTTCTTAAGTTATTAAACCGCTTTAGTTTTCAGAAAGTTAAACTTGTTATCAAAGAATACGATTACTTCGGTTATATGAAAGGTCGATTGAATGTCTTATCAAAAATCGTAATGCTGTATTTCAGATTCAATTCTTCTAATAACTCGTCCTTTAATAAATTTTTAATCCTTTCTTTTTTTATTTTTAAGCCAAATACATATTCAGAAGGTAAAACAACTAGTGGTCTAACTTAAATTAAAATAATAAGCATAGCCTCTAAAGAATTGTTCTTTTATCTGGCATTTTAATTTATTTGAATAGTTTCTATTTTTTTTCAAAAATTTTAAATTTTGTTTAAATCAAAATTGAAGTTCTATTCACTTAGAACCTACTAAAATTTTCTAAAGAATTTACGTAGTACCATATTCAAAAAAAAAATCCCTACAAAATTATTAACTCGGAGAGGACAGAAAGTTAGTTAAATCACGATTTTAAGTGGGTACTTTTTTCCTGTTCTTAGTTAACAACCTGCCAAAGAGTTTTACTCTATTTACTATAAAGCAAAAAAGGAAATGTGCATATAACTAGAATAAGAAATATACTTTTTCAGATAGTTTATTCCTGAAAGTGAAGGTTGTCTGCATTTATTTAGTGTACTAACTAGCTTTTATTATCCATCCTTCCTCCTGTTAAAAAGTCTTGATTTATCTCTGAATACTTTATAAAAAGTTTTACCGAATTACGAGAGCAATAAGATTTATTCTACCTATTTTATTTCTGACCGTAATACCATTCTATAGTAAAATATAACTGAAATTTTAGCCACGCTTTTTCCTATAAATTGTTAAAATGTGCGATCTATTTTCAAAAACACAGAAACGTCTACTAAATTTCTTCTCCCACGATTTGAATCAGTAGAGACAATTAGTTGTATTTCTTTTATGAAAATTAGGCGAAACTGAACACTTCAAATGCAATTAGCATAACAGCACCAAAAATTACTTTATAATGGAACAATCGCCCTGAATATCATGACGAATAATTAGAGTTTGTAGTGGAATACTTCTGTTTCCCATCAATTACCTGCCGAAGAACAACTTTCCAAAAGCAATGAAACCTCTCAATGACTTCAACTTCCTTAGGAACTATGAAAAAAGACAATGAAGCTAGCTTCACACCTGCGGGAACGGGGAGTCAATTAAAGTGATCTAGTGTTTGCAGGAGTGGTCGAGTCGAAACAGCTGCTGCTGTTGTTTTCTACAACCAAAATCAAGAAAACTGGGTAAAGTGAAACGGTTTGCTTTAAGAAGTCCCTCAAGATTTGTTTAATTTTTAGCTATACTTCCTGCTGGTTCGAAGCAGGTTCCCTAGGCATCTAGGGCATGTTATTAACGCGTTATTTCCAGGAATTACGAGCTCAAAGACAATTTTCCATCCCTTTGAGGACAAAAGCCGAAGGGAGTCGGGGGTATGGCTGAGGGCAAGGGCAAGGGCAAAGCAGTTGTTCGAGTTCGTAATGCGGCAATGACTCTCTCGAGCCAAATTCCGAGACACCGCTTTATGAGCCACCTGTCGCAAGAAGGCGTTCCTTCTTCTTGCAGGCGCCTTCCGACTTTCTTCCGGCGAGGCCGTCGTGTGTCGTCCACCGGTCGACTGCCTTTTACGTGAGCCAGCTCCTCAGGAATTCGACTGTAAGGGAAGAAACTGCAGGCAACAGCCGCGCCAGGTGAATAAGTGAAAAACAAGTGCAAATGGTTTCAAACTTTGTTTTTCTGTGGCCCTTAGTCACGGAGCTAACCGACAATTAAGCACTCCGCGGCAGAAGTGCTCCAGACGAAGGTTGCGTGGAAAGCCTTCCAAATCGAAATTTGATTGATGACCGCATCGGGGTTTTCATCTCTTTTTTAGTCGTCGACGCGCGGCTACCATTAGATTTTGGAATCCGCTCGACGGGCCGAACCTTGCGATAGTAGCCGCCGCGATAAGCCCACATTAACCACGCCAAATAAATTCACTGCGGCAGAAGGCGGTGATTAATTTACCCGGGGGTACACCGCAGGCCCGGTCATTCGTTTTGAAATCTGTCTGCCGGGATGTAATATCCAACGCCGCAATCTCTGCCAGATACGCGGCTGAAATCGCGCAATTTTTTACGGGAGCTCCACCTCGCCGCGGATTACCGATGTTGATTTGGAAAGCGAGGGGCAGGCCCGCGCAAGAAAACCGAGTGTCTTACAAGAAACTGCGTAATGACTAAAAAATGATTTTAGCCGGAGGACAGAATCATGCGGCAAAGTACGAGAACGTGGGGTCTAAGGCCAGCACAGAGGTTCACTAATTGAACGGCTGTTAACCTGGTAATGATTTTTCGTGTGCTTTGTTTGCTTATGGCAGCCTTTCTTCATTTTCGAAAGGCGCAATCAACAACATTCCTCAATTTTTGTTAAAAAACCTTTTTTTTCCACAAAGGCAGCGGTTATAACTTAAAATTATATCTAATATTTATCCTTGGTATTTACAGAGCTAATTTAAAAAAAACGCTAGTTAAGAAATTATTTCAACATACACATGTCGATTAAACCTATCATAGATTTCTATAATCGATACTTTAACCAATTTAGTTTAGTTTTGCGCAAAAATTAATTAAATATACATTTCTAATTTTTAGTTCAGTCTAAACATCTTCCTCCGTTTTTCAATGAAAACGAGAAAGTATACACAAGTACACTTCAATCAATTTCTAATTTAGGTCGTGTGCCAATTCATAATAAAACTGAATTTCATGGAGGATGTGAATGAAAAAGTAACAACTGAATTTTGTACAGTTTACCGATCTTTTCTTAAATTCGTTTTTTATATTATTATTATTATTAGGTCTAGAGCCCTAATGAATTACTCGGAGTATTCAGGTACTTTAATGTTTGAGTACTATGGCGTGCATCCCAATTTTTGTTACTTTTAGGCGATCCTTATTTTAGAAAGGCTAAAGCCTAAGGGCTTTCCAAAAAGTCGTCCAAACACTTGTGATCAAAAAAACTTTTTTTTACTTATTAAAAATATTTAAACAATACAATTAATATTGCTGACGATTGCTTATCAGTTCGTTGTTTAAGAAAATATTTGTTTTACTAAACTAAACTAAATACGATGGTATTAATTAATGGTGCCGAATTTTCATCAATTGCTGAGTTTTCTAACTCCATCCAAGCGAATTGTTTATAAAGGAAATAATAATAATAAATAAAAAAGTAAACTTGGTACTGCATAAAGCTGTTAGCATCATTATAGGGTTTTTTCGTTTTTTTTTTTATTATATTGCCTTCCAAAAACAAGTATTATTAATGCAATTTGTACAAAATCTTATTTTAAGTCATTTTAATGAATATGTCGAGTATACGCAATAACTAACTCTTAATACCTTTCTTTTTTTTTAGGCATAGTTTAATTTTACAAAGTATGCTTTTTTAAGTGTTATTATTATTTTACTACACAGAAAAAGAGAGTATGTGAAATTGTGGAAAACTAGCCAGCAAACTTTTCATGATTTTCACTCATACAAACAAATTTATTATTTTAGTGAAACCGAGTTCTATGATATTTCGAAATAACTCTTTTAGAAAAATGAAGAATGAATGAAAACATTATTTTCCTAATTTTATTTTATAATCTTAAAAATCTTAAGAATCGATCCCGCAACCCCTGCTGTCTGCTGGATTGTCGTCAACGTATCGTGTTACTAAAATATTGGGACTAAAATATTTTATTATGAAAACTCATGGAAAAAACTTGTTTGAATATCAAAAACTTATTAATCAAAGTAATTTTCAATTATATAAATGTAACAAAGAAATGAAATATTTAATAAATTCGAGGCAAAAGCAGACTATTCTATGATTTAAGAAATGTAGTTTTCCTGTTCAGTCGATTTTGTTTCACGGTTAGAGGTAGTTTTACATTCATTTAAATCAGAAGTATAATTTACAGTAGCAACTTACATTAAAAACAGCCACTTAAATTACTGAACTACTGAAATTGAATTAACATCTCAATTGGCTGTTACTGGTTATTAATTTAACGTGAAATTCAATTACTGTGCTAAGGGGTCTCCATTCAAATCCAATGCCCACGCCATGGCTTTTACAATTATTAAATATATGCACCATCGTGGAATGGTCGGAAGTGCAAGATCAAAATATTTTACTGAGTTAATTCACGTTTACAATTTACATAGGAAATTTATGATTCTATGGTAGAATTGAATCATTTTGTAAATAAGCCGATAAACTCCAAGTATCTGAACAAGCTTCTGGACCTAAAGTCGCCTACGTAATACATTAAACACCTCGTCATTTTTGAGACCCCATTCCACTCAGGAATGCATTAAACTTAGGTGACCGAGAGCTGGTTAGCGCAATAAAGATAGTCTCGCGGTAATGCAATCTCCGCAGGTTCAGATCCTCGAGAATATCTCGCCCTTGTATGCCGGTTAGGCTAGAATAGGAGCTTTCCAACGACTAAAATAATCATCATAAAATATAATTTATTATCAAGTCGCTGTATTAAGCCTTAGCCAATAGTGCGATTAAATCGCAGCTTCGGCTCCTCTTCACTACCTTGGTCGAAGTGCAACGCCGCGGTATTCACCTGTATTTCAGCGCACACAATCCGCGCTCCGACCACGGAAGAAGGTATCTTCAGAGAATCTTCTTTAGGCCAGGGAAATTGATAGCTCTTTGCCCACCGTTACCACTGTTTTGAATTTAGATGACTTTGCCTTGTTGGATGTCAAGAATCGGAGGAGAAATTGCTCAGAGGTGAGGAGTTAGCTAGCAACATTTGTATCCAGGCTGTATCCAGACGTCGACTTGTGCAACATATGCGATCACTTATTTATGGGACGCATGAATATTTATTTGGCGTTCATGTACGTTTTGAATGACAAACAGTTGAAGTTATTGCGTATCCCATCATTTGAACAGATTGCGGCCTGTACGCCCAGTCATTGCAATATTTCTGAATAAAAGTCAGATTTCAATTCAAATCATATTCATTAGACAGCGCCGGAGTGCATGTCTTATCGACAGAACTCCATAAATATAAATATCAATAAATTGCAATAAAATTTCACACTAATTGCACTAGGTGCATCCAATCACCTTCTGAATTTATTGCCTCGATGGTACCGCATAAAAGATACAAATACAATGTCGCATCGAAAATACTTGTATGGCCCTTAATTGCCAATTTAAAATCAGCCACTGTTCAGATGAGCATCGGTTACACATTGTGCCCAATAACGAATTGATTTGTAATTTAAAAAAAAAAAATCATTATTCCACCCTTTACAAAACTCGGAAATAATGCCGCCAGCAGTATCAACCCAACGCCCACACTAACCTTAAAGCCATGCCTACAGCTTAAAAAAAAAAAACAAAAAACGCAATAACGGCCACTGAGGGCGCAAATTAACCAAATAAACCAGGAAAAGTAGCGCAACTTGTGTGTGCAATCAAAACAAAAAATTTGCATATCGGCCAGAATATCAAAATGGCACAGGTATTTTGTCGACAGTGCGGGCATATATCCCTTCGTCCCAGCCGGAAGGGCTTGCCACGGATGCGAACTGCACCGAACCGAGAGATAACCAAAAACCGAAATTGTTTTTGGGTCGGTGGTCATCAAACGCATAGCTGACAAAACCAACTGACAAAATTGAATTAATTTACATAAAAGCGACCACCCAAAGGGTTGTGGGTGTTTTTCGAACGTTAAACGAAGGCTGCGGTCGTGTTAACGACGCAAACGCGAATTTATAATATTTAATTAGCGAAATACTGAACTGCAACTCAAGGGCCGCACTAGAAAGGGAATGTGTTTTTGTGGTTCTGAATGATACTTATTTTTAATTTTTTTTTTCTTAAATCAATTTTTGAGGTATTGGTGTGTTCTGAATACATAGCAAAGTTCTTGGGCATTCTAAAGGCAGCGAACTTCTTTCTTCGCTTAAATAGATAAAGGGATTTGTTAATTTTTCTATGTATCATTGTATCATTGTATTGTTCATCCCCCAAATTTAGCTATTATAATCTTTGCAATCTGAAAATCTAAAGAGACTATGCAGTCGTATTTAATTAAGACGGAAATTTATCGAAAATCAAAATGGGTCCAAGTCTCCAGTGTCTGCACTTTTCTAGAAAATTCACAAACATCACAAGCTTATACTTAAAGTTAGAAAATTGTATGATGATGATTAAGATTTAAGACTACTTTGAAATTTAAGTTTTAAAAATAGTTATAGTCATCGGTCATTCAAAAATTCTATAATAACAACAAGCTAAGTTCTAGCAATTTAAAGTCAATCAAAATCTTCGTTTATAATACTCGTATGCGTAGAACTGATACTTAGTTTTACAAATATCCCTTCTATAGAGTCCCTGATTATATGAAATGTTAAAACAGTTTAATTAAATTTTAAAATTATACCTATAATTTTTAAAATTTGTGGTTGAGGTTGTTTAAATGCTTATTATTCATTAACAACTGTTCTATAATATATGGGCAACGATTTAAAATATTTATTCATTATGCAAATGCCCGACGAAATGTATGTGATGGATATTTTTCCTAGCATAGACTTAATAATTGCAATTCTTTCCTCTTAGAACATCTAACACTTAACTTTAATTAGCATGATGGTGGAATGTGAAATTTAGTCATGTAGCGGGATGATGCGCCATCATTTCCCACGCATTTGATAAGTGCATGCATCTGTCTAGCTGCTAAATAGTCACTTAACTGAAAACTAATAAGATGCACGCATCTCACGTATTGCATCAACTTGGTTAAAGGTGAAACGAAGACATATAAAATAAAGTAAAAAAACATTCTTTCCAAATCCCTGCTTTATCTGAATAACGTTAATGGAAAATTACGAATACTAATATTTTTTCTTTATTAACCTTTTTTAACATAACTACCGCTTTCTAACTACTATGTGAATTAGAAGCGAATTCAAACAGGTTTACGCAAATGTAATGTATAAAAACAAACGATCGAATAGTGCGTAATAACCACATTAACCGGTGACACTGCAATCAGCAGAACGAGAACTAAAATAAACATTTCCTTGTTTTAATCTTAATTCTCGCAATTGCCGTTAAGAAAAGTACATTATTGTTATCCTCTTTGGCAGAACGGCAGATATTAACCATATTTTATTAATGTGACAGTATTGATTGAAACGAGTTGCACCATGCACGGGGTAAATTTATTAACAATTTCAATTAATTTACTTTTATTTTATGATATGTTATCTTTAAGACATGTGTATCATATATTTTGATGCATTTAATTTGTAGCTGCATTCATAATTTTCAATTAATCTGGCAATTAGTTAAACATTCATACATAGGGTATTAAGAAATATCTTAATAAAGTATGATTCTATTCAAAAGGGCTCAATTCAATCATTCATTTTTCAGTTTGGTTTAATAAAGAAACAAGATATTATTTAAGTACACCATAATAATACAAAATACCAATTATGCTTATCTATACTCATTAGGATATAACAAAAGGCCTATGATTGGTCCAAACTTGTTCCAAGTTTGGCTTCGAAGCATGGTTAAAGTCTGGAAAAATATTGGAACGATAAATTCATTCCAGACCTGGCAACAAAAATTGGCCCAGGACTGATTTTGAATCTTTCCCTGAAGTTAATACGTAAACTAGGCTCAATGCTAAAAGGTACAGAAATATGGCTCAAGTATTATCTAAGAAGAAGAATTGAGAGCGCTAATTAATTTACAATTTACAATTTATTTATTTCGCTTAATACAAGCTACGAGAAAAGGAAAACAAGCTTAAATTACGTTAATAAATATAAATGTAAAAACTAAGCTTAAAAACTATCACTAAAACTAAAAAAAAATAGGAAATAGGATATCGGGAATACGACAAGACCGGGATGAAACGAGAATGAAAACAAGGGAAGAGGAAAGAACAGGGAAAAGGGCTAATAGCCAATAGAGTGCGGAGTAAAAAGTAAAACTTGATTTTTGAGACTTAACTCAGGATAAAACATAGACTAGAAAACCTGCAGAATGGGTATTCATGGCTCAGTTAAAGCTTAGCCAAGGCTATTAGCATGTTCCCGCCGAAATGTATCACTAGTGGCACATAGAGGACTGTCCCATCGTATCATTGTACCATAGGTGGTACATACACAACAGGAGGAGAACGATTTTTAAGAATCAAAATATTGAATATTAGCGCTCTTACTCCCAAGTTGATCGCTGCAGGTTTATCACTGAGAGTATTTATTTTTCTAAATTCAAAGGAAGGAGCGCTGGTTAAAGCGAATGAGTGATAAGCGATTACATTCACAACAACGCCGGCAAATGGAAAAGAATATGAATTAGAGAGCCATCAGATGCCGCGAAATACAAATAAAGCCGTCGGCGGGAACGTGTTAATCAAGTAACGATTTTCAAACCTTGGTTCAGCCTAGACCAGTCTAGAAAAGCCAACACTTGGTACCCCGGCATAAGGTCAAGCTTAACTCTAATAAATGTTTGCTTTATGGAGATTTTTATTATACATATCCATTAGAATTCGTGATTTTTAAAATTGCTTATTATTTAGGATGTTCGTTATCAGGAAATTCAACTTTACTCTATGCAGAAATATAATAAATTATTTGTCTTAAAAGAACCTAAAAATTTCCCATGTCTCATTCATCTTTTAACTTATTTATTTGTACAAAACAAAAATGTTCTCACAACCGGTAAGCAGATCAAAAGAATTTTCGTTCTCTCACATTCTTTGATATGTTGTTTAGTGTCAACAAGCACGAGATTTTGTTTCTAATCTGTGAGCCTAATGAACTTTTGCTTAAAATAAATCTTACTCAAAGAAAAACGGGAATTTTCAGTACAACAAATGTGTCGTATCAAAAGTTATAAATTGCACAAAACCCGCTGGATGAGAAGCCTCTCATGATGACTTCGTTAATTACTCCACGAAAACACGCACCTGAACGGCACAAGGAAATATTTCCCAGGTGAAAAAAAAATTCCCGATATAATCTTCTCGCATAGTTCGAGCAATTACAACCTGACAGCGATGGCATTTGTAAAGACATCGAGTCGTCGCCCCAACGCGAACAATTAAAAGGTGAGCATAGCACCTGAAAGGCTCTTTTCGTTGCGATTGATTGATGATGTCCCCGGTGACATCTCGCTCGCATTGTGCAGCCGCCTAAATGAAGATCCCTCCGCTCGCAGCCTCATTAAAAACGCTACGGCAAAGCCGATAATTGCGCCTTATTCTACGCTCAAGTAAATTCCCATGTACGCCTCATTTGAGGGGCCGTCATGCCCCAATCCATTGATGGAATTCCAAAAAGGCTCCCAGTAATTCGCAAGCTAGCCGCGAGTAGATTTCATTAATTAATGCATCATCGCAACAGGGCGACCAAGAACGAGTTCGATCGGAAATGAGCGCAAAAGGAAAACATAGAATTAATCGTAATTATTAAATTGAACAGTAAGTTAATTGTAACTTATGACATTATAACTGTACTCTGCAATATCCACTCGGTCAGACGGCGGGCTGGTCATTAGGCTGGAGGCCAATTCCAGGCCAGGCCAGGCCAGGCCAGCTTACATTTCACTCCTAATTGGAGCGAATGCTCTCGATGACGGTTTCGTAGAAAGAAGAAATTTCCCTGCATAATTGGATCATAAAATGCATCTAAATCACGCTGCGAACATTTTTATCCCCGTATAATTAAGAGTTCCAGTTTTACAACCGACCGAACTCGCGGATTCATTACGATGTCAACTATGTAGGTTACACTCTTTACTACAAATTTAATCGAGCACCGCAGGGCAATCAACGCAACACCACAACCATTTGTGCAATTACGACGGCGGCGGATATTTAAAACACAGAATTTATTTAATGATTAGAACTACGAACTACTCTTCGCTCATTTGTGGCTTTATAAATTGCGAGAAATATAAATTAAAACTGTCGAAACATTTGTAGAAATCCACTCGTTTTCCTTTTTACTGCACCATCATTAAATATTTCTAAGACTAGTATCGCCTTCACATTTAAGTTATAAGTTACGTTGTAATCTCTCGATAAAGTGTATATCATAGAACATCTTATATATATGGTAAATTAAGTAGTTTCAGCTAATTCCAATATAATATTTTTTTTTTCTGAATGAATTGCTTTTCCTAACGCACAGGAGGTAAAACTTTAAATTTAAAAATGACTAAACTTCAATACCTAGTAAATGTTTAATACTCAATTTTTAATATGACACTTGTTTTCTTTATTCAACATTTTGGCAAATAGCTTTAACGTAACAACACTTTTTTAAAGAAATGTAAGATCACCTTAAGCGCTCAACAACTTCCGAGCTTCCTTAGGTCGGGTTCGATTGAAAAATGTCGCAAAGTCAAAAGTCATCAAACTGAGATAGTTTAATATAGAAAATTCGTTTTGAAGTAATTCGCCTTATATTCAAAGTTAAATAGTTTTAAGTCACATCATCCGATGGGTGACAATCAACTATTTAAAAAGTACGAGATCTGTTCAGTATCGCGAATTTTGAATTTCCGCGGGCAACATATATTCGATTTTCGATTTTTTATGGCGTTATGTTGGTACTCATGTCCCTCACATATGCTGACAAGCTTTTACTAATAAAAGTAAATATTTTTTGTCGGTAAGATACTCAGAAAGACGGATATCAGTTTGAAAAATTTAATTGATTACTACCGACTGAAATCTGAGTCTCATACATTATCATTATCAAAATCAAAATTATTCGTTTTTGCTTTTGTAGGCGTTAAAATTGCTGAGGTTTCATGATTGAGAGATTCTTGTTCTCTTGCCAGGAGTTCAAAAAGTAGGGCTATCGGCAATGGCTTGTACGGTTGGTAGTCAGTCCCAAATAAACGCCTCAACAAACTAGATCGCGATTGTTTTTTCTACTCCGCTCCCTCGCCCAGCTCTACACTTTAATTATGTTTTATGTGATGATGATTTTATAATTTTATAGAAACAGTCAAATATAATTTTAATTTACTAACTATTCTGAAAAAAAGGTCTACACCTGTATGGTATAATAGTTTTTATTGCAGGAATTAACCATACTCAAGCATGCAAAAATCGTACAATCCTCGTTTTAAAAAAAAACAAAAAATAGGTACATACATACCTGTTTGTGGTGGAAGAATTAAACGTAATCGAAACGATTCTAATTACTTGCACGCAATTAAATTGTAAGTACAGTAAAAGCAGTTGCGAATCGTAACTAACATAATAATTGTCTTCCAACAACTTAAGGTACCCGCTAGGCCGGCTTTTAGCCGATTAACACTGCCGGAAGTTGTTACAGTCGCATGTTTGTCCATTTGACTGTTATGTTCTCATAAAACAAAATGTTGATCACGGTTTCCACGTTTGCCATAAATGCTAATTTCAATCATTTCGCTATCAAAAGAGCTCACCAGCCGTCTATGTAAGGCACGGACTAGGTGCTTGCGTTTGATTCGCGGGCCACTCATAAATAAATCATCGGGAGCAATTATGCCAAATGCACGACGTGTTAGAAAACACGGTCACAATGAATTGGAATTGTTTGCCCCGAGTGGTCGGTAGTCGGCTTATTGAAAAGTCTGGCAATGGCCGCTCGGCTCGGTCCTATAACTCTAAATTTCCCATTATGCATGCGTCGTAAACCGATCATAAACGCGGAATCCTTCCAAGATTTTATTTGTTCCCTGCGCGAATTCGCTGCGAGCCAGTTCTCATTTTCTGAGATTTTCCATTTGCGACGTGCAGTTTCTTCCGTCCGTCCAACCAAGTCCAAGACGACGGAGTTCTGAGTCCCACTCCCCGGGTAATCTACTTCTAGACCCGATGCAAGGCAGACGTTTCCTGATTTTTTACCCTCCTCTTCTTATGCACGTGCTCGCCTTTAAGGCGCGTGATTGCCCACCAATGATTACGTTTATTTGTGGCAATAAACTTTTTTCAAGGTGCACTTGCGACCGGCCCTGGAGAGTTATTGCGGTGCTCCGGCACAAATAGATGACATGCCACCATCAGCGGCGCTCCGCTGGCCATCCAGAACTGGACTCCTTGCGGGTCCGAGAAAGATGAATGCGCCGATTCAGTTAATATCTTTCTTCGAAGGAAATCCACTCCAAAGCGATCTGCCCACGACCGGAATTCTTTTCAGATATGCGGGCCACAAAGTTCAATTAAGGTCCTTTGATTCCCGGCGGCCGCAGGAATTTCCAGGACAGGAACACAAAAGATTCCTCGCCGAAACATCATTAACCTCATAATGGATCTTACTAAGGCTCGCGAGTGTCTAAGTGAATTCCTGCGGCCATGGACAGTAGCTAATGCATTTTGGCATCAATCAATCACAGAGTGACTCATCAGATTTTCTAACGAGGAATTTAATGAATTCCGGTAGAAAATATCTAATTAAGCGGCCAGCAGGAAACCTGGCGAGTAAATTGAAGCGAAATTACGCCGCAGATTCGACGATTGTTCGGCTAATTGCTAAGGTGTTTCGAAGATAAACAAAATTTTATCCGAGTG
The DNA here is from genome assembly GCA_963969385.1 of Philonicus albiceps. Classification (NCBI taxonomy): domain Eukaryota; kingdom Metazoa; phylum Arthropoda; class Insecta; order Diptera; family Asilidae; genus Philonicus; species Philonicus albiceps. The sequence goes on from OZ017773.1 coordinate 37,582,513, forward strand.
CTCGTCATTTCCTGCCGAATGATGCCGCGAAGAAAAGGCTCAAATCAGGCGTACGAAGGGCCAATTTAATGCCATCCACTGCTGAGGTTTATTCGTGAAGAAATCAACGAACTGATTGAAGCCTCCAATCTTCTTTGGCTCCTTCCCCAGACGTGAAAATATGCGGCTGATGCGCCTGCCGACACTCGAACGATGCCATTATCATTAATATTCCTTGCAGTGACTTATGAAAATACACTTCGTCAACATCCAGTAAAAAATATTATACCATGATTAAATAGCCTCTAGTTTTTCGAAATATTTTTTTTATCACGTTTGACAGAAATTTCCAATTTATGTTAATTTAGGGACTTTATTTATTATTTATTTTACTTTTACAATTTATTAGAAAGATAAAGCAACTGCCTATTGAAAGTATAACACTTATTTGAAAACTGATCGTAAAAGGCCTCAAATAAAAATGGAATCTTTACTAGTTTAATTTATATTAAAGCATTTTATTTGCTGTCAACCCCCTTATTAATTTCGTTTATCATTTATTTAGAAATTATACGAATTCAAAGAAGGAGGAAGCTCTTTCTCTGAGTTGTAGCCTTTTATTACTGTTTTTGATTCGCTGATTTAATATTTATTTGACGCTGAATTTTAACAATAACTTCATTTAAAAATCCTCTTGTATTACTATCAACTTTTGATCCTAAAATTTACATGTTTAATACTCCTATACTAAATAATTATGAAAAAAGTAAATTTATTATTGACTGACTATAACGTCATATTACTTGCGATTTTAACAACTTCCAGAATTTATCTTTACTGCATTAAGAGAAGATTGAACTTGAAGCAATCAAATTTTGTAAAATAATTGTCTTCCGAACCCAGCAACCAAAAAGCTGTATATTTGGTAAATCCATATATGTAAATACCCATTTGGGATTAAATTCCCTAAAATTATAATATAATAATATTCATCAATTTATAATCTATTCGGACGCGAATCCCTTCACTGTAAATCTCAGTGTATTATTTATTCCCGATTTTAAAACACAATGTTAATCAAATAGGTGATACGAAAATAAAACACTTTAAGCGATTTGAAATAATACACTGAGATTTACTGTATTTTGAAATAACAATTTAAACAAAAATTTATTAATGTTTTGTCTACTTCTTAAATTTAATTAATTTTAAATACCTATTTAAGAAATAGTTAAGCAAATGATTTGATTAACTTGTGTGGGCGATTTTAGGGTGTTAAGAGAGTCGTCAAAATTTATTTGTTCCCAACATCATCGTATGAGATAACAAATAAAAACTGGTTAAATGGTCATTTTAAAAATAACATTTCATTTAAAAACTATCAGAAGCATTATATTGCTTTAAAAGACTTTTTCTAATAAAAGGCACTAGCGACGATTAGTTTCTGTAAGAATGAAAAAATGATTGCAGGTACATACTTAATTTGTTAGTACATATATTACATTGGTCTACACGAAAAAGCGCGAAAAAGTCTATATCGAATTTTATACTTTTTCTAAAACAAAATTTCTTGATTCACGAACTAACATACCAAACTTTCTAAAAGTCAGTTCAATAGTTTTCAAAATATCGTGGTCAAGTAATTTAAAAAATGAATCTCGCAAATAATGCGATTAAATTTTTAGATTTGATAAGATTTTCTGAACATCACTTCTTAGAATCCACATAAGCCAATGTTAGGCCGAGTTTTATGAAACGTATAAAAAATGTGATTAAAACTGCACACTAAAAGACAAAAACGTTTGATACGCGTGATGGGCTCTTTTTACTCTTGATTCCAAATCAATGGGGTAATACAATCGAAAACCTGAAAAATGTATGATTCTCGTATTTGTTTTAAATTAGTGATTTTCACGCTCTTACATGGAAACAAATAGGTTTATCCAGAAGCTAATATAAAAATCAGTTTAATAACTTTTTAGTGAAATTTCCCGCCATTATGAAAAATCTTAATTCGAAAGAAGCTCAAGTAGATTTAAAATTGTGCCGGGCCACAGTGCTACTAACGAGCCTATAACTTTGGAAAACTACGAAATTTATTTTAAAACCCTAGTATAGTAAACTTTCAATGTTAGACTAATATTTTATGTAAAAATAACAGATAAGGTTTATTTAAATATAATTTTTTTCGTTTCAGGCCAATAAAACGCACATCTCAAATGTCATACATACCACAAATGCCCTTGCAACAACCAAAGGAGACTTCAACGACGCCAAGTGCCGGGAGTGGATCAACGACAGGATTATTTTCCCCCTCAGGCCCAATCCCCCCGCAGCATTCAGTAGCACTCCCTACCTCCCCCCTGCCCCTACAACGTCAGCTCCATCCTCAGCTGCCAACGACGTCAAGCGCGATGTGCTTGCCGAACGAAAGACTGCCACCCTCTGGGTTCCAAGCCGCCAAATTGAGCTCGCAGGCGACGCCGCTGGGCAAGCCATCGCTCACGTCTCCAATGCTCCACCATCAGACTACGCACCCCAGCTACTTTGTGGGGCCCCAATTAGACATCCAGAGGCATTCGCAGTCGGACGATGACAGTGGATGCGCCCTGGAGGAGTACACTTGGGTGCCGCCCGGACTGCGCCCGGACCAGGTAAGGGCAATAATATTTTTATTAATATTTCCGCAAATGCCCCATAGGACCCACTGAATGACTGGGGGCTTCGCGTGAAATCCCAAATCCCAATACAATCGCTGTAATCACATAAGAACGCAACGGCTCCTGAGCCGGCGGCAGTTTCAGCGGAATGGGGCTCCTATAGAATTTCAGATCGAGCAGCCCACGGCCGCGAGCACAGCAGCCACGCTCAATTGAGCTCTATTATAGTCCAGGCCGAGGTAGTTAAGTTGTCAACATCAGTAAAAACATCCCGCGGGCGAAATATATGAAGGAGCACAATCTCCACTTTTGATCGGAACAGGCCCCGGACGGTATCTTTTATTTGTCGCTATTTGTCCCCGTACAAAAGAGGTTCAGCCCCATCGAGAGAAGGTTGGCTCCAAGGGCCGCCCGGTCGGGGACACGGGTAAAAAGCCATCCCGCGGATGCATTGTATCGGCACTCTTATCGCGGACAACTGCAAAAATGCAGTAATGCATGTAAATTAATCATCAGGACTGCACCACTTCCAGACGATTACAAGCTGCAGACTAGGGATTCACTCGCTGCGCCCAGTTCTAGCGTAAAATATAGTCTGACAATTACAGGCGATGCCGGCGACAGCTAGAGCGGCGCAAAAAATTACCAACAGTAATAGAATAGATATTGTACTTGGTAATTGTGGTGCTCAGCGATTCGAAACTAGCTGAAAAAAATTATTAAACGAACAGATACAACTCGGCCTTTATTTTCTAACTTCCTTGCTCAATTTTGTTATCTGTAAATCTGTTATTTCTAAACATGTCTTAATATTTACAAAACGAAAAGATGTTTCAAATTGGCAGCCTCAGAGAAACAATAATCTTTACTAATAATAAAAATGTAGGTGTTTTTGTGTCTGTAACGCTATAACTTTTAAACCTCTCAACTGATTTCAATGACACCATTTATACAGCTTAAAGAATCTATTAATAATTATAATATGCAGGCTTTATCTAAACTAGAGCAAGCCTTAGGTCAGATATGGAACTATTTAGGGTCATTGATTTTGTAAACGAAATTTAAAACATATATCTGTTACATTAACATAGAAGAAGAATTAAACTATGTTGACAAATGTACAATACAATAAGAACTAATATATCATATTTAATAAAAATAACGAACGGTGCGAAACTACTGTACTGATTAATAACGACTTTGGGGTACTACATATATGTTATTAAAATTAAAGCTTACCAAATCTCGGAAGCACAAATATGACGGAATATGCAACGCCTTTTTTTGGTGAATACCACATTTATTCGGTTTTATTTTTAAATCTAGACTTACATCTGCACTTGTACATCAGCGCGATGAGAAAGTCAAAATGGGCAGTAAATGTAACCATTTAAAAAAATGACTCTTAAATATTAAATTAATTTACAAGCTTTTCATTTTAAACAAGCCACAGAGGGATACAAAAGAGTCGTGCTTTTTAAAACAGCCCGATTGAATAATTTTGTTTTTGTTTAACTCGAGGATGTTTTGACTTGATCCTATATAGTAATTAACAAATTAAAAAATCAAGTAAAGCGTTAGTACCTAGCATATCCGTTCTAAATAAACTAACTTACCTGATCGCTTGAAGGTTTTGGGACACCTTCAAGTCTCCAATAAGAGTAATATAGTCTAAAAGAGCGAAGATCACGCTTTGCCTACATAAATAGAAAAAAATTATTATGGAATATATATACAAAACTTTATCTTAATATTATGTGCAATTTCCCGCAGAATCAAAATCTAGCAGATACGTATTGTACAAATATATTTATCAGTTGAAATTTAAAAATATCATCTTCTCTTTAAACTTTCCTTTCTCAAAACGCTATTAAGACAACAATTTTAAATTGTTTGTTAAGTTTTCTAGGTCAAAATGTATTTTTTACTTAGACATAGAGGTTGAAAATTAAAAAATAACGAGAAAAATAATTAAACAATCTTTTATCATGGTCTACTCTTCTGGGACAAGAAAGGAATTTGTAAATCAACGCGCAAAGATAAAGCCAGTTCCGAATATAGATATCGGCTATCGTACTGGTTAATTGCGGCATTCAGCAGTCCCGACCTAATGGGAAAAAATTTTAAGAATTTGCATAATTAAATAAGCAAAGCATTTCCGCGGAAACCCACCGCGTAGATCGGTCCCCATCCATTGTTTTGCTGCCGCATTACTCCGTACAAGACGACGGTTTCGCGCTGTTCCACCGGCCCCCATCGTGAGACAATTGCGCTGTACTATGACGGCAGAACGCGTTGTTTCACGCCGGTACGTTACCCACCGTCCCAGGCTGCATTCCATCGCACCGTACGTGATTAAGAAGACGAGGCGCCTCCAAGAAATTACATTCAATTACACACTCCCCAGGATGGAGTTATCATTTCAAATGGGAGTCGGCCTCGGTCGACACTGACTAATTCGAACAGCGCACCGTCTTAAGAAGTTCGCCACTGCGATCGCTCTGGACGTCCCGGCGGACTCGACGGGTTAGTGACTTCCCAATTGATCAAATTATGCTCCCGCTTGTTACCAGAAGCTAAGGTAATTTGCTGAGCCACACCGCTGAAAAGCATCTTCCAGCACCAGCCAGGGAAGGTGTAGACGATTAAGTTATTAAAGTCGTTAAGGCTTAATCACCCCACTGCGAGATTAGCTCCCGAGCAAATCGGGTACTGTCCTCCTGCCTGGGCTATTTTTGAATACGTTTCAGCGCAATTAACTTTCGCATTTCTGCGGCATAAAATATTCTAAATGCACCCTCTGCGCGCTTTCGTGTTGGTTCTGCACTTTTTCGAACCTCCTCGAATCTAAAACTCGTCTTCGGTTCCCCGTGGTAAAGCAACTGTGAAATTGAATTAGAAATGCATGACGAAACGGAATCATTTCATGTTGCCGCGCACTCGAATTTTATAGATATTTTTCACATGTTTTTTCCCACTAAAATTCCACCTCACACAATGCACACTCAATCAGCCCGCCAGTCCCAAATATAATTAATTCCTTTCACAGACCCGCGCAGACGACTATGACAAATTGCTTGCAATTTTTTTTATATTTTCCTCAATTTTCACATTTATTTAAAAAAACAACTCGTGTCTTGATACTTCCAACAAGGATGGAAATTACACTTGCAAATGTGGAACACGCAACATTTTCACTTGTTTTCTTGTTTTAGTCGAATGTTAAAAGCTAACCCTTTAGTTGGCAAAATAATTTATTTACGAATTTTTTAAAATTTTACTGAAGATTAATGACATGCATTAAAATGATGGATCTCGCCAAATTTTAAATGATTTATTTAAAATTATCAGGCCTTGAATGAAATTCCTGTAAAAGTATCTGAAAATAGAACACATCAGACTCTAGATTAACACGACTCTTATATCAAAACTATAGATTGATTTTAAAATCAAGATGTATGTAGATATTTAGGATAATTAACATATATCAAATTAAACGATATATTTACTAATGTCCTCACCCTTTAGACTTTGGGAAAATTTTATAATTCAGGAAAGACTCGTTCATGCGTTATGAAGTAATGATAGAAGATACAAATAACATGCATTCTCTGTATATTTTATTTATTTGTACCGTATTTATATTAAGACTATTTATTTGTTTCTGATTTTTGAACTTCATCAAGTATACTAGGGGCTATTACAAATAACACTTTTCGAAAGCCAGCGGTTTCAATTCGAATGAAAAACGATATATACATATGTATATAAAGGATTGCAATATGAAGTTTGTCGGAGAAAAAAATCAAATTTTAAATCTCATCTGAGTTAGTGCGCCCCTTTTGCGATTATTACGGGGAAACACTACTATGTCGGGTCACAGATATAACTAATTATTAGCGGATCATGTAAAGATTATTTTATTAAGTGTATATTCAACTTATTTAGTTCCAATTTTTATTAAATATCTTAAAAATTAGCAGAGGTAAGCACTTTGATAAAACAATAAAAAAAAAATACATTTTCGTTGTCTCATCGATATCATGGGGAAGGCTTATCGAAAATTAAAACATAAAAAGCGGTCAAGAGTATATCGAGCCATTATTAGTTTATGGTTCTGTAGGCGTTATTACAAGCGATAAAATCGATTCAAATTGAGCTCAGCATTAAAATCGAGCCCATAAAACAGTGTGATAGCTAAAGAAGATCCACACCTGTTTATAACCATAACCAACGATGTTATAAAGCTATAAAACTTATCGTAGAACAAAATCTTACCGTGCAAAGTTGTTTTCGCGGAAATTGTTATTTTTAGATATAATTTCAATGTATGTTCTAGTGTTCTAAATTTTTGCATAGTTTTCCGAAACTGTGATATCTGTGAAAGGTGATATCTAGGCTAACATACACCTCCGAAATGGCCATTTTGGAGCCGAGCATTTCAAAAACAGAGCATTATTTTTAAACAGAATTTAAGAAACATCAGAATGATTTTAAATTATCTTTTTTTCAGTTCCACGATGGTCTTAAATTTTTTTTCAAAATGCCAATCGAGAATAATTATCTATACGTGAACGAAAATTTCAGCAATGACTGTGATATATGGAAAGACTAACATGATGAAACTATAAGGGTTACTTGCATTACTATGCAACCCTGAAAATGTATCATATACGAGCCTTATACCTTTGGTTTTTATAATAAATAATAATTCTTATAATTAAAATCAGCAATGCACAGCCTTTTTTGGCTTTTTGTGTGGACATTTCATCTATCCGTGTATGGGACTGAGGACCCTAACCGGTCGCGCTACCTGTTCTCACTGGAGTGGCTGTAACTCAGTCAATTTTTGGTATTTTTACTTAAAATTTGACTTACATATTTTTGAATATGTGTACTTTAAAGAAACGTAGGAAAAATAATTCTTCAAATTACTTCAGTGCCGTTCCCCATTAATCATCCACTGCGACGGTAAGGGCGAAAATAAGAAGCTACCAAAACTCATTCCAAATCTCGTCCAGTCTTCGTCGCCCGGATGACTAAGGACGTCACACCGTTGTATTCCCGTCCATAACACAGGAGCGCGGAGCAATATATTGACGTCATTAATGCTTTTCTTATCCCGAGGCGTGCGAAGCCATTCCGGACCAATAAATAATCCGATTGTGTTCTACAATCGGGCAAACATCCACACAAAGCAATCATTTATTTACTTTTGCGCGTGCAAGCGTTGCTGCCGAGTCGCCCCCGCAAATAGGTCTGGAGTGAATAGCGTTTATTATGGATTTATGACCTCACACCAGGGGCTGCCGGGCGTTTCATGTGGTCCGGGAAAAATTGCGCCCTGGCCGAAAACAGGATTTACAGTTTGCCCGGAGGGCGGCCGGCAGGACACTACTCGCGCCTCTGGGCCGCATACACGACTAACAAAAGTAAGAGTAATCGGTTTATTCAATTAACTGCGGGGGGACTAATCTCGCCTTTTTCCAACCCGGACGCGGACCAACTCCGCCGGAAGAGTGGCCAGTTAAGGATGATATACGTGTGAATAAATTCCGAATTCTGGCAGGGATTAACCGCTGATATAGTGACTTCGGAAATTGATGCCCCGCGCTCTGTGTAATCCGATATGGGGCCCAGTCTGAGCGCGAAACTCTGCACAGTGTTAAATCGCCTTTGGGAAATTTTTCTGGGAGCGTAACAGTCGAAAGGGACTTGGGTAGTTCCAGGTGGTTTATTTCTCAAAGGGCTGATTTATACGTATTGAGGCATTCTGAATCACTTTAGTTTCAGATATTTTACCTGCAATGTTAGTAGGCAAGCAGACAAGTAAATACTTACAAAGAGGTTTAAGCATCACGCAAAACTCCCCAGACGTTACTTTTCAACGTAACAAACACAAAAAAAAATTTAGTATAGAAAAAATCATAAATTGAGGACCGATTTGGGTAGGTTAAATTTTAAATAATCTAAAAATGGGGTACAACGCTTAACGGCCGTTAAAATGTATATACAGACGAACTTTGAAATTTTCAAACATTTCTCCTTCAGATATCTGGGCAATTCTAATTTTGAATAAGGGGTCCTCTGTTTAACCCTTATGTATTTCGTTGAAACATATTCTAGCATAAAACTTACATAATGCGAAATTTTCGCACGCTGACTTCAAACACTAATTTTTTAGGGTGATTCTTTGTTTTTAGAAAACAACTCTCTATTTCTGAGTAACTTCAAATTAATTTTGCCTTATGTTAAAGTTACAGCATAAAGAAACAAGATTGAATTTTAGCCAGTTCCGCTAATTAAAAAAATTAAATTTAAGGGGAGAGATACCTTTAGAATTAAAAAAAATATATTTCTTTTTCATAAAATGTTAGTATAACACCTTAAGAATATGTCACTACATTTTTAAAAGTCCATATCTTATCTTCTATATCTTCTATCTCACTAAAGCATTTGAATTTTCATTTACACACTTTAGAAGCGTTTTTCTCAAAACTATGTTTTTCAAATAACCTAATGTACAAACAAACGATATCCAGTTTGGCCAACACCAGTCTAAAGGTATCTTTTCCTTAAAAGTCCATATATGTACAGTGTTGTGCGAAACATTAGCAACCATTCCTCATTTTATTTATTCCTCCTTTTAAGGAATATTGCAAATAGTTTACATTGTAGTAAATTAACAATTCAATTGCAAAATTTAATCTAAAAACATAACTAACTTTAGTATATGTTATGAAACTAAAGCAATTTATATTTAAAAACCTCAGCATATCTTCGTGGCATAGACGTTATCAAATTAATAAAACAGTCCTGTTTTATTTCGGAAATCTGACCTAAGGCTGACCGTTTAGCGATCACGGAAGTATTTTCAATAGGGTTCAAATTTGATGACTCAGCCAGCCAATTAAAAACTTGAATCTCACTTATCCAATCTTTTGCCAGCCTCGTTGTTGGTTTCGGATGATTTTGATGGCGTATGGCAATATTTGCGTTTCTAAAATATAAGATGACAACAAAAAGACGAACACCATTAGCAAGAAAGTAGATCTAAACCATCGTACTACAATCTCCATTCTTCTTATTGCTTTACAATATGACCTTTCGTTCTTCTAACAGTGGCCTCGAAATAAATTTTTTTCAGTTTAAAATTTAATTTGGAGCATTTCAATTGCTCTTAAGAAAATTTAACAATAGTACTGTTTAGCGGTGAGCCAAAATTTCATTCAATATGCTCAAACCGTATTCGGGTTGAACTGATAACTTTTTTAAGTCGGTTAAAAATGAATATGTATTTTGAGAAGTAATTAATTGTAATTGTATTGTTTTTATCCTTAAATCAAGTAATTTCAAATTGATTTTATAATAACTTTAAGGATTTTATGGTTATCGAGTCAACTCAGTTGTTTTTCAAATTTTTAAAAGAATGGTTAATTACAGAGCATCCTTTTATAAAGAAAATTCGTAGTATCTACAATTTTTAATAAGGAACCCTAGAATTGTACTCAAATAAAAACTTCAATCCTTATTAGCCATTTCTTGGTCGAAGATGAATAAAAATTACAAGTGTAGTTTTAGTTACTGACTTGACTTATCGTTTTCGCTGGATTGATGTGTACTAGCTCCTAGTTAGGTTTTTGTAAAGCTCGTGATTTTACTTCATCCCAAAGCTAAGTCAATGTTGTCTCAAAACGACTGTAATTCTTGATATCGCCTTCTTGACACAGCTGAACGAAACTCGAAATCCCCTGATTGCCATTCGTCGAGGAAACCTGTCCGCGAGAAAATCCACGGCCCGCCACCTTATCGGTCCGACCGCATCTAATGATAATTCTAAGTCTATCTATTCTCCCATTGCAGGTCCGGCTGTACTTCTCTCAAATTCCTGACGACAAAGTGCCATACGTGAACAGCCCGGGCGAACGATATCGTGTGCGGCAACTTCTCCAGCAACTTCCGCCGCATGATAATGAGGTAAGCGTAAACGGAGCCCCTAGCCCCACGGCCCCACGGTCGATTATCAGATTTCCCATTGACGACTCACAGCTGCATCTTGGTGTCGTTTCAGGTTCGTTACTGTCACTCACTCACCGACGAGGAACGAAAGGAGCTCCGGCTTTTTTCAGCCCAAAGGAAGCGAGAAGCCCTAGGACGGGGCACCGTCAGGCAACTCATGAATGCTCGGCCTTGCGAGGGGGTGTGTACAAATTCCCACTGCTTTCATAACATTCCCACATGTATTAAAGCTTAGGGTAGTTTGAAAAATTGAAATTTTTGGGTAAAAATAAACAACATCGCCGGAAAGGAAACAAAATTTGATTAACCATTCCCTGATATTTACTATTAAATGAAGAGAAGATGTTCTTATAATGCAAATTTTGAATTTCACCCACACAATTTCTTCAAAGTAAAACTGAGTATATGTAAGGTATCAATTACACCTTTTAAAACTTCGACTTGTTTTATGCTATTTTTCTATTAACTCGCCACAAAATCGTCAAAATTGTACAGAGTTTACGGTTTCCTCACAGAAATTGATGCTTTTAAATTTTAAAATTACCATATATTATGCAAAAAACAAATAAAAACACATAGTGGAATCGGAAAGTTTGATCATAAAGAGAATTAAAAATTTAAATTTCTCTTCTGAGCGTTGATGAATCAGAAAATAGATTTACCTTTAATTCCTTCGTTTTAAGAACTTTTCTAGATTCAATCAAAATGCTTGAAGAGACCTGTAACTGGCCAGATTCTTAAACCCATAAAATTAAATATATGTATAAATGATACTACAATACATTCATGTAAAAGAAAGTCTACTATCATTTAAAGTAAATAGATTTCCATTAATATTTCTTATCTAAAATCCAGTTACATGAAAACATTTTCTAGTTAATAGGAAACGAAAACGCGTGAAAAAAGAAAGTGAACGCGTTAATCTAGTGATAGTCGTAATTAGCTAAATTTGTCTCAAAGAGAGCGGCTCGACAGAAAACATTAATTGCAATTAATTTTCTTGACAGTGTGATGACACCATATCCGCCGGCGATATCGCCGTCTTCGCATCTCGTTTTGGACCAAACGCGACTTGGCATCCGGCCTGCTTTGTATGTTGCGTCTGCCGAGAACTTCTAGTCGATTTAATTTACTTTCACAGGGACGGACGACTCTACTGCGGACGACATCACGCCGAAACACTGAAGCCGCGATGTTCCGCCTGCGATGAGGTAAGATCCCCATTTTTGCCGTAAAATACATTCTATATAATATAGGAATAAAAAAAAAAATAAATTTAAAAGTAATTCTGATTTTCAAAACGCAGCACCTACAAAGAAAATCGGTTGGATTTGGGTTTAAGGTCCACTTAAAAAGTTTTATTTTATGTTTTTTAAATCTTTCGGAGCATCATATCAAACTAAATAGAACGCATAAAAATTATGAATACAAAAAATTTAACCATTTGAACGATATATGGATTCACAAAACAAACCCCAAATTAATTTCCAAAACTTAATATCTGGGACTGGAAAACAAACTTGTTTTTGGATGGCTAAAAATATGTTTTCGTTATTGACAAAATATCTTACATGAAAACCACTATTGCCTAAGAATGCCAAATATTTGACTAGATATTGCACTCACCGTCGTCGTGAGAGTTCAAAACAAATCCTAAACTCTTTACTTTTTCTGATAACGAAACTGCAATGTCACCCAATTTCATAGTAAGATCTTCAGCAATGCCAAGTTTCCTCTTCCTCATAATAATCGCTTGAGTTTTTAGAGAGTTCAGAATTATAGACCCACTGATGCACGCATTCAAGGTCAACATTAATATCACAGATTTTATCATAAGGAGCGGACAAATACAGCATGCATAATAATATTACACTTCAGATTTATGGTCATAAAATCATTTACCAAACTTCAAAAATGGTATTTTAAATACTGCTGCTTTTACATAAGCACATTAAGTGTTACAATTAAATGTGAATTCTCAGCACTAATTTAAAAGTTACTGGAAAATAATCAGTAATACGTTAAACTGAATTTCTAACAAAACCAAACAGACTTTAACACTGGACTACATTTGTAATTACCTTTATAAGAAATAAAAGATGTTTTTCTAGTTATATTCACTACTACTGAACTAAACTAGAAATGCAAGAAATAACTCAAGTTTCGCTAGATCTTTAAGTGCATATTTAGCAAATGAATCCCAGTTGAGATTGTTCTAGTGAGAAAACATTTAGAGTGCAGTTTTAAAACGATAGGAACTTTCTATGATACTAATGCAACAAAGATATTCGACTGCTTGTTTTATTTTATAGCAGGCTTGAATAATTACCAATCTCATGAAAGTTATCCTTACCATTACAAGTAATTGAATTTGTTTGAAGATAAAAGTAATGGAATTCATTACAATTTCAATTGCAAAGCTTCACTAGTAATGAAATAATGACGTAATGTAAAGTAATGACAATTACAATTGCAATAATGATAATGGCAATTTGAAAAAAAAATAACATTTCTGGTAATGGTAGGAGTACCATTGTCAATGTAATTCATTATTTTACAAGTCTGTTCTATAGTCTACGCTGGCTAGGACATACTTGGAAAATTGTATCCGAATTACTCTAAAATTGCAAAAACTGTGATTCTGCGGTAAACTAAATTATAGAGGTTGATTTTGGAGATATAATAAGGGTAATATGCTTACCTAATTCTTAAAACCCAGAATGTGCCACCTTCACATTTAAAGGTTTTTTGCCAAAAAAAGCGGTTTGAAAATCTAGAAGTTTGTAAGGCGTTTTATATTTTATACAACCTTAATTAGAAATGCTTTCCCTTCGCCCCCAGATAATTCTAGCCGACGAGTGCACGGAAGCGGAGGGCCGAGCCTGGCACATGAACCACTTCGCCTGCTTCGAGTGCGATAAGCAGTTGGGCGGCCAGCGGTACATCATGCGGGACGGGAAACCCTTCTGCTTGCTCTGTTTCGACTCGATGTTCGCGGAGTACTGCGACTGTTGCGGGGAGGCCATCGGAGTGGACCAGGGTCAGATGAGTCACGACGGGCAGCACTGGCACGCGACGGACGAGTGCTTCTCGTGCAACACCTGCCGCTGCTCCCTCTTGGGCAGGCCCTTTCTTCCGCGGAGGGGTGCCATCTACTGTTCAATAGCATGCAGCAAGGGTGAGCCTCCGACACCCTCGGACAGTTCAGGACCGGGTATGCGGCCCCCAATGCAGCGGGTCAGGCCGCAGGCTCGCACCTCCAGTGAACTTGAGTACAATAACGAATCGACCACCCCGCCCCTGTCCCCGCAGGCCAAGTCCAGTCCGGTGGCGCACTTCTTTCACCCCCAGGTGACTCGGAGCCCCAACTTCAATAAGGGTATCACTCGGCTCAACAATCCTGACATAGTCGACGACATGCAGGTTGATTACACTGACCTGTCCGCCGTTCCTTCAAATTCATCGCAAACGCAGAGCCCCCTCACCTCGCCGGGAGAGTACCAGCAGATTGTAGCCCAGCACCGGGCCGCGGAGCCCTTCGACTTCACCGAAATGAACATGAACCTCGACATCTGGAATGCGAAGGGCCACGCCAACAATAGTACAAATAATAGTTATAATCCCATTTATCACATCCGCAGCAAGCTGGAGCCTGCGATGACGTCCAGCATGCCCGAATTGTCACAGGAGCAGGGTCACCCCACCGAATCAAGAGAAGTCCCCTCGCCTGCCGACATCCCAGAACTCCCAACACCGAACCTGTCGGTCGCCTCCAACGTACCTGAGCTCCCTGAAATGATGCAGGAGGAGGCGGTGCCGCTCCAGGAGAAAAAGAAAGGCGTTCGCTTCGAAGGCATTCCGGACACTTTGCCGCGTTCCAGAAGCTACTCAGGCAGTGGTGGCGGTAGCAGCGGTGGTGGCGGAGGCAACTCATCAAGACGCCGACGAAGACGAAAATCGTGCAAAGGTGCCGGCCAAGGTGCCAGCCCCAATGAGCCCATGCCGTCCACGTCAGCGCACTTGTCCGCGGCCCGTGACGATGACTCGGACGCCTCGAGCGTCTGCTCGACCTGCTCCTCTAGCTCTTCCAGTTCTGAGGACTACTTGTACCAGCTGCCGCAGCGCAGGCACTACGGCGGCGTTCGCGTCTCCTACGTCCCGAATGATGCCATCGCCTACGACAAGAAGCGAAAGCAGCTCGACTCGGAGAAGGACAAGGACAAAAATTGTATTATATCGTGACGCTATTTAACTTATTGCGCGATCCGCGCCAGCATAGAATTTTACCTGTAACACCTGTACATAGCTAGAGATCGCCTAGATTTTGTATATTTTTATAAGACGCCGAAATAAATGTTTCGATTATTTAAAGGAAGCTTTTCAGTAACTGACCCTAGGCTCCCCCGCAGGTCCCCCGAGTCCATGGCCCGGGGAGCTCCCGAAGCGCATAAATCACAGGCCGCAGCCTGCAGGTCTCGGGCGCAGACGGCCCCAAAGAATTAATGAATGCGAACTTCCACGGTGACAAGCTTCTGATTTATAGCACTCAGCTGAAAAGGCTTTCGGGCAGGATTTTGGCACCTTCCACTTCATTTTTCAACTGGTGCTGTTTTCGGGGTAGGTGGAGTAGACCTACCCTGGACTCACACAAACCTTCATTACTTTAAAAGTCAATTTCAGGACTAGGAATGAGAACTAGCGCAAGTAAGAAATATTTTAACATAACCTTTCTCTCCCCTTCCTTATATCGTTAAAGAAAATGTTGGTCATTTTACTAACATCAGTAAAGTTAATGAACTTTCAAATAGGCTCCAAATAGATTACTTTAAATTTCAAGAATAAGTAGGTAATGTTAATAGCCAAGAAAAGGGACTGTCGGTAAGTTTAGTAGTTCTATAGAAAACCAAAACAATAATAAAACCCTATGATTAAGCATTAGGTACTTTTTTATAATATTAAATACAATATTATATAGGGTGTCCCAATAATCGACAATAATGTTTCACGACATTTAAAAATAATAAACTAACATAATTTATCTTTCGAGTATAAGAAAGAAACCTGCCTACTTTGAGTATAACAAAGAAACATAAATTAACTCTGGATCGCCTTCAATGTTAATAGTAAAATCGCTATGTTAGGTAAGATAATATGCACGTAATTTATTTATTTATTGCAATAATAGTAAAATAAGTTCGTTAAGCTTTATGGAAAGCCGAATTGAAAACCGTCACTTAATCTGACGACGGTCGTTTTATACATTTTGTAAGGTCTTTTAAACCCTTCTCTAATAATTTAATATCCTACAAGACAGATTTCGTTTCTAACTCTTGTTACTGAAGTGAGTTTCAGACATTTCTAGAATGCGTAAAACTGCAAAATATTAAAGAGGTGAAAATATGAAATTTTGTGGCTTTGTGGACTGAAATTCGTAGAAACCTCCATCTTAGAGCGAGAATTATGTTATAGGAATTTTAGTACCTTGTGGTTCAGTTCTTTTCCAAATATTACTTCCGGATCCTAGTATAATTCAAAATATAATTTTTATTTTGAGGCTTTTATATTACAAGAAAGCTTGCAAAAGTGACCTTTTTTAAGTAAAGGAAAAAAGCTTGAATATTAGTCATAATATTTTGTAATAAGTGGTAAGTATAAATTTTATCTCCATCTAATAATTTAATATGTCACTTACAGATGTAAAAAATGAAAGTTAATGAATTTTAAAAGTTCGTTAAATTCGTAATATACTCAGTCCTGATCTCTGAAATGAAATGAATGAATGAAATGAAACCTTTTAACCCCTTAAGTGGAAATTACGAGCCTCGACCGTCAACATTTTCTGTACTAGATTCGAATTAGACCGGCGTCGCCCGTAGTATGTTGTAATGTTTAAAAACCATATGAATTTCTTTAAACTTGTAAAAATAAAAAATATTATTATTATTGCAAATGGTTCTCTCTTTCATTCCACGCTTATAATTGCGCTAAATTTAATTTTCTGCACGCGTACTATTCTTCGAGATTTAATTTTAAAACAAAGCGGTTAATCTCCCCTCCATTTAAATATAGCCAGTATAAATTTACTTCTATTATTATATTATGAATCATTTTCAAGAGTGCTGAATCCATATCCGAGCATATCTTATTATTATTATCAAAATGTAAAAAGAACAAATAAATGGAGGGTATAACTAAAAATATCTGATAACGCAAATTGTTAGATATGTTTTAAGATAGTCAACTCTCATCTAAGGGTTGAAGAAATGGGAAAAGAAAACTAATTCTTAAATTAAAGGAAACATGTGATGAACATTTTTTATATTCTCGTGCCATTTTAGAAAAGTATTCACTTTATATTTAATATTAGATCGGTTAGTTGATTATCGACTGACTGAATTGATCTAGATTAGAAAAAATCAAGACATTCACGTTCGATGAGAGCTGTTACTGTTCATTTCTGATCTAAACTGATCTAATTGCCGTTTGTTGAACGTAATCTAGGTTGAAATTTATCGATTTTTTTTAATCCATAAATTTTTCTAGATCAATGTAGATCAGGATATTTGAATTCTAGCTAGCCACTGCAGTGATTTTTAGTGTTTTAGACACTTATTCTTAGTTAGTTAATTTTGAAAGCTAAGAAAAATTACAAAAATTAAAATGTACAAAAAATAAATTTATCTTTTATTTTAGGTAGAAAAAGTTCTAATTAGTTACACCTATCGAACATAATCATGTAATCGTGGAATGTTTCAAACGATTTATCCTAATAGAATTCTCAAAATCTAAATTGACCTATTTGGATCTGGCCTGATCGAAATCAGAGCTCAACGAACAGACCTATTATTTCCTTATGATGTGCTACATGTCGTTAATTACCAAAATTCCTGAAAATATCAAAATAGTTAAATTTGCGCATTTAATTGATAAAGCAAAGCCTGTGGCAACTGCACTTTAGAGACTATCAAAGAAATGGTGAAGCCTTCATCAGAGCGATTATTTTGACGATAATTGAAATTTTCGCTGAGCCCAATACGTTGCGTGCTCCCAGACACGCCGACATGGAACATTTTGCGTATCGCTATGTATCATAAAAGCGGTTCGACCGCAGATTAGTTTATCGCGTTTTAATGCGACTGACGGGCGACTTATGCTTAAGAGTGCGTCCTTAATTCTCGTGCGTAGATACGCCCTTCGTCGTCGTCATCGTCGATCTCGTGCCTCATGAATCCCGGCCGCCGTCGCTTGTTCCAGGGCATTTCTGGACAGCTGGCTTGATGGATAGTCCGGCGGCGGGAATTGATTAACAATATTTATCCCGAATAAAGGACATGCAGTGCACTCAGAGGCCTACTGTTCTTTGGCGAAGGGACGCCGCGAATCGTGGCGATGCTCGCTCATTTTTATTTGCGGAAATCAAATCGTATTAGCCGTCCGGCTGCCCTCCGGTCATAAGAGTGAAAACGTGTCCGTGGCCGGCTTGTTTGAAGTTAATTTATTGAGCAATTGGAAATATTTGCGGTGCACACATTGAGCCGCTCCAGGGCCCCAATAGAGCGCCGCCAAATGAACGAAAATTCCCAAAACACAAATTAATACATGCCATGCCAGAGCAGCCGATTGGGCCGGACGATCCTCCCCAGGACCAATATCCGTCGATGATTTACCGAACACGGCGAGAGGCTAAAAGACAAGCAAACAAGGGTCATTCGAGTGACGTTAATTGCTTCCAACCCTTACAGTGGAAAATTAATATCCGGTAATTAACAGGAGATTGGATCTGATTTTCCAGCCGCCCTACAGCTGCTCTCGGCCAGCCGGGAAGCCCACAGTTGACGTCCAGGGGGCCGATTTCATGAAACGATTTAACATGACGAAGCAAGTCATGTCCCGTGATTTATGGCACACTATATGTCGTCATCTGTCGGTCGTGAAGGGCTGTGGCCCTGGATGCGGCCTTTTAAACCAGCTTCGTATGTCCGAAGCTTGGAGACAGGCGGAACATGAGAAAATTTCTACATTGGACATATATGGCATATATGTAGATAATATACAAAGTGCCAACCTACAGCAGGAAAATTCATTTCACTGTCTATCTGCAAGTAATTAACGCACTACGTTGCAAAAACAGGCTTTTAATTTAAGACTGCTTGAGCCCCTATTTCCCTACGCAAAAAGTAAATATGTACTATGACTTATAGTACGAAGTGTCCACTAAACGATGTATAAAGAATAAACTCCTTTTACGAAATGATGAGCATGTTGAGATAGATGAAAGGCAGATTATTAGAAGATGGTAAGTATTTATTTACCCCAGTGTATTTATGTACTTACCGAATCTCTTTGATATTTTAATTTCTGATAATCCTGTGACGAATTGCATTGCACACCGCAAGTAATCGTTTTTTTGGAAGCAAGTAAGTAATATCGGTAGACGTGGTAGATCTACCAATATTACCAAACTAATATAAGTCCACATAAAGTTGTAATTTTAAATGGATTTGTTTTTGTAGCCTTGCACGCCAATGTTTAATGTTAAGGGCAATCCAAACAGGTACTCGTACATTAATTGTTAAATTTTTGTCACTCAGCCAGCCCACTTTACTTTGCTCTCAAAAATTTAAAAGTGAGGTGTTTGCAGTTCAAACGCACTCTGAACTTGTTGTGGAATTAAATGCGCAAACATTTTCTCCCTCTATTTATGGAGCAATTCAAAAAATAATAGCTACTGATGGCGCCAAAAAAAGTTACCCATAAACCGGAGGTGACGCGTGGCAGTTAAGCCCTTCTTAAAAGGCCCTATGGAAAAGAAAACAAACTTTACCTCCCCTTCGAACTTTGTTAAGATACCGAATGCCATTTATTGCTCTGCCATCGACAAAAGAGGCAGCTTCATGGTGACAGCAACTAAGATCTTTACAAACAGAAATAATTTGATTTCATCAGTTCCAGGAAATTCAGAACAGATGCGCCTCGAGGAGGAGCACACCACCCCTCCGCCTGCAATGAACTATGTCAGCCGCAGAAGGGCGTGTTATTTTGTTGCTTTGCTGATTCACGAATTGATTGGGATTGATTTAATACATAACCCACAGATAAGTAAAAGGAAAATTGGAAAAGAAATGATTTACAATTTTTTACTATTCTCATAAAAATATCGATAAGAGTTCTCTATAAAGAAAGGAAGACGTAATTCAATTCCTACCCATATTTTCATTTTATTTTCTTAAGACACCCTCTCTTATATGTGATAGATATGTATAGTTTTTAAAAAACAAAACTAAATTAAAATTCGGCGTAATGTCTATAAAATAAAAATAAATAAATTGACTTGGAAGAAAGTTCTTAAAATTGTTTGGATAAATAACCGGAAAGCGTTTGATTAAATTAAATTAAGAATTTTTTTTGTGAAAACTACAATTAAAATAAGCCAGTTTGTTAGACTTTTAATAAATACCCCAGTAATAATAATAATTAAATTAAATAAGAATAAATAAATAAAATGTTTTTAACACTTAGCATGTATTTAGTTTTATTAAAATGAGAATATGTCAGCAAAACTAAAGAATAATTACTAGGAGCTCAGTCGACTCTATACGTTGCTTATTATATTTTCACACATACTTCTCTAATTTCCTTTAATTGTACGCGATTTTACAAATCCTTATCCGTAATGGTTCCTTGCAGTAACTATAGACTTTTGTAGAAATAGAGACGTAAATTTAAATTTTATAGATCATTCGCAGGCCCCCAATTAGCAAATTATCTCTTAGTCTGGAGCTTATACGTAGCTTGAAGAGTCTCTAATTTCTCCAATTTATTCGCAAATTCCGGCGTAGATTTTGCGGAGTAGATGGAGTCGCTTGCGTAACAATTACACAGTCCGCGGCTGAAAATAATCGCACAAATATCCTGTATTAGGACGCATTTCAGCGGAAGAGCACAAAACAATGTTCGCTCAAACTGATTAATTATAGCGCCGCTTACCGACATGAAAGTGCGCTTCTACCGGAGGCATCCTTCGTCGGCGAGTCGACTGGACGCATGCTCCGGTAGCTTAAGTAGTAATGCGTGCTCCGCGTATTTAATCAGCGCCTAACGAACGAGCAATGCTGGGGGTAAGTTATTAACGAGAGCTGGAATTATCCCGTGGAACATGACCAGACGCAGTGCGATTAGAGCTGATTGCAGCCTCCGCACCAGACCCATTTGGCGGGAACCAGAACTTACTCGTAGATTGGCTTATGTAACAATAATTTATAGTGCACTTGCTGCCAGACACCACCCATCGTAGTCGGACAAACAGACGTGTTTTAAGCGACAATTAAAATGCCTGGGCGTGTTTGCCAGCAGCCGTGCTTTATACAACACATCAGGGACATCGTGGTGGACTTTGAGGTATTTGCTCTGGTTCAGGATAAATAAGAGAACGAAAAGGTTATTCAACAATAAAATTCTCAGCATGAGTTAGACGCTTTAAGAATGCGGTGAATTTTATGATTTTGCTACTCAGAATAATTTACAAACGATAAAATTGAAATAAATGTTTTTGTGAAAAGCTGAATCAAATTACTGGAAAAGCTGATATATTTCTAGAATACGATCTTGCTCGAACATAATACGAGAATAAGAGCAAACCCCTGTACTATAAAACGGTTTTACTCTAAAAAGTGGGTAGATTGAACAGTCAGTTTTCTTAAATAAATATCCTTTAACTGAAGCTCAAAATAAGGGTACAAAGTTTATAAGAAAACCTCAGAATTGCTTACCTGTGTGAATGACTTCACAGTCCAAATATTTAATAACACTCAAAGTGTGAAATATATTTTATAAACTTTTCAAGAATATTAGCATTACTAATGCCAAAGAATACGGCTCAGCTAATTCAAACTATTTTTTTTTTGTTATACTCAATTCTGTGTAATTTTTGTTTTGTTTTTTTTTTTTTTTATTAGAAACATAAAACACTAAGCAACATTCATTGGTGTAAACGTATTTTGTGATAGATTTGGAGAGATGAAAAATGAATCTTTGGATAATACGAGTATAGGTCTCATGTTTCAAAATCGGCAGAGTAAAAGCTGTTTCGATTAAATCTTTTGGTTATTTGACAAAAGTAACAAAAAATTTAGACTATTTTAAAAATAGAATTCCTACTTTAGGAAAACGTTATACAATTTAAGATAAGTAGAACAGAGGTCTTAATGTCTAAGAACTGCATTAAAACGAAATAAAGAAGTTCATAATTTTTTTTATTCGGGTGGCATACTCGTTGTTGGCTGATCACAGTCAAACTGTGGTGTTGAGTATGCCATTTCGAGGTTTTGAGTTCGATTACCATATGAAAAGCCCTGGTTATAAAATGGAAATCATAAAGAAGAGCATAAATTAATAAATTAAAAGCATTGCTTTCATTGGCAGCGTGAACCACCGGTGATCCAAACCTAGTTTGCTCCGTCTGGCGGCGTGGACCACCGGTGGTTCACATATATATACAAGCATTGCCAAAAGAATAAACAAGTTATCATCTCGTGCACGCCGATCATAAAGACTTCGAAAAAGTGCGCCGATTTAAACGTGTTAACCAAAAATATTTCTTTGAAATGACTGACCTCATGTTCTCGTATCTAATATCAATTTTCATTAATTTTATAGGTGTTATTCATAACTATTAGGACAACTTTTTCTAAGTAGATACTTAAAGCGGAATTTTGTGTCAGACGAATATGTAAACCAACATCTAAAGCCGAATTGACATTCTCACATAAAAAATATATAAAGGTGACGCTAAATAAGGCCGTTTTGCGCCCCTTCAGAATTTACATAGGCTATAATTGTTTTCGCTCTCTTAAGCCCAACAAATGAAAAACATGTGCAAATTCTAAGGAAGCGCAAAACTTTCCAGTGAGTAACCTCCTTTAGATTAAAGCTGCGCCCTAGTCTTCTAGGTGCTACTCTTTCACTATTGATATAATAAATGAAAACAACGTATTTTATTTGTATTTCCAAAATTTTTAATGACTTTCTACCCTGAGGGACTTGGGGCCGAGCAAATTATCCCCGCTTTACGGCACTGATTATAAATAGAGTAAAATCAGTGTAGAAGTCGCTTTAAGTTCTGTGAAAGGATTTTTTTTAAATAATACGCTAAAAGGCAGGTAAAGATGGAGAACAATTTGTGCTTTTACGGGGACCTGCCCTGTCGTCTAACTGCTCCATAATAACCATAAAAAGTCTCCTCAAGACAGCAGCTAGCCCGGCGGTTATGAGTTGGCGCGATGCCCTCCCGCAAATTTAATAACGTCCATAAAGCTAGGAGCCAAGGAATTGGGAGAATAAAAACCACAACCGGAAAATTAACAAACGAAAGCGCCGAGCACTGGGAAGAAAATTCAGATTTGTTTATTGAGAGGGGGCGGAGGCGGGGGAAATGAGGAAAAAGTCAACATGTCATTCTGGTGTAATCACAAGCGCAAATACGCTTTGGGGCTCCCACCGCGATAAGAGGAAATGAAAAGACGGACGGGGAACGCAAGCCAAAATCCATGACGTCCTGTTTACACAAAAAACTCGCCCGTTTCATTACGTTGCCTTCGCCTTTCCCGTGCACTGATGCGACCATTCCTGGTCCTTGTAATGGCATCAGGAATCATCCCTTTTCGTGTTGGAAATTTTGTCACCGCAGAGGGAGCCGAGGGTTGGGGCCGAAAGGCATGACGATGCAAAATGCAAACGCGCCACTCTGATAGAATCAAACTTTTCGAGAGTCGCTGGTCGAACTAATTCCTCCAGATGACTATTGCATTTCGCATTTTACGCGAAGCAATTTGCATGGAATCATCCCGAACAAAATACCTTTGCTTCCCGAAGAGGAGGGTACGTAATACATAAATCCCCAGGAAAATACTTCCGCCAATTCCCGAATCAATCGAATTTTTTTATTGCCTTTATCTATTTGTCGAACGTCTGCTAAATATTTGCGAAAACATCAAAAAGCCTATCGACAAAGCACTCTAGGGCATCAGTTTGATTTAATTAAAATTTTCCCTCAGACCAAGCCAAGTTTTCTGGCTGGAAAGGAAGCGTTATCATTACGGACAGGAATCCTCCCTTAAGTGCCTTCCTCATTGCAGGCCTTTACGGCACATAAAACGAAATAATGGCTGCGCTTATAATAATAAAATTGCCTTAAAGACTTGCTGGAAAATCCCACTTTATGTTGATGACAGAAACCAATTATTACCGTCTTCAGTGACCAACAGAAAAATCGTTGAGGGTCCTGAACGGTCGGTCGGTATATTCGCCTCCTGGATGTCTGGGACGTCTGGACAGCATCAGCGCCTCGACCTTATCCGGCACAGGAGCAGCCACTGCCGCAGAAACCGAGGATACACTTTCCTCATGTGGTTATTGTCGCCCACATAAGGAATTTGTATCTTCTTTTAATTAGATTTTCCCATCACGTCCACACGAGCTCTAGATTTCGCCGGTGGGACTCAGTCCGAAGACTGCAATATGAAGGGACTCTAACGATTCCATAAGTCATCGCTGTATTGGCGGCCTTCCACATATTTAAGGCTAATTGAATTTTTTTCCTGGGTTTTATGGAGCCGTATATTATATTTATTAGATCAAGAGCAATAGAGCTGATTAGAGGGGAAAAGCATGATTACATTCCGGATTAAAGCATATTAGGCAGTTTTGGGGAACTCTTAATACAGACTATTGTTTGCATTCCCTAGAATTACGACGTATAGGAATTCGATCTCAATACTAATTCTAAGGAACAAGAACAAATGAGCAAATGCACGACTCATATCATTTAATCATTTTACATATTGTCACTAACGATGCCTTTCTCTTCTCTCTTAGACAACTTTTGATCTTCGGAAATAATTTTTCCTTCCAAACTACGTTGTAGTAATAGTAAAGTAGCTATTAAAATACTTTAAAATTATACTCTAATTTTATAGAAACTGCGGAATGAATTCAGTAAGAAATTGTTGACTATTTTGTATCACTATATTTCTTTAAACTGCCGATTCATTTCCCACTATAAAATTTGTATGTCGCCCGAAGTCTCAAAGATCAAAAACATTAAACTCGGATACTATCAATTAATAAATTTTTTAGCTTAACATGTGTAAGTCCACCTACATATTTAATTGATTTTGCAAAAATTTAGGCAAATGATATTTTCAAACCATAGCAATCTGAAAGAAAAACATAAAAGACTCTTCAAATACTGCGTATATATTTTTAGTGCTTTTAAAGGAAGGGAAGAGATCAAAATATTGATCTTCGAGTATGCCTTAAACCAAATTTTGTTCGTATACGTTTAGTATACTCGTAGATGCTAAGCCACAGCTAAATGGTTATATTATTACAAAACAAATTAAATAGATTTGAGGATTCCTCACAGATTTTGATGAAATCTTGCAATGAATGAAAAGTGGCGAATATGCAAACAAAATATGTTGAACGAAATATTCTTAAAATTTGGATAGTTTAATGACTTTAATTTTGATATTTCGATAAGTAAAATTTGAGTTGCTCAGAAACCAATTTTGCTAAGGCTCTTTTGGATATTTTCTGATTTTTGTAAATTCGAATAAAAGAAATATCTGTACCTTCACTTTACTTATTAAAGGAATTGATCCTTGCTTTGTTTTTTTTAGGTCTGAAATCCCTTTCTTTTATAGCTTCTGAACATGTTGTATAATAATTAATTACATTAATTTTCCAGATTTTTGTTTTCTGAACTTAAGGGGTAATACCAGTTTAGAGTGATTAAAATAAAGCTAGTTTTTATAAGTTTCTTTAAAAAAAAATGGCGAACACTAATTCAGTATGATGAAGGGACCAAGTTTCACCGTTTATGTTATTCCGGTAGTCAACATATTTCCCAGGAGTTATAAAATTGCAAGTTGAAGTAACATAAAATTTCCCTTACTTTTAACACTTATGTATTTAGAACTCTTTACATATATCAGGTGGAAATATTTTTAAATAAAGATTTTTCTACAATTTTCATCAAAACATTGAAGGAACATGAAGATAATCACATCGAAAAACTATCAGTTTTTAATATTTTAGAATTAAATATCTCAGGTAATACAAGCGACCGGCAAATTGTTTTGCATATCTGTCATTTTAGACCCTAAATATACGTTTCTACAAAGTTTCATCAAGATCCTAAACATTAAAAAGAAAACCCTAAATTGAGAGATTTAAAATTTTAGCTAGGTATTAAAGTGACATCGCCATACCCAAATTAAAGCTAAAGTGTGCCAGCATTTTGAAAAACTATTTCATTGCCCGTAAATATTCCAGCAAGTGCTTACCTACTTACATACTTACTAACGATATGAGCCCTAAAACAACTTTTGCACTTTGTCACGAATAACTCGTAAATGTCTTTCGTCTACTTCTTTCAAGTAATTACGAAAACTTCTGCTATGATTCCCACAATTTCCGGAATTGAGCAGTTTTCTAGGGACCAGGGCGCAAGTAACACCAAGGCTAATGTCTGTTTGATCTTCAAATCGCTCAACAAATTATCGCGGGAATTGTATGTTTAGCGGGCAGGTAAATAAAACGTGAAACCTGTAAAAGAACCATTTTAGGTAGCAGTTTCGGTAGTACGCGGCACGGTGTGCATACAGCCGAAAGCAACAAGACGGCGAATTTACGCAGAGGAAGGTGAAAATTTTGGTGGATGCCTGCCCCTCGCACCAGACTGCTCTAGGGCGGGTGTGCAGTCGCGTGAGAAGGATAATTTTCTTCGCGACTTACCATAAATTTGTTTTTGCGGTTTCGATGCCCACTCTCTTCCGCCTTGAGGAAATTGGTTCCTCCTCCTCCTCCTCCTGTTGCTAGGAGATTCACTCTTCGTCAAATCAGGACAAACTCAAGGCCCAGGGCAGAATTTATGGGGTTTGTTGCTGGAAACCGCATTATTTGATATTTTGCGGAATTTCAATTAACAGAAAGTCATAAAAGAGTTTGTTCGACTTTGGGAAATTCAATATTTGGGACCTCAAAAGATAAAATATCGTTTTAATAAGATATATGTTTTTCAAATTTTTGTTTTTATAACCATTTTTATAATACTACATCTATACATAAAAATAGATTGTGCTCTATAACAAAGAAGTACGTCTGCAAATCTATCATTACTCTTTCGTTATACAAAACAGAACTGTTGGTTCAATATCACAACCAAATATATATTTTAAAATTTAAAGTGCGGGGTTTCTAATTTAGGATATGCAATAAACATCATAATTTAAGATGATGCATGACTTTTGTTTTATGTTTGAGCACATTGTGTCCTCACACTTTTCTTTCCACACATTTTTTAATTTTAATTCCCAATTTCAACAAGCCCTGCAAGGTCCTTAAGTGTGCCGAAAGTAAGTAATTATTCAAAAGATGAATGAAACTTGTTCGTCCCATTTTTTTTTAAATATTTATGGTATAATTCAATTTTTGTACTTTTTTTTAACGGAAAAGTGGGATACCCATTTGTTTATAAATTTAATTTCAATTTTTTAGAAGGGGAACCTATAAACCTAGAGCGTTGGAAACCTACTTACTTTAAATTTACTAGGATAGTAAGTAGTTAAATAAATGTTGTATTTTTATTGTGATAAATAATCTCATAATTATAAACTCAATAAATTAGTTAAATTACTTTATTTAAATAGCTCGCGCTTCAAACAAACGCATTAGAAGTATTGTGATATACAGTAACTCGCATGTCTAACCAGATGATTAATATTTTTCATAGAAACATAATATTGAAATTAATTGAAAGCAAATTTTGTCTAGTTTCATTATTTATTAAGAAAGGTTCAAAAAACCTCAATTTAACAAAGTAATTATAAAGAACAGAACTTTTAATTTCCTTTCCAGGGTGTTTCATACGTCGGAGCAGTTATAAATTCTCCAGGATCTAGCAACATGTTATTTGGGTTTTGGGTCGTTGTCTTGATAAAAAATTAAATTATCTGAAATACCCAATTTTTCACAAGAAAAGTTAGCTTTTGCTTTCAAATATCAACGTATTAAAATCAGTGCATGATATTTTCAACAAAATATAAATTTTCTGTCACTGCAGCAGAAACACAGCCTCAGACCGTGATTAAGCCTACTCTATGTTTTAGAGTAGCTCTAGTATTTTTAGACAAAAATGCTTCTTTTGCATGTCGCCATACAAATCTCCGTCCATCGGACCTTTGCAAATTGAATTTGCCCTCTTTTGTCAGCTACCCGTTTAATGTACTTCACATCATTTGGATTCAGTTTCTTTCCTTGCCTTTTTATACTTTTATTGCTGATTCTATTCTATTTTAAACTTCTTTATAATATCGTGTATAGTCAAAGTGCTCCTGTATACAATATCCAAAATTTCTTTAATTGTTTTTCCATTCGTCTAAAGTATCAGAATTAGACTTATTATCTCCATAGATATTTGCTTCCGTGAAGTACCCATAGTACAACTTAACACTTTCAAAACTTCACAAACACTGATTTTCTACTCAAATAAATAACAAGGAGTACGGCAAACATCCTCATGAACCCAAAATGACCGTAATAACAACACGTTTCATGCCAGAATTTTCAAGAAAGCTTTTGACTTACATGTAAAAATGCATTTGGTAGGAGAGAGCTTTCATTTGTGTACCCGTTCCGGTACACGTTGCAGGGAATGTATTAAAATACATTACCCAGTTAGTCGTATGAAGTTGATAATTCCGTTGAAGTAATGCTTTAATTTTTTGTACCTCTTCTAATAAATAATAATTTTCCTGAAGTTTTCCCTGATAATTGAAACGGATGGACGTGATAATTCGTTACATATATATTTGAGCATCTTTTGGTATTTCGAAAAAAAACACAGACTGGAATATTTTTTTCCTAATGTTAGAATTAATTTCAAAACTTTTGAATGGGTTCTATTGATGTGATGCGAGTGAATTTTATATTAATGAAAATTCGTTTTCTCCTTTATGCAGATTCTTAAATTTAAAATTGAATTTTTTTTTTACGATATCCAATTATCTAAATTGGCAAATATTCGGAGAGATAAATTCAAAATAAGCAAAATTATGACAAACTCATAAATCAGAAAAGCTATTGAATACAAAAAGTTCATAAATTTTTCAAACACGGCGAAAAATCGAAAATCCACAAATCTCGGCTAAAAAAAAATAAATTTTTATGATGGCAAAGGCTCCACTTACGGCCGATAGCATCCCATCACCACATCTCGCCGATTATGGGGCCGCTCAGCTCATCATAAAAGCTTCACGTAAAGCGCTTATGCGTGCTTCATATTTTCCAGCGGATCATAATCTCATTGTTCGAGCACACGGTGGGAAGGCGCATAAAAAACATATTTTTGTCTCATAAAATTTGAATAAAATGTCACATAAAAGTGCGAAGAGGTCCCCGGGGGAGGCGCCAAGAATCCATTTAGTATTCCTGCAGCGCCACTTGAGAAAGTCTGCGAAAATTGTAGCAGCGCCGAGCGAACTTTTGGGACGCATTTTCCCAGTTTTACGACCGGGGGGCATGGGGATCGCGTTTTGCAACAATGAGATCAACAGTTGCCGGCGACACCGGACAATTCACTCGAAATTATTTCGTTCACCCCTGGGCGGTCTGCGAAGCTCTTTCTAATGACTTTCCCTCTTTGGAGGGGCCCCGAATCACTGCGATGAACGTTTAATTTGATAAAAGTCCTTAAAACACCGATTCCATCAGAGGAGAGGAATCCCGAGTCCCGTGATGCCCCGGAGGGTGTAAAACATATGCGCGTTTTGCATCCGCCCGCAAATAAGTGGGTTCGCAGCATCCCGGCTCCATATATTTTTACTTCCAAGGGGAAATAAGCCCTGCGGCGCCCGGGGAAGTGTAGTTCTGTACAAGTCCCATAAATTCCATTATGACAGATTGCAATCGCCCTGCAGCGGAAATTTAACTCGTAAAATGTTTCAAAATTTCTGGATGTTCCTACAGCGGGGTCCTGGAGATTACGAGGGGCAGATTGCTATCAGTCAACTTAGGTGATAGCACTCAGAGATGCTAAAAAGCTCAGGATGCATTAGGAAGGATCTCGGTTCGGATGCGGAATTGCTGGGGCAGTAATGGATTTATTGGCGAAATGTAGAAGTCTGGAACTAAACGAGATATCGGGGGTCATCACCACTTTACTAGTTGCTAAACTTATAGTAAACTAATATATAAAATTATAAACGTATTTGTGGCAAGCTCATAAAGGGCAAAGAATACAATGTACTTGAGCAAATAAAAACATTAATTATAAATTAAGAAATAAAGAAAACCAACATGAATTGTATTTTGTTGTAAAGAACTTAAGATGAGCTTCTTATCATATTTTTTGTGTTATTTCTTGTTTTTTTTTATTATATTTTTATTCGTGTAGGTATCAAAAGTGTAGTCAAAACCTGAACCCTTGAAGCGGAAGTTCGATATTTGCTCTTCTGTATCACTCAAACATTTATGTGGCTTTCTGAACCTACACACGCCATAGAATGTTAGCAATTAAAACAGTTTTAGCCCAGAGAACCATAAACTGTTATTAACTGATTAACGACCAACATTTTTAATATTTGCTTATGTTACAGAACAAGTAATACACACTTTTACCTAGTAGGATTTTTTAAACCTACCAGAAACTAAAATTTTCTAAAACATCAGATAAAAACGAAGATCACATTTTGCTATTTTGTTAAAGAAACTTTCATTTTCAGATTCAGGAAACGTTATCAAAACAGATTATCATGTATATTGTCACAAAAACAAAATAAGGGAGTAAGGAAAACATAATTTCGGCTCGAGAGACAGTGAGAGGTAAATCGAACTTAGGCAACAGAATTATAAGGAGCTTAAGACGAAGAGCGAGTTGTGTATTCATCAAAATGGGGCTCACTAGTAGAAAGTTTTTAATACTTAAATGACCGTCTGAGCTAAAGTCTAAACTTTAGACACAAGAAATTTCATAAGAGATTGATAGCTTAAGTTTAATGCCAGAAATTTTTTTCAATTGAGTACTTTAGTGACTCCACAAAAATATTAATAACTTTTGACAGACTAAAGATATTGACATGATTCTTTTTTTCCATGAAAGATATCTTAAGGGTGCATTTTTTATAAACAATATCCTTGTTAAGTAAAATTTTGAAGACGGAGAATAAAAAGATATATTTTTAACCAACATTTTTAAGTATTTTAAATTTTAACGTTCATATGTACCACAACGGATCGAGATATATGAGGTACTGGTTAAAAGCTCATAATGCATATTAAGATATAAGATATTAAGAAAAAAAATGCTCATCGTGAACGCTACTGTAAGGAATCAATTGGCACATGTTGCAACTCTACTTTACGAATCACCCAGTGAGTTATCCAAGTTTATTGTTCTGAAAACCATACTGCAGTATTTACAAATCAGGATTTTCCTTGCATAGGAAAATTTACATGTCGTACTATAACAAATATCATAGTGTACCTAATTTTATTTAAATCAAGGTTGTCTACTTTATATATTATACAAAGTTGAATAATAGTTGAATTATGACCTGTAAAGGAAACAATGTTGCACAGTTCATAATAATTTAAAATGTAACATTCAATCTTCATTTTTAAAGTAGTCATTTTGTATTGAAACGTATTCCAATAAGCTTATTCAAATGGGTTATTTAAGACGATTTTTATTCCTTTTTTTTCTTCTTAAAATTATGATAATTACTTGGTAAGATAAACACTGCATAAATGTTAGTTAATGTACATTTCTCATGAAAACATAGGTGTGTTTTTTTTTATATGGAGTGTAATTATTAATAATAATAATCTGGAAAATTGTATATGATATTAACTCACAGATATTCTATAATACAGTGTCACAAATAAAAGAACCTGAAGTAAATAAGCGCATATTCAATATAATTAATAATTTAAATAAATAGTTAGGAATTTCCAAGTCCCACTATTCACATCCTGTTTTTTTACCAACTATGATTTCCGAATTTTTAAACATGCGTGCATATGTAGACGCAATAATTTGTACAAGTATGAATGCATTAATTCATTCTCATTTTATTTTCCTTTCACAATTTTTTTCGTCTAAAGTGCACGAACAAACTCATAAAAAGTTCTAAAATGTAACTAACATAGTCAGTGATAATCCATGGTTACTGACTGGCATTCGCTAGAACAAAGTTGTGAAAAAGTAGAACACGTGACAAGGCAAAGTAAGTCATCTGGCCGGGTGAAAACACCTTAAGCAGCGCAAACAAAGTCATTCGTGCCCCTGAACAATAATCGTAAAATATAATAGTAATGGGGCCATTAAAATTTATGTCATTGTAATCGGAAGAGGAAAAAAACCTCCAACATGTAAAAACTCTCACACCGGGCGATGTGGTGGCATGTAACACTTGAATTAAGGATATGCAAATGACCTGAATTACTATCTCCTGCGCTTTTCCACTGGCAGCCGCCTCTTTATTCATTATCCTTTGAGACTGACCAAAACTTTCAGGATCATTTGCATACTGTGGGGCCGCATCTCCAATCGGGGACGTTCTCAAGGTGGGAAGCCTCAAGGCGTTCGATTGGGCTTTGTCCCGTGTGTCCTGCGGTAGGAATTTCCGCACCGCACACCCCACGCAGTACGCCTATTACCCTTTGTCTCGTAATTTATATCGTGCCATGGCGTTCCCAAATGACGAATGGTCCTGGCTTGTTTGCGTTCAGAACGCAGCGCCGAGCAGAAGTTCCTTCGCAGATCGCAAATAGCAACGCTGACATTAATATTCATTACAACGCGTCAGGATTCGGAGCATAATTCCGCTCAAGGATCGTTGATAACGTGAATGATGTTTGTTTGCGTCTGATTTATGCCACTTACGGCAAGAGTTATGCCGATGTGTGTTCGTCTCTTAAGTGAATTTAGAGGGGTCTTATGATTAAGCAGAAACAATTAACTGCCTGGTTATTGATTGCCCGGGCTGGATCTGTTCCGACCTGGCAGCAATCACTTACAGCCCGCACATGTTGCAGCATATTACCCCCAAATTAAGCACGTTCCTCATATGAGTACATCTGCAGGTGACATGCTGTTCTTTTCAATAAATTTTCATACCAAAATTAATGAATTAAATATACACTCTAAGTAAGTTTTCACTAGATCTTGGTAAATTTTTACTATAATGATATCGCTAGGAATTTTATTAAAAAATATAGTAGAATTAGAAATACTAGAAGTCTATTGAAGCCAAATAACGAGGTTCTAGTAAAATTTCCTTATTGTATAGTTTAATTTACTTGATAAAATGATTCATATGTATACATAAAATCGTTCTTGTTAAATTAATTTTGGAGTTCATATAAATTAAATTTATAGAGTACCCAAATAAGAAAAAATAAAAGTAAAGAAAACCATAAAAACTTCGCCATGATTTAATTGAGTTAAAATCACAGAGAAAATGCATTTAAAATTTCGACTAATTTTAATGCGACACGCATATAATTAGGTAGCATTTTTATATCGTATTTTGATTTTAAAGAAAACTAATTTTTATTGAATATGATAAGAAATATTTTTTAAACTCCATACTAATCTAAACTCTTTACTTTGATTGACTTATAATAAAAAAACTTGCTTCAAATAAGCAAATTTTAAAGTAACACAATTTGTTAGTTTTAATAACTATCAAATTAAATATTAAGCTCATAATTTTGAAGGTACATATTTGCCATTCTAAAATCATCAAACAATAAGATTTTGGCATTAATCAATTTTAAATGAGGCTCCAGATAAAAATAATTATAAAAAACATCTTAAAATGTTGAAAACGTCTAATTTTAACTTAGTTTTATTATTGTAATAGTTCTTTTGAATTTAAGCTGAACTAAATTAAATTTTCACATCTATTCAAGAAATATTTTATAATATTAAGAACCACCTGAGCTTTCAGAATTAGCACTAAGAGGTTATTGATAATTAAATAAATACGCCCGATTTTTTGGGTTTATCAGAATAGTATACAACCTAGACAAACTTTTGGAACCGTCGAGTTTTCCAAAAAAATCCAAACTATAATAAAAAAGTTATTATCAGTTTTATAGAGCATTAAATTTGTCATAGCTGCAAGCTGCGAGCAAAATTAAGTAAACATTTTTGTTATAAATTAATAAAGCTTAAAATAAAAATATCAATATGTGATTCCCATTCAAAATATGTACAAAAAGTATTAAATTCTTAAAAATGAAGCATTTTAAGCAAGGTATACTCCTACTACATATACGAAAAATTCGAACTATTAAATTTGGTGCCATTTCAAAAAACTTTTTGCAAGGCCATATTTCTTAAAACACTCGACTTGATATCGGCAGTATCACAGCAGAATAATCAGCTTTAACACTGCCACTCCTCTTCACTTTTTAAATCTTTCATTTCCTTCCAAATGATAAAAATATGTAAATTTCTCTAATCCATGAGTCCCATAATTTCGTAAATTGTCATCCTTTTGAATAGAGTTCTACCAAGGACGGGAGTCGTTCAGAACGTCAATTTCCCCTCGCCATAATAAAATAAAACGTTTTGAATTAAATTTAAAACAATTTTCACTCAATCAAGAAAAACTCATTTCCAGGAGCGGGAGACTCCACTTAATCCCGGCCGGGGCACTCAATTATATCCAGGGAGTGCAGACAGACCGGCTCACCTTAGCAAACGATGAGCGGGCGGACACCTTTCTGGGTATCCTCGAGGCGAAATTAACGTGGAACATATTTAAGAAAAGATTATCTCCCGCTGAAGGCACTTTAAAGCTATGGGGATCCACCCTTGCCCAAAGTAAAGGCTCTAGCCGCACTATAGGGCAACTTAATAAACGCTCCAGAAGCTCGAAGAAAGCTAGCTATAAGTGATATAAACTCCCACCGCCGGGCGGGATAGATTTGCTCGATACAGGGACTCCCATGAATACCTGCGCCGGAGACTATCCACTAACGGGGCCGGGATCCCGCTGGAATTTATAATTAAATGCAGAGATTATTTCAAAGATATTTAGGGGATTTGTTCTACGTCTGGCTGCAGGCTCATCCCGGCAAAATTTATCATTTAATGCCGAGAGTTCTGTTTACAGAGGATACGTAGGTATTTCACCGGAATGCTGTGTAGACGTAAGTCAATAGGAGCAGAAGGTTGCAAAGGGTCGTCCTTCGAGCTTGATTAAGTTTACTTGCCTCATGTAAAGCGTAATCAAGTGTAGGGAAAATAGAGGCACACCCCCTGGATGGCTAATAAAAATCCTTTGCCTGATCAAACAAGATAAAACCGAAGATTATATTTATTTATTAAGGATGTTTTCATTTTATACAGATAAATGCTTACTATTCATATGAACGTCTAATTACAAAAAAAGTCGTGGTTATTGCAAATGTTACAATAATATGTATGAACACGATTGCATATAAATAAGGCTTTTTAACAACTATAAGTGTTATGAGGAACTTCTCATTTCTTGTCATTTGGTAATTGCCACATGGTCTAGTTTTTCTTAGAAGATACAGCTGTTTATACGCTATTTATACCCTTAAAAAAAATCGCATCTTGAAAATATGCACACATTTGAATTATTGCTTTCTTTTACACAAAACGCATATCGTAATGCGATTTGCTATAAATCACACATCTCCTGCTAAAAATGCTCCCTCCTTATAAAATGTAGGAATCACTTGACTTGAACTCTTCGACCTTGGGAAGAAGAAAACGTGTACCGGCTCATTAAATAAACGGTGCAAACGGTTAACTTCGTTTTAATAACTTCACAATAAGTTTTTTAAATCTAATATAGAACGTGGAGATAATTACAGGGCGGGAAAATAAATTTTTTGATATTATATACTCCAACAACAAAGTAGCCGATATCCTTGAGAACCACAAATTTTATATTCTAGTGAAGTTAAGAATTTAAGAATTGGAAATCAGTCTAAGGAATGGTTATTTCAATTCCTGCATATGATTTACGAGTTCTATAAAAAACTTCTTATGAAAGGAAAATGATAAATTTCCAGAAAGAGTGTTTTCTAAACTCAAGTCAAGTAGAATAACTGATAGCAGGTAAGCTATAAATCAGTAAGAAACTATTAAATAGAGTCCCATTCGCCTAAATTTGTAATCATCACACTAAATATAAATGTTTTCTCCGTTTTTATTTTGTTACCAATGTTGTAGAAGTATCTCATGCAAAGTAGAAGTATAAAAAACTATTTTTTTAAAACTCTATACTCGTTTGTATCAAAATTCTTCATCATCGTGTCGTGTTAAAATATTCAAGTATAGACAAGTTGAAAGAAATACACCGTGTACTAGTTCACTAATTTTCTTTTCTAATCTCGAACCTGTTCATGAAAAAATTGCTTAAGACTAAAAAAGTCTAAAAAAGCTTAAATAATTGTAATTATTAAATATTGGGCGCATTTTTATCTTGAGTTTAGTTATGACTTCAGTCTATACAGCAACGCATTTTATGTTCGCTTATATGACCGAATAAAAGAACGGATTAAAACATACGTGTTAAAGCATTTTCGTTCGTTTCTGAATTCACTCCAATGTTGGAAGCAAAATTTTAAATAAATACAAAGAGCAATTAATGGAAATAATATTCTGCACTATTGTTTCATATAAAGGGTATTCTGCAGAGTTGTTTCATATGAATCTAGCAAAACACTATCAATAGTATAGAGTCGTTTAAGATTTATTTTTATTTAATTACACGAACTATCTAATTTTACAATCTACAGATGAATTTCCTTTTTAGTGGCGCAATAAAATACCACGATTCAGTTTGACTCACGAAAATATTGGTGATATTAGCATGAATTAAATAGCAATTGGCGGAGTTTCAAATTTCGGCAAAGGTAACAAATTAGACGCAGCATAGGCGGCGGTTGTCATTTACATTAAAAAGCCCCCCGGGGAGTTGTTCTATTAACTTCTAACAGCGTAGCTTCGAAAAGCGAATTTAGCGAGTGTCCACTTAACAGGCACTTTACACGACCGCTCAAAATCGAATTATTAATGTTTTGGAGAGTTATGGAACGATGCTGCCCGGGAGCAGGTTGGCTTGGTTCGGGACATACGACACCATTTGAGGCGCTTTAGAAGCAATTAATAACGGCGGGGCGGAGCGGTCGTGCCGCTCTGTGCGGTGAAACAAGCCCCAGGTATAGCCAGGCGGCGCGGCAGAGTGGCGAAGGCTCCGATTCATTTTTGCCGCGTCTGTCCGCGATATTATCAAATAAAATTAATTTTCCTTCATTTGGCCGGTAATCGATAATTGCATGCGACGCAATCAATTTTGGACTGCTTTTCCCATTGCTGGCGCTTGCCAGTGGGTCCGCTCGCCCGCCGGTGATGCATAGGATGCGATAGACGCACAGATAAAGGAATTAAATGCAAATGAACTGCATAAACTGCGAATATTATTGGTCGTGGTCGGACGAGTGCATAGTGCAGTACTTTTAATAATCACCTGTTTCTCAGGCAGAGTCTGGAATTAAAAAGATTGCCAGCCTTGGCTGACACTCTCGACCGCGCTCCGGGGTCCTTCATGGCATTCCCGCGCCGCGGATCGAATCAAATATGCAATAAATTGTTGTCGCGCTCGGAGTGCGGCCATTATCATCAGTACTTACTGGTAACTGCCGCAATTAAAGCTAAAATCGCTCCTCCAGGCCCTCCCGGCACTCCTGAGACTCCCGGCAGTCAGTGCTGTGATTATTAAAATCACGTTGGAGTTTTGTCAAAATGGCAAATTCCAAAGCCAAAGAACTCAACTGTGACATTAGCCTGCTCGATTTGCAGGACCGGGACTGGGATTTCCTACAGTCAAAGTTTTCGGTATGGAGCTGCCGCAAAGTTTTAAGGGTTGGAAAGCACCTCCGGTTCCCTATTCCATCCTTGCCCTCGGGGAAATCCCCCCCTGGGGAATTATTAGTGCACAGGCAAATCTTTGCTTTCATAGGACGAGCTCGGAATTTACGAGTTACAAAATTAAACTTTACACAAAGCTTTTGATTTTATTATGTTACCAAAGCGAAGGAGGCATCTAGTTGCCGGGGATGAAGCCGCAAATTAGGGCTGGCATACTTAAGTTATAGTTTGATAATGAGGCCTATACTGAGGAAATAAACGACCTTGCGAAGGGATAAATGATTAAGCAGGAAGGTATGATGTTTAGGTACAAAATAGGATCAGGATAAAGACAAGCAATAACAAGATATTAAACTAACTAACTAACTTTTATTTACTAACAAAATATGACCATCTTCCGGTTCTATCATCCGAACATCTCAATGGTACCATAATATTGAATGTCATCGGATTTATGTATATACAAATGTATGCAAAAATCAAATCATCAGAAAGAGTTAATTAAAATCAACTTAGAAGTTTTCTTGATACACGGTTAGGTAAGGTAAGAAGTTTCTGAATCTGTTCACTCCTCGCAAGAAAAAGAAATCCTTTCCGAGAAACATTTTTCCCATACTTAAATCAATTAAAACCATTTAAACCAATGAAAATTGATAACACAGATCAACATTAAATTTGTTGCCTAACAATTGGCATATATTGGTAAAATAGTTTAAATGAAAGCGTAAATCTTCAGATAGTTTATAAGAATACAAGAACTGAAGAGCAACTAAATAAACTTAATGCGTGACTAATAATAAAGGTACTTAAAATTGACTGAATCCAGATAATAACCGGCAGGCATGAAAAACTTATTGGCTAAGATATTTAGAATGGGTTATAGAGATTAGTAGTATTTCTTATTACTAGATTAGAATTCAGGTTTTTAAATGAGACACATTAAGAACTTTATTTTTTATATATTTTACAAAAAAGTTCTTTTTTGTATTTTTAACTCGAGGACGAAAACTAATTGGTCATTTTTATTTACAAATTTATAACATGCAGAAGAAATCAAACATAAATAAACTACCACTTGCGTGACAACAAATATTAAATTGTTAAAAAAATAATAGTTTGCTTGTTTAAGTTATAAACCAATTAAAAGAAAGCTGTAAACTTTTCACTTTCCATAAGGACTCACTAAATATCGTAGATCATATAATTTAAAATTTTAACATTATATACCCACCGCAAGTATTTTGCCATTTTGTATAAAATTCTATTACCACGTATCGTCCTTAAGAATAAATTTATAGGTTCATAACAGCTGATCTAAGAAAATTATGCTCAATTAAGTAGAATAAATCGTTATTTAAGAGGTGCCTATATAATTTAGCAATTTTGCGACAATTATAGAATGCCAGGTGATAAGTGAATTTCCATTTCCCTCCATAAATGTTGAATGAATATACTACCCGTAATTTATATAAGGAATCTTCTGACATTATTTTCATAAGTCACGTAAGAGCATTTCCTTGTTACAGCAAAATGATAGAAGAAATTCCCATCTTTTCAGTGAATGTTAAAATTTGGATGTTTTGTTCATTTATACTCTCATATAATTGGAAACGCTATGCGTTTGTAATTCCTGTGAGCATTATGAACGTCCTGCAGTTTTGTTATGTGTTAAAGGAATGGGGTAATTTAGATGTTTTTATACTTCACACGTTTTATACTGTTGCAGTATTTAACGCACTTTTGCGGACATTGCTCGTAATTAAAAAGAAAACCGAATTTGAAACGTTCATATTCGAATTGGAGGAATTGTACAATGAAATTAAGGTAATTTTAACCAATAAAACTTTTTTCGTTTAACGAGTTGCATACTAAATTAGATAGGGAATAATTACGTAAAAGGTTTACTGGAAGATGTCACTAATCGAGCTCGGAAAATTTCAATTTTCAATATAACAGCATCAGCTTTGGATATCACAGGTGCTCTGTTGTACCCTCTTCTCTCAGGAAATAAAGGTATAGAATTTGGAGCAGCAAAAACTAATCACAGACTATTAATCTTTCAGTTCATCCCTTCGGATTGGCGTTTCCAGGATTTGATATGACTGCTTTTCCTATTTATGAAATCGTTTATGTCCTAGAGTTGCCCATGCCGTTGTTGCTTACTTTTATGTATATGCCATTTGTGAGTCTCTTCGCTTCATTTGCGATGTTTGGAGTTGTTTTACTAAAGAATCTGCAGCATCGTCTCATTCATATTTACGATCCTAACAAGACCGATAACGAAATCTACGATGAAGTTGTCTCTTGCATTAAATATCATAACAGAGTAATAAGGTTCTTCTTTTTAATTCATAAATTTTACCTTACCTACCCGTATTTTAACTTCATTCTATTCAAGATACATCCGAAAATTCAACTCTTTGGTGACATACATGTGCTTCGTCGAGTTTGTACTTTTCGGCACGATTTTATGTGCTCTCTTAGTTTGCCTAAATATTGTAAGATCAACTACTAAGAAAATTGAATTTAAGTGAATTGCTGTATGTACCATTTTTATTCTTTTATGACGAAATATGTGTTTTTTACAGTTTACACTCAAATTTTAATAAGCTTCGTCTAAAATCTCTTGCAAGATAGTAAAAGTTGCATAAAGCAATTCTTTTTGTTAAATATTCTTTGCTTAAATTTTATTTTACTTTGAAATAAATTATATAGTTAATTTGTATTCTTTGTGCCTCCTTAGATTCAGACATGGGTACAATTTATTAACATTAGCATGTACATTATAACGATGGTCTACGTACTATTCACGTACTATTGGCAGGCGAATGAGTTACTTGAAGAGGTAAGTACAGAATCTAAGTGAACAATTTTAATCCCTTATGTAATAAAAATTGGCATACTCGACGTAACACGTATAAAACTATAATGTTATGAGTTTTAATCAAGACGGACACTTGTTCAATGATTAAAAAGTATGTATATAAGTATAAAAATTAACTCTTTGCAGATTGAGAATTCAAAAAAAACTTCCATTACATAACGAACATTTTTCAAAATTGTTATAAAACCACACATCAGAAGGAAACTCAAATCCAAACATAAGCCCCTAAACATATAATCTGTAACGGCGATTTTTCAACGATAGTTTCAAGAATTCCAACTAATGGTAAATATTACCAGGCGTAATGAGTTTAAAAATAAAACGCGATGAGTTTAGGAAAAATTTATTCCTTAATCAATTTAAATCAACAATTTTCAAATATTTTAATTGCTTCTATGCCCTTTATCAGAATTTCGAAGGGCATTTGCGTAAATTTGAGAAGCATGGTTTCGTACAGCATAGAAAACCAGAAACGCTTCTAGTTAACCACTTGTGATCGTTATATTGAAAATGGATTTGAAATCAGCAACCCTTTAATAAATGTTCACGAAAATCGCTTAAAGTTAAAAATTTGATGCCAATATTATTTTAAAAATCCGTCATCTTGTTCATATTTGAGGTATACATGTATACTCCAGGGCCCTCAAGAGTATGTGTGTAAAGTTTGATCATAATCAGAGTAACGTTTTAGATTTTGCTACCGAACAACAAAATAGAAAGGCAAACAACACCTTTAAAAAATATCATCATGTTCGTCAAAATCCTCTACCTTACAGTTTAAGTCCCATTAAAATCAATTCATCCGTTGCCGTGAGTAGGCCGGACAAACAAGACAAAACAACCACATGAGCTTATAAATATAAAATGATATTTTATTTCAAAATCATAGACAGAGCCTTTAATTTGAAATATAAGTGATATTCCGCAATTTTAGAATCATTTTATGATAATCAGTTAGTTTTTTTTAAAAAAGTTCCAAATATTACCCGTTTCGACTGTCCTAATTTTTTCAAAAACTCGTTTAGAAAATGTTCATTTCAGAATTCGTATTCGTGATGCCACATTATTTCTAAAATTTGTAGAGTATTAAATTAATAAGCAACAAAAGTTCTTAACACTTTACAATACTTGTCTTTTTTTCAGAGCTTAAATGTAGCGGAAGCAGCTTACAACGCAAAGTGGTATAAATGCAGCATAAAAGTAAGAAGGGCACTTCTTTTGATAATAATAAGGAGCCAATCTCCACTTCAAGTATTGTTCCTTATAAATTGAAAATTTACTAAAAGAAATTAAATCAGTTACTCATCATTTTAGATAATGGTCGGCAACATTTATCCGATGACCTTGCAGACATTTCAAACCATTCTGAATGCTTCTTACTCTTATTTCACAATAATTAGAGGAATCTACAATTGAAAGACTGTCGCGTTCTTTTATTTTATCATCGCTATTGAAATAAATGAACTGCTTTAAATTATCCCACGAAACAAGAAATATTGACTACGGCACAAAAATTGGTTCATATTAACTAATTGTGTAAAACCAATAAAGTCTCGAAAAATAATATTAAATACAACAAAATTTTCTATATAAAATTAGAAGCAGAGTTTTTGCTGCTTTTTAGAAAATGAGCCATTAACTTCTAGCCTGGATTACTTTAAAAAATGCATTTAAATGTTTCACTTCAAACTATATTGAATGTGATTATTTAAATAAAATATTTCACATGTTATTTCTAGCTTTTAGAATTGTTAAAATAAAGGATTCATGGCATGCTTTTATGGACTTCCCGGTCCCGAAAACTGGTAATTGACAAAACTTTATCGGTTCAAATTACAAAAATATTAAAAACTAAAACTTGAAAAATTGTTTTTTATTTACCCAACATGTAGTACATATAAAACATTTTCATATGCAAGCAAAACTAAGGAGAATGGACCCTCCTACTCTCGATTTTTGTAGATCTGTTCGAGTTTGCGCATCAGGAATATTTAAAATTCTTTTTCATATTCAATATTTCGTGTGTAATTAAAAAAGTAGTCCGACCATTTTCGTTATGAATGTTTTTGCATGAACATCATTCATTACACCGTCAAGCCTAGAAAATTTTAAAACAATATTATCGTTTGATATTCTGTTCTGTTTTTCAAAGTTTTATTTGTTTTATGTTACAAACTCCTGTGATGATTCGTTTATTTTATTCGTGTTAACCTGTGATCATTTATTTTCTGACATGTATTTTACCTAAAAGATATCGTCATATCAGGAAAAACATGATAAATTCTGAAAACAAAATTTTACAAGAGACAGCTATCCACTTTACTTCAAAACTAAATGAGTTAAAACTTCAGTCCTTGGAGAGAATTTCATAATTAATAATTCTAATATTTTAAGAAATAGACCTAAATCGATCTATCCAGAACGCATTGTATTTCAAGATTTTATTGTGTTTGTTTTTCGTGCGCGTGTCACCTAAAATTTTATATTTCAGGCTTTCTTCGAAAATCGGATACATCTTCATACAAACTTCGTTAATTATCAGATTTATGCTGATGAAATTAATTTATTTTTAAATTTATAGTAATTACAATTTTTGTTATTTTCGCCTCTTTGAAGAAGTAAAAAAGAAAAAATGAGAATCTTTTTTTTCTCATAAGAACTGTACTGCAAAATGTATTTTTAATTGCTTGAAATTGAACTCTTATTATGGATTTCGAGTGACTTGAAGCCAAATTATTTCCATACATAATCAGGTAATAAAAAAGTTCATCAAATTAATAAATACAATAATTTATTAAAATTGTGCTAACATGTAAAAAGATAACAAATCGCAATAACTAAAATGTAACCAAACTAGAGGAATTTTAATCCAAATTGCAGCCAACTTTTGTAATTACTCTGCTTGCGACTTCACAACCAGCCACGAGGCATTCTTCCAGAGGTATTTTGTTAACGAAAGCGACTAGAAAGCCTGCAACTAATGAGTCGCCCGCTCCAGTGGTGTCGACTATTTCTTCCGGTGGGATCTGTTTTGGTGTCAACTCAAATTGTTTCGTTACCGAATCCAAATTGGAATACATTTGGATTTTCTTAGCCCCATTTGTAATCACAATCACTTTTGACCCAAGCGAAAACAACTCTTCCACTAAATTGGGTATAGTAGAATGCTCCAGCAATTCTGCTAGAACTTTAAATTCCCGCTCGTTCCCAAAAATAAGAAAAGCAGCTTTTACAAGATGCTTCATTTCATCGAGATTTTCTCGGAGAATGTAAGCAGCATTGAGGTTTATTGCAAGATGTTTGCTCATGGAAGTACAAAGGTCAACAATATACCTGCAAACCTCAAACCTGTGTGGAACAAAGAACCCTTCAATATACATAATTTGTACTTTATCGCTTTTCACAAGAGATTCCAAATTTGCGGCACTCTCCAGGAGGAACTCCTTGCTAAACATTCTGGAAGCCCCAATGTTCGCGTAAAGTGCTGTGCGGTCTTTGTAGACGAAGCAAATGCATTGTCCAGTCGTTATATTATCCACGACCTGCAACCTGAAAGTAGAGAAATTTCAATCGAATCATTTCATATGATTTCATAAAATAAGTGAGGCTCCGCTATTTTTAAATTTCGTAAAATTCGATACGAAT
This sequence comes from Philonicus albiceps, assembly GCA_963969385.1. Classification (NCBI taxonomy): domain Eukaryota; kingdom Metazoa; phylum Arthropoda; class Insecta; order Diptera; family Asilidae; genus Philonicus; species Philonicus albiceps. Next base: position 37,626,677 of record OZ017773.1, read on the forward strand.
CTTCATTTAGGAAGGATTAAGGGTAAAGAACCGGTTAAAAAAACTTGAATCTTACTAATCTCGAAACAGTATTTTTGTAGCAGGTATCCGCGATTTCTCAACATTTACTGAATTCTTAAAAGCACATAATAAAGTTCATTAATTTTACAACCTCTTTTAGTTCAAGCGATAGCTATCAACATGTATTTTAAAGAATCTGTTTGGATCTTTTGTCACCTATTTGAAGTTATATTATAAAAACGATACCTTTATTCCTGCAATTGTATTCTACATTTTTAGTATTTTTTTTAATATATTGAGAAATTTTTGAAATTTTGTTTTGCGCATTAACCACTTATTTAAAAATGAAATTTATCATGTTAACCGTTGGCCTTTACACATTCCTTTTTCAGACTTTAATGAATCAATTTTTGATGATACCCTTTTATCTAAAAAAACAAAGGATAAATAAAACCAAATCAATTCCGATACTCAAAACTATCGTTTTAATGTGTATCACAGAAAGTTTTTGTTGTTAAGGAGCTTCACACAAATTTATTATCATCCTACATTTAAAATAACTCAATAAAATTACGTAGATACAAATAATTAAAATGCTAAATTACTATAGGTGAGTATGTAGCTGAGTTGTATTATGTACTTTTCAAATTTAACATATAAACTACATTATGCCCATGGTAAAATATTGGAATTTATTGATATTCCGGAGTATTAAATTAAACTCTAACTATTATACAAGAAATTCAGTTTATCAATTTTCTAAGCGAATAACCTATTAAAGAGGAGGAATATAGAACATTTGACTAAATTATAAAGCAGGTCCTTAAGGTAAAAGTTGCATTGAGTTACATTGAAACAATAAAATATGACAAAACATTATTGCGTTCTCCTAGCCGTTAACAATATGAAAACAAAACAATACTTATTTCTTAATTTACTTTTGTTCGTTTCAAGCAAGGTGTGTCTAGAAAAGATAGATAAACGTTTTATCTTTGAGGACGATTCGAAGACAATTGTCTTGTCCAGGATCATTTGTTTGAACAAGGACAACATTGTGTTTTTTTCCATATATGTGCACCCGCATGAGCACGACATTATCCAAACATTTTATAAAACGCTTAGACCCCAAAGGCCTTCTAAATTATTTTAAACAAGCAAAACAATTTTGTAGTATTAAACAAATTCCTCTTAGCGAAAGAAATTCATTACTACAAATAAATGTTGTATTTACCTCACGGGTACATCCTGCCTCTGGAGCTTATCCCTGAGAATGGAGGCAGTTTCATCCTTTCCAACAGCGCCGAAGAAGACAGCCTCGGCGGTGGCCAATTTCCGGATGATCCTACAGGAGTTCAAGGCACTTCCGCCGGGATTGAAACTGACCAATGCCGACCTGCGGCGATTAGTTCCACGCTAGTCACTTTGACCGCCTGAACGAATACGCACCTTTTCCTCACGTGTTCCGAAATCTCAGCTAGAGCCTCCGCACTTATCTCCCCCTGTGCCTCCAGCGAAAGTCCGTAACGCTCCAGGAGTTCAGTGGAATCGATTTTCACAGTCATATCAAGCAGAATATTCCCAAAGGCGACTATTTCTGGACTGGGATCCACAGAACGCGACATCTTCCTCACACACAAGCCGGTACTGGAGTCTTACGTTCCTGCGACGAAAACTGCTGGGTAAGATTTATTTTATCTCACGACATCGCTTTTAAACAAATACTGATTGTAAAATAAACAGAAAGTCTGTTTAAACCTGAGGCGGGAATGTGTTAAGCAATTATCATTTTTGACATAATTGACATTCAGACTAACGTCGCGGTTCCCGTTCATGGTGTAGTTTTTCAAAATCCCTGCAGATGGCTACTTTCTTTTGAGTTACATAGGGATGTTCACTTGCCAGAATAAAAATCGATTTGTTGAAATCCAATGCTTCCCCGCTATCTTACATTCTACCTTTGGGGGATTCCCAGTTCCCATTTAGTGTGAATTCGTCAAATATGCGAAGCATCACAGTTTTTGAATTCGATTAAACTGAGCAAGAATATTCGTTAAGTATCATAGAACCAAATTCATCTTAATTTAAATTTTGGGGTCCCCAGTTCCAGCTAAGTTACATTTTATTCATTTACCATGATAATTTTTGCATTTTGGATGTGAGTAATTTTAGTTTATATCCTATGCCTTCATAATAATTTTATAAGAAACTTTAACCGCTTAAAAAGTGCTCTGCATTGTTTTCGAATTCATTTGGGGTCAATAGTTAACATTAAAACTATTTTCAGATATACATAATAACAATTGTCTAGCAATTCATCGGTATATTCAATGAACTTAACTAAGCGCTTATATTTAGTGGCTCAACTTAAGCCACAACTTAAATCTTAAATTATCATGATGAGGAAGCAAACATTTTTCTACTAAGTAGAAGCTTTTAAGAGCTCCCTGTGGAATTGCTGTCTCATCGGATTAGTTAAAAGAGTTCAAAAATTCGGATATTTACTCATTTTCTATCGATCGTGAATAATGATCTTGTCAGCAGCTATGTATGAGTACATACATACAAATTACCTATTATTGGTCTATTTTTTTTTTTTGCGTTAGATACTTATATACCATGATAAGAGAAATTCAAAGAGACTGAAATAGTTTTCCTCACTTTTATAATTTTTATTTTTAGTAGCGTTCTTAATCAATTTAGTTCAGGTAGTTAATAATTAATGTCCTTAGTCAATTCGATTAAAAACAAACCAATTACTGAAAATGCAAAATCTATTTCTTTTAAATAGAAATTTCATTAACATTAAATTACTAAAGCAAAATAGGCCTTTAAAGTTAAAAGGTAGAGATACGCGTTTTTCGTCTGAAACATATTTAGATTCAATGTAACTATATAAGCTAGAATAGCATGGAAAGTGTTGGAGAAAAAAGCATTAGTGAGCTGAGTTCCTACAGAAATGTTGACCCAGCATATATTTAAAAGTTTCGACTTCGCTACATATGTTTTTATTCTTGAGATATAAGTGATCATTTTTATTAAAGTAGAATAGCAAACCTTAATACTTAAAATACTCGTTATGTCGTTTCAAAGAAATAGAAAGTAAAGTGAACAACAACAATTGCAGCATACAAACCAACTGTGTAAGAAACTGCAAGAGTGTACTGCAACGGTTAGATAAATTTATTTATACACGTATTTTATCTAGCCCATAATTCAATACAAACCTATCAATATCTAATGTAATAAAACATTTTTTAAAACCTTCCCGGAAATACTCAGTCAAAATCCATAAAATAATTCCGGATCATATCGCATTTCCTACAAATTTGTACATACGAGCGAGTATGTGGCAGATAAGAGACCCTACAGCATAATGTTGTTTGCTGTACTTCAATTGAGAAGAAATGTTTGATAACATTTTTATACATCCGCCAAATTCGATATATTTTTTTTTAAATTTCTTGCTACTATCCCAAAAAATTCGGCTGAAAACTTTCCGTTTACCTTTTATACCTTATCGTGTTCATTCATGCGAACACAGGTCAGCTTGATAAGCAATCGTAAGCACCTGCTTTCGCCAACACAAACCTGGGTTCAAAAAACAAAGCATGTCCCGACCGAAATCTAAGACAGTGCGATAAGATCTGGTTACAAGCAGTTCCCACACCCCGCCATTATCAGGAACCTTATCTGGAATAATTTTCTAATTATAATAAGCTTTCAGCTAATTGCACTACTGCAGGTACAAAATAGATTTATCGTTTTTCGAGCCGTGTTGTTACGTTTTATAAAATAAGGCGAAGCGAGAAAACACAGGTATCTTTTGAAAATTTCAATTGGCGGAAGTGCAGCTCAAATCAATATCAAAATAGATCCAACAATGTCAACAATTCAATGAATCTCAAACTCAAGCGCCAATTGCAACTTTTCGGCAGACGAGATAAGGATAAGATCACAAATAACCTCAAGTACGTGGAATCGCAGAAACCGCCACTATCTCGAGAACCATTCCTAGGAAATTTCGATTTAATTTGGTATCAAGTGTTGATTTATTAACATGAACATTTTTGGTAATGCTTTTGCAGTAGAAGCTCGCTCTTTTGGGTATTTACCAACGCTTTCTTTCCTTATATGAAAATTTGGATAAATAACGACTTTCGGCCCAGTTTCTTAGGATTTTTTACATATTTTGTATGAGATATGTAAATATTTGAGTTTGGAGCTACTCTTGCTTTTATCAGTACTACCTCGCCGCGGACATTTCCGAAATAAAAAGATGTTTCAAAGAAAAACCCCAGATGTCAACAAACAAGATCGCTTTTAGCTTATCTTCGTAGAAGAACATTGTACCCGGGATTTACTCGCCTCTAAGAGCACTAATTAGGAGAACGTAGCTAAAGTAAATTTTGTTTTGCTCAGGGGAATTTAACAACACATATTGATTTGATTGCTGCGTACAATCATAAGAAATCTGTTATCTAATTATTCTGCGTTGACACGAATTATGCCCCTGGAACGTACGTTTCTTTAGATAAGAGATTAATGCGTTACGAAGATTTTGGCCAAATAAAATTTTCGAAACCGCGTTATCCTAAATTTTACGACAATTTTTTATTCTCAAGGTCTTGACCTTAATCTAGGTATTGTTTTGGTTTGTGTGGAAACTTCCCCCTTTTTGTTTTCTTTAAAAAGGAAGTGAATGCTATGTAATAATAAATAATAAAATTCCCGAAATAGCAAGCATTCTTTACAAGCATTTGAATTTGAAATTTTAAAATTTATCTATTTATCTTAAATAAAATTTCATTCGCACTTCGGGTACTCTTCATAATTTATTAATTAAACTTAAGACTATAATGTTTAGGAAGATATTTAAAAAAAAAAACAATAATTGAAGAATGATAAATACGTATTTTGGTTATACTTGAAAATTTGTTCAAACGCTTCGAATATCGAAAGAGCTCAAAGCGAAATTCAAATAAAAGGTTGTAATATTTTTTTAGATACTATGCAAGACAAATTCATTTACTTTTAAATGTCTGAATAATAACGAATGCCCATTTCTAAAATTAAAATTATAGAAATAAATTTCCAATTATCGTAGATTGCTGTTTTGTTAGTATTTGGGTTGCTTAATTGTCTGGAGTCTAACAATCATAAAATATTCATTTCATAATCCTATTTCGGAAATGTTTTATTACACTTACCCATAATGAATTTAAGCGTTATAAGAATTCATTAATTTTCCTGTAGTAAGTCGTCAGAAATGAATTATTTTTTAAAGAACAAATTCTACCGAATTTCATATACTATACTATACTATACTATACTCCTACACGCAACGGTTCAATCTAGTTCAATCTTACTATGGAAAATGAAAATTCACCTATTAACAGCGTTAGGTTTTACAACTAATTTGTCAAAATTGACATAAATAAAAATATAGATATGAATGTTCATACATACGAGACATGAAATACATTAGCCTTCTTTTGCATTCAGGTAAAAGGGCTCGATTTCGATTCCAAAGTCGCTTTCTGATATCCCACATTTTTAGACAAAAATAAAAACACATTTTTTTTTAAAATTAATAATTTTATTTTGAAGGGTTCGACTTCTTTTATTGCCGTAATAAAGGTAAGTAAGCCATGTAAAGTTTTAGTAAGCCATGTAAACAAAATGAACTGGTAAAAACATTTTTCTTATATCTATTTGCAATTAACGAATATGGCTATCAGTAAAATGTTTTAAATTGTAGTAGTTCATAGCATAGTTTGCTAAAGGTATTTTTTTTTTAAATATTATACGTATATGAGTAGAATAAGGCATGTATCATAGTGTAGGAAAAAATATGCATATTTGCATTAGATCCGTATAATTTTGGTTAAAACTAAAAGGAAAGCAAGATGTTTATGTGGTCTTTAAAACAGTAGAAATAAACTGTCCTTGTAAAAGGAGTAGAAATTCTGATCAAATTTTATTTATGTACTAGTATTAACAAACTCAGTCAATCTGGGAAATACAAACAATTGGTGAAAGCAATAGGCGGTTGACCTGTCTTCTGTACCGTTCTTGTGAACACGATTACTTCTATATTTCAAAATCTATTTCGGTTACATTTTGTATTCATTGAGTCAAAATTATAACATATCTGAAAATTGGGACATTAGTCCACAGTGCGGAGAATGTCTTTCCTTGTGTATTTTATATTTTCTTAGCAGTTTCAACCAAAGCTTAGCCCAGTCAAAATTTTTATATATTTCTTTAGGCTTCTGTTGTGAGTTTTATTTTTAAAGTTTTTAGATTATTGTGTGCGAAAATAACATTTTTCTGTGTGAAATGAATGATTCGCCGAGTATTTCCCGAGTATCACAAAATTGCCTTTAAACTTGATAGTTTTTTTGGAACCACTTAACGATTGCAAGAGCAGGAGTGGAAACAAAATAATTTTTATAGAATGCTCCTTTTAGGAAACATACAATGCTGATCCTTTTAGAAAATATGTGGTTCCCTTACCACCTCGTTCACATCATCATACACGGCCAAGAAGTCGATTCTGTAAAAATCAAATTTTATCGATAGCAAAATATGAGATATATCGGGTTTTAATGATTTTTACATAAGGAGGTATGATCCTTAACTCCTCACCCCTGTAACCGATTCGCCTCATTTGTGAACATGGGTGAGATTTTGCTATAGAGCATACTTTAGCCAGATTTTATCAATATATATTAAGAAATAAAGGTCTGTGTAGGAACAAATTAAAATATATGGTGAAAGGAAAGTCCCCTATCCATTCCTATAACCCCGCAATTTAATTAATTAATTTTAATATGATGATATTAAGACTATAAATGCGTATGCAAAGTTTGATCAAAATCCATTAAGAAATGCGGTTATATTTTGAAATGTTTGTAGCTCACCCCTTCACCCGCTTGATCCATCAACACCATTTTGATACATCTTGTGAATGTCCACATTAAATTTCAATTTAAGCAATACGAAATAATAATTGCAATTAAATGCAAGAAGAATAAAGTAAGCTTTAATAACAAATCTTATGAAAAACACTTCACTAAAATAAGAGTAAACATTTTCCACAAAGCGAATGTCTAAGATTTTTTTTTTTGTAATTCTTTATAGTCTGCATAGATATTTCAGCAAGATTTACTCGTTTATTCGTTGTATAAATAAAGTACCTCGAATAATATTTAATATGCTTTACCTGATTCAGATAACTCAGATAATGTGGAAGAATCTTAAATTATAAGAAGTACATATTTCCCAGTAAAAAAGAAAAATCGACAAACAAGTAGAATTTTGAATGCAGACAAAACTAGTTTTGATATAAGAAAAAAAGCAAACTAATGCAATCAGTTTGCTTCTAAGTACGATTTTATTAACGAAAAGCTTAAAATTGGAATTGCAAATAGTTCTAGTTAACTGCTAGGTTTGGATAGAAAGTATATGAAACTAATTGTACAATTGTACTATATAATCATGATGTTGCTATGAAATTGAATGTTTTTGTTTCTATGGAAGTTACGAGTATGACCCCTTGAAAATGACTTTAATTTTAGACGGCCCCGATAAGGAAATCTAGCCAATTTAATTACTGCCCGCGGAAACTCCATGATTTCACAAAGTTGTTAAATTTCGCATTTTTGCCACGCTCCGCAAAGAGAGGCAAACAAAAATCTTCCCCACAAAATTAACTCCGCATGTGGTCCCCATTTCAGAGAAGAGCACGGAAAGCTCACAACTGAGTACATGGGCTCCATTCGACCATGCTTGCATGGTGTATTTTATGTTGTGTATACGATTCCAATTAAACCGATAAGGTTGCCTGGGAAACAACGTCACAGAGCCATTGATAATTCGATATGCTATTAATTGTGGATTTTCCCAACTGGCGAGAGGCCGTGGGGTCGCCATTTGTTGAGGCTCCAAGACATTACATTCGGACCATCCGGAGAACTGAAACTGGTTATCCGCGTCGTGGTCGCCTTCACACATTTGTTGCATTTCTGCTAAGACGTGTTAAACCTTCGATTCGGATGAAATGTCTCAAGACGCACGAAAGCCCCCATCGCGGGAATTCCCCAGCAACAGACCTCTTTTTCTCGGTTTCTCGGTTTCTCAATTGAATTTTTTCCCTTCACGTGAATTTCACGAGAGTAGGCTAAACTCTCCGGATTTTTTGAGATTGCGAGGCGCTGGGTAAACACAGACTTTGTTGAGTAATTAAGCCCGCCGAATGATTTTTTTGTGCTTGATGTCGCGAGAGCAGTTTAATTGCATAACAATGGCAAATGTCGGGTCGTTGGTATATTTCGTCTGGAAAAACTGAAGCCTGATGATTCAGTCGGTACTGGTACTATAGGAAATAAAGGATGTAGATATATTTGTATATTTGTCGAATTAAAGCATGGATATTTCTACTGTATCAGCCCCAACAGAAGGCTAACCTTTCCATGAATCACTCTGTCGGTTCTTTTTACAGAATTTGGTTGGATTGGGGTTTTTGTAACCTCAAGGTCCGATTATGGCACGTGAATGGAAATGAGTACTATGGATCTGATAAAAGTTTGATGACAATCCATCCGGGAATTAAAATTAATGGGCTTGTCTGGACTTGTTCAAGGGTTTGAGGGCGTGTCTGGGCACTTCGATGTTTTGTGTTGTATAAGGGCACTACTGAAATGAATTGATATATGTCTGAAGTCTTCACTCATATTCCAGATGATTAATAAAAAATACATGACATGACTATACACCAGATGGGTACTTTATAAATTTCCGTATTATACCAACACCAAATTTTCTAGATAAACATCTTTGTCATATGAACAACCCCCTTGGAATGACACAATTGGTAACTCCAGTAATATTATCCAAAAGTTTCAAAATATCCACACGATTTTATTAAATTTTGCTTAAAAATTCAATATGCACAATTTCTGTAAATCACTCAATAAGCATGATAAATCGATTTGTTAAATCGATAAAGTTAGCATTTGAGAATCAGAAGCTATGCAGATATTTGTAACTAACTTGAAAATAAAGAATTATATTAATTAATTATTTAAAAATTTTGGGAATTGCGTGGTAAGAAAGTTCAACATAACATAAAATCGATACTGAATATGGAAGAATTGAGTGAACTTCTCCTGAACATAAGAATTAAAATATTTTCTTAAAACAAGTACAAACTTTTTACTTTCCAGCCCTTAATTTCTCTATTTATGAGGTCTATGGCAGCTTGTTCAGTTCAAGGTAATCTCCATTTATTTTTTAAAAGCATGCTATATTTTACATTTTTTTATAAACATAAAAATTATTTTCCATAAGCTGTTGAATAAACAGCAAAAAACTCGAGAAATTCATAAAAGGAAAAAAAGTAACGTGCGGAATCTGCGGCCTTTCTATTTTATGAAATACCGGTACCGACCGACCTCGACGCCTAAAGTTCAATGAAACCTTTGCTAAATTTTATTATACATATATTGTGCGTAATAATTTCACGCATAGATATATGTACCATATCTCATAAAACTTTTAAGTTTAAGTTACCTTTTACATACTTATAGTAAAATGAATGCAAGTTCGATTAATCAATTCCGCTAGATTTTTCTTCCGGTCAAAGAAGCAGCTTTTTTTATACATATATGAATATTAATACCAACTTTTAATACACGTCATTCACTTTAATGACCCCTTGAAATGATCATAGGTCATGACTCATGAACATCGTCTATCGTAACAAAATATTATGATTTAGCACAAAACCTTTACGTAAAATACAAAGCATCACCAGCATAAATTGTTTAGTCTATTTCACATTTAGCAAAACGCGTTTTTTTCCGTCGTCATCATCTTGCATAGACGCTAGATTAATATAGTATCAAACTAGTTTTCAAACGAACTTTAAATTGACGAGGCTACTGGCAATCGCATCTTTCAAGCAAACTTTGATTTCGCATTTTAGCTAGGAATAAGATGAGACTTGCTGATGCAATGGTTCATTTCAATCGGATCAAGTAATGTTGAAATTACTTTAATAGTACATGTACCGTATCATAGCTTCTAATCATTTAAAAAATTAGAAGCTGCAGTTTAAATATTTGAAAATTGAAAATTCGATTTCATATTTGTAGTGTTATAAATCTCAACTGATGTATATCTTCAAGGGGACAATTAGCATAAATAGCTATGATGAGTTTTCATTTGTAACGAAATATAAAGAATATAAAAAGAAATATGTAACAAATATAATAACAGTCGAGTAGTTGGCCTTACAAATTAAAAATCAAATCCTCTTGCCTAAAATCTTGGATATGTTTCAAATGAGAAGAATCACCGCAATCGGTTAATCATAAATTTTTATTTGAATTTCTATTCGTTCTTTCTCATTTAATTTCGGGCCAAAATTCACGTATTTAGAATACGTAAACTTACCCATGTATTTAAAAATTCCAATTAAAATCGTAAGCAAAGATATTAATCTCAAGATATGATCGCAGTCATGCACCTTTTAAAATTATTTTAGATAATCTCTTAGCACACGTCATGTATTTTTAAATGCCCCAAATGAAAAATTAATCTTCCTCGAATGCGTGATAAATTGTTGCAATAATAAAACCAAGTGGAAGAAATCTTTTGTTTTCATGAGTTTCAGTGAACTGACGTAAAAGTGAGTCTACCCCCAATTTTCCCCGAAGACCGAAAATATCGCCCCAACGCCTGTGATTTTCTGATTAACTTTTTGGCGGGCTTTCATTTCAGCGAATCAAGTGACTTCTTAATTCGATAATTCTCTGAATGGGCTGAATAAACGAAGGAGTACCCTTTCAAAAAGAGATTTACAAGTTGAAATGCTGCCAAATTGTACGATCTTTCGGTGTTTTTGTACTGAAAGATTTACCGGGCAATAAATGATGATTAGATTTTCTTGAAATTATAACCTCTTGGAATAAATGAGTTAAATTAAAATCGGGTTAATGGATTCCGGAAAATTATATTTTTGAGGTTCAGCTTTATTACATCGAAAAAAGACATTGGAGTCTGTTCGAGGTCTATATTTAGGCATCTAAGGGTTTGCTGATTGTGGTCTAGGAAATAATCGTACACACGTCAATCAAATATTGTAGGTCTGCAAGTTAATACAAAAAATTAAAAATTAAAATCTTCCACCAAGCCATTTTTCCAATGATTATATCTATTCGAGATAACTGAACCATATTTAACTTAGGAAATATCAAATGTATCCATCGTAAAATAAAATAATTAAATATTGTGGTCATTTTAACCGCAAAAAAGCTTAAATAATAGTTAATTGTTCACAAAAATACCAATTTTTATTTTCTAGTTTTCTCAAATCAAATAAGAGCAAAAATACTTAAAAATAATTCGAAAAATACTTTACATAAAACACATATTATATTTCAAAATTTAATGCAATTTCTTCTCCTTCTTTATATCATACATATTTGTTTTCAGTTTTAACAAAATATATCGGAATCAGCTCATTTCTAATTACCGGGACCGAGAAAATTACTGGTCATTTTAACCGAGCAGTAAACGAAATTTTACTAAATGCATTTATTCAAATAGGTATTAAAAACATAGCTGATATGTGTTCGTAGAACATCATCCTTCGATGAAGTGATAATGCATATATATAAATTATTAAACAAAGATTTGATTAGGTATCTGTATAAATTTTTTATTATACTCTCTCATAGATAATTCTGCGAATATTTCGTAGTGGATACCTCCTGTTTAAGTAAATGTTCAGCAAAATGGGATACATTTTCAATCCCGCTCAAAATACAACACTGCGACAAAATTTCGTCTGGCACGTGAATAATCAGTTTAGCAGAAACGACCACCTCAGCGTAATAAATCTTCAGAAAAAAACACCTGCTCTAATTCTGTCTGTTTATCTAAAGCATGAGTGTTCATTAAGACGACACTAAAAGAAGCTGGTGCGGATCTAACAAAACATGGGAGTAGACGTCCAAGTCTACGTAAACCTAGAATCAAGTCAGGTTATTTTAGGTAATTCGCACGTGAGGAAAATTCTGATGCAAAACAGAAATGCTTTTTGGCAACATAATCAAATTGTTTCATCTGATAGTAATGCAGTAAAACGCACAGGATGTCGCGTCTTCAGTTTTTTTCATGTCCTTCACATTTTTTCCCCATTGCAGTGGCCAGTGACTCCGCGGGTTAGTTCATTAAACTACCGCATGTTTGTTCAGTAATTCAACCCCTACGATTGTTATTTTCGCACTAGCTCCTAATTGCAAGAGTTCAAGTGGCAATGTCCCCCCTCTCGGGAGGGGGTATTGTTATTAAAATCCACTTCAATAATTATGTTTACGCGAGGTGTCACGTTCCCTGCTGCGTCCGGTGCGCGGTGCATGCCAGGTGAGGTACATGAACCATCACACGTATGTGCTTATCACCTGAAACATTCCACCGGCTGACCACCTGTATTAAATGTAGCATTATACATATGTGCATATATTTAATGTAGAATCGAAGTTAAAGTATCTTTCGCAATCTCCTGCAATGTACTTAACACCCGCGGGGACGGATCTCTGTTTACAAAACAAAAGCCCCATTTCCGCGCTCCGCTTGCCGCATACAAATAAGGCGAAAGTCGATTTCAATTCCGCTGATTTTGGCGATTGGGAGCTCCCCAAAACTCAACTCAACACAAATTCCCCGCAGTGACGGATTCCGAGAATTCCGAGGAAATCCGTAAATAAAATTCTCAGAGTGGTGTCGATTTGCGAAGGTGTGTGAGCTGATGGCCCCAATTTCTTCGTAATTCACTGGTTTCGCTGGCAAAGTTGTATCTGGTGGGGCTGCTGAGAGAAAAAGCTCCTCGCGAGAGGGCCCCATATATAAGCCAGGAGCCCCCAGTGACTGGTCACATTGTGAAATAAAACTTGAATTGAAAAATATCTAGACAGACGTGCTCGTTCTAGTGTACTCTGAAAGTTGAAAGATAAGATTTATTAAGACATTGGTCGCGTGCCGGATAATTGAAGAAAAAGTGATTCATCTGAAAACCGACAACAACCACTGGGATTACCTCAAGAATTTAGAGCGAGAGCTTCAACCGATTGCATAACATAAGCAGTTTTGGATTATCATTCATCTGGGATTTAAACCGAGAAAGTGTTCTCATCTTGTGATAGTGTAAAAGATAACAAAATAACAATTTCGCAAAGTAAAGCGAAAGTGACTGTAGTGACTTCAAGTAGTTCAAAACTGGAGACAAAAGCCCTTCTGCCCTACTCAGCGGTGGTGAAAGAAAAATCATCCTCCAAGATGGTCTTAGAAGAAACGATAGTGAACAAGTGCGAAATGGGTTTCGCTACAATTGGAAGAACCGTGAAGTCGGCCCTCCTCAAGGCCCAGACTGAGTCCAGAGTCATCGTAGGACTATCCGCCTCCATAAATATCCTGTCGAAGGCTCCAGAGGGTTCCTTATTCTGTCTCCTGGCGCAACCACAAGCCGGAGATAGTGCAACACACATGCACGAAGTCCTTCTAGAGGCCTTCTGCTATGAAAACGACATCTACGTAGTGAAAGTGGACAGTGCCGAGAAGCTGAGCCGTATCCTCGGGAACTCAACAATTGAGTCTTGCTGCCTCGTCCAGAAATCATGGACAGAGGATGAAAACGAGAATCTCAATAAGATGGAAAATCTCCTTGTAGACCACTGCGAGGAGTATTGGGATTCACCACAACAACCTGTAATTAAGTTGCCAGCGGTGTGAAGGAGGAGTACTTCAAATTTGGATTTAAACACGAAAATGGCAAGGAATCACAATTTCCAATCGCCAAACGACATGAAAATTCATAAAACGGGAATCATCATTCGAACTGGACCAAAGCAGCATCGATTGCTTGCAGTGAATGAAAAGCGTACCTTGAGACATCGCCCCGATCCTGGGAAGATGAAAACACTTGTTGAATGAATTGTGTATTACAAATAATCTCTTTTTGAGTGCAGATAAAGAACAAGAACTGTAGAATTAAGAATTAAAAATCTTGCAATCATCACAATTTTACAACTAATGAAAAACGTGTTGAGTGACTTGCACATGAAGTAAGAAGAGATTTATTTGTAGGTAATTTCCTTAAGAAGTACTCGCACCTAGATTGTATCTAAAGGCATTAATTTAGTTTGAATAGATAAACTAAGATCAATTGTGTTTTATTATAATGGAAAAAAAACACGAAGCCGCATATTGTGGTCATTGTATTTATGTTTATATCTTAATCAGGTTAAATCAACCTAATAAAACTGAATGTAAAAGAAAACAACAATTTTTTTCTCTTTCCTTACCCTGAAATCTGCTGGGCTTTCTCTCATTGCTTTTTTCTACCCTCAAATTGGTTAAGTTTTCTCTTTTATTGTCTCAAGGCGTTCGGCGTCTCTTGACTGTTTTGGTATCTCGCTAAGGACATTGACCATTTTCAGGCTGCTACATATTCTTCATCTGTCATTGGCTTAAGGTATGCGACCTTGACCCACTTGGCCGCGGAATCAATTAAAATCGCGTGCACGGTTACCTTGCTGACTATGTTCGAGCTCGGCTGACATGGTATCACATTCATGTGCGAACTTTGTAAAATGTTAATAGATTCTTGCATAATCCAATAATGTTACTGGGCAATGTGCATATAATTCTAATTCTTTAAATTACAAATAGAAAGTGCATTAATTAGGCAATGTTTACAGAAAAATCTTGAGATATTTTTCTACCCAGAACCGAATTCGAAGTAAAATGCAATTAAAAAGTAATGGTTTGCAGCATTTTGAAGAAATAAGACGGCCTTGTTAATGATGTCTTTAAGCTTGAAGACTTAGATTGCCATTGAAACATTATTTTTCGCAAAAAAATACTAAATAGTCCTTCCAATTGTAATCCTTGCTAATATTATAATAGTGAAAATGAGTTCGTTTGTTTATGGTATATGTTCCTCCTTCAATTCTCAACCGTTCAAGTAATTGTCATAAAATTAGTTTTTATTATAGCTTACCGGGCTATGGACACAAAGCATACCTTTACCTTAATAACGTTTACCACTTACCACTATGAAATTCATTAACCCTTAAAGTTCACCTTAAGCTTTTGATATCCAGCGTCCACTTTCTTCTCTTATAAACCGTGTTTGTCAGCTGTTTACAGAACACGCTGAATTTATATTTATATTCCACAATATATACCTTTTTTTGGAACGACATCTATAAACTAATTTTTTTCAAGTATTTTTAAGTAAAAATGCCAACAACTTCAAAAGTTATGAATTTTAGAATGGAAAACCTAAATTCTTCCATTTTTTTACCTACTTTCAAATTCAAAAATTTGTTGGATTGGTGTTACCTTATTATTTGTCTTAAGTATAATAGCTTTTCGCATTTATAATAGTTGAGATTCTTGAATATATTCAATTCAAATTATAGCTAACCCCGGGCAAGTCGGGAACCATGCAAATTAGTTATGCTGATACATTGTGTAACCCAAATTTTATTATGCTTTCGCATAATATTTTTAACCTGAAAATTAAATCTTTAAAATATACTTATAATAAACAAATTCTACACAAAACACATACGAGCAGAGGAATATATGAGATTCCGTATTAAAAGGCGAAATAAATTTTTCTTATTAAACCTTACGTGCAAAGTGCGTGTTAGATGAATAACATTTATTTAATTTAAATTATAATGATGTTCCTTTACAAAATACGTCGAAACGCCCCATATTAAGATACTCAAAATTTCATACTTCAATAATAAAATGTTTGACACTTATTATCTTTTCTCTTTACACGGGGGGAAGATCCAAACGCAACCCCTCAATAATAACGTTCTTCTTCAAGGGTCTTACAACCTATGCTAGGACTAATAAGCTATGTTGAGTAGAAAAGATTTTCCATGTCACATTCTTATAAGTGGGGCGATCTTCTTTAGTGACAATAAAACAACAAAAAACAATAAATATCAAAGTAAAAAGTATATTTACGCTTTGTTATACTTTCTGTGAAGTTGTGAAATGGAGAAATCTTTTATGACAATATAAAATTGAATAATAAAATACAACAAAGCATTTATAGTCTTACACAATTATATTATATAGGAATGAATAAAAGAATTGGATTTTTAATTTATTTAATTATTTTTACTTAATCCCCATATATACTTTCTAACAATATTTTAAAAAATTAATATGTGTACTAAGAAGTTCTTAAAAATTATTTTCATATATATAAATATCATACCAACTATACCAAATAATACGATTATGTATTTTCATACTGCGCTTGACGTGATGGAAGTCATGTAGTAAAAATGTTCATTTATGCAATAGCGCCTCAAAACAGATTTAATCAATTTAAATAGATCTTCTCTTTGATACACTAAAACTAAAGCTAAAGCTACGTTGAACTTCATTCAATGGAACCAATTAAAGAAAGGCAACAAATTCAATTTTTTCTACAACGTCATGAAAGAATAAGACCAAAACCGATAATATCTTACAAACTACATACCTACATATATTCGACAAGAAAACCATGATCAATTAAAGACACAAATTTATTGACGATTTTAATCTTGTGTGTATGCATACTTTTATTTCGATTCATCATCATCATCAACCTATGTGTAGGTATGTATCGGAATGTGTACATTGCACTTGGAAAGTTTTTGTAATCCTCCAGAATTAAGATTTAATTGCGTTAAATATTCAATGTACTATGGAAATTTACATGATAATGGAACACTTTTCTAAGGCAGTACAGTGAGTTTGAGCTTCGATTTAATAAGTCAAGCAAGCATTTCATGATTATGCATTTTCACTAAAGAATTTCACTTTTATTATTAAGTAATTATTAAACAATTTTCTTAGCAGTTTAATTTAGACACATTTAAACAATCTAATACGGAAAAAAATGAGTCTTGTTATTTGATGTTTCTTATATAAATTATTTAAAAAATATTATGTCAAAAGATTTCTCCACTTTCAGACTTTTTTCAAAACCAGATATGAATTTTAAAACATGAAGAATATAAGCTTTTCCTCTCTAATTACCTTAAATAAGTTATCCTTCTCTTGAGAAAAATAATAATAAAAGTGTAGTAAATCAAAGAAATAGAATAGTTTATTTTAAATAAAATTTTACACCATGGTGACAATTTATATTGTTCGACATTAAGATTTTTGGTATTGTACCTTTATGTTTGTCTGAAAACTCCTTTTGATGTCTGTATATGAAAAATATTTAACACAAGAATGTATTGTTCGTAATATGACAAATTGTTTTTCCAGAGCAAGCAAAATAAGTCCCCTAACGTTAACATCATTCAAAAATTTCTTTGAAGAACAACTTTTTAATACTTAGAAATTGGTGTTCAGAAATAAAGTGGCACAATCATCTCGAAACAAGAAATACCTCAGATGAAAGCTAACCCTTAAAAGATTGATTACATTACACAATTTATAGAATTAAAATATATATATAAGTTTTGCTAACTGACACAGTTATATATGATATGAAGAATGTTAAAGCCTGTCTCGATTAGAAATTCGGCCTACAAATAGAATCGTAAGCATTTCCATTTGTAATGTATTATGCCATTTCTTCCATAACATAGAAACTTCTGGCGTTTATACAAATTTAAAAATGTCAACGTAATGCATAACAAATCCGCTTCCGTTGAATAACATATTAACCTCAACGCAGACAATGGGGGTCCTTTTTATACAACCCTTTAGGCTTAATAAAAGCCACCTTGCGTTACGTAAAAAAACGATAAAAGCGTAGTGAATTTCCCCGAAATGGAGGTAATAGGACAACTCGTGAATAGCACACTTTAGTCGCCCACCTGGAATAACAACTAATTAAATTATCTGAAAACTGCACAAGTGCGACACTCAAAAGTGTTTTGAACTTTCAATAGTTCTGTTATTTATAGCCCAACTGACCTGGATGGAAACAAAACCTTATTTCGCGCTTTCACAAATATCTATTAAAACGCTCCGAAAAACTTGTTAAGAGGGTTAAAATTTGTGGGATACCCTTCAATTCTGAGATATGACACTAATTAATGCAAGTGATACTATTATCTATTGTACTATTTTGTATCGCTCTCCACTTTATTGATAAAAGATAAAATAAAATTATTGATTTTTGGATTTCTCGGTCTTAATTCTTACTCATTACGTGCTTAACACCTTGCCTTCCGGCGCTCAAGAGTTCTATATCAATAAAGTACTCAAGTTTTTACAATTACTTAGAAACATACTTTATTCATTATCATATGTGTTTCATAATTTTTAATGTAATAATATTTGTCAACCCACAAATCTAAAATATCTAAGAGTTTAAATTCGTAATTAACACTTAACTTTTAATTATTACTTTCTATTAACGTTTTTATTATGTTCTTTTTGAACAAGTTCAGTCTGACTTCTCGGATTTTTTTGATAACATTTTAATGGTCTTGTTCAATTTATTGGACTTGTTACTGTGTACGTACCTACGTGGGTAAATACTAAATACTTGCATTTTTTCATAGTTGTTGCCGGTTATTAGATAAAAAATGCAAGTATATACGCCTGCATTAGACACATAACATGTTTTGTAATCTAAAGCATTTAAAACTTTCAATTTGTTCTTTTTCGTACTTATGAATTAAGCTTAGAATTCATTACTCTAATTTTTGCTGTGATGTGCTGAAACTGATTTATATGAGGTTTTTTTTTTGGCACGAGCTTAACTGATAGCAGCTGTTGTCTATCCCGTAAAAAAGAAGATATTTGGCAAAGTGCAAGTCGCACATCTCGTGATAAGACTTCTGCGGCACATGCTAAAAAAATACAAAATAATTTTGAAGGATTTCCAGCTTATCTATTTGCATTTCTCTAATATTTGAAATTAACTTGTATTATTTAACCCTTTTTGGCACGTTGTATAAACATGATAAGATGTAAAAATTCTCGTGTATAATAATAATAGTAATAATAATTAAATTAAGCATTACCACAGTATATAGCACCTAGTTACGCACATTTTAGAGATTATAATATTTTTCTTCAATAGTTTAAAATTCAAATTTGTTTCCGTTTTAATATTATCTTTCTTAAAAACCATACGTAATGTAAACTTTTCGTTTTCAAAACAACTGTTTTTGCAGTCTTGTGTTATCGATTTTGTAAAAACTCTTTCATTATGTTAAAGTGACTGATGACAAAATTATCAAAAAAATATAATAAAAAATTATAAAATATGTAAGATTGATTTCAAAACAGTTTTAAGTTATCAAAATTGGTTTATACCTAAAAGCTAAATGCTGTGTTGTTAAGCTTATATATATAACATAAATATCGCTGTAAATTAAATGCATATCTATTAAGTCCCACTAAGACGTGGACTTTGCCATTTGAAAATACAAATAAATTCTCTTAATTGTGAAATAATCGCGAAGTTTGTAGCTCTTCAAAGCTTTCACAGTTTAGCTTCTTCTTTTGAGCTAGCTCGGTGCTATTACCCCCAACGCATGGCATATTTCGCTTATTTACTTCCGATTTACTTAAGTGTTTTCAAATTTTATTATACATATGTATGTAATTATCACCGGTAATTAGGTTTGCGATCTGGTGTCAATGACAAGTTCATTTATCCAGGAAATTGTATTTGAATTTGAAATGCTAAGAGTTGGTCGGATCAGGCAATGTTCACTTTTAAGGCTGAAAACAAGCTTGAGACCGGTATGATGAAACACGAAGCAAAAAAACCGAGGAATAAGGTGAACGTCTTTTATATGCGTAAAATAATAATCCGCAGCGATGATAAGTGCGACACATAACTCACCTTTCTCTAGGCAGAAGGCAAGGTATCGTCTTACAACGAAGTAAATTTCACGGGCTGTGCTAATGGCCGGGTAACGTCTGAAGTGCAATTATCACGTTGTGAGCCACAATACAACGCTGTGTAGCAAGTAGGTTAAAACGTTTTCTTTCTACCCAAATAAACAATTAGTCAACCGGCAATCAATACATAATCCCAAAGTTTCGTATGACTGCGAAGAAATAATGAAACTTTTCCAGTGAACTCTTTTTTTTTTAGCGATTACATTTTCAATATTGGAAAAATTTCGCAGTACTCGCACGAGTACATTTGTTATCAATTCAAATTATGTTATATTTTTCGGGATGGTTTTCGTGAAATCGAAACAGCCTTCTCACCTTTTTAGGCATTATCAACACTCAGCATTATCTTAAGCAAACTGCGATAAGATGACTTTGCAGAAAGCAATGCAGCCTCCAAACTGAACTTCAAAATTGTAATCAGTGCAATATCCCGGTTAACTTCCCCATCACATAATGTAAATATGTGTAAATATTTGTCCGGAACTGCGTAATTATTGTTTTTCTGATTAATATTGTATTATGATGAATCCAAGACAACCGCAGTTACCTGTGGCTGCATGAATCACATCACAATTTGCTCTACTTTACACAAAAAAACAAAAACTCATTCGAAAGCATGATGAGTTAATTCATTCAATTTCACACCGCGTCACCATTTAAACTTGTGTTTATTTTTCGTGTTAAATAATTAACGTTCTGCAAAAAGAGGAACTTTTTTGCGCCAAAAATTCTGTACTTTACTCTCCTGACTTTGTACTCAATTTCACCACATTTGCAGTTTACAATTTCACTTGCGGAGATAAAAATAAAATATATCAAGGAATTTTGTTCGTGATTTATGTGTGTGCCATTTACACATTACAGTTATTAAGATAAATATTAAATTAAATACATTCCAATATTTTAGAAAGCTTGTTGGGTTGGGTTGGATAGACTTTTTCAGATAAGAATAATATTTCAACAAATTTAGGAAAATTTTCATAAGCTGCTTTTTTCATCTTTACTTCAAAGATAGACAAATTAACTTAACACCTAAACTGACGCAAAAATACAATGCGATTGTCAGCAAACAAAAGATTAAGAAGAATTCTTTCAAATTCACATTTCTGGCACATGAAAAAAGGTATTTTTGTATAAGCACATAAATCACAAATTGCTTAGATCTTAATCTGAAAACATACGCCTCTAGAATAAGGAAAGTTATACGTATTGTTACATTTAGAAACCATTAAGCTGTATAATACCCGACGAAAAGCCCATCCTTAAAGCGAAGACTTTACCAATAAAAAGACAAAACATCCATATTTAACAATTTTAAGAAATCACAAAATTAACTCGTGGTTCTTTTATGATAAGAAATACAGTCTAATCAGTAGGTGCTTAAATATTGCAACTAAACATAATAATTGTGGAGAATGCCACCAGTTATTTAAAGTTTTAAGGTTATTAAAGTAATATCGCTTTTTTTAATTTTTTGGTTGATATTAAGTCTAAGATAATCCCCGGATCGAAGTTTTATTCGTTATGTTCCCTAAGAAATGGAAAATTCTCCCAATCAGCAAATTATTTTCTTGATATTCATTGTAATGAAAATTTACTTCCAGGCATATGCAGCATCAATTCGCATTTATTATCAAATAACTTTATTTGTTAGAATCTATCCTACTTTATTTATTAAAAATAATGTTCACACATTTCATTATTTTAATTTACATTTAATCTTTTAACAATTTACAAGCCTCGTCGCAGGGGTCGCTGATTACTATAGTCCTAATCGTCCTTTTATCAGTTGCTTGTATAGAAGTGAAATACGAAACAAAATAATTACATACTTGTATTATCTTTATAATGACAAAGTAATTTATATTTTACATTTAAACCTCAATGTATTCATTATGATAACATGTTACTACCACAAAAACAAGCTCGTACTTCTCAAATCCAAGAACGATAATATCAAAATACAATAGAATCCAATTTAATATAATTAGAATTAATACTCCTGCAAACATCGACACAAATCCGATACTGACCCGCTTTAAATTTTGCGTATTTCGTCACAACTCGCAATTTCTCAAGTTCATTGCCTTTCTTGAGTCGCAGCTTGGACTTGGTCGAGAGCATTGTTTAAGTGAGGCGCCAATCGGGCAAAATCACTTTTGATGAACATGTAGTAGTTTGGTTTTTATCACCTCCACAGCGCTTGATAATTTCGTGGATCGCTATGGTAACTGAATCAGAGCAGGTTTATCCCATAAACAATTATATAACATACCACAGTACTGTTTGCTTTAATTCTCATTCTTTTTATTTATTTTATTCAAGCCGGTAACGGACTAAATGATGGCGAATTATTTTCGATGTTTCAAGAATCTGCGGCGGAATTGCACCTCAGCCACGAGATTTGTTGCCAGGTAAGTAAAGATTGTTTACTTTTATGAGACGTATTCTAGATGGCTGGGTTAAGCACCTTTAAATTGCCATTTATGATTTTTATTCTATTTTTTTATCAACAATTTTAAGAAGTTAAACGAAATTGCAACATTCATTCTTACTTACAACAAAAGTATTTTTAAAGTAAATGAAAGTCAAAGTGAATTGCTTTTTATAATATACCTTTCTATAATATAAATTATAGCATTTGAAATATTACCGTGTAGTATACTTGAACAAAATCAAAATAACGATTAAAGTACTGATGAATTTTTCTGATTAAAATCACTCTTAGTCACTCATTAACAGGATTGAATCTGTCTAGCGCAGATTTATTCGTTTTGCCCTACGTAACCTCTTTTGGACAAACCACGACAATCTTCCCTCTTATGAAAACCGCCTGAAACTAATCAACCTTCAGTCCTCGCCCTACGTTGAAATGTCGCCGATATTGTCTTCGTCCACCAAGTCCTTGCCGGTTCCATTAATTGCCCTGACCTCTTTTGCAACATATCCCTTAACACTAACCCCCGTAACGTTAGATCTTTCCCTACCTTTCGCCTTGAAAGTCATCGCACTAACTATGGTCACTTCGAAACATTTAACAGAATGCTGCTGATAGTCAACAACTCTGCCACCTTCGATTTCTATCTCACTAAAACCTCCTTTAAGCATGCCCTATACTTGCCCAACCCAATCTGTCAATGAACTATTCTGTCTCCATGCTCTCCTGATCTAGTCATAATTTAATTAATTAGCTTTTTTTATTTATTTTCGCTTGTATTAAGCGAATGTTATTCCGAAAAATTAGGTCACACAATAGATTTCGACAATAGACAACGACAACAAATTAAAAATAATTACCAATAATTTCTAACAAAACTATTCACCAAAGAATCATAAAATTGGTCAACACAACCGCGTAATATCGACTGTATCGCAAAAATAATATTTTCCACAAAATTCAATTCATTAGCTTATAAGGAAAAGATTAAAATTTTAAAGAATAGTTACGATGTTATAGTATAGTATACTGTTGCTTTAACTAGCAAAATAATATTAAAAATTATTTTAAAATTTAAATTCACCGATTCCTTACACTTTATATAAGATTATATTAAAAAATGTATGTAATTGTATGAATCTAGAAGTTTTAAAAATATGGGCAACCTATGTAAATTTTTGTAAACGTTGATATGATGACTAAGAACTGATGTTTTATGCAAGTATGAACGTTTTTTAAAATAATATCCAATTAATTTATGCTATTTATATGCAGCTATATATTAAGCACTCGTATTTTTGCATTAACAATAAAACTCGTAATTTTTAAATATATTTCGTAGTAGTCCAAATCTCGACACAATACTGAAAATTCCTAAAAGTGTTAATTGTAATACTTTAGTAGCCGAGATTTGGAAAATTCACATTTTGATAATTTTAATAATAATTTTAACGCAATCATATTGTGTCTTGTCATAGTGTTAAGTTGCATTACAGTTAAAAAAAGCCAGAAGTATTATTTTCAGGAAAAGCTATGTATCTTTAAAGATTTATACTCATATTTTTGAAGTATTATTGTTGTTTCTCATATTTCAAATAGGAACAAAATTCAACAGTTTTCTTTGCCCTCTTTAGATGACAAAGTAATTCAATTTTAAGTGAATTGAGGTAACTGCTACTCTAATATACTCGTACAATGTAGTTTTACGTCCATCTTTAGTAAAAACTCCTAAGTACCTACGAGTATACGCTTAATTTTTTATGACCCTTATTCGATGTTATAACAACTGTAATGGCAAAAATATATAGTTTCCAGGGCATATACTATAAAATAAGGTGAAAACTAAGAAATGGAAAACCCAAACAACTTTATGAAGCTTTACTATATTCCTCTAAGAATTTTCGCAACTAAACTTGCTCGTGCGACGTATAAATCAATATTGCAAATGCGTTCTGAACGTGAGCAGATTCAATAAAATGTGAACTTCCCACACCAATAAAGCAGCAAAACTTCAAAATTGTCACGTTTACCTCCACAAATGAAAATAAAAACATTGATTATATTTAGTGCTTAAATCGAACACAATTCCAAATGGTACCATCATTCAAAACAACCTAAGACCGGTTTTACCGAACAATATTAATATGGGGAAATGGAGAACTTTAATAACGGGAAATGGGTGCGTATATTGATGAAGTGGTTTAAAGTAATTAATCTGCAATTATCGTAATATGTAAATTATTTCTCAAGATTGTTTTTCTCAGATTTTTTTTTTCAAAGAAAATCCCATTTACCCTGAAATACTCATTCACATGAGTTAAAAATCCCATTGACCATCAATGAATTAATTATTTTCTCGATATGGGCGCAACTTTTTCTTGATAATAATTTAATGTAATCAAAACATCATTTCCTCTTCGAGTGTCTTTAGATTTACTTGAATAATGTTTTTTATATTACAACTTGCTGAGAATTGTATGCTATTCACAAATTGTTTTACAAAGATCCCCTGCATTTTTGAAGATTGAATGAATTGAAATGGTAACCGTAGTAAGTGATTTCAAATATATTCTTTTTAGGCTTCCGTACCAAGACGATAAAAAATAAGCCTAAGAAACTACGCATGCAATTGGCATAGTAATATACAAAGTCCTTTCCGAATTTTTTAGTTTCAAAATAGGCAGTTAGGAACATATTTTTAAATGCAGTCTCATATGAAAGGTTATTCGATGCACATTCATACAATTCTGGTTTTATGATACATTAGCAAAAATTCGCTCATTTTAAACGCAAAAAGCTGAATTTACAAGCAAAATTGAAAATATAAAAAATCGGATTCTGAGCCGATGATGAAGGAAAAATGAATTGTCTCAATGTCATTGTGAAAAGAAAAACAGTCGTGTTCCAAAAACAATTGAAGAATCTATGGTGTATTTTTTAAAAGGTGCCATTTTGAACGATAACCCAAGTTGACCTCTTTTGATGCATTATTTTGCTGCTGATCAAATGGAAAGGAAAATTAAGTAAAATCCGAGCAGAAATTTCATCAGAATTCCGCATATCAGTAATAAAATTGAGTGGTATCCTGAAGAGGTGGAATGAGGTTATTAACACTAAATTTACAAATGCGTTGCGACCTCAATAAGTTCCATCGCAAGTCATGAATCATGGCGCACTCTCCTTCCGAATGTTCACAGGGGTGATATATGTTAAATTTATGTACCTGTCACGCACGAGTTCTACGAGCGCGACTCGATAGAATCATTAAGATAAGAATCTGTAGACCGTTCAATCAATTGATGTCACTGATAGTCTAATTAACCGTGATTGCAATATTTTATACTCTAAATTTATATTGCATCAAATTAAGAAGGAGTTGAATCTTTGAACTTTTTTCTCCTGACAAGCACGCATGTGTTCGCTATTCAATCAAATTAAATTACATTTGAAAAGCACCCCAATTTGGAACTGACTTTGTTTTCTTCTTCATTTCTGAACACTATAAATTATGAACACATTATATATTATTATATATAAACTTAAGAGGTTATGCCTAATCATATGACTAAAAAATTAAAAAAAATACATTAAAAGCTCATATAGATCATATAAATGCATATAACTTTGTCAATTTTACTACGATCCACATAAAATTTTGAAGACATATTTTCTAGTAGCTGTAGTTTAGAAAATTGAGGGAATAAAATTGCAATTTATCATTCTTTTAGAGGATAAATGTAATGACATGAAAATCGAAAAAAAGTCTTTGAGTCAATTGCTGTAGTTTGAACTTTAGCAGACTGGATATGGAAACATCTTCTTGAATTTGTACTCGATTCGCATTTCACTGCTTTTACCAAATACTCAAAGGTACAGAATTTGGCTGTTAGTCAGATTTGTGAAAAATTAGAATATGACTAACTGAGTGCGTTCAATTTGTTCATATTGCCAAATTGATTCGAGTATCCGTTAAATGAAAGATTTACACAAAACAACACTACGTTGCAATTAAGATTGCTTAGCATATCTTGGTCCCTGCAAACATTTCAATGCCGTCAAATTCGACTACGCACTTGGGAATAAATATTGGCTTAATTACCCTTGTTAGTTCAGATATAAAAAAACAGGAAATTTCAAGCGCCCCAACATCTGTGTAGGCATAGATTATAAAAAATGCGCTAATTGAGAAAAGTAATTGCAAAAATTTACATGCAATTTTCACCTGGCATGGCTCTACGTCAGCTGAATATATTAACGCATGTTCGATATCGCGGTCTACGGACTGCGATTATCAAACTTCTCCCGCTGTATAGTTCAAAAGTGTACCTTGATTATGACGTAAAAATAATTAGAGTAAACTGTGTGCCGCGAGCATACCATGAAACACGCGAAGTCATGTTAATTGAAAAGGTGGGCAGGCCCACTCGCGGAGTTTTTCCAGCAATGCATCGACGCATGGAGCTACCAAGAAGAGCGATCCACTATCTGGTTCAGGGGTTGTTTATTTTGGCTTTCCCAAAATCCACTCATTGAGGATTTGCTCGTTGAATATCGCGACTCATCGTAATTCCTTTATGGCTTGGATTTGGGAATTCACCACAACGCGGAGCATTTCGCACCTCGTCGGGTTCTGATGCAATTTTTACCCGTCTTCTATCTGCGATGCTTTCAGTCTAGAACGCAGGGGGTTCACTCTCTTCGAAAGCAGTGCCAATGCACTTTCAGTTAATTTTATTAATAATTATGCCCTTTTGATAGGTGGGCGCTGCATTTTGTCGAGATATCGTCCGGTTCTTTCTCTTGAAATATTTGATAAGAACTCACAAAATTGAACTTTTTGGAGACGGTATGCAAATACGAATAAATCTGTGAAACCACTTAACAATGCAAAATTGAATTGATTTCTTTCGCAAGAGTGTGATACATTTTCACAGCTCGTGCCCACGAAATGAATTATGATATTTGTGTGATAAGGAATTATTCAAACATTCCTTGTGAGGGCATGTCTTTGATGGGAGTATTTATTTAAAATATTTACATCATTTTAATTTTCCCAGACTACTATTAACATATTCTTACCGGATTTAACTGGTTTCACCTTCTAATTTCTTTCTAATTTCTAAGTTCCCATTTTCCAACAGTAGAACGTATAAATGGGACCTCTAAAGTTAATATTTACCGAGATAATTCGCTTCATTTGAATGTCTGCCACTGGGCTCTGCGGCACGTTTGCACGTTTGCCTGGTCAGTTGGTTTCTTTAAACGGTCTAAATACATAGATACAAGATGGGAGTGGAAGAATCCCAGAACATACTTTGGACTGATATTATCATTACTTATCACGCAAAACGAATTTTCTTTTCTTAATAAAGAACATTATACAACATCTACCATAAATGAAAGCGGGTGATGAACCAATTCATGACTGTCCGAATAAGTCAAATTTTATCAAAGTACAAATTTTCCGCTCTTATATCGAAGTAATAATTTCAACTTTAAGTGCGAACGAACGTAATTTTATTTCGTATTTGAATACAAAGACTAAACTTATTTATGCAATATTATGGTACGATTTCAATTATAATAGAAAAGAAATAGAAAAAATACTCAAAACCCGACAACTATATGCTAAAAGAAGCCTTTCAGAAATAAAAACATAGGCAATGTTAAAATTTGTTCATTTGATAATGATAATTTTATTATTAAATTGCGACTACTTAATTTAAGTTATTTGCACTTTTTCTTTAAAGGAGAATATTTAATACATGTGTATTAATTACATATTTTTGGAAAGTGCTCGTTAAGATCTTTTACTTCAATTATCAAATACGATTAATTTAGTTTGAACTGAAAATCATAAGTTTACGATTTATGAACAATCAAATTTGATGGAAATTGTCATGATATAATTAAAAATTTAAAAGGTTTGTTTGTGCGAGAAAATGACAACCATAACGGGACTACATATCTTTAATAATGTTTCCTATTACTATCCTTCCCGAATTTAAGAATAGTGTCAATCCATATCTCAAATACCAAAGGGTTTTTACTTATTTTTTGCTCAAAATTAGCTTATTTGTGCATTCATAATAAGCCCGTCAATCGATTTTCTTTGGTCTTTAAATTTTCGGGCACTTGAATATTGTTTTTTAATTCTTGTCCCAAAAACATCAACGTAAATAAAATTTGCTCTAATTCTAAATTTTCTCACCTATACGAGTAGACTGTTTTGATTTTAGTCATTAATAAAAATTTATTTTAGTAATATGAGTATTGTACTATATTTTTTCTTTGAATTGATGATCAAAGAGGAATTAAAATATTTTCAAACATTCCAACAATTTTTTTACCATTTTCCTTAGTTAGTCTAACTTAAATTAACATAATTTGGTTTTGTTTCTTCGAAATAAAGCAAACATTCCTCAATTTTTATACTTAAAATGTAAGCTTACGTTTCCAGCTTTAATGAGTGGCTTAAACTGAATCACGGCTTAGGGAATTCCCCGCAACACAGGGGGAATCCCACTCCGGCAATTTTTGAAAAATATTTATAATCCCAGATTCCCAGCTGTTGTCCGAAGCGAGAGCAATGGCTAAGTATGTGATGTCTTGCGTATTAATTTAATTTAGTGTATATTTTTCAGTGCAAAATTCTTAAAGGACATTGTGAATAATACTGTCCAAACACGGGACCACCTGACTCCCGAGATAGTCCTCCGATTAATCACGCCTGAATGCAAAATATTTTCTGAGCCATATTCAAATGAAGAAAAGATTTTCCCAAATGATCCATTCTGGGGGTTTTACTGGCCAGGTGGGCAAGCTGTTAGTCGGTAAATATTTATAATTTTTCAAAATTACATTAAGAAATTCTACCTTTTGTATTCTTGCAGGTACCTCTTAGATCATCCTGAAATTGTTAAAAATAAAAAAGTACTTGATGTTGGAAGCGGAAGTGGTGCGTGTTCAATTGCTGCAAAAAAATGTGGAGCAACTTATGCAATTGCCAACGATATAGATGAAGGTAATTAATAAAAATTATTTAGTACTAAAAAGATATGGTAATTTTACGCCTTAGCTGCTGTGGCGCATATGTATATAATTAAACATTTTAGTGGATAGCATCAGACGCCCCAGTTGAAGCAAGTTTGTGATTCTGAAGAAGTATGGCAACTAAGGGTTAAGAAAACGTTTTAATTTGCAAAACTAAAAGAACCGAAGCGAGGGAATAGTACACATACGATTTTTTATTTTAATTTTCCTTTTATATTCTATATTCATATATCAATTTCATATATTCAAATCGAATCTATTTATATCATATATTCAAATTCAAATATTTGGACGATCTCAAAACAAATTGCTTTTAACTTTTTGGTGGCAATAAGAGTAAATATCCAAAAAAAATATAAAACTGAAAAATATTGGAATATCAAAATATTCGCCAGGAATCATCCTCATACCAAAAATTGTTTTATTATTTTCAAATGCACAACCTCAATTAATGGATGTGGACTGTTGCAGCAAAACATTTATCAAAATCGACCCCAGTGTAAATAAAACAAGAAATAAATAAATTTTCTCATTTTAACTCTTTCTTCTCGGCCAGTATCGGTTAAATATATTTATTATATTTTTGCCTACATTAATGGGTATGCCTACTATCTGAATAAAATGAATTTTGATACAATTTTATAATAAATAACCAATAAAATGGAATATTTGTACTAAAAAGTAAAAAAACCTGGAGATGCCGGGGATCGAACCCGGGGCCTTTCACATGCAAAGCGAACGCTCTACCACTGAGCTACATCCCCGCTGTATAAATTTTCACACAATTTTTGACTAGTTATTCTACTTCCAGTTGCTTGTGCCGCCGCCTGCATAAATGCCGAGCTAAACAACGTGAACATCCTCACAACATGTGAAAATTTAATTGGCGCCAGTCGCGAGGAGGACGTTATCTTGATAGGAGATCTATTTTACGACAGGGAAATCGCTGATTGCGTAATTCCGTGGCTACTCAAACTACGGAACACAGGCAAGCACGTGTTCATCGGTGATCCTGGACGACATGCCCTCAGCGAAGAGGCGCTCGCTGTTATGGAAAAATTAGCCACGTTTGATTTGCCTGCAAACGCATGCATAGAAAATCATGGTTTTAAACATGTCCATATCTGGCAATTGATATAGTGAATCAATTCTAAAAAAATATAACATTTTATAAGAACAGAAAAGTGCATTTTTCTCACTACTCTACGGAAGATGTATTTTTTAAATTTATATTGAAATAACATTATTTCAAAACCAACAAAAAAATATAACGATGGATATTAAAAAGTAAATATTTTTAAAACTACCAGAAAAACTTTATTTTAGCTGATATCGTAGACATTTGGAAAACCATAGGTGAATTTAAGAAATATTTTGCCACATTTTCGAAAACAACGTATTATACCTTTTCAATTCAAATAAAATCAGCATTTTATAAGCTTTATTAGATGTTCCTAACCCCTGCTAGCCCCATTTGTATTAGTTTATAAAAATAAAATAAACCAGTCAAGTCGATCAAGTCTGTGCAATTATCCCAGCTTTATAAGTAGCTAAATTTAATTTTCAATAGATACTCTGTTCTCGGGAATAAAACGAAATAATAAATAAAGTGATTTGAATATAAACCTACCTACCAACCTATGTAGATATATTTAGAAGTTCTTAGGGTCACAGATTTCAAATTCAAAATCGATTTTAAGAACCTAAAATTGAAATTTTTATCCCTTTGATGGCAATGGAATTATGCAAAGTTAAACGTGTGCTGTGGACTGACTACGTTTTACGAAGAATCGCACGCAGAACTGCCTGGTTTTTACGGCGAAGCGCATGCTGGGTTGACTGTAATTTTATTGACAAAAAAATATGTTCAGAGTCACAGAAAAGATATTAACCTTTTGAGGATTATGAACTCATTATGGGTCAAATTAGCCAAAATTGAATGGCTGTGTGAAAACCTATAACTGCGTTCATGGTCTAAATCGAAAGATTGTATGGGAACCCATATATATGTTCATAGCGCTCAATGAGTTAATACTAATTGAATTATTGAAATTTCATAAAAATATGCTTGAAATTCAGATTTCAAATTTTAATTTTAATGGGTCTATATAAATTAATAGCATTTTGGTCCAAACTTTGACTTAAATCTCAGTACGACAGAGTTTTTGAAGTTGCCAATTTTATATTTCCGAATGACCAAGGTTTAACCTGCATAAAATTGGAAAACACATATATCGATGTTAATAAAAAAAAAATCACACCGATAATAGACGGGACTAAAGGATTAAATGGTTTTGTTTCCAGACTGATGGTTAGTGAATGGCTCACAGGCCAAATCGATTAACTCCACTTTTGAAAATTTCAGAATCTTAATATTAAACCCTCTAATGCAAGCTAACTAGTTATCTCAATAATTTTACGTAAAAGTAATAACCTTTAACAATGTTTATTTGAATTTTTATTTTAAAACGAGCTTTTAAATCAAATGTGTGTTGTTTGCCCCAGTGTTCTCCACTTTTTGCTTGTGGAGTTAATCGATTTGGCCTGTGAACCATTCATATAACGCTCACGTATTGAGTCACATAATGTACCTAAGAAACATCTGGTCACAAACAACGCAGTGCAATCTCGAACGTTTACAGAGGTTAATGAACAAAGCTATTAAAATATTGCATCGTCTCCGTGGGACAAGCCAACAAAGAATGTTTATAGTATCACGAATAATTTTAGCTTCAAGGAATTAATTTATATAGAACAGTGCATGTACACAATGTAATAAATAGAAATATAAAAAAACAATATTAAGCTAACAAGAAACAATGAAGTGCACAACTAAATATAACACGAGAAAGAAAGAATTTATAAGAATGGATAAGGCTAGAACGAAAAGGAAACGTACAGGACTTATCACAGCGAAAGTAATATTTATAATAAATTTTTGGAAGAAATAAAAATTATAGGAGATCTAAAAAAATTCACAACAGTCATAATGGATTATGTTAGAACCATAAAATAAATATATGAGTGCAATTATAATATTATCATTACTATTAATGATTAGGTGGTAATAATAAGTTAGACTAAGTAATTATTTACATAAATTAATTTTTTTCTGCGAAAACCATTATATGTTCAAACTGCATTTTTAGCAGTGCCTAGCTAACTAAGCGGTTTTGATGATAAAACTTTCTTTTTTTTAAATTGACGTGATATAACTTTAGAAAAGGATTAACATTCTAACGCCGGAAAGTTGAAATGTTTCCAGCCACGTACTGAGAAGTGCGACATAAAATTTATTTTTTTAATATTATAAAAATCCCAAATCCTTCATAAAATAGCTAAAATGTCTTCTTATGAAATTAACTGGAACAGAAATGAATAACTGCAATGTGTATTTTAAAATTCTAATAATAAATTTTAAGTTTTTCCGAAATATTTCAATGCGGCGGCAACTGCTGCAATTCAAAAATCAACGGAATATGCAGGCATCTTTATGGGAGCAAAAGCAACTGAATTTTCAATCAATAAACAGGATGTAAAACATAAAAAGTAGTTATAATCAATTGTTTCACACTTTAATTAAATATTAATTTAAATATTTAAAATAATAAAGTCTTAAAT
This sequence comes from Philonicus albiceps, assembly GCA_963969385.1. Taxonomy (NCBI): domain Eukaryota; kingdom Metazoa; phylum Arthropoda; class Insecta; order Diptera; family Asilidae; genus Philonicus; species Philonicus albiceps. The sequence goes on from OZ017773.1 coordinate 37,659,750, forward strand.
TCTATTCCCAATTCAAGAAGTCGTGTTGCGCTGTAAACGCACAAATTGTTATTTGTCGATTTTTTGTCATGTGTGCGGTCACATGATGAAATCATGACGTTTTCATGTATTTGTAGCTCTGATGCTGCAAAACGAAACCGTCAGCCTGACAAGCGGCAGCGTTTGAAATTTGAAAGCGATAAAACGGGAATTTGACGGCATTAGACCAAAGCATTTTTGCAAATCGACTGAAAATCGTTCGCATTTATTAAAGCAAGTAAGTAAATTTTGTACATTATATAATTACGTGAATAATTTAACAATTTCTTAGGATGGCCACGATTGACAATTTGGAGGAGTTGGATAACAAAACTTTACGGGAGAAATGCATTGAATTTGGCTTGCCCAATGTCCCGATAACGGACACCAGCAGAAAATTACTCATCAGAAGATTGCGAACCGCAATGGCGGGGGGAGAAGCTGCAAAAACAACAGAAAAGCCCAAAACGCGACGGGAGACTGTTCACATAATAAAAATTGATAGGGAAGAAGATGTCAAGGAACCTTCCAAGGGCACCCCCACAACAGCTAAGCGCCCCACTTCCCGGAGAACCATTGCTGCTCCTAGTGCTCGTGAAGAAGAACCTGAGCCTGCTCCTTCTCCTGCTCCTGCTCCTCGTGCAACTATAACTCAAAGAAGGCGGTCCAACCGCACAACTCCAATTTCAGAACTAGAACCCGTAGCCGCGTTCACTTCAAAGAGGAATTTCAGTGATGTAATCGAGGAAAGTGATGACGATTTTATTCCCATTTCTATCCCTGTAACTACTGAAAAAAACATAGGGACTCCTCGTCAGGTAAAGGCTTCCATTCCTGAGAAAAAATTGGAGACCCCTCGTCAGTTTAAAGCTCCTATAGTTGAGAAGAATTCAGAAATCCCTCGCCAGACGAGGGCTCCTTCGCTCTCAAAAAGTCCAGTTGTGACCACTTCCTACGTAAGAGACACGCCAGAGCGATCAGTTAGAGATGAAGAGGATCTGTATGAAGACGACGATTTCGATGAAGATGACTACGAGCCGGAAATTGATATCATACAGGAACCTATCAAGAATAAATACGTCACGATCTCGCGGACCTATGACACATCAAAGCCATTTGCCTCTTTGGGGAACAAGGAACTGTCATCGAAGCCATCGTTTGGGCTTGACGGCGGTCGCTTTGGATCTCCAGCACTAGCACGCATGTCCCTCAGCAAAGCTCCAACTTCCACGTTTTCGCTAGATTCAACTGCAACGCGCCGCTACACAACCGGTGCAGGCTACCAAACCGCAACGCCCAGTAACGAGAACAAGACGTTCTCGCACCGCTCAGAGTACAAGGAGAAGGAGACCAGCGAGGAAGAGGCTATGGAGCCCCAGTATCTCAGTGACTTTGCGCGCAGGCTGTCACGCCTTAAAGCAGAGCCCCTCACTACTCCGATAAAACCGGAAATTGACACACCGCGTCAAGCTCCTCGCTACTACTCAAATCCAGTGGCTGGACGCCGCAACGTGGGGACTTTGAATGATTCCGTTGGGGACTCGTTCAACAAATTCCTGGTCGCCCTGGACAGGAAGTACAACTTGAGAAGGAATTTTATAATTGTTGCCGTCATTCTCGCCTTCATCTTTATTTACATTTTGTTTTTCTAGCTAATGTTTCTTTTGTTCATGTCCCTGTACGTTACACTCGAATATTTAGTGTTACTTGTTGACAGCCCTCTGGCACTTGCTCTATAGTTTCTAGTTTTAGACTAGCAACAGGGCTTTTAGGCACTTTAACTTGACTGAGATCAACTAACTTTCATTTTAGATTTATTCTGGAAAAGATATTTTTATATGTTTTGTAACAACTGTATCGTAAATAAAGGTCTTTTGCATTTGAAGTTCTTATAAAAAACTTTACCTAAATTATACCTTAGACCCTTAGCAATAAGATGAAATGGATTTTAAAGAACGAAAATGATTTTAAAATATATTTCGAGTAGTCTTCTGTAGCGCGCATGCATGCTAATTAGAAGTTGACAAACGTGTTTGTCTCGAACTACACTGGGCAGACAACTACAACAGTTCTTAATCGATTAACATTTTTACTGCATCTTTGAAATTATATTTACCTAAAATAACGTGTTCCATACCAGAATTAAAAAGGGTCTTTTTGAATTTATTGTTTCAATTTAACTGCACTAAAGCGGCAAATTGGTTACACAATTTCTTAGGTAACTGCCGTTTGGACTAGGTTTAAGCCAGACTTAAGAAAGGCTTAAGCCAGAAGTTCGGATGTAAAAACCTTTTCTAAATGAAGCATTATCTTACACATAAAACTAACAAAATGTGTCATTTTTACGACTGGGGCCTTATTTTGTTAAACAGAAAGAATCACCAAATTAAATGAAATCCAAATTATTATTTTCTTCCAACGTATGTAGTTAGTTATGTATCTAAAAGTACAAAAATGTTAATTGCTGAAAGTGTATTAAAAATTTTAATATTACAACTTTGTTGGTCCCTATTCTTGCTTCCAATAGATTTCTAATCCATTTGAAACGTAGAAAATTTTAAAGCTAGTTTCGAAGGAATTATTTTACTTTTCAGGGTCGAACTTTAAGAATACAACAACAATTGTCTAAGTTCCAGAAATTTAAAGTGAGCGAAAATCTCCAACTATAAAAAGTGAAATGTTTTTCTTTTGGGATTTTCTCAAAATGCACTTTTTAAAAAATATATCTGATATATATTTTTGACAAGATCCTAGCCCCATAAAAAATATTTCTTTTTATAAACTTCGAATTTATAATTGTTTTCAACACTACGCAGAATATGCGATTAATTCAAAGAATAGTCAGTTTAAATCAAAAAGTAAACTTTTCACTTATTCTCTTCGTTCAGTTAAAAAAGAAAATGTTATTGAAAAATGCTCAATTTTAATGAATATTCCATTTAATTTAAATCAGGATTTTGAAAGGTTCGGCCAGAAATTGGCGTTATTATTATGATACACAAAATTCATCATAACTACATTGTAATTTTGTTCGTCGCAATTAGCTTAGTCGATTCAGGTGGGGGAATATGAAATAGCAACAATAATAGCTAAAACAAATAAATAAAATTGGCTGACAATAAAACGGCTTACTTTTGCTTAAATGTATGAGATTTATTATATTTTAACTCGTAATACACAAGAACAATACGACAAAAAGCAAGAATTATTAGACACTCCCGCAGTTGCATCGTCGAAAACAATTCAACAAAGTGGAATATACTGGACAAATGCACTTCAGAAGACGATCTACACTTGAAACCAACTAATTTAAGGACACTTCTAAAAGTTTAAAATAAAGTTATAACATACTAAAAATGATTGCTGTCCGGTAAAAGTAAAAATTAAAGAAAACCGAGAAAATGTCCGTGCCCTGATGCGGTCGGTGGTATTCTTCGAGATATTTGAACTTATTAAATCGTCGAGTCAACCAAAAAGCGGTTGGGCTCCTTATTTTCTGGATTTCCTCAAGTTGAGGGGAATTGTAAATGCAGGACAAAATTGAGCTATGCCTGCATTAACCGGCTACTAAGTGTTCCTCCGAAAAAAAAAAAAAGAAAAACAAAATAAATTTCTCAAAACATTGAAAACTTAACAAAACATGCAGAATTGCACCTCTGATTTTCACGTATAATGTATAAATTGCCTAGCTTAAAACGAAACACCCTTCGGAGGGTAGTCTCGACTACATCATATGTAAGGATTGCGAACGAGAATTGTAAAACTAGTTAAAGTCGCTAACTATCTAACTAACTATTCGGGGACGCGGGTATTGCAGTTGCCGTGGTAGAGCTTCACCTTGCCCTCACAGTGAAAGTAAGTGTCGAAGACGTCGCTATAGCCGTGATCCTTCCACCACGTGCACAGTTGCCGGTTCCACACGCAATCCAGCCGGTAGATGAGGCTGGGGAACTCGTAGCCCAGCAGCGTGTAAAAGTCCTGGTCCCCTAGATGACCCTTGAACGAATACTTGTTCGTCATTTTATGCACGAACGGCTCCTTCAGGTGGTCCAGGAATATTTTCGAGGATCGAATTCGTTTGAACTCTAACATCACGACACCGGAGTTTAGACCTGGAAAGCCGTGCTTAATATGCTTATGTTTATGCTTCGAATTCAGGAACGAGCCCGGATAGTAGGAGCTCCCGAAGTTTGTATTTGGGTAGTTGGCACGATAGCGGTACAAAATGTGGCGATAGACGGGCGTTAGTTCGGGAGCGAGTCCGAACAAATTGTCACCAGAAAACTTATCAAACTCCTCGAAGAGGAGGCGCACGTCCGTGCGGAAGACAACATCACAGTCGATTAATATTGCACGCTCCATGTGGGGATCGACGATTCGATGAAGTCCCAGCGACAGGTAGAACAGGGCGTCGCTGTAATATGAACCTACAAGCACATAATATAACAATTTTTTACTTAGGTTTTGATTAATAAGTGAATGTTTTATATTAGGGCAAAGACCCCGTAAATTGCTTTTTTTTTCTTATATTAAGGGTTTATCCTACTTTATTAATAAAAAACTGGTCAAGTGTGAATCAAACCTGTGTACTATGAAAAGCCCTGTGATGTTGATTTTAACCTTGCTTCACACAAGTTTTTAGTTTGGAGTTGGACGCCAGTTTGCTAGAAATCCATACTGGCAGCTTTTAATAATTTCTGATTTGTTTTAAGTATAGTCAGTCAACTCCGCATGGAAGAATCATTTTAGGAATTTAATTTAATAAAGTGTTACTACTACTTTAACCCTCAAAAACAATATAGTGAGAATTTTTAAACACGATCAGAAATTTTCTCAACTTTTAAATGTTTACTTCCGTAAATTACTTACAACTTTTTTTTCGTACATTTATTTTGCATAACTTACAACTAGCCATCGCATAATACCGTTTGGGTGATAGACCTGATAGCAAAATATGCCTAAAATCAAATGATTTTGATGGTCCACAAGCTTTAATTTAAGTCAACAAAAATTTTAAATAAGCTCTGCTACCAAAGCTCTTTCTAGCGATACTCCACAACGATACATAGGTGGAATTAACAGATAGATAATTTTCTATTTGTATGTACTATTTCCGTCTTTGCTAAACCGAGAATTTGCATATTATGTGTGAATTTCAAGTCGATATCGCATTTTGTTTAGGAGTTAGAAACGTCTAACAGACGGACGAGTGGACAACATTGAGTTCCGTAAGATCCCACGGCACTGAATCCTAAAAAGGGTAATTTATGGAAAAAAATAATTGTTCTCAAAAACTATTGCATTTTTATATATCTTAGGCCGAATTCTTGAATCCGTTTGAATCGAAGCGAATCGAAAAGAGCATCTCAAAGCCCTAGATTCCTATCCAATCTTATTATATAATAAAACTCCAGAAATGCCGTGTCTGTACATAGATAATATTTACCAAAAACTGATGGGAGGTGTAATGTAGGAAGGTTAGCAGAATACAAAAACACCAAATATTGTTACCTGATTGTCTGTTTGTACACGCTAATCTCCGAAACTACTGGACAACTACTGGACGGATTTTCATATGGTTTTCAAGGGTAATTAATTAAATTAGTGTTGCATTATTTCACTTTTGTGGCCAGTAATAAATGATCTAAGATCCTGAACGGACCTGTCACAAAAACTTTCTTTAGAGGCCGGGGAGCCATATTATCATTAGTTTTCCTAAAGGACAATTCTAAAATAGAGCTGGTGTTCGCGAAAAACCCAAGTTTAGATCAGTTCAAGAAATATAATCAAAATTATAGGATTGCATAAAGCTAGAGACCATTAATTATAGTAGGAGGTACCTGGATTGGAGCTGAAGTAGGGCATCATAGCATGAACAATGTCACTGATCTTCTCCGCACAGTCGTGAACATCGTACAGGGTGTAGAAAATCGACTTCTTGTACCGGTTAATTTGTTCCTTAAGCAACTCTTCTGCCGAGAGCTCGCTCTTGCTGTCCGTAATAATGTGGAGGTGGACCTTGACGGTCGTATACTTCAGCAGGCTTTTGGCGAACAGCTCGAACTTCTTCTGGAGCTGATAATTCTCCTTGGTGTATATCACGAAAATGTTGTACTCGGAATCATTTTGGCGCGGAACGTACTTCACCTTCTGTATGTCAGCGGTGAAGTTGGCTCGCAGAACGCTAGGGTACTCGGTCGGGTCCTTTTGGAACATGCCGAGCAGTGCCTTCCGGGAGAAGAGGCTCGTGTTCGCATAAAATATGACGAGGAATCCGCTAACGATAATTAGCAGTAGCAAAATCTTATTCATGATCATCGGTTTCGTGCAGTAGTAGTAGTATCTGGTCCGGCGACGGAGGCATAATAGCACAAACCTTCGTTTCCTCCGCAGAGTTGAGCAGATCCCTTCACCTGTGTCGGAATTTATTGATTTAATGATGCCAACGCACTCTTAATGCCCATAACAGAGCTGGCGGGCCCCTTTTACGCCAACAAGTAGTGGAATTTTGTTTCGCCTACGCCAACTTTTCTGGTATCCTACAGGACCATCTCCAGACACTTCGGCAACCAATTTACTTCCTTTTTGTATATAAACAAAACCGCAACTGGGCCTTCAATTTGACAATTTCAATTACAACTGTCACTGGTCGTAGCTTGAGAGCCATCTGGAAGAAACGTTCTGTACCAATTATGTATATGTACACTCAAATCAGAAGGAGAAAGAAACTGCTTTCATGGGGATATAGCTCAGTGGTAGAGCATTCGACTGCAGATCGAGAGGTCCCCGGTTCAAACCCGGGTGTCCCCTGTGGAGATCAACTCTTCACTACGTTTTTTTTCTTATGTTTGTTCTATGGTAGACTTTATCAGTTTACTTTCTTTTTTTATATCCATATCTTTTTTATACATGGACACTTCATCTCATTTTAAGCAATAAGCAGTAAAAAGGGTTTTCTTCTGTGATTGTATTACCTGTCCTTTTCAATTTTTATTAAATTAAATGCAAAACAAATCGTTTTTTTCGAAACTAAACAGTCAAAAATTGTCAACTGTGTATTTAAGATAACAAGTAGAAAGATACAGTGTTTTTTTAAAAACGTATCCAAACGTATCCAAAGTATAATTATTTAAAATAAATTGCTTCATAAATTTACTTATGGATATTCTGCACATATCTAGGTCGTGGCAAGAGTGTAGGTGTTTGATTTTTGGCCTTACAATGAGGGCAAGGAAAATTACTTGATTCCACCTTCTTCCGGGGAAATATATAATTCCATCAAGAGTTTTCAAAGATAAAATAGAACTAAATTTTGTCCGATAGCGAATTGATATACCATAAACGTTGGAAATTGCTTCGTAAACATTGTCAATTGTTATCGTAAATTTACAAAAAGAGATTGCAATTTTAATCAAAATTTCTGACTAATGCATTACAATACAGAATTGTAAGCTCCCAATATGAAATATCTTATGCATGAGATTGAGGAGCAATTTAGCTCTTAATTATGGCTCTAATATCCAGTTTGATGTTTCCGTTTTCAAACTTTATTATATTTATTATTATTTATTACAGATTAAGCACCTTAGGTCGGAGGTGCTTCCATACCTAGGATCTGATTACATTTTAAGCCGAAGTCGTCGATTATTAAAATATAGACTAGCACTCTTGTGTCTTATTCAACTTGCTGACCTGTTAAATTTTTAAAAATATTAATTGTAGCGTACAAAATTCATTTACCGCAAAGTATTATTATCTTATCATTAATCAATCAAATTTAGAACCGGAAACATAAAAAAACTCGACTATAGGTAGCAATAAATAACAATGCACAAAGTATTGGGGCAAACCAACCAAGGTTAAATGGTTTTTTGGGTAGGTTTAATTATTTGTCTTCTTCTGGCATCACACAATAAAACAAACTCATTATTTTATCATTTGGTGTATTTTTTTTTCATTCTTAATAATTTCGTTGTACAACAATTTTCATTTTATCATTAGAACCAATTAACATTTGCGACTTTTATTAGCAAAAAGCCGCTTTATAGGAGACTCTTTCTCACACTGATCTCGACTCAAAATAGCTAATTACACCTACATTCTTAGTATTTAAGCTACTTACATATTTTCCAATTCTAAAAATTAATGTTTAAAAGGCTTCCTGAAACAATTGGAGGAATCTATGGGGGTTTCTAGTTGACCTTATGAAAAATTGATGGCCTTACATCGATATTTTTGGGTCTGGTTTACGTATGAAGGGGGGGGGGAGGTAAGGTTATAGTTCATTAATTGCGTATAATACAAAAAATAAGAGAAACAATAAATAACTTAGTTATGTACAAATATTTATATAAACATCTGCTATAAACGTAAACAATCTAACTTTCAATATCTGTTGGTTTTTCTTTTGTGGAATGGTGGCTGAGGCACAGGTACGGAAAAATCGAGAGCTGTTTGTTTGCTCTATTAGAAGCGGCAGAGGATTGTCGCAAAATCTTGCGTCCTATTAAATTAAATGCTGTTAGAGATGGCCACAACATTTTATAATTGACTAATCGTTCATTGGATTAGTAGAACAGCAATAATTGTATCAGGATTAAATCAATGAAAAATAATCGATTAACTTATGATTAATCAAGTTCTGTTAGCAGGATGAACTGAAAATCGTTTTGTAGGGAAATAATCAATTAATTGTCAATTAATCAAATAAAATTGATCGATTAACCTTTTCATTAATACAGATTAATACAGTCGCCTACCGCTTCCCATGCCCCTGTCTTTAACGTTTATGACTATTTGCGTGCTCTTCAATATCATTCTGGTACTTGTTGACATAAGAAAACAGGAAACAAATGACTAACACAATTTTCACGAAAGGTTTTTAGTGTTTTGGATCTTTGTTATAGTCCACATAAACCCGCACCACTTCTCCTGAGTATTTCCGCTGTGATGGCATAAAGTAAAAATCGGGGGTGTCGGTGCCCGAAGAGTTGCTCCGACCATGATCACCTCGATCCCTTTCGACGTGGTGGTGGTGCGGGTGCCTACTCCGGCGATCTTGGGTATAGTAGCCCTGTTGCATTGGGCTTTGATGCTGGTGCTGGATCACAGTTCTCGGCAGGGAGTAGGCTCGATCACCGTAAGTAGTCCTTGGAATAGGTACCGGATCGCCATTTGTGTACCGATAATGGGGTGAGTGATGATCATGAGACCCTAGACCATTCGAATCAAATCTAGAAGATCTTCCATTGTTTTCATAGTATTGGGGTTTACTTGTCGGGGAATGGGACATTTGAAGGGTTTGTTGGCTTGAAGAAATTCGCGATCGTCCCGCAGGCCCTTTACTCGTTTTCTCCTCGGTTTCACCGAAGGAGTCGAATGCATAGTTCGTATTTGATGAGTAGTCCTTCCATGCTGAGTTGGGTATCAGCTGATCCTGGAACACAAAACAAAGTCGATTTTAATTAATTTTGATAATTTAAACCAGTCAGCATTTTAGTTTTGAAAATATTTTATTCGCGTTTTTATCCGGTTAGTACCTTATTTTGGTGCAATCAAAAATTTAAATCAATATTCGTTTTCTGATTATGAAATGTACACATCCTTCTCAACGCATGTCATATTTTCACTATTTATTATTAAACATGATTTATCTGGCAGAGGCAACTTAAGAGGACCGATATAATATTTTCAAGAAATTTGCATCTAGTTTTTAATTAGCTATACTCGATTACGTATATTTTATTAAGAGAGCATATAGAACTAGAAGATCAGAAAAAAGAATAAGTTTCGTCTTTATTTTCCTGAAATACTATGGACCCATATAATTACATTTTGAAAGATGTTTACCACTACTGATATTATAAAAAATTATAGCTATATGAAATGATACAACGTCTTAAAGAAAATGATACCAGACAGTTTCGCAAAAGCTCAGAAAAAACGGTATAATATTAAAAGTCATACCAAACTCTTTAGCGCAGGTTTCTAAGTAAATCAATTCAGTGATTTTCAAATCATATCTAAAAGCGATTTGTAAAATGTTATTTGCAGAAATCATGTTTGAAAATTTTGCTATATTTTATTGTTTGCATTCCTAATTTTCAATATACATTCTTATCATGTTATACTTTGTAAAAATGTAAAAATTGATAAGGTATTGTTCTCACTCTGTTTTGTGTATTTGTTTGCTTCAAATTACTTGCATATGTATGTATTTATTACACCAAAAGTTTATATTTATTGATAATATTAAATAAATATAACGAACTTACTAGCCTGAAATAGAATTTTAATATCCCAAATGGAATCTTCATCTAAAGGTGTTCCGAGCAAAATGTTCAGTAAGATTACACAAAGTATACTAAACAGGTTACAGAAGTGAACAAATAGGTAATAAAAAATGTAAAACATTTATGTGAAAGATTTTAGATTAGCAACCGTGTATGCTAAGGCATCATAATGGGGAACAAAAATAAACAAGATTCTTTAACAATCAAAAGAGCTACTGAAGAAACTCAGAACTCTAATGCAAAGTGAAAAACCTTAAGTTTTCTTAAATAAGAAAAGTGCGTCATATTTACAAACATTTTACACACTATCCTATGCCCTCCAGAACAAATTTTTTCAATTCAACTTTTACTTTATGAAAATCATTACGACACCACCAAAATTTATTAAATTTTATTATTATCCATTCAATAATGGTAATATATAATATAATGTATGTTTCGCTGTGTGGTCCCTTTAAGAGTAAAAATCAAATCTGCAGCAAGAAAAAAGAGCGAAAATTTAAGCAGTTCAAATTATTTCGTACTTTTAAGGCTTCCTAATTTTTTGTACTATTTTAAACCCATTATTTTAAATTTTTTAAATTGTATTCTGGATTTATAATCAGCCAACCTCTTTGTATCTATTTTTATGAGATATTAAGTTACTGCGTATGAAACAAAATAATTTTTTAGTGAATAGTTCGCAATTTCTGAAAGGTATCGTAATATTGTTGTATAGGAGACTTTCATTCTGATATCATGTGCCCTTATAGATAAAGCTGGATTCGTTTCCACCAATGCTATGAGAAGAGCATTATTATTCATAGATTTTTTAGGTATTCCATATGGTTCATTTTTTAGAGAAAAATCACCATACCGAAATTTTTCGAACCAACGCTACACTTTTCGTTCGTTAAACATATTCTCCTCAAACGTCTGGTTTTGTAAAAGTATTGCGTATAGTTTTTGTAGCATCATTGCTAAGTTTATAGTCATATAAAAAAATTACGCGAATATCAGTTGAATTCCGTACAAAATCAAAACATATAACAAAAGGGCACACTTTTAAACAATTCTTCTTTGTTAAGATATGACTCTGGTAATGGACAACACGAATATAAAAGAGTTTATGCGTAAAACGCAGGGAGGCACATTTCCGACCTTTCATACGTAACAATTGCGAATCCAAAAACTAAAATAATCCAGAACGTCAGGTTTTCCAGAAGAAAAGTAATAGGAAACCTAACAAAAGTGGTTTTTAGACATTTTTGGATTTATTTAAAATAATTCAAAACCTTTATTAGAAATAATAACGTCTCAAATAAAACCGTGAACCTTAAACTATTTTTATAAAATACGAAGTGATTCGAAATTAACCAAATACCTTAAAATTTTTCCAAGCAAAGCATATTGAATTTGAATAAACTACTCATTCTGACTTGGTGTATAAAATAAAAAAAAACTTTTTTAAGCAATTTTAAATAAAATTTTACGGATTCTTTCTTTCTTTTACTTTTCTTTTGTTTGCTGTAAACACAGTTTTGCACTTTTTGATCCCGTATGTGTTGGAACACTTTCTTTTCTAGATTGATAATGTGCACAGCTATCAAAATAGCCTATCATATGATTTGCACTTGTTTGTACTTGTTGACCAGTGTTACATTTAACATTAAATATTTTTATGAGATATCAATTATATTTAGCTTTAAAGTTATACGCAACATTAAGAACAATGGTCGAATTTATAACTTCTTCTATTTTTAGGTGATAAAATCGATTAGATTTAATATTAATTATTCAATAATGTCGGGATAGCTTTTAGAATTTAAATTTATTTGTATAATAAAAATAATTATATTTTACATTTGCTGTAATTCAGTTTTTATGTGCTGCAGAAGGAAATTGTTTTCGAATGATTCATACAAAGAGTTCTTGCCAGTTTTGATACGTTTATTTATCGTCTATTAAAAGATCAGAAACTTGGAGAATTGAGTATTTGACTACTTCAAATTCAAATGCTCTTATTACTCGTCGTAATGTACAATTAGACCGAGTTTGAATAAGCCTAAGACTTTTTAGTTAAGTATTCAAATAATTCTTTACTCTTGCAAGTACTCGAGTATGAGGGTACTCTAAACTCCTTCACTCAAACTCGAATCTCTGGACTCAAGAAATATAATAAAGTTTAGAATGTGTAAGTAAAAAAATACGAGTATAATAAAATTGATCAAGACTGACGTCGACAAAACCAAACATCCGCAAGGTTGTTTAATGATAAACATTTTTTTCAAATCCAGTGAGGAATTTTGGCATTATGTATGTAGGTAATCTAAACAATAAATATCAAAGTTGCCTATAGCAACAAAACGGCAAGCTTCGTAAAAGCAAGGAGTGTGGTATCAGTCAATGATTTATGGTGGGGTACAATTGAATTTGGACATTTTACGACTTCCTACGTTTTCATACCATTTCACTCGCGGTTTGACATTATACGGTTCTATTATCTTATTTAATAAGCACCACCACATGATCGTTTGAAAAAATCGATTTCTTCAAAAATATCGTATTAGATTACATCCGGGGATTCTTCGTAATTTAAGAACCTATGTTTTCTTAAAGGCTAATTTTGTATAGAATTAAAATGGTATGAAAAAAGATATATTTATGGTTATTTGTGCTTATTAAAATATTAAACATTCATTACGACTCGTGCTTTGGTAAAATTTCATGCAAGCCTTCACCGAGTTAAAGCACCCATCGTGTACTATTAAATGAATTACGAATAATAAATTTGTGTAAAAGAATTTTGCATTTTTTTTTTATCTTGCATTATGCTGACTGGTTGAAGATAGAAAGTAACAAAAACAATATATAAATATAAAAAAAATTAACAATTACCGATTAAAGGAAAGGAAGAAGAGAAACCACCCACAGAGATACTGAAGGTCGCAGAGTCCACTAACTTGTAATTAGCATTAAACAGAGCATAACGTAAGTAATATACAAATAATGTTTTATTTTTTGGTAACTTCGACTTATATAACTAATTTCGTACTAAATAGCAGCGCACAGTGGCTGCTTATGCACAGTTAGAGAACACTAGATGGCTGATATCGCTGTTGGTACATCCTCCACTCTTCGGGTATTATGTATATTAGCTTTAAACATTAAATGTGTTAGTTTTGAACGGACATCTCTATATATTTTATATATTTTAAGCTACGATTCAAGTAGAAGAGGCTTACCTTTTGACTTCGATTTTTTTTTGAGGTCTTGTAAATCGTACACGAGGCTTGTATCAGTGCGATAAGAACCAAAGCTGCTATACACCCTAAAACTGTGTACAATCTGACCTCCGAGAGCTGGAAGAAAGATGTCGATGACTCCTCACTGGGAGGCTTTGAAATGTCTACAATGAAGCAATTATTTTTAAAAAATGGAAAACCATTAAAATAAAATTATTCCTACATTCTAAAGATTTAAACTCAAGATAGTGAGGATCAACTGTCAAAGCTCCTACTGTTCCTGTTGCCACACTATCATTAATTGTTCTTTTAATAATTTCTCCATCTTCACCGTTGTTGCCCTCTAAGTCAGGTTTAAGCGACCTCGCTTTTTCGAATACTGCCTTATCCAACAGTACATTCATTCTTGATATCATAGATGTGCCTTCCCTTTAGATTTTAAATATCAGATAAGATAGACAAGCAATCATCAAAATGATTATTTACTTTTCAAAACTCAAAACTTCCACTTTATGAAATCCTGGAATATCGCTCAAAACACCGTTGAAAGAATCGGTTATAGTTGATGATAAACTTTGGAATTCCGAGCTACCCTGTTCAGGAGCTTCAAAGGATTCGGCTAGGTTCATCAATCTTACAGCAACAGTGTAAATTAATCGATTCGGTGCAGGGGTTGTAGGACCAATCACAGACGTTTCTAATTCTATATTTAATTACCAAGATTAAAAATTAGAATATTGCTCAATTAATGTAAATGTTTGTTGTTTTTTTTTTTCAATTACCCTTTCCACAGGATTTTATGCATACTCTCGTTGGTGTCATAAGTGGAGTTTGTTCGTGCCGTCTAATTTTTTTATTAACAGCATTAAACGCTCCACCCAAAACAGGGAAAAATAAATACAAGCAATGATCCTCCGTAAATGAAAGGTCCTGAAAAAGAATTGCTATTTATTAAATTTTAAGCCCCAAACACTTGAAAATATTTAAACCTAATTACTTTTCAGTTCTAATCACATTAATTCGTATCGAATAATTTTAAAACTTGAAAGTTATAAAATGCTACGAAAATTCAATGTAAATTATATAGAAATTCATCAGATTGCAGGCTTATAATATCTTAATTAAGGATTAAAATTACAAAATTTATAGCTTTCGTACTATCCGCAATTGTTGTTGAATTAGTTTTCATTAGTACAATGCGCGCATTACATAAAATTTCATCTGAAACTTGAAAACTTATCTTGTTTACTGCATGCGTATAAAAATAAGGTACAGTTTATATCTTATAAACGCAATCGTATAACGCAAACCAATACAAGTAGCAAGATATAAAATAATAAAATAAAAGCGTAGGCAATTACAGATAATTTTTTATCGATTGAAGGTTGTAAAAATAATCAAACTAATAGACTAAATGCTTTTTAAAAAATAAATTAATATGAAATGACCAAATTTTAAATGTTTTGCTTATTGGTTTTGTGTTACGTGAGGCAAGGTGCCTAAATATGACTGTTTTCGCTGTAGCATTTTATGCTACATATATGTGTTATTAATGGATCTAATATTTTAATTTTAAAAATAACTAAGATGTATTTTGCAAAAATTTCTAGAAATAGCGAAACTTTGTACTCTTAGATTAAAATTAAATGCACATATACAGGGACTAGAAATATATATGGAATTTAAATATTAATTTTTCTCATTGTTCCATTTTCTGTAATTTCCTACAACTTTTAATTACTATTCTTCAAAGTCATAGTTGTGCTAAGATCGTTTTTATAATTGCTTCATGAGATAATTTTAGGTTTTATTCTTTTCTTTTCAAAATATTATATATAAATTACTATACGTGTATGTATGGAATAAAGATGCTTTCCTTTTAATAGTCTACAAGTTACTTCTAACAATAAGTTAGTTTAAAAAATTGTTTGGTACTTAAGTCCATTTTATCTTTTTTCACCTACTTAAAAAATAAATAAATAAGATTTTTAAAACTCCTGAATTAGCACATTCATCATAATTTCAATTGTGGGAATGAAAGTATTATCATTTCTTGATTTTAGGAGAATAAGCCTGCGTGTTAATCATTCTAACATTTTGTCTACTCCTAAACATTGCGCCCGTCTTTTTCAAATTATCAAACATTTTTAAAAATTTCTGTTTCTAGATTTAAGTGCTACATTTATTGCAATTTTTCATACACTTTTTACACTTGTGCAATTAGTGTATTAAATGCAGTACCTTTTCAAATTATTTTTGTTCTGAAAGAGTCAAAAACAAAATTTGAAGGTAATTTGTATATTTTTTTATACTTGATGGAATCAATAGAAATTATTTTAAAAATGCTACATTACTTATGGAATTCACTTACCTGCATTTTATCCCGACTAATTCTCTTCCTTGTGAATTCTAAAATAGTCACACCCTTTTCAATTCTTCCTGAAGAGTTGTAAACATCCTGAATTTCATCAATTTTTGGCGCAGAATACCCAATAACGTAAGTATCCATTAAGAACGGCCTGCCGTTTCTGTCCACCCATCCAAGAATAGCATCAGTCTGAGACATTTTTTCATCATCACTGAATCCGATGCCGGTCCAAGTTTGCGTGTTACTTGTCTCAATATACCAGCGCATTTCATCACCTCTGCCTACAGTCTCCCAACTAACGTAATATTCGCAATTGTGCTCCTCCTGTGAGCAGCTTTTTGGATGCTTCCAGTTCCCATAGCAATCATTTTCTAGAATGTTGGTACCCTCGTCGGTTTCGTTGCTCTTTTCTTTTTCTAATAATCAAAAAATTATAAAATTATAGATGCTATTTTTATTCCAATTCATAAACATACCGAAAAAATTAATCTGAGTAAAACCTCTTTGCATCTTGTGACCATGGTACTTAAGCTCGTCCGGCTGGTAGAATTCTTTCACGGAGGCCTGCTCCTTTTCCAAGCCAGACTGAGGAAAGTGGATGTAGTTCCCAGGCTCTTGACCTTTAGCCCAAATTACATGCGTAAGATCATCCACAAAACTATGATCAGTTGGTTCAGTGGCTTCGAATTTCTTTCGAAAAATTATGGTCGTCATTCCATCCTCCTCGAAACCAGTTCCTAGGGTAAGATCTGATTTCCCTCCCCAAAACTCGTCTTCTCGTGGAGTCGATCTATCTCGAGTGTAATAGTCCCCAACTCTGCTTGTCTTACCTCGAGCACTTCCAATTACAATATCTGTGCAGTCCATGGGATTGAAGTCATGGCGAGGTGTGTACGGATGTGATTTATCCGGCTGATTGGCTTTAAAAAAAAAAAAAGATTTTCATATAAATTATGGATCTACGAGTATGTATGTAACAATTTATTTCTTTTTTAAAATATAAAACCAAGATTACCTAAAAGATGTGCTGCCCTGGCATTAGTTTGATCATTTAAAGGCTTTTGATTTGTAGAAGATTCAGGTTCCGGTTCAGATTTTGGTTCTGGTTCAGGTTCGGATTTTGGTTCTGGTTCAGGTTCAGGTTCAGAGGAGGGTTCAGGCTCCGAAGATGGCTCAGGCTCTGATGAGGGTTCTAGTTCCGCTGATGGTGGTTTTGACCTAAACACGGATTCTGGCTTTGACGAAGGATCAAATTCTGCATTAGGTTCTGGTTGGGGTTCCGACTCTGGATTAGGTGTAGGTGTTGAAGAAAAGCCTAAGAATTAGAAAGAAAAAGCCAGTTGTAAGAAGTACATATAGTGCATTTTATTATACATGCAATAGAAAATAAAAGAGGTTTATGAAAGAATTCACTACCCATTAAATTAAACCGTTTTTGGTTTTTGGAAATTTTTCAGATTTCTATACCTTTTTTTTTAAATCAATTTTATAGACGTTTTATTTCTTCATGCCCAGTTAAATAATTAATTATTCCTAATTTTTGAGGTCCAATCAATAAAACATGAAAAAACCGTATGAAGCATTAGCCTATTGCAGGATCTTCAAGGGAAATGTTTTCAATTTCAAAGCTCTCAAAATTTATGTGTCTTTTTCTATGCTACAAATAAGTGTTTAAATATTCCTAACACAACTAAAAATGATAAAAATTGTAATAAATAGTTATGATAAAAATTAATAATAAATATTCAATTCATCTAACCCAAAACAACTTCGAAGGTGTCGGGCTCAGTATAATTCCTCAAATAATTTAAATGCCTGCTTTTTTAAGATAGGAACATATTAATCCGTCATCTTAAAAAAAAATGTCAACGTCTAATCGTAATGGTCGCTTTATTTGGGCTGTAGCTAAAATCCAAAGGTTATACATTTGTAGTATTTTAAGATTTAAAATTGTCCTAATAGTTTACAGGAAGCACGCATATTTGTGAATTAATGCATGCAACAAGAAAAACTTTAGTCAAACTAAACTTACTTGTTGTTCCAGCCTGGCGTCGTTTTCTGCCTAGATAAATTGCAAAAGAAAATGTAGGTAGTTTAAGTGTATCAATATTAAATATCGTTTAGTCTTACCTGTCTTAGCACTAACTCGATAGGAAACACTAGTGGCTACAGTTATACCCTCCTTAGGGGTAGTATCGATGTTCGTAGCAACTCGTTTCGTTTTAGACGTAATTGTCATTCCAGAACTAGGCTCAGGCTCGGATGTGGGCTCAGGTTCTGAAGATGGCTCTGGTTCTGACGAAGGTTCAGGCTCTGCAGCAGGTTCAGGTTCAGACACTGGTTCAGGCTCTGATGAAGGTTCAGGCTCGGAAGACGGTTCTGGCTCCGAAGCAGGTTCAGGTTCAGGTTCAGGTTCTGATTCAGCTCCTGCCAGTGATGTAGCATGACGAGAAGTCAATTCAGAGTTGTCCTGAATATCAGGAAAATTCTTGCAACTAGCAGTTAATTGACGAGGACGCCAACCTAAACCAACCCACGAAGTACCATTTACTTTAAGAACAAATTCAATTTCTTTAATATCTTCAAGAAGCCTCCAGTAAAGTTGGAAATCATCCGAAAGTTGTTTCATTGAGTAAACAGATAAATCAAGTTCAGTTGCTTTGTATGGTGACTCTGGAAGGAAAGTGTCGGATAGATATATATGCTCTGTAGCAAAATTAAAAATCCCCTCAAAGAAGAACTTTTTTTACTATTCCTAAAACAGAATTCCTATGCAAATTTGTTCTAGAAAAAATACAAAACACTTGATTGTTAACACATTATTGACGAGGCGATTTTTATAGAAACTAGTGGTATTATTTACTCCAAGACATGTTCCCTTATTTGAAGTTTGACTACCGTTAGAATTGTTGCAAAAGTGCATGAACGATAGCCACAATCAAATTGTGTAATGGCCAATCAAATACGTTGGGTTATCGGACAATGTCATATGACGTCACCGGTCCTTATGGTTATTAAAAGACGTCGTATCACGTCTATGGTCAATAATGTGGTAATACATATAAAAGTACGTACATATTCATAAGAATATATACTTATAGCGACTAAATTTTCATCTGCAAACGTTGAAATTTCAAGTGTTACATAGCTATAAATTGGTCATAATGATGATATGGTATTCATTGTTTTATGTAATCCTATCATGTTTTGTTTTATGCGTTTAGATAGATTTTTTAGGTTTCTTCAGGCCAATCATTCTCGAACTAGCAATCTTGCTTAGTACTTTGTTGATTTAATTAATTAAAGATCCGTAATAAATATTCTGTAGTAAATTGACCGATTCGTGTACAATTTTATGTATATATAAAAAATTCGAATAAGGAAATCCACGTTTGATATACAAAGCAACTTGTAAGGTGTTTAAACTTCATAATTAATTTATAAATTAACATTTTCCACATTACAAATCAAATTTTAACTTACATTAACTTGGTATGATTTTACAATGATACTTTTCTCTAATAATAAATGTAATTTTGTACTGGTAACAATTTAAAAAATTTAAATTATATACTCGTAATTTAAAAATCTTTACACATTTGATATGAAATGATTTTACTTCATTCGTACGTTGAAATTGTTCATGAGAGAAAATATCTCAAAATACTGTGGGGAAGTAATAAAAATGTTCATTCTTCGAGTGAATTTATAAATTTGCAACATATTGTACGATCATCTTTAAAGTAAACAACTTACTCTTATTGCACCCTGGCCCATGCCAGCCTAAATTACAGTAACAAATCTTCTTTGGTAATGAAGTGCCCTTCAGGTCAATACATTCTCCCTGAATGCCGCAGCCTTGGTTAGTGGTGCACTCATCTTGGAATTGGCACCTATCACCGTAGAAATTCTTGTTGCACTTGCACCTTGAAGGATAATATTTTCCATGCCCTAAGCAGTTTTCTCGGAACTCCTTGCGCTCCTTAATGTCAATGTCGGCGCAAGACCAAAACCTATATCCACTTGTCCACTCGTCTGCTTGCCGGAGAAGTCGAAGCGTGCAATTGTGGCAGGTAAAATCGCTGGGCATGTGCACCTCAAAAGATTGGGCTCTGGAAGAAAATGTAAGAAAACCTTTCGAAAGACTGTCGTGTGCACGTAGATACTTACGTTGCATCCGTTCTAACAAACTCGGAGCCGTTCACCGACGGTGTCAGGTCAAGTACAGGCCTCTCCAGCTCGTCGAGCAGTTGTAACCGGAAACCACCCTGAAAATTCAAAATAATATAAACATTACTCACTTCGCTCCAGTCTCTAACTAGCATCGGGGGACCGTTAATAAGTTCAAGGAACCCGTCACGGAATGTCTTATGCAACTCTATCGTTGAACTTCCCAAGGGGTATGATTTCTTGGGTAGCTTGCGCACTGGAGGAGATCTCCAAGAAAAGTGCAGTAGCTGCTCTGCCAGATTTAATTACATGTGATTTTGTTTATTCTCTTGAATCGAATTCGGTTAGAGAAGCCAAGGTGCGGTTGAATTTCGTGATGAGACATCCACCCGCAAATCCCCTTCTTTTCCCGTCTACTGAAATCACCTCAGCAATTATTGCACAGTTTTCCCATCTTTAGAGCGTAATTATTCACACTTGTGCGAAGATAATCAGATTCGTTAAGGGAAGAAAAACATTATCATGATTTGTTGGAATGTGAAATTTTTTACGCATTGCTTTTAAGATTAATCCTCAGTCTTAAAAATAACTACCTGAAAATCCAGACTTCAACAGCAGTCTAAAAATAACTTATTTTAAAAGGTTATTCCCTTGTAATTTGAAAACTCGTTTTTTGTTTTTCGATTCAACATATTTTAAAAAATTTAAATTTGCCATGAGAAAATCATACAGAAACTTTATTACTGTTATGTAATTTCCTACATTTAGCTACATAATTCTATATATAGTATAAACAATTATTATTTATATATGTGTTCGTATGTAGGTATTACTTGAAAAAGCAACAACTTTGATTAAAAGACAAGACTCGACCCTACTTCCTTCGAATTGGCGCTTCGGTGCTCTTTCCCTTGGCCATTTGCCCTCAATGCCTTTCGATTAAATTTTTATCCTGGCCAGAATTTCGATCAACCGATCCCACATCTATTTTAAACTCATTCCCTTGTGACATGTGAAATTAAAAAAATTGGGATTTGGGATTATTTGGTAAGACTGCCAAGGTAACAGTTAAATTTCTCGGTAATCTGGATGTTTAAATAACTAAAGACAATTCGAAACTTAAGACATCCTCTATAAAAAATTTTTACTGACCACAAAGCATCAAAATGCTGAATTTTTGTTTTCTTTAAATTATTATTTTATGAACTATTATATCGTTAAAATTATTATAACGAATTTCTTAAATTAGTAAGATACGAAAAGTGCAAACCTATTCATTTTTATATCTATGTATTATTTTATCTATTTTGTATCATCAAATCTAATAGCAACTAACATTTTCATACCTTGCGCTGGATACTACAAGTAAAAGATTTTATAAATCCGAGTGAGTCAATTCCTTAAATCACCTACAAGACACAAATACACTATAAAATTCAATATGTTTAACATATCTTTGCATACCTATATATTTTTTTTAACGGATATTGATACTTACCTACTTTGAAATTAACTCATTTGCATCATATCTTTTTAATAAATGATTATTTAAGAAATCAAAGAAAGTTTCGAATTAATTTTTATTGCATTGATCGCATGGAGTTTATTCCGACTTTGGCGATAAGAGACAGGATTATTCCGTATAAACGTTGTAAGTGGGTTAATTGTGGTGCCACTTAAAAAGTGGTTCGTATTTGCTTTTCTCAAGTAGCTAGAAGTATCAGGGCTATAAGTAATTGCGCTTTTTCAAGTACAAGTATTAGGGACTTAGGGCCACTGAAGTAGACACAAGACGAAACAAGCGACTTAATAATCCTTCAGTAGCTACAAACAATTACAAGTACTGGCGCTTATACTTCACTTTAGGTATTACTTTTTGTTCTTTTAATAAATCCTCATTGAATTTGTTATTTAAGTATCTACTTAAAAATGAGTTTCCCTAGCTCTAACTAGAACTGCAATTGCTTACAGCAGACCTTATTCGAAATAACTATATTTAAATACTTTTAAAATGTTTGGACATGTGTTTTTTTTAACAGTTTCTCTAGAATATTCTTATTGTTATCCTTTTTCATTCAATACCAGATATCCTAGACTCATTATTAATTTTATTTAATTATTTTATTGTTGAAATACTTTTTTCCCGCGACTTTGTCTATAACTAAGTAAATTCCCTTTTAAGATCTATTAAATATTCATGATTAAACCCCTATGAATCGCTTATGGGTTTCATCATAAGTCGATTAAATTATACAAAACGTTCATTTATTACATACATGCCTACCAATCCAATTCAAAATCTAATCAGTATAATTGCAGAAAAAATTGCGCACAGAGGGAACAGGGAACTTTATTTTATAATATGTGCTAATATGTAGTGATTATGACTTTTCCGGAAAGTAATGATATTTTTTTCACGAAGATTAATACTAAACTACATATGTTATGATTTATATGTATATTAGAATTCCTAATTTCCGCTTTTCCCAGCCCAATGTATCCTACCTTACCTCTTTTATCCTATTTTCGAGATAATTGAAAAAGTAATTAGAAAATCTTAGACTTCTCTGCGTTTTTCCAATTTTTCGTATTATACATTTTAAGGTAAAATGGTAAGAAATAAGGTTTAATATTTAACGTTAAATAAAAAGTAATGCTTTAAGAATTCTACAAGAACCAATCGCAATGGTACCTTTATTAAAATAAAAAATCAGCTTTTACACTTTTTATAATTTTTTATGGAAAGTAATAGAGAGCCAGTTAAGAAATCAGAGAAAAAACTGAACTATTGGTGAGAACTTTTGGTCGTATTTAAAAAAAAAACATCTGAATCAGTTTTATGATGTGCTCCTTAACAGTTGATTGGTATATACCTAATTCCTTTGCAATTGCTCTAGAGGTTAGATGTGGGTTATTGTCCAACATAAACCGCAAAATGTCATTATTGACCTTTGATGGTCGTCCAAAGCGACGATCTTCTTTAAGACTGATATCTGCGGAATGAAATTTGGCAAATTATCTTTGACAGGATCGAAAATTTACAACTTCACTTCCCAATGCGTCACATAAGTTTTTACAAGCAACCTATATCTGTGGCTTACTTTCTAGAGCTCATACCAAATGCGATGTCTTAAACGCAGGCAATTCTTAATTAATTTATTTGTAAAGGGCATGAATTTCTCAATATCTCAAGAGTTGCCTAAATTGAAAACAAGACATTATTGAAACTGTTATCATTCCAATAATTATAAATTCGAATCTTTACTCCTTGTACTCGCATGTATTATATACATACATATGCATACGTACATATAGATTCAATAGATATTTTATAAATGTAATAAAATCAGTTATATATATATTTATAATATATAAATTAATTGAAAGCACTACATTTTACTAACAATTTCACATCACAAATTGAATGACCATCTTCGATGAATGTTTCATTTTTTAGATTATATTTGATTGCTGATAGCTGCAAAAAAATGTGATGTGCAAACAGAAGTATATATTCAGTTAAGTGGTTTAAGTAGCACCTCTGATGAAGATAAAATTATTGAGAAATAATTTTGAGTGTCTATCATTAGATTGTGATCTAATAAGAATTTGCTAGCTTATACAATTCACATTCATTCATATTAATTGTGACAAATGACCTTTGATTATAAAAAGCTTAATTTTTTAAATATATTTAATAAGAAAATATTTAAGGATTTTTAAAATTACATAATTTCAGTAGTTGGTAATGAGATATTTCATAATATTGTTAAGCTATCACGTTTTGGAAACTTGAAAATTAGGAGTAAAATTTCGTGAAAGTTATACTTTAATGTTTGATAATTCTCCAAATTATCCTTAGAATATTTGAACTATCGTATATTGTCTTATATATATATATATATATATATATATATATATTATGTATATAATAAAAATAAGATGTGCCTATACAGATTTTCCCTAAAATAATATATTGCATTATTCGCTTACGCCCTTGTATAAACATATTTCTTTCTTTAAGTGTAGCCAAACATGATTCAAGAACTTCGGCCAGTATCACATAATCCTCTTTTATAGTACTCTAGTTTCAAATATATCACATTAAAAGATACCGTCAAACAACTGAGCAAGATTAAGAAATTAAGTTAAGTTAAAAATCATAAGGCACTGTATAGGTTTAACTTTAAGCACGAGATCGTTGTGATCAATAGATTGATACTACTAGAAGTACTATGAAATAAAAAACAGTTAATGTCTGACTATACCATGTTATTTTGCTAGACAAATTGAATTTCTTTTAGGTATTTCATTAAATTACAAACAAATACCGAGTGTTCATTCTAAGTCGACACTTGGCAAAAACACGACATGTTGATGTTGATATGCTAAACGCATGAATTGCCTGTTTATTACAAACAATTTACTAGCTATTAATATTATGAAAATTATTTATTCAAATAATAAACTCTAATATTATATTATTACACATATTTTTTTAATAATTCAAATCAAATTGCATTTCTAAAGTAAAATATAGTGTTTAAACCCATTGGCTACAGAGATCATATTCAGCCACACATTCAGCTATGGACAACTACGAGTATGTTATACTCGTAGTCGGCAGTAGATGGGTGAAGACTTTATTACTTATTGCATTTCATTTAACTTTCATTGAATATGTTTTCTTAAAGTACTTGTTTACAGTAAGACAGTGAGCATGCGGCCGAAAGTGAAGGAGATTGCTCAAAACCAAGGCCGTAGCCAGAAAAATATTTTGAGGAGATTTGTAGATTTAAAAAATTATAGTTACTACTCCATTGCTAGTTTTGCTTTTAACTATAAAATTTTAATATAAAATCTACCTATATGAGTGAAAGTCCATGGTAAATTAAGCGTCGACATAATTTCTTTAACATATTTTTAATGTAGGCAAATACAAAATTTTATGAAACACAGGTGTGCATTCAGAATAATATGTTTATTGGCTTTACGATTTTACAATTTTTCGATTTAAAAATAGTTAATTTAAATGGGATATAAGCACTAAACGGTTTCAGGTATTGTGCAATTAATACTATCTGCCGAAAGGAGAAAGTAAGATATTAAGCGCGTATCTTTATTATAAAACATAAAAAATTGTTATCTAATCATTCTAACTTCCGATAACCGATATTTTTGTTCAAAAAAATCATAAAACAACTGCAGGTTGAAGGTACAGCGATTAATCAAGTGCTTTTTCAGGTACATGATAAGACCAACTATATAAATTGGCAATAGCGAATAAATCAATTAGTTCGAGGTTGAATTTTCGCGGGTATTAAGTTTTAAACACAATGGGATCTTATAATTTTAAGATCGCCTTTCGCCTTTGCGGTGGTGTTTTTAGTGTTTACAGGTATGTGAAAGTTTTTACAAATTCTAGTGGATTGGAATAACCTAGAAAATTTTTCATAAAATATCAACTGTGGATAAAATAAAGGCGATCAGTTTTCAGCCGTGGCATACCATTAATTAATAAAAATGTGAAAAATCACAAATAAAAAAGTGTCCTGATCACGATAATGCAATATCGTTCAATTAATTTTAACGATTTATACAGATAAAGATAAAAACATGAAGGAGCATTCACTGAGTTCAACAGCTCCATTTCGAGTGTGTCGAGCTACTTAGTGATTTAATTGTGCTTTCGTTTCGATTGTCTTGCTCTTGAATATTCAACAATTTAAAGAATTGTCTAAAAATACTCAACAATTTTGTTCGATTTCCAGATAAAAAAAAAAGAAATTAATCACTTTAATATGACCGAACAGTGAATATCAGAAGTAATAATTTAATGAATAAGTTCTGCTACTGAATTTATCATAAATTGTTTTTCGCGAAAACATATTGCTTTTCTCTATAATTTTCACAAGTCTCTCTATTAGAGAAAATAATTGCCAAATGTTTCTCGCACGCATTTGAGAAAAATGGTGGAACCTTAAAAACGAAATTTTACTGATATGTACATATATCCAAAATTTGTGCGAAAAATGTCTACAATGAATGAAATGAATAAATCTAAAAACATCAAAAACTACAAGACTTAAATTAATAAAAATAATTTTAGATCATAAATGACTATATATAATTTTCCAGTCTACAATTTTCAGTTTTTCAATCTTCAAAAATTATATTGTTCGAACTAGGGAAAACCGAAATACTTCTTTTTAAAAATTATATAAAATAAACACTATTCAATATTTGGTTTTTGAGCTATTCCGATTATACTCATATAATAATAATTTTTACAATTTTTACAAATTTCTAAGTCAGCTAGACCACGTAAGTGAATAATCTGAGGTCAAAATTCTCATGAGGTTGTTGCTGAGATCAAATTTGAGGTTGTAGGGTTTAGGCGCGCACTTTTTTTTAGCAACAGCAGCACTATTTTCGGCTGAACGCGTAAAATAAATACAATTTAACAAGTCAGTGTCATAAACTGTCCATCCCACCGGATGTGCATGTAGGACTCATTGATAAAGAGAATTGTCTATTTTTACAACATATGCTTGGCGCTGAATTAAACAAATTCAATAGTGATTCTATAATAAATACCCAAATTACTTAGGATATAAATTATTTTGTTATTTATATTAATTAGGAAATACTGTTTATTCTATAATAAAAAGAATTATGAATTAATTCTAACTAGTAAGATTTTAAGTATTCATTATTTCTTAAACGTTTAAAACATGAATGGCCAAAATTTACTTATAGTCAAATATTGGTAACTCGGGCAAAATTTTTTATTTTCTACCTTTTTTACATTAAAAGCTTGCTTTTAAAATTTATTTTTATGTATATATTTGATTCATTTTATTTTCATCAACAATTATAGTACAGAAACTTTTGGGAGACTGAACTAGCTATACAAAACATAAATGGCATTACAAAAGCTAGAGCAACCTGGTCACCTAAATAGAAAAGGTGACAAGTAAGGCCTTACTATTGTTTCGCCACATTACTCCCCTCCAATTTATCGGTAATCGAGAGCAATAAATGTGGGAGATAGAATAATATGATAATAAGTGATGTGTGAGATCGCCGATGACACTGGTTAACAAATTTAATTATTTATTTTATCTCCAGAGAGTTGGGAAATCATTTATATATAGTATTTTTTTTGAAGCTTATGAATTCGTAAATGAAAAGCTCCAACACATCAGGTTTTCGAGAAATGTTTGAGTAAAAGTAAAAAATAATTAAAATCGTATTTTGAATATTTTCGAAAAATAATTAAAACATAGAAATTCATCATTGAAGTTTGTAAGGTCACTTAAATGGAGGCCTGAGCCCTAATCTAGGCATATCGAATACAATCTTTATAGAACTTTATACATATTCTGACTTCAAGTTTTTGAGGAGTGTGTGCTTGCATAAGCTTTATTCACTGTGTTGTATAAAATGATCAGTTTATGGAAAAAAGTCAAACTGACAAATTATTTCGAAATGTTTTAAATATTTTTTTTTATTTTTATATAATAACTTAAAATTTCAACTATCATTTGAGCAACATTATAACCCTCTAGACTAATTCGATAATTTTTAATTATTTTTCCAAAATGGATAAAATATAGTCTTCCGTATTTTTTAACTCTATTTGTCTCGAAAACGTGATGTGATAGAGCATTTTTATTTCAATCTGCGAAAACAATCTTACAGTGATATTGGCCAATGTGTTTCAACTGAATGTCGAAAACTGCTGAATTTTGATATCTAAAACACGAGAAATTAAAATAAATACATATTCGTATCTATTGTCCGTCGTATTTTCAATTGTAATATATACGAGTATACTAAGGTGTTCTTTTAGGTTTTTTCGGTCCCACAGGCTAATGTTTGAACTGTATGTCTAACATTAATCCTCTCCAAATTTCAGATTCCTAGATGAAGCCTGAGAACTACGCAAACAAAATTTATCTTCCCATACGATATACATAGGAAAAATTACCCTCTAACATAAACGTGAAACAAACTTAAACAGAAACATAAGGGCATTTAGTTGAGAATTAAATTTTCAAATTTTTTTTTTTTTTTGGTTTCTGAAACTAGCATATCGTTTCGCGTAAATGCAGTAGTTTCAAGGATATGTTCGTTTCAAATTACCGTAAAAATTTATACTTTGATAGATTGCGTCCGATACATTTGTACTCGTACATTAATAATTAATAAGTTTTATAGTAAAAACTTTCAGAATCCAAAAAACAAAAAGATTTCTAAGAATTTGTTTGCCTGTCTGTCCGGCTAATAGTCTTTGAACACACTGTTATAAATTTTCCTTCGAAAAGCAAATCATCTAAGTATTTCACATGTTTCTATGAACCTATTTCAATTCCTATGAGTATTTCAATTTAAAAACATTTTAGGTACAATAATAACTGATGTTTCAAATTCTTATTAAAATGAATTGTGAAAATCCGCCAATATAAATTTTTACAGTAATGCTAAAACGAAAAAACTCCAAACTACATAACTTTTTTGTACGTAATTTAATTTTCGGCAAAACTCTGCCATAGAAAATTTTTTAAAAATTGGGAAATTTTATGGGGAACTCTACTCAGTTTGCGCCGTTCACAGATTTGATCTAGAAATTGGAAATTTGGAAACGATTAGTGTAGAACTAAGAGAACTAAAATAATAGCCCATAAGACAGAAAAAAATTCCTAATATAATATATCCTAGCTTTTTTCCTGTGACTTTGCCTAGTTAAACTTTCTTACCAAAATCAAATAAATACTAATGACTAAAACCATATTTGACCCCACTTACGGGTTTCATCATTCAGGGACTATCCAGGCACCGAAAATCACCGGTATTTCCTAATTTTCAAATGAAAAATTGCATTCATGAAGCGCACTACAGTAAAAATATATTTGTATTGTATTTTTAAGAGCATTATCGACTTTTACTTTTTTTATATAAATTTACTTTTTTTTAAGTAAAAATCGGACTTGTTTAATTTGCATCTTTTCAATCAGAAAATGAATGTCATTTACTTACTTTTAATTTTCATTCAAGGAAAAAATATTATTTTATGACTTTTATTTGTTCAGTAAAATAAATAGTTATTTAATAAAGAATTTTAAAATACTAAATATATAATAGAAATATTCACAGTAAAGTTGTAGTGGGTTGTAATAGCAGCCTGGTCAGATCTCTTCTAACCTGATTCTTTTATAGCATTTTTGTTCGCAAGTAATTTACAAAAATCATAATCGATTAATACACCATTTATTTTTTCAATTTTATAATTCTTTCATAAATCACCTATTATTTGATTAAAAAAATAAAAGTTATAAAATACCTTCTCTTGCTTGACTGAAAAATAAAAGTAAAGGGATGACTCTTATTACTTGACTGACAACATAAAGCAATCTTTTGTTAGTACCTACTTGATACTTAACATCATCATTTTACATATTAAGAAAAGCGATTACAGAAATTAATTAATATTAGAAAACAGGTTTGAGAAAAACATTTGGCTTGAAACCATCCTAATTAGTGAGTTACTGTGTTCCCCAGTTAAAAATTAATTCCAATTTCAATATAAATCATAGAATTTATTAATTTTTTTGTAACTTATAGGTTCAGCATTCTGTGATGTAATTCCTAAACCAGGAAAGTGGCAACAAGTTCCCTTGAAATGTCTTTCCTGCGACGACTTAAATGAATGCGAGAATCCAGCAAAAGAAGGGTTAACATGTTTACAAAATGATGACCCATGTGTGACTATTTTCAATGATCAAAACAAGGTTATTAAACGTGGTTGTGCTTCGACATTAACTACAGATTGCAAGGATGCTGCCACATGTTTCAAATGTATATCAAATAATTGCAACAAAGCAACAGCAAAATCGGACTATATTGAATGTTTAAGTTGTGATTCAATGGAAGACGACAAATGCGTCACTAATTCAGCAGGCATCACTACGACAAGAAGCTGTTATAAGAAGTGTATGGTAGCTTTGTATCCAAAAGATAAAAATGATAAGAACGCAGGTTACGGATTAGTACGGTCTTGCTTAGATGACAAGGAAGTCACAGATCAAGGAAAATGTGATTCTGATGGCAATTGTGAATCGTGCAATAGTGGAAGTTGCAATAGTCTCATGCTACCCAAAAATCGCTTAAGCTGTTTCCAGTGCGACGGTCCATCTTGCGAAGATCCCAATCAAAAATCAACTCCTTGCGTTACTTATAAAGAGGATGACACTTGTGTCTTCATATTTGATGAACAATTGAAGTTTTCTGGAGCCCTGTGTAAAAGTTCATTGAAAAACAATGAAATAGAAAAGTTTGAAGCAGCTGGCAGACTTTCGCCATGCAAAGGAAGTGATTGCAACGATTACAAAAACAAACCTCAGATTCCACAATGCCTTAAATGTGAATCCACTGAAGATTGTGCCTTGAAACCAGAATCATTAAGCACATTTGTTCCTTGCGATTTTAACTACTGCTACTCTCAAATTTTATGTAAGTTCATAATTTTCCATTCAAGAAAAATAACTTCTAATGTTACGTGTTTTAGCGGACGGAACTACAAAACGTGGTTGCTTCAAAGAGTTAGACACTTCGCTAAAGCCAAAATGCTCAGAACAAAACAAAGAAGGCTGCACGCAGTGCAAGGAAGACGAATGCAACAAAAAGGTGTGTACACTCAATTAATATATCTCAAACAAAACTGGTACTACTACCGAGCTTCATACAGTAATAGATTTCTCAAATCCTTACGCAATTTTCATGAATGGATTAAACTTGAAAGTAATATTGCACTATTTTTGTATATGTATATGGTACTGAATTCATAGTTTTTGGTATCTAGTTTTCTAGAAACAAAGGAGTAATTTTAATAACCAAAAATATAAGATAAAAATCAAATAAACTACAAACTCAATACAAAAGTTATATCCGGATATAAGTTACATTAAGTTTTACGACTGAGGATATACATACAAATGGAGACAAAATTGAACCAGTTCTCTTTTTAATTCATTTTAATTCATTCATCTTCTCAATCAATTCTTTGAAAACATATTTAACATTTTTTGGACAATACGGAATATTTTTGGTTATAATGGAGTAAAAGAGCGTTAAGCTTAACCTTTTTTAATTTTTTAATTGTGATGTTGCTAGAATCTAAAGAACTCGATTAAATGTAGTTTTCAGTGAAGATTCATAAGAGAGAAATATAACGTCATAAGATTCAGCATAAGTTTCATAAGTAAGCCAGAAAGCCAATTCACATAATTTGTAAATATACAGAAGGTTTTTAATCAGTGCGTTCATACATTTCAAGTAATAATTCTAGCGCATAAAACCCACACACTACAATTGACTGCCAATAGTGTTGTAAAATCAACAAAACTAGACTCAAACTAAATTTTACTATCCCACAGATTTATCCCGAGATTAGAAGACAATGTCACAAATGCAGCTCTGAGGATGACCCAAATTGCGAAGCAAGTCCTAATAAACCCGTAATCTGTCCTAAGTATATTCCAGAGAACAAAGAATCCTGCGCAACCAAATACAATCCCAGCACTGAGATAACTACGCGAGGATGTCAATCAGAACTTCTATGTGGTGATGATAATCCAAACCAATGCCAAATATGCAAAGATAGAGACTCGTGTAATATTGTCAATTTAAAGAAAAGAAATAGCAATGATCTCAAACCGGGAAAGTGGCAAGACATTCCCTTGAAATGTCTTTCCTGCGACGGTTTAACTGAATGCGAGAATCCAGCAAAAGAAGGGTTAACATGTTCACAAAATGATGACCCATGTGTGACTATTTTCAATGATCAAAACAAGGTTATTAAACGTGGTTGTGCTTCGACATTAACTACAGATTGCAAGGATGCTGCCACATGTTTCAAATGTGTATCAAATAATTGCAACAAAGCAACAGCAAAATCGGACTATATTGAATGTTTAAGTTGTGATTCAATGGAAGACGACAAATGCGTCACTAATTCAGCAGGCATTACTACGACAAGAAGCTGTTATAAGAAGTGTATGGTAGCTTTGTATCCAAAAGATAAAACTGATAAGAACGCAGGTTACGGATTAGTACGGTCTTGCTTAGATGACAAGGAAGTCACAGATCAAGGAAAATGTGATTCTGATGGCAATTGTGAATCGTGCAATAGTGGAAGTTGCAATAGTCTCATGCTACCCAAAAATCGCTTAAGCTGTTTCCAGTGCGACGGTCCATCTTGCGAAGATCCCAATCAAAAATCAACTCCTTGCGTTACTTATAAAGAGGATGACACTTGTGTCTTCATATTTGATGAACAATTGAAGTTTTCTGGAGCCCAGTGTAAAAGTTCATTGAAAAGAAATGAAATAGAAAAGTTAGAAGCAGCTGGCAGACTTTCGCCATGCAAAGGAAGTGATTGCAACGGTTACAAAAACAAACCTCAGATTCCACAATGCCTTAAATGTGAATCCACTGAAGATTGTGCCTTGAAACCAGAATCATTAAGCACATTTGTTCCTTGCGATTTTAACTACTGCTACTCTCAAATTTTATGTAAGTTCATAATTTTCCATTCAAGAAAAATAACTTCTAATGTTACGTGTTTTAGTGGACGGAACTACAAAACGTGGTTGCTTCAAAGAGTTAGACACTTCGCTAAAGCCAAAATGCTCAGAACAAAACAAAGAAGGCTGCACGCAGTGCAAGGAAGACAAATGCAACAAAAAGGTGTGTACACTCAATTAATATATCTCAAACAAAACTGGTACTACTACCGAGCTTCATACAGTAATAGACTTCTCAAATCCTTACGCAATTTTCATGAATGGATTAAACTTGAAAGTAATATTGCACTATTTTTGTATATGTATATGGTACTGAATTCATAGTTTTTGGTATCTAGTTTTCTAGAAACAAAGGAGTAATTTTAATAACCAAAAATATAAGATAAAAATTAAATAAACTACAAACTCAATACAAAAGTTATGACCGGAAGGTCCTTATAAACGAGTGAATTTACGAAAAGAACCAATGTACCCGGCCAAGGTCTTCAACTTTAGAAGGTGTAAACTGGTCTGGTGACTACAAATCAATTGAGAGCAAAATGATCTGCATTTTCAAATCAGTTGCATTGAGTTTTACGGCTGACGA
The DNA here is from genome assembly GCA_963969385.1 of Philonicus albiceps. Classification (NCBI taxonomy): domain Eukaryota; kingdom Metazoa; phylum Arthropoda; class Insecta; order Diptera; family Asilidae; genus Philonicus; species Philonicus albiceps. The sequence goes on from OZ017773.1 coordinate 37,692,995, forward strand.
CATAAAAATAGGGGCAAATTTGAGCCAGCTTTCAGGTGAAGCTTTCCAGTTCTCTTTTTAATTCAGTCATCTTATCAGTCAATTCTTTGAGCAAAATATATTAACATTTTCTGAAAAGTACAAGCCGCAAATCACTTGCAAAGAACAGCAGACGCGAAACTTGGGTTCGAAGAACCAAAAAATTTACTTTCTTTAAAATTTCATCCATATTATTTGTTTATATGGAGCAAAAGACCCTTAAAATTAATTTTCTTAAAATTGTTATGTTCCTAGAATGTAAGGAAATCGATTAAGTGTAACTTTCAGTGAAAAATTCAGCGTAAGTAAGCCAGTAAACCAATTCACATAGTTTGTAAATATACAGTAGGTTTGAATCGATGCGTTCAGATACTTCAAGCTACAATTGACTGATAATATTGTTGTAAGATTCACAAAACTAGCCTCAAACTAAATTTTTCTATTCCATAGATTTATCCCGAGAATAGAAGACAATGTCACAAATGCAGCTCTGAGGATGACGGAAATTGCGAAACAAGTCCTAATAAACCCGTAATCTGTCCTAAGTATATTCCAGGAAACACAGAATCATGTGTAACAAAATTCAACCCAGAAACCAAGATAACAACGCGAGGATGTCAATCCGAACTTTCATGTGGTGGAAATAATCCAAAAAAATGCCGAGTGTGTAAAGATGAAAATTCTTGCAACATTATAAATTTAAAGGAAGAAAATGGTAACGATCCTCAGCCGGGACAATGGCAAGAACTGCCTTTGAAATGTCTCAAATGTAATGACGAAATCATTTGCAATAAGCCAATTACAGAAGATTGTACTGAAAATACGGAACAATGTGTGACGGTATTTAACCCAGAAGGCATCGTTATAAAGCGTGGTTGCGCTAAAAACACAAAATCTGAATGCAGCAAGGAGGAAAATGATTGTTTCAAATGTGTGTCCAATAAATGCAACAAAGCAAATGCCAAAACTGAGTATATAAGTTGTTTAAGCTGCGACACAAAATCAAATGCGACGTGTGTCAGTGATGTAAGTAGCATTACGAGCAAAAGAGATTGCTACAAAGATTGCATGGTTGCTTTGTATCCAAGAGAAGATGACCAAGACCCTGCCTTTGAATTAGTGAGGTCTTGCTTAGATGATAAGGAAGAAGATGCCCAGAAGAAATGTGATGGTTCTGTATTCAGCTGCAAAATGTGCAATGAAAAGGATTGTAATAAATTCCCATTACCTGAAAAACGCTTGAATTGCTTCCAGTGTCGAGGAGAAGATTGCAAAAGCTCTGAAACAAAATCAAGTAGTTGCCCTAGCTTTAAAGAGAACGATGCATGCGTCTTTATATTTGATGAAAACAACATATTTACTGAAGCCCAGTGTAAGAGTACGCTACCAAACAGCCAAGTAGAACAGTTACAAAAGGAGGGGAAACTTTACTCATGCACAACAGATGCTTGCAACTCCTTTGAAAACGCCCCAAAAATTCCATCATGTCTTGAATGTGACTCCAGTTTGGATGAAAATTGTGCTACGAATCCAGGAGCATTGGCGACGACCACAGCATGCAATTTTAACTATTGCTTCAGCCAAGTTTTAGGTAAATTCATAATTTTTGTATTCAATCGCAAAACGTCTCTAATTTAATATATCATAGAGAACGGTGTTACCAAACGCGGTTGCTTCTCAAGCTTAGACCCTGCTCTGCAGATTTTATGCACCGAAGCCAGCACTGGGTCTTGTACGCAATGTAAGGGAGACAATTGCAACAATCAGGTATATCCGCTTAATTTAGAAAGAGAGAATCAAACTAAATCCTTTTATCTCATAGATTTATCCTGCGAATAGAAGAAAATGCTACAGATGCAGCTCTGCAACGGACGAAAAATGCAAGGCTGAACCTGACAAAGTTGGAGTTTGTCCCAAATATGCTGACGACGATTCCTGTGTTACACATTTTGAAAAGGAAAACAAGGTAACAAAACGAGACTGTTTCTCCCAGATGCCATGCGATGGGAAAGACGAAAAACAATGCCAAGTATGCAAAGATGGGGACTCTTGCAACACTGTAAATTTGGAGAAGATAAATGGTGCCATGGGAATATACCTCACAGTTGGAGCAGTGTTAGCTATGCTGTGTCACTTAGTGCTGTAATCGCTCTTAGACTTACTATTTCCATTTGTATATTTATGTAATTACTTTTAAATTATCTATAATAAAGTTGTTTTCCAATTAAAGAAAACTTTGCTAAGCAATTATAGCTATTTGAAAACAAACTCAAAGGTATTGTAGTAATATTTATTTGAACTTTTAAACAATAAAACAGAGAAGTTAATTCTGCAAAGAAAACATCCAGAGCACTTGTAAATTCTTTCAGGTATGTATTCGTATGCGTGTTCATCCATCTAAATTTTAAACATTTTCAATACTATAAAAATTAACTAAACAATTTTTATATATTTATTAGGACGTAAGACATAAATGCATTTTCCAAATTTAAATATGTAATTATGCTATTATTAATATATTATAATGATAACCCTTCCTAAATCAATAATGAAAATGTATCTTTTAACAAAAAAAGAATAAAAAATTACTATTTTATCTAATCATTCCAATTTCCGATAACGGATACTTTCATTCGGAGCCAACGTATAAATTCGAGTAGAATAACTAGAAAGCTCATCAAACAATTTTTGGCAATATGATAAGAGAACTTATAAAAATTAAAAGTAGAAATTAAATCATTCAGTATGGTTTAAATTTTCGTGATTTGATTTTGTTTTACTAAACCATGGAATCTTATATTTTTATGAATTTTGCGGTAGTGTTTTTTATACTGGTTGGTATGTGAACGTTTTTAAGGACTACGACAATATCTAAAAATCTTCTAAAACTATTAAGGAATATCATTACTCCATTTTGATATTAGCGTTGTAACATAGCCTCTTTCAATAAAATTTTTTAAAACTGCAACATGCAAAATCTTAAGTTTCTTCTCGCCGACTTCTCGCCGCACAAGTAAGGAAATTCTACCTGTGAATAGGAAGAAATTACTCGATTCTTCGAATTTTTTCGAGTTTAAAATAAGCGAATTTAATATTAAATTCCCCATTACAAATACTCATGTTGTCTCTCAGTTTAATTCGACTGATACTGACGCCTTTAAGTATTTATTGGACAAGCTAAAACGATCTGTAAAAGTGTATTTACTTAAAGAATAAGTAAATAAAGAAATGAAAGTGGGTAAATTAGAGGCAAAAAACCGAGAGTAAGTTTTAAAACCTTTCAGAATCTTCTTATTTTCACCCTAAAATCTATAAATAAAATTATATGAATTTATGCTCAGAACCCTGGCTATGTTTTAAGTCTTCTTAGTTTATAGCACAGGTGTCAGAACATACTTTAGTAATATGTATTTAAATTTCAAATTTATTTTCATTTTAACTCCATTAATTTTCAAATAGCTTAATTAATTTAGCGATACCTTTTTATTCGCAAAGTTACATAGAATTTAAATATGAAATTTATTTACCGACAAAACGTAAGTCGTATAAATCTTTTAAATAAATATAAGGACAATCTACAAATGAAAATATAACTGAAGAAGTAGTCAAAGATATCAAAATTTACGACTCAAATATATACCCGGAAAATACTTATATAGTACAGCAAATGTATACTCTAAAAAAAGAGGGCCATTGAATAAAGCATGTATTTTATTTATCACACTGCTCTATGTATATTTATGATTACTGAATGTACAAACACTAAAAAAATGGTTTTCGCTTTCTAAGGATCAATAATCAATAAATAAATTAAAGAAAGCAAAACAAAATCTTATTGTAATTCAAACTGAAAGGTATCAAAAGATTTGTTCGAATACTAGATACTTTGCTATTTAAAAATCAGTGTAACAGACCAAATTCACTAAATTTTATGATATTCTTTAAAAATTTTATTATTCAAAAATTAGTTTAATTTTATAAAAAAAAATTTGACTTTTTTTTAGGTAAAACGCTCAGCGACGATCCCGTTTGGCAAAAGAACCTTCCAATATCATGTTTGACATGCACCGGTGTGGAGAGTTGCAAAATGTTGTCAACGGTAGAAACAAAATGTTCAGAGAACAATGAACAATGCATAACTCTATTTAATGTTGACAATAAAGTTATGGCCCGTGGTTGTTCTAAAACTATTGCCCAACAGGAATGCAAAAAAACTGGTCAGAAATGCTACTATTGTAAAACCAACAAATGCAACAAAGCAACAAATAAAAATGATTTTAAAAGTTGCTTAAGCTGCAACACAGTCTCAAATCCAAACTGTATCAGTGATGTAGGAAGCATTTCTGACAAAAAAGATTGTTATAGAGCTTGTATGGTTGCTTTGTATCCAAAAGATAGTAGCAAGAATCCGAGCTACGAGTTGGTACGCTCTTGCTTAGATGACAAGGAAGAACCAGACCATGCGAAATGTAATGGAGCTGAAGAGAGCAATTGTAAAGCATGCAATAATAAAGATGATTGCAATAATTTTATGATCCCCGAAATACGTTTGAAATGTTACCAGTTCCGGGGAGCTGCTTGTAGTGATCCTAACGAAAAATCAACTATATGCGTTACATATCAAAAAGACGACGCTTGTGTCTTCATATTTGATGACAACAAAAACTTTGAGGAAGCCCAGTGCAAAAGTGCACTGCCAAAAAGCAAAGCCGAAGTGTTAGAAAAGGCCGGAAGGCTTATATCGTGTACAGGAAACGATTGCAATTCGTTCGAAAAAATTCCAAAACCAGTAAATTGTATTGTATGTGACTCCAATCGAGAAGATAAATGTGCTACTGACCCGGAATTAGTAACGACAATTAATCAATGCGATTTTAACCACTGCTACACTCAAATTTTTTGTAAATCTCTGTGTTATATTAAAATATAAAATTATTCATAATTTTTTGTTATAAAGATGGAGCTACGAAACGTGGATGCTTCTCAAGCCTGGACTCTGAACAACAAGCAACGTGCACTCTAACAAGTACTGAATGCACTCGGTGTATGGGAGACAAATGTAACAATAAGGTACATACTCACATTTTAACTAAATATAAACTAAGCCCTATCTATTGCTTAGATTTATCCTGAGAATAGAAGGAAATGCCACAGGTGCATTTCTTTTATCGACAAGGATTGCGTAGAAAATCCTAAACAATCCAAAGTTTGCAGTGAGTATGTCGCTGACGATGCCTGTGTTACAAAATTCGAAAAGATAAGTGAAATAACAGAACGAGGTTGTCTGTCAGAATTTTCATGTAAAGGCAAGGATCCCAAAATGTGTCAAATATGTAAAAATGAAGACTCTTGCAACATTATTAATTTAAAAAAGGAAAATAGTTCCAGCAGAATAAATCTTACAGTAGGAGCAACACTAGCTATACCATTTAATATTATAATTGCCTTTAGATTAACTAAGGGCTTTTAAATTAATTTTAGTAACTTTTTTATATATGTAAAAATTTTATTATTCAAGTACCGTATGGATTTTTTAAAAGCTATTCGTGGAACTCAAAAATCCGTAGAATAACTTCGAAGCAATACCTGAATCAATCACGAAATAGCGAAACAATAAAACAAAAAAATAATAAAATCCAATAAAATCCCTAGAAGAATATTATCTGTTAGAAATTCCAAATCGTATTACTTGCCGAATCATTTTAAACTCTTAAGATGTTTACCATATTTTTAAAATTTAGTAATGTAGAATCAAACCAGTGGGAGATTTAGGTGCAAAATTTAGATGCAATTAAATCAAGTTGCTAATAAAACAAGATTTTATGTTATCTTTTGAAAGTGAATTACATTATATATAGATTACAAATATAACTTTTGTTAACTTTCTATTATTACGGCAATGATATCTACATATGCATTATATATAAAATTTCAATATAATAAGGTTAATGTTAGTCATTTTTATATTAAACTCCAAGGGTACTTCTTGAATCTTAGGAATTACACTCAAGAAAAAAAAGAACTAGAAGTGCTTTATTTTCTATTCGTAATTAACATTTCAAGCGAATCGATTAGGTAGTTCTCGAAGAAATTTAAGTGACGCACCAAACACTAGCCTTTGAATAACTGATGACGTTACCAATGTCAAGACTATTTTTCTATGCAAACGCATAATAACGATATTGAAATTTAATTCAAATGTAAAGCCGCACAAATCGTTAATTAAAACAATATGATCTTTAAAAAATGTGCAAGTTTTTAAATTTTCTAGATGTATGCCCCTTTAAAACAAAAAGCCGTTAAAAGCATAATTGAGAAAAATCAGGAGATTCCTTCAAAGAAGTACTTTTCATTATAAAAGCAAATCACCAACTCAATCACAAATGCTAAAGGTTTTGGGCATACCAAATATGAAACTTACCATGTAGATAAAATAAAAATAGTTAAATTTTACCAAAATGTTAATGTTTTACCACTACATCATTAAATAAGCATATATTATTATGTGCCTTTGATTTTAAGCTGTTACATTCGTAAATTGTGAGATATCCATGAAGGGCGCGTGAAAAGCTGCAGTCGAAAACAAATAGATTGAACTTTTTAAGTAGAAATAGAAGCGCAATGGAATTATTGCTGGGTATAAAAAGTTGTATTCAAAAGGTAAATTCGCGGAGTCTGGGATCACAACAACCTTCATAATTTTAGAATTAACTACATAAATTCACAAAGCATAATGATAAATAAGAAATTATTTAGTTTATTCTTTTAACACTTACGCGGTGTGGGTAGGCGAGGTGCCATGTAACGTTAAATGTTGATCCCGAGAGAAATGAAGTTCTTATTATACCTGAAAAGATGAATAATGATAATAAAGTCTCGATATTATCTGAAAAATTAAACTTATAATTATATATAGTATTACATAAAATATATAACAATACAATAGTAATGGCGATCCTATGGCCTTCCTGTCAGAGATGACACGTACGAAGATTTTACGGGCACTGGAAAAATTAACGAAAGAGATATTTGTTTTAGGATCACGTTGACTATGCGTTGATATATGTAGCTATACGCTCATAGTAATCCGAATCATAAACCTACTAAATGCTCAAAATAATATAAATATTACCTTAATATCATTGTGTACTTACAGAGCATGATCAGTTAAAAAAAAATTAATAGGATCTATGTTAGAAGAAGGGGCCTCTGGTAGTTCACTTGTTAGCGCGCTGTCCTACCGTCCCAGAGGCTGTGGGTTCGAATCCCACGAATAACCATGGTCTCCTGCGCTGCGTGGTAACACAATGGGCCAAAATTGGCCTAAATGTGCCTTTCTAGGCAGCCACAGCAAAAAAAAAAAAAAATGTTAGAAGAACGTAGATTTTGGCAGCGTGACCATAACTACCTTTTGAGTCTTAATACAAATTGACATCTATGTACACTTTAGATTCCAGCATAATTTATTATTCACTATTGATAAATATTTGCGTTTGCTCCTCTTCTTAATTTAATTGATATAGTTTTGAAGATCAATTTCTCTAAATTTGTTTTCCCATTTTTCATTTGTAGGTCATGATACAGATTCTATGATCTATTTTTTGGAATAGCCAAAAATCGAAGACGAGCCAAAACACGCTGTCAATAGCTGTCAAAAATTAACTCAAGATTCAAAATTGCCGAGCTTATCAGCATAAGTGAAGGGTATGAGTACCAATATAAAACCATAAAAAAATCGAAAATCGAATATACGTAGCCCGCGGAAATTCAAACTTCACAATACTTTTTGAACAGATCTCATATGGTATATATTTATAAATGATAAACATTTAACCACTGAAACGATATAAGCAGAAAATTTGTTTCCCTACTTGAACAAATCGGTAAATTGGAGTTTTTAAATGTTTGGCACTACTAAAAACAACATAAAGAAGTATTAAATATAATACTTGATGTACTAAATACAAATTTGAAAAAATTGAATAATTTACTATTGAAATATTTGTTAAAAAGTAATGACCTAACGAACTCATAGTTGCACACACTGAGAAAAAATATTAAATGTACAATAAAAAAAACAATTTACTCCAATGAAAAAGAAAAATTTAGTTGAATTTGAGCGCTATTGATTCAAAAGCAGTTTTCTTGTTGTAGCGACAAAACAATATCGAATAAATCAAAAAGAATTTCGTAAATTTTACAAATATATTTTATCAAAAACTACATTGCTAATTTAAATCAAAATGTTCATTATTTAAGTAGGAAGATTTATTCAATCATCCAAACCATTTCCTGGATTCAACTCGAGGTATAGTGTTGTTATTTGAAGCGATAATATTTTATGCTGTAGCAACATTTCAGTACCAATTTTAAGATTTCAAAATTTATTCTTCATCATTCATCACACTTCATCATTACTGAGCATCGAAATGAATTATATTTCAGGTATTGTTTGAGTTACAAAATCTTATTATGTATAATATTCTCTGTTAATTACGGTCTTTGTCCATTTTTAGTGTTCCGTATGTCCGAATGAAAAAAGGAAATCCTTATAGGATCACTCGTGGGTCTGTGTGGTCCGAACTTGCCTGACCGATTAAGTTGAAATTTAGTACACATACGAATCCTTGTGATCCAAGAATGAACAGGTAACGTAAATAAATGAATTTTGAATATGGGGATCCATTACTAATTTTCTTTTCTTAATTCACCTCAAAACTGCCAAACAGCGAATAGCCTTTATCTTCCACGTTATTAATTATTTGAATATTGTTGCTAATGTTTTACATGATTCGCTACCTTCACCCTTTATACCATACATTAGGTTTGACTGTTAGTTATTCAAATTTTTATTTATTCTATCTGGTTGGCATGTTGCCTTTACCATGTAACTCCATTATAAACTTTTTCACAATTCTCTACTTTTGGAATGCGGCATTGGTTGCTAGAATTGCACCAATATTTTCGCTTACCCGTTTGCATGCAACCATTCGCAAAAATCCATCCAAGCAGTGCGGCTAAATTACTGACAGACTCAAACTTGCTGTAATTATCTGCTTTCTCAATAGCTGCCACTCAAGATTATTCGCATTCATTGACAAAACACCCGAAGCGCAAAACTTCGTGCCCGGTGGTATGAGGTAACCGCAGAAAGGTAAACAAGGGCCACTTTCATTTTTATTACATTCAACTTAAGCAACACGCGGTAGCATATGCTGCGAGCCACCGGATCCTCAACTATTTTCTCCCACAATACGAGCTCCCTTTGAATTTTGAGAGACGTGAAAATGAAAATCCACTAATAACTTTTCACCTCCGCACGGTCTGCGCCAGTATTACGCAACAAAAATTGTTGAACAGTGCGATGGGCGCAGGTTGAATCTTTCACTGTTTCGAAATCTCATTAAATGGAAGCCTCGTTTAATAGGCAGATTAATTCGTACCAACAATAATGCGAAGGCTCGCTCTGACTAACAATAAATTTTATTAAATGATCTTGCAAGCAGTCGACATTGGCCGTATTCTGGAATTTGTGCACTTTTTTCGAAGCGCAATTGTAACTTTTACAAAGTAAGAAGTTCCCTCTGAATCCGGCAGTAGCAGCGTAACACCTGCCAGTGCGAATTGCAATTTCACCAATTTCACCTGAATGATTCTACAGGTGAGTTATGTCATCAAGAATAGTCGTCATTGACTTCCCCCACTATTTGTTTTTTAAGTCGATTCGAGGACTGTTGCAACTGCACCACGATACCTAACCGGGCTTTGTTCAGTTATTTACGATCAGAAAGTGTCAGCTCGCGGAATGCAAGTAAACCGACAACCTACTGCACCGGAGGTAATGCAACTTCGCTCAAGGTGCACACTGCAATGCAAAAAAAGTTAAGTAATTGCAAGTAACCAGTGCCCCAACAACATGTGAATTTAGGACTTGGAGAAAATTATTGATGAAATTGGCATGCCAACAACAAGTGAAAGTCGTTTTTCCAATATCGTAGGTACTGACTGTCGGGCAATTTTCTTTCTCAGCCGATCGCAGTTTAATGAGGTTTTAACATTTTGTGCTTTATGAAGAATTTTTTCATCTTAAATGATGTTTCAACACAAAATGTAAGAGTTACTTTTCTGAATTCAGCATTTAAAAAATATAGCTAGACTGCATCAAATAATGTCAATAGTAAAACAAAAACATAAGTAAATTTTACTAATTTCCATAAAACTACTCGTGTGTACAGTATCTACATATAGACTTAAGTCGGCTTGTGAGCTAACCTTAAGCTAAACTGTCGTGAGCCAATCTGTGAGTCAATCTGTCTACTCTCCTTGTATATGTACTTCTAAGCCCCTCTAACGAATTCAATAAAATTTTATGTATAGAGGATAACTAGGACAGACAGCGAAATTTAGTCTAGCTTCAGCCGGGCTTACGTCAAACATGAGTGAGATTTATAGCAAGTTTAATTAAACTTAAGTGTACTAATGTTGTCGAATATTGCACATAAGAGCTTTCTAGTAAAATGTTAAAAAGTTATTATCATAGGTAAAAAGATATGTCGTAATACACTGGAGACAACTACACTAGAATACTTTAGGACATTTTTGTACTACTTTATCAAATCATTTGGTATACAAAATTATTTATACAACGAATTAAGCATACTCTTTTTTAAAGAATACTCATTATTTCCATTCAAAGTCAAACACACCTCCATATATTAATTAAATAGTTGGATAAAAATTTAGCACATTTTACAATTTTATGTTGAAATAAATGTTACATTTAAAGAATTAATCTTGAATATTTTCAATTTACTTCCATTGTTTAGTGAAAAATTGTTTATTTTTGAAAACTACAGCACATCTTGTAGTTAAACCCCATATTTTTTATTTAACATCCCCAACGTTTTTGATTGACGTCATAATTTTCAAATTTAGTTTTGTTCTACATGACTCCCAAATATAATTTTAGAGGTTTTCAGGAGATTAAGATTGAAAAACTGAGTCTTAAATAAGCGAAAAGAGTACTTAAGGCTATTATCGTGTATAATAGGTAAGAAAGTAATAAGAACTGAAATATTACAATAAAAAAATGTAAAAATAAACGTTTTATTTGTTTACTTACGATAATATTTCATTATTTGCTATAAACATATTTTCTATAACTTTGACCGAAAATAGTTAAGTGAATTCTCTCGGAGGAATAAATTACCCAGAAACCTTTAAAGAGGAAACATCAATTAAAACTCATTAAACAAAATGAATTCTATACAAACATTTGCTGCAAAGTAAAGGAAAGACTAAAAAAGGTAATGCAATTACATCACATCAAACATGTCTTGCCAAAAAATTATAATTACTTGGATATATCGTGGAAATACGCCAGATAAAATCTTCAAATGCCTTCAAACGATCTAGCAGTTGATCAAAGGTTATCACCTCTTCATGCCAACTAACGAGTCTGCCTCCCTCGCCCCAAGAAACGACTATAAATTTCCCGGCGAATAAAAACGCTGTCCGCTGATGTTAGATGACTCAGGATAGAAACGACAACTTTAACCATACGAAATAATGCCTGAAGTGATACCGCTGTTGGATTTAAGTACCTATAAATGAATTTTCACCGGGTGCATAACTTTTGCGTCTGATGGTCATGAATTGTGGGAAAAGTACATCTCCAATATGAAAATGTCACAGGTACTAAAAGTTCCAGCAAATTTATGCGATTCCATGTAGACTTGTAAATATGTACCACTGGATTAAGCGTTTCTGCCCTCAAACGAACAGGTTTCCATTTATGCAGTATATGGTCAATGCAAGCCTGCGAAGAAAGTCCATGTCGTTAAATGTAAAAGGGTGTGGAAAACGTGTTATTAAAACAAATTGATGAAAAATTCATTCATGCTATAGAGAAAATTTATCACTTTCGTACGATCCCTTTTGTTGGTGGATATTAATGCAAGCAAAAATGTTGACAAATTAATTCCTTCCTCGGAATATTAATGTTAGGTGTCAATTGTCAATACGAAAACTAACTGCTATGAATGTAAAATTAAATTCATAAAACTAAACATCAATATGTTACTTTTCAAAGTTTTAAAAACCTACTTTGTCAGGTTAAAAATAGGATAGCTTTTACTAGCATTAGTTGCGCGAAAGTAGAAAATATGTGCAAAATTAAAACTCATACTAACCAAATTTGTGTTTATAGCATGTTTTCATAATTTTCCCCTATAAAGTAAGCGTTTTACTTAGCTTATAAATCTACCTGAACTGCATATATCTTTATCGTGAATTAATGAGCAAGTATTTTCAAAAATGTATGACTTTTCACCAGGATAACTTATCGGCTATTTATTATCAGAGAATAAAACCGTCGTTTGCTCTAAACTGCGACTGGACGTGTTGAAGCTACATTTGTATATCAAAGCAACAAACATTTAATGTATTATATAAGATAGGGTAGGTGATTGCTGGTAGAACTAAAGATGTTCAACTTTGTTATGAACTGAGCACATATCATTTGGAATTAGATAGTTCAAGAAACTCCTCAGTCAGTAATTAGCAGCTAACCACGTCTCAAAAGGCAGCGAAAATGTATTCCTTTGCAAACACTAAGCCGTGTCATTAGTACTTGAAAATAATTACTGATTGCAGAACTACTCAAGGACATGTAGCGAGGAATTTAAAATTACATTTTCTTGTCGAGGCACACTGTAATTGTGCACAGAATTGGTAGCTAAGAAGTTTACGTCACGTAAGATTGCACTTGCTTTTTCCCCATAAACTTCATTGTTTAATAACGGTAGAATTATGAAGCAGGTATCTATATGTCGAAGATACCGTCGATCAAGGTGTGTTACTCCTATGAATTATTCAGAGTGTATTTGTTTTTATTAAGCAACTCATTACGCCCGTACGCGGGACTAGCTTATGTTCTGGTTTTTGATTCGCTACACGGCGCTCAACAGCTAAGTACGGCGCCTTACGCACTATTTCTCAATTCTTTAAATTTCTAAAATTATTTGCCCTGGATTTTCGCAGCAGTTTTTCTTAGTTCAATCAGATTAGTTTCAACCGGCTTTCGACGTACGTGATCATTTCCGAGTTGGAGCGCCTCAATTTACGAAGTTAAGAATGCTTATGATATTGCTGTTCATTCACCCTGACTGTCGGTGAAGTTATGTTAAGAATAAACGGTTACATGATGGAGTTAAAAGAATTTCGGATTTATCACGATAGGTACTCAATATTACACCCTTACAAGTGTTTTCAAGGACCAAAACGAATATAACCCCGTGAATCTTAGGTGCGTGAAATTAAACAAAAATAAATTCCATTCAATTTCACATCGCGCAATATGAAAAAGCCCACCTAAGAACAAATAGCTAAGAAAATTGCCTTACCACGCCTTATGTAAATATCTTCCTCTATTCCTTCACTCAAGTATTTCTGCATTGAATAACCTTTAAATTTTTAATATCTTTTTCGTTCCATCCTCCATGAGTAATCGAGCCCATTGACGAGGTCATAAGAAAATATTCTCGATTATGAATCACATACACCACTAAGAAAATGTAAATAAGTTAAATGAGTGTGGAAAGTCCGATTGATCAGGCGTGTAATTTTATATAGGAAAGATAGGAATTTATAACATCTTAATGAGCCGCAGCATCAGTGATTGATCGCTAACAGACAAACGAAGATCCCATGCGACAAGTGTTCCGAAATTTCTGTTCACAAATCAGAACAGCAATCTACGCGATGCTTCGCGGAACGCTGAACCCGAAACATCAAAAGAAGCAATGAATAGAAACGGCCACAAATAAGTCTCGGTTGGGAGCAAATTGATCACGGTGAAATGGTAATCTAAAGACGAAGCATAGAGCGATCTGCGGCGATCAGCCGTTACGCGAAAGTATGTTGTATAGCGGTTGAAAAGAAATTGGGTGTAAAGCTATTTTGCACAATAATGGCCTGAGAGATGCATTCAGATGGTCGATGCGACAGGTGCGAATATTTTAAGAACTACGCCAGGTCACATCTGAAAGATCCCTTCCCACCTATTTAGGATTCATAAGAAACTAATTTAAAGGTTTCTTAGGCATATGGAGACCTTTATACTGTTGACGTAAGACTTTTATAAATTCCTCACAATATATAAATACTATTGTATTAGGGTACATTTTTTAATTAGTATATATTAACCCCACTTTGAATATTTCTTTCTAAAAGAGCTTACAGCGAGCAACAGTAGTTGCAGTAGTCCAACAACTCTAAAATAATGGGAATAATTTAAGAACGTATTAAAGACAGTAATACAGAAATAAAAATGTTTTTACTATGTTTTTATCCCTCTTTATAACCAAGAGATAAGGAAAATATAAATAACAGAACTGTTTTAAAAAATGTAACTCTTTCTAATGAATATTAATTTTTTACGGAAGTTTATCATTCCAGTATCTGCAAATTTACCATATACACCCATTACCTTTAGTAATATATCTTCCTTTGATATTATTTCTAAGAAATTAATTTTATTAATTATTAACAATTTTTAAAATAATGTAATAATAAAAACATAATATATTTTAAATCACCTACAATGTCATACCAACATATTACAAATACTCTAGTTATATGTATTATTGGAAGTAATATTTAACCTGACACAAATTTTAAATCTGTTAAATGAATGTACTATGAATGAATATTTCAACAATGAAAAGAAAACCAGTTATTTTGCATTATCATTTTACTTTTACATCACTATAAAAAAAAGAGAAAGAGGGAACAAAATTTTAATTTTCTACAATTAGTAGTTATATATATATATATATACTTGTAAAAATGCGTGCTATTGTTTAATAAAAACAAAAATAAAAAATTTTTGATTTGACTTCCCACAGTATTACTATAGTAAAAAAATTCACTATGTGAGTGAGAACAGAATAGTGATGTTTGTATTATAAAAAAATCAAAATTAAATTTAATTTTTTGTTGTAGCAGTTTAATTTAATCTTTTGTTGTAGCACCTTGCCGTTAATTATCTACAATGTTTGCGAAATCCAAAACCCACAATCTGTAGTCATAGGTTATTAATAGCCCCAGCCTTCATCCGCAATTTCCGTAACTAATTATCAGAATATTAAGAATTCGAGCCACCTCGAAAAATTGTCGAATATCCCGCTGCTTCACAGAGCCTTGTCCGGCCGCATTCCGAACGCAAAGTAGTCAAAGAAATTGTTCGTATCAATTTTACAGGTAACTTTATGCAATTACACCTATATGCCGTAAAAATTTAAGTGCATATAGATATAGAATCTGTTATTCAAGTACACACCGCGATCTTATTGCAGGCTGGAGTGTTCAACTAGCCTTCAGTTCAGGGTATTTTTGCCGGGACAAGCGGCTGGGCATGTTCTTGCTATTAAAACTGGTCAGACGGCCACTTCCAGAATTCTACTTATGCACAGAAGTGGGTTAAATAAATGTTAACTGGAAATTACGATTTAATTTACTGTTATTGATTTTATCCGAAAGATTCCATTAAATTGTATTTTAATATATGTACATACATATCTGCAAAATGCTTGAAGATACGGCATCAAAGCCGTGATAGGCAAGAAGTGCAAACTTATAAAGCATAACTACAAGTAATTTTACCAAATCGATGTCGCGGATTATAAAGCCCAAAAGGCATTTAATTACAGTATGGAATAAACTTAATTCTGTCTATATATTGTATATTTTGAAATTCTCAAAATTTAAACATAATTTTACAAATGAACTTATTTTGATTTAACGTTTTAATTTAACATTTTTCTGCGTACATCCAGATAATCGTCGCAAATATTAAACAAAACTAAACTTAATAATGATAATCAGCTTTTTTGGATAGAAAAGCCACTTTTTAGGTCTTAAGGTTTCATCAGAACCTATGTAGGATTCTCGGCCTCTATTAAAACTAAGGACTTGAAGTTTGAGCTCAAATGTTTGTTAGGCTCAGCCTATGTTTTTTCAAAATTGTTAATTTAATTTTAGTTTTAAGACTTGGCACTGAAATCAATTTAAATGATAAACACGACTTTTCATATTAAAGCGGTATCACTTTATTTGAAATATTAGCTCATATGCTTAACTTTAATTCAACTTAACAGTTGCTCTTCGATTCGGTACAAATTGAATAAATTCGTTTATATGGTAAAAAATTTAAAATCAATACATTATAATTTTCAATTCAAAAATTTTACTAAGCATTAAATTGAAGACACACTTTGAAAGCAATTCATATAAAGTCAGTAAAAAAACGCGATGTACCAAATTTCATTTTTACATTAAAATTCGTTGGTAAAGTAATTTAAAATCTAAATGATCATCATCAACAAATCAATTAGGAAGTTATTTCTAAACGATTCTTTTTAATGTTTATTCTTTAAATTTTGAAATGATGTCAAAATATAGCAAAATATTTATTATTAATTATTCTCCTCCTATTGTTACTGATTTACAGGCTAACACTCTCTAGCCCAATTAATCTTTACAAATATAACTCGAATTAAAATTGCGAAAATATCCGTTAGTTATCAACAGAAATTTCTATAATCATAAATTTGTACTAGCCTTTAAAACCCGTATAAAAGAAACATAAATTCATCAATAAAAATAAATCCCATTAAATCAAAACTCCAAAATTAATTACCTTCTGTTCTCATACGCCAGCAGCCGAATCTTAATGAGGCATATTTGTAAGTTTCCTGCTGAATAATATTTCAGCAAAAGTGATTTTATCCCACACTATGGCTCATAACCATAAAAAAATGAATAAATCACAAAATTTTGCGTTATCAATCAATTTTCCTTTTTTCGCGAAAAAATATTTGAAAGTTCACTGGCGTCGCGCAGCGGCAGCAAGTGTTTGTTTCCCGTCTCGGGAAAGAACACAGCACTTTCGAATTCGAATCGCACTACTAGAGGCCAATACTTGCGCTCTCTATTCAGGTTCGTTGACTGTGATAGAAATGGAATGCCAGTTAGGCGCGGCTGCGATTTCTAGTCGGCCAATCGATCACTTAACCGCGCGGATTAAGTAAGTAGCTATAAAATAAAAAATAATTCAACATATGGCTCTATGCCATTTGGGGCACTTCCGTAGGTGCGCAGAACTTGACCACTTTACGCGGACTCTGAAGTCGCTGTGCGCATAGTAATTAGCCTCTATGCAGGAGTCTCATATCGCTGACCAGCAGTAATTGCGAACAGTGAAAGCCCGTCATAAAAACACTTATGGTAGTTGAATTTTAACGAGTTCGAAAGGAATTTCAATTGAACGAAATTAAATTGATTTGTTCGTATGTACTAACAAGCAGGAGAGCTAATATTAATACTAGTGACTAACAAAAACAAACAAGTATTTTTTAAATAAAGGGCTTGAAAAAATATGTATTCTTAAACAATTATTTTAATCGCTTTAACAAAATGCATTTTGCAATCTCTACATAAAACATGTCCGTTTCGGTACATTTTGAATTTTTAGAAAATTTATTTATTAGTATTTGTTATCTAAAACCTTTTAAGAAAGTTATAAACTCAAACACTGATGAGCCGGAGCCATTTTAGTGACACAACATCACAACGAAAGAAGCTTATTTTTACAGTATAGAGCAGCAGTATTCCTTATATGATTTTTGGCGACTTCAATTTGACCTTGAAAACCAGCCATTTTTAAGATTTTGGAGATGATGCGTATTTAAATTATAATGAGAACTTTTATATACTTCACGTTTTGAAATAAGAGAGCAGTTTGATGGGTCAGTGACTTTTTGAATATTTCTCGCGGTAATTTTAAATGCAACACTGCTCCCGTCATCTACCATCTATTAATAGACTACTGACAAATTTTGAGCAAGTGTGAGCATTTAGTTTGTGCCATTGAAAGCAAACAACCTCGCAAATTTTAACGAAAATGGAAAAAAGTGAATTTCGTGTGCTGATTAAGCTGATTAAGCTGATTAAGATTATGTATAGTCACCATGGCAAAAATCCATAAATTGGGTTACGAACTGCTACCCCATCCAGCATATATTCTCCATATTTAGTCCCGACTATTTCCTGTTCGCAAACCTGAAAAAATGTCTGGGAGGTAAGAAATTTGCGTGGAATGAAGAGGTCATCACTGAAGCAAACGCCTATTTTGAGGGCATCGAGAAAACCTACTATTTAGAAGGAACAAAAAAAATGGTAAAGCGCTAGACTAAATGTATAGAGCTTAAAGGAGACTATGTTGAGAAGTAAGACTCTTATTTACCAAAAAAATACCTTGTATTAAAAAAGTCACTGACTTATCAAACTGCCCTCATACTATATATTTTTAACCGAAAGGTTCCCGTGAGTTGCGAAATCTACCAATTTATGCAACAGTTTTGGAAAAGCAGGACTTTCTTAAAATAAAGCGGTAGATATAGAAATACAAATGGCAATATGTATATATGTAATACATGTATGTATCTTCCAAAAACAAGTTTCGGTTGAAGAATTTTGTGTCAGCCTAAAATTGAACCATGAAAATGCTCAATAATAATCAGCAATTTAAACTTAAGAGTATGTAGCCATTTTAATGTTTACATTTATTTAGCCAACTAGTGATTGTATATTAGTTGGTCTCATCCCCATAAAAGGTACTCGAGCGCACTATCCTCTGCTTTATTTTTATAAAACATTGGGAAATGATATGTTAAAAAACAATTACCATTTCCTGATACGGACTTTATCTCCTTGAAAATATGATGACTAAAGAATTCAATTAACTGTATGAAAAGAACAAACTTTTAAGAAAAGCATTATTATGAAATAATTTTCTTAAAATACTTTTGAGTGTAAGTTATTTTATTAATAATTCAGCTGTTCGACCTCAGTTGTAGCATTGTTCGATTTATATTAAGTGGAAAGCGAAAACACCTGCATTTGCTGTACAATTGCAAAATGGATTTCCATTAACGTTTGCCAAGTAGCATTCACTACAGTTTACTAGAAAGGTTTATGGCTTAATTAAAATTGTGCTGCTGACTAAGTAAATACTAAAACCGTTTATATAACTCTAGACGAGATTCATCCAAATAAAATAAATAAATAAATAGATACACCAGCAAAATCTTGGGCATGCAATTTCTTCTGTTGACTTCGTCCTTGGCAAGACGCGACTGCAAGATGATTGTAACCACTTTCGTAAGACTCTGCACACCTGTTGCAGGTATGGTTGAATTCTTTGGACTCTCATCTATCCTGTAAGTTAGTGGGCATGCATATTGGCTGTGGTGCTGTTGAAATTGAATTCTTCGTTGGTTAGTTTTTCGCAACTGGCGGCCGGCACAGTCTAAGGCACTCATGTGAAAACTCCTTAATTTATTCAACCTCGACGTAATTAAAGGCGCTTACATCATAATAATTTTTCGCAAAGCCCCCAGTAGACATAAACAAAGCGCCTCGAGCAACCGCAGCTGAAGAAGCAGGTCCAATGAAGAAAAGTGAAAATTCACTCGATAATAATGTTTGTGGCTGGGTCTTTGACTTTGAGTGCGTTCACTTACCAGACTTTGCTACAGTTAAAGTCCGAGTAAAAAATGGAAATTGATTCTGCGTGCTTTTCTTAAGTTGTGCCTTTACATTTGAATTACTTGCTTTTACAGTTTTGATACAAAAACCTAAGGTCTCCGATTTTTCTATTTGAGAAGATTTACTGTAATGAAGCTTTTACCTTCTAAAAAGCTTTATAACTACTAAAATAAGAAATTTAATTAGATATAGCAATAAGATAACCATGACTCAAGCGAATAGTGTGACTTATGGCTTCTACCAGTCTATAAATAATTGATAATTGCAATTACAAAGCAGACAAAGAAACTTCGCAAAGTGTCACCCGAGATTAAAATTTAGACTATGTTTTCCAAATACTTTTCATGATAAAAATAAACGTTCCGTAAATATTCTAAAGGTTCAAGTTTCAGGTATACTTTTTTTAAGGCCATCCGCGACATTCACTTTTAGTCAATTAGGATTTAGGATAAACGATTTCTCAAAAGGAGTTGCTTTTTGTATAGTCTAAATTTCACATTACATTTCAGAGCTACCCTCATCAAAAATTATTCTATAAAGACAAAGCTATAGTACTAAACTGAACTGATATGAATTTTTCATAAATGACTAAGGCTAGCACAATTTTTGTGTCTATATATTGTATATAAAGTTCTATCGTATATAAATACTTTTAGTTACTAAAATTTATTAAGCCATATTAGATCCTTTTAAATCTTGTGATATTAAAGTAGTTTTAAAGTTTTTTTATGATATTAAAGAAGATGGTCGAGGGTTAATTTCTAGCTTTCAATTCGTTTAAACCTGAACATGAAAATATATTCTAAATGCTCGGGAAGAAGTTAAGAAGCACATATCGTTCAAAAATACCTTAACAATTAACCAATCAAAAGGCTACTCAAAATTTAAAAAAAAATTTCATACAATCTGTTAGGAAAGAACTGTCCGATCGTAAGGAATATCAAAAACCAAAGCAAATTATTTAATAAAGCAGTCACAATGTATTAATATTACACCGTTTAACTGGTGACACATTTACTTTGATATTTAAATAAAACATATATGAGCAATTTTTGACGATTGCAACACAAGTAATATGATTTTAAAAATAAATAATTATTATATTCTTGACTTTTCCAAATCTTACACTTTTCGTATTTGCTTACTTACTTCATTTTACTTGTAAGCTATTAATTAAAAAGCAGTTGAAAGAATATCATTTTACTTTCCAAACTGATAAGAAGACTACAAAGCATAGCTTGAGGACTTTCTAAATAAACTAATAACACTTTCGAAGCAAAAATGTTTCAGGCACTATTGCCTTAAATATCGAGTAGGAACTAGAAATTATGTAAACAAATTGGATGTGTTGAAACGCCAAGGTAGAAATCGATGAGCAACCACATGAATTGCGATCAAATATTTGCCAAGATCATTAGACGCACGCGCTCTGCACTGGCGCATTTCTTTGCAGGTGAAATGTCGATCTATCGCGACGCGCATGCCGGTATGCGGTGCTGCGACACATTGGGTGCATACGTGGATTCCGAAGACACCTGATCATTTTTTCCCCTCTTTATTTATTTGTTCTCATCGGAAAGGCAACAACGTTTTCCACCTGCGTTTTCTAAAATCTGTGTCAAGTGTTTCCAGTTTTTCTTGAATTATTTTGCTTTGCACGGATACCCGAGTGCTTTGACTTTTGTGGCTTGAATGGTATTCACATTGTGGGTATGGGATAAAATTCCGGATTTCAGCGAGCTTTATTAAATTAACGGTCATTTCACTTTTTGATTAATTCGATTTGTTTTCGAAAATTGTTGACGAATAGGTAGGTTTGGTTCTTCAAAGAGATTTTCTACTGCAGTCCATATGTAACACTTTATTTTATAGGGAGTTTGATGATTTTTGTTTACTTTTAATTCACAATTGTAATTAACGTATATAAAAACATGTTTACAAAGTGAATAGATCTAGAGGTTAAAACCTTAAATTAATTCATTCTAAATATTGTTTAATTGAATATACCATAGTATTTAAATATTCCTTCACGAACAACTAATAATTAAAAGTGCAAAAATTATTAATACTGCTTTCTCCACTACCCCGTTCAGATGATCACAATAATATAATAGAATAAAAGACGCTGTATATATCCAATATTGTTCTTGATAACCTAACATCAGCCTGTTGACAAAATAAATATTTAAATGAGATTGCTTAAAAAATCTAAAAAATAATACTTGTGGCTCAGCTTTTATTTTTAATGATTGTGGTAAACAAAAATCTGGATTGCATTATGTTTAGTATCTTTGTATGAGAACAGTCAGCAAAAAAAATCTAACATACTCCTCTGTACAGGTATTTTCTAAAATTAGGTAGCTACATTATGGTGATAGTATTAGCCAAGGTGAAGTTTGTTATCATTCCCAATTAACTTTTTGATGGTTTTTGTATAAACAATGAGGACTTAATATTAGAAATAATAAAAAAAATCCTATTACTAAATTGAGGAAATCTACTTTTTATCTTAATTAACAATAAAACAAGTAAATATCTTCATTGAAGCATAACAAAGTCGCCCAAGGTTTTACGCAAACCTGCTACTTTCTAGGTTGCCATTTACCTCAAACTACGGAGTAAAATTCTCATTTAAACGGTATTTGTAATATCAGTAAAATGGTAGTGTCACCCATATTTAAAGTATCTTACAAAAATAATCAGATTTAAAAATTTGTATGCGAAAAGCTTGTTTTATGTTTACTAATAACAACACAAAAATTTATTCATATTTTTCTGGTTTTATGACCTGTTTTCATTTTATGGCACGTCTGCTGACTGCAAATGGCTTTTATACTTTATTTCAAAATATTTTTAACCTTTTGCGTGTTGGCTACCACTTGCTTAATCAATGGCAAATTACAAATTGACAATCTGGAAACAATGGTTTTCCTATTTCAAAATCAAGCTATATGTAAAAAGAAAATATGAATGGTTATTTTTCAATAATGAATTAATTTTTACTGTTAATTTATAACTAATAGTCAGTAAATTTTAAATTATGTATAGGTAATGTTTTATGCTACCATATGTATGTGTCGCAAGCATTTAAGCAAGGCAATAAATCTACCTCCGTGAGAATATGGTGACAGGCCGGGCAGTACCTTCGCTAACTAAAAACAATTAATGAATCACAATTCTTCCTTCATCGGTTGGATAAGAATGCTGCTGGGTAGCATATTTCTTCGCGCTGCCGGACTTGAATTATACATTTGTTTATTCATCATGCATCTCCGTAAGAAGTTCTTTATACAAAAACAACACTTGGTCCACCTTCTCATCATTTTAATGCAACATTCTACAGCAATGAAAAATGCGGCTTTTGCTGTTTCGCAGATATTTCTAATATATTTTATGAGCTTTTTATTCTCCAACCGAGACACGTGTTTGTCATTGACAAAATTTATTGGCCTCTTAGATTTTGTAGAAGTTTCCATTTATTATAGCAGATATAGGAACTTCAGGAATATGTATTGTAAAAGAAGAAATAATGAATAATATTAATAAGCGGCACACTAACCTTTAGAATGATTCACAAAAGAATTATGAATTACGAGAACAAAAAAAGTTAAATGTATTCTATTTATTATTTTTATATCGGGTCATTAATCCATTCTCAAAATTAAATAAAAGTTTTTGAAAACAGAAAAATATCCTATAGTAGGTTTGCATGACAAAGTAGTCATTGCCGGACATTATATTGATGATGTCATCAGTTATTTATAGACATATGCTTATTGTGATAACCAAAATTCCTCGAGCACCTCTCAAACGATTCCTTGACATTTTTACTACGTACAAAATAACATCTATAGTAGCATAATTAACGTGGCGATTATTTGAAATTCTTTCAAATTTGCTTTTTTAAGATTTTAAATTCGATCTTAAGATGTGCTCATAGAAAATTTTATTCATATTGTCATTAATTTATTTAGAATTAAGCTACAATTTGGTATTTATTAATGAAAAGTATCATCGAATTCTATAGTTAATAATAACAAAGATAACAAAGTCTTCAATACAATTTTATTTTGGCTAGTGCGAGATTCTGCACATTGTACGATTACAGACATTAATAAGAACTACTTTTTATACAATAATATTTACAATATCGAATTATAATATCATAAGAAATAATTAATGAATATGCTCAATATGCGAATTTTCAAACGAAACACTTTATCAGAACCCTAGGTGTTATATAGAAAATCATTTCTTTAGATGTAAATATTCTGCACATATTTAGTGCGTAGCTCCTAAAATTGTGTAACTATCTTTTTGTTCGTTTTCGGGGATATTTATTTCAGTAATTCAATTATCAATGCAATTATTCTTTTCCTGTTCTCGAATGTTTATATTATTAGTCAAAATATGTTATCTAATCGTTTAAGCATATCAGGAGATTTAGTATCAATATAGAACAAAATGTATTTGGAAAATATCACTAATTTGTGTATCGAAAAATGACAGCATGTACTTAGTTTAAGGCCATTTAATGTTATTGGTTCATTCACTTAATGTTAGTTAGAAATTATATAATTATAAGAATAAATAACCTAATAACTGAACAAAAATGTTTTAGATTGTAAATATTATAAAATATCAATAACAATTTATTATCGCCCTTATATTAATCGTAATCTTTCTACTCATTGAATTCAAGTAGCTTAAATTGTGCAAAATTCTGTGTAGCAAATTAAGTAAGTGATATCTTAAGTATTAGATCATAAATTTTACAAACGCATATTTCCAGCAAGAATTCGTTAAATTGAACAATTAAAATTTCGGGTAGATATAAAACATGTTAATGGATTCAAATAAACTTTCTTAATCCCAACATTTAATTTCTTAATCCACTGACCTGTACAAGAAATGCGATTTTGATTACAACTAATCTACATAACTGTCTGGACAAGTTTGAGGTTAATTGCTTCTTTCACTAATCGCAAATTATCTCGTTTATGAAGTTCATTCAAGTAAACGACACTTGAATATCAGTTAAGGAACTAGCAAACAAAACCTGTTACGACACGCATGAAGCATGCTAACAGTTAGCTGGACATACAAAATTTTTAAATATGTACATATGCATAATGTTTGGAGGGACATGTATACATAATAAAAGCCTTAAGGGCTACAAAGCTGCTGCTTATTGGACACTGATGATATTGCAGTTTCTTTCTTGCGTAACAGTAGAAGATATTTATGAAGTAATAATATTTCCCAAACACTATTAAACATCCACTGCTAATACGTTATGTTATTATTAGATACATTAAATTGAAACAGAACCGTGGAATCAAAATTAGCATCTCCATTGAAACATTTTGCTAAAATAATTTCAAAAATAAAAACTTCTTCTGGATCGTAGTTTAGTATTATTAGGAACCTTTTAGTTTAGCTCTTGTAAAAAAATCATTTAGGTATCATAACCAACAGAAACTTTCTCTTTCTGGAAAATCAAGGTGCTATAACACAAGCAAATTGCATAACATTTCGATTAGTTATGGAGGTGAACATTTAGAATACAGAAAGTAAATAGTTTATTCAAAAATTACAAACTATCGTTCTTAGGATAACGAATATGTTATGCACTGTTCGCTTGGTACGAAATTTATTGATAATCATAACCGAAATTGGACTCTCCTATTGGATTCTTAAACAATTTAAACCTATGATTAAATATAGGGGAAAATTAAGCTGTAGTTAGATTTTTATTCACTCTACAAATTATTAAAATTAATATTTTATATATTTGTATTTTGGATCTAAAAATGAATACGTACACCATTTACCAATTACCAACTTATCATCTTGAGGAATACGAGCTCAAAATAATTTATTAAGTAACTTTCTTCAAGAATTAATAAACCCAGCAATTTATTTGGTTTTCTTAGTTTTAAAATAGTAAAATTCTACTATTGCATAAAAGCTCTTAGAACCCCTGGCTTTTATTTTTTTTTCTAACAGAATCACATCTGAGGCGATCTAAACATTCAAATAATTCATGAAGCAATTGCAATTAAAATCGCTGACGCGCAAAAGATTGCCTAGAAAGATATGCATCATGCCTCATGCCTACTGTGGTTTCACCAAAATTACGATATCCAAATTAATAAAACATTTTAATAGCTCTAATACATCAAAGCAAAGATGAAATCTGAATTCTTTCAAGGAAAAAGCAATTGATCACCGTCTTTAGCCCTGAACAGCAAGTAGATCCGTTTCCAAAAATCAAGATTGAAAAATTCTGTGGGTTCGATGCGATTCCAACCATTAGAGGAAATGTTGCAATTGCAACTGTGAAAATTTTATTTCTATCGACTTATCACATTGCGGAATTTTTCCTTGTTTTCTAACATTCTCAACTTTTCTCATTTTAATCGTTTCGAACATTCAAGCGCTAAATCGTTGACCAGTTCGTCGAATAGACGTGATTTGTTCAATGTGTGTGCTTGGCTAATAACAATTGGAATCTCAAGGAATTTCACTTAAATTCAGGTAAACAAATTAATTCAGTTATGCAATGAAAGGAAGGCTCCTTTTACCCACCAGCAGTAAGATTTTCACATGCGCAAATACCATTCAAATGGCCGTCCCAACTATTTGTTATTCAACATTACACCGCGTTGGTCGCGCGCTTCTTGCAAGAAACCGCTTATAAATGCCTGACACATCTCGCAAATATGAACGGTATCGAACCTGTTTTCCTTGAAATTCGACTTTGAGTATTTTTAAATTCTTCTATCACCTACCTCTTTGTTTTGCTTAAAAACCTGTTAGATCTGCAATTGTGCCGCACATACTAATTGGCTTCAAAACCATGTGGATGCTGCAAAATCTTTAATTTGCTTGGATACATTTCAACGAACGAACAAATGAATTTTTCATACCACAGATAACTATAAAATTTTTGATTGACTCACCTTTCGGCATTCCACAGGGTGCTTTTGTTCTCGAATTATCTAAGAAATCCAAAGCATATTTTCTCGCAGGTGGAAAAGTTAAAGATACATGACCCACGGCAAAACCAATAACACTTAGCATTAGTAGCACAAGCAAATCTACTGGCTTAGGCATGGCCATTGCAAGGCTTTAAGTGCTTTTCAATGGAAGAACGCGATCGCTTTCCAACCGAAACCAGTTGTTTCAATGCAAAAACTTAAACTTATAAAAGATCAGTGCACAAAACCACTTTAATATCACATACGACGCAGAATCTAACTATTATTGATAACGTCGAGATAGAAACATTTTTGTTACTTTCGTCCAACCGAAGACTTCGCAGAATTAAATTGAAGGACAACTCCCTGTTGCATCGGAGGTACTGATTTCATTCCTGGTATCTTGCTCCAATTTCATCGGATGATCTGTAAGCGAAAATATAAAATTTTTATTATTATTATTAGTGGCATAAAATATTTAATAGAAAGAATTATGAAACCTAAGGAGTTAATTCATTTATTTGAATTAGAAAATGAGACGAAATTTTGAAGTATTTCGACATAAATTTACATTAGTCATTTTCGAAATGTACTTAAATCGTTTTGCATAAAAAACAAATTACTGAATTATACCAGATATGGCTCGAGATTCTTTAGATAGCAGACTGTTTTTAGAATCAACCTTTTCGAATTCAATAATTTCGTAATTTTGTTAACCATTTTGTTTTGTAAAAGAAAAAAACCTATGCATTTCAAATATGCTCAAAACATCTGTTCTTTATAGGCGGATATTAATATCTTATTGTTAGTCCTACGGTGTAATAAAAATATATATAAATAAATATAAATAATTTTTATAAAGATTCTTGAGAAGAGAAATCTATTTATCATAAATGATAGGTTACTGCCATTCGGTTAGCACTCAAGAGTATGACTCTAAAGTTTTTGCAATATGTTTCGCCAAGAAGCGAAAGTGAAGTATTTCGTGCACCTGAGTTCCTCAGGATTGGGTAATTAACAAATCTCTGTGCTTCACAATATTTACCATAGTATAGTTATATGTTCGTAATTGCGGCATGCTTTAAATAAATAAATTGCAAAACACAATTCGACTCACTTAACGAATCTTTTAGGCAAATTTCCAAATTTTTTATGCTTCTCACCGGTCATTGCGCATGGTCTTCTATCCAAGTTCGCGGTATTGACTTCAGGTGACCACGACCGCTCGAATTCATTAAACATTTCAACTATTCTAATCACGCGTATTATATGTCCCCGCTCGATACTCTTTCCCTTCGAGCATTTATTTTTTTCGATTATATTTCAAAGCCAATCAATTCAACGCCGCCCGCCCCAAAAAAAAACTTGCAATCACGACAAATCCTGACTCATTTCACATTCTGGAGATGTCTTAATCGCAGCGGGATGTCGATGGTCTGAATGATAAAAACGTTTCGTCATGTTAGAGCAAATGAAGGGTAAACGAGAGATTGTATAAACAAATCAGCGACTAAGCATTACAAACACGATTAACCTGTCCTAACAAGGAGCGATTTATTTATTTTTTCCCTTAATTACAATTAGACTTTTTGCTATCTTGGTTATGCCTTAAATTTTAAAAATATTGGCTGGAGGCACTAAAAGTAGTGTTGTTTTAAATATTATTCCCTCATATGTTCGTTAGAATAATGACTTCTTAAAAATCCGTAACTATTCCTTTTCAATTATACGAAACACTCTGATGTCCATTTGATGTATTTTTCTCAAAGACAACATACAAACGTTAAAATAAAAAAATAATTGAATTACATTTAACAGTAACAGAACTAAAAATAGGATTGCCTCTCCGAGTGGCATATTAAGTAAAAGTTAATAACTTTCAGAATTTAAATATACAATAAATATAAACAACATATATGTAAGTATCCAGAATTTATGTCGAACTACAATTTAATATAAACTCCAGAAACCATAAGCACGACTTCTACTTAATACTTCGTTTTATAAGAGGCCCACTCACAAATGTTCGCTTTTTGTTATAAATAATACTAATAATAATAATTTGCAATTACACTGACTAATTAATAATTTTTTTTATTTTATTTTAAGGTCTCTAAAATGCATTTGTAAATTAATTTACTTCTCAAATAGCGAAGTCAGTTAAATGAGTTGTTTTCTCAAAGCCAACATGAATAGTTTTATAACTTTTTCAGTACATAATATAATTTACATGTTGCAATAATAATATAATATATTATTGCCCTACTTTAATTGCCTGATCCGGACCTGATTCAATTGCTTGATCTGATCCAGATTCTAATTCGGCCTTAATCAGTTCTAGGGAAAGCCTGACTCTGACTCTGGGCCTAAGAAAATGCTAGTCGAGTAGTTAACCTCGGTTAAGTTTATTGATTAATAACGAATTTCAAAGCATCCAGATCAATGTGTAAAGTTCAGCGAGATTTTACAACGTTAAAATTTAATGCAATTATCCTAACGATATTAACCAGTTAACTGTTTTAACCCTTTTGGAAAATGTGTTTATTTCTAAATTATATGGCACATATTAAGCAAGTATTCTTACTTTTTACCCTTGTCGAATTTTCTCGTCATATCTCGTCTAAAACAGCTAACTGGTTAAGCTAAAAACTGACAAGTACGCCCTGGAACACACGTAATAGAATTCAGCACACATTAATAAGTTGATAACTTATTACGGATCCTAAATAAGAAAAGCAGATTTTTACTCATTTCAATCTATGTCCATCTCCATATAAAATTTCCTAAAACAATTCTTTTTGTTTCAACATAAGGTAAAAGAGGTCCAATTAGATACCTTAGTATAGAAAAGGTTAACATACAAATTTCTGCATTCGATTCGGACAAAAATCAAATTAAAACCAACATGCATTGATTAGCTAGCAATTGAAGATATAATTCAATTTTACCAGGAGAAAGTCCTCAACAGGCTACTTCAGAAGTATAAAAGAATTTCTCCGTAATTACCTGCAAGCCAGGAGAATTAAAACTTATTTTATCACGTTCTACAATTCGCTTTGGTTTTCTTGATTTTTTGGATCACTGCGAGTGGAATTACTACTCTAAAGTTAGAGACGATGCCCGTTTTATTTACATAATAATTCTACCGATAGTAAAACAAAAATTTTCCACAAATTTCTCGGTATTAACAAGGTAGTGAAATTACTTTCTCATGGCAAGCGATTTAGCAGTGCCTTAGTTTTTTAGATTGTGCCGGTGGCTAAGACAATTTACAGGTTGAATAATTTTTTATTGGGAAATAGTAAATTGCTCTCCAAGACGTTATGTAATTTAGATTGAGAGTTTTTTTTTGGTGCGATTTTCATAAAATAATTGACTTTGGGGTTAAACCATTTTAACCTTCCGTCACTTTTCACGGTTGAATAAGGAATATCACCTAAATTTGAAAGCAAAAATTTACTCTTTAAGTTAAAAATTGAATTGCCAGTAGTCAATATCGACAACTGATCAAAGTTTAACGGATGATGAGCCAACTATACATACATATATAAGTTAAGCACTCATCTAATCCAACCGACAAGAAAGAACGGTTGCAATTCAGTTATGCTTCAATGATAAACTTTTATATACATACATATATATTTCTTATTTACCTATAATTTTGGTTTTATCAATTTTATTTAGAATAAAATAAATAAGTAAGTGTGAATAAAATTATAAAATTAATAAATAAAATAAAATAAATACAGCACAAAGTGACCATTACTACAATCAGTAAGCAGTAAATTTCACTAAAACTGTTAAAATTTAAAATCAAAATTACTTTTATCAGAAGTAATTAGGTACAAAATTCCAAAACGTATAATACGTACATCTGAAAAATTAACTACTTTTCGAATTGCTTTTTTTTTTTTTAATTGTATCCACTGAAACGCAACTTGACCTGTTTTATTCGGCGAAATGAAAAATTGGCCAAATAATTGTCGCTGGGCAGTTACGAGTTAGTCCGGCTGACCAGTCTGGTTAAAAACAAACTTGGCTCATGCGTTTCAAATAGCTGACAGAGAAAGTAGCTAAAGCATTAAAGGGGACCTTGTGTTAAGAAAAGTACAGATATTGAGGCGTTTTTATACTTTCGAACTAATCGCGGTGAGTTTCATCGGTAGAGACATTTTTTTTTTTCATCCAACACTCGCTGATAATTTTCATCTCTTCCTCTTGATACTGTTTCGTAACTCCTGATTGTGGAATGGAAACCAGTTAAAACTTGGGTGATCGACTTTTACTAATTTAATAAGAGAATCTAATAGTAGGGACACATATATTACTTCTTTATATTTTGAAAATGCTTTCTCCTGCTGAACAGAGATGATTACCCGTAAAAATCAAAATAGTACGTAAAAACAAGTTTATTGTCCTAAATCAGAGTACATATACGTGGCGATTATATAACTCTGGTCACGTATGCATTTTAACAGAAAAGGTGTGTGCCACTACTAACAAATTAATTTCCATAATAAGTCACTTAGTGATTTTTATGTTTATCCATTTGTTTGGTTGTGAAGAAAACCAAATCAAGTTGCGCGAGATAGTTATGTTAATGGGTTCCAAAACCTTCCGTTTACTTTTGCTGTTTTTATATCATTTACACTTTGATGACAAGCAGCAACAAAAGTTCGCATGTGCGTGCATACACACGAATATATTTACCGTGTTGGTATTTTCTAAGCCAGTAGTTATTCAAAGCCCCTTTTTTTTTTAAAACATCTGTTGTAAGATTTATGCTTAAAGCTATAAATCCCATAAGGTATTAATACTTTCCACCAAAAAAGTTCTTTTCTACCAATTAGATGTTATATTATGCGTTACAGCTCCGCAGTACCTATTTTTAGATTACTTGAAATTCAAATTCAGTTTGAAAACTTTTACTATAAATTAAAATATGCAGTATTTCTGCGAAATTTCATGGATACCTTAATTAAATAGTAACAAATTGAGATGCATTAATTTCTACTACAAAAAAATATCTCTTGAATATTCAATTTTGTATTCATTCATCGCCGTACAAAATAAGACAAGATTATACCATATATACCTAACTAAAATCATCTAATGTTATTTCAAATCATCTATACTTTATTCAAAAAACGAAATCAATTTAAAAATCTACATTTACTATGATTTGACGTCAGATTATAGAAGTTTTAATGAGCCTGACTTTCCTAATTAATTAATATGTGTTTCTATTACATACAAAGTATATATGACAAATTGATAAGTACCTCTTTTGTTTAAAAATTATTCTTTTGTACCTTAAAATCTTTATCTACATATATTATACTTTTCTTGAATAAAATGTAATAAGTTTGGACTTCGTAGAAATTTGGCACGAGTTGTCTTTGTGTTCTTTCATAGAGTGAATAATTAACATTAACTAAATTAGCATGTATGTAATTCTTCTGGCACGAATTAGATTAGTCACCAATTTCATACTGTTCAATTAATTTTCAGCATTTCTTCGTAGTCTTCAAATCTCTAAGCTTTATTCAGGTACAAATGATTTAGAGAATGTACAAGCAGTTAAGTTAAGAGGTGTTTTTGTGTGATTCGATGTGTTGCCTGGTTGCCTGAATGCACCGGGATCCTCTCAAAAAGTTATTAAATAACATATTTAGCAAGATTTTCCACTATCAATTTTGTCTGCTTTCTACAAAATATATATCAAATAGATAACTTAATAATGAATAGGTTCGAAATGTAGGATGCCTTAAAAACACACCGCAATATTACGAACGCTGAAAGACCCACCTTTTGGTCAACTAGAGTAAAAATATAAATATTTTTCGTCATATTGCCATTGTTTTATTTTTTTTTTTATTATTATAAAATTCTGTCAGAGTAAGAAATTGTTGTCATTGTTCAAAGATTATGTAAAAATATCTTCTGTTTAGTTACAATAATTTTAATTTAAAACATTCACCTGTCCACATACGTATATATGAAAGTATCCCTGAAGAAGTTAAAAATGAAAGACCAGTTATAACTAAAAAAGTTTCTACGTTATTAAAGCTAACCGCTCTGGAAAAACGATCACAACCTTCAAAATTTATTAATTCAATTTCACATCCCTGAGCAAATTAAAATAAGCAGGTAATTGTACATTAGCAGTGACACTACCAAATAAGGTCCGGTTAAACACATTGTACGTTGCGGTGTATCCGGTCCTTTTTTAAGTCCATTAGTGCGTTTTAATGAGTCTGTTAGCCTTGCCAAAAATCAGTCAGTTAGATGGTAGGCGCATAACTTTCGAACGCTCCGCATATAAGTAAGAAACTTGGGGAATTTAAAATATTCCATTAGTTCAATATGCTTGCAGAAATCATTTGAACCACAGTTGGAATTTTAATGTAAAATATAAAGTGGGATCTAATGAACAAGTGAAACTAATTTTGGGAAAAATGTTTAGGATAAAACGAACTAAGATTCATTGTAAATTAAAGAACAAACTGACATAATAATATAAGTTTCCAATCGTTCATTTCCTTAAACAACAAAATCTCAACCACCACTTCTAAGTATAACCGAAGAAAATCTTCAATTTGAATGGAAGCAAGCTCGTCTTCAAAATAATTATTTATGGTTGTAAAAAAAATAAATACCACAAACCATAATCGTTACTACTTTTCAATAAAAAAAATATTGTATTTATAATTTACACTTCCTCTTGCCGAGCGAGCAAGCAACCTGTACCATTGAAGCGTTGCTCCAGTAAAAAAAGTGATTACAAAGCATACCCATGGTAATTAAATTAGCACCTCAGAAGCGATGCCTATTTTGAAACGAACATTTCGGGCAATAATTTGCACAATTTATTATAACTTTTAAGGCAGAGCAAACAAAAAGTGAAATTTAAAACTGCGCATCAATAAAATCGAGGTCGGCCAGAATTATTAGGTAATACGATCGAAAATAAAGCCATATTGTGCAAAAAAATATATATAAGGAGCAAAAACATGCAACTAAACTGCATTAAGAAATTCCATTCAGACCTATGTCACGCGAGAAAACTACAAACAAATTCCAGACGAAGATCAGATAAAACGGGGGAAGATTTAACGAAAAACAAAATCTAAATCAGATCTAACCTTCTATCGATTGGGTCAATCCAGATGGCGTACCCTGATCTCACCAAGGCAAATTAATCCAATAGAAGAGCTAAGGCAAGATCAGAGGTGCATGCGTGGGCGATTCTATAATAAAAGTATCACTGACGATCACTTCGGATCACTTGCTCGCATATCGAATTTTCGATTTTAGCTGCGGGCAGCCGGTGCACTTTCATTCGTTTCGGCACTGAACTCTCTTACAAAGGTCGTCAATTTATGTTTTCACCAACTGTATCTTTTTTATTGCACCTCTTGTCGCGATTAAATGTTAAGAATGACTGATCATGACCAGTACCGATTCCACAGAAACTAACTTTTGCTCACCTCACCTGAACTACGGTATGTTACTGACTGTTTCTCATTTCCATCGTACCGCAGATCTACCTGTCTACCTAAGCTCGATTAAAATATGTAAGTTGTGATCATGTTAAGCTCTACACAGGTAGCAGCAACACGAATGTTAGCAACGGGAAACGTTTGGGAAGATTGAGGTTCCTCTTAAGAAAGAGTAGTTAAGAGTTAACTTGTAGGATTGCCAGTTCTTTAATTTTTTGTTTGAAATCAGAGACCATTCTGAGTATTCTTTCAACTTTTCTGAATTTAAATCAGCTTTTTGATTTATTATTTTACTAAAGAAACACATATAGTTAATGCTTTTAAAAATTCAAATTCCAACTTTTCATTAATAAATAGTAACCAAACTCCTTTTGCTGGTTTGGAAAAGTTAAATTAACTTACCTACTTCTAATTGCAACATCCACAAATTAGTTTTAGAGTTTTGTCCTTAAAAATAATCCGTTCCTGTCTTCACTACTTATTAGTTCAAAAAAAGTTTGAAACCATTTGTCTTATTCTTGTATTCTTCATACATTTTTATTAGTAGAATTAAATAATCTACAGGTTCATTAGTTCGCTGAGTCTTGCTCTTTCTTCTATCTTTCGTACTAAAAGCGATCTTTGAAGTCTAAAAGATAAATTAAATGAAATTTACCTCCAGAAAACGTACAGTAATTGTAAATTAATTTGTTTGTAATTGTCCTTTTTTTAGAGTTTTGATTATTCTCAATTGTTGCTGCCTACGATCCTTTCCAATCCTCCTGCTGTAGGACGAATTTTGTATACATTTTAAACTTAACACAATTGCGCAGCACAGCACGGATTTATCAAAAATGAGACAAAGTTAAAACCAAACGTGATGTTTAGGTTTTCGAAAAAGTGAAACAAAGTTATATTTTTTAAAAACTATTATGTATTGCTTATAACGAAAAATGTTAATGAATTAATTACTATATACAACTGATCTTATTAGTTATAATGTATGCATAGTTGCAACGATAAACTGTGATAAAGTACAAGTATGTGAGCAAATTTTTTCTGTCTCCATAGTTCTGATATTACCCATTGATTTTTTCTTTCTTCTTCGTTAAATGATTTTAACTACAATAGAGCTGTACAGAAATTGGAACACCAAAATAAGGCAAAGAAAATTAACTTATATCCAAATGGCACTAATTAAAAATTTACTATAACAAATAAAAGGAAATCATTATAAAGCTCAAATGTCGTTGATTCATTACGGTTACTACACAGTGGTTAAATTAAATCCATATGTCTCCTAGATATGTTGATCTTCAAATTGCTTTCCCGAAATGCGACTACTTTAAAACACTTCGTCCAATGAGTTACAGAGGTCGAAAAAAAACATTCTGACTGCTTACAAACAATAAAATATGTGTAGTTCAGAAAGAGGTTAAATACTATATCTTATTTGGTTTGTCTTACGCAAGGACCAAGTTCGCCCGGACTCCTGCTAGTACAATACTCAGTGAATATGTTTTTCTTGCTTGATATGGATACGAATCATACGTCACAATCAACAAAATGATAGAGTATGTTTGTATATGTTAAATAATAGCCATTCCTTGCTACTGATCTTTGTAAGAATAAATATATCTTTATCAATACATCCTTTAAAATGTTTGGCATATGCTCCGTTGAGGTCAGAAAAACAGCCACCCTTCGATCTGTTCGTTCAAACAAGAAACGATGGGCAGACCCTACCACCTCCCCATATAAATATATATAAACTTACATGATTTCATGAATGTATATCGGATAATGTAGTCAACTAATGCTAAATGATATCAACACTGTCATTATTTACAACATGGCTTCGTATTTACATTTATTAAGAACGCTTAACTTTAGCTGCTACTATAATTTAAATAACACTAATATCCTGTACACCAGACATGATCAATTTTTCATTTTAATTGTAAACATTAGAATCGAACTAAACAGAAAAAATTGCCATTAAAAATTATTTCTAGTTTATTAGTGGAGTTCCGCAGATTGTTTTTATGTGATGCATTAAAATTCATAGCCAGCTATTATCACACAGAAGAATGTAAATGTAAGTACATAACAACCTCCAGCACTCTAAAATATATTTTAATATCTTTCATTTTCATAATACAACCTTTTTATCTATTTTTTTTTAGTTGAAGTAGGAAAAAATGCATATAGTCAAACAACAAAGATTAGGAGAAGAAATAACCATCAAAAACAATATTGGTAGATCAATTCTCTGGAAGAGCTTCCATAGCCTTAAAATTCATTGTTAAGCATTATTCGGCTCCATTACATTTTCTCGAATTTCAATAATAATTTGAATTTGTAAAACCATAATTCTGATAAAAGGAAATCACAGTAATCTTCGAAATCATTTAAATTAGGGATAACAATTTCATAATTCAGAGTACTAAAAAACTAGTACTTATATAATTCGAATGTCCTTGGAACTATTTGTACCGAATTATATTAAGAAAACTATGGCAATTTTTGCTGCTTAACCTCGAACTGAAGTGAAAACTTAGGCAAGAGTACAATTTTGTTCAAACTGGAATGTAAACCTGTTGAAATAAATTAAATAATTATTAATCACTTTACAGGATTCAAATGAACTGTTTCTCTTTTTCCTTAACTGTATTTGTATGATTTACTATGAGATTGTGGGAATTGTGTAATTGGTGCTAAAATACCAAAGGAATTTTCCCACGCCTGATGTTTTTTAGTAATAATACGTACGTAAATCCTTCATTTTTTTAAACTTATTAAACTTTGCAACTGTTACTTCTATTAATTACATCTTTCCTATCTATTAATAGTAAAACTTAGAAATAATCAAACACGTACTTCATCGTAATTTATCCTAATTTTGTTATCCGCTACTGCGGCGAGCTTCGTTAAAGTCTTTTTTATCCTTAATGCCGGTAGTCTCACATTGGCATTTTGATGCCAACATTCGCGCATTAATTTTGACATACCAGCTAGAAGCTGGAAAGATTTTTTAATAGAAAAACAAACAATTTCATAATTTTGAAAAAAGATTAATAATTACCGAATCCGAACTCCATCGATTTGGAATTGATGGCCTGTAATTATCACCGCAAACAACTTTCCTCATGTCTTCAAAACTTGGATCTGAAGGAACAGCATCGTAGTATGGAACTTTGTAGTCCTCTGTAATTCCTCCCGAAACAGTTCGTCTGCACACTTCCCAATATATAAGACCCAGCGCATATATGTCTGTGCGGCGTAGTGCTTCAAAGCACTGCATATTTATACTACAAGAGGAAATTAAATATGAAATTACTTCAAAACTTACACAAGACTTTCATAAAATATTCAATTTTCATAGCATGCTTGCTTACAGTATCATGAATAAAAAATACTTTCTTTATATAAAGAAAATAAACACCTTTTGTCTAGCACCTCTGGCGCCATATATCTTGTCGTCCCAACTTGGCGATTATTTCCCAAGTCAAGTTTTCCAGTAATTTGTGAATGCGTCACAGCAAGACCAAAATCAGCTATCGCACAAGTCCCATTCGATTTTACAAGAATATTTTTGGATTTTAGATCTCTATGTGCAATTGCAGGTTTTCCCTTTAAAATGAATGCCCGTTTTTTCGAATAGTTAATAAAAAATGCTCAAAGCATTACCTTTGTACCAAATATTTCTGTGTGTAAATGTACAAGGCCATTTGCAATTGATAAACAAATAAGCATCATATCACTGTGGCACAGCGCATTACGATTTAAATGATCGAAGAGGGATCCATGTGGATAATAATGCGTTAGCAGCCATAGCTGTGTACAAGAGTTCCTTGAAGTCATATCTGACCCTAGGTACCCCAGAATATTTTCATGTCGAAGTAAAATAGTGCTGCAAGCAATGATGTATAAGTACTATGAACTACAAACAAACCAAAATATATACCTATAAATTTCAGTTTCTCTTTTCCAAGAATCTTCGTCACGTGTTAAAAATACTTTAACAGCAACGCTTTCGCCGTGCCAAACGCCTCTCCATACCTCTCCATACCTACCTCGGCCTATGCAATCAACTAATGTTACTTGCTTGGCTAAAGTTCTTTGTACAAGTAATGGAAGACCACTCCCCGATCCTGATGTTACCGAGTGTTGTAAATATTCCTATTAATTGAAAAAGTCCTAATATTTTTAAGGATTACAAATTCACTCTGACTAACCCTTAAAGTGCTATCACCAGCACTAGTTGCTCGCAGTAGATCATCACTAGCGTAATATGTTTCCAAGTCTTGTTTACCCCGACTTGCCATCAAACGCTTCTGGTGTGTCCTTCTCATAAAGAAAATCACCACAATTGCTAATATGCTTATAATTATTACAGGGCCGAATATAGCTAGTGATAGTTTCAAAATATCACTACTGGAGGTGTCCATCCTTGTGACTTCATCTAGTAAATATTTAGCAAAATAAATTTTTTTAATTTTTTCAACAAATTTAAATTTAATTTGAATTGTAATTAAAACTTACTATATGTTAATGGAGGAAGTTCTGGAAAACTACCACCGTTGCAATAATCTCCCGTGCAGCACTCGATGTTATACTGCCCAGAGGCTTGCCTTTTGCGTGGGCCAGAATTGTTACTATTCTATAATATAAAATTATTCCCTTAAATGGACCAAACTACAAGATTACAAACAGAACTTACCTGATTACAAAACAATGTTATTTGTTCAAATGAGACTGTGCAGCCTCGCTGAACTTTTTCTTCACCATAAAGATCGCGTACTCTTGATTTCCAGCACTAGAATTACAATAAAATCTCTTGTTTTCTGTTAAATTTCTATCAATATTAATTCTTACTTGAACTGCATTTTGACAATGAGGAGCATGTGATGTTGAATTTTTACAGTCGGGCGGTTCACAAGAATAACATTTATACCTATAATTTACCAAATTCAAAAAAATATAAGTCATGCTCGTTAAGAGTACAAGAAAAACGCTAAACAACAAAGCAAAAAAATAATTAACTTTTCACAAAATATGTAATTCTTTTTAAAAGTGGAAAGAATATCATGATTATAACCCTCATCACAAACCCCAATTATAAAAAAATAGACCAACAAAAGAGGTATTTATAATTATAAATTAATTTAGAAAAAAAAATTTGTCTTAAGGAGCTATTTAATTCCATAATAATAAGCCTGCTATCGCCTACATTTAACGAAAAAGGAAAGAGGTAACTTTGGAAAAACACTTATCATTCAAAAAAATGCATGTACTGTTTTAGATAAATCGGAATGTGCAATAAAAAAAGTGTGAACTTTCAAAGTTACTTCTTCTTCTATTTCGAAGGTTAAGCTTTGCGAAATTGAGTAACTTAAAAATTATTTAATTTTTATAATGAAAGTTCATTTTTATCTGAAACACTCAGTTGACAAAGAATTTGAAACCCTGAAACTTCCAATGAATCTACTTTTCGAAGAAAATAGTCTATAACCAATATTTCTTATCTTTATACTCGAAATGAGTATCCCAAGGCAGTTAGAACTCCCTGTATATGCAAAACTGTTAGAAGCCAGAAAAGTCGGAATTTGTTACGTTCTCGATTAGTAAATTAACCTTGTTTCGACTGTTTTTCTCCAAGTAGGATAATCTTAAATTGAAATGTATATGAAGAAAAATTGTACAATTGTAATTTCATTTAAAAACATCCGTCGATTGTTTAAGAAACTACCATAGTTTAAACGTTGTTTGAAATATACTTTTACATTTAATAACTAATTTCTACAATATCGGCTATTCCTGACAGAAAGAAACAACATTTTTATTTTTATTTACAAAGTGAAGAGCAATATAATGCCAAAATATTTAACGAACTATATTAATTGTACACAGGGCCTAGAACCGTATTTATTGAAATCATAAGTCTTAAGATTGCCGGATTGTTAATATCATAATTTTAAGATAATGTGTTTTATAACATTTACAAAATAAAATAATATAAAGTTTCCGTTCGTAAAAAATATGTATTTATAAAAGAAATATCTGGTTTTACGAAGCAAACTTGACCAAGTATCGTGTACCTAGTTCACAAGTGGTGAAGTTGGTGAATTAAATGACTTCGTGGAGGTAATGATTTTTTTAATGATAAATATGAATAACGAAATGTTGCAAAATACTTTCAAATTTATAAAAGCGCATTCAACAAAAGAATTTAAACAATTACAGAAGTAAAAGAAATATACCTTCTCTTCATTCTTCGCTTGGATTTCAAATGCCTCCTTGAAAGCATATTAAAAGGGAATTTGGCGATTTACAATTTTAAGTCTAGCAATAGCAACTAAGACAAAGCACCTCACGAGGAGCACACGTACCTTAAATGCGGCGTCGGTATCGAATTCTGGAGCGGAAGGTCTCTACTGGCGTGCGACGTCTCCAAATCCATGTTTTCCTGATTTTCGTCTAGAAGGCGGCCATTTATCTCACCTGAAAAGCGCAAAACAGGGTACGGGCTGTAAAAATTGAATCGCAGGTCTCTTCAAATAGGACAGGGAGTTTGCATAACAGGAGCAGGCTGCACAGCAGAATCTTTAGTCGAATATTTTTACCGACTCCACGTAAAGGCACGAGTATTTACTTGTTGTTTGCTTAATCCGGAGCTTCTTTTTAACCAATTTCGTTAATCACTGTTTGTAAACAAACTTGTGTACCGAAATGCGGTCCACCTTTAAAATTTTTACGTTTTATGGTGCGTACAGGAGGTGGACTTCACTCGTTTCGGTATTAAGGCATCTTTGCGATATGTTTAGCTTATTTTAAGCAATATATACGCGGGGAACGCGACTTTATTCAATATTTTCATTCGTGCTGTGAAGTGTGACACTTGGACTAAATAAAACTGTTTTGAGTGCATAGCGGAAATATTAATTTTTACACTATGAAACTAAAGAAATTTAAGCTTTATTATTTGTAGGAAATCAACGCACCTCTGGAGAAATTTATAAATAAAATTGAAATTAAAGACACTTTAAATACAATGGCAGCCATCGTAGCTATCAAAATAATCGAGGTAAGTGTCAAAATTATATGGACTTTGAAATTGATATTGGAAAATGGTGGATGTCATTCGACCGCCACGAACATTATTAGAAAATGGACTTTAATATTACCAAAACTATCATAACCAACTATAAATATTATACAAAATGTGTTCTAATAACGAAAAAAACAAAAAAGTACAATTTTTAATATCACAATTCAATTGAATGCAACCAAATGTATGGTTTCATTTAAAATTATTGAACTTTTTTTTCAATCCACTCGCTTTTTACAGAGAATCTAGTACATGATAAGCGCAATGATTAAATGTCAAAACAAAAACATAACCTTGAATGTACCAATTTTTGTATCTCCTGGGCACAGTTTTGAATTACGTGTCCTTCCCTCTTTTGGGTAGGATATAATTATCACAGATACAGCAAAAAAAACATGCAAAGAATACACAAAATAGGAGCAAAGTGCTCGCTTTTCCCTTTCAAGCGAAAGCTGTCGACATGGTCCCCGTTGGCGACTGCCTTCAACTCTCCACCGGTGAAAAAATTTAATTTTGCCCAAAATGAAGTGGTAACGAAACTTCTTTTTTTGTAATTTGTTGACTATGATTGTTTCCCTACAGGGCCTGTTCAACATCCAAGAGCTGAAAAACTGTGAAGGCTTCTATCTTCTCAAGGAAAATGTTATCTTGAAAACTGATGACCTGATACAGGAAGCTACCTCAGAAACGAGGAGCAGAAAGATGGTATGTGGAGCCTTAAATTATTACTTCCTGCGATCTTGATTCAGACTACTCAAGATACTCGTTGTAGTTACGTAATGATTCGATGAATTCGAAGGTCATTTTTTATAGGTTTTTAACTATTTGCAGCATCTTACAGTTATGTTTCATCAATAAAGAATCTATTAATTATTTCTACATGTCTTCATTGAAATGAGGCAAGAATGATATACCTGTTTTGGCATAATAGTTTTTTCCTTAAATTTTAAAACTTTACGGGAACCCTCATTGCAAATAACCAAACACTTAATTATAAAAATATCCGGCCAAGTGCCTATCGGATCAAATATACACATTTTAAAAAATTACAAGAAAACGGTGCAATATGATATCAAAATAATATTTAAAAATTGTGTTAACGTTATCATGTTAAAAATTGTGTTAACGTTATCAGCAATCTGGTGGCTGATATATATGAATTCGCTCCTTTTCGATTTTATACGCATCAACAATTCTATGAATAACTATTGACTTAGTTAAATTAAAAAAGAAAAAATTAATCTTTAAAAAAAAGTTTAATAATAAATAAATAATATAAACAAAAGCCTCAGATTGGCTACGCCAGAGACCATTTCTTTTTTTAGTCTATTTGAATAAAAATTCCGTCAACGCCTTGGAGTTTCTCTTCAAATATTTACCATAACATTAAAATATTACAGGTTGAAATATTCGATGAGCTTTCAGACTCTTTGTGCAGAGTAGCTGATTTAGCTGAATTCATTAGGCTCGCTCATCCCATTTCAAAGTACTCTCTCGCTGCAGAAGATGCATGCATTACAATAAGTGGTGTTGTCGAAAAGTAAGTGAACAACAATTGCACAATCGAGCTATTCTAACCATTTTCTACATTAGACTTAACATACATAAAGACCTTTACAAGGCACTAAGGAAAGTCGTAGAGCAGAAAGATATATTCCCAACAACAGAGGTAGATGAGCATGTGGCTGCGCTTTTTCTATTCGATTTTGAACAAAGCGGAATTCATTTGCCGGAGGCACAGAGGCAAAAGGTTGTACGCCTGAATGATTTCATTCTACAGATGGGTCAGAAATTTATGGCCGGAACGGTGCAACCTCGATCTGTTTCTAAATTAGAACTTCCAGAAAATGTCCGTCAATAGTAAGTCGGTTGGATAAGTCGAAAAGATTAGTTTTATATGCATTTTGTATATGTGTATCTTCTTAAGTTTTTCTGTCGAAGGCGACAATGTGCTTGTGTCTGGCTTGTACACGGACTCCACAAGCACATTGGCTAGAGAAGCTGCATACCGACTTTTTCTATATCCTGATGAGCGTCAAGAAGAACTTCTGTCGGATATGCTTAAATGCCGATACGAGCTTGCAAAGACTTGCGGATTCGAAACCTATGCACACCGAGCCCTAAAAGCTAGCACTGCTGAAAATCCAGATATGGTCAAAAGTTTTCTGGATGAATTAACGAAGGAACTCAAAGATAGAGCCGGTAAAGATTTTCAAGCTATGGAGAAAATGAAGGTATAAAATAAATGCTTCAAAATAAATCGAATATTTTTAAGTTATATTTTTTAGAAAAAGGATTCTGGATTAAAAACAACTAAACTAGCAGCCTGGGATACGCCTTATTATACAGCTAGGTTCAAAAGGCATTGGCTACAAATTTCACCATCGGAGTTTACGCCATACTTCAGTCTTGGAGGATGTATGGAGGGCTTGGATAATCTGATGAAATCACTCTATGGTATTTCTTTGGAAAATACAAGCATGCAGCCAGGTAAACTGTTTATTCTGAAATCTTTCAAAAAATAAAACTAACGTACTGCTTCATATCTTTAGGAGAATCATGGAATAATGATATTTATAAGCTTTCTGTTGTACATGAAAGTGAAGGACTTTTAGGGTATATTTACTGTGATCTCTTTGAGCGTCCTGGTAAACCAAACCAAGACTGCCATTTCACCATCCGAGGAGGAAAACGTCTTTCTGATGGAAGCTATCAATTACCAATTGTAGTGGTAATGTTAAATTTGAACCAACCTCGCTGGTCGGGACCAACACTGTTGACTCCTTCAATGGTCGACAATTTATTCCATGAGTTTGGCCATGCTATGCATTCAATGTTAGCCCGCACAGAGTATCAGCATGTGACTGGTACTCGGTGTAGCACCGATTTTGCTGAAGTGCCTTCGGTATTAATGGAATACTTTG
This sequence comes from Philonicus albiceps, assembly GCA_963969385.1. Lineage (NCBI taxonomy): Eukaryota > Metazoa > Arthropoda > Insecta > Diptera > Asilidae > Philonicus > Philonicus albiceps. Next base: position 37,737,120 of record OZ017773.1, read on the forward strand.
CTAGTGATCCAAGGGTATAGTACTACCAACAAAAATAATTTTATTTTTCTAAAATACTTTTTTAGGTATTACGAACTTTCGCACGACACTTCCAAACACAAGAACCAATGCCAGAAGAAATGCTTCAAAGATTATGTGTGTCTAAACACATCTTCTCTGCAAGTGAAACTCAATTGCAGGTATTTATTACTTGGTCATTTAGAGAATATTACAAGTATATTAAATATGTTTAGGTATTCTATTCCGCTCTTGATCAAGTTTACCACGGGGATCCAAAATATCACAGAAATTCAACGACAGAGACTTTGCAGATGGTGCAGGATAAGTATTACGGTCTGCCATACGTTGAAAATACTGTACGCATTTAGGTGTTGTTATATGCATTATTTATAGATATAAAATTAATTTATTATAGGCCTGGCAACTAAGATTTTCACACTTAGTGGGCTATGGAGCGAAGTATTACTCCTATCTCATATCGAGAGCAATTGCCTCTTGGATATGGCAAACTTATTTTGAAGACAACCCTTTGAATAGGGAAAGTGGCGAAAAATATCGCCGAGAATGTCTGTCTCATGGTGGAGGAGTACCGAGTCGCAAATTAGTAGCAAACTTCCTTAAGCGAAACGTAACACCGAGAAACCTTTCCCAGTGTCTAATCAACGAAATTGATTGTAACAATATTAAAATTGAAGAGATGAACAGAAATAGAAACGATATATGATTATATTGCCTTACAAAAAATATTTATATTTTATGTTTGTAATTTTCTTCTTAAAAAAATTGTTAAATATTCAAAACAGAAATATTGTTTTCTTTTGTGATATTTAACATCTAAGTATACAAAACAGATAACAATTTTTCTGAATGCGTTCGGAGTCATCTCAACTATTGTTAATGACTCAAAGTTTATTATGATAATTTACAATGCGAAATTGATTTTAGATTTGAGGTAGGTTGGAGGAATTTAAAATGTTTCGAAACCAAGAAATATAAGGAAAATGGAAGTAAATATGAAAAAATATATGTTCGCGATTTTCCTTGAAAACAGATTCTTAAAAATTAAATACAAAAAGAAATGGACAAATTTACAAAATGTTTAAAAAATAGAACAGCGTCATAATGTGATGTCTGAGTTATTGGGTCAATCTGCGAATTTAATCATGATAAAAACCCAACATACTTTCGTACGGAGTTTCACTTCAATCGGTTTAAAGATTAATCCTGCAGTTCTAAAAAATTCGTTATCTATTCATAAAAGGTGCTTCAAAACTAAAGGCTCTGACGTTAATATAAAAAAATACTTTTTAGATATAAAAATGCTCTAAAATGGGCTTTCAAATGTTGCTAGTAATATCATCTTAAAATTTAGATCACACAAAAACAACTCAACATTTTTCCATCTACCCCACCCATCACATCTAAATATAAACAAAAATGAATTTTTGCGGCTTGTCTCACATCGAGATCCTACCTCTGCAACGAGAAAAAAATAACAATACACGGACACATCTTCTCCCATCACTTTGGGGATACAGTTGTCTTTTTGGCGGCTTATAGTATTTTTTTTTAAATAATATGTTAAATAAAAAATCAAAAAATATGTTCCAAAAAAGTCAATTCGTTTCATTTTCATATTTATAATTAAATACAGAATCCCACATTAAAATGAAAGACGAGAGCTGTCAGAATGTCGGAAGATGAGACATCTGCCGGAATAATTAATAAAGGAAGCCTTTACAAATGGCAGTCGTGTGTTTTGTTTAAAAGTGATTTTCTCGTAGAATTTGTAGATATTGCAAGTTTTGAACTTAATTTTCGTTTAAATTGCCCATAAGCCAACATTGTGCGAGCGCGCGAAACTGTTCGTTCGTCTATAAAATGCACGTTTGTGGTTAACACGCAACATTTTTGGACATTTGTCAAATCTGCTTCTAGAACAAAAACTAAAAATATTGAACTAAATAATAGTTTCGAGGGCCAGATAACACCTACAGGAACTCTCTTGCAGGGCAGGTCAATCGAGTGAACTTATCCCTTTTGTATTATGAGTGCATCTAAAAAATACAAGCAAATGGATACTTCAGAGTTGGAAGATACAGAAAATCTATTGCAAAAAAAAGTTGGCGACAACAACAAATTTTTCTGTCGGAACAATTCGCACTCAAACAATTCTCAAATTCCGTTCGGTTCGGCGAACTGCGAAAGAAAGCCAAACTTCTCGATGTTGAACAACTCGCATTTTGGTGATCAGGGAACTTTTCTCAACAAAATGTCTGTAAACAACCTTTCGAAGCCCGGCGACGTTAAGAAGATCGTCATAAAGAACTTTCGAAGTAAGTACTGCTAATCCTCTTGCCTAGAAATAGAATTTATCGCTGCCTGAATGTGCTTCCGATGACAAGTGACTTGTCCACCTTGGTGGCGATTTTTATTGATGCAAAGGATGCATCATTACGTGGCCCGGCAATTTTCTAAATACGCGAAACCTCTAGCACTTGCGGCACTTTTATTGCTTTCTTGCGCTTTTAAAATCGGAGTCCACGCTTTAATTTTTATGTCTTCAATTACAATACCTTTGGTCTAAAATTATAATGCATAGTTCACATCCCTTTTTTTCTATGTACGTAAGATTTAACTTTGACCTTTTGAATACCTGCAATTTAGTCATTAAAAATAAGTAATTTGTGACAATTGCAGTTTTATTTAAAGAGTAATGCAGATAATAATAATTTGTATGATGGAATACGAAGCTAATTTATCCTATACTACTTTCAAAGGGAATTTTCATTTTGATTCATGATTGATTCTGAACTAACTAATTTATCCTATACTACTTTCAAAGAGAATTTTCATTTTGATTCATGAGTGATTCAGAACTGTAAATCAATAAATTTGAAAATATTTGCCACTTACCTTTAGAATTATAGAAAATATTTTTCGTTAATGATATATCAAGATTATTTTAGCAGAATAAAAATCCGTAAAAATAACCAACAATAGAAAAAACACTCAGCAGACATTCGCATAAATAACATCTGCTTTTGCAGTACAATGGACATCATTAACAAAAATAATTGTTGCATTTAAAATAACAAAGTACAGAAATATATAATAGATAAAGCCAAAAAAAAAACCAATGTAGCTGCACCAAGTAAATAACTTCTTTTATATACAGAAACACAGAATCACTCAACTCTCTATTCCTTTTTCGGAAACGCTAAATCAATTCCTGGAATTATCTCTTACCTAGGGTGAAAAAGTCAAAATAAAATAGAAGAATTGTCATTGAATTACGCTTTTACGAGCCCATTTTCCTAAATGAATAATCCCGGTCCTATTCGAAAATAAAACCAAACGAAACAGTACTGAAGAGTTTATGTAAAATGTTTTGAATTTTCTAAATATAAACAATGTTTTATATATTCCCAGTTACGGACATTAATTCCAAAACAGAGTTTTTCTTAAAATGAATAAGTTATATCCGCTTAAATCTTCGAGATTAATAATAATAATCTTTTTAGCGATTAATTAACTGCTAAACTCTGAAACTGTTAAATTAAAATATAATGCAATTCATAACATAACGTTATCATTTAAATTGAAAAAATATTGTCTTTAATTTTAAATTAAAAGATTAAATTTTAGTCTTTTTTCTGCACAGGTGCTGGAAGGAATTGCGATCATAAATATGCTTAATTGAATAAATTATGTATGAAATTCAAAAAAAGAACATAATAGAAATAACTCTGGAATTTTAAGAACTTAATATTACAGTATGGAATAGTGCCAAGTTGTTGTTAGCTGCTGAAAAGAGCAATTGATTATATTCAAAGTTTTTCTATTGGGGAAAACTCAAATACATAATAAAATGTGGTGCATAAATCATATCAAAAAAGTAATTTTCTAATAATATCTGTAATCACGAATATCAAGTTAGAATTTTTTATTATTGGCCTAGCATACTCTGCAAAAAAAATACATTAATCGAAAAATAACTTAAAGGAAACATTACATACCACAGTAATATAAAATGATAAGTAAACCTTGGAAAACATATCATTTTCCAGGCATATTAATTCTACAAAATGTATAATAAAAAAGATGAAAACATGAAATAGCCAAAAACAATAAAGGTCTCCTTTCAGAGACTTAATTATTTATTTAAAAAATATATATCATGTTAATTGGTTTCAGGTAAGCCTACACTGCCAGAAAATTACTCTGAAAGTACATGGCAAAAACTTCAAGAAGCCGTGATAGCTATACAAACTTCAAAGCCTATTGCGTATTCTCTAGAAGAATTGTATCAAGCTGTTGAAAATATGTGCAGTCACAAAATGGATGCGCAATTGTATTCTAAATTAACAGCTCTTACGGAGGCTCATGTGAAATCGAATATAGAACCCTTTCTGGCGGAGAGTATGGATAAATTGGTATATTTCAAAAACGTTCATTGACATCGATTTGTAACCTTGTTTTTGCTATAGGTATTTTTAAAAAAAATAAATGACTGGTGGCAAGCCTATTGCCAACAAATGATTATGATGCGGAGTATATTTTTGTATTTAGATCGAACCTACGTCCTTCAGAATCCAACAGTGCATTCAATATGGTAATACTCCTCTTTTATTTATTTTTATATAATTATATTTAAAATCTTATAGGGATATGGGCCTTGACTTGTTTCGAACTCATATAGCACTCAACAGCTTGATACAAAAGCGAACAGTAGAAGGTCTTCTACTTCTAATAGAAAAAGAAAGAAACGGAGACGCTGTCGATAGAGCTTTATTAAAAAGCCTGTTGCGAATGCTGTGCGATTTGCAAATATATCCTCGTGCGTTTGAAGAAAAATTTTTGGTTGCTACTAAACAACTTTATCAAGCAGAGGGCCAAAGGAAAATGCAAGAACTAGAAGTTCCCGAATATTTGCAGCATGTGGATAAGAGATTAGCGGAAGAAAATGAAAGATTGCTTCATTACTTAGATTCTAGTACAAAGTATGGGGATTTATATTGTTTTTGGCTATTACTAAGAAAAATATAATTAATAATTTTGTTCTCTCTTTTTGCAGATATCCGCTTATATACACTGTAGAAAAAGAATTACTTGCTGAACATTTAACAGCTATTTTACAGAAGGGTTTAGACAATTTGTTAGAAGAAAACAGACTGAATGATCTTACATTAATGTACAACTTATTTAGTCGTGTTAAAAATGGAACAACAGAACTGTGCGCTAGTTTCAATGGATTTATTAAGGTACATACTTTGCGATTTTTACGGTCCATACACAGCAAACTCCACCCGGATGACTTCGATAATGCAATTCATTCCAATTAACATAAAATGCATTATTAAGAAAAATATTAAGCCTTCTGGTATTTTGAAATCATTTAAGTCCAGTGGTGTGGTCATTGTTACTACTAAAACCTACTAGCTATATTCCGAGATATTAAAGCTAAACCTGGCCGAAAATAATTCATATGGAAGTTTATGTACACTTATAGTTAGCTGTTCTATTTTATACTTAGAAAATAGAATGTTTGCTTTCGATTGTGCCCCTCGTCGGTCATAAAACAATTAAAACTTGTTAATGATTCTACTAAGAACTAGTCACAAAATTTTATTTCTAAAATATAAAAATTAGAATCAATTTAAATCACTCCTACTAATGAGCTTATGTTATTAAAAAGGAATTCATTATTGGCATACCCGATTATAACAGCAACATTAAATGTGAGCATAGAATCTAGAAAATTTAAAGAATCTCCAAACATTTATAGTTTTGATTATATGGCTCAATACCAAAAGTTATTTAAAAAATTTATATTATTTTTCAGAAAAAAGGTCGAACAATTGTCATCGATCCCGAAAAAGACAAAAGTATGGTCCAGGACTTGTTAGATTTTAAGGACAAAATGGATATTATTGTACATACGTGTTTTGAACATAACGAGAAGTTCATTAACTCTTTAAGAGAAGCCTTTGAATTCTTCATTAATCAGCGCGCCAATAAACCCGCTGAATTAATAGGTAGGATTAGACAGTATAGGCAATTTTACAAATTCAAAAATTCTAATATTTCTCAGCGAAATACGTTGATATGAAATTAAGAGCAGGAAACAAAGAAGCAACAGAAGAAGAATTAGAGCAGATTTTGGATAAAATAATGGTGCTCTTTCGGTTTATCCACGGGAAGGATGTGTTTGAAGCATTCTACAAAAAGGTTCGATTTGAAAAATTTTCCATGTGAGGCATTTATAAAATTTTCTTTAACCAAGGATTTAGCAAAACGGCTTTTGGTTGGAAAGTCAGCTTCAGTTGACGCAGAAAAGAGTATGTTATCAAAACTTAAACAGGAATGCGGAGGAGGATTCACATCAAAACTTGAAGGAATGTTCAAAGATATGGAATTAAGCAAAGATATAAACATAGCTTTCAAACAGTACATGCAGAATATGGACAAAGACATTACAAATATTGATATGACCGTCAACATATTGACAATGGGCTACTGGCCGACATATCCGATTATGGAAGTAACAATGCCCCCCCAGCTTGTAAAGCTCCAGACTATTTTCAATAAATTTTATTTAGCTAAGCATAGTGGAAGAAAATTACAATGGCAACCAACTTTAGGCCATTGTGTTTTAAAAGCTCAATTTGAACAAGTAAAGTATTTTTGAAATAATTTTAGACTACATAAGAAAAATATTCTTTCAGGGTCCTAAAGATCTCCAAGTGTCTCTGTTTCAAGCCTTAGTATTGTTGCTTTTTAATGACAAAAATATTCTTAGCTTTGAAGAAATTAAATCTGCGTGTAGTATTGAAGTAAGTAATCTTATATTTTTACTCATTTTAGTTCATTTATTCCTTCTTAACTAAAGGATGGTGAACTTAGGCGCACCTTACAATCGTTAGCTTGCGGCAAAGCCAGAGTTATAACGAAGATACCTAAGAGTCGAGAGGTTGAAGTTAGGGATCAATTCCAGTTCAACAACGAATTCACTAACAAATTGTTTAGGATTAAGATTAATCAAATACAAATGAAGGAAACGGTGAGTGTTACAAAATTAATTCTAAGTGTAAATTTTTACCATATATTTTGTTGTTACAGACTGAAGAGCAGAAGGCAACAGAAGAACGAGTGTTCCAGGACAGACAGTACCAGATTGATGCAGCTATAGTTAGAATAATGAAAATGCGAAAGACCCTTAGTCATAATCTCCTGATTAGTGAGCTTTACAATCAGCTTACCTTCCCTGTCAAGGTAGTTTCATCCTTCTAGTTGTACAATCAGGAAATTTTTTAATTAACAATATTTTTTACAGCCTGCGGACTTAAAAAAGCGTATCGAATCGTTGATCGATAGAGACTACATGGAAAGAGATAAAGATAATCAAAACCAGTACAATTATGTAGCATAAAACACTTGATCAGGAGAGATGTAAATCAGACGTGAGAGAACTTCAAATAATTATCTTTTTAAGAAGTTTTCAAATTGTGTTATTCTCTGCTTTTTGACCGATTTCTTCCTCTACACTGTTTCGATTGATAAAATTCCAGAAAGTTGAAAATAATTTTTTTAGTTTTTTAGATCACATTACTAAAGAAAGCTGCATACGATTCGATTTACGATATTTTTCTTTTGGGATAAAACTCCCTATGTCTCACACCTAGAAGAGTACATAATTGGATCCCCATAGAAGGAGATGAAATATGTATAAAATGTATATTTAATAAATGTTTTGATAATATGTACTTTAAGTTAAAATAAATATTTAAAATTTTACATGATTGTTTTAAATCAAGTCAGAGAAGGGAATGCAGTAGTTTTTCATATTTGTACAATAATATAAAAGTCTTTTCAGAGTTGAATTGAAATTGAAAAGTAATATATTCCTGATGATGAGGAAAATGAACTAATAAACTGCCAAATGGGCCTAGTTCCTGAGTGCACGAAAATAAGAAAGCAGTTCGAAAATTATATTCCAAATTGTAAAAAAAAAAGAACTCATTTTATCTAGGTTCTATTTTCCCCTTTACATTTAGACAAAAATAATAAATTAGTTGTAATTTACGTGGCAGATTTATATTAAAAGTGAATTGATTCTGTTTTGTTTAGATAAATCGATTGATTTCATATTTCTGAATACAAATTTTTCAAATTGATAAAAGCTGTAAAAAAATACATATAATTTGGCTATAAAAGACAAAACGATAATATAATTCTAGGAAAGAATCATTACCTAGTTTTAATCTACATTTCCTTAGCGTCTTCTGGTCCTAGCAATTCAATTGAAAATTCATGCAGGGAAACTTTATTAGGATTAAATTATATTAACATGATTCAAATCGAAGTTCCATTGAAGAATTATGGAAATGTAAATTAACTAAGAATTAAGTCGGCTGACAAATTCTTGTAATTTGTCCCCCCTATTGTTACATCTAGTGATGTTGAGACTTTTGATAAATTTCTTGAAATTGGAAAAACTGGCATCATATATGTTTTTTATCGAGTTGCTACTGCGACGGACGTAGTAATAAATATATGCATTATATATATTTGGAACTGAATATCATGCTAGAAACTTCCAATTCATTCTACTTGAACACGCTACATTTTAAACCCTTAAGCACAGTACTGCATCAGAACATAGAAAATGTATTCCAATACAAACTACTGATTTCTACAACATTTGCATAACACTTGTTATTATATCCCAAATTATTAGGAAGCATTTCGTTCGACTGAATTTTCTGAATTGTATATAATGATGTTTCACGATCAACTTTCAACAAAATTAATGCAGGTAGATTTTAATAATATTAATTATAACACATTTCCATTATCTAAGAATTTATTTACATTTCCGTTAAAATATTTTATTAAATAAGAAAATAGTGAAATTAGAAACTTCAAATTGAGTTTGTTTCTGAACAAAAAGTACAAAAATTTAATTTTTCATGCCGAAGAACATCAATACAATTATTAATATAGTGAAATTAATTAATGTGTAAATATTTCGAACAACGAATTGTTAGTTAAGTATAATTTTGAACTTTTTGATTTTGATTTTTGACTAAGTTCTAAAGTCATCATATATTTGGCTCCTTTCGATTTACATTTTTTTTTTTTTGACTGTTTATTTTGATCTATTTTTATGCATGGTAGAACTACAAAACAAAAGGATACATATGCGTCACAGATTTCGCTTTAAATATTGTCATTAACTTGCTCCATCTTCAAAAAAGCCTACACTTAAAATACAAATTTTGTTCACATAGTATTTTTTCGCTATTTACATCGATCAAACTTTCTTCTTCCTTCAGAGACTTCAACATAGTCAGCATCACTAGTGACTTTGGGGAAATTTTAAAGGATTTTATAAGCAAATATGTTCATCTAGTTAATATTATTGCTTAGTCTTATTAAAGTAGAAGTCGTATGAAGGGTCGGTACTGGTTTCTCCTTTTAACCTTTCTTCATCACATCAAAAAATACTGAACTTTCCCTAATTAAAATCTAAAAAATTAAGGAATGTAATTGCAAAAGAATTATCTTCATGAACTTATCTAAGCCATTAAAGCTTTGACGAATAATTAATACAATTTACAACCAATTCTAACAAAATACCAAAGAATGTTTTCTCAAAATTATTCAATCACTCTTTTATGAGGTGGTTTTTCTTGCATTTCAAGAAGATAAAACTACCCCGTTTTAATTATAACTGTCTTGATCTTAATTATTCCATTGTCGTTATTAAACAAAATATCACTAAATAGAACTCATTCACACCTATACAATGGGATGAAGTATTTAAATCTTTATAAAAATATCGGGAGAAAGGAAAGGATTAACATGGATAAATGAAAATATTACAACTACAGTAAATTTTTATATTCATTTTCAACATTTATAATCCAACGCACTCAATACGATTCAAAGCCTTCGAACTAAAGACATATAAATCTGCTAGTCGATCTAAATCAAATATAGAATTCTAAACTTTGGAGCTAAAAATATTTAGGCTTTTCGTTTTTTTTTCTATTTGCTGATGGTTAACTCCCTATTCACAAACAGTGGTACGCACAAAGACAATATTTAGTATTTTGTAACATTTGGTGTATATTGTGCACATGTCCAATTACGTTTATTGATTAATATTTTCACAACAACAATATAGTTACATAGATCTACGTACATATTAAATATGGCAGCGTTTTTTTATCATTTCCCAATTGTTTGTATCGCATTTGAAACAAGTCGGTTTTATCCTTTACATTTACTTCTCCCGTGGTGTAGTGGTGTTTTATAAATAATATTTAAACAACATGTAACAAATTCAAATAATGCTTACAAAATATAAAATATCTGTTCTGTTTGTTGTATTTGAGCGCATCAATGTGCATCGTTCAGAATTGTACATATAAAAAGACAATACAACTCGGTTCAACATAAATAAATAAAAACAAGTTTTTTTACAACTAAAGTCGTACACATATCCTTGTTAGGGTGGAGCTAAACCACCTCTTAGTCAGGAAGCATGTGTACAAAACTTACAGGAAACATACCACGCCTGGATGGGTCACCCAAAATTACACCTTCCATCCAATTTTCGTCATCCGTTCTTTCATTGAGAACAACCAGGACCTCGCCCTCCTTAAACTCTAGCTCATCATCGTTGTCCGCGTTACAGTCATAGAGCGCCCTACAGCGCCTGTAACCTGACTGAAAATGAGATATTATAATGATCTGTAAAATTGAACAATCACACAAAACTAACGTAATTATTATAAAGATTTGACCCTTTCAACGTCTGTTCGGACGATGAATTGAGCCGTTCTTCATTGCCTGTAGACAAGTTTGAGTCTGCTGAGTTATCTAAATTAGTCGATAAGTCCATATCTGCGTAACACTCGTAGTCGTAATTGCTGGATGAGGATGGATTTAAAACCTGTGGAAATATATTTTGCTTATTCAGTTTATTTAACAGCTGATATTTTATAAATATCAAAGCATTAGTCACAACACATTTGTGAAAGCAATGTTACTTTAAGGCAAAAATATAAGCTGTTCTATTTAAACTCGGAATAACCTCAGTAAATCATATTTAGTGCAGAATATAACAAATTGTGATACATTCTCAACAGATTTCAGGGTAAAGATAATTTAACCTATTGAGTTTACAGGGCGATATTAAAAAGTTACAAGAAATTGTTAGGCAATATCTTTTACTAATAAAATAAAACAAGGTTCAGATTCTCCAATTAAAATGAAAATGGATAAATTTTTAAAGATTTTTTCATTTTTCGTTTCTAGTTCCAGTTAGTCTAGAGTTCTTTTAAGCTAAGTAATTCTATGTACTATGAATATCATAATCGCGAACGAAGCAACTTTTTTAATTTATTATTCATCAGTGGCTATTGTCGGAAATGCATTTAGAATTAAAACGTAAATACCGTAATAGGTAAAACGTAATAGGCAAAATACACTGAATTCCAAAAAATAAAAGCAAGTAATAAAGAGTAATCCTTAGAAGAAAGAATTATCATAAAAACATTATCAAAACAATATAATTCGTTCTCAAATAACAAAAACTTGCTCTCAAGTATAATTTATTATGCTAATTTACAACGCATTTCAGTGCTTTATTGTTGTAATTTGTAATTTATTTTATTCCGCATCCGTACATATAATTTACAGAAGTTACATTCCAAACTGAGCCCACTGCATTTGCAGACAAATCACAAAATATTAACACAATCACGCTGACAAATAAATACCCCTTTGTATTTCTCATCGTTTATTAAATTCCTTAATTTTTCTATTCTTCGCTGTAAAAGATATTTTGAATTTTTAAATTTAATCAAAATGGAATACACCTTTTTTTAAGTAATGAATCATGAATGAAATGTTAATTGATGTGGACATGAATAAGAATTGCTACAAACAAGACTAACGACATAAAATATTGACGCTGCTTTTCTGATTAAAATATTGGTGCTGCTTTTCTTAATAAAAGATCACTCCTGCATTATAAATAAATATGAAAACTAACCACCAGTCCACTCAATAAGTTTTTATAATTTGCCCACGATTATGAGAACTTTAGCATTAAATCGAAATTTAAAATAATCATATCTCCTATGGATACTAAAGATAACAAATGCTGAACTAATTTTACTTTGAGTTTCCCTTCAACTTTAGCTTTTACTCTTTATTTAGAAGATTTGTTAAAGAAAAAGTGTGTGTCTCTTAAACCCTATTCACTTCATGTTGTTAAAATGCTTTCCTTTTTTTAATTCATGAATTGAGAATATGACATTATTCTAAAAAAAAGTTTTAAACATTTCGTACCTTTCTGGGTGGAGCAACAGGTCCCTCATCCATTGAATTAATACTCTCATTTGATTGTCCATTTGATATTCCCTTATCTTAAGAAATTAGGGAGTGTAACACAATCAATAAAAAATACATATATATTTTACCTGGAGGTGGTCCAGGAGGAGGTATCCTTGGCCGCGGCATAGATTTATCAACTGGCTTCAGAGTAGGAATTTCACCAGCTGGCAAAACGAGTTTAGCTCCGGCCAAATGAATATTTCGATTAAGGGATTCACCACTGGGGGATCTTTTATGTCCAAAAGTTGTCATTGGCATTACTCCGTCGGAATGTTGTTTATCATATTTACTGTGCTGGTTAACAACCATAAGTGGATCGAATCTTTCGTATGCTTTATTATCACAGTGAAAAGCTGAACCACGACTGGATTCTACGTTGCGTACATGAGGTAAAGTGCTATACATTTCTGGTTGGTTTTTATGATTTATTGTGCGCATTTCGTTCGTATCGAAATTTTGTGAATGCCTTGGAGCATGCGGTAGAGTTCCGTATATCATTGAGTTTGTGGATGGAGGAGCTGGGGCTGTGCGTTTTTTCAAAGAATTTACGTTTACTGTAAATGAAGATAATTCATACATTTTATTTTAAAAATATATAGACACTTACCGGATGAATTAGATTTTCGACTACTCTGCGTGCTACTCGAGCCAGCCAACTGCCTTACACTGCTTGATGTAGAGCTGGGGCTCGATCCACTTCCGCTAACATATTGCCCAATCGACATATGTTGCTTAGGGCTTGTGCTTACTTGTGAATAGGGTATATTTGAATTTAGCGTAAACTGCCTGTTGGATGGACAACTGGAACTAGGACTAGAGCCGCTTTGTATGGAATCACAAGTAGACGAACGCGACCGTATAGCCACTGGTGAATCACCTCCTGCGAAACTAGGTGGTCTCGATCTGGACTTCTGCGAGATGCAAAGAGATTATTTTAATAAATTTTAATGAATTAATGATCTTTCAAATGTGGTAAACAGTATTTCTGCTATATCTCAAGAAATTTTATGTTGCAGACGAGGCCAAGTTTTTTCGAGTTGACTTCTATAAACTCTGACTAAGACTCTTTTTATAAATGGTGTACTACTAGTTAATTATTTCCTCCAATATTCCTATAAGACTATCGCATTTTCGAAACATTAGTATCTAATTATTTAATAGATATTGCTTTAGATATTGGAATTTTTTATATAAAATGTCGCTTATTATACTTATTTTGAAACATTTTTAAAGTAATAGTAGATATTGTGAATTTGGATAGGCAAAACAAAACGTATCTTAGGTGGCAATTCTTATAAATCAACTCGTTATAAATTCTTAAATGCTTTCTCAAATTGTTTATTTAACGAATTCAAGAGTAAGTATCTCAGCCACTTGATGAATAAATAAAACAAATTAATAACACTCACTCTTTCATCAATGACTGTATCGTCATCGGAGAAATCCGTAGATCCATCATCATTCGGCAAATTCCAATCAGTATTTATGTGATCGAAAGCACTTTTCTCCCTCCTCATGGCACATTCTATCTGCAATTTAAAACACTCACAATTTAGAAAACTTTTATTTTAGTGAAGCCACTTACTAATTCCTGACATGCTGTATGACCCATTTCTTTGGCAATATCTAGAGGGGTCTTATTCTGTGAATTTTTTAACTCGTAATCTGCTCCAGATCTGAGCAACAGTTTCATGCACTCTCGACGATCATGCAAAGCGCACAAGTGCAAAGCCGTATTTTTTCCAGTCATATCAAGTGGTCCAGGAGGATTAGTAGCCTTATTTAATCCCTGAGCTGGAGTATTTTGAATTAAAAAATCCACGATATGAAGAGTAGAACCCATTTCTCGTAAAACAGCCAAATGAAGAGAAGTTTCTCCAACATCTGATGATGGCAGAGAAGAAGTTAAATCTGCACCTTCTGCCCAAACTTGCAGTAGTTGACTTAAATCTGCATTAATAATCGCTTGCTCAAGGTCACATCTTAAATCATTATCGTCAGCACATGTTCGCATGATGTATCTCTTAGCGACATATTTGGCACGAATGAAGTCGTATCTTTCCTCCCTGTAAAATATTAAGTTATTAAGAAGGATGGCATGGTTTCTAGCACTAATCTACTTACATGGAACTATCCGGACTTAATTTTAATTTCCCCAAAGTAGCTTCCATAATATCATTCAAAGTACTGTTACCCATTGCTCTCGCTATTAATAAATTAGCAGTAGTTAGGTTATCTAACGTTAAGCTTTGAATTCGGGAGTGATGTACACCAAGATCTCTGTGTACTCCAGAGCACTGAATGCAGACTAGTATGCCAAAATTTAAGCTTATCCACGTTACATCTAAATTCAAATTTAAAATTTAATGTTTAACTAATACGATCGCTTCCCTTGGAAACTTACCATTTTTAGAACCACAATCACAGCACTGGTCATTCCCAGGTAAGTTTTGGACGTATCTAAAAAGCGTACTTTTTAATAAATCTTTTAATTAACAAATTCAAGGCTTTATACCTTATTACAGTCTTTTGTAATTCTACTAAACTAGGACTCATTTGTGGATTTGCATGTTGGAATGCCTTTGCCAAAGCCTTCTCCTTGCAATTTACTAAAACTGCCATCCATGCTTTTTGATCTGCTTCATCTTCAGCTTGGAAATGATACGGACGGTTATCTACGAAGCGCGTTCATTAGAAAAAAATCAAAAATTTTAATTAAGCTTACGTACAACTGATTAAATCGAATCCCCTCTTATCGTCTGGTACGGGTTTTATTTGACACGTGAGAAGATTAACCCTTGTCGGTGGTTTTGATTCATCTGCATGGCATATATCCAAAAATCCATCAGCGGTTACACGACATCGTCTTTTTTGCCAAACTCTTCTAACCTTCCCCTCGCTCTTTTTCAACAAATGCCCAGATCTTGTGATACCATGATGTTTATCACCTTGTAACTGATGCAAAGAGTATACTCCTCCTTTTTCGGTTGTTACGCTTTCTACACGTTCAAAATCTGGGGTACTCCTTAGTAGAGTACGTAATTCTAACAATTGCTTCCTGTCTTCATCGTGTTTCTGTTTAATCGTTTGCAATTTTACGCTGAGGTCATCGATGTAGGTACCAAAGTGAGCTATAGTTTTTAAACCGTCTTTAAAGTAACTAAAAAAATTTAACATTAGAATACTCGCAGTGTCCTATTTTGAAAGTATACGACTTTTATTGGCTTCTTATACTCAATTGTACTCAACCTTACCCTATAATTTATATTTATTTATTATATGAAAAAACTAATGGAGCTGTGTGTGTTTGTCTTTGCGCGCATTAGGTGGGAAGTACTGGACGAATTTAAATAAAACTTGACACGTACATATTTTATTCCGGCAAAAGAAGTTGCCATGGAGTAATTGAAAAAAATATACCTCCGGAATGGTTCAGTTGCATGTAGCGAACAATAAAGTTTTTTTTTTATTTAATTTTTTTTAAATTTTTTAATCTTCCATTGATTTTTTTTTTGTATTACTTGCTTTTAAAGTCCAAAACGCCACGTTAACGCATTAACAGCTAATAATAAATAAATATTTAAAATAAAATTTACTTTTTAAAATGTTGCCTTTGTATTAATTGTAAAAGGTATTTATTAACTTCTTCTGGTATTTCAGACGTGTCGGTCTGATCTAACTCTAGCTCTAACTCTAAATCTCTCATCAATTTTCAATTGGATTTTGCATATATTTGCTTAATGTCGCAAAAGAGAAACAATAGAATAAAAGAAATAATACAATAAAAGCAATAATTTGCTTTCATTAACATCTCGAAAGAATCTTGTTCAACTGAACCACTGAACATCTCATCCTAAAAAATATAGTTGTGCCAGCATAAAATCTATTAACTATCTGGAATTTAATACCCTTAAAACTGTGAGCAGAGAAGCCAATCTGTCAACGACATTAAAAGTAGGGACTAGAATATTGCAATGCTTACTTATTAAGAGCATGGTAGTATTCGATGAAATGCTGCAAGAGTTCGATGCCAGTCTTTGTCTTAATTTCTTTATATTTTAGAAGATACTGTAAGAAACATATTAATAAATTAATAACTATTCACTTATCTTTTAAAAATGCCTACTTCACATGTCTGGAGCTGATATATTCGTCGTTCCTTTTCCATTTCATCAGCTATTTCTGCGGGATTAACTTCAGTTCGTACCATACCAACTTCTTTAGCTTGTGCCTTCTTTTCTTTTTCAATTTTTATGTATTTCGACTCATAGTCTTTAGCAGCCTTATCAAAAGGTCGTTTCATTTCTCCTTTAACGCCGCGCAATTCAGATTTCAACATTGAGTCAACGGGGAACATCACAATATTACTTATATTTTGCATCTGAAAATCCCCCAATCAACATATTTTCGTTTAAACTAATAAAATCAATTATAACTTACAAGTGTCTTCATCAGAGCACTGAGCTCTTTTGTAACAACCGAAAATTTGAGGAAAGCCGCTCCAATGTCTGGCTCTTCTTGCGAAAGCGCAATACTCCCGAGCCTCTCCAGTGCCCGGACAAGACACATCTCGTTGTCGACATGAGCTTAAATTTCACAGTTTAATTAGAAGGTCGCAAAATTAACCATTACTCACTATTTCCGGAATTGTGAACTGCCTTCACTGCTTTTTTCAACTTAGTAAGACCTTCTCGATCAAATTCTAAGCGCTGAAAAGATTATAGCGGATTAAAACATTTTTAATATCATATTATAAAAAATAATAATAATGCAACATAATACATGTAAGAGATAAAAAAGTGTAATCTACATAACGAAATTTTCTTTTTATCTTTGAATACCTCTAAAGGGGACAGTGGTGAACTTGGAGCAAAACAATATTTCGATTCGTGTTTTTTAGTACATTTTAGGCTATATATTTAGAACCAATTCACTTTTTTTAAAATCCTTGCAAATGGCTTGCAAAAATACTCCACATGATAGGAAAAACATTTTTTCTAGGAGTCTCAATTTACCACCATTAAATTTTGAAAAAGGATATATCATAATCATTAACTATCAAAAATATGCGCTTCAAATGTTATTTTCGAAAATAAAATGTCCTTTACAGTCAGACGGTCGGGCGCAAATGTTTTATAAGGGTTTAGTTTTTTCCTTTTGAGTTACGGACCACAAAAAAAGGTAAATTTATTAGATTTATTCAATATTGTTTACAATCATTTTAAAATTTATAGTTTTATTAGAAGCTTAATGAAATAAAATAAAATGCATTATTTTAAAATGACTTTAAAAAAGAAAAGCTCTTGATGAACAGACGAAGTTATGATATCTGCATTGTCTTATTAGTTTGCTTAAACTTTTAAGATATAGGAACCTTTTTCTCTCAGCTAACGCTAAATGTCCTCGGAAGAATGAATATGGCAAAAGAAAACAAATTTGTTCAGCTACTTAGACAAACATTTTAAAAAATTTTCTTTTGGTTTTTAAATAATAATAATTCCTTAGATAGAATTTAAAAAAAAAAAAAATCAAAGTACAAAGTACATGCAATAACCGTGAACAATCTATAGATATGGAAGAGAAAAAATACAGAAAATTAATGATGTCATTAACTTTCAAAACTAACTTAACTGATTATGATAAGATTAGAGCTCGTTGCATGTTTGATTACATATCTCAGGTGTGTTTACTTAATTCATAGTCATTTATAATTTCAGTTCCCAGAGTAAGATTACAAATAACCCAGATTGAACCTAAGTAAATTTTTTAAACGACTTTTTTAACATAATTGAAATATTTTTAAAAAGTAATAGTAGTAGT
Organism: Philonicus albiceps; assembly: GCA_963969385.1. NCBI lineage: Eukaryota > Metazoa > Arthropoda > Insecta > Diptera > Asilidae > Philonicus > Philonicus albiceps. The sequence goes on from OZ017773.1 coordinate 37,755,351, forward strand.
TATTAAGCGTGCAAAGGGTTTTTGGGGTTATTTATTTCGAATAATGTGTCAAGTTCTTAACCCTAAATAACTAAACTTAAATCAGTGTTACTCTGTAACTAAGTACTATTTAATTTATGTATCCTACAATTGAAAAATATCTAAACATGTAAGAAAAATTATCAAAACCCGAGAATCTGGTCACCATTTTCAAATCGTCAATTTAAATTTTTAAAATTTAACTGGTTCGAAGCAGTGGCATATTACAAAATTTTTATTAAAATGTGATGCATTAGAGAAATATTGCTCGCAAAATTCTTAAGTACCAAATTCTCTTTGGCATTTTAAAAACTTTATATTATACGAGTATGAACAAAAAAAAGTCCCTATCCCCTATTAATCTTAATTTATTATCTTAGTTTAGTTTTATTTAAGTATTCTATTAATTGTTTTGTAGCTTTCATTAAGCGAAATGAATAAATAAGTAATCATTTGACTCATAGACTACAAATTAAAAATATGTATGTTTCTATATTTCCTTTTTTATTTCAAACAAATTAGCCTAACTTAAGAATTAAGATTATAACATTTTAATTAAAAAAGTGGTAAAGACTGACGTTTGCAATCTTAACAGATGTTAAAACTGTGAGGGACCATCTCGAATTTGCAAAACTGGCATAGTCCGGTAGTCTATCATACGAACGTTTAGGTATTTAAATTAAAAATGTTTCTTTATTTGATCAGATTCGAATTATTCCAATGGATATTTAACAATAATTTTGAACACGAAGACTTTAAACCATGCATATATCCGCATTTACAATTTTCTCTTAATTTGTAAAATATGACCATGGCAAATTGTTACACATTTAAGCTTACTCAATGTTGAACGTAGTTATAATTTTTGCTATTACAGTACTCCAAAAACGTTGCTCCATATACCTATTTAAAGAAGTAGGACAGCTAAGGAAACAATTTTCGGACACTATAGTTTTATAAAAAGGTAATATAACCATTTAATGGTATGGTTCCTTTTTTTAACAAGTTCCTTCTGTCATATCCAATTCAATAAATAATAAATTTTAAATATATGTAATGATTTTACAATTTCTCTTCTCAAAGCGTTTTTGCTGTAGGTACGAAGCCGTTTTAAAACCATAATATTGCAGAAAACTTGAGACTCCTTGGAGAAATTATGTCAATTGGTGCATTGTTCCCACTTCCTCAATAGTTCAAGTGGAGGTTTTCTAAATCAATTTATATATAGGTACGCTCACCCGCTACCACAGCACAGCTCGTCAATGGCTCAACCCGGCCGGCTGGCGCAAATGAGAGGGCATTCCCACTTTGCTATCGATAATCGCTGCTCCTTGAAATTGCCGATAAAAATGGAATCACCGCTATCAAGATTTGTTCTGCCATTGAGCAATTACAGCTTATCGCCTAATAGTGCTCCTGTACGTGTAAATCGGCGGCCTCGCAGAAAATTCAATTTGAAAACGAATCTACGTCCTCCCGTGCGCCAAGTGGTGCGCACAGCCCCGAGCACAATATTTTCGGTGCGATGCCTTTGGTAATCAGTGCCTCCAGTGCCGACCATATGCGAATGGAATGCGAGATTGCTGTGAGCCTTTATAATCAATAAGGTACGTGTTGGACGGGGTCAATGGAGTTAACAATGCCCCGAATGCGGGGAGGAGGCGCTTTGTCATTTTGTATGATCGGAGAATTTTTAGGAAGGAATTAAGAAATTTCCCTATCTATTTTTTGCCTATAGGCAAAATGGCCTAACTCACTCCCTTTGTCTACTCTGTGGCCCAGCGCACCGCTGACCAATTCATGTACCAAAGCACCCAATTCAGGTCGGAGCAAGATGGGAGAAAACACGGCACAGATGGTCACGGGCAGATTTAGGGGACAAGCCAAATATTAGAACAAAATCCCAAACCTCATGAACTTTCTCAGAAATGAAGATTGCTTTGATTTTATGAGCTTGGGCACCTGCCCGCTACGCGCTATATATAAATTCGTGTATGCGCCCATTTACGAGTGCATATTAAGTATTTTGGCATACCTCTTCCAAAACGGTGATTGTTTGTCGGCATTGGGGCATCCGCGAGACGAATGTTGATGTCGTCGGAGAGTTGTAGTCCTCCCTTGTCTCTTCGACAAAATCTGCAATGCCAATGAGGCCAGGCATGATTGCTTCTGCTTCTGCTTGTGCTGCTGCTTTTCTACAAATGTGCTGTTCACCACCAAAGTTTTACGCATCAAAATTGCACAGCGCGAAGTGGCGTTTAAAGTACCAAACACCCACCACAGTTCCACATACTAAGCATCAGCAGGTTGACCACCGCACTCTATTCACACCCATATTTCACGATATATAGCCCCAAGGAAAAATAGCACTTGTCTGCCGCATTAATCATCACATCAAGTGTCAACTAATTGAAGCGATGGGGCCTCTACGCCACTTGCAAAATAGAAGAAAATATCGGAATAAGGTGGCCCCTAAAGACTGACCGTCTTACGTTACTCCGGGCACTGTGCGCAATTTCCACGGGGAATCCTCTTTCGACTCATCGCTTGAAATTTACTGGCGGCATAAATAATCACGGCAACTATACTCTTGCACTTATTTTTGCAGTTTTCACTCGCGATTGAAAAAAAATTCCTCCCTTTCGAAGAGCCCATACACCACTCATCAAAACCACTGCTATCGATGTCTCCGAAATCCGAATTTCATTTTACGAACAGCATTGCCGGACTTGAAGACTTTAATCGAAACGTTTTTTTAATTTGACATTATTCGTAATTCAATATACAGTTTCTCTGAAAAGTTTCACAATAAGAAAATATTTAAATGCTTTTAGATGCAATCGTTTTTTAAAGTACTTTTAAAACTTGTACTCCATTTGGCCTGGTATAACAAATAGTCCTAATTACTTGCCAACAAATAATCAAAGAAACACAATTTCGGAAGAGATATTCATCTAATTTTGTGGAACTAAATTTAAAAAGAAAATTGAACTTCATGTAAAATTTAGGTTCTCCGTACAAAGGGTAAATTTATAGGAGTTAATTTTAAGATGTAAATAAAAATAGTAAGTTTTTTAACGATAAAGCCATATGCAAAATACCATTTAAGTCTCAATCCTTTATACTTTAAATTAAGTTGGAATCTGATTCCCTCTTAATGTATGAGCTGTTATTTCTGACAGTGATATAAATCAACTATTTAAAAATAAATATTTAATTTTAAATACTTCTCGCGTCCTATTACAAAAATTGTTCAATTTCAAAAATAACAGCTCATAAGTTACAATACCAAATGAACAAGAGAATAAATTCGGCCCTGGCTTTTCTTTGACAACCGCCCCGCCCAATTTCAACTAACTTCAGTCCCTAAGTGAATGGATTGTACGTGGTTTGTTGGTTATTTCAGCACAGCACTTTAAAGATTGTGAAACGAGCAAATTATTCCGATCCTTTGTGGAAATCACAAAGTTTTAGCCTCTTAGAAACACTGCTTTGTTAAATTGTGTTCTTAACAAAAACTTCCGCCATGTCGCTACTGAAAAAATTAAGCGAGGAAAGCAAAGAATCCAATGACAGTTTCGAGAATGCCTGTGTCGTGTGCTTCAAAAATTTTGATATTTTTTCAATTGGAGAATGTGACCATCCCGTCTGCTATGAGTGCTCCACTCGCATGCGAGTGTTATGCCAGCAAAATGAGTGTCCCATCTGCAGACAAGGATTGTCAAAGGTAAATTTCAAGGTTATTTTTGTATATTTAGCACCACCGACCGATTGGCAATTCTTAAGCTCCTGCGGCACTCGGTCTGCGGCTGTTGTTTTACATATTTAAGTTGGATACTTCCCAGGTCGTCTCGTCTGCTTCCCCTTTACGCTCGACTAAAGAAATTTTATTTTATTCTTTAGTAATTCTTATTGGCTGGATCGTATCTGTAGTACAGAAAGCTGCCAAATTCTCTATTCGACTCGGTTAATAATTTCTTAATACTGTTTTACTCTCAGGTTGATGTCTTTATTGTTAGCTGCATAGTTTCCTTCGCATTTGGTAGTTGCTTGGTGTAGTTCCGTGTTAAAAAATGCAAAGTGTTGAATCAGTCAATTCACTCCTTATCACTTTGTGCACTTCATCGAAACGTACGCTAAGATATGAGCAGCAGGGAAGTGAACTGAGTTGGCTGCATAATTCCAAAAAGACAGATTCTGAGTATCAAGTATTTGTTTTGAGATATTTATTCTATCCAAAATGAACATAATCCCTTATCCAGATAATGATAAATCGACTTCCCCTTTCCCTCTCATTCTTACTTCATATTTACTTATCTACTTGCATAAATAAATCGCAACGTTGATTTTCAGCTAAATTTAGCTTTTTCGGGGGAAATATGAAACTCAAATTGCTCCTTTTGCTTTTTAGTAGAAAATATTTTTGTTATCCATTAATTATTAGTGCAAGACGACAAAGACTTCTCGCGTTTTCGTCGAAAATTGTTTAGTTTATACAGAAATATATTTTAAATATCTACAAAATACCAAACGTATCTCTATCTTAAAGGTAATAAGAAAATAAAAACTTAATCAGAAAGAACTAAATAAATGAAATGAATGAGTTTTTTGGTCACTGAGCTGTACCTAGAATCTAGTCATTAAAAAATAAAGCATTTATCTACGATATTTTACCAAAATGCTTTATTTTTTTACTTAACATTAAAGAAAATAAGCATTAGTTTATGTAATAAAGGATAAATCACGAACAATTTAATATAAATTTTCTTCCCTTTTAACTGAGTGAAATAAATCTATCTACCCAAAAGAACTATAAAAAACTGATTACACTTTTGATAAAGCAAGACTAATCTGGAAATTTCAATGTTTTAAGTACTTGGGAACTTTTGCGTCAACAGCAGCATTTAAATATCGCATATGATAACTTTCATATCACTTTATTACTCGATAAGGCATTAGGTCTGATGGTAAAATAAAGCTGTCCAATGAATAATTGTATGGCATTTTTTAAAGGTAAATATGGCTTGAAAGGAATTCCATGTATAACTGATGATTAAAAGTTATTTAAACCTATGTAAGTTTATCGAACTTGGATTCTATGTTGAATTATTATAACCTTTCTAAAAGATAAGAAGCTTCGATTATTTTACATAATTAAATCCTAATCTGACGCGGATTTTAAAAAAAAAGGTGAAGGACAGGAATTTTTGGAGTAATATAAATAAATTTATGTAGACTATTTATTGGGGCGCCCTGCATACACAGAGGAGGAATCCACTTAAACCTTTTAATTAATTTTTTTGCTTATAATAACCGTTATTAAGTTAACGAAAGATTCAAGAAAGAATAAAATTCAAAGCCAATTGTTTCTAATGCGCTTTTGCTTTTGATATTGATATTTTAAAATGAGTATTTCATATATATATATAAGAAAACTTTTAGGTTATTTTTACGACAGAGAAAAAACCTTACCGAGAATTAGAAGCAAACAATCGTTCGGAGTACTACAATAAGAAATATAAAATTTGTTTTGCAAACCAACAAATCCAACGGGCCTTCTACAATTTGTTAGACCATCCATGTTCCAAGTAAGAAATAATTGAATTATTTAAGCGAAAAAAATTTGATGCTAATATATTTTAGGTGCGACATGCCACCTTTTCGATCTTTCGATGCTTTGAAAGATCATGTCCGCAAGGAGCACGAGATGTTCTTTTGTGATATTTGCACAGAACATTTAAAAATATTTTCTTTTGAAAGAAAATGTTATACACGTCATGAATTAGGTTTGCATCGGCGCAAGGGAGATCCTGACAACACGTCTCACAGGGGACATCCGCTGTGCCAGTACTGTGATTGTCGATATGTAGACAGAGATGAGCTCTTCCGTCATTTAAGGAGAGAACATTATTTTTGCCACTTTTGCGATGCGGACGGGGCCAATCATTTTTATTCGTAAGTAGCTTTTGGTGAATTGTACATAGGATAAAAGTTAACTTCTGTCATTTATTACAGCGATTATGATTCATTGTGCGAACATTTTCGCAAAGAACACTACCTCTGCGAGGAAGGGGATTGCGTACGAGAGCAGCTGACTGCTGTTTTCCGTACTGACATAGATTATAAAGCTCACATAGCCAACGTGCACGGAAAATCTCTTGGTAAGTTGCAAGCAAAACAAGCGCGAACTTTACAATTAGACATTACAATTGGACCCAGGGGACGATCGGCTCAGCAAGAACAAACCATTGCTAGTTTGAGATCAAGAGGGTAATGATTTGTGAAATACAACCCTTTTATATAATGAAATCGTTCTTTAAGTAGAATTGATGATATGAATGATATTGAGCCTGATGGTGCGTCCGCCATGTACACTCATAATCCTCCCAAAGTTATAGATGCGCACAATGAACAAGAATTCCCGTCCCTTGGGGGAACAAACAGCACTGCATCTACCCTCATGCTTATAAGGCCCACCATGTCAATTCGTGCTAAAACTTATGGACCCGCAGGACTTGCTCGGACGAAAGAGAACTTTCCAGCTCTAGACAGTGGTGGAGGTGGAGGAAATGCGGCATTCGAAACTAGTAAAATAAATTAAATTTCGTAATAATTTTATTTGCTACTTACACGCAATGTTGCAGCCAATTCTAAATATCCTCAACAGCCAGTAAGTGCCATTCTTAAAAACAATGCGAATCAACATAAGGGTGGAAGCATGATAATTCATGTATCCAACAGACCTGCAAACGTTCCGTTCTCTGGAGGCGGAAAGAAGGCTCCTTACCAGCAACACTTTCCTGCCTTACCGGGAACTTCAAAGCATGTTTCAAATCTCCAAGAAGATTTCATACCCCTAAATTCAGTTAACTTGAATTCAGTATCGGCTAAGCACAGACATTTAGTTGATGACTATGTATCTGTTGCAAATCCACAAACCAACTCTAAAATTACAATGATTCAGCAAGATGTAATTAAGGCACAAAAAAAAGCCGAACAATCTAAAAGTGTTCCTAAATTATCAGATTTTCCGGCTCTAACAAACAACACCCCTGTATCAGATCCTTCTTGGGTTAAAAATAAAAAAGAGTTAGAGGCTGAAAATCGTAAATCAAAAGTTTCTCCTGCTCCTATTTTAAATGGATTCAACAATAATTTAAAGAAAACTCAGGAGAAAAAGGAACAAATAAAAAATTCTAAATCAGTCCCGGATATGGACAATAATAACCAGATTAAAAAGAATAAAAAGCAAACAAAAAAGGAGAACGACATAAAAAAGACAGAAATTGACGCGAAACAAATAAAAGAAAAGAAAATGGACAATAACGAAAATAAAACAACCAACAAAACTAAAAGTACTGAAAAAACAGGAAAAAATTTTAATCTTAACAGCCTTGAGTTTCCATCAATTGATTCAACGCCCGTACCACCACCCGGATTTGAGAAGAAGATGAATTGCGCGAGACCGCCTCCAGGATTCCAAAATGTTACTTTGAATTCTGTAGCTAAACCAAAAAATAATTTAACATTTACTAGCTCCTCGGGCGAAACTTATAGCATTGTTTCTTCTCATAAGTTCTTGGAACCACCAAACTCTTCAAAACGAAATAAAGTAATTTATTAAATTGTACTTTTTACCTAAATGTAAGATATTTATCGTTAATCCCATAGGAACTTGTAACACATTTTCAAAACACTTTAAAATCACCAGAGGCTGTAGAAGAATTTCGTCGCATATCTCAGAAATTCCGAGAGGGAAATTATAAGGCGTTGGCGTACTACGAACATTGCGAAGCAGCTTTGAAAGATAGGTTTGATGAAATTTTTCCAGAGCTTCTGGCTCTCTTGCCTGATATTAACAAACAGCAGGTAAGTGTATACAACTGAATTACAAAAACCTATTTTAAACTGAAGTCTATAATTCGGCTGTAGTATAGTATAGTTGAAGTAGACGTGAAATCCACTTTTGTTACACTTAAGAGCTGCTACTTTTTTATAATCATCTTTCTATTTAGGAGCTCTATCTTGTATATTCGCAACATTTAAAATCACTGGGCAATTCGAAGAAGGTCCAAAGGCAGAGAAATAGAATGGAAGTATGTAGCATATGTAAGCAAGTTTTGAAGGACAGTGATGCAAATGCTCACGCAGAATCGCATGCTATGGAAAGTAATTTTCCAGTTTTACAAGAGGTTAACAGTCTTATTTCGTCTGGAGGAAAAAAATAACATTTAGAGTAAACATTATTTCGATACTAAACAATCCCGATAATACGTGGAAAGAAATCAAGGTGCTAAGTATGTTTCACCCAAAAAAAAGTTTTATTATTAACAGTAACTGCGGCCTGCCTTTTGTGGTATGTATGAAAAGTTTATGAGAATTCAATTCCAAGCAAAGTTTTGTAAAATTTCATGTAAATATTGTAAAGCAAAAAAAAAAGAAAAAAAATATAGCAAGCAAGATGTCGTTTTTATTTAAAGGGTTTCTTTTATTTTAATTTGCCGGGACTGGGCAATTTGTTGTGCTCTTTAGGTGCGTTCATTAATTTCATAAAGCCTAAAATAGTTTTCCTCTCTTTATATGCCGTACAAAACGGATCCTTTAAAAATGATGAAAATCAAAAATTATTAATTTTCTGATAGATATCGCAATATTTTATTGGATTTCTTAAATAAATGAGATGTCCACATACGTGAAATAAATACGATTTTAAAAACATATTTTAACCAAACTTTAAACAGACAATCTTTTTTACTTACAAAACTGATAAAGAAAAACTATATACAATTTTCGGGCTTCATTGACATTTGTTTTGTTCGCTTTTCCTCCTCCCACTCCACAGGATGGGCCTTCTTCCGATGTGCATGCATGTTTGCACCTGAATTAAATGTTTTTGGGCAAAAGGTACACGTATACAAAACTTCACCAGTATGTACAGTCATATGTTCCTAAAATAAAATAACAATACACATCTGGGTTACCTTAAATGTTTAAAAAACAAACTTTTAAAGTGATTGCTCTTTTAAAAGCCTTATCACATAGCGTGCATTTAAATTTCCTTTCACTTAAATGCACAAATCTTTTATGCTTAAGAATAGCGTTTCTAGAAGGTCCTTGCTTTCCGCATACGTCGCATTTATGAATCATTCCAGCGTCCTGATGTAACCTCATGTGTGCTCTCATTGTATGTTCATTTTTCATCCACGCACTGCAGATTTGACACTGAACTCGTGGCAGATTTTGTCCTAAATGTTCCAATTGATGCTTTTCAAAAAAGACACGACTTTTGAATACTTTCGCGCATATCTCACACATGTGCGCATATGTCTTTTCATGGACAACTCTTTTATGGGCTCGAAGGAGGGCATCAGAGGCATAACTAGAAATTAGACATTTCAATTTGAATTTTTTTTATTATTTAGTAGAGGGTTAATAAAAACAGTTTGCAATCTACTCATACTTACGGTTTATCACATTCATCGCAAATGTATTTCTTTTCCTCAGGCGATAAATGGCTTAGTTTGTGCTGTTCCAGTTTAAATTTTTTCACGAAGCTCTTTGGACAGTGTTCGCATTTGAATAGTTTCATATCCGGCGGAGCGTGAGCTAATAAGTGATTGCTAAGGCAGCGCTTATCAGCATATATCTTATTACAAACTTTACACCTACAATTATTTTTCGTGAAACATAAATTAGAAAGAAATTTTGGGATATATACTTAAACATATCGGGATTTGTGTGCCATAGAACATGCTCGGCTATCAGTGGACGTCTATGAAACTTTTTGCCGCAGCAAAGTATAAACCCACGTATATAATGCATACTCTGGTAGTGCTCAAACAGCGGCTCAAACCTTTCACAGTTTTCATGGCATATTTCACAGCTCATTTTGTAGTATGATTCGATGAGCTTCTCTTCCTTTTCTTTTTCCGCCTCCATTATATCCTTTTTAACAGGTTTTCGCCGTTCTCGTTTGATCTTCGTTTCAGGTACATATTCATCACCGTCGCTATGAAAGTCTGAGAAACAGTAGGAATAATTCATGGTACATTAATTTATATGTAATAACATAACTTGAAATTACTTACCATCCATACAAGTGTTTTCATTGTCATTAAATTCTCTTTCTTTTGACGATGATCGACTCCTTTCAATACAATTTGATTTTCGCGCATTTCTGCTCCTTCGGTTTATTATTTTGGGTTTACCTTCTTCTTCCACAATCTCAGAATTGTCATCGTCCTCTGTTTCTTCATCATCTTCATCTTTAAGCATTAGTTCTGTGATTTTAGATTTTGGAGATTCCGCTTCTTCCGGCACAGTTTCTCGCTCAGAATTAATATCTGCTGGAAAGAAGAAATTATCCATAATATTCGAATCTTTATCGCAGCCAGAAATTAAAGGTTTTAGTTGTAGACGCAGTGCGGGAAAATAACCCGAGAGTTTTCGTTGAAGGTCCACTACCTGTGGTCGTGTTTTGGTAGTAAACGACCACCGAAAATTACCATACTAGTGCAAAATAAGAGATTCATATTTGAAAGTACGTAAATATTAGACGTAGAAAAGTATGCAGCTAATTTTGAAGATCCTATGAAATCGTAAATTAATCTCATTACAATATTTCGCTTGCGGGCTTAAAACTGATTAAACTATGGCCTATTAAAAAGCCTAATCGGAATCTACGCAAAATATACCTACCAAATGTTGAATTGATTTGCACCTCCAGCTCGGCTTCCTCGTGAGACTCAACTTTAAAATCCGCGAATCCAATCGAAGGCTCAATTTGGGCGTCAACATTGCGAATTATAACATCCCTCAAGCCCTGCTGTTTTTCCTCCAAAAAATTCAAGTGGCTTTCGTAAATGACGGTGATTCGATCCTGAGCCCTCTGCACCTTTTCATACAACTCGTGAAAGTCCTCAATTTTGTTCCAGCACGATGTGCACACTTTGTTGGATATCTGGTCATCGCTCTTAATCTGCAAGAAGCAAGGCATTATTACTCCGATTTTCAAATATAAAAGTAGACTTTAGTGAGTACATCAAACCAGAAGTGCTGGGATATGACTTCGTTAATCCTAAGCTGTTCCCCGATTGCGCTGTGCACCTCTAGGAATGTATCGCCCTCCTCCAAACATAAACGGCAGATAACTTGATTTGTCATTACTTGTTACGATCGAATTTTTACCCGTATAAATTCCCTAATACCGCAAATGGCATATTTTCTTCTAAATTTTTTTGTAAATGTCGCGGAAAGCCGTCAAAACAGTTGTTGACAACTTTTCGTTCCAATCATCCACGACCCACAAACAAAATATTGTACAATATCAGTAAAAATTTTGCCCGTGTGGGTTTACAATTCTTTTCCACTACTTACGATAACCGAATAACGTTCAATTTTAATTTTAAGATTTAAACAATGTTCGCACCTTGCTGACTGTGAGCTTTCACTGTCTGCTTGTTATTAAAATACTTTTTAAAATGTTTGACTAATGTTTATACAGCTGCTCTAGACCACACCAGAGTGAGCAGTGAGGCCACTGTAAAAATGCTATCTACGCACTATCGGATTAAATGCAATCATTATATAGATATCAAAGTGCAGTTTATACAAAGAAAATGTTGGAAACAAAAACAAGATAAGTCTGAAAAGATCTGCCCTGGTCTGGACTGATCCAATGTAATACGCCTAGCCTGTGCGTTATGAAGCCACAGCAATATTTATCTACAGTACTGATTAAGGCTAGTCTAGAGTTAAATTACCATTTGAAAGAAAAGGTATTCATTATCTTTCATAAGTTGCTTCATATTTAAATACGACATCTCGTTATGATTTAGATTTTGTGTAATGACCAATCGATTAAGGGCTTGCCCTTCCTATTTTTCAAACTGACCACCATTCGCCACTTATAAAATCTATTTACAAATTATATAATATTTGCTAAATTATGGTAGAAGAATATTTCTATGAAATGATTCTGTTCATTGTGTTCAAAGCAATACAGCTAAATTTTTATGGGAAAGGATATAATAAGTTTTTAATATTTCTTTACCAAAATTAAAACTTTGGATGCAATTCTTTCTCCACTTTCGTTTAATAAGCTTTGTGATTTCCTCTTATTATTCTAATTCTAATTTTTTTCCCATACATAAGTGTGTTTTGTTATTTAAATTTTTGTAACATTATTATTTTAATTTAATTAGAATAGCATTTCCAAGCATAGCATGAATTGTATGTATTTGTTTCGTAAACTTAAGTGATTGTATTTCTGAAATTCTTTGAATTTATTTTTAATATAAATTTATAAGGGTACAAATTACTTATAAAATTAGTACTGGTTGGGTTTCGTGTAATCATTCTGAATAAACTTGAACGACTGCACTTCCGCCTAGTAAACGCGCCAATTGTAACATAATTGTTGAATCATTTTCAATCAACATAATCAAATCAAATCAACTGCACTAGATTATCACATTGCGCACTTTTGAATTTAATCGGCAAGTAATTAGATTCTCTATGCAGTAGTCGCCAAACAGTCAGATGATAATGCAATTGCGCTGCATGTATTTTTTTTGTTTTACTATACATTTCTTAAAGATACGCATTCTTATTTTTTGACTTGTTCATTCCTTCTTATCTTTTTGTGTAGATAAATAATATTTTTTACCGTTTCGCATTTTTATGCACACATAAATATAAATACTATCCTCCTGCCGAAAAAAATAAATATGCATATTAGAATCGACGATTTTTAATTAGGGTATATTAATCAGGGAATTGCCGCCCATGATGGGGTTGTACAGTAATTAACACGGCTCGTAAAAAATGCAATCGCATTTATGGTATCTAGCTCGTTGGTAGGTCAGATAAAAAAGCTTATTTACACGTAACTTAATTACTATTCCCACTACCCAACTACAGCAGAAAGGAAGGCAGTTGAAAGGGTTAAAGATGTTGCAGCCTATGTTTTATCTATGTATGCATGCATGTTTGATCGTACAAAATAGGCAATAGAGTTTATTCTGACTGAATTTGGAAATCATTCTCAATCCACTTAAGTTACAAGCAAGGCAAAGAATTTACAAGTAATTAAGGGGATCGTCTGAGTTAGAATTAATTAAAATTAATTTTTAGTAGTTTATTATAAGAAAATGGAAAAAGCTATTGTTATGGTAATTTGTACACTTTCTTCTAATACTTCTAAGATTGCAATGAACTTTATTGAGTTTCAAAATTGAACTTATCTCTCTATATTAAAATGAATTATGGTTTTGTGTGTAATCGATGTTTTAAAATTTGGCTGTTTGAAATGACTTTACAAGATCTCAATACCAAGGTTTATGTGTGTGTTAGTATTTGTATAATGGCCCTTCAAAACAAATTGTAACAAATATTCCAAATTTGTTTCTCTTTTCACATTAAATTGATATGATTTGTATGTGAAATCGGTTTGACGTGATAAAATGCTTTGTTTCTATTGGTTGCGTACCATTTTCACTGAAATAGCCAGTAAAATGATGCACTTTGTTATTGAGCTCTTTAACTTCATACAAATCGCCTTATTTCATAAAAATATTTATTGGATCAAATTTATCTATTACGTTCAGAGTTAGTTGCGAATTTAAAATTTCAATTATTGTTGAAGCATTCACTTATTTAGAGGCATACGTACATTCAGTTTAGGATTTTTGTATTTTGAAAATTTATCAGTTTTTGAAACGGCAAAACTTTTGAAGCAATATAGTTTTACAGTGTGGGATAATGTAAAGGCACATAAGAAATTCGTCGAAGCTTTGGAAAAAACTTTGAAAGCTCTTCGAGAAAATCCTGAGCTATTTGGTGGTGCTTTAATTTTGTTAGCAAGTAACTTCAGACGAACATTGCCGGTTATTCCTCAGTCTGCTCCTATTGATGAAATTAATGCCCGTTTAAAATCATAATTTTTATGCAGATCAGCTAAACCATTGAAACTTTCTACAAATGTTCGCGTTCAACTGCAAAATGATGTTGCTGCATGTGAATTTTCCAAACAATTGTTGAATACTGCAAATGGTGTAAAAACAGTAGACGAAACTGGATTGATAACGTGGTCAGAAAATTTTTCAAGCAAAACACAGTAATACAAAAATCATGTTTGGTTGAACGAAAAAGCGATTTTGGCAGCGAAGAACAAATATGGTAATGGAATTTGGCTATACAGTCCAAAATACCTGGTGATTTTGTTTGATATGAGTCCGTAGATACCGTTACCAATAAAATTGATGTAGTGAATTATTCCAGAGAATTTTTGAATTCATTGCATTTACCTGGATTGCCACCGTCACTATTATTACGCTTCGTAATATTAATCAATCACGACTCTATAATGGTACGTAGTTTTACTGTAAAAAGTTAATCAGCAATGTTATTGAAGCAACATTTTTAACTGGGAAATACAAAAGTGGACGTTTTTATTCCACGAATGCCAATGCTTCCATCTAATTTGCCTTTTAATTTCAAGCGTCTTCAATTTCCAGTTCGTGTTGCATTTACGATCACTATAAATAAAGCGTAAGATCAATTTTTGTTAATTTGTGGCATAAATTTGAAACATCCAGTTTTTTTCGCATGGACAACTTTATGTTGCCTGTTGGCGTGTAGGTAAACCATCGGCTTTATTTATTTAATGTTAACAAAATAGAAAAACTAAAAGTGCTGTTTACTATAAAACATTACAATAAACAGGAATATAATTTTTAAAATGAATTGTTTTATTTTATTTGTTAATTCGCAGGGAAACAGGTAGGTTTTAACTAGTTTTATATATTCGCTGTTTAAGTTAGAGATGCGATTCTTGATAGGGCGACTAGTGCAGACTCACAACTTTCTTCGAAGCTAAAACATAAATGTAAAGAAAATTTTTAATTATTCCACATATTTGCCATCAATAAACTAACAATATATAATTGTTAGTCCCATTCATATAGTTAGCTAGTCATGCGTTCAGATGCGGATAGGAATTGCATCAAATCAGTCAGTCATGTAGACAAATTTTACTTAAGTCACCAAAATCAAAGAGTTCTTATTTAATCTACACAACAAAACTTTATGCAATCTGAATGAAATTTTGCGCATTGTTTGAAAACAAAAAAATTATTTTAACTAAAACTTCCTTTAATTATTGGCGCAACGAAAACAACAAAATCTATCTATCGAATGAATAGAACCAATAGAATCCAATTATTGTCTACGCCTTTTCTCTTGCTCTTGGGACTATGCATGAGTCCTGTACAGAATTACTTTCTAAAAATTTGAGGATATACTCTTAAAAGGTATTAGAATCGATTTAGCAAAAATAAATGATCTAAACGACCCCCTTAATTCTATAACTAATCCCCGAAATCAATGCCATTTTCTATCAATTATGAAATCCATTTGAAAGGAATGAGTCTCAGTTTTCCTGATGGATATTTGAAATAAATATGATAGCTCGGAAATTAATTAATATTTAAAATAAATAACTGAAACTTACAAATAAATTGCAGAAAGCGATCACTTACTCATCAAAACATAATAAAATAATATTTCTTCGCTAGAGAAGCAGCTAATCAAGGTTTTAAATTCAAGCCCAGAGACTCCTCCAGACGTTTAAGTTAATGTTTATTGCAATTTTTCAGTTCTTTTGGACTGCAAATTATTGTTGTAACATGACTTTAGCTTTTTAAAAAATAATTTCACAAGTTAATTCGTTTTCTACAATGTTTTTTTCAACTTCGGTGTGACTGCATGAGTAACCTACGGGTTTCGGATTAAAACTTTAAACACTTTAATTAAGCATTAACCGTTTAACAACAAAAATGTATCAAATCAAATCAATATTTTTTCTGTCTCCTTACCAAAAAGCAATTTAGAGTTGTCGACATCGCCGCTGGCCAATTTTACCCCCTCAAGTTAAAGTTCTCAATCTTTCCGAGAAAAAATCATACCCTGCATTGAGTGCATCTTTCTTGATATTTTGATAAAATATTAACTCTGTTTTTAATCAGCATATTCCAACATAGTTCAGGAAAACACGAAATGCTTAAAAATTTTTTTAAGTGCATCAAAAAAATTAATTTTTCTAAAAATCCAATTTCGTATTGAAAAAAGATAAAACCTTTTTTCCAGCGATGTTTTTAAAGGATCGACTATTTGTGCACAAAATCAATAAATAGAAGAATAAATCATAACAATTATTTTATTTGCTAGTTTTAGGGAGCAATCTACGCGTAGAACAAAATCTTAGTTGTAATTATGGTAGAAAAGCAAATAAAAAATTCTTTTAATTCATTTAAATTTATCCGCGAGAATCGCATACCGTTTTATGAATTGTGATTGAAAATTAAGAGCTAACGTACAAACCCAGCACTAAATTGTGGATTAAAAAAATATTTCCCGCTTCAATTGTGAATGTAATTTGTGGTTAATGAACGCAATAGAACGATTTTGTAGTTACTGCACGTAAAAACTCACCAAGGAATTGAGCTCAGCGTACAGGTCCCACTCGAAATTCGAAGACGATTCTTGGACCAACCTTCGATGTACCAAGGGTCATTCAGGTAATAAAACTGGGAAATTAGAATTCCTAAGGCAAATACCTGTCGCAATTGCTTTTGTATGCCAAAGGTTACTAAATTGGGCAAGTTTGGACGGTGATCTGTGATAATATAAAGTTCTTGTCCGTGAAGACCGAAATGTGTCACGGGTTGAGTGCGGCCCAAACTTCTGCCAATGTTCACCCGGCAAGTAATGCTTTACCAAATACCAAAGTGCCTCTAACATAAAACTATTAAAATATTCGCTTATTTTATGTTTTTACATATTTATATTATGGTTTTTAGTCAATTATAAGTGATCATCTGATTTTACTTAAGGAATTGCCACATTTAACAATAATAGTCAATTTTTAGAGTCCACGTCATCTATCGGCAATGCAAGCAATCTAACGTGGTATGTCAGATTTTCGAAATATATTTGAATAAATCTTTTATGAAAACAATAATTATCACAGAATTGTCATTTTTAGAATGATTTTATGAATATTGTGCGAAATGCTTACAATAAATAACGCATTTTTAGCGTCACCTAGTAAATAGTGATCGCAACATGTGAAAGTTGCCAACCTTGGCAAGGATGCCACTGCGCACTTTTATTTTCCATTTGCTGATTCCCAATATTCACCACCCAAGCCGAGATCCACCATTTTGCCGTCAGACCGAATTGCTGTGTTTTGGGCATTTCAGTGGTGTTTTAATCCTCTGTAGCAATAATTTTTCTAAAAACTAAAGGAACCCGAACACAAATAGCGAGTTTTTTTTGTGTGCTTGAAAGAACGGGAAAGTGTAAAAAGAATTTTCCGTATAAACATGAATGAGGCACAAAAGGAGACTTTCCAGACGGAACTGAAAAATAAGCGCATCTGCCGATTTTGCATGACACAAAATGAGCCGCTAACGAATATTTATTCCCGTGAGAACAGACTAAAAAGTTCTGCTCCACTTCCTCTGCAAGTGATGGCCTGTGTGTCGATCGAGGTAAGAATTTTTGAGCATTTTATTTGCGGTAATCGCACGCCTCAAATTAATATAAAGTCACTCCAATTAAAAATGGTTCGCTTCTGAATATTGACTCCCGCCAAAATGTCTGGTTCGAAGTTAAGATATTTTACCGAGGATTTCTGAAATGCTCATTTGAATGCATTTTAACGCAAGTTCGATTTGAACTCGAATTTTTCCAACAATTCCATACAACTGTGTTCGTTTATGTTTTTTTTTCCAGCAAACTAAAGGTTCCCACCTTCCCTGTTACCTGCATCGCTTAGTGAGCGGCGAATAGCAAAAGGAAAAGAAAACCTTCCGGTATCACATCCGCTATTCGCTTGGTATTCTCAAAATTAATCAATGAGCAAAATATCCCATTTATTAACATTTAGCAGAGTTTCTTGTCGTTCAAGTTGCCAACTTTATCCTTTATTTAAAAGCATTCTAATTTAATGAAATAGGAACTTGCCTAGGTTGTACTTAACATGCAGACCTATACTCTTTATTTAATCGCTACCTATTATCTGAATAAGCAACACAACAAGCATATTATCTAATTAATAATAACAACATTTTGTTTATTAGCTTTTGGACTTTATGTAATAGACTCCCCAAGATTATTAAGTGCTCCGATTTATTTCTAATAGCCCCTTTCGAAATAAGAATTTGTTATCTTTGGTAGCTGGGCACGAAATCTAGCTCTGGTAGTTGGGTATGAAATCCAGAGAGTCAAAAGCTAGAAACGACAACGCAGAATGCATTCAATGTAACTCTAAAACAAATATGCGTACTTTTATTACATTTTCTATGCATACCAGCACCCATTTGCGTTTAATTAATTAAAAGGAAAAAGGCAGTCAAAAAATATGGTCAAGATTTATCGAAATGAATCAAAGCAATTCTAATCGAAAAATCAATGCTTTTGCTCGTCGAAAGTTTTCAATAATGGGCAACTTAAGTCGGTTTTTCAATTGGCAAGTTACGCAAATTGTTTTGGTTATCAAAATTAAAAAACCATAGTTGAAATAAGAACAATTATAAAATTATATTCATTTCTGTATTTTCTGGATTTTGTCGTTTCCGAATTTCACCGTTTATTTATTTATTTTTTGATTTGTATTAAACGCTATTATCGTCCTACTATTAATTTTAAATAGTAATAGAAAGCTAACGTTACGAATACATTTTGAAAAACCTCAATGAAAAAATAAACTTTTATTTCAAATTAAATCCATTGACTTTATCACACTTTCTTTTTGTAATCCGTAATAATTTTTTCTACGAACAAAAACATTAAAACAGGGCTTAATTTAGCTTAATAAAAATGGATATGAATCTGTGATTTATTCCGCAAATTTCCGAACATTGACCGAAGAATAGATCTGGACGGTTAATTGTAAATCTTGTCTGGTTTAACCGCCCGGACGTCTCTCCATCTACTTTTACTCCTAAGGATGGCACTGTTCATGAGTGGATTACATCAGGATTCGGATTTGTATGTTTATGGGAACATTTATTATTAATATAAAACTTTACGTTAATGTGGTCTGTAAGCAGAGGGCAGAGATATGTGAAAGACATTCTGAAGTACCTTTTTTTAAATTATCAGTGGCAAAATTTATAGTTAAAAATAAAGTAGAATGTGGGAAAAAAATTCAAAAACTATGGGTTAGTTATGAATATTAAATATTATTATAATTTTAATCTACAGGTTTTTACGAATGATGGAATGCCGAATACAATTTGCGATTTGTGCAGAATGTTAATGGAGCATTGCTATCGTTTTAAGCAAATGTGCAAGAAGGCAGACACGGCGCTCCGGCAATATCCTCTCACAGGCATTTGGCCAAACGCACTCGATATGCCAAAAATACCTGACGAACTTGCAACTATTCAGTATCCCCAACTTAAGCAAAAGCCAAAAATCGAACCTGTTACTTTAGAGAAACCATCGACTGTTGAACCAGTTACTTCGCCCACAATCAGCACGCAAACGGCGACTGCTAAGAAAGTACCAGCCACACCTGGGCGACCAAAATTACTGAATAAAAATTCGGTTAGAATTTTAAATAAAAACGCACAAACGACCTTGGAGCCTATTTTGAGTCAACCGATCATAAAGAGGGATGATGCTGGTAACGTTGAAATTGTAACCGAAATAATCGAGCAGATTAAATATGAGGAACCGGATCCGGTCAAGAATGCCACTCAAGTGGAAACAAATGTTTTCCCTTGTCCGCACTGTGAAAGATCCTTCCCTTTGCGTCAGCTGCTCGACATTCACATCGTGAATCACACCAGGGAGAGGAGTTTTGCGTGCCAAGTTTGCGAGAAGCGATTCTTCAGCAAGTATGACCTGGGAAAGCATATGTTAATTCATACAGGTGAAAAACCTTTCGAGTGTGTCGTTTGCAAGAAGGCCTTCACAAGATCCACACTTCTGCATCGTCATGAGAAAATTCATACCGATCAACCGAAGTTCTTGTGCGTCTACTGCGAGAAACCGTTCTTATCGAAAGAAGAACTTGATAAGCACACTGAGCGTCATAAGAAGCATCGCCCATTCTCTTGTAAAATATGTGGCAAATGCTTCGCCTTTAAGCAAGGCTTAGAACGACACGAAGTCGTTCATGCCAAAAACCAACCTTACCCCTGTCAATACTGCGATTTAAGTTTCCCAACTCCTAGTAAATTGTCTCGACATTTAACAGCGCATGCTGGAGAACGTCCATTCCCATGTAGATTATGCCCCAAATCCTATTTGCTCAGTCATCATTTAACTAGGCATATGCGATCCCACACTGGTTCGGGATCGTACAGCTGCTACGATTGTGAGAAGACGTTCAAAAGTAGGGATGATTTGATTTATCATTCCGCAGTGCATGCCACACAAACTCTTGTGTGTCCCCTTTGCAAAGAACAATTCGAGAATTTGGATCTTGTGACAGAGCACATTAAATTGCATGCTGAAGGAGAACAATATGCTTGCGAATTTTGTGACTTGATATTTATGACTGCAGATAAGTTACAAGACCACGGCTTTGAAGCTCATGCTGATGATCTAGCTGTTTATGAGGAGCACACTAAAAATAATATAGCTGCTAATAAGAAAGAGCATTTCACAGACGATTCCCAGGATACGGGCAACGAAGAGGGCGAAGTCATTGAAGAATTCATAATCGAAGAGTATCACGGTGATCATGATGCAAACAATGCAATGGAAATTCCCCAAAATGTGTTCGTCAAGGAACAAACTGAAGTTGTTTTAGGTGAGTTTATGATTAATTTTAGTTTTACAAAAATTAATAATTTTGTTGTTTCATAGGAAAGGACATTGTGGTTAGTACCAGTAAAGGTAATCAGTTGAAAACGATTTCTTTCCAAAGAACCAGTAACAATGAACAGCGCTTGTCGAAGGACTCGACCCATACACAAGAAACCGTAGACTACGATGGAGATTTCGAAGAAATGGAAATCGAAACCCTGGAAAAGGACGAAGACGCTGATTTCAACAATGAAACCCGTGAAGAAGTAGTAGAGGAACCTCCACAAAAAATTACAAAAATAGCTGCAAAGACATTAGCAGCCCAGGATGTTAAGCCAAAACCTACCAAGGAAGTACCAAAGCCAACGGTTTTTACAAGAAGGTCCTTGGCAGAAAAGCTGGCGGAAACATCAAAAACAAAGCAGTCAACCATTACATCGGTTTTAAAACAGCTACCAAAATCTGTTACTTGCATTAAAAAAGAAAAGACCCCAAGTGATAAAAGTGCGACTGAAAAGCCAGCACCTGAAAAATCACCAGAAGTCAAAGAAATAAAAATATTAAACGAGCGAATTATTAAGAAGGCAGGTGCCCCACAAATTTTAAATAAAAACGCACCCTCAGACAGCGGTAAGCAACGTGAAAAAGTACGACAACTGCAGAAAAGGACTGAACCCGACGATAAGTCGAATAGCAGTGTGCTTCCAGCAAAGCAAATTAAAACTGAATCGACTAGCACCCCAACAAGTACTAAAAAGCTCGTAGAAATGGTTATCGGGGATCGCAAAGTGAAGGTGCAGAAAATTATGATGACCAAAGCTGAAGTAGCAGCGATGGCTAAAGAAGGTAAGATTGAAATGAAAGGAGGAACTATGATCCTTAAGCAAGAGGGTAAATCACTATCCGGAAGAGTTATTAGCAAATCAGCACCGAGTTCAGAATCTAGCAAGTAAGCATAATTGCACTTGAGAAGCTTACTCTAGCTCTTTAGAGTTATTTTAATGCTAACAAGTTTTTTTTTATTCTACCACGAATATTATTTTAAGTTATCTACTCCTGTGTAAATACTTTTAATGCATTAATAAAATATTCAAATTTATGAAGTTATTCTTAATTTTAAAGGTTACATAAAATGTAATGTTTAATTACGAAAAATTATTTTAGTAAAGATGCAAATTTAACTAAGCGTCCATAAAAACAATTAAACAATGGGTTTGGTTGTTTTAAATATTTATATATATATAATTATGATATATTTCTTATTTATTAAGTCTGCTGCTGAGTCATAACTGCATATTCTTTTGGATGTTTCGCTTTTCTATGAGCGAAATAGTTAGAACTAGAAAAGAAAGTCTTTGGACAAAATTGGCACTGATACAATATTTCTCCTGTATGCCTTGCTACATGCTCAGTTAATTCTGGCTTTCTTCTAAACTGTTTTTGACAAATATTACACTCAAAATTGCTAATTTTTTGATGGACGTATCTCGTATGCTGCAACAACGAACTTTTAGATGAGAATTTTCGGCTGCATATCTCACAAACGTGATCTCGGATATCCTTATGCCGATGACGATGAGTTCTTAGTGTCTGCTGATTTTTGTACCATTGTCCACATTCTTTACACTGAATTCGGGGTTCCGGTTCCTTTACGTGCGTTTTTGCATGCGACGCGAGATTTACTTTGCTTGCAAACGATCGAGCACATACTTCACAGAAGTATGGCTTTGTTGAATTGTGCGTTGTTTTATGTTTAAGCAGCACAAATTTTAACGCAAACCTAAAATATCACTTTAATTTTTGAAAATAATATACAAAAATTACAAAATGCTCTTACGCTTTTCCACATTCATCACAAATAAATTTCTTTTCATCAGCCGAAAGATGTGTGGCTCGATGATTGTTAAGCTGCGATTTCAAAACAAACCTAGAAGAAAGAACACTAATGATTAGATTAGATAAGGAGATTATTGATATTTATACCTTTGGTCGCAAATACTGCACGGGTAGGGACGATTCTCAACAGGTAAATGCTGCTTCATATGAATGCGCAGAAGTACTTTACTTTTGCTTCTTTGACCACATTTTGGGCATCTGGGAATAAAAAAAATTTAATTTGCGATAGCCATTCAAACTGTGATCGTACTTGAAAGCATCTGGGTTCATATGCAGAGTAATGTGATCAACAATCCTATCTTTTCGAAAAATCTTTTTTTCGCAACATTTTAGAAATCCTCTGGTACCGTGTTGCCTTTCATAATGTAGCTGAAGCTCCTTAAAAGTGTCGTATTTCTGATTATTTGTACACAATTCGCATTTTATGTCCATAAACGATCTTATTGTAGCATCGCTTATTTTTTTCGGAATTCTCGTTTTAAGGTGATCAGGCAGCTCTATACCTTCAGAAAGATTTTGGCTCTTTGACTCTTCATCGATAATTAAATCTTGTCTAATCGGACAGCAGCTTTTGCAACTTAAATTCTTATTTTCCTTGCAATCATTTCTACTTGAATTATTTGGCACATTATCATTACCCAAAATTAAGTCAGATTCTCCCGCAACTTCTAGAGGTTCAGGACCATAGTTTAATTTGTCCCCGCATTCAGATCCATTCGATAAAATCTCTTCTTTGATTTCTACATCTCTCAAATAACCAATAGCTTGACTTGAATTATTGCTGTTTGCTAATAGTCCTTTGTGATTTTGTATGATCTCCTGGAAAAACTTGTAGATCTCATCAATTTTAGTAACACAATTTTCACAGGCTTTCTTCCAAGCGCAACTCTCAAGGGTTATCTAGAAAAAAAAATCGTTTAGTTGTAAATATTTAAGGGTTCTAATACAGTTCAGGTTCTAGTTCAATAGACCACATTTATAGCATTTTATTAGCGATATTCGAGGTCGAGGTAGTTCAATGGCTCATATTCTAAAAAGTTGAGCAAAAACTCAGAGTCGATTTTTGTATAGAAAACAGAATTTCAAATGAGACTGAGGCTGAGGTTTTGGTGATTTTTTATTATTATTATTTTAATGCTCCGGAAAATTAAAGCTACTATTTATTCACAAAAAATTAATTTTATATATTTGGTGAGGGAGCCAAATGCGAAAATGAGTCTTAATTCGGAATTTCCCTGGTTTTTTGTATAAATCTCCTTAGCAACCTGCACCAATTCTTCATTAAAAGAATTTTATTTCAAATAATTATTCCGGAAATAACTTTTTACACTTTTAATACCGGAAGGAAAGGCCAAAAGAACCGAAACCACTAAAAGATTAATTGATTTCTAGGTGTTTTGGACCCTGTTGCCTTCAAATCTAACCGAGGACGGCAGGTAGACAAAAAGGTTTGAAATTGTGCAACCAAAATACCTTCAATGACTAAATCAGGAGCCCGGTTTGCAAAAAATATTTCCTAGAGTAGATTACCAGAACTCTCAAATCCAGGTCCGAATATCTAATCTAATTCACTGTTAGCTCTAATCCTTTTAATTTCACAGGTAAATGATAATCCAAGATCGAAGAATTTTGCCAAGCTTTTTTACATTGAAATTGTTAACCAAATTAACAGAAATTACCTGTTGACTAAAAAGAAAATCGCACTTTTTCCTGAATGAATGGTTCTTATCGCTGATATCCAAGAGAACTCCTTTATAACAATTGGAAAGGCAGAGGCCACAGAGGTCTAAATCACTCATAGTGCCCTAGTTAAATGTATTTTTTGTGATGTAAACAATCAAATGTCACTTTGCCACTTGGATTTTTTCGCGTTTCTCTTCGCAAGGAGAAATTGCATGGTTTCGTTCGAAAATGCCCCAGTAGCCCAAATTGTTGCAAGAATATAATTAGTTTTTTTTGCTAAAATTACAAAATTTTGCATACCAATGGTTATATACTTAGTTGCTTTTTTATCAAAAATAAATACATTTTAATCTGAATCAAAATTACCCCACTCCGTTATTATGTTTTTTGAATACATTTGTCAAGATAATGCAGTTCAGCAGTAAACTGTTTGGTTCCACTACTAAAGTTCCACACTTTTATTTTTTGTGTATAGTTCTCTGTGGCTGTTTATGTTTGTTTTCTGTGCGATTCGGAACGCAAATGAATTTTGTTAAAAATGACTTGCGGTGTGTGCTTAGAAGACGATGTTGATGTTATGAACATATTTGGTGAAGAGGGAAAAAGTCTGGATATATCGGCGATTATCAAGCAGCACTTCTGGTTTGAGGTAAATCAATGTCCTTCCATCTCGTCTGTGAGAGGACCTATGATACTATGGCAGGCTGACTGACAATGGTTTTAATTTTCAGCCAATCGAGGACGATGCAACTTTGAGTCGAATATGTTGCCCTTGCTGGGAGCAGATCTCGAATTTCCATTTATTTTACACAAAAGTGAAGAAGGCTCACAAGTTGTTGAGCGAGCGATTCTACGGAGGCTCACAGGAGTGCAGTGGTTTTTATCAGCCTGGCGCCAGCCCAATTGGCAGTCAGCCGGAGTGCAGCTATGGCTACGAAAATCCAACGGAGAACGCGGAGGGTAGATTCGCTTTATGTTGTATTTACTTTTTCTATCCAGTTTTAAGGGCTAGATAGCGCGATAGGGTTAACCAAGCTTGTGGGGTACGAATAGATTGCGATTAAAAAGCGGACGAGATCGCGAGCAAGGATACAATCGAATTCTGTACTCGGGCTTTGTGAGGGAAATGTGAATCTTTACATAGGGACAATGCATCGGACCTAAGACAGTTTCAGTCCTCTAAGCAAAATATAATAAGTCTTATCACTTTACAAAATAAACTGACGTAGGTAGGGGTTATCTCCCCCTGTAAAAGTAGTTGATGAAAATGGTTGGTGATAATTTTTCGTTTCTCACTGAAAGAAGGAAACATCGCAAATCAGACAATTCCCCAATGCCAATCCTTGGGTTGTCAGACACATGTCGGATCTACTATATATAATATGATGCCAGATTAGAAGAATAGTAGTATTTTTCGAGGGCTTAAGTAGGGCTGAGTTCAAAAACTATTCAAGATCATGCTTTGTAAAGATTATAAACTTTCGCAAGTTCTTTGCGCGATTTACCTCGTAAAGGTTGTATAAATTTAACGTATTGACCCCCTGTGTATCACCGATCGTTCATACTTCGATGTCTCATTGGATCGCCGATGAAGCAAAGCATCGAATAAAATGAAAATAGAGAGATATGCAAATTTCCGCATCGGACACAATCAATGTACTTAAGGAATACTTCAAAAGAAAATGTATGTGAATTATAGTTCACTTCGGTTTCTTCAAAATTTACGCAATATTAGTGTCCAATAATAAAAATTTACCTCACTTAATCTCCGACAAGTTATATATTAAACTTGAACAAATTATTTAATCCTTTGGAAATTTTCTTACAAGTGTAAGATTCAAGAATGTTTAAAGATATGCTAATCGATTTTACTGTTTACTGATACCGAAAAGAGCTCGTTAGTTTATGCAAATTGACCGGAAAGTGTTCTCGGATTTGGCCGATACTATGATGCAAAGAAATACACAAAATTGAAATCTAAAAAATAACAAACATATTGAGTATTTGATTTTGTGCCGTAGGAAACAGAAAATAAATAATATAGTTTTAAATAAATAATAAAAACCGTTACATTTTCATTATAGATAGTGCCAGTGGTGATACATTCCCAGAGAAGAAAACAATTAACCGGAGTTGTACTACTGGGAAATTATACGATGAAAGTTACTATAATGGTAAAGAAAGGATTTATTATGTTTTAATCCAATTAACTTAATAGTCATTAGAAGTAAATAATTTGATTCTAGAAAGTACGAAAGATAGTCCGAATACCAATGAAATAGTACAAGAAGACGGGTATTTATTAGAAAAGGGCGAATTTGGTAAGTGCACTTACAGAACTTTTGCGAAATTAAGGTATATGCATTGCAAATTTAGATCCTTTAGAAGATTTTGAGGACCTTGATGATATGGATAGTTCAATGGATTTTGAAGAGAGATGGCGAAGGAACAATGCTCCGAGAAGGATTACAAATTCTACTGAAAATAGACCTCCATTTAAGGGAAAAATTGCTAACCAAGAGAGTTTAAGTTTCAAGCGAGATCCAAGAAATAAAGATAGGAAATCTAACCGAAGAGATGCGGGCAAAGTTGAAAGCGAGGATGCACTTATCGCTAAGCATATTAATCTTGATTGTGAGCTCTGTCCAGAAAAATACACCAAGTTTTACGATTTGTGCAAACATTATCAGTCTGTCCACAGTATAAGTGGATATGTTCGATGTTGTGACAAAAAACTTCCTAGTCGCGCTTATGCTCTTGATCATATAAACCAGCACGTTAATCCAGAAAGTTATAGGTAAGAACACATTATATAAAAGAAAACAAGAAGTGCTCATTTCTGCCTCATTAAGATGTAAAGAGTGCAACAAAACGTTCTCGTCACAATATGCTATTAAAAATCATTTGGCCGTCAAACATGCCCCTGAGATTGACAAAATATTCCAATGCGAGTATTGCCCAGAGAAATTTACGAATCAACACGCTTTAAATCAGCACTGCACTCGGCACATTTCGGAAGAAGAGAGGCGTGTGTATTGTATGGATTGTCGTAAAACGTTAGTAATTTTTATTTTATGTTAAGGTGGCCGCCTCTTTAATCCATTTTCTATGATTTCCAGATTCCCAACGGCCTTGTCATTGCAAATGCATAAAAATGTTTACCACGGTAAGTTGCAAGGTCATATCTGCCACGTTTGTGGTAAAATTATTAGGGGTAAAGCGATATTTGCAAGACACGTTAACGAACATGCAGCTGAATTAGGTCAGGAAACAATTAATGATCCCGTGTGCCCAATTTGTGGTAAACTTTCAGCTTCCATTAAAACACTACGACATCACATTAGATACGTTCATTCGTCCCATCGTCCTCATAAATGTACTATTTGTGGAAAAGCATTTAAAATTCGACAGAAATTAAAGGTAATATTCACTATAAAACCTTAATTGACTTATCTAAATGAAACATGTTATTTTAGGAACACATTGGCTCTCATGCCACCGGAAATCATTTTCCCTGTCCTTATTGTCATAAGCGTTTTAGGAGTAAGCTTCATTTGTATTCCCATAAGTATCGTATGCACAAACAGGAGTATGACGAAGAAAAGCAGACTCGTTTCAATATGATGACTGAAACATTCAACAGCGTAGAAAACTATGAGAATACATCCATGAGTGAAAATGATACAAGGCAGTATGATGACGGCAGTATCCTTTTGAGTGAAGACAGTATCCAAGATGATGATGATGACTGCTATGTTGTGGCTTGATTGTATGGAGTATTTGCATTTTAATTGTACGAAAATAAAGTTTCCATTTGTCTAAATTGTTTTTAAATAACTCTATTAACCAATTGAATATTTTACAATGTTTTTTATTTTGGAGGATAGGACGTGTTTTTTTAAGAACTTGTTTAGTTTAAACTTAACGCGGATGAATCAATCAAAAAAAAAATATCCTCACTGCTTCATTAACGGCCAGCCCAGAAAAATTGTATATATAGTTTAGTTAACAGATAAACAAGCGCTTACTTTATTGAGAACGATCTATTAATAAGTGAATATTAAATCAATCTGAGACAGCTTGGGTGAAGTCGTGGGAAAACAAGGCTAGTACTCAAATAAAACTAAAATATTTTTATATAGATTCCTGTCCCAGCTTAACGACAGATAAAGTAATTAAAGACTATCGAAAGGAACTCGAATCCTTCGAATAATCAAACTGTACAGGACCCACGGCACTTACCCGATATGTTCCCTCAGTGCTCAGTTATTGAATAGTTAAATAAAGTAGATGATTTCGCTGTATTTTTAGAGCAAAGCTCTTTTACCACGCGAGTCACGCGACGAGAATTAATCGATAAAAAGTGTACAAATATTAAATCTATATCGTGCTGGGAGTCGATTACGATTTTAACGCCTTTAGCATTCCCGCGGTACCTATCAAATTTTTTTTTTTAATTTTTGAAATTTATTATTAGTTAAAAACTGTAAATGAGCGACTTAAGTAAAATTTAAATGTACAAGGACCCAAACATAGCTTCCGTCCGTTTCGACCAATCGGACATTTTAGCTGTTGTATAAAACTTTTTGATGGTGCTGTTGGCGGTGTTTATTCGCAAAATGAATAATCCATTCAAGCTATTTAATATTTTTTCACATCTTTGTGTTATCTATATCCTAAATAGATCTCTAACTGCTCAAATATATTATTTATCGTCCACTTCCCTCTATTTTACGGAACGTGACAGAACGAAAGCTAAGTGTTAAGCATTTAAAATAGCACTGCTTTGCGGCAAGCTACTCCACCATTTCCGTCTTTAGTGTACCCTAGCGATGTATTATAATTTAAGAATTAAAAGACTTTTTTGATTAAATATGTATTTTGCGGGAACCAAGATATTTCCCGTCTCGGGGACATCCCGAATAAACTTGGAATGATGCCTTGAAAAAGCCCGGCTTAACTCTCCCAGATTTATGCAGGTAAATGCGCATCACTAAGTTTATAAAATCTACTCAAAATTTCCAGAAGAGAAATTTCCTGCACAAAAGCGTTAGCACTTTTATGATTGTATCCGTTGTTAAAAATTCCACAAAACACTTTTGGAATTACCAAAAAAGATCTTTATAAGCCCCAAACGTGCAAGCCTCAAAAGGGACATCCCCATACGGGACCCAGGCATACATAGATTATGCCCGGAAATTTTTCCAATGGGGCATCGGGAACAATCCTATACCATCAAACAAGCTAATTTTGTTATATCTCCTCGAAACTACCCTTATTTTACGATTTGCTATTGCCATTAAGCAAAAGGTTTTAAAGAGACAAAAAAAACTGGGTAAAACTGAAGTTTTTTACGATAATGAACGACTAGCCAGTTATAAAAAGTCAATAGGCGATAAGTAACATGGTTTTAAATGGACAAGACGCCTTTTTGTAAGATTTTTTAATATTTTACGGCTACTAAAAAATAATACTTCAAAAACTAAATTCATAAATATTGCATTTTGGACTCGAACGTGTTTCAATTGCAGCAAATAGACATATGCAAAAAAAAAAAAAACATAGATCGCTCTTTCAAAATGCCCTGTGAATATACGTTTTGGGTAGAACCAAAACCTTCTATATTTACAAGCTGTGAAGTGGTCCGGCGCAAAGGTCTGAAGAGCTCAAATTATGTAAAATTTATGAGTTTAAATCAAACTCGACAGGACAAACGAGCCCGAGACAAGTGGTCTGACAAGGTATAAAATTACTGCACTTTCTTTCACCAGAAATTCATTAATATTTTTAGTTTATATGGGATAAAAGTCCCTATGGTCCTTTTAATTTTATAGAATTGTAATGTCCTTAGAATACAAAAAATCCGGTTTGATTTAGGAGAACATGAATTAATTATTAGTAGTCTAGTCAACGTTGCTGCATCTCTTAGTCTCCTATCTGCTTACAAAAACTATTTAGAGTAACAATGACATAAGTTGGTTTTTTATATTTTTAAATTTAAATACCTAGTTTCATTGTCCAAACTCAAATATTACTTGGAAAACCGGGAATTTTAGCTTCAAGGAAAATTGGTGGCACCTTGGTTCTATATGGTCTATATTTACATGAATTAAATTAAGTTTTGTTGTTTAACACCAAAAACGAGATTGTTTCTAGAACTTTTAATAATAAAATCAAGCTAAACGTTTATTCATAGGGTGCACAAAATAATAAATGTGAACTTTAAAAATATTACTTCTATATACAACAACAACACTTACTTTTTTTATTTATTTTGTATATAGTACAATAAAACTTTTATTTCTAGAATATGCATTGGCATATTCTTTATTTATTTTAACATTCTCGCATCTTACTGAGCAACTAAAGCTGAGAATCTCATTAATCTGATGCAGCAATTATTTGCCACAGCGTACAGCGCTTATTTGTTTTTATCTGAGCAATTTTTGCCAATTTAACTAATTTTATTAATAGATTTTAATTTTAATTATACTTTATGAGACCAATGAAAATCTACGAATCGACAAAATTATCCATTTTGAAGACTTAATGGGGCAAGAATTCCGTCGATATAATGCAAACATTATTAAAAATAATATTTCAGCGAATTTCCCTGCTGGAGATTGCATTGAAAATTCTCAAAGCATCAAACTTTTCAGTTTGTCAGCTGAACAGAAGAAAAAATTATTTATTTCATCGCCTGGAGCTGTTCTGTCCAAAAATCGACTGGTTTTAGAAGGATATAAAAAATCTTTATCGTTTCTGATCACCACATACCCTGTACCATGTTTAATTTATTTATAAATAATTTTTATTTGAAAAAATTTTCCGAAACACTACAGTTTTGGTGCAGTTTTTCAGGAATTTTATTGCTTAAATCAGGGTCCAGGTGGAGAATTACATTTTTGTACTATTCCAGAGTTCCGGCTTTATCGATTTCAGTGTGAATTCATTAATAAATCCTCAATAAATATACCGAAAACTTGAAAAAACCTCAAATTGCATTAAACAAAACCGTTCTCAATTTGTATGGAGGCAGATTCTTTTTGCTTCACGCCTTTCGCCGAACTTCTCACGAAAAAGCAACTAGAGCTAATGTGCACCAGCAGGCAAACCCGTGAAGTAAAGTGAAGTGTTTATCTTGAGTTTATAGAAGGAGTGTTATAGTGTGCGTAAATATGACTGATGTGAACACATCGGTTGTCGCGGTGTCGAGCAAGGGAGAATCTCAGAAGGCGAAAAAGGCGGCCGCTGCTCCAAAGAAACCAAAGATGAAGGCGTCTCACCCGCCGACGTCGGAAATGGTTACAAATGCGATTAAAATGCTAAAAGAACGGGGCGGGTCTTCATTGTCTGCCATCAAGAAATATCTTGCAGGAAATTACAAGGTCGACGTTGACCGATTGGCGCCATTCATTAGGAAATATTTAAAAAGTGCAGTGGCAAACGGAGTTTTGATACAAACAAAAGGCAAAGGAGCTGCCGGTTCTTTTAAATTATCAAAATCTGTGGCAAAGCCGAAGCCGAAGCCGAAAGTGAAAAGCGCTGAGGTTAAGGAGAAGTCTGCGACTCCGAAGAAGGTGGCCAAATCCAAAAAGGAAAAAACTGTTACTGATTCTAAGAAACAAACTGCATCCGCAAAGAAAGTGGAAAAGAAGAAAGCAACGAAAGTCGTTGCTAAAGCTGCGAAAAAAATTGGTGAAGTAAAGAGTAAGCCATCTAAACAAAAGCCTACAAAATCCACGAAAGCTACAGCGAAATCTCCAAAAACGACTAAACCAAAAGTAACCACAAAGAAAGGTGGTGCTAAAAAAGTCGCGAAGAAGTAAGCAAAACAGGAAACAAATTCGAACAAGAACAAAAAAAAGCCCTTTTCAGGGCTGCCAATATTCTTAAAAGAGTAAATAGCGTTTTATTGTGATTTATAAAAAGAAAAACTTCATTTCTCTAAATTGGTATAAAAATCATTCGCTTGCAAATTTGCAACTGCAGTGAACGCCTTTCGAACGTTTTGTCCTAGAAACGCTTCAATTTGTTTCATTTCATAGCTCTCTTAGCAAATTGAATAATACATAGCCAAATAAAAATAAAGCCTGTTTCTACATCGAAAAGGTCACAAAAATTCACTGATGCTTCCACCCTACGATGCAGCATTAGCCAGGGACCAACAGCAACGCAAAGGTAGGGCAAAGCTCATGCGTTGTGGTGTACCGAATATGCGTCGATACGTTTTACAGTGGGCATGTCGGCACTCGGCAGACCAAATTCTAGGAATGCGTGGTGAAACTGAACATGAAAGTTTAATTCATACCGCTTGTTGATACTTTATTGGTTTTGCAGTACCTATTTCAAATCTATACAAAAATGAATTGCAGAAAAAATATCAGGAAAAATAAAAAGTTACAAAAGACATCCTAAACATTCTTGTTCTATAAGTCTCGAAAAATTCAGAAATTGTAGATTGGGTAAAGAACCGAAGTAAATTCGGAAATGTTGAGTTTCTAAATAAAAACAATTGACTAATAAATAATTTTATTTGTTTGGTATTTACTAAATTTTTTTATTCACTTTAACCCGATTTTTCCGTATTTTCATATCAATTCTACTCAATCTTTATTAAAATTTGTGGCCCTGAAAAGGACCGATTTTTTAGATGTACAGTGGGGTATAAGGCAGGAATGTTTAAGCACGTTCACCTCGGCATGATTGTAACACTTTTAGCTTGAATAGCACACAAATTGTATTTTTGAACAAGCCGACTAAGTAAGCTATTCTGGCTTCTTACAAAGCCATAACACCGGAGCTTTGGAAACGTAAATCAGTTTTGAAATCTTGCGATATTTCCCGAACTAATCGTTGAAAGGCAACTTTCTGATGAGCAATCCCGTAATTCTGATAACGTCGAATTTCACGAAGAGCAACAATTCCGGGACGGTAACGACAAAGATCATGAATTACTAGATGTGACACTCTCTATACAAGCTTAAAGCTCTAACCCATATGTAACTTCAAAAACTGCCTGGGGAAAATGTTTCCATTAGAGAAAGTACACTATCTGAAAAGCAAAACCGTACAATAGAATCAACGGGCAGATGGTATTACATCTAACGATAAGAAGGAAAACAAATTATGCGCATAAATATGAAAAACTAAAACTCTCAAAAACTTTCTAAAAAACTCAATGAAAATTCAACTAAAAACGTAAATCTACGTGGCTCGTCTTAGGAAGTCGAAATCGACAAACGTGAATTTACATTATCCGTCCGGTTAACTGTTTCAAACTTTTTCGAAAATGTATTTATTTCTAAATTATATCGGACAAATTAAGCGATGACGAGTATACTCCCCAATTACAAAGTATATTTTATATGGAATATTAACTGCAAACTCTTACTTTTTACCCATGTCGAATATACTCGTCATAACTCAAAGTTTTGCACTTTTTCCCATGACGAATATATTCGTCAAAAACAGCTAACTGGTTAAGTGAGATCAGTCTTGGGTTGCATATTGGGAAATATTGTTTTAACTTATAGATTTAGAACACCTTTTATTTTTAAGCGATTCACTTTAAGTTGATACTTACTAATAAATATTATAAATATTAATAAATTTTGAATGGCATACCCACACTTTTTCTGGCACAGCGTTCACTGAGTGCAGCATACGTATGACGCTACTCAGTTACGGAGCGCCGTTTTTAGCCAGTAAACTCTGTCTAAATATCCATTGTAATAAAAAAGTACAGAACTATTATTTTAGAGGAAACATACAAAATATGTATGAATAAAATAAAATAAATTTTTATATGGCAGTCTGTTATTTTATTCACTTTCTTTATTTGAACAGAACAATTAAGTTTACATAAATGTGCTTTTATCCAATTTGCTTCATATGCAAAATTTTTTTGAAGAATTCCTCTTTGATTTCTTTTAAATTCAAATTTTATTACACTAATAACTACCTAATAACTGTTTACCAAATGGCACATTTTTTTGCTGAGTGCATTTCACTGCCAACGGGACAGGAATATGCATCCGAAAACTCTTTTAAGTTGGACAAAACCCCATTTATTCGATATTTCTCTAAGCTATGCACTTCCGTTTCAAATAGGTCAGGGAAAATGTTGTCGCTAATATAATCGCAGTAAAGTTGAGCAAAACTAAGGAAAAACATCTTTTCTTTGGACGCCGAAAATCCGATTAAATTTTCATTTTTTATTTCAGGGCTGTTCTTCTTTTCCTCAAACCACTTCTTATAAGCGGAAAAAGCTGCCTTAATTCCCATGTCATCCGCAACGGTTTCTCCTAAAACAAGCTTGCCGTCGAGTTTGACTCCGTTATAACTATAATTGCCGTATTTTTCTACGAAACATTTTTCCTTTTCTCTGTACGTTGCCAAAGACGCATTGCTTAACATGTTGTTCGCTTCTCCTTCGCGATCAAAATAAATCTGGTTGGTGTCAAATGCATGACTTATTTCATGGGCGATCAGCGATCCTATCTTAGCAAAATTTACAAAGTTGGGCAAATGTTTATGGTAGAGCGGCAGTTGGAGTAACGAAGCCGCAATTAAAACGTCGACTGTATTAACACTATACGTAGCCGCTGGAATTGAGAAGGATGCAGACCAGCCAGTATAAATCCAAAAAGTCAGTAATTGCACCATGTTACCAAAATAGTCATCAGATTTCATAGTAATATTTTCATATAACTTGTTGGTTCTTGTTGTGTTTAAAATGAGATCCGGATAACCCACTTGTAGCTCTACATTTTTAAGCTTTAACTTTAAATTAGTTTTACTTTTGCTGTCCATCCAATCGGCTTCTTCTATAGCTTGTTCTAACGAATTTTTAAGTCTCGAATACAAATCGTTTATATTTTCTCTTTTTTGCTCATCAAATGTCCTTTTTGCGTAGGAAGTTGCTAAGGCTGCTTCAAAGTATTTCTGCGTTTGTATTACGCAAGTATCCAAACGCGGCTTCATTGATTCGCCAGTTAAAGCCGATTTTAATTTGTGTGTAATTTCTAAAAATTTGCTTCCAAGGTGAAGCATAAGTTGCTTAGACGCTTGCCATCCGAGATAGTTAAAAATTGTCCTTTTTGTGGTATTCTTAAGCAGGGTATCGAGGTTTTCCAAGAAATTTCCGTGGATTATAACTTTTTCCGATAAGTCGATTTCTGGATCGGCTAAAAATAGTTTAAAGTATTCTTCCCAACCGAAACTTTTATAATTGTTTTCCAATTCTCCTATAGTTGTTGCTTTATATCCTTTAATATCGTAGCTATAATCCTTAAAATCCAGCACTATATTCGACATTTTTAATTCAAAATCAAGGATGTCATTAAACTCTGCTTCAATTCTCTCTTCAGGCACGTTGAATGCTTTAAGGGAATCTCTTAAGTAGGTCTGATAAGCAGTAAACTTTTTAGATCCTTCTTTGTAGTATCGGCGATATTTGAGGTTCATATTTGGGTATAAAACATGTAAACTATATCTGCTGCCGTTAAACAAGTCATTTTTCATCCCCATCTTTACAAGCCCTTCACTGAACCACTCGATATTTGCGTGAAACTTATGCCAATTGATTCCATTTCCAGTCCAATTTATATCTATAGCAGGCCAACCGCCAAAAGTTTTTAAATATTCAATTAATGGAGTAATCCCTCTTTGTTCAATTTCGTTTATATTTATGCAAGATTGATAGAAATTCTTTGCTTTGAGAAAAGTCTCTCCGTGATCGGTTACATTCTCGGGGTCTTGTAAAAGTTTTCTCCACACCTCTCTTTCTCCTAATTCTAGTCTGATAAAAGCATTCATGTCATCTTGGCCTTCTGGAAGTGATTGGAATACGTCAAAATTTCCACACGCGTACTCATAAAAATTCTCGCAAGCATGATCTAAGCTGCACATGTAATTTTTTATTTCACTAGAATAATTGGATCGAATTAAATCTTGGGAAGAAAATTCGCATGCTTTGATAGCTCCATTACAAACCCCCAAAAAGTAAGTAATGATCACTAAACGGATAGTACTGCACATTTTCACTACACTGTAGCGTAGAAGACTTTTTCAAGAATATATATAGCTAGAAAAATCTTTTAATTTAAATTATCGGTACTGCTTTGAGAGACAATGTTGAGACAAAATTCACCAATTGTATAAACATGTTCGATGTGGTGATCGTAGCAAATCTACTAGTGTTAGGAGCAGATAATGTGTATAAATAAAAGTCTAATGATTCGCCACGATTTTTAAATTCATGAAAACATTTCAATAATAAATGGACTATTCTGTTGTATAGAAATAGCTAGGAGTAGTAATATGTGTAATATGCGTAGTAAATCTAGATTAAACATATCACTACTTATCGAATTAACCATTTCTAAACAATTCTAAAGATATTTTTTTTTTTTATTTCATTTCATTAGGAACTCTGTTTCCAAAACTTTACGTATTAATGCCACGTACAGAGGAGATTGTATCAGATCAAGTTCCTCAAGCTTAGAACAATGCTTTTTAAATAAATAATTTGCATCTACATTTCTACATGTAAATTTTTTAAATCAACACCTAATACACACCTCTAATAAATTTAATAAAGATCGAATGTATGTACGTATATCTCAACACATTCACAACTAGGGTCTTGCTTCGATTTTCCCATCCCGTTTTTTTTAAAGAACTCTACAAGACTCCTCTTAGAATAAGAAACAGATTGATTTTGAGGTCCACAAATTTTGACGAAATGTGGAAACGTTTTCGTCATCTCGTTCCTTGAAATTTTAGATACGAGTATGTACGGGGTCAACAAAGAAATGTTTTAATGCAACAGGATAGAGATTCAAAACATTTTGCAAAATTGTTATTTTAAATTCCTAAGAGAATGTTAAGGTCTTAGACTGGCCCTCTCAGTCGCTAGACCTTAATATAATAGAGCATGTATGGGCTCTAATAAAAAAAGAGGATTTCCTTCTTATACTGAAGATCTGAAATTTCTTGATGAGAATGAACAAAAGATGTCTGGGAAAGCATTTCAGAGAACGAATTAAAAACATACATACATATTTTATTAAAAGTCTGTTTAAACGCATTGCAAAGTGCATTTCTGCTCGGAGAAAATACACTCATTATTAACTAAAAATGAGATATTGAAATTCGTCAATTCAAAACACAAAACTGTTGTATATATGCAGCATATGTAGATGAAGTTTTTTATGATTGTAAATGAATTTAAAGAAAATGTTTTTGTTACATTTTGCTACCTTAAAAAATAACGTTTTTTAAATATATGTAGTATTGATTATGAAATGTTTTCGTGAAATAGCTAAAAAATAACCTAAATGGCTTTCGATAAATGTTTTGCAAAAAAATTTACCAATTGTATAAACACGTGCAATGTGGTGAACAAAGCAAGTCTACTCGTGTTAGCAGCAGATAATGTTGGAAAATTTGAAATCATAAAATGTCAAATCAGGTTTCGCGAGAGAGCTCAAAATTAAGACATGCTCTGTACATTCTAAAAATTTATTTATTTTACGATGTTTTATGTATAGTCCAATAAAGGCTTTGACCTGATTCTTCTTGCAACTGAGACTCTATAAATGTTATATAAACGTAGAGATCTTCATTATTTTCTAGATGTTTTATAAATTTCTACTCGCATGTATTCTTAACGGTAGTGTATAATTGGGACATTGTTTATTTACTACTGTATGATTTGGTGAAATAAGTAAATAATCTAAAACAATTCAAAATTTCTACCAAATCAGAATTTTAGTAGAACATTAATTATGAAACTTAGACTTTTTAGTTGCAGTGTACCAACGAGGGGAAGTGTTTGTCAATTTTCAGAAATTTTCTCAGTTGTCATTTTTTCATAAATATTTGCCTGCCGAGTATTTTTTTAGAACACTTCTATTGTGCTGTTAGTTAATTTTGGGAACTCATAATTATAGAAAATGATCTGTCGCATGTGCCTAGCCGACTGCACAGAATTCATAAATATATTCGACACAGACGGCCAGGAACTGAGCATTGCTTCAATAATAACAAAACATTTCTGGTTTGAGGTAAACATAAATTTTGCAACTATTAGCTGGTCTTAGCTTTATCTTATATTTGCAGCCTAAAAGCGATGATCCCATCTCGATCATGGTTTGCAACGTGTGTTGGTGGAAAATTGAATCCTTCCACATCTACTTTAAGAGCATCGAGGAGGCCCACAGGAAGCTGTCGGAGAGGTTCTCTGTTAAAAACGAAAAAGAGCTACCCTTCGGATACTCTGAGGACGATATGAAAAGAATTTGCCCGAAAAAGGACGACCCTTACTTTGAAGTTGCTAACGAAAATGAGGACGTAGAAGATTTGCTTAAAGCACAATCAGATGGTAAAGTGCGAGCCAATGAATTAATTTATTTAATTAAGCAGCTTATTGTTTCTTACAGAGTCCAAGTACGTTGAAGTTATACCCCACGATGATGAGGACGAATTTGATCCAATTGTATCGGACGAAATTTCAAACATAGAAAAATTGGAAATCGATAAAAGTGAAGGTAGCTGTTGTATAGAATTTAGTATTATGTATATGTAAAATTCAGTAAAGCATTTTCTGAGCTTTCTTATAAAGTACTTAGTGCGCCATGAATTCTCTTGGAGAGAATAAATTTAAAATAATCTGACAAGGGTCTAAATGATCGCCTTGATAAATGTACTGTTGACTGTATAAATCATCAATTTGAATTTTTACTAGTATAGCCCTAGTTAGCTAGTAGACGGAATAAAAAGTATAAAATGGAGGGCAAAAAATTGTTTCTGCAAAACTGGGTAGAGTGAAACAAAAATAATAAAAAAGCAGGTTTTCCGGGGTCGTTGATTTCGAATGTAATACCCTGATTTCAACATGTCG
The DNA here is from genome assembly GCA_963969385.1 of Philonicus albiceps. Classification (NCBI taxonomy): domain Eukaryota; kingdom Metazoa; phylum Arthropoda; class Insecta; order Diptera; family Asilidae; genus Philonicus; species Philonicus albiceps. The sequence continues at coordinate 37,794,679 of OZ017773.1, forward strand.
GATCCAAGTTGATCACCTTTCAAGACTAAATTTCTTTCAAAGTTCACAAAAGTAGGTACCTTGAATTTTTATGTTCATGAAAACTTACAATGGGGATGTTAAATTTATCCACAAAAATAGGTGTTAGAGGTCATTACTTTCAAATCTGATGGCTCACTCTAAACATTTAATGTTGCAAACAGAACTATCGATCAGGATGCTGCATTTTGAGGGGAAAAGTTAATATCAGGTAGGTCAGGAAAGTAGGACGAAGCTACAGTAAATCCAATTAATTTTCAGAATATTTTGCAAAATGATGATTTTATCAACATGGAATTTACTTTCCTATAAAATATTAAATGGTCATCCTAGCTTAAAAACTAAGATATTTAAAGATATGCAAATTTTGAGAAAAAAAATTAATTGCTAAATGTACGCCTGCGATAATTAATACAGATATGCTAAAATCATTTTTTATATTAAAAGGAAATTTACAATTTTTTTCAGAAAATGTTATTGAAACGCCCTCATCTGAATGCCAAGAAAAAGGAGATTCTCCCGGTCGATGTACGACAGAAACTAAAGAAACTACAGAAAATGAAACAGATAAATTAGCCATTGAGAATACCGACAGTACGCCAGTTAAAGTTTATCAAAAACGGCGACCCAGAGGCAGACCCAAAAAGACGGATAAAAATATCAAACAAGACGAAACTAGTTTTCCAGAAAGTAAAAAGCAAAAATCTGAAAACGAATCAGAGTACATTAGAAAATCAAAAGAAGATGATAATAGAATTGCTAAGTATATGAAGTTGAAGTGTGAATTTTGTACGGCCGAGTGCAGAACTTTTGCCGATGTTAAAAAGCACTACAGAATGGCGCACAAAAGAAAGGGGTATGTTGTTTGCTGCAATAAGAAACTCTACAAACGCATTCTTATATTAGATCATATCAACAAACATCTTAATCCGGATTACTTCAAGTATTTTGAGTTTTATTAATTCTATGCTACTGAGAAGTTGACCAATTTTATTTTAGATGTGAAATATGTAATAAGAGATTTTCCGATAAGCAATGCTTAAAAAATCACATGGTTAGGCATGAATCAGAGGAGGCAAAAATTTACAAATGCGAGCAATGTCCTCGACGATATGCTAAACAGTATCTGCTGGACAGCCACAAGTTAATACACGTTCCACCCGAGCAACGGGAGTTCTTTTGTAACGAGTGCGGGAAGGCGTAAGTCGGTGTCCAAATTGTAAAACCCCTTTGACCTAAAATCATTTTTAGTTTCCCCACAAATAATCTTCTTCAGACTCATATTAGGTATGTCCATGAGAATGTCTACGGGAAAATGTGTCATATATGCGCTAAGGTAATTAGAGGGAAAACGATGTTTGAGAAGCATCAGTTAGAACATGCTGGAATAGTTCAGCCTAAAGTACAATGCAAACAATGCGGAGCTTGGCTAAAGCATGAATATAGCCTAAAGAAGCATATGGTAAGGCATGCCGAGGAGCGACATGCGCATGTTTGTAATATTTGCGGAAAAGTAGCTCCATCCAAAGGTGCCTTACGCAGCCACATTCAGTATGTTCATGCATCCGAACGAACTCATCAATGCAGTATTTGTGATAAAGCGTTTAAAAAACAATTGAATCTAAAGGTACTCTTTTATTCATATATCCATATATTTAGCTCTTTAACAAGATTTGTCTAGGAACATATGACCACGCACACGGGAGAAGTTTTATATACTTGCCCCCACTGTCCAAAAACTTTTAATTCTAGTGCTAATATGCATTCGCATAGGAAAAAATTTCATCGAAAAGAATGGGAAGAAAATCGTCGAAGTAAAGGCTTCTCATTGGGAGATTATAAAAATAATGATCAAGATGAAACAGAAGAACAAGAGATAATTGTAATTGGAGAAGTGTACGGTTAAAATTTATCGAAAAAGGATAATATTTCAAACTTTAATTTCAACTTGAGAAACTAATAAGTAGCAGTTACTTTGTAAGATGTACTTACATGCAGATCACGAAGAAGTATAAAAAAGGATTAAATGTATGTCATAATTTAAATTATTGGTATTTTGTTATTCAAGTAATTAAATTGCGTAGTCGCAGTACGTGTATTCGTACGTATTTTCCACCAATTGCTTTATAATAAAATAAATGTGCAGTGAAACTTTTCGAAAGCATTGTCTATGACACCTTATCATTCCACTGCAAGTCCGTCATTTCTCCGTGTCAACATGGATTCCTCAAAGGCAGATCTACTACGACAAACTTATCAACCTTTGTGTCTCGCACCCTTCTCTCTATGGAAGAGGCCGCTGAAGTTGACGTCGTTGCTACTGATTTTAGCAAAGCTTTCGATAAAATCTCCCACAAAATTATCATTAAAAAATTAAGCTACCTTGGCCTTCCTCCCCTACTCGTCTCATGGATCAGTTCCTACCTTGAAAATCGTCAATACAGCGTCCGTTTCGATTCCTCAATTTCTAAACCCTTCATATCCCGTTCAGGAGTCCCCCAGGGTAGTCACCTCGGCCCACTCATTTTCATATTGTCCGTTAACGATGTCGAAAGCGTCATTCAGCACTCCAACATCCTAATTTATGCCGACGATATGAAAATCTTCAAACAAATTTCTAATGCTTCTGATTCTTTATTCCTCCAAAACGACCTTTACAATTTCCAAACATGGTGTTCTAAAAACCTCCTCGATCTCAACATTGCAAAATGTCAAGCGATTACATTTTCCCGTAAACGCACCTCCACACCTCCCAGATCCTACACTCTATCTGGTGAACCCGTTCCTTCTGTAACCTCCCTCTGCGATCTTGGTGTCATATGTGATAGTGAATTGAACTTCCGTTCCCATATAGATCACTCCATCAGCAAAGCAAACTCTGCCCTCGGCTTTGTTAAACGTTGGTCTAAAGAGTTCTCTAATCCCTATGTCACCAAATCACTTTTCATATTCTTTGTCAGGCCTCTCCTTGAGTATGCCTGTCAGGTCTGGTCACCCTCCCAATCCTCAGTTATTAACAGGATTGAGTCAGTCCAACGTAGGTTCCTCCGTTTTGCCCTCCGTAACCTTCCATGGACCGATCACCTAAATCTTCCTCCTTACGAGGACCGCCTCAAACTAATTAACCTTCAACCTCTTGCTCTTCGTCGGGATGTCGCTGACATTGTATTCGTCCACCAAGTACTGGCTGGTTCCATTGATTGCCCCGATCTCCTTTGCCGCATCTCCCTTAACACTAATCCTCGCAACGTAAGATCCTTCCCTACCTTCCGCCTTGAGTGTCACCGTACTAACTACGGCCACTTTGAACCTTTCACTAGGATGCTACGGAAGGTTAACAACTCTGCTCCCTTTGATTTCCACCTAGACAAATCCTCCCTTAAGCGAGCCCTTTACCTGTCCATCCCGCCTCCTCATTCTAGTCTTAATTAGGTTAGTTTTAGTGTCTCTAAGTTACTATTAAGTCTAGTGTTAAGTTAATTTGTCCGTAGCTTGTATTAAGCGAACCAAATAAATAAATAAATAACTTAAATTCGATGGTAATTATTATTATTTTTTTTTTATACATAGTTATTTTGGTTTTAATAAATACGTTTGTGCTACATATCGCGTTTTACAGTAGTAAAAATTAATTTTGAATTTCAGAAATTTATATACAAAAAATATTACCCACTGACATAGAGAAATGGACTACTCACTCTATATAAAATGCCTATAACAAAGTCGCGAACTTTTATTCACTCTGGTTTACACTATTAACGAATTTTGAGCAGTCAACTGTGAATTTGAATTATTGTCAAATGGCGTTTTTGGAGAATTTCTTAATTTTAATAATATGAGTACAACTTAAGTCCTTTAAAAGGATTTTTTAATGTTTGCATTATTCGTTTTCGCTGACACTTGCGATCGGAAGGCCGTCATTCGAATATTATAATGAATTTTCATAAAGTCTGCTTGCGGGATTTAGGTGGAAGCGAGATAATTAGAATTCGATCAAGGTTTGGTCTTATGTCTTAAGTGAGCTTTTTTATAGGGTCATCAGTCCAGTTCTTATATGGCAATGAATTCAAAATACGTATGTTAGTGGATAAAACAAACTGAAAAGCATAAACGGAGAAAGAAAATATCGTACCTTTTTGTCGATTTGAATTCAGTGATTGTCACACTAAAGTTTCTAAATTTAGAGAATGTCAGACTATAATTTCTGACAACAACATTTTCTGTTTCATACATTTCAGTTAAAAAGAAATAAACTTACATTGTTTATTTTTACGAATTGTGCAGTTAATTTTTATTTAGAATGTATCTAAAAGGACGTCAAAACTGTAGAAATTTATTTTTTTAATGTACTGCCACAGCTGATTTTGACAATCGAACGAATATGTCAGTCTAACAAAACTTGTTTATTAATTGACTTGGATAGAAAGATTCTGAGGGAGCCGAAAATGATTTGTCGAATGTGCTTGGTGAATTGCCAGGACCATATCAGAATATTCGACTACGAGGGACTTCAATTGAGTATCGCTGCAATTATCGCGAAATATTTCTGGTTCGAGGTTTGTTATGATTCTCTTTATATTTTCGATTGCAACAACAACGATCGCTTTTCATGTTTTCAGCCAAAAGCCGATGATTTAGTCTCGAACTGTGTTTGTAAGCCGTGCTGGATGCAGATTACCACCTTTCATTCCTATTATACGCACATTGAGGAGGCGCACAGGAAATTGTCAGAAACTTGCTTCGTCAAGGAGGAAGTCACGCTTGATTATGAGAGTGAGGAGGGGAGGACTGAAAATTTGCAAGGTATTTTAGTCTTATTTTTTAATAAGAAACTTTTCTTCGGTTTGCGCTTATGCTATTTTCTGTATATCCAGTATAACTATTTGAAATGTAAAAACTATGTCTTTTTGGAAACAAGCACTAATTAATCTAACCCCTCGTATTGTGCACTGCTTCTCTGCAGAGACAAGCGTTTGCTACTTATAAGCCAAAAAACCAGATTTCTCATTGTAAAGTTAATAAAAATTGATTCGTTGTATTTTTAAAATTAAACAATTACTATGAATTTAAAAGTTACAAATTTTTTTATATTTATTATAATAACGTTTGCTCCATATGATGCCATCGTGGCATGTCGTACTTCAGGGAGTTTCGGGAGGTGGGCAGTATTCTGCGCAAACACTTTTACTACATCTTGAAGTGCTAATTTGTATTATGTTTAATTCGATTGGTAAAAATATTTCATTTTTCTAAATGCTTCGTTTATGTCGTCTTTTGAATATTTTTTTGTGTACGATTCTTGAAGTGGCCTTGAAGGCTTCTGAATTTATTAGTACCAGGCGGCAAAAGCGAAACTATCAATTTTAAGGTACAAAAGGAAGGAATTGTCTAAAAAGCACAGCAGTATCACCTGAAAGGTTCTCTAATTATCCCTAACTTAATCGTTTTTATATACAAGTATTAAATAAATTTATAAAGACTGCGTTTTATGTCCTTACATTACATAAGGACACTAAACTGAAAACTTATTTTAATTGCCTACTTAAAAATTTCACCATTCATCCAAATGATCAATATTAAGTTATTGGATATTTCTATTCTAATACACATATTTTCTCAAAATATAATACTAAGGATATATTATATTACATTATGAAGTAGAGCGTAGTAAAGTATTGACTTAGGTTCTGTGCTTCATTTAGTTTCAAGATTTCTGTAAACACACCTTAATAAGAAACACTTAATTAATTATTGAAGTTTACGGAGGTAGTGTCATGGCAAGAAAGTATGTCACATCATAAACTAAATATTTCCAAATTCAAATATAGATGGCCTTTTTTTTTCATTAGAAAGCTTAATCAAGTAGCCGATACCACTTCTACGTTATAATGAAGCAGAGCGCCAATACTTCGGATCTTCGAAAATTTCCCATTGCCGTATGTATATCAAATATGAAATCAGTGATCCTGAAAATGGGTTATGAAATTTTCATAGAAATCTCTTAAAAATTTCAAATTGTTCTATTCTAAATTTTGAGTATTTGTAAACAGTTCCCGCAAAATAGTGAGGTATCATTAGACAGGCAATATAAAATCTAAATAATTTAAACTTTTGGGCACAAATAGAGACATTCAGATCCCAAAATTGTATTCGAACTGTCATAGCTTTAAGGGACTTCCATAGCTTTAAGATGCTAAGTACAGGACGGGTATTTGTAACCCTACTTTTTTCAAAGATCCTCTTAATAGGAATTTCGAATCTTATTTAGTTTATTTTACCTATTTATCGCAAAACTGTCAACTTCGTCTCCTTAAAATAATAATTCGTTTAAATTTAAAAAGAAAAATACTATACGATGTCATTTCTCGACATAGACAATACTTCAATACATTTTCTATAACGAATATATTTTCCAAATATTATTTATTAAAGTATGAATATCAATTACAATAATGTCTTAACAAATTCTCTTCTTAATTTAACAGTATGGAGATATACGCTCGGAAAATTGATTATTTATTTATTTAATTGAAAATACGCCCCATAGGCAATTTTTACATTATTACACAATACAATTATATAGATATTAAATAGTTGTAATATACAATAATGATATTAGAAAGCTTGTATCAAAATGATTTATTTCTCTTATATTGTTGTTAAGGCAGAGGCAATCTTTCAGTACTAGTCATGAATTTATTTTGGGCTTAAAACTACCAAATATCATCCTAAATCACTCAATGCCATTATTACTAGGTATCTCAATGGCATCATCACTTATTCTATTCCTTGATCTTTAATAGTTCACTATTGAGAAGTGCTAAAGACTCTATTAACTCTGAGGTTGAAGTAGGGCATTGCAATGTTAAATATCGATAGTAGTTCAGGCACATCGATACGACCATTCGGTATTTTAAATAATAAATATTGATTCAGAATTTTACGTTAAGTTATACAAAGCATGTTTTTTAAAAACGTCCTCAAAACTTAATCTCACCCCACGATTCGCAAACATGCTACTGATGTGTGTCTGTTATTGTGGAAACCAAATTGTATTGTCGAATTCAAGCATAAATCTTACTAGTGTCTTGAGTAGACGAAAAAGAGCTTCTATTTTCAAGAAGCTACCACCTTAAATTATTTTTAATTTTGATACAACACTTTCAATGTGATTACGAAAATTGAATTAAACAAACAATCTTAATCGCCATAATGTTTATGTTGTAAACGTAATTACAGATATTCGTACCATAGCAAAACTTAAGAAAGGCAAATTTTTCTGCAATCAGAAGCAATCTTTTCAGGTCACACCAGGTCTGAAGATTATAAGAGAAATTATGGAAATACCTTCAGACATATACTGTTATTATAAACCCATGAATCTGACTGAAATCCTCGGTTAAGTGTGGTGTAAAAAATCTAAAATATCAGTTTCTATATATGTATAAATATCGTAATCTATCGGTCATATGACAAAGTAACGACCAAAATTGAAGATCTCTCCAAAAAACGTTCTTAGTATTTGTTTCGTTAGCGCATAAAAAATGTTGTTATTATTATTTTTTATATCTGTTATATGTTAACTAATAACTCCACGGCATTTTAAATAATCACAGTATATTTTTCTCCTTGCAATGTGTATTTCTGCCTTTTAGGCAATCATCTTTTTCAAATACTTACGCATATACGTGCTCTTTAAAAAAAGAAGTTCAATTGCTTCTTAAGTAAGTTTTCTTTGAGTGCGTTTACTAAGAGAACTCTTTGGAGTCTGTGAACGATTCTTAGGCTTACATGAAGCCTTCCCCCGTAACTAAATAAGTAAATAATAAAATGTAAGCAAAAAATTTCACTGAATTATGTTAATGAAAATTCCAAAACCTATTCTATATACCTAAGATAACAAATTTAAGGAATGGTTTACATAGGAGCCACTATACCAAATAATGTTATATATGTATTCTGAAATTTAAATAATCATGAATATTCAATTATGAAGTTGCAAAATGTGTCAACATTTTCAGAGTATTACTCTCTGGATTTGAACAATGAAATTATTCAAATTATAAACTTTTATTTTTAAAATTATTTATAAGACAATTCGTTGTTGAAAGCTATCTCTATAGTACTATAGTCATTCTTTAGTTCTGTTCAGTGAAAATTTTTGAGAGTTTGAAGTGATAGGTTAATTCATATCACATTACTATTTGTGTTTCTTTATTACGATGAGTGATTATATTAATGTGAATTCTGGTGATACACTTTGTGATGCAGATATGGATACATTACCTTCCACCTCCAGTGTATGGTATGATGAGTTAATTGATGAAAAAGGAACATCTTCATCGTCGTTAACACCGAAAACAGTTGTTGATGTAAAGATGAGTGACTATTCGACAACACGTGGTAGACCAAGTGGAAAGCGTCTTTTTGAAGAGCCCTTTTTTACTGAGGTAATCGAAAGATAGGTTTAGTAAAATAAACCACATTAAATAAATTAAAATGAATTTTCATTATTATTATCAAACTTTCAATTATAGGTACCTACTCCAGACGACCCTAATCAGCACAACAACAGTATGAGAACTATCAGTGCCAGATGTTTAATTTGCAAAAATAAAATTATTAAAGGCCAAAGGAATGTATCCTCAAATTTTATTAAACATTTAAAAGTTATGCATCCAGGAATGTATGAGCTGTACCGAAGCAATAAGATAATTAAGAATGAAAATTGTAACTCATCCTTCGAACCATATCAAGATAATAAGAATTCAAAACGAGAAAAATATAGTGACCCTTATGAAACTCCAATCAAAACTGAGAATTACATCACGCCTTCAACAAAATTAAACGACAATATTATTGCTTTTATTGCAGACGCATTGTTGCCATTATCAATTGTTGAAAATCCTTATTTTGTGAAAATTTTCGAAGAGTTTGGAGTTCAAATAATGGGACGTGAAACATTTAATGCACGACTAAATGATAATTTTAATGTTTTAATAAACAGAATCAAAGATGCAATATCTAAAAATAAATACTTCTGCACTACTGCAGACGTTTGGACATATAACAAAAACAGCTTTTTCGGTTATTCATGTCACTGGATTGATGAAGATTTTAATAGATTCTCTGCTGCATTAGCGTGTAAAAGAATTACAGGCCAATACTCACCTGATAGAATAAGAGAGCTAATTTATGAAACTAATGAAGAATTTGGTTTAAACTTCCAAAATATCGTTACAACCATGATCGATAATGGCTCAAATTTAACCCAGGCGTATATGCTACACGGACTAGGTGCAGTGCCAGTAGAGGCCGAAAATGGGCTAATTAATTTGTCCGCTGAAAATATTGCTGTGCCGGATTTTTTAAAATTTGAAGAACACCAATATTTGACGAGTTTCTTACCTAAGTATTGTCGAAGCGCTAGCCAAGCATTAGATTTAATTCCCACCGTGGATTTTATGAAGGATTTAGAAAATAACGAACCACTTTACAAGAAGCATTTACAAGTTTGTGTAATTAATAATAAACTAATTCAAATTTAATTATTTTATTTTTAGAGTTTTATGAAGTGTCTACAACTTTGGGATAAGGCCGCTAGTAATTCGAAGTTAAACGAAATTATAATTGCCACACTTGGAATATCTCCCAGTTATCCTTTAATTACTCGATGGAATTCTATATTTGATGGGGTTAATAATATTTTGCGACATAAAGACAAATTGCCAGAACTGTTCGACAAATTAAAACTTACCAATTTTTCTCAAAGCGAATTGGAATATTTAGAAGAGTATTGCCTTATCATGTGGCCTATATCGGAATGTATTAATTTTTTTCAAGGAGAAAAAGCAAAATTTTATGGCTATTTAATACCCTCGTTAGTAACATTAAAAGTGAAACTTGACAAAATCTCATCCAATGGAAATTTGAAATTTTTAAATAATGAATTAATTGCCTTGAGAACGCATTTACTTCGACGATTTGAATATATTTTCAAACTAAAAGAAGAGGCACATGATGCTGTAGTAGCATCGGTTACTTGTCCATCTATTAAGTATAGATGGATAAATGTTATAGGTAAAACATCAAACAAGAGTTTTGAAGATGTAAAAAGTATAGTATTGCAATATGCAAATAATATTTCTGGCAAACCTCAAGGAAGTATTGTACAACAAAAAATGGAAGAACAAGACGTATCATATTTTGATTTTGGAGATGAAGGTAATTAGTAGTTTTAAGGATAAACATTGAAATTTAACGTCCGTTTTCTTTCACTAGATTCTGCAACAGATAATACCAACAGTATCACTCTCAGCACCGTTGAGTGGGAACTTCTATCGTACACGACTGATAAGGATACCGATTTCGAAGTGTTGAGAAAATATCCGAATCTAATGAAATTGTTTATAAAGTATAATACTCTACTGCCTTCGTCCACACCTGTAGAAAAACTTTTTTCATTTTGTGAAATTATTAATGCTCCACATAAAAACTTGTTAACTGACGAAATTTTTGAGAAATTAGCTTTATTAAAAGCAAATATGAAACCTGGATTAAGCGGAAGTGGGACAATCTGGTGCCGTAAAGAATTATCAAAATCATGCACAGTGGCACCATATAATTTAGAAAGTAATGATCAGCAAATGATTAAAATTACTGGAGAAGTTTCAGAGCCTACAGTAAGGATATATCGCATGCCTAAGACACAAAGTCACTATATGAAAAAGACGAGTGATTTTCAGGGGCAGAAGTAAGTTCTATTGTTTTTGGCATAGATCAAGGAAAGGACGACATTTAAATTAAAAAAAAAAAAACAAAAACAAAAAAAAAAGTTATTTCAGAATTACACGGAATCGGTGCCGACGTTGTTACGAACTATTAGTAAAAGAAAAGGGATCTGCAGTAGCCAAAAGTCAAACAAGAAGAGTATCGACATTTTGTGAAACATGTCCAGACAGACCGTTTTTATGTCTAGATTGCTTTAAACCTTTTCATGAAAAAGCTCCTAGTGCTGGTACGTACGTTAAACATATAGGGGCCATTATATTTTTCGATGTATTCAAACTCGTCCCCATTTAGGAATAACTCGTCACCTTTCAATAAAATTATTTAATAGTTTCAATAATTTAAATATCAAAAGAATGGGTTACAATGCAAGTTATAATTAATTTAAATAACTTTGCCCCTAAGCGGTGTCTTTTGATTGATAAAGTGGGAAAATCCTGAAGTCATGGACAAATTCAGATCACAAAATGATACTGAGAAATTATGTTTATTACTTTTCACATTTTTATAGAATCTGGCTCTTATTAGACTAAAATAAATTAATATCTTTTTTCATTCCTTCCTGCGTGTCATCGAAAAGTAAAATGACCCACTTTCAAATACTGTCTATTCAATTTAAAATAACCGTTTTTTTTTATTTAGACGAAACTGAGGAATGAGTTTTAAATGGCGAAAATGTTATATGGATTTTCATTTGTGTTTTACGTTAAAATTTCCTTATGTCTCCCAATTTTTAATAGAAAGTGATCTGAAAGCAAATTAAAAACTAGTTAGTTATAAATAAGTACTTAATATATCTTTCTAATAAATTTATATATTCTATACTATACGGTCATATGAAATGACAAAACATTACTAGTATTATTACCAACATGGAAGCTAGCGAATATTTCATAAATAGAAAATACTTTTTATAAGATTAATAAACGCATATAAAGACATAGATCAACTGTTTTTATTCAATCCGTATCCGTATCAAATCACCGATAGTTAACGATCAATTTGCAGAAAAAAATGTCATGTTTATTCTTACTGGTTGAAATATGAAAATGAATGTTAATAAATATGTTTTGTAAAATATGAAGAAATTGTTTTCCAGTTTTTCATTTTTCAAAACTACTCTCAATTCCGCCGGTGAGAAAAAGGCGCGTTCTTACAGATGATTGGAACAAAATATGTTGACCGATCGGTTTGAAATTTCAATCATTATCACTGTTTTTGTTAACAACTTCATAGTTCTTAGCGTTTAAAATAACTTTATACTTTTTACTAAAATTAAGGCTTTGTAGTTTAAAGAGTAACTTAGCACGGATTTTGTGTATCCAAGGAATGTGTTATTTAATTCTGGGATCTTACCTGAGTTTTGGCAACATATTATAACATTTTCTTTTAGATTGTTATTTAATTAAAACAATATCCTTACTAATATTATAATATATTATTTTTATTTAATAATAGATGAAAGTTCCCAGGAAGTCAATGTGGGAACTGTAATCCAATTTGGCAATGGTGCACAATGGAGTAGTGTTACAACGCAACAATTTGGCAAAAAAGAAGTGCTAGAACAACCCGTTAAGAATAAAAAAAGACCAGGAAGACCACGTAAGACTGCTGAAGTATCCACAGCATTAGTTTTAGAAACCAAATCCAGTCCAAAACGAAAAACAGGAAAATCACGCAAAGGAAAACGAAAAGGAGTGATACGAAGGTCTCCAGGAAGACCAAAGAAAATAAGGCCTAAAGTTGAAGTAGAAAAAACTGATGTCATCAAACCTCGTAGAAGTCGAGGTCGACCACGAAAAGATAAGAAATTAGATCAATCGGGCAATAGAGAGTGTTCAGTTGTTGGAGAAAATACAGCAGATGTTATTTTATCTGAACGGTTACGAAAAAGAACTCATATTATTGACTATTTTGAAAAGCGAAAATTATTGCCGAAAATTGTGAAATCAATAGAGCAAACACAATCTGTCCCATTGCTGAGCAAATCGCAACAAGCCGATGCACATATTGCAAAACATATGAAACTCAGATGCGATACTTGCGCTGCAGAATTTATTACTTTTTCAAAACTGGTAGCGCACTGTCGTTCGTCCCATAGATCCAGAGGATATGTTACATGCTGTTATAAAAAATTTTACAAGCGAATACTTCTGTTCGAACATATTAACAAACATTTGAATCCTGATTTTTTCAGGTATTTATTTCCGTATTTAATTGTATTAAAAAATTACTTCTGTCTTACGTACGAAAACTATGTAGGTGTAATGAGTGTGGAAAAAGTTTCGCAGATAAACAGTGCTTAAAAAGCCACATGACGTTAATGCATGAACCAGAGGAGTTGAAAATACACAAGTGTGATAAGTGTCCTCGAAGCTATTCCAAACTTTATATGCTGGAGCGCCACAAACTGATTCACGTCCCTATAGAAGAACGGCGTCATATCTGCAATAACTGTGGCAAAGCGTAAGTATCCTTCCTAATATTATAATTGTGGAGTGTTTGTTTAAATGTGGCTAGTTACGTTTTTTAAAATTCTTTTCTTTTCTAAAGATCTTTTTTTGAGTTTAATCCATTTTTGATCTCAGTTGCTATGACAATAAAATTGGCCCTAAAAATCTTTTAACCATTTACGAAAAAAATGAATGGCTGATCTATACCCAAACGAAACACTTTTCGAATTAATTGGTATTCTTTACATTATATGACTTATAAAACTTTTACGAATTTTTAAATTAGCCATTTACATTTACTTCAAATCGAAAGTAACTAATTAACAAAGTATTTATTTCCTTTAAAATGCATGCAAATTAACATTTTAACTGCTAGAATTAAAATCAAAGTAGCTATATTGATGCAATATACACTTACATAACACATTATCCTCATTTTGAACATTTTTACCATTTTTTAAAAATGGTTTACCCATGTAAAAAGCCACCTTTCAACAGACCCTCCCCAATTATTATAAATATATTCTGGTGTTTATGTAAAGACAGGATTTTGGGAAGAATTAATTTTCAACTTCCGAATAATGAAAATAACTGCTTTTATTTAGCATGGTATTTTTATTGCAAAAAAAATGTTAATATATGGATGACAAAATTTTCTAATTATGTACTTGAATTTCCCAACATTTCTTTCTTTCGTTCATAGCGTGCCTATGGTTATTTTAAGAATATTAATTCCTTGTTTCAGTTTTCCATCTAAAAATTACTTAACTTCTCACGTAAGATCAGTGCATGAAAACGCGTATAGAATAATGTGCCACATATGCGCAAAAGTGATTCAAGGTAAAACCATGCTTAGGAAACACGCGTTAGAGCACGCTGGAATCGTGGAGCCTAAAGTACAATGCAAGGAGTGTGGCTCGTGGCTTAAAAATAAGTATAGTTTGAAAAAACACATGGACAGGCACATGGAGCGGTATGAGGAGTTACTGAATCCGCAAGAAAATATATGCAGCACTTGCGGAAAGATAGCCCCATCTAAGGCAGCGTTACGAAGTCATATAAAATTTGTTCATATATCAACCAGGACTCATGAATGCACCATATGCATGAAGTCATTTAAGAAAGCTATCACCCTAAAAGTAAGTCGCAACTTTTACGAAAGCAATTTAAATTTAAGTATATATTTTTTTAAAGGAACACATGACAACACATACAGGAGAGATCCTGTACACTTGCCCCTATTGCCCAAAAACATTTAATTCTAGTGCTAATATGCATTCCCATAAGAAGAAAAAACATAGGGCAGAGTGGGAAGAGGACCGCAGGAAAAAGGATTTGGAAAAAGAATGTTTTAGAATTGATCAAGAAGAAAACAGCTGTGATTTACCAGATCTGCTACCAGTGGAAGTTGTTTATGGTAATACGGAAGTAAAACTAGATAACTCTGTAGACACTCTGTGTAAAGAATAAAAAGTAATTGCTAAATGGCAAAAGTCAACTGCAAATGTAAGGAAAAAAACATCTATTAGTAAGTAAGATTCTCAAAGATTTATATTTTACGTAGTTTTAACGTCCAATAAACTGGCGATACGGTACAAATGAACCAATTTCATTGTTGTTAATATGCTTTTGTTAAGTCCCCACCCTTTTAAAATAATTTTAAACTCTAATGAACGATGAAAATAAAATTAGAATGATTTAAAAATATATATGTATATTTTAGTTAACAATTTATAAAAATTTATCAATGTGCTCAAAGTGCACGATAACTAAAAATATAGACTTTAGTGGATGGATTTCCTCAACCAAACCGATCGACGTGAGTTTACAATTAAAAACACGATTAATGAATTTTTGTTTTATAAATTATGTGTTATAAATATCTAACAAAGATTGCAACTAGAAATTATATTAGGAAAACACTTGACGGTATTTTGGAACAATTTGTAATGCTAATGAGGTTTCTTCACTTTCATTTAATTTGGTATGTTTAGTTTCTTTCATTGCCGCTAGAATTTGAATCTAGCCGCTTTTGTCGCTCCTCTTCCAGCCGCTTTCTGCGTTCTTTCTCCCATTCGACTCGATGAATCTTCTTGCGATGGGAATGGAGATTGGAACTGGCATTAAACGTCCGAGGACAATACTTGCAGCGGTACAAGCTCTCGCCTGTGTGAATTGCCATGTGCTCCTAGGATTATTTTTAGATATTTTTAATTCACCTATGAACCTACAACATTTTTACCTTTAAGTTAATAGACCATTTAAATGCTTTGCCGCATAAAATACATTGATATTTTCTCTCTTTGTAGTGAACGTTTCGTATGTGCCTATGCAATGAAATATCCGAAATTGCTTGCCTTCCGCACAGTGAACAAACAAAATCGTCTGTTTGATCTACATGAAATTTTATGTGTTCTTGAAGGCTTCGTCTACTTTTGAACCAGAGTAAGCATTGCTTGCACTGCACTTTTGTAGGTTTATTGGCATTATGCTCTTGTACATGATTTTCAAACTGTTTTTTATTTCGGAAGATTCGGCGGCAATACCGACACATTTTTAGAAAACTTTTATCATACTTGGATCTTTGAATTTTTTTAATCGCAAAATGTTTGTCTTGCGACAATCTGGAAATAAAATAAATTTTAGTTAAATTAACAATATGAAAAGCTCCTCTTATCGTAACATCCGCATTCATCAACTGAAATTATCTTTCTACATATTCTAGATTCCATTTATCACTGATAAAATATTTCGGTTGGTGAATACGTCATTTAAGATTTATATGCATTTATTTAATATCCTAAAAAGCAAAAATTAAAAGGAGTTTGATCCAATTTTTTCGCATTTCTAGAATTGAAACTTCAATTTTGCGTTAACTAAAGAAAGGATAGGTCAATTTATGAATTTTTTAGTAATATAGATATACCCAAGTAATATTAGTTTCTAAATGGCTAAAGAACAGTCTCCAATTTCATTAAAATGTTTAGGTCTAATGTCCATCATTGTATGTATTTAATCTCTCATACTGAGTAGAAAAGTTCTATATTTAAAATACCTGAAAACATCCGGATTAGTGTGCCTCATAATGTGCTCCATTAACTGAATTCGCTTATAAAATTTTTGCTCACAGCACATCGCATAGCCGCTCGTTTTATGTACATTCCTATAATGCTGTTTAAGTTCGGTGAAAACATCGAAATCGGCATTGCATTGTTCGCATTTTAATTTGATAAATTTCCGAATTTTCTCATCGTCGGAAACTTCTTTTGACTGTTCGTTTGCTGGCATTGGAGTTATACTTATTTCTAAAAAAAAGTATATAGATCATTAATTTTAATTCTGATTGTTTAAATTACCATCTCTTTGAAGTATTCTTGAAAGTCCTGGGAACGTATCGAAATTGCTGGAGACATACTCTGGATCAGTGTCCTCATCATTATCTATTAACGAGATCTTTTATTTAAAAACAGCTAATTATATTTAATAAATACTTACCATTGTAATCAACAGTGCAGAAGTCAATTGCTGTGTTATAGTCGTTTGTGCCCGAGTAACTACCGTTTGCATTATCGTATTCGGGTGTTTCTGTTGAAAGAAGCATCACGTTGGACTAATTAAATTAGGGATACTTACAGAAAAATTATGAATTTTTTCTCCTCGGCTTTGCTTTGTTAATTATCTTTATAGCGATTATTTTACAACAAAAAGATGAATTTTCTCCGAAATATTCAATTCAATGCAAACGTCTGCAGTTCTGTTACTTTGTACTTTATATTCTTTGCTAGTGGTGCTCACCAATTTAAAGTGCAAATATGGAGAAATAATAAAACCTAGAACTGTATATTAACTTTGCAGGCCATCATTCAATCAACAAGCTACCCCACTTTTACAGGATACAAACAAGTCAGCAAAATGAAAAATATAACAATTTTCCCAATTTGATGAAGTTAGTAAAAATCTTTGTTAATATTTCTTTTGTACGAACCGCCCTACATATGTCCCCGTGAAAGCTAATAATTTAGCATTTCGCAGTACTGCATAACAAGAACACAAAACTTACCAATATCGACTACCACAACATCTGGGGATGATTTATCGAAGTTGACAGACACTCTTTTTCTATATGTGTTTTCCAGTCTGTTTGTCGTTGAAGGAGCTGCAAAAATCAAAAGGAAACTAAGTAAGTCTCAGTCTCTATTAGATAATTAATTTATTCAGTTGACGGATCAATTTAACTTAAGAAGAAAATTCGCAAAATATTCGACTCCAAAAATTTTATTCTCGAACACTCGGGTCAGGTTACGCATATCGAGTAGGGTCTCGGGTTTATGGGGCTGTTTAGGAAGGTACTAAGTTCAGAAATAATGGTATAATGAAAAAAATACTATAGTAGTCCCAGATTTGTTCCAAAATTCAAGAGAATACTTATACAAAATATTACAAGTACAAATTTAGCTTTGCTTTTACATGAGGAGAAATAAGAGGTTTCATATTATGGAATACGAGGTTCGATTTTAAGATTAAATAGCAGAGTATTTGTAATTGATTTCTCTACGAATTTCATGTTACTAAACAGCTAAACAATTCCATAATTTAGGGGAAGAAAATATGTGTAATATAGGATCCTATTCTTGAATCTGTTCGGAAAATGATTGATTAAATAGTCCTTTTAATTTTTAATTATCGAAGTTAATGAATCGACTCGGTTAGTCCTTTCAGATTTTACGCGTTCAATGGAAGAATGCTTCTGCGACATTGCACTTTAGGCTGGTTGCAAAACCTTCAGGCGGCTAAACAAGCGCAATTTAATTACCTGCAAACACATCTATGTCCCCGCTTACATTACTGAAATCCTGTTCTATATTTTCCAAAATTCCAGCTAAACTCAAATTGTTCTCTGCCCGAGTCGAGGGGTCCCTGACATTGCTTGGCAAGTTTTGATCGCTTGATCCGTCCAAGCAAATTAATACTTCCTTTTCGAGGCGCTCCTGCGCTCGTTGTATATCCAGAAAAAATACGTGGAAATTCTCAATCTCCAGCCAGCATGTAGAGCAGATTTTCCTTGAAATATTGTCATTTTTCCGCAGCTGCAAACGAAAAGACGTGAGAACACGTAATGTCAACAATGGGCGCCTTATACCTGAATCCCGAAGTGTTGTTCGATAATTGCGCTCACATTCAGCTCGATGCCCTGCCCCTCGAATATGTCTATTAAATCCTCGCAGTCGAGCAAACATAATCTACAGAGCATTTTGAACTTTTTAGCTTACATTGAAATTGGTTGAACAAAGGCCAGTGCTCGGTTAGATCTGCTGACAGACAAAACGTCTATTTTGATGCAGCGCTGCAAGTTGTGTGCAGCATATCTGCAGCAGTTCTGATCTCTTGTTCTTTATTGCGATAGTTTGATACCTCCAGAGAGCTTAAAAACATGTGATACTATTACAAAAATTAATGACTCTGAACACAACTGTCAAAACTGACAAGAGTGGAAAGGTAAATTTGTTTATTGTTTACGTTATCACTGGTTTGCGTGTACACTCGTATTTCGAGGGAAACAAAAATGGAAAAGGATTTCCTTAGAAAGTGCAGACTGTGCTTGGTAGCAGAAGAAAGCAACTTGTTAGATCTGTTCTGCAAAGAAGCCTGGGACCTTACTATTCTCAGTAAAATAAACATTTTCTGCAATGTTATTGTAAATGTGTAGTTGTTTTGTTAACTCTTAAATAGAACATTAAAAATAGAATTTTTTTTAGGTAACTGAAGATGATACTCTGCCAACTTCTATTTGTTTCACATGTCTCAATGAAATTAATCGATTCTGCGATTTTTACAACCGAGTGCAAGAGAACCAAAAATTGTTAAAAGTTTCCGCTCTTCAAGAGACTAAAGATGAATTTGAAGTTTTTAAAATTTCTTATGATGACCAGATAAAAGAAAATAATGAAGCAGGTTATGAAAGTGGTAGTAGTTGCCATGACGAAGACCCACTGGACTTTAAGGAAGTACAAATGAATAAGGTCAGGCCGTATATTTAACTTGGTTATATTAGCATTAGTCTGCCCTATATTTGCCCAACCCAGCCCTCCAATGAACCATTCAATCTCCATGCCCCCCTGATCTAGTCATAGTAGGTTAATTTAGTTTTATCTTTTGTTATTGTTTGTTTTTATTTATATTTATTTATGTAGCTTGTATTAAGCGAAATAAATAAATTATCATTTAGCAGCGATGGCGCGTTTCTAAGAAAGCGTAGTTTTCTTATCCGACATTAATAACAATTCGAACGAACGACTTTACATATTGACGTGAAAATTATTTGATTGAAAGGTCATTAACACCTGGACCGCTAATAAATTTTGTGATATTATATTTTACAATTTTTCTCAAAATTTACAAAAATCATCATATTGTTTTTGTTCATGATGAGGAAAAACATGAATGAGTAGGAATCGACCGTGAGCATTAAAGAAAACCTTTTTCAATGGAATTCATGCTCTTAAAGAAAAAAATTAAAATTTGAATTTGCCCAAAACAGTTTTGAATTCGACTTTTTATAAATCCCCGGTAGAGTACGGAGGTTGATCCCAATTTTCCGCGCTAGTGCGAGACTGGTCTTTAAGGTGTTAAATTTGTAAAAAGTTAAAGAAGGCATCCTTTTTGGTAAAAATAGTTATTGTGAATTTCGCAGAACATGTACATTTTCAAACAAGATTTTCATAAAAATTGTTGTAGTAGTTAACGAAATGTGCTATGGGGACATCGCTAGATGACTCCGAAAATTCTTTTCAAACGGGTTTTGTTATCTGCAATGTCATTGATTGATGAGGATTTAGGCTTACTTAGAGCACTTTAAAAACCATCAATCTGAAAAAAGATTGAAGAATGATTTTATAGTAAACTTCAGAGAATTAATTGGAATATGTTTAAACCCTTTTTTGAGGGTTTGACTAATTATCACCAAAAATTCCCCATTGTTTTCAAGAAAAATAGGCTTGAAAAGTAGAATATATTGTACATTGGACATTTTTTAAGTTCTTTATAAAATACCGGGTTCAATACCGTGTGCAATGTGCGTCAGAATATTCCTCCATTTTTTTCCAGACATATGCAGAAAGCAAATTTTTTAATCAGTATTATTTCCCGCGTATAGACTGAGTACTTAAAATTTTTTTTTTATAAGGTTTCACCTTACAGGATGACTGTAAACTTTGCCCGAAGGAAGCTGCAGTATTACGTAATAAGGAAGATGAGGATGTTTTAACATCTTTACATAATACGGAAAAACACAGTGATACAGAACAATCAGACAATGAAATTCTAGCTGTCTCAGTTAGAACGGAAAAATCAACAGATATTGAAAACAAAGTAGATTTCCAATCTGATCTAAAAACAACTTTAAGGCAGATCAAAAATAAGAAAAAATTAAAAGAACTTCTTAAGAAATACCGTGAAAAGTCGAAAACTCTAATTCTACCCTCGCAGAAAAGTCAACACCGCATATCGCTCGATGAGCCGATTCGAGAATTTTTTGATTTAAGCTGTTCATACTGCAACTGTGCATTTTTAACTTTTATAACCATGAAAAAACATATACAAAACAGCCATAATGAAAAAGGATTTGTAATGTGCTGCAATAAGAAGCTATACCGAAGGGAAGCGGTGATGGAACATATAAACTTCCATTTAAATCCAAATCAATTTAAGTTAGTAATGTGTGCTAAGATTTGTTTTTAGATAAACATATTTTATAATTTTTTTTTGCAGATGCAACATTTGTTATCAAACCTGCAAAAGTAAAGTAACCTTAAAAGTGCACCTCAAGCAACATTTGCCTTTAAAAGAGCGTTCATTCGCGTGTAAGACATGTGGGCAAAGGTAGGTAAAATTTAGGAAACTACCATACAGATACCACATTAAATATATTTACAAAGGTACTGATATAAACATTTCAATCTTGAAAAATATATTTAATAAAAGAAGATTTTTGTAGAATATTTAACCAGGCATTCAGTGGATATATGCATAAAGAAAAAAACCAATTCTATAAATTTTTGTTCCAGTTTTGTTTTGAACTCTCAGCTTAAAAGTCATGAAAAGTCGCATTTATCTAATGAAGAGAAGAAATATGTTTGCGAAGAATGTGGTAAAGCGTAAGATTTGTTTAAAAATTGTTTCAATATTAAATTAAATTACATAGAAATTCCGTATTTTCAGATTTGCTTTTAAATTTGTTATGCAAAAGCATAAACAGCACATCCACTTACGGCAGAAGAATTACATGTGTGAAATTTGTGCAAAATCCTTTGTGGAAAAGGTAAATTTAACTGTTCATAAGCGCATACATGACGATTCATTGCCACGAGTACCATGTCCTGTATGCAAAGCTTTACTGAAAAATAAAACAACACTAAAAATACACATGAGAACGCATAATCCGGAAGAACATCAGTGTAAAAAGTGCAATAAGATTTTAAGTACGAAAAGTGCTTTGATGAATCATATTCAATATACGCACGATGGGAAACAATTTCCTTGTACTGTTTGCAAGAAAGTATTCAAAAAATCATTGTCTTTGAAAGTAATTGGGATTTTTAAATTTTAGGCATTTTTAACTAATTACTTTTCAGGAACATATGACTACTCATACGGGAGAAGTTTTATACAAGTGCCAATATTGTGATAAATGTTTTAATGCCAACGCCAATATGTATGCTCATGTTAAAAAAATTCATACAGATCAATGGGCTCAACAGAGGAAACTTAAGTGGGGAACAGTAAGTTAATTATAATTGTACTTCATGAGAATTCTTTTATAAATAGCTTTAAAATATTTAAAAATTTGTCGTTTGTTTTCTTATAAGAGAATTGATTTAAAAAAAAATTATTTATGAACGTTATTGGACGAACAATTTAAATGAGCTTATTTAGATATCATACTTTTTAGACAGTATAACGTTATGACATAAAGGGCAGGTTCTACGAGTAGAAATTTCCATAGGGCTAGCGCAGTGACTACAAGCAGTGCAAATCCATGCTTCTAATGGTTGCATTAGAGGTTTACCCGAAGCTACACAAGGTGGAAAGTAAACGCCGCAGTTAGCACAAGATGGAAAGCTAGAATCAAATTTTATGAGTAATGTAACATAAATCGAAAATTTATACAAACCAATCTGGGACCGAGCGATCGCAAGTGAAACAAGAGATCAAATCAACTTTGTTGTCGTAAGGTTCATGCCGCGAAAAAATATTAACTGCTAGTTCTTCGTATTCTTGCTGAACGTTTTCAGGTACACTTTCTAATGACTCTAATTTAATAAAAGCTTTGGAGCAAGTTCCTACAATTGTAATTGGTAGATTAAGACACTAGCAATTAAATAAGAAATATACCAAAAGATCTATCCGCACAACTTGCCAAAGCCAACAGACTGTAGACTTCTTCGACATTCAAAACATCTTCATATTCCCTCAGACGAAGAGTAGTTATCACTGCACTATGCACTATTCCATGCCTAAGTTGACGCTGTGCTAATAACATAAAATGAAATGCTTCTGCATTGTGCCAGATTTGTTGAATTAAATTTGAATCTTCCGGTGAAAGTTCATTTAATAAAGCAGATCGACTCAAACCCGATATAGAGCATTGAGCTTTTAAATAGTCTTCTGCTAATAAGCCTGCTAGAACATATAGTTTTTTAATCCTAAGTAAATTTGTCTTCTTTTGCTTTTCCATCTCAGCCAGTTTAGTTAGCAAATGAGCAGCATCCAAAAACCGCCCTGCTTTGCGCTGTAATTCTACAGCTTCTGGCAGTCTTCCTTCCTGTAGCAAATGAGCAGCATGCTTACTTAAAAGAGCTCCGATTTGTGGCATTTTGTAGCGTTGTGCTAGTTCTACTGCTTGACCCCACTGTCTCAAATTTACACAGGTGTTAACAGCAGATTTAACATCGCCAAGCTTTATGTATGCTGTCACAGCTTCATTGCACATACCTTGATAAAAATTTTTATATATTATCATTTGATAAGACTTTATTTGTAAAATCTGTAAGAACTTTGAACTTTGCCCAAAGGGAAAAGTACTGAATTAAAATTACTATCCAATCCTAAAAGAGAAACTAGAATTAAAAGACTCAATAGTGCACAAAAGCTTTAAAAGTGTTTTTATGAAATATATTTGGCTTCAGTTTATGTTTTTGATTGACAATTTAGTAATTTTTATTAGATTTAAAGAAATTAGTGACAAGGAGTAATTGTATTACTACTTTATTATTGTAAATAAATAAATAAACTTGACAAGGATCGTTTTCAACCAAATATTTAGTTTCCTATAAATTTTCGGTGTCGGACAGATTACCGCAGGAAGCTTTTTTTTCATGTCTGTAAATCCAAGCCTGTTTCTTTAAATTCTAAGGATACTAATATATTTGTTTGTAGAGGGCACGGAAATTAATTTTTTTAAGAAATATTTAAAAATTTGGAACAAATGAAATGTAATCTCATGTGGCCATTGTGTTCAGTTTTCTTGTTCAACAAAATGTTACATAGGCCAAAGCTGTCTCAATACCTTCAAAGTTCACGAAGTCTACTTTTTATGTTCGATGATGCTACTCAAAAACGACACATTCAAATTGTTATCATGATAAGACTTACCAACAGAAGATAGCATCTCGGCCAGTTTTCCCAGGAGAGGACTTTTGTCAGATAATTTATTAATGCATCCCTCTAATTCGTCATATTGCTCCAAATGGTAAAGTGCTTCCATTAAACCTTCAATATGATGGGCTTTGTCATAATACTCTTTAGCACTTTCCCATGATCGCAAATTGGCAAAATGATTGCCAATTTCCCTCCATGCAGTTTCCATTTGTTGATCAGAAATTCCCGGACCCATTCTGTACAATTGCACAGCTCTGAACCAATCGCAAAGTGTTGTCCTTAACTCAATTGCTAAATCCCTGCAAATATATATGATTGCCAGTTAGTTCTTTTTATGTATTTTGGGTACCTTCGATCTGAATCCATGTAAAGCTTCTCAGCTTCATCGAACATGCCGTAAAACGCCGCTATTTCTGCTTTTTGTAGAGTTTCGGACGGAATAGTTTTAAGTCGCTTAATTAACTTTATACCAGGATAATTTGTACAACGAACGAATGCATTTTCTGCAGTTTCCAGGTCTAATTTCTTAAGAGAAGCCTCCGCAAGTAAACGCCAAAGCCTCGGATGAGGATTGTCTTCAATAAATTGTTTTGTTTCAGCAATCCCAACATGGGCTAGAAGTTCCTCGGTGTCGCGCAGTGACTTCACTCTCAGTTGAACGACATGATTGGCTGAGTTCTGAGTTTGTTGTCCGCTAATAATGTCATCGAGTAATACACTTGTTATTTCAAGATCTTCAAAATTGCAAATGTAGCCAGAACATGCAATTGGTTCCTCAGGATCATATCCACGCAGAACATACATGCGAGTTTTTTCCATTAGAGCCAATAGCTGGGGATTATCCCTCGCCCAACACATTGCCCAAACATCTTTTCTTTCTACTCGATTATTAACAAGTGCAATGTTCTCCTTATTTTCTACCAAGTCCAGAATAGTTAAAACTCCTTGGCAGTCAATTACTGCGCAGCGCCTTTAAGAAACGGAACTCTTTTATCCAAAAATCTATACTAATAATGAAATTGTAAAGATTATTTGCTTAGGTATCAATGAATTTGCTTCATGTTCGTAGTATAACTTTGAATCTTACAGAATTTTATGTAAAGAAACATATGGACCGTTTATTTTGAAAGTGTTGCAAGTCTAAAATAGTCATAAAGAAGATTTTTCTATATTCTTTTCAAGTAAAATTGACCTAATGACATTTTGGACTTACAACATTTTCAAAATAAATGGCCCATATATTTTAGCCTTTTTAGTGTTGAAAAATTTACAAATTGAGGGATTAACTATTCATTCTATTATCAATCTAAAGACTTTTACACACTTATTAAAAGCAAATTGCAGGTTATATTATATTTGATTAGACCTATTTTCGGATTCAAGATTCCGGTTCCAATTAATTATAATTTCCTATTAAATAAAGGCAGCAACAGCATATAATTGAAAATATTCCTTTTCAAGAGATTTCTATGCAAATTATTAAATATAGGCTTTTAAGATTTCTGAATTCTGTCGACCGCAAAATTATTATTATTATTTCATCGAATTTTGAAAACTGTCTATTAGTATCTCTTCTGATCGTTCCAGCCTTTAATTTCCAAACAATAACATTTTAGGGTGGTATTTCCAAAGGTTTATGTCGAAGTTATATATTGAAATTATATTTAAAAATTTGATTTAGACTATTTGGTGGAAAATTATGGTTTTATATGTCACTTAAAATCTAACTGGGTAAACAAACCAATAACGAATTTCAACGCGGGTATAGTCGAAATCTCGGACTAGAAGAAATAAACTTCATGCAAGTTACTTACGTGGAATTGCAATTGATCGATACTTTAAACGCCTTGTTAGGCAATTTGTGTCGATTGACCAGGGCAACATGAGGAATGCTATACTCATTCATTGCACCTGATTCGCGTGCAATCAGTAGTAGCTTTTCAGACATTGCAACTGCACAAATTGGATCCTGTGTGGGATTATTGTTAATCGGAATCTCGTATCCGCCTTTGTCTAAATCATTTAACACTTCTGCAACACCGGATGGTGTATCATCGATATGAAATCGTTTCTCTT
The DNA here is from genome assembly GCA_963969385.1 of Philonicus albiceps. Classification (NCBI taxonomy): domain Eukaryota; kingdom Metazoa; phylum Arthropoda; class Insecta; order Diptera; family Asilidae; genus Philonicus; species Philonicus albiceps. Next base: position 37,820,670 of record OZ017773.1, read on the forward strand.
TCCTTACTTTGACGTTGTGTAAACTTGAAGTGCCCTATTTAATGATTATTATTTTTAGATGAAGTTTAGTCATGTATAGTTATTGAAATTTTTTTAATTTACTACTTACTTTTGGTGTGTGATAATGCCACAATAAAAAGTGATCGTGAGAAGCTACCACAATATATGATGAATTGATTGCTACAAATTCGGGCTTAATATCGGTGTATTTCGCTGTAAAGTTGTTATTTAGCATTATCAAAACGAAAAATAAATATGCTTCTCACCATCTACAGTTGTTCCAATTGAATTGCATATTAAGAGTTGGTAGTTTTTGTCTTTGAAATTTATTTCTATCGTTACATTTGCATCTTTAAGATTAATATTTGTACATTCGACAGCAATTACGCAGTGTTCCTTACTGGCAGCCATTCCTAAAGGTTGCTCAATCTCTTTGATGAAACTCTTAATAAAAGATTATTTGTTATATAAAGTGATATAAAGTGCAAACTAAGCGAACCGAAGTTATAAGTATTCATCATACGATTTCAAGTTATATATATTATTAAAAAATAAATCGCGTAGATTTTTAATAAGTAATTTAAATTATACTTAAAACACCGCAATTAGTGCTTCATATCTAAATTTTTAGACATCTTGTCCGGATGTTGATAAGATTTTGAACTAAGCAAATAATAATATTGCAAACTTACCTGATTTGATGAAGTGTTCCAAAACGTAACCATATATGTATTTATGTCAGTATTCGTATTTAAGAACACAACAGTGTTTTCAAAGTAGCACCACATATAATCTGGCCGAATATTGGCAAAGTAAATGAAGGAATCCACTGCCAATGCTATTCTTAAAGATTCACCCTCCCATGAGAGAGCAGTAATTTCTCGGCCCGGAATTTTTAACGTGCGCAAATGATTTCCGAAAGGATTGTAAAATATAACTTGATTGCATTCTTTAACAGACATGTCCGTTTTTATCCCACCAATGGCAATCACTGTTCCATCATGGTTCCAAAGCGCATCAATATTTTGCATATCGGTAGTAATAATAACTGGAACTTTTAAAATAGATTTAGCGTTAATATAACATTTACATTAAAACAGACTTACTGTCATCATTTTCATTTCTCATTATTTGCATTTTGCCATTTTCATAACAAATAGCTAAAACTGGCCGATTATTTGCAACTTTTCCGTGGTACCACGCAAGGCTTACTACGTTCAATGCTCGACTTGGACTTAGTATCACACATTGGATATTAATCTTCATCTATTAATTACACGTTTACACTGAATGTTTAAAATCAGTTTTAGAAGGAATTTTACCACAAACGTTCCTTGATTGTCGTAGAGATGGCATTCTCCACTTGCAATGCTAAATAGTAACAAACGATTGTCGGGACTCCACTGTACTCCAGTTAAATGTGTATTTTTCAATTCTTTGCCCCATAAGCGATTGCCATCCACAGATCCTGTTTTTAATTTTGTTATTTTTTTATAAACGAAGCTATACAAGATATACACATACCTACAATAATAGCTCCATCCTCATAAACGATACAAATTTTTTGACCATCAGACGTCCACGCCATTCCGCGGACAGTGGACTTTTTCCTATCGTTGGTCATTTCCTCATACCACGAACCCTTGTAAAGCATCCACACCATAATAACACCATCTCTGTCGGAGGATGTCAATTTCTGCTGCGATTCATTCCAGGTTACTACTTGAATTGGTGCTTTGTGCCCTTCTAGGGTTTGATTCATAGACAAATTACTCTGAGCTGCAAGACCACCTCGATTTGGTGCTGTATTTGTTGAAGCTGTTCAAATATATTTTAATTATTTAAAGGCAACATTTTTAAATGCTACCTTTTGTATAAAATTAGATGATAAAGATTAACAGAAGTTAGTATGACATGAATTAGTATATGTATGCGTAAGGACTTATTCAGTCCCAAATCGTGTCCAGCGCAATGTTTGTACTCAAATGTATAGAGTATTTTCGACGAAAATTAAGAAAATGTTTGTGTCTTTATAATTATTTTGCACAGTGTATTGCACAACTTTAAATAAATATTCAAAAATGGTCAAAACTCGAATGCTCATGCTATGGACACTTGCCTCCTAGATCTGTTGATGGATATAGATTCCTGAATGATCCCAGAAGAAACCGAGTTGCTTTATAACATTCAATCGGTCGAATGGATTCTAACTAGTCAAATTGGACAGTTGAGAAAGAGTTGATTCGTAACTAATAATCGAGTCAGTAGAATTCGTTCTTTATATTAAAACGGGACGATAAAATAGAAGTTAGGGGAATGCGCCAATATACCGAAGTAGTAAGTGCATGCAAAAAAATTAATTTAACAGTAATAGGCCGTAATAAAATAACTAATATAATATAATTAAATTAGAATAAAATTATTATAAAATGTTTGCACCGTATTTCAAATATTCCTGTCCGCCTGGAACAAAACTACGTTAGGTAGGAATACCTAAGAGATTGCGCATATACCAGGTAGGCAATAAAATGCAGCATTTTTTTTACCATCCATTTTTAAAGGTGCTATAAAACCTCTGTTGCGCTGTGTGTCGCTGCATGATGGTGTTAGTGCCGTACCCGCGCAATGTTCCAGCATAGGGATATTCTGAATCAGAGAAGGGGAGCAGGCAGGTAGCACTCTTAGAGCATATATACGGACGCGAGCTGCTCAAATTTTTTCACTGTGCATTTTGAAAGGCGCCACAAAGTGATCGAGCGTGTGCGCTGCTCTGGGTGGTGAAACGTGATTTCAATTTTTGTTCCGCCTCCCCCTAAATTTTTGTCTTTCTCTCACATATGAGCCCTTTATTACTATCTACTTTTAGCAAAATCTGCAAGGCCGGTAGACTAACGGGACCAAGGTCAAAAAAAGATAAGGGAATACGTCACATCTAGTATTTCGTGATTTTTGGCGCGATAAAGTCTCTAACGTTGTGTTCGGCCCTGGCTGACAAAATGTATTGGGTGCTTTTGATTTTTTTGGAAACGTTTTACAATTTGAGAAATTAGTTAGAAACTTTTTATAACTTCATATAATTGCTAAAATTTAGTTTGTTTTAACATAATTTGAGTAAGTAACGAAATGTGGGGAATTTGTATAATATAAAGAGGAATCCTGTTGACGTGTTTTAATTCTTGTTTTTTCTTCGTCAAAATTTTTTCTTTCTTACACATGAGCTCTCTATTACTTTCAGTAAAATCTGCAAGGTCGAAAAAAAGAAAAACGCTTTATATAGTCTTTAGCTCAAGCTGGGTCTAAACTTGGCTCGTATCGGACTCTTGTTTCAAGTTTAACTGAGCTTAGTTTAAAGCGACCTAAAATTTGGATTAAGCCGTGAAATATGTAGACTAGCCCTACCAGTAGTAGTCCTATAAAAATTTTAAAACGTTAATTGAAGTCGGTTGATTTTGTTATAAGGATGAAATTCGATCGGTTTATACCGAATATTCTAACCAGGTTTAATATCTGACCTTGTTCCAATTTGAGTACCTTCAGGAGCCCATCGTCTCCGCCGACTGCGATGTAGCCTTGATCCTTGTTCCAGGCAATGCAATTCAGCCGCAGGTTGTTGGGAATAGCAATCTACAAGTAGGAAATAAGAAAAGAAATTGCGCAAATAGCATTAGTACCTTTTTACTTAAATAAACGAACATCTTCAACTCTTCGTGCTTGTGGTGCTTGTTTATGTTTACATTTCTGTCACCATGGGAACTAAACGACATTGATATTTGTACTAGAACTAGATACGGAAAATGGAGTTCTCAAACATTCTTCTTCTTTTTAATATTATAAAGTTTTATATTATATTAATTAATAATTATGTTTGATTACTGTTTAAAACAATGATATTTTTATTTTGCAATAAACAAGTTTGAAAATTTTATCTTAATCATAAAATGTTTTACGAACATAACCTTAGCGCACACATCCATACGTCAAATAAAATCTGACAATCTCTGTCAAGTGAACTTGACTGCGGCGTTTCTGAATTTTTGCTATATCAAAGTAAAATAAATTCGGCTATTTTGATGGCTGTAGAATGAAGGTAAATCGAATTTTATATTCGTTGTGCAGAGCTTTACATAACATTTAAATTTGGCGCAAAGAAAATTAATGAACAAAAGCTTCAAGCCTTTACAATTGGAGCAATGGGGAAGCGCCCATTTTCACGCAAGGAGCAGGAAGAGCAGAGAAAACGCGAGGAGGAAGAAGCAGCGGCTCATGTACGCAACGCCGTTTTTTTTTAAAAATTTACTTCTGCTAATTGTTTCCCTTTAGGCCTTTAAAGAGTTCGTAGAAACCTTCCAGGAGGCACCAAATGCATCCTCTAAAGTTTGGGTCAAGGCCGGTACCTACGATGCTGGATCCAGAAGTATGTCGTGATTTCAGTCTAAAGTGTGTATAAATTATGCTAATTTATGTTTTAGGGGAAGATAACAGGGAGAAGGGCAAGTTATACAAGCCCAGCTCACGTTTGGGAGATGAAAGATCTTCGGCTGAAAAGGCTCAGGAGTACGCAAAGTTGCTGGCGTCTGAATCGAAGAAAGACTCCCTGAGTTTAAAAAAAAAGGGGCAGGAAAAAAAGAAAAGCAATTTGGAACTATTTAAAGAAGAACTCAGGCAGTAAGAATAACAAAACAGATTTTGGATTACACGCATAAGAATTCGTCCACCCGGTTTTGGTTTGAATGAAACTGGGTAAAAGTTTTGGTTTTCAAGTTAAAGAAGAAAATTCACGTTATTTTATAATAATTAGTCAAGGAAAGTTTTGATCCACATTCAACAAAATGCTGACAACGGGTGATTTACCAGAGTTTTTCAAATTCTTTACCTTGTTTTCATTTGAGTTCTTTCGTTTGCTAATTTAAAAGAATTTTTTTTTTAAATTAGTAATTATGATATATTTTTATTTTCCAGGGAGTAGAATTACCATTGTAGCTATTTTCAATGAAATATGAAAGCCATGTTCACGATATGTCTTTTGGTTGACCAAAAAGTTACTTTGGAGAAATAATGACTATAGTTCTACTACAGGATGCCTTTTAAAATTTATTTTATGAAATTGAAAATCCGAAAATCACAAATATTAAGGCCTCGAAATTTATGCCTTGATCTCGGTCTGCCTGTCTGTTCTTCAAAATCATTCTTAGGAACTAGAGGTATCGAGTTGAAATGAATACCAACAAATTGTTCTAAAAACCAAATTTCTATTTCACTGCAATAAAAAGAATAATTTTCCTTAATGTTTTAAATATCTTCGCTCTTACTTTAACTTTGAAGGCCTTTTTAGAAGTATATTAAATATAAATTTAATTTTTTCCTACAATAAGATGATCGGACTACTTATGCTAGTTATGGGGTTTTTGTTTTCTTTGTGATACGTGAATACGACGCCTATAATTTTTTATCTTATAAGGTTTAATAGGAAAAGTGTTAAAGTCTAGCTGAAATTCACTAAAAGTAGCAAAATATGAATGTATGTTTTCGAGATACCCGTATTACGAAGAAAACTATTTTATCATATAATGCTAGAATAAATAATACTGTTTTAGTATTTTGTTGGTTGCAGGTCAAAACTGATAAATTAAAATGAAATACGATGAAATTTCTTCTTTAAATCTAAATACAGATTTTTACCAAGTTTTATTAAAATTAAAAATTGTAGGGCTTTTATTTATATTCATTTTATTTATTATCTTCGACAATCTTTATCTATAGAATACAAGAGGAACGTGAGGAGCGGCACAAATATAAGAGCATGGCTAGGCAAGTCGTTATGACTCATGATTCAGATAGTACCCGAGATTCTGATGTCGGTTCTTTCGACAATGGAGATCCGAACACAACTAATTTGTATCTAGGAAACTTAAGCCCAAAGGTAGAGAAATACATTTAATGAAAAAGTCGCAGGTAATTAATAATAAAATCCTTTTAGATATCGGAGCAACAATTAATGGAGCTCTTCGGTCGTTACGGTCCTCTGGCAAGTATTAAGATAATGTGGCCCAGATCCGAGGAAGAGAAATCTCGTGGAAGAAATTGCGGCTTTGTTGCTTACATGAGTCGAAAAGACGCTGAAAGGGCACTGCGAAACTTAAACGGTCGGGATATAATGGGCTACGAAATGCGCCTCGGTTGGGGAAAGTCAGTTCCCATTCTCAATCACCCTATTTACATACCGCCGACACTCTTGGAGTATACACTTCCTCCGCCGTCATCTGGATTGCCCTTCAATGCACAACCCCCCCAGTGTGAATTTAGCAATGTAACTTCTTACATATCTTTATTATTCAGAATTACTTTATATTTAAATTTCAGTTGCCCAAAGGAAACTATAAAGACTATTCTGACGATTTGGAAAAACGGGAATTGATGGAGAAGGTTTGATAAGAGTTTTAAAAATAGTTTTTAGAAATTACATATTTCGGCTTTGGTTTTACAGGTTCTATATAAATCTGTAGTAAAAGTAGTAGTCCCTACCGAGAAGTGAGTTACAATTATTATTCGCGCTTTAGGTGTTTATAAACATTTAACATTTTTTTTCCAGGTCACTTTTAGCTCTCATACATCGCATGATTGAGTTCGTCATTCGCGAAGGACCCATGTTTGAAGCTCTAATAATGACCAGAGAAATTGATAATCCAATGTTTAGGTAAATATTATTTTTTTTTCGTTTTCGGTGAAATAGAATGTCATGTTCTACCAAATAGACAACTAATTTTATCTAAATGTGTTGAAATAGAGGAGGAATGAGAAATCGATGATAGACTAAACGATATATCTTTAATTCAGTGAACTCCTTTATATTCTGGAAATATCTCATTCTCATCAATTTAAAAGCGCTGTATTAGATTCGATATCTGAAATTTTTAATAACATATACAAAAAGTAACGATAAATTATTTTTGCACTTATTGAATGTTCATCTTTTATTTACAAATTTTAATATTAGATTTGAAATCATCACCTAAAATTTTTGGATGTCCAAATTTTAATGAGTTTTTCGAAATCAGTAGTTCCAAAAAATTGTTTGAGTTGTTGTATTTTAATTGAAATTCAATGAAATTGAAAAATTTGAGTCGGTATAGCAGAGTCTACATTAGCAACTCCAAAATCATTTATATGCCAAGCACAATAAACTGGCTAAATTTTATGATGGAGAATTGCGAGTATTTTCTGTTTTATATAAGATGAATAAAATTATCAAATAAATATAGTTAAGAATTTCCTATTATAGTTTCCTTTTTGACAACGAAAGTCCTGCACATATTTATTATCGTTGGAAACTATTTTCACTGCTTCAAGGCGATACTCCATCGGAATGGAAGGAAAGAGAGTTTAGAATGTTCAAAGGTTTGTTTAATTAATTATTTTTGAGTGCTACAATTATGCACAAAATTATAGGTGGGCCTATATGGAAGCCACCGTCTGTAAATTTTTACACACAAGGGATGCCAGAAGAGCTAATCGTTGACGAGGATGCTCCTGATGCAAACAAGGGGGCGTTATCAAATGCGTGAGTGAAGATAATTTGAATTGAGTTAGTGATTAAGCTAAATATAAGGTTTAAATGTTGTACAGGCAACGAGATCGATTGGAAGATCTCATTCGGCACTTAACACCTGAGCGTTGTCGCATTGGAGACGCAATGATATTTTGCATCGAGCATGCTGAAGCAGCGGATGAAATTTGTGAATGCATCGCAGAATCCTTGTCCAGTCCAGAAACATTAGTGAGCAAAAAAATTGCCCGACTGTACTTGGTTTCCGATATTTTACATAATTGCACAGTAAAAGTATCGAATGCAAGCTTTTTCCGGAAAGCGTAATTTATTAAATTTCACCAAAATTCGCAGTTTTTTTTATAATATAAAAATAATTATAGAATGGAAAAGAATTTAGTCGACATATACCGCGATATGAATGCTTGTTATATGTCCTTGGAGAGCCGTCTCAAAGCTGAAGGTTTTAAAGCAAGAGTTCTACAGGTATTCCGGGCTTGGGAAGACTGGGCGGTTTATCCAAAAGATTTTTTGAAGAAATTAAAAAATATATTTTTGGGACTGCCTGTAAGAATAAATCGTTTTAGAATCGTAGTCCGAAATAATCAACATTTTTATTGAAGCACGATGAAAAGAAAAGCGACATCGACGGTACTCCGCTCTCGGCTGATGAGAAGGAAGATGAAGACTTAGATGGGGTTCCTTTGGATGGCGCTGCGTTACTGAAAAGTGCCCTGTTAAGAGGTCTCCCTGAAGCAAATGTCTTGAAAGATACACCAACAAGGAGTCAGGAACACAGCCGTGATATGGATTATGATGACGACATTGATGGGATTCCACGTAAGTTAATTTTTATTGTGAGAGTAACCAGCGGTGCTATATTAAATAATTTTTCTCAAATTTTAGTCGATGAAGATATTGATGGTATACCAATAGATAAATTAAGTGATTCTAATTCAGGAAAACCTCAGAAAACTGGAGCATTTATTCCTTCAAAGTGGGAGACCGTCGATCCAGAGCAGGTATGCGAATTAAATCAAATGCTCATACATATTAAATTTTAATCATTACTTTAAGATCTTTACCTTTTGCTGTCGATTTGAGTTACTTAGGGATATTTGTACGTGAATTTATAGAATAATGTAAATTTTTTTGATTTTTAGATAGAGGCTCAAGCAATTACTACCAGTAAATGGGACACTCTGGATCCAGTTGCTCCTGATCCTCCAAAATTTTATGATTCTGATGATAGTAGTAATAGCACTGGAATGTACGAGCGGTAAATTTTACGAAAGGATACAAAAAATACGTTAGAAATTATTTTCTTTTAGGGACTTGAATGAAGAAAAACGCAACAAACTCAGAGAGATTGAGTTGAAAGCAATGCAATATCAGGATGAGCTTGAATCAGGAAGGAGAGAGCTCAAGCCCGGGTGGACCATAACTCAACAGACCGAACATTATAGAAGAAAGTTGTTAAAAAAGGTGTTTTTAAAGCAAATTATTTAATATACCCTAATACAATTGTTTAAAATTAGGACTCTATAAAGGATGATTCTGACTCACCCACGGAGAAATATACTTTAATGAAGAGAGAAGTTGTTAAAAGAAGTCCTAGCCCTACTGAATCGTGAGTAATATAAAAAAAACATTAATAATGTATTTTACTATGTCGGTGTTTTTAGTATGAGCTCAAAAAAATCTAAAAGATCAAAGAAATCACCGTCCCCGTATTCAGGTCGGTCTAGCCCAAGCTCAAGTAGTAAAAAGCGTCGGTCACGTTCGCCGCATTCAAAGCGTTCCAGTCGTAGTTCTGTTTCACCAGCGAAAAGTACAAAAAAACGCAATAGATCAAGGAGTGGTTCGGAGTCACCGAAACGATACGCTCGTGATCGATCGCCAATTTCCATGAAATCATCCAAGTATGATTCAAGCCCTAGGAGGAGGTTGTAAAATTTGATTAAATTTGTGAATTGTAGCATTATTAAAATTATTATTGTCAGATCACCATCACCTGTGGAACGAAGTCGATATACATCCCCTACGAGATCGCGAAGGTCTCCAGAAAAAGTTAGTAAACGTGATTTATCGCCTAGATATGGAAAATCCTCGCCAGCTAGACACCGTTCCGAAAAACATAAGCATAAGCATAAGTATTAATATTTTATGTATGAATACCTCTGGACACAAATACATTTTTCAATTCTACATTACTTTTGCTTTTTGATAATTCAATAATTAAAACAGTTAACTACTGAAGCATTTGAGGTTTATAGAAAAAACACAATGATTCACATTTTCGTGTGCTTTTGAGTTTTTTTAGAAGTTTCTTTCTTTTAAGTTTTAATTTCAATTTCTTCATTATTATCTTTTGGACGTGGCATGGTCGGTGTTAATCCTTTGACACTCGAAAGGTGCCTCTTAGGCACTATAACTCTGTACAAATGAACATTTCATACAAAAAGGTTCGAGGGTTAAGATAATCTACCTACACATTTTTGTAATATCTTCAAATATTTATTCTAAAAATATGTAATTTTTGAAAGCCAAGAAATTGCCATAGAAGAAAAGTAGTAAAAATAAATTCCGACTACGTGATCCTGCTGTGTTTATTTTATCTTCAAGACTCTTCTGAAGCTAACTTACCAATTGAAATTGTTTTTTTACATACATGATTTGTTTCAAAACCCCAAATTAAAACACAAATGTTAGGGTCATTTAATAGCTTAACTTAAAACTTTATTGAATAAAAAACCATAAATTGCTGCGGCTTCCTGCGACAGTACGTGAACAACAATTAACAATTACGAGTATAAATAAATATGATAAAAAATGTTAACAAATGTAAAAATTCGCCTATGAATATTACAAATTTTGAATACAATCAATCAAAAGTGAGAGTATGTATGTATGTACAGACGAAATCGCTTAAGAAATAGTGTTTGAGACAGGTCCTTATCATGTTATGTTATCATGTTAAGGGGCGCATGTTTGCACATATTAAAGACTAGAAATGTTTTGTTAAACAACTATTTGTCAATAGATAAGATGAGTGTGGTTGTGGGACTCTGAGTCGGCTAATTCTGCTACTTAATTGATTCTGTCTTGATTTCGGCTTGAGCTTCGTGATGTTTTACGATTAGTTGGTTCCAAGTAGGCTGCCGGTGTCCATCCTTCGGCATTAGCGTCTGTAAATGTACATTAAGTTGAAGCTTTATTAATTATTTTACTCATGCGTGGAAAGTGCATTCTATTACACGTATCTGAACATAAAGCAAATTTTAATAACAACATTTATATGGCATATTGCACATGTAAACAATTACCTAAAACTTTAACAAACCACCAACCCGCGCAGCCAACTTTTAGTAGTTCGACAGTGTCACCTTCTTTCATAGAAACCTCGGAGTGACCCACAGCGCAATAGTCCGCTAAAGCTATAAATCTACTTCCCTGAAGTAAAAAATGTGTGAATGTATTAGATGTGGCAGATGGTATGAGTAGAGGTGTTTGGAACATGCACGCCCACAAAAAGTTTGCAATCTAAAATGCTATTCTCAATCTAGTAAGCCTTGGTTAAGTGAATTCCAAAATATTGCAATGTGTGGTAGTGGCGTTATCGTGTTTTTGTCCTTTTTGATTAAGTCCGCCTGAGGTGTTCAATCACTTGACAGAGTTTTAAAACATCTTTATAAAACTAGAAGAGGACTAACGTAAAAAATTATAGTACTATGATTTTTAATTCCGTGCGGCAAAATTGCTTTGCTTTGTTATACTTTGCATGTATTATGTCTCTAAATTCCCAAAGCAAATTAAAAAGGCAACTTTCACCGATCAGATTTGCTTAACCACTTGTCCAGAAATTATCTATATTTTATCTGGCACCAAAATCAATTCAGCCTACGTCTTGGATTGGATTGAAGCCCTTATGTTATTTTAAATGATTATTAGTCCAACTCTTACAATACAAATATGATGCTTAAACTTTTCAAAATGAAAAATATCTGAACGAGGTAGTTAGTAGTCGGATTAATACGCATTAAAGTATTTCTTAGAAGAAATGTTATTCCTTGTCTAGTATTGACTTTTATACTTTAAGTATAAATAGATAAGAACTATAACTTCACATACTTAAAGTCTAATGCTGTCCTCCTTAAACAAATATAAGGGAGGGAGGAGACTGGCAAGTTTCTGCTTCTAAACTAGGCCACTTGCTTAAAGACCTGCCTTCCTTCCTTCTTTTCGATCGAAGACTATTAAAAAATGGGCGTGGAAGACTAAATCCAGCGTAAAGACTAAGTTGAAGAAGGCTTTCGAGGTTCATAGAATTTTTTCGAATATTGTGAACATTTTCGTACAGATGCTCATCTGAAGCTCTTTTTCGTAACCCTCTGAGTCGTGGAGGCAACCGAGGCAGAGTAAAAAGTCCACTAGAGAGCATCAATTGTCCACCTCTATTAAATTCAAATCTGTCCTCCAGCAAGGATTTATGGAATTCTTGCTGAGGTTCAGGCTGCAAAGGAGATATTCAATTAATATTCCATTTTATTATTCGTTATTGCTGACGAAGGAACGTCAAAAGTTTTTTATTTTTTAAATTTGTAATAAAAGCGTTAAAATCGTTAAATGTGTGAATCGTTAAATATTCACTAAGAAGTTTATTATATTTCCGATTAATTGTTTTTTTAATAAGCTTTGGCGAATTTTTTATGTAGCTCATATATTCCTTGAAGAATCAAATTGGTATGTTATTAGGTGTTTAATTTTAACGAAGACAATTGTCAGAGTTTATAGATCTATTTATTGTTTTAGTAAAGAGAGTAGAATGTAGTTTAAAAAAATTATTACATTTTGGGCGCAGATCTTCGATTTGCACGTACTTTGCTCGAAATTTGAAAATATTCATAATCCTGTTTTTATTTTTATTTATTTTAGTATTTGTTGAAACGGACACAGGTTCTCAAATGATAACGGAGTAATATAAAACTAAGAATAATAATAATAAAAGGAATCATAATAAAAAAAAAGAATTTTTCATAAAGAAAACATAGATTTATTCGATATTTTTGATCAGCTAGTGTTTTCGAAAAAAATATAATAAAATAATTTAAAAAACCAACGACATTTTTAGAAAAAAAAAAGTATGGCTCAACTATTTTTTAATATTCTTCGTTAAATTTCAAAGTCTCTCACTTTCACTATTTTTTAACATGTAAAATTATTTGTCGGAAAAAGAACAGTTGTTTAAAGCGGAGAAGTTTTAAGTTTTAGCAATTGCATAGTTTTTTTTTTCCTCAGTTTGCCTTACAGACTAAAGTTGGAATTTATTACGTTCCACTTCTTGAACCGATTTATGAATCTTTTTTTAAAAATCAAACCTATTTTTCTCGAATATTAATTCAATGAAACGTTTTCGAATTCGCAATTTGCTTAGTTTAAAAAATCGTATGAAAATCACATTTTCAAGCATTTTTAATGATCATGATCGCACCAATTTCTATGTTTTGAATTACTCTTAATTACTTCTTTGTCTTTTATTCTTAAAAATGAAGGCAATCGACTACGGTGCAAAAAGCAGTATCGTCAAGCGTTTACTTAATGAGGAGAAATAATTTGGTTTCTAAAAATAAATTACTTCAAAATTACTCCATTTCTATGGCACTGCAAAACTTGTACGGTGATATTTTGGTAGTTATGTTATTAGATAGAACTTACAAAAGTCATACTGCACCATGCGAACGTATCTTTTTGAATTTCAATATCCAGAAGTTCTTTATTTCCAGATTCGAAAGGACTTTTAGCGCCGGTTTGTGCCTGTTTGAAAAGCAGTTTTTTACCCCTCCATTTATGAGGAAATATAAGCTAAGGTTTTGTACTATAATAATATCGAATCCTAGTTTTTGTTGTTAATTTGTTTATTATTCCTGATCTGCGAGGTGATTTTAAAGGCTGTGTATCTGTCGTCTGTTTCGTCACACAGTAAAACGAAATGAAAGATAAGATGCAAGTTTAAAAAAATATTTAATATATAGATTAACAACTTTACCCTCCGAGTGCGGACCTAACTTGCTAGCCAGATTGAGTCAAAACGAGCTATTTAATTGAGAAGAAATTTTGAAAGAGATATTGTTTAAATAAAGCGATAATATTATTTGCATTTTTAACTGCATTGTTTAACTAAGGGGATGGGAAACATGTTGAAGTCTATCGCCGTGCTGAAAACAATTTTTCTGTTACAAACTTAAACGATTGTTAATTATTAATTTTTAGAAAACATATTGTTGAGATTTAAAAGAGAGACTATAAACAATAGCCGCTTATTCTGGTTCCATTTTTAATTTCATAACTACTTGAGGACTCATAGTGACCCAATCTTTCCTTGGAGGGTCAAATAATTTTTTTTTTCTTTTAGAATTCATTCATTACATACGTATTGCGTTTTATAATAAATAGTGAAATCAAAGCTTCTAAAAAGTATTGAAGTAAAGCGATCATCAAATACTTCCTAACTCCTTCACTTCTTTCTTTTAATAAAAAAAAAGTCGTAAAAATAAATGTCATTAATAAAAATAAAAATTTAAAAATTATATAAAACAACTAACTGTTTTAAAAACAAACCAAAGAACTTAAAAGTCAAACAAAACAAAAACACGAGCGAAACCTTCACTCCAAACATTTTGATTTGAACAAAGTTTTATGTTAAGACAAATAAAACAAATTTTTTAAGGTAAGGAACTGAAAACAAATTAAAAAAAATAATAAAACTTACTCTTTGTACTTTGGTATCGAAGCAACCTGACCGCTTGTGCGTTCAAGGGGTATAACAACGAATTTATTCAACGGAAACGTAAAAAGTGGAGTTTGATTTAGAGGCGCGTGTACTTGAATTGTCTACTGCCCACTGTGCAAGAAAGTTTAATATCGTCTGTAAACAGTCCAAGTGCGTTGGAAGTAGTCCAGAAACAAAAATTAGAATAATGGAAGTAATTATTAGAAAGATACCATAACCATGCACTAATTTTGCGGAAAAATGTTTTTTTAACAGATTAGAAAAAATACATAGAGTGCAACATGATAGTCGGACATTGTACTTACCGGAGTGCTGTTGTCCTCTATGATGGAAAGCTCATCCTCGCTGTTCGAATAATCGGAGCTCCATCCTCCAATGTCCTGATTGTCTTTTTCGGAAGAGGATGAGCTAATACCTGGGGTCTGATTGGGGCCCTCATCGCTCCCATTCGAACGCCTGTGCGATTCGGTGTCACAGCTCATCGCTCTCTGGGGCGTTGAAAGAGCTGAGACAGGTGTGTCCCAAGACACAGTTTGGCGCAACGGCCTGTGATTGAGACCATATTGCTTGATCTTTTCACCCTTGAGCTCCTCGAGCTGATTCAATAGAACACGCTTAATTTCAGCCACCCACTTATTTTTGATATCGATCGTCGAAGCCTGGAGAGTGTGAACTTCTTGGCGTCCTTGGAGCCACACCTCAAATCGCTTGGGGTCCCCTCGAACGGACTCAGTTAGTCCAATTTGTGACATCTATAATTAGAAAATGCGATCATGAAAAGTAAAGCAAGTAAGTAACTAGTGACTGTGCAAGGCACAATTTATGCAAATTCCGTGAAATACCTTAAGATAGTGCTTGAACTGGTAAGTGCTTTTGTTATGACCGGTTTTGGATGCCTGCTTGCAGAAAAGCATCGCTTTCTGGTAGAGAAAAATATGCCTGTGCTGTGTTTTCAATCGTAGTCGTATATCTTTTTTACTCTCGGTCCACACTTGGAATGCATCTTGAAGTAGAAGCTCACCTTGCTGGGAAAGATCAGCCTGGAAATATTAAACCAATAATATTATGTAATATTTAGGAATTTTAATATAAGTAGTTGCCTACCGGAAACCCAGTTATCGCAATTTGATGCATTGAGTCGTTAACACATTTTAAAACTATAAGCATACAGTCGAGTGCTTTTTGCAGCTCTTTTGTGCATGTCCCACTGTCGCTGAATTTTAGTAAATCTTTCAGCAGGAGCTGGTACTTCGTTATCCTTTGAACGGGCTTCAGCAAATAAGCAGCTAGCGGGAGCTTGTGACCGAGGCGTTTTTGACACTCTTGCAAAAATAAGTGGGCATCTACTAGGGTTTCCCGGAGTCTTTCCGATCGAGGAATATTTTGACAATAAAAGGAATACAACCTGTAGAAGGTATCCCGCTGGAAGAAAAATACTTTCGTTAGTTGCACCTTTGATTACCAAATAGAATATGCACCAAAAGTCGTTGAACAGTCATTATTAAATTGATCCAACAAAATATTTAACAAAATTAAAATGAATTTTTACATTGGGAAGAAGCTTCAATAATTCTGTTTATTGTTAAAGAGTGCAGTAGGACACGCTATCTATAATTTTAAAATTCACCTTTACGGGACGTTTCAGTATAAGAGCCCTACAGCTTTTGCTACAAACAAATTTATCAGAGAATAGTTATTCGATTTTCGCAAAAGAAGATAACAAATACAAGTTTAAATTTTAAAAGAAATTTATACTATTTGGCCTTTTAATCCCCTTTTATAATAAAATAAAAAAAGAATCAAGCGTGATTCGAAAATAGCAGATTGAAGGTACTTTATAAAAATTATGCACAAACTTTTTTCATAAGAATTCAAGAAATATTGTTAAATTAGAGTTAAAAAATCCGATTTATCTGCTTTTACGAATTTTTCTTGTTTTATATAATCAAAATCAGAACAGATCAGCTTATGCCTCTAAAAATATTCATTATATATATAGGGTGTTTTAAATTACGCGTTTTTTTTTTTAAGAATAAATAAAATATAGATGGCGCACTGAATTCGTCTGGGTATTTTCACATTTAAGAAGTGTGATGTATGACATTTATAAAAATGGCTTCGTACACGATACAACAACGCGTTCAAATTATTGAATTATTTTATGAAAATCAGCGTTCTGTCAAAATTGTTTTTTCTCAACAAATCATGTTTTTCGATGATGCACATTTTGGACTTGGTGGCTATGTTAATAAACAAAATTGCCGTATCTGGGATGAGGAAAATCCACGAATTATTCATGAGAAACCTATGCAACCTAAACGAGTTACTGTTTGGTGTGCATTATGGTCAGGTGGTGTAATTTGTCCTTACTTCTTCGAAAATGTTGCTAGTGAAACTGTAACTGTCAATGGTGATCGATATCGTCGGATGATAACCGAATTTTCGTGGCCTGAATTAATGAATATTGATCTAGAGGATATTTGGTTTCAACAGGCTGGGACTACAGGTCACTTTACACAAGAAACAATTGATTTATTGAGAGAAAAATTTCCTGGGCATGTAATCTCAAGTAACGGTGATGTTAATTGGTCACCAAATTCATGTGATTTGACACCGTTAGACTATTTTCCATGGGGTTATTTGAAAAGTCAGGTTTATAAAAACAATCCACAATCGATTCCTGCTTTGAAAAATGAAATTATTCGTGTCATTGATGAGATAGAGCCTCAATTATGGCAAAATGTCATTGAAAATTTTAACAAAATTTTTTTACTGAACATAACTCTCTAAAAGCATTGTTTAGGAAAAAAAAAACAACTAATCCTTCTGAATTCACCGATGACCTTAAAACATTTACGTCTAGAACCAATTTTTTTTTATATATGAAACAACATCTTTAGATCCGTCTTACATTGAATAAAAATAGATATGAAGACAAGAATAATTTTAATTAATAAAAATACTTACCCGTTGTACAAAACATAGCGCAACAAGTTCCGTCGTTGAGATGCAATTTTCTAAATCTTTAAGAAAAATTTCGCTGTGGAAAGCATAGAGTTCATGCAAGTTCCCAAACAAAATGTCCTCTTTTCCTTGGAGGCTCGGAGGAACGAGATGAGACATGTCTTCAGACAGCATTTGATCCCGGTAGCCCTAAACGCGAAAGTAAATTTTATGAAAAACATTTGTAATTTAAAATTAGTGTACAACTTTTGTTAAGGTGCTACTCGCAACAGCGTTATTTGGGCTAGCAAACGAAACGTTGCTGTTGTTATTTGAAACTCGTCGCGAGGCGATATCTGAGTCTGAAAATGTACTCCCAAAATATATTTTGAAGCGCTCATCCAAAACTTTTCGAAATTTTTGATTAATATATTCGTTCACGGAAGGATAACCCCTTGCCATTACAAATTCTCGTAGTAACTTTTTGTAGTTATGGTCGGTGTACTCCGAATTGCATTTGATAGTATTTCCCTTTCCGCTTTTACTGTCTTTAATTGTTTCAGTAAAAAAATTCTCGCAAAATTTGTACAAATCTTTGTAGCAATGGTCCAATGATAAATTTTTATTTTTATGGAGGGTGAAGTAGTCCTGGTCGGATTTCCATCGATTGAATTCCTTTTTGCATGATTTGCACCCTTGTCGGTTTGGACGACCGTTGGGTTTTAGTGTTTTGTCAATTTGAGATTTATTTCCATCCTCTGAATTTGAAGGAGCTCGATCTAGATAGTCTAAAATATCGTAGTAATGCTTTTTGATTAAGTAGGATTTAAAGTCGGGATCGTTCTCAATGTCAGAGTATGAATTCTTTTCCAAGTACTCTTGGACTAATTTGTACTCTAGAGATTCGTCGCAGCTCGAGAGTTCAACGAGGAAGTCAAACATTTGTTTGTTGTCTTTCTGCAATTTATTCGTCTCATCACTTTCTGTATTGCTTTTACTTAAATTATTATTAAGTTTCTGGTAAATTGTAGCGGATTTTCCGGTTAGCTCACGATCTGCACTCAATTGAAACAAATTTGGTCCAAACACGTAATTTTTATCGTTTAATTCAAGTTTGGGCCGGAAATCACTCGGTGAAAACTTTTGCTTAGTTTTTTTCGCACTTGCACAGTTTGTTTCAAATAAGGAACCTTGAAAAGACAGCGGCGATTCACAGTTCCGTCTCAATCTATGAAAAGTTCCAAATTTTAACGTAAATTTTCCAACTATACTATTCGCGGTATTTTGAACCTTTTTGAGACGAAATGCATCACCGATGCGACTCTTTTCTCGTCTAGCCGATTTCAAATTGTACCCGCCAAATTTCATGATTTCGTTTAATTTTATGTTAAATACCCGCGAAAAATGTAAGGAAGTTCAGCCGCGTCGAGGTCTAACTCCCAAATGAACAAGAAAAAAACCGCGCGCAACGAAAGAGAGCTGCGATAATTAAATCAATCACTTGGTATAACTGTGACGGCCTGTTTCCGATGCGCCGGCTATGCGCAATTTAATTAGCATAAGTGATAAATACACACGAAGTCTTTTATAAATTATGAAATATTAAAAAAATTCATTACCTTTAAGATAGAATTCATCTCAGTCACGTAGATCCTTTCTGTTTCTAGGAGTTCGCTCAAAACGTGACCTCGCTTTAACCGTCGAGCTTCTAGGTCCTGGAAGAAAAGATCAACCCTTTTAAAATTTTCCTCTTAAGTGCGTGCTTAAGGCAATTTGCTAGTAAGAATTTCACTTTGCCATGCAAATTAGAGCATAGTCTGCAGAACGCATTCGCTTAGTAACTATTCTTTAATTAGCATAATTATTTCAGCTATTAAGTTTAAGATGCGCCTCAGTTGAAGCGTTAATTCCTCAAAGAAGGAGGAGTACGAGTATGTGTTCCGGAAAGTATTAATTTAAAATACTTTGTGCATTGGTACAACTTTGGTGCAAGTCAATTTGTGTGATATTAAAGAAGGGTGTCATTACTTTCTTTAATTTATTATAAACGAGAATACATAAAATTGATTAAACATTTTCACTTTTGAGAAGAGTTTGGTCCCTCTTATTTCTTTTGAGTACTGTAGACGCTGATAAATTTTATAGACATTGATCTTAACCCGGAACATCTGCAATTTACTCCCGGTTTCAAATTTTATTATGAAATTGTAATTATTTGTATTTTGAATGTAAAAGAATACTGTTCCTAACATAAATATGCTGAATTATTATTTAAATGCGCTCCCTTAAATGTACGAATTCTATTTGTTAAAGTATGTCTTTTTTCCTTTCCCAACCCTTTGGTTCTTGTATCGAATCAAAAGGCGTAAACCTATATTTCTCTAATTATTCTGTAACAATAGTTAAAAAATCAAAATAAAATAACTGCTTACAGGTTGACTTTGTGAGTGCTGTGAAAGGATGTCGCTATCCGGACTAGATCCTGTGTCACCACTGATGGAAACGCCTGAATCAAGGCCGCCATCCATTGATCTTGGTCGCAAATCATGAACTTCGGGCTGAAATATAAAAATAAGTAAACACTGTACACTCTATCTATTTTTGGAAAGCCTCAATAATTCAAATTATAAATATTCAATTTAGTACAAATTTGAAAGACATATAAAAAATACTTGCAGATTTTCACTAAAATTCGATTACTTCAGTTTGATCCTTTAGTATATCTTTCAATATTTGAGCTTTTTTAAAATCCCGAAGAAATTATTACCGTAACCTAGTATTTTTATAAATAGCATACCTTGACTCTAAGTCCTTAATCAATACAAATTAATATGGTTTTGTTAAAAGATCCTTTACGATAACTAATCAGACTTGCTGACACAACACCTCGAGAAAAGGGCTCAGACTAACTTCTCAAAACTATTTGATAAACTTCCTAATAAATTGTTTCATTTTAAACTCACAAAACCCTCTTAACCAATTGGAAGATCTTTTAGGATTATATGTAGAAATGTATTGTTTGTTGCGGTACATACGCAACCTGGTATTCCCCAAGGTAGCCATATAGGGCCGTTATTTTTTATTCTATTCGTAAATGATCTTGTATCTATGATTGAGCATTGCAGAGTTTAAATTTATGTTGATGACGTAAAATTATTTAAGCGGATCAATAATTATAACGACTGCTCTTTATTACAGGACAGCATTAATCCCTGATTCCTCTAAATGAAATTTGTTTTGGATTTTGGTATAATCTTTAATTTAAAATGTAAGTATTCGAAGCACCTGGACTTCATAATTAATAAAGCTTTCGGTTTTAAAATGCTAGATTTTATAAGAACTCGAATCAGTTAAGTACTTTATTTATTTATTTAAGCTTAATTCAAGCCGAAATAATAACAATAATAAAAAAAATGTACTTGCATTACATTGGTACGGTGAGTGAGTGAATGTGAGAGACAATACCGACATCGACCAGAGCAACAAATTTATCAAATTGTAGCAACAAAGATCATCAAATACAATTGTAGCAACAAAGATCATCAAATACAAAATGTGACACTGGTGTCGTATTTCCTTATCTTTTTTCGACCTTGGTCCTGTTAGCTCATCGGCCTTGCAGATTTTGTTAAAAGTAGATAGTAATAAAGGACTCACTTGTGAAAGAAAGACAAAAATCTCTACACTGTAAGTGCTGTAGATGAGAATATTTGGCTGCCTATCTTATCTCTTTCGTCCTTATTGATAAGGTATAGGAAGCAGCAGTTCTTAGCTGCTTTAACTAATGGGAAAATTTTCCTCAGGCAGTTTTAGAAATTGCATATGGGTTACAGCTTTGGGCTTGTATAGAGAGTGTCACATTTGTACTTGATGATCTTTGTTGAAGCAACTACCTTAGATTTAGCGTATGAGGAGTAAAGACGAAGGACCGCACGAAAGGGAGACTCGGATAACCTAAATTGTGTATTAGATATATAATGTATAGGTCTCTTTCTCTTCTCTACGTTATATCTTTCTTGTCTCTCATGTAACGAAATGTGTCTAAACGTGACATTCTTTAAATTTAACTCTCATTTCTAGTCCAATTATCGAATTGCCGCTTACGAAGTTTCACTTCAATAGTAATAACATCATTGGTGCTATAGACTTTCCAAGCATCCTTAAATGTTAGTATTACACTCCTTTTCATAATTATAACCCGCAGGTTAGCATGTCCATGAAAATAAATTTCGAATTTAGAGAACGATGTGATCCCAACATTTGCAGATCTAAAATTAGGTCTGTTCCTCGGTTACTTAATCGCCATAAAATATCCAGGATAGAATTTATAAAAAATACAACTAAAAAACGACTACGGATTGGACATCTGTAAGAAAAGTTAATATTGCATCACTACTAAGTTATTAGACTCTAATTTAAGGTTATATTTTCTAACGAAAAATTAAATTTAAGTGAAGCTGATGGTTTTAATACCTACTGGGGGAATTTCAGAAAGGGATCGCTTTTTTGCTATAGGTTTATGGAGCGTTTTCTGCCGCGGCATGTTTAGACTTTACACATTTAATTAACTTTGTCAAGCAATTTGATTCCATTTCTGCCAGATAATTCTCCAAAAACAGTTGGTCTTTCAACAGGAAAATGCCAAAATTCATATCAGTGGCGAAATAATGTTCGCCGATTGGTTCAGAAGCAATTCTGATGGTAATAAATTAGTCAACATGTGCATCTAACCTCAAGACAATAGAACACATTTGGCGAATTCTTGTTGACCAGGTATATGTTTAAAATTGCTAATATTAATAAAAATTTGCTGTAATAAAATTCAGAGGAATTAATTATTAACTTTTTGTTATTTTGCAAATTTTGTGAAAAAAACATTTTTGTTTTGTGCGTTATAATTATGAAACGAGCTAGTCGATAGTCCGCTAGATTCGGCTAGAAATAATTTCGTCTCTACGTCCATGATCCTCAACAAGTAAAGTTATAACACTTATTTGTTTCTAAACAAAATTAATTTAAAATTATTAGGTGGGTTATAATTATGAAGTACTGCATATTGATATATCCCAACCATTATATCAAATAGTCCTTGATTCTAAATAAATACAATAAATCTTTTAGGTTACCTAAGTCGAAGTTTTAAGTGGGTTCATAAATTTTTCATATTAAAAAAGTATATTGCCCAAGTTGAATAACAGAATTTTTAAATACGCTTGAAGCACTAATAAATGCAATAAATATGGCATATAAATTAAAATTATTTCCTGGGAAAAATAACTTCGATATGCTAATGAATGAAATTCACAGTGTAAATGAGTTTGATGTCGTGTTCAGAAAATTATTTTAATTACATTAAATTAAATTAATTAATGAAAATATTATAGAAAAATCTATTTCTTCCTACAGTGGTGAGATTGTTTTGTAATTTTTAATTAGCATAACATTTACTATATTTTGTTCACACAAGAAATGAAAGGGAAACTCAACTTCAAACTCAATAAATCAAAATTTATGAAATTTGATGTTTTCAAAAATATGAAGATCTTTTAACCTCGAAGAATGTTAGGTAAAGCTAAACTAAAAAGTACGAAATAGCTGTGGCAACAAGAGGAGTAACGAAACATTTGAGGTTTATGGTTTACCCGCAACTATTAAAGTCCGCCAGCAACTAATGCGCTAACACATTTGGGTCGCATTATAAAATACGAGTAAAACGCCGAGCGTTTCTGAACTCAGTGTAAATTACTGTCCTGAAGGTGGAATGTGAACGTGACGCAAAGACCAAGCAATGAAATATTTCATTTAAAATTCCACTATGATTTATGAGTATAACATATAAGCAAAACATCCACCTTTTCATAGTTTCAATGAAAATTTCAGGGGCTATTTTATAAATGACACGCCTGGAAAAGTGGGTTCGTAATGCGAATTTTTAAGATTAACGTTAAAATAAGAACAAAAGAGATTACTAGTAAGATTGTTTAATGAAGCGATAAATTTTCTAGCATATACGAGTACTCGTAAACCAAATTATTGGTTTCTATTGCATGATTCATTTGCGAACATCTTAAAACAAATGTATAAAATTGTGGGATTTAAAAAAAATTACAGTTAATCATTACAAAATTACAAGGAAAGCATTTTTACTGGTTGGAAGTAGAAATTACAATTAATGAGTTCGGTGTAATTGCTCTCAATAGCGGAAATATGAGTTTTTGATTGATAGAGACTGACGCCAGAAAGATATCTTGAGTCTTTACCTCGATCATTGTTTAAACCAGTTCTATGCGAACATTTAAGATTTCTTGAACTGATTGCATCTTACAGATATTATAGCATATTACATATTTTTACCTTTTGAGGAGGGCAACTGCATATGCAGTCCGACTGCATTGCGGCCAAGTCTTTTTGCCTTCCTGGGCAGCAGCTTGCACAATAGTTTTCATCATAAAAGTAGCAGTTATTCCAGAAAATTGCGCCATCGCAACCGAGCTTCGAAGGAAATCGATTATTAGTGCAGCTAGATACCCTGACGTCATTGGAAGAATCTTCGCTGGAAGGAACTTGGTCGTAGTATCCGTCGTCTTTGTCCGAATCGGTGGAGGAAGACGCAACATCGGAGCTAAGTGACCGATTCGAAAGTGGCGAATTTTTAACAAAAATCTTTAGACTATGCTGCTGCTGATGGTGCTGGACATTGTTTCGGGCTTTGAGATCATTAAATTTCCGGTTTTCATTATATTTTAAATTCACATCGACTTCAGCCTTCGCTTTCGCGTTCTTATTGAAGACGGTGTTGTTAAGAGGTAAACTGAGTAGGACCTTGTCGGCAGAGGCCTTTGTTAAATTTTTCCCACTCAGATTCTGTACATCGTTGAGATTGTTAGTTTTGTCTGGCGGTGGTGAAACAATCGCGACAACAACTTCACTAGACCTAGATGATGCCACTTTTACTTCGTTCTCTAATTTCTTTGAGTTAATTAAATTGTCTTTCTTTTCACTTGGTCCGAATGGAGCTCTGTAGTCTTCAATGTGGATCGTCTTACCACCGACCATGTCTTTATCGACTAAGGGGCCTATTGCCACTGTTTGCGAGATCGGACAATTCAAGAAAGTGCAATTTTTATATCCGCAGCTCTGTCGATTTTTATGTTCTGATTTCTCGATAATCGTCTGGCCCGGTTGGTTGAGCAGTCCGCTGCTCGTTTCCACATGATTAAAAATTAGAAGTGGTTGACGACGTCGGGTCGATTTCCTCAGGTGGATTCTCTCCATTTGAGTAGATCGTTTGGCACATTTTTTCTGGTCCACCGGAAGCTGTTGGTATTTGTTTTGGCGGTGCAACGGCTTCGGGGCAGGTATTCGACTGATCTGATGGTTGCGAGATTCAAATAATTTCTGAATTTGCTTATTTGTTTTCTCTTCAGCCGATTCAACCGGATTATCTGCATTACTTGAATTATGCTGAAATTTGTTTTGATTCATGCAAATTTCAGACGTTGTTGTTTTTCGCACCCCCTTACCATCACAATAGCATTTATACTGCATTTCATCAGCAAGTTTTTTAATCTTTTTATCAGTCGATGATGGTCTATCGCACTTTTGAACTTTCTTGACCTCTTCAAAGATTTTGTCTATTTTTAATATGTCCGAAGATGGTTTTTTGTGGCCAACTTTCATATTTTCTTGCTCATTAAGTTTTTCTATTTGCGAAATACGATTGGAACGAGATACAATTCCCGTTATATGTGGAGCATTTAATCCATTCGCAATTGCGATCTTCACGTTCCATGTATCATGCGACGAAGTTTGGACGTTGGATTTCCCAACCGGACATTTTTGCACTTTACACTGAACATTTTTACTATCCTTCTTGACGGCATGGCAGACTTTCACATTTTCTAATCGATCCTTAGGCTTGGAGGAGGCATCTGTAAACCCGTCAAAGTGCGGGTTTACATAACTTATGTTTAGTAATCTCATTCTGGGGACATGTTGTCCATAAATTGATTCGACAGAGTCTATTGTGTCGTCTGCACGGGGATACTTTTCGATTCTACACTTGTAACTAGACGATTCCACTGCTTGCATTTCGGCACTAAACCTTTCAATAATTTATTTTTAAATCATAGTAAAACTGTAACTTAACCTTTTATTATTAATGAAAGTTATAGTCTTTCCAGGCACTATCGTTGCTTTATTATTAATATCAGTTGAAAAATAACATTTGGCTATTTTATTGCACTCAATTATCTGTTAATGGAGATATCTTTAAATTACAATTTTTACTGCATTTTCAGCACACCAAAAAACTGCACTAATAACTATTAAAAAATTTGAAAGTATCCAAAAAAAAGACTCCCACAAAGATCGTTTCGGAATTGAAAGCTTCGCACTAAATAACAATGAACAGCAGCGAAAGACATGTTCCCGCGACTAACTCACATTGTTGACTAAAGATACGTTTGTCTTAAAGTCCGATAAAATATTTGCAGAGGAATAAGAAGCTCACCTTGGCGGAAGAGAATATGCGCGAAATGGACAAGCGCTAAGCAGGCTGCGAACGGTAATGTCAGTTAGAAACTTGTTTTTCGCGCCGAACTTACATCCGATCGTCTTCTATAATTTCCCACTATACACCGATTTTTGCGGTTGATCCTCGCGGCAGATAAACAGTCATTTGGTCGTAGTTAATTGACCCTTGGCCATCAATCGAGCAACAACTATTAAATTTTCCAATTGATTGCGCATGCAAATCCGATAGTCGGCAATCATCAAAATTACAAACAGTTAGTTACCCCACTTTGGCTATTATTATTTCTTATTTTTTATCATAGAAATTATGTAAAAAACGGCTATACTATGAGTTTTGAGCTTAATTTTAAATAATAATCACCGGGTCGACTTTGAATCGATCAAATACTTGAAATCCATAAATGGGAGCGTGGGCATGAGTTATTGGGATGACCATTTAAATTTTGCACCTATAATCACATATGCAGATAGAAGGCTGATTGTACAGCGCCTCTAGAGACTCAGAAAGTTCAAGGCTGTGCGAATGTCCAAAATGGGGCGCATTTATTGATGCCGAACAAGATCATCAATGATCTTCAATTAGATCACTAGCTGAACAGAGATAGAATTCCACCTACGATCATTGAAAACCTTCACTTAATTGGTCCGGTTCATATTAAGGAAACTCGATTGATTTTGCCCGATTATGAGCATGAAACCTTACCGTCTTCTTTATAACTAATCTCCACTAATGGTCGAGTCCGCTTCGTCTAACATAAATTAGTAACAACTATATGAAAGGTAAGATTTCATGTTTTCCGATACGCTGTACATCTCTTCGAAAATTATTGCTTTGAGTAGGTTAAACCCCCTTTTATAAATAAATTTTCAATTCGTAGTGCTATGCATCGATTTCTTTGAATTGTTCCAACAAATGTTACGGCCAAATCCCGAATTCCACTCTTTAAGTGGAAACATAATTACCTCTGATGAGCTTGATATCCGTTAGGAAAATCTTATCCGTGAGAAAGAGAATTAATGATAAACTGTACCTTAAGCAAACTTTATTTTTATAGCAGGGCTCGAGGAAGATTTTAATTTCCGGGAAATATACCGATTACTGGAATTTATGAAGAAAAATGTGTTACGTTATAATATTTCTTTTTGAAGTACTATATAATTATGCCGTTAACTATGTCTTTGCATATTTGCTGTAATTTTCCAGTATCTGTATGCTTCCGTCCTGCCTAATAAATCAATTTAATACATTTGCGCACCGGATGTAAACAATTCATCGCTATTGCAACATTTTTCATATGTGTAACATAAACAATTTAAGAGAATAAGAAGAGCGGCAAAAGTATCCTGAATTTAACAAAATTAAAGTACATAAAAGCATATTTTATTTATAATCATTTTTATATGAAACTTGGAAAATATAACTGGGAAGATCAGTACGGCTTTCCATTAGGTGACAATGTATACGATGCGATTTTACGAAGTTCGAACAAAATGTTAATAACAAAATATAATTTAAAAATATTATCTAATGTCGAATTTTAACTAACGCTATAATCCAATTGAGTTGAACTTTTTATGACTACTTAATTAATTTATAACATGCTGTATGTTAAATTTTAAAAATTCTAGAACTTCAAATTACCGCTGTAGAAATGATTGATTGAGATCGATTCAAAATTTATAGCAGATAAAACATGAGGAGCAATTAAATAAAATTTTTTAAAATATCATGACTGAAAGCAAACAGTCAAACTTTATCCAAAAATATCGTGTCATAAATGTAGTAGGAGTCTCTGGTAGGTCAGTTGTAAGTGCGTTGGTCTACCGTCGTAGAGGCTGTGGGTTCGACTCCCACGTATAACCACGGTCTCCTGCGCTACGTGGTAAAACAATGGGCCAAAAAAAATGGTGTGCCTTTCTAGGCAACCACACCAACCGAAACTAACCTAAATGTAGTAGAAATGCAGATTTGATGTAGTTTTGGCTGCTATTTTGAATTAGTAGTTTTACATATTTTAACTTGTATTATTATTATTAGGGAAATTGTTTTAAGTAATTGCTTTAATTTAATTAGATCTTACGAAAAAGAGCCAAATTCCGATTTACGTCTCGCGGTCCTTTTTCTAATGCGATACTTTATTCCAATATTTAAAAGTTAGACGTATATAACAATTTAATTCTACCTAATTTACTTCGACTTGTATCTCTGTTAAAAATAAATAAAATGTGCAAAGGTATATATACCAAAAAGTAAATTCATAGATAGAATGGTTGCACAACTCGATATTTAATTTATTTTAAAAGTTGTGAATTCAGTTCGCTCGTTACCTTCATTCACTCTTTTTCGAGAATTTTTATGTCACACTAGTTATATAAGAAAGCGGTGTGTGGTTGGAATAAATAAATTCGAATAGGTCATAGTGCTTGAAGTACAAAGCGAAAAGTAACACGTAGTTAGATTTTTATATATAAAATCATTCCATAGAATGCTATGTACAAATATTTTTAGTTAGCACTAATTTAAAAGGACTAAATGTATAAATTTAAGTAAATTTAAGAATCAAAATATCTAAAAACGTTCATATTTGTAAAAATATAATTCAAAAACCTTTTCAAAAGAGGATAGGGGTAATTTTCATGTTTGATAATTGGCGCAATTTTATAACGATCTATTTCATAACAATCATTTTCGAAACCTTAAATTACATCTTCCTCAGGCATTTATTTTTCTCATGCCAATGAAAACGCAATATTTGGCGGTAATTTCAATTAAACGTGCAAAATCATAAACACAATCCGAGCGTTAGAGGAAATTCCATTATAAAATTGTATACGCATATTTATTTCATAAACTTTCTCTCATCTTTCTTCACAAAAGTAATACAAGGCTATATTTTATTTGGACAAATAGCTGTCACGAAAATGTTCCAATTTTCCTCTATATTTCAGAAGAAAAAAAAAGTAAATCTTCATATTGTAAAAATCCTCGCGAGACGAGCAATGAAAATGAAGCAACTTGAATGCCAGGTAAAACAAAACCGAAGAAAAAAAATGATGCAAAAGAGTTGAGTGGCTGAATATCAAAGTAAAGTAAAAGCACACTTATTTGTGGTCTCATTAAAATTCTGACCTTACACGAAATATTCGTACATATGAAGGGGTTTGCGCTTTCATTCAGGTGAATGAAATTTACAGAAAACCGTAAAGATCTAGGAAGATCACGGTCAGCAGAGGTTCCAGTTATGAGAGAATTTCATTTACTTTGGTTTATACTCAGATTATGAGATGATACTCTATGAATTTTTAATGTAATAAACTTCGCATTACTTTTTAATTACAATATGGCTCATTAAGACAGATTAATTGAAAGCCAGATCTTAGAAAATATTTTACAGTAGATTTTGTTATGCTTTAATTGAAATACAAATTTTCTGGAACTTTATGATAATTATATACTCTGCACTAATCATATACCATTTAATTCAGTTAATTAAGGACATTGAGATTTCATAACCAAATTACGATTAAAAATTTATTCGAATGATATTACACAACGACCTTCAAACGATTTTCAAATTCCTTTCGGATCAGATAAGAAGACCCATCAAATTATTGTGTACCACTTCATAATTGCACATACCTATGTAACTATGTACACATGCACATAGATCACTATCTACTCTTCTGCAAAAAAGAAATAATTTACTTAATGCAGAGTGGTGCAGACCACAATGAGAAACTTTGTTATTTTGACGTAGTTAGGCACTCGTACCTGTTACGAAATTTAATAATTGGTTAAATTGACTATGATTAAAGTATCGAAGTGCCAAGCATTAAACGCGCGATTTTAATTATACATTTTCCCTAATAAAAAAAAAACCATCGCAATTAAAATACTTAATTAGTGTATCATTAAATGCGTGATTTTTAATAGTTCGTTTGAATAAATGCATTAAACTGTTTTTCTGCATGAACTCAATTCATGACTCCATTCAAGCTCAACGGTTCGAATTTAAGATCGGATTTCTAGCAATAATAAATCATCTGTTAAATTTAATTAAACAGTTCAAGTAGTAACCAAAAGTGGTAAGTATCGCAGATGTTTTTAAGTCTATGAGTGAAATATTGAAGAATTAGAACAAATTTTAAGTGCACAAACTGCGGATATTAACTGTAATAATAATCAATAGTATGGTTGAAAGCACATAGCTTGAAATATTTTTTTACGGGAGCACTGTACCTTTTTTAGGATGTAAAAATGTTTTATTTTTGCATTACACGAGTCGCCGGCTGCAGACTTTATTTTAAAATCATCGAATTCACAAATGGGATTAAATAAACCCCACACACTGTTTTCAAATTGGGTACGCCAACTTTAAAATAATGTTTTAAAAATGTCATACCAAATCTGTTGTGGATAATTTAAGTAACGCAACTTGGAACAGATTGAGTTTGAGGTTTCCTCACGGATTTTGATGAAACCTTGTTATTAATTTAGTTAGTTAAATATATTTTTATCTTTTCCTTAAAAAGCTTTCTGGACACTTTTTAAAATAAATGATATAATGGCAAAAAACTTATTCGATGTATCGACAGCCACTAGTACGCATTTGTCGTGTGAATCGAATTTTTTATTGAAATTTCTTTATTAATCTTTCAGTGCTTTGTTGACAAATATTTTTAGTGTAAGGATTTTTCTAATTTATAAGACAACTTCTTCATAAATAAAAGATAAAATTGTTTTTAATAAAAAGAATAAAATATTACGAATGCGTAAGTTTAAATCGGTACATAAAACATAAAGTTTGGAAAATTCGATAACATAAAAACAATAAAATTGAGTTAACTTTAAGACCTTATTTGAATTTTGTGTTCAAAATGAACTTGAGAAAAATTACAAAATATTTACATTCTTGTGCAATAAGCCCCATATTTGGAGCGTTTCTCGTTTCGCTAACAGCAAAAATACCAATTTGAATCTAGTAGACATTTATATGCCAATTAAAATTTGCGTATCTTTAGTTCCGTAGGTGTCATAAATTAAAAATTAATTTTAGTGTTTATGTAACACTCCATTGAAAAAATTGTACCTAGATATACATATATATCAAAATTTATGGAATGATTTTTTTATTTACTCCAATATTGTTGCATAACTTATGAATTTATTAACGTACTTTTCTGAATTTTTGTGATAGGAAAGGTAATTAAGGTTCTGGCATCATAGTCAGATATTGTTTCTTTTTCAAAAAACAAGAAAGTTAGGCGCAGCAGTTGTTCGCAAACCAAACCAAAACAAAATTGAATGTGGGAATGAAGTTAAATGGGACAATTAAGCAGTGAATTGTGTGCAAAGACAAAAGTGAAACTAACTGAAATTGCGATCACGAAAACCATCCCATCGCTATCCGCGTTTCTTTTTTTTTTTACTGAAATACTTCTCAATTTGGAAACAAATCTACATGAACAATATCCAGTCACCTCGAGGAGTTTTTTTTGCATAATTCATATGACAGCAATTTTTGGTCATCGCGAAAGTATTTGATGAGTTCACAAAAGGTGCTATAAAATTTATAATTTTTGGGCTGATTAAATGCCGAATTTCGCAAGAGGTTTTGTGCAGATAAATAAAAGCACCCCAAAGAATTCAACGAACACTTAAACTATGACCTCTAAGACCACTGGCACATTGAACCGATTAATGGTTAGGCATTAGCTTCGAGAGAAAGTTACGATGGATTGATCCAGTAACTCTCATTTCTCATCTTGAAGAAAAACTCATTCACTTAAGACACAAATAACAGCGCATCTAAATAACGTAATGAGGTGCAATTAATTTTATAAACTTTGCCGCTTATGACTTGGCGGCTTTATTTAAGAAAATAATTACGCTCTACATCTACTTAAGGAAAGTAATTTCTGCTATCTTTAAAAGATTTAAATTTAAATTCATTAACAAATCGAATAAATATTTTGTAAAAATATTTGCAGTTTATATGTAAATTGAAATAACTTGAAACTTGTTTTTTGTGGAAATAGGTCAATAGTCAATTTTGGTTATTTTTGAAAATTTGTTAAAACGTCACACAAACGAAAGCTTGAGCCCCAGTCTATAGAAGAAACAATTTAATTTACATGTAAATCTTCTAATATTATTTGGGAAGTCAGTTTTACCCAAACGTGAGCCAGTAATGGTCTTAATTTGTTCTATAGAATAACATTCAGATTTTTATTAAAAAGATTACGATCTAAATTTTTATTTAAGTCAAGTAACAAATTACTCTCATGTCTAGATTAAGTGTGCCAGTACCCGACCATGCGTCAGTAGCCGATCACTTTTCACTATAAGTGGAAAAACAAGAAAATGTAACGCTATAATCTTGTGCCAAATCTTTAGTTTGTGTGTTTAGTCGAACACTCCATAATATTTCGCCAATCTTCCTAATTTCTTCATAAGTGCAACAAACGTATTCCGGGTTTGTATTTTTCTAGTGAACAGGGTGACAAAAAAGGTAGGTTTAACAGGTCATGTCTTATTAATTGGTTTAAATATGTTTTAAAGGTTATTCAAATCTGAAGAAACCATTTTCACCACTCCAACTAAAAGAAATCATACTCGGCCAAGTATATTTTCTTGACATTTCTTTGATACTTGTCTAGAATTTCAGTACATCTTCAGGCGTCTAGCTACAATTAGTGCAAAGAAAAACTTCATATATAAAGATTTAGCATGTATTTTTATTTTGAACTATGTTAGCTATGTTAGTTAACTATTAGCCCAACTTCGCACGGTGCACGTAAAATTCAGTAATTAGATCTAGCTAGTATTTGTACAAACAGACAAATTTTTAAAAGTGGTCTTTTTGTATTCTGTTAGCCTTCCTACATTACCCCCAATAAGTTTTTGGTAAATATTTTCTATGGACAGATACCGCGTTTCTACAGTTATATTATTATGTGCAGATTTATATACTATAGATTCGAAATCAATGACTCCTTAAATAAATTTCGCTGTGCCCGCGACTCCGTCCACATGGACTTCAGCTAATGATATGTCCTAGGAATTGTTCTCCGCGCATTGTTACTATGGTCAAACATAAAGGCATAATTTGATTTAAAAAAAATTAAAGTACTAATCACAAATTAAACTCAAGAATCGTATATTATTACAATATTCCGAAAAAGCAAAAATCCGAAGCAAACTCAGTAAATTCGTATATCCCAACCAAATCAATCTATTTTAAAAGTATGTTTCGCAACGTTATCAAAACAATGGAAATTACTATTGTTGTAATCATATGATTGCGCGGATTATTGGGGTAACCTTCTGAAAAATATCATTAGCACGTTTTAAAAATGAATAGCAGCCATCTGTCGCCTTTTTGGCGAACTACACCATAGTAAAAAAGACTTTTTAAACTTTAAATTATTATATCTTTTTTTACCGTGAACCAATTTCGATGAAAAAAAGCTTATATGTTACTCTAAGCTAAGCTTAAGTTACCCGTGAAACCCCAATGAAAATCCGTCTAGTAGTTTCGGAGATTACCGTGTACAAACAGACACATAAAATTTTTCAAAATGATCTTTTTGCATTCTGTTGGCACTATCTACATTATCCCAAATCAGGTTTTAGTAAATATTTCCTATGTACAAACACGCCGATTCTACAGTTTTATTATTATAGATATGTTTTGCTTTACTTGCATTTATTATGTATTATGTCTGCAAATGAGGATATGTATCTACAAAGAACTAAAGGGCTTACCTCGAAGAGATTGTTCTAAAATTATGTATAATACCCATGCAAATAAAGCAAAGGTATAAATTAATTTTAACCAAGAATATATTAAGGTTTAAATTCTGGAGGCATTTTGTCGAAACTGAAAATTCCATTTACTTACAATTTTTAAGATTATTAAATATCTTGAAACTTAGATTTAGAAAGTTGGTAATTGCTAGCTAGACGTAATCGATTTGTCCTATGAACGTTATTAAAAAGAAGAGAGATTTTTTTATTTCTTTTTCCTTAAACTTATAAAATTTGATCAAAATGTGTAAATCATAACTCCATAAAAATAAAACATCTAAAAATTCTATAAATTTTAGAATAATTGATTTAAATGTTGGTAAGCAAAAAAAGGTTATACCCATATAAAGATTTATGAGCTTTTTATTACTGTATTCCTGAATTCAAACATAGTTTTGTCCACTTCACTACTTCAGGGTCAACGGAATCATTGAGCATAAAACCCACCCACTTAAAACGAAAGCAAAACAAAACAAATTGAAAAAAAATTAGGAAATATGCAAATCAAATTTCGATCGGCCCGATTAACATCATCAGAAAAATATGGATTGATGTTAAAAATGAAAGCGTTCTAGCCGATCATCGAAGTGTGAATATCATAAAATTGGCAAAAAGTCAAGCTGTAAAGATTCCCTTTTCACTTTCTCCGCCTATAAAAACTGATAATTAGCGAAAAATTAAATAAAGATGAACTTCCGAATGAGGTTGCAGAGTCTCACGCAGTTTGAATTAGAACGACAAGATGATTAGCGTATAAAGAAAGGTAATTTGGCTAAGGTTCGGCAGTAGTATAAAAAAGTTAATTTTACCTTGCTATGGGCGCGTCGCCGGAGTAAATGAGGTGCTCCTCCAGGCGGCTGAAGCGGCACAGCAGGTTCAGGGGTCACGGTTTGGACCGGTCGCGGCGGTTTCAACGCCAACTTCTTTAAGCTGGCGATTCTTTTGTCACACATCAAGGACACGTCGTCAATGCGCTGCAGCACCTGTAAGAAAATTTATTTCGTTTAAAATAATACGTAATTCCAAGGGGCGATTTTAGGGGTTAAAGTCCCTGTTTTAATAATTGGAAAACAAAAATAAAAAACCATTCAATTGCCAATTGATAGTAATAATTAAAAAATAGGGAGTTTTACAACAGGTTTGAGTTTTTCTTGACAATTTCTGATTCTCTTATATAGAACCTTTCCACAGTTTTTACGCAATGATCGGATGAAGGAGGTTGGCCTGTTTAAAGTTTAAACGCTTTAGAAATCATCCCGGCCGTGAAATGCAAATTTTCCTACAGTCCATTATAAAACCTCAACTTTTATACATAATTTATTACAAGAATTTATTTCTAGCTGAAAAGAATTTTAGAATTTTGTTTTTGATTTATTTTTCAGGATAGTACCCCAACAAAATTCTCAGAAACATGAAAAGTCGCGACGCCTGATGTGTAATTAATTAAATTCCAGAAAAAGTAGCATTTGGAAGTTATTGTAATTTTAGTTAGGGGGTTAAACGACTCGGTTATCATTTTCAACTCGTTTATTGTTTTCAAATTGGCTTGTTTTCATATCGAATTTTTCTACTATTCTTCAACGTCGTTTCTGAGCAAATGGGAAATGAAATTCCCAAAACTGTGTAATGTGTTACTTTTTTATTGACTAATGAATCTCGAGATTTTGTTGCTACTATCAACATAGATTTTGTAAACACACCCTGCAGAATTATGTTCTAACTTCTGCATTTTCTTATGTTTTCAAGTTAAAATTAATGAAAACCTCCTGTAATTCTATGCATAAATATAATAATTTCTGGTGAAATTTGAGAAAGTAAACATCGTGGGATTTACTATTTTGAATTTAACTAGTCGTGATCAGATGTACAAGAGTACAAAGGGCAAGTGATGTCACTCTCGATTAGAAATTGCAAAACAATCATGCAGTCGAATACATCGGCTTTCACTTTTACGAAGAACATAAGTTACGACGAAGCCCACAGGACTTGTTTTAAAACATGCGCGCTTCCTGTCCGACATCAAATGCTTCCTCTTAGATATCTTACTAATAGAAAGATTAATGCTGTTGACCTTTAGCCGATGCTGCAGCATCGCAGCCAGTTATGCTGCACCAGCAAAGTCGTCTTAGCGACAGGTATTCACCGCGATACCGCCGAATCACGGAGGATGTCAAGAGCAATTGATATCTTTTGGCTTTATCGGATAGGATGAAGATTCCATTAAAAAGTGAAAATTTTCATTGAGCGTTAGACTGCGGTTCGGTTGGTTTCCATTGTTATGTCTCGCCGCAACAATAATTTTAAAGTTTTAACAAGAACTCAAGTGAAAAATACCTTCAACCACTTTGCTACGTGTTTTTAATAAAACACTCAATTGAAAAATCTATTGTATCATGGTATCACATAGATATTTTTGAATAGAATCATTAGCTACTAATTATGCTGCTTAAAATAACAACATACTCAACCGTTTTAAATATTAATAGTAACTTACATTGGCATTTTTGTTCACCTCCGACAAAACTTAAGATACATTATAAAAGTAAGCACCAATATATTTCTTCGTCAATAATCTTCTTTTTCTATTTAATGAGAAACCCAAGAACTAAATACTTTAACAGCTGTAGTTTAATTAGGCGTTTTTTAAAATGGCTATTAATATGTTATCTTATTTCGTATAAAACTTATATCATCGTCTTGTTTAAAATTCTTAGACTTAGCGTTAATTTCGACTGAGAACTTTTGGGGCATTTTGGTTCCCATGCCCGCCAAAAATGATATATGTATATATAGTTCATTCGGAAGTATTATTAAATGCATAATTTTTTCCCAGGAAACAAAATTGAGACATCAATTTTTATTTTAATAAGAAAATTGAATCTTAACATAGGCCCAATTGTAACGATGTTATTTGATTCATAACATTACCAAAAAACTGTAGAAATCAAAATACCAATTAAACCTACCGATTAAGGTAGTAATTCTGGCAGTTATAATGAGTGTGTTGGTTTTATTATTAGAAATCAGTGCGCAGTTATTCTTAATAAATATAAAGAACTTTTAGTTGTCATATTGTTGAAATAAAATGAAAATTTTTTAAATATGATTTATGTACGTACTTTGATCACAAATTTGAAGCTAGCGGACCCGAAAACCTTTAATTCCTTACCTTTTCATTAATTTGAAATACTGTAATAATTATTAATTATAATTTAGGATCTATAAGAATTCATTTGTATGAAGTTCTCCACAGCTGAAGAAAAGGAAGGCGTAAAATGTTCATGATTATATGTAATACTTTTTAAAATCTATCGAGTTTTATTTTAATAAACCAGGAAAATTCTCAAGCCCAAATGCTAAATAATATTAAACTGAACTCAAGCTGAACACAGTATTTATTCATATTCCAAATTGGCTTTAAACCAGGCGTTTAAAAAAATGGTTTTTTTTACGTATAGACAAAAAATTAGCAATTTTAAAATTTTTCGATAGAAATGTTGTGGTTTATTTAGGTTTGTTTTTAGCGACCAGTTATGTAGCCTTTACAAGATTATCAATTTTCCTGAATTTAAATAGTCAACCTTTAAATAATAAATTTCCATTGTAACACTTTACACTAATTAAGCGCTATGGCAGAGGAAATCATTTCTCTTCGAATTATCAAGGCTTTTCTTATAAAAGCCCGTTTTTTTTGTGAATGATGAGCAATTCGATTTTTTAAATTTGAATCAAAAGCACATTAATTAAAATAAATGGTGATTGAAATGAGGCATCCTTCTCATTAAAAGGTATTACTTAATTAGTATTTATTTCAAAAAATTAGTCTATAAGATTACTGACTATGGTTGAATTTTGCTATTTAAATGATGTTATCACAAAACCGCAATGACGGAAGAAGTCGAATAATTTTAAATTGGCGACTGTGACTTAGATTTGACCTATATATGTGCATAACGCTAGAAAATTGCATAACAGAAAGACGAGTTTTCATGATCGGCAAAGAACTCGGGAAGTAGAACAAGTTCACTTGAAACTGCGCCGGGTTCGATCCACGAAAACAGCTTAATTTCTTGTTTCATGAACGTGAACTTGCCGCAACGGAGACCTTTCCGTGGGCACCTTGATCTTAACCGTGGCTTTACAGTTCACTGCAGCGCAGTCTGACCGTTCGCTGACAATTGCCAGCCAAGAAAATACCTTTGTAGATTTTCTCCCGAGGTTGGAAGTGAGTAAATTGGGTATGGTAGGAAAATATAATGGAAAACTTGTTTCCAACTGCCCGCTACAAGGTTCGAAGCGAGCCCAAGCACCCGATGCCGTACTCCGTTTGAGTTTATGAAATATGCATGGATCAATTGATGCAACAGAACTTGTACATCGAACAATTTCCTACTTATTTTGCTGCAGTTCTTGCAATGATGCAAGCAATGTGCCGTTAATTAACTATTTAATAAGAACTTAGAAGGAAACCGCTTCTTAGGTCAGTTTCAATTACGAAGAGGTAGCAAACAGTATTTTACGTATCCGATTAAATCAAGGTAGTACTCAAAGAGTTATATAACTTAATGCACCTGCAAAATGTGAAAGTAAATTGATTTACTATTTACTTTTTTAATTCATTATGTTGCATAATAAACTATATATATGTATATGTATAATAAAACTAAATTTTCAAACTATGCATTATTCAGATAGGATAATCTAATTTAAGAAGTTGATTAAATTTTTTGAGATGTTTAGGGTTGCTAATTTAAAAACCACTATCTGAATCTGAAAATGGCAGTTTCATACTTTAAAATTTAAATTTTGAAAATTGAAAATGACAAATCTAAAATAGTAGATGTCCAATTGTATGCCAGCCTTTTTGAGCTCGCTGATTCCATATTTGATGCTGAATTTTAATTTAACTAATATAGATAAATTTAACAAAAAATACCACAGTGTTATTCCGTTAAAATTAAATTCTCCAAAACCCTCATATTTTAGTAGTTTCTGACTGCAATTCTAGTGAAATTCACTGGCTAATCAGAAAGTTGCTTTGTGAATCGCAATATTTTTTGATATTTCCTTTAACCCTTTGAGCGCTGAGTTATGTGAAGCTAAACGTGCGCTCTGGATTGACTACGTTTTACGACGAATCACAGGCAGGACTGCCTGGTTTTTACGACAGAGCGCATGTATGTTGATTGTCGTTGACAGAAAAGGCCTTATTTACGATTTTGGAATGAATTAAGTTATAGATTAAAAATTGGTTAAGAGTGAGTTGGGCTCGCGTAATCGGAGTTCCGTAACAGAAATTTATCAATGAATAGTCGAGTGTAGCTATGGAAGGCTATGGCCAGAATCACAATCACTGAAAAATAAATGGTACTTGTTGAAACCCTAAAAGTCAGATCCAATTGAACAAAAATAATTAGAATTAGATCAGAGACCCTGTACGGCATTCATTAGACAGAAAAAATACGTGTTCGACTTGTTTTTCAACTTTAGCCTATCCATAATAAAAACCGGCAAGTACCTAAATTATATTTAAGATACAGAAAACATCCTTTTGAGATAATAAATCGTCTGGCTTTTTTTGTAAAAAGATTATAAAAGAAAGTAAAGAATTGCGTGAAAGAGCCTAATCAGTATTGTTTGCAGATTTATCTCCAAAAAACTTTTTGTTTACAAACAGGCAGATGCAATTTATAAAAATCACTCGTGCAGACTCTCAATTCTTTTTATCTGCCTCCGAAGAGATTCGCTAAAGGGCAATAAATTTTATTTTTTGTTTTAAATGATAACATTAATTCTTGTCTGCAGAAAATAGTTTTGCTATGAGTAATGAATGCTCTACTACTCTAGGCACCCAGGGTAAAACAATAAAAATGTGATAAATTCTTGTGAACTTACTTGAGTGACTAAAGCTTTGGTTTCGGGCGTAGTGCTTTCCTGGAATATGTTTTTAAACTCTCTGGGACTAGATAACTTAAACTCGGAAGCAGAAGCAATAAATCCTTGAATCTCTTGAAGGCTCTGCTCTGCGATTTCAGCCGAAACAGAACATTTTTCTATTCTTTGGGACGCTAACAATTCGACTCCTCTCGCACACCACTTGTTCGCCTACAGAATATGATGTAATTAGTACTGTACTGATATTAATTAAAGATGCATGATGTACCTTTTCCACCCTTTCCATTAACTCTCGACTTTTGTTTAAGGTGTCCAGTCGCTTAGACAGACGATCATTAATAATATCACACACGCGAAGAAGTTCATCGCATTTAGGCTGAACAACATCCCTTGGATAGGCCCCTCTGATGCCGATCAATTGTTGTCCAGCAGAAATAACTTCCTCCGCACGTTCGATGTCCGTTTGGCAAATCTTTTGAAACGTTTTCGTCTCCCGGATGAGGGTGTCCACCCGCGTAACAGTCTCACCGATCTCCGTCATCTCGGAAACTGTCTTCAAATGACTATCAAAGTTTGCCTACAGATGCGAAAATCAAGTTTGAATCGATACCCAAATGAAATTAAATCTAATTCAAACTCACCTGTAGCTCTCTAAAGTCCTGCTCGAACCTCCTTAGCTCTAAGCACTGTTTAAGCCGGGCCTGGTGGGTCTTCCAGAATTCATCAAACCTCCTTTCGGTCTCTTCGAGTTGAACTAGAAGTCTGCGATAATCGCGACAGTCAGCATGATGAACATTTAGACGCTTTAAGTTCCCTGCACTGGATGTGAATGATTTCAATATGAGCGAGCGAGTGAGAGACGCGAAATTGCTAACCAAAAGCATGATAAAAGGACACTTGTGTGATGCTGTGTTCTGTGTCTGGGATATGTCTGAATTCCTCAGTGATTAAAATTATGATTATGTGATTAAGTCTTTCTAGTGGTGATATGGTGGTCTGTACCGGAATTCTAATTAAAATGCATGCATAAGTCTTTTGTTGTAGTATGTAATTTAACTTCACATTACTAAACGAAATCTACAATCAATATTACTTAAATAAACACCCGAATTCTTATCTATAGCAAAAGATGGATATGAGACTTATTTTTAAATAAAAGGTGAAAACTTAGATTATATAATACTCTCAAGCGTTAATGTATTTATTAATTTAAAGCAGAAATGCGTGCTTATCAGCAATTTACTCAGATATGCTGAACTGTCAGCTATTGTAGAGAGTATAATGTTTTTTTTTATTTAAATTATTTCAAGAAATATAATGAACGTTTAAAGAAAAGTAAAAACAAAACATCAATTTAATTATTTCATTATTCTTCCTCATTTGTGAAATTTAAAAAACTTCTAATTGAACGAAAAGCATTATTTAAATATATTTTTCATCAAGGAGTTTAGAGTGATCTGTGATTATTTATCTTAATGTAATTTTTCATGAAATCCATAGGTCGTTTCTAATATAAATTTGCTTGTTTATTAGAAAAGAAATTTAAAAAAAAAATTACTTTTTTTCTGGAATTTCTGCCTAATTAATTTCTTTTATTTATGTAATTCTAACTAAGATTTAATCAAATGTTGCTAGGATTAATTCAAAATTTATTTGGACAATATTCCTTTAATATCTTAATATTTTAAAGTCAAAAGTTGATTGTAGGACCAATTAAAATTTTATTTACATAGAACTTCTAAAATATCCAAAGTGTAATAGGAAGACGTTTAGCTAAGGTTTAGATAATTTTAAATACTATTTTTTAAGAGAAGTACACCGAGTAGGCCAGTCATTTTGAAATGATCTTGAACTTTTATAACGACCGGTTTGTTAATCCTTTGCGGTCCGAGTTCATTTTTCCTGTTTCGAGCCACACTTAACATTGGATCTGATACAAAGAAATTTTATGTCGAGTCAGGCACAACATTCGACCGCAAAGAGTTAATTGTAGGGTTTGACAAAATCAATAAATATAATATAAAATATATGTGTATAGGTTAACTTAAAAATCTCTCTAAAAGTAGATATTACAATAAAAATTTGTAAGGTTCAGACACCAATATTTTTATTATACATAATTATACAATTTATTTCCCACTACATCCATCCACCGCTCTGTTACATTTTGTTATAATTTAACATAGTTTTCTTTGCAAAATACCAACACTAGAAAGTCTTATATAAGTTTTCAATAACAAATACATGCAGCAGCATAAGGCCAATAAGCAAAGCTAGTAACTATGGGACGCTTAACTCAATGTAAAACGAACCAGTGCAGAGCTGCAAAATTAGAATTCAAAACCAACAAAACATACCGTTCAATTGAGCTAACATTTCCAGTTCGTTCTGAAAACTCCTTAAAATCATCGTTTGATTTTATATTTTCCAGCAGGCTTTCTCCGTGTCTTGCGGCTGATAAGATTTCATCCTTTAACAAAATAAATTCTTTGTTTAAAACTACACTTAAACAATTTATTTATCCCTGACGTTTTAGAAAAGGGTAGCACCAATAGTTTTTAAAATGTAGCTTATTTATAAAGGTGCAGGATAAAAGCTTAAAAACAAAAAATCAAAATACCTTAAGTTGATCGTATTCAGCACCTTGGTTATCAAGTAATTTTTGTGTTGATTCAACTGAATTAGGAAATTCAGTGTCATGAATTGCACGGATAAATACATCGAGATCGGCAGAAACTTGCTGTGTTAAACTTGAAAACTTCTCCAGCGACTAGAAAATAAAAAAAGATTTAGTTTAAATTAATTTTTACATTAAATCAAATTACAATTCTTTGCTGAATCCATTCATGATGAGAATAAATAAGCGATCCGCCCATATCACTGCTTAACTGGGATATGTCTACGTGTTCGTGGAGATCCTCAATCGATGAGCAAACAGTGAGCCGAAAGCGAAATTCTTCTTTAAAAAATTTCGAGCTTACCTAAAATGAATTTATAGATTATTAGGTAATCACAAGTTTTCAAAAAAAAAATACCTCTGAAATAGCCTTCTGGAAGAAGCCTGATGGTCTTAATACATATACAACGTGTATAATTCCAGGAAAATAGACCTGCACACAACAAAATTTTTTATAAAATCACTGGCTAAAAATGGAAAAGCGATGAATATTAGAAAACTTCTTTTTAGAAATAGTGCAAAAACTGTTCTAAGAATTGTCAATGAATTTTCTTGGAAAAGGAAAATCTATTACTTCCATAAGAAAAACATTATTAAACAGCTAAGAAATTGTAAAGCCCCGGAATTGGGTAAAAATCTAAACTGTTATATAAAAAGCTATACTAAATCAATTATTGCGTACCTAACTTTTACATTCAATTCCTGTCTTAAGCTTCATTACTTCCCCAAAGTATGGCAAATAGCAAAAGCCACTGCAATTCATAAATCAGACAAACTCATAGCAGGCTATCGACCGATTAGCATCTTAAATTTCTTAGGCACAATAATGGAAAAAATAATCAAAGCCAAGACGGTTAATTTTGATTTGACTTCCAAAAATGCAATTTTGCTTCCGAAGTGATCATTCTACTACACATGGTACGTATAGCAAGAATTACTCAAGGTATTAAGCAAGCCTATAGTTTTGAGAAAAAAATCAACGCCTCTTGTACTGTTCATGTTCCACAAATGAAAAAGAAAAAAAATTGTGGAAAATTATATTTCCTGTAACCATTAAATTTAAAAATAAAATGT
The DNA here is from genome assembly GCA_963969385.1 of Philonicus albiceps. Lineage (NCBI taxonomy): Eukaryota > Metazoa > Arthropoda > Insecta > Diptera > Asilidae > Philonicus > Philonicus albiceps. The sequence goes on from OZ017773.1 coordinate 37,863,937, forward strand.
GCTGAAATTATGTGGTGCGAAAATGTTCAATATCTATCTAGGATTAGATACAACACCCACATCGCGTAAACTATCCATAAAATTAATGTGCTATACCCTTTTATAAATCGTAAATCGACCCTAAACCTGGACAATGACCGTCTTATATATGTATAAAGTGATCTTCCAAGCGCTACTGATGTACGGCGCACCAGTATGGAATGAGTGTGTAAGCACACATAAGATATTGAAAATTGCCCCAAATAAAATATTAAAATCAATTTTTAATCTTTCTTGGCCACTAAACATTCGCACTTCATGGCAGGCTTAGAATTAATCAGAGACACAAACAGGTATTTTGAAAAGTGCTAGCAATCTCTTAACTCTTTTTATCCTTAACACTGACCCCCATAACATTAGATCTTTCCCTACCTCTCGCCTTAAGTCATCGTACCAACTATGGTCACTTCGAACCCTACTAGAACGTTGCTTTCGATTTCCATCTTATCAAAACCTTTTTTAAGCTTGCCCTATACTTGCCCAACCCAGCCCTCCAATGAACCATTGAGTCTCCACGACCCTGATTTAGTCATAAGTAGGTTAAATTAATTTAGTTAATGTAGTTTTATTATTGTTATTGTTTGTGTTTATTTATCTATGTAGCTTGTATTAAGCGAAATAAATAAATAAATAAATAAATAAACTTCCTCATCCGACAACTTTGTTCAGCTTAGCTAGTAAATGAAACAGTATTATGAGTATAGAATAGTAATAGAGTTAATTTAATAGCTCATCAGGAAATTCTAAAAGTTTCTGACTTATCAAACTGACCTCGCATTACTAATGATAATTGACAAGCAATCGGTGATTTTACCTAAATTTATTCGTCCTCTCGTACTAAGTAAAATCCGGTAAAATCTGATGTGTGAAAGTGTTGTCAAAAGGTCAATTTTCCTCTCCGCAATATTAACACACATTCAAGGAAATTGTTTGCCCATGGTTAAAAATGTTGAAGAAACAGACAGACCTAATTCTACCCAAAAGTTACTAGATAGATCTATTGAAATTAATGTTTTTTTATTGAAAGAACAAAATGGAACAAATTTCAATTTCGAATATTATTTCATTTAGTAAACCTAAAATTATACTTCCATTTTGGCCCAACTCATCAAAAAGCCTTTAATTTGTAAATTATTTAACACTTGAGAATTACCAAATTATATGATTTCTATGACTTCTTTATAACTAATTTCTAGTTAACCATTCGAGATTATTTTCTTCGCTACTTACCGATATTTTTAATAATACTGCTTTTACTGACGCCCATTTATCCTTCCGCCGATCGATGATTAGTTGAAATCCAAGGTCGGCATCTTGCATTCTGTAAATTCATTTAATAACGATTTACATTAATTTAGATTAATGTTTCACTTACGATGGCACTGACGTTAAATAAAGAATTAGTTTTTGATAGTCAGCATCTTCAAGCGTATGAAAATTATTGTTATCAGGAAATATTATTAATGGGCAACCGTCTCTAGATCGTCCACCTAAAATAATTCCAAATTTAAAATCAATGTTTAAAACTGGATTAAAAAATATATATATAAAATAGAAATAGTAGGTTTAAATCGTTTTCAACAAATTCTCACCTGTTATGATCGCATGTTGCGGGTGGAGGAGATCTGCCACGTCGGCAATGTTAAGTATGTCTCCAGAATTTGTAGCGGCAGAAGAATTAACATGATTAACTAGAGAATTAACACTTTCCGAGTGGTTGTGCTGATTCGAGTTCATAAAGCTTGTTGTATGCGTGCTAGAAGAATTTTGTACTGAATTATGAAAAACTGTTTGAACCGATGCGGTGCTGTTCACAGATATTTGGTGCTGTAAGATGTGTGGCCTTGATTGCGGTGTGGCCTGATTGTCTGATAACGAAGTTTCCGCATCATCTGAAAAGTTGCATAAAATAAATATATTAATAATCTACATAATTTACGTAATCTCTAAGATTGGAACACAACCGCCTTCATTTACTTTAAAAATGTAATACATTTTTTGATTTATGCATGCCTTCAAAATATATTGAAGGTAAATTTAAAAATTATACACCATTTTATTTAGGTAAACCAATTGCGACTACACTCGAAATATGGTTTTACTTTTTTAGAAAAATATTTTTTTTTTACAGTCCCCCGATCCGAGTGCCTTGCGAGACATCAAATCTATTAATCAACTGAGGACTCTACGGAAGCAGGCAAATTGTAATCGCAATAATAAATAAGATGAGGTTCCAGTAACAAAACAGTGCTATTAAATAGCAAATAATTTCAGAAAGACACAAAGAACTCTGAGAGTTACGAAAAATTAAGGATAAAAGATGGTCAGTTGTAAGAACTGTTGTTGCTTATTTTGCTAATACAAAGTTCTAAATTATGGGAATTGCTTTACACAGTAATAGTACTTTTTTCTAGCATACCATTTCAAGTATATAAATAAATGACTGATAGAATACTTTTGAACTACTCTTTGATATAACAACTCGGCGCCATGCGTAAAGCAATTCTGACGACGAATGCATTAGAATGCAAAAACTGAAACATCCTGCCATTGATTGGAAAATAATAAGTGATAAATATTTATTCTTTCATTTCTGAAGTTCAAGGCAATTAATCGAAACGAAACCACTAAGAGGACAAACCGTCTGTTTTTAATTACTCACACGTTTCTCCAATTGTACACCTGTCTGCTTTTGAAAGCATTGAACAGCGTACCATGGCCAAATGGGAACTCAAAAAGAAAGAAAGCAAATTTGAAAAGGCTTTCAAAATTTTTCATTGTTGTACTGCTTAATTTCGAAATGGAAACGAATTAATGCATTTATTAATTAATTAATTAAGAAGAAGAGAAATATTATTCTTTGCAAGATTTGTGATAAAATAAAAATTTGATTGTATTTTTGCACATTATAAAGTCCCTTTTAGTAAAAATCTACATGATTAAAAAAAATTAATTAATTTCATTAATTTAGGACTAGGCTTATATCTTAAAATGCTTCTTTTATAAAAATGAAAAATTACTAATTCAAATTATTTATAACTATAAAACTTAAATTACTTCTAGGTTCTGTTTCTGACTATTAAAAAGAAGTTTAAGATTAATCGAAGACAAATAAAAAAATAAATAAAAATACAATATCGATTTAGTTCACTAAAAATCCGTCAACGAATATTTTTACCCTGGTATTAGATGACATCCCCCAAATTTTATTGCAATCAGGAGTCAAATTAAAACAAATAAAATGAAAATATATGTCTTAAATTTGAAAATTAGTCAACCATTTTTTGGAAAATTTGAGCCGGAGATGTTTTACACTTTTTAAAATTTTTGTACGTTTCCCTGTTAGATTGTGCACCACGCAAAAACAGCTATGCCGATTTCAATGAAATACCAAAGGCAATGGGTAAAGTTGGTAATAAAAGGTATTTTTTGGAGTAAGAACTTTCGATAGGGATAAACAGTCAGCAGCAGTTGTTAACTGAAAGTTAGGTAGCTATTTTTATTCATTATAATTTGCCAAGACTCACACCTCAGTAGCGTTTTAAAATTGTTAAAATTTAATTCGAAAATCAGTGTTCAATTCATTAAACGCATAAAAAATTACGTGAATTTTAAGGTCGACATAATCGTCCATCTCAGCAAACAATTCGTCGTACATTGATAAATTTCGTAACACATTTACGGGTTTGGAGTGAATCTAATCCAGAACACTATTGCATCTAGAAAAAGTAATTGTTTGGTGTCATCAACGAGTTTTCGTTTAAAAACATGAAAAACATCATCATTAATTACGTTAAGAAAAAGAATAAGTAAAAATTAAAAACAGCGAATTTTTGTCATTAGTGACGACTGGAACAATTTTTTGAATTTAAATTTTTATTTTGAGTGCTTTGAAATAATTGGTGAATTTGTTTTTCGATTTCATATAACTATAATTTATTGGGGTGAAAAAGGATTTTCTTGCCGGGAAATAGCAAAGATGGTTTATGTGGGCTGATCCCTGATCGGCTAATTTCTCCGGAGCAACGCCGCAAAATCATATTTTTAGTCCAGTTTGTGGAAATTGCCACTGTCGTAAAGGTCCACCAACTTCGAGTACAAACCCAGCAATTTCCAGGCAGCGTAGAAACGGTCCGTAATACTTTACGAAAGGAAGGTTTGAGAGGGAGAGCCAAAACTAAAAAAACCTTTCCTATCAGAATGGCATAAAGAACTACGCCTGGAATAGCCAAATTCAGTAAAATACTTATAATACACAATTGGTGGAAACCCAATGAAAAACCTTCAAAATTATGTACCAGTACTGTAAAATTCGGTGGTAGTAACATCATGATATAGGACGATAAGATGGGCTGTAAGCTAGGCAAGTTGCAACGGATTACGATCCGAATGGATTCTGCCAGCTATGTTAACATCCCACAAACCTGCAAGAGGTGGCTTTATTCTTTTACCACCGACCCAAAGGATTTAGAGGAACTGTGGGAAAGAACTTAGGAGGCGGGGTACAGCATACAGGAAAGCAAAAGGGAAATTTTTAATAGTTTGCCGAGAAGAATAGAGGATTGTTTTAAGGCGTTTGTGTTTGTACTAGAACTATTGTCTGATGACTCGTACCGATGGGTACATTGTAAAATATGCAAAAAAATATCACTAGGATTATGAAAATTATCAATTGATCTAAGAGCTGAAACTTTAAGTCCAAATATTATCTGCTCCGCAAAGTATGCACCACAAAGAAAACAATTTTTTCTTATAGTTCTGATGCATGTATTTTAAAAAAATTGTTTTGGCAAATGAATCATCAATCAAAGCAAAACACAATACTTGTTATTTATATGCCTAGATACATAACATATCTACACAAAACTGGTTGTTGAAAAAGCGCAATCTAAAAGTACAATAATTTACAGTCTGATTAAAATGGAACCAAAATGGATCGTTACTTTCCGTCTTATTTCCCGAATTTTGAACCGAAGTAGCACAAAACATGACGATCTTTAGCCCGATTTCAATCAATTTCGAATGAATTTTTAAGTCAAAATTCAATTAAATTTATTTTTATCGATCCACAGCATATTCATTCGGCTCCATCGACCTGCAGTGGAGGTCAAGAACGAGGAAAACGCTTGTTCTCATTCGATCACCCATTGCAAACGCGTCAATGACAAAAATAAACATCCGACCAAAATGTACAAAACGACTGACTGCAGGTTAAATCTTACATAATCCAAAGGTGACTAGAAGTAGAAGTGGTTGCCTCGGTTTTTGTATAACATATAAAACAAACAGACTGTTCCAAAGGTTGCAAATTTTAGTACGAATAGTAAAATACCATTGGAAACTACAGCTCCCATCTTGGTAGTATTGATCTGCTCGTTCACAAACTACAGAACCAGGTCATGTCGTGCGTTGATCAGTAAACATGCATCAAAATGTAATTAATTATGAGCACTGTGCTGCACTAAGCGCGTTCTTCTGCGAATTTCACTGTTTTCGTGACTGTTCCGAATAAAACCGCGTTTGGAGCGCACGCACCTGTGTCAAACTGCGGTATCAGTCGCGGTCTAATCGCTCAATGAGTGAAAAAAATTCCGCGAAGTTTTTAGAGGAGAAGAGATGTCGCATCGCATCTGCTGCGGTCCACGGTTCAGTCGTCACGCACCATGTGCGATTTTCGCTTACTTTTAACATTCTACGCAAAGTTGAATCTTTGTTTAATTCGAAAGATAAAATTAAGCCAATGCTTTTGGATGGACGTTGTCTTATCACACCTCCTCATGGTAGTGACGTCAATATGCATACGCATATATCTAAGCAACTATCAACAGCCAATTAATGAAACGTTTCAACAGAAACATTATGAGCATATTTATCGATTATATTATAATATCGTCTACGCTGTGTCTTTTGTGGATTTTCATCGTGCTTTCAAAATACTGATAAAAGTACCTTTACAAAAACTCAGTTAGTATTTGATTGAATAAACTCAAATAAATCACTCTGAATGGCCTTGCTTTAAATTTAACATATCTATCTACGATCTATGAATTTATAAATCGATGATTTGTATTCTCTTTCGTATCTTGTTGTATATGTGAAATATGCTAATTTCCGATTGTATGATAGAATATGCAACTTTTATTTAATTTTTGGTTTTATATTGCTATGAAATATTCTCAAGTTCGGTTATCAACACTACCCCCCAAGGATCAGAAAGCGATCACAGATCATAGTTCATCGTGCCTTATTTGTTATATGCGTGCGAAAAGAAAAAAAGTTTGTATGAAGATATTTCATAATGTTTATTTTAACCCTATGAGACAACTTCGATATATTTAAAAAAAAAGAACTAAAGTGCAATTTTTAGGTGGGAAATTAACTTTGTTAAACTAAGCTTCAACTATAGTTTAGTAGACACATTTAGTTCTGAGGGGTTATCCTGCTATTATTGCTACTATTAAATATTTTTGTTGGTTTTTTTTCCTAATAAAATTGTAAAATAAATTAATTATTAAAAATATTATTTCAAATAACCATGTTTTCTGGTAAATGCTTTTTTTCTGGCATTTCTTCTCAATTGTTATTTCTAAAAAAATGATAATATACATATAGACAATAAAATAAAAAATATATACCATTTTCAATTTAACATTACTGTATTTTTTTTTATATCTTTCTTTAAGGACACGTGTCAATTTCACGGAAGTTTTATTAAACACAAAAACTTATATGTTAACGGAAATAACGTTATAGACATGTATCTAAAATTTCTACATATATACAACATATATATACAATAAAAAAGAGTATGATATTTTATAGCTCCTTTGGTGAGTAATCGTAGCAGATAAATACATTTTTCCTTGCGAAATTTAAAATGCGTCATAATGACGCGTTCCATAAAACCAGTATTAACTACATTTTCCCAATTAAGCAGACACTTTTCGAAATAAATTAAACTGCAACTAATAATAAAAAAAACTTTAATTAGAATTAAAGTTTTTTTCGAAAGCAAAAACCTTTAACTTAAATAAATAGAGCTGTGAAATTATTCCAATAATTTTTTTTTAAAAGAAAATACAAATTGTGTCTTTTTATTGTAATTTTGTAAACGTTGAACGTTGCTTTCACTGCTTATGTTACCCATTTATTATGAAATTCTTTTATATTTTTGATTGTTTGCTACGAAGGTTATTTGAACATTGAATTACACTCAGTTGGCCCCTGATTTTGAAAAAAGATATTACAAAAACTTCGAAGAACACAACCAACATTGTCACTTTTTCACTATATTTTAAATTTTAGTTCTTTAAAACATTTGAAAATTCAAACATTCTATCAGAAAAATAAAAAATACTCAAAAAGTAAGGGGCGATGCAAGAATAGTGGCAAGTAAAGTGATTAAGGAGAGAATTGAAAAAAGTGACCACTAGACTTTATTACTGAGGTGATTTTACTCACCCCGAAAATTAAGTAAAGATTTTCGAAGTCGACCTTGACATAATAATTAAATAACTCTACACATGAATTCTTGTATTGTATAATTTTATTTTTGAATGCATTAACAATTTGAATGGCTTTAATTTTTATAAACAATTATGAGTACGATTCTTTTTATGTAAAAACGTTAAAATCTTTTATTTGTGTAGGAAAGAATTAACACAAAATTTTGAATTATTCGATTTATGTAACAAAAAGTTGACTAACAAAACGAAAAATAAATGTTAATTGAAAAAGTAAAGTAAAATTTAGTCGAAGTTTTGTTTAATTAGGAAGGAATTATGTAAGGTGATTAATGAGAGTCACTTATCACCACCCATTTCTAAAATTATGATTGATATCACCTTCACCTACAACCAAAAACAAAGCTCTTCCTTAATCAGGTTTGAATTTCAAAATAAGGGGAATTCACAATTTTGTTACGATGAAAAAAATTAAAAAATTGATTATCCAGTGAGATGCATCTGTGTTATCAATTGTAATTTCACCGATTATTTTCTTTTACATTTTCCAATTCGATTAAAAATAGAAAAAAATATTTCTTCAGTTTAGTTCAATGACCAGCTCAATTATGATGAGTTGAAGCCGATGCACGTACAGTTCCACTCATTCGCCATATAAGAAATATTCCAAATAAACACTTCCGCACCATGAAAAAATAATAATAAAATCGATCGTGATGAGCAATTTGGCGTGATCACTGGTTAGTGGTTATAGATCTAAGTATCTAAAAATTGTTCATTCAAACTCACTTCTAGCACTGCACCTGAAGCAGAACAAGCTGAAGTCCTGGAACATTTTCCACCAACTGTTCGAAATACCAAAATTTGTCACTTCAAACACAATAAAATTACGTAAGTCGATGTATTCCACAAACATCCCCAAAACGACCGTTCGGTCACCACCTGCGCCATGCAAATGATTTAAAAGTTCCCATCGCAACTTCGCGCACCTTTTGTTTACCGTCGGATTCTTCTTCGTTCAATTTTCAATTAATCAACCGCACGCCAAAGATGATTTTTGCCAGCTGACGGGATAGCGGCGATCTACAGCACAAATAAGGAAAGTCTTAAAACCGCAAAAAAGAATCCATGGGAAATCTCGCGAGCGTAATCGCAACGAAGTCGAACAATTATTCCAGATTATAATTTAAGTTGCGCACGCACGACCACAAGATTGCTATAGATCGAGTTCTTCGGTCTTATTAAGTTCTCTGAGAAAATTTTAAAATTAAATCGGTGAACTCATTAAAGATCTTCTGAGATATCTCGCAATCGGCGCTATTATGTCTACTTGCGAAAAGGGAAAATTATTAATGAATAAATAAATTTTGACTCGTTGACGCCAACACTGCAATTTGCGATTCGTTTTTTTTCCATAGGCGGCTTCATTGATCACCAGAGGTAAACGACGTTCCATGAGACATCAAAGTGTGAACTGCCGCTGGCACATGTCGAAAACACCCTCTTTTAATTCATTTGCGACAAAAATCACAATGTTCTTTTTTTGAAAATGTATCGCGATATGTAAATGTGAGCCGTTATTTTTCAAAGTGATATGAGCTAACTTTTTCTAAAATCATGACAGTACTATCTACTCTACGTTAATATTTAACTGGTAAAGATGTGAGAATGATAAGTTAAAAAAGTGTACTTATTTTCTACTTATCATCACTTTTAAAAATAACGAATCACATTTTGGTCCAAGACTGTTGAAAACTTAAAGCTGTTTGCTAGCTAATCTAGATCGATCTAGTTTTGTTATCTAGGAGGACATCATTCGATGAGACCTGTAATTCTCCCATTTGTTGAGCCATCAGATTAAAAATCCTCAATCTTTTCAGAGCCATACATTTATGTGGATAAAGTTTGCAAAGGTTAAGTATTTTAAAGGATTTTAACGAATTTTGCCTATCTTTTCCATGTGAAAAGGTAAACATTAATTTATTCCAATAATTTCAAATTTGTTTATATAAAATTTCGCATTCTGAACAGTCATATTTTTCTCTTAGATAATTCCAACCAAAATACGAATATACTTAAACTGTGATCTTGGACAATTGACTTTTGTTCAAACTAGGTACTTTATTTTTTATTTTAACTTGCATTTCATTTTCTCTTTTGTAGCATTCGTAGTAAATTATCTCTGATATGAAATAACCTAAATGAAAAAGAAATTCAAATATATTAAGAAAAAAATAAAAGTAGAAGGGGTTATGAATCTTAATTAAAAGGTAATACAACAAAACTTAATATCGGCGATCAGAGCCTGCAGAATTTCAAAGCCAAAATAATTTTATACATTATAGCGCTTTTTTGAAGGCAGCTCTGTTGAGTAGAGAAAGTTTTCATTTCATACTTTTTAGTATCACCTTTTGAATGAATCTGAATTTTTTTATAGGTATATAAGAGAATAAAAAAGACTCTATTTCGAATTATTGAATAATACTAATTTTTGTTAAATTTTAAGAACATTTATCATTTTATTTTAGCCCGTTCGATTTTGCGAGAATCAAAAAAATATATACGATTCGAATTAATACCTCCTCTGTTTGAAGCCTGCTCATAATTTAGCTTAAACAAAACATCTTTCAGTAGTACTAATCCCGAGAAATAATGTTTCCATAAAGGTCCAAGAGTTGTTAATCTAGTGATATTGTACAAAATTATCGGCATATGGAACAAAAAATCTTTTTTTGAAAGATTTCGGAAAGTGTTCAACCTTTTATTATTTTTGTATAATGACTAAAAGCTAAAACTTTAATTTGATAATATGAGCCTCTCCGAAAATAACTATAAAATATTCAATATTTTTTTTATGATTTTTAAAATAATCAAAATATGGTCATTTGTACTCTTGAAGTTTACTTATCTGAAAAATGTGATGTTGCTCTGCGCAATTATTCGTTTTTGAATCAATGTAAATTATTTTAGAAATTCTTCCAACAATTTGTAGACTCAATAGACCTGATTTGTTTACCAATAACCAATAATATACGATGGACTTAAACGAATGTACCGCCAAACAATTTTCGTGACTAGTAAAACATCTTATTTCACCCTAGAATTTTTACTTACACTTAATATATAAAGTCTTTTGGAAACAAGTTTTGCAGTAATATTTTGTACAATATTTATTTTTTTTATAAAATACCAACAGACAATACAAATAGGGGATAATTATAAATCGTTTAATGTAAAATGTAATAATTTGTTACTTGATGCCAGGAGTTTGAGTCATTGGAAACTTGTCTTGAACAGCTTTTATAAGCGGACTATCTATTGATATCGGTGCGAAAATATAGGCAGTCTGTTGGTCCTGACCGGTGGCTGAATCCTTTTTTATCATAATACCAGACGAGACATCGACATTGAATGAGAGATCACCAGGAATGACTTTAATGGGGACCTTGTCTTTTCGCGTCTCCCAATTGGCTTTACTTTTCTTATTCTTTGACCCACTTGCTTCGCTACACGAGTGCCTTCCAGAATGGTCGCGCTGGAATTTAATTTGCGGGAACCTTTTCTTCATAAAGTGCTTAAACGTTGAGTATCCCATCAGTTTCTCGTTTGGCTTCCTTCCATGGTCCCTGTAAGAATGGTAGACATCGGCGCGGTTAATGCCATAGACAATTTGGTTTTTGTTGAAGTCAGTTATGTAGGGTTTCAAGAACTTCTTAACATAATCCTCAACATTCCTGTAAACATCAAGAGAGAAGGCGTTGTGCGCTTTTTTCCCCAAATTCCCATGAATCCGGGGTGTGACACCATGTGCCAGAACATGGGATCGGATGGTTTTGATGTGGTACAGGGACACATTTTCGAGGAATAGGAAAGCCTCGAGGCAGACCCGTTTACCTTGGTAGACGTAGGTTGCTCTGTGCCGCTGCCGCTCCTTCTGCCTCAGCGTCGTTTTGCTGTTGTACATGCAGGCCATCGTTACGCCCATCAAGTACATGTCATGCTCGTCTTTTGTGAGCTCAGCAATATTTAGGCGGTGCTTGTAAACCTCCTTTGGGTCCAGTCCCTTGAAACACTCCGCGGAGCAGTCACATCCCCCCTGAAGTCGCAACGCCACTGCTTCGGGGGAGTCCTTGTTTTCCTCATCGTCTGAGGAATCTGGATTATCAGTACTCGTTCCACTTTTCAGCTTTTTTCTACTGTTTCCCTTTTGCGCTGTTGAATTTGTTTGCACATCATCCTGAAATTGCCACAGTCAAATAAAAGTCGCAAGCTCAGCGATAAGTCTACTAATTACCTTTTTACCACAACTGAGGCTCAAGAGGTTGTCGTCGTCCACCTCCTCAACGACTTCAATTAGCTCTCCATCCTCCTGGGTCCCGTGCTCCTCCGGGAACTCACTTTCCATCTGGGAGCCTCAAATTTGACAGAAAACACCCTGTCTTTGTTTACGTTTCGATTGCCACTTTTGAGATTCGCCTGTTCCCCAAAACAAGGCGAAGAGAAAATCACTTGCATAAGAACGAATTTCGCCCAGCATGTCAAAAATGGCCGACGAAAATGTGCCTTAGTGGCGCACTTCGGCTAGGATGTTTTACTCACTTTTTTGTGTAATTCCACCGCTATGTTTCTAAATAAATAGCTTGAATAACCGTTTTACCTTTAGTGAATCTTTAGAAATGATTTAGCACCGCTCTTCAGTCGTTTTATTTAACAAAACTGCGATTAAATCACACGACCACGAACCGCCTTAAGGCCGATTAAAAACTTCACTTCAATTCAACGATTCACATTTACTCTTATCACTGCCGCGAGAGAACCTGTGCTCACTCAAAATTTTTAAAAATTAAAAGTATCTTTGGAAGAGAGAAAATATTCTCCCTTACATCGAGAGAGAACCAATTCTCTTAAAATATTTCGTTTATTTAAGGGAGCGGAAAATTTGTTGCAGTTTAATTGAAGCGCTTTTAATCGGGCAATAAACTTCGTTTGCGCGCACTTTCGAGGAAGCTCGAATCCGAGCCGGTGAGACCTGGCCGTGGAAGGAAAAGGGAAGATGTGTACTTTTGTTTCTTAATTCCGTATTTCCACCAGCTAACGGCTAATTTATCGCCTCTTAATGGGTTATATACAAACTGATTAGCCAAAACATCGTTTTTAGTCGCTTTTTCTTTTAGTATCAAGAATATCTTTAGAAAATTTCACGAAATTCAGGGCATTGCTTCAAAAGTTTTAGACATACCTAAAATCGATAAGCGATCAATGAAACTTTAAATGCGATGGACAGATCCGCGTCAAAGGTGATCAAGCCTCAGATCGTTTTTTCCAATTTTTATCTTAGTTTATAGCAATAGACCCCGAATTAGCTCCCAAATTGTATTTCTGAACCTTTTCACATCTTCGTTAAACTTCATACTTTAAGATATTCATTTTTAAAGTATCGAAAAACCGAATATCTTTAAACTCAAATTTAAAACCTGACTGTTAATGTTTAATCGAAGATTTAAACTGAGAAAAACGGTGGAAATAGAACAGTCCTACAAATGAGTGCTGAAGTAATATAAAATTAATAAAAACAATACTACAAAATATTATTAATAGGAATTTCAAATCTTAACTATTAAACCTTTGCAATTGAAGCTTTTTTTTCGGTCATATTACCAGCTACTTGAAGTAATTTCAATGGAATATGATTGCACATATTAAGGAAAATAATTTGCAAATTAAAAGAAAGAAGTTCTGTTTTTGTCTTTAATTATGAAATGAAAATTATTTTCATTGTCTCAATTGCGGAGCCCTTGAGTTTGAAGACTAATTTTAAAACGCTCCGTTCCGAAACTCTCAGGGGCAGAGGGTTAATACAACGTCACGTAAAACTAAATCAAAAACACAATAACCCGACAATCATTTAACCTATTGATTTCAAATTTCGAATACATTTTCTTTATAACATTCTTCGACCGAGAACACCAGAATTTTACCAGGATTTTTTAAATGCTGATGTAAAATATTGCGAGTGTCATTTTTCAATGAGCTTGAAACTCAATACACTAAAATACTTAAACATTTAACCTTGAAAGTGTGTTGAGTTGACTGAAAGTCGAATCCAATATTTTAAACTTTAAATTAATTATTGAGCTTACTTTTACTTTTATCTGGAATCGGAGCTAAAAGAAAAATAATTCTAATGTCTAAAGAATGAAACCCTCAGTTGAGCTAGTGTTATAGGAAATTCTGAAAAAATAAAAAGCTTCCATGTGGTTCATTACATTTCATAGCAAAACGTGAGATATCTATTTGTTGTGCTATTTATTTTATTATTTGAAAGGAATCATAAAATGTAAAAATAATTTGTAATACGTTTTTCGTGGGTATTTTCATGTTTATCACTTTTTTCAACAGCACTGTGATAATATTTCATAAAAACCTCAAAGAACTATTATCTACAGCTTATCTCTTATCATATTTGTTATTTATGTTTAACGTCTTCCAAATTTTAAATTTAGCAATACGTGCTATAACACGTGAGTTCAATTTGATAAAGACCTGTTTGTTAGCACTTAGTTTGTACTTTAAGTAGGAAATACTCGCAAGCCCCTTGAGTTTTGAAATAATTCAAGTATTTAATATTTCATGGAAAAAATTTACTTAGTAAATAAACTTATATCAGAGTTTCTACGAATGTTTTTAGATTTCTGTACCTCAAAAGGAAAAACGAAACCCTACCAAGATTACTCTTGGGTCTGTTCATCTATCTGTAACTCTCGTTTTTCTCGAAACCGTGATACGTACGTATTTCGACAATCAAAAATTATAAAATATTCTTTTTTTGTGGTGGAGGCTCCCTGAAAATAAGTTTTAATTCTTGTATTGTATAGGATAATGTAAAAAGATTATGAGACTCAAAATCGACCGATAAATTAAAATTAGACTGTTTAATTATATCCACCTAATTACACTTCTTTTAACTGTATTAACATTACAACGATTTCTTCGGAATCTTTTATAAGTCAAAAATAGCAAACAAGTCTGATTGGAAGATTGAACCTGTAAACCGAGGGTTATTAGTTAGACACGCTACTGACTGAACTATCCGACCGCTTTACACGGATAATAAATTTTCAGTATATATGTTGTTAGGAAAACTTTGCGGTATTTCTCCTTGTTGGGTATCGCGGTATACAGCTTTGCTAAATGAATACTTTGTACGACCACAAAAAGGCTTTTCCGAAATTAAAATTTCCAGACTGAGCGTTCCCTTTGTGAACCTTAAATCAGACCCTTTTAAATTTTGTATACGAATTATATTTATTCTAGATTTCTAATTGATGTATGCAATTTATTGACCACTTTAACACTGAACGATTTTCAGGAAATCATAAATTTTACAATCAAAATGATTTCATTTCATGATGGCAAATTCAATTTGACGACTACATGACCAAATGCAATGCCACGAATTATTATTTAATTTAACCTTCTATATTTCTAATATTGATATTTTTTATAAACAAATTTCGCATAAAATAAAATAATGGCAAATTCCGCCGCTTGGTAAACATCTATCACTTAAAAATTCTCCTTTGAACTTCCAGACACAATGGTTTTATTGACTTTTTGATTAACGATTCTCGAAAAATTCTATTTTGAGAATAAAGTGCGTGGGAAACGATTGCTATCGGAGTCTTGGCATGTTCGGCGGCCTAACTCAAGTGACCCATTGGCCTGCTACAAATCCCACAGAATTGGACCCATCCACCGACAATGGATAGTGTTCTAGAGATCTAGATTCGAATTCCGCCAGAGTGGCGGTCTTGAAGAAATGTCGTAATCTAATAGCTCTTCGGGGTAATTTAATCTCATTCTAAGCAGATATTTAACAGTCAGCAGACCTTAAACTGTGCGTGACTTTTCCTTTACCCCCAGGTAATTGAGAAAGCCCTCCTTCCCCGTCCACCACACCTCTAGCGCTTCTTTCATGCTCTGGTGAACATTGTATTTAATTATTTATGCCCCCGAAGAAAATGAATTCCCCCGAAGACGATGAATTCCCCCGGAGGCGAAGCACTGTTTGCAGGGAAACGCATTGGCCGAAGAAGTTATTTTAATGAAGAATAATAACCCGAAGCTGTCTGGGGATGATAATACGCAGATTTTTATTTGTATGTGCATTTAAATTATTACTCGCTGCAGCTGGCTATTATTTGTGTAATGAAATGTGCACCTGATAAAAAGATAGTTTCTGTTTGAGCTTTCCGCTTGTTAGCTTCTTTTATCTGCTGCCTTTTTCTAGAGAATGAATATAAGGTATAAGATAATTTCTGAGATAGTACCGGATGCAGCATTTCCACCATGTGTCTTCCATTAGTAAACTAGATAATCATACTTTAAAGTTCTTTGTTAAGAACATTTTTACTTTCCCACTTACAGGAAATTTCAGTTTATGGTACTTCCAAAATAGAAATAGTTGTCTTTAAGACGATTCTAATAATCCCGATAGATGCATACTGGTTATTCACTTTCAATGTTTCTTTTTTCCTATAAAATTGACCTTGAGTATTATATATAAACTTACACTAAAAAACTTGCAAAACTAGACATTATCGAATTTTAATGCAATCTGGTTAATCATCGTGTCTTTTCAATCTACTACAATACATTAAAGTGATGGCATAGTTAGCAAAATTAGTAGTTGAAGCACGTTTTTAAATCAAATTATACAGTCATCATTTTTAACAATTCCGCTTTATGAGAGGCAAACTGATAAGGCTACTTTAAATTCGCTTATTTCGCATGATTTTAATTTGTCTGTCTTCTTTTTGTTTTTAATAACATACATACAAACATATTCATGTGTTTTTCATCTATTCATAAAAATTTTAATCCCATGTTAATCATGTTGCAGCATATGTAAAAGTACCATAGGAGTAAATTAAACGCATATAAATTTAAAAAAATTGGCAAATGTTAAATTAAACAAAAAACACAAGTTTCATTTCAATGTTGGCTCATTTTTTAACCAAAATCAGAAGCTTATGAAATAAAAAACATTTTGAAAATGAAAGCGTAACATGCGGCTGTTATATGTAGACTATTTTTTACCCTTTCTTCGAAACAATATTATAAGCCGTGAGCTAAGTTTTGACATTTCTTTGCAATGTGAACAAATAATGTTCTACAAAATTTAACCATAGAAATTTTTGCTGTATATAAGCTAACATCAAAATATTTATTCATAAATTGCAGCCTTTCTCCCACTTCAACACTAAAAGTGTATTATTCTATAATTGATTAAAAAAGGTATGGAAACATTTATAAAATAAAAAGCGACCTTCTTAGGGTAAAAGATATTAAAAACATCGTAATCGTGGCAAAATAGAAAAATTTTTTAAAATCCAAATTTCATAATGTAGAAGCGATAAAATCCATACTCTAATTTTGATAAGCAAAACAATTTCCGTAACTTGATATTTTATTGGCTTCAGTTTCCCATTGTTCAATATTTTCTTTTTATGAAATGCCAACTTTTCAATATTTCCGTTTAAGAAAACTCCCAAAGAAGAGTATGATTTTTAAAATCTCAATATGACAATAATCGAAATTTTTTTAAGCTATATTGGGTCATGAAATCCTTCATTAAAGAGCCTCGACGAGCAAAAATTTCGAACCTGATACAATGTCGATTGGAAGTAACTCGATTAAACTCAAAACAAATTATGATAAAATTTAAGGGAGGATTAATATTCTAGAGGTACACATTTTTATATTTCAATTTAATTTTGTATTAATTCAAATAACGAATGCGTGCTGGTCTCAATTGAAATTATTATAGAAGCACATTTTTTTGTTTTAAATTTACTTCTTATGTGTTGACTTAATTTGAATTGACCTTTTGTTTTGTTAGTAATTGAATTACCTTTTGTACAGTAATCCGCGCGAATATTTTTATTGATTTTTTTTTTGCATTTTATCTTACTTGAATTTATCTTTCTAGATTTCGTGCCAAAAAAAACTTTCACTTTTAGATGAAAATAAAAAAATACACACATATAACTTTTTTTCCATTGCAGCATAAAAGCCAAGAACTTGGGGATTAAATATATATTTACATTTCACATAAAACATTCATGATATGGAATCTTTTGTGTCCAAGTGAGAAAAATTCACTTTGCTTTCATGTGAGCGACCTTCTTTTTAGAATCATTGTAAAGCGATTGTGAAATCACCTTACTTATTGTCCATTAGTAAAAATGTCACTCTGATGTAATTATCGTTGCATTTTCCGCAGAGTTTGCACTCCATTAAACAATTCTTCCTACAATTAGAAAAAGAAAAAAATTCGCAAGAGTTTACATCACTTTGCTGGAATTTTTCCAAGCAAATAGCTAGGTAAGCAATGTAGTTAAATGCTCAAATTCTTGTCTTGCTGCCGATTCGTAGTGATGCGACACTATTTTTAGATATATCTGGAAGTTAAGATATTTACAATACATATGCATGTACGTTTGTTGAAACAATACCTAACTACATACATCTATTTTTTAAATAAATCTAATTGTTTAAAATTTTAACGAAGGAGATGTAGATGATTTGTATCTACGAATTATTATTAAATGAAACAGTATTATGGATTATATTTGAATAATGGCCAAATTACAGATGTAAGGTACACACAAATTCATTAAGTTACACAAAGAAAGCTTACTAAAAATAATACTACCTATTGCCAATACCCGCAAGACGTAACTAGTAATAGTAGTTGTGTTGATTTATCCTTTCTGGGAACACTTTGTCATCATCGCATACATTTGGCTTGAGTGAACGCTGTAAAATTTTTGTTATTGCGTTTTATCTCGAAAAAAAAGTAAGAAATAATGTATAACAATTTAAATGAAAGATAATCCTTCTATGTTTCTAAAATATGTATCTATCATAAAGGGTACCTTACTAGAAGTTTTTAAAAAAAAAAAAAAAAATTTTATTTTCTACAAAAACCTGACAAACCAAAGGGGTATTTAAAAATATCGATTTATTTCCCCATTTTAAAGTCTAGACTCCTAAAAATATGTTCTGAAAATAAAAGTATCAAATTTTCAAAATTCATAGTTATAACGATTTGAATGCGGCTGAATTCCATTGACCTTACCTGCTTTAAACGTGTGTTTCTCAAATCTTCTACGAAACTTTGAAGAAACATTCATGAAGGATCAAAAGCGACGGGTATTTAAAAATATATTGGCGGTCGCTTGTATTTCCTGAGATATTTTAACTTTAATTAAAAATGTTTCCTCCTCCTTTTTTAAAACGAAAAAGTGCTAGCAACGACATTTTGTGGGAATAGTTATACAAAAAATCTTGCTGGAAAAATGTAACTTTTCATAATTTCAAAGTTAGCTAAATATCTCTCAAAGCACAAGCGAGCAACAAATTCGTCCAAAATTTCATCAAAAGAGACCTTAAACTCTTTTGTTCCCTCATTTGCCTTCCAAATATTTTAAACACTTTTAAATTTACGAATATATTTTAGTTTTCACTTAATTTAGCTTTGGAAACAAATTCTTACGCATGACGAGTATACTCGTCAAGCACAACTATAAGTGTGTGTAGCTAATAATCAATAATCAGTAGTCAGTAGTGTCCACAATTGAGTACGGCATTAAAGGCGACTAAAAAATCAATAATAGGAACGTTACACTATGCAGCTGTTACAAATATCTACCACAACTTTGAAGAATTTTAGCAAATTATAATTTACGATATCGTAACGAAATTTTTGCGAAACGTAGGTGATTTCGATTGGTCTCTTTGTCTCTCTTCTATTTATTTTTAATTTTTATTTAAAATTCCCACAGTAACACTAACATACCTGCCTAAACTTTACCTAAGTTTTGTTAGTTATATTTCGTTGTTATTGTATATTTTATCACATTTCTCTCATTTGAAATGTAATGAATTTTGAAACAACATTTTACGCAATTTTTGTCTTGGAACGTGCCTAGATTTCATACTTGTAAGGTATAAGTAAGTGAACTTGACTTATACTTAAGGAGCGAATCTAAGGCAGATCAAGACCCTTCAGGAAATGGATTGATGTTGGAACACATCCTTCCGAACAACCCTGGATATTAAAGGTATGTTGTAAGTATTCAAAGAAGATTGGCACGTAAGTCAGTCTTTTGTCTAACTGAACTCGTTTGATCAAGGTGTATGGCTTGGTTGTTTGTTGCTTCTGTTGATCCTGTAAGAACTAGCTTTATAATTGCAAGACACAAGAATTGCATTTGGAAGCGCTGCTGAAATGAAATGAGGCCACAGATTAGTTGGTGGCACTTATGCCAGAAATGCTCATTAACATCAAGTGGAGAAAAAGTGGGTTCGTGGGACGAGAAGGGCATTGTCCCTTCAGCCCAGCATCGCATTCATCGCTTGGGTGGGTCACCCCGAAAGTCACTTCCCTGGACAAATCGATAGAGGCACCCGACACGACTTCTTGTCCGCAAAAGAAGCCTGCATTTAGGCAGATCGAATCACCCTGCGTCCCAAAAAAAAAGGAGCCCATACCCGCGTACCTGACAACTCGGACACGTCCAGGCAACTTGACCGACTTTTCGACTTGCCCAAATTAGCCCCAGACGCCGCCGACCAGTCGCTGTCCATTGCTTTTGATGCGCTCCTCTTGAAGTGCTCCAGGAAGTTGTCAATTTGCATCTCAATTGAGTTAGGCGAATTTTCCATGTCTTCCGTATTTCGGGCACAAAACAAATTCACCTCCGCACTTAAATTTTAATCGTATCTTTTTACCATCGCACTTTCATTAAATTTTCACCCACTACTCGGTAGAGTAATCGTTTGCGTCTTGAACATCACTTTACGCAACTAAAAAAAACTAGTTCTTACAAATGTTCACTCATTTTTCCGCAAAGAACCCCGACGAAGGCAAATTCGCCATTTGCCCGCAGTGCGCTGCGCTGAATTTGTTCCCAGTTTTCATTTCATAGAGTCACAGAACAGAGCACGGCGAATCTGAACACAAATAAAAATAACTCCCGGAATCCGGGGGAAGAACAGCAATGAGAACATCTGCGGCCGACAGTCAACGAAACGACACCGCTCACAGCCCCGCAAGAAGAACATTTCAATCTCACAGAGTACAGAAAAGATACCAAGAAAAGAAGAGTGCTTGAGATTCTCAGTACATGTCGGTAAATTGCTTTAACGTAAAATAAACAAGAAGCAATGCCACGAAAAACGTACATTTTCCTTAAAACTTAAGAGGTATGTCAAGAGAGAAAAGATTAAGGTAAGAAAAGAGAATTGGAAACATGAAATTTTGCTTTTGAAGAGTCGCATAGCTAGCACAACACTTCAAATGTTACAGTGGGTAAAAGACTGAATTTCCAACATAACATTCTGTTGTACCCTCGTAACACAATTGTCTATCGCAGAGGAACATTCTTATTGACGGACGGAAGTATTTGGAAATTCTTACGATTTCTTACTCTGGACTAGGACGAGATGAAGGAGATCTAATGATTTTCTTACGTTAAGGTACTCTTATATTTATTTTATAAACAATCAATTTTGGTAATTCAAATTAATTAGAGAAAATTCCAAGACTTCGTAGTGTGTTCACCAATGTAAATGTATTACTTATGTAAAGAATCCCTCATTTTTTAAAAACAGTCATATATAGCAAAGAAAAAATTTTTTTGTTATTTATTTTTATTTTATTTTATTCAATTTTCAATTTAAATTATTAATAGTGTACAATCAGCAGTGTATTTAAGGAATGGGTACAGTGCTTAAAATCATAGTTCTTTACAATCTGTGATTTATTATTAGAAAACCCTAAAATTGCAGTTTATTTGTTTAAGATTTAACACCGTGAAGGAAAAGTTAGATAAATGAAGAAACAGAAAAATCCTTATTAAATCTTTAAACTATTTGGTTTCTACTATTTTACTATTGCACTTAAATTGCATTTTTTTTTGCGTACACTAATTCCTAAGGAAAGAGATGAGAAATTAGAGGATTTTTCGAAAAGTAAGTGCTTTGGGTAAAGTTGTTAAGTAGCTACTTAAACTAGTTTACATACTTCAATTGAGACAAGATCTATGTTAGCTTTAAAACGTAATTCGCTTGTCGAGAAGAGTTATGGCAGGTCATGCATCATTTTTAATATTTGAATCCTTTGCAATTTGCTGACATGAGTTTTAGCACAGTGTGCACCGTAAGTTAAGACTTACATAAGCTTACATATAATTAGTTTATTGTCCTCACTTAGATCCGATTTACGGTTTATAAGGCGATAAACTTTTTATCAAAGATAATACCCAGATACTTTAACTCATCGTGCCAGTTAATGTAAGAGGAGCTTATATGGTACTTAGGACTTTAATTTTCCATTTATTAAGATAGTGGAGAACTATGAGTCGTTTTGAAGATCATTCACGATTTTCATCCGGCGAGAGTCCGAAGTAAACACTCCAGTATCATCCGTGTATGTACATAGCAAAAAGGCTGTTGGTGAGACTGGGAAAATTAGACGTGTAGAGATTATACAATAAGGGTCCTAGTGCTGTACGACGAGTACATTTCTGTTGCTATAGAGACACTAAAAGACCAGATCAGCTAGGAAGCTGTAATTTATTTTAATGAGATAACTGGGAAATTTAAGTCTTACAAGTTTCGAAATGAGTTCCTCTAGCCAGATAGAATCAAAAGTTTTTTCTATGTCTAGAGTGAGGGTTTCCTTTTGCTAAATTATCTTTAATGTGCGTTCTTATTCTGCTTAATATATGGAGAAAGCAGAATTGCTACTTAAGAAAGATGTTATTGAAACTTTTAAGGTTGTTTTTGTCCATTTATTGCTGGCTGGTGAAATTAACTGTCCCAAGCTTTTGTCGCCCTCTAGATTCCTCAGAAAACACGACTTTTTACTGAAACCCATCGAACCTGGTACGCGATGTTCGGCCCACTAGAGTCTCTAAAGCTCTGTAATAATAATAATGTTGACCGTATGTATGTATTATAGATTATATAACCCTGTACCCTCGAAAATATAAAACAATTTATGTTACCGAATTATAAAAACTTAAACTCCGTAGATAGATTTCAAAGAATTTAATCAATTTTATCTGTAGAATTACAAAATATAGAAACTGCTCAAAAACTTAAAATAGGAGTTATGGAGCATGTTTAACCCTTAATTGGTATCGTGGGGTCCAAATGGATTTCACTACAAACATTTATTGTTGTCTCAAGTCAAAAGTTATATAATAGTAAGTGATATATGTTGTAAGATTTATTAAAAAGTTAATAAAAGTTGATTTTTATATTCGAAAAGTATATTATTAAAATATAAAAAAACTTTTACCTTCATTCATTCATAAAACATGATTTATTTGCATTTTTTCTGTTAGGGTCCTTTTAGATCCTCGGTACCAACAATTTAATTTAAAATATCGATACGAGCTAAGGGTTAAGTAAAATTTTGGTTAAGTGGTTAAATATTTATTAACTTCTCTTTGTAATAGAAACGTTAGCTAAATTTTTACTATTATTGATACTAAATTTATAAAAACTATGCTATTATTTCAAAATTATATATACTAATTCCTGAAAAGTATAAGAGTTAAACAAAACAATTTAATTATGAATGACGAGCTTTATGGACATCATGCTAGAACGCCTTAGATCTTTCTGAATTTCAATTTTGTTTCCGCAAAGATAGACATCAACTCAATCGGGAGGTTTTTTGCAAATGAAATTTGATTGCAAGAAAGCCGGGGACTTCGTTATCAATGAGAATTTAGTTGACTTTGAATTTGCGATATTAAAGAAGCCGGTTCGCCCGTGTGACCAACGTTTATCTTTTGAAACCATGTGGCCGGATTCACCTCCATTGAGATTCACCGCGAGACCGAAGCATGCGCTCCATGTGCGCCTCGCCGCACTCACATGGGAAGGCAGTGCATCTTAGCAACTAGCCTTATTCTTTACTCCCACAGACCAGATAGTACGTGCCACTAGTAGATCCACTCTAAACATAGTCAGGAAGGAAAGAGACCAATCTGGACCGATTAGTAAATTTAGCAACATTCTCTCCAGCTGCGAACTGAAGTGACACTTGATAGTGTGCTCTATTTTTTTGTTGAATGGACAGTGAAAGTCCGGGAGACCGCTCGACTGAAAACGTCGAAGATTCAATTCCTGAGTTCAGTCTCGTATCAGACACCAGCCGCGATCTGCTTGCGGGGAATTTGATTTGCCAGTTCTAAAGTTTTAAATTGTTTCAGTGAAAAGTGACTCCAAGATGAGCAGTAAGTTGAACGTTTTGGGAAAATCACAAGGATTTTAAAAACGCTTTTCATTTTTCTAACACGGAATATATTTGACCTTAAATGACCTTCATGGTGTACGAGCAGTACTCTCTGCCGTAGACACAGTTTCTTCGATAAATACCATATTAAAAGTGCACTTTTCTTCAAGTTGTTTCGTATATTATGTACTATACTGAATTAAGTTTCTTAGGTCTTCTTAAAGTAGTGCAATCAAGTCTGTGTTTTGAATCGGAGAGAACGCCTTCTTGGGTATGAAGCATCTTGCTTAGTCAATTCACAGGCGGCCGGCCACTCTTGCACAACGTTTTTATTTATTCTGCCGATATTTGTGGAACCTGCCGCCTTAATTTATGGCAATATGTCAGCAAAGTATGAACAGGTGCTGTTGTTAGCGATGGTCCGATGATCCCATCGTCCCGAAATATTTTCTTAGGAGGCGAATCTCAGAAAATAGTAACTGACGAATTAACTGAATTTTGGGGGGGAATTGATCATATTATTCTTTCTGGAATATTGGCAATGTGCCAGGGCTCCTAAAGAGACAGCGATTCGTCTTCCTCCTTTATTACTTCTAATTTTCTAGATTTGGAGCTTTAGTTGTTACTAGGTCAAATTTCACTTACTTCTTTCCAATTTTGATAAAAATGAATTTTTTTTAACCAAATTTTCGTGATCATGCACGCATATGATTCCGATCATTGAATTTAGGCAAGAGATTAATTCCGCACTTTACGGAGGTTCGTGATAGCGCACAGTTATCTCTTAGTCAAGCCAGCCCAAACTCAAACTTGCATTAAAAAGATTTTTAAGGCTGTTAGACCTTCAGGACATAACTAAGAAATTTTTTTTGGCTGGGAATTCTGTTCAGATCGTATCATTTAATTTTTTTATAACCATGCAACTATAAGAAAGCCATAATATTCGAATGGATTTCTCCGGCTATAAATTATTTAAAATCTTTCGGATTTTCTGGTTCTGGTTTAACTAAAAATATTTCAGCGAACCGTGCGCACTGTTTTGCTAGTTGTTTCCAATTCAATTTCAACCTTCTACACCTTCATTTATATCGGAACGATCGTTTGGCTCGCATCTTATAAAAAAAATGCGCAGGTCAGCGACGCAATTGTTTGGGTTAAAAGAAATGAGTTAACTTTCCTTAAACTTCTATTTTATTTTGAAGTCACTCGGGTTTTCAATTTCAACAATGACATCTTTTATTTATTTCCATCCGGCCAACGGTCTACGCGAGCAGTCATTTATCACAACCGAAATGAATTTAATTCAGTTTATAAGAACTCCTGGCCCTTTGGCAATGCTTCTTCTCAGTTTAATTTTAGGATTGTTTATTTTTAACTCACATTTCATTGCCGTGTGGTATATACAAATGGGGCGGAGGCTTATCTTTTTTGTTTTCATTATAAATACTTTTGAAATTGTTTTGTATATATACAGCTTTGTGCAATTTTCTTTAGCAAAATTTCGAAAAAGCGATTTTTGTCTACAGGGTGTGGCAAATTAGGCAATATTTCTAATTTTTTTTTTTCATTTATTTGAATAGCGGATAGCAGCAACTAAACTTTTTGCAATTTAAATCAAAATCAAATATTTAAAGTCAACTTAACTTAATACATATCTACTACCCGAGCAGGTATCAAATCCGATGAATTATACGTACATTAAAAAAGAATTTGAAAGTATGATTTAAAGTGTCTCAAAAACTCTACCTAGGCAGAGCTCCCAACTCGTAGCCATTTGCTAAAGAAGAAGATAAAAATCTAGCCTCCATTAAATTTCTAAAGCAATCTGAATTGCTCAATCACATCCCCAACTATGTAATATAATATAACAAAAAACCATATTCCTTTAACTTGTATTTTCAAAATAATTGAGTGAAGGGATAGTTTTTTATTTTACCAGAAAAATTACTGCTTTATTATTATCATTTCCATACAGTAATTATGTAGATATAAATTCAGCTTCTGCTACTAAACTTAAGCATCCTTTACGACTCTTTTACCTTCAACTGCCGATCTCATCGACAACGTACTTTGTACTGAAATATTTTTAAATGTTAATTTTTACATTTTTACCGGATTTCACATTCAGAACAGTTTAATTTTTCTTTATATTATTTCTAACAAAATAAGATTTTTATGTTTAATGAGATTTTGTATTTAAAAATTTCATATTTTGACAATAAAAAGAATTCATATACCAAATTTTAAAGGTACAGAGACGATATATGGATCACAAAAACTATTGTGTCTCACAGATCAATGGAAATTTATTTTCTATTCCAACGACGGAATATATTTTGTGTTTAATTTGCATTTTTAAAAATAAAATACGCTGTTTTATAAAATGTTTAGTGCCAGTTGTTCAACACAAAAAACTCTTGCAAATACGAATCTAACCATATGCACAAAATGTTAATTTAAAATATAATTTCATCACAGATCCAAACAATAAAAAAAGTTATCTCCTTAATTTCACAATGCATATTTTTAGAAAACTACACGAAATATTCCGAAAAGCGCATTTGGATTTAATTTGAGGTGGTAATTTTCCACTTAGAAACATCTATTGCACGTTTTGCTCGAATGATCACTCATTTTATGTATGTAACGCCCACAATGATCATTGTGACATTTAGTTAAAAGAAATTAAAGAGAGAAATAAAATAAATATGTATTCTTAGCATCAATATAATTTTTTAGGTAGAAAAATCTTTAAATGTTTACCGATTGCGAGAACAATAATTTAAAATATATTTTGTTCAAGCGGGCAGCTAAATTTAATACCTACTAGAAATTTCATGAAATAATTTAGAAGTGGAAATCCTTCTTAATTAATAAGGTTAATAAACGAATTTCATCTAAGCTTTTTATCCTAGGATTTTATAAAATGTTGCTTCATTACTTTATTTTCGATAATGAATTCTTTACAATTTCAATACATTTTATTTGCAACAAAATATTATTCAAACATAAAGCAGATTTTAAATATGAGGATTTTCAAATAAAAAATAATTTACTGCAGAAGAATTGTG
Source organism: Philonicus albiceps (assembly GCA_963969385.1). NCBI lineage: Eukaryota > Metazoa > Arthropoda > Insecta > Diptera > Asilidae > Philonicus > Philonicus albiceps. The sequence continues at coordinate 37,890,828 of OZ017773.1, forward strand.
ATCAATTGAATCAAATCTGAAGGAATGGTTTATGTGCTGTTTCTTGGAGCCGATACATTGATCCGTCTTAAGGAATCAGTCCACATAAATCTTATCAGTTTTTTTACTCTTAATGTCATTACTTAAATTGTAGAACGATTTTAGTGATTAGTTATTTATTAAAACGAAGAAAGTAAAATTTCTGTAACTTCTGCATCATTCATCTACCAATAATTATTAAATATGAATTCATACAGATATTCCTATTATAAGATCGTATCTAATCGTGTGGTATATTCAGAAATAAATATCATCAGGTTTTAGGATTTCGCATTATAAATGGACATAAGGAAACCTTAAAAACTCGTATGGTCGGTATATTGAAAATTTTTTGGACCACATTCACAACAATATAAAACATTTAATAAATATTACCGGAAAAACCGTACAAATACGAGTAGATTGCTGCGAAATACTATATTTATTTCATAGAGTGCATTTATAATTTTTTGTTTGAAGTTATAACAAACATTTCATTAGCGAATTCCGCTCGCACTTGTACATTTTGTTTAAACTACACATACAATTCATATTCGTAAATTCTACACAATTACATTTATTCATTATCGTTAAATTTGAGTAATAAATTGAGAGTAAATGCGCCACAATTTATTAACAAATCCCATTTAAGTATGTATGTATTTAAAATAATACAGAGCCATTTTGCAATATTATAAATAATGACTGGCAAAAGTGTAATCCAATTTATTAATTTAATTTGCTAATAATAAAAAGGTATGGCCTTTGTAATAAACAAAAAAAGAAAGAAATTTTAATATTAAAACTCAAATCCTAAAAGTAAGAATTTCCGAATTTTTACAGTTCAAAATTCTTCACAGATAGCTATTTTAGACCATTCATTATTTTGTCGCCAAGATAAATCATTTTTTTTAAGTTCATATATACACACATTTGTTTCGCTAAAATATTTTTGAAAATCTCTCACCCCGCGATGAAAGACTGAATTGCAGCAGATCTTGAACTAAATGTCTGGGAAGTTGCGGCAAGTCATATTTGTTTCCAAGGAATATTTTTCCAAAAATAATCCTCTCGGTTTCGTCTTTAATGCAGCCTGCATGAGTCAAAGTAATATGTATATCAGTTGACGTTTTTGTGAGATCAAATGATCACAAGTAAAAATAGAATGGAACTTTTTTATGGAAAAAAAAAAGACTTTCAAGTGAATGAAGTGCTTTGATAAATTCTGTAAGTTAAAATCTTTATATCTTAAAGAAGAACAGCTCAAGTGCTTAAAGTATTTATTTTTCAGATCATTGAATTCATTAATTGAAAAAAATAACTAGAAACGAAGGACACGTAAAATGGTTCTTCCAAGGTACAATATGGAAATTTTTTTTACTATGCTGGGCTTAAAATTTAACATGCAATTTTCTTTTGCAGCTTAAAAATTAAACTAAAATCAGCCTTATATGTGTAGGCTTCAGCAATTTGAATAGCTTCTGCTAACAAAACAAAAATTGTTACTTTTAATTAAAGTTATAAAATTGTATATATTGTAAATGTATGTGATTTATTGTAAATGTATTGTATTGAATGCTCTAAGAATTATATTTCTTTTCAAAAAAATCCCGCATTTTGGTATATTTATTATCCTTTATTGTAATGCTTTCATTACTAACAATAATATTAACTATTTTATGCAAAAACAAAATGTGTATGAGGACTTACTAATATTTAATAGTAATTGAACTAAAAATGGATTTCGTTTATAAGTAGAACTTTTTATAAATGAAACTGAACATGTTTAAGATTTTATTTAAAAAGAATACATACTCAAATACTTCTCATCCTCTTTAATAAAGCTTCTAATTAAAACCCCAGGAACAATTGTTTGCTAAAATAACCTCTTTTTCGTAAATGTTGTATGTTTATCAAATGCGACATATTATTTTTTATACTATAAAACATACCCTTTACTACACCCGCGAAATAACGGCACCAATTACAATTATTATTATTTAAATTTTCCTTTAATAGGAAATCTAGTTGGTATAGTAGAGCAAAAAAATATATTCGTTATTTTCAAAAATCAATTATTTGAGCAAGTACCCAAAATCTTATTTTAATATTCGCAATGTGTGATGCTTTGCACTTCAATTAAAGTATTCCTTGCCATATTTTATCACTAAAATCTATAGTTTTAATGTTAAATCAATGCATACGTTTAAAAGCACATGAAAAACAAAAATACCAAATGTGTTCTTTTTTCAATTACCTTTTCAATTAATATTTAAATTTTGTAATACTTACATACAAAGGCTTGCACAAAATTACGTGTCAATGCTCATGTGTAGTTAGAACACATTAAATGTATTGTATTGTAATTTTTAAAAGTAGGCATGCGATAAACTATAATTGTTAGGTTTTTAGAGTCGTTATATAGAGATTTTATTTTATGCCTCGTATGGCCCTATTAAGGAACACCTCATTATCCAACGAATATACATTTAATCTCTCAAGAGAGAATATGAGATCATTTCATAAAAATATTTTAATTTCCATAGAACTTTAAATTCGCTAAACATGAACAAAATTATCTGGACTCAATGACAATGAATAGAGAAAGTCCATTGATCAAGTTAAAGATTAATATTTTAAATATATGCAATCAATTTAGTGTCTGTATTATAGTGCCAAATATGTAGACATAAAGCTTAAAGTATTTGATTCTGAATTTAAGTGATAATTTTTTAGAACGATTTATCAAAATCTGTATTTGCAAATTTCATAATGCATTTTGTTTTTTAAATACAAAAAACAATTATATGTTTTATTTATGATTGCATTTTGAAGTAATAAATTCTGATAAACCATAACATCACTACTACTCCTCAAAAAAAAAATTAAAATCCTTTGGAATCTGTACCCACTTTCGTAAACTTTTTAATTAGCAATAATTTATAGACCCAGTATTCATACACTTTTCATGATTTAAAATTCTTCAATACCAAGAAAATGTTTTACAAATTGCAATAGAGGAACAACCTGTTTTTATATTAAATCTAAAGCGCAATAAAGAAATTTGGATGAAGCAATAACAATTGAAAATTTGCAAGTATACCGCATGTATATTGGTTCTATTTTTGGGAACACATTTGGAAGATTAGCAGCAACGAATTTGTGCCAAAAGTAAAAAACAAAAGTAGTTTTAATAATGCCAAGATAAAAATGAAAACCATTAAATAGAAAATTATTTCATCCAGACAAAATTCTTCGAACTGATCTTTCTGCCTAAACTTTGAAATTAATTAATATACCAATGAAAGTAAACAAAATGTAGAAAAATGGGCTATATATATTCCGCAAATTAATTTCGAAATAAAGCTATAAGTATTTTTAACTTATATTGCGAATTAATTATCTAATATTATTGTGAAATTGTAAATAGAAGTAAAAAAATATTGATTTATTTTTTAAATTAAACTCCATTCCATTTTTCATATTTAACATTACAAAACCAATTTCAGAATTCGCGTGGGTGACGCTGACCACCAATGATACCTACTCATTGGGGGCACTGGTGCTAGCACACTCTCTGAAACGAGTGTCGACAGCCCATCAATTGGCTGTGCTAGTTACGTCAGGAGTCTCAGAGGCAATGAGGAATAGGCTCAGAGAAGTTTACAATGTTGTTCAAGAGGTGAACGTCTTGGACTCACAAGATGCTGCCAATTTAACTTTACTCCAACGTCCAGAATTAGGTATAACATTTACGAAATTGCACTGCTGGAAACTGGTGCAATTCGAGAAGTGTGTATTTTTGGATGCTGATATTCTTGTAAGATGCCTTCTTAAAATTTACGGCCTGGAGTGGATGCTCTCACGCATTTCTTATTTTAGGTCGTACAAAATTGTGATGAACTTTTTGAGCGAGAGGAATTATCTGCCGCACCCGACATTAGCTGGCCTGACTGCTTCAATTCAGGCGTTTTTGTTTTCCGTCCTAGTGTAGAAACATATGGTAAACTAACTGAATTTGCATTACAATTCGGAAGTTTCGATGGCGGTGACCAAGGTCTATTAAACCAATATTTCTCGGACTGGGCACAAAAGGATATATCAAAACGCCTTCCATTTATTTACAACACACATGCCTTTGCATCGTATTCCTACTTGCCAGCATTTAAACAGTAATTAATATTTAATAAAACGCACTATTTACAAATTATTGAATAATACACTTCTAGATTTCGTGATCGCATAAAAATTTTGCATTTTGCTGGTAGATTCAAGCCTTGGCTGGCAAATTTCAACTCAGAAAGTAAAACCGCATATCCACCACACGATTTTCAACATATTTCTGATTTAATACAATTGTGGTGGACTATTTATTGCGGCAGTGTTCACCAAGGCCTCAGTGATGAAATGGTAAGTTGGATTTTTGCCTTTTGTATTAAACGTTTTTCGTGTGTGATCTTTTTATAATAAGAGATATGTACTTTGATTGCAAGCCTACTCCAAGTATAGATCAGGTAAGAAAAAGACAAAGTACTTTTAAAAATTGTTTGGTAACTTAGAGCGATAACAAATGTATCTAACAGCTGATTATTAACTTAATACGTAGAAATTGATAATTGGAAGGTTTCCAAATTTTTTATTATTTTTTTAATTTTGACTTAAAAATTTTAATTTTTTCTAATCGACTTGCCACCACCTGTTAAATTTTCTTAAGAAGTTCAGTTTATTCAACATAACGTATTTTAAAACTTCGCCTGTCCATTATTTTATGCGATACTTATGTAAATTATTTATTTTTATTATTACTAAATACAGCCACTCAATTGAGTTTGCATTTTTTAAGGTGTGTGTTTTCATACATTTTTCTTGAAAATAAACCCATTGGTGTTTGTCATTGTTTCTTTGTATTTTAAGCAATTTGCACCATTTTTGGTGACGGGTGTAAAATAATTTAATGTGCTAAAGCAACGATCTGAAGCACAAAGTGCAAGTAATTAATTTAACTTGTGAATAAACATAATTGTATAACTTTTGGACAACATAAATATATCTTAGAGTAGCAGATGATAGTTCTTATTTCTTTTTGGTATATTTGTAGATCTGGAAAGTTTAACCTTGAAATTTATTTGTATACAATATTTATAGCTTTTATCTTCTATTGAAAATGATTAGGTGTAAGCACAATAATTTTCTAAGAGAAAATATAATGCCAGCTTCTAAAAAACACAAATTATAATTTGTATATGCTTAAATAAAAACCTTTGGTAGAAGATTATGCATTTGAAAAAACATCTGCAACATCTTTTCTTATTTTATAAGTTTTTTTATTCAATGTCTTCCAATTTTAAGATCTAAATAATTTCCTAACTGCTAAAGCAGCTTATTAAAAATAAAAAGAAAGTTTTATGGCATATAGATCCAGAAGTTTTGCTTGCACATTGTCAATTAAAAAAAAATAAAATTTTAGTGACGCTAACAAATTTAAGTTGATTTTGGGTGAGTGGCAAGATTTGTACTTATTATTTGCTTGTTATTTTAATTGTTTATGAAATTTGATTCAATTATTTAACATTTTAAAAAAACACGTCATGTACGTATTTAAGGAAAGCAAATAGTAGCAATGCACAAATTGAATAAATAGAAATTAATAAAGAAAGGCATCCTGTTATCAACAACAAATTGCTTCTCACTTTAGACTCTAAATTATTTTTTCCAAAAATTTGGAAATTTTCATCATAACTATTTGTAAATAATTCGATTTTTGATTTTGAGCATTTGTAAATTTTCGAACAGAATTTTATTGCCGCAGCCATTTACGGACATATGTGGCAAAACATGGATACTCGTTATGAGGAGTACTCACAATTTGAAAATCCTTCTGACCAAATTGATTATGATCCAAGCTACGACGAAGCTAACTATTATGACCCTTGGGATGACTATTATGAAAATTTGGAAAAATGTGAACAGAATCAACAAAATTGGGAAAATACAACAAAAAAGGAAACTTTTAGGCACGTAGAATTTAGCCACCATGAAGAATCCACTTACAATGCGCAAACACATAACATTCCAAATCCAAGTACTAACATTGAGCAAAATAACCCTTGCTTAACTTGCTCAACCGAATTGAATAAAAATGTTAGCGAAACGAGTAGTCATTTGCATTCAGTGCAACCTGAATTGAGGATAGAAGACAATTCTCAAAATTTAATATGCAGTGAGTATAATACAGAATTAAATATGGTAAGAAATTACATTCACTGTGATAGTACAAACAAGCAAGAATCTCACCAGTTTTCTTGCGAAACGACTGAAGAATTTGCTTATAAGCAAAATACTGTTAAGGAGCATTTTCAAGAAGAAACAAATTATGAAGCAACTTCGCATGAAGAACAAGTGGTAGTTGAACCAACACAAGTACCTCAGCTATGTCTGGATGACTCAGTTTTTAAATCAAATAGTGAAAACTTTAGTGCCCAAAATAATAACAATAGTGTAGAATCTGAAGAAAATGTAAGAACTCCTGCAGAAACTAATAATGAAAACATTGTAGAAGAGGTGTGTATATAGAGGCTTAATTTTGCATGATACCATGTCTGTGGTGTAGGGCATCAACAATATTCATTATTCATACTCATGGCGGAAGGAAATTCAATACTAGTATCATGTTTTCACTGCCTTCTCTTTAAGCTTTAGGGTTCACTTATGTAATAGAATTTGATTTATTTTATTATTCTTAATATTAATATTTTTGCAAGCTTTTGGCTCTGGGAATGGAATCAGGTGAAAAGGTAATCATTTGTAGTACTAAAAAATAAATTTGCTTGACCTGTAATTGTTGGTTTTAACAAAAAGTGAAGTTTGCAAAACTGCAAATGACACTGTGCTTATGTATTTATTAATAAAAGTGGCTTATAAATGTAAAACCTACAAATTTGCTTCTAAATGTTGAAAAATTGAACTTCTAAAATGAATACATATTCTTCGGCATTATTATCATCATAATCTACATTTTCAATTATTTTTGTTTATTCATAATAACGATTTACCGAATTTATTGAATTAAATCTCATACTATGACTATGAAGATATTTCACACACATTTGTTTTGTTGAATTCAAGTTAGCATACTTTACCAAAACAATCGTTTGTAGTACTTTGTGGTCTATTTTTCATAAAAAAAAATACTATTTGGTAAAAAATGATTCAATTAGGCTTCTGTTTTACAAAACTTTCAAGAATGTGCATGTTAACTTCGTTTTTCTTTAAATTTTTTATAGTTAAATATGAGAGATTATATCATTGGAATGGCGACTAGGCCATAGCCATAGTATCGTTGAAAGCTCGCAAAATGGATACGTGACAAAATATTAGATTTTCAAACAAAGTCATCTTTCACCTTGTGAATTTGTCTGTTATTTTGCTTTCATCTGGAAGCCTAAATTAAATCACCTTTTAGTAGTACGTAGGCATATTTAACTTTGGTCTATTATAATATTACGTTTTTTTCGGTAAAGGTGCACTGTACTTAGAATTTTTGAATTATTTACCTTATTTACTATCTAATAGACAACACATACTACAGTAAATATTCATTACTAACTATTAAAAAGTAAAAAGTTGTAGAAAATTTTCTCTCTATCTGTGGTTGGTTATAAACACACCAAAAGGGTAAATCATCATGCTTCTAAAAGACGGTGTTGGAAATGAAATATTTTATACTGAACAATTTTTATTGAATTATTGAACTAATTGAATATTTATTTTAGGCTGGTTTAGCTGGAGCATTATCAAGACTGACCTTAGGAACAGCACGAACACCTGAACAAGAAGCTTATGAACAGCACATGAGGCGTCAGTGCTGGGAATCAGGAAATATTGATTATACTGGAGTAGATTCCTTTGATAACATTTGGAAGAAAATCACACAAACCCTCGAAGCAGGAGCAGCCAAAAAAGAAAGCGAAACAAAATCAGATTCCGGTAGTATTTAATTATAATTCCGGAATAAAATTTTATATTTCTTTTTAATGTACACAAAATGCATACAGTATAAAGTCAAATTGTTTTATGTGTATTTATTCATTCTTATTCTCTTTCATTTCTCGATCACCTTATTTCAGCACGTTTTGCATGCATCAAGAATAGCACCTCTCATTTGGTGTTACTTTTGTAATATTGCATATATTACAAAAGAAACAATGTTTCACTGTATTTTATGTAAGTGATTTAGAGGTACTGGGCGTAGTTCTTAGCTTCGGCTTTTGCTAGAAGAGTTGTGGATGGTTGTTTCGTTGTATTTACTTTATTTCTACTATTATGATTCATACTTTCTTGTGGTAAGGCTAGTAAAATTATTTACCTAAGAATTTACTTTTTAATACTTGACAATTTTTGTTTTGCTTATATGTTGTAGATTTTTCTTCAACTTTATTACTTTCTACAATATAATTGAATTATTATGTACTATTTTAGAGTAAATCCATATAACTTTTAACAATTTGTTATCAATTATTGTAAGTTATCATTTATTTATTTCTCAATTATTCTAAATATATAAAATGACAACTTTTTTGAGACTGATTCTTCGCCAATATCTCTGTTTCTAAATTAGATAATAAATTAATTTTAAATTTTAAATGAACACTTACACTCGTTTGAATTGAATTAATTTATAAAATACGGATCTGTTTTATAATATTGAATCTGAAGCTCGATTTACGATTCTTTTCCTTTAAAACTGAATATCTCGGTTTCGGTCGTCCAACTATACTTTTATTTTTTAAATGGAATGACGAAAATATAGTTACAAGTATAGAAATTAAGGACACAAAATTGTAAAAAATTAAGTTAATAATTTTATACTGTTAAAAAATAAAAACTGATACTAACATAAATAAATATGAGAATTCATGTGAAATCCAAAATTTATAATCAATTTTATGGCGTTACAAACAGAATTTAATATATTCTTACTTACCAATATAAAAAATATATAAAAACAATTTCAATCACTTTTTGAAATTTGTAAATTTTTAATTAATTCAATATAATCACGTTAAATCAAATATTCTTCGATATCTTGAAAACCGCACGGTTTTTGAAGGTGTTATCTTGTACCTTTGCATTTCTTAAAAATTCCAATTTTTTTCAAAATATCAAAAACAACAAGTTAAAATAAATGCAAACAAATGCAATAGAAAACGGCGAAAATTGCATTAAAATTCATCTGTTCAATGATTCTCAGCTAACAGAAAATAGTTTCAGAATTTATTTTTAACAAGTATTACAGAAATAGTGCTCCTTACTCTTTTATTTTATGTATAGATGTCGACTCAGCAAGACAGTGTCCTTTGCTTTGGCAAAAAACTTGTTTAAATTGTTAAAATGTTGAATTTTTTTCGAATTATTTAAAACAAGAAAACGCGAGTATAACATAATTAAATTAATCGTAAACTCATTTAAAATACATAAGCATACTGCATTTCAGTCAAATTTACGGAAAATCGTATTAAACAACGCCTATAAATACATTATTTATAACAATTTGTTGAACATTTAAGGTCTTTCATATTTGATTCGTCATTTTGAATTATTTTGTTTTACCTAGTCTTTCTGTTAATCTTTTGACCATTTTGGAAATCGATGGAATATGATATTTTTGTCCAGTGTCCACCGATTCTGAATATGTTCTATTTCTAAACAACCAAAGGAATTTTTGAGCATACATAACTAAAAGCTATATATTGAAAAGCTACTTTTTAAATTAAATTTTAAATAAGAATTATACAAAATATCTCTCCTTTTTCAAGGCAAAATAAAAATAATAAAATACATCGACGTTAGTCAACAAAAAATTATATTATACTATCAACAAACGGTGTTAGTAAGTAATTATTGTTCGATATATTTGATTAATTAAAATTACAGAAAATCTTCCAATTACGAAGAGAGTATAGCATCTCTTCATATTGTTAAAATTGCATGCTTTTTGTAGTTTGGGTTTTATGATATTCAGTTAATCATCAGAACTAGTTTTCAAGAAAACACAAAAATTCCAACACAATAAACACATATTACTTTAAGCGTTACTCGAAAATTCAACACACAGACACGGTGTCAAAGTAATAAGAATTAAAAAAAAAGGCACACAGAAAATAATTGAATCTTTCTTTTTATTCAAATAGGAACAAGTGCATCTAAAACAAAGGCAAAAAAAATCCCACCTAAAAATATGAAAAGCGAGATGAAGTCGCCCAGTAGCAAGCAAAAACTAACCAAATCGAACTAACAGTTGCTTACTTTATTCAGCTGCTTAATTAGTAGAAAATAACATAAATGGTGGGGAGATTTAAAACGTGATTGTGTGCACTAACGGTTAATGATAAAAGCTTAATGTGCCTTGAGTTACTGTCCTGCGGACAACAAAAACAAAATGCGATCAAACTAATCCACTTAACTATTGTAGCTAGATTTACAACGTCAGCGGATATTCAAGATGGAAAGGTTGAGTTCGACAAAGCGACAAATTCGACCATTACGTACAAAAAGATCCCGAAGGGGTACCAAATGGTGATCGAAACACCTCAACCAAACGGCACCCTTAAAACACAGACTAAAACTTTTTATGATCCTGTTCCCGTACCTGCGGACGAAATTGAAGAAAATGGATCAGTGAAGAAGACGACCAGAACTCAAAAGGATTCGAAAAATATTTCGGATAGGACTATTGCCTTATCGAATCCTAATACAACTGTTGTAACGAGAAAGATCCCGAACGGTCGTGAGGAGGTTTACACCACAGTTAACGCCGACGGTACCAAGAGCATCCAAATCAAAACTTTCTACGACGCCCAGGAGGAAGAGATCACCGAAACAACGCAAGTCGAAGAGGAGGTTCCTGGGGAAACTCGCATTATAACTAAGCAAAAAACTCCACAGCAGCAAAAACAGCTTGTGCAACAGGAAGGAATTAATAAAAAGCAAGTTGTCCAACAGCAGCAAACTAGCGTTCAAAAGCATGAGCAGCAACAGCAAACTAGCATTCAAAAGCATGAGCAGCAGCAGGTCACTCAACAGGTGAAGATCCAGCACTTCCAAGAAACGAAGCAATTCTCCCAAACCACCGAAATTAGTGGAAAATCAATCACCACTAAGAACGAGGAGTCGCTTCAGGCCATTTCTGATCAAACTACAGAAAAGAAGAAGAAGAAGAAGACCAAGAGTGCTCCACCACCACCAATTGAAGACAAGCCTGGCCAGAAGACGACAGTTATTGAAAAGAAGATCGTCGGTGGAACTGAGTACCACTACACCACCATCCTTGAAGATGGAAAAACTGTGACCAGTGTAAAAACTGTTTACGATGAAGAAGAGGTCGACATGACTGAGGAAGAAATCAAGAAATATAAGAAGCAACTGAAGGAAGCTGAGAAACATAAGAATCTTACCGAGGCTACTTCTATCCCTACAAAGCATGGAAATAAGCAAGTTATTCCCTCTGCAGAGAACCCCGGAGAAGTAACAACTGTTGAGACCAAAAAAATAAAGGGCGGCACTGAATATCACTATACCACTGTTACTGCTGATGGTGTCGTTAAGAAATCAAGCAAAACCGTCTACGATCCCGTCCCAGTCGAAGGCTCCGACGAGGAGGAAGAAATTATTGAAGAATACGAAGAAGAAGTCATCGAGCCTGGTGAGACAATTACGGAAACATACCAAACAACTAAAACCTTGTCCCACGTAGAACATCACGGTAAGAGTTTATTATAGTCGAAAATAATAAGAAAAAGTGTTTATAATTTTATCGGTGAAAATGAACTCTCAGCGATAATAACGGATAACAATTTAGACCAAACGCATGCCTATGGAGCGGATTCGGTATATTTTTTCTCATATAAACACAAACAAAATGACACTGGCTTTTTAATATCGTATTTTTTCGCCTAATCAGAAAAAAATACTTCATTATCTTAATCATATTTCATTATTTTTCTTGAAAATGTGACGTGATGGAAAAAATATATTGAGCCAGGGATCGGAAGTCTTTTAAGAGATATTATAAAGGTAGATTTAAACACTTAATCTCAGATCGGTATTTCTCTCTAAACATTTTAAAATTTATTTTTTAACTCCGAAAATAAAATACGTCAGTGGACTTTTTAATTTTCCTTTTCTTTACATTATTATATTTTTGTTTAAGAAAATAGAACTCAGGAGCAAACCTACGTTTGTTTATGACTGTAGTCCTAGTAACAAGTAGAAGATAAATCTTAAAATACGTAAAACATATCCGCTGCAAAGGTAGTTTTTGGTCCAAAAGATTTTGAATTCGCGGTTTGGATGATATTTTTAGTGCTTTTGAAAAATCATTCTTATAAAATTAATGTAGATACATTTTTCCTTCTATTATGAATTTTTGGTATTATTTACTACATTATTTATATTTTTCTCTTTAACAGAAGAAACTGTCCAAAAAAAGAAGAAGGGCAAGATAGTCAAGAAGTAAGTCGACTCATCCAACCAGAGATGACTGCTAATTGTACGCTATGCTATTTAGCGAATTCTACTCGTATTTTATTTGCTGCTATTATTTAATGGGCCACATCATTTTAATTTAGGATTTATTTATACCAAAAATCTCCCACTCAACCATTTGTTAGTTTCACTTGAGATGCGTTAATAGAGCCCTAGCATGCCATTTCTGCTTCTTAAATGACAAATAGTATTGTTTAACAGACATTTTTTGTAAAATAAAAAAAAATAAATAAAAATGTTACAACAAAAATAATATATGATTTATTTATTTAAAAATGGACAATAAAACGAACGATTCAATTTATACAACAGTTTTATTCACATAATTCCAACGAAAAACAGAGTAAGTCTATTCTATAAATACATACATGTATATGAATACTTTTTTAAATCTACTCCACGTTTACACTCGTTGAAAACTTTTACGATTTTGCGCATAAGTAAAGTGTTTCCGCAAAAAAACAAGGAAAACAATCATTAACGTAAAATTTCCACACTATTTATTTAAGGAATAATACGATGACTACTTTAAGGTGAAATATGAATTTAATTTTAATGCAAAAAACATTGAAGTTAATTTACGGTGGCTCGACTGTTGGCATAGAACTGTTGTCCTGATAATATTAGTGTGAATATGTAAATGCAAGCCGCAATCCAACAATTAAAAGCGTTCTGAAAGAAAAGGAAAACAATTTTATTATACTAAACTAAATCTTTAAAGAGCTTTATTTGCGAGCATAACTTGTGTTACTGAAGTTATTTCATCATTAATTTGTAATTTTGTCTATAAATGCAGTCTTATCATTACCCTTAAAAAGAATTAAAATTTAATAAAATTTATCATTAGTACAAGAAAGAATTTGTCCTGAAAATCTCACAGTATAAAGCTATTGAAAAACGTTACGAGCGACTTGTAGAGCAAGACGATAGTCCTGGAATAATCTGCTAAGCGATAAGTTATTAAAATCGCAAACATTTTCTGGATCAAAATTTTAAATTCATTAGATTACAGAAAAACTCAAAAAATTATTGATCGATTCCGCTGGAATTCCTAACACATACAAACAGTATTACCTCTTACATAAACAATGAAAATTGAACAAATATTTGAAAAAAATTATTATTTATATATAAAAATTAAAACTTAAAAATTTGGTGGAAATTTTTTTAATTACTGCAATTTGCACAATTTGTTTTCTTTTTAATTTTTTTATGTTCACCCATGAACTCTGATTGTTTTTTGTAAAATAACAACAGACATTAAGTGTACCTCATTTTGAGCCTCGGGCCAAACCCATTCTGGAAGTGATTTTGAATTATTTATAAATCAAAAAAAAAATAACTTGTCTACATTTAAATGTATAAATAAACAATATAACATTTTTAACAAAATTAAGTTAATAATTCTATGCAATAAAAGTTACCTACACCTCTATTCCTTATTTGAAAATATAAGTTATACATCTCTTATACCAGCTTCAAGCTGATTGGGCCGATTGAGCAGTTTTAAAGAAATTTGTATTTTCTTCTTTAGACAGTAATTTAGGTTCAACCAAATCCCCAGAACCCAAACTCTTGTACTTAGAAGAGTTGGATGAATGTTTCCACCACCCTGCTGTAAAGTGCGGTAGAGGAAAATGTAATATTATTGAAAACCAAAAATGGCAAAAATTGCGCACCCTTTATGACTGAGATTCTACTTGGCCTTGACATTATATAACCCGAAAGAAAATTAAGAGAAATAACACCCTATCCTCTAAACATTGATTTCATTTCATCGCCTCCACGCAAGAGATTTGTTGCGTTAATTTAAAACCAATTGTAACCATGTAAAACAAACTAGAACACTCAAAATTGGAGTGTTAGAACTCACGACAATTTCTACACCTAGCGCCAAATGTTACACCTACGTGAACTATAAAATGAACTGAAAATAAGCGGACGACATCACCAGACGAGCCCCAAAGTCTGGGTCACTGGTTTTGTATGAGGTTGAGACTTACTTGGCTGTAAGCATTGGAGGCGTCTCTGTAGAACTCATTTGGGTCTTTGTAATTTTCTCCAAGTGGGAGATCCTCGATAAGTGCTACGCTATGGACATAGTAAAATACTCCCATTAAAACCTAGAAAGGGGAAAGAATTAATTACAATTAGTGTTATCAGTAAAAATCTTCGAAAGCAAATATGCAGATTTTGGGCATTTTCATTACTTACCAATTGAATTATTCCCCATACGGAGATTATAAGTCCACAAAGAGATAATTTCGGGCCACAGATTCTCATTTTGTCGCGTTAGTTTTAAAATATTCGCGATTGAAAATTACAGCCAAAAACCCCGATGGTCACAAGTTGCAAAAACGTCAGACAAACGGATCATGTGACAGACAATTGAAAGCTGATCGAAATTGAAAGCAACTTCACTGTGAAAAAATTCTTAAGAATGTTTTCCATGCAATCGAATAAAATGATTCTTGTTGCATGTGATTAAATATTTTATTCAAGAATACCTGAAAAAAGCTAATTATTTCAGCTTTAAAATTCTTTGTTCAATTTTTTTAAAAATATATATACAGATAAAACGGGGCCTTCTTTGGCAGTCACATACACTGGGTGTGACAGATGTCAGAATTTTCGGTGTTTATCGGTATAGATTCAATTTCCTCGAATATTTTAGGAAAGGTATTCTTTTACCGATTTTGTTCAGTACAGATCAACAGCTAATTAATGCGCAAATGAACGTTGAATATCTTACGCTAAGCGTGACCAACTCTGTAGAGGGACTGAAGATTTATTCTGAGTCATTGGCCAATGCTTTTGTACAATCTGCGGTTTCGCTAAAATCAGCTCTTGACACGGCCACTGATTCCTTCAGCAGTCCCATCGAATTTTCCGTGTTACAGCTTACTCTGCTGAAGGTCGTGCTGTTCATTCTACTCGTCAATTTAATTCTAATTGCAATTTATTGGCGAAAATACGGTACTATCATCACCGACAAATTTATTCGCCCCAGTGAGTATGTCCTGTACGTTTGTCTGTTTACTTAATTAAACTGAGTTTGAAGGTACTTTAAAAGAAATAGAGGAGCTTAAATTATCAGTCGCTAAGCTTAAACTACCCAAGGAACATTCCCCTAGAATTTAAGATGTCAGCAGAGAAAATTCGCAAGTTTTTCAGCAAGAAGAAGGAGGAGGCCAAGTTCAAGGTAACCTAATTTTGCATTCTGCAAATTCATCATGTCTAATCCCTTAAAATATTAGTTAAGTATTGGACAAGGCAGGAAATTAAACGCCCCAGAGCCATCCGCAGCCCCGGCTAAGAAAAACAAGGATGCATACAAGCCACCAAAAAGGAAAGCTTTGAGTGAAGAAGCCAGGTAAAAATCTTTTCAGATTGCATGAAGGTTCGGAAGAGGTCGGTCATGATTCATTTTATACCACATCAAAGTTCTAATCCGTATGCAATTCCTAAAACGTTATCGAGAAACGTGCTTTTTAGATAAGGCAACAAAAAACTACTGCTTATTATTCCTTAAATAAACTCCAATAACAACGAAAGGGATAAAAATAGGTAACAAAATTCTCAGCTACAGCACTTACAGCGTAAGGTTCCAAAGAAAATATCGCATTTAAAACAGATTTTCACTTACGATTATCCTAAGAAGTTTTTTTTAATTTAATTCACAACTTACAACAGAGGAAAAAAAACTTGCCTCCGGAAAAATGCACAAATATTTCGGACTTATATGGAGCAAAAGTCTTTAATTTTTAATTTCTTTTTTAAATTGTTATAGTCTGAAAAACCCGATTTAATTTAATTTTTTTGGGGTTTTTACTGTGCGATCATAACATTCAGAATAGATTGTTTACGCACACATACAAGAGGCTTGCGGCAGCTCACGGCAGAAGCATCACTTCTTATTATAATAACAATTTTTGCCACCAGTAGCTTACGTATAAAAAGGTGTGTGATCCCGTCCGCAATTTTGATAGCAATCCACTTAAAAACAATACATATAAAATGTCAATCTAAACTTCTTAAGAATTTAAAAACTAGAACGTTTATAAATACATATATTTGCAGAATTGCTATTTTTGTTAAATCGATTTAAAAACATTCGTTTAATATATTTAGCGGTTTATACCCTGACTTTATCAGAAGACAACGCAGATGAGTCTGAGCACACAAAGCCAAAACCTTAAGTAGATATGGCATACCATCGAAACGTCGAATCTAAAACAAAACAGTCAATAAATTTTTGCTAAGGATTCTTATTACCCATGCACCATATTTACTTATTTCGATTTAATCCCGATACAATTATTCCGTCCTGATTAATCGTTTCCTTTGAATTGCTGCCATCTCTTAAGCTGCGAAAATTCTCTTTTTAAATTTTTTTTTAAGAAAGTGGACACCTAACGATTTCCATAGTTACTGTTTTTTTTTTATCCTTTCAACAATTTTTATTTTGACCTCGCTAAGTCTTCTCGCAATTCTTGGAGAAAACGTGTAAATCGGCAAATGTGTGCATCAAGAAAAAGTGTAAGTTAGCAAATTTATGCATCGAGAACGCTCGTGAATCGAGCTTGCCAGCGCCTTTAGCCATTTGATTAAATATTAAAATATTTTGATAGAGCGGCTTCATTCGTAGCTGATTCAGCTTTCATCCAGAGCAAAGACCTTACAAGATTTTTTTTATAAGCTATTAGTGCTGAACCCTAAAACAAATAAAATATTAATTTTTCATTAGAGCTGCTGCAGAAGCTGCAATAGCGAGGGTGGAGAAGAAAGACACAAAGGAATTTAACACTTCTTTGGCAGCTATTAAGGCTCAAGTAAAAAGAGAGCTAGAGGCAGAAAGAAAATTAAAAGAGCAGATTGAGAAATCCGCATCGGAGTCATCTAAGGAAAGTATCGAGAATGAGAATAAAAATAAAAATTTGGCTTGCCAAGGTGTATACTTTAAATGCCCAATGATAAGTGACGAGATTTTGCCAAAAAAAGAATGGAAGGCAAAGATCAAGGAGTTCCTCTATGAACAGCTGTCGGTGGAAAGGGGACTCACGGCATGTTTAATCATTCAAAATTGCAACGTAAAGGAAAAGGTATGTTTCAATTTTTCTTATAAGAAAACCAGGACACCAGTTAATAAAGGCTAATGACATGCTCCGTCATAACGCCAAAAAATAAATATATACAATATAAAATCTGGATTTCTGGATCATAAAAATATTGATTTTTAAATTAATACTGAGCATGTCTCTTTAAATTTTCTGTAGAACACTGTAATTGATAAATTAGTTTAGTAGAAAATCTTTCACTTGATTATTTTTTAAAGTTTTAAGTTCCTAGGAGTCTTTGATAAAGAATATTAACAAATTGAACAGTATAGAACTTCTTGCATTTATTGTTTAATTTATTTATAGTATTGTAGTAGTTTTAAGAAAACTACTGTTTACTATCATTTCAGGCTGAGGGATGCATAGAAACATTAACAAAGTACTTGGAAAATATAATTAACCATCCGGAAGAGGAGAAGTACCACAAAATAAGGATGAGTAATAGGTGAAACCTATATATACAATTATAATCAGTTATCACTAATGTAATGTTTTTTAGAATATTTTGCGACAAAGTTCGATATGTCGAAGGTGCAATAGAATTTCTAAATGCAGCAGGATTTCTAGAACAGGAAGTGGAAGGAGAGGTATATCTTGTCTGGTCCACGACAAACCTTGAGGAAGGCATTGATCTCCAAGTTTTGCTTGACGCTCTTCACTGTTCGGAGCCCATAGCATTAGAATTGGACAGAAATATTCAAGTATTAACACCATCACAAGCCCGAAGAGTCGAACTCCCTCCTGATTTTTTCCGACTAACCGCTGAAGAGATAAAGAAGGAGCAGCAGCTAAAGACAGAGGCAATTGAAAGTGCACAGGTGTTGCGCACAAAGGCGATGCGGGAGAGGGAAGAACAAAGAATATTGAATAGATATCGATTTGCATTAATTCGCATTCGATTTCCAAATGGACTTTATCTTCAGGTATAATTTGTTTTGGGTAAATTCATATTTCATTATTTTTTTTTAGGGCACTTTTAATGTCTATGAAAAACTAAGTGATGTATTCGAATTTGTACAGTCTTGTCTTTATGACGAATCTATGGAATTTGGACTTAATGCTCCTGCGGGAATTAGATTCTCTGATGAGGACATGGACAAGTCTTTATACGATTTAAAGTAAATATCTTCTCATTACTAGTACAGTATTATAATGTATGGATTTTACAGGTTAATTCCGAGTACCGTCCTAATTTTCGCCAATGATAGCGACAGCCACCAAGAGGGTCACTTTTTGAAGGAGGAACTTTTAATGTTGGTTCAATCCATGTAGAGCACAGCACGATATAATACACATTTCAGAGCATACTAATTTAAAATAACTTGCATTTGTTCCCACTTATATGTTTGCAAGCTTTGAAAATTATATATATTTATTTTACAAGTATTGTGCAAAAATGTGTATGTTTAAATTGTCCTTTTAATATACACATTTCTAAAAACAGGATTTTGAGTGGACTTTAGAAGAGTTCACAACCCTACTGCAAACATTTTCTTAAAAATTGCCCAGAAAAAAATTATTTTCTTATGGGTAAGGATTAACAATCAAAGAAGCTATTATTTCCAAAAAAATATTTATTTACACATAAATATCCGAAATTTGAATTCGGCTGAGGATGATTTCTTAGGTATAATTTTAATATAAATATTAAATACTTCGCAGAATTTGTCATATTCTTATAGATAAAAACATCCAATTGTAGTACTTGCACACTTCGCATATTGCACATTACATCGTTATTATGGGAAATTCTCACAATTGCTTTTCTTATGTGATAATAATTCTCTATAAAAGTTTACAGCATGCGTCTTTCGGTGGGCTTGCAGCTCTGGAAAATTATTGTTACTTAACTAGGATTTACCGAAATTATTTACTTCACTTTTTAATGGGAAACGAACTTTGTGGTGAATATGTTCTTTAGATATAAATTTTTAGATGTATTTAACCAGGCAGCTGTACTTAGTGATAACAGATTTTTTTTCGATTTCAAAGGCTTTTGTGAGAGTTATGAACTTTTGAACAGAATTAAAAATAAAAGCTTTTTATTTTTAGAAGTTTAATTAAACAATTTACGTACATTTAGTACTTTAGACTTACGAGTCGAAAATCCCCGAAATAGATCAATCTACATGAAGTCGGAACATTACAAAACTGCAAAGAAAACAATAACATAGAGGTTTTGTTTGAATTTCAGAAAAATATTTTCCTCTCAATTTTTAAATAGGTACAATAAAAGTACTTTGAACGAATATACTTGCTTAGATCAATTGGCATCGATTTGTTATAAATTTTTTATAATATTACGTATATTTACTCTGAGAAGTTAAATTAAATTACATTTAAAGAAATAGATAGGTAAACCTACTTAGAAAATTTAGGAGTACCTAAAATAAATTCTTTCCTCATACTTTAGTAGTGAAAAATACATGAAATCTTCTATAATATGTCAGTTGTTTTAGACATCGCAGATAAAAAAAGACTTGATTATTATCTCACCGTTAACACCAAAGTTCATGAATTACTAGATGTGACACTCGTGACGTATTACCTTATCTTCTTTCGACCTTAGTCCCCTTAGCCCACCGGCCTTGCAGATTTTGCTAAAAGTGGATAGTAATAAAGGGCTCATGCGTGAGAGAAAGACAAAAATTTAGGGGGAGGCGGAACGAAAAAAAAAATCACGTTTCACCACCCAGAGCAGCGCACACGTTCGAATACGTTTGGCTCTCCTTTAAAAATTCACAGTGAAAAAATGTAAACAGCCCGCATCCGTATATATGCTCTGAGTGTGCTACCTGCCTGTACCCCATTCTCAATTCAGGTTTTCCCTATGCTGGAATATTGCCTGGGGACAGCACTAATACCATACATGCAGAGGCACACAACGTGCCCGATTGTTTGTCCCGCCTTTAAAAATGCCTGATAAAAAAACGCTGCATTTTATTGCCTACACTGTAAGTGCTGTAGATGAGATGATTTTTGGCTGCCTATTCTTATCTCTTTCGTTCTTATTGGCATTTAAATAAGGCATAGGAAGCAGTTCTTTGGTGCTTTCTCTAATGGGAAAATTTTCCCCTGGCAGTTTTAGAACTTGTATAGACAGTGTCACATCTAGTATTTCATGATCTTTGCGTTAACACGCTCCATGTCAGCACTTTTTTAAGGCTTTCCATTCGGACCACGTGAGGTATACGACCAACACTTTTACATTTAATACGATTAAATAAATTTGTTTTGGATGTACGCCTTACAATTTTCCAACAGTACAAAGAAAACTTCCCCCGATATAATTAACGCATTACACATATTAAATTGCTTGTATTTGACTCTAAAATAAATTTTTAAAAATTTTTTCATTTTTCACTGAGAATTTCAAGCGGCCAGAACGGAAAGTTCAACGGAGATCGTATACGCCTCACGCTACACGAAACATGTTAACGAATACGATTATAAAAAGAAAAACAATTTAAAAATTTAATATAGTATGTTCAATGGTTGAAATCGATGCCTTATTTCTAGATTGCTTATTACAGACTACCGTCTTCTTCGCGGATGGATTGAATTAAATTTGACTTCTTCAAAATAGGAGATTCATAAGAAACTACTAAATCGTTCTATTCATGTGCGCAACTACACATTTACTAAAAATTAAACATCGCGATGATATTCAATAAGTGGAACGAAACTAGAATGTTTTAAAGAAAATAATAGTAATTTAAGATGGATGCGTAATTCGGTCTCGAATTTAACGATTCAAAACTGTTTCTGTAGAATTTATACACCCTCTTGTCAATATCTAAGTTCTACGATTTCGTTTAATATAAAGATTACCTAATACGCTAAAATCGATTTTATCACGTCGTGGTCACCAATTTGATTTAATAACTTACAAGATATAACCGCCTGAAAAGAAATAATTGGCGGACATGAATAAAATTTACAACTTTTTAAAAACAAATAAAATCAAGAGTAACTTGATTTGCAACCAAAACAGGACAAAGTAGTTTTAAATAAATAAATATATCCGGGAAACTACCTGTCGCCATAGTATCAACTATATAACTATTATTCTGTGGCGATGGTGAATTACTCCATTAAATGTGAAGGAATAAAATAATTACTTTAAATTAATCATTACTTAATATTATGTGGCATTGCGGTATTAATTATCAATTTGAAATAGTTAATATTTTTTTGTTCAAACGTTTATTCAGTATTGCTGAATGCTGTCAAGTAATTTAAAGTAATTTTCAAATGAATATTGCAATGGTGAAATAGTAATATCATTACTTGTACTTAAAATTCAGTTGTTATATATAATGATAATTTTACTACCACTATTTTTAATTACTTAGTAATGCATTACCAAATATTGCATTATTTGTATATAGACTCAGCAATTTAAACATTAAGAACGCAGTAAGATATAACTAAATTAATGAAAACCTGGCTTAGTTAAAGCGTATTTTGGCGGTAAGTTTAGCCATTTTCAACTAGGAAATGCAAAAAATAATTCTGATACCCTAATATTGACAAGAGGACTAAACCAAAGGAAGAAATATAGACTACTTTTAATCATCAAAAAAGAGTACTTCTAGGATTCGTTTTTGCACCACCTTTTTCTTTTCCCTACTCATTTTAAGAAGCTCTGTAGTAACTAACTCACCAAAAAGTTGTTCTGTACCTCTCACCTGCCCATTTGCAGGAAACTGCTGGTACAGAGAATATAAAAAATTATTTGGATACGTAGAGTCCCTTCTGTGCGTGAATCTCGATTGAGTTGCGTTTCGCACCTGTAACTCATCGTTATTCGAGGAGTCTCCTTCTTCGTCTATGTGGTCCCGAGGATGTTCCATTCGTGGTCTTTTCACGCGAACACTTTCATTTGATTCCGGTATAGGAGGAGATGAGAGAGGAGATTTAAGCGATGAGGATGATGACGGAATATTGTTTGCACCCTCTCGATATTCAGGGACTAGGGGCTGCATTGGGTCTTGGGGCACCTGCTGCGAGGACTGCTGGTGCTGATTGCCCAAAGGAAATGTTTGATGAGGATGGTGCTCGCTGGTTCCAGGAAAATTTTGAAATACTTGATCAGGGTCGGTTTTAACTACATTATAGTTATCGTGGTAACTTGAAAAAGGCGCATTGCTTACAGATCCATTTGATCTGGATGAGTCTACGAGTTCCCCAAAAGATGAATTATTGTTCCCAGAGCTTAAGAAGTTCGAGGAATTTCTGTATGACTTTCTCGGCATTATGTGGTCGTCCAGGAATGTCATCTTCTCAAGATAGGGCCGCGATAAATGCTCGTAACACGGGGTGTCTGTTTGTTGCTTGCGCTGCTGTACATATCTCTCCCTCAAATACTTCCAGCGCTTTTTACAGGACTCCACTGAAAGGTAAAAGGTGACTGATTAGACCCAGTTTTCCCTGATTGTAAATTAATCCCCCACCGTACCATCAGTCCCTAGATTCTGAGCGATGTGGGTCCAAGCCTGCTCCTTGCTCTCGTATTTCGCGGGGGACCCGTGGTTCATGAAATACTTCTGCCTGTTATAAATCACCGCATGCATCTGCACCTCGCTTATCAGCTGCTCGTCTAGGGCTCCGCTGGAGTTCATTTTTGGTGCTCAATTCCAGGCTTTTAATAGCGGCCAAAGTGGAAGTCAACTGATTGCACCTAAAGTACCTATTTTCCGCGAAAGGTGACTAAGGTGTTTTTAGCATTTGTAGCGTCCGCACTGAACACAATAATTACAACGATTTCTTAGATTCATTTGGACATTTGAAGAAAACTTGTGACAGAATAATGTTTACACTGGTAACGTCAACTTTTTGTTGCCCATCGAAAACTCGGTTGCAAAGCGATCACTCGGAGTTTTACTTTGGAATTGGAAAGACCAATCATTTTCCAATAAGATGGTTGCCAAGCCAATTGGACTTGGAGAGAATGTCTCAGCGATTGCTTCCCAGAAAATTAAATCGACAGAGACCCCATTCCTTGGCCCGGACGATCACTGGATCTGACCTCAATGGATTTTTACATCTGGGAACAAGGTCAAGGAGCTCGTATACATAGGCGAAGAAATTACAACACAGGAGGAGTTAATCCGCAAAATTTAAGATGCTTTTAATGTTATGAAGGAGATACAACTGGTAAGGGCCCGTGCTTGTATAAGAACTCACGGTTCACATTTCGAAAATGAAAATTAAGCGATTTTAACAAAAAGTTGTTTTATTCTTACATTTAAAAATTTAAAAAAATCTCCCTTAATTTGATTGTTACATTCTAATTCTGAAAATTGGCGAAATATCAGTTTAAGTGATACCTTGAAAAAAAGGTCAATAGACGATCATATTTTTTAGAAAGGTTTGAATGATTGAGACGGGTTGAGAGCCGTTGTGACGCCTAATAAAACTTTATCTTTGATATGATTTTATTGTTGCTGCAAACATAATCTTAGTAACTAGTAGATAATTCATTCATACCACTAATACATGAAGAGGTGATTAAAGCAATAATGAAACAGTTTAGTTATAATCAGGAAAAAAAACATTTAATCAAACGCAACTTTATTTTGAGAACTTGACAAAATAGGAAACGCTGCATACATGTGTATATAAATTAAATCAAATAATGAACTTTCAATGCAAATTATAGCTAAACACAAAAAGAACTATATTAACAATACGATCAACTAAATGAACTATTTTGACTTTTCATTAGCAGCATTTTCTAAAGACTCAAGAACTTGATTTAGATTCATTTCTCGCGCCATTTTCAAATAGGTGGTCTTTCTAATCTCATGAAAAGCAATCCACTTCGGACACTCCTTTGCGATCAATTGCAAATGTGTTTCGATTTCCTTTGCTGTAAGGCAGGTCCTGTAGCTGTTCTCTATTTTCTTAATAACTATTTCAAGAGGCAAGACACTCTTCTTCTC
Organism: Philonicus albiceps; assembly: GCA_963969385.1. Lineage (NCBI taxonomy): Eukaryota > Metazoa > Arthropoda > Insecta > Diptera > Asilidae > Philonicus > Philonicus albiceps. The sequence goes on from OZ017773.1 coordinate 37,915,453, forward strand.
TGTGATGAACACATTCCTCAAATGCCTGGCTAATTCCGGCAATCGACTGTACTTAGTGGCCTCTCGGTCTTGAGAAGGCCTCCTCGTCATTGCATCTAATGCTTTCGCCGCTTGCTTGGCGCGTATCTTATCTAAAAGTGATTGCGGAATTCCCTTAAGCATGGAAGTAACTGGGTCGTCAGGTTTTTTCTCAGTCTCTAGGTTTGTTGAATTTATCAAATTTTTCTTTTCCTCCTCAGTTTTTGCATCGAGGCGCTCCATTGCTCGTTCCAATGGTGTTGCACAATTAAAAAGATTTCTCGCGGTTGAGAGAATATCTTTAGCTGACGAGTATTTCTCGACATTGGGGGGCTGAGGAAGGTGTCCCTGCTCAATTTCAGGGCAGTTCTCTAAATCAAATTCTGGATGCCATCGTGTAATTTTTTCGCTGGAAATAATAAGTGGGGGATCTAAAGACCTCAGAAATTTATTGTGCTCTTCTTTCACTTTCGTGAGCAAAATATTTGTGAATTTCTGCTGCCTCTCAGTCATTATCTGCAAACATTTTAAAATAAAATTTAGTTGCTTGAAATATACATTTAATGGAATTATTTACAAAAATTTAAACCTGACACTCACTTGAGGGTTCAAAGCATTACTTTCTGCAGCTTTCATGACGTTGTCCTCATCAATCTTAGCAATATGCAATCCTTGGAGTCTATCAACATTGGGTGTGATCACTAGCTGGAAATAATCCTGCTTAGAAGTTGATCCGAAGTTCCGCATTTTCATTTGCATGAAATTATAAGCTTCCGGATAAAGATGCCTTATCTGCGCAAGGTGGGACTCATTGAAGTTTCGGCGGAGCATTCGCTGTACGGCCGGTTTTAATTTTTTAAATGTGATGATTTCCTTTCGGTTGAAAAGCATAGCGCAGACAGAGTCCACTGCTTTAAACATTTCCACTAGACATCTGTATTTGTAGGGCAGCTGCAGCGAAGGTTTGCCGGCTTCCACTAAATTTAGGAATCTTTGGTACGCAGGTGGGGTGACGAGCTTTGCTGGAGACCCGTCCTTAGTTGGGCTGAATAACAACTTTTTGGGAGTTGTTGAATTTTTCGGAGACATTAACGCATGTTTATCTGGTGCCGGCGGTGGTAGCTTTGTTGGTGTTTTTAAACCTTTTTTAGGACTAGAAAGCAGAAGACATATGTTTAGGAATTAAGATATTAACATTTTAACCTACATTTAAGTGACATTCAACGACTGAATAAAATAAGGCAGTCAACATGGACTGAAGCAGAAAATTTCACCTTGCACTAAATTCCAGAATTACGGAAAAACTTCCTTTCAGAAAGTAATAATTTCAAGGCCTTACCTTAACAATCCAACAATAATTAAATAATACTAAATATTAAAATTGTGGTAATTTCTATTCCATCGTTATTTCACATCTCAACTGATTTCAATTAATTCAAAGACTGCCAATCAAATGAAGGGCTATATATTATTCGGCTTAAGCCAAGCTTAGTCTAAAGATCTACGTAGCATTTAAAATTCCAGCCTCAATTTTAAATTGGATGGATTAGTTTCTTCAAAAAGTATTCTACCCCCAATGAATAGGTGAATCCGCAAGCGTAAGCTTGTTTTTTTATAAATGTGCTAACAAAGGACTGCATTATTGCTGAAAATTAAACAACTTCAGGATAAAAGAACAGAAATTCAGCTATATATTATGTATTAAGCCAAATTCTTAAGCATAGCCCATAATCTGATTACGAATCAGATTTGCCAATGTAAGTGCGCTTTACCCTTTAAGGGAGTAATTTTAAAAAGGTAAAATTTCTGTGCCTTAAAACTTGACATTTTTGAATGGATATACCCGGTTGTTTAAAACTGTAACAGTTTACTGAACCGGGAGAAGGCAAGAGAATATGAAATTCAGTAAGAACTAAAGCCGGGTGATACAATCGCCTTGAGACCTTAAAATCCAATTGAATGAGAGCCACAAATGACCATGGAACGTAAAAGCGGAGTACCCGGGCTGTTTACAATGAAGAATTGTGGGCTCACTAGCACGAGTAGGAAATGTTTACAAACAAGTGATGTAAGCGTCCCACTTTGCCACAACCATTTGGGGCCACATATTAAATAATGAGAGTCGCGGTATGGGGCGAGCACAGGCAGACAGGGCTTGTGCAGGCCATGCATTTGCTGTTGAATAACAACCCAATGCACTGATGTAAAACCAGAAGCCAAACGATCGAATCAGTAAGTTTTTGTGTCGATTCATCAGAATGCAGGCAAACTGCTGAAGATGGAGAACAGCTTACCTAGTCAGAACCTCCAACTCGATCGTCTTAAATTCCTTAAGTGTGACGGTGGATTTCTTCATTGGACTCTGTCCGTTCCTGAGCCTGCTGTTGTGGTCCTCCTGGTGTTTTCTGACCCTCTCCAGCTCCTGAAGACGTCTAAGTGAAGCTTTCAGCTCCTGCAGCTTCGCACTTCGGGTCACTTTTGTCTTGACCTCGTCGAAGTTGAGCTCCTTCCGGACCATGCTATTAAGCTGATCCTTTTCTAGCTTTGAGCTGATAATTTGTTTAGTCGGCGTGCTTAAACCCCGTTCAATGTTTGTGGCGCTTTCTTTTTTAGCGAAAGCCACAAAATCGCTTGAAACAGTTTGCGGGATAATCTTCTTTTTTGGTGAGAGGTTGCCTTGCTTTATAAATTTCACTAGCTTCTGCTGCTTTAGTTTGACTGGAGGCTCTTCAATTTTGCTGGTTTTAGCCGATGATGGGACATCCACGTCCGTAGATCCAATCCTTTTAATGAGTCGACCCGAGCGGGTGGTGGACACGGCGGGGATTCCATCGTCTGTGAGCCTCTGGAAGGAAGGAGTAGTTTCACTATCCACGTCCCCAAGGGCGGTATAAGTGGGGTTTTCAAGACTACGATCAATGCTACTTTTGAAATACAGCTGAAGTCCACAGTTTTGGTTGTGGGTAAATTTTTCAGCGGCCACAAATACCTTGTTTTTCCCTGGTAGAACTTCATCCCCCGCAACTCTTTTCCGAGAGCTAAAAAAAGCTGCAACTGATGGCTGTGACATTTTTACCGTTAATTTGACACGTTTGATTCAATTTATTTCCGGAAAAGATCTTTGCGAACATCCAACTTTCCCGCGCAGATTGCAAACCGAATTTTCCCTCCAAAAAATTTTTTTATCGCACACACACAAAAGATGCACTGAACGAAGCCGACCTGGCGACTTATTTTGGGATATTTGGTAAAATCCCCTTTGAAAATTTCCCACAACAGGTATATGTCGCAGCGGTTTCCCACAACCCTGGATGCTGAACGGGAGATGAATATGCTATATCCTTCATTATATCATTTTAAGTAACTTTTTGACACAATATACTACAAAAACATCAACTTTATGCAAATCTTTAGCAAAATCCTAGCAACCACTCTGCTTTGCTAATCACAGCTGAGTTAAGTGAACCGCCCTGCCTGCCATATGAAACTTGACGAAGTGTTTATTAACCAGATTTCGGCTTCGTTTATATGTAAGAACGACGAAATATTGAATTAAAATTGCTTTAATTTAAAGCAAAAGGAATTACAATGTTTTTTAATTATATCACATCCTAAGTAAATTAAATAAATGTATGTAAAACATTTCAAAATGTGTTCTGCATATGAACAGTAAATAACTTTACCTATAATTAGATTTTTGCTTTCGCTATTTCTGAAGAAAATTGAAAATGATTGAGTTAGTCAGATATAAAGTTCAGTTCATAAACCTATGTAACGATGCGGTTTTAAATAAGAGCCTAAAATTAAATATGCCCAAATGTAAAACAATAAAATTTAAATATTCTGAAATACAACTAAAGAATCACCGGTACTTTCCTATCCCTTTAATACATTAAAGACCTTTTTCGACAACCTGCTTACTTGTAAATAATTTAACATGAACTATAATAAGTTAGATTTTATTTTAATAACTTTAAATATTTCGATAGAAATGTTCAATTCTAATTGCAAAGGTGTGAAGTTAGATAAAATTCTACTGGACGAACGAATGTAGAACGAAAGCGTTTATAAAACTTCTAGGGCACCCTGTTTCGGCGAATAATTTTAGTACTGAGAAAAAGATTCAGAGAGCCTTCCCGAGTTTTTAGCATGGAATTGTGTTTTTAAATTTCCCTGTAAATAATAAGTAAAATGTCGGGATGATTTTGCATATTAAGATAGTTTGCGGGTTAAATTCAGTGACGTAGAGAATTGCATCCCGATTATTTAGCGGAAATTTGTGAGAAAAAGCCGAAAACAAAAAGTATAAAGCTCGTCATTTGGCCATAAGTACAGTGCCTCTACACACACAAGCGCACACGCACCCACACATAAAGTAAGCACGTATCGGTTTGGTTCTCGATCTTTTGCCTGTCGACTGATTGTGAAGAATTAGTGCTTCAGCCAGCTGAGAGTCGGGGCCCCGGATTTTGTGAATTTTCTTGAAGCTAGAGCATGAACTCGAAGGCAGATGTAAATCGTCGCGTGCTTGCCATCCAGGCGAAAAAGAAGCGTCATAAGCCGAACAAGAAGAAGGGAAAGCCAAACGGGAACAATGCTAATAATCCGGGAGGGCCGAATGCAGCGCCTGGTGGGGCACCATTAGCACCTGGTGCGCCTCCGCTCTCACAGCTGAATAATTCGATCGCCAAAAATAAGCCAATCATAACAGCTGTAAATTCCTACGCGGGTACAGAGTCTGCCCCCAGCGCCCCAGCATCGTACAACACATCCAGCAAGAAGTATAGCAAGCCCCCAGATATCCAGCCACCGAGGAGCTCGTCCAACGAATCTGAGGAATCAGAGCTGAACAGCGAGGAGGATGAGCAGGAGCTGAAGGAAGACTACTGCAAAGGTGGATATCACCCAGTGAACATCGGTGACCTGTTCCAAGGTGAGACAAGCAAAGATCACCCCGTAGATCAGGTTTGCAATTTTCGGGCACTATATTTATTTGTGGCAAATAAACAGTCCAGGGAGGGGCTGTGCGAATCAGTAGCAAAATCAATATTTCACCATAACCATACTTTTCCTCCCCAATTGTTCATGAGTGATTCCGAGTAGCGTGAGGAAGTGCTCTGGTTGTTTTATTTTTGTAACACACGAAAATCTGCGGATTTGCTCCATTCGCACAGGTCGATGGACTTTTTTTCTTCCTCTCCCCATTATGCCTGCCAGCCTAGGTGTATGTAACTGTCAAACCGGTGACGTTTTGTCGCTTTATTTTTGGCACATTTTGCAATGTGCACTTGTTTCCGTGCGCAGAGTGACAAAGCTACAATATTCCTTTAAACAACCGAAATTAAAATAGTCTGTTTCGGCGAGGAAGTGCCCTCATCCCCTCGTGGGTTTATTTATTTTAGTAGCTTGGCGTGACACAACCACTGGGGCGGCTCTTCCGGCTGCACCGACCTCTGAAAATCGTCTAAAGAAAATCTCGTGGTTTACATAATTTCATAAGACAAGGGCCACTATTCGGTTTTCTCAAATTAAGCAGAATTTGCGTAAAAGCATTTTTGCAATATGCGCATTGAGTGCGATTTCATAAAGCGTGAAAATTGGAAAGCCACCAAAGTAGCAGAAAATTTGCTTTATCTCATCATAGTTTATTCTGCTTTGAGAAAATTCACCAATGTCCAGAATTTAAAACGAGGACATTCGTATGCAAAATTACTTTCGTTGCTATTTATATAATTGTAATGTTCATTTGGCTAATGGCACTGCATCTTCCGTTGATTTATAGATCCATTGTTTTAAGTTTAATTTGTAGCTCAACTTCGACTGTACATCGATCGACACCGATAAGAATATAAACAATCTTATATGGTGTAAGCCAATGTAAGAGAAAAGAATATAAACAATCTTATATGGTCTAAGCTTTCTGAGAAATTTGTATGTACAATTTATCATAAGAGTTTTCTTTAGCAGGAATCGGAAGGGCATTTATAATATAGGATTGCAAATTATCTTTGTTTACATTTTGATTTATCTTGCATTTTATTTATTGACATCACTTATGTCAGAAAAATGCACAAATATACAAAAATTTGGCGAATATGCAAAAAAGTAATAGACTAGAGTAAGAATTAAGTCAAGTTCATATCATGCAGTAATCGTTTCCAGATCGTAGCGTTTACGGCACGGAATTTAAGCAAGTTTATTATTATCAAACAATCAGCCTTCCAGCTCAAGGCAAGCAGAGTTTTTTTTTTTTTTTTTGGTTGGTGAGTTATTTATGCAAAAAATTTTTTTAAAATGTAAAATATTGAAAAAAAAGTCATTTACAATTGAGGACATACGTTCCTTATAAATATAAAATAGATATTCAAGTAATACCTAAAATATGAATACTGCTACCGGAAATTTTATATTGGTTAACCACGTCAGCTACTTTCCGGTGCAGTACGTAGGTATCTGATAAATATTTTCGGCGACAATTGCTAATGAAGACCGAGATCATCGGATCGCGCTGTATCGTACACGGTACATTTGATATGAACATTAATTTAAAATGTATTAAGGAATATTTGCTGAAGAACAAAACGTTGTGCAAGATAAAATAAGCGGGCCCTTAATCGTTTACCGAAATTACTGGAAGTATATAATAACAACAATACAATAATTTATGTCATTACACTTATTCTTATTAATTAATAAGAAGGAATTTTTCAAGTTCTTTATGATAACATAAATAACTTTTTTTTAAAACATCTTGATTATATTTTTAGTTACTTAGAATTTTCATATACAAAAAAAAGCACATCATTTAGTTTCCGACTATCTACTTTCTACTCATTTATCTAGAGCTCCTCGGGAAATTGAATTATAATTTTTCAGCAAATGCTTATTTGTTCATTTATAGCACTTATAGCACTTATGAAACATACCCATGTGAAAAAATTAATATCATTCCTAAACGATATTTCTCAGCTTGTAAGTTTATAGAAAGCATCAAATCGGCTCCCTTAAAGTGATTACTCATTCTGAACACAATAATTAGGGCAAGAGAATGAATTTAGTGTAAAGTGCTACTTTTACAGAAAATATGTCACAATTTTTTTTTATTTTCACGTAGAGCAGACTTGCGGTAGAGTGAACATTCGCTGAAGTGGACACTGAATTGTGCAGTCGAGTGAAAAGGGAAATTTTGCAATATATTCTATTTTATAAAGTAAATTGGATAAGGGGTTCCCTAATACTGAAAAGTTCTTTATCGGATGACGTATTTCCGGTACACGATAGAGACACTCCAAAAAGAACTGGTTGGAATAATAAATTTACTTATTTAAAACATACATTGTCCTTTAAATGTTTTCATTGCAACATAAATCATCAAAGATTATTAGAGTTTGGTTTAAGTAGTGTGATATATAAAAGGGTGATAGTGTTAGAGTATACATTGGGTTTAACAAACCCTTTAGATTGCTGTAACCGCAGAAGCTTTGACTTAGTATAGGGTTAGCTAGCTTTTCTCCTATCAGCTTTTAGTGGCGCTTACATATTGTTACAATTTTTTGCCCGGCAAAAGAATGGCTGCCCAAATTTGTTTGACCTAGTCCATACTCTGCGATGCAAGTTTTAATTATTAAGAATGCGCCGTGGCAGATAAGCTCAACAATTTGTTGGTGTTTCTGACTGACTTCGCATGTTTATTTTTGCTTTTTTAAAAGGTAACGTTAAAAAAGAATTTATAGAGTGGTTTTTTATTACAAAATGTGTTTTATTTTTGGTTCCAATGGTCACCAACAAAAAAAAACGGGCTACTAGTAGGTCTCATTAGTCCACGACCGTGCGGATCGAAAGCCAATCCCCATACACGTTTGGTTTATTAAACCAAGTGTCAAGTATAAATAGAGGAAAATTTTGTAACAATATTATTCCCCAAAAATTTAATATCTAGAGTTTTTGAGGGCGAGGATTATGAATATAGTTAGTTTTTAAAATTTAAAACGGCGGGCAAACTATTTGAATTTATTGGTATGCTTAAAACGTACTAAAACCTCCTTCCTGAACCATTCTGCCTCCATACCCCCGATCTTGTTATAAGTAGGTTAATTTAATTTAGTTAATTAGCTTTTTTTACCTTTGTCCCCTTTATTTACCGGCAAGTTTAAATTTTAACGATGTATTTTAGTATTCCCCAAAAAGCCCCTATACACAATTTTACTACTCGAAAGAAAACGAGAATTTTTTAGTTTGGTAAGTTATATATTAAGAATAATGCTTTACATTCCTTGAAGAGATATTTTTATTTCAAAATAATTGAAGTGTGTGAAATAAAATGTAAAATGTTATAATTTATATTATGCTTCTGTATATCGTAAACGCTTTCTTTTATTTGTTTTTATTTTAACCATTTATTAGTAATATAATTTATGATTTTAAATTGAAATAATTTTGTTTTTTATCTTCAGTTTCGTAGTTCCCTAGCAAGCGAAAAGTTCTTCTTTGATCGGATCTTCTTTGATAAAATTAAATTTTCAATTGGTCAAACTTATGGGGCAGAACAGAAAATTTCCTTTCTTATATTTTCTGCAGTATATATAATCAAGTAAAGTAAATTCTGATATCAAAATTAAGAATTATTTAAACTCAATAAACTTTCTAAGTGGTTAAGTTTAATGTTCATATTACCTAAACACTGGATAAAATATCTTCAAGTCATTTAAGTTAAATAGGTGAACAAAGACTCGAGGCTACTTATAATACAAAAATTTCAAATAGAAAACAAATTGCTTGACTTTTTTGTAGCGCAAAATTAAATTCTGTGGAAGCATTTTACTCCCAGACTGCGTAAAATTCTTCTCATAAGTACTCTTTGTTCATGAATATTTAATTATGAATGAAATTGTGTTTGTTACAATCTGAAGAGATATTTAATTTTTTTTTTTGCAGGTCGCTATCATGTCGTCCGTAAACTTGGTTGGGGACATTTCTCAACAGTGTGGCTCTGCTGGGATCTGGAGGATAAACGCTATGTGGCAATCAAGATTGTTAAGTCTGCACCGCATTTCGCTGAAACAGCCAAAGATGAAATAAAAATTTTAAAATCAGTTCGAGAGAGTGACCCGTCGAATCCGCGACGAAATAAAACAGTGCAACTTCTCGACGATTTTAAAATAACTGGTGTTAATGGAACACATATTTGTATGGTTTTTGAAGTGTTAGGTGATAATTTATTGAAATTAATTCGTAAGTCTAACTATAGAGGAATACCAATCCAAAATGTTAAAACGATTATCAGGCAAGTGCTCGAAGGACTCGATTATCTCCACACATGCTGCAAAATCATTCATACCGACATTAAGCCCGAGAATGTTTTACTCTGTGTTGACGATCAATATGTTCGGACTCTAGCTAATGAGGCCACAGGATTATATGTAATGAATTTTAAAATGTTCCCTTCGTTTGTAAGTCGTGCTCCTAAGGAATATAGGGAACCTCCTATTACTGGAAAGATGAGCAAGAATAAGAAAAAGAAATTAAAGAAAAAGGCAAAAAGGCGTTTGGAACTATTTAAAAAACAATGGGACTACTTAGAACAGAGTGGTTGCGAAAATGCTAAACCAGACGCTCTAGATGGGATAAATAGCAACAATGTAGATGAAAATCCGTCAAGTCCTCAGAAGCAATATCCGAACAATAGTGAAAAACAGAAGAGCGCTCAAATGAGTGGTAGTAGCAATGGTGATACTAAGGCTGTTCTTAATGGTGATGCTAGTGACGATGAGAAGGACCACTATGATGACGACGATGACGATAGGTCAAATCCGTCTCCACAGCCACCACAAATTAATGAGGTTATAAAACTTAAAGATCAACCAAGTGATTGTTGTCTTCGTAATGATAATTACGTCCTTCTTAAGCAGAATGAAGAGCTCGATAGTGATAAAGAAGATGAATCCAAACCCTTGGAGGGTGGAGACGCCTCCTCCCTCTTGTATAAGCAAGGGAATCATGCAGATATTGCTGCTGAAATGAAACAGCCTTCAACGCCACAAAGTAATCAGCTTTCTGATGCATCCCCTTCGTCCAAGCAAGATCAGCAGCACAAAAAGGATCCTGCCTTAGAGATATGCGATGTACAAGTAAAAATTGCTGACTTAGGCAATGCGTGTTGGGTCCACAAACATTTTACTGAAGACATTCAGACACGCCAGTACAGGTCACTAGAGGTGATCTTAGGTGCAGGGTATGATACATCTGCAGATATTTGGAGTACAGCATGTATGGCTTTTGAACTAGCTACAGGTGACTATCTTTTTGAGCCTCATTCAGGAGAAAACTATTCTAGGGATGAGGACCACATTGCTCACATCATTGAGTTGCTCGGCCCAATACCTAAGCACATTATATTCCGCGGTGTCTACACACAGTTCACATTTAATAAAAAAGGTGAACTTAGAAATATAACTGGCTTAAAGCCGTGGGGACTTGTTGACGTGCTCGTGGAAAAATACGAGTGGTCGCAGGAAGACGCCGAAGCATTCGCCGACTTCCTTAGACCGATGTTGGAGTTTGATCCGAAGAAGCGCGCCACGGCTGCTGATTGTTTAGAACACCCTTGGTTAAGATAAAATGAAATATTTATACGTGCAGAATAAATTTAAGCAAACACAAAGAGAACATATTCTTTCATCACTTCTGTTTAAGATATTCACGCTGAGTTGTAACTTACTGTTTTGTGGTTATCAGTTTTAGCAAATATTTCATTTGTTTAAGTTTTAAGTCTCGGCATTCAGCTATAGCTAAATTCCCATCGACTCAACTCATCAAGCAGATGTATGAAGATATCCATTCAGATTTAATATTGTATTCTGAGAAAAAAATTGTAAATGTTTAGACGATACACAACTGCATTATTTATTGAACAGTTTTAGAGAAGCCTTTATTTTTTGAATATGTGAGAAATAAATTTTCTATTTGTTATCAAAATTCCCTTGGAAGCAAATCTCATTACTGTATAATTATTTATGTTAACGCAGGTATCATGTCTATGGTGATAAACACGATAAACGCAATACTCCCTTGCATCAAATTTTGTTTTCATTCACCCGCATACCAACAATTTTTGTAAAATTAAATTACTGTTGGCAATTATCGAAAAAAAATGAATGTATAGGGTAAAAGTGTTTTGCAATATGGGTATAATTTTAATAAATTCTTTATAGTTCGAACAATTTCATAACTAGCAATGTTATAGGTGTAAAATGCATCGTGGAATATTAAGGGTAAATTATACCGAAAATCATAGTAGCGCTTAACTGCAATGATATTTTATTCCATAAAGGGAGGTTACTTTTATTATTATAATCTTATACTCAGAACTATTGTGCAAAAGTTAACGCTTCAATATTGTGTTTTTTACCCAGAAATACCCTTAGGACTTACACCACATATCTTAAGAAAGTATTAACAAATAGTTGTACCTCCCGAGGAATAAATTAACTAAAAATAAGTAAACATTGAATTCTAATTCTACTCATAATTGCGATCTAAGTTGTTTTTTCAGCAAAGGGTATAGGGTAAACTTTTAAGTGTAGTGATATTAAAACTTTTTATAGTCGGCAGTACTCGAAAGTAAAAGTAACTTATCAGGTAAATGGTGTCGCTCGCATTTCTATACGAGGTTACCATTCAACTGCTCTAAATTCTTAATGAAATACCTTGTTAAAATTTTACATTTATTCTGCCGATAGCACCTCGTAAATTTAAATTTTACATGACAAAAAAGTGATAAAAGTTGTCCGAATATATCGATTTATTTATTACTTAAAATCGCAAGCGCGATATTAAATTATCAATCAATGTGACTTAAGCTATCGAAATTTTTCAGATTCTTAATTGCATCTAAAAAGTAGTTGATCTGAAAATAACTCGTCATGACGTATTTATATTTTCATACTAAATAGAAAATTTGTGAAACTTAAAAACCCGGCGTTCTGAAAAAAATTAAAAATACGTAAATCAGTTTTATATGAATATGAAAATCAGAACAAATTTTATTTTGTTATAGATTAATTTCGGGTAAACATTTTTAAACGAAAAAATGCACCTAATTCAGCTATAAAAGAAACAACTAAACCCCGTATAGCGGTTTATTAAAAATTCTCTGATATATATAAAATTTAAAATTTTTCTTTATTTTAAAGTTCCTGCAGCGGAAGAGAATCTAAATCTAAAACTTATTTTGAGAATTTCGAATTTAATAATGCTACAGCCAGTTTCATATCTTAATGAGTATAGTTAAGCAATCGAAATTACGACATGATTCAAATTCTACGTTTAATGGTTTTAAGATGCCCATATTGCAACACTTTTCAACAAATGGATTTGGTTTAAAGAAACTCTTAATATTAGAATACCTGAATGAACGTAAAATGCTTGTGTTATTTTATCAAGATTCTATTCAATTGCAAAACGGAGGAAAAGGGGAATTTGGGATTGTAAAAGCATTGTGTTTTTAGTAACATTTGATTTATTAAAAACGATGGCAAACGTAAACGATGTGAGTATCAAGAAATATTTGATAAAAAAAACATACGCATATATATGAGGTAACCGGAAAATATTCGATATAAGTATTTGGCTTATTGACATGATTAAACAACGGTAACACAAGTAAATAACTGAAATTAAGTTGAAACTAGGAAAATTAATTCTGTACTTTTTGTTTTAACACAAACAAACACATTGAAGTAATGCAGGATAAAATTCGATTTTTTTTAATACCGCATTTATTTCTACCAGAACCATACAAATAGATGTTGAATTAACCAATTCGTCAGTTGTGTGATATGTAATATTTGGAAATCTCTGTTTATAACCATAATATATTGTTATAATATACACACCTTGTATTACAATTTCGTATACATTTTTGAATATAAAGCCTTGACCAGAAAGAAAAGATGACGTTCGTTTGTAATTAGTGAAAAGGGAAAACAATGTCCACGTAAACCATTAAATGTTTCTTATAAAACTCACCCCCGTAGTAGCTAAACATAAATAAGCAAAAATGATTAACAAGACTTGGCGTTATAGCATAATAAAAAAAAAAAATAGTATGAATAGTTCTTAAATATAAATGTAATTAAAACTGTGAAATACTTAAGAATGTGGTTAGCTGTAAGTAATATGAAATACCGGTTTATCAGGGCCTCTCCGTACATTTTAAATAGGCAACTCGTGTCAAACTAAAATCGAAATAGTAACAAACTCACAGAACAACATACCTAAAATTTCGTATATACACTTATGAGATTCATATTACAAATACTTTACGGAGTGGTATATATGCTTAACATAATATTTTGGATTGTTATCAGTTTTATTGTTTCTTTTAAAAGTGTAATGGTAGTCTCGTACTGATTTAAATACTGCAGGTTTGTCGAACCAATTTTTAAAGAGAAGTTTACTTTTTTAATTAAAACACACAGCAAAATATTTAAGTTTATACTGTTTTCAAGTTTAATAAAAATTTAAAACCAGAATAACGTGCAGCTCAAACCAATTTTAGGGTACTTATTGATCAATCGGTTATTGTATAAATAATAAGTAGATACTTGGCCTTCAAAGAAAAGTTTAGAATAAAATCAAAAAGAAACAGTTTACATTTAAAATCCTGGGGTTCTATTTCTATATAATAATGTCCAGGATCACCCATGCTTTTAACTTTCTTGCTATTAACATGTTGACTTTGCCAGCTATTCATGCTCAAGGAGAATACAACAAATTAAAAGATTCTTGGTCGGCTCTCATGATAAATGTGAAAAATGAAATTGCGGAAAATATCTTCAGTTGAATGTAAAATTTTATTTAGCCACGTATTCAGCTAATGCATGTCACCCATGTGTTAATAAATTAAGAATGAATTGACAATGTAATATTTCTCCTCCCTTTCTCGAACGATCTTATTACGGTGATTGAATTATTTCAAAATTCTGCTTTGAATTATTTCAAAATATACTTAAATATAAACTTTTATCTACGGTTTTGGTTGTTACTGAATAGAATTGACAACGATTAATTAAATGAGAGCAAGAATCGATTAAGTTGATTTGATTAATCGATTATTTTGATGAATATCAAATTAATACATACTTTCATAATATCGCATATTAATCAATTATTTTATTCCAATTTAAACGCGTTGCAATTATCCCGCTTTGATTAAACAAATGATCGATTAATTTCAATCTTTTTCCATAATTACTGATTACACTTCAATGTTTATGAACCTACGTTTTTTTGTTGACTTCTAGCTAACACTGTGTGTTATTTCCTACCTTTTATATAAAAACTAAATATTCATATTAAAAGTTAAGATCAACGTTCTTAATAGATATTATATTGTGCTTGAAAAAATTAGAAAACTAAGAGATACATACAATTATTTTGAAACAAACCTTTTATGTGCAAATAGTTCCCAATAATTTTAACATTTATCTGCCACAGTCAGAAGAAGTAGAATAAATCCCATAGGTAGAAATATTTGAACGGAAAATAATAATCAAAAGCATAATGATTGTGCTGTTGCATTTGCATCAAAAAGTATTTTCATTAACTGAGCAACAAAAAGTATTATTATGGAGTATTATAATTAACGTAAAGGAGAAAAAAAGTTGTGGATTAATTTAGTATTTTCCAAAATGGTTTACAATTTCATTCCAATATAAAAATACTGCCGAAAAAGGCGAGAACTACCATTACATTAAATATATTTACCGTAATTATGTGTATGAATAAATTTATTAATTTACTTGAAATTTTTCAGAATTTTTGAATATTGTTTTATGTCAGTGAAGAAAAAAAATAATAATAATAGTAATAAAAACAACAAGAACAAAAAAACATGTAACAGTGAATACACAAAACACCAGAAGATTTACAAAATGAATAAACGCCGGCATTGACTTCTTTGAATGCCGTTTTATTTGTTAATCGTTTTTAAATAAAATGTTGATAAATATGAACCTGTATGTTTATAAATAATTATATATATATTTTGTAGAGAAAGATAAATAACAAATTCATTTCGAAATTGCTGTTCTGTTTTCATTTACTCATTTCAATTGGCTTACATCTTCATGTTCGTTCATGGTTCATTTAATCCTTATGAAACGAGATCGTCTTAAAAACTGAAGGTGTTTATATTTTCATTGAAAGTGTAATTCTGTATCGATTTATCCAGATTAACCTAATTTGGATTTCGTGACACGATTTAACCTCATTTCTTTTGCGCTGGCGACCTTCGAGAAGAAACCTTCCTATTACCGATTATCGGCACGGCACCCCTTTGAAATGGAATAACATATTTGGACATTGATTATTCAGTTCAGCGAGTTGTTAACAATTGGAAATGTATTTGCGTCCCATATGGTTTTCTACTTTATGATGAATATAATAAAGGTGAATTTGGATCATAAGGGTGAGTAAATAAAAAATATATTTTTTTTATATGGTATATTCATTGCAATCAATCAAAACCAGTAAACTAAGTTTCGGCATGGAATAAGTTATTATAGATGTATGTGGCTTTAAAGTCTGAATTAATATAATATAGAAAACGATTATTTTTATTATGTACATAAGAAAATTGTCTTTTTTCTTTTTAGTATTCTTATAAAAATTTGTATTATTGAATTTTCGAGGACATTAACTTCAAAAGGTTGGTATATAAACTAAATTTATATTGTAAAAATATATAGTATAATATAAAGGAATCACGGAATCAAGTTTTCATTTAATTTCAATGATTTTGTGAACACAATACTTCAGATTTATCAAGATTATAAATACACGTACATAAAAAAACCAAAATTCTTCGTCGCCCTTAAGTTTGATAATTTTTTTATGGTTCGTAGTGTTAGATTTATAATTCAGGATTATCTTTAGAATTTTTTTCTATATACTCGTATTTATTCAAACTTAATTAATTTCAACGGAATACGTAGACTTTTAATTAAAACAAAAAAATGAACAGAATCATGTATAATTTTAATTTTTATCTGTGTGATATTTATTATATTTATCTATTTTTTGTTATTTACCTTTTCTTTAATTAATAAACTCCATACATTTTCAACATGTGTACGATGCAAGGATTTTAGACTTTGAATAATAATTGAATGCATTAATTACGTGGATGTTTTACGACATTAACCTGAGATCGAAGTGAGTACTACAAAGCAATTACGTAGGATTTATTTGAAGCTTGCTAATAAGGCTTATGTAAATGAAGCAATAATTGAATCTGATAGTTAGGGGGGCCTACTCCTCCATACCACGCGCAATCTATAGAGCGGCAGTTCAGCGGCAACAGATGTTAGACATAAAGATACCGGGATAAATCGATACAGATTGTTAACCTTTTCGAATCGTGACGATATTCAAGATCTCAATTAATTCGGTCTAAATTCTAAATCATAAAATAATCATTGGAGGAACAAATCTTCTCGAGTCACATTTAGCCGGAAGATATTTATAGACTTTTGTACCAATTGCGCGCTGTATGCAGATCAGTTCTCCGTCACCTCCAAAGTTTAAGTTTCACGTTTTTTAAAAAGCGTCACATTTTTCGCGTTGCTTTTGTGAAGTGAAGTGCCTCTATTTGGACCCAGCATCATATCCAGTCGAATGCAGGTTTGCAATAATCCAATAAAGGCCATTAAAAGTGCAAGATGTGAGTGCGCAATTTACATTTATTATGCGAATGTTTATCAAATTCGCTTTACTCACTTTCACTGTAGTTTTGCAAACACCTAGAATTTCATAAGTTGGGAGTCGCTCGTTGTTATTGATGTGAAAGAGGCAGTTAATTGAACGGTTTGCTGGAAGGTTACTGAGGTTTAATTGCATAAAAAGTAAACATATTATGATGATGTTTTATTAGTTTATTCCACGAAGTTTTCATTAAAAGTCTTATTCTTAACTTCGTTATAAATGTCTGTTATAATTTACAATGGGAGGTTGATACTTTGGACCTTAATTTTAATATTGGTTTCAAGTTTTAAATGTGGAATTCACAGTGTGCAGGGTATGTGAACAATAAAAAATTAAAAAATAAGTTATTTATTATTTAGTTCTGTACAATAATTTTTTATTTATTTATTATTTAGGAAAACTCTCTAAAGAATCTGATTTGAGGAAAATTAATTTACTTCCAAAAACAATAAATCAAATGTTTTTATATTTATTTTTATTTAAAGCTATTGAATATAAAATTCAATAATGCAAACTAAAGATGGGAAATGATAGATTTGTACTTTTTAAGAAATAAAACTTACAATTGCCTAGATTCGCTATTAATTTAAGTGGTACATTAGTTAATCGGATTTTATAAAAGCAGTCCTAAAAAGCAAATTAGAGGAGGTTTCAGAATATTTTAATTTTTCTAATCAATATTGTGGATTTTATAAAATCAAAAATGTAATCATTTTCCTTTATTCCATTGATTAAATTCTAAAATCGAAAATATAAAATTATAAATTATATTAGCACATTACGGACCAGACATTTTATTTCTAACCATAATCAGTGTCCGGGTATTACTTGGTTCAAATACGAGTAATTTATAAATTAGTTATGATTTGTTAGTAGCTAAAAGTCATTACTACGTGCAATATTTATTTTCAACAAAAACTTTAAAAATGAATGATTTTTTAATATTTTTCAATAATTAAAAATTTGTACAATAGAAAACATGCAACTAAGTAAAGTGGAACACCACAAAGCTTGCAAATGTAGTGAGTGATATCTCGTCAACGGCCCCTAACGACGCAATATGAAAGACGAGATATCTCGTCATCCGTGCGCAATGTGTTAAAAGATCCTCACGGAGATTGGTTATCAAAAAAATTATAATAAAATCTTAAATATGCGCTATATATTTAACAGTATTTGCTAAAATATATGTGTTCATACATACATTCGCTCAAAAAGACTAGTGACAAATTGTATAAATCTAAACAAATTATTTAGTCAATAAACAATTTTTTTTCCGTTTTTAGTTAGGACAGGTTCGACATTCATGGATTATCAATGTAACTGAATTCTTGTTTTGTTGAATATTTTATTAGCTATAACACATCAAGTAAATTACACACAATTTTCTCAAATCTTAATTGCCTTTTCATTAAAACATAAGTGGACAGCCTGATCATAAACTTGTCTAACGAGACATAATATTATTCGTTATTGCTTATCGCTTATCCAAGCAAATTTTCGTATATTTTATTTTTTCCCTGTTTTGAACGACTTGTTTATCTACAATATCGGAGTACCATAAATCTCTCTATAATCAAGATAATATAATCACCACTTATGCAACGTAGTGCTGCAGGTAATGCCGGAATGCATTGGAAATATTTTTAAGAATACTTTGTAACTGTTTGCAACGATTTCAGTGGTAATATTTATTTTTTACAGTGGTTCTATGTTTTAATTATTATTTTAAGCATTCAAGATGTATAAAGATTATAATCATATATGTATTTTGCATACGTGCATTACAAAGTAATAATGTGCCTATAAAAACAAATAAAAGTCTTCGTCGGGAATTGTTTTATTACTCGTTATCGCTATGGGAGGGCATATAAATCATCTGAAATTCGGTTTTCCTACCTTATCAGGACCGATAAAGCGGTTAGTAGCCGTTTCACAGATCGCTCAACAGCCAGTTGTCTAGTTCATCTGGACCGAAGAACTCTGTTAACTTAAAAATTTCTTTTTCGTCGTAGACTGTGAAGATTCAACATGAGTTTCGGAGTAATTGGTGCTGGAATTATTGGTTTGACGACAGCTTTGGAGTTGCAAGAAACCTATCCAAACGCCAGAGTATCTATCCTAGCAGATACTTTTAATGAGGACACTACAAGTTGGGTAGCAGCCGGTGTTTTCCGGCCCAGCACCAGTTTCAGGGGTCCATCTGATGTAATTACAAAGTAAAAAATCGAACATTTTAATTGGAACAAATTGAGTATAAATTTGCTTTCAGAAAATTGATTCGTGATGCCTATTTATACTGGGATGACATCAGAAAGACTGCAATCGCTCCTAAAGCCGGAATATGCCAGCTATCTGGCTACATATTTTCAAAATCGAATAAGTCTGTAGTTCGGGTAAGCTCACTATTCAAATTAAATATTAGTACTATTCTTAATTTTGATATTTTATAGAATCATCTCATTGAGGATATTTTACCTGTATATAGGCAAGCAACTGAGGAAGAATTGACCCTCTGCCACGGTGATTGGAAGTATGGTTCATTCTTCACCACTGTCTTGATCGAAAGTGGAATATTCCTACCTTACGCTATAGAGAAGTAACTAAACATTTTAACACTTTAACATCTTTACACATAAAAAATAATAATTAAATTTCAGGTTTAAAAAATCTGGAGGACAAGTTCTCAACAAAAGAGTGGAATCGTTCTCTGAAATCGGTGATAAATTCGACGTGATCGTTAACTGTTCAGGGCTCGGTGCAAGGGAGCTCTGCAACGATCACAGCCTAGTTCCAGTTCGGGGTCAGGTTATAAAGGTTAAAGCGCCGTGGATTAAAACTGCGTTTTACGGTGAATTTGATACTTACATTATTCCTGGATTTAACGCTGTTACTTTGGGTGGATGCCGACAATTAGATAGCTACAATAAGGAAGTATCCAAATATGATTCCATGTCGATCCGTGAGAGATGTACGCAACTCCTGCCAAGTCTTCAGAAAGCGGAGACTGTAAAGACTCTTGTTGGTCTTCGCCCCCATAGGCACGAGGTTCGACTGGAGCCTGAAATTATAAAAGGTCATGGGGGACGAAATATAAAAATAATCCATAATTACGGACACGGTGGTTATGGAGTTACAACTGCTCCTGGAACCGCTAAATATGCAGTCAGTCTGGTCCGAGAGGTGTACTCGGCTAGTGGTGTTAGTAAATTGTAGTATGACGAATTAAGGCCATTTATGAAATTTTGAATGAGTTTATAAATATTGTGATAATATGAAACAGCTATAGCACCAATTAAAATTCTAGTCAAAATGGAAATGTTTTCCGAATTTGTTTCAAAAATTGCATCGTAAAAAGTAGTTGATTTAAATGTTTGAAAACAACCTCAATTAAGAGTAACTTAAAAATAAAATAAAATAAGATGATTGAATTGAATTGATTCTGGTCACAAGTTTTTCAAAATACAAACGGGAAATTTAACGGAATTATGTTCGTTTGTAGTTGTATGTATATTTGTTTTCATTTATTCATAATTATTTCACGAATTTTTATGAATTAAGTTAATTTGGCTAACTTTAAAATTAACAACAGATTTTATTTTATCTCTGTATAATTTTTTGTCGGCGGAAACCAGTGAAAAGAGAAACTAACTTTTTTTTTGTAGTGCGTATCTGGGGTATTGTTTTTAAAGCGTTGGACTATGAAACACAAAGTTTAAATTATTAGAAAAGGAAGTAGAAGGCCTATCCTACCCAATGATTGGTGTGCGGGGCAAACTCACACTTAACTGCTTTTGAATACTGCTGCTCCTTTATAGAGTCAATAGTTAAACAAACAATATTGTGGAGAAAGAGATTCGACTAAACATTATTTTCAACTCTCAAAAAATGTTTAAACTTCTGTTCTATGGAATTTATCCAAGAATAATTTTCTATCTTATCTTTACCTTCCAAAGATAGTTAGAATTAGGAATCCAGAAAAAATATATATAAATAAAATTATGTGGGACAACATCAATTTATGTTAAGAGACTTAAAAATTAAAAAATAATAATTAGGAGTGTTCGTATTAAAATTAAAATTACATACAAAAACGTTTTGAAAAAACGGAAACCTATTGGCTTCCGTTTTTAAATAAAATAGGGTTAGGAAAAACAAAAGGTTGGTATTTTAGTCATTTATCAAAAATGACTAACAAATAAGAGTTTGCTATAGGTAGTTAATTTATAGCTTAAACCTTAGTTATTATATCGTATATATATTATATAAAATCCAAATATTTCGTGAAATGAACTTTATTGCAAATACGAATTATTTATTATAGTAAAAGGTGAATGAAAATCATATCAAATGCTCACCCACGAAAATCTTTTTCAAATTGTTCATAAAAATCTATAGATATTAGCCGAATTTGATATACCTGGTTTAGTAATCAGATCAGCATAACTCTGTAGAATTATCTGAAATAAAATAGCGAAATATGTTCCGAGTAGTTAGATCTATTGCTATCAGCTAAACAAGGATTATTTGTTTGTTTCAAAAATTGTGGAAATGGTGTGGAAATGACTTTTTCTAATAATTTTTGAGCATTTATAATTTTAAAATAAGTGGCATAATAAAGATATGCGCCTAAATTCCAGACTTACTGATAACTTTTTCTTACTCGACCCACCAATTGTAGAAATATCGCCCTTGAAGTCGGCACGTCGTTCTATCTGAAAATGACCACAATAGCGAAATACTGAGAATTTACAGGTGAAATTTCTATTTTAGTAAATCAAGTAATAACAAATTAATATTTTGAAAATGTTGAAAAACGGCAAAATACGTTCTTTTGTATTTTTTAAATATATTTTTCTTAAAAGAAGTTAAGGATTCTTTTTTTTTGATTCATAATCTTTGGGAAAAATGCTTTGACTTTTCATTTATTCTGTCGCTAACAAGAATTAAACTTTTGGGTAATGCTTGTCGCAAGGATATAGATTGCTTTGTTTGAGATTTTAGACGAGAGAGTGTAGCAAACAGTAATGGAGTTAATTAATAAAAAAAATCGGATTCTTAATTAAAACTTAAAAAGTTTTATTTAAAACAAATTTAGAGTTACCCTATCCGCAGCAAGTTTATTTTGGAAAGTTTCCACATAAAGAAGCACCCTTTGTTTTATTTACATCAAATGTCACAGCTGTCAGTGAAATTAAAAATGTCGTCGATGTCGCCAT
The DNA here is from genome assembly GCA_963969385.1 of Philonicus albiceps. NCBI lineage: Eukaryota > Metazoa > Arthropoda > Insecta > Diptera > Asilidae > Philonicus > Philonicus albiceps. The sequence goes on from OZ017773.1 coordinate 37,937,454, forward strand.
CTGAGGTGAGTGCTAAGTTTTATTTATCTTTTGTGTAGGAATTGTTAGAAAATTTAGCCGATTTGAAGTGAAATCTTGTTCTGTGTTAAGTTCTATTTCATTCTGCCTGAAAAATTCGGTTATTTATATCGTGCAACTGCAAATAATTAACATTTTCCATACGTAACTTTTGACAGTCGGGGCAAAAACTATGGGTAGTTTTATTGTGATTATTTTGTTGGTGGTGATAAGTAATGAATCTTTTAAGACCATTTGTGGTGCTGATAAGCGCCAGCTTTTAATTTCCATTTTATTGACAAACCTCGATTGGGGCAAGAGTCACTGATCGTTCTGATTACGTACGTTACAGTCGCTGCGGACCGAGGCCAGTGCAATGCGTGGTCATTTCAAGTTAAAAATTATGTGTAGTTATTTATAAAATTTGCGACTGGACTACTTTCTTTGTTGGGGTATATTATGATAAATCTCTGACGTATTTCGGTCCACAGGGGGAAATTCAGCAGAACAGGTTGCGCTAGTCAGCTGTTAGATTATTGTTGTATTTTCCTTGCTAACCACCGGCAGGGATGAACAAATTTTTACTTTCTCCCATGTAATAAATAATTTTCTAGCATATTTTAGTCGTAAAAGAAAAATTCAAATAAGTATATCATTATCAAATGCGAATTTAAAAAAGCGATAGTGACATTGGGTTTTGTTTAATCACTTTGGTATTTGAAAAGCTATTTGTTTGATTTTGTTCTGACGTCACGATCTTTTGTTTATGTTTAAGTTGCGTGATTTTGTTTGATTAGGTTTTCTAGTTTTGGCGGGAGAAAGTTCGTTTTTGACATCTTTGACTACATATCTGTAGTCTTCTAATACCGTTTTAGATTAAGCGGTACATACTTTTTTATATTTGGTTAAGGAAAAATAGTTCCCTATATTTTCAGCCCTTTAAATCATAAGTAAAAAGTTACACCAATAATGAATTCCCTAAACCTCTGCTATTCTTGGCAACATTTAGGAAAAAATGATATCCTATATCTTAACCCAATTAATAGTTAGGTAAAATATAACCGCAGGACAGGTTTGGGAGGATGTAACTTGTGTCGAATTAGGTTGTAACGTTTTTAAAATTCGACTTATACGTCATTTTTAAAACTACTAAAAACGATATGCTATTTGCTGTTATTGAATCTTGTTTTTGTTATAACTAGGTATCGCCCAGTTTGACCATTGACCATTTGACCCCAAATAACGTTGTTTTTGAAAAAAAAGAGAATAAAAATTTTCATGCCACCCTATTACTATTGAATAAATCAGAAATACAAACACTCACTTTGAATTCAATCGAGAATTCAAAACCTTAATGCAAATCAGCAAACTTACAAAAACGTTGATTCGAAGCACACGTCGCCGCACTTATTATATTTCTTGCGTTCAAATAGATTTGAAAAATCCAATCGAATTATTTTGACTTTATGTGTGAAAAAATTACTTACAAAGGTAATTAAAATAAAATGAAAGGTAATTAAATTGAAATGAAAATTTTAGGTACTTAGGGAATTTTTATTCAACTGCTCTAAACGCTAACATGAACGATAATAAATAACGTTCTGTTTCCAGAATTTCTTTTATTGATAACACTGATTGATAGTACTGAACTGTTTTGTCTTTGCCTATTTATGTATAGATTTAGTAAACCTCATTCCTCAATTTCAATTCTTTCAAGTAGCTCCCTTATAAAAATATGCTACTATTTAAACACGCTAAAGTAAGGATATGTAATGATTTGTTTTGAAGCCTTTTAAATGTCATGATTTCTATATTTAGTTATGCGAAAATGCTTCTTAAAACCTGAAAAATGTTATTATGTTGATGGTAAATTGCTAATGAAAGTTGATTTGTGCTAAACCTTATTTATGAATTTGGTTCGACTTCAGTGGTTTTAAATTGAATTTTATTTAATTCTGATATTTTCTAAATCGAGTGCTTAAAAGAAAATTTAAGACAGTAACTCTATAAACTTTAAAATATGGAATTCTCAGTTTTACTGAAAAGTAACTTTGTCTGTTTTAAACGTTCGATTAATAAAGACATTTTGAATATATCCCTTTATCTTAAAACACTTCTAAATAGATTGATTTTAAGAAAACTATTTGACGGGTTGTTTGTGAATGTACTCGAAATATATTGATCTTGATAATGTGGCGTTTCGTTGTATAAAAATGACTATTCATTCCACCTAAAACTACCAATAATATTAAAAAAGATAAAGAAAACGAATATTCTAGTTTTAAAATTTAACACGTTGTCTTTGCAGACGTTTTAATTGAGCCTTGTGTCGGCAGCATTCCTCCAAAGACACGGTGGCTTTTACCTCTGTTTCGAACTTAAAAGGTCGATTCAGGTGCTTCCGAATGTTACGGAGTGTTTCCTCATAGAATTTATTGGGGTCACTGGAACCATTTTGATTATTGTTGTTCCTTATATTCTTCACAATTTTGTTCTGTTTCATTGTAGACCGAGTGACCAACGGTGGGTAACAAAAAAAAAGTAATGAAATTATTAAAACAAGTTGTGTGATTTTTATTTGAAATATTCTGTTCACAAAGTTAATTATCAATAAACAGAAGCTTATTCCAACACTTCAATCTTCAATCGTTCACATTATTTATTTTCGTTCATTTCTTGCATTTCATTCAAACAACAATTATTATTAAGTCGAAGTAAGGAGAATGTAGGAGTCATATCATTTTGAAAATATTTACAGAAAACATTTGTTTCGCCTAAAAAGTTCTTCAGCAATTAGTGAATGTTTCGGACTATAATGACCAACATAATTTGAAAACATGGTACTATGAAGAATTTTCATTCTTCAGTTGTTTTAAAAAATATTTGTTGAAAACAAGAATGTTCTTATCAAAGTTTAATTTTAGACAGCATTACGTTAATTGGAAGTGTTAATTTCAATAGCGCAAAATTGTCCATAATCCAAAATCTAATTAAACTTATGATTATAGAAACGTAGAAACTTTAGCATCAGATTTCATCCATTAAGTCGCATAAATTCCGCTGCAATACTCGAAAAGGTGAATTCACGTGGCAGGAAATGTAAAATACCGAATCGACTTGCAAGTTTATTAAATTTCAATATACGCCAAGTCTTACCTTCACCATTCCAGCACATTTCTTAAAACTTTATTCATTTTAAAAGTGTTTGCTAAGAATCAATACGTATTAGCCCTTGGGAAGTATTTTATTTTTTTAAATCAAGGTCACGCTCGCGAAAACGGAACTGGACGCACAGCTGCAATCTAATAAAGAGTTATCCGCACGAGTGTTTCGCAGCAATGCAAAATTGTGCAACTTCTGCAATATACCGATTGAATTTCTTCGTTCTGTGGAGTCCACCGCCCACGTTTTCATGCGATTAGTATGCTTCATCATTGACCTTGTCAAAATGAACAAAAGAGCTTTGGCGCGCAAAAACTCGACGGGTAAAAATGAATTTGATTGTCTTCAAAATTTAGGTGTATGTTGAAAAGGAAAGAAAGAAGGCGATGCTGAGTCGTGTAGTTTTCGAGGTACGTACTCATTTATATTCCGTTGGTTTTGGCGGCATAATCGCGCATAATTGGAGGGGCTTCTCGAATTGCACACACTTTTCGTCACGGAGCGTGGCCTAATGGTTCTAATTTCGTCTACTGGCTGTCTTTCATTGAACTTATAGTCGGAGAATACTATGACTCAGGCAAAAGTCTGTAAAAGCTAATCACATTTCAATAATTCTTGGACTATTTTGTGTAGTTTCCGGTTGGAGACTCTGCTCGGTCTTAATATTTGAAATCTTAAGGGCAATTTAGAAAAGCAAAAACTTTCTTGGGCAATTTGTACTATTTTTGCACAAATCCCACCATCAAATTGAAGACTTAAAATGTAAATTGATGATCCGTGGATCCAGGCTTTAAAATATCCACCCCACGCATACTAATTAATGACGAGTCGGGGCACTAACTTTTTTGTCTTATTAGGCAATTCACGGGATGACTAACCAACTTGCCGGCCACATTTTGTCTTTACGAATTTATTATATTCAGTTGGATATTTCTTGGCGGGTATATTTTTGGAAGATACAGATAAATTTTGCCCGTCTCGAATATTAAGATTTCCCTGAGCTTATGTGGGTACGCATAATTTTGGAACAATATATGCTAGCGTGCTGCGCTGAATATGCTCTCGTTCACAGCTTCAACGAGTCATTTTAAAGAAACACTTTGCTCAGTACATACAAATTAATAAATGGTAAAGTAACAAAAAATCTCCTGTAGAGTTGTTTGATCATTTAATTGATTCGGTTGCCGCATAAAAAAAAAACATATGCGAGCTATTCACTAGATTGAGAAATTGGACATGTGGGGAGTTCACGAATTTAATTTTAATGTTTTTATTTAAACTGACAAGAACTAGGAACTGTTTTCTACGTTAAGCAATTGGTAATTAAATATAACACTTTTGGTGAGTTCCAAAAATAGAGACTTTCCATTTTATTTATTAATTAATGGATTTTATTTTTGCTTTCTATATTTTAGTAGACTGCCTTCTGTAATTCGGCGGTACAATTGACAAGTGGCAGTTTGTATTTAAATCATTATCTCTCAAGATTAAAACCAACCATGTTCTTGTATTAGAAGATCTATAATTATTATGCATCAAATTTTATTTAATGCTTGCCAAACGTTCAGATCAAATTGTATCTTCATAAATCGAGAGCTGTAGAAACAAAGTTAGCATTTATAAATTTTACAGAAATTGATAAAAATGTTAATTATTGAATATGTTTTTAGATATTTCGATAGGATCACAATAAAATATTCGGAACTTTGTAAGTTTTGAAAATATGTAGTTTGTTTTAATCAAATTATTATTTATAAAACATGAAAAATTGTTTTGTTGTTTGTATTACACTTTGATATCTTTGTAGCAATTGAAAAATGTTAATTGATTTTAATTTATACAAGTTAAAATAATATTAAATAAATTGTAAAAATAAACAAATTCGTTTTAGAATAGACTTAAAAATAAAAAAAAATAGAAAGATGCATACCATCAAAAAATAGTCAATTGGCGACTAATAGTCGCCAAACTTTAAAAAATAATTAAAGCTTTTAAGAATCGTAACAAAATGACATTATTAGTTTAGTTTGTGAAATAAACTGGAGGCTGTAACCTTTGTTGATTGTTTTAGTCGATGACAATTAACAAGAGCACAAATATATATATCAATGGAAAAAAAGTAAACAACAAACTAAATCGTCAATTTTGCTCCTTTTGAACGTGTTCTACATTTCTGTGAAGGCATTTTTTTTTAAACTTAATTATTTTCTGACACTGAATTTTGTATAAATGAAGTTTATTTTTAGTTTAATCGAAATGTTAAAATTGAAAGTGGGTTGCATAGAATATGTTTTTATTATTTGCGTTTCAAATTAATGAGGAATTTATAATTTGTCTGTACTTTTGCTTTTTAATTATTGTTTCTTTACTACGTTAGATTGCATTTGTTGGGCATTTGTATAATAAGAATTTGCATAATTTCATTGGTTTGTATTTATGAGTTTAATTTTGATTTTTTCCTAGTTACTAATTGGCAAATGCCCCTGATTTTCCATATAAACAAATAAATTAGCCAGAATTGGGACGGAGCAGTATACAGCTTGCTATTTTGAATTTTTTTTAGCGCACCTGCTGTACCACGGAATGGGAATTACGAGATACCCCCGGGGGTAAAAATTTAAATCCTCTGTGATGCTAATGACTCAATTCACTTTCTTGGCTTTATAAATTGAGTAAACAAACATTTTGTGCGGGCTCACAAGCTTTCACTGATATTCTGGGAAAAAGTCGCTGGATTCCGATGCACCGCGTGTATCTCAATGGGTTCTTTTATACCTATCGAGGGTGAAATTGTAAGTCGCGTCCTCGTCTGTGGGAAAAGCTTTTCCTTAAAGTTTTTACAGTAAACCAAACAAACTTGAACTAAACAAGAATAAACCAGCCGCGCCTCAAGTCTCGCGGAAATTGGGAGACACTCGACGGATTTATTCATCCATTGTGGGGCTATTTGGGCGATTTCTGCGGAGACAATCGCACCGGTGAACTGCAGTTTTCACAATTCCTTCCACACATGACCAGAGACTCGGCACCGCGAAATCGACATGCAAATGCCGCTTCGCGTTTCAAGTTCAGTACTTAGATACAGATACTCGGTGGGTGTCGAAGTGCCCGCTTGGCTCTTTCTTCGCGATCTACGGAACTGATTCGGCGGTTTCGCATTGTATTTTAGATCGTCCGACTGTTTTAAGTGTCTCGAACGCTGAAAGTAATATTAGGACCTTGTGAATTTTTTTCCAACGAAAATTAAAACCGTGTACTTTAATTAATTAATAATAAATCCTTGTTTTGTAGTGAAAATAACTAAAAAGTTCACGTGGTAGCTTATAAAATCGATTGAAGGAAAATAATTATTTTCAAGAGTTAGCTCAGTTTTGTACAAAGATGAAAACAAAGGAGTGACACGTCTCCTTGAAATTTTCGGAAGTTATTAAAATATTAATCTAGATTCCCGAGATGGGATGATTTATGATTATTGTGATCGATATCCTTTGGGTTTTTTAATTTTCGAATATCATATCCGCCAAGATTTTTTAATTGCTTTGATTGGTCTGGTCTATTGATATTTTATGGCCAATATAATCTAGAAGGAATCTTAAACGAGAATGAAAATCAATCGAATTTAATTGAGTATAAATACTTTTCAGATCTGAGTGATTTAGAGTTGTAAAATTGTTGCAGGGCCTGCTTTAAAAAATGTTTAATGGTTTGCCTTTTATGAGTGGATTTATTTTAATATTTTATTGGACAGATTAACTTCTTTGGGATAGGTATTTATATGAATAAGGCGAATGTCTGTTACCAGATACGTGATTATGGTATTAAAATTTCATATTAAAAATAGGAGAAATTTGTTGGAATATGTACAGATTTTTAAAAAACCATTAATTTTTGCGGATTGGTTACTCTCATTGTTCAAATTGATTGATTTGATTATTATTGTTGAATATAAAATAAAAAAAATAATTACTTATTTCTTAGAAATAAAAAATTACCTACTATAATATATCTCTTTATATGTATATCGAAAGGTAGCTGTTTTTAGACTTTGTAAAAATATAAGGCTCGGTGGAAGTAGCATCTTAAATAATTCTCAATAATATGTAAATCAATGAATTAATAATTCGATATTTTGTAAAATTTGGAAGAGCTAGAAATTTTAATTCTAAACTCTATTCTTTGACGGAATTGCAGGCTGTTCATTTAATATCCAAAATCAACGAAATTCCTGAAGAAGCAATTGTGATATTTGAGCCGTATATTTTGAAAGTGGCTTAAGTCCATAGTGCTATAAGACCGATATTTCTATATTCTTTTCAAGTAAAATGGATCTTATGATATTTTGGACTTAAGCCACTTTCAAAATAAACGGCTCATTTATACTCATTGCTAATTTTCGTTTGTGTATTACAAATGCTGTGATAAAAAGAAATAGGAATCAATTATATCAAGTGAAATTCTGATCATTATATTTTTTGTGACTTTTAATTTATTACACTTACAATATTTAAAATAAATAAGTTTATTTTTACACATTTAGAATTAAAAAAATACCTTACATAGATAGAAATTTTTAGTCTGATATCAATAATACTAATAATAGGAAATAATAATCAATTTATAAATATAAAATTAGTTCATTCTCCTTCGAGCAATATGTATAAAACAAGGGAAACTAAAAACCTTCGCACCTTCGCAACCTTATGTAACTTAATGTAATTAATTAATTTGAGCTCATTCGACCAGCATAAAAGAAAGTCCTATTGGTTAGTTTCTAGTCTAAAATAGTTTTACATCAGTTCAATTCCGATTACGATTTACATGCGGTGTAAGCTGCACTAGCAATCACAACCGCAACTAAATTGTTGCAACCGTAATTGCAAACTGCACTGATTTAAAATACACTAAATCAATGTGATGTGCGCTATCTATTAATTTAATTAGCATTGTTCATCCTCAAATAAATATGATGATTTACTTTTACGTTTCGAGAAAATAGCTTTGATGCACTTAAATGTGTAATTTTTGTTTAGCAGAATTGTACTGAAGATATTACCTAATTTGGAGATTGTAAAAAATAGAAGTAGGGAAAACAATTATATACGAGAAGATTTAACTTTACATGAAGGTTACTTTTAAGTCAATTTCTCATATATTCACTCAGACTTGGTTTTTATCTTTAAATTTTGAGTTTCGTCACTTAGTTTAGCAGATAGGATTTGATATGTGTGCTAAATTAAATTAGGGAAGCGTGTTTTTTTTTTTTTGTTTTAAACGACGACTAAACTGGAATAGGAGTACGAAACAAAATTTCGTCCAAAACTCTTGGCTAATTTGAGTGACCAGATGTGCGCTTCTCCTTCTGATCTGAATACGTATAAAAATCTATAAAAAAAAATAACTTAAGCGTAGATTGCCACTGTAATGGCCCATTTATTTGGCCATTTCCCTTGCTACAAAGCACGTGCGCCTTCACTCATTTTATGGTTTCATAATAGGAGCTTATCTTATAACAAAAATAGGAACAAGATAAACTGTTTTATGCATTTTCAAATATATACAATACATTAAAAAATATAATTGAGCTCTAAAAATTAAATATTCTGCTAATTTACACTTTGTGAAAAGTACATTGGACCTCTATGCTGAAAGATGTTAACTTCGTCGAGTTTTATCACTCTCTTGTTATTTATAGATATCTATGGCATCATTTATATACATGGTTAAGTGTCCAATGTGCTGAAAGGTCTAGTTTTCTTTCGTTCTTAATTTCGATTTTTGTATTCAGTGCTTGGGGATATCAAAAGTATATTTTGTAAAATTTTCTATTTTATTTTTAATACTCGCATTAAGCTAAAATGAATTGATAAAAGATGCGCAACTCCTTACTACAGTGATTCCGTTGTGGCTCTCCCCGATTCCCGGATTCATGTGTTGGTCAAATTTAAGAAAAATTAATTGGCTGTCTTCATCACCGCAGATGGAGGCACTTGAGAAGCACTCGTAATTTGTGGGAGTGTAATCATTTGTATATGCGATTCTCAAGGAGATCTCATAAGAAGCTAAGTGATTTGCCAAAGAATTGATATTGATGGATGATCTTTAGAGTCGATTTAAAATTGGAATTATGAGATTTACTTCAAGGGCACATAACAGAATTTCTAATACTATCCAGGCAGAATGTTTCAAAGTAATTTGTGTCATTGCAAAATAGTCAGTAGTAATTTGATTTGAGTTGTTGCTTATTTCTGTTTATTTCTTTAATGAAAAGTAAATAGACACCAGTTATAGCGATTAATTAAATATTATATTTTAGTTTTTAAAATGAAAATAAGGCACTTCTATTGACATTGTTACGACGTTATTATACTTTGACGAATTGCATACTAGTCAGCAATTTTCAAAAAATATATGAGATTTGAAGACCAGTAAATTTTCTATAGAAAGGAATCTTGACATTTTGTTCGTTAGATAGCCGCTTTAAAAATCCAAATAAACTTAATAATAAATAAAGTTAAGCACTTACACAGTTTAATCAATTCAATTTTTATTTATATGATTTTGAAAATTTATTTAAAATAAATTGACTTATTAATAAAAGGCCTTAAAAATATCAAGCAAAAGATCAGACAAATTTCTTGCTAGATAGATATAGATAGATGCGGAAAAATGAATTCCATGAAAGAAATTATATCCAATATTGTTTTTATAATTTGCGGTAAAACGATGAAAATCAAAGAACAACGCAATAAGTAATAAGTAATTTGTGTTTATGTATTTAATTTGCTTTGCCGAAATCCAACATGAGTGAGATCAAATCAATTCTGTAGAAAATGTGTCGGTTAGCATAATTTTTCGCAAAACCTTGTTTTGCGTTTCGAGTGTTTAAAACAAAAAAGTAACGGAATGCGAGATATATCGCATAATAACATATCATTAGTACATGAATATGAATGTAGTAAAAATTAATTAGATGCTTTATGCGTGCCAAAGGGCAGCGAATTTGCCATTGTCCTACAGTGCACAGCCTACAGATTCATAAGTAAAGTGCATGGAAAATCTTAGAGGCTGGAAAATGTTTCCACGCTGATTGGTATAATTTAAAGACATGCATGCATTTAGCGTGAAAAAAAAACAACGAAGAGGGCGAATTGCGAATTGTCTGGTCTCGTGTGGCAAATGGCAATAGTCTGGTGGTGCGTTTAGTCTGGAACTGAATGAGAACTTTGCCAAGGGAAACTGCATTGAGCTAAATGAGAATTAGCAATGAAAGCAGTCAAACGAAAGAGAAATTGAATCGCCCCAAAACGATTATTTGTGGAAGTCAGAGATGAATGAGCCAAAAATACACAAATGGCTGATTTTGCAGTCTGCTAGGATTTTACGCCATGCACCGGTTATTGCCCGAAAAACCAACAACTGGAGAGCACACTTTCGGAATGCAAAATGACTCACAATCAATGTCAGTGATTAAGTTGCTGAAATTTTGTAGAATGGCATATGGATTTCTTCATAATTGCTTTGTTAGTCTGATGCTGATAGCTTTTGCAAAATGAAGGTTTAATTAAAATGTTCTGCGGTTGCTGGATATTTATTTCTTTTTTTGTGTCTTAAATTTAATTCATGCATGTCTCTTGTCTCAAACAAATCGATAGTAATCTTTTATTGTAAAATTTGCACTATTTTTATCGATTGATATACATATATAAGGTTTATTTTCATTAGGCTTCATAAGGGATGTCTACATTTTTGTGAAAAAGGGTGTAGAAATTTATAGTTTTTTTTTAGTTAGAGTATCCTTCTTATTTAGAATTTATTGCATACCATACCTCTGCATATTTTGAAGTCTTTTGGTATAAAAGCGATTCTTGTTTAAATTTTTATCGGAAATTGAGATAGAGCATTCATCCCTCGAAGAGTAGATATGATGTACAACTATATTATTGGTTTGATTCAAACAACGTTTTCTTTCTTTAAATCTGCAGCTTAAATTATTATTAAACGCAGTCGTTTTTACATTGTTTTAAAATTACATTTTGATTTATTTTAATTATTTAAGATGTTTTAAACACTTTTCTATTTTTTAGTTAAAGTATTATAATCTTAATTCTTAAGTTAGGCTAATTTCGTTGAAATAAAAAAAAGGAAATATAAAAATATACATTAGCCGTTTATTTTGAAAATGGTATAGATTCCAATTGTCATAAGGTAGATTTTTTTATATTGTTTTAAAATAAAATCGACCTTATGATATTTTGGACTTTCACTTTCAAAATAAACGATTTATATGTTTTTAATTTATAGTCTATGATTCGAATGATTAGTTACACAGAATTACTGATTTAAGTTTAGTTATCTAAGGTTAAAAAATATAACTTGAATCCATTATTCGGTATTTCTAGAACGAAATGAAATGAAGTAAAATGAAAACATTGTTATATATTCAGTTACATCACTTGCTCTTACTAAAAGTGGTGTAACTTCTGTATGAATTTTTAAAATCGAAATAATTAATAATTGATAAATTGTATTTTCCATTATCGAAATCATCGGTAAACTATAGTACCTATAACAAATTTGTAATTATCATTAGTGAGTTGATTCGAATTTTGTGGACAAAGTAATTGTTAATCAAGAATATTTACCGATTCATTAGTAATTATTCAGGATATCATAAATATTTGACCGACTCATTAACTTTTACTTTGATAGTCAATAATATTTGACTGGCTTTCGCAAAAAAAAATAAATTGGTATAAAATTAAATGTGGAAAGGTATATGTATAAAGTAAATGTGATTTTTATTTACGATATACATTCTTTACAATTCTTGTTTAGGTTCATAAATTTTAATAACTACCGGAAATGGTGTTTACACAGAGATGAGTTCATGACAATTTCTCCCTTGGTCGGTTTTCTTCAAAAACATTTAACGTTCACTATTACTTTCATCAGCTATGTTATGGGAAAAGAGTTTGTTTACTTTCCAAGTTCTTTTAAACATTAGCGTAGGTATATGTAAAGCTAGAAATAGTTTGGAAGTGCCCTTTAAAGTGTTTACGTTCATGTGGGATTACACATGAATTTTGCTCTAAACATTTTTGTTTTAATGTTATGCTTTGTTTACATGATTAAAATTTTTTTGATTTTATGTTATCTTTACCGAGTGCAAGAAGGTGAATATCATCTTTAAATAGTTTGTAAAATTTGGTGCGGTGGATTCTAAAAGTGACTTATGCTAATAAAGTAAAGTATTTGAGTCTACTCTTCTTAAAGTAATAAATGAGTTAAAGTCGTTAAAGATACCTCACTTTTCATGGCGTTGCATTCAAAGAAAGAGGCAATTATTGGCAAACCAAAGGAAATATAATAAAAGATAGTGCAGTTTATTATTGAGAACTTTCAGCGTACAACTTGCACATGCATATGATTTTATGATTCAATTTTGCTAGCTTCGACTTGCTTATCCAGTTAAAATGCAGGAATGCTGTAGACGAACTGTTTGCCGCTTTGTGTAGGAAGTATGAAATGAATGTCTCATTTATGTTTTTCGTATTCTGATTATACTGTGACTGGAGTTAATTAAAAGCTCTTCAGAATTTTTCACCAATCTTTTGCAATTCCGCAGAATGTTGTTTCAAAAATGCATTATGTGAAATCATGATTGTAATATCAAATTTAAAGTTAAATGGGACATATCTCGACTATAAAAGAAACTTCCGTTTAATATTTAATGAAAAGTTGTTTTTTCTGTTAAAATTGGCCGAAACATGAATTTAGAAACTATTGTTTAATAACTAACGCACAGAAGAAATATTTAATTAGTAATTAAAATATTTTATATTTCAGGAGGCCAGAATTCAGTCTTTTTGGCCAAAAAATCCTTCTGCGTCCATGGTAGGTCACAAGATGAAAATGTTATGTGTATGTGAATATTTTGTTTTCTTTTAATTAAGGGGAAACGAAACAAGATATTAATTCTATTCTTATAAGGTATCAATTATTTATTTTTTTAGCATGACGTTAAAGCTCTGTAAAATTCCTTTTTTTTACACCTTAGTAACGTAGCAATTCTATACTGCATGAACATGTTGTTTAATACTTAATAATTATTATTTAATTTTTGTAAATTAGTTGATTTTGGGATACAACCAAAGATTTAATAATATCAACTAAATTTACAAAAGCCTTATATTCTTTTCCTAGTAACTACAAACTTTTACTTATATTGCGCGCAATAAAAAGTATGGGAAAATGGACACTAAAAACAAACAATATATAATTTCAAATTATTCACATAATGCACGCTAAGGTTGTGGTTATAACTTTGGAATTTTTGTGTACATTTTGAAAAGGTGATGAAATCCGAAATTTTTGGATTTCATTTTTTTTAAGAACATTAAACACTATACAAAATCTTCCTGATTATTTTCGGGGGTTTAGATTTTGATTTTTATTCTATTTATAGAAACTTCTGCAAAAACTTATATATGATATGTGATATATGTAATAAAAAATATATATTCAAGAATTGTTCGCTTTGGTTAGATTTGGCCAAACAAGTACAGAGTAAATCATTTATAATTTGGAATTTGATTTTACTATAAATAAAAAAGCGACCAACTTTTTCCAAGGTGTCTTTTTAGTCGATAGAAAAATCCTTCCGGTTAATTATGGAACATCACTTTATTCAGATGACTTCCTCAGCTGGCCTTGCATAGCCCGTACAATCAACCCAATTGTTCAGTATATTTCTATTCGACCGATAGGTGTACCATTTTCGTCTTTAAGAACCTCAATCGTTGCTGTATAGTAAGCTTAACACTTATCGTTAACAGCTCCCCACAAATAATAGTTCTACGGAGTCAAATCGCAACTGCGCGGTAGCCAATGCTAATAATGCGATTTTCTAACTTCCCACGCAAAAGATCGATTGTTACATAACTTGTGTAACACTATGCGCCGTCCTGCTGAAACTAAATGCTGTCCAAGTCCATATCTTCAAAAATAGGCCACAAATATTCATTTATCATTGCGCGGTATTGCTCACCATTTATTGTAATGCATCTTCTTTCCTCCTTTTATAAAAAATTGGCCCAATGAAAAACCACATCAAACAGTTGCTCGTTGAGAGTGCATTGGCTTCTCAACGCTTATTAACGTAACCACCGAGGAACATTAGGTTCGTCAGAAAAGATGATTAGTTAGTAAAAATGTTCATCTTCTTCCAAGTGTTTCAGACTCCAATTAGTAAACCGAAAACCTTGCGGATGGTCATGTGGATTCAGCTCCTGTACCAATTGAACTTATGTACGGTGTCATTCTGAGGACTTTATGCAAGACTCGCATCAAAGAAGTATGTGTAATGTTCAATTCCTGAGAACGCTGGCCAATTGATGTGCTTGGTATTTCTTGCACACTCTGAGCAACAAAAGTAATGCTTTCGAGTACGAGGACGTGCTATTTTGTCCAATAAAGATCCAATTTTATGCACACGTTTCATAAATTGATCCACAAAATTGCGTGGAAGGCGCTTCTTTTCTACCGAATTTTGAACGTAATTTTCTTATAGTTTCGGAAGAAGATTCACCGATTTTGCAAGTAAATTTTTAATATTTCCAATCATGATATTCCAGTATTTTTTGTATAATAATAAATATGTAACAAAATTAGTACCGAAAAATATCTTCTTTTTTTACCTTAAATCGTTTCGCATGGAGAATTTTAATTATATTAAAATAAAACAAAAAATGCGAGGAATTATCACTATATTTATTTTTGAATATATTAAGTAAACAGTTCAAAAACAAATTGATAATTGGAAATGTTTTCTGCTCTAAAATATGAGTGATTTTATACGATTTTTCAGCTAAAATACGTTGTTTGTTTACCCAAAGTCGCAATACCTGTTATTACTATAAAAATACTTGGAAATAAGTTCTATAACAACTATAAAATAATTTGCTTAATGTATCGAAAATACCATGGTTTTTTGGGAATTTCCACGACAAGGAGTTAATAAATTTAAAACATTTTTAAATTAGTATCATTTCCAATTTCAATTGCTTTATTTATTATTATTCCATAAATACTCGTAAAAAGAATATTTGATTTCTAAAAATGACATCTTATTTAATCTTCTTGATTTTATTTTAATTATTTCCAAATATCTTTTTGGTCTTTCCCTTTATATGTTTTATTATTGCCTTAATGGTTAAACTCTATTGAGTGAATTAGCGGTTTAATAATCTGGAGTTAAATTTTGAAGAGTGACAATTAAATAGCGATTATATTTATTTAAATAGTCAAGTTCAATGCTCGAGAGTTGTATTTTATTTTTGTTTACGACTTAATTAAACTCAGGACTGACTTGAGAAAGTCGAGGCTTATTATCAGACAGATACAAATTGCCTACATGGTTAAAGACAGCCTATCTCTTTAATAAATCCGTATGATCTCTATCAAAATAGAAAAGAGATTTGTATTTGTTGCTTTTATTTTAGGAAATGCACTCAGCGAATGAAAAATATAACACAATCCGGCTACACACTTTTGATTTGTGTTCTTCTCATATATTAAAAGAAGTCGTATTTAAGTTGATCTTAAATAAATGATAAAAATAATTATTAAACACGTTTCCATTTTATTAATTTTTTATTTAATTAAACACTATGGGTGCAATTCAAGCAATATAAGACCTGCCCATTTATTTACCATTTCATTTAGAAATTTCTTACTGATTGAACATTGACAGCATGCGTTTTCTCCTGTTAATGGTAGAATTTTAATTTTGAGATGAATTACATTAAATCAAGCATGATGTTTTAAATAGTAAATCAGTGATTTTGTTTGTCTACACTTGAACCATTTTAATTTTGGGGGTAATAAACTCTTATCCTTGATATACGACACACTTTAAAGTTTTTAATATCAAGCTTATTTTTCGATATTACATACTTTAGAGGTCTAGTGTATTCCAAATGTAAGGAAGTTTTTTCATAACAATTCTTTGTGAACTTGGAAATGTTTGTAAATTTACGTAAATATATAGCAAGTTTGTCATTGTCTATTTGTTTTCAGTTCAAACAATTTTCGTAAAGTTGTGAATTATTTTATTTATTTAATTAAACAACATACATTTTTTTTCAACATATACCAATAAAGAGGGTAGTATTTGTTTTAACAAAGAAAATCTGATAAGATACACTTCTAAATGATAAGTGGACACCATGCGATAACGAGTTTATCAGAAAATAAAACTAAGCTAACTCGAGTAAATAATTACTTTCAAAAGTAGTGAGTAAGGGCCTTCGCACTTTCTAATGATAATATTCGCAGAAGTCGAGGCAGACATTGTGATAAGTAATTTATATCTTGTGAGCGCCTGTGTTCAAACGAACATTTACGTTCAATTACCAAAAAGGTGAACATTTGCGGTGCTAACATGAGGAGGATGATCCAGAACGTATCTATCAAATTATATGACTAGTCTTTCTAAAACCGCCGAGTGTTTATATTTCATTTCTCGCTTAATAAACTGTGACAGTTAAAACAATGTTTAAATTAAAGAAAGATAAACCAAAGTCCGAAATTTTAACAATTATGCCTGAACAACCAGTAAACAAAACGGGTAAAAAGCTGGTTTTAGACAACACTAGATTGGAGGCAAGTAAAGTTTATACTGATAAAACTGAGAGTGTCGGTGCTAATCTACAGGTCTAATTATTTTAGTAATATATATTTCCTTTTGTTTTACAGAGGAGGTTACACAAGGAATTAATGTCTCTAATCAAGGAACCGCCTCCAGGTGTGACGGTCGACACTGAAAGTATTAGTCAAAATCTGTCACAGTAAGTTTAAATTATGTAATACAATATATGAGCCGTTCATTTGTTAAATCGATTAACTCCACGAGCAAGAGGTGAAGAACACATGAAATCACGCGCGTTTGATTCAAAAACTCATTTTAGTATAAAAATGATTAAGACAATTCATTTAAAAAATTAAACCTTAAGCACATAGTAGGTCTAGGTCTTGCTAAGAATAAAATATTTTTAAAAATGAAGTTAATTGATTTGATTTGTGAGCTGCTCATATATAAAATAAAGATTTTCTGAAGCGTAACATTTGCTTTGGGTCTAAGCCTATTCGAAAATTGTTTCGTGAACACACGGGAATAAATTAATGAGTTAAGTAGACATATACTTTCTGCACTATCTTTAGAAACTGTTGACATATTGGATATTTACACGAACGATGCAAATCTATTTTAACGCATTTATAGACTATTTTAATTGCACCTCTTATCAGATTTTCTTATCAGAGATCATAAATAAATTCAGTAATCTCAGCCTGGTTTTAATCTGACTGTTTAAAGGCATATTTTGTTGTTTAAAGCAATCAACATTTATATCTATGAGTGTGTTTTCCTCATAATACTTAACTCGAGTGCAGTTCTTCTGCATTTTTTTCGTTTTTAAAAAGGCTCTTGTGTATGTTAAAATGAAAATTGTTAACTCTTCATATGGTGATTAATACAGGATTTATTTTATGTTAATATGTACTATCTTGCAAAATGGGTTTTCGGAGATAAAACTAAAAATACCTTTAACTCTGACAGTGTGGCGGTAAGAAAAAACGAAACTATATTGCTTCTTTTTATATTAATAATAATATAAGAAATATTTTCTATAAATAACGACGTTGGAGAAAAGTAATTTTGCAATCCTTTGAAATGCCGCCGGCTGTACAGATGAATTCTGAATTTGCCGAAGAGGAATAAATAAAACAGTATTAAATAAGATGGGAATTGAAAGCATCCTGTGCGTAATAAAACGAGGAATTTAAAGTATACGAGTAAAAATCACAATGACGTGCTCTAACATATATTAACCGATTCTATGTAGTGTCCTGATCAACGTTTGTTCCCCTTTAAATCACTTCAACCCTTTTTTTAAGTTTAAGTTTTTCTGAAGTATACTTTATTAAACTCCTCTAAGTCTTGTTAATTAATATTATTGCAGAATTATAAAATAACACTCATCCAAATGTGAATTTTCCGACGCTTATAATGTTACCTCAAATAACCCCACCAAAATTCATAGTCTCTTTTTAACTCGTTCTAGAAGGCAAAATAGGCATAGGATTTGGAGTTTAAAGGGAACATTCTCACTTAAAAGATCAAACGATAATTAATTGTAACTTTAATTTATTGAAAGCTCATTTTAACACATTTAGGTTTAAATTAGGCTGAAATATTAAGAATATCTTTAATTTAAAGTAAATTAACCTAGATTAGCCTAGATATTACCAAGCTGAAAAACTAAAATGTCCAATCAGTTGGGTACCAGGTTTACTTAGTTGCTGCTATTACTAGAAAAAAATTAATCTCAAAGCTGAAAATAGAAATATGTAAATTGAAATATTTTTTCTTATTGTAGTTTAAAAGTACTGATATTATATTTATGTGTATAAGTTTGTCAGGGGTAAGTTTAGAAACTGAACTGAACTCAAGTACTAATCCGAGTAGTAGTGTCTAAGATTATCCCTGACAAAGTCATAAACTTTTCGCCTTGACCTTGAAAAACCTGGCCGGTAAAGCATAAATTCGACTATGATTATGAATTTATTCAACATTTAAAAATTTGCCATTATTGGTATTATAATGAAAATTAAAATTGATTTCATATATATTTATATTATCTAATCTATTTTATTAATTTGTTTTTTGTAGATGGAAAATAAATATGGATGGAGTAGAAGGCACGTTGTATGAAGGCGAACACTTCCAATTGCTATTTAAATTTAATAATAAATACCCATTCGACTCACCAGAGGCAATATATGCTAAATATTTCTAATAATATAATCATCTGAAATTTTCTTCTGTAGGTTACATTTATTGGACCAAATATTCCAGTACACCCGCACGTTTATTCAAATGGACATATTTGTCTTTCGATATTGACTGATGACTGGTCACCAGCATTATCCGTGCAATCTGTTTGTCTTAGTATAGCATCTATGTTAAGCAGCTGTCGTGAAAAGAAGAGGCCGCCCGATAATATGCTTTATGTAAAAACATGTAATAAAAATCCCAAGAAAACGAAGTGGTGGTATCACGGTAAGTTACATTTTTGTTCTAATTAGAAGCTTAGGGTGAAACAAAGTTGCAATGTTTAAAGTGTGGAATTTTTATCAGGAAAGTAAAACTAGGACTGGCTAAGACAAGATTAAGAAGTTGGTTTCTTTTTATAATATTAGGCAGAGTATTGAAAAATTTTTATTTAATTTATTTAGGCCTCGGAGTTTTTCTGGGTCCTAAACTAACTTTTCAATCCCACTTGAAAAATATTATTGCAGAATTTGCCTTTGCTATACTTGGTACACTTGGTATTTGAACTGTGTACTCAATTCGCACGCTCGTGGTGTCCATGGTAGGAGCACTAGGCCAAAGCCATGCTGATGAGACCGTCTGGAGCATCGGGTCGAAACGCTAATTAATTTGAGCTCGTCTACCGCGGCAAACGAGCAGAATTCTTCACAGAAATGAAAAAAGTGTCCCCATAAGGTGGGGTTTAAGCGGGGGCAAACTGTGTTAATTTCTCTTTAAGTTTCACTAAATGTTAACCTAAGGAGCTTTTCGAGTTCTACATTTGCATGGATGTTTTTTCGTCTTATCTCGTTTTGAGTTCTACATTTGCATGGAATTTCTTTCGTCTTATCTCCTAGGCCCTACTTATGTAAATCCACGTATTCGCCTGACCAGAGCACACAGTTTCAAATAATAACAAGTTAAGTAGTTTCCGGTTTGGGTTGGTTGAGTTAAAATTTATGGAATCCGAAAAAAATGTATTCCTAGCACCAGCGATAATTAACCACCAAAGTGTTGAAGTTCAGTTCATTGGTGAAGTGAATTGCGTTTATCAGCTGTAGTCAGTTGAAATTGATAGAAATTGAGTCCTTGGAAACAGCCGCTTTGTAATACTTTTGCTCGTCACATCAAAATTAACTTAATACAAACAACTTTTGCTAGAATATTTTTTAATTATTTATATTGCTTCCATAAAGTGTATGGGAAAAGATTTGAATAGCTTAGTTTTGGTTTGTATTATATTTTAATCATGTAGAACCAACAAGAAAGAAAAGTAAACTCGCCACACGAGTATTAAAGATATTTTATGAAAGTTAAAAACAATTTTTAGTGCATTTTAGATGCATTTCCCTATATTTATTAATATTTTATTTATTTAAAATTGTATTTCTCTATTATTTCAGATGACTCTGTATGAGTAAGCTGCCGTGTTAATGGTTTCTACTTAGAAAACGGTTTTTACTGCGTTAAATTAAATTTTAGGAAGAAATATGATAAAAAATGTTATAAGGAGTTTTTTTATGACATCGAAATTGTATTGGTTCACAGAATTATCTAGGCGATTACTTTATTCATTTACTTGGCAGCATATTTATTAAATGGGAATTTAGATCGAACATTCCAAGAAATGTATTTATGTAACACATAGACGAGCTTTTTGTAAAAAAAAAATATATATATATATCAAATGTTGTTTCGGAAATGTCCCTCGATCTCTTTGTTTCGGCAACTTAAGTCAGGTTTTTAGGTTTCCCACAAGGTTAATTAGCAGTTATGTGGTCCAATGCTGCAATATTTATACTGAGTAGTGTTTTGAAAAATAGCTTTTGGTTATTCTGAAGATTTGAAAGATGCAGTGTTTAGTTTGAACACGACCGTTTGACAAGGCTATTTCAGCTATGTATTCGTCTGGTTTTGTTATTTATATTCGAATGATTTTAAGCCTATTCAACAATTAGTTTAAGTAGTTATTATTCAATAAGAAATAAATTACATTTTTAAAATGACGTCGTTTTATTTTGTAAGTTTATTTGTGATTGTTTTTAAATTTTGGTTTAAAACATTTTCTCCAGACTCGCTTTAATATAGTTAAACCAAAAGCAAAATAGTTTTCAGTTTTTACACATAATTTAGTTATAAGAAATATGGAAAAAACATATATTAATGGAAACAGTTTTTGCTTGTAATATTCTGAATAAAAGGACGGTATTTAAGTATATTACTTTTTAGGGTGAATGCACTTCAGCTAATACCAATTGTTATTTAACACGTTCCCTGCCACGTGTACCGAAAACAGTACACAAATGAAAGCTATATCTTACTAAATGCCTTTTTACATGTAAGTCTCTCACGAAAACTTTGTTGAAAATCCTGGAAGGGCACGTGTTTACTGTGCGCTTGATTTCAAAATTCTAATCATGGAATATTCTCCAAGATGTACTTTTAATTTTATTAAAATCGTAAGATCTTAACTCAAGTTTTAGAATTTAATTTTTAAAGTTTAGGATTTTATTCTTGATTTTGGAATATAAGAAAATAAACTAAGTTACGTTCGCATTTTAGCACCAAGGAACTATTTTATTTAAAGGAGAAGGAACATAAAGGCACTTTTTTATTTTATGTTTAGAAGGAGTAATACCAAAATTCTTTCTTTTTTTACTGAAATGTTTTTTTAGGCATTTTACAAAACATTTCACATAATTTTTATTAAAATATATATTCAAAATGATGGGAATTATACTTTTTGAATTGTCGTTCTGAAATAATTCTACGGTTTTATTATAATCTTGATTGTGTGATTATTTAACAAAAAGTAATATTATATTCTGTAAATATTCTTTTATAGCCTTAACAACATTTATTAAATTTTATTAAATAATTAAAAAATGATAACTTCCAAAAATATTGTTTTTCTTAATTTTTTTAACTTGAAGTAGTACAAAAAATATAATAAAAGAATGTATTTTAATTTTCGTAGTACATGCTATAGAAGAAATAGTTTTGAAAAGAATGAGTCCCCATTTATTAAATTTCTTAAATTCTATCTGGAGTTGTCATACATATCAGTTTGAAAAACGTTATTTTGAGAAAACACGTTTAAAATTTCAGAAGCAGGTGTATTTGACCGCTGCACTTGGGGTTATAAATGTTGATAGTTTAGAGTATTTTTCGAATTTTTCAAAGAACTTATTTTACAAAGACTATAGGCTATAATATCAAAAAACCAAGAATCGATTATTTGATCAAAAAAAAAAAGAGAATAATCAGTGGGAATTATTTTTCATCCATCAATTTTAATTTTGTTAAAAATTTGTCAAAAATTTAAATTAACCAATGAACCCCCTCAAGTACTCGTTTTACAATCCTACTTTCAGTTGTATTGCAATAAAAAAAACACTAAACATTTCTTATTACTCTCTTGATACTTTTTATCCGATTTTAAAAAGTTTTTGTAGATTGCTGACGACCGTTTCATAAAATGGCCAGAATTATGCAGAAATAACTGGTCGGAACTATGCAATACGATTAGTAGAAATTATGTGAATTTAAGTAGGCGTTGAAGAAAACATTTTGCATTTTCTGTGTACGCCTTGCACATTTTTTATCGTAAATTACGAAATAGGATTGTCTCCGTGGATTACGAATTCGCAAATGGAAATGCTCCATCACATCACGTTTTCAAGAAAAGTATAGTTAAAAAAATGTAGAAGTCCGATTTTGGCCATTTTTGAAAAATCATTAAAAATTAAGGGATTAATCCAGGAGCTTATGTTTCTCAAATGATGATGTTGAAATTTTAGAAAAATTTGTTTGTCATGAAGTGTAAACATTTTTTTAGAGATAAGTTGTATTAAGACTATAGATTAAGACTCGGGCGTTCATTTAAGTCATGTTACAAATTTCTATGATAAACTTTTAGTTTTTTATGATTTTTCAAAAATTCTCAAAATACGGTTTTCTGCATTTTTACTTCCCTTTCTTACGAAAACGTGATGAGATGGATCATTTTCATTTACGAATTCGTAATCTATAAAAAAAGACTATACTCGTAAATGAGTTGCCAATTCTTTGGAGAAGAATTAAATTTGTTAACCAGTGCAATTTAACAATGAAGGTAAGCTTGAACATTTTCAGATAAAGTTTATGAAATCTTTAGACATCAGTGGGTGTCATATATTTCTCAATTCTTGTGATGCTACTTGTTCTAGCTTCAAGCAAAATATTCATCAATCAATTCAAAAAGCATGAAATACCAAACATGTCTTATTGCAGCATGAAAAGGATATCGCTCATTGCCTTTAGATTTTCGTTAATATTCATGAATTGGGTCTCTTCATATTTATCTGGCCGACCTAAGCATGCTTCTTTCAAAGGATTTTTTTTTCGAATGTGATTCATAATACCTCCAGTGTATTTCAGGAAAGCTATAGTGGTCCACTTTTTATTCATTAATTATTTTAACGATTTATCGGGGTGTATCAAATTGTTGGAAATTTTATGTTGTGTTTTCTGCACGCGACTGTAAAATTTTAAATTCTTCCATTACCCTCTTAATGTTGACCAGTGTACGACTTTGTCGCTTTTTCGGAAGAGAATCAGTATTCGTTTTGACTACAAGACAAATTATTGTGTATTGATTAAGCCTGACAGGAAAAAAGACGTATGTGGCTGAGCTGTCGTTTTACTTTTGCCGATCATACCGATTAGATAATTAATAAAGCTAATTCTACTTTAGGCTTCTTAGATAGGGTAAGAATTTTGAAGATCCTTACATTACACATCTCTTGTACTGCATCTTAGTAGAGCCTGTAAGCCGGGTAAATTGGCTAGTTTATTATAAATTTTGCTCTGTGGTACTCAATTCGATGTTATTTATAAAATATTGATCTAGATAAAAGATTACGTTTTGGACGTGTCGCAAATGGAATTAAAACAAAAGATTTTGATTCATTGAATTTATTTTCACTTTAAGTAATTCTAAAGCATATAATATAATAATAGTTAATAATAATGTGTACTTTTAAGCATATTGGGTCAACTATTTTCATAATATTACTTCGTAATAGCGCTGTTTGTTAATATATTAAATTTACTCATTTTCTTTTTTGTTAAATCGAATCACTGTAAATATCACAATTTAGTTAACATACATTATATAATAATATATAGACATTTCCAAATTTTCTGTACATCTCAAAGTGGAAATAAATATCGTTCAAAATTACAAAGCATCAACAAGCCAGATGGTGCCGAGCTTTGCCCGTGGCTGCATCACCTTATAAAATATAAATTTACAGATTATTAAATCAAATTATTATATTGATAGATTTAAGGGTAGATGTACTTTCATAAATTTTCTATATGGGATTGAGAAGTGCGTTCACTTTCGCGCTCATATCGGATACATCGTACAAACACATTACAAATATTTTTATTTTATTTTCACCTCAAATTACAAGGGTTTCAGCACAATCATAACACTGAATTTCATATACCGTCGATTTTAGTTTTATTTATACATTACCATTTCTAGTTTCCTAAATTGATATGGAATCCTCAGATAAGGGCTACTTGCACCGCTGTTTGATGACTCTTTTGGGGGGATTTTCTTGACTGTCCTTTTGCTAGATTTCTCATTAAAGTTTTGAATGTTTGTACAGAAAGTAGAGAGGTATTGAAGTGATAACTAAAAAAAGCAGCGTTTATCGCAATTATGGTATACCAAAAAAACCTTTAAAAGTTTACAATTGTTTTCATTAATTATTATATAAGATATAAGATATAAGATATAAGATAAGGATAAGTCGTAAAAAATATTGGGGAAAAAAGAGGGTATTTGAAATTTTAAAATAATTATAAATTTAAATTGTATTTCGAGTTACACAGTGCTCATGTGCAGGATCGTTAAACTTTATATGTGAAATCATGTTTTTGATGATGATCATGATACCAGATTTTGTACCTTTTCTTCAAGAATTTACGGTCAACGTACCATTATTATTTGTTTTTAAAATAACTAATTGTTGCATAAATACCAATACTACAATTTTTGAAATCACCAACGTAAAAATCATAATTCAACTATAATCAGGTTAAATCATAAATTCTTTTGATTAGGCCGAAAAGAAGAATGGAAAATCTAAAATATGAATAACAAATAAATATTTTCGAGTCCAGCACTACCAGCTAGTTGGTTTTATATATAAAGTTGGCTAAATATACAACATTTGAGCGGTTTGCGTGATTTCCACTTAAAATTATTTCTATTTTATTTTCAGTTTATTTTATTTGGAATGAGTAACATTAAAACGTATTTAAGAAAATAATTGCCTGCTTTCTTTCGATCAATAATGTGAAATCGTAAGTTACTAAAGAAGAAATAGAAGTTATATGTAATACAATAAATTGGAAAAAATCAATACAATATTATACAATAAATCACCAATAAACCGAGTTTATGCTCCTTTTGTTTTTTAAATGAAGCATTGTGGATTGTGGTTTTTGTTTTTCAAAAAGTTGATCCAAACCATTTTTCGTTTAATTCTTTGAAGCACAAAAAAAAAGCAGAATCCCAAGTTGCACAAATTATTTTTTTTCATTATAAAAGAATTAATTTGAAATAAAATATTAAGCTGTATAAGCATGAATAATTTCACCATTTCGAGATGGGTTAAATTGTATCCCACCATGTATAAAAAGCTAAACAAAAAATGAGACTGTTTTAAACCCCCCTAACTCCAAAGAGTTAAGGGTTTAAAGTGTTCAAGATAGTTTCATATTCCTGCCAGTTTTTTTTTCGTTTTTTGGGATTCCATACCTGAAACGTGTTTTTAGGTGCAAAATTGAAGACTTGAAATTTACATGTTAAGCGTTAAAGATAAAATCAATAATTTTATTATGCTGCTATTTTAATAATAATTGGGCAGATAGATGTAAAGTTTAACCTGCACAAGTGGAATATTAATTGTTCCCTCCAATTTTTTAAAGAACTTCTTTTTTAGAGAAAGAAACATAAAATTGCGTGGTAATAACGACTTGTTTTTGTACTTGTATAATTGTGTCTCATTATTTTTTATTTTTTAATTAGTTACCTAAACTGTTTACTAAACTGAAATACAAACCTAATCCTTTTTCCATTCCATTCTGTTCTAAATCTGGTGAAATACCTAGCAATTGTGATAAAGTAATTTACTATGTTTTAGGATACAGCTCAATTTTCTGGATAACTTAAACTTTGCACCTTTCGCTGTGTTCAAATTAAATTAATTAATAAATAAATAAAGTGTTCAATTTTAAGAAGTTTTATGCAACTTTTAATCACTATTAGGGCATAGGGAAATTATAGACGGTTTTAGGAGAAACAATTGTCATACTTCAAAAAACTTTGCAAATTTATTTAGTTCGCAAATAACTTTAAATAACTATCACTACTTGGGGGAAAAAGGTTTAAATTAAATATAAAGTTAAGTAGAGACACTTTTTCACACTTTATAAAAAGTAACAGTCGATAAAATAGAAATAAAAATAAAAATAAAAACAAGAAAATAATGTGTAAAGGGGTTTGTGGAAGTGTCTAGAACCTATCAGTTCAATTGGAATGCTAACATGGTTCAGGATAATTCGATTTCATGTAATCTCTACTCTAAACATTCACTTTGTATTGTAGCAGTAGCTTTTTCCTGAATTAAAAAGTCTGAAGGCGCGCATGATAAATATAAATTATGTAAGCTAATTGCTAGTGGCGATGTCATCAGCCAGTGATGCAAAAAGCCGCATTTCTATCCGAGTGCAGCTGCCTCGAGCTCGGCCTCTATCTTTGCAGGGCGACGGCCTCGTCAAATTCGGGGTCGCCGTCCTCGAGTTTCGTGGAGCCGCTACAGATCTGGCACTTGCAGCAAATGATGCAGGGGGCGGCTAGTAGAAGGAGCGGGGAGGCCACAAGGAGTAGGATCCCGAAACCGGCAAAGATTCCGATCACCTGCGCCCTGTGCCACACGACCGAGGCGCGAGAATGTCCCAGTTTATTTTTGCAGGGTCCCTTGTCGTAGTGCCGCAGCAGAAAGTCGTCCTGTGGAGGGAAGATGGGTTTTATTAATTTTTTTTTATCTTATGGTTCAGTGCTATTGTTTTATAATTTCAGTCCACTTCATAAAAAAAAAAACTAATTTTTGGCTTCATTCAATTTTAGGTCTATGAGGACAACAGAAAGTATTTTTTCGGACCTTACAATTCATTTAAATATGTAGTTAGATAATGATAGTCATATTAGGGGTTATTGCGGAATCCGTTGCGGATTTCATACATTGAACGCGGATTTCAGAATTCAAATGTATGAAATTCGCATTCGAATTCCTGCCGACAGATTCAGCAATAAGCCCCATTAATTTTGCTAAATACGGGAAAACAAATCCAATTAAATAAATGCGAAAATCACATTTATAAAACATTTTAATCATATCTCCTTTAAATATTTCCTTTCGCTCAAATTGAAATTTCTAATTAGTAATTTAATTTTTTTTGAAGATTATGTCACATCACTTAGAATGCTTTATTAATTTTTTGCGCAAAATTAAAAACAAATAACCCAGATAATTTGAATTGTTTTTAACCAATATTACCCTTAATTCGGTAGTAAAAGAAAAACGAAAGTTGATTGTTATCATCATAAAAATTGTTGTAGTAATGGATCTGCTTTGGATTTGTTTTATTTAACGCATTTGCATCAACAGACGGAATAATCCCTACCCGGTTACTGCCTGTTATCATCAAGGACGGAATAATACGCACGAACAACAGAGTAAGAATTGATTCAAATGCTTCAAAACATTCGCTTATTAAAAGCAATGGAGACATCGAAGTGTATTAGCCTATGGCGGCAAAGGGTATTTGCAGAGTACGTGCTCCGCTGTTTTTTCCTCTTTGAGGCAGAAGCGACAGATATCGTCATCCACGATGCCTAACTTTCTAAGATGGTAGTTAAATAGGCAGTGACCCG
Source organism: Philonicus albiceps (assembly GCA_963969385.1). Lineage (NCBI taxonomy): Eukaryota > Metazoa > Arthropoda > Insecta > Diptera > Asilidae > Philonicus > Philonicus albiceps. The sequence continues at coordinate 37,965,479 of OZ017773.1, forward strand.
TGATGATTTTTAGTCTCGCTTTGTCGAGCGAGAGAAGGTCTTCTGCTCCCTTCCACGAGCGCCTGAAGAATATTTTTTAATGTTTGAGTCCAGGTTGGTTCAGCCAGCGTAGTAATTTTTACTCTTACTCCCAATTGCTTAGGATGGAATTCGTATAGTTTCTAGTCAGGCCACATATGGGTTTTGGTCCAATGACTGAATAAGTAACGCAAGTTTTTCGATTTTATTTACAAATCAGTTTATTTAAGACATTGCACATTTTTGAAAAATCTTTGATAGGCGAGTCCAAGGAAACCACAGGTACAAAATGTAAAAAGTGTTAGAGTTTTACGTTAACCTCAATGGTGGGGTGTTGTACCTTGACCGGTACAGATATTGTGTACCTTGGGTCACTGGTCAATGGTTGCTGAATTTAGTCTTCTTTTTAAGAAAATTAACAAAGTGAAATTTGATTTGTGTTAATGCAATTTTATAGGAATACTTGATTAGATAATCAAGCCAGAGTGACGTTAATTTTTGTTTTGGGATATTAAATATAAGCAAGAAGAGTTTTGTTTCATTGCAATTCCTTTGCTACTAAATTAATTTGTTGCAGTCCAAGGAATTTTTCATGATAAAAGACCTATAAAACATTTTATTAATATACGAGTACATACATGGAAAGTTTAATTTCTGCCAAGTTTATCCTTAAAGTGAAAATAGGAAAAACTGGTCTATGTACAAAAAGTTCCTCTCTTGTTGTGCAGCCAGGCTCATGATTTTTTAGACAGGTAAAATGCACGAAGCAAAATGTATTTTGTTCAAAATGAACTGAAGGATTTTCTCTAGTTCGTAGAACCCATAACTAATATTTTTTTTCCTATAACATATTTCCTAGCGATTTTTATATACAGTAAATTACTTGTGGCTATGCTGGATGTCTAAAAACTGTGTAATATTAAATAATGATGTTTTCATTGAAGGGCTCTAAGATCTGACTCTAATTTGTTTGTGAAAAATTGAGCTGAACAGTTTTAAATCAAAAGACTTTTGCCTATAGATTATATCAATCCTCAAACAGAAGGACTCAATTGGCTACCGTTTTCGAGGAAAGTAGAATTAAAAAGTACAAAATCATCAAAAGTAATATTTTTTCATAGAAGTTTCTAACATGTCTCCAATTTTACGTTGTCAGAAAAGTCGGAGTTCATCTAGGTAATTGTTGATAACAAAAGCAATGATAGTTGCATGCTGAGAGAAAGTTAGAAATTTTGCTAGTGCATATAGTTAACAATTTATTTAAATTGTTTGTCTATTTTTTAAAATTCTTAACCGCTGCATCAAAAAATTCTAAAATATTATCCACAAATCAGTTAAATTAAAGAATAAAATTAAGTTAATATTGAATTTAAAAATAAATTGTTCATGCTTTTAAGTCATATTGGCCCCGCCAATAATAAAACACTTTTTAGTATGAACAGTTGAAAGAAACTTTTCTAAAAAAAAAATTGAATTAAATTTAAAACTTATTAAATATTATCTTAGAACCTCTATGCATTAAGAACGGCTATCGGACTTATGTATACTGCCCATAAAAGATGAGCTTGCGAAACTGAAATCTTCTTAAGCTATGGATCATTGATTTACTTATTTTTTTAGAGTTAAGTTTCACAATGTGAATTGATTTTTGTCTTAATATCGAATTGTTGTTTTCAAACATATTTCGTTTATGCGAGTTTTCTTGTTTATTTTCCGGAAAAGGTTTCTCTACGAATTCTGTGATGGATGCATGGTGTTTATTTTGAAAATAGTGTTGTTGTTGTTGAAATGAAACGTGTAAATTAAGTTATAAGTAAATCAAACGCGTATACAAGGGGGCAGGAGCAGAATGTGGTTATGAAATCCCAAGAATTAAAAACCTACACTAGATATTATAAGAAAATATGAAACTTAGTTATTTAACATATTTAGATAAAAATTGGCTGAGTTGAAATAAATTTTTAAATAAAAAAAAAACTTTTCAATAAAATTATGATTAGCTGAGTAACCCGAGTATTTAGTTGAAAGCTTTTCAAATGCTCAAGTTTGATATTTCACACAGTTGAGAAAATAGAATCATAGTCCCAAACTCACTTTTCTACCGCGTACCACATCCTTTGATTGATGCACCGTTTCGTGTTCACAATGATTTACTACTAAGCACTAATCAAATCATTGAGTTTTGTTAGAAAAATCTAAGAGGAAAATCGATTTTATAACAGCTTTTGAACTCAAAACTAAGTTTGTAAATGAATAGGAATTTTTCGAAGTTGCATAGCTCTATTCAAAACTACTCAACCGATAAATGCAGCATTTATGGCGACAATATAATACATGCACCTATTACACTATACCATTCTAAACTGCCAGCGAATTTTATGTGGAATTCTTGAAAATCTTAAAATATATACACACATCCTTCGTAGGAAACGCTATATCAATTGATTCCTTGGGGTGTCCTGAGTAAATTTTTGTTCTTTATCCACCTCTAAAATCACTGCTTTCACTTAAAATCGACGTCAAAGTTTTTTAAGAGGTGCGTTAAGTCCTTATAGCTCCTTGTAAGTAAATTGAGCGAGGGTTTATTCAATAGAGGATAATAGGACCTTTCCAAGGACACCTCAGTTGTAAGGATTCGTTTTCAAATGGAAGAGTTGTAGTGGTTTAAATTAAAAAAAATAAATAAATTTGTCCGTAGAAGATTTTTAACGAAAATTGCCATTTTTCAACGAAAATTTCGATACAATTTGGCTTTGGATCTCCTTAACTCCTACGTTTGAAAACGGATCCTTATAAGTGAGGTGTCGTTTGAAAGGTATTTCATCTTTTGGATGCCCTGCGATGTCCTTACAAGGATCTATAAGGACTTAAATAGACACACCTAAATAAATTTAACGACCATGTTGAGGGGAAAGGAGTACTGTAAGGTCAAGGATAAAAGTTTGTGCAGGACACCTTAAGGCAACGCTTGGTATAGCGTTTCCTACTTAGATTCCGCACACCCTGTATAAAATGTAGTAATAATTTGTGTTAAATTTTTCCTGCATGAACCCTTCCGAGAAGTTAGGCTGTATACGCGCCTGAAGTAGATTTGTGATTTTTCAATGTTTTCAATTATTGTACAAGGATATTTGAATGATTCGTGGAATCCTTGTAATTATTTTACGGAGCCCTCGAACTGCATGGAACACAGTTCAGAGTATAAATTGAGTTTGAGCTATTTTCACGAATTTTGATGAAACTTTGTAGAAACGTATTCTTTAGGGGCAAAACTGACGGATATGCAAACAAAAATTTATCATTCGCTAGTATTTTCTGAGATATACCATATAACTTGGAAAATTTAGAAACAGATAGTTTTCCGCCACGATTTTGCGCGTGTTTCCACAATACTTGATGAACATGCGTGCTCGTCACCTTGTTAAATTGTAAAAGATATTTATCTTTAATTTGTTAAATTCAAAAATTCTTGAGAAATTTTTTAAAATAAAAAGATGGTAATCTCTTTAAAGTATTTACATAATGTATAACAAATATTTGTGGAAATATGCGAAAAATAGTGGTGAAAAAATTTCATTTTTCGAAATTTCAAACTTCTCGGGAACCACAGCAGACTAACAAATTTTGAGTCCACATGAACATTCGTACAAGGTTTTATCAAAATCGGTGAAGAGATCTCAAACTCAATTTGTTCTCGATTTGGGAATAAATGTCCTACTAGACTGACTATTGAATGAGTTCAGAAAGTATAGTGAGCTGGGATGAAGCTGAAAGTGGTTCCACAATTGGATTGTTGTGAACTGAAAATGCGTCTTACATCCAGGCTGGCCAGACAGTACCAGCAGAAGACGTGCTTGCACCGCTTGCACATCATTTGAGCACAGCCTTCGTCCTTTTCGATTGGCACAGCGCACATTGGACAGCATTTAATTACTTCGTTGTCGAACAGGATTGCGATGGAGTCGTCTTGTCCCTCGGCGACCAGTCGTCGATTGTTTTCCTCGCACGAGAGATTCGGGTGCCACTGGAAGAAATAAATTTTTATTGCTGATTCAACATCTGAGACATTTGGCGTTCTCGTAATCTTACCGGTTTCTTACAACCGGAGCAGAACTCCTCCTTGCAGGTGGGACACTGCACGGCGCAGAGCAGGTGTGTGATGGAGTTCACCTTGTCTTCCGCGGATGAGGACGACGGCGATGGAGTTGTACCCACGAGGCAGACTGTCTCGCAGCCAGCACGTGGACACCACGTCCGTGTTTTGTCCATTTCAATCTCTGGAACGAAATGGAAAAATATTACTTCCGGCAATTTTGAGGGTGAGACATTATAAAATTCGTTTTCGAGCGAGATCTTTCCGACCCATTCGTATAATTCGGTCGATTTATATTCAAGACGGAGACCGGCTCGCTGCAGGCGAGCATAAATCATTGCTTTGACAACCCTTTGCAAGACTTTTAACTGCTGACCGATTTATCGATGTTTCACAAAAAGCCACACAAAGAAGACTTAGGTGTGGCATTTATGCCTCAGGCATTCGAAGGTCTCAATATTGCTGGATTATCTTGACATAAAAATCTTTTTGATTTCGTTTTAAAGTTTGCAAATGTTTTATTATTTATTGATATATACTTTTTTATTATTTTCTTTTCAACTATGTGTAAATCAGCGATATATGTGAAAGAACGGACGGGTAAAATACAAAGTAGAACCTCTGTAGTAAATAAACTGGTCGTCGATTGTTTAGAGGCTTTCGAAACATTCAGGTTAAAAGGATAATTTATTGAATAAATAGCTTCGTACTTTATTATTTGATAATTGGCACTTTGAGGTTGCGAGTTCGATTCCCATATGAGAGCCCTGGCTAAAAAGTAAATATAATAAAAGTTAAATAACAAATAAAGAGAAAACCAAAACTAATAAAATTTGATAATTCTGATTTTTATTGTACGATATTGATTTAAGTAGTAGCAGATTTTTGAAAAGTAGTTAGAAATTTACATTATCCTGGGTATGATTTAATTTCATGAGTATGATATCGCCATTATTTGAAGAAACGCAGGCAATGCAGGGGATGAGTAAAACCATTTTTAGGGCTGATTGATGCATGCCCAATTTCTATAGAGTAATTTTCATACAGAAAATTCTCATGAAATATACTGATGCCCATGACAGTGTAAATGAAACGCTCATTTTCAGAACAGAAAGTGCTGTGGTCCTACAATTTAGCCATTTTTTATAATATATTTAAAAAATATTGAGAGAGGCAATATTGTTTTTTATTTGCATGCAAATTCATGATACAGGTCGACAGGTCTATATGAACCTTTTAAGATAATTGCATTGATTTTAACAGTTAATTTTTGTTATTACGTCACGTCTTGTCCTATCTTATTTTTGGGATGTTTTAAAATTTTTTAAACAAATAACACATGGAACACGCAATAACTCTTAATTCTGAAATTTTACGAAATCTTGAGGAAATGATAAAAGCCTCTCGTATTTTAATATACGAGTAATAACCAAAAATTTAAAGTTTTATTTAATCTACGCTACTAAATCAGAAAAAAAATTTAAAAAGAAACAAAATTCCAAAAAATCCAATGTGATCCATCTGTTTATATTTATTATTTTTATTTTTAAAATAAATTTCAATAGTAGACAAATGTGCAAAAGTGCAAATTTTATTGTTTATTGTTCAAAACAATAAAAGTTTGTTGTTTATTTTCTTAAATGAATTGAATTTTACATTAGCTGTGCTTTTTTCATTTTACTATCTGATTCAATTTAGATAGGAAAATTGTCGTAAACTTGCATTTTTCAAAACGTCATTTATATCATGATTTTATGGATGAGTGCATCAAATTGACATGATATTTACCCATGCAAATTTAAAACTTTGAACGGGGTAAGTTTTTGGATTAAGTTTTCCACGCAAAGTGTGCATAATTCCAAGCAATTTGATGGTATTTTTGCGAAATAAAAAATTATTTTATATGGGTAACTATGCAGTAATTTTAATTCAGTGCAAAATATCCCGCTTAATCTGCATCAAGAGAGTGGTAATTAATTAATAATAAATGAATTCTGAGTACATGATATAATAATATGATATGTTTTAAGAAGGTGATAAGATAAGTTAATTTCACGCAATCTTTATTTTTATATACCGTCTGTTCAACAAGAAAGGAACCCCCCTTTTTGGGCGCTTGACACATCACAATATGCGCAACTTCTTCAAAATGTGTTCAAAATACGCGAAACGGTATGAAGGAGTATTTCTGTGCACGCATCCAAAAGGACCAAAGTTGTCGTATGCCGGTACTGCAAATTGATTGATACCGCAGTTGTCTTGATATCAAAACCTGTTTTTTATTTCCGAAGCCCATATAGAAAAACGAAGGTCATGGGCTACTGAGAAATTGAATCCCGATTGGCCGAACACTGTATTCAGTGATAAATCGACTTTTTGGGCATGGACTCACATGAAGCGTGCTTGGTATACTCGCAGGATCCGTTTCAATCAGCGTACTCTCAAGCATCCAATAAAAATCAATGTTTGGAGATACTTTTCAGAACATGGTTTTAACTACTTAGAGTTCTTTACCGAGACTTTGTACGCGAAGAAGATGGTCAAAATTTTCCAGCGTGGTTTCGTAAAATCAGTGAAAAAGTTATTTGGATCCAACTATAATGATTGGATCTTATAAAAGGATAACGATCTCAAACATTGGAGTCAACTGCGCAGAATCTGGAAAGCAGAAAATAACATAACAACGTTGGACTGACCATCTCAATCGCCAGATGCCTATTCAATTGAGAATTCACATTCTCAATTCAAGAGCCAATTCGCTAGAAGGCCTGTGTACAATCTTAAGCAGCTAATACGGTTGATTCGGAAAATATGGCGTTCGTTATAGATATGCAGAAAAACTCGTAGAAAGCATGCCCAGAAAATGCTAGGCCATTCTCTATAGCACTATTTATTAATTGGTTATAACGTAGTACTTTCATGTATGTAAAAAATTTGAAATATATATTTCCTCTATAAAAAAATATATATTTCCTTTCTAAAAAATGATAATACGTGTATGTTTCTCTCTTTTTATCTCAGGCTTTATACCATAAAACGTGTACCGCAAAACATATTCATCGTTATCAATTATTCCTTAGCGTACCATTTCATTACCATATATGCATAAGAATTAGCAGTAACCAGTTGAAAATAAATGCTATTATAAGTTATATATTATCATTTACTCTAATATGGTATATCTGTCTCTTCACTGTGACGCGCAGCCTATTTAATATTTTTATTAATTATAGCTTGAGGGAAGGTAAAGGTGTCAGTAAATGTGTGTAATTAAGTTTCTGCGAACGATTTAATTGAAAACTACAATGACAGAGCAAGTTCGATTGAGTAATGTTTATTTGTTTGCATTTAATATTAATGTAAATTAAAATTATATTGATGAATGATTATAATGAATATACAGGGAAAAAGCGTTGGTTCGAAAAATTCGAAAAACGTTTATTACTCAAAAGCATTTAGATGAAGTTTTTTTAATATTAAGAAAAGGCTCGGTGCAAAATAAATCGCTTACTGCTAATATTTGATTGTTTCTTATGAAAAACTAATTGCAGTATGATTTGCATTCGCGCATGAAAATACAATCACAGTTTGAACATGCCAACGAACTCGTAACCCTAACAAACTAAACATTCGTATGATAGGCTACATGCCAATTTTTTAAATTTGAGATGTTCCCACGCACTTTTAACACCTGCCAAGATTGCAAACGTTAATTTTTATCACTTTTCTATGTTTTTAATTTGTAGTCTTTGAGTCGAATTAACTAGTTCTAGAGTAACACTGATTTAAGTTTATTTATCTAGGGTTAAAATTGATTAATTTTCGTTTGGAATGAATAACTCTTAAACATTTTACTTTCATACTGTGGTATGAAAGTCAGTCAAAAAATAAAAAATAAAATTTTTGTTAACGATCACCAAACATTTTTTGTAAATTTTAGAATGCAAACATCAACTTGGAAAATTAAAATACATTTCATAAGATAATCGTAAAGTGTTAATGAAAGGTACCTGTTGCAATTACTTGTATAATTGCATCTTAATGCAAACGAACTTGTCATTAGCGACGTATTGACCGCTTTTGCTATCATCACTTACCTTGCAAGGTCTTTTGGACACTTTCAATTATCACTCGTATGTCCGACTAAAACCGTCTGTAAAATGAAGTAGTAGTAGTTTTACGCAAAAACTGCACCAGTTTCTGACTGGCCGCACTTTCTTTTCGAGGGCATATGACCTTAAGAAACCAAAACTGACCTAAATTTTCATATTGTTTAAATCGATATATTGATTTGTGGCATTCTTCTTTCTTTTTAGATTTATCAAAGGATTGTTTGAACAGAGAATGAAGCAGTGCAACAATAAAAAAGAAAGTACATTTTATTTCCTTTCTGTGTACAACACATTGTACAATTTGCTCTGCTCTCGATGTATATTTCATTTGAAAAGATTTTACAAGGGTAACAAATTGAATATTTTAATGGAATTGCTTTCCACTAAAGCGAAGCGAATAACTACATAATTACATTCCGAGTTCAAACGAGACTGACGAGGTACATTTGATTTGATTAAGTCGATATAAAAATTAACTGACAATATCTTTCAAAGCGTTAAATGGATGCCCGTTGGCGTGCGCTTAAATAATAACGCCGCATGTTATAGGCCCCATAGTTTTGCTCCAGAAATGGAATTTGCTAGTTGACGACATAAATTGACAATATAAAACTACTCACAGCATTTCCAATGCCAGGTGGAGTAAGTTTCTGTTTCACAAAATAGATACAGCAATACAAGTATTGAGTGGAATTCGACTGGATTTAGTAATGCTCTTACATGTTCGTGTTGAGTCTCTCTAACTTGCTGTATTGGAGGTATGGAATTGATCTGATTTATTAGATTCCCCAATTCGTGCCCTCAAAGTATTAATGTGGGCCACCTCCGAATAAATAATCCACTTACCTTAGCGACTGCAGATATTAGATACCTTATGCTTTTATTAAAATATTTATTACCCTTCCCGGAAGATTTTCTTTTGTTGTAAAGAATCATAGTTTTCGTATCACATGTAGCTAAATCTCAGTGAATGAAGCTAAATTAATTTTTCAATAATTTGAATAATCGTTCTAAAAATATTTAAATTATACTGAGGTAAAACAAACGCTTGGTCGATTTTACGGTGTCAGCTAGTAAAGGTAATTTTATGAAAAGTTTCATACCATTACACTACGCTACTCTGCCGGGGCCACTTTATTCAACCATTTGGAACGCTTTCGCAATGGTGTAATTTAGGGAAATGTTTTTAAATTGTTCCCGCAGTTAGAATTGCTTCAGGTACGGGCGTCAGCTGCAAAATGCTGCAAAAGTTTGCACTGGGCCAATTTATATACATGTCAGCTGTGTAAGTTGTCTTCTAAAATGTAAAGGAAAAACGAAATCCTATGCAACAGAGAAAACGATGGTGGCAGGCAGGTACGTTCATAATTTAGGGAATTGCAATTTCTGCAAAATGCAGAAACATCGGACACAAACTCTGACGAGCTTTAGTTATTTATGCAATGTACTCTACAATGAGGAGACAAATGTAATTTAGGCTTATGATAACTTATAAATTTTTAATTTTTAAATCATGTTATTAAACAGTAAAACATGTTCAGATAATAATACATCGCAACCCGGATATTGCTGTAGTTATTTTTATCAATTCGTTCCACAGACTTTAGTATATCACCAATATTTTTGAAAAAACTTTTCAACGATACCATAATGAGGTATGAGAATAAAAGAAATTCACCCCTACGTTAAAATATAAGGGGAATTACCCTAAAGAATTCTTTTTAAAAGAATCCTAAAAAGTTAATTGAGGATATCGGTTCGAGACAGATGTCTTTTATGCAATAATATTCGTACTTTTCTTGTTTTTATCATGGCATAATACTTCGAGAATCTTTTTAGTTCCGTACGTCCGAATGAAAAACGGAACCCTTGTAGTATCCTTTCATGTGTCTGTCTGTCTGTCTGTCTGTCTGTCAGAGCCAATTGTTTCGAACCTATTGGACCGATTAAGTTAAAGTTCGGCACGCATGTTTTGGGGGGCAAATTAGAAAAAAAAAACTGTACCGTGTGACATATCAAATGAAAGGGCTTGTCGTAAGAGTCTCAAATATATTTATATTTTTTATAATTTTAAAATAAATAATTTTAAAGTTATTTAAGAAAATAGATGAAAATTTACCATTCGTCGCCCTTATCTCCTAAACTACTTAGCTTAAAATAGTTCTTTATTTATAGATTACAGGCAAACCTATACGAAGTCTATGGTCTTAACTTATGATCTTAAATAACATGGTAAATTTCTCAATATTGTGCGAGCAAACTTACATTTGCAGGATAGATAACATATTCATTGTATGGACCTCTCTCCACGTGAGTTCAATTGCTGAAATCAAAGTCATGCCAAGTTGTTTGTATTTTTTCACCTATCTTTTTCTCTCTGGCTAGTTCAATTTTAATCAGGCATTATCAATTTAAACTCACCTCTATTTAACCTGTACCGGTGGTGTTTCTCCATCAAATCAGGCGAGCTGAGGGCGGCTATTTCGGCTAGCGCGATGGTTCCCTGTAGCGGACACTGGCCGTCAGGGCATGAAATTTCGTAGGCACCTTCAGAAATCTCGAACTCTACGTACGCCCTCATGCACTGCAAAGAAAGAAAGAATGCGTCACCTTTGATTCGTAATTAATTAACGGCCCAATCTGGGGTTCATCAGCCAAGTTTTCAGCATTTGATGTGATTAGGAAGTGTCTCGTTCATTTAAACTATGAACGCCATACGCCGCGGACCAGGTCTCGGACAGAGCTTGAGATTCCGTCGAACGCCGCCGTGCTTGACTTGGCCCGCGGTTCAATTAAATAAACCCGGGGGCAGCTTGTGCGTCGATCGTCGGCGAAGTAAACTTTCATTGACCAGAAGGGCATTTGGCAGAGAATGCGTCACGACACGATGTGCCGATTCCGGCAACATTCGCTGGCTGGCTTTGTCGCAGCGCTGAGCGATTTATTTTTAATTGTTTTTGTTTTTCTTTCTTGCATTCCGTGGTTAATTTTTAATCTAAATCGGGATTTAATTAAATCTGGCAAGATAAGCGGCATTTTCAATGCCGGCTAGCGGCGGTTGTGATGATTCGATTTTGTTAGTCATGCGATATGCGATCATCTTGCACTATGATTTGTAAACAAAAATATTACTTGAATCAAAAAATAAATCACATATATGAATTGCAAATAAAAGTCAGCAGAAATTTGTAGTATTTGTAGTTATCGACACTTTCAATTAATGACTCTTACTCTGATTCAGGCTTACTCATTGCTTTCGCATTAAGAACGACAACGAACGTTTTATGGGCACAGTGTGAAGAATAGATAGATAATTTTAAGTTGTTTTTACTATTCAACAGAAATCTAATAGTTTTCAAATTGCTTAACATTTCTCAACTTCACTTCAATACGAATAATAATAACATATTACAATAGTACAAATAGCACATATAGCACATATATAAAGTTCAAATGGAAGAGTTTAAACCATCACAAATTTAAAATTCTTTAGAGGATGATTCAATGTTAGAGGATAACTCAATGTTAGGGTCAATTTTAGCATGATTCAATGTTAGGATTAGTTCTTAGTTAGCTCTGAGTAGTACTTTTTTATGCTTTTAGAAAACATGTACGTATAAGTTTAAATCATGAAAACCGAAGGTATCAAATTTTATACGGTTGATTTCGATATATAAATGCATATCTTACTTAAATATACTCGACAGTTGGAACAAATAACTCATCGACTTGTTTAGCTAAAACTAAATTTAGTAGAAACCTTGTCATGGGAAATAGTTAAGAAGTAAAAAATATATCTTACAATTAATGTAAATAAATTAATCGAAGAATAATTATACCTACATCTATACCTATATTTATTAAACAAATCCAAAATTCTTTGAAACGGAAAACTCTTACAATTTTAGATACGCTGCACATGGCGAGTAAACAAAAATGTTTTTATAAATTTTTAAACAAATTTTATAAATACGTAAACCAGAAGATATAGGATAGCTGCCTCTCTTAACGATAAATTTAATATTAATTGAACAAAATAAAATAACGATGGCACATAGGACTACGGTTGGTAGGTGGAAAGAAATCGCCGCGTTTAGGCATTTGTAAAGCGCTTTGTGCATACAGCAAAGCCCCACAAGAAAGCACAAAATGAAAATAAAACGAAAAATATTCTCTTAGAGAAGGATCCGGTTTTATATTACCGAAGTAGTCAGGTATGTTAATTTTTAAATTGGGTTTTGTAAATAACTTCAACGCCAGGAAATAGAGGAATTTTCGTACCTATTCTTTAAATATGCGTTTAATTATTTCGTCGAAATAGCAAGTCATCCTAGATTTTATTTAATAAAAGTACAATGCTCTACGAAACATCGTCAGACAAATTCAAGCTTATGCTTATGCTTATGCTTATGCGTTTTTATTGTAAATAAATTGGAAGTGTCGTTGTTTAAAAATTTTACATACCATACTTTTATCAAAGCCTTATGCTTGAATGGAAATTGTTGTTTTAGGTACTTATTTTAATTACAATCAAAAGAGTAGAAAGTATTAGAAAACGGCTAATTAAAGTCGAAAAAATTATTGAAGGATTCACAAATTACATTTTTGAAACCGTGAATATGCGTGGACGTCGTTCATATGAAGAACAAATGAATATAACGCAACACCTACACTAGACAGCAATTAATCTTTTACTTTTTGTCAACGTCAATAACCTCCATTCGCGCTTTTATTTATTATTTTGCATAATTAGGAAATACAATTCTAAAAATAGACCTTGTTATCTTTTGACCTTTTGCGAAGTGAAGAACATTCAAACTATAGCCGATGCGATTTAAACTCTTACATTTAATAAGCTAATTTTTGAAATTAAAGTTTATTACAAACTGGAATAAAAATGCAATCTTAATATGATTGCGTAAATCGGATGGACATTGTCCTCGTAGGCTAAAATTATATTGTACTTTAGACGGTTTGGTTATATATTGAAATAAGTTAATAAAGATATCGAGATTTGATGTTCAATGATACGATTGGAGGTCCATTCGAATAAATCATTTAAATGCTATTGAGACGACCGTGGAAATAAATTTTTAAGAGCTTTTTTCACACACGTATTTCATTCATCAAATTGTGTACTCGTTTACCTAATTCGAAAACATTTTTTTTCCATTAAGTCGAAGAGGGTAAAGTAAATACAGTAAATTCTTTGCTTCTAATTAAAAAATTATCTTTGAAAAGGAAATCAGATTATCTCATTTAAATAAAAGTATAACATACCGACTTTTAAGGTTTTGTTATGAGTCGTGGAAAAGATTTAGATTTAGATGGATTCAACTTATGGTTGCTTTTGGCATGATTTGAAAAACTCCCGGCAAATTCAACTGGGCTGAAATTTTGGTGGAGTGGGATCTTCATTCCTACTAGGCAGGAGTGGGAGGAGGGCTTCCTTCAGCAGGGAACGTAATTTCTATACGGATGGTTCTAAGCTGGATGGCAAGGTGGGTGGAAGGGTCTACTCGGAGGGTTTGGATCTCAGCTCGGCACTCTTTTTCAGGCGGAGATCATGGTTATGGATGAGGCGCTATTCTGGCTGCGGAGTCATACGGTGTCTTCGAACGACATCTACAGCTTCTCCGAGAGTCAAGCCGCCATCAAGTCCCTTACGAGTATGTACATTACCTCCAAGACTACATTGAGGTGTCGGACGACTTAGCTGAGCACTTAAATGTGCATCACGTATGGGTACCGGGGCACAGCGATATTCCGGGTAACTCTAAGGCCGATGAACTGGCAAGGCTCCGCACTACCATACCTAAATCGGATATCATCACCAGCTTGGTATTGGCTGCTGGGAAGGTAGACCTAAAAAGGGCTTCCTTAGCTGCTGCGAACAGACGTTGGCAAATAGTAGAGCAGACTTTCCTGATCACGCGGCTGATTTGGCCTTCCTTGGACCTGAAGCGATCGTTAAGGCTAATTTCGCTCAGGCGTACACACATAAGCACTGTTGAAGGTGTCATTACTGGGCACTGCCTTATTAGTAGGCATGCCAACAGACTTCGCGTGCCGTGCAGCGACTTCTGCAGAAGCTGCCTAAATGAGGCTGTCATCCACCTCCTCTGCAACTGTCCGGCCCTCTCCGGACTCAGGAGACGTCTTCTGGGATCGCCCTTTTTAAATGACCTCAGCGGTTTGGAATCTGCTGACAGCAGAGATCTACCACAGTTCATCAAGGAATCTAAATGGTTCAAAACTTGCTAATCTGTGGTGAAGGGAACAGCATACCCTCTTCTCGTGGTATCACAATGGGACGTATCTGGCTTAAGTGTGCCTTATAGGAAAGCACTGTAACCTAACCTAATCTAATTATCTGTCTTGCTTCAGATAATTTATTCCAATTAGAGATAATTTAATAGTATTTCTGAAAATCAGAACTAATTTCGGTAAGAGAGGTCAACAATTCCTTTAGAGATATTAAAAACTGGCCATGACTGCGATAAATAACTTAAAATATAAGTCAAAAATTTAGTTGGGATTTTAATCGAATTTCTATTTGGAACTATGATGCGGTTTTTGAAAAAGGAGTGTAGAAAATAAAATAAAATGTTCTTGATTTCATCTATGAAGTAATTAGATTTCTTTATGCTTAACAACTATGGTAATATTAAGAAAAAAGAACACAGCATATATAAAAAATTGCAAAAATGGAATAAGCCAGTCAAAATAACAAAATGTTTTGTATTTTAGTCCACCGTTCAAAATTAGACTGTAAGTTTAAACTTTTAGCACCTTGAACGATAGATAGAACGACAAGAAAAACATCGTTGAACAGATAATTTTATAAACTTCGGTAGCTAGAACAATGCATTTTATGGCTTTTTCGAATCCATCGCCTTAACGAGTTATTCCGAAAGTCGTCAAATCGTCTGTTTCCTTTAACCATATGAAAAGCATTAGTAAAGGTGCAGCTGGAATTTTGACTCCCATGCTAGGTTTGTCAGGATTAGATTAGAGCTAATGGTCTATTCTAAAATCGGTTGAGGATCAAAATATGGTTGAAATTATATAGAAACTCTATAGATATACATATAATATAATATATAATTATTATTTGCTCCTATATATTTTTAAAGGGACCCTTGGGTTTAAATAAAATTAAAATTTTGATTCGTGACCACAATTTAATTTCAATTGGGAATACCTTAAAGGGGATTAAGGAAATTTCGGCCTCCGTAGCGAACGTATATTGCAAAATGATAAAGATATGGGCTTTGTAGAGCCCTAGGCCGCGAAAGAAGTTTTTTAAGAACCAATACAGCGACTTTTGTTGATTCTTTGGCTCGTGCAGGACGGAGGCAAACAAAATCACTTAGCTCGCGCTTAGAACGGCGCTTCTTACGAAGTATTTCGTTCAAATCTCCCGAGTCGCGAGTGAAAAAGTTTGCGGATTACGGCACCACAATGCTAAACTTTTTGTTTGAGGGTTTTTTTTTTTTGTTTCTTGGTCGTGTTTTTGCCCTAAGCCCTCGAAGCGCCTCCTGACATCGTCTGCGCTAATAGAATTTAAATTGGCCATTCTCGGCGGGGCCTCTACCCACCGTTCCACTGACTGGGGAATTAATCCTCAAAAGGGTTGGTTGCCGGAGGTGGTGTTTTCCTATTACTTAACATAAAAGAGCCGCCCACTCGCTGTAATTAAAGCTCACACAAAACGTTTCATTGTGGGAGATAATTGCAAATTACCGTTCATTAAATCAGCATTGATTGCAGAGTCCTTGGCGGGCATTAATTTTGTGAGTAATTTTATGCAGGCCGCGCTGTCGTTTATGAAAATTTAATTCAATTTTCGCCGCACAGGAAAAAAAAATGCTAATAAAGAATTCAGACACTGGGACCAGGCGCAGAGAGCATCGGTTTCTCGCATAAATTTGTCACTTGTTTTTTGCAGATCCCTGGACATTGTGCAGTGCTCCCATGGACTAGGCCACCCTCGGCTGGATCACAAAAGTTTTGTGACATGAACTTGCTATTGTCAGCAGTGAAAGCAATGAGGAGTTGGCTGCCGGTGGTCCATCCCCACGGCGGGGGTATTACAGGCAACTGTAATGACGCTGATATTGTCGCTGCCACCTCTCTAATAAATTCAAATTTATTCAATTAAATTCGGCTATGGTTCACACCATGCGCTGGATGACCTGCCAAGTGCTTACATTGTTACGACAAAAATGGAAATTTATTTATGCGCCACCGCAGGAGTGCTTCCTCCAAAAGAGGGAAAGTTGCTGCTCATGGCGGATGTGTGTTTGCTATGCTTGAGGAAAACTGATGCCATAAGTTGCACCTTAGCTACGGTAGATTTCTTGTTTTTGCACATGT
Organism: Philonicus albiceps; assembly: GCA_963969385.1. Lineage (NCBI taxonomy): Eukaryota > Metazoa > Arthropoda > Insecta > Diptera > Asilidae > Philonicus > Philonicus albiceps. The sequence continues at coordinate 37,982,081 of OZ017773.1, forward strand.
TTTTTATGCTAAAATGAAATGAAACAAAGAACTACTCCATACACGTTGCACTTATGCTAGTGAGCAAAATATGTTTCCTTTTGAACTTCCTTTGTCTATGACTTCTATACAAAACTTATACTGAACACGAGATTAAGATTACTTTTGTGCTGTTCAAGGCAGACTTGCTCAGTCAACTTAAGACTTGATTTTGTCGAAAAAATATAGAATGTTTTTTGAGGATTAAAAAACTATTTGAAAGGTCTTCGCAGTGCGATTTGTGGTACCTCTGGTAGTTAAGTCTCTGATTAGCCTATTAACCAACTAAGATCATGCTTATGAATCTACATTTTATGTATGTACCAAACTAATAAATGGTTAAAAGGTAAGGTTTTTTATGTTTTCCGGTGTGCTGAAACAGCATCAGATCTCAAATTTGATAAATTTGGACGACAAAATTAGATATTGTGGCTTTTGTATAAAAAAAATGACAAAAAATGATATTTATGATTTTTTTTTCAAGCAAAAATCTGTAATTTTCTTCAATTATCGGTGCAGAAAATTATTGAAGTTCAACAAAAAATTTTTGCACCTCAAGCAAGCTCTTTGTTCACCGAACCCACCCCCAAACTAACCCTTCCTGCATCTCCCCTAATATTTGTCTGTTTTCGTTGCTTAGTTTAGTCTAGTTTTAGTTTTAGCTTTTAATCACATACTGTAGCTTGCATTAAGCGAACTGAATAAATAGAGACACCGAGTTGATATTAACACCAAACACTTGAGTCTACATCCTCATAGCCGGGTAAAAAGTTTGGCTTTTCAAAGTTTATTTTCAAACGCAAAATCTAATCTCTTTTTAGCTAAGCTAATTTCAAAATTCGGCGCAAAGGAAGGTCTAAATGTCTCATAGCCTTAACTATACTTTAAGCGGACCCAATGGTCTAGAAATTTAAAAAAATTGATTTTTTTTTTGATATTGATTAAAGCGAAACCTCTAAAATTATCCATACTTAAAACTTTAAACTCATTTATTTCGAAACTACTCTTTTTGCATGATGTTGTAAAAGAACAAAAAACTATTTAGTCGAATCATCTGAAATTTTGAACACCAGTGACTATTGCCGGGACTGGAATCGAAGTATTATTTCAAAAATTTTTTACATTTAAAAAATTCTAAGAAAATAGACTGTTTTCAGAGTTTCAATTTCAAAAGTGCATAATTTTGTCCATTTTGAACTATTCTTTTCTAATTCCGGCCATAACTGCACTCATACTGATTGATGATAAATTTCTTAGTTTTTATTTTTGGGATAAATAGAAGAGTGAAAATGGTTCACACCGTTCAGGTACATTTTTTGAGAAGGGCTAATTCGGCGCCATTTTTTATATGATTAAACGTTTTTCTTAATTTAAAAAAAAATGTTTTTTATTCAACATGAATGTTGTGAGAGGTTTTTACTCACACTTGTCTGTTTTTTTTATTAGCAAATCGATTTATTATCTCATTTCCAAGTACATATATATATATTCTAATTCTAATTTCTATAAATTATTTTAGTTTAGTTTATGATCTTAGGCATATTTTTAAAATGGATTAGAGTTAAGAAATTTTCTTCTGCGGTTACCATAAAAATTGTGAATGTATAAGGGGTTTTGTTAGTTAATATCGTGATAAAATCCGGTAAGATTCTGATTAAAATTAAATTGACACCATTTAGTTTTGATGAACCTATCGATTGACAATTTTATGCTTCAATCACATTGGTGCATTTTTACAAAAAGAATTGAATGACAGCATTCAAATTTAAGTCTTTAGTATGAGATGTTCTAGGACGTCTCCATGTTTCTTTAGTAGTTTAAAGGAGTTTATCGAATATTTTATTAGAAATAGACACACATAACCTAAGTATTGATGCATTTTACTTTTAAATCACGTAGATCATTTCCTTAAAAAATAAAAATGTACTATTTTCGTTGCAGTATAGTAACCATTAAATGTTAAAAATATTGACGGTACTAATTGACTAACTTCTTTGTATTTACCTATTCTGTTGTTCGGTTAAAAATTTTAATGTGAATACTTTTTCAAATAGAGGTCAAAGATTTTAAAAAAGCTGATGCTATTTACATTTACAACGTGAGATAATAAATATAACACCTAATATAAAGCCACTGAAGCAATTAACAAGCCGCAGGAATTCTAATATTCATTTGAATAAATTTAATGTACACCATTAAATTTCTGCGGTATTTTTGACCTATAAACATATATGAATTATACATTCGTTTTAATGTTAAGTATAGTAAAATAATATTAAATCTCACTTTATGTTGAATTAATTCCGTAAGCAAGCATTTCTCATCATAGAAATTAGAGATTAATCGAAATATGGAAGTCATTGCAGTTAAAAAGTTTTAAAGTATCTAATAAAAATTAATTAACTTTAATTCCTCTCAAGTTTTTGTTGCAAGTTTAGTGCTAAATCTAATGACCTTCCTTTCGACAAGCATAAAATTTATTAGCACATCGGGCTTTGCAGAATACCGCCTGTTGCTTTTATAAACAAAATATAGGTAAAGAAACGCATATATGACGCGGGAGTATTTTGATGATATGTTTACCAATTTATTCGTAGTATATACGCTGATTTTATCACCATCATGAAAATTAAATTCTCACTATTTTCGTTAGTTATAATGCGATAACGTCAGAAGACGAACGTCTTGAAACTAAGTTTATTTAACAATTAAATCGATATTTTATTGGCCATTACGAAAGTGATGAAAAATACATTTTTATACAAATTAGTTGTTTTTGTAAAATGTTTGAAAATTGGGTCGTTCTAAAATAATGTTCTTATGGTACTATGAGCTGAAGCTGTATTCTTATTAAAAAGAAAGAAATAGTTTCCTTGTTGAAGAAAGGATTGCTTGGGTAGAAAATCATAGTTTTAATCTTCTTTATAAAAATGTCGTTCGACTCTAAAACTCTACACTATTTGTGTGAAAAAAATAACTTACACAGGGGTTATGTGTACCCCAGTATTTTAAATTAATACTATTAACTGATTGTTTTTGTAGAAAAAAACATTTTCTGTTCATTCGAATGCTAATAGCCTGACGAACGGCATAGGATATATTAAAAGAACTTTAAATGCATAACGAAGTAAGAAAAATAATTGTAGCATTATTCTCTACTGAAAGCAAAAACCAAATTCATAAAATTGTATAAATGTAAAATGTACCCGTATTTTGGTTATTCAAATTTATGTAAATAAATGTTTTGAAAATTTATTTTAAGTTTATTATAAAACTTGTATATTGAAATCATCATATAATTTTGACTTCCACATAGAATTTTTCTTTTGCTTGAGCAATAAAACTTCAACTTTAGCTTCGTCAACGTGAAGTATCCAAGTATCCTACAGATTTTGATGCATTAGTCTAGAGTTAGTTTGATGCATTCGTGTGTATGGATGTATATATCGATGTAAGGGAGAACATTTTTTATATAAATAAGTCAATATGATAGACTTATTATGTGATAAACGATTTGATTTGATAGCTACTTATTAACTACTGTAGAAATTTAGTGGCGTTTGGAGAATCCCTATGTAACTGGCTTAATTAATAGGTCTAAATTTAGGAAATATTTTCGAAAGTTGATTCAAAGTATCGATTAAAAAGAAATGTTTAAAATTAATTAAATCCTGAAATATACGATCGGTTTTTACAGGTGCAATTCTACTTTCAATGCGTTGCCTTTCGTATAATTTTTAAAGATTAAACTATTGCAGATTTAATACCATAAGTAAGTATGTCAATTACGACTACAAAACGCAATTTGGACAATGCATCTGCGAAACAATGTGCTCTTGTAGTACTCTGTCCAAAGTCTACAGATTACGAATTAGTGACATCGAAGGAGGATTAAAAAATGAATCGAAAACCAACAGTGGACGCAATATTTACAAAACACGACTGAAATAGCGCTGTATAATTGGAAATTGAGAATTGTCAGTACCAAATCCGGTCTAGACGTGCCAGATTATTCGGAAATTCATTCCAGGCAGACCATTGGGAATTAATTGCGCTCACCTGGAAAGGAAGGCAATGCACCGGGATGATAATTGAATTTAAGCAGAAGCACACATTTCTTAAATTTTCCCAAAAGCTTCAATTGCAGCAAATTTTCAATTTTGCATGGGAGGAAGGTAGGACAAGAAAAATATTTGCAGGAAACCGGAATATCAACAAAAAATATGGGGAGATAAATTCTCAAGTATACTTTTGCTATGAGCATTTTTCGAATCGTTACAAAACTTTGTAACTTTGGAATTTTTCTGAAAAGCCTGCATAAAGCTATTTTTATCATTTCTATTCTGCAGCCTCTCGGATTCTGCGTAGATTTTGTAGGTAATTTAAGTTTCAAAATTGTTAAAATATTGCATGTGTGAACTCAGCTCTATTCAAATTCCTTCGAAGAGCTTACGAAACCGCCTAATTACATCTCTTTTGTTCAGGTCATAACAAGACACGGAACTCGTCCTCTCGCATGGAGAAACTATTGAATAGTAAATTAGCGCCCTATTGTCCCGTGTAACGGTGTAATTATATCATATACGAGTATATAAATGAAATATAGGATTAATATATAGAATTAATTACAAAACATTTTGTATAGTAGCTAGTTCCTAATTTCTATAGATATGAGTGGTTTCCTGTTTTTTATATTCTAAGGGGAACTGTGAGGGATATCACCTTTGCAAAAGATTAAATTCATTACCTTCAAATACGTTAAAAAAATTCCACGGATCAAATTAAGGATCATAAAATAGCAGTTTGCAATGGAATTTACAAAAGTATTATATTTTATTTAAATAACATCATCACTGCATTTGTTATGGCAATGGTGGGGAAAAATTTATGACAGTGAAGCGTATCATGAATAATCAAAGCTAAAGGAAATATGAATCAATTTTCAATAATTTTTTGTTTTAAGGAAAGAACTGCGTGTGAACAGATGAAAATGAACATGTATTTTTATTCGAAAAACAATATTTTTAAATGATACTTGATTGGTGCCACTTTAAAATCGAAGCTTAATCTTTGGTATAATGTGCCAGGTTTTTACTCTATAATAAACTTAAAGGGAGTAAATTCGATACAAATAAAAGTTGAAATATCAAGTGGCATCGATTTTCAAATATTTAAAATAGTGCCAAAGTTAAGAAAATTAAAAAAAACATACTAATGGCATAATGAACAAAATTAGTACCCCGACGTTATTTGATTCGCTACAAAACCCATTTTTGATGAAAGTACTTTTCATGATTAATTAAATTAGGAAAAAATATATGGAGAACAAAAGTACAACTTTTCAACTGAGGTATCATAAGTTTTTGTTAAGATACCTTTTTAATGCGAAACTTCCAAGAGCAGCATTCGCGTGGTACTTTCGGGTGCACTCTGGTGCAAAACTGAGTCATTGGCTATAAATTGCTGCACATGTGCTAAAACCTCCCAAGGTGAATTCTTGGAAGAAACTGTATGAGACCTTTGCTGCAGGCTGCAGAGCAAACTCAGGCATTAGCGCACGGTTTAATTAATTAGATTCTATCAAGTTTAATTAAACTTTGCAAGAAATATGGCGGGGTAATTGAGAAGACATCAATAGTCCCGAGTTCGCCAGTAGGGCACGGGAGCGTTACACTTTCAGTAGCATTTATTTTATCTAGGTTGTGGCGGAACAATTGGTAATACAACTTAATTTAATTACTCTTTATTTATTGTCGCTTGTCACCAGCAATAAGAAAAGTTGGAGATTTCACTGAGCGCAAAATCTGCATTATTTTAGTGATTTATCAAGAGTCCCTTTTCGGAGGGGTTTCTTATCGTCAATCCCCGTTGTCGGTTTTTGCAGCTATGAAAAACTTGACAAATGTACGTAAAGTTATCAAAGCATTTTCCTCTCCTCACAGAGCTGGAAAATTAATGACGTTTTTGTTAAATTGCTCGGAAACTCTGACATCACACGCCATTGGTTTAAAAATGTTGTCTCCAAGAAAACCTCAAACGGAAAAGGAACAGGTGGGTGGTGGACGAAAATTGATAAGAAAACGGCAGTTATACGGGTTGCTTTACTACCTACAAATAGAAGGGAAGATGTCGAAGAATGTTCGTCAGAGCGATTTTATCACCTATCAAATGTTTGTCTTTGAAATCACTTTTATACTTCGTAAAGTTTTAGGGATTTTTGTGATTCGCCTCACAGGACCCCGATGTATTTATTTGAAAAATACTGCTCTTGATGTTGATTTTCAAGGAATGGCACCTGATGCGGAAGTACATTTCATTTCATCCCCAATCGCATTAAAAATACCCGTATACCCTTATATATATATTTTTTAGCTATTTCTGACGTGCGTTCATACGTTTTCTAATAATATCCTTAATTTCCTTACTTTGCCAATATACGATTCTTAGGGTTTTTAAACGTTCACAAGGCTCTCGAGTTCGAATATTTTTGTACAAGGTACCTCGGAAAGATGTGCAGTATTATGTACTAATTGATTAGAAAGTTGTTGAACAAACGTAGAGCAGGATGTTTCAAAGAATCAATTGGCACCTACTTTTGCACATCTTTCTGAGACACCCTAACAGATAACAGATGTTTTTGAAAAAGTTTTGAATAATTATATTGTAATAGAAACTATGTGGAACAATTAACACTTGACCTACAAAACATTTACTTTCTGTTTATAGTACTATTACTCTTTTATATTTTTATCATTTTGTGCACACTACCTGATGGTATAAGCGATGCGTAAATAAGACACACTGAGATAAAATGGTGAGAGAAACTAAGAAAAGACAGCGGTGGTACTACGTTCCCTTATTGTATTAAGACCAAAAAGGGATTGGAAAGGGTGGACTCTGAGCACAAAATAATTTATATATTATGGATGAAAAAAAGCCCAGATTTCAACAAAAATTTCTTGGCATTTTTTCCGACTTTAAATTTCTTAAATTGTTCAGATGTTCTAGAAAATGGATACCATGTATTTTTAAATTATTATTGCTACTTGGGTTAGGTTACATATCATCATCGTTAAATGTAGTTATCTCAATTATTATCCTGAAACTTTTAAGCTTTCCGTCCATATTGCATAATGCATATGCGAGCATTTTTTCATTAAATGAGTTATTTGCACATGATTTCCAGCAGTATAGTACTACCCTGCATAAATCAGTGAATCTTGGAGATTTGCATTGCATGAAAAGGCATCAAATTATTTAGTAAGATTGCGCCCAGAGAAAGAATGCATAGTGTATGGGCGAGGACTGGTACAAAAGAATCTGAAATTACAATTTTACGAGAATGCTTCAAGTGAAAGAAACAATGGAAGTTCTGCGAATTCATTAGAAGAGATATTCTTTTTTGAATGTCTGCACGGCAAAGCTTCCAAATTCCCAACGAGGAAGGAAGAAAACAAATTGAAGCAAAACGTTGCTCGATTTCACAGGGAATTTCTTCAGTTGATTCTTTCGTTGGCGTGGCATTTGGATATTTTCTGATTTCATCACGATCATCGAATCTACTCTCGTCGAATTCTCGGCAACGTCCCGAGAAAACGAGGAGTAAATGGCTGTAAAATCACGTACAAGGGCATTTTCTAGATTTCCATCTCAGTTCGAATGGAGCGAGTGCATTAAGAGATTTCCAAATGTGCAATTATCAAAATGGAAATTGCAAATCGAATTAGAATTCAGATTTAGGCGGCGTCTAGTATCTGTTGGATTTGGTCCAGCTGGTTGTCCGAGAGGGGTTTGGGCGGAGCAGAGTTTGCATCATTTAATTAATCGGAGGCTTTGTTCCTTCTTACGTATAAATTCTGTTAATAGAATTTCTGCCAGAAATTAAATTCCAGTATCCATTTAATATCTCTAAAATACTTGTCTCTAAAGCAATTGAAATTGAAATTGTTGTCTGATGGAAATTAGACAATAAGCTGTTGCACTTAGGAAGTATTTATGAGTATACTCTCTACTTCCAAAATCTTAGTTCCTCACCCCGGTTCTTTTATTGTGGTATAGTGCCAATTTTGCTCCTTTTTTTCCAACGGAATCCACAAAAATCTAGCGGAGGAAAGGAACAAGAGTTTTGTCTTGCAAACGACTAAAACTCGGCAAAAGAACAGTGTAGAGATAATCTTCCCAAGGTGGCCTAATTATAAACAGAATCTACGAACTGTAATCCCGTGTAAAGTAGACGTAAGGACCATTTCTTAATTGTTTTCGGTAAGCTTCTTTCCTTAAGTATTTCCTAAGATAAGTTGTCTGAACACCACTCGTACGATGTCTCAAGTGAATGAAGGTGTGCTATGTTGGCGCGAAAAAGATTAAATTGAAAAATCAGTTGTTCATTGTTTTTCAACCATAAAATAAAAGCCATACTTTGGATACGCTTACATTTTTAATTAAAGGGAACTACGATTTAAATTGAATTCAATTCATCTGCTATATATTTATACCTGAGGTAATTGAATACATTTGATGAAAATCCTCTTGTACTTATTTAATTATTTTTATAAAAATCGTCTGTGAGGTATATAGACTTGTAAAATAAGGTCATTAAGATTGTTTTTGAAATTATTCTGGCTACTATTCTTTACATTGAGTAAGTTCTGTTCTTTTCAATTTCAAATTCCACTTGCAAGCGTAACGAGAGTAAAGTGAAAATTATGAGGATAAGAAAATTTTGTACTTTAAAAAATAAATAATTCCACAGAAGATCAAAGTTTGAGGAGAAGAAGTTTTGAATGAATATTTATCTTCATTCAAGTTGTTTCTACTTAGGAATTGAAGAGATGAGAATGGAAAGATTACTTGTTCATAAATCATCGATACAAGCAAGATGTATGACATTTTACGTATTTTCAGATATATAAATACGAAATGCATTTCTGGAATATTTTTTTACTTGATTAGGGGTTAAAAATATAAAGGATAGAGGGTTTTGGAAGATGTTCAAAAACTTACAATAACATTGGATCGGCGAAATTTTGATAGTAAATTAATGAAATTTATTCCTAGTAATAAATTTTCTACTATAGTTCTGAACCACTAAGTTCTGATCGGATATTAAAATAAAAATGTTCTTTTAAGCCGAAGAGTCTTCAATAGTTCTATGTACTACCTAAATTTTGATAGTATGTAGATTCGAAATCAATGAGCTTGAAAAAACCTTTAATACACAGTTTCACTTAAATTCGTCTAATTCGAACAATTCTGATCACATAGTAGATTAGAAATTAGTGTACTCAAATTATTTTTTACACACCATAGAAGATTCACTTTTTCGAATTTCCACAAATTTTACTCACCATAGTGGGTCCGTCTTCCTGATTTTTAAATATCGAAAGAGAATTCCCAATTACTATCATTAAAATCCTCAAACACCAATTTTTTTGCAATTACTGCAAATTTACAATTATTCACCGCCGTATCTTCAGTCAAAAAAGTATCGAACCAAGCGTTTAGGCGATATTAAGCAACAAATATCCAACCAAATTTTCGATATTAATATAGGGATTGATATTGAATGGAAATAATCGATTCATTAAAATTGAAAGTATCATTTGATGATTAATTGATTGTTTCAAACTTTATATAAAAAGTTGCTATCTCAGGTGCACGCCACATGACTCAAAATAATCATAATTTATTACAAGATTTGTAATTTCTCTACTCTACTAGTATGCAATTATTTTGTTAAAATTGAATTGGTAAAGGCCGATTTGCAACAGATAGAAGTTTGTGATAATAACGCAGCGGGAATTGTTATAAAAAAAATCCTCGATCAGTGGTTGCGGAAACAAAAGTTATTAAGGATCTGCCGCAAGTCGTTGGGTCAATTGAATCTTAACATTTACCAGCTCTTCGTATTCTATCAGTCGCAAGCCACGTGGGGTGCTTGCCAAGAGGTGGTAACTCGTTTGACCTCAATTAAAAGACGTCAAATATTTGCGAGACTTGAAACAACCACTGCAGCGTCAACTAATTGCGCCTACAACGTTTGTTTCATTTTTGCATATTAATGCTCCGTCGCCACGGTAATGACACTAGCGGCAATGACATGCGAAAATAGAAAATAATTCAGCGCTAAAAAGTGCCATTAGGAACTTTCTCAACAGGTAAACACTATCTACCTTTCGCGCCGCTGCTGTAAACAGGCGCGTTTTGGTCGTTGCTTTTCGCGACATCAACCGAGTGCACGAGTGCGGTCGCTTTTCTGGGCGACTGCTGACAAAGTGCGGGGGAGTAACTTGTTCCTTTTCTTGTCCGATGGCACCGAGGTAATGCGGCTAAGCCAAGAATATCTCGATGTTTTGCCACCTCCTGAGAGGCTCTGGGGGTGCTCCGCGGCTACCCACACCTAGAGGATGTTACGTAATCCCCGCAACTGGAGCTCGCGGTTTGCATTGCTATTTCGTGCAGCAACGGATTAATTTGCACTAAATTTCCAATACCGAGCAATTGGAGACAGTGTTGCTAAACATCTTCCTCGGGAGCCAACACCGCATGTCTCCCGCTAATTGAATGAGTGTACCAATTTGCTCCGGGAAATTTTGAGGCTCCGCCTCGGGTCTTATGCCTCGATCAAGATAGTCCGTGACAATGAATCTCTGGCGGGACCCCGTTCGGGAACGTGACACACGAAAGTTCATTAATAATTTGTTTGCTTTAGAATTTCCCCATTTGGTGACATGAGCTTACAGAGGCATGTGCCGCAGATTGCAAAAACTCGTGTCTTCAGGAAGCTGGCAAATATTTGAACATGCAAATTTACTTAACCTGGTTCACGAGAGGTCGGAGGCTTGAGGGTTTTATTTCGTTACGTGACGGATAGACACCGCCACCTTATTTTAGAGCGCGGAATGTGTGATGCTCATTGCTGCCAGTTGTTAAATTAATTTTCAAACTGATTTAGACTTAACATGGGGTGACAGGGATGAGATTTTAATTTGCTTTGCCTTCTTAATTAAGTAAGAAAAACATAAATCACGACGAATTAACTATGCTAACATTGAGGACTTAATATAGAACTTTTGTTAAAGTTTATTTTTCAATAATTTAAAAGGAAAGGGTTTATGTTTATTGTGAACTTCTCTTGCACGGTATATGGTACATGTAGTTCACCTTAGGTTTCAAAAATACAATTTTGAAATAATAAAGCATAATTGTAATAAGCCAAATTAAATACGGTGGACATATAATACAAGTGAGATCGATCAATTGCGCTTCTTTAATTGCTTTTTAATAAGTAATTTTCACAAAATATACAATGATTTTTTAAATATATTTGGTAATATTTCAGTTGTAGATGAGAAAGGGATAAGATGGGATAGTAAGGTAAGATGAGATATTACTAGCGGCTAATCTGCCTATGTTGTCTGTGTCGTAAATCCATTAATTAGCACAAACCTTGTTTCCTTAGAATTCGTAGCGTGATTGCTTTATAAAATAAGGAATTATTGTCATAAGCTGTATAGTATAGGACGCACAAATAAAATATTAATATAAGTATTAATTTTTATAATATTTAGAGTTGGCGCGACACGATTAGGAAATCGACGTCGAAATACACCCTGCGCTACCACCGATCGATTATTAGTCAGAAAAATGGACACAATTATTCCACGATCTTGCGGTGTATAGCGCTCCATTGCTTGTCTGTTTGTATTCTGCAGCTGTGTAGTTCACAAATGTCAAATCTAATTGACGTACGACGCTATTTGCAATAATTATAACATCATCCGATAGAGTGATTAATTTTGCGCCACCTTGTACTTACCTCATCTTACCTCTTTGGATGATTCTACATGAACACTTAATTCTTATTATAGTTTATATTTTTTTGGGTTTTAGAATGATGATGATGAGAAATTATAATATCTATTAAACCAACACCCTTTGGGTGGAGCAAGATGGGTAAATGTGTCGTGTTCAATATTTTAATTATTTGTTCTCAAACTAATTAAAATATGTTCCTCTAATAGAAATTAATAAGAAGACTGATAAATCAAAGGTTTGATTAATAACGTATTAGTTTCCTATTCACTAAACAACGGAGCTTTATTAACCATGAAACCTTAAGCACTCCGCCTTACTTACTTTCCTCTGCTCCATATCTCAGGTAAAAAAGTTATAAAAATTTTTATAGAGCATTTAATTCTCAACAATTTGTGTGTACAACATTTTTCTATAGTTTAAACAAAATTATATTCTATCGAATAGAATTGATTCTCCTACATGCTTCAAGAACTACATAATTATCGTAATAATGAACCAATTTCAAACTGAATTTATGGATATTTTTTATGTTTGTAATCCTTGGAGCAGATTGAAGATTGAATTTACGCATTTCGATCAAACGTTTTAGAAACGTTTATTTGGATTCAAAAATGACGAATATGCCACGATTTTCTGCAAATTATTTAGTTTAGGATAAAGATGATTTCACTTTTGTATTGAAATAAAGGTACATATATATCGTTTGGTTTATCGACGGGAAAAGCATGTGTGTATATGATATAGCGAATCAGTATATTCGTAATTTAAAATTGTATTCTAATTTGCTTATTTTCAGGATTCGTGTAAAATTCCTTACGGAAATCAAATAGCATAATCTTTAATTTAAAGATTTTCTATAAATTTCGCCAAAATGTTGTAAGAACTTAGAGAATATCGCTGCAGAAGACTTAAATTTTTTCAAACTTCGAAAAAATCGCGGAAAATGTGAAATGAAATGTGATCGAAAACTGAACTCATGATGCCAAATCAATGTATGTACAAATGCTACCCTAAGATATTTCATGTATTCCCTGAAATCAGAAAGAAGCCACCTCAATAAAATATTTTTTGTTGATGAAGACAAACTGCTTTTCTCAACACTAAACTTGTATTTATTGACTAAACTATATTTAGTGTCTGGCATTTACGTTGGAGTAGGTTCTCTTTTCGATCTAAGTTTAGGTTCAGCCGAGCAATGACTTCTAAGCATCTAGGGTTTTGGTAAAAACCAGGCCAAGTTATATAAAGTAGCAATTTCTGAAGTGCTTCTCTAATCCACCTGAATTTTGCAGAATTGTAAGAAGCTGAAACTGAGACTCAATTTACTATAGCAACCATAACATCGCAGTATCTGCGAATCGTGCCATTGAGTTTTCTGTTTGCTCCAGCTGAGCTCACGAGAAAATATCGCTGAAATTAAGTTGAATAAGCTCCTCCGTCTTGTCTATTCACACCCTTGAGGAATCTTTAAGGAAGCCACTTCTTGCTGTGTTCGCCTCATCATCATCATCTTCGTCGCAGTCGTAGTCATCGAAGGAATTGGGTCTGTCAGCTGCCATAAATCAAGGAACCCTTCAGATAAAGACGTTTTCGCGCTCTGAATTCAAGCGAGTAGGACATGCATGCGACGAGGCGGCGCTGATTCTCATTCGAGTGCTCCACTTGCCTCATTCGCCCGACTTGAAACCGACAACTCCTCGCACAGACCCTTAGAACTCTTAAGATAATTACACGGAGATATTTCAAGATAAGCTTTGATTATGACAGCTAATAGAAGCATTAAGCAACCGCTCGGTGGTTTACATCGAATTTTTCCAAGCAGGTGCATGTACTTCGTATTTCGTACTTATTCAAAGTTTTTTTTTTTTCCATCATATCAAGGGCCGTTGGGAAGCCCTAATTTTTGGTTTTATTGGGCAATCAAGAGCCTTCATCAGACTTTAATGAGGCCCTCGAAACGATTCAAATAAAAAAAGCAAATTAAATCGTTTTCGATCGGCCGGTAATGGAAATGAAATGTGATTTTAGCGTTTTAACAAACTCGGTGGACTTGCTTTGTGGTGAGCTTTTTTCGGTGATGAATGGTGACACCGACTGGACTGCAGAAGATGCATGGCACATTAAAAAATGATTTACGACCGATTAATTTCATTTATCTCCCGCAGAGTATTTTTTGATCAATAAGCTATTTGGACCGAAGGCCAAAAACGTTGTACAATGCCCAACAGTTTATCGGGGAAAAAAGATTCTATTTATTGTAAAGTGAGGTATTTTTTTTAAATACATACTTTATTCATATTAACATATTAAAAATTAAAATATTCAAATTGTATCTCAACAATAAAATAAAATAAATAATCAAACAAAGTCATATAAAGGAACATACTCGTAAAAAAACAATGAAAAAATATATGTATGCTTGTATGTATAGCCGTGGACATATAAATAGCATATACACGATTAAATAATTAAACACGAAATTCTACGTACAAAAATAGCGAAAACAAATATACAGATTTTTATATTTGACAATTAATATCAATATACAGGCTGTCTGTTTGGTAAGAGTCTATCGCTCTGAAATCAATAATGCGATAAAAAATTACCAAATATTATTTTTTCCTTATTATTTACTTTATTTTCTTTTATGCAATACATTTAATATTTGGTACAGTCACCGTTATTTTCTATTATAGCTATACATCTATTGTTCATATTTTCAACTAATTTTTCAGCATATTCTAATTTATTTGAATTAGCATCAAGACTTTGCGAGGGCCACACTATAACATCGATATCCTCTTGATCTTTCTTTATAAAGACGACTTCTGTGTTTTGGATCGTTGTTTACTTGCAAAACCCACGATCGGTTTCCTGATCCAAACTAAGAATTTCTACACTTTAATAACCCCTTTTTGTAAATTTGCAGCACCCTTTCTGCATTCAGATTCCCAGTAAAAGCAATCAATTTTCTAAATCCTTCCGAACAGAAGAACAGAAGCATCCCCACACATGAACTTTGGGTGTTTTACACTACGTATGATGTAATGCCGTCTTTTTTTTAACCATACTTGTTCAGGTCCTTGATATGCCCAAACCGATGATTCATCAGTGAACACGACGTTTGTCCAATAGCAGTTCAAATTTTCATTAGTCCATTTCAAACGGTTTTCGATATGCTTTTCGGATAAAAGTGGTTTGATTGTAAATAGTACTGCGGTGTTTGGGGAATTTTCCCTTATTCTTTAGCGTATGGTATGGAGAGATACGTTGAATGCTCCGCTAATTTGCTACTAGCTCGCCTCAGCGTCATTTATGAATTCTGTTCAAAAAGCTTCAAAATAGCGATATCTCTTGATGTTTTTCTTGTTTTATCCCATCTTGGAAAGTCGTCGACGTTGTTTTCTTCAGAAAAATTCCTACACCACTTCTTTACAAAAGACGCATTTTTTTTAAATATATCTCGCTGCCTGCATAAGTCCATTTAAGTCCTTTCGGATGAAGGCAGTGAAACACAGCTTCAAAACATTTATAAAATAAGGCACTCATGTTGAAAATCGATGTTAACAGTAGAAAGTTCAACGCAAAATGAGACTTTAAGCATGACGCGTGTATATTTAAGTAATACTCATCACCTCCACTTCAAGTATTTCTGTGTCTCTTTCTTTCTGAGAAATCGTTAATATGCTCTTACCAAACATACTGTATATACATGATTTGCATTTTTAGGGAAAAGTAGCTTACGTATGAATCATTGAAGAATATTAAACATTTTTTTTAAATATTTTGTTTTTAAATCAGATAGGAAGAATATTTGTCATACGAAATGTTTGAGAATTTGATCGTTTTGAAAGCATATTTCGATATTGGAGTTGAATATTTCATGAAATATTATATTGGTTTTGTTTAAATTTTTTTTTTCAAAATAAATGATAATTTGACAGTAGACAAAAGTAATGGGAATTCATACATCATTGCGTAATTGCAATATATAATTGTACTGAAAGTTTCGCTAGCAATTAAAAACAATGAAGTAATTAAGCCAGAATTGCCATTACTATTGCAATTACCATTAATGGTCATGACAATTTGAAAAAAAACGTCAATACTGGCAATGGTAAAGGTAGGAGTAATCATTGCTAAAGTAATTTATTATTTTACAAATGTGCTCTCAACGGATTTCAGAGAAGCGGTTCGGCCCGAATTTAATTTTTAATAGCTATGTCCTCGCAGCGCAATTTTTTCGAACACATCCGGACATTGCTCACTCACTGTTCCAGTGCTAAGATTAATTGAGGTCCTCAGTACTTCACGAAATGCATAAGTCTTCAGGGAGGTTTCACGGGACAACTTGTTATTTATGGAGATCGCCAGTGGTTTCGAACGTTATTTTCACCCACCCGAAGACATAAACCCTGTCATAAGCGGCCACCGAACGAGCCTTTGGCGTCCAGCTTGTTCCCGAGGGAATTGCTGATCGGTGCAAACCAGAACCCGGACTTTCGTGTGCGACTCAACAAAGGCTGTAAATTCCATTTTAATTGTTTTAACCCAGATTTGGGGCTTCGGCAGCAATTAACTTTCGGGGCAACTAATCTATGGCCGACTTATCTGTTCCCGGGGAGTTATTTCAATTGTTCCCCCGTCTGCACTTGCGCGTTTTGCATGTGGACTTCTGCACTGAATTGTGCCATAAATTGAAGCTTGTTCAGCATGTTACTTGCAGATAAACAACGAGTTTACCCAACATCGCATGCAGCCCCGACCAGAACTGCAAAAAGAGATCTTAATTTATTCGCTTTGATGGAACTGATATTTAAATCGAATTCAATGAAGACATCGAGAAATCGTAAAAAATTAATTTGAACCGCAAAGGGGACGGTTCTTAATTTGTACTTCAATTTGTAAATTGTTTTGCAACAGTATCTTTTATAGCACTATATTATTTCTGACGGTTTTGGAAACCTACTTTAATTTAAGGTAACTTTGCAATTGTGTATTAGTTTTAGTATATTTACATATGCAGGTAACTTTAAAGAATGCGATGAGGTCATATTTAAAACGAATAATAATTCGCTTTATTGCAAATTTGTTAGTTATGAATATGTTGCATATCAATCATGAAAGCTTTTAAAATAGCTGATTACTTCGAAAAATATACTATAACAATTAAAATTTGTCTTATTTGTAATAAAGGGTATTCAAAATTGAGGTTAGGATGATTAAATGTTAAATATCAAACTGATGATTTTTAATATTTGAAAAGTAGAAATGTGGGAAATTTTAGTGGTGGAACAACGTGTTTTAATAGTGAACATTTATTACCACAATGTTGAACGTTTTACGGCGTCAATGCTTTACTGAGCACAAAATATAATGAATGTTTATTTTCTTTAAATGGTGATGTTGATTGGCACTGACACTGACACAGATTACTCTTTGTGGGGCTGTCTAAAAGATATGGCCTATGTTAATAAACGACAAACAAATCAGGAGTTAAAAGATGAAATTATTCGTGTTGGCTCACTTTCCAAGGCGATCATTTAGGTGATATTTTGTTTGAACTTTTTATTTAAAAACTCTTTGTTTTTTTATAAATTACTTCGTAACCTCAAATAACCCTTTATTTCTCTATTTTCATTGTATTCTATTGTTTGAGATATTTACAAGTAAAATTCGTTTTTATAAGATATGCAATCGGTGGCTTTGGGTATCTTTATCTTTCAAAAGTAAATGTTTTTAGGAAACTAGTATCAAAATTGGAGATTTGCCACTGTATCCATATATTCTAAAGCTTCATTAAGGAAATTTTGCCATCAGTAAATAAAATTTCATCTGTAAACTCGATTTGTTAAATTCATTGGAGCCTTTTTACAGATCGTATCACATGTGGACATGTTAGCGAAAATAAAACAATTTTAGAATTTGGGATACTTTTTGAAATAACTAATCTAATTGCATAGTTTATAAGCTAAAGTTCATACTCCAGCTTATAACCAATGTAATAGGTTCTAATTAGAAACAGTTTAGAATATTCATCCATATAAACTTTTTTACCAAAAAGGAAATAAATGGACTAGATATATAAAAACAATAAACACTATGAAATTGATCTAATATCCGCCGATGTTAAAATGATTTCTGCGTTAATAATCGCTTACATAATTTTAAAAGAGCCTTTGTCAAGCGGTGCTGCAGTTTATAATTTGAATTCCCAATTACCAAACAGTTGCAACATGAAGCAAATATCGATCTATTTCACGACACTTTAATTATTATTTATAACTGCTATTTACTGCAAAATTATATGATCTCGGGCAAAATACACTCTTTTTCCTCAAAGCCCCGAAACGACCTTTTTAATGGAATACGCCGCAGAGCGACATGTTGCGTCATATTCCAACAAATTTGTGTTGCGAGACGCAGTAAAATGCGCACTAATTGCAGTTCCACTATTAATTACTGTGGAATATGAATGGAAAAGCATTTTAGCCGTCTGATCGTTTCAATAAGAATAGGTGTTGTCATGGTTACGCGCCGAACATTACACATTCGGATTGTGTAACTGATAATAATCATAAATCCAGGTTGCTCTGCAATTGCATGCACCGATGGATTGATGCGACGTGCCTGATTGGCGGATGTGTCGTATCCGAATGAAATCTGGAATTGTGTAAAAGTGCGTTATTGTTTCAATTATTTTGCTAGGAGGGAGCTTTGTCATTTCGCATTCATAACGCGAATGGAATTCGATTGGCGGAATATTCGGATTTGCGATATGAATGAATTTAAAATTGGAGCAAATTTTATTGTTTCGTTCTAGATTTTTTCAATAAATTGAGCTAATTGCTTAAAACTTTTAAAATATTCACTATCGAGACTTTACGCATAGATGAAATTAAAGTTTTAAAAAATCTGAGGCAAACGTGATATTATGCGATGATTTCAAAAATACAATGAAACTTGTTTAATTAAAATAAAATGAATAACAGGTTAATGAAGATAAAATAGAAAATTCAATAGTAAATTTACAAAAGTTTTAGAATGTTATAGAACTCTTAGAAACAGTTCAGTACTTTGAGATATTACAATATCTTTCACATTTATTTAAATGCAGAAGGAGAGCCCGGGGGAGACACATTTTAATGATTTTATTGTTGGAAATATTAAGAAATATTTAATTTTAAAATATACTCGTATCGTCCTTCATAAGTTTTACTAGTAAATATAAAAAATGCAGTGAAATTTTTATATATTTATACCTTTAAACCTATAAAAACAAAACGTCAGGACACACTGTTTTAATTGAGACATTTTCTTAAATATTCTAACGTAATTTTGTTGTACTAAAAAATTATATATGAATAAATCAATTAAGTAACAGTCAGCCTAAAAGATATTCCAAGAGAGTTAGTTTGCTAAGGTAGTGAATGGGATTTACCAAGCCCATTACTACTTTTTTATCCGGTTTCGTAACATTCAAGCTTAGGGAATTACTCGTAAGTAAAAGTAAATGGTGTTATTCGTATTAACTTATTAACTGGCTTTACGCTGCACGAATATAATTTACCATAAATTTTAGTTTTTCATATTCAATAGGTTTTAAAGTAATTATTGGTGATGGAAGGTAATTTTAATACGTTCTGTGTCAACAAAGACTTGTAGGAGACTTGCACGAAAAGATGTGTTTGGTGTGGGAAATCTTTCATGTGTGGGCTGTTTCTGGTACACACGACATATAACGTGTTAATGGAAAGGTGCTTTCTAAATATAGTGACTACCATGAAAAACCGGGCAAACGGTTTACATACACTCTCTATATTTATATATTGGACAATATAGAGATTAGAAACTACATTTAGATAAATAAACTATTTTCTCATTTTACATTTTCCAAACTTAAGGCATAAAGTGGCAGTCACTGTAGTTTAATGAATAACCATTTTTTAAATCAATCAAAGTCAATGATCTTTATGAGTTGTGATAGGTTCAAATCGTAATAGAAATGGGTCATTGGTTCAAGGACAGGTTTCGTTCAGACACTTTGTAGACGATTACTTTGCGTCAGTCTGTACATTTATAGTTTTAGTTTAGAAAATTACAATTTTTTGGTTTAACGATCTATCATACAGCCCAAAGACTGTATGTACTAGAAAATTTTGTAAAGCAAATTCAGCTATTTTTGTATTATATGCAATCATAAGTCTAGTGGAGGTAATATTTTGTGTAATATTAAAAGTGACCCAACAAGTTGCTATAATCAGAAATCAGTACGTAAAACTGCAAGCATTCCAATATGTTGATAAAAATTCGTACGTTTATAAGTTTATTCGGTTTTGACAATTATCTTACTTCATACCTATGTCTTTCCGATTTGAAATTTGTAATCATTTTCTGTCTTGCCTTTCATTACATCATTGAGGTAAAATTTTGTAAACATGTATAAAACTGATGGCAATCCAATATTTTTCTTTTATTTTTTTAAATACAATATAGTTTCTTCTAAATATTTCAATTTATATTGTATATTTTATTTGAAGCTAGATGCAAATCGAACAAGAATGAGACTTGGCAAATTTTATTTTCCATTCACGTAATCTAATCGTTTTCTTACTTCAATTTGCGTGCATGGCTCTAGGTTCAAAGAACATCTCGCAGCTTCTAATCTAAATAATGGAGGGGGAAAATTCCTGACATCTAGTACTTAAAGTTTACCGAAAACAGAATAGTATAAGTCCAAATTATAGTGCCTATTAATTTGGTGAAACAAAGGATCGTTCTTTATCGCCCCATTTCTCAATGGATGCAGATAAGGGCGAGGGTAATCATTCTTCCAAAATAAGGAATGACTCTCCCCTCAGAGTAGGAATGCATTGAGCACACCGTCGTGAGCACGGAAGATAAGAATTTCAAACTTTTTTTGGCGGATATTTGGATATTCGTCGAGTAATGGGCCGCCCCCGGATGGGGCATGCGCTCCACCTGAGCTGGGCTTGGACGCACGATAAAAGAAAACTAGGATTGGGCCATTAAAAGCGCTCAAACAGCTCCTGGGAAGCTCATCCATTATGGATTTAATGAATTACAAAAGAGCTCCCGACTGCCCTTCTGGAATAATAATGAAGGCACATTTGCTGGCTTTCAGGCGGAGTTTCCGCTCAAGGAGCGATGAAGTGGCCAGGACTCTTCTGGAGCACCCTGAGAATGGAGCCCTCCACGGTCTGGGCTGATGAACCCTACTCGGTCCTGGGATAAAAATAATAACATAAAGAAATGAAATGGAAACGTACCGTCGTGCAAAAGCTGCAGCCACAGTGGCTGATGCTGGTGACTTCATTCCCTGTAACATCCGCAAGGCACAGTTTGCAGGTGAGCGACTCGCAGGTGGGCGTCGTGGCAACATTCAAGTTGGAGGCGCTCTTCCGGAACAGGTTGTTGTTGGAGACGCCGTTGAACGTCATGAATCCGCTGCTCGCGGGATTTAGGGAGTACCGTGAGCCGGTCGCCGCCAGCGACAAGAGACTAGAGCACCGCGAGCACGTGGCATTGTTTGAGACTGAAAGACTGTTCCTAAGACGGTTCTGGGGCTTGATCTGCTCGACCAGGGAGGACTGGCGCGCCAGGGCCAAAACGGTTTCGCACTTCCTTAGTCCAGTGTACTGGACAATGGAGTTGGACTTCTCCTGGCGCAAACTTGTCGCACTGCCCTCCCTTTTGAGGAGCGGCATCACATTCCAGATTTTCTGCTGCACTGTATTTAGGGATGCTGTGCTGCTTGTAATTCGGTCGCTTCCCATCCCTCCCGACTCCTGCAATAAATCCTGGTCGGACGGGCTATGAGAAATTGTAATTTCTGGTGATGGTAAAAGCGGAGGATTTGGGGCCACCGTGTTCGTTGCTGTGGTCGTCGACGTCTCTTTGGACGGTTTTCGGCCCACCAGCGACTTGAGGAAGTTCTCAAAGCGTCTCCGTCTTGGTAGGGGGCCCCCAAGGAGAGACGGCGCCTGGGGGCCCTCATTCTCATTTTGACCTGTTGTTGTCACAGGGATTCCATTCACCACGTTTGTCGGTAGCGAACAAACACCTGCTCGTCGAATTCTCGTCTGATGCAACTGAGGCTGTATGTTCAGGTGGTTCTTCTCCAGCAGAGACACTGTTTCATGCTCTGACCTGGCGTAGTTCCTGATGTTGGCCAGATTGCGTATTGGCGATGAGTCCTGAAAAAGGGATTATAGAACGAGTATTAGGTCATTTCATTACGTAATGGCATTTGGTAAGTCTGTGTCCAGTTAGTTCTCTTCGCACAGAACCCAGACAAGTCCCTTTGAGGGATCGAAGTAGATTTTGGTCTCGCAGTCATAATTACTTCTGTGCGCATTTTCTGCAGTTCATTTGAATTTCCCTAGAGAAATGAGTTCTGCCTTTTGAGGCTGAATCAGGGTATTCATTGCTTTTGGAATATTTCATTTAAAACAGAAATAAATCTAGCAAAAGCCTCCTCTCGGACTGTGATCTACGCTTCAGAGAATGAGATGAGTTGATACTGAAACATGATGTGGCTAGGTCAAATTTGATGAAAAGAATTTAGATACGTAGTAGAAACACATCTGCTGTACTCGAATTTTTTGTAGTGACTATAAATGATTTTAATTTTGATTTTGCCTGCATCATCATCTTGTAAAATAATTGGTTACTTTCGAAATTGTTATTAAAGCTATTAAAGTCCACCTTCAATTTTTCGAGCATTACACTTTGGGACCATATTTTATTTCGTAAAATCATAAGTGCCGTATAATTCATAATTATAAAACAATTGAGAATGTTATTATAGGCTAATTAAATTGAAATATAGAATTATTAATAAAAGTAAGGTGCGCAAAATTAGAAATTATCCCTTGATTTAAGTGAAGTGAGTTATCAACATTATTTAAAAACTATATGAAAATGCGTTGATTCAGAAATTTTGTTTCATTTTATTGACTTGAATTTGGTCAGAATCAAAATGAATTATTAATTTTTATTTGCTTGTAAACAAATTTTATTATTGTGAGATCAAAAGCCTATTTAAGTACTACGGCAAATGGGAATAATCACGAAATATCATGCCTTTTATAAATTCAACTCTACTGGCAGATTATTACCATAGGATATTTTGCGTAGATTACGAATTTTTAAATAAAAATGCTCAAATAGCTCCGGTTTTCGAGAAAAATATATCTTGAAAAGAAAATATAAATAAATAAAGGTTTATCACAGAAATTTTTAATGTGGCTTAATTGAAAGCCTGACTTTTAATTTAGGAATATCAAATACAACTCATCCCTATAGGCCTTTTTATAGATATGAATAATGCTCTATTTATTGTATGAATAATCGAATAACCTTATGAACAAAATTCACGAAATATTTTGAAATTTTTTAAGGCTTTTTATATTTTAATATAATAATAATAATAAATACCATACAAGCTCCAGAATCAATGATTTTGTATGAATGTTTTTAATCTGTGGATAACATTTCATTAAAATGATTTGACTATTTAGTGGAAAAAAATTTGCGTTTACTAGTGCTGTTGAAAGTGTGGTGCCGTTTTTCACAGTAAAATTTCATAAACAATTTATAGTATTACTTAGTGGCTATTGAACATGACTAATATTTATGTTACACGCGCTTTGTTCTATGCAGAAATATTTTTGCTTTATATTGTAATACCACACGTCATTTTCTAAACAGAAAACCCTTAAACAAATTTTTATTTTAAAATATTCTTTACAAAATGCTTCAGTTGATGGTAAATACGTATCTTTTGTAATAGTGGTCTTGTTAAGGATTTTTAAAATTACAAAAGTGATTTAATTTCTGAATGTGTTACATTAGCATCTCTCTTAACAGGTCACTTGGAATTTGTATTTTTATATTTGTTTTTAGAATGATTTCTTAAGAATATTTTCTATACGTACGGTTTTCATGAATTGCGCATATTTTCTTAATAGTTCGTAAATGAAGAAATTTTTATTTTATTATTTAAATACTTGCCTTATCATTAACAAAAGTATCAAATTTGCCATTATTACTTTCCTGTTTTTCGTTTAAACCAATGCCACTTACTGAAATATTAGTTTGTTCTAAAATCCTTCGTGTGCTAACAAGTTTTATTGTTCTGTAAATTGCATTTCTAATGACCCATCCAGCTTCTAGCAACACTTTTAAAAAAGGGGGCTGGGAATAAATTATTATAAATTTTTAATACTATGTAGCGTTATATGAAAAAAAAAAGTACAGATAACTAACGAGGCGTAGTGACTTAATTTAAATCAGTTTTTGAAGAATTCTTATATTGCCTCATACACCGTCTGACTATGATTCAATATCTGTTGGCATGACTCAACTAATAATCCCAAAAGAATATCTTCCTCTATCAATGAGCTTACTAAAGCAGATTCACCTTGATAGCAATAAACTAGTGGCAGTTCCGGAGGACAGTGCCCCAATGTTCGCACCATTGATAATCGGTTAATAACCTCCTGCGGAAATCCCACATAAATCGATAGTTGTTACTGACCTTTACCCACGCTAAGGTCGTTGCAATGTCAATTATGATTTCTCTTTTTCAAAATCAAATCAATTTTTACGAGTGAAGCTGAATTCATTTTGTTAAATTGCACAGTCGAGTTGCCTGATTTGCATAATTTTTCACCTAGCTCTGCTCAATCACTCGTTATTAGAAACATGCTGTTTTGATATCCACTGGAAACAATTAGCGAAATTGCAGTCCGATCACACCGGATTCCATTAGACATGCACGCAAATATTTGCCAGGGAGTATTACACGTGAACACGTGTCAACAGATTAATTCCGGAGTCTTTGTAAAAGGAAGGGAATGGGTTCGGAATGAGAGTCAATTTCAATGTGGTTCACCTCACGGCATTTACGATTTAGAGGATGAAGCGTGGGTGCAAACAGTTACCTCTAGGAGTATTAGGTTTGCTCCTTGAACTTTCTTCTCCTAAATTTAGCGATTCTTGGGAGAGCTGCCTTCATATTGGCGCAAATTCCCGCCTTGACACGCCAGCCATGAAATTATGGCGCTCCGGTGCCTTTGTAATGGAACGTCCTTATTACGAATTATTGCAGAAGGCGGCAAGTTGTGCAAAATGATAGACCCAGTCGAGCGTAAATTTGATTTGGCTGATTTCGACTGGAACAGCGGAAAGGAGTTTCCCGTCTTTCGTGCCAAGTTCCTTTATGAGCGGTTCAATTGCTTGTGACAAGGTCCTCTTTCGAAATGAATAAATTAAATAAAAAGAGAGCGGCTAACTTCCACCCAGGGGAGCAGATGTCGGGACTCCGACCTCGTCCCCTAAACTGAACCTTTCATGTAAAATTGCTTAAGAATTTAGCTTTATGTAATGGGATCAGGCCGTTCACAGGAAGCCCACTGAAATTGAAATGACGTATAAATGTAAATTTGACTCCCATATTAAATAGACCGATTTTGGGCTTTTGTGCCGGGGAGTGGGGGCGCATCAGGAAAGAGGAATTCCAGGCGTTTTATTCCCTTAAAATTTCGTTGATTAGACTAATGGAAGAGGTGCCAAGGGCACCCGGCATTGCTCCATATTCCCCTCTAATGGTATGATGAATGGTTTTTAGTTATGCCTTAAAACGAGGGCGAACGGATAATAGCCGACATTTTCCCAATATCGCAATCAATTTTTCAAAGCAGCCTCCCCCGCATTAGATTAAATCTTCCTTATCGCACGGCTTCAGACGTGGTGAGTTTCATGCTCATTAGCCAGCTTTAAAACGCCTCAATTTTATCCTTTTCTATGCCAGAAACATTTAAGATAATTTCTGGTTCGGACTTCGGAGCTAGAGCTGCTAGAGCTTGCAGAAGGGTTCGAATGCGATCGCGTTAAAATGGAAAAGACATCATTTCATTTAATAGACAGTTTAGCAAAGGTTTCATATTGCAAATGGAAAACGTGCTTCTATTTTTCAACTATATACGTGACAGAATATATCTAGACCGTACTGAGATGTGGACAGGTTTGAAGATATCCTTTCCTCCTTACGTTTTTATTCGTACAATATTTCTATCGAACTGGAACCTTGCAGATAGTTATCTAACTACACGCTGAGCTCCTTCTAAAGTGGTTACGGTGGAAAATGCCCATCCCTTGTTTTAATGCACATTTAATTGCAGGTGCAGTAGGAACCTATACATGTACAGGTATGCATTGTATGTAAATAAATAAAAAAAAAAAGCTGAGAGCGACTAATGTGGAAATTTTAAATTGATTACTTGTAGTACTACAGAGTTCCACTAAATGTACTACAGAGTTCCACTGGCGCGTAATCAATTTAAAAGAAAAAATTTTCATGTTATGAAAGCTCTAAAAGAAGACAAAAATACTTCATAAAATTAAATTTTACTTTATAGAAAATAGTAAAATGAATACATTTCATGACTCAGGTATGATTGAGTAAAACCAAAAACTTAAAACAATTTTAAGCAAGGGGCCTGGGGTAGCATAGCTGACTGAGTGGTTTGGCTGTGATGTACAAAATGTGATATTCCGAGGTTGTGGGTTCGATTCCCATATGAAAACTGCGGTTAAAAAGTAAAAACAACACAGAAAGTTGCCATATGGGTTTAGTTTCCCATTTAGTGCACGAAAAATAAGACAGCAATTTGAGAATTAAATTCTCAATTGTAAAATAAAATATTAAAAATAATTTTTGAGCAACGCAAAGACCAGGAAAGCTGATTAGATACAGGAAATCGCACTAGATTTTTTATCAGTGATTTATTAAAACTAAAAAAAAAAAGTTTAATCTTCTTCCAAATTATGAGGATGAGAAATGGTAACGGTCAGAAAATATATACTATACTTTCCTAAAAATTAGCCATTTTTTTAACTTTCAAAGCAGATTTACCATTTAATTTAACTGAAAAGGTTTGATTTTCAGCTTCTTAAAAAAAACTAGGTAACCGACTTCAAATGAGATTAATTCATTCATCATATAAACAGATATATTTTCGGAAAAATGGTTTTATATAAAAAAAAAGACATGCACAAAGGCTGTTTAGTTAGTCGGTAAAAAAGGCTCCTTTCTTAGTAAATTTGCCATAATACATTAGAATTTTTGAGAACCTTTGAAGCGGATGATATTGCGATTTTCCTTATTAAATAATTTTATATTTGGATAAAGCAAAGAATTTGACTATTCAACATATTGTAAATTTTCTTAAAACACAGAAAAATGGTGGGGACAAGTTAGTTTACTTTGATTTTCGAAACTTTGCATTAAATAGCTGGCGAAAAATATGTTCGGAATGACGCTCAACGCAAGCAATTAAAAGATGTCTGTTTTCATATAATCACAGTACGCAAAACCACTTTGGTATCGTTCTCTTGTATAATTTTATGTATATTAAAAGCAAAGAACGTCACTAAAGTTTTTGATTGTCATTAGTTTCGTATAAAAATATGATTTTCATTGCATTTCAAGGTTCAAATCAGTTATTCTACTATAATACTCCAGTCTATTTAAATGAATTTTATTATTTTTTACATTGTGAAGTAAATTCTTAACTATTGTAATTGTAGAGTGAACTCTATGAGAATCGACAAATTATTTTGATAAGATTTTCTACAAAGTTGCATAAGCTAAAAACTGGGAATTGTAATTGACACACTTTTGAAATTCTTAATTATATTACCATCAGTTTTGAAATATGTAAATACATGACAATGACAATGACCACTTTGATAACACAAGTTTTATATACTTATTGAGGACAAGCACGCATTACTGTTGTTATTCCTAATAATAAATTTTAAAAGGAACTTCGATGTTGATATAAATTTTTTTAAAGGAAAATATTCAATCAATAGGCCATAGGTGTTAAGAAAATCTCAATCAAGGAATCTTGTTATAAGTCTGCAGTGTTAAAAGTTAAAACTAATAATAATATTAAAGTCCAAATACTTTTGCTTTTATTAAAAATATGGAGCAAAACGACTGGTTTGAAAAACATTATGGTATATCTACTCCTACGAAAGTAACCATTTGGCGGTGGTTTATAGAATTCTAATGCGGCCGTATCAATATCGATTATCTTGCTCGTTCTGAAGGTGCAATTGCGCGCACATTTTTGGAGATTTTGCGCCAATTCGTAATAACAGATGAAGCGTAGTTCATCGTTTCACACTTGAGTTCAGTAGGCAGTTTGCAGACTAGCTGAAATCAAGCGAATTCCGGCCAAAGCAACCAAAGAAGCGGCAAACGACTGGAAAGATCTTCGTCAATATTTTTTGGGATGTGCATATTATCTACAATATTTATCGACTAGTATGAGAAAGGAAAACAATCACAGCAGAGTATTATGTAGAAATTCGAAAAAAATACGTATATGGGAGAGAAGGGGCTCTTTCATCAAGGTGATGCATTGGCTCACACATGCATGAAAGCGAGGACAAAATTAAATGAATTAAAGTACGAATTGCTTAGTCCCCAGCGACTATTAATTGTTTCTTAACTTGAAGAGGTGGCCGCAAGGGAAGTGATGTGAGGCAAATGAAGATGTCGTATGCAAAACCGATGCCTATTTTATAGTCTTTGGCAAATCGTACTATAAGAAATTGATTCAAATTTTAGAGGACCGTTGAAGGAAACTATATTAATGAATAAAAACAGGTACAGACATCTTTGCGGTGATATTGTGAATGTACTTTTAGAATACCTATGTACGAATATCGTTAAATTCGTTGAGATTAAATTTCGTTGTCTTGCATAATAATTGCGCATGGTATATTGAAATGCATCGCTTAAATTGCAACGTCTGTTCAACCAGCGAGGTCACCGGCATGGCGCAATGCAGCTAAGAAAATAAATGCAAAAGTCTAACTCGCGATGAATGTGAATCATCACGCTTTGAGGAGCACAGGGAACGGAGCCGATGTTTCGCAACCAAAAAAAAAAAAAAAAAAACTCGATTCGTCTTAAGAAAGATCAGACTACAGTTAGAAGAACACGAGAAGACACTCACCCTGGAATCTTGTTCGACCTCCTCCTCGAGCGCGCTGTAGACGGGAGCGTACCACGAGTACGCGTGTTGCTTGCGGTTGGCCGCCGCTGCGCTGGAACGAGCCGCGACGATCGGCTCCTTTGCGATCGCAGCGTAGTTCAACTGTAGACTTCTTCGGTGCTGAAGGAGCACGTCTTCGGGTCTGGGGATTGAGCCGCCACTAGCGCCGCTCGACCGCCGGTGCACTACGCATGCCCGGCTGCAACTGGCACTAGCACTAGCACTAGCACTAGAACTAGAACTAGATCCACTCCGGTCACTTAAGTTACTGCTCGAAGTCTCCTTTTTGGTAAATATTAACGAGGCACTGTTTTTGTTGAGACAGATCGACCGCTTTGGATCAGAGACGGTCGTTTCGATGTTCGTCAGTAGGGGCTCAGTTTCTGAAAGCGGTAGGACTACGACGGGGGGCGAGTCGGAACAGAACTGGCACTGATCGAACGCGTTAACAACAAGGTTCTTAGGAACTTCTTCTATATTATGCGAATTGTGGCATCGGGGCTGAGGAGGCCGGCTGCTGCTGCTGAGGCTAATACTACTGCTATTGCGACTTACTAACGAGGATTTTGCGTTTGCGGCTAATTTATCACTAATGTCGCTCGAGAAGCGCTTGAGTTTAGAATTGGTCTGGCGGCTGGGCGGTAAGAAGCTATCGTTAGGCCTAAGCACTGCGCCCTCCTCAGAATATGATTCGGTTTGCCTATCTACAAATTCGTCAAGGTGAATCTGGTGGATTCTGATCCGCGATATTTCATCGTTGGCTGTGCTTAACTGCTGCGGGGGCAGACGACTCTTGTGATTCTCTACCAACACTTCTTTCTGGTTCAATTGTGTCTTGCGGTGCGATGGAACAACTCCATCATTCTTCGATGTTGCCACTGGTGGTCTCATTATTCCTTAAAAATGAGCACTGTTTGCTGTATACATCACCACGACTATAAAAACTCCTTTTCAAGGCATACGGAGCACGAAACGAACCCTAAAACAAAGGAAATTTACATCAAAATCACAGAATGAAAATTTAGTAAAATTTAAAATTTGTTTGATATTGTAAATCGAAATTTTTGCAAATTTTACAACTTTAAATTGAAGTTCATTTCACTTTTATGCTAACTTTATAGCCCCTATTCAAATTTGAAACAGTTTCGATTTAAAGATGAAAGCCCTTTGCTAGGGTTCAATATATTGAAATAATTTGATTTTAAAGCAGAAAAGATGTAGGTTTAATAGTGAAAAATCTTTCTTTTTACTAATAAATTCAAATTAAACGAAACCATTTAATTTCAGATGAATCATATTCAAATCGAAGTGTTATGCACGTCTACTATATTTTAGGATTTTAAAATGTTTGTTTCACAGTGAAAACGCTTTGATTTTGATCTAATTTCTTTAAATAGAACAGACGAGGCAGAGACAGATCTCTCAGTTTTCTTTATTTATGAATCAGAAAAACCAATTGTTTTGAATTTAACCTTTAGTAGGATTACTTAAGAATATTTTTTGTAAGTTTCATCAAAATCGGCCCTAAATTGGCTCAGTTACGTCGGTTTAAAGAAGTAACGTTACGTAGGGTATAAAACCAAATCTAAAATTTTAAGCGAATTTTTCGAGGAATCTTTTTTTTTATTGTAAAATCGCTTGGCTATTCTATGAAATATACTTGGAATGTCCGTAAATGTGACGCATTTTTTATTTAATATTATTTCCTACTTGCCTCAAATTAATTAGGACAGACAAACGTAATAAAAATAATTTGAAAAGCTCTTGGAAATTAATGAGTATCTTATTTTTGATCAATTGCTAGTAGTTTTTAAGTTTTGTATGGAAAAACTGTTAGTATAATTGGATTGAGGTTTTTATAGTTGCAGAACATTGAAAATTTGCCAGTCTTTTGAAAAGCGACTAGCCAACTTTCCAATTTTAATGAAAACCGGAAATGAAATTAAAATTGGAACAATGTGTCTTTCGTTTTAATACTTTTAGTCGTACATACTAAAAACACAGAAGCTTTTGTCGTCTGCTTTTCATCATCGGGGCTTC
Source organism: Philonicus albiceps (assembly GCA_963969385.1). Lineage (NCBI taxonomy): Eukaryota > Metazoa > Arthropoda > Insecta > Diptera > Asilidae > Philonicus > Philonicus albiceps. The sequence goes on from OZ017773.1 coordinate 38,013,052, forward strand.
AAGGCTCACAACTCAGGGTAAAGTGAGCACATAGCATTTCCTCGGAGAAAACAATTTTTTCTTGGAAACCACTTAAAAATTCCAGTGTAAAAGGAGTCAAATTAAATAAATTTGGAAACAGCGTATCCTAGAAGCTTCTGCTCCGAGGAGGCTCATTAAAGAATTTCCTGTTGCGAATCGCAATCCAGGCGCAGGAGACCAACATCCAGATCCCGCAAAAGCAGATATTTTGCGACTTTCGGAGGCACACGATGGAACCATTCCCCACCGCAATTCATGTTATCATCGTGCTAAACCAGCCGTGAACCAGGAATTTTTGTCTCCGCCCTCGCAAACTGGGAAAACATCGTCTTATGACTAATTCATAAAATGAAAATGATTGAGGGTTTTGGTGAGCAGCTTAAGAGCCCCGCCGGCTGCATGACTCCCTCTGCAAGAAAAAGGGAACTCATTCGCACGACCCCTAGACTGCAGCACAGAGTCCTGCTCACGAAAAATGGGAGCAGGATGCTGGGAAGTTTCACAGAAGTAATTTATGTTCATTGATTAATTTTATCCGTGACTGGGTCTGAGTTCTCTGCGAGATATCCGTATTTTCTTGCGGTTGGTCTTTTCGTATTTTACTGACGTTCTAGCTTCTTCCGCGAGTATAGAACGCAACTGAAGTTAATCTGATTACCGACGTCACTAAACTTTTATTTCACATTTAATGAGAGCTTTAGCGGTTTAAAATGAGGTTTTCCAGACTTTCATACGTTTTCACTGGGGAGTTCTCAGTCCATTATAAAAGTTCATATTTAAAAAATAATAAAAGTCGCTTCAAATTAGATATATGCGGGTGTAATCCCGCAGCTTTTCATTATGTCACTTCGCGTCAAATTTGATAAAGTTTCGGTGGAGTTTTACTCGCCGCGAAATCCTTTTCGTTTTAGTTTGTATGCGAGGCATGGCAAAAGCTAGGTGCAATTAATGAGAAGATAAAAGTTTTAAATTTTGTTATAAACACACGTAGATTTTATAAACTTTTTACTTTTAATAAGTTTAACTATCGTTTGATAGTAGATAATTACTAAATTTGATTTAACGTTACTAAATTTGATTTAACGTTTAATTTTTCGTATACAGGGAGCATTATACGCAAAACAAAGATGATATGTATGTACGAGGTCTGTTCGAAAAGTATCGCGAATTTTGAATTTCCGCGGGCTACGTATATTCGATTTTCGATTTTTTTGTGGCGTTATGTTGGTACTCATGTCCCTCATATATGCTGACAAGCTCGGCTGTTTTGAATGTTCATTTAATTTTTGACAGCTATTTTGCTTGGACGTGTTTTGACTCGTCTTCGATTTTTGCCTATTCCAAAAATGGATCAAAGAATCTATAGTAGCTCTGAGGGCCGGTAATGGACATGAAAGATGGCCAGTGAACTTTTTTAAGATCGTTTATTTAAGCAGGCGGTAAGATGTGGAGGCAGTAGCAGATTAAGAAATGTATGATGAGATAAGGAGTTTGACGATGCTATCAAATCATAGGCACGATAACTGCTGTTACTATGATGTCATCCCCAAAACTGCAGTATGAGTTGAAGCCGAGAGACGTCGAACGGAGTTTTCTCACATGTGAACTGCTGATTTAACGGCAGAAAAGGAAAGGTTTCTTGCATCGTATAGTACGATAACCCTATGCGTAAAAGATCGTGGGGAAAGCCCGGCCATGCTTCCACATCGTTGGTAAAGCCAAATATCCATGGTTCGATGCTTCTCCTTTGCATTTGGTTGGATCAGCAGGGTGTAGTTTGTTATGAGTTGCTCAAATCGAACGAAACTATCATGGTAGCTATCGACTGCAATTGAGCCGAGAGCCCTAAAGTAAAAACAGCTGCTATACGAGCAGAGACACGATAAGGTGATTTTGTTACATGACAACGCTCGGCTATATGTTGCAAAACTGGTGAAAACCTATTTAGAAACGCTTAAATGGTAATTAATGGTAACCATCCGGCGAACTTACCGTAGGAAAGGGTTATTTCTTCCGATTATCACTTCCGTTTGATGGCATACGGGCATATTTTTATGAAGATACCAAAAAATGGGTCGATTCTTGGATAGCCACAAAAGTCATATCGGTTTTTCGACGTGGAATTCATATGCTGCCAGAAAGATGGAAGAAAGTAGTGGCTAGTGATGGGCAATACTTTGAGTGATATGTTTTTTACGACTCACTTTAAATAAAGCTTTAATTTTCACAAAAACAGCATTAATTTTCACAAAACGGCGAAGACACTTTTTATTTGTTTATCAAACTTCCAAAATTTTTAGGGAATCTATATTTATGTCTGTTTACTTATAACTTGAAAAATAAAGCAACCATTTACTACTTCCTAAAAATATTTCAGAACCAGACCCCTAATTTTTCGTTAACATGGCATATCGTGACTTTAAGAAGCGTTATATTGGCATGTCATCTAACGTAGCATACTGTGATATAATGTAGCCTGGCCTAACGTACTGCAAAGTGGTCAGACATGTTTCGAATTTACACTACGTTTGCCTTACACTTATCACTGAAATTAATTACGCTTAATTTTTCAACCTCAAACTTTAGTCATGATAGATACAATAGATTTTAGATAGGCTAATCAATAATTTAAAAATATAATGAATGCCAATCGTCATGAATCGTAATTCATTATTCCTTATCTAAGATTTCAGGATATGTTACATTACACATTATTTGTAATATGTTATGTAACACATTCGTGCCAATCTTTCATGTATATGATTTTTATACTTGACTTGAGATTCGGAATTCGTGATTCAATGTGATCTTAGAAGTAAGATGAGTGATTCCCTCATGTTTGTAATTTTTCATTTTTATCATAGGGCCCGAAGAGGTGAAAAGTTTCTTCGATGAAAGTTCAAAGAAGAATTTTTAATAAAAATTCTCGCAGGACTCCTAACCCAATATTCTAATGGCGATAAATGCAATGTGTACCTAAATGGGATTTTCTGCAACCATTTGACTGGTGGAGTATTGATGGCAGCATATGGTGCCGTAGAATACACGAGAACTCTTCCACGGCGGCAATCTATGGAATTACCCGAAAGATGTAAATAGGGCGAACACATGTTGGGGTGTAGGTCTAACATGAAAATAAATCATAAAAAATACCACCATTGTGGTATTCAATTAAACTCAATAGTTTCGGCGGTAGAAATTAAAATGAATTTGTAACAAATAGGATTAAACACTCAATTAGTTTAAGAGAAATTATACCGAATTAAGATCTCTCCTCGAAAAGTTGCAATCAGAAAAGCTTACAAAGCTAAATCCCCAAGGAACTTAAACGAAAGCAGTCGTTTCAAAGCATATGAAAGGTACACGTGTACGCTAATCCAAAATTAATTCTAATTACATAAGTGGATTAAGTCAAGCACCACGTACATTTTCTAAATAGTTACCTTGGGTACTTTGCTGGGAGTAGGCCAGTTCTACCGGAGGATTCTTTTACATTACGGAGAATCCTTGATTACATGTAATTTCCATTTGCTTATCGCTAATCAATCACAATTACATGAGCTGGGGATACAAAAAAAACTTTTCATTTACTCGCAGAAACAAGCCTCGTCTGCCTTCCTGACATATTGGTCCAATTTTACATGTCGTTGGTTTTGCGATAAATCATTCGGTCGCTGGTGGCGTGCGTACAGAACAAGTGGTTTTATGGGATCCCTTCCTCACCTTTGCGGCTGCAGCACACTGAACTGTGGTGGAGTAATTAGCTAAATTGCGACGTCATACTTTTGCCACCTTAGGGAGAGGTTTAATTTATACCTTTTTGTTTTTTAACAAAAGTTTGTTTCTATAGCATTAATATAAAATTTAGGCTAGATGAAGGACTGTTTTTGATGGCACTGCCCGATAAACGTGAGTTATTCTTTTCTGTTGCTATGAAAACCTTTTAAGAAACATGGACTGGAGATAAGTTTACAAAATATAACCTCAATTTATTTTTAACGTTCTGTTGGTATAACAGTTTCAGTCTTAACATTAATTTCTGGGCATAAATTGAGTTTGAGATCTCCTCACGATTTTAATAAAAAGTTGGAGGAATGTTCATTTAAGGTAAAAAAATGACGAATATAGAAAATAATGTCGCAATTTTCTGCGTATTCCCATAAAGATTTTAGTCAAAATTATACCAAAGGTATTTTCGTCGTTTCCAAGCAAGAAAATATTGACACCTCACCATAAAGAAATTAAAAGAAAACTTCCTATTTCTTCGATTTTTACTTCACTTTGCTTTTCAGCACAGAGTGTCGCGGAACCTTTTAACCTATTTAGCATTTCAAATTTTAACCTTGGCTTTAAAAAAAAATGTATAATTTTATGATTTAGGTATGAGCTCTCTAAAGTACGCTCCGAGGGCCAATACCAGGACCATACAGCTGGTCCGCTGATATTTTTTTAATAATCTACCATATAGCAAAAACATTTTGCTACAAAAAAAAAGAAAGCCCTGCTTTGGTTTTTGGAAGGACTTCCGAACATTTAAGTGTGCACTCCTTTCAAACCTTATTTTTAGGGCAAAGTGTTGATTTTGAGAGGCAAATTTTGTCTGAAAAACAAAATTAAGCACGTGGACGCATTTCGAATATTTATTGTGGCATATGGTGAAGCTACCCTTGGAGCAAAGTAACGTTCATCGGTGGTACAAAATGTTCTCAGAGGGCCGAGAAGATGTGAAAGACGAAGAGCGTGCCGGTCACCCGAGCACGTCAACAACTGAAGAGAGCGTCGAAGAAGTGAAGAAAATAGTATTGGCCAATCGTCGAATCACCGTGAGAAATGTTGCTGAGGACCTAAACATATCGATTGGCTCGTGGCGTTCGATTCTTACCAAAGTTTTGGGCATGAGACTGGCATCGCATTAACATTGCTAAGGAGGTGTTGGACTTTGTCCGCAACGAACCAAATTTTCTCCAGAGGGTCATAACTGGTGACAAATCATGGGTTTATGGTTATGACGTGGAAACCAAAATTTGATACAGATTCTTTGATTCAGTTTTTGGAATAGGCAAAAATCGAAGACGAGCCAAAACACATCCAAACAAAATAGCTGTCAAAAATTAACTGAACATTCAAAATAGCCGAGCTTATCAGCATAAGTGAGCCACATGAGTACCAATATAACGCTAAAAGAAAAAAAAATCGAAAATCGAATATACGTTGAACAGACCTCGTATTACATCGTTATTGAGATTATTATTTGGTTTAAGTTAAACTTCAACTAATTTTAGCAAAGTTTGAGATGGGCTTAGTTGTATAGATAAGACTTTCACTAGAGTTTATTTTAAGTCCGAATTTAGCAAGTAAGAGAGATTTAGCCGAGTCAAGTTGAGTTTTTCCGAGTCCGAGCAGAGCTCGTTTCTCAAGAATTGTATTTTATTGTCGATGCATGCTACGCAAGCTTTATTTTGGTAAAAAAGCTAAATAAATATTTTGAATTGCAAAAATTTAGGGTGGGTTACGGAGCACCATGTACTTGGTCTTGGCTCGACCCATTCGATTTTTGTTGAACCGTCTGTGGGACCCTATATTTTGCCTGACTAAAAATTAAAATCATTTTAAATTTGTAGTTCTATTTTACAGTTTCGATAAATTAAATTCATTTATTTATTCACTATTTTATGTTGGGTTATCTATTCGTTATAAAACAAAACACAAAACATTATTCTATCAGAATAACAAATAAAATTATCTTCGGAACTGGCATCTTGAAAATAAATCAGGCTATGAATTTTGTTTGAATGCTACGTCTATTTAACAAAATTTTTGCATACCTAGACACACAAGTAAATGCTTATTATTTAATCTGAATATGTTGCCTTTTGGCGGCCTCTTAGAATTCTTTTTCAAATAGTCTAACCATGCTAATTGTAAGTGTAAAAACACTCACGCATTCAAAACAATTTAGTCGAAAATACATAAAAGCTATGACGCACATTGCACATTTGTTGTAAATTAAGCCCATTTGCGAAATTTACAAAAATAAAAAAATAAATTATCGTTGTTTTCTTAATTGACACTTATGACTAAGAAAGAGGCTCTTTCCCACAAAATTTTCGCTGAAGAGTTTCCAATCCATAATTAGGCTGATCAAAGTGCTCTCAACCAATAAATTTAGCAAATTTCCAATGCTCTGGCATCTCGAGAAATTTTGCATTGATGTTTCGCACGAGCGCTCCTTTCTTTTGTATCATTCAATCTTCTTTTTAAAAATAGATTTCCTTGCAAATAGATGAATAATTTCGTGGCCAGCCTCCGCAATACGAAAATTTAAACAGGCGGAGAAAGTGTTTCTCGTATTGATTGATTTCTTACCATTTTTCAATGTCGTCCAAGTCCGCAATTTCAATTTCAAGTTTATGAATCTGAAAAAAAAATACAGAAAAAATGTTCGGTTAGTTCGATTTGCTTCAAGTTCAATTTCTGGGAAATTACGTGCTAATGTTATTTTTGTAAGAGGGAAAAAATGAAGACAGTGCTCAAGTGAAAGAAATTTTTCACCACTTTCTTGCTTGGTTGCAGAAATTCGTTTTTGCAGAAATCGATGCTTCACTCGAAAGCGGAGATCTTATTACGTTAATTACGTGTCGTGCCACCAAGAAATCCTCACCGGGAAGAACAAAACAGCTCCGCCTAAGAGGGCGTAGCTTCATTAAGTCTTGCATCATGTTGAAGACGTGTAATTACATGTAATAAATAGAAAGCTATTATTTTCGCTACATTCTGCAAATCGCACTATAGTTGTAAAATTGCTCTCCTCAGTAGAGTACACGCAATTGGCCAATTGTTCCCTAAGTGATAGTTAGTTAACAAGCTTATTTAATATGGCTTTATACAGAAATAAATTATTGAAGTATGAGAACTCTTATGCTTATTATTATATCATATAAGAGTATGAATAGATTAAGTAACAAAATGATTGTTTCTCGCTATTTTTGCTTCAAAACAAGTTTTCTTTAAAACATTGTGTTAAGCGTAATAATAGAAAATATAGAATTTCAAAGAATTCAATTTCGCAATTATTACATTGCTTTGAAATTAAATTCAAATTTATGTCGAAATCTATGTTTTCTTTTTTTAAACAAATTAAAATTCAATCATTTAAATCCTTCTGAAGTTGAAAATACACGAAGGGTATAATGATAGTTATATTAGTTTCAAGTAGTACAATATTCCAAAATGTTATTATCAAAATTTAGCCCAAATTGGAAATGGAATAAGATATTTTGACGTGGGAAAATGCAAAATATTTATTAGAAATGGTATAAATTAATAATCTATCAATTGACATCTTTTAATAGACTACTGTCAAATTTTGAGCAACTCTTGTGTCATTTAGTTTATGTTTGCCAGCCATTGAAAGCAGACAATCTCGTGAATTTTAACGAAAATGGGAAAAAGTAAATTTCGTGTGCTCATGAAGCATTATTTGTATTCACCATGGTCAAAATCCATAATATGGACTGCTACCCCATCTAGCATATTCTCCAGATTTAGCCTGGCAGAGGGCTAATATTTTCTGTTTTTAAAGAAAAGGGTTGACGGTAAGAGATTTGGGTTGAATGAAGCGGTCATCACTGAAACAAACGCATATTTTGAGGGCCTTAATAAAATCTATTATTTGGATTAAATGTATAGAACTAAAAGGAAACTATGATAAAACGCTTATTTGCCGAAAAACAAATAACTTTTATTCAAAAAGTCACTGCCTTATCAAACTGTCCTCGTATCAAAAAGTCTACATAAATATCTGAGTTTAACCCGAATAAAAATATTTAAAATCTTTTTGCGTGCCCATAATGCGCTCAAAGTTCCCTCAGATATTGTTCAGTTTTTAAGTCCGCAACAGGTACGGCTGTCGAACAATCCCACCTACATCACACCCGTATCATGCAGGACCGAATTTCCTTGGAATACGCCCGCAACAAGTCCAAATTTTTATAAAATTCGCATGAAAGAGCCTTATATTTTCATGAACTACGACCGCAACAAGCTCACATTTTCATAAAATATGCTTGCAACAGGCCCACAATTTTCATTCTCTCTATACAAAGGCATAGGTAGGCCCACTCGCACACAAAATATCTATCGTAAATATCTATGTATGTATGCATGCGAATATAAAAATATAATTATTTATGAATTTATTAAATAACTATATTATGTAATTTGAATTATAATTATCAAAATAACCTAGCAGAAAAATATCGAAGAAATATTGTAAAAAGGCCTTGAGAACATTTGCAGTCGTTTCTATGATTATATTTTTTATACAAAATACTATGGGCTTGATTCGAGTGTACTCGTATGTCGGGCGTCTTTTGAATTCTGGGCGTGCTACGGACTCGTTGCAGGGCTATTTATTTTTATTCAGGAACTCCAAATATGTATGGCATTTAAATATGTAATTTAATCTTTCTACAATTTTTATATTAAAAAATATTGTTTACTCTTGATTTTTCGTAAATATTTTCAAATACTCATTTAAAGGAAATTTCTTAATAGATATCCTATTAGGAAAAAGAAAACTAATTGTTTAAAATATCACCGTTCTACTGAAAACTTATTGTTTTATGTACATTTATGATTTTATTTTAAAAATGTCAACCCCATACTTAAAATTCAGCTGCGATTACATTACCCAAATTAAATGTTACAAAGAAAATAAAACGATTAATAACAAATTTTAATAAGATTAATGTTAGTCATTAAAATACAAACTTTTATCCTAAAATCCTTTTTTTTTGTAGTTTCAATAAAATTCATTATTTTAAATATTTTTCCTTTACATCTCAGCCTTTACATGATGTAAAATTAGAGAATTAAAGTTTTGTTCAGTAAATACTTAGAATGAAGGCAATTTCAGAAAAGTGGCGCGGAGAAAAGAAAAGTATCACTAAGTCGAAATGTGTTTTATTCTAATTTTTACAAATATTGCAAAGTGCTCTGGACAAAAGATTTTCCTTATACTTCGCAACAAATTGTTGAATTCTTCTGATAACAATGTGCAGTGCACTCCTATTTTTATTATGTAGCACAGATGCACCAGGCAACAATCGTATAACATACGAAGTTATTTTCTTAAGCATCCTCAATCTGGAGGAGCCGTCGTTCTAGACTATGTTTAGCTAGTCAGGAGGGGAGTCTCTGTCATGGCTTTTCTTTGAATGTTTAAGACTCATTCTTACAGTCGCGTGTAAGGATGAGTTTTATGACAATTTTTGCTTTTAGAAACCTAATTTCAGATGTGCTCTAAAGCAGACAATGTATTGCCTTAAACACACCACACAATTAATGAAAATGAAAGTGTTCTCAATTATTAGGCGGCATTAATACTTTTTGAAAGGACAAATAAGCAATTTGGATGGGGTATGAAAACAAAATTCGTATAGAAGGTATCGAATATAAAATTTTATTTGCAGAAAACATGATATTAACTAATGATTAATTAACGTTGCGTTAATCCGGCTAAAAGATTTGAAATTTTCACTACCTGCAAGTTTATTTGGACTTACCGTAGTTTTATGAAATTCAAATTCGCACAAATTGTTTCAAATATAATTTCCCATTTGAAGAAAAGTTGATACTATAAGAGGACACTTTGAGATAAATTTAAAGATTAAATAAGCTATTAAACTTTTCCTTTAAATGTTGTTCTCAGAATTCTATTTGCTTCTACTTATTTTGCCGCCCCATAATTTTACTTTCCTAATCAAATTAATTAAGTCTAATCTAAACACTTAATTGAGCTGTGTAAATTCCCTCCTCGAGAAAAATAAAACTATGAATGCTATAATTTTTGATTATAAATATTTCTAGGAGAAAACTGTCTTCATATTTGCCTTCTATTGCCTTGTACATTAACAAAAATATTTCTAGACTATCTGTGCTTATTTATTAATTTATTGTAGTTTGATCGAGAAAACGCTAAAATGATGTCAACTAAATAATCAAAATTTAGTTAGTTTGGTAAATTAAAAACCAAACAGACTTATTCCATAATTGTAATTGAAATTTCTCAATTTCGTTAGATAATCGTAATTAGCATCATTATTCATTAATTACAATGAAGCTGTTGAACAGTTGCCTCTTCTTAAATACATAAAAATTAAAAGATATATATATTTTTTTAATTCAATTGCAATTTACTCAACCCATAAAACAATAAAATATTAAACATCCTCAAGGAATATGTTCACGGTAACCTAAAAAAAATGGGAGCTTTCAGGTTATTGCGTATGAAATGTTGGATTTTCTTTACATGTGAACATTTATTTCCCTGCTTTCGTTATGCTTTTGTATTTCATATAATCTCTTTAACAGTCTTTTACAGTCTTACTAAAGTCATAGTAAGATAAGAGTGGTTATCTGTTTTGAATGTACGATTGTGAATTCAACCGGTATTCGTATAAATTTTTTATATGACTATAAACTTGGAAATAATACTTCAAAAGCTACACCCAATACAAACCAGGCGTTTGAAGAGAATAGTGTTACTGAACGAAAAGTGCAGCCTTGTTTCGAAAAATTTCGGTATGGTGACTTTTCCCTACGAAATGAACCATATGGAAAACCTAAAAATTTTGTGAATAATGATGCTCTAAAAACTGATGGAAACGAATCCAACTGTACCTATAAGGGACTTGATATCAGAATGTAAGTCTACCATACAACAGTATTGCTAGTATTACCTTTCTGAAATTGGCAAGGTATATTCACTTAAAAATCCGACATCTCATATCCAACAACCTAATATATATATATTTAATATATATACATATATATATGGTACGAGTATATATTCCATTTTGTCAGTTGTCTAAAGACAATTTTTGTTCGTTGAATTTTTTCATCTATACAGAAGCTCGTTAAGTAAATCTTAGCCTGTAACCCAAATTGCTTGCCTATTTTATTAGTTCCTGTTAACTTCAATATCCGAAAAGTTTTTGCTGGCGGAGGAGGTAATACCTCTAAAATTATAGCCCCACCACATGTATCTAACATCTGTCGCTCGTTAAGGAAATAATTTCACTTTGTTTACTGAGCGTGGTGCATTCAGTAAAATGTTTTTGAAATGTTTTTTTTTTCTCGCGCGAATGAAATAGGCTGGCTTCCATCATCCTAACATTTGCCATATGGCTCCAATCTCGTTTGATGAAACCGCAGCAACGAATGCAATTCTTGTTTTGAGAAATGCTGGAAAGTTTTCAAGTTTTCCACATTCTCCGGGGGGATTACAAAATAAATTCAAAGCAATTTATAAGAAGCAACTGTCGATTCTAATATTGCATCTTCAATTGAACGGAGAAGCAATTGTTCAGATAAATTTTCTCGGGTATTATTCGCTAACAACGAAATAAATACAAAACGCAGAGAAATATGAGAAAAGATTTGCATTTTAATTAAAATTAATTTAGTCTTTTAAGAATGTGAGGATCCTGAGAGTTTTTGGGGTCATTGTATAAATTTTTGATTCAATTTAGAAAAGTAAACAATTTCAATTTCTTTAGGAGTCTAAGAAATTAATTAGAGATTTTAGATTTAAGCTCAAACGAAATCATTGCGAAAGGCGATTTATCCGGCGTTCGTTAATTAGTGAGCGCTAATCACGATTGACAGTAAATAGCTCTTGAATACTAATTGGGATTTGAATTCTAATCAGTCAATTTGAATAATTTCTTAGAAGTTTCCATGAGTCTCTCTGATTTCTAAATAATTTTCGAACTTTCGTTAAAAATAAGGGAATTTTTGTCTAATAAGAAAACTACTTTAAATTTTGATAATCATCATATCCCTAGTATTGTGATAAATAAAACTGCGCTGGAATAAACAAATCATTCAAACACTTATGTTTTATTTATGCAAAAGTATACAAAGAAGTAATTTATATAATTAAAAAACAATACTATATACTAATCGAATAAATGGTGGACGAATGAAGTAGTTTGAATTAATTTATATTTTTATTTACTTATATCTGTTTCCTTTTGAATGCTTCTTGTGCGATTAAAAATGGTAGTATTCTTTAAACAAATAATAATCAAAAATCCAATCTTGCGTAATAAGTAATTTTATAATTAAAATTAAATTTGAAACCAATTTTGTATTATTGGTTAAATAAACAGCCATGAACATTTATTTAAGATTTAATTTTTGATTTTATTTATTATTCATCTATCCCAATAACTAATACTTCATTTTGGTAGGGTATTTTAAGTTCCACATTCGATCTTTTCCGTAATCCATAATTTTCATTGATTTTTTTGATTTTTTAAATGAGGTCCAGCCATTTGAGGTCAGTAGTAAAATAAAAACTATACATATGATATACATGAGAAAATTCATCTGCAAAAACTTAAAAATTTGTTTTTCACGAATTAAGACCTATTTTCTAAGGAGCGGCTGGGGTATCGCAATATTTTCAGCAATGTGAAAGTGCGTAATATTGCGCATTTTGTGGGTATGTAAGATTTCGTACAACACACAACGTTTTATACAAAATTAATTCGAGGATTGACTGCTTTCGATTTTTAGGAATTAATAAGAGTTACAATCTTTTTGGAATATCCAGAAGACCGAGAAAAACTGATTGCCAAGTTTGTTTACGTTCGACTCTTAGTAAGGCTTAGTAGGCGCAGTGTTGGAGGAAAATCTGAAGCTAAGCAGATTTAATACGACATTTTCGGCAGACTCTCAAACAAATTTTATCGATCTTACTTATTTTTATTATTTGGTTATATACTCAAAGTCAGAAATGTGTTAGTGACGAATATGGAAAAATGTTTTTTTTTTAAATTTGGTTTTAAGACCATAGACTGGAGGGGATGCTCAATTTTTATCTATTTTCTTAAATAATTTTAAAACTATTTATTTTAAAATTACACAAAAAGTATATTTGAAAACCTCAAACCTTTTCATTTGCTTCTTGCATGCCTGCGTAAGTGCTCGCGACATTTATTCCAAATCGCATGGCGGCACAATAAAATCTCCAGAAATATTAAAGCAAACGCGAATTTTTTTCTATTTTAGGGACATTTCAGATCTATAAAATGAAAATCACAAGGACCTAAAGGTTTTAACTCGATATGGGTTAAAAATATTAATGAATTTCTGGTGAAAATGCAGTAATTTGTCGGTTCTTCGGAACTAAGTGTCCAGCCGTATACTTTGCAAGTAGTCTTGGTAAAATATATCGAGGATTAAAAGGATAACTTGTTAGGGGGTAATCGAGAGTGAAATTCATTTTTGGATATCAGCTTTAATTTGAAAATTGTCGCGAAGTTTTCCCTGTTTAAGTCGTTCTTTGAACACTTATTTAAAGATTCAGACCACTTTACCCTATAGATGAGTGCGTCCGCCGGACTACTTCACGGCTTGTAAATATCGAAGGTTTTAGTTCAGCAGATTTGGAACAAATTGGCTGTCACAAACAGACACACGAGTTATTCTATAAGGGTTCCCTTTTTTCATTCGAACATACGGAACCCTAAAAACAGGAAAATTCTTACATTCATCAGGAATTTTTTTTAGGAATAGGTGAAAGCGATTTCAATTATGGCTTTGATACAATCTTTAACGATATTTTTTAAAAATATACTTCTAATTTCAACAAAAAATGTAGTTTTTTGAAATTAAAAGTAAGAACGAAAAACAATGTTTTCATTTCCTCAAACTAAATCTGTTCCCTTCTAGTTTCTTAAAATAATTCTTAATCAGTAAAAGATACGGTTCTTTAAAATAGTGTAACAATCTGGCGGGCAAATATTAGCAAAGTTAATGAAATTTCACCTTTTAATATACATAAATAAATGCATTTACTTTTGAATGCGGGGAATCCCCAAATGCATGCATACATTCCTACAAATTGTAAAATATCAAACAGAAATTTTTGTTGTGGATTTAATCCGGCGAAAAGATTGCAGGAGGGAATTTCATTTAAAACATTCACAACATGCCGCAGAAGGAGCATACACAAAAATAGAACCATTCCGATTCCTGGGATGTCTCGACAAGCTTAAAGAAAGGAATTCTTTTTTTTTTTAACATCACAATTTTCGGCGAAATGTCCGTGTCAACTGGGGCATGAAGTCTCCTCCTACAGCGTGTCCCAGTCCCAGTCCTCTTTATCTTGGAAGCGCCAATCTCCCGGAGAAACAAAGGGACAAAAGGATCCGTACGAAAATGCTGCGAGTAAATTCAGCCCTTTTTAATAGCAACTGGGACGCGAGGACTTTTGCAAGCCGCTGGGCTGGTGCGAGGGTGGGTGTTCGCTTGCCGGAAACGAATATGCACAAGCGGCTGAGTTATGAGTCAATGGTTCTGTCCGAACGTGCGGTAGTCAGCAAAACAGTTACAGGGGTATTCGCCCCCTGGTGGGCCGCATGAGTAGTTCTAATTGGGCTAAAGTCAATACTACGGCGAGGGTGGTTTCCCCAAAAGGTGCCGCAGACGTGTCAGAGCGGTGTTTTGCAATTTAGCTGAGTCATGAAGTCCTGGATCGATTGCTTAGACCGGATTACCGGCGGTTTGCGGGGGAAATAGACGAAAAGGAAAATATTAACGCACCGTCCTAAAGCTTACACTGAGAGAAAAAAAAAATTCTAAAATAAAGTAATTGTTGGGCGTAAATTGAGTTTGGGGTCTCTTCACGATTTTTGGTGAAATTTAATTTACATTCGCAAGTGACGGATATGCACAAAACCAATGAACATTGTGGAAAAAACTTTAATTAAAAATGTTTCCACCAGATTAGTCTAAATAATGTAATGATTGCCAAAAATAAAGAAAATTTTACTGAGATTTGCAATTTCACGAGACAAATGAGTGCTTGTCAGCGTTGTGAAGTTGGAAAAAATATTCGTTAATTTGAAAGATTTTTTAAGAACGTTCTTTAAAATAAAAACCTAGAAATATCTTTAATTTAAGGTGTTTAAACCATTTTTCTGGGAATATACCACAAATCGTATTGGAAATACGTTAAATTTTGAAATTTCAATATTCAATAAAAGGTTTCCAGAGGAAAATCTAAAGCCCAAAATTAAGTTTAAAAAAATTTAGTGTTTACCTAGTCTTAAATGAAATTTAACAATACAGATTTTATGTTTTAAAGATAACATTGCATAAAAAACGCATCTTTCTGTCAAGGAAATCGTGCCTCCGGACCTTTACATCTGCAAATACGCGAAACCATAACGACGCACAGTCAGATGGCGACAACTTGTCGGCGGATTTTTTCTTGCAAGGCCCCAATCGTTGTTCGGGAGTTGTTGTTGCATACCTTTGACATGAGAAAGAAAAAGTCGCATGGTGTGAGGTCTTATGAGTGAGGTGATAGGGATATGTTTCTGTACTTGCTAATCAATTTATTCGGAAACATTTTCCTTAACTTCTTCATCGAGACTTTGGCAGTGTGTGGAATGGTACCGTCTTGCTGAAATAGCGTTCGGTTGTTATGCCTAAGGAAAAGTTGTAATTGTGGTAACAGAAACTCGTCAATCATTTGACAATACACGTAAGTAGTGACTCCCTTAATAGTTAAAAAAAAATAAGAGCCAATTATTCGTCGCGTAGAAATCGCTCACCAAACTGTCGTTTTTGCACAATGTAAAAGTTTTTGATGGCGTTCTCTAAAGTTGTTTCTATCGATATAAAAAGTTCGAAAACGATCTATCCAAGGATAGCTACTTTGCACTTTTTATGGGCGAAAGTTTAATTTCTTTCTTAAAATGTTGTGCAGAGTTGATTTTTTAATTCCAGTAGAAGCCGTAATTTTTCTTATCTGTTTACGCTTGGTTGGGATATAATGTTGATTAATTATTAATATTTTAAAAAGAAATATTAATATAATTATAATGAAAAACATATTGGATACATAATTCCACCTTCACTAAATCAAAATAAAATAAAAAGAAACCCGAAGACCATTTTTTAATATTTGAATTCACATCAGACTGAAATACAATTCTGTATTTATCTAAAAACGTAACAAATATACCATTACATTACATTCACCGAATTTACCTGATTTAGTTCCCTTCAACTTTTTCCTGTTTGATCAACTAAAAAACCCATTACGGGGACACATTTTAGCAAACGAAAGGAGATAATACAAAAATCGAAATATGCACAAAAACAGATGTACACAAATTTAAAGATATCCTAGCTTGAAATTACTTGTTAGGGCTATTTCATTTTGGTGAGTTTTTTGATATAAATATTAAGAAATATAGACATCTAATTTTAAAACAATAAGAAGGAACGACTTTCATCAGGGACAAGACTCGAACTTGTGGCCTTCGAATTATCGTTTCTCTGCTGTAACCAACTGAGCTACGCACATCCTTTGTCGCCAATGCCTTTTCGAACATTTTTTGTTATGATGAAAAGTACGATCTACCGATCCCACATGTTTATTTTTCATTAAAAAACTTTTGTTATTTAGTTAGTTTAAAATCAAATCATGTTCATTAAATGAATAAAATCTTTGTGCATTTACTTTTTTTGATTCTAATGTTGTTGTCTGACTTCATAGAGCAATCAAAGGCAATTCATTTTTTGCGGCCTAGAGCCATTATCCTTGCCAGTTGCATTTGTGGAATCGAATAAGTGGAGATGCTCTATCCTTTGGAAAATCGGTTGGGCTTTGAGCGGGACTATTTTAAAATGACACAATGCTGCACTTAAAATGCACCACTGCACGTCCTTGGGCTCACCATTCACGTAGTTGGCTCAATGGATAGTAAAGAATAAAAAATAAACTCTCAGAAGCCTTCACGCGTGGGTAGGTTCCAGAGAGTGACCCCTGAGTGGGTTTCGTTTGACCTTCGCCAGATGAGAACCTCCATAAGGTGATTAATAGCCTCCCGTCCCCGGCTAATCCACCCCCTCAATTGATTTTTCATTTTGCAGGACATGTCGTAAGACGGTCGTGCCCTCGGGTAAAGGAGCACTATGATGATGACGACAACGACGACGACTCCGGAGAAGCGAAATTGTTCAGGAATTATTTTGGATACGGTGCATGAATGTGGAGGAAAAGCGAGAAAATCGATTGAGCGTTGCATTCTGCCAAGGCTAGCGAATGACATTGGAGTGCACTTGCACTGCGGCTTATACCAAAGCCTTGATCACAGGCAGAGTTTGCTTAAGGAAGCTCGACGCTGTCGTCGTCGAAAGCTCTTTGCAGCTCGATAAAATCGCTATTTTGCCAGGGTTCAGGGTGACTATTTGGCGTCAGGGCCCTACTTTATAAAGGTACAAATCTGCAGTTTACAAGTGAATGTTTTTACAAATCCGACGTCCTTAATACGCTATTAGAAAGCTTTCATTCGTGGTTTATTGAAATTTCATAGATTCTTTTTCTTTTTATAGATTTCTAGGAGGCTATCACACATGCTAAAAAGCCGGTTTTATTACTCTTGTTTCAATAGTATACCTAAAAATATAGATATTTGGCACGACAAACATTTCATAATAATGCATTTATAGAATATTTTAATAACAAACTGAATAAAAGTTAATACGTCACACTTACGACAGATACACATATTGACTTTAAAAAGTGATAACATATTTAGTACAACATTTAAAGATTAATTAGTATCATTAATCTGATTTGCAATAAAGGGGACACCCTGAATTAGAGGGCTACTTCTATTTTAATAATCCGTCGCGAAATTAGGGGATGTTTAAGTTAAACAAATATATATGGTACATTTTTTTTTGAAAAAGTTCGTGGGGTCCAAATGGATCCCATCGTAAACATTTATTGTTGTCTCAAATCAAATAATAAGTGATATATGTTGTAAGATTTATTATAAAGTCAATAAAAGTTAATTTTTATATTCGAAAAGGTGTATTATTTCCAAATTATTCATAAAATACGATTTATTTTTATTTCTTCTATTGGGGTCCTTTTGGACCCTCAATATTAACAATGTAATTAAAAATATCAATACCAGATAAGGGTTAACTTGAAATTATAGAAGATTCATTCCTTCTAAATCAAGTTTATACATAAAAACATTAAATTAGGTTCTCTGAACTTTATATTAAATGTTAACACTCGTTTTCCCGACATAAATCTATTTATAAACCATGCATTTATTAAGAAAATTTGTGAAGATTTACAAAAATAAAGTTCACCTAAACAAAAAAAAAACTATTTTATTGCCTGGATGTATTTTGGAAAAATTTTTTGTGGCATCATCACAGATTTCTCTTGATTTTTCAGGAGTATCATACCCGATCACTTTCAATCAAATTAAAAACGTGATCATATCTTGCAGGCTCTTTTAATAAGCCGATCGTCTGGTTTTTCTCTCTCTTTTTCTTTTTCTACAATTTAATACAAGCTAGAAATTGATTTAAATCTGTCTTCGATTAAAAATTAAACGATTATAATCTTGGTGGCCGCGATAAATGGAATAACCTTTTAAATTAGCCGTTTGCTTTTGCACAGTTGACTTATATAAAAACCTTAGTTTGTGTTGACGACCTCAAGTCGATTCCCAAAGAAGGCACATACCTTCCAAAAAGATTAATGAGTTGCTAACAAAACTTGCCTTGTGCGGCAACGTATTTACGAGTAATTCAAAACTAAAGAAAATCGAGCAAAATAGAATCTTAAAGTTGTGCGCTTCACGGTGATTGCATTGCAATGATCACACTGTAAGTGATCAAAATGATGTAATTTCACTGCATATTTTAATAACGAGAACACAAACTTTGCTTAAAAAACAAAATCAGCATGAATTCTTTAGGTTTTTCGCCTATATTCTTATTTATTCTATTACTAATTTGCAAAAAATTCCTTTCGGCCTTGAATTTTGAATGGTGTTTTTGTTCACTTAAGCCACCCATGCTCAAAGGTAATGAAACCCATCAACGAAAATAAAAATGACATAACAAAGCCCTTCTCATTTGCGATTATTTGCTTGTTTCTTTCTAGTTTTATTACGAATTTCACATCGGAAGTTTCCACTCTGGTATTTTCCAGCAAAAGGTAATAAATTTGTTTTTTGTTTGTTAGATTCTTTCTCACCAGTTTGGAAAATTATGCTTATTCGCCGGGAGAGATTCCTATTAAAAGTTATTACATAAACAAACTTAGAAACAGATTTAACTATTTGGATGATGTTAATCGATTACGAACGATAATGACAGAACAGGGAATACGTATTAGAAAATTATAAAATGAAAGGTCAACGAGGTAATGACTTTAGAAGTATTACATCATCGAAAACTTCTATACTTACTATAACTAATTTTTTAAACCGTACTTTTGACGATTTTCTACCTCTTAATTATGTTATTCTATAGCGTTAGATATTATACAGGGTATTTTTTAGTGGGCATGCCAAAATGAGTAGGTTGAAATTTGAAAGTCAACCGCTTGGGAGTTACATGGTGATTCCAATTTCCAATGGTGTACACATCACAATTTAATTTTTATCTTTTAATCAACTCAATGCAACGATATCCAGCTCGCGCCAAAAATCTACTATACCAATGTCCTTTCCAAAAATGTCAACAATGTTGACCTACCACCACCCACTGCGGCTAGATTCGCTTTCGAAAGTGTAAAAAATGTTTCTCATTTTCGTGAAAATCAGCTTTTCCTCCCATTTTTTCCCAAAAAAACATGTAATTAATATACCTACATATTTACGAGTATTATTTTTATCAAATTATCCATGTCATTACCTGGTACTTCAGAATAGGTACAAAAAATGCAAAGTATTAATCAACTTTATCCTAGCCTTGCTTTATAATTATTATATGAAATTTAAAATTTAAAAATGTATACAACTCATTTTGATGATAACTCAATTTGCCTTGAGTGTGACTTTAGACTTTCGCGGAAGGAAATTTTTGACTTTTCTAAAGTGGCTTGATTTTTCATGTGGATTAATTCAAGAGAGATATCAACTGCAACTACAAGCTGCAATGTAGCAAAATGGACAAATAGTGGATAATTTGCAAAAGAACTATTATATTAGGGGAAACTAATTAAAGAGTTTTAGGGTGAATCACAAATTTGAAAAAATCGAGTTTTTATTATTATTATAATTTCGGAAAGTACAACATTACAAAAATATTTAAAACTGCATAAAGATTTGAGTATTATTCACTGAGATATAAATACAATTTTTAACAGAGCGACCTCAAGTTATTTTATGTACATATATTTGTTTTATATAAACGATAATTAACACACTATCGGCGGGAAAGGTAGGGATATGATTGGTTTTTATCATTTATAGCAAATTTCGGATTAACTGAAATCATTTTCAAATAAAATGAAACCTCAGAAAACTAAATGACAAATTGTTTCATATTTCTATTTTTATTTTTGAAATAATTTGAAGATACAAAAAAATATATATTGGTTGCAAAACCATATCCATTACATAATTGAAGTAGTTATTTTGATTTAATTGTTAAACACTTAGCGCACAGGGGGCAGAGTTTTATTTTAGAAAAAGCTTTCTCAAAGGGATTTAACATTGGCGGGGTAAGGCGGCAAAAATTTCAAACTTTAATCATCCATTGCTTCTAATTGCTTTTTGAATGTCTTGCGCTTTATGAATACGTGCACTGTCCATAACGATTAAAAATTTCTTTCCAAAATTAAATAAACCAAAACTACTTAGCAATCAGGTTATTTACTAGGGAGCAAGTTTATCCCGCTCTTTTGAATTATATTTCTTATTATTTTCCTCCTCTAATTCAAATTATCAATTATCTCAATTAGCCTACTTCTTTTTGGCTGCTTACTGACCCTAAACCCTTAAGAATATTCAACATTTTTCCTCAAAAGACGACCAAAAAATAAACATTGTATTTTTGTTTTGCGCTTGATGTAAACCTGATAAACTCCAAATTGCAGACTCATAATTTTTTTAAGTACCTCGTAAAAGAGATTATAAAATGTATTGTCCACTCAAATAGATCATTTAACGCACTGAACAACGAATCAAATCTGAAGTATTGCGCAATGCATCTCCAGACGTTGTAAAGTCGTATTTTTTTTTTTTAAATCAGAAAGAGAAAATAGCTCAAGAGGGTTTCATTTGCACTCAGTCTGCAGAGCACTTACAATTCATTTCGTCCTTAGTTACGCAATAAGCTGCTCAATTGCGAATTAAAGAAGGTCAGACCAACAAGCACTTGTTTCGTAGCTGTGCCTTTGAAGTTTCCTTTTTCCTTACAACTCAATTCCTTACTTTATTGAAAAGCCTTGGGCAATGGCCCTTCGATTTGCTTAGTGTTTACAACAGCTGGGGCAAATCCAGCTGCAATTGGAGCAGACAAACTCATTCAGGAAACAAATTCAATTTGTCCAATAATGGGCTGAAGTAGTCGGACAAAATATTTGTCTCTAAATAAGATAACATTGGAACGACAACAAAATAAACATAATTTGCGAAAATTAATGCGAATTATTTACAGTATTATGATACATGTTTTACTTGCATACATACCACAATTTTATTTTGACAAAAATATCTTTCCTGAAAATTTGAGATCAGCAATACCGAAACCCTAATGGGGTTACTGTTGTAAAATTATTTTGAAATTTAGTACTTGATGGTGGACTATCAGCATAAACAAATTATTTTATAATTTAAATATTTTTAATAGACTTAGTAGCAAAAGTGATAAAACTTCACTCGCTTATCTCGTCATTTATAATTAAATATTAAGAATGTATTCCATCTTGAGGGGAAAAAAAGTGAAATTTTGTTTGCCACATTTTTCTTATCTTCCGCTACATTTTAAACATGATTTTCTATTTTGGATTGAATTAATATTTATTATGCGTAAATATGCAGCTTATTTTGTTTTTGAACACGAAGGTTGTCTCAAATGATTAAACATCGTATACTAAAAGTAAAAAAGTTCTATATGGGGGGAGCAAGATTTTACTATGAAGAAAGAACAGTGCAACTAACTCCACAAGCCTTTACCTTAAATTGTTTTACTCTTACTTTGAATCTTTAAAAATTCATTAAATTTCAAATAAACATGTCCTTATAAAGTAAGTAGTAAAAAATGTTCTTCAATTTGAGAAAATTAGTAGTTTTTATTACGTGACAAAAATTAATTTTTAATAATAAAATAAGAACCAAAGAAAACGATCATTAAATAATTTTCGTAATTAAAATGGTTGTATTATTTTGGGAAGATTTTGCATACAAAACAATACTTCTGAATTTCTGAAATGTTTTTTCTATAAAACGAATATACATTTTCAGAACTATTTTGATTTGAAATTAAGAAAAAATTACATAGTTTCGTATTTTAAGATATTTTTTTATATAAGAGCACGATTTTTCTTTGGTGCAGTAATATTTTCATTGGCAAAATCGATTTAAGGCAATTTTGATATGAAATTCTAAAAAACTATAATACTTTTTGACACAGAAGATTCCCAAATATTCCATAGAATAATTGAGTGTATATGATACCCCTAACATTCTGAGTAATATTTCTATCATTTCTATGAGAATTTGATAATTGCGGTAAAGCCAAGAGGATCAAAAGTACCAATGCCAGCAGTATCGCAAAATTCACTATATTGACCAAGTCAAGGAAATGTGATAGCAACCACCTCAACCCCCGCAAGACAGATTGAAGACATCCCCCTGGCTCCGTACAGGCAGCTCAACATTCTGTCGATAAACCAAACGAATATGGTTTGTTTGAGTTTGTGTTTATTATAATTCCTTTGACTATTTGTCCTTCGGTTTATCAGCTTTATTTCGAGTTGACTTAGGCCAAAGCAATTCGCCATAGAGACGAAAAGACGCCAGGCCGATTCTTCTTCTGCCAGACGACGACGACACCTCGAGATGGAAAAAACGCATGGTGGTTTCTTATCGATCCGAACTTGCTTTCTCCACGCCCATGTTAATTTACGGAATGTAAAGAGAGACGACGTCCTTAATCCACGTGTCCATCCAGATCCAGTCTCATTCCTGTTGACATAATTGATTTGCTCCCGCTGGCAGGCCCTCCTTATGCTCCTGAATCTTGATGTTTACACGAAACCTTCATTTCAGTTGAATAGGTTCAATGACAATGTAAAATTATGTTTGTTAGTTGTTTACGCCCGTACATTGATGTGGAGTATAAGGGAATCGGTAGAGTTTCGCACGTTCGTAACGTCGCTATGTAAAACTGCTATGCCGGATTGCTAAACCCTCTCTGGAGGAAGTCTTGTAAACGGATAATCGTTCTTAAGATGAAAGTTATACAAATAAAATGATTTTCGAAATAGATTAGAAGAACGAACTTTAAAGCCATAAAGAAGTAAAAATCGATTAGACTAAGCGAAAATGGAGATTATGCCAAGTTTCTGCACCATATGTAATCCATTTACTTCATAAACGATATTCGAAATCGTGTAAATCTGAAGCACTCTAGGATTTGTGGACTTACATAAAAACTTTTATTTGTAAATCTAAGAAAACAGTTATGAGATAACTAAGCATTAAAGTATTATTCATATACTGTAAAATCGCATTAAAAAGTTTACAGAAAGTCGAAAGTCTAAGAGTATTTCATATGTAAAAGATTGAAATGAACTTGAATTCAAACAATTCATTTTATAAGAGCCCTGAACAAGTCTCAATAAAATCAAACGCGTTGGCTGTTAAATTTTGTAGAATAAAACACAAACTATAATTTTTCAGTATACTGCTAATAGAGACAGAGTTCTCTGACTCATTACCGTCTTCCGTTTTAGAGGATTAGATTAGATTAAAGCAGACCTGGGTATTATCTTAAAATATGTAAAATAACTCTTTTAAAAAAGAACTTTTACGCTAAATTGAGAATTAACACTACTGGAAAGGATTTTTGTGTGATTTAATGTAGCAAAAATACTAAATTTTTTACGTTATATTATTTTTAGATACGAAGTATTAATATTATTCTGTTTTCGAAGTTATATTACAGCAATTGGTATAGTGAAATTAAATTCATATTTTACAATGTATGTGTGAAGACAAAATACTAACCTTAAGTAAAATTTCAATTAAAATAGGCTAAAATCTTGAAAATAGTTTTTACAAAAGATCAAATTTCCAAAATCTGTTTTGTTTTTAACAGTTGATAAATTTACAATTTACTCACAAATCGCTGTACAGGATACTTAATGGTAAATTTCTCTATTGCGTCGAAACTGCAATTTTTACTTTTCAAAATTTGTTAAGATTTATGGGAAATTTATTTTATAATTCTTATCAAGAATATTTTAGGGAACTATCACTGGTGGATAACCAAATTATAACCTTGTAAAAATAACCTTTTTTTTATTTTAATTAAAATCATCTACAAAGCTAATTATTCTTCTTTAAAAATATGATAGTTTGTTTAGTTTTTATTGTTTTTCTATAATTCCTGTAATTACCTTTAATAATTATTTAATTACATAGCAATCATTCTCGTATTTTTTTCAAGTCTAATTTTGTTATACTATCAGTTGGTCGGCAAGCATTACAACAGATTAAAGTCTCGTCTTAAATTACCTCTGTCTTTGTTTGACCTAATAACCAAGTACAGATTATTTTATTCTTACCCTTTTAAGTTTACTTAAATAAAACTTGAATGGGCTTTAAAATTTAATTTACAAGTCTTTCCTTTACATAATAATTTTCATCTCTTTTTGTTTTTAAGAAAAAATTCTCCATAAAGTTAGCATTTATCTCTTTAATAAATTAAATTGACCTTAATTATATGAGACGTGTTTATTACCCTGAGTTGTAAATATTTACAACCATTACTCATGACTTTGTAAAAGCATATTGTTTACTTTTGAGGTAATAAAAAACATTTGTTTTTTTCTGAGAGGCTAAAATTTCTTCAGAAGGTTTCACGCTATTACGCAAATAAAGAAAGTCCGAACATCGTCTTAACCGTGAGATTTCGCTCTAGTGACGAAATTGCGTTAGTCAAAAGCGAAGAAAAGATAAAATTGAATCTAAATTGAGTCTATTCACGTAACCGGTGAAAACTTTCATTCACGTCAAGCGCATAATAAATAAAAGCACTGCATCCCTTGAGTTTCCATTACGTCTAACCTACATTTTAGTCCTCTAGCGAAAAATATCTAGACACTCAGCAAAAGTGTCAACAAACTTGCAGGAAGCCCTTACGTCCGGATGTGGACACCATTTCCACATTTCTATTGCGGACGGGCAATCTCTTGCAAAACACATCCCAAGCTGACCCTCTTGGCATTTTTATTTTCTAAATTTCCACGAGAAAAATGTGAAAAGATAATCCATTAAGGTCCCCATCAGGCGCAGGGCTCCGCCCGACTCTTCCGAAAAGCGGTTTTATGCCAAGTTGTCACTGCCGCGCTAAAAAACAATTACCAGGAAGCTCACGCAATTTGTGCACATTGCAGAGCGTTAAATTGTTGTGTAATATGAAAATTAGAGTGCCGTCTGACACACTAAATTTACACTCGACTATCGTCGCACCCGCAACGCCACACCACTGCACCGTGCGGTTAACAACAGTTGCAGATTGCAGTCGAGCTGCAATTCGTTGACTCCGGCAGTTTTATAAAATGAAAACAAATTCATTACAAAAGGGAATAGAATTTTATTTTTTTGTTTGCGGCAGAACAAGTGGTATTATGAATTCAAAAACAAGATTTCTACTTTAATTATAAATTTCGAGAAAAATATAGTTACAGAGTACAAAGGACCGTATTTTGTATTATGAAAAATCATTAAAAAGTAAAGGTTTATCATTGAATCTTGAAACAAAAATGTACCTAAATTGGTAGCCTGAATCCCAATTTAGAAATATAAAATACCATTTATATCTATAGTTCAAAACAATTTCGCTAACAATTTCTTCGTGGGAAGATGATTGCTATGGTCTTCGTTAAAATTTGTGTATATGAATTAATTGTTATATGAAAATAAGCCTATTTTGCGGTATATTTCGAAAGGATTCAAAGCTTATATATATTTATATAATAGCTTAAGATCCAAGCTTTTATTTAAGTTATGTTACTAACTCCTAGATCAATCCGTTATTTTTGAATGATTTTTCAAAATGGTCAGTCATACAGCATCTGATATTTTTAAACTCTACATTTTTCTTGAAAACGAAAGTCAATTGAATATTCTCTTTTTCAAATTCGTACCTCAACCTGTGACAAAAATCCTGTAAACTCTGCCATTTGTTCAGTCGCAAATTAGGTAGAGATGTACAATGGAAATACGCAGCACTGTGAACAATTTAAAAATCAATTTAAGAACGCGGGAACTTCTTATTTAACCAAGCATGATTTTTATATTTTGGACAAAATCAAGAAATCAACACAATAATCCTCGAATCTATTAAATAATAGGCTCTTTAACTTCTCAATTAACATTTCTTCTAATTTAGGTATTGTAATGAATTTTTTTATCTCGCGATATGGACAGTTTTTCTTAACAAAAAAATCTTAAATGAGGAGTGGGGATGGTACTGTCTCTAATTATGCCACTCATATCTTAGAGAGGAAATATATTTATATAATTTTTAGTAATTCTTGTTGAAAGTAAGTTACTGCACTCTTTTTATTTCACTCTGAACGCCGATAAGTGTACGGTTCTATCCAACAAGTGTATGGTCCTGTTCGCCAACAAGTTTACGGTTCTGCCTGCCGGCAAATGTCCGATTCTACCCGCCAATAAGTGTATGATAGTGTCCACCGACAATTTGGCATTTTGTCCAAACAAAATTGAATATTAAAAGTTACATTTTGGTATATTTTATGAATATAAGTCTGTGTATGCATTCGATTAAAACAAGCTTTACTTTTAAAATTAATTGATAAGTTCTTAATAGTTTTTCAGATTGCTTGCTTTATGTTTGGATATACGTATCTCATAAAAATATTATTTCTAAACAAATCAGATTATATAGTTTGTCTTTTCTAGTTTTTAAACATGAACTGTTTTAATTATTCATTATTATATTTTTTTTTGTAGGACTAAATCTCTGGATAAAACATTATAAGTTAATTTGCATAAAATTTATGAGGCCCACATGCTCAAATATGCAATAATAAAAAACATATGTCGAGCAGGTTTAAGCATCTAAATAAAAAAACATCTTTTATTCTTGAAATCTGGCTGACTCGTATAGAAACGAATCATTAAATGACCCTGTAAGGCATATGCTTAACAATTTCGTTGCTTAGATTATTTTATGTCCTAAAATTATACACGCAGCTATTCTTTGATATTGTCACTGTAAATTTCAAAATTTTATTTCAAAACGTTTAAAGTGTGTTATTTTGTCGTCACCCATTTGATTAACATTGTCTCGATTTTAAAACACTTTAAAGCGTTTTGAAATAAAACACTAAGATTTATAGTGGTAAAGGTACGCTTATAAAAAAAAAAAAGAAATTATAGTTTGAAAATTATATTCAAATATAAGAAAACTAAGTAAAATCCAAAAATTGGTCATAGTCTATGTGAATGTTTCTTAATTTTTATTAATGTTATTATTATTATTATTTTTTTTTTTTAGAATATAACTAGATATTGTGCTTCATTAAGAAGACGTAAATAGCAATGTTATGAATAAACAAAGTTAAGCTGAAATATCTCGTCGTGCAACTGCACCTATAGCCCCGCCTTCATCTCTATTACTTTCTAAATTACACTTCAGTTAGAAGAAAAATAAGTAAAGATTGAAGTTTTGAGTAAAATTGCCATACGAGGTAGCAATCAATATTTCACAAATATTAAATAGACATAAACAATCTTTCGTTTTCACAACTGCAAAAGCAACATTTTATCGTTTTATAAAACATACAATAACAAATCTCATACAAATTAGAAATTCTTTAATTTGAGAGTCATCTAAGATAAACGTTGAGTAGTAATATTAACTATAAGAAAAAAAAAACCTTACTCGGAAATTACTTTTCATTGAATGAAGTGGCCTATGAATAATCAATTATAAAATATTTTCACAAAGAGCGATTATTATCGAGGCTGTCTGAAGAATCACGCAAAATGAATGATATCACCTCCATCAATTTAATTTTCGAAAACATCAGGGCAATGAAATAATAATCTCAGGGCAAATCATCCATTTATTTTCTTTTTATTATTTTCGATTTAAAGTGACGAAAAATAATAATCAATATTTACTCTTTAGAATAAAATTGCGGAAGTTTTTTGGCGTCACATTATTTAATTTTGTTATGCAATTGTTAGAATTAGAATTTGAGGTGGTAAAAATAGATTTTCATGTAATAGTTGATTTGGAAGTCGTAAATTCGTTAAAATTTAAATTTATTTAGTAAACAGTCTTCTTCTCACTCAATTTAATAAACATGAACGCATTATGTGAATTCCAAGGTTGTATGGCGCTAAGCAATTAAGCGCAGCTCTCAACTGCTATTAGTATTCAGCTCGCAGTTGAGAACAAGAAGAAACCAGTTCCTAAGGCCACATCTAACCTTGGGGTGCGAAACTCAGGCAACTTTTTGTGCCGAATATAAATTTTGGTATGCCTCAGGTGAATTTAGGAAATTTCCACGAAGTGAAAGCGATTTCACTAGGGGAGTATTAAAACGGATATTTTATTTATATACATAGAAATTTGAAAAATTTAGAAAATTTTCTATGAATTTGCTCATGTTTAAGTAAAACATAAAGGTTTCTATCATAATTCAAATATTCATAGATATGGTAGATCTTTTAGATTTAAGAATTTAAAATTAAATATTTTACTTTTAATTGCCATAGTGAGGTGGGTCTGGTAAAAATAACAAGGTTTTATCAAAATCTATAGCGGGGATCCTTTTACTGAAACTGTTCCAATCGAATCGAAAGGGGTTTACAAAAGCCCTTTTTGAATAAAAATTTCCTTTCATAAATTTATTTTAGTTACCTTTGGTTTTAATTAATTTTTTCACACATAACGTAAAAATAATTCGATTGGATTTTTCTAATCGAATTAATTTAACACTTTGAATGTAAGAAATAATTTGAGTTAAAGGTTACAAAAATGAATGTATGAACATTTTGGGAAGTTTATTAAGGAATTTTTATCAAAAAACGGAAAGGTCCTTTCAATTCGATTGGAACGTTTTCAATAATAAGGCCCCAAACCTCGAAATCCATTTGTTCCGAATTTTGAGGCGTTTTTGTTTTTAAATTTTGCTTATTACAACGTTTTCTGCAAATTATTATATCATTTTTGAATTTTTGTCTATTTTTATGCACATGGCATTTGCTTAAACTTTAATTTTTTTATTGAATTGAAAATTTCATAAAGAAAACAGAACAGAAGGTAAAAACTTGGTAGCTTGGAAGGTGGAAAAGTAGCTTGTTTAAGGTTAAAGATTGCTCAGTTCATACTTTTAGTGATAATTAACTGATAAACGTTATTTACAGAACTTTATATGTAATTATATTTTTTGAATGAAATTTCAAAGAAAATACTGCTCCATTATCGTTCTTCATAAACTCGGTAATAAAATCTCGTTTCTTTCAAGTAAATGTTTTCAGTTGTTTTTAAATATGAGTTACCATCACATCAAAGATCAAATTCAATAAAATTATAGCTTGCCAGTATATAATGACTCCAATGATCCAATAATTACCTGGAAGGAGAACAAGAACAATTATGAATATATATAGTATAATAATTTCTGACAAAGCTTTTGATGAAAGTTAATTAAACGAGGAAATTCATTTTGCAAGAATGTAATATAATTTCGCAGGAGAACAACATGCGCAGGTTATACATAATTATGTTGCTCGTAACAAAATAACTGCGTAGATTATGAAGACCATAAATTGCACAGTGGCGTTAGTCCTCCATGAGCAAGAACAAATATCATTAACTGAAAACACCCCCGTAGCCGTGTGGGTGGACCAGAAACGAAGATTTGCAGGCTCCCCAGAGTGCATTTTAACGAGCGGCGACAAAATAGTGAGCATTTGTGTTCTGCCCGAAAGGGGTTAATTCTAAAAGGTACTCCCCCGCTCGGCGCATATTTAATGAAACCACACCGAGCTATGCCTCAGATAAGGGGCAAAGGGAAAAGAATTTTTAATAGAAGTTAGTCACACACATAATCAGGTTATGTGGCGGCTCTTTGACTTTCAGTGACTCTGCAAAAAAAAAAGAAATATATAATTAAGGAAAAAATTGAATCTACTCCGAAAGCCGGAATAAATTGGAATAATTATACTATTTTTGCGCGGCTCCCCTTTTTAAAGCGAATTGTTTATTCTAATGTGTGAATACACC
The DNA here is from genome assembly GCA_963969385.1 of Philonicus albiceps. NCBI lineage: Eukaryota > Metazoa > Arthropoda > Insecta > Diptera > Asilidae > Philonicus > Philonicus albiceps. The sequence continues at coordinate 38,043,415 of OZ017773.1, forward strand.
TGAAAGTGAGGTGACAGCAACCTCAACAAAACACAGACGGGCTTTTGCTAGAAAAAGTGCTCGAGGTGATTAACACCTTCTTTACCTTTTAAACAGCCCGGAAGGTGAAGCATATTTGCATTTTAAATCCGACCTGCACAAAGTTTAGACTACAGCACTGTGACAAATAAATTGTGTTTGTATGGTATACAACTACCTACAACCTGAATAAATCGGCCAATGCCCGGATAGAATAACCCTAACATTGAAATAATCCTGAGAGTTCAATACTTAGTTTATATTTTCCAAAGTACTATATTTTTCTGGAAGAGTTAAATATTTTTTGAACGTATGTTTTCTGTCGTCGAAAAACATCCAATAAAAAAATTATATAAACTAACTAAGGCCACCTGTAAGTCAGCTAAATATAGTCAAATGTTATGACCTCAGTTAATTCCCCTTAATACAAATTAAAGTGTTATTATTTTAATAACAATTACAATCTCATTATATGATCTTTTTATGAAAGTTAAGTTTCATAACGACTTTAAAATCGCTTTATAATAATTTAAAATTATTAATGTATTTAACAAAATATTTATTTCTTGTTTCTTTCTGTATGGTAAAAAACGAGCATCTTCTTCTAAGTCTAAAAAATTTTATAACCTTCTAACATTTATGAATTTTTGAATTCTTAATCCCAAAAATTAAAAAGTATTTTTCGATCAAGGTAGTACCAAGGAGAAAATTTCGTCTGGAATTAAAATATTGTACATTAGCAATTATTACTCATAACACAAATGTAAAATTTTATAAAAAAACACTGCGCAATTATCTTGAATTAATTTGTTTTCAAGTCAACAACTTTTTTCCGTAAAATCTTTAATTCTCATGCGATGCAAGTACACAAGTTAACGTTCATAGCAAGAAAACATAATAAAGTCAAAATTTGTCCCTAAATTAATGTAATATTGTGTAATCAAAATAATTTCATTAAAATTTCATACATTTCATTCATTGTATGTTGGTTGGGTCGGATTAAGTAGCGACTTGAACCAAACTAGGTTCAAGTCCAAATATCGTAGTAGGTCGTTTTGAAACCACGTATAACCTGATTGTTGTCTGGTTCTAACTTGTACAAGGATTAGACATATCCGATGGAGTTTAGAAAGTGAACTATGTTCCTTATCCTCGACTTGGAGACCTCACTGAGGTTTTAAATAAAATAATTGCCCAACGCTTTGTGTCTAGCCACAGCCAAGACCGGGCAACTATACAAAACATAAGAAAGGGTCTCTTTCTCATCTGGATCCGTGCAGCTGCGACAGTGTTTGTTAAATGGTAATCCCAGCTTCGCTGCGTGCAGCCCTTCTGGCCAGTGGCCTGTATGAACTATGTGAACTCTTGCAATGTTCACACGGGAACGTCTGATCAGTTCCTGCGTTTTACTTATAGGACGGCCAAGTCAACTTAGAAGCTGTACATGTTCTAAAATTGACCCACCTGTTATTGGCTGTCTGTAGGAAGTGTCTGTATATTCCACTCAAGGAGTGGAGTTTTATCAGTCGGCCCGCCCTCTCATTCTCCTCAATTCCACTATGTTCTGGGACCCACAGGGGTGTGATAGACATGTGACGACCGGTCAAGGTGGACAATCTCTCACGGCACTGTTCCACCAGCTTTGATGAAACAACAGTGTTTTTCAAAGCCTTGATAGCAAGTCCCTGAGGATGACTATATTCTTCGGAGTGTGTATCTCTCCTAAGGCTATGCAGGCCTTCTTGATCGCCAGCACTTCTGCCTAACCCCTAACGAATTAGAGAAAATCCCGACGCCAACTCCTTCCTCAGATTTGGAACCGTCAGTGAAAATCGTTAAATCAAAGTGTTGCAATAAGTTATTATCTTTTCACTCCTACCTAGTGGGAAAACGCACTATAAAATTACCTCCCCCGAGCTGCTTGGGGATAATGTAATCGGTCCGGCAGGTAGCTAAGAAATTCGGCAATAAGTCAAGGATTCTGCTGTAACCATTGTTATATTATAGTAGCAAAATTTAATATTTATTTTACTGGTTTGTGATCCGTTTTCGGATTGCTGTATAACATTTTGATCAAGAAATGCATTTTCGGCTTTAGTAAATACAGTTTATGCAGCGTATTCTAATAAATAAAAAAAACTAGTGCTTTAAACTAACAATTTGCTGCCACAAGTACTGATGGTTACTCTGAGGCACTATTTGTTAGAGAAAGGTCAACAATCGAGATGATAACTTGGTACAGAATTAATATAAATACTTGAGATTATTTATTAAATAAAAAATATTACACAATAGTTAAAAACATTTTTGAAAATGTATAATTTTTCACTCCTCTAACTAGACGTAACCCCTTAAGATGTTACAAAAGCAATACAACAAAATTTTATAAAAATCTTGCTGAAAGAACAAGACCAAGAGAAAAGGCACGAAAGCAAGACTAAGCCGAAGATCATTACGGTCTAGGTATGAAATCATCATGGATTTGGTTTAAGTTTTGTTTTACTCATCGGTGTTTAGGTGAAAACCGATTTATTCACACCTTTTACAATGATATAATAGCAAATAATGAATGCAGATTTAAAAAAATTGTATTGTACATATATTTTTATCGCTGAGGGTTAAATTTTAGATCATTCTCAACTTGTTGGACATTTCATTAGGTAAATAATTGTTTACTTTAAATTTAGTGTTGTATGAAACAAGTGCTATTCTTTGTCTAACTCTTAGTAATATTAACGTTGTTAACAAAATTTGGTTTAAAATCCATCAAAGTGCAGTAACTGAAGTATTTGCAACATAATTCCGTTTTGTATTCGTCTTATTCCAATACAACTAATGAATATTTGCGGCTTTAAAATTTGTTGTTTGAGTAGTTTGCAAGTTTGTTTCGTAACTAAATATAAACGTAAAATCAATCAAACTAAGATACTTATCTGCTTCAGTCTAAAACCCTGATATTAGGATTAGAAAGTTGTAATGAAATAGTAATCAATACGTGTGGTCTATTGGTTATTGAAAATTGAAAGGACGTTTGGAATACTGTGACGAAAAGGTCCAAACACATTGGAAACTCAAAGCAAGTTCAAACAAGCGATCTAAACTTAAAGTTGTTCGCATAACATCTCACTATCCTGCGTAGTTTAATCCTATTTGCCGCCCCCCGCCTTGCATTTGCATATTGATTTACTTAAACAACGAGGGCTTAAAAGGAAGCCCCTCAGCCTTTAATCCATACAAATGAGTAACAAAAAGAGCAAATTTGCAGAAGCCCCTGTAATCCGGGGTCATTAATAACAAAAATTCGAGAGCTCATAATACGCCGCCAAAATGTTCAATCAAACTTAGCAATAATACTGGAGGACATTTTGAGCAGTGACTCCACGAGTTCGCTTTGGATGAATCTTTTAGATCTTGAAATAAAAGGGGAAAATGCACCAGGAGTGCCGACTGGCCCGGCTTATTTCTGGTTGTCGTGATATTGGCAGCAATAAATTTTTTGAATTTATGCAGGCTGCTCACCGCATAAATCTAGTTGTCGTGATTCATAAAAATGGTTAAACAAAAAAAAAACTGCACGTCATGACGAAATGATATTCATCCGCTACGGTGTGAGCCGTAATTAAATACAAATCAAAATCAATACGCGTTAACGTGCCAGTTTCACGCCTCGGGATTTCCTGCATAAATTGCTTAAGGATATTTTGGCGTGACGAAAAAGTTAAAAATTAAATTGACTCGCTCTCGTATGCGATTGGGGTAACAAGCTCTTCGCGGAAATATAGGGGGTGGGTTCGTGGCGCGAAGATATTCGTGCCGACACAAAAATCAGGGCAATTTTCTTCACGACAAACGTCGGAAGCCTTTCCTTATACGAATCAGCATACCACCAAGGTACGAACGAAGCTCGGCCCGGAATATCTTTCATATTTTTCCGGCCACCCCCAAAGTACCAAGAGTCTCCTTGTTAAAAATGTTCAATGGCATTGTACTTTTTCATCGCTTTTATATGGCTTCGAATTTAGACGGACACGTTCTGCCGAATCGACAAAACTGAGAACTGAGATAAGAACTTCGTTATAAATTGCAAAAATGCATCGACCATTGGAAGAATTTTCCACAACGTTTGCCAAGGACAAGATATCTATTTAATGGAGTTTTTAACTCTGCGCGTCTGCATAATTTTTTCCTCTGACTTCTATTTTTGTATCTCATGACCTACAGGTGAGTGCACCATGATAAACTGCTATTGTGATTAAAAATAAAATAGCGTGGATTTGATAATAGCTCATGTCAATTCTTTTATTTATGGTAAGTCCTTTTTCTACTCCAGATGAGATGCGCGCGTAATCTTCTTGCTTTCAAATTTACAAAATTATCTCTCTCGTAATTTACCCATGCATAATGAAATTTGTCAAAAGCGTGACGTGTAGTCGTTGCCCTGCTGTCTAATTTAATATTTTGTAATAATTTATACCTTAACTTTATAACAAGGTAAGGCAGGGCAAAGAACATCACGCTTTTATGTTAGTCTAACAGAATGAATCTCTGCGAGTTTCCAAATTTCGACCAAACCAAAAATTTCAAATTTCATCAACCAATTCGATAACTGGATTGCCAATTACACATTATTACATTATGTAATATAAGTATATCATTACCTTGTAAATAATTAATTACAATTTTTTTAATAGCATCATCATCATCATAAGAGAGTAATAGAAACTCATTACCTGCTCATGATATCGCTATATTAATGTGATCGATTGTGCAGCTTAAAAAGTAATCTATGATAATGGAAACAATGCATTAGTATTTTACTTCAGTAATTATTATATTATCTGCTAAGTTGTTAACATGCAATTTAAAATATTTACATAATTTTTCCACAGTAATTTAGTGACCAAGTTTAGCTTAGCTTAAAATTGTTTCGTCTTGATTTTTACATCTACAACATTCGTCCTCATGATGGCTACAAATCTCGAAATTTAATATTCGCTAAAAATCACATACAGCAATTTTTGAAAATTTTACTCTCTGAGTAGGTGAGGATATTTTTTTGACTTGAACTTCATGCAGGCCTTATTTCAATGTTTTTCGAATATTCTAAAAAATAGCAATTATTTATATTTCAAGTCTAGAAAATTACTAGTAAGATTTCTAGGGTTACCTTAGGGTAAAAGGGTATGTTAGGGTAAAAGGGTATGTCAAAACTCAAAACCGCTCGTGGTTACAATATGAACACCTAATACTTTCGTACTACTTTATATACGGAACCATAACTAACTAATAATTTGATTACATATTTCCAAATTTTATTTCTTGGTATATCAAAGCTGTTTAACGATTTTGTGTAATTCGTATAAACTGTTCTGGAATAAGATGCACAATAACACAAGAACAAATGACTGACAAATAGCCAGTTCGGCTTTTCCGAAAAATTAAGCAAAATTTTCATATTCGTCAGATACATTCTACGTCAGATACAACTATATATTCGGTGTTTAACTTCATGCTCTTTCTCTTTTACTGAAATATATTGCCTGATTTATTGGAAATTCATTTCCATAATTATCCAAAATCCTACATGATATTCAAAATTTATCACATTCTAAATTCTAGCTTGAGGTGATGATCCGATGTTGTACGATAGCTTGATGCGCTAATTCGACAAATTCAATTCGTGTTTGATGGGGAGCAAAATAGATAATAATAAAATGAACGCATACATTATCTTAATTATCTGAATATCTAGCAAAGTTTGCTATTCGTCATATCTAGGCTTTCTGTGAATTGGGAGGAATAATTTGCGGGCATGCTACAGTAGATATGTATACCCCCCCATACATATATGCATATCTACTGTAGCATGCCCGCAAATTATTATTATCATCAAATATTTTTGTCACGCATGGCATATTGGATTCATTAAGGATATATGGTTCAAATATGAGGGGCATTTCTTTAAGTTATAAATTTTACATTATAGTTTGTACTACTAAAGATTTGAAAATAACTCGATTTCTCTATTTACACCTTTATCTCTTCTTTATATCGGAGTAGAAAATTTTTAGAAAGCTCAAAAGGCTAACTATACCAATTTATGATATCCGAAAATCAATATTTCTGTAATAAAAATATAAAGTATAAAATGAATTCAAAGGGAAATTAAATATTTGTTATCATACTTAAATAACATTCAATTAAGGAATTGAATTCCAAGACTGAAAATAAATAAAAATTACTATTTAGCACAGAATGCATCCAAAAGTTGTCGCAAATCCCATCGCTTTTTCAATAAATATTATCTGATTTCACATGCAGTGCAGGTGAAGTATTGGCCTAAAAACTTTAAGCATATCCGCAAGAATCAATTTATATAAAGTTGGAAACTTTGGAATATTTTGAGAAATTAATTCAATAATCTCCTTCTCGGAAATCCGTCTGTCGAAAAGATTACAATTTTTTCCATTGAAATAGAAAGGCAGTGAAAATGCAAGTAGTTGGGGCAAACTTAAGTATGTTCTCATGGCCAAGGCTGTGCAGGGGAAGGATATTGGGATTTTAATGTTTTCGCTTTAATATCAAAACTTAAGGCTGATATTTCATGTATAAAAAAGGGCGGTAATTGATCAAGGGATTAAGGGGCTACATCCAATTCAAAAAATTATTTTGTTACCACGATTACTACTGCATTTTTTAATGGATTTTTATCCAACTTTGCTTACGCATTTACCCACTCGATATCCAGGTCATATTGAAAAATTGTAGGATTTCGGTAAGGGGAAGGTTCTTGAGCTAGTAGAGTGGAAACATTTTCAACGCAATTTTGTGATATTCGTGAAACTGAGGTGAATCTAATAATCGACATAAGTTAATCATCAACGGCGAGTGCTATAGGTCAATGAGTACCAACTTCTTTTGGCCTGAATTGGATGATATCGACACCAACAAAATATGGTTTTAACAGGAAGGCGCTACGTACCACACAGCTCTTGCCACATTGGATATTCTGCACGAGCGATTTGAGGTCATGGTCATCTCACGTGAAGGTGATGTGAACTGCCCACCAAGATCGTGCGATTTGACCGCGTTAGACTTTTTCTTATCAGGTTTTCTTAAGTCACGTCTATGCGAATAGGCCAGAAACCAGAGTGGCCCTCAAAGCCAACATAACCCGTGCCATCGGTAAAATTCAGCCTGATTTATGCGCCAGAGTCATGGTAAATTGACATTTCAGATTTGGAGAAGCCGCGGCGGACATTTGAACGCTGTACGTACCTAATGGCATCGATAGGCCTTTCAAACAAATAACAAATTTCGATGATATCTCACACACACTTTTTTTTATTTAAATTTGAAGATAGGAAGTGATTAGTGAAAGACCCTGTAGTAGTCCGGACCCATTACTACTAAACTACTAAAAGAGTAACAACGGGATTTTTGTATCTGGTAATTCGTAAGTACCTGATGTCGAATTTATTCCAACAGGACATTGGGTATTCTAAATGTGTTATAAAAAGTTAAAAGTTTGCAAACGTGCGGCAACATAACTTTCAACCGAAAAATTCTCAAACTCTCAGGGATTTTGTAAAAAGATTTCTATGTTTACATTTCAATCATAGCGCATAAATGAAATTTTTCACGAGTCTGGCAAGATAGGTATAACCTGAACGTCTTGCAATGAAGTAAAGGACTATAAAGACTCAATTTGAGAAAAAAATATGAAGAAAAAACAAAGATTGTGTCTAACAACTTGATGATTCCATTGTATCACTTCAATTTCAGAGGAGCACTACAAGTACGTGAGAGATTTTTTTAGCCCGACTCCGGACGCCATAAAACCGCTCAGGAATCCTCACGGCGACCGTCCAACAAAAGCAGTCCTGTAAAACTCCCGAAATAAAATTGTGGAGTTTTTGGCATTGGACAGACATTTATACCTTTTGGATGCCTCAGAGCCAACAAAGTGTTATCTGTCCCGTCTACGTGACCTCTTAGGAATCCCGGAAACGATGTCAACTTTTCCTCCCTATAAATGCTGGAATAGTTCAAATAGTGGAATCAACCAAGTACGCTTAGCCAAGGGCCTGGAGAGGGGAGACTTTCCGGAATATTATATTTCCTCGTTTGGGATAATTGATTCGTTGGTTTTTGGGGAAAACATCTTGCGGCTGAGTATAAGCGGACGAGGCAAGGACATATGGCCTCGATTAACAAAATGGGAAAACCAAGCCAGTTTTCCCTGAAAGAGAACAAGCTATTACCTTTAATAAATGCACTTGGGGCATATATAATTTCATGGCCCGGGCTACCACTTTACATCAAGTGTTCAAGCCACCTTGATTTGTGTTTTATCACATAAGCACATATAAAACAATTGTTTTATAGAAATGAAGAAATTATTTAATTTTTTTTTCAAACTAAGCAAGAAGTAAGTGTGCATAATTTGTCTGTAATATTTACAAGAATTTATTATTATTTATACAGAAAAAGCTCAAAACTTTGAAAAATATAGTACTACAATAATACTAAATGACTAAATGACTAAATAGTCATTCAATCAGTCAGTTAATTTCAAATTATATCATATTTCTCTGAAATCGCAGTATAATCCTATTGTCATGTTACCCTTATCAGATCAGTAAACTACTCGAATCGACACTATTCGTCAGGCGATTTCTTGAAGGTGCAGGTAATTATAAAACGTTTATTAACATTTATTGACAAACAGTCAGAATATTCCTATCCATATTTATGGATAGGTCATTAATAAGTAACAGGAATAAGAACGGACTGCGAATAGAACCTTGTGGACTACCAAAGGTAAAAATAAATTGAAAGGACATACAACCTAATAATGCAAATTCATACAGAGAGGATGAAACTTAGAGAAAAAGAGATTCAAAAATGCCATATATTTTTATTTTTCCTAAAATAATTGCATCTAAGTTTAAATGAGTCGTATTTCTTAAATATTATGATAATATTAGCTTGTTCCCCTTCATATTTTAAGGAAAGTTCCCTTTCTTTATGTGATGTATTAAAAACCTCTATTAATGTAACATATTTTAATGTAAAACTGAAGATGTAGTTGAAATGATATGTTAAAAAATTGGGTTCGTATCATTTTAAAAACAACTACTCGCATGTGAAAATTATTAAATTAGTATTACTCGAAATTAAAAATGTTTCAGCACATCACAAATTCGAGAAACATGATATTAAAAAGTGACAAAAAATCAATCTGGTCAAAATTGATGATTTATTTAAGATTACTCAAATTAAAGGTTATATCCTCTATAAAATCAGCTAGTGTAAAACTTTGTTTATGTAACATCATGTATCAAAAATTAATTAAATTAAAAGTAAAACGGTTTGAGAATGATAACATGATCATGATTGTGGTAATACACGTTTCATAATTATGCCTAATATCATGGTTCGAAATTCTAAAAAATTTTATTTAAAAGGGAATACTTCTTATTTTCTTCACAAGTTTTTGTCTATTATACCTGAAGCCGAAGGTTCCACTATAAAATTAATTTTAGAAAGTAAATTACTTGCGAAGTTGATGCAGAAAGTAATTAATGAAATTGGTAAACTATCTTCACTTCTTCAGAGCATGCATCCGAAGAAGGACAGTCCATTACCTTTGATAAAAGCAATAAGGACACTTTCGTTATTCTTCAGAATATAAAAACTTAATGTCCTGCTATCACGTCCAAAGTTCGAGCGAGTCTTGTTTTCGTTTCAAACCAAACCTGAGTACTGTGGTGAGATGTCGCAAGAAAAGCAGGCTAACGAAAAAAGTATCCGTTTTGCTTGACTGGACCCTAAATCACGTGTGTCGTTATAAATGGCATCCCTGAAATCTGAAGGAAGCAAAGGGTCGTGGTCGTTAAGCTCCATTTGAGACAACACCGACCTACCCGGGGGAACGAGAAGGGATCCGTTCCCATTCCCCGGCCATCCACCGTAAACAAAGGTCAGTTGGAGACCCACTCTAAATCTTATTTCTCTGGTACGACGAACGATGACACCTTGCAGTCGATAGTTGCCGAGTTATGACCCCACAAAAATCCATTAAACACCCGGATTTTCTTGTTTCGGCGATATGAGGAGACTCCCGACAGAAAGACACTAAGTTAATAAATATTATGTATCGTTAGACAGTGTGCAAGACTTTGCCATAAGCTTAAATTTCCATTAGAACGGCGAAGCTCTCGAAAGTCATATAGGAAAAGTTTTCAGCGTTATATTTTTCCCGAGGAAATTACTTCCAGTTGGAGGAGTTTTCAGATGCATAGGACGAAGGTTGAAAGAGTTATCACGTTTCCACAGAAGCAGAAGACGAGCCTGAGTGAGAATTATCGAAAAACTTCCTACACAAGTTACAAGAGCTGCAATTTCTGTTTTGGAAACTTTTGCAGGATTTACAGCCTGACGATGGCAATGTTTGTAGCTAGTCACACAATTTTCTACAAATGAGAGAAAGTCAGTTCGAGTGACTAATCTTGGGTTCACGGCTGGATTTCATAAATCCTCAGCGTCCGCGGGCAGGATCGGGGATTTAATGAGGACATAACTCATCTTACGTTGTAACTCCTAAGGAGCAATCCAGAGACAACCTTATTGTCACCGCAAATGTCGTTTTTAAGTAGAAGAAGGCTTTCAATTTCGTTTTCTATGTGTTTTTATGTTTGTTTGTTAGAGCGTAACTTTGGAATGGATGCACTAATTTGAATAAAACTTTTTGCATTTTGTAAGGATGTTTAAGTGGCTGTAGACCTTGTGGAGTTAGTAAAATTTGGAATCAGGTGCAAAATAAAAACTACTTGAAAAGTATTTAATAGTAAACTTTGGGAAAATTTCTGTTAAAACAAATAAAGAATACTACAGTAAAATTATTAAAAACATGTCGTCACATAGGCGTCGTAATATCGCCACACTATACCTATGTAAAAACCAAGATGTTGGAATTTGAATATTCTGAGTAGAGGAAGATGGAAGAATAACTAAAACCTCATTGAGCTTTTTATTCTTACCATATGACAATAAACATCGTCAAATGAATTAAGTTAGTATTATTTTTTATGTTCCGTTTTACTAACTTATCGCAGGTTCTAAAAATAGGTTTTCACTTTACTACAGTAAAAATAAATTACTATGAGTTATAAATTCCCTTATATAATAAAAGAAAACCGATAAGTTTTAATATGCACGCTATAAATTTGCAGTGCACTAAAAGTTTCAGTTTTTATCTAGTATAATTACGTTTTTTAGTGTTTTTTTTTCCATTTTAAACTAAAGTTAAATTACCACAATATATTGGATAATGCAATCCAACAATAAAATCAATATAAGTGGATTTTAATAGTCTAGGCGAAATCATTATATTACGAAAAAAAAACAAAATCGTAAGATTATTATATTGATTCAAATTAACCGAATAATCGTTGATTAATCAAAGGAAAAAATATTATTTCATTTCTCGATTAATCGAATAAAATTAATCGATATTTTAACCGCTTGATTAATCGGTACTATCTCTTAGCGCAAGACTGTAAGCTTGCACTTTGAGTATTTGACTTGTTCTTCTTTTCTTTAATGTTTTACCCTATTTTTTTATTTTTGATTTGCATTATTAATTTAATTTTTAATTTGTCAAAACCGAGCTTTTTTTTTTTAAATATATCTATACAACTTTTATGAGCTTGGAAATTTCAGTAGGAGGATATTTAATTTAGCTCTAAAAATGTAATTTATCTCCTGTCGAGAGATAGAAGCGATACACATTTGGCATGGAGAGTCCAGGATTCTTTTCGATATCTTTTCATCCAAATGGCAGGGGCGGCAGACTAGGACGTGTCAATAAACTTAGGGCAACCCCAGAGACCAATTACGTTGCCACCACTTCAACTTGAACACGACTACTCTTTCCGAGGAGTGTATTTAAAATCCCGTCTGCGCCTGGATGCGGGACCAAAGGAATGATATGCACAAATCCCCCCGCACCTGTCCTTCCCTGATTTAGGTCCAATTGTGCGATACGGCAGGGAAATTAGTCTGAGGGCTTCGAGTCAGCCATCAAGATTGATTCAGCTTTTAAGGTGGTATTAGCAGGCATTAGGCTCTGACTCGGTTCGTTTGTGTAGTCAAACAAAAACCAAGATTAGCTCCATGGGCAGGGCGCACTCTGGAAAGGAGCTGCGATACCAGTTTTTCTGGAACGCGACGCTAAAGGGGATACGCCTATGTCGAGTCTGAGCATTCTCCAGAAATGTGTTTTTCCTTGCGAATGCTCTCCATGCCTGGGCTTAAATGATTGCTGAGTAGAAATGGGCTTTTTACGATTTCTACGTTATGTATCCTACTGAAAAGGGAGTCAGGATATGATTCCATGGTCCCAGCTGCTGCAGGTACTTAATACCCTGATAAATTCAAGGGAACCTTTTCAAATGACGTAAATGCGTTTTAAATATTAATGCATCGAGAAAGGTTCATTTTTACGTAGACTCAAAAATCTAAATCGTTTGTTGATGAATAAAAAACATGTGAAGTTAAATTTGTGCTGTGTACTAAAAGTATCGATACTCTTCGAGATCGAGTACTTTGTATGCTTTTTGCTCAAAACTTTACACTTGATGACACAAATAATTTCTATTCCATATTAGGTATGATTATCATGATTTTTACGAACTTTATAATTAATAATAATTGTAGGATAGTCGTCACACCAATTTTTACTTTGATGCCATATATTCGAGAACTGAGTCCCTCATTTACCAAATCAATTAGCTCCACAAGCACACAAGCAAAAATTATACAGCACTGATTAAATTACATTCTATTGTTGGAAGGGATCGATACGTCTACGAATGGCTCCATTATTAAGCTTCCAATTTGTATGATTTTTTTTATTATTATTATTATAATCTTTTATTATGATTTTTGAATATTGTGCTAAGTATTTAAATTTAAATTAAATTAGCTTTTATAGAAGATTTTCGACTAGAATTACTTCAGGCATACCTATTATGATGATATTTACAGCCTGTTTGGTTAGAACGTATCGCTCAGAATTCAATAATACGATAAAAAACATTATTTTTTCCTTATTATTTACTTTATTTTCTTTTACGCAATACATTTAATATTTGGTGAAGTCACCGTTATTTTCTATAATAGCTATATACTACACTCTGATTTAAAATCATTTCCATTATTTCCCTTTATTATGTGCGAAATTTACATTAGACCGCAAAAAATTAGAGATAGATAAAAGGGTTGTAAATTAAATTTCCATCATATAATTTTACTAAAACTACTAATCATAATTCTAGGAAAAAATCCGAGATATGTCATAAAATCATGGATAATTGATGAATTATTTTATGGTTTTCCCTCTTTCACCATTTAATTTACCCAATCTTAGGTAATATAAATGCGTACTTATGTCTATTATATTGATATTATTTTCAACTGTCCTGATATAATGTTACTTCTAAATTGTAAAATCAGTATAATGGAAATTAAGCATTACACGAGATATGTTTTTTATTATTTCTTTTTTACGTTTTATTATACGAAATAAAAAAATGTAAGTTTTGTAATCATTTTGTATTTGACTTTTGATAGCGAATCTTTAAGGAATAATGACCGCTTCTATACTTTAATAAAAGGAATTATTTACTAAAGTATTCGATAATTAATAGAAGAAATTACCTTAAAAATAAAGGAAGATATTTTCATATCTATACAATCACAAAATCACTACTTACAAATATAAAAGTAGCCTTTTAGCTTTGAAACCATTTCTGCCAATTTGTGAGAAAGTTATCTAGGTTTTGCTGATTTTTGCTAAGAGTACAAAAAATCTATGGCGCCTCACTCAATAAATAGCTTCCCTAAAGTTCAATCTTTTGAGTTTGAGTTAATGTCGTCGTCTTCTGCCCGCTTAAATATCTTAAACCACGCAACTTACCAGAGATCGTCGATATTCTACAGCGTTCATGTTGAAACTAATTTCGTATTTGTTTTAACATAACATAAATAAATGACAATGATTTTGTTGTCACCCCCGTATATTTGCTTTATTAATACTTCTTCCACAGAATTCTCAAGCAATCTAAAAAAAACACAGTTCGACCTTTCCCAAGGTTCGCGTGTTTTACTCTTAGAATTTTAACTTACTGAGAATATGTATGCCATTGAACCCAAAAAAAAAACTAAAAGTTTTGTCCAAGGAAATAACCGCCCACAAGGTCATTACTATTTGGAATTATTTATAACTCAAATTTTGCGAATCGCATCATCACCAAAGCTCAAGGTTAAGAACTTTTTATTAAGTGTGAAAATTTAGTTGCAAACTTAATTAGAATAAAATGCTAAAAATAGATTGATTTGGAATCAAGAGCTAAAAATATACTGTAGACCTTTCTCTTTTTCAGCCCATTACTATTAGCCGCCAATTAAGGCAAATACCTCTTTTTAAGCGCAGTTATAAATTAAGAGAAGGATTTCCTTTTAAAGCACTCATAAATTATTCTTTTAACTTTTAGCTTATGCTGTTATGAATATTTTTGAGGCGGAAACGTTTTTAGGAATATAATCATTCTTTGAAATTGATTTTATTAATTCCAATCGTTTTTATTTAGCGCATAATACAAATTTCCAATATACTTCTTATTCCATCATTACATAATAAATTGTGAAATTACCATTCTTTACATAGGGTGATTCGTAAAGAAGTGTTCCAACATATGCCAATCGATTCCTTACAGTGTTGTAGTCAGGGTTCACGATGAGTAATTTTTTCCTAAAATCCCTGAAATATTTTCGTGTGTACAAGAAGATGAGCTCATATAAAATGTAATAGGTTAGGTTAGGTTGTTGTTGGTCCCCTTTCCCACAGTTAACCCTTGCTAAACTATTTAGATTCTTTGATGAACTAAATCAGATCTCTGATGTCAGCAGATCCTATCCTAATTCGCTCAGGAATAAAATAAAACGTAATAACTTCTGTTCAAAACACAGTAGGACGACAAATAAAATTTTCATAAAGAGTATACATTATGAGGATTGTGAATGATCCCCATTTTGACGAATGCACAACCTGTAGAATTATAAGGTCCTTAAGACCAAGAGCGAAGCTGTGCATTCATCAAAATAGGGGTTACTTTAAACATCTACATTTATACTTAAACGACCGTCTGAGCTTTGAAAGACGAGAAATCACGTAAGAGGTATGTCGTTCAAGTTTAATGGCAGAATATTTACCACTTGAGTATTCTAGTGACTCCACAAAAATGTTAATAACTTTTGACGGACTAAATATATTGACATGGCTCTTTTTTTATTTGAAAGATATCTTAAAGGTGCATTGTTTTTGCTTTTTTAAACTTAATAAGGATATTTCTAAATACGGATTAACCAAAATTATTAAAAATTTTAAATTTTAACGTTCTAACCTATACTGTACTGTTAACAAACTTTTTATCAAAACCTTACTTTTCGTCATACTGTGTTTCGATCAAAATTTTTTAGGTTTTTTATGAGTTCACCCTCCCTGTACGCGCGAAATTATTTCAGCAGTTAAAAAGGGGGGTGAAGGAGGGATTTTACGAAAAAATTGTTCATCGTGAACGCCGATCGTAACACTGTAAGGAATCGATTAGCACATGTTCGAACACTTTTTTACGAATCACTCTGCATATTCCATAAAAATTACTAATGGAATTAAAACTCATTCATTGAAATAAATATTTAGGAATTAAAGGTTAATTTTAACGTTTTGCAGTTTAGTTACTTCTTTAACATTACTAATTCGTATATTTTTTGATTAAAATTCAAATTTGTCAATCAATCTCTTTATGGGAATCGTCTTACAAATTGTTAGTACTTTCGCAGGCTAAGGATTTCAATAAAATGTATTTTTACGAATTCTTATATCCTGCGAAAATCCAATAAAAATGTTATTAAAATTCATTTTGCCATATATTTCGTGAATACACCATAGAGGCATAGAACACAAAAACAAAATCTTAATAGGACACAATCATGCGAGATCACTCCAAAAGAGTTTGTTTGCGTGATTTTGAGAAATTTCCATCAATTTTCTTTGATGTTGTAAATCAACTGATTCATTGACAGGCTTAATATTCGTGCAATGTTTAATTCATATAAATGAATTTACCTTTTTATAATAATCTTATTTGTACTTTTATACTTACTACGATTAAAATAAGTCGTCAATTAGATATCTTACCTGAAAGAAAAAATAAGTCTTTTAATAATTCCGTAAAAAACATGTTGGTAAATATATTGTGACATATTAACAGAAATAGAAAGAAGATTAATTTCCCTGAACGATTTTCCCATTTTCAAACTTCCTACAATATACGTCGAAAGTGTACGTGTACTGCTGCTGGAGCTAAAATCAATACAAAGAAAATATATCCCACCTGAGATGTCTGAATTTATTATGCTTAAAACAATAAGAGAGAATTTTAGAATCAAGATACTTTTATATCATGTTATATCATGTAATGAAAATTAATTAGCAGACTTGAAATTTTTGCTTAAAACTCTTTAAACATTGTCAGAAACTGATACTTTCCTTCGGGTATTAGATTTCCAAGCATAGACTTTCGAAGAAATCTAAGTTGTTTTGAAGACGATTTTCAAAACATCATAAGCTGATTCTAGGAAATCATTAACAAAAAGCATCTTAACGTTGAAAGAAACAAAGACATAATCTTTCTCAATGTTTTCTACTCATGAAAATTTAATTTTCAAATTGTAAGGAGGAGGTTATTCTGGGAATAATGGAAAACAATTATTATTGGTGTTTTAAAAGATAAGAAATCTTTTCACATTCACGAAAAACAAATATTTACTTCTGTTTGTTAAAGAACACATTTCAGTTCCTTTTTCATTGTTATCCATGCTTTTTATTTACGTATTTATTTAATTACGATTTATAAATATTCTACAAAGATGAAATTCTATGAAAGTAAGGTAAAACATTAATTTGAAAGTCATAAAATATATTAAAAGCTATTTAAATAACGATGACAAGACGACGACGATTTTTCAAAAATTATATACATACAATAATACATTTTTTACCTATCAATTTTGTGCTTTACTTAAGTAGTACTAAAGCCTACTTATTTATTTTTTATAATAACAATTACATGATTATTAAAAGCTATAAAAACCAAAATTTTAAAAGAAAAGAGAATTACCAGCATTTAACACAGTTTTCCTTAAAAAAACTATTTTATAAAAACATATATTATCAAAATATTTAAAGAAATCATTACCTAATTTACTTTTTCACATGTTGCATCAGGAAGTTTTCGTATTAATCGACAAATTCATAATGATAACATAAAATTTAATTTATTATAAGCTAAACCAAATTCATATTTTTTAGTATATTAAAGAAATGCAAACCTGTTCGCTTTAGAATGCTCTAAAAAATGTTAAACCTTTTAAAAATTTTTTAAATATATTGAGTTAAAATTATGCCAATAGATGGAATTTTGATGAAAATACAGATCACTGACTTATCGAACGTATCAAATTCCTGATTCCTGGACTTATTTAACCTAATAAAATAACTTTTTTTTATATATGTATGTGCTTTTAAAAGTTAATAGTAAAATTAAATCAATAAAAGAATATATCGAAAACTTTTAAAAAGTTAACCGGTTTAAAAATATGCCATTTATATTATGAGTTGAGTAAAACTTTTGCAGATATAATAAAAAACACGTAAACATTTTAAACTGATGTGGCACCTTATTAGTTTTGATTAACTAGAGTTTTCAAAAAAAAAACTTCGAAAGCAATTTTAGAATTCAGGTTTATTGTTCGAATGATTGTAATAAAAGATTCACATTAAATCTGCATGCATTCGATCCAAAAAAAAAGGCATAATGATTTTATCTCAGTGCTAGTAATCTAATTAAATTAATTACATATTTTATTTGTAATATTAAATCTCATTTACATTTTAATTCAAAATAATTATTTTTATTCATAGCAACACAAAAATATTGTTTTTAAGAATTCCAAATAAATAACGTGAATAACCCATAAATCCATAGATTGCAAAAACTGTTCCCATCAGAATTTTAATTTCGACATCCCAAAGCTTTTCAAAGCGAGGAGATACTTTTTATGTGTGTGTCAACAGCATGCAAAATTTTGCTTAACTTTAATAACGCTCATAAATATGCATATCGTTTAAAATAAACAAACAACGAAAAGTTCCAGACTAATTTGCATCATTTCGCATTTTTCTTTGCACAGAGAATATTTCGAACATCTAAGTTTTGCTGCGCAACTTTATTCCGATGGGAGGGAAATAGTACACAACAATTTGGTCACTATTTAGATACAATCGCTGAATTGAATGGTTCGTTTCACTCAACGCTTAATGCTGCTCACGAAAGTTTTCGTTGCAAAAACCTGTGCACCTTTTGGGCTTTGGAAAATGTTATTTTTGGAAGTGGTTTTTACTCGTCTAGTTTAAGTTTTCATATCACGTTTCCTAGGTAGATTTTAATGAAGAAGGTCGCGGATTAAAGATGTCGGAAGCAACAAGCGGATTAGTTGTTTCAGTTCAAAATGTGTCCTTGTATGATATTTAAAGTCTTAAAAATTTATGTTTATAAAATTAGAACGTAATACAACATGTAAATGTGTTTTTACTATGCAGCTAAACTAGTTGCTGGATTAAATGTTATATCACCGTACCACATGACCAATTTATGATTAACTATCATCAGCATCAAAAATACAAACATATCAGATTTACTATATTTTATCCAGTAATTAAATTAATACTAATTCGAAAATTATAAATAATTAAACAGAGCTCAAATATTAAAAATTGGCAAATCCTAAATGATGATTGATTTAAATGGTGATTCTGTTCAACTGAATCGGGATCCAATTAGCGCTAGGGTGCGCCGTTTGAAATCACAAAATTCGCAAGAATAAAACCAGGATATTAAGGTAAGTTGAAGTGTTATGAGATCAGAGCCAACTTGTGAAGTTCAAAAAGAGAGCTAGCTCCCCGATCTTAGACGAAGATAGATCACTGATGCTATCAAGAAAGTACTAGCCAGTGGCTTGTGTGTACTGCCACCACTCTGACAGTATCCATACGAACTGTATTATGTCTAGAACACACGTATATGAATAGTACAAATCACTCAAAGACGGTCGTGAAGTAGTCGAAAACTTTCCTCGTTCTGGACCCTCATCGACATCAAATACTGAAGAAAAAGTGTCCAAAATTAAAGAAATATTATTGGAAGACATTAACTGAAAGAGAGATTGAAGTTGACATCTCAAACGGATCCGTTCATCATATTTTGCACGATGTTTTGGGCATGGAAAGCGTTACTGCTCCACTTGTACCGAAATACCTCGATTTTTTGAAAAAGGAGTACCGGAAAAAAGTCGCTGAACAAATAATTTTTGAGCATGAAAACGTCACTACCTTCATGAAACGTGTCATTACTAGTGACAAAACATGGGCTTATGACGTTGAAACCAGTCAACAGTCGTTCAAATAGCACTTCAAAAATTAAAGTTTTTCTGACTATTTCCTTTGATTATTGCAGTATTGTCCACAACGAATACTTATCAGAGGGTCGAACAGTCAATAGAGAAATTACTTAGGCGTAATGCGGCATATGCGTGAATCTATTCGTAAGAAAAGGCCAGATTTATTCAAGAGCAATTGGTTCTGCACCATGACAATGCAACATTGCACACTGCTCCAAAATTTTTTTACAAAACACGGCAGAACGTGTGTGTTGTCCTGTTCCTTAAACTCAAATTACCCAAATTATGTATCGCTTCGGAAGGAACTTACTTGGAAGATGATAAAATAAATTTTGATTAAAAAGTAGAAATAGGTATATGTTTTATTGACAGAATTCGGATCCTTATTGAACAGAAGATACGATATACAATAATATAATACGTTTTAATAAAAACACCTGGCCTGGAAATTTTTAGTGTCGACGTTATATATGTAATTTCATTACGAAAATTAAGTAAAAAATAGGTATTTAATGTATTTGACTATTTTCGAAAATTATAATATATTACATTTTCTTCTATAGGTTTATAATATTAAAAAAAAACATATACCATATTTAGTTATATGAGATATTTTAATTTCATTCTCATTGATAGAGATTTGCTTTTCAAATAAAAATACAAGCTAATAAATGTTCATTAATCTTTAAAAATAAATTTAAATGAATAACTTCATCTAGCTTTATAATAATTAAACTAATAATTTTTCTGAATACATTAGAGCAAAAGGTATTTTAAATTTTGATATAATCGCATAAAGAAAAAAATGTGCAAATATACTAAAAAAAGGATAGAATTTTCTTATATTAGTAAGAAAGTTTGCATATTTGCAATACTAATCATGCACTTAGCCAACTATAATCGAGTTACATCGAGTTAGATTTCTGTGTAAATGAAATTCCGTGCACATCTCAATTGGAGTATAATTGCAGCTTGTATGCAATTGTATAATATAAATTGCAGCTGCTTTTAAGCTATTAACAAATAACTCCGTAGCCGAGTCAACGACAATATTAAATTGGCCTGCCCTGCTAAAGTTTCAATTAAATAATTTCCACATTAGTTCAAATTAAAACGCATGTTGCGATCTAATTGAGTATACACGAAACTGATGATATTTATTGCCGGCATGTTGACAAAATAATGTCCTACAAAATTGGACTAATTATTAAGGCATAGCTATCGAACGTATTTTGCAATTAGGACAAAATTTTGGAAGGATACGCTGCAGGAGTTGACTGGTTCAGTCCAAACACCCGACAAACAAATTTAATAAAGGATAACACGCATTAATGTAACCCTGCAGTGACCAAATTGATAGAAGGACGACACACGTCCGTGATGGAATACGAAAGGCGTCCCAAGGGACTAATGCGAGAATCAAAGGAAGCCTGGGAACTACGCCTAAAATGAAGGCTCTTTCAAGACGTGTAGTTCAATTCGTCGTTATGAAAGTGATACGACCTCCTTGGCATTTGATTACAATACATTTCCAAAGTATCTTGAGTTCACATGCCGCCCCAAGAATGTCAATATAAGGGTCATAATAAATAAGATCGTGTTGGAGAAAGGTTCAGCCGTCCTGGGCATGGAATTCCTTGTCCTGCTCGAATTTACGGCCCTTAAATCCAATATCGTCAATTAGTGTGCTTTCTTGAGCCAAATACAATTTGAGATGACCCTTCTAACTTAATCTACTTACGAGTATTTGTTTAGGCAATAAATTTGTTGCACACTCATAAAAGTACTAAACTAAAAAAGTGTCACCTGTAATTGACCGACTGTCTTCTGTAATATCCGTAACTTTTGCGAGAACAAATTGATTAATTTATTTACTATTTGTGACCATTTAGCAAGGCCAAAGTACATAAAGTTGCAAGGTTAACGGATTTACTTCCATTTATCAGACGGAGATTTATACGAATTGCATGCTCCTATTTCATAATTTTAGATTATAATAATTAATTGAAAGTTTGTAGCCTATGTTTATTTATATTTAAATTTAGTTAATAAATGTATTTAAAAGTGATAACTTTCACTTCCTACTTTTGTTGCCTTACAATTTCAGCTGTAGGAGCTCTCATTAAATGCGCACTCGGCAGACATTCGATTTATCTGCAGGGTAATTCAATATTTTCTAATCACACCCCTCCGACGAAATTGTTTCCTTCTTAAATGGAGCGTTGGAGTTAGGTTCGGAAAGTTGTACAAGTGAATCAATTACGGTCTTTTTCATCCTTTAAAAGGTTTTACGGTACGCAATGTAAAAATTTGGGTCACTTTTAAGAAGTTTTCAGATACGCCATTAAAAAAGGTCTTTCGGTTTCAAAATTATCCTTTGAATTTCAAATTTATTGATGCCCTGTTACCTACACTTAAATTAGAACATTTAGAGCAAGTGTAGAATTCAATAAAAATAATAATGATCATCACTTTAGAAACTTTTAACAACACAATAAACAATTTGAGCTATTAGCTCTTTATTGTAAAAATATACAAAGAAAGGAAGTTCAATCAAATTATTACAAAAATGGACAAATGTTTAAAAATTGTAATGTTTTTAACAATAATTTTTAAAAAATTTTCATTTAACATTTACAAATAACAACTAGTCTAAATTAGCTATATATTTGTAGGTCTTAAAAAATAAACTACATCACTTTCGTTATTTTTATATACTAACGAAGCCACATTTTGAAAAACAAATCCGAGAAAATGGAATAATTCCGTGAAACAAAACGAAAACGGTAGACCACTTTATTCATTCCCAAATTAAAATCAGTTTCGCAGATTAAATTTGGCTCGAATTCAAAATTATATAAAGTATTATTAGTAACTCGTAAGGCATCAAAATTACTTAAAGATAAAGGCGGCGGTGTAATATCAAAATATGGCAAATAGCATATTGCTAGCGTTTTGCTGTTTTTCTCTTGATAGAAATATTCATAAAATTTATGAAAATATTATGTAATAATTTGTACGTTAAGCCTCAATTTCTTAATATCTAAATACAAAAAAAAAATAAAATTGAAACTTATTTTTATTTATTTGAAGTTGATGAAATAAAGTGAAGGAAACATAAGTCAGAGGGACTTAGAAAAATACCAATTTTCTTTCCAAAGTTTTTTGGTTGATATTAATCCAACTTATTTGCTCTTGAAAATCCTCAGAAATTCCGCTCAGGGAGTAAAATTTTCAGGAAGAACTTTATTAGCGGCTCCTGTCGAAAATCTCCTCTAGTCGAACCAATCAGAGTTCGAAACTTCCCTCGCCAGAAACTTGAGTTTGTTAAAAGAACTTCTACTATACTGCGGGAAATTCTCGGAATGTATGTCTTAAGACTTTTTTTTTTAAAGTCGGTTGCTATTCGGGAGACTGTAACATCTGAAGAAAGTTGCCCACATTGCTTGCCAATTGCATTTGCAGTACTCCTCCGTGGCGAAAGCTCCCTTATGCGGTCTCAAGAATATTTTTCTTTTGGATCCCATTTCCTTTCGGACGCTCTCCTACTTTTCTGGTTAGCAAACATCTTTAAATGTTTCCTTATAACTCCTCCGCTAAGACACGTTTCAAAACTGCAGGTAGGAATTCCGATTTGAAGTCAATTTTATAGTTTCGATTAGTGCAATTATTTTCGATTTTATTAGGAGAGCGTTTTTCGAAATTCAAATCAAGCAAATTGAGTTTCCGCTTCTATAAATCATAATAAAGTGGGTCTTTGGTTTTCGTTGTGCATTGCGAACATTTTGCCACATGAAAACATCGGACTACTTTGAATGAAACCGGGTGCGGTTTATGTTTGCTGAAATCATTAATTTCAATTCACTTTTGATGTAATAGTCCCACCTGTTTTGTTTGCAGTATAATTTATTACTTGTCGCTTTTATCCCGCGCTCCAGAACCAATACTATTTCCGTTTTAGGTAAGCAGTAAAAGCTCGAAGTTAGTACGACCACTCAAAAATACTCATGCATAAAGTTAGACTCGAACTGGTTTTATTAAAAATTTGGTTATTCAAATAGTTACTGATTGGAAAAAGGTTCCATTTTTTATTTAAATATTTTCTAATTTCATGGTATTGTTGTGTATATTCTTTCCAGTTGTCTCAACTACAAGTAAATGACGCTGTCGGTAGCTTTCCTTCTTACTTTTCCTCATTCTCTTAATTCAAGAAAAACTTGATCAGAAATTATCTTATTAATTTACTTTTATACTAATTGTAATAAAATATTCACACCGCCCTTCATTAGCCCGGTATTTTACGAATTTGTTAATTCTTTGAATTTTAAAGACCAGTAAAATGTGAGCAGCAAAAACATGTAAATCATGTCTGATAATCAGCTCTTTTATAGTAAACTTTATATGGAAACAAGTGCATCCAGTGTCAACGTCTTTTTTATACCAGTTCCGTAAAATTGTATACAAAAACAAGTTTTTGCAGAAAATGCAAGAATACTTAAGCTTGGCTTCAAACAAAGCCAAGTTATTTTCAAGTGGTTATAATAAACAATTAAATAATAATGGAAGTACTGAACAATAATTCCGACTTTTACGAGTATATGGTCATTGCTTCTCAAAACCAACACTTCCTACTTCATATTTTGTTCCAGCAAAAAAATTAAAATTTTACGATAGTGGGATTCAGTCAGTGACTTTGAAATGAATTTCTTTTTACCAATAACTTGGATGACCCCTTAAATCTTCTGACTTTTTCTTATAATTTATTGGCTTTCTTTCCAGATATATAGTTAAATTTGCAACATATTACCTATACTTATTTATAATTTGTGTCTTTTTAAATCTTTTTATATTATTTTTATTATTATTATAATTATCTTTGTTTAGATTTAAATATTCGATTATAGTTCGTCCTAAATCCAACGTGTACAAAAATTTTTTTAACATGTTAAATGGGTTAAATGTTTCTAAATGCAATCAACTTCTTTTTCATATTTTTTACAATTATTACCATATTTAAAACGCTGCAAAACTTTGGATCGAAATAATACATTTTTTAAATTGTTCTGTAAGAAGTGCTTTTTTTACACTATGGACTTGTGCCAAGACACAAGAGAACACAAAAACTTAGTTGAAATACCTACTTTATGTTTTCGGAAATAATTGAGGTTGCTGGTTACTAATTCAATTTTAGTTTTCTAAAATTCAAAATAGTGAATTTAAAATGTCCTAAACGAACACAGTTATTATATTACTTTTTTTAAATTTTTTGTGTGATTTTATAACCATTGACACAAGAAAGCCCGTATCAATTAATATTGGAACCCGACCTTAGGTATTTATTACAATTCACGACCCGAAAAACTCGTATAATAGTTTTGGCAGAGAATGTAATACAATTGGAAGCATGTTGAACAACTGGAATTAATTATTAATTTATACATTTATACATGGTCGACGTATATCAGAACCAAGTCCACATAAATAATAAATGTTGGCAATGTACCGCACTCTAAATCGTACATTCCCTAAAGGCGAATTCCCCTATTAATTATAATGCAACAATGACGACGAGTATAATTTGATAATATGTATTAAAATGAGAAGTAATCAAAATAATGTCTGCAATCATAAAACTGATTCAACTAATTTTCAAAATTTTCGGATAAGGCCTCTCATCATTGTTTCGTACTTTGGCGAAATTTTTATTCCTGAAATCGCTTAAAAGCATTCTTGTGTAACCATTACAAATCTGTGAGTATGGAGGTGATTAGCGCCATTACTTTAATATAATTAAGTGTTTCGCTCGTTTAAAACATTTTCCTTGTTCTCGGGGCACCCCCAATGCTCGCTCGGTTACCTACTCGAGGCCGAATTTAATGCTCTCAGAAAGGAATGCCTCGCAGTTTCTTGCGGCAAGTGTATCCAAGGGGCCCTTCGAACTTCATGACCTTAGCCAAGGGATTACTTTGAAGTTTCAAGGGTCCCTCAAGTTTTATCTCCGGAATGTTTACTGCATGCATATGCTGTTCGTATCACTTTAAAAGTTTTCCCAGCAAACAATTGATAAGGTATTCACGAGTGTTAGGGAAGACCCTGTATCTTCTGAGCACCTAAGCCACGCTCGGAGGAGCACTTTGAAAAGAAAACTTCGAACTCCCCTGAGACAACACAACAGGAAGATGTCTCCCCTAATTAAAAGAATTTTTATCTTAGAAACTTTTAGTGAATTTATAAACTCTTTTTGGAAACCAAAAACATAAACAGAGCACCTCCGGCACACGAGGTCATTCGACTTCGGTAAGATGGGAATGCGCTCGTTAAAATTTCAAGAGCGCCTCGGTTTCTCGAATTAATTGTTTGCGCTGATAAAAAATAAATGTATTCATCCTGAGGGAATGCTTAGAATGACATCATTTGCATTTTTTTTTTTTTGAATTTAATGATACTGCTATTGGTTGTATTACGATAGCATAATTATACCAGCCCAAGCAGAACGCAAGCGCGAGCAATTGCTTCTCCAATTAATTTCGCACAAGTGGTGATAATTCACCCTAATTGCATTCGCCGGAAACATTTTTACACATCCATGTAAGAATCGAGTTTAGAGCGACATTTGCCAACATTTTCTGTTAATAGAATTACAATTAATTGCTTTATACACAGAGACAATGAAAGTAGGAGTTTCATTTTAAACGAACTAATGGTACGAAAACAGATCTAACAATATTGATCAAGCTAAGAAATTATGTTATGTAGTTGTATTTATTGAATACGAGAGTCACTACGTTTTCACTCCTTGTATTTGAAATAATATTTAATCAAAAGTGTGATACTCACCAGTTTAGGAGTGTTACTAAAATCTATGGATGCGACATAAAACCAATCTGCTTCTGCTATGATTGCATTATGCAAAGACATTAGGGTTATAGAAATTGCCGTCTATACCTAAACATTTTTCCAAACATTTTAGTGCTTAATATTCCGGTATTGAGTATTATATCAAAAAATTGGCTTTCATACTTGATTTGCGTACTTTTGTTTTTAAATTTTTATATCATTTTATGTATTTAAGTTTCATGGAAGTCTTTTCAATTAGAAATCTCGAAATATTGCATCTACCATTTTAAATTTCGAAATTTTGATAGTACATTCGTGAAATAAAATATCCGTAAAATACCCTTAATAGTGAAAACATAAATTCGTCAAATTCTAAAAATGGCGGTTCTCAAATTGGATTCGTCCATATTACATTTACAAATTTGTCTAAAAAATTCGAAATTAATACTACAGAATTATTTGTAACGCAAATTTTAATTGAAATACGGTCACCATAAATTTCAATTTCGAAAATGAGTTTCCAATCAGCATCACCTAGAAAACTTCAAAAATACCAATTTTATTATGCTGGTGATGCTAAAGTTGTTCGCACCATTAACAATTTTGAAGTTCGCTTGATGACGATTTAAACAATTTTTTCTTTTGATAATAGCCAAATTATTTATAAGGAACCCTTACGACCTCTTCTGTAGTAAAACTCATATTAATCCATTCGCTGCCGAGATCATATTCAGCCACACATTCAGTTATAGGCAACTACGAGATATCTCGTAGTTGGCAGTGAATGGGTTAAATGAATTTTCTCGACTTGCATAACTAAAAAAATAATATCAAATAGTAGAAAAAACAGTATTAAAACAATCATTAGTTTAAAAAACAAAATATTTTAATTTAAAAGTAAAGGAAAATAGGGCTTTATACTCTAAGATTGTATTGTCATCGAAACTAAATGTTTATGCAGAAAATCTAGTCAATCAAACATCGGGAAGTAGGTAAAAATCAACTTGCAGCATTTTACAAAACACCGACGCGACGGGTTAAATTTACAAATAAATAAAAGTTTTTAATACTCGTACATTTTTTTTAAACCGCAACGAAAATTATCAATTATAAACTTTATAAGAGGTAAATTTGTAATATTGAAATACAATTTTAATTACTAGAAAAGCCGATTTTGAATTCATAAAGCAATATCCACAAACCCAAGTAGGATAATAATAATAAATTTGTCTGTACTATGAAGTTCAAAATTTCAGTAATTAGTTGAATATGTTACTTTATAACACATCGTTTAAAATTTCATCAAAATAGGATAAATTGTGAACTTTTTTGTACTCTTTTTATAGTCTCACAAACTTGTTTTGATATCGACAAAAAAATTTAATTACTACAAAAAATACCCAAATAATATTGTAGCTCCATAATCAATTAATATCACGCGAAACTCAGAGATGACCCCGTGATTCAAGGAGATCCTCCCCTCAAGATTTCTGCTCTCCCGTAACTTTTCTCGATGACAAATTCTCGATTAATAATTAATAAAAATTCAAATGTCAATTTGTTGCGCACAATTAAGTTTGGCACGATCATTACTTAAAGCTGTACTTCAGTATTATTCATTATGATCGCGGAAATGTTATCCAGTTCCGTAGAAGTTCTACGTTGTTAGAATCAATGAATAATTTAAACTTAAAATAAATTATCATTGATGCGCCCATGTGTTTTTACTCGGTTATGCAAGAAGGAAAAATAAATAAATTGATTAACTGAGATGTTTTTTTGAATTACTAAGAGAGGAAAATATTTTATTCATAGATAAAACGACTTCAAAGTCCAGACATTTATGAAAAACTTATTCAATAGGACAGATTTTAACTTTGGATCATTGAATATTAAGGCAAGATGTTTTCTGCTTTAATTTTATTGAACTTGTGCTGCTGTAAATTCTCAACGGAAACCAAAGTTTACATTTCGACTTCACAACTAAAAAATTTAAAATTAATTAATACAACTGAATTCAAAATCAGCGACCCGAAAACTCCCATATACCCATACACAAATAGATACAGATATATATAAAATAAAAGATATTCACGACGAATATACCTAGAGCTAGTTAGAAGTCGGTCAAAAAAAAGCTTCATTAGATCATTTTTATAAATTCCTGTTTATTCTCAAAAGCCAAGTGACCACATTTTTTTCGGAATTGTCATTCCTCTCTAGTCCATAGTTTACTCGATAAGTAAATGCAAGTTTTTTTTAAAAAAATTACTTGTCATATTGGTCAGGGTTTGTTTATATCCATCCAACAGAAAATTTTTTTCTAACTTTTTGTTATACTTATTGTATAGGTATCTTAAAAGTTGAATGGGACGTAAGAAAAACTTAAAGTATGTAGTTACGTTCGTCGATAGTATGTTACTGAAGTTAAATCAAGTTTTTGATTACGAACTAATTAACAATAAAGTAATAAAACGATATTACCTACTGTGGACAGATTCTAATCTAGTTTCATTGATTTTGTGTCTCGTTGGCCTCGTTAGTGTGCAAAATTGTCAGAGACATCTGAACATATTACATTTATTTAGTGTGGGGTCGAAAATAGGACTTTGGGCGCCCGTTTGCAGGAGAAAGGGTGATTTTCTGAAGGAAATTTCCGTCCCCTCTTAAGACGGCTTCTGTTTGGCTCCGAAAGTGTCAGGTCCTGTCAAACTGGTCTCTGAGGTAGACGACGGAGGAACGCCTCAAGACTGAAGTCGATGGGACTGGGGCCCTCGCCTTGTCGTTTATGGAAGCTTTGTCACTTTATAGACCCTTGCTACCATTTTGAGGTTACCTAGTCAGAATCTTGTTTATGTCAATAATAATCGTCTAGAAGATGTTCGGGGAAGAGAACAGCTTCGACTCAGACAAGCGGAAGAGCATAGAATTAAAAAGCCAGGGAACGTAGCAATTTTTGCTATGGCAGCTCCCAGAAAGGCCCTATGCTGCACAAAAGGTCTTTGGGGAGGTGCCGGGACAGCCTTGAATACGAAGCAAATACAGATGGAATTTAATTAAGGCCTTCGTGCTAAGTGTGCGAATAAACACGCTCTAGCGCTGTTTAAATTAATTAAACCGTTGACAGTCTCTGGGCAAAGCAAGTTTCCGAACGGCACCGCATTCTCCTGTCGAGCGCTAACAACGACATTCATGCAAAACGGGCGAAAAAAGCCACTAGAAGAGTCCAAAACCTTCTAATTGAGGAGATTTTCTTTCGAAAAACAAAAGCAATGATTTATGGATTAATTGGGGCTTAACAAAACCCGTGGAGATAGCCTTTATTTCAAAACATAATTTTTTTTTATATAATTTACTTGCTATTTTTGAATAGTTCAAGTTATGAATGTTACTATTTCAGAAACGATACATTTTTGAAATGTTAAGGTCAATTATCAATAATTTAAGTTATTTTATTATATATGAAATATATTGATGCATAAATAAATTACATTTTCAACTATTCTAAAATTGTGGTATCAATAACATATGGTATGTATATGAAATGAAAAAAAACTATGTAGGTGTAATAAACAAGGTTCAATGTATGTTTTAAGTAGGATTTTCTTAAAGTACATAATCTTGAAAACATATTCTAAAAGATTCAACTGAATCAGATTAAAATTGAAGAAGATATACGAATATATACAGAAATCGTTTACCTAGCAAGAGTGAGAGAAAAAGTGTTTTTGTATAAAGAAAAGAAAATTTTATATATATAGTAAATAAAAGTATATAGTTTTGTTGAATTGAAACCACATTTTCCCATTTAAATTTTGCACACTTTTGAATTTGTAATAATTAATTTATATATAGTCAAAAAACAATAATAAAATCTAACAAAATTGTTATGCTATCTCAAATTCTAGAAAGGATATACTCGTATTATTTTTTTTATACAATATATAAAATATAAAAACTTTGTAGTTAATTTGAAATGAAATAGCTAAATGTATAAACAAAATAATCACATCTCTGGGTGGGAAAAACAATAGTTCGTTCTCCCCTTAAAAATATCTATTAAGATTTTATTTTATGAATGTTTTAACACGTTCGCGGACGGCTACTGCATATGCAGTATTTTCGTTTTGCCCTGGTGGGTTACCACTGCATACACAGTACATTTTTTTGTATAATTTGAATAATCAAAACGATGAAACAACAGTAGCAGAAGTTTATTTTTTCAATGGGAAAGTTTACAAATATGAGACAGAAATGCAGGATTTTTTATATATTTTATGTCTTCATATAAAATGCATCAAAATTCTCTTGTCTTAATTTGATCCAACAAACGTTGAAGGAAAGCTTCTGGAGAGTGATCATATTAACACCCCATGTGAATTTATACCGTCCACGAACGTGTTAAACAGTAAAAAATTTTTATGAATTTGAAATCTGCAATGATTTCGTTTGCGAACAGGGGACCCTGAAACACCAACGAACAGAGAACAGACAAACGAGTAGAGCGAAATAAAAGAAGGATCGGATTCCTAAAAAACAATTGAGCCATTTATTTTTAAAGTGGTGTAAGTCGAAAATGTCATAAGGTCAATTTAACTTGAGAAGAATATAGAAATATTATCTTTATGACATTTTGGACTTATGCCACTTTAAAAACAAACAGCTCAATTGATATTAAACATTTATTTATCTCGCAGTAGTCGCGAACTTAGCCTGGATATTAACATGCCCTGGCACTGCGCCAAGGCCACCTTTGGTTGTTGTTCATTTGGGTGCGTTCGCGACTCGCGAGATTGATGCTAATGCCGGTTAAATGCGTGTCACGCGTAACCCAGAGCCAGGTGAGAATTAAGTGGCAAAAAGCAACGGGTGCGAGCACGGTGGTACGGCATGACTAACGATCGCGACAGTCCAAAACACTTGCTTTCCTCCAGTTCAACACACTCTTCGATGAAACTCGTTTCCCTTGAGATAGATGTCGATATCGAGATTCTCATTGAAATATTTTTTTTTAAACGAATCGCCGCGTGGGGTTTTATTTGATGCCTAGAATCAGTAATCGCCGCAGTTAAGATGCGTAATAGGATAAAATCATTGTTTATATCGAGGCTACGTTGGTAGAGCGACATTTTCCTTATCGGCTTTAACTACCCAGTTCCTCAATAACACGGACAATAACCTTCCGCAGAAAGATCAACTTGTGTCGGTACGCTCACGTGTTTCCACTTAATTTGCGAACATCAAAAATTACGTCGATGGAAGGTATTTAAGTTAATGTAGTAAAACGCACATTAAATGCAAATTTTTTTAAATGTTCTGTTCTTAGTATGTAATTCCTTTTAATTTGTCTTTTTATTATACGCTCGTTGTTTTGATGACTCGATTCATATTACTTTTTTTCGTATATTGGAAGAAAGGCACGTTTTAACAGCAAGTTGATACATGAATCATTTTTGTAAATAATGAATAATGCTTAAGAACTAATCAGTTTCTATGTTTTCATTTAATTTTAGAGTTTCATGCACCCCCAATTTTTAAAAATGAGTTTTCTTATGAAGTTATTTCTAAATTTAAATACATAAGTACACTGTTTGATCACGCGATCGTTTTTAAAAGCAACTATTCTTTTAAACAAAAATTCTATAATTTTCAGACATTTATCAACTTAGCCTCTCCAAAAAAGAAACATTATTAACTTACCATACATAGCTTACCCATTTCTATGAAAATCAAATCGAGTTTAGAATTCGACAATTCACTATTTCGAGTTTATTTGATTAATAATTGCTCCTACATATTATAAATTAAAATTGATTTTGAATTTTAGAAAAACCATTTAAACGTATACGGTAATTGGAGTTATAAATTAATGTTTCTTTTAGGTTTCGAGAAATGATTTGTGTTTAAAATTGAACTAAGGCGGAAGCGTAATAAATATAAGAAAATTAGAGAAGTGGCATTCAAAGTATCAAGCATCAAGTGTATTTTTATTAAGTATAACATCTTAACAAGCTGTAGTTAATTTTTCAGTTACATCTATTACGTAATTTCACTTTTATTGTATGCTTGAAGCAACAAACTTTTGCTTACTTCGAACAATAGAAAGAAACGAGTTTCGTGCGAAAACTTTCATTTGAAAGTTCGCGCACCTGTGCAATTTCGATTGCGCAAATTCTCAAATTAAATTTCGAATTGTTGCAACATTTCGCAAGATTTTAGCCCCCACCAACTCTTTTCTATTTCCAAACTTGAAATAGGGCACTGGAAAAAAAGGACAACAAGGACAACACTGCCGCTATCCTATTTTTTGGCGATTTAAAAAAAAACGAGACATCTAATCAACTGAAATTAATGTGTTTTTTTGTTGCTTTGTTAAAATTTATTGACTAAATCTCGTATTATATGGTAACAAAAATTTGTAAACTTTAAGGGTTTTAATAAGAATACACGGAAAAATATTTAAATTCCGAAATTTTCGCAATTTTAAATCTGCAATTGAAAAATTCTCACCTTAAATCCGCATCGATATTTTTAATTTTTTACTTTGAGGGACTACACTTGGCCAACTTAATGTATAAAACATTTTTCATTTTAAATAAAACAAATTGATCTTGGCGGTTTGGAAACAAATTAATACTTCAAAACGCTGATTACGTCGAAAATTATAACTGCAATCGTTTGATATTTGATGGCACTTTCAAAATTACGACTAAAATATCTCAAAGTCAAGATATTTTAATGAAAATAAGTACCAATGAGATTTCGGAAGGTAGAAATTCGAAATTGTTTACCTTCTAGCGTGTGTAACTGCGTTACGTTACGTTTTACTTATTTATAAACCTAAAATGAGTCGGCTTTTTATTAGCACCTTAAATGAAAAAAAATGTATATAATAGGCTACAATATTCCTGGGAATTTTTATTCCAATTGAGGCCCATATGACACAAAATCGATGAAACTAGACGCGGTTGAATTTTTCCACGCCCCGCAATGAGCAAAGGGCGGAGGTTGTCTATTCGAAGCTGGCACTAAAAAGCCGGAAGGAAGCGAAAAACTGCGGCGACACAGATACCTTTGGGTGCCCCGTTCGAGTGTCGTGCCGTTTGTCCAATGTGCGCGTTGATTGCCTCCGGCGGCATTTCCGGGGCACCGCGGCAATCGATAGAACGCGATATCTTCCCATCGGTTCCATGTAAAATGAATAATGAATTTGCCCTCGTCCTTGGGGGTGCCCTGCCCCACACCACGTTCGATTTTGCATTTTGAAAACGCGGTGCCGCAACACTGCGAAAAGGGAGTACAAATATTAAATTACTAGAAAAAGAGATTAATAAAGGGCATTTGAAATCGGAAAATCCACGCAAGAGCTCCAATATGCCCTTCGGGCTCGTGCCTGGTGCCTTTTATGTGCCTCGACGGCTAATGCCAAGTTACACCCGAAACCTCGAGTTTCTGGCCTTCATTTCACATTTAGAAATTTGATTTCGGGAACTGGAAAAGGCTCAGGAGGGGTTTGATTTTAATTATAAAAATAATTGAGAAAATTCAGGCGATACTGAAGACCATTTCAGAATATTTTTGCTTTTAATTATATTGCCCTTGGAAGTGGTCTCTTATTATTGTAGTTTCTTACAATAGCGAATCAAATGAAACAATAATACAGATGAATGGAGTCGAATTCTTAATTAAACAAATGTTTTTCCACTCCTTTGAACCCAAAAGTTTTGTAAGGTAAATCTCCAACCTCTGTTGAAACTAAATCTTTCAATAGGCTACCCAGGTACATATTTACCTTAACTTAGGTGTGTGCTTCCTCCAAATTGTAATTGTTTAGGAGATTTGTGTGCTTACTGCAATTAAATACACCCAAAATGATCAAACATTTCCAAGAATGAACACATGAGAATAGCCACTTTGTATTTAAACATTCCCGAGCCTTGGCATTAAAGAACAATGTAAACAAATTAAGATTAATCACGAAGGTCATTGCACAAAGCGGATCTGTAGACATCATATGTTACTTTTTAATTAATAAATACAGATTATAAGCAGAGTCAAATCAAAATATAATCGCTCAAGAAGATGTCGAGCATACATAACAATAATTTCTGTGTGTATATCTTTAGAACTGATTAATTTTGACTCTTTAATCTCAGTTGGAATTGTACAATACAACGCCTGAAAAATTTTGAGTTTAAAGTTTAGAGCTTGAAACTTCTATCCAAGTCTTGTTCCTTATACTAGGACAGTTTGACAAGTCAGTGACGTTTTGAATTTCCCGCACAGTAATTTTTAATGTAACACTATTCCTGACAGCTGCCAGACAACTATCAAATTTTGAGCAAGCTGCGTCATTTAGTTTGTGTTTGACAGACATAGAAAACAAACAACCTCGTGAATTTTAACGAAAATGGAAAAAACCGAATATCGTGCGCTGATTAAGTGTGTAGTCACTATGGCAAAAATCCATAAATTAGACTACGAACTACTATCTCATCCCACGTATTCTCCAGATTTAGCCCCCTGTTTCCAAACCTGAAGAAATGGCTGGGCGATAAGAGATTTGAGTTTCATTCGACAGGTCATCACTGAAACAAACGCCTATTTTGAGGGCCTCGAGAAAACTTATTATTTAGAAGGAATAAAAAAAAATGGAAAAACGCTGATCTAAATGTATAGAGCTAAAAGGAGACTATGTTGAGAAATAAAACGCTTATTTGCCGAAAAAACTATCTTATTTAAAAAGTCACTGACTTATTAAGCTGCCCTCGTAATTCTATACCCTAATTATCCATTATTTTTTACATCAAAGCATCCAGGAATTAGTTTACGAAAATCCAATAGTATCCAAAAATTACGCACATATGTATTCGTATTAACCCCTTTACGTTACCATATCGATTTCTTTGCATTTTGGTTATTTAATTTAAAAATATTTACTACATAAGTTCTATACATAAACGATGATTTTTTTTTTTGAAAAATTAATTTTTGATATTTTTAGACATCATTATTTGAAATTTGCTATGACATTATATTTGGGTTCGCTAATTGCAATTCCAACTTCAGATTTAGACCAACAGTTTTCAAAGCAACTCATCAATTTTTGAATTTTCGTATAACATATTGGATCCGTAATCAGCGATCTCAACAACCTCTGTATGCCAGTTTTAGAAAAATTCAACAATTTTTCGTAATTTTGTCCACCATATTAGATCTGCGATTTTGAATTCCAATTTTCTGTCAACGAATTTAGCGACCTAAACACCCCTCCCTTCAAAATGGTTAGTCCTTCAAGTAATATCTGGAAATAATATTTTTCATTTGCAGCAACGAAAATAGTTCTGTATAAATTTCAATACAATCGATTTTCATCATATGCAACTTAAAAATTTAGCGGAATTGAATTATTACTAAAATTAATCAACAAACTCTTTATTTAAAGTTCAAAAAGTTTCGATTTAATAATGAAAACACATTGCTAAAGTGGTCACTTAATTAACTTATATTAAATTTTATTTGAAATTCGAAACTATTTCGTTTAGTTTTGATGATTATCGCCTCTAAATTAAGTTGAATTTTATTTTATATATAACTCAAAGAAGAAATGGCCTAAGAAATATTCAAATTAAGTAATTCTTAAATAAACTAAAAAGTAGGAAACTTCCAGAAATTATGTTTTTTTAACTTAGTTTTTATTTTATAGGTATCTAATTCGTCAAACGGCCTTTTAGATCATTTAAATAAACGTCATATACATTCAATTTAAAAGATATGCCTTTTGTAAAGTATTGGACTGAAATGCGAAATACATTTAACTCAAACAATTTTCGTATTTAGATCTAAAGTAAATCATTTTTGTATTCAAAATAAAACAACAAAATTAACTTCGAAACTTGTTTATCTTTAATTTTAAAATTGTTGTTTTTAGTTCACTATCATAGTGAAATCGCTTTAATTTGAAGATATTTTTTGAAAATTGAGCTTTAAAGCTTTTATGGTTTTAATATTAAAATAATTTCAATAAAAACGAATACAAGGAGCATTTATTTTTGCGATATTCAACTTATGGATAGTGCACTCCATGCATTTTCAAGAAATCTGCTATTATTAGAAAGAAAAGTACTCGAATTCATTTTTTCGAATTGAACGGTAAGTTTGTAAAAGAATAGGGCATAAAATATGATGTTAACCTCTTTCAGATAAAATTAAATTCGTGTTGATTAAAATCATGATTTTAAACAACTTTTTAAAGATCAGATCAAATTGATTCAAGCTTAAATTTTTACTTTAAAATGATATCGTTGCTGACCGTTATTATATATAATAAAACAAACCAAGTGAGTGATACAACCGCCACACAGTCATTAATCTATTCTGCTAGTTCAAATCATTGATTGACTTCGATTAAATCAATCGTTGATCTCATCGAAACGTTGACTACTAACAAAATCTGACTCATTTTGAAGTCTTGTGATTCATTATTCGAATTTCACAGTAAAATAAATAGTAACCCAGTTTCAACAGAGTGAAAACCTTATTTTTACCTCATTCAAAATTACTTTCTTCTGCGAGTTTTTATTCACGCAAAATATAATCACATAAAGTGAACTTTGGCTTTGCAAAAAACATTATAAATTAATAAGTTCAAGTGATAGATTACAACAAAAGTATATTTAGCCTGCATTCTACGATAGATAACCGGAATACTAATAATAAAAAAAACTAAAACAAGCAAGCGACAACTTTATAACCTGTTCGCGCGTCACAAGATATCAGGGAAAGCGTTGGATCTTCAAGATTGAGTTTAGCTTGACGCAGGTTATTTTACAATCCGCAATTTTCTTTAAATGCCAGTGCAAAAAAATTTATTTGCGACTAGGCTTAAATAGATTAGCATAAGCGCTTCTTTCTGTTTGCCCAATTATAAGGGAAGGTAAAAGAATATGCTTATAAAGCAAAAACACCGGGAGATGCAAAAACCAACCGAAAATTGGGCTTCCCGAACAGATCGTGTGCAGAAATTCAGTTGTACGAGTATCTGAAAAAGCAGTCATGATCGGTTCAGAGCGGTTTCGACTTGATGCTGAAAGTTGCAACGTCTCGCACAAAAACCATGAGTGTGTTTCAATTACACCGGATTTATTACTAAGGTCTCGTTCACAAGAGGTCCAAACACTGGTTTTGTCCGCGAAACCGTGACAACAACAGCTCATGACCGCGATCGACGCCAACCAACAGAGTTCAACGACTACCATAAAACACAAACATAGAATAAAAAATAATTAGAGCTTCGGAACAACTTTCGAAATCTTTTCAACGACTGAGGATGTTACTTGCCACATAACAGCGACCTTAAAACCACGAAGGTGAAAGGCAATATTTACCACACACGACCCATTGATGCTACAAACGTTGAAAAACACCTTCTAATCGTAAGAAGACAAAAAAATTGTTTACCTGGGAAGAAAATATGAATAAAAGAAAATTTGGGGGTCATGAAACAGGGACACACTTTTTTGTTTCCATCCACCTTAAGTGCAGGCCAAATCAAGTGGAACAAACTCTGGCAATTGTAAGTTAGGCTGCTTGTTGGCCCCTTACCTGACCTTTTCCAGTTTCAATGCCACTTTAAAGTCCCTTAAGAGCGGTCGTTTAATGGTTTAATGCTCAATTCATTTACTTGTTACAAATTCGACGAAAAGATTCAAGAGGTTTATGAATCGTCTCTCTGTAATCTCGCTTGCTTACCCAAATGGGGTTATGGGAATCTAATTGACAGTCTACGACCTCGATAGCATGGTTTTAAGACTTTACCACTTGTTTGGAATTTTTCACGTATTGCTTCAAATAATAGCAAGTTGGAATATTTCCTCAGTATCGACAGATTTGTACGAGTATTGCTTTCAGATTTCCAATTGTTTAATTATACCCGAAGTTTTGTTTTAAGCTCAATAATGATGCATTTTTAAAATGTAAAAGTTTATTTGAAAATATGTATTCGGAACTTTTCATTTCTGAAAGAATTAGTATTTTTGTGTTAAACTTGAAAAAAGTTTTTCAACCACATTTTTATTACGTGTTACTTCTCTTAACTAAGTAGTTCCATGAAGACTTTAATAGTTTAGTGCTTAGTTGTGAAGGTTTCGGTAATTCCAATTTCAATTTTGAAAAAAAAACCCTCATTCCTTTTCCAGCCGTTAAAATAAAGTAGAATGTATAGTGGTTGATATATGCTTTTAGCAAACAATTTCAATTATCGTATGTATTATATTCTCACGAATATTCTCATAGTAATTTCCAATTGTTTTATGAGCATTTTCGAGAAATAGTTCAGTTTAATACCTGCATATATAACATTTTTCTTCGTTTATTACTGTATGTCGATTAAACCTTAGAAAATTAGTGGTAACCCACGTTACCACCTCAACTTTGCTTTTTAACCATTTATATTTAAGTTGATGTATTAACCTAGGATTTGTTGCAACTTGGAACTTACCATACCATCATAGCATCATACCATACCATCATATACTCAGAAGGCTCTAAGTAATGTTTCATTAGTTTTGTAAAGAAACAAATGTATTGCCAACATGAAATTATTTTGACAGCTGTTAACTGTCAAGCTATATTTTTCGTCTCGGATTCGTTATCAGCGACCCCAAGAACATATGAATACGTTCTTGCAAAAAATGTATGCTTCAAATGGTTAATGAATACCAAAACAAGTTAGCAGTTTAATTATTTACACTAGTTTTTCTTCAATTTAATACAATTTATTACATGCCATTTCATTTCAATTGCTTCGATATTTAGAACAAATTTTCTTTTTAATTCTTGATTAAAGAAAATAACTGAATCTTTTTCAGATAATTTTAGCTTAAAATAAGTTCCCTACTCTTTTAAGTCAGATCAATCTAATCTTGATGTTATAAAACACTAAAAACACTCATGCATGTACCTTACTACCTAAAACCTTGTAGTGTACATAGTTTTTACTGAATTTATTCTAAGTTAGTAAATAAAGAGCTGAGAAACTCCTGCTAGAGAGTTTTCATTGTAATAGTGTTTGTTGCAATGAACCACTTGTGGCAAATAATCCAAATACGATAAGATAAGAAGCAACAATACAAACCAAAATTTTTCATGGTCGAAAAAAGCTTCTCCGGCTCGGTAATATCTAATATTTCTTTTATATCTGATTCAAGTATATTGTAGCAGGTTCTTTTACGTGAGACATCGCAATAATAAATTACTTTAAGGAGGCGACAACGACAAATAAAAAATTAATCTGTGATGATCTACCATCTCAAAATCATTGCAATACGATTTTATTTACCTTTGCATTGTTGCGATAAAGTTCGACAAACTCACTTTTTCAACCATGGCCACTGAGCTCTGGATTTAAAAATTAATTAATTAATATTATGACAAGGAGTCGTATATCATCCAATCTCTTCAATTCGAAACAATAAAAATTATACTTGATATTTTATAGCACAAAATATCTTACTTTTTACCCTCGTAATGTATGCGAAAACCCATCAAAACTTTTTGTATAAAATGCCAAAGAAATTTCACGCTACATAAATTTCTAACTCAATATCGTTTACAAACAAATTTTAAAAAATAATTTCCTCCCTTAAAAGTTTCAAACAGAACGTGTAAATGTCCATTAACAAAAGTAATCACGTAGAAAACACATAAAATTACTAAATAGCATCGAAGCACTTTGACGAAAAAGCGAAAAGTTATAAGGAAAATGAGCCCATAATTTGGAGAAACCCGGCTGGCAGCAAGGAAAACAATTTTTGAATTTACTGTTAACCTAAATTTCAGGAAAAGGGAAAACTTTTATAAAATTCAACCTTTTTATCACTATGACCAGTCATTAAATTTAATGAGAAAAAAACTAGCCCAATCATTCTTGTGTTAAATAAATTCAAAAAAAAATCATGACTGCGATTTCAGAAATAATTAATAACACACTGAACAGCTGGCTGACTGATGTAACAGTGATATTTTATTTTTATTTATTTACCATCGACGAAGGTAATTGCGATTTAATTTCATTCGGTTTTGTTTACTTCTCTGTATCAAGCAATCAGTCCATTAACAGAGAGGAAGAACGAATTGAAAATAATGAAAATCTAATAAAAACAAGCATGATTAAAGCCTTTTCGAATAAATGGTTCGATCCTACACCGCAAATCAAACAAAATACATTTCTGCAAAGAATTAAACGTATTTCATTTTTAATTATACGTAATTTTTTTCTGCTTTTAGAGTTCTATTAGTATAATCTAACATAATTTATTATGCGTATTACTTTGAAGATTCCAATTATTTAATTAGCTAGTAGAACATTTCTGGCCACATTGATAGTAGATTTAGAATCACTAACCCTTAAAGCCCATGTATGTATATAAATTTTTATCAAAATCAAGTTGAATGTTTGAACCATCATTTCGAAATCCACCGTCTTATGTACTCGTATAGGCTTTTCCAGTGCTGTCAAGAGTATATGGTATATGCAAATTTTGATTGCAATCGGAGCAGATTTGTATAGCGAACAAAACTGAAATCATGCCCGACAAAATACTCTAACTTCCAATTAAAGTCCCATGGAAATCGATTCAGCTGTTCCCGAGAATAACACGTACAAACAGACAGAAAAACAATAATTACTATCGAACAATGTAAGCAACTTTGAAATTCAGTTCAGTTTTTCTTCTGATAAGCTAATGAACATTTTTTCTTAATAATGTTAGTAAATTTTACCATGTTTCTTTGCTAAACATAAGTTCCATTAATCTTGCTATGATTTCGTTAAAAATTCATTTCAATTCCTCAATTTCCAGCTACCTCAAGTACTTTTTTCACTAATGATGACGGTGACGAATTTATACCGATGAAAGTGCCTGTTCTTCATACTGATTTGACAGTGTCCCATTTAACTTGCTAATTCTCACTAAACATTTTAAACACATTTTTTTTTCAAAAATACTTTTGTTGGCATAGTTCGCAAGACAACTCGGAGTTTGTTCAATTTTTTTTAAAATGTTTTCATCATGATTCATCAAAAAGACTGCTTAATTTTAAAATGACAAAGCGAATTAATTTTTCTTTAAAACAATAAAAAGAAAGAGCATGACTCTGAATTGAACTTCATCAGTTGTAAATAAAAGTAACAAGATAATTCCAAAGGACCTAAAAGCGTTCAAATTTAATACTTAATTATTGCTACTTTAAAAGTAAAGTAGGTAATTTATTTTTCTTCCATTAAACAATGTAATGCATGTTTTGTTAAATTATCTTTACATCATACACATACATACATACTATGACTAACATAAAATTTAACAGTCATATGATTCATTTAATTCCAAAAAATTATTTTCCGACACTAACTGTTATTAATTTATTAAATCCTTTTCAGCTGCACGATAATTAAACTTGTTGCCAAAAAGAGTAAGACTGCAGTTTGCACAGCTTGTAAATTATACTAAGAAATTACAGAGATTTAAGATAACACCACAAAACTATGAGTCACATTCGTGGCTAAATTAAGCTGATTGGATTTCTCAAATTAATCCGACATGGAGATCAGATTCATTAGCGGGTAGGGTAAATCTTGGTCAGATATGTGTCATACAGGAGAATGGTGAAAGTTTTCAGTATAGTAATGATCTGCATCACGAATTAAGTGTCCACCTTACGATACCAATGTAGCCAACAGACATAATAAAGAGTTTATTAAACATTGAGATTTATTAATGGATGAATAATAAATGGAAATATATTTAAAAATTGCAAAAAAAAAACTTTCTTAAATTAAAATTGCGCTCCTTATGGAACACTCTTTATATGATAATGAAGTTCCACTTATGTTTGAGATATATCAAATAAAAGCATATTATATACGAGTATGTTTTAATTATCGAAAAACAACGACCTTGCTACCCTGGAATTTGTGCTTAAATGCTCTTATTAACTGAGCTACCGCAGCCACTTGCAGAATCTTCTGAATTCTAATAAAAATTCTTGTAACATTTTTAAATTCAACAGTTATAAATTCTTAAAGGCACGGGGATAGAACAGTGATTTAAAACTCGTTGAAATTTCCAACTGCTAAAAGGTTGTCTATCTACTACGGGTCATTCAACTTTACACATGTTTTGAAAACCTTCAAATAATTCTAGATTTTATAAAATCTTGTAATAGTTACTTTCTGCCTGAGCGATATATTTCTAAATATAGGTCAAAATTACTTCAAATCAGAGATTTCCATGTGTGACATAAGAGACACGAATTACTATACACTCTGTGGTAAATCTAATTAACATAGAAATTCAGATGAGTATACGTCATGGATGATTGATGGTCAAATAAGCAATTGAATGACAATATTATGTCTAGTTTTTATACTTACTACCCTATGGATTAGCAACATAATTAAAATATATCAAGAAAATACTCACTTCTATTTTAATTATTGAGAAAATACGAATATTGAAAATTTAATTGTTGAAAATTCGTATCATCATCATCATCAATTATGGATTTTCATAAAATTAGGAATACCCCATTTTTTGGGTAAAATGAAAAGTTCGCTATTATTAGTAGTTTTGGGTTATACGTAATGTTTGCTGATATTTAAACTACAATACAATTTCATTTTATACTAGGTAAACTCGATGGGTAATCGTAAAATAATGTTCAATGAAATATATCGTGTCTTGTTTATTAGGTAGAGAATTAAATTCTGAACAAAATGAACTATCAATTATTAAATTTGGTCGAACAGTTCATTAGTTATCATGTAAACCTTTCCGAAAAACACAGTTTCGAGAAAAACACATTTAAAACTGAACAGTATGAGCAAATATTAACTTTATATGGCCATAAAATACCAACTAATAGTTATATCGTGATGAAATTTATTTTTAAAGGGAAAAGAATATCGAAAATTTATTTTTCACTTAGTTTTAAAATTTCAAGTAAAGTTAAATGCTACGAGCACGGAATAGCACGAATTTTCGAAAATAAAATTCCCAATATTTGCCTTTTTTCAAGTTAAATTCTTATGCCTCTGAGACACTCGTAGAATGTAGGATTGCGCTTTTAAGGGGTTAAAAATATTAAAAAATCGATTTTTTGTAATTTGTAAATAAAAAACTTTTTTTTGGCCTTGCAATTGCCTATAATCCCTGAAAGGAAGTTATTTACGTTCCTTAGACTGTTCTGTTTTATGTTAAATTTTGGTTTGCTATATTTTATTTTATAATTTTATATATGTTGTAATTTTAAGCAGAAAACTACATTTAAGATTGTAACTAGTTAAAAAGTAGTTTAAAAACATTCCCGAACTAGATTTGCGTTTTAAAGTCATAGTATCAGTTATATTTGAATTCTAAAAGGTTATTCCTTTTTCGTTTAATATAAGTAGGTAATCAGTCACACATAGAATCGCCCGCAAAGTTACAAAATTGTATAAATAAACCTAAATAATACCTTGAATTACTGGTACATTTCAGAGAGTAAAGAATGCCCATACACGTCGATCAGAATTCCTCGCATGTCCAATTCGAACAACACTACTCCCTTCCTATCTTTCCCACA
This sequence comes from Philonicus albiceps, assembly GCA_963969385.1. Classification (NCBI taxonomy): domain Eukaryota; kingdom Metazoa; phylum Arthropoda; class Insecta; order Diptera; family Asilidae; genus Philonicus; species Philonicus albiceps. The sequence continues at coordinate 38,087,479 of OZ017773.1, forward strand.
ATTGGAGGGTAAATGAATCAAAAATGGCATTCATTAATTTTTATAGTTACAAACCCCATTTCCTTGTAGGAAAATCATTCATATTCCGAAGATGGGAGCTTGAACTCTTAAAGGCAAGTGGTTTAAATTTCCGCATAATTCAGCTGTGGGAGAAATTAGTTCAGAATTTATAACAAGTACAAAATACGTGCAAATATCTGGAACAGGGAAAATGTTTGGTTGGGTATTAAAATGAGGCAGCAGCCGGACAGTTCTCGTGTGTGTGTGTGTTTGTTAGTCCGCATAAAAGGTGAATTCCATCATCATAAAGCAGCACTGGATTTAGAGAGTGCGGAAAAATACCCGCTTTCGGGCAGTACGCTTTAAAGCCCTATAAATTTTATATACATTCGCTAGCAAAGTACTACTCTGTAAAAAGAACAATGCCTGCGGGGGAGGCACCCCGGACAATCCTCATCCAACGTGCACTGCACGTGGTCACGTACACACGTGTTACATGTGTAGGCCTAATTGCTTTAAAAAAAAAAAATCTCCGTACCAAGCGGTCATTACGTGCACTTCATACGAGTGGCTGGTTTTGTTCGTTTTTCCTGTCTGACCGTACGAGGTCGCGATCGTTAAAATCGCGAAAAGCAATAGACAGCGACTTTTAAGTTAGTAGAACCTCTCCAAAGACAATAAGCGACTTCCGGCTCCGCAGCGACGCGATATAATTTCGTTCTAGAAAACGTACGCAAAGTCATGCGTTATGTAATGGGGCCCCGCATCGCTTACCATCTGGGTGCCGTGCCGAGAGGTGCCTATTGTTTTCCAGAAAAGTCATTGCGGTCGAAAAGATTTCACTATGTGATTAAGATTAATTAGTTCTATTATTTCTTAACGATTTCTAGGGTACCCGCAATCGCTGCTTATTTTAATTTACAAGTTTTACGTATTTCCTTCTAACTAATGCAATGACTTAGGTTCTATTAATTAAAACATCACACTCACGCTAAAACCCGGTCTACACTTTAATTATTGATTAGTGTTGAACTAATGGTGACAGGTAATGATTTAGCGATTAGAACTAATGTCTATCTTTTACCTAAGTACACATGTTTAAACGGTCGACGAGTGTAAAACGTTTTAACTCTGTAGTTCGACATAATTAAAATTGATAGAAAAATAATATTTATTTATTTATTTGAGTTGACCCAATAGGCTTTTTACACCGAAATACAGCAAGATTTTAATTAAGGATGGCAGTAGAATATAAAGAAATGAATTAAAAAAGTTATTAAATCTTTATCCGATTAGAAAGAAAACAAATATGGTTTAGATTGACTTAGCTAGTTAGCAATGTTTATAATCTAGTAAAATGCTAATATTACTGGCAATTACATAAAACACTTGCATATACAACATTTACACATATATTACATATATAATATTATACATATATTCATCGAAAGAAAATGTTGTCTAATTTCAATATTTATTGGAAAAGGCATAACAACTTAAAGCGTTCTACACGACTAAATGGTCAAATTGAAATTTTCTTTCATTTCAGTATTTTATGAAATGACTTCTTCCAGTCTACTTGGCATAGAATCCAATCGATCCGACCACTCAGCATTTCTGTGGATATCTTTTTATTCGCATTTACAAATTTGTAACGTTTATTACGCATTGCTTACGAGGGAAAAAAAAATTACAAACAATCTCTACTATAGTGTAAAAATTCAATTATGCTCAAAATAAAATATTTGTTTTATATGAAATAAATATGCATAATAAGAATTCATGGTAGGTATTTATTTTTTATAACCGTCCTCTAGGAAATGGGAGGGTATACATTACAAAGGTATTGAAGAACAGGCAAAAGCAAGGCACCATGCTCAAGGAAGCCACACCAACCAACTTAAGGCATTTAACATTTTGAGGGTGTATATCTCGCTCAAGTATTTTGTAAAGGTATACCCGGGAATGTCTGAGCCCCTTCAGTTAACACAACTTTTGCGCCAATTGTGCAACAAGAACGAGCCTCTTATGCTACTGCTCTTGCATAAAGTGTTTCCAAACACGAGATCATCCAGCGGAATGGAAGCTAAAAAAGCAAACACCTAGTCGTCGTTTGCCAAGTTGCGCCACTTTTAAACCATAATAATCCAATAATATGAGACACAGCTCGACATAGTGCGTTACATACCTGTGAAAATATATAAAACTCTCCAGCGGTCAGGTCAGAACTTTGTCGTAATAATCCAAATTATGTAAAACAAATCACAAAACGCTATTACGGACGTTAAATGCTACTCGATGCATTACCATCGTCGCTAAAAATAAACAAACCAACTTGCACACTCGTTCTACAGAACTGCACTAGTTTGACGTAGGGGGGAGCGATCAGAAAACTGCATTGCACTAAGGGCCGAGGGGGTGTTCAGCAGTATTGCTGCATGCACAAACTTATTGCACTTCCTTCGAGCCCAGAGACCATTTTACTGCGAAAAAAAATTATGACGAGGCAACCACAATGCTGTCGCCGCCGTTTGCGAACACAACACCAACAGCTGAGCACTTCATGTAAATTTATTATTTATTTGATTTTTATTTTTTTCAAACCAAGTCGCGGAGCAACAATATATGCATATATATAAACAAATTGTAAACAATTTAGGCGAACAGAAAACCGCGAGCTGAGATTGAATACCGTGCTGTACACACACCGCATACACCACCGTTGACACGGTCCGCTGTTCCACACCACGACGACACTATAAAACCGCGATAATGCCGCTATATTGAGCAATTAAATAAGAAGCGGGAACCACATGATCAATCTACCAGCGAAACCATGTAAGATGCAGATTGGATTGGTGCACTATACACCTTTCACTTTGGGTACCTGGCCTTCTATCAGCAGCGCATACTTTCTGACTATACCAAAACACTGGACTTACGACTTCCACCTGAAGAAAGTCGAGAGCCTGGCATCCGTCTATTTGTTTACAGATGCAGCTGTATCCAGCAGCCACAGGTAAACATCCGCAGTATCTAACTATCTACGTTAATGCAGGTACTCCCTTCCGCGGGAACGTTAAGACGTACCGGAATGGGCAAATAAAACTTGTTTGCCGCAAATAGACTCGTTTTATTTATTTTTTTCGCGAATGGAAATTGATTTCGCGTACCGAAAACTCTACCCTACGGTGTGATTATGTGTCGCTGTCAAAGCGCGACTCGTACAGGTACACAGATTCCACTTATGCTGGTGATTGCGCATGTGTCCATTCGCCGTTATCAATGATAACATGAAAGCACATAGTCTGGCAATTTCACGGTGCTCCGCTGTCGTGACTCTGTAGTGTTTGTGCCAGCTTTCCTTTATAGCTGGAGCATTGCCATATTAGACCTTCTTGGACAAGCACGACTTCGTCGCGAAGACGACAGACTCAGGCGGTGAGCTCACGTCTGTTTCTTACGTATCTGCACCGTATGTAAATCGAATTTCCAGCAATGGGTGACTATCAAATATTTCAACAGTTCAGACCAAACCCCAAATTTGTGTCTCGAATTGCCACGAACCGATTTGTAAAATGTAAATAACATAAAAAAAAAAACTTCATCCGAAAATGAAGTCTTAAGGGTGTTTCGATACCTCAAACTAAAAGAAAGACGCCTTTTTAATCTTAGCGAGATCGTCACAGATTTGGCGCGCGACCACGGAGTATTTCGACTCAACTGAACTGCATTAATAGTCGCTAGATTGAGAACAGCGAGATTTACACTAGCGCGAATAATAAACTAAAAATCCCCACTGCTCCCTATGCCGAGCTTAAAAGCGCGTACTATCGCCTGTTGTCGCTCTTCTTTATCGCGAGCGGCTCCTTCCCGCCTGCACTGTCTTTTTGGGGCTCATGTGCGATGAGAAACTCACGACCAGCCCTGTCCCCCTCAACTTTTCTCAGCTTCGTCTGTGGTCCGGTGAGGCAAGAAGACAGTCTCTTGCAAATTTGGTATTGGGGTTTGCTTTCGAAATATTAAACGCTTTTGTCATCTTTTCTACTTTAAGCGATGTTAGCAGGTAAACCTGCGGTTAGATACATTCTATTTTAAGATATCCCCACGTTCACAAAGTAAAATATAAATATGAAAAATAACAAGTTCATGCTCATTTCAGGTAATCGAAGAAAATATATTAACCAGAAAATTTCTAGAATCATATCTATATTTAGCTACAGCTGGGCTAGCAATTACCATTATTAAAGTCTTCAGATAGTTGAACTCACATATTTGGACTTCCCCTTAGATTTATTGCTTTAAACAAATAGAAATCTTAATATAAACTTTACTTTTGATTAATTATAACTCGTATTGAATTAAAATGCACTTAATAATTAAAAAATACATATGTTTTTCTTTCGAAATTTTAAATTCGTTCGTCATAAGTTTTTATTCATAACTTTTATAAACATCCTTTACATAAGCATGTCTGTTAATTCAATTGCGGAGAAGGTCATATGTAGGTAATGTAAATAGTGAGTTTAAATTACTTCCTTTTATTTATGGGCATTGCAGAGAATTAAAAACATTAAATATTATACATTACAATTTTCGATATTTTATACGCAATTATATTAATTCAGAGACTATCAACAATGACATTGGTGCCAATCGGTATGTATTGTCGATTACATCAATTGTTATTATTCCTATCACGCTGAATTTTATTTAGAAAAATAGTTATTGTGGAAAAACTAATATCTCATTTAAAAGGAATGGAAAATTCGTCAAATTGTTATTTTTTTTAACTTCACGTAACCATTAAGTAATTTTTACGACTAGCCTAATTTAATTTCATATGAACTGCAAGAAGGGGTTTTTTATAATTTAAATAAAGGTTTGAATCCATCTTCGTTTTTAAACGTCTGGAGATTGCTTGATGGAATTTATTGATTGAATCGTATATACATATATACGAGTACTTTTAAAGTTAAACTAATTTTAAAGGTGTTTCTCATAGTTATAGAAACCTACATTAACAATTTTTTTTATATTAATATTGTAAAATCGAAACATTATATTTATAAATCTGTTTTGCTGTTTTGCTTTTTGTGAACGTTACCGCTTATAATTCTGTTTTTTGGAATGTATGTCCCTATATTAGTTTTTTTTTCTGTTTTAATTTAAGTACAATGAAATTTATATCATATGATTACCTAACGAAATTGAATGGGAGGTCATACATATTTCGTGTCAACTTCGAAGCGGACGATCATTTACAAGAGAAATGAAGAAAATGTAGTGCATTATACAAATGTATTGTTTTTATAAAACATACAAATTTATTACTTTTATTTATGTAAAGCTGCATAAGCACGGGCAGAAATATTAATCGAATTTTATGTAGAATTATTCAAATTTCCCACTAGTTTTGGGTCAATCTAAGATTTTATTGATTTATAATGTCTATTTCCTAAAATCGAGGAAATCTGAAAATAAAGACTATGATAAAATTATGATAAAGTTAAGCAAATTCAGTAAAATTAATCATAAATACGTAAAATTATTTAATAAAGAATTTAATACATTTTTAATGAAATTAAATAAAATTTTATTTACAATATTAGTAAAAGACTACCGCCGTCAATTCTTGTTTTTAATCAGTAAAATATTTATAGTTGTTATTCGCGAATTTGTCGCATTATAGCGAATTCAACGAGTATGTGATGTCTTCGAGTTTGTGTTAATTCTCCTCAACGAGACAAGGGTTTTATCATCTCATCATTTTTTTCTTTATGTTAAAATTAATCTATGATCAATTTTATATCTTTTTTTCTCATATACAATTTTTCCTATCTTTACAACTAAACAGTAAACCTATATATTCTGTTATTTCTGTAATTGTTTCACAAATTTTAGTTCAACGAGTTTTAATAATTTTTTTTTATAATTACCAATTTATTATAAATTAGTTTTATTCTGATATTATATAAAATCAATCCGGATTTATTTGTTTCAGATTTGTTATAATCAATTACAATTTAAGCGATTCTATCCTAGATGTTCAGTATTAATTCAATTAAAATTTTTTAGATTTTGTAAAACAATGTTTATTTTTTGCAGTACTGACTTTCAGAAAATATTATAAATGTGGAATTAGTGCAATAAATTGATTTATTGATAAAAAATATTATGGCCATTATCCTTTACAATTTCGCTGGCAATTTAAAATTTCAATTTCCATAAGTTGCAAACCGAACATCTAATTAAAAGGAAGTTGAACACATTTAATTCATAGATTTCAAAAGAAATTTTACGGTGTTCCGTTGTAGTTGCAGAACTTCGCCAACCTTGTGTGAAATAGCCCCCCTTCTGCTTTTCTTCCCGGCCATCTTCCGGGACTCTAGCATCATTTGAATTATTTTCGTTGGAAATGTCTGAAATGCATCCACAACATACCTTGCCTTCATTCCGAAAATGTTGCTCAACCCATAGAAGCGGCGCTGACACATCCTGTCGTTGGTTCCCTTCATGGAATTTAATTATTTCAGTCGGGACACCCACCCCATGCAAAATGTCTCATTATACTTTCATACGCTTCAAAGGTCGCATCCTGCAGGAACAACATCCTTAATTAGAATGCGTGGCGTGCAAGTGTGTGCTGTTTTTGTCTGCATTTCTGCACCCTCCAAAGTGCATTCATGAAATAATGTTTCTTGAAGGAAACACCTTGTAAACATTTTTCTGGTTTGCTACTTTAATGCACTTAGCATGAGTGCTTAAACTTTTCTAATTAAATATTTTTTTTTATTTCATTAGAAGCACCACAGTTAAGATGACAAATCAGTAATCTGGAAAATTTTTCTTGACAACAGCAAGTTAAGCCTTTTGCTAATCCTGTTTCTAAAAGGAAGGTTTTAATTTATTAAATATTAATATCTTTTTCGGGAAAACATGGATAGGAGCAGAATTGGCGAAGCAACAGGTTCATTAACACAATGCAACTTTCCAGGTGTTTTAAATTTATAATACTGCTAAAAATTTTATTTTTGTACCACACCCGCTTTTAAACCGAAAAGATGGAAGAAATATTTGCAATGCGAACAATTAAAAGGTATTTTTATTTATTGTTTAGTTTAGTCAATAACATAAACTTCATGATATATTTTACAGTCTGTTTGGTAAAAGCGTATCGACGATTTCTTAAAGAGACGTAAATATTTGAAATGGAGGGGATGAGTATTACCCCTATATATGCGCGTCATGCTTAAAGTCTCATTTTGCGTTGAACTTTCTTCTGTTAAGATCGATTTTCAACATGAGTGCCTTATTTTATAAACGTTTTGAAGCTGTGTTTCTCTGCCTTCATCCAAAAGAACTTAAATGGACTTATGCAGGCAGCGAGATATATTAAAAAGGATGAGTCTTTTGTAAAGAAGGGGTATAAGTTTTCCGAGGAAAAAAACGTCGACAACTTGCCAGGAAGGATTAAAACAAGAAAAACATCAAAAAAAGAACACATCGCTATTTTGAGAATTTTTGAAAAGGATTCACAAATGAGGCGAGCTAGGAGCAAATTAGCGACAAAGACAGATTATAAGGGAAAATTCTATCAAACACCGCAGTACTATAATCAAACCACTTTTATCCGAAAAGCGCCTCGAAAACCGTTTGAAATGGGCTAATGAAAATTTGAACTGCTATTGGACAAACGTCGTGTTCACTGATGAATCATCGGTTTGGGCATATCAAGGACCTGAACAAGTATGGTTAAAAAAAGGACGGCATTACATCATACGTACTGTAAAACACCCAATAAAAGTTCATGTATGTATGCTTCTGTTCGTAAGGACTTAAAAAATTGATTGCTTTTACTGGAAATCTAAAAATGCAGAAAGAATACGGCAAATTTACAAAAACGGGTTATTAAAGTCTACAGATTCTTGGTTTGGAACTGGAAAACGATCGTGGGTCTTATAAGAAGACAACGATCCAAAAGACAGAAGTCGTCTTTGTACCGAATGGAAAAATCAAGAGGATATCAATGTCATGGAGTGGCGCTCACAAAGTCCTGATGCTAATCCAATTGAAAATGTGTGGGTTCTTACGAAGGCAAAGTTGCAGAGGCAAAATGCTTTTACTTTGCAACAACTTAAATCATCGGTAAAGAAAGCCTGGAAGGATCTATCACTAGAATATGTTGAAAAATTAGTTGAAAATATGAACAATAGATGTATAGCTATAATAGGAAATAACGGTTACTTCACCAAATATTAATTGTATTGCATAAAAGAAAATAAAGTAAATAATAAGGAAAAAATAATGTTTTTTATTTATATTAGTTCAAACTTGCTTTTTTGTATAGACAGGACGGAACGTTTTATGCGAGAAGGTCGAAATATATGTATAATACTTTTTCTCGGTTTTTTCTCCCTAATACAATGATTTCTCAACAATTATTTAAGTAGCTTTTATTTTGTGTGTTTTATTATGTGCAATATATTTGTAATTAGTTTCAAATTTGAACAATATCTTAAAAACGCCTTTTCTAAAAAAGTAGAAAGGACTTCCTTTGATAAGTTGAAAACGGTTTGAAAATTTTTTTCGTTATCATTTGATCAAAATCAATATATTTAAAAATAGATACATTTCAAGTTAAAACAAAATGCAATTAGTATAAAATTGTTTTAGAAAATATAGGAAACTATGACTTTTTTACACTCATAATTCAAAATTATACTACCTTTTAAAACAAAACAGCAGTTATGGTATTCAACAAAAACAGTCAAAAGCCATTGACGCGACTTCTTCAAAAAGCAATTTTGTAAAAAAATTTTAAATTTATTATAACGTTATTAACTTCGAATCAAATACGTGTAATTTATACCATGTTATAAATTCATCGTTAACAAGTTGTATATAAAAATATTTTGTTTAACATTTTCGTACACAGTCTTTACACATGGAAAAGTATAATACCACTAAAAGCCCATCTACACGAATTAAAAAATTTAAAGCAGAACTGCTTTTATCAAAGAGTAAATTTAAGACATCAAAATTAATTTATATTAAGGAAATATGTTTACATGACCCTCTTCCTAATAAAACTAATACAAAATAAAACTCTTTTCTTGTCCTAATTCCTTATCACGAATATTTAATATGATTTGAACAAATTTAAAAAAAAAAAACATTTAAAAACAATACCACACGAGAAAAATGAAAAGGTGAACTTCAGGAAAACAAATTAAAGCATAGTTGTAAAGCAAACATAAAAGGAATGTACTATAAACTGCAACAGAAAATATCAGTTTTTATTACTTTGGCTCCCTACTACCATACCCCTGAATGGAAGCACCACTATCAGATAATTGTAATTTTTATTTGTTGGCTGCAGAAGGTAGTTGTTGTTATGCTGTTACAACTTTTATGCAGTTTTAGTTATGGGACGGTTTGCAACTGGAATATGAAAAGTTTTTGATAGTTACAACTTCCCAAAAGTTCGAGCACTTTCTATGTAAGCAAAATAAATAGTTAATTTTTATTGTAGTGAATATTTTAGGAATATTTAAAGAAGCTATCCACATATAGCATGTCCCATTTTATGTGCACACATCCTAATTTCCTTGATTGAGATTTTTTTTGGTGTTAAATTTAAAAAAGCAATTTTGTAAAATGCACAAAAATGTCTTTGGTTTATTCGCTATTATTTTGTCAATAACGTATGACTAACGGTGGCTAATATTAACCTTACGTTTACATTTTTAACAATATCGACAATAATGCACTAAAAATAATTAAAATTCATCAAAATTTTAGTTCAAAATTAGTTTTATATTGTCATTATTTTATTATTTTCTTAATTATCAAAAACATCGTTTTGGTCGAAACGAAATATCTCCAATGTTAAAATTTACTGTATTTTTTTTTACTTTCATTATTTCTATCTCCCATAGAATTCTAATTATGTATTCATCATATCGTTTAAAGCATAACATGTACTATTAGACCCTAGAGCTAAAACGCATATCAACCGTTTACCAAGTTTTGTTGTTTTTAAACTAGGGGTGGTAGAGGATGAAAAACGCGATGGGGATTGAAAAGCGAATTGGCACGGTTGCATGAATTCCCTATCTAACGATGTAAGCTTCACAAGGTAAGTGTTTAAAAAATTGCAATATCTCTAAAAACGATAAAACGCATGCATTGATCGGGGATACTTCAAAGTATCTATTGGTTTTTATTAGAATGCTTAGCTGCGATGTACGAACCACCCTGTGCCGTACACAATTCGTGGGGAGGCCAGCCAGCGACCGACCACATTCATTCTGCAGTAATCAAATGCGGAATCTCTTTGACTAGTTTTGAACGCGGCCTCTAGGGCTCTGCAGATTTGGCCCGCGTAGTTCACCCTATGGTTCACTTCATAAAAACTTACAGCAAGTCTGTTTGTAGGCCCCATCACGGCCTCTTCATCCCATTTGGAATCATGAGGAAGCCCTAAAGTAGCCCCGCCTGCTGTTCTCCAGGCCGCGGCCATTTCATTCCTCTTGCGTGAACGCTTTCCATAAAGCAGCCCCACTGTCAACAGGGTGGTCGTGCAGAGCCGACGTTAGCAAAGTAATTGCTTATAATTAGCAGAGCACTTCCGAAAGTCGAACGAGGAGTCCTTTCAGCAGCTGCCATTTGGCCAGCCTTTGTTCCTTCGCGTCTTTGAATGACTACAGCGGCGATGACGCGCGTCTTGGCATGCAGCCAGGACGCGTGCCTTTTCTCAATCTGAGGACATTTTTTCTTTTTTTTTCATATTTTATTAAATTCCGGCGGAATGTGAAACTTTCAGTTTGAGGCGTTCTCCTGGTCGCAATTGTGAGACTTTCATCGCAGTGATGAGCGTCAGAGTTAGCAAATCGGGGACATGCCTCAAATGAAATTTTTCGTCATCGCACGCCGCAGTGTTCGGCTGAAAGAACGCTAAATTTTTTAATATGACACAGCAAAAGAGTCCGGCAGCGGAAAATGCTTTTGAATTTTTCAGCGTTAATGACAAATGCTGTTATTTTAAATACGTTCACAGCCAGGTCACCATAATAAAGAGAAATTGTCTCCTTTGGGGCACCGTCGACGGCCGACCCAGTTTTAAGGCTCCTTGAGGCGCGTCTTGCGACCCCGTCGAGCCTCTGCTCCTCCATTCGCTTTGTTATATGAAGCTCTAATTAGAGTTGTAAGGGGAGTCTATTAAATTTTAAAATACTCGCAGAATGAATCGACAACACGGAGTCCTTTGGGGCCCACCTCAGCCTAATATAAATAATGAAGCTCTTCCTGAAGATCATCCTCGGCATTTACGGGAGACTCTCAGGGCGGGCACTGTCCCGAAGCGAAAAGCACCCGGGGAAAAAACACAAAGACGTCCTAAAAAACTTTTCTGCTTCGCTTTGTTTCCAAAAACGCCCCCGCCTCCTCAACTGGCACGTTTCTTAATTCGTCCGGCAGCTTTACCGGATCGGCGCTTGGAAATGGACCAAGGATGCTGCTCTGAAGTGGGTGAAATGCAGAACAGAGCAGCTCCTATGGGTGCTTGTGACATCCCCCGAGCCTCCGCAGCATCTCTACGGAGGCATTTAGAAATTCGCTTAGCTGCGAGACGTGAATATTGCAAGATTATGGCCCAAAAGATGTGCAATTATTAGTCCTCTGGCGGAGTGCTTTGCATACGTCTGCATCCGCAGCAAGCACGTCATCATAGTAAGATCCCCATTTTGATAGAGGAGCTCTGTCCCTGGAACTCTGCCAAAAAATGCCAAGTTCTGGAAATTGTACGATATAAGGTCAGAATTAAAAATCTCACCATAATTTATTTACTTTTGCTTCTGCCCGCAGCAACCATGAAATTAACGAGACTCGCGCATTTTTTTCTTTCCACTTGGGCTCCTTCGATGGCCTGATTATTGTCGAAAACTTGAAAAGGAACCTCTGACCCGGAAAACCTTCACCAGCCTATGAGAATATTTATGAATCCCCTAAAATTAAAAGCAATAAATACGCCGTTTAATTTTAGTTTCAGCCTAATTTGTGAAATTCGACTGAACAGCAAGTAAATGTCTTCGTTGCCATCAATAACAAAAGCATGACTCGTAGGCGTCTGGCCTCGTTCCTTTGTTGATTCAGTGATTAAATCCTTATAAATACTTGGGCCCAGAAATAAATAAAAAGTGTATTCTGTCCCGACCTTGATAGCAATCATAAAACATTTAAAATCTATTTCGATGTTCTTCACAACAGCTCAATTAATCGAAAGACATATATGCAGGATGTAAATGTTTTAACTTTTCTAGAAATAGTACGTCTTTAGAAAGTAAAATAAAATTAAAGTATATGAGTTTCATCATTAGATATTCAATACTATTTCTTCCCTTTTTCAAGAAATATGTAAACATGCCAAAACTTATTTTTAAATTTCAATTAATTATATGCATAGTGCTACTCAGCATATTCAAGATTTGTTTCATGAACTAGATGTTCGATGATATCGATAATAAGCTATTAATTTATAAAAAGAACCTTCAACCAATTCTTACGTATGCTTCTCCGGTATAGTTAAACTGTGCAAAAACATAAAAAGAAAATGCAAATACAACAGAATAAAATACGAGTCTCCTCTGGTATTGCTCGACAAAATTGCGACACGATCATAAAAATACAAAGCTACTTGATCAAATTTCCACCACAAACATGAATAGATTACAAAATGATCAAACATAACACTTAGTCCTGCAGAACGTAGATATTTACTCCGGTAGTTACATAAGTACCAATAATTTTCGCTAAACAACCAAAGAATTAATATTTGAGTAGTAAGACAAGTACTATGTTTCATTTTCCCTCTAAAGTATAAAGACTAGAATAGCGACACAAACTTGTATAGCATAAGCTAAATAAACTAATTAAATATTCATAGTTTGATACTTTTCTCAAATTTTATGATGACTATAAAATTTGACTCGTCACTCAACTTAAACATTGATTTCGATAAAAGTTTGATTAAGTGAACTGTTTAGTCCTGAGCGTGCTTAAATTTGGAGCTCACTCAAACATGAGTTAATGTTAAGGAATAAATTAAGCAAACTAAAGTTTTATTAAGAATTGAAAGGGCTAAACTTTGAATGTTTCATAAATTGAATTAAAATATTAAATAGTTATTTATTTTTTTCAACAATCAAATTTTATAAGTCATGTAAATGCACGTAGGTATGAATTTGTTTGTATAATAGTTTTACATGAGCCATAAAATTTTTAAAAAAATTAAGGCTCTCAAATATACTCAAATATTTCTTTCTTTTAAGAAAATCTATTCTTTTCATTTACTTACTTTAGTTTTTGTCTCATACTCTAGAAAATATGTGCAAGAGCTCGAGTTCGATTTTTGTATAGAAAATCAAATTTCAAATTAAGATCGAAAAGATCGGTTTTTCCATGGAAAAGCTAGTTCATAAGTGAGTCTTTGTTTTGAATGGTAAATTGATCGTAATATTTAAGTTCGCTCTATGCATGAAGCATATTCATGATATACTCGTATAATTCACTCACTCGTATATTGCACTCACCGATTAAGTATCATTTTCTTTGCTACGAATCCCTACCCAGCATCAGTACGATTTGTCTTGAAGTAAAAAAAAATACCTTCGGCGGAAGTCAAAAGAAAAATTTCATTAAAAAACGAAAAAAATTATCCCCGGAGATGGAGAAGGTGTTTTGATTAAATTTTATATGTATTAATGATGTCAGTACCACACTCAAATTTGGAAATGTAAACAATTTGTCAAAGGGAATGGATGAGCAAGTTAGAAATACCGTAGAATCTACTGGTCTGAACCACAGGAGTTCCACTTGCCGTAGCTATAGTAAAAAAAACATTAGTCAGGTTCTTTATTTTATAGTAGAACACGCATACGCTTATATTGATTAAAATCCATTGAGAAACAGTAGCTATCGCGGAAATAATATAATTTTGCTATTTTGGTACATAACTTAGAATCACATCTTGTGAATGTACTCGTAACCGCTAAGTTTGATCGATAGCAGTTAAGCCATATGAAAGATATAAGATCCAAATCATTTTTACATAAATTAAGGTAGGCCGTATTCGCCACCCGTTCTTCTTTTCCCCATTTACCATTAGCCAAGATAATAAGTTTAATCAATCTATTAAGGAATACGAGCTTTTTCGTTTTCACAAGACTCGTTATATGCCGTATATGGGTATTTTTGAAGTCTACGACCTGTAATATAAATTTCTGCACCATTAATCGTTTCATTAGAAGTACCAATTTCAAATGAAATTTTCAAAGAATTGATTGACATACAATGGTGCAGATATTTCCGAGACACCCTGAACATATACCATAACGTCATTAGTACATGTAGTGCACTTCAAACTTTAGCTAGCCATAGTGGAATGGAGTGCAATTTACTACTATATCTTTTATGACTAATAAAAGCTGTAAAATCGAATCGTAGTTTACATTTTCAATAAGCGTCTTCTTGAATCAACATTCCGACAATTAATTTGTTACTAAGGCACCCCTTTTCCTTTACCTGAGGGCACGTTAACCAAACAAGTTAAACTCTTATTTTTCCAAGCGAATATCAAAACTCAAACAGCAGGGCAATTTCTCGCAATTGAAACTTGAACAGAGGCAAAGGGGGGTAATTAACGAGAAATAATTAAAGCGTTATTGGTAACTAGATGAGAAAGTTCCCTTTGAGCGCTTTGACTTCAAACCAGTAAATAAAGTCAAATTGATAGAATGTTTGCGCGCTTTGAACGCGGCGAAATTGCGCGCGAACAAAAATTAAATGTTCTGTGCGGACCTTGAAGATAGGGTGTTTGAATCCCAATTTTGAGGCGGAAGAGAGGGTTCAGTTAATTTCAGGTATTATCGCACTGATGATGCCTAGGTCACAGGTAAGTGCGATGTTTAAAGTAATTTTTCTTTAATTAAAGCAGTTTATTCGTTGTTAGGGGTGATATTTTTTAACGAACGGTTCACGCTTGGGAGACGAAAGACCATGGAAACTCCCCCGATTGGAGTTTTTGTACCTGCTGTGTAAACTATTTTTAGAAGGAATGCAAATATTTCATAATTATAAGGAGTGTCGGAAGAAAAGTGTTTAACTGAATTTCAAAAATAAAATCCCTGACATTTCCGCTTCACTTTTTAAAATCCTGAAAGACCAAGAGATTAAAACAAATTAAAATAAGAAAATAATGTAATTTTGAAATTCAAATGAAGAACCAAAAATTGTTAAATGTTTTCGTCCCAATAATCAACTATGTTGCGATTTAAAGTAATTTTTTAATTTATCCGTTATATACAGTTTTTATAAATTTAACTAATTTTAGTAGGTACCATAGCCATGACCATACTTATTTAGAATCTGCTTGGATGTTCTATTTTAGATATTTCTCGGCTTAGAAATTGCAAATATAAACTAAAGGCAGTTTTACACAATAAAACATAAAAGTATTTTATATATGTTGCTTAAGTTTGGTAACAGATAAATACGTAAAAAATTTAACTAAAGAAGAGAATTTCTAAAATATCTGTAATATAAACTTTATGAATAAAAAATAGCGCAATTATATATTATAGTTATAAACTTATCCTAAATAAGTTTTAAGAACAATATGAAAAGAGGCTGGCTATTTCTAAGCTATAAAAAAATTGTTAACCACTTTGAATTCGAAAACGAAGTAGGAATTGTTCATTGAGAATATTTTGTAGTCCTTGTGTGAAATATCTCGAATTATTAATAGGTTCTTTTATGCCTTATGACTTGTTCTTCCTAAGATAAACTCGAGTGTTTTTATTTAAACTCTCTAGGCACATGTGTAGACATCCAATATCGGGTCGAGTGAGGACTGGCGTGAAAATTTACCCAATATACCCAGGCCAGAACGAATCACCCATAAATAAATAATTGAGATAGAGCTCGAGGAGCCGAGATTTATTTATTTATGGTTGTTTTTTGAAAATGTTTTCTCTTTAAGAATCGTTTTGTTAAGTTACTTAAGTAAAGCCTTATTTGGGTGCATCAAAAAAGGTTAGTCACATGGGTTTCAAAGGTCCAAACAATCGAATTTCATTTATTATTTATTTAGTTCGCTACATGCTACAATGATATTTAGTTTAAATTAAACTAAACTACCAAAATTAAATAACCTAGTTATAATTAGTTTAAAAACAATGAAGACGTAGCAGGATGAATTGAATTGTAAGGGTGGGTTTGACCAGTAAATTGAGCGCAGAAAAATTTATTTATTTATTTATTTATTTGAACTTAATACAAGCAATAGTAATAATAGTTAATTTTATATTTTTGTTTTAAGAACTAAACACTTATTAATTCTCTCAACAGTAGACAAAAATGAAATTTTGTTTATATCGTTTTTCTTTCAACACAAGCCTGTAATTTTGTCTATTTCCTCCACTTTTAATTTAATACGTTTTCAAATTTGAATTACTATGTAAGCATAAAAGGAAAAATGATTTTGATATACCGTAATTCTCAATATTATTAAACATTTGCATAAACCTAAAGAGAATTTTAAAAAATACAATTAAACGAAGGGACAAATGGAGTGCCAGTCAATTTGACTGCTCTTGATAGTTCTAGTGCTACACAAGACATTTGTTTATAATAGGTCTGTTTGTTGACTAAACTAGATCGACCTAGATCAGAAAAGATTCAAGAGATCTGCGCTTGATAACAACTATCTCTTTTCTGATCTAAACTGATCTACTTCGCGTTTGTTGAGCCTGATGTAGATTTTGAATTATCGATGTTTTTTGAACCACAAATCATAGGCTAGATCAGGGTATTTGACAATTTACCAATGTATGTAGTTAACTGCTGTAAAGTAATTTAAAGTGTTTTAGACATTTATTCTTGTTTTAAAAGTTAATTTTCAAGATAAAAAATTAATTACTTTATGAAAAACAAATAAATTTTCCTTTTATTCTAGATAGAATCTGATCTAACAATCAACTGTGAAGATCTAGAGATGAGAGATCAACAAACAGATCTAATAAACGCGTTGTATATTCCGAAGATTGTGACAATCGGTAGTTAACTACTTTAGTTCCGTCACTCCTTAATGACTCAGAGCTAAAAATTGTGGAATTGCAATCAATAAACACAACTCGAATTCAGTATAGGACTGGATGAGTCATAATTTTCCCCCTGTTCTTGATATCACATGTATTTGAGTTTTCTTTCTTTTCAATTTGTTATTGCGGCAAAAATAATTGAAAATCCCTAGCATCCCATGGTTTCGACCATTTGGACTTCAGCATAAACTGAAGGGGTGGAATTTCATCGCGTACGATCTGATTTCTCTCGCAAATGGTCCATGAATGAATCATCCGCCCTCTTGATAACCGAGTCAAGGCAATAAAACAGATTGCAAATGATTTACTTTGTCGCACCTAAGGAAGGATGGAATCCAATAAGAGCTCACCGTGCTAATGAAACGCACATAAAAGTGCCCATCGACCCTCAGATGCGCCATTAGGGACAGCGGCGATGTTTGATGTTCGCGGCCATAAAAGCAGATAAGCAATTAAGCCATAGACGGTTTGGAAACTCGAGTGGAAACAATTCGGGAAATGTCGACCATAAATAAATTTAAACGCGATTGACAAAGCATGCCCTACGTCGCTGTGGTGGATGCGGAGCATTTGAGCGGAGCCCTACTCTGTGATAAATCATGCAAAAAGTTAGCTGCCCTAGAAAACTCCCGCTCCCTTCCTAGGGGATTCGTCCTATCTGCTTATTGCCTTCTATGGAAACCGCATGTTCCAGACCACATAGCCGTACATAAGCCTTATGCAATCAGCGAGCACGCCAATGCCATTACTCTGGCTATTCTCTCTGTCATAATCCTATTATAGTGCAGTATAAAAAAAATCTCTGAGTAGTTTCCGTGTAATGAAATTATTTTTAAATTAAACATAATTCCTCAGGCAAAGTCATTACTTTCAAAAAGCGTCAGAGCAACTAGAAAATATTGAATTAAATAAACAGCTCTGACATTTATAGTACTTAAAGTTAACTATACTAGTTAATCACATGGTAAGCCATAGTTATACTCATCGAAGTAATTTTACCATACAGAGTTATGCTTAATTACGAAGTATATTTGAACGAATGGTAGTTAGCTACAACATGGTTATGTTCTAGCAGAAGACACTCTGTGGAGTAATATTTTTTAATGATAATTCTCATAAACCATTTAACAATGTCATTTGACTGTTAATACTTACCTTACACAAAATATTTAATAATAAAATTCAAACTCACGCAAAAACAAAAAAAAAAAAAGCCGCTGTTAGAGAGCTGACAAACGTTTCTTTTTCTTTACATTTAGATATGTTTGTTAACCATAAGCCGACCATACTCAAGAAATATGGTTAAAATTACACTACGATAGCGTATGAATGGCAAGGAGTTATGCTCATGGTTATGTTGTGGTTAACCAATGCTCTTAAAGTTGTACCAATAATCAAGCTGGATTCTTATAAAGGCCTTCATTTTTATGTTCTAACGAAATCTTAAAAAGTACTTTTAATTTAATCCATAAGTTTTTAGTGCAACTGAACAAAAATATACAAATTTGTTGACACAATGAGGTCACAAGGTTAGTAGCACATATTTTTTTAAAAAAATTTATAGTTTCCAAAACAATGTCAT
This sequence comes from Philonicus albiceps, assembly GCA_963969385.1. Lineage (NCBI taxonomy): Eukaryota > Metazoa > Arthropoda > Insecta > Diptera > Asilidae > Philonicus > Philonicus albiceps. Next base: position 38,106,220 of record OZ017773.1, read on the forward strand.
AAATCTACAATTCTTTTCATCCCCTAAAAAGAATTGGTTAGTTGAACTAGGCGTAAAATTCAATTCGGATATTGAGGAATAAGATATTATATCTAATAATTCCATGATTATTTTTTAAACAAGCTACAGCAACAAAGTTTAAAATTTAATGGCTGCTGCTGGTCACAGTATTAAAATAAAGATGTTTAATATACATAAATTGGGGTATTTAATTAGGGCTCTTGTATTGTATCTACATAGATGATATAGATCCAGAAAAACGTGTACACCTAAAATACGAAATAACTTAGCCCTTACACTTTTCTTATAAAATGAAAAACATCCTCAATTTGATTAGATTTCTGATTCTAAGCTTCAGTTGAAGTCCTCCCATGAGAAATTACGAATCAAATTTTATGGATCACTTTACTTTGAATGAAAATGTCTCAATTGGGTCATCTGAGTAGCTACCCAAAAGACGCCCTCAACATCTTTCAAAATTACAATTTCTTTGGCATATTTTTATATTTATACATGCAATTAGTAAATATTGATTAATAATGCTAAATAAATCGTCCCCATTCTCAATTTTTTAATAATAGCGGAAGGTGGGCTAAAACGGGGTATGTAAGGTTTCATAAGTAATAGATATTCATTGTTTAGTATCTATGCAACTATTGACCAAACCTTTAATTACCAGACTTCTTATTAATTGCTGCAATAATTTAAGAACTAATAACTAAAATATTGAATATGGCACATGAACCCATCTTGCCCCAGCCAAGCGGCAATGTACGGTTTGGTATTATAATTTTGTAAACAAAATTTCTCACAATTTTAAAACTTAAAGAAATATAAAATATAACAACAATCCAGAAGGGGCAAGATAGGGTAAGTAGAATCTCGCTTCTCTTTGCCTACCTCATCGTTCGCCTTTGAGTGATTCTACACGAAAGTTCAAATACCGCAAAAACTGTTTGTAAATATTATAAAAATTATTTCTTATTTGTATAAGCTATGAAAATAATGCAGATTGTTACAAAAACTCCACTACGAATTCAAAACCAAATTTAGATCAAATTAAATTCGATAGGAGCAAAAAAGGTTTTGTCTAACCGATGGATCCACGAAGCCTTCTAATTCGATATCATTAACAACATTCATAGTGGCGGTTAGGGCACTTATTATAAATATATTATCGATCTTGTAATTGTTTTGATTTAGGACATTTTAAGGATATCCCATCCTCACCTCATCTTACCCACCTTAAAATTTATGCAAATTTTAGTCTCGGTGCGCGACCGTCAATTTAGAGCGCGTACTTTTCCCGAGGGATTGTACGCTTTTTTTGTATTTTGGATACCTTTTGTTTTTTTGCCCATTAATTAAAATAATTAAAAAACCAAATAGTTGATTAAAGCAGCTATTTAAAATCAACTTAATTTAAAGCATTTTAATTGCTTAAACCGCTTCTGTGCCTCAGTCGTGTATTTGCATAGTGTTCACCTCGTGGCATGTAATTTTCGAAGGGTTATTCTCAATACAAATCTCGAAAAGCATATCGTAATTTGTATTCCTTTATTAAAACGCCATAAGCTCAGCAAAATTGATGTAGCAACAACACACGCATATGTTGTGCATAGTCTGCTCAGTAATATTAGTCGCCAGACAATAATTAACGAGCACGCACATCCCACTTTGTTAATGCAAGAGATTAATTATACCCTTTTGTTAAAATCCTTGCTCAAGGCTAATTATTGTTTGCAGTATTATGCCCTGTGTATTTTCGAAAAGCTCTTCACGTGTCGAAAACTAACAGGTAAATGCTCTCCTTTAATTAATCAAGACAAACGCTAGCCTAAAATAACAATTGAATTCTCCCTGTCTGTCTAATAAAATAAACAAAAGCTCTGATAACTTTTGTTCAACAAAATTAGAAAATTTTGTCTCAAATTTGTTTCAACATTCAACAATTTCCAGCTCGGCTCATGAAATTAATATTCGGGATTAAAATATAATTTTATTCAAAACTCATTCACATTTTGAAATCATAGTTGAAATGGCTGAATTTCAAAGTCGGTTCCTAAAATCTATTGTTTATGGCGTCTCGTTGGTTTTTGATTATGACAACTTTACTTCATTGTTCTGTAAATGATTTCTATGATAACTTTGAAGAATAAATTCTTGATTTTAGAATTATATAAAAATTTTTATTTGGATTTTAACACTAGATTTACAAAACCTGTCGGGTTTCATATTTAGCGCTGAAATTTACATCAGTCATATATATTCATTTTAAGTGCAGAATGTTATCTTTAATTGATGTTATAAATTTACTTTTCAAAATCCCTATCAGTCATACGAGATATATCCATAAATCTAGTGTTAAAGTAGTTTTTTCCGTTCTAATAATTTATTCTTTTTGTCACATAATAAGGCATTTAATTATTTATTTAAATGCCAAGTTTTATTTTTCACATTTAACATCTTCGAATAACGTTTGGTATTATTTATTTTTGTATGACTGTGAAAATGTTGAAAGTATAAAACAAAATATACGAGGACTTGTACGAAATACAAAAGCAATTAACACTTAAATTTATTTCTAATAAATGTAGTAATTTTCAATTATCACATTTATTAAGATCCTTGCTAAAAAATCGACTATTTTTTTCGATTCTACCCACTAAGAAATTATTATAACCAACCAAATTGTCCCAAAATTTCAACTCAATAGATTTAACTTTTAAAGCTTATAATTTCATGGAACTCGAAAATGATAAAAATTATTAATTTTCGAATATCTTTTAAATGGTTATGAAAGGCACATTATAATTTGTTTGTTTCTTTAAATAGGTAAATAGTTATATTTTTAATAAAACCTCTTTAAAATAAAAAAATACAAATAAAAAAAATATAAAAATATATAATGGTCTGGTTACCTGCGTATGGAGTTTTTTCATAAAATTAAATTAATCAGTGATTTTCATTTCCAAAGAGTTGAAAATCTTGTATCCTTTACAACCATAAAAAGGTTTCTGGATAGTTTACATATCTTTTGTTTGCTCCTGAGGCTCCTTTAACCAGTTAACTGTCTTTGACGAGTGTACTCGTCGTGGATAAACGACAATATAGAAGAGTATACTCGTCGTGCGTAAGAAGTAGTTATCAATGGCCATTTAAATTGTTTCATTTTTGCGACAATTTTAGGTGCACGTATTGAAAAGGAGTCAACACAGCTGAGTGGTTAAAAGTTGATTTAAAATGGTTTTGGTAATTAATTTCTGCTTATGTTACTAATAATTTTAGAAAATATATATTTAGAATTTTTCATAACTTCTTGGATACGTTGTTTCAATATAAAATTGCGACTTTACAGATCGAAAAAATATATGAAGCCGTTCAATTTCACAATAAAAAGTGAAAAGCATCATTTTATAATTGCCCAAAAATATCGAACATCATAACTGCTTTAACCTGCCTTTACCCAAAAGTCCTGAGACTGAATCAGTCCATCAAAACTCTTCTTTTTTTTCTCGGCATTAAATCGTCCGTGGCAACGCTGAGTCTCCTGAAGGGAGAAAGATGACTATAGACCCAATGGGCTGGATTTAGATTGATTCACGCCGAACAAAACTCCAGAATTCTGCTGGCATGTTCCTATTATGTCAATTTGTTCGAATCCTTGGCGAGTATTCAAAAGAAAAGTATATTTGCGTAGCACAAAGGGAGCCCGTGTAAGTTGTGAGCAGAGCGATACGAAGGAATAAAGTTTTCCATCGAATTAAGACCACCGCAATCCTTGCCGAAGGGATTACATATTTGCTTAACTTTTTCGAAAATATGTATAATGGAAGCTGAAATAATGGCAAAGTAGTGTTTTACAGCTTGCTTAAAGTGGCTTCGTTGGCGTCATAATTTAAGTAGGCATTATTTGCGTAATTTACGCTTGTAGAGAGTCTTCTGCATAGTAAAAAAGAACATGAAATCGGAGTTCGAAAACTGGAAAACGTCTTCCTTTTAACCTTTTAAGGGTATTTGACGAATATACTCGTCATGAAATCATACTGTTTTTTTAAATAAACTAATTCCGCGAGTATTCACTTCTTTGATTTACTTCAATTTTACGATTATTGCATTTACCCTGTATTTGACGAGTATATTCGTAATTTATTGTTTTTAATTACACACGCAAATACATACTTCCAAAATGAAAATCCACCGTATTAAAGAGTTGAGTGATAGGAATGATTTAAGATAAGAAAGTCCTAAAAAATTACAGAATAAAATTATGTTTATCACCATGAATCAATCTAAAGGAAGACTGGTTTATAAAAAGTCTTTTTCAAAATGAAATTTTTGTTCTAATTTTTGGTAGTGTTGGAAAATTCCAAATCAAAGTTTTATTCTTTCACAAGAGTGAAGAGAACAAAATAAAACAAAACCATTTATCTACATTTTACAAGAAAATACGTATGTATAAATTATTTAATATTGTTTCAATATGAATACTATTTAATTTGTAATATTTAGTGGTATACATAAATAAAACTCTATTTATATTCGCTATGAGTAAACAAAATTAATACATTCGTTTTGCAAGTTGTATCAGGGTACAGAAATATATCTCAATATTTAAATTTAATTTTGCTGTTTTTCGATACATTCGAGTATAGCAAAATTCCGCATATTTGATAAGCGCAGTGATGATAAAATATGGTGAAAGGCAAATTAATTGAATTAATTTTTATTGACTTAATCCCTGGATAAATTTGATGGGGATTGTGGTTGTAATTTCCAAATCCATCTAATCCCTTAAATATTTTTGCTTACTACTAAATATTAAACTCAGTTTAAGTAAACATGTTTTAATTAATTTTTATCTATTTTTTAAGGCCTTCAAAACATTTGCTGAAATATAAATTTTCATAAGAAAATTACCGTAAAAAGAATCAATCTTAATTATAAAAAAGTAATTAAAAGCTCAGACTTTTCGGTTTGGAAGATGTAATTTTCCACAATAAATTAAAAACCCAATTGAAAATTTAAAGAATGTACAATTAAAAAGATGTTGATATGATCATAGACTACACATGTAACTTTTTACAAGTTATTTATTATGCGAATATGAATTTCTGGGGACACAGGGGATAAAACTCAAAAAAAATTTAGATTAGGAAATATTTATCTTAGTCAAACTCAGCTTTGCCCTAATTATTCTTGAGATAAAGCCCTTAATACCCGAAGTAAATGTATACATTTTATTATACTTACCCTGAAATATCTTCGAATATTAAATGTTCTTTGAAGTATTTTACTTCTTAAAAATGTTTCATCTTATGTCCGTTTTTTGGAATTTGATGTTATTGATGCAAATAAACTTATTTCAAATCTTCTAAATATTGACTTTACCGCAAAACACAGCAAATACAATTGAAATAACAACTGACTTTGATGTTGCCTCGCCCTCAAGACATACCTTAAGATGTTCTTATTTGATTTAGAATTGAAAATAGCGACGTTACAGCTTGGAATACAGGTGCAGGATTCCATAAGAACACATTTTCACCCCTTAGAAGTAAAATTTCGAAAAATTGAATTAAACTCAAGTATTTTCCAGATAACAAAATTCAGAATTGATAAGGTACATAGTCAAATATTTCAGAATATTTTGTAACCCGTTGAGAAGATAAAATTCAATTTTGTTTAATTCAAAAGAATATCAGTTTTATAAGAGCCTTCACAATTTTCGAACCATTTATATTTATATTTACCATTTTCCTTTTGGCACATTGAGTCTCTTGTTTTTATAAATGTAAGATTTTCATCTGAAATACTTTAGGCAATTAGTGCCCACCTAAATCTAAATTAAGGTTGTTGTTTGCACCCCAAATAAAATAAAAAAATGTATAAGATAAAATTATATATATTTCTGAATAGAACTATAGGAATTATAAAGCATAATTACTAAACGTTTATTTGTTAGTATCACTTAATGGAAATCTTAGATTTGGGCGTTATTATTATTATAATTAACTGTTGCCGGGATGTAAAACAGGACTATTTGAATTAAAATTTCACTTAGAATTATCTTCATTAGAACGGAACAGAAAAATTTACCACAATGGGGTCGCTGATTACGATTCTGACGTCAGAATTAAAAAATTCGAAATTTTGAATATTTTCGGTTAAATAGAAATTATAATTAAGAGCAAATTTTTTTAAATAAAACTGGAATGTGAAAAATTCTGAAGAAAATTAAGTTTACGCTAATAAATTTATTACCTTTCAATTCAACCGCATTTATTGTAAAACGGCAATTCCCAGAAGAGTAAGAATTGCCTTTCCTTTCTTATTTTTTAATTATTTACCCTGGCCCAAGTGATTCCAAAAATGGAAAATTTCTAGAGAGATATAAAAAATGGTTTATTCAAAGTATCGTTCCTCGCTACCTACACATTTTGCCATTTCTCTGGTAATACTGCGACGATAAAATGACGCGTGCTTGGACCGAAACCATTCCTCCAACAAATTTTGCTCTTCTTCGAAATTGGCCAAGTCTAACCCTGCCAAGCCACGCGCCATCGACCGGAACAAGTGATAATCTGAGGGGGCCAGGTCTGGTGAAAATGGTGGGTGCAGTAGCAGATCCCATTTCAGCGTTTTTATGGTGCCCTGGACGATGGGAGTACGATGGCATGGAGCGTTGGCGTGCTGCAATATCACACGTTCGTGTCTCGTGTCCCATTCTAGCCGTTTTTCGAGCACAATTTCTTTCTAGTTCCACCAAAGACGGAAATGTGTTCTTTCCAAAGCTATTAGGCCGTGTCGTTGATGTTGACGGTTTGCCAAGTGAAAACCACCAGTTTTTGCGTTTGGGATTCTCAAAAATATCCACTTCTCATCTCCAGTAACAACTCTATGCAGGAAGCTTTCTCTTTCATGCCGTAAAAGCAAAATTTCAGAAGTGGCCCGTTGATTTTCCACCTATCTCAGTCAACTCATGCGGCACCCATTTTCCCTCCTTTTGAATTTTTCTCATAGCATGTATGGTAAACGTTTGGAAATACCTTGGCGAGTCATACTTAATTCCTCCGCCAGTTGACCTTGTGTTTGCGTATCATCTTCATCCAATAACGCTTACAGTTAGGCGTCTTCAATTGTTTTTGGTCTTCCGGAGCGATTCTTGCCTTCAGTGTCGAAATCGCCATTTCTGAAACGTTTAAAACAATCTTCACAGGCAGTTTTTGATGGTGCATGTTTGCCGTAGGCCTCCACAAGCAAATGACGTGCTTCTGCTGCATTTTTTTTCAAGTTAAAGCAGAAAAGCAAAGCTGTTTATTTGGCGCAAAACGCGACATTTTCATACGTAGAAAAAATATTTTTGCGTTGCGATATGTGCTATAAATACGTACCACTGTCCCTCAAAGGGTTTAAAAGGAATATTTCACTTCCAACTAACTGAGTAACAAAAGTACTGTAATAACTCAATTTTTCATAAAATTATGATATGCGTTTAAACGCATATTTATCAGATAAAAACTAGCTCCACTATGGGGCAAGTAGTTCCTTTCCGTGATTTTGCTTGCTATAGTGTTCGGAAATATACACCTAAAAGACCTCTGGCGCCATAAATAAAGTATTTCAGTAAAAATCTACACCGATATTAAACAGCAACTTTTTCAAGGGCATTTACTGTGTGTTCAAAATCGGCCTACCGTACGAGAGAAACTGTCCACCCTTCAAATCAAAATCAATAGTCTTCCAGAAATCATAAAATTTTCGCTGTAAAAACGAAGCACACCTTTTGTCTTATACGAATTTTCTGATTTAGCCTTGCATCGATTCCAGCAAAACTTAAGCAGCTCAAGGGACGAATCCAGTTTCTAAGGCCACTTCAGAGCAGACTTGAGGCTCTACTTGAGTTTGAAAAGGGATTCTAAGAAAGAGCAGAGCTCGCACGAATAAATCAAAAATTCGAAACCAATTCGTGGCCCTTCACTCCACCTTAGGGAATTCCATTGGCCCTGCGGTCGTGCGCTAAATTTATCCGGACTCTCCCAATAACACGACCGTTGCGTTGCGTGACACCCACATCGTCCTGCTCCTTGGGACCCACAAGGACTTCCTGAGGTCTGCCCGGAGCCCCACCACATGCAAATCCCTTTAACGTAAGCAAATAGAGAAACTAATCAACATAAGTTCGGGGGAGGATAGGAGCTGAAATAAAAACATCTGGGCACGTTTCCCTTCCAACCTAAGGGTGCCTATCAACGGAGGACGGAGGACGGACTTACCTTGCCATTTTGAATTCTCATTTGGAAAATGATCCACGAACACTTCCAGGAGCAGTCGGCGTCGCGGTGCTGCCAGGTGTTTTTTGAGCGAGTCACACCGCACCGCAGCAGCACGTTTGCGGAATAAGAAAAACAATTGGGCGGGGGTTGCGGAGCGGCACGGTGTCGGAGAGCAAATTACTGAGGAACGGTCGAGGCACTAAAAAACGAATTCAGCACACTCACAACACTTCGCCTTCGCCGGTGAAAGGAGGACTCCCTGCGAACGGACTCGGTGCGATCGTGATAAAATTTGAACGTGCTCCTCACCTGGCAGAGCTCCCGAGGGCGGTTACGCAAGACCTTTTTTTTATTTTGCGGTGGAGAATTGTTTCCTTTTGTTATTATTATCGCCCGGTCCACCTCCGCAGCTGCTGCTGTCGCAGGAGTACCACGACCGCACTTTTTCAGTGGCAAGGCGAGCGCCTCGCCCTTGATTGGCTTAATCGAACACTTGTCGGAGTCCTCCTTCCAAAATATCCAATTTCATGGACAGCGAGCTGTTCTACAACCCCGCTGGACGTAAACACGACAACGACGACGACTGCGACGACAACGATAACGACGACGGCGACTCTTCCGCTTCTTCGGATCGATTCACAAAATTGCCGCATGCATTCTTCAGCAGCGGTGTTTTCCTCGGGGAGGCAGTTCAACCGAAGCGGGAGCCCTCCTCAGAAATTCTGCTGTCGCAACTAAATTTCTAACTTAATTAGATCCATTAAAATTGTATAACACCAAAATGACATTGGCACGTAAGTTAACACTATAACCGCACACAAAATCCAGGTCCCCGAGCTCCCGTTCCCAGCCGAAAACTAAAGACGCGTCCAACAATAACACACTGATTGAGAAAACTCCCCGGTCCGACCGACTTCCACGAAATACAACCCCCAACTGAAGACAACACGGACACGTCCAGCGGGAAACCCTTCTGAACTGAAAAACCTCAAGGAAAACGAGAGAGAGTTTTTCCGCATCATCAGAATCACGCAACCCATAATACAGGAAAACACTACGCCTTGAGCTTTCCACCCACACCCCACATCGTGCAAAGCTTCAAGGGGAAATTTGAGTTTTCATTTCAGACGGGAAATTTGTATAGACAGACCGTAGACTTTATAAACGGTAATAATACAAGAAATTTAATGGGTAGTAAGAAATATTTGCTTGGGCCTTAAATTACTTAAAAAATACTTATTTAGTGGAAAATGCGAGAAGAGGCTGAAAAATTCAGAGTCTCACGTAAAACGTGGTCGCTGCATTGCAAATCCGAGTTTGTTATTTCAACTCATGCGAAAAGTATAAATTTTAATGATATGCGAATTGTGAGTGAAAACAACTGACTTATATGGTTTGCGCTGAATTTACACACATTGTATAAGTTGTTTAAAAACACGTAGTCTGCATTATATTCTAAAACGATATTTATGTGTTCAAATTTACACGGTTTACACTTTTCAGTAGCGTATTAGAATAACTCATATTGAGACGAATTTCAGGTAACCCTCTAATCGGTAACCTACAACACGGTTTCTGATTTACACAATAAGAAAATTCCAGACATTTTTGTATAAGACATGGTTTCGTTCTAACATATTATTGAAATTACAGAAATCATCTTATGTTATGTTAACTTGCTATATACTCGCATTACCCAAATTGATATTCTTTTGTAATTAAGGTCTACAATCTTTGACTTAGTGAAATTGAGAGAGAATGTTAATGAAGCGTTACATGTAGTAGTACAAAAACCAGTATTGCTCGATTTGAGCAAAATTCTAAATTGACTCCATGCTATTTCATTGCTAAGTTGTGCTGGCCTAAGTCTAGTGCAGTTTAGTCTGTCTTGTGTTTTGTATGTTCATTTGGTGGATAAAACTATATATAAGTATATTTTTTAAATTTTTGCATTGGCGATTTTTATTTGCGAGAATTTGCGAAATGCATCCCCATATTTTTTACTGGCTCCTAATCTCCTATAACACGGTTTCCCAAAACGCAAAATTTTCTAGGCACCTATCTAGCGTGTTATTGAAGAGTTAGGTTAGGTTGATGTGACTGGCTAGAAAGGCAAACCGCATTACCGCAATTTTAGCTATTTTATTTTGTATTTTCAAAAAAAAAATCTGCCACTTTATCAGATCTTAACTGAAGGAATTCATTTTCAAGTAAAAAAAATTAATAATTAAAATCGGAAATATTAGATAACATACATACATAATAACTTTGTATATAAGATTTATATTCTAATGTTTTATACACTGTATATATGCAGAATACATCAGTGAAAGAATCATAAAAATCGGTCTAGTAGATTTTGGGAAAATTACGAACATATCCACATACACACAGATCATTTTTTGGTATTCCATACGAATTTGACTCATCACTTATCTTCTTAAAAAAACTTCTATGAGTTATACTCTGCGCTTTTGAAAAAATGCACCAAATTATTTTGCAAGACAATTCGCCAGCTCACACGGCGCAGCTTTCGAGGCAAGGTTCGAAAAATATTGGCTTCAACGAAATCGATCAACCACCGTACAGTCCAGAAATCTACACTGGCTCCAAGCTCAGTGACTACTTCTTTTTTAATAACTTAAAAAATTACCTACGGGTGGAGATTTGTGGATAGAAATTGAAGGCGGTCGTAGACAAGCATTTTGAGGGCAAGGATGCATACTATTTTTTCAGTGGTTTACAATCCTTTGAGCTTGAAGGGGATTATATTGAAAAATAAACTTTTTTGCCATTTTTACTTTGACTTTACCCATTGGCGGATTTACGCATAGGCAAAGTAGGCATGTGCCTACGGCACAATCATGTTTCAATTATTCAAAAACTTTTTGATTAATAAAAATGTAAAGATACACATTTTTTTTTAATTTCATTTAATTTTGCGTTAAACAATCATTTCAAAAAGACGTCACTTTAATGAAAATTACATATTTTTCAATTTTTAAAATTACAAAACAGATTTTTATTAAGAAAAAAAGGCGGCACTTTGTTGCCTGCCTACGGGCGGCAAATTCGTAAATCCGCCCCTGGCTTTACCATAAATATCCTAAGCTTAGAACTTTTTAGCCGACCCTCGTAATAGGCACACTTTTTAAGAGGTTGTCCTATTCTGCCTATGATAAATCAGTCTTAATAGGACCAACTGAATAAATTTTTGATTAAAATGTTGTATATTTTTTGGATATCTAGACGACCCTTATATCAAAGTGAAACCAGTGAGCTGCAAACTTTTACTTTGCACCACTGCATTATGTATTCATATAATAATTTGATTTAAACTTCAGATGAGCTGAATTAAGTTAGCTCATCCTAACATCAGCTTAACTCAAACTGGATAATATATCACTATCCTTTGACCATTAATTCCCTGTGTAAGCAAACATACTTTTTATTATATTTATAGAGAGAGAATCTATTTTGCAATACTATTTCCAAATACAATCAACTGCCACTTGAACTTATACAAAAGACGTTGTTGAATCTATTCTTAAATGATTTATTTATATAAAGCTTGATGAACTAATGAAGAAGTTATTCTTATTCATTCTAAAATAAGACTTAAGAGGAAAAAAATCCAGACAATTTAATTGCTTTTTATATGTTTTATACCCAAGGGAACATACGAGTATTTCCCTTTTCCCTTTTCGAAAAGGAAACTCTTCAATTATTGTTTGGCGTCAAGAATGAATATTAATTATGTACATACATTTGTATGATGAAGGTTATTTTTTCAGAGGTAAGAAAACAGAAATTTTATAAATAATTTCTCAAAATGTGAACCCTGCTAAATATGTTTACGACATTCAAAGGATGAGTCGAACTTTCCTGAAGTATCCTCGAATTCAATTATCTCGTCATAATGCTATTAATTAGTATCTTTCTCCAAAATGCTCTTCGAAATTCAGCCGTTTTCCCAAAAACCTCAAAATGCTCCTTCTATTTTCCCCTTTCTCCTTGAATTACTAATTAGGAATAAATTAAGTTGCTACAAATCCACCCCCTTCACTCCATCATTGCTTGTTAATATTTTGTGAAAAGCGACCAACTCTTCCATTTCAAGGAAGGGCTGACGCCTTGTAACGAAAACCCTAAGGTTACTGGGTTAGGAGGGCATTTGAGAAGCTCCTAGTGCTCCTGGTGCTTCTGGTCCTGAACATGTCCGTCATCAAGCAGCACTAAGTGAGGTAGGAAAAAGCAAATTCGAGAAAGTGTCCCTCTGCCGTAGACATCCCGTTTTCGAAAATTTATACCTAAAAAGGACCAGCTCAGAGGCGAAGCATATGAACGATTGGCGGGTGTGTGCTTAAAATTAATAGACGAACTTTTCTTAAAACTTTCCCATCTTGGCTCCGGGATAGATAGCGGAAAGCAGAACACTTGTCCTTGGGGTGCGGGCTCCAAGAGCGAGGCAGGGCGCAGCCTTGGCCTTGTCCACCGAAGGGTGCTATCGACGCCGGGGTTTCTGGCAGAGCTTCAAATCGAATGTGCTTGGATGAGTAGTTCAGGGACTCGGTGGCACACTTTTATTTGTTGCGCTACGGCCAATGAATGTATGTGACTGATTCATGTATGCATGAACAGTTATATTATATGCTATCATTATGTTCACCTTGCCTCTTTCGGCAGCTTTTGTTTTCCGAGCCGTTTCCGCAGCCTTGACGTCGTCACACTGCCATTAGTATTCAAAAACAGTTTTTCTTAGAAGAACATCAAAAAAGAAATATCTACGATAAGTCCTCCTTCGTGGAGTGGATTTGCCGCATGCTCTAAAAGGTTGTGGAGCATGAATGGTAGATAAGCTCAAATATCCATCGGACGAAATATCTCTATGATAGTTATCCCCAAATATAAATAATTCTAGGAATATTTACATTCAGTCCTTTGATACTTATAAATAAAATACGGAAAATAGCAAGTGTAATTCTGTTTCCTATTCTAAATTATATACAAAGATTATCCCTTCCCTTATTTTTTCTTCGACTAATTTATTTTTTTACTCAGTTGTAGTTTTTGTAATAGAGACCTAAAATAGCTTAAGGAATTACGAAAAAATAACAAATAAGGGTATATAAATGGAAAAGACCTATTCAACAAATTCATTTGATGTATCCTTTTCTTATTTTATTGATTCCTAAAGAAGAACTCGTTGCGATAAGTGTTTCGTAACGAACAATACAAGACATACTCAGTGCAAGGTGGATTCAAAAAATAGATTTCTTTGTCGATGTTTTTGGTGTTTCGTTTTGGGATTGGAGTTTTCCCATACATTACGATTCCGACATCACAAATACACCATTGTATTTGTATGATATAACTTATGTGTATAAAAAATAAACACAATCCTGTAACTTGTACCTTATGCGTTGCTGGTAATGATCATTGTGAACGCATGTATACAATTTCAAAATTTACTAAAAAATAAATTATTTTCCAATTTTCATGTTCTTTTATTCTTTTGAATATCCAGATAATATCCTAAGACACAAAACTGGTTCTAGGTTTGATGCAAAGTTTTCGAAATGGCTAAAATAAAAAAATAAAACAAGGCAATACTCGTAATGATCAGTAAAACAAGACTAAGTCTAAGAGCAAGACTATGATAGCCTTGGTTCCTGCACACCTCAGTCTTGGTATTGCATCACTGGACTTAGGCTTGGTTTAAGTCTAGATCTCGTCTTCACAAATCGTTGTCTCGTTTGAGAGACTATTACAGTTTTTTGTTTTCATAATCAAAACTATTCATCAATTTTTCTTGAAAAAAATCCTAGAATTGACGAAAAGACACCTTTCGATCTGAAATCCTATGAGTGGTTAGCTATTTTGATAAAATTATATGTAATATAAAAGAAACAACTCTATAAAATCATCATTTTTAATTCGTATCACCAAATTAGATAGAAATAAAAAAGGTCCTGTATTCCCTCGGTGTAACCATATAAAAAAATACGAGTATATGATAATCATGCCATATTTTTACAATGATTTCTTGGTCTTGGTCTCAGTCTTGCCAATCGAGTTTTAATCTTAGTGTTGCTACCACAGCCCCGAGGTATGGTGTGGGTCTTAGTCTCGGTCTTGTGCTTTATGCAAGACCAAGACCAAGACCAAGTCCAATTCTATTGGTAATCACCAAATGTTCCAAATTGAAAACATTATAAAGAAAAAAATTAAACTAAATCTAGTAATAACTAGGATGATATTTTCTTCTATCCTTACACTCGTCCAAAATAAAAAAACAATTTTCAACTGCATGTGAATCCAGAACAAATGATCCGTTTACACTCTATCTAGACGAAAATTTTAGGAGTAAATGTGTACTTTAAAATGTTCTTGATAATGTCGGATGACTCAAAGTGGTCCCACTCCCAATTTGAAGTTCAACTCTGAGTTTACAAGCGAAAATTTAGCACAGCAAGGCATAGATGTCCGCCCTCACGTTTGCACCGCAAAGTTTGATTCTTTGCGAACAAATTTGCGGCCGGATAGGCCTTGATTCAATGACGTAAAGGACAGTTTCGATTGTGTAAAAAAAGGTTATTTTTCTCCCTTTTGAAAATCGACCCGACAAAGGTAGACCTTGGCCCGGTTTTGGGGTAGTGCAAATGGACGATTTTTACTAGATTTACATACAGTTGAAAATCGCGCTTATTTTTTTGTTTGTCGAGCATATTACACAATTGTACAACAAACAGTTGTAAACAAAAATTCTAAAAACTAAAGTCGCCATCTGTTCCAACAAATGGTTTTTCATCTGTGTTATTCTTACTGCATAATTAAAAGCATTTTTAGGTGTAATTGCGAGAAGAAGTAAACCAACTTTAATTGCTAGGCATATTAAAACGAATTCAGTTCATATCCGCTTTGCATAAATGTAAGTTTGACTGTATGTTATTTGTAAGAGATGTGAATGCATGTCGTCATGCCTGGAACCTCTTTGAAAGTTGATTGAAATATTTACGACTTTTTACTGACGCAAGCAGTGATAAAGGGGTTAGGTCTAAAAAGCTCTAAGCCAGCATATCTTTAAGCTAGCTGGATTTTACAACCCTTCTCCATCCGTAGTAATGACCTCGTTATTTGAGGAATTCTTAATTTAATACAGTTCCTTTCCATTAGGCCGTATGTTGACCCGAAACGATTCGCAGTAACGATCCGTCTTTTTCAAACATTCCGCCCTGCCGTCCCAGCTCCGTGCGAGAGACGTGTCTTAATTAAGAGCATATGACACTCCTCGACTGAAGGCATTCCCATTACTTGGGAAAGGTGCCGCAAATGAAACCTTTTTCATGAAACAGGTCGCTAACCGGCTCTCGGGCCTGGCGGCTGACGGTGGTGGGGCGGGTCTCCTTGCTGCCATCAAACAATCCGGACGGGGATCAGCTTTCTCCGGGTTTATTAAAAACTATTCATCATGGTCGACTAACAACCACCGACCACCTAGTTGGCTCGTTTAGATTAATAACGTGGAAGGACCTCCCCACACTAGCGGGCGACCTTCGTTTCCAGTACGGGGGAGGCAACAGATTCCTTCGTGTCATTCATATGTGAAAATGCCGCTCTATTGAGGCTACTTAAAGACACATTGTTGGCGTGCCGCTGCCGGGGCAAGGGACCTGACAAATGGTTCCTTTGCCTGCTCCATGTCAAGAGCTCACGTGCATTGCTTTAATTTTAAAGGATCTACTCGAAGTCCTTATACATTTTTCATGATATTTTTTATTTTATTTTATTATTTTCAATTTGAGATATAATAGGCAATTCTGACCTTATAATTTAACGAATATTTTTTACGTTCCAACTCAATAAGTATCATAAACATCGTCTTTTCTTGAAAGCGTATACATTTTCCGGAAGATGTCCCAAGTGAAAGGTTCTACTTTCAGGTTTCTCGACTTAAAAAATATAGACATAATAACTTATATGAGTACCAATAAAACTTTAACATCTTGAGCTCGGAAATAATTACCCTAATATTGTCGTTGCAGGTCAAATTAACAAGTCTGTCATTAGAGCTGCATTTACCGTGGTGTTTTTTTATTTATCATTATAGAAATCATAAAATATATAGAACTAAAGGATATTTTTATACTATGTTAAGGTATCATTTCAAACAACATCCGGAAATACAATATTTAATGAAAAATTAATGAAAAGTATGATAAATATTCGTTAAAACTTGTTTTTATATTAGAAAAAGTATCATGCAATAAGTTTAGAAGGTTGCTTAACAATTTAAATAATTACAATTATGGTATTATAGATAAACAAGTAAATAAATAAACAAGTTTAAACTATTTTTCATCGTTTTTAAGGTTCCGTACCAGCGCCAGCGAAACCCTTATATGTACTATAGGATCGCTCGTGCATCCACCTATCTGCCACAGACCTTTTTCTCGAATACGACATAACATAGGAACTTTAAATTTTGGATTTTAGGTCTTTGCGATGCACACATGTTTCGATGATCGAAAATTATAAAATATTTTTTTAATTTTTGATGGGGGTGAGTTATACCCTTAAAAAAACAACGTTGAACTCGAATGGAGAGAGTTCGGTACGATGTATATGTTCTCTACTGTTTTTTTAAATCTGACCCAAATTTGTTTATGGTAACTAACCGGTACCGGTATGGTATGGCATAAGTCCTTAGCTCCTTCCTACAGCTTCAAAACTATTATAAATAAGGCACTCATGTTGAAAATCTGTCTTACCAGTAGAAAATTCAACGCAAAATGATACTTTAAGCATATGTATAGGTAATACTCATCCCCTCCACTTCATACTTACTAAACAGACTGTAAGTTATCTTACTATGGACATGACTTGTCCCTTAGAAGCCATACATTTAATGGCATGCCTTACAAACGTCTTAACAGGTACTGATATATTATAATGATTTCTTGATGTAAATTCTAGACGAGTAGACTGGGTCCCTCGGCAGCTAAAGTTTCAATCTTAAGAAAACACAATTGATTACGAAATGCTTTTATATCTACAACATATTAAATAATGTAGTGTAAGATCAAAAAAAGCCATACAAATGAGATTTTCGGATTAGATTATTAAATACTACTAGTACTGAACACAATATTATCAGTGTTATCGTGTTCAGATATTAAATTAAAATAAATATTCTAATTATGTAATGAATGATAAAATTTTTCAAATTCCATATGCTGCAAATAATTAACCTCTTCATTAATATCTAGTTTTATTTTTACATAAATACTTTGTTTTATCTTTGAATTAAAGAATTAAAATAATTCGACCACTTTCAATGCAGAAACCAAACAATATTTTTAAATTATGTTATAATTGAAATAAAATTAAAAATAAAAATTTAATTAAGAAAGCAAAGTTAATAAAGTGCTTATATTGATTTGAAAAGGCAGTAAGTACTACTTATAACGAAATACTTGCTGCAATGCAAATAAGAAAATTTTTAAATAAAAATATGTAATTCAAAAAAAAAATCACCCAATTTTGAAGACTTTTCTCACTTTTATTCTTTTTCGTATCCCAATTATATTCATGTTGAGAAATATTCTTTTAGGCATGTGATCGAAATTGAGTCTTCTAGGCTTTAAGCCCAGCATGCATAATTAATGTAATCTTCTTATTAAAAGCATTATGAGAAGCACTTTTTATTTTCAGAGCATTATCATACACTTCTTTAGGTGCACTTTTTTCCCAATTAGCAAGCAAGAAACTTACACATTAATCACTAAATTTTATATGTGACTATTAGACCAATTAAAAATAATATGTATAATCCTCTTCACATTGTTGCTTTATATTTTTAGAAGTCTTTTTTTCAATAAGAAAGAAAAATCTCTTTGAGAAATGCTGATGTTTATACTTTCGTAAACATTTCAAATTTTAAGCGAGAGTCGTAAGATATAAAGACTGTGAGTTGGGCAATTTTACAAGCGTAACAACGATTTGGAATTTTAAAAAAAAATAACAATGTTATTTTACTTCTCCAATTATCAAGTTTTAAAATTTACTTTTCTATAAGACTTATTAAAAATTTAAATAGCACCAAATAACCAAGGATATGTTATGCAATATACAAAAGAAATTGTACAATTTTGTAGGAATATATAAACCCTAAGTGAAGAATTATAATTTTTAAATACAATTTAATTAATACATTCAAAATTAAGCAAAACTACAAAACATTCTTCAAAATCTGTACATACATATTTAAGAAACTTTTTGCAGATGTCCAATATATTTTTTATACCTAATCAAATTCGTTTGCTGAAATTGACAAAATGATTAAGTAACATTAAAATTCTATCTTTAATTCAAGACTCGAATTCGCAAAAAAAAGTTTGAGTTTGCTTAGAATCTGAGTTTAGTCCAAGCGATACAAATTTGAAAAGAGAAAAATCAATGTGTGATTCCATAATTATTGTTTTATACGCCTTTTTAATGAATATTCAAATGAGCTAAATAAGCAATCTGTAAAACTTTCAAAGTAAAACAGTTTATAACTAAAATTCTGAAGATAGAAAAAGCAATTCAAAAAATTATTCAGTAGAAATTTCCAACCTGAAAAATTGTTTCCTTCCAAGTATAGATAAATTAATTCTGCATCCCGCCACTGATATGCTCAGTCTAATTTTTCAACGTAGCTGAAATGAGTTCCTTCCAAACTTAAATATTTCAAATCAAAAGGTGCTTTCGCAAACTCTTTTCGATTCTTTTCATGCGGATTTCAGTGGAAGGCTATATTTTCGGAAAAAATGATATTTTCCACTGCTACACTTAAGACAAACACGAAAATACTATGACCTATCATTGAAAACGTTCCAATGGAATCAAAAGGAGCTTAGAAAAGCGCATTTTGAATAAAAATTTCTTAATAAAGTTCCTAGAATTTTAATAAATTCAATTTAGTAATCGTTAAATTAACGCTCCATTCAAACTGCTAAAATAATTCCAGAAAATTCAATCGAATTATTTTGATGTTAGTGCGAAACCTAACCGAACCTAAAATTAATTCTTTTTTTCTTAATTGGAACATTTTCAATGATATGTCCTATGCTTTCTTCGTGTTCTCGTTTTCCACGATAAAAATATGTATATGGTTGCTCTCGAAAAAGTTAGTAATTCATTACTTATCAGCAAAGGTTTTGTGCTAATAGTCATGTGTCTACTCTTACAATATTTGTGCAAGTTCTTGTGTGGATTTAAAATGAATAAATACGGTCTGGAAGTAGAAAAGGGACACTTTTGTGTTAATCGAAAAAAGTGTGCAAATTTGGCTGGCTTAAGGACTTATTACAAAGAGGGAATAAAAATGCACTTCCAAGTTTTATTCACTTATATTACGAACTCATTTTACGTTCCATAAATAAAATAAAATCGCAAACAATGATTTTAAAAGGATGAATGAGAGAATTTTATAAAATCCTATTGTGTAATTATAATTAAATTTAGAGTGAACACGTAACAAAACTAATCCAGACTGGATCATCGAGCGGTTCGCAACAGAATCAAGGTTGATCGCAACGTACAACGCAGGAGTTCAGTTTAATTAATTTAAGGGGGGTCTATCGAAGTTGCTTAAGTCTATCTTCCCTACTATCTCTGTAAAACGTTAAAATGTATAGCTTCAAGCGGTACTCATCTTAAAATTACAGATACATCTAGACAGAAGTCCGAACTTTTTACTTGATACAATTTTTAAAATAAAACACACGAGTTTCAGCCCTTATCTCTTACGACCACGTTTTCGGAATGCTGAAGGGTCCGCAGCGACTGTGCATATCGACGGCACGGACCGCGAAGTAGTATCGCTGCCCTTCTTGGAACTGGGTCAGTGTGACCGCCATGGGCAACAGCATTGCTTTCACGTCACCCACATGCCGCCACGCCTCCACCTGTGGAGGTGCGTTCGTCTCTTGGTACGCATAAATCTGGTAGCTTGTGACTTCTGCGTGCTGATCAGTCATTTCGTCCATGGTCCAAGATATGACGATGCCGCTGTCTATGTTATTTATGCGAATCGCAGGACGCGGCGGGGCAGCTTTCCACGCGGGATTGCTAATAGCTGGTGGAGACTTTGGGAGAGGGGCGGGGTGACTTCGTCGCATTGTTGTCGTTGCAGGCATTCTAGGCCCACTTTGAACCGGCGCAACCGGCTGCTGCTGTTGCTGCTGAATTGCTGCGGTTTTGGGTGATATAGCTGTAAATAAAAAAAAAAATCTATTAGAATATACCCCACAATTGAAAAAGAATATTTTTTAGACATAAAGATTAATGTAACTAATGGCATTAAATTTAATAATTCGACATAAGTAGAACCCTCTTTAAAGCGGTTTAAAAAGTTATTAAAAAATACGCATTCCTGATAAAATGCACCTAGTTTGACAATTAATTTTCAGGATTGGTGCCATCTGTGTCGACCTCTTTTAAGATTATAACTTTCTAACGTATTCGAAATTTATGCAAATCGATTCAAATTTCTACCTAAATGTTTTTTTAGTTTATGTTAATATTTTATAATAAATTACATTTTTCGATAGCAAAGGAATTATCTACAAGGAATTTGTTCCAGCTGGTTAAATAATTACTGCTTTGATCAGAATTGATGTTTGAATCGATCCAGAATCCATCGTATTCGTGCGGGATGTTGAAATCCAGATAATTGGTCACTTTTTCACGAATACGCACCTCCTCACACTGCAATAGTTGTTAGTCGATAAAATCTGCGTTCTCAATCATTCGCCAGATTTGGTGCAAAATTAACTAGTCATATTAGGTTAAAGTGACTGCCAAACAAGGCATTGTGGCCTGAAAAAAGCCCATTTTGATACCACTTAGGACGAGACCCTAATTTCTAACCCTGGAATCACCTCGAGTCCTTAATGAACTTCACCAGGTTGTTAACCTTGTCTAAGCTTAGTTTGGACAAATTTTCAAAGAAAGAGAAGCCTAGGTTACAGATTCTACGTATAGCTAGAGCCTGGCAATGGCGGAAGAGGTGAGTGATGCTCTTCTCCTCGTCTTCATTATGGCACCTTCTACAGAAATCATTTTGGGTAACACCCAACCTGCCGGTGTGTCTGATGAGACTGCGACTCATAATGTAGCAGTTATTACTAATAGAAGCTTGAGCGAGATTAAACTCTCTGACCTTTTCGGCCGTCCCGCACCTGCGCACATCTCTCCACCTGCGATTTCGATAAAGAACTTAGCTTGTAGGTCGCTAGCGGAATCCCCAAATTGTGAGTTATGTACTCATCCAGCAACGCAGTGCCCATCCTTGAGAGATCATCCACTCTGTTGTTGCCTGTGTTCCTTATTCTAACAAGATTAATTTTTAAGTGCTCAGACAGATTAGTGAGCAAGAACCGACGGCCCACGACGACCCTGAAAGTCGTACACACACTTACTAGTGATCGAAGCCCCGATAGTCAGCATAGACAACAACAACTGAACCGTGCATTTGAATTACTTTTAAATCGTTACAAGTGTATTGAGGCAAGAGGAGATAATTTTGAATAAATAAAACAAAAACATTTAAAGATATGTTATCGTCGTTATCCCTTTTTATAACCACATCATAATCATTTAACAAGTTGACTATCATGTCAGTAACCGGTGGTTAACAATAAACTTTTCATTCGGCCGCGTCAGTTACAGGTGATTAACAGTAAGATATGACAGCCTTGGCGCTTTCGTATTGAATGTCCATAAGCCTTTCGTTCTAAACGTAAATATCTTTTAAGAAACAATGGCCCAAATATGTTTAAAAACCTGCATTGAGTAAGTTTCAATCTTTGAAGTGCGCATCGCATTTCTATAACACATTACCAGCGCAATACTTCTAAGCAGCGCGCGTGGCCTGAAAGAGATTTCGTAATAAATTTGCATGAAAGTCAACGTGTTCAAAGATTTTATAGGGCCTTATCACGCGAGCCTACTATAAATAGACTTTCAAGTCGAAACAACATTTTACTATTTTTTAGACTTATCAAGTCTATCGGCATTTTCAAATGTTTTTATATTCAAATATTTTATTTGTTTTACTTTTTATTAAAGGACAATTATTTTTAGATTTGCTCCTTATGAGACTGAAATTTGAAAATCGTAAATTTGCTTTTTAATCTTGTAATATTTTTTTAAAACTTTCATTAATTTCTAGAGGATCAGAAGTTAACTCTCAAAAATATTTTCTCATGTAAAGTTAACAAAATATCATTTCCTTGAACCTTTTGCCTTTATTTTTTAAAATCATCAAAACAAATAAAACTCATGTTTATTTTTAATTCTTATTAACATTATTTATTATTTAGTTTTCCCCAGCGACCCCGTCCATGCCTAATAAAAGTTCTTTGAACAAAATTTATCAAGCAGAGATGACTATTTCAGTATTATCTCCGAATTTTTGAATGTTTAAGATTGAATTAACAAAGAAATTGCATTGAAAACAAAGCTTTCATTAACATCGGAATATTTAAGAACAATGCAGTCAAATTTTTCAGTATCGATGAAATTTACACACAACGGAAAGTTCAATGCCAATGAAGGTGAAATTATTTTTGCTGTTGAAATTATTTTTAACTATTTTCTCTAAATGTGCGCCTCCCAAATTTTGTTGTTTTTTGCCATTTGCTAACTCAAGGAAGGAGAAAAGTCGTTTGATGTATTCAATTTAAAAAAAATGTTCAATATTAATAAAAATTGTTTTTGATATCATTAACATAAGGTTAACTGCCAATGTATATTTCAATGGAAACGAAATTCAGTTTTCATTGACATTGAAATTGAAATTTTGAATGATAATACAACAAAAAAATAATACTAGATGAAGCTGTTTTTAAGGTCTGGCCTTACCAAAATAAAATAATGCAATATGCCAACTTCTATTATAAAGCTAATTAGTTAATATGGTAACGCAGTAGGCACGAAAAACCAGGTATTTTTCGTAATAAATAATTTTGCTAATAAACATTTCTCTAAATCCATAAAAAACACTGGTCACAAAATTACATTCTGAAAACGTTTGCAATTATAACAAATTTATAAAGATTTTTAAAGGATTTCCTTGGATCGTTACTACACGAAGTTATCTTATAAAACCCTTAATATATACATAGCATACATGTTTATATAGCTCTAACAATTAATAATCAAAATATCATCACAAAATAGAATTAATAGCCTACGGGAAATTGTTTCGATAAATTTTTAACACTTTTGAACCAAATAGCGTTTGGAGTTTTTGTAATTGTGTTTATAATTTGTTTGACTACAATTACAGGTTTTGCGTTATTCTAAATATTTAAAATAAAAAACAAAAATTTTGTAAGATATCATTTCAAGAACTTTTCGTAGCATCTTAAAAAATATGAAATTAAGAATCGAGACAAGGGCATTCCGAGTTCTTGGTGATATCAGCCTTATGTTGGATTTTTTTGAAGTTTTGAAAATCCAATTGATTCTGAAAACCGACTTTTAGAATGTTACTGTTTAATTGTTAATTCATTTCAATACCTTCGGTTTGATCCCCAGACCAGAGTGTCTGAATTTTACTTCGGTCTAAATACTTTTCTAACTTTTTATTTAATATATAAAAAAATTAATAAGTTATGTTCTTCTTCTGCAGCGACACAACGGCTTTATGCTTGTTGTCAGTATTATTTTCGATAGATTTATTAAGCTTTGTTCGTGTAAATAATCTCATTTGTTATCACAATTTATCAATCATACCAACGTGATTGCGAAGTACCTGAAAGAAGTTTATCGCTTCGTTATCGGTTATTATTAATAAAAATTTCTTGTGCCCAGCAATTTAAAAATTACGCTAAAGCAAATTTATTAACAAGGGGATCCTTATAATTACTAATTATAGTCTGTTTTTGGAACATCGACTTTCCACGCAAACCTTCCAATTACACCAAAATTAAAAACATATTCTATTGCTACATTAAAAGAAAACTCTGAAAAATTCCTATTCATATGTTATACGTACCATACGGAGCTCTTGTTCTAACCGCTGGCATCCTCGTCATATTTGTACTATTTTGAGTGACAGTAACCCGTTGAGGAGCGCTGTTAGGTTTGTTAACAACGTAGGTGACTCGGGTGGCCGGTTGGGTTGCTGTGGGAATAGCCACTAAAGCTGGCAAGACGTTTGCTTGAGGTTGTGGTCTGGCGTCATCTTCGTCCGTCAAATCAATGAATGACTTATTTGGTGGTGCTGGAGTTGTAGCGAGAGGGGTCACTGTAATATTCGTTGGACTAGCCACAGTTAGAACTTGGCCATTTGTGCCGGACTTTTTAAGTATCATCGGTGGAACTCGCGGTCTATCGGGGGAGCTTTGAGGCGTTAATGAAGGACGTTGGCTGTAAAATATAAGATTACTAAATATTAAATGACAATAAAATTGTACTCTGCACACTGGGAGATATTAGGGATCCAATCCTCCTTTTTACTAATTTTAATTTGTTTAATATATTTCTACACAGGATCGTATCCCAGGTTTCATGAAGAGAATATTCGAGTAAAATATGAAGATATTTGACTAGAAAAGGTGAAATCAAAAGAGATCCACTTAAAAGGTTACTTTGAAAGAGTTTGAAAGGGAAATATAAAAAAATGGACTATATAGAAAGGTAAGAAATTTTATAGATAAATATCTATTTTGCTTATTTCTTGTATTAATACTAAAACTAGAGTTATTATTTGATACTGTGCCAAGGAATTTGTAGACAGTGCCCATGCTAAGAAGGTGAGTCAGTAAGTAGAACTATACAAACGTAATCATTTATCGGAACATTTAGTTGGAAATCTTCAAAATTAATTGTAGCGAAATACTACTCATCGTTGCTGAATTAATTTATGTAATTATCAATTGGGCTCAAGTTTACATGCCGCGAAGGTATTTTTTATGCAAAGCAAAGTAAAACATTAATGGATATTCACCCCATAAGGATGACAACACTTTTGCCCTTAGTATTTCGTTCTATAATTACAACTCAGCTTCGCCCGTGTAGTTGTTATTCTATTTATTTTGCCATAACTTCGAAGCCGCCCAAATTTCAGAAATCAAATTTAAGCCAAGAATCAGTCAGGCTGAGTTCGACAAAACCAGACTGTGGTCGGGCCTGAGCTAGGCTTTGATATACGAGTACCTTGAAGAATATTGGTGAAATAATAGTCAGACCTATATCGACTTAAACTCAACTTAACCCGGCTTGAGTCAAATTTAGATCCGACTTGAACTACACTTAGAATTCCAAATTGTAGATCTAAATAAGTAGAACAAACTGATGTCAGTCATTGAAAATTGTTAAGGTCGTTGATTCCAAAATCAGAGCTAATCTTTAAATTTGTTAATTTTTTTTAATAGATATGTTTGTTACATTAAATTATCTTCATGAAACTTTTATTAAATAAAATGTAATTATGTCTGCATTTAGCAACGAATACTTTGTCGCACTCATTTCTTCTAATTAATGGGCACACAAAGTAAATAGTTATGAAAAAAGTAAAAACGTCTACTTTTATTCACTTCACGAAACTTGTATTACTATTGATCGAAAAGAAATATAAAATTTGTTTTTTACTTACACAGTGGGTTGAGCTGCTGACCGCAGGGAATTTGTACTTTTGCGCACAGCCTGAACAACTTGATTTGGGGAAGAACTGAAAGAAGGCTGCTGGATGATGTATTGGGCAGGTGCAGTTTGCGTCGTATTCGCATTCTGTTGAGGTGTGGATGGACCCGTTGGCGTCCGAGGAAGGATCTTCTGCAAAGGCTTCGGATGAGGATTTAAGGGAGTACTTGATTGTTGGGGCGAATTTGTGGCTGACGAATTGTTCGGTCCATTCTGTGCTATACTTGGCGGGAAAGATCTATTCAAAGGAGACTGTACTGTGTCTGGTCGCAAAGGTGTAATCTTTTGCGCACATTTCCGCTTAGCCATTTCTATCGTATTGCTTATTGTCGGACATGGCAATGGTGGAGGGGCTGCAGCGCGCTCCGATGAGGAAGAAGATTTCGATCCTCCATTCTGTTCGATGCGCTTTGGAATTAGTACTTGCAAGCCAACAGCTCTAGTTATTTTCACAGGCATTATGAATTGTTGATTCTTTGTCTCAATGTCTTTTACAACTCTATTATGAACCATTTCTAGGTCCCTAAATTGTTTAGTAATTTCAGCTATTTTCGTTCGATGCGTGGCAATGACTTTTTCTTGTTTTTCGATGAGATCTCTCATTTCACTAAATTCACTTTTATGAACAATGGCTTCAACGATTTTCTGCAATACCAATTCTTCTAAATCGGCTTTTGTCATTTTACTAATCGATTTTTTAAATCTCTTGAGAAAATCGAGATTGAGATCAACGGGTTTTGCTGATGGAGGACGAGGTATTAAAAGGTCATCACTTTCTTTCTTTTCTATCATAGTTTCTGTACTTTCAGCCTTCAGTTTCTTTGATTCTTGCGAGAGTGAATCGCCGCTTATTGATCTCTTCAATGATTTTCTGTCTACGCCTTCAACTTTAACACCTTCAGTTTCCAAAGTTAACGAAGACTGGCTGGTCTCATCATCTCCAGTCTTTATTTGCTTTGAAAGAGGTTCGTTAGAGTTTTCAAGGTCACTAGCTTCGTCATTTGAACAGATCTCTGGAGGCTTTCCTTCTTCGAGTAAATTGTTGTCGCCATCAGTGTTCGCAGTATCTTCTTCACTTTTATCCGGAAACTTATCTTGTGCATTGTCTGAATTATCAGGAGAAATTGCATTGGATTTGGATTGATCGGTTTCGTCCGCGTCCTTCGACGACTTTCGACTACTGCTCCTAGTAGATGGCGCTGTCTTATCTTTTTGGTCTTTGCTCTGATCTTTTTCTGTAGTTTTTACTTCTTCCATAAACACGATTTCATCATCATCTTCATCTCCTTTAGCATTTATTTTGTCTGTCTTTTCACATTTGCTAGTACTTAAAGAGATTTCTGTTTCCAGTTCTCCTTTTTTCGTTTTTACCTTAGTTTCCTCATTCGAAGTTTTATCAATAACCTCTTCTACGTTTTTTGGATCATCCTTTTTAGTAATTTTATCGTCATCTGCTTCTAATAACACAACATCGTCGTCATCGTCCATATCACTAACTTTTTTCTCAGTTTCATTGGCAGCTGCAGGTTTATCTTTTTTATCTTCCAATTTTTCTTCAGTACTATCTTCCCTTTTTATAGTATTTGACTTACTAGCTGTGGAATCTCTCTTACTATTTGTAAGATTTTGCTTATCGTTTCCTTTTTTAGCTTCATTTCCTTCAACATCGTCATCCAATAAAACCACATCATCATCGCTATCATTACCAGTTTTATCGAGATCAACTTTACTTTCCGAACATTTTTCTTCCTTTACTTTTTCACATTCTTTTTCCTCCTTTACTTTTTGCTCACTTCTCTTAAGCTCCGCTTTTTTATCTTCCTTTTTATCCACATTTTTTGAAATAGTTGTGTTCGAATCATCAGCAGATTCAATATTTTCCTCTTCTAAAAAAACGACATCGTCATCATCGCTTTCATTTTCACTTAATTTCTTTTTCTGAGAAGCAATTTTAGTATTATCCTCCTCTGAACTTTCTTTTTCTTTTGCGAGAATTTGTTCGATTTCTTCTTCCTCAATATCCAACTTATCATCTATAAGCATAATATCGTCATCCTTTTCATTTGACTTTGGTTCTTCAGCAGTTTTATCTTTTTTATTTTCTTTTTCTTTTAAAGGAATTTTCTCCTTCTCTTCCTCAAATTCCAACTTTTCATCAAAAAATAGAATATCGTCATCTTTAAGGTTATCATTAAGAACCGATTTCTTTCTTTTTGGCTCAGGAGATTCATTAACTTGAGTGGGTTCAGTTTTCTCCTTTAGTTGCTCCTTTCCTTCTCGACTCCCCCTACTTTCTCTACTTGTTCTACTTCCTTTACTTGTCCTACTTTCCCTTCGTCTCTTATTTGGAACTAACTTATCTTCTACCAGTACTGATGAGTCCGAACTTTTACCTTGCGACGTCGTCTTTTCTTTCTTTTGTTTCTCATTTTCTTCCTCTTTATCTCCGACAGCCATAGGGCTATCTAAATTAATAATATCACAGTCAGACAACTTCAACGCCTTATCATGTTGTTCATCTTTGCTACTTTTAATATTTTTCTTAACATCTTCAATCTCTGAACTCTTTTCGCTTTTTAGATGGGAAATGGGTTTTTCATCCACTGCTTTTTCTGAATCAGGACTTGTTGAATCTTCTTTATTGGTAGCAGTCTTTTCTGTATCACCATCTATTGAGCAGAGACGTTTTTCCACACGACTATCTACTACTGAAGTACTAATTGCATTTGCTATTTCCTGCAAACTTTCTCCTTGATCAATTTTTTCAGTAGGTTCTTCTATATTATCATTTCTTTCAGAAATTTCTTCTACTATTTCTTCCCTCAAATCTCCCATTTTTGCACTTAAGTCTGCCATCTCTTCGTCCTCGTCAGTCTTTGTATCAGCTTGAGCCTCAGTTTCTGTACTTTCCTCTTCTTTATCTAGCTTTTTCACCGGTAATTTTTCGTTATCTGGACTCTCCTCGGGTAATTCATCATTGTCCTTCTCATTGTTGCTGACTAAATTTGATTTTTTTTCTTCTACATCTGGATCTACAGTTTTTCTCAACGCATCTTCAGTGTTTTCCTCTTCTAACAATGTATCATCAATCGCTTTATCATCTGCTTCATATCCTTCAATATCGTTCAAAAACTCGTCTGCCAGAATATCCATATCATCACATTCTTCCTCCCCATTAATAACTTCCGTGTTTAAAAGATCAGGATCATCTATGTCATCAGCAAATATTTCTTCCAAGTCAACGTTTCCATTTGATGTAGCTGACATAGAAATATCTTTACACATCAAATAAATACAAACTATCCATTAGCATCACATAGCAGGAAAATGTCTAATTCCTAAACTCACCTTTATCTTTTGCTATTTTTGCTAAGACTTCAGGTTTTCCAGTCAGCTTATCCATATCATCTGATTTTTTTTCAACTAATTTTGTTGGCGATAAAACTCCATTTGCTTTAATTTTATCCTTAAAGTCCACTGCAGGTGGGACAGCTTGAGATACTTCCATCATTTTAATTTAGCACATTCCTGTAATTTAAAAGTTTTCTTATAAATATGCTTTTGAAATAAACCGCTGCGAAATCTGCATTAAATTTAGAACGTTTTTTATGATTATTTCATGTTCTTTTTTGCTCAAAGAATGTCTTAGAACGAATAATATGAATGTGGCTCAAAGACCATTCGTCTGTTTAAAGAAAGAAAAGGCAGCAATGGGTTAGGAAATGTCTTAGACAAGGAACTGTTTATCTTTCTATGTACGTATTTATATTAATTGCAAGTTTTTAGCAGCAATATTTTCAAAAAACCAAAACTGATCTAATCTGATCCAGCAAATGTAAAAATTAATTGTGACATAACGTTTTAGTAATCTTTCAACCAAAAATCAGCAGTACCCTTTAATTTTAGGGAAAGCGATTAAAATCAAATAGAAGAATTCAGTTTTATTGCATTAATTTAGCGCTATCTATTACCGGATACTGTCTAAATAAAAGGATGGAACTACAACATTTTTAATAATTTGTAGCTTATAAGCGTACATGATTAGATATGTAACTCAGCGATCGATTTAGAAGGTTCTGAAATTAGACGAACAGACAGACATACGTATATTATTATATGGCATTATAAACAGCAGTTTCGGAAAAAGGTAGTTTTAAGAAATTGTGAAAAAAGTAGTGGTGGAAATTTAAGTCCTTTAACAATTTTTTTCAAGTTAAACGTATTATAGATAGACCTCATCATTATTTTTTTATTTGATGGACTTATATACCTTCCAGAAATAAAATTGTATGCAAAACTGTTTTTAAAGTTCTTTAAGATCGTTTAACCTCTATGAAGCTCTCTCTCTGAGATAAATAGCTAGTAGTAGTAACTTTATATTGCTAAACATATTGTATGATGTTATAGATCAAAAAAACCACAAACCGTATAAAATAATAGACAGCGACTGAAAAATTAAAATTTAATACTTAAAATGGGAAATATTGATAAATTATATGAATTTAACATTGCGACTAGTAGGTACTACCACCAAATTATTAATAAGGAAATTATAAAAAATCAGTAAAACGTAAATAAATACCAACATTTAAATCTAAATACCAAGCTTTCTATTTCAATACTGAAAAGCAAAATATTTCAAAGAAAAAATTGAAAAATTTTCCATTTCGCTAAATTGAGCCCTGTGCAAACACTTTTCTCTCTAAACTCTTTCCAATTATAAAAGCAAAAAGTATCTTTCTATATAGCAACGCTTTGTTCGACTATTGGATAAAGTACAATTTTCTGTGTTGAGCATAAAACTTGTTTGCAGGTAGAACGTGTTTCTGCAGCGCCGACGCAACGCCTGAATCATCGGCACGACTCGGACATTTTCGCTACATCGGAAGTTTTATTAATTTCATCAATATGGAGATAACTAAAAATCAATAGAAACGAATAAGAAAAAATTAATTTCCTATCAAATTAATTAATTACAATATTATATGAATTAATATAAAAACTTACTCTTCCCTAAATAAACCCCACTTATATTTATTTCTTAAACTTAAAAAAATACTTAAGTTATACTAAAATATGTTTCCAAAAATATCGTAAGTATTAACTTACCGTAATACAAACGATTTTTTTCTGAGATAATATTAAACGAAATATAGGAAAAATTACTACACCCCACTGTATACAAAACTGAACTGATAATTTGAAACCAGTCAAGGCAAGCTTGATATACACACAAAAAGCTCGAGAGGTGGTATTCTATGACCTAGTCAACTACAAGCAATTTGTCGTATATTGAACTAAAGAATTAAATCACGATAAAGAGATCCTTTTTAAGCAATACACCTACACAATCCTTTATATCAAAAATAAATAATATACCCATAGTATATTAAAATTATATTCGACTTTTTTACTTCCCCATCATTTTCTAGTCTGTTTCTTGTTCCCGCATAATCATTAGCTAAATCAAAAACTATCGCAGTATTGGTACCATTCTAATTTTTTGTTTTCTTACAATTTTCCTCACAACAAATAATGGAGGAGATTTAAACAATATTACTTTAAAATTAAACTAAGAATAACAAATATTCGAAAAATGTAAATTAAATCCTACTTAAATTCAACCACGCAAAACAGTTACTTTTTTTCTGAGAAAACGTAAGATTTGCTGAAAACCTTAGTTGTCGTATTGCATTTACACCAAAATGTTAAGACGCTGAAAATAACTTTTCTAACTTCTTATTGATTACAAAAAGCTTTAAAGCTTTTCATGCCCGTCATGACTTCTGGATGCTCACGTAAAACAATAATAATTGCTCCTCTGATATTTAACTCAAGAATAAACACTAAAACAATATAAGGAGAGAACCATTTATTTATGTTTTCAATTATGTAAGGAATTTAACTTGGCTGATAACAATGCCTATTACAAAAAAAAAAAAAAAGTTTTACTACAAATCAGAGTAGAGTAATCACTTATAAAAATTAAGTTAATTTTCATCTCAATTTTCATATCTCTAATCTCAATAAACGCTTCAATTATTGACCCTTTGGCTTCATTTATAGGTTTAAAATTTTAATACAAAAATCAAAAGCTAAGAAATAGTAGAAACTCATACAAATAAGGAGCTTTGAAAATATAAGTATAAACGAAATAAATATGGAGTTTTGCATATTAATCTCTTTAACTATCCTAAACCTTTACTTGTCTTACCTACATTCCTTTAATTCATTTAAAGTATAATGTAAACTTTAACTGCATAATGTGAGTAAGAACAACCATAAAGACTTTTCAACGCTAAAATATAAATGCCATTTACCTTTTTTTAGTTTACAACTTATATTCAATTGCCATAATTAACTCGGGTAAAGTCGGGTTCAAATTGAATTGAAAGATGGAAACAAGCCAAATGTATCAATTATGGGTAGAAAATCCTTTATCCTTGACCTGAAACGGTCACGATCTTCAGTCTTAAGTGAGCGATTGGAGAAAGAAAAAGAAAATATGGTTGACTCTTTAAAATGTTGCCATCATTACATGTTTTCTTGACTCTTCGTATATCACATCAGCACTCTCAGTCTCAAGACGAATCTCACGACAATTCTCCTATTAAAATCTGTCCAATTATTTAAATACTATGAGAAAATAAACAGTCGCACATACATAGATCAGCGCAAAGAACAATATCCTTCCTTTATTTTCGCGCATATGAGAGTAACTTTCACAACTATATACTAGGTTAGGTTAGGTTGCTGTGGCTGCCTAGAAAGGCACACTTAGGCCAATTTTGGCCCATTGTGTTATCACGTAGCGCAGGAGACAATGGTTATTCGTGGGATTCGAACCCACAGCCTCTGGGACGGTAGGACAGCGCGCTAACAACTGAACTATCAGAGGCCCCAACTATATACTAACAATAAATATAATAGTTCCAAGTGTATGTAGACTTTTATGGTTGAATTTGCATATATAAATTCCTTCCTGTAATAAAACCAAGCGATTATTGTTAAATTATTATTTTAACTCTTTCCTATTATAGGCGAAAAAAATCCCTCTGTAAGAACACAACAATTAGTTCACTCCTGGCCAAATACTCTAAACAAATTGCTAGATATTACTGGACTGGATCATAAATCAAAAATTCGTATCATTCATGACAACGAAATATACAACTTTGAATGTTTAATTGTCCAACCAAGAAGCGAACCTGTTCAGATCGAAATCTGTGACTACGGTCTGATATCATAAATGTCAAGATTAGTGTCATGAAATTTAAAGTTGGTGTAATAAATCCAGGATCCAAATTCCAGATCAATGCAAACAAAATCAAAATAAGGAGCTGCCCGAATTCAAGTCTTCGTATTATTACGACAGTTCGTTCGTTAGCTAAGCTACGCAGTGTAACAGTTACAACTCTGAGCTTGAAGAGCGACTCAAAGTTTATGTTAATTACGTGAGACGAAATAAGAAAAGTCTGAATACTATAACAATTTATGACGCCAGTAAACAAGCTGGACACTCATAGAGCAATTAATACGAATACAAAGTCAACTTGTTTCAACTCTTTTGTTTAACTTTACACTTGACATTTGAAATTAATCCAAGTAAACCAAAAATGTCCAATTCGACAGTATTAAAGGCTGGAGTTTTCCATTGTCTTACGAAATGAACGCAAACTCATTGAACTAATCCATTATAACTGTTATACTACATACATAAGCTCACAGCCATAGACATGAGTTCGAAAAGAGCTACGCTTTGTGTGTCGTCACAAACTGTCATAATAAGATGAAGATAAAGACGAAGACTTGGATTCGAAGGTCCGCGCCCATAGAATCCCACGACCCCCGCCAACAGAGTCCGTCCTTTGTCAAACTTCAAAGTTTCCAGCTGACAACTCGAACGTTGACGGAAATTGTTCAACATTCTTTAATCCGCCAAAACTTCATTGTCCGTCGCTTATGGGCCATGTTCCATAGGAACACAGGTACTTGACCCGATCTGTCAGTTAGGAACTTCGAAGTTTAACGGATGACGAATTCTATGAGTAAGGGCTTTAAATTCTTCAATATTATCGAATTTTGAGTGTTTGTTTTGGTTGGTAAAACTAAGCAAACTAATGCAAATCCAGGAGGTATTAAGTTTCTAGAGTATATTTATATCCACATTACATAAAACTACATAGAATTGATTTCGACGATCTGCATTCCACATACTCGTTGATTCAATATCAATACATCAAGATTCAAAAAGGATTTCTTGTTTTTAACTATTTTTATAGCCAACTTGTATGTAATCTTTTTTCTTACACCCCGTTTTTCGTACAACAGATTTATTTTCTTCCAACATACACTAGAATTCCAATCCGAGTTTGATCTACGATCCTGTAAAGATCAGCGTACGTCGATTTTTATCAGTCAGTTTTTGGAAATTTGTAATTTCAATACATTCGTTATAATTACTTAGTAGTGCTAAAACATAATAAAAGGAATAAATATCGACGTTAAATTTTCATCAATTAAATTAAACTGCTCGGATTTTCATCATACATTTTTCACAATATACCCAACTCACATTGTAAAGGATAATCATCAACTTTAATTTTCCGGGAATATTGCGGAGCAGTCCTTGCAACATTTTCCTGGAAATCTAAAATTAGACATTCTCCCCGAAAAGTGAAAGTTGGTCGTTTACCTTGAAATCTGTTGTACAATGAACTGTTCAATTCTTGGAAATACTCGTAAAATGTGGACGAGTACAATACAAATATATTTTGATAAAAGAAAAATATGTAGTTTTTGGATATATTAAATGTAGGATATTTTTTAAGAGGGCGATAACTTGTATTTTATTCCATTAATGCTTGAATATCGGGCAAATAGCCACGCCTGTACTGGACATGTTGCAATTTAATAGTCGAATTTTTCATAGCTTTGTCGAGCAAATCCGTTGTTATTTATATTATAACTCGTTCAATGTTGACTTCCAGTTCGTCAATTGCTGCTAGTTTATTAGCGTACATCAAAGACTTAACCCCCACAACAAATAATCAAGCGGTGTTAAGGCACACGATGTTGGAGGCCAATTAACAGTCCAAATAAATCGTGAAATAATGTTTTGATTAAACTTTGTTTCCGACAAATCAATGGATTCACAAAGTGTGTGGGAAACAGGGTCATCTTGTTAGAACCGCATTTCGTATAGATTGATTTTTCAGACAACAGTTCATTGATCATGTTTCGCTAACGACTGTAACATTAGATCCAGCATTTCTGAAGAAGGGCCATGGTGCATGATGCAATGATGTTTTTAATACTCCTCTAAAACTCATTCCAAAGCCGACAATTTTGCTTGTTCATTCTAATCCATTCAGCCAAAATGAGTCTCATCACTAAACACAATTTTTCGATAAGAAAAATACATCGTCTTCCAACTTTCCCCGAGTCCAATTAGCGAGTGTACGACACATTCCATGATCACAAGGCTTTAATTTCTGCACCAGCTGGACCTTATATGGTTGTAGGCCAAGATACATATTTACGCAAAACTTACCATGTAGTGGACGAACAGAGATCTAGTTATTACAAACAACGACTAATCAATAACTCTAGATCTTCATTTAAATGTTCACTTTCTGAGCCTATTGTTTCTTTGGTACGAACATTTCTTTGACGGGTTGCTTGCTTAGAATCAAGAAGGGATAAATTTAGTACGAAATTTGTCAACTGTACGACGAATTGCTTCCCATATGGACGATTATGTCATGTAATTTTTTATGCGTTTCACGAATTAACACTGATTTTCGAAGTCAATTTTAATTATTCTTGTTGAGGCGTGAGTATTTCCATGATAAAATGACTACCTAAAGTTCACAGCTGACAGCTGCTTTGAATGTTTATCTCTATCGGAAGTTCTATCACTCCAAAAAAAAAAAAATACCCTTTACAATATTAAATTGAAGGTAACGAAGTGATCATCGTGAAAATGCATTTATATTTCCCAGAATATATTTGATTTTTAAATTGGTTTAGCAAATAAAATTTTTTTGAACTGTCTGTGAGACAAATTAGAGATCCTCTTGTGGAATACGAATACGAAACATTTTCCTATCCGGGACGTTATTTCTGCTAGAAAAATGTGTTGTATTCGAGTTCCATAATAAAACCACAAGTGCATATTAATATTTCGACTATCGATCGTTTCATATTTTGCGTGTTTAATTTTATTTAGTGTGAAAAAATTATAGGGCTTTATAAACATAAATCGAGAATCGAACTGACCAAATCAACTGAAGACAAAAGTAAAAACAATACGACACGAATACTTTTATGTTTATTTGTCGGCACAATTTTCAAAGATCTCTAAAAGTGTAGTTGAAACGCTAAAATTTAATATCATATTTCATTGATTTATATGAAATTATTATCTCCTTTAAATCAAAGCTCTTTATTTGTCTCGTTAATCTTCTAATACCCTTCGATGATGGCTTCAAATACTTTACTATACCAGTGCCTACAGTTCGTAATTCAGTCTAATATCTGCACTTTCATGAAATATTGCTGAAGAATAAATTAAAAGTAAATGTTTCTAAACTGAAATTAAAGACAACACTTCTCATTTATATGTTCTCATACCAGCAAAAAAGTATTATCGATTTTTCCCCCGCTTTCGTGATTTGTTTGCCAAACCGACAAGACGAACGTGCGCAGGATTTCTACGTTACACCTATAAATCTGAAACAGAATTGAAAATATCAATCGGATTAATTTTAAATAATAAATATTAAATTTTCTCTGTTAACTCTCAACTTTCTATAGGTCGTTGCGATAATCGATGCAATACATATGCATAATATTCCGGCTGGATAAATATTAAAAGTTGGGCTCATTGGAAAACCGTGCACAAATGGGATAAACTAAAAAGCTTTTCATGTTTTTTGTGTAAAATGCATATCTTGTCCCAAAGATTATAAAGAGAGCTCAAAACTAAAAAGACAAAACCATACCTACTTCTAAGCGGTAGATGGCCGTTCAGCCGTCTAAGAGACGACATTACAAGGCAATGAGTCATTCTTCATATTTGTACTTGATTTCATGTATGTAGGAGCAAAACTGCAAACCAAGATTTTGAACAGACAGAAGAAATAAACTATAATAAACCTTGTTTCAGTAGAAA
Organism: Philonicus albiceps; assembly: GCA_963969385.1. Lineage (NCBI taxonomy): Eukaryota > Metazoa > Arthropoda > Insecta > Diptera > Asilidae > Philonicus > Philonicus albiceps. The sequence goes on from OZ017773.1 coordinate 38,143,369, forward strand.
TAGGTTTGTACACAGTTTTCATACTTAAGTTTGTGATGACCAGATAGAGAAATTACAAACTTTTATACGCTTTGAATTAAGTATGATCGTATTTGGTATAGTAATTCGGAATAGTAAAAAGCAATAAGCGCAAAACTGCTTTACTCTATACATTACGAACTTAATTCAAAGCCATGCCCAAAAAGTGAGCAGGAAATAAAATAAATTTTAAAAAATACAACAATCCATAACTATCGGTAGCTATGTCTTTAAACATCTATCAAGTATGCAACTTAAAAAACAAAAATGCCAGCATCAACTTCAGAACAAGACGGGCACACAGATCCCCCTGGCGAGTGCGGTGGACGGCGAAAAATATCAGCGGGAGAAGAGAGGCCGCATCGCACCGGCAACCCGGGCGACGCCGAGTTGAGTAGCGTTGCGATGAAAACAAAAATAAAGCGCGCAAACCCGAAGTTATGTTCGGGCCAATTCGGGGCTCTTGTCATAAAGCTTCGGATTAAATTATAAATAATGAAAATTATAATAATTATACGACAAGTTGGTAAACTAACAAAAATTGCAAAAAATTAAATAGAAAGCTTAACGCTGTGACCTTGTACGTGCGTTAGCCTGCGTTATATTTAGTTAGACAGCGTATGAGAGGCGAGAGGTGACGATTGGGTGTGGTATGCGACAACCTATATATTTTTTTTTTTTTTTATAAAAAATTAATCTTAAGCTATTTACGTACCTTTGGTATATCAAATTTTATTAATTAATTTACACAGGAATATAGCACTGAACTGAGCAAGTTCACGTGTAAAAGAGAACTGAACTAAAACGAGGCAGATAGCAAAATCAAGTTGTATTAGTGCAACTACATATACAACCCTTACGGTATAAAAATGTTTCTTATGTATTAGTGGGAGCCTACAGTATTTTTTAAAAGTCTGAAACAATTTTGAAATGAGAAAAATTGGTAGAAAAATCTTGCCACACAACTTTAAAAAAATGTAGGGCAAACAAAAATTAGGTCAATATAAAAAGTTTTACTATCCTATATCCAAATATATCCTTTCGACCCCGCTTTTTTTTTACAGTAAGTATAGTTGATAATAATCCTTCCCACCCACACACCCAAAATCAGCCTACTTAAAGTAAGACGCAATTTAATTTAATAAAAATTTGCGTTTGCATATGCTGAAAGTAGCTTAAGGCAAGTTATAAAATTTACTGACAAGCTTTAACCGAATTTTAAAGGGAAACTATCTAAGTAAGTCTTTACAGAATTAAATTTTTGTAAAGGGATCAAAAACGCCAAAATCCAGCATAAAACAGTTTGGTAGTACGACTTAAAATCTGATTAGTATCGCAAAACGGAAAAACCACTCGAAAGCTCAAATTATTGATGCTAATTATTACAACATGATCGAAGCATACATGACGACAGGGATGACATGTACGCCGTAAAATGGACTAATAGACCTTGAGGAAACGAAAAGTGGTGGGAGGAAGTCCTTAACCTAATTTTCGAAGAGTTACATCGTATACTATCGAAATATAAAGCGATATTTTCTACCAACGCTCGTTTTAAGGCCTTCTGATTGGCTGGTAGTAGGTGTCAGTGCGGAGCGCCTCAACGAGCACAGATAAGCTTAAAAGCGGCGTCGTGTCGGACGGGGTTTTTGACCGCCATTTGGAAGATTTTAATTTTGAGTATTACAGCTTCAAGGTTTTATGTTCACAAAGAAACACAAAGCTGTTAACTGAATTTATTTTAGCAATGCAAGAGCTGACCAAGCACAATTGCTTCCAAAAATAACTGAGTAAGTCAAGGACTTAAGTAAAGTCACTTAAGTAAAGTAAAGTAAAGGTATTTATTTACTAAGAAACACTAGCTTCGTAGTTCAGGTAGATTACAAAGAGAGATTAAATTCAAGGCATAAAAAGTATTTTTCATTAGTTCATCTCTCCCCGCAAAATAGAAGCTTGCGCTGTACCTACCTCAACGTATTAGTGTTTCTCACACTCCCCAGAAAGTCTAAAAGAATTTGTTCGGAATGTTTGGGAAAAGGAAGGGTTTTTTTTACATTTCTTAACAAGTGTCATATTAAGCAATTTTAGGTATATTGTCCTAAAAACCCTTCCGAACAACGATGACCTTGAGCTTGAACCCTTATGACCTCGATTTAATACAACGGGAAAACTAACATTAATTACGATTTCTTCATCTGTTATACAAATATATAGGGTGATTAGACAATATTAATAGTATTATTTATAATATACATAAACCAGAAATAGTTTGATCGGAGCAGATGCACGGACGGTATTTTGTCGCCGCGCACACAGCAACATACCGGCGATTTTGGAATGCGCTACGCCACCTTTGAGGGAATTGTGCGAACACACTCCGCCGGGGGCGAGGCGAGAGGCAACACACGGTCGCCGCCATCGCACCACATTCTCATCTTCCCATTCAAAAGTAATGAAAAAAAGAGTGCCGTTCGGCACTGTGGCTACGGTGCAGCTCTGCCTGCACACACAACCTCACCCTTCGTGTTCGGACGTCTTCGGATTTTTCCGGGGACAAATATCAATCAGCAGTGACAACTCTGGATTTTGATATTTGACTGGAGATAAATCCGAAAAATGTCTAATATTCTGTTTTTAGATAGATTTGAGGCCAGCTTTAATCAAATTAAATAAATCTGCCGTGCCGCCCATTATACGGAATTACGTGACATTATACGTGCGTTACTCGGGAAATTTCTTTCCTTGGAAATTTACGTACGTATATATGTTTTCTATTCTTAAAATAAAATTAATACTATTACTTACCAAATTCGTATGCTTTATGACAAAATGTCCCTCAACGGTTTTGCGAAAAAAATATACTCCGCACTAAGCCACACGTAAAGGGCGACTGATGTTAGTAGTAGGCCAGTTCTTCAGCAGGCGGCGTAAACATTTTCTCAACCAAGCTGTTCAATCTCTGTAAGCGTGCGTTTGCACATGAAGACAACGTGACAGAGAAAGAGAGAAGTAGTTTTGCATTTGTATGCGGTTCTCATAATCGCATGTGTTTATAATGTACTGCACTATTCTTTTTTAGTATTTTTTAATTATTTTATTACTTTATACCTGTGGAATGGACTTATATAATCGCTTTGCTAAAACATGATTTATTTTGATGACAAAAATTGCTTTTACGCATATGTATACATGTATCTATGATAATATGCTAACAGTTATTCTAAAAAAAACAATTTTTTTTCTTCGCTACACGTTGTCCTACAGATTTGCCGTAAAAAATATGCTCATTTTTTGAAGAGCTATTGCATATTGTTATAAAAAGACCACTGCACAAAATTAGTTTTTCAATTCTAATTTCATTGGCAAACTGATAGAAACTGTCATAACAAAACTGTGACTTGGATTCGAAGAGGGCAGAAATTTCTAATTTATAACAATTAATTAAATTATTAAAGGTTGAGGTGTAGGAAGCGATATGCTCACTTAATATCAAACCATGCTAAAAATATATTTAGGAGCAATTCCACTTGAAACACAAACTGTTATACTGTTATGGAACGTAATAACATACAACAAAATACAATTTGCTATGCATCATTTATGAATGCCTTGTTCTCACTCTATTATTTGACCATTATAACAGCTTATACAACCAATACAAGTTTTTAAAACTGTTATACCAGTATAACAGTTTTAAAAATGTTTACGTAATAATTAATAATAAATATTGTCAAAACAAATAAAGATAGTTTGAGAAGAGAAGAGTATACATTATAACAATTATAACTGTTATATTCCATAATAACAAAAATAACAGTTCTGCGGGGCTGTCATATTAATTAATATAAACTGTAATCTCACATAACGATTTAAACGCATATATTTTCTATTTAATTTTGCTCCAATACTTGCAAATACGATATTGTATTATAATACTATTACAATGTCTAAATACACGATAATTTTCATGTACCTTATTTATGTTCGCGCTACAACTAGGACTAAACTAGGTTTCTTCGTGTTTCGTCCGAAATACTGTCAAAACGTATTATACACTACTTATCAACTTAAAGTCTAATTACATAGTTCCGCACCGTTTCATTCCGTCAACTTGTTAAAGTTGAACTTAGCTAATTGTGTATAATTGCCCACAATGAACAAGACGAGACGGCGCGGTGTGGACGAGTTGATCACACTAAGCTTGACGGAACGTATAACCTCACTATTCAGTGACACCGCTCATAGTTTGTTAATAATTTGGGAGAGTTGCAATGTTTTACATGTGTCCCCATAGAACCTGAAACAATTTTGAGGTTCGATTTGGTCTATTCTCTGTCGGAACTTTAGAAAATCTAGCTAGCTAATACGAAATCAACCAATCAAATCAATCAAAATCGCTCCATCCCGTTCCCTTTTCTTGTCCACTACATCTCTCTCACTCGTTTTACATGAGTGCGTTTTAACAGGAATAGTCATCCATTCAACAACTATTTGTACTATTTTCAGCGCGATGGCTGTGTCGGTTGTCAATTTCACTAATTATAAAATAAAATAAAAGTATGCAGCCATATCGCCTGGTAAAAGGTGGTAAAAACTCGCCCCAGTTACACATTTCTAGCTAGCACAACTACAAGTAAGAATTGGTATATTACACATCATTCGGTAAATTGTTTGGTTGATCTTCGCATTGGAGACGTAGCCAAAGTTCCAACAGAGAGTAGTAGTAGTAGTAGAATATTTCTCAAAAAATATATATAGTAGTAGTAGAATATTTCTCAAAAAATATCTTAGGCTCTACGAAGATGAGTAACTCGATCAGTTAATATTTTTTCAATTAAAAATTTGATATTTGCAAGCGCAATGCGTTCGTACACATACGCTCACTTGTGCCCTTATAAATGCTCATAAGCCAACCTAGACCGCAAGCTTTCAAATGGGATTAAAACAAGGTTTCCAGTTCAAACCTAGTTTGGAAGCGCGAATTCAACATAATCTATTGTATATGCATCTGTTTTGCCTATATGAACAAAACGAAAAGATATTATTTGACAATGGAATAGATTGAATTAAGTTATGATGACGAAGACTTGATACGGTATCTAACTTTGAAGCCTTACGAAAACCATGCATAAAATGACTATGATAACAAAATATGATCACTCAACTCCTTTTCCTATTAAATATATATGTATATCATTTTTAAGCGAAACCCTTGTATGTGTTACGTAAGTTAAGTGCCATTTTATACATGAATTTCCCTAATCTTTTAGCCGTATTAGAGCAAAATAATGCTTTTGTAAAATGAACGAACCTACAGAGCTTCAATATCTTCCCAAGCAGGATAATCATAAGCTTTCCAGCATATTTGAAATTTACTAACTGTTTCTAATTTACCCTTTTTTTGGTGTCGTTTTGTATTTCAATCCACGAAATAGTGTCCAATATCATTTTACAAAAAGTTTTTGAACTTAAATACCTTCATTGATTTTCTTTATGTCGTTAATCCACATTTTCTTTCCAAGTAAAAAAAACGTGCTTGATGACAACTTTCTTTTCTTCTCTACATATTAAACAGAATATCTTTTCAGATACTTTTATAATTCCAGGTTCATTTTTCGTTTACGTACAACTTGAAATTATACTTTAGTTCTATTGTAAGGAATGTGCCGTTCTATATGGGTGTACAAATTGCGCCGAATGCACAAAATTGAAAAATATATTTGGAAAACAAATTCATATTTTTCCATAATTTTGTCAATTATTTGTCTTTACCTCATGAACCTACTATGATTTTTTTATTATACCTGTATGTATGTATGAATGTATAATACTATTATTGGGTGTTTTCGATTATACTAGTGTGAACAGCAATGACTGGTTTTACATGATCTGATTTAATTATCATCATCACTTCTTTGACAGAGTTGGTCAATCAGTCAGATAATTGAAGCTATTTCTATTTCTTTTGTAAACCTTTTTACATATTTTTAAAAGGATAAATTATGAGTTATTGTATCTCAGACAGTCCAAGTACGAATTTTGTCTTCTGAATAGTTTCTCGTCGACATTGCATGTGTGTGTTGCTGATCTCACAATTTCATTTAGTAATTAGACAAAACATCGGTGAACAAAAAATTGCCTTTGTGCTCTTATTCGATAGTCAGTTGAACATAAAATTTCTATGTGTTTGTGTTTTTCTTCCTTAGCACACGTTGGCACTCATAATTTTAATTCGGCTATAAGTTATATGAATTGAGTGGACGTCAGTAGACGTCACTTGCGTCTACGTGTTAACTTCATCCTCGAAATGAATCGTTTTTATTAAAGATGTACTGATTGACTAAATTAAGCTCTAAGTTTTGCTTCTTCTATTCTACGCGTATTTTTGTAAATTCAATGTGTTTATATCTCTTAATTTCACTTGGTTAGCCATCCTAATAGCTCTAGGTCTTAGATTAAGATTGCCAAATTTCTCATGTAGTTTTATTGGGCTATTTACATTCTTATAAACATATAAGTCCTATGGATCCGATAATTGGGCATTATAAGTGATAATAAAATCAAGTGGAGACAAATTATTTCATTTTATACGACAAATTTTCAAAGATTAAGCTATTGCTCTCATACAGACAGGGAAATTTATTTTATTATGTTTAAAAGTATCACAAATGTTTTGCTAACAGGGGATCTGAATGTTTTAGTTTAGAACTACTGATTGTTGAACATACCATCCAAGCTGATACAATACTTTTCCATACAATACAATCTCCTTAATAAATCAATAGCAGTTTAGCCAGATTCATTCGAGACAGAGTGAAAATCTTATTACGGGCATAACTTTTACACGATCACTCCTAACACTGACATGTATACTCCAGACCGCTGATCCAGGACAAAATCGCTCCTAAAAATTGAAACCATTTTTGACAGAATATTTGCTATCTCGTTCTGCCGTCGATGCAGCATTAATATAACAAGAATTTAGTCCCAACTACGAACTGGAAGAGGGTTTATTACACTTTTCAGATTTTTGACATTTGTTACTCCAACTGGAAGTCTAAAGTAAAAAAAAATAGGTCAAGCACAATGTATAATGGAACACAATTAATCACACAATTGACAGATTCCAAATGACTTTCTGCCCAATTACAAATTGCCAAACAATTTTAGATATACACTGGAATTTGAAGACCCTCACCAGATGTCGCTACCTTTCGAGACCAAAAAAGTAGTGGCTTTTATGACATGGCTAAAGACTATGCGCTTGTTGCTTTCGTTTTGTTGGTATATATGGGCAAAATGCATATGTTAGATAAAACACAATATGATTTCATATATCGGTGTTCTTTCGACTCTAAGCTGATCAATGTCGGAAAGACTTTTTAGAAATTCTTAAAAATTAGAACAAAATTAAAGAAAATATTTTATAACAGCTTATTTGTAATCGGTAATCCAGTACTATATGTCAGTGCTGCCTCTAATGTCTGAGCAATTCATCTTGACACAAAAAAAGTAAAACCATGGAAAAACCAAAGGCGAGAAATATTTTGAACAGTTTTAAGTTTGTACGCCAAGTTGCCCACACGATCAATCTTACGTACGCCAAAAACCGTCCCATGTGTGGCCGACTAATGACAAGTTAAGCAAAAGTGCCATCTCCACTTTGTAGTCGGATTTCTGCCTGCTGCATAAATGGCAAAACGAGATAGCAAATCTTCTGTGTTTCTTGTTTTTCTGTAGTTTCAGTTTTAAGGAGCGATTTTGTCCTGGACCCAGTATTCTAGTGTATGCATGATAGTGGTCACGATTAATGACGTATAATATAATGGACCGCTCACGTATATATTTCGTATAGAAGCGAACGGTGCGATTTTTGTTCCTCTTTTTCCTCTAGAGGGCAGTGACAGTGGCGATGTGCATTCCGAAATTGTGATGAATTTTGCACTTTTTGCTTCTAAAATCATAACCATAAATTAAGACTGTTTAGAAGGAATTTTGGTCATATCTAAATGTAAGCAAAAATGTGTCCTGGTGAATCATTTCCAGATCCTGCCCTAATTTGTCCTCAGCGCTGATCAGATGCATCATCTTTTGTCTCTCTCTAGCAGTCGGTTGTCAAATTGGTAGACAGTTGAGACAGGAGATTAAGCAAAACCTTCCATATTACCAAGTCGTAAAGTAGTCCGGCGCACGCAGCACATCTATAGGGCAAAGTGGCCTGAATCTTAAAATAAGTTCCCATAAATTAACGAACGACTTAAATATTCGCGTTAGCTTCCAAATTAAAGCTCTTATCCAAAAACGACTTTCACTCACGATTACGATTAGTTACATTTTTGATTCGCGAAACATTTTATCACATGTTCAAACAAATTATGTAACTTTTTGAGTTTAAATGCAACTCAACAGGACAAACGAGCCCCAGACCACTAACACAGACCCTACACTAAGTATACGACAAGAGAAGACGACGAAGAACCGAAAAATTACTGCACTCTCACCAGAAATTTATTAATATTTTAGATTCGTATTAAGTGAAAGACCCTATGGTCCTTGTGATTTCAATTTTATAAAACTGAATTGTCCCTAGAATACAAAAAAAATCCAGTTTGATGTAATTTTTCTAGAGATTTATCCAGAGCCCAGTTCATGGCTTGTAAATGTATTAGGTTTTGGATCCATCTTATATGCATGTCTGTGGTCACGACTTGCCCCGGTCGATACTAATTTAGTATCTGCCAATTTCCAATGTAAAATAAGCCTATGATAGGGATATTTTCTAGTTTTACAACAAATAATAAGTAAAAAAGCAGTCATGTATATATTAAAAAAACAGCTAGTAAACCATTTGTTTAACAACTATTTACGATTCAATTCAATTCATGTCTTCAAAAAGTCTATTTTATGCTTTTAAATTAAACATGAGGAAAACTTTCGCAGCAAAATAATTAGTATACCACAAAAATGTTACATGCATGATGAGAACTTTTGAATTGGGTGTGGTGAGGCACTCTTGAGAACTAATTCATACACATAAAGGTATACATACATACAAACCCATTTACATTCATTGTGAAAGAAAATACCCAAAGCCAATACACGAAACATAGGAACTACAGATAAATACAGATATGGACCATGAATATAATGTAGAAAAACCATGAAAAAGGAAAATAAATAGACGATTATTTTTTAATGTTTATCTCTTGTGTTTGCGCCTCAAATAACTAATTGACCTTGATATATGGTAAGTTATATTAAATGCTGTAATTTAAACCAGTCAAAGCAAATTAAGGTCTAAATAAAAAATTTTAAAGACAGCATCTTCCCAATCTATGCTAGTAGTTTACAGTTAGTATGAGTAGACCCAAAATAGTGAATAGTTTAACTTTATCTTATTGTATATTGAAAGAATTCGAACTTTAATATATATGTGAACCTAATCTATGACCTAATTTTTTTTTTTTATATATGTAGAAAGGATTAAGGACTTACTAAAAAGTATTGCCACGGAAAAGTAAATTAAGTAAACCAAAATGACTCTAGCAAAAGGGAGCGATTCGCTTCAATATTTTACTAAGTCTGATTGCATAAGTAAAAAATTAAATGCTCTTCGCCCATTCCTCCAGACGGCGGCGGAGTGCGGCACATTTTCACCGTGCGCAGTTGATACGAAAGTCCGCCACCGCCGGCTCTGCAGGCACACGAACGAACGGCACAAACGACTTCGACCTCGACGTTCGGCTCTGTTCGGCTTTTGTCGTGGCAAACATCAATTACCTTTCGCTCAGTTTGTTTGACCAAGAGAATTCATCAAATTGCAAAATGTCCCAAATTGAATGTTTTTTCTAACTCTTTGGCAATGTGCCACCATGACCTTATAGATGCCATGGAAACATCTTAACCCTCCGAAAAATTAATTTTCATGACAGGTCTTACTTAACTCCCCTTAGATAGTTAGCGAATTTTTCTTAAATACTACTGCTTACCTTTTCTTTCTTTCTTTTTTTTTAAATAACTTAAGGGATAATCGCGAAAAGCCTTGAATGCAAAAGAAATACACCGCACTTAACCCCAACCAGGAGGAAACTGATATCGTACTTGTTCGTCAGGCGTAAACGTGCCCAGCAACATGTTCGATCTTCTTCCACCAGCCCACTTTTGGAGTGAAAGCCAACAGAAAGGGATGGCGGTAGTCTTACAGTTGTGTGCGAGTCCTATAATTATATTATTATTATATATTTTTTTTACTTTGCAGATTAATTTAAAAATCTCTATATTTTTAACTTAAATAATTACTTTATAATTCGAAAACAATCTCCCATCGCGCTTTAAAATTAATTTACTGCAATGGGAGGTTTACAGACGGGAGGTGAAAAGAAACGACCCTTTCTCCATGCTATAGAAAATGGCGGTGTGGTAAATAGGTTGACAATACCATACCAGCACGCACTTAAAATTTTGGGCACATCAGCTAAAGCATATTAAAAACATAATTTAAACAATTCTGTCCTGAATTCAATACCTTACTTAAAGTTTAAATAAACTGTTGAGTAAACCTAAAAACATGTGAGTACAATCCCAATGGTAAACCATTTCGAAGAAAACAGGTTTTCAAGTAGGTAAGGAAATCCTGATCCCCAGTACCTCAAATTAATATTAAAGAATGATAAACAAGTCATTTTGCGTGACTTTAATTGCTCTTTTCTGTGCAGGTGAGCAGTCACTATTTTACTCTTATCTATTTCACGAAGTAGGTACATTTTCTATGCTGATTATATTATAATAATGAAACTTATATTTTCGAAAACTATTGATTAATAGCAAAAGCATACAAGCAAACATGAATGGCAGACTAATTTTAACTTACTAACTTTATTAAAAGATCTCTTTTCCATGTTTTTCTCTTTTACTGAAAATTTCTAGAGTAGAATGGTTGTAAAAGTTTTACTTACTTATCTAAACTAAAGCCTTAAATTTCAATAAATAAGATAAATTGCAAAATATTGATAACTGGGAGCTTTAGCAGAGCTTTAATTGCTTTTGATTTTACGTTCGGTGTTTTTCCAGGCAATTCATAATTTTTTTCGATTTCTTAATCTCTTTTAAATATGTAGGTGGAAGAAAGTATTAGAGAAAACCACTTTAAAATAACCCTGATTCTACTGCATATTCATTTGTTTGTCTGCGAAATCGACGACATCGATAAATACAGATAAATAAATCAGACTTTTTAATCGATTTGAAAAAGTGAAAGTTATCAATTCAATATAGATTTTGATAATATGAAAACAATTCAATATTTCCAACATAGTAGCATTTTTTAACACGTTAAGCGGTTGTCCATCTGTGGTCATTTTTGCTCTTACGCTATTGTCTACGCGCCCACCGGTGACCATTTCTGCACTTCTAATTGCTGCGTTTTTCTAATAAATTCATTACTTTCTTTGTGTCCCACCGGTTTTTACTTGGTCTTACAATGTAAAATCTAAAAAATAATATGCCCACGGATGGTTACGTTGTCCCAATATAAAACATTGTAATGCTGAGCATGTCGTCCCCAAGGTAAAGACACAAGTGCCTACCGGCGCCCAATTTGGCGCTCGACGTGTTAAATCAATTTAGTACCTATATCTAGTTTCTGAAGCATAATCTAATTTATTTGAGCTTGAAGTAACAACAATTTTTTAAGGTATTACTATTCAAATTTTACTTTAAATAACAGATTATATAATTCGATCGAGAATTTCTAAAGAAATTAAACTGCAAGATTAAAACATTTTATCTGTTTACTAGTTAAGTCAAGGGAATATTTTTAGATAAAATGATTATTACCAAAAGAACACCACGATGTAGTCAGTCGATTTGCTTCAATTCCCAACTATCAAAATTAAAAACCAATTGCACTTGATCAGTGAAGAAATTTAATCCAAAACTTAATTTATATGAATTATAATACTTATTTTTCTGTAGAAATCTCATTAATTGTGTTAAATAACTTAAAAAATTTAAATCGGGTTATGAAAATATTTCCGTTAAAAGTTTTAAATTTTGCACGAAAAATTGAGATTGATTGCGAAATGTAAAAAATGTAGGTTTACATTTGAAAAAAAAAACAAAACACCTTAACAAATCCTTTGAGGATCATTCTAAGGTCAAATAAATACGATATTCAATGCATTTTTTACAATCATGAAACTTTTGTATGTAACATTTTTACCAGAAACTCAGTCCCTTCGAAATATTGCATCCCCTGAGACTTTTTGAACTCACTATATACATTTTTCTATAGTATCGAAAACCACTTAATTTGTTTTTTTTGTTTTCTGTGAACTACTAACTTGGATTACATATTTAGCAAAAAATATCAATATCAAAATAGATCATTGTATCGTGCAAACAAACAGGTTTAAAACAAGTTCATGAAGAATTCGAACCTAGAAAGAGCCTCAGTAAAATGTTTCAAGACTTCTTAATTTTAACCCTCCAGTCAGACATTTCCTATCAAATTCGCGTTCAAATTGTCCTCCCTTTTATACTTTTGAAATTCTAAAAATTGGTTTTATTGTATTTGTGACAATCTTGATAACTCATTTTAGGGTCGCAAGAAAAGGTAGGTAGAAACGTTGCTTAATTTTGAAATGACGCTATTCACACAATTTTATACTGTTATGATAATTCTAGTCATTGAAAACAAAAAATTTCCAACTCCTCTTTGGTCGATTACGCCCTTTGATTCTTTATAGTAAAGATATAAAATTTTCGTTGTTTTAGTAATATTTTAAGAGGATTAAAATATATTAACTAAATGCACTATAATGCAAACTACTTCGCTCAGCGGTTACAGTGATGCTTATAAACTAAAAATCCTCTCTATTTTATTTATTTATGATTATTTTAAGTATAATAATCCGGACGGATCTCGATCACGCGCTTTTAACGTAAATTGAACTTTTTCGGTGGCACTGATCGTAACCTGAGAAGCTAATCCCTACACAGGTTTATGTTAATGAAGTAGGCTATACTGGATATGAATTTGAAAAGTGCCGCATTTTATATACCAAGTTTACAATGCAATACCAAATCCGAGTCCTTGTCGATATTGTTTTCTAGTTGAATACTTCAAAAAGTAATTTATTGGAACTAACGAGGAGTAATGCAACAAGCATTGTTTATTTATTTGAATTGTCTTAAATATTAGTTGTTTTAAAATATTGGGATGTATTATCTAAGATCGGAGCGATGTCGAACATGAAAGATGAAAGCAGGTTTTATCATCAGCACCACCAAATTATTTAATAACTGAAAAAGATTTTAGCACTGTACCCTAAAATTTATTATTACTATTATTTATTTAAAATAGGTTACATATTTTGTTTCACTTAATTTATATGTGTTGTAAGAGAGTCTTTCTAATCACTACAATCTATGGACTTATATTTTGTCTGGTTATCTTATGTGATCTTACATGAATACAGCAGATGGATCGCAAAGAAGTGTAGGGTCTAAAATCTTCCTTAAGCCGAATGTATACTTATATACCTTAGCAGTAAACATTTTACAACAACTGCAATTCTGACAACTCCTAGAGTTGATATTTTCGGCGAACAAACTCGTAAAATACTTTACCCTGTATAGGGTATAGGGTATAGGTGGAAATACCCCTAAATATCCTCTAAAACCGTAATTTTAACAACGAAAAAAAAACTATTTTATAATATTTTTAAACTATTAAACATTGAAACATGTTTTCCATCCAATGACTATTCTATCAGTTTGCGAGACAGAGGTCAATATGAACCGTGGGCGTCAGACATTTTTTCCCCGCAACTCCTTCAAAAATTAATGTTCTATCTATCGACTAAAATCTTCGGAATTGTTTTAACTTACTCCATTCGTTGAATATACAAATCATCCTTCCTTGGAAATATTACAAAAAGTTTATAGAGCATTGCTGTATGTAAAAATAAACAAAGTTGTTTATTAATTAAAATTTTTTAAATTAATCTAAATCAAATACTACAAAATGATTTCTTTACAATAGAACTAAAACCACTGCTGGCTATTTAAATCGTAATTTAAAATATTTTGCAACATTCTTAAAATCCCGCATTTTGGCATCCCTGGATGCAATTGGTCAAATGATTTCGTTTATAATTATTATTGGACGTATAAATAACTTTTAGATGCAAAAAAGATCGTGCTCTAATAGGGTCATTAACCTACTGCAGTCTATCCAAACGTAAGTTCTTTCTTATTATGTTTTTATTAAAGTTCGCTGAAATCGACAGACAAAGTTATTTATTGTAACTATTTCTCGGCTAAAAGAAATAGGAAAAGGCATACTAAAATTTTCCGCGCAATATTCAAATTCAACGATGATAAAACATCTTTCTTGAAAATGCTCCCAAACCAAAAACACCTCTGGGAGAATATGGATCGAATCTTACCCTCGAATATCTTTTTAACAGTCGCCACAAAAATTACTTGCAGTACACAAATAGGAAACGATATTTTAAAATGTAGCGGATACGATTTTATTTATTTTCAAAGCCTTTTTATACAGAGAAAAGTTTCATTCACTAACTTTTCGATCAAAACTGGTCCAATATAAATGTAGGTAGGTTTTTTAAACGCAACCAATTGTCTTCAAACACCAAATCTTTTGTAAATTATTGCTAAATTACATTCGCGCTGTGTTTTAATTCACACAATTCAGTAAGAAATATAAATGTTGCCGAATAGAAGAAAACAACGCGTAACTGCACCGCCACAACTATTGACGGATGCATGCGTTTGACAGCTGTCGCATCTAGTTTGCTATTGAAGGGCAGATAGCGCAAACATTGCTTAGGGACAAAGTGCGTTTTTGGTTTTCTCTGAAATATCTTTGCATTTACCCCCTAAAATTTTGATCGATTTTCAAAATAAGCACTGCTCTATAATTATAAATTATATAATCACATATCACACACTAGCAATACAGCTGATCAAAATCCCTCAATAACAAGGTTATGTTGCTAAAAACAAGATGAGTTATATTTCAATTTTATCCCGGACTACGTCCTTGAGCGGTTTACAAATACTCAAAACAATAAATTTATCATGTTTTAAATCGCCGGTAATAGCGAAATGTGGAGAAACCAGAAATTTGCAAAAGTTCCAAGTGTCGAAGTTCTGCACCCGGTCATTAGACGTGAACACAAATGTTGTAAAAGATGTCATACTCTTCAAATATGAAAACCCAAAGTTTTACAAAATGCTGAATATTTTTGCTATGTGTCAATTTGGATTCTGGACCTACTTGTCACACTTCGCTTTCACAACGTTAAAAGATGCACCCGTCCAGAGCACCGATGACGAGGCTCCTTGGTACAGAAAAATCAATCTGGGTGAAAATAAATACCGTAACGCTATTACTGGAATAGCCTTTCTCATAGGTGAGTTACTTAGTATAAATATTTTTCGAGTATAACTGGATTTTTGCAGGATACGGAATCCTCGCATGCACCTGGATGTTCACTCTAAGGTCGGTAAGGTACCTCATTCTCCGGAAGGGTGGCCAGAAAGTCAGCTTTGTTACCTACGGGCCATTTAATAAAAACCGAATAATGGATGTTCCGCTCAAAAACGTTTCAGCACAACAATCGCGGCAAAACGCCACAGTGCAACTGCCAATTAAAGTGCAAAATAAGGCCTTTTACTACGTTCTCGATATGCGGGGCGAGTTTCTTAATACAAAACTGTTTGATCATACAGCGGGATTAAAACGAAAAATTATTGAGTACTAAAGTGTTTTATTCTAAGACTAACTTAATAAACAGGGTGGGGTTGCTGCGTGAGCAAGAGTCCGAAGCGCTTCTTTATTATGACTCTGTGCCTGGAGTATTTGTCCTCTGGTGAAAATCGGGCTGGATGAGCTGAAATTGTTGGCCTGCCATCGTCCGTTCGTTTCTGAAATATAAATACCTCGTTATTTCTATGTTATAATTTTAAATCCATGCTTTATTCTCATTATTCTTCAGTACCGAGATAACCTCACCTCAGGCAACAAGTATTAAATAAAATCCACAATAATTACCTTAAGAGTGTAAACTCTATCCCCATTTTCATTCAGTGTGTACATTAGATACATCTTTTCTGTTTATATTAGTCAAATTCTCCTCGTTAATGAAATAAGTTGCTAAAACGTCTTCCAAGGCAAAAGCACGTTGTTTACTGATTGCTGTTAGAGAAATGTCAAAATCTGACTGCTCTTAAATTGTGCGAAAACCAGGTAGATGGCGTGGCGCTGAATTTACAAACTCAATTTTTTAATCCACTGTTTTAAATATTTAAAATTAATCCTTAACTGTCGAAAGGTCCCTCTACGAGTACATCAAAATTATGACATGGAAAACGAAAAGCCCCATCACGGAAACATGTTTAAAGTATTATTTAAGTTTACATTCTTATAAAAATGTTAAAAGCCTTCACCTAATTTACTGGCGTCTGATGGTATTACCAAAAAATACCGTTAAAGCTTAAAATGAAAACCTTTAAAATTTATTTTTCCTTAATCCATCCTTAATCTGTTAAATCTCTCTATGCGTCGCTCGGCCACTCCTCGAATATGCTAGTCAAGTTTTCCCTTTTCAATCTACAAATCATCACCATCAATAGAATTGAAGCAATCTAGCACAGTTCCCTTCGCTTTTTCTTACTCAATTTTCTCCGGTCTGCTCGCCTGAATCTTCCGTCTTACGAAAACCGCTTGATGCTGATCAACTTACAGCCCTTATAGAAGCGACGAGACTGTTCTGATCCAAGATCATCAAGTACAAGATGTGACACTCTCTATGCAAGCCCACCCTAGCCAATATGCAATTTCTGAAACAGGCTGGGGAAAATTTTCCCATTAGATAAAGCAGGAAAAAACTACTACAACAACTACTGCTTCCCATGCCTTATCTAAATTCCAATAAGAACGAAAGAGATAAGAACAGACCCAAATACTCTCATCTACAGCACTTACAGTGTAGGCAGTAATGTGCAGCGTTTTTTACCACGCATTTTTAAAGGCGGGCCAAAGTCTTAGGCACGATGTGTGTCTTTGCATGCATGGTGTTAGTGCCGTCTCCGTGCAATGTTACAGCATAGGGAAATTCTGAATTGAGAATGAGGAACAGGCAGGTAGCATACTCAAAACGAATGCGTTTTTTACATTTTTTCACTGTGCATTTTTAAAGGCGGGCCAAAGTATTCGTACGTGTGCGCTGCTCTGGTGGTGAAACGTAATTTAAATTTTCGTTCCGCCTCCCCCTAAATTTTTGTCTTTCACACGTGAGCCACTTTTAGCAAAATCTGCAAGGTCGGTTGGCTAAGGGGACCAAGGTCGAAAAAAGATAAGCTACTACGTCACGAGTGTCCCATTTAGTAATTCATTACCTTTGACCTTAAATTCTTTTAGCTTTTTTTAGCTTAAATAAATAAATAGATCCCAAACACTTTCATATCAACTTTATTAGAATTTTCATTGTTTTTACGCTGTTAGTATAGAACTTTTTTTTGTCTAACATGAAAATTTATACTTTGGATTACTGCGTTTCTTGAATACGTGAAAAGACGATACTACTACTATGAATATACAGGGTGTTGCGCTAAGTCCTGAAAAGACGTTAGAAAAGCTGAACCTTCAAGGAAGGATATCTCTAAAGAACAAACCGTTAACAAACAAGCGAGAAATGCTGCATGAAGTTTCTACAAAGCCAATTCCAATGGCCAAAATTTGTCTTTTGACCCTTTGTCCTGCTGATTTTTTATGTGGGATATTGGAACATTGCGACTTTTGAATTCGAATAAAACAATTTCGAACAGTTTCGTTCATGGAACAAATTACATAAATTGCGCTACGAATTTCTGCCACATCCACCGTACCTCGCCCGATCTGGCTCCCCGGCTCCTTTCTTTCTGTTCCTCAGGTGCCTAGAGAAAAACAATTTCAGCTCCAACGAAGAAGTTATTGTTGAGACAATTTTTTTATTATTTTGATGAATTTCACAAAACGTATCTTTTGGAGGCGTTAAAGTTAAAGAAATGGCATTGGCGATGGAAAAAGCGTATCATCCTAAAAGGAGATTATGGTGAAATATAAAAAAAATATTTGTATATTTTAATTCCTAATAAGGTTACTTAATGATCCTTGTGATTACTTACTTATGCCAATAGTTCTTTTAAGTTTTTATTCGGAACAGGAGGGTATATTTACAGATTTCATAATGAAATGAAAAACACTTGTCTTTTTCCAATAAGCAGAAATAATTTTTTGGAGATGGAGCTTGCTTAAAATAAGCAAGTTTCAAACAAACAAAATTGATGAGCGATGCGATATGTTTCAATGGCCAAGTGTAAAATGATCGCTTAAACTATAATTTCTTTAAACAGTAATAATTGATCAGCAAAATATAGATTTGTTTGAAATTATGTAGGATAGGAAAGTAGATATATTAAAACGCAAGTTCGTAACGTAAGAAAATGTATTTTACTCTACATTTCTCATGATCAATTTTCATAGTATTACTTTAATTCTTTTATTAATTCCTACCTGTCATATTATTATTCTAGTTACATGTCTTCAAGTCTGTATATCGTTAAAAACGAAAAGAAACGAAACGAACCGGTGCAAGTACCTTTAAATTACAATTTACAAAAACATCACATTTTTCGTATTCCTTGTTTCTCTTCATCCTTCGATTACATGATTTCATATAAATATAACTTCCTACAGATTCAGCGACGCAAACTAGAGCAGCTTTAAGCGGTTGAAGAACGCGAGTATGGGGGCTGGAGGGGTCAAAAGTCCGGCATTCACCGGATTAAACCTCGCGCATCCACCCGGCCAAAGGAATAACACTTAAAAATATATGCATTTAAAAATATTTGTCATATACAATAGTATTCTGTCGTATCCATCTAATGATATATAATATCACTTTTCTTAAGGAAATATGTTTGATCAAATTGCAACGAAAGTGCGTTACTTCTGCAGCGCGCCCTAACGCAAGCAACTAAAAGAGGACCACCTTCGACTGTACAAGGCGGCGAAGCGGCAAAGAAAAACTTAACGCTGATGAACACAAAATAAATTCGATAGCATGTCTCGGGTGCCGGAGCAATTGGATAAATTCGAATAAGCGAACGAAAGGGGAATCAGAACGAGTGGTCAACGTCGGGGTGGGTACACTTCCATTCTCTCTCACAAACTTACTGACAAAGTTTAATCGAAGACGGCCTGGTTCCCTATGTTTTCAGAGAGTTGCAAGTATCCGTGTGAAACCTAAGCAAGCCGAAACGATTGTCTGTCCGATGCCCCAGACCATTGCGTAGATGGGCGACATCGGAAGACTTGACGCTCGATGTACGAACGCGATTGCAGCACTACTAACTAGACCACTAGTCGCTGGCGATATAAAACCCATAACTAGAATTAGTATCGAAAAGAAACGGCCAAACTTATGTTTACGCAGCGTTACGAACGCGACCAGGGCGGCACACGTGTGGACAAATATCGACGAGAAGAGCGCCCACAGGAAAATGTGGTACCACATCTCACGGAACGTGTTTAGGCGGTTTTGCGACCGCAGCCCCATAACATCGGCAATTGTGTCCAATTCGTCCGAGTCATAAGAGTCGGACAACATTACATTCGCTGAGTATGTTCACATCAATTGTAAAAAGGTTTCCTCTGGCTGCTCTCGCTGCGGAATTCAACCTATTCGACTATTTCGGTTAAAAACATCGGAACTATGCGAACTACTGAATTTTTAACAGCTCTGGTTTATATTTTTTGATAGAAAACGTTTGATAATTGATCCGATTGTTGAAATGTTTCTACTTGTGACTCGATTGAAGATATATTCGTGATATTCGGTCTACAAATCACCTCGCCCTTAATATGTTACGAGATTAAAGCACCTGTCCTTGGGTGTTGACGATATCTCAAACTACTGGCGTACTCTTGTTGACCTAATACTGTGTTTCGCATGCGAGTTGAAAACATCAATCGATGGACGCTTGATTAAATCGGATCAGCTGGTACAATGGAGGCTCAATAAAGCGCCACCGAAAGCGCTCGTCAAAGTCCTGTGTTTCCTTTTTTGTCATTATTTTTGCAGCCCGATCTAGAAATATATAAGAAAAGGTACCTAGAATCTTGAATATTATCTTCTGAAAAATCGCTGTTTTTGGAGAGGCCAATTTTTCTAATTCAACCAAACAATTTAAAGTAATTTTATAAGTATAAGTGAGCACAGATGTTTAAATAAATGTAAAGGTTTATGATTATAAATAATTGTTTATATATTATTAACGTGCTAAATTATAAAATTCGTTACATTTCCTTTTAAAATTACATAGCTTTGGCGAGAATGTCTTCTACACCCTCCTTTTACGCCAGGGGGTTCTTATGTATATCTGACGCCTTAGAGCACCTGGGGTATGGGTATCGGAGTTTACAACAATTGTATGTGCATGCTATGCTGGTTGCTATTGTTGTAAAGTAACAAAAGGAACGAGTCTCAGTAACGAGTATAGTTTTTGAACGATATTGACAATTCTAGTTATTGACAGAAGGGTTAAAAAAAAAACAAACAAATAACGCAACGTGAAACGAGCTATTGAGCTTTAGTCTATACCTAGATATAAAAAATACCACCATTCCATACCTCTTACAAAACATGAACTAACAGTGAACTAACTCCTATAAAAATCGTTATTTTGTAATAAATATTTAAAAATATAAATTGAAATGTCCAAAATATGAAGGGTACATTCAAACCTATTTATCTTGAAAAGATGACCTAATAGTACATTTCCGTGTTTGAAGTCCTAAGCAACAGAAATTATGTATCACTTATTCAGTGTTAATCAGTGTAATTTTTACTAACCACGGCATTTTACAGCAAAATTGCAATATAATTTCATTACTTTTCTCCTTGTCTGTGAGTAAATCGGGAAAATAAATTAAAAGTTGCATTTCTTGTTCTTCTAATCTAGAAGCAATTGAAAACTATTTATGATAATGATAATATAATAAATAACGCGCAATATAAGGTGTGTATGAGCACAGATAGTGATAATGATGTTGTTGAATGGCTTATAAATAGACACTAAAACTAGACAAAAAAAAAGGCCAACATATGGTCTACTAAAAATTCGATAAATGCGTCTTTTGAAGAAAGTTCCCTAGACAAATATTTGAGAAGATAATTGAAATATTCATAGAGTTGTTAGCACGACACCATTTTTTAAATTTTCACAAAAATTATAATTAATTGAAAAAACAATTTCCAATATTTCACATAAATTGATTTTCTATTTGGAAAGAAATTAAAAAATTCATTTTATTACAAGCGCAACTGGATATAAATCCATCGGAAATTATAAAGAAGCCTCTCTTTTCCTAAAAGAGCAGTAGGGATTTCATTTTGTAAGTTCCCTAGAAGAAATTAAAAATATGTTTTTGGCTTTTCGTGTTTATGACACCATATATAATTTCATAGGAAAAAAAATTTCAAGGGAAAACGACAAAGGGCCTACGGGAGTAAATAAAAATACTACGGTTTTTTGCAAATAGTTATGATCTTCCCAAAAATATATAGACTCAAACTGCTCGACCTTTTATGTTTTTCTAAACGGTTATTTATTAAAACGCGATGTAATGCTTGATAGTAAAGCCATATTTCTCTCATATTTTAATTCTTGAGATGATTATCATAGTCGACAGACAATTTTGAGAACGTTTTTAACATGTTTTATATATCTATAAGCATTTTTAAAAAATTACTTTTCTACAGTAGCTAGTGAAAACAATTTCAAGGAAAGCTGGTTTCGAAGTAAAGTGTACAAAAAGTATGCATAAAGAACGCAAAGGCCAAAGTAGAAGACGGACTCTAAAGTTGAAGTTTTATTCACAAAATATGGATACTACTGCCACAATGTTTTTGTTCTACTTGAACGAGCTACAGCGAATAAGAAAAACATAATTCTACTATAATAAATTAAATGACGTTGGCCGAGCACTGTTTTTGTTGAAGTAATGCAATCCGGTTTCAAATATTAAACTCGTTTCGCCGAGATTTGCTAGAACTGCGTTTGCCGTCCGCCAACAAAAAATCTAGCGACTACGACCAGCAGTTGGTCTTGTAATTGGGACATTAGCGTCTAAATGCGATAAGAATTACCAGAGATAGGCGCTACAAATTCCAACTCAGTGATGAATTCGCGGCCGCTATCAGGAGCTATCTCCACCGTTATCAAAAAAAACTACTTCGGTGCTTCGATTGCACTTCCTATGTTTTGCGCCGATTTCGGCCGATTTGCTGGTATTTTTACGTGTGCTATATTTAAAAGCGCCTGGGTAAACATCCCACCAAATTTAGCGAGCCCCAAAGTGTAAACATTCGCCCAATTACCTCTGTTGTTTAATGATTTTTTCTCTGCCTCGCATCCATTCCGCAACAGCCAAGAAAAATTTCCCTCCGACAAGTGTGCTCTGCTGGGGATTGCAATGTAAATCACAGTTCTTCGTTTTCGCTGGGATTATGTGAGTCCTTGTGCACCATGCAGGTTCCGAAACGGCGATTTCAGTGAAAATCTGAGAGAACTCCTTTTGTTATCATTGACATCTGACAGTTGTTCTTAGCCGAGACCTTAGAAAAATTTTTCGATTGTCGAATGCGCACTTATACTTTATAATAGTATTGCCATACCTTAACAATTTCTATTTTTATGCATAAAGAATTGCCATATTGCGAAATTGTTGTAAAAAGGAAATTTTCATTATATACAAAAAATTGCTATTTACATTGTTTCAATCAAATATTAAATAAATCATTTTCCACATTACATAAAGTAGAATGATAAAAAACATTTTAGAAAAAAGGATATTTTGACTGTTCATATGTATAAATTTCCCTTCTAACTTTCATGAGGCCATACTAATTAAAGCCGGGCAAATTACAGTTTTTAAACGTCAAATTAAAAAGAAAGAGGTGAGTGCTTTTGCAGGCGTGATTGTGTATGCGCTGTAAATATTTAGGAATTTAACCATTTGTGTGTCTATTAACTCTTAATTTCAATTATTAGAAAAGGTAGCGATGATTATATTCATTTTATAAAAAAATCCCATGTATTTCTCGCCCAGAAAATGGACAAAGAAGATTATCCGTCTGACAGCGACCAAAGTGACGAGGATTTTTGCCCAGAAAACGTTGAATGTGACGATCCCAGCGAGGAGGAATCTGACGAAAATTGCGTGGAAAGTGACGGAGAACAGAAAAAGCCTACAAATCGGAAAACACAGCGAAACCGGAAAAGGCAGCTTAAAGTGCAGAAAAAAACAGAAAATGAAGCAGTTGAAGAAAATCATAGAGCTGACGAAATTATTGGGCGGACCAACAACGAGACTGATGAAAAGAAAAGATC
Source organism: Philonicus albiceps (assembly GCA_963969385.1). Lineage (NCBI taxonomy): Eukaryota > Metazoa > Arthropoda > Insecta > Diptera > Asilidae > Philonicus > Philonicus albiceps. Next base: position 38,166,850 of record OZ017773.1, read on the forward strand.
TGATGCATTGTGGGCGGACTTTTTAAACGATGTTGGTTCTACAGAGGAAAACACTCAAAAGCCGCGCCAACAAAATACGGGTATTCGACCCAACAGCTCGAACAATTCTATTCCAATCGAAAAAGCACGAACTCCAAAAGAGGCGGAAAAATTGAAAATCACAGAGATATTCGAATTTGCAGGAGAAGAAATAAAAATTACTAAAGACGTTCCAATAGATAAAGTTATATCAAAACCAACAATTGACTCCTCCAAGGTGAGAAAAACAATTAAAGACAGCCCAACGTTACCAAAAGGACCGCTTAAAAGACCGACTGCAGGACTTAGTTCAATACTAAGCTCCATTAACAAGAAAAACAAAATTTCTGTTCTCGAGAAAAGCAAATTGGACTGGGATAGTTTTAAACAAAATGAGGGGCTTAACGAGGAGCTTCAGACATTCAATAAAGGCCGAGATGGGTAAGTTTTGGTATTTAATCCCTAAATCAAATCGAGTTAAATGTTATCTCTTTAATTCTGCAGGTACTTAGAGCGGCAAGACTTCTTAGAACGTACTGATCTGAGGCAATTTGAAATTGAGAAAAGTCTGCGGCAGTCGAAGCGGAGCAACCGTTGAGAGTGAACATTTTACAGAAATCTGCTTGTTAAGATAAACGTCTGCTTTCTGAAGTAATTGAAGAAGTAGTCTGAAAATACACTATTGAATTCCAGCCCTACCTAAGAATGTAAGATTCATGACATATGCACTAAGTTCAAGGTATACTTAAATAAAACCTGAGTAAATGCCAAGAAAATTGAGTTATTATTTTCATTAGACTGAATTTAAAAAAAAGCCTTATTTTTAACTATACGGATATAGCCTGCTAACGGCTAATAGGCTGAGAACAACTGATGTGAAAATAAAAGAAGCGTAAACCACTATTGAAACAAGTCTAAAAACCAAAAAAATGCATAACCAGATTTCTTAAAAACAAACCAATTAGTTTTTGAAAATGTAAAATAGAATGATTTTTACAAAAGTTATAAGTTGCCATTGTTTTCTATTATTTGGCTTCCGTAAAGTTTAGCATCATAAAATATCAGTTACTTCTAACTAACTAGCTTTTTTGGGAAGATGTTTGTGATCACCTTTTTCTCTATTCCAGCACGACTTTGATTCCACTTTGATATTTATTTTTCGATTTTATTTAGTATGAAAATAATAAACCCCTATATTGAAACTACAGGGTAGCCAATTTAAAAACTGGAATTTCTTTTTGTTATAAAAAAAACGGCTCAATATTTTTCAATTGTTGAAAGGTTGTCTTATGTCATTTATTTATGAAAAATAATTTCGGTCGAATGACCACCACGGCTAACTTGGCAGTAGCCCATTCGGTCCACCCAATTTTTGAGTACACTTTCGATTGTTTCGGGCCTTATGTCAGCAATAGCAACTTGAATCTCGTACTTGAGGTCTTGAATTGTTTCTGGTTTATTGGCGTAACATGTATCTTTCACCGCTCCCTAAAGATAATAGTCCAACGGTGTCAAATCGCAGCTTGTTACCGGCCAAATCACATCACCATTTTTGCTTATCATGCGATTTCCGAAGATAGGCCGCAAAAGATCGATTGTAGCGTTCGTTGTATGGCACGTAGCGTCGTCCCACTGAAACCAAATATCGTCCAAGTCTTCGGCTTCAATTTCCCCGAACAACAAATCGGCCAACATTGCGTGTAGCGCTCGCCATTAACGGTTACAGCGTCTCCGTCTTCATTTTCGAAGAAATGAGTGGGCCGATGATGCCGCCGGATCAAAATCCGCACCAAAAAATCACTCGTTGTGGGTGCATTGTCTTTTCAACGATCATATGCGGGTTTTTTGTTAACCAGATGCGACAGTTTTGCTTATTAACATAACCATCGAGGTGGAAATTCGTTCGAAAAGATGATTTTTCGGTAAAATTCGCCATCTTCGGCCAAACGATCTAACGCTCAATTTGCGAGCCGTAGACGGTTCGGATGGTCAACCGGCTTTAGCTGCTGTACCAATTGAACTTTATATGGCTTCATGCCAAGGTCTTTACGCAAAATTCGCATCAAAGAAGTACGTAGAATGTCTAATTGTTGAGAACGATGACGAGTTGATGTTGATGGTTGCTCACGCACACTTTGAGCAACAACAGCCAACAGCAATGTTTTCGATTAAGCGCACCGGACGAGTACGTACACGGGTTGGTTTACCCATCAACATTCCAGTTTCACGAGCTCACTTCCCAAATTGATCCACAAATTGGGTTTTTGGAAGTTTTTTTTGTAAAATTTTCAAGAAAGACATATCATCAACTAAATTTCAAATTACCAGCAGTTCAAATTCCAAACACTAGATGGACCACCTTGTATACTGGAAACATTTTTCAAAGATGAAGCTTTTAAACGGTTTTAATTTCTCCGGAAGTAAGGAAAAAAAAAGAAAAAATGTACGTTTTTAAAGAGAAGTTCGTATTTTATGATAATCATTTCAAATCGGATGTTTCCCTATATTCTCCTCAGCAAATTTGACTGTATAACTAAAATAATATTTTTTAACAGTTTTGTCCTAAATTCTACATAAAGAACAGATCGTTTAAGAAATATTTTATGCTCTTAAATAAAATGAAGCTTTAAAGAAAATTCGACGAATAAGCTTTAGAAGAAAATAACTTGAATTAAACGTATTTTATGTATACTGAAGACTATTAGAGTTAAAATCATTAATTTAACAAATCAAAGTTCCATGTTCCAATGTTACATAATTTATTTTTATTTTCATGTATAAATTATGACGACCTGAGTCTTATTCATGGTCACGTTGTGCAGATATTTACTTTAAGCTGTCTTCTCAGTCCTCGCTCCACCCTTTAAATACTTATATTGATTTTTACAAAGAGAAAATGCAGGTCAATAAAGTCCGAGGAGTATCAGACAAAACAAAACCCGGGCGATATCTGAGACTGAAGCGAAATGCGATTCTCTTATCTTTTCTGCGGGTAGATGCAGACAAATCTTAAATTGGACGACACTACTTATTATATCCGTTCGACCTCGTGCTGGAGTGTCCAGGTTCAGTTCACACATGCTCCTCACCTGGTGCATTTTACCTTCAGTCTTTTGCAGGTCTGCTCTGAGAGATGACCCATCCGAGGTGCGTTGCCGGTTAAAAATTTTAGTTAGTCGCGGCGCTCGCGGTTTTGGTGTGTACAAGAAAGTTTTATGGCATTTTACTTAGCCCACTGCTGTGCTTTGTACCTTGTGAAAGTGATTAGTTGGCTCAAGAGGGCATAATTTGTTCGAAATTTATCCAACAAGATGGTAAGTACATATGCCTGTGACGTGTGAGATTTTAACAGGCGAAGATGACTATTTTTACGTTTTCGGCGAGTGAATTAAAGGTGCACAACACAGGGCAAAAATGTATTTTTTTCCCAAAAAGCGGTCTCATACATATATGAACCCTTGGTAGAATAGAATACGTAAACTTTTGTGGATATTCCTTTTTGCCACGTCGGGAATTCTTTGGCATCTGTCGAATTTTACGAATTTACAAAATAAATAAGATTTATGTTAAATTTGCGGAATATAATAAAGGATAAAATAATGATTTCGTTTCCTAATTTATGTACAATATATTCTAGAAATTTGTTTATCCAATTTGAAGTTTATGCGTCGATTGGGATATTGCGTAGGTGTGATATGAAATAGGATGAGAACTTATTCCGGTGAAATGGGAAGAAAATCGCAACAACGTGTGATTTAAAACTTTATTTAGTTTCATCTCAAAGGAATAATTTCGAAAAAACAACTTATTTCGCCTCATCATGCCAATATAGCCTTAGTACTAATTGTAATTAAGATTCGTTGAATTTGAAAATTTTAGCCGATAAATTTGATTGAATTTGATTTGAATTTTTCTATTTCAAAAACGAATTTGTAATCGATTAACTCCAGAAACAAAACGAGGAAAACACTAGTGGAAATTGCATCCGTTTAAGTTTAAAATTTTATTTTAAAATAAGAATCCAATCAATTTGGTGTGTGAACGCTCATACATGTAGGGAACTTTTGGATATTAAAGTCTATACAAATTTTAAGAATGATCTGTGTATCTTCAAATAAATAATTGAAACAATAGAGATCTACGAATCTATATGTATATTTTGTATTAATCCATAATGGATGGATATGGAGGATTATAAATTAAAATAATATAAAGCAGTAGTGCAAATGCAGTAAGCGTTTGATTCGTAGCGTTCACTGCCATTATGAATTGGTTTTCAAACCTTCTCCAGTGTCAATTTCAATTCCGGCATATTATTAAATATAAAATGCTTGATTTTTCCGCAACTTAAAAAATAGTTTTCTCTTTGGGGAGGGGAAAGGTAAGAAAAAACATAATAATAAACAAAAATTGCAGAAGGTTATTACATACGGAAAACGGCTGCAAAGGTTTCAATATTCAGTTATTTAACATTTCTGAAGGATGTTCAACTTCGACCACCTTTCCCAATGTCCTCATTTTGAGGACATTTGCTCAAGAGTTCAAGAGTTTGACCCAATGAATGCACATGCAAAATTTGATCGAAATCTATTCAGAAATATGAGAGTTTTGTGTTCACAAGTACCATTCAGAATTAATTGCAGCCCAGTCCCAATTTATTAACCAATTATCAAGTCATTCAAACTTGACTCAAGATTCTATTTCTCAGCATTTTTATATATACAAGACGTAGAAATCAATCTTGTGTATGTAAAGGCCATTTTTGATCGATGGCAATTAAGTGCCAAAAAGGTTCACGACAACTCATTATCTAAAGTTGCTGACAACTCATTATCTAAAATTGCATTACGTTTATATTCGAATGCATAAAAGAACTAATATGCCAATTATTTTCCAAAAACTGTAGTTATAATCAGAATAATCATTAATTTAAAAAGTTTCTTCATTGCGTACATCCATATGTATGTATGAATTAAATAGCCCAAGAGGGGAAAAAAATCCAGCCACATGCGATCTGATTTGAACTTTATCAATTTTTTTTCGGTTTCTAAGAAATATGTAATGAATTTTCGTTAAGCTGTGATATAAAATTATTGGAAAGATGAACATTATAAATTTAAAATTTTTTTAAATTAATACTGCAACAGCACATGCTACCAAACAAAGATATGTTAAATGTAAATTACAAAGGTACATAAAACATAATTAAATTATTTGTTTTAAGTCTGGAATAATTTTACTATCTAGCAACAGATTAAATTAAATAATATATGCATGGATCTCGATAATTTGGGTAATCAGCAAACAACAGATCATAAACTGTTTACTATAAAATTTTCATATGTTTGCAAAAGCAGAATCCTTTTTTATTGAATGTTGCTAATAGCGTCGCCTTTTCAATGTCAGTTTCTTATCATCTTATGTTTGATAAGAAATTGCTTGAACAACACATCACAAACTGTGCCTGTAGTTTTGAATTGCAAGTTAAAAATTTATAGTGCAATGCATAGTTTGCGAAAAGAGATTATGAGAATGTTATTTATAAAATTGATTAAAAACAAATCTACTTCCTTTAAATTTAAAATATTTTTTTTCGTAAAATGTAAATATCTATGCACGGTTCAAACGCCGCTATGTGATTGATACAAAATAAACAAATATTAAAATAATTTTTTCCGCTTGCCAAAAAGAGGACACCTAAATGTAAATTTGTAAAATAAATTAATTTATAGTCCTTTATACATTAATATCTATACTATATATAAAGATTTAACAAAAAAAAAAAAAAAACAAATCCAATTTTACCATATATAATTTTATAATGGTTTTTTTTTTAAATTTTAATTTGATACCCCACATAATGCATTACAATGATTTTAATTTTTAAGTCTGATTAAGATTAGAATTATCAATAATCTGCCTATTTTTTGATATTAAAACAAATTAAAACTATTTATTAATCAGCATATGAACTTCTCACTATAAAAATCTGTAAGAAAATTGCTTTCACATGAAGAACACTGTAATTAAAATGTGATCGACCAGATTCAAACATAGAAAAAAATGTGTAGGTCAAATGCATAACTTACTAATTTGGGTCAGAGGTTAAAAACATTCATATTAAAATCAAAAAGTGATAAGACAATGAAGTCAGTGAAGTAAGATTATTATTATAGGAGATTTCCACTAAATGAAATATTTTACACTAGTAAAATGATGCCGTGCAGTTTCTACGAAATATTCAACTTACATCGAAACCTTAGGATGAAAACCCCCATATTAAGGAAATTCATAGATGATTTAACACTAGATTTACCAAGGGAGTCATTTTGACCCCTCTTAATTTATTTCAACTTTATTTCCTCCAAGAAAGCTCATTAAAAACATAAATAAATAAAGATTAATTAGGGTATTTTCGTAAAACACATCATGAATTTTCCTGGGGAGAAAAAATTTGTATTAAAATGGAAATGTTCGTAATATCTCCTTGGTAGATCTTAGTGTTAATAATACAAATTAATCATTATAATACTTGTAATACTGTTACAACTTTAAGCATCTTCCAGAATTTAGGTACCAATGCCATAATTCTTAAATATAATTATTTAAAACTGAAGTTGAAGAAAGCAATTAAGTTGATCACTTGAATAAATTGATTAAAGGGGTTTGCTAAAAATATTCTACAGAATAACACCGAAACCACAAATGTTCTCGGGAAGATTATTTGTCGTAATTAGAAAGATACGTATATATTTAATTGCAAAATAGCATTGTTATCGTGGGCGAATAAATTAAAAATGTAAAATTGGATATTTCTCCTGGAGCATACCTCTGAAGGAAACTGAAAATTATTACTCCCCTTGTAATTAACTCACCTTGATAGCACCAAACGTTGATCAGCCAATTAAACAATGCATTGGATTGGATTATATCAGTGTATACAAAACTCCAATCGGAATTCATTAATTAGTCGATCAGAATTATTAAAAAGTAACATCGGCCGTTATCTATAGATTGACGCTGACGAAAGTTTGAAGAAGTCACAAATCGAAAGTAAAGTTAGCGATTCTACTCTCAATTTGATAAAGTCCGCTTTAAACGTACGTAAATAAAACCAAGGAGCAAACTTCGGTCAGGAGGAGATAATGAGCTACGGTGATTTTTCTCGTCTTCTATAAATGATCGCAGAGGTCTCGAAGTTTTTCAGTGAACTTAAAAGGCACGATCAGATCGCACTGTGTATTGGAAGAATAAGGAAATATCATCACTTCCTGCACCTTGAGAAATTTGGTTCGGAAGCAGTAGAATCATCGCTTATTGAAGTTAAAGGTGTTTTTAGTGTTTGCAAGATAAAAGGTTGGTCTTTTAGTTGGGATACTATACAAAAATATTTACTTTAAGTAAGGGGTGAAAGTTCTTCAAAGTTCAATGTCGCTGTGATCAATTAATTAGAAAATAAGGTAATCAAGATTGTGACTGGAAAATAAAGTGTTAACGTGAATAATGAAAGCGAGTACAGAAAAGTTTTAAACTTCGACTCAACTGTAATTAGAGGAATTTTTGTTTTAAGAGGCCGTAAAAGTTCTTATTTTGAAACAAATCCTAAAAAAGGATTGAAAGGTGAATTCGCATTATTTACGTAGCGATAAAGTGAATCAGTTCACTTTGAGGTTTAAGTGTGTGAGTTAAACATAAATGTAGATAGATAAATTATGATGATACTTTTTTCGGGAATTTTATTTTGGAGCTGCAGTTAAAGTTTTAATTAATTAAAAAAATGTGGCTTCGATAAAAAAAGCGTTCAGAGTTTGAAAACTGTAGACACTTTCATTGGAAACACTTCGGAAAATTAGTACCTGAACATTATTTTTATATTTTTGTCCATATACCATAATTCCTTTTATGCAACTCTCCAATGTTCATTATTCAAGCCAATACAAAAAATCGTTATAAAAATGCCCAGCTAGGTGTAACTTCTTACCACGAAATAAAGATAATAACTATAAGGAGTATAATTTTGATATTATTTTTCACTTCGCAGGAGACAACTATGTCACTTTACATTCATTCATAATAAATTTTCCATAAATATGAAAATCTCAATCAAAATTTCATTCAGTATTTCTTAATACTTTTTCACAATATGCCAGCACGCGCTACAAACAAACGAACTGCAAGAAATTTAATCAACTGTCTCGAGTCTAGACTTATTGTTAGCCTGATATAACGGTCCTCTTTTTATTTACCAACTAGATGAATGTCAGATATAATTCTTAAAAATTTGTTTAAACAAAGATGAGACTCTTTACAAAAAAAAAATTGATAAATAAAACTTTACACATTACAAATATTTCGTGAAAGTCATTTTACACCTGTCTAAATGTTTTTCTTTAAAAGCACGTTTTGAGAATTTGCAGTATGGTAGGTAGGTATGTTATATCGAAGCACGTGAATCTCTTGCTAGGAGAGTGCGATTAATTGTGTAATTGATTACTACTAGTCTACCAGTTGAACTTTATGATGACGGTATAAAATAAATGAATAGGGTAGTACCTAACATATGGTTTGGTAGATATTAAAAGAAGCCTATATTTTAATTTAGACCTTAAATATAGCAGGATAGAAGAACAGGAGTATAGAACGTAGCAGAAAAAATAACAATCAATAAAATTTCGAGAGAAAGACAAGCGGACAAAAATTCTAAAAAATGTTGTTCTGGCTTCTTTCTATTTTATATTAAACATCCCCCAATACACATTTTTCAAAAACATATTCATTGTACAAACTCAGCCCCTTTTATTGCTTTGTTATATGTAAGGTTATCTGATCGAAGCAGAGTTCTAAGAATTACAAAGTTCTCTTTTACAGATATTATAAAAGTTATTGTTGTAAGATGAGATCAAAGGCTTTAATTCTTAGAAGAACCTATTCTGATAGCCATTAATATTCGACATGATTAGATTAGCCAAAGCGCATAACCCATACAACACATTTTACTAAATTTAAAAAAAAACCGTATTTTTAGAAAAGATAATATAAAAACGTTGGTCTTATTTTATAAAGTGGAGAATTCCCTAAATAATTTATATGAAACAAATTTTGAATTTAGCTCAAACCAAGCCAAGTTTTAGCTTTTAAAGCATCAAAATATGTTGACTACGTAAGACTTATTTTTAGTAATTGTGATTTTTTTCTTATCTATTTTGTATAAATGTTCAATCTATTTTTTATTTCCAAAATATATGCGCGCAAATGCCCCCATATTTTCGAGTACGTAGTAGTAAAGTGTAAAGTTTCAAAGCCATAAAATGTATTCAAAGTAACGTAAATAAGAAGAAATAACTCATAACTTCCTACTTCTGAAAATGTCGTTTCGCTTGATTAATTTCTATGATTTTTTCATCCAAGATCACAAATTTCTTAGCAGTTGCAAGAAATCACAAATGTTTGTCAGGTATTTAAAAAAAAATCGCGATTCCTGACCATATTAAGAAAATCTCGGTGGCATTCAAATTATTTACCGCGTGCAATTTATGGGAGATCGTGCGAAGATTATCTAACCGACAGAGATGCACGACAACTTTCCCAGAGACTGAGACCTCTTAATTAACACTAAATGTCTTACATGAACCCGTCGATTAGACAGAGGGGAAATTGATAAAGAAAGCATGCGGTATCTTATCGAAGAAACCTCGAGCGGGTGTCTCTGGTATCACGTGCCAAAATCAGGATTAACGAACAATGAATAACGGCCGTATCGGCGTGTTTGATTCGCCGATTATTCTGATTTGTTAATTTGTTTGTTTTTTTTGATTAGATTATTCGGAAGAAATCTATTAACATATTGCAATCGATAGTCAAAAGAAAGTGGTCACATGTTTGTGGAATTTTCAATATTGGAGTTGAATCACATAATTTAATAAACAATGGGGTCAAAATTTAATGCGAATAATAGAAATACAATGGCTTTTATTTTATTATATGTGCAGATATATAACTTTAAAAATTTGTTTAATTTTTTAGGTTCTCCAAAGCAGTGAAATGTCTTCCCTTATCCAAGAGAATAATAACAACAATAACGTGACTGATAGGGAGCTCCAGGAGAAATACTTAAGGGAAACTACTCAATACTTTAGGGGGATCGAGAAACCCCTTAAATATGGCCCCACGGTAGAAACGTTGAATGACTTAATTCAAGCACTTCACAAGGTCTTCGATAGCACTCATGTGAACATTGAATTAGTCCATCACTTGATGCTTTCATACAAATCTAATCCTAAAGAATGGCAAAAATTCGCTAAATGGGATCGTTACAGGTAATTATAGTTTTTGATTTATTTGCATAATTTTTTAGAGAATTGAGTTTTTTTCAACAATGGATCCTAGAAAGTTGTGTCTTAGTAAATCCTTAGAATTTATATAAAAAAAACAACAAGCACACGAGTTCAAACATTTTAGGTATTATTTTCTCCTTTTTGTAAGAAAAAGTGCAACAATGCTGATTCAAGATGACGACTTTTTTCAAAGACTCAATTTCGACTTCCTGATTTTACGTTATATCGTGAAATTTAGATATACTTTCGTTTATCAGAGGGCTCTACTTCAAAATTTCAAAATCATAAGGAAGGCGTTTCATCGATTCGCTGTATCTTTGGACTTTTCTGACAAAATAATTCGAATATTCAATTTCAATCTCCTGCCTTTTCTTGGATTTACCGAAAGTGGTCCGGTAGATTTATTTTCTCACAAATATATTGTAAAATTTTCAAAAACTAAATTTTGCTGAAAATTTATTCTTGAATGGAATGGTACCGGTTTTCATATGATAAAATTCGTCAAGTATACGTGAAAAGTTGGCCTTGCTGATTGCAAGTTGCAGTTTATTTTATTTGATAGTTGCTTAAACACATATTGTTGAATTTGAATACGATATATTGCAAATCTTATATAAGAACATTTGCATAAAACCAATTCGCGAATTCTCCTCGTCCGCAATTCAAATTGTCCACACTGTATGAATTCTAATATCTAATTTTAAGAGTTTTTTTTCAAAATTTAGCAAGCATTCCCTTTTGCAAATGTACATAGACTATTATTTTACGAGGATATAGAATTAGCAAAGATAGCATTAATCGCTATAACAAATCGCACTTTAAGGCGTGGTATGATTCAATTTATTCAAGTCATTTGAAACTAACATAGTTAATGCGATTGGAAACCAATTAAAGTGTACGCGTGATATTAAAATATAAACGTGATTAATTCAAAACATATAAACTTAAATCGAGATAATTTCAAATTCACTTAAAGCAATTACACCAAATTAACTCTATTTGGACAAAATGGAGTGTGAACTTTAAATGAAACGTAAAAAATAACTATGTCAATAATGAGAGGTCGACATGGATCGTTAATCATTTTTTGAATTTCGTAAATAAAGATTAGTAGAATTTTCTATAATAATTTGCATGCGATAGCTTTTCAGACTTAATCCAGCTCACATGATGGCTTCTGAAAGACGCCAATATGCGCAATTTACAGCGTGTATATGTTTTACGTATCAATCTTGAGTCTACCACGAGATAAGCTGCAATCAGTAAAGATGAATGAATTCTCCGGTCGGGGGGAAAAAACATTGTAACAAACATCTTTGAGGATATTTGTGTTAAAAATTAATATTCTTTTGCTCATCTAATCGTAAGCTGTTATTTGTAAACACAGCTTTACGCAATTGGCTTTGCTTTTCTATGTTCTTCACATATACGGAATGTGCCATTAAGAGTCGTTTAAAGTCGAATCAAAAATCAATTTAAATTAATCTAATTAGCTTTTATGTATATGAATTTGTGATTGGGTTATTTGCACGGAGTTAAAGAAGAGAAAATCTTACTATACATGATTTCCAAAAATCAATCCAACAATTTTCCACAAAATTGTAAATTGATAAAATAATAAGATTTTAAAAGAATACTCTTGGAAATTAAAATTTAGATATTTTACATTTTCTGTGAAAAACTTACGTATAGCTAAAATTTTTTTTATAAAGGTGAATATAAGACAACATTTTTCTTATTTTATTTATCGAAATACCTCTTTTTAGCGAAGAAATAACGAGGACATTGAAAATAAGGCCAACATTTCTTAACATTTTGTCCTCATTAAAAAATTTTAAAAGCTTTTGAGTCTTTGCCGCCGACAGTCTGAGTTTCATTTTAAAATGAAAAAAGGAACAGCTGATAAAACCGGAAAGATGAACCTATCGGCCTTGATCGTGCTGATCTTTTCCTACAAAACATTTCTATAAAAAATTTCCTATAATTTTTCTGAGTCTTTTAAGAGGACAATCCCCCGTTTTTATCATTCTACGTAAGTACGTAACGACGACACGCCAAATAACAAATCACGCGATAATTCGCTTCTATTATCTCGCAAACTTAGAGTCACACTTGTGTACCACATCGATTTGTTCAATTCGACACATAGAAACAGTTTAAAGATGATAACGGCTATCAATAAATAAAATTTATAAAAAATAAATAGAAAGTGAAGCATGCGACTTTCTCAAAAACAAGTATTTAATCACCTAGAGCTAAGGTTAATTTGAAGTACCTTCAACCATGGCAAAATTAGGTAGCTATTTTGGAATTAAAATCTCTGAGCTTATTCGCAGGAGGTTGTTTGCAAAATACTTCAATGATAACTTTAATATTATCAGGACAAATTGCGCGATCAAGTCATTCTGTTGTAAAATATTATTTAAAAAAATTAATTGAGGCTCTCCATCTGCTTATTTCAGATACACCAGAAATTTGGTGGACGAAGGAAATGGGAAATTTAATCTCATGATACTTTGTTGGGGTGAAGGTCACGCCTCCGCCATACATGATCATGCGGACTCGCATTGTTTCATGAAAATGCTCCAGGGGGAACTTTGTGAGATTCGCTATGAAATGCCCAACCAAACGAAAGAAATTGTCAACCCAAATGCAGATATTGGCATTTCTGATGATGCAGTAGATGACTATGACGGACAAGAGCTTAAAGAAATGTCTAGGCACAAATTAGAGTTGAACGGAGTGTGTTATATTAACGGTAAGTTTTGCATTTATCTATACATGGCGGGAGCTCATTATTTATAAATATTTAAATCTACAGATAATCTTGGTCTACATCGAGTAGAAAATTTAAGTCATACAGACGGAGCTGTGTCACTGCACCTTTACTGCCCTCCATTCAGCGAGTGCTCAGTTTTCCAAAAGAATTCTGGAAAACGCATTAAATGCCCTGTAACATTCTGGAGCAAATACGGCCAACGCCAGGATAAGGTTTGTGAAATGTTTACTCATTTTACTTCGAAACAAGGATTAACAAAATCATTTTGGCTTTAGGGATCGGATAAATGAGGCTCTTCCGTCCAGATTGTATCGGTGTAGGGACGCAAGAGGAGCTGTGTTGCTAGATTACTTTTCTACTATCAATTATAAAATAACTGATATCAAAATAAACTGTTTATATATAATAAGTTATACATACCTTTTGCCTTTTATTTTCTGCATTAGACACTATAAAATTTAATATTCCATTACCATTAATATTTTTTTTAAAAAGGTTAAATATTTGTTTTTGAGATCTAAGTTCTTTGATTCCTTTTATTATTAACTTGTATAAAATTAATGTAAATAAATCTATAGTTTTGTCCAACATATTCACACTTCGGGAATACCCTGGGGTCCCTTGGCTAAAACTGATTTAATAGTTTTTAACATTGTTGGAATAAGCCCCACATGCTTATCAACGCATTTAATTGCGCATCTTTCAAATTGGTCCGTGAATTTGGCAATTTCCTCCTCTGAGGGATTTGGAGGCATTTTAACTTTAATATCATCGTTACATAACTAAAAATTTAATGAAATTTTGTATTATTAATTAATAACTAAAGCACAATAATTTATATTACCGTAACGCAGCGTTGAAGTCTCCCTTGAAAACCCTCGAACTCATTCTGTACGTAACGCTGGGCTCTTGTTAAGGGATAGGAACACCTTTCTACACATCTTTGTACAGATTCTAAGCTGGCATTTTGCTGCTCACAACATTTTGCGGCGCAATAATGCATTTCGACCTACAAACAAATAAAAAATGTTCATGTTTTATAGTAGAATACACTTAGCACACCAGTTAAAATATAATAGCACTGAATTTTGAAAAACTGAACCGTCTTTTATACTTAAAGAAATATCAATCCTTTAGTTTAAAATATATACAAGGTTTTTCAAGAAATGGCTTTCAAACTTGTAACAACTAACATTTTGCTACATATTTAGAAATCACAAGTGTATTATTAATTGGCAGTGAATTAATAAATTTAAATAATGTTTATCCATGTTCTTAGAATTTTTCAATATACAATTTAAGTTCTGTAGAGCAACATTACTTCATTACTTCAAGTAGTATTTCTTCTTATTTCGAAAAGTTCTATTGAAATTTATTATTGTTTTGGATTACCCTTTTATAATGTATAGCGAGATTTAAGCTGTAATTTACTAGCAAAAAGTATAGATAGAAAAGCTTGAAGTGGCATTTAGTACATGAAAAATATTGTCAATAGGCATTTAATATTAGAAAAATACTCAGTTAATAGGAATACAGTGTAACAAATTAACTTCGCTTATTTTAACTGAAGACTACGTTTTCTTTTTAACCAAAATAACACTTAATTTTTACAGAATGCCGAAAATTGGCGAAATAACTATATATTTCTATATTCTACGAAAGTAATGCACTTTGTAGGATAATATTCACCTTGTATGACCCCTCATTTTTCCTATTTCTCCCTTTATTAGAGGGACAAAATAATTTTAATTCTATTAAAAATTTAGGGGTAATAAAACCCTCTGATTGAAATAATCTCGAATTATTTTTTTTTTTAATTTCTAATTAATGAAAACAAATGTTTTAATACCTGTTATTTCATAGAATAATTAAGAATCATTTGCTTTAATAATTAAATTCTTTTAGATTTTGAGATTTTCAATTTTTTGTGTTAACTGCTCTAGGCTAACCACCAAATTTAATAATTTTTGAATTAAAATAAATAGTAAGAGAAGAAATAATAGTTTTAACAGAAATTTGGTTATATGTGAGCTGCAAAACTTGAAATTAAATTTTCTAAAAATATGTTACTATTTCTTTAAAATCTCTCAAATTACAAATTTTTCCAATCATATTATTTTTCTACATTTCTTATAATTATAGTTGGCAAATTGCAGTGACTAGTTTAGACTACTGCGTATAGAAATAAACTAATTTAATCTGGTGTAAATTGCAATCTACAAAAATAAATATCGCGTGCAAGAATTCAAAACCAATCTTAGCAGCATATGAAAACGCCGGGAGTAGGAAAGATCTAACCAACTTTCCAGTGCGTGAGAGGTATTTTGTTATAGTCTTCTTCTTATGTTAATCCCCCTTAAAGCATATTATTAGGTTTGTAGCTGAGTTTGTTTGATCGATGCGATATTTATCCTGCACAATTGGAGGAAGGAAACCCATTGTATCCCAGGTTTCGAAAGACCGATTGATCGGAACTTTTGATTTATTAGGATTAAGCTGAAGATTGCTATCCGCAGATTCTTTAGCAAGATCCTCATTGAGTTTACTTAGAGAGTTAGAATTTTCATCTATAGGGAAACACAATTGTGTATCGTTGGCAAATGTACGCAAGGAGTAGTGTTTAATCACTTGGGAAAAATCATTGGGGGTATAGGAAAAAGAGCAAAGGCGCAAATACCGACCATAGTATTATCATAACACCATGCCATCAACAACAGCGTCGTATCTACGTGATATATCATTCATTCATTCATTTATTCAATTAACGCCAGTCGGCTGTATACAACTGTAAGGTACACATTCCGAAGATTACACCTCCCTTATGTATGTATAATACATTTTATTTCAACAGTGAATTTTTAATCTTACGCTGAAACACTGCGAAAGAACCATCGAAGAAGTTTACTGTCGAACAGTGTTCATTCAGTCTTTACTATTCTATTTAAAGGACCATGGAGTACATAATTCCTAGCTGATCTGAGATCCAGCATTGAACTTTTTGGAATTATCTGTTCAATTTCCGGTTAATCTATGGGTCCGTTGATAACTTTATAAAATTATAGATTTTCAACCTGCCGTCGAAGGGATAAACTGCTAATTTTGAAGTGTTCGTAGATTTCATTGGTGTTCAGTGCTGATCCGAACGAAGTACGAGAGGTGTTTGCAGAATTTATGCTAAATATTCTCTAACTTGTTTATAAGCCTATTTTATCAAAGTTAAAGTATTTATTACATTTCAAGACTAGAATATTAAAATCCACAAAATAGAGTCCTTCTTTTCGAGGACATCTCAATATTAAAACGCTGGGGAAAATTACATCAAGCAAGGTTTTTAAACAATAAGTCAAAACAAGTCTTCCTTTATTAAAAATTCGATGACCGCATTTGGTTTGTGAGGGTTACAAGTTAAACTTTTTTTTTTACAGTAGTATGAGGCTGATGAAATTATTATTTGTGGAAAGTAGACATATTTTCTTTTTCTTATAGCTATTTATATGGTTTATAATTTATTATGATTTAATAGTAGATAAGCAGTGCTTTGGAATAGATTTGAATTCCAGGCAATTCTGATATGATAAAGTGCTTTTTGGTTGCCACAACAGTCTACAAGCAATAGCTCATCAAGAGAAATTGATCAAATATTCCACTACGCTCGCTGCCCTATTTCCTTTTCAAAGAGGAATTAACGAAAATCAATACTACATTTCAAGATTCCCTTTCCCGTCAATCCGTTAAACCGACACCCAGCCGCGCATCCAGTTCCCTTTTAAATTCAGGAACGGGAAGTTCCGCGGGCGATTAGAAATAGATAACCTCAGAAATCGTGACAGTTTGTACCTGCATTTTCCGCAAAAATGACTTGTCAACATCGTCCACAGCCCGGGTGATCTCTTGCTCAACGCGTTGCCTCTGCTCTTCAATCATTTTGCGGACTTTACAACTTCAACAGCTCAAGCACGAAAACTACTTTTCCCGGCGGTGACACCAGCAGCACGAGAATTTGAATGTGAAAAATGTCAAAAGAATGTGACGTTTGGAATGGTTAAAATCTTCAATGAACTAGGCTTGAAATTACCAGCACCAGATGGCGATGTGCTCTATTAGAAAGGTTTGAATTTACTATCACCATTTGTAAAAGATTTAAGAGATTTCCAACATCCATATTACGTAATTCCAAAAAGAATTATTTAAATGTAGCTCCTCTTCACATTTGTGCCGAAATACTAAACAATTTAGTTTTTAACATTTTAAGAACATAACCATTAATTATATAACTCTGGCTTATCGGGCAACACTAAATGGATACCTGCATGGTGATTCTTCACATTTTACCTCTTGCAAGAAGTACGCCATAAGTTTTTCTTGAGGTTTATTTGTAATTTGCGAAGAACCGGAAAAGTTTACATCATAATTCACCGTTAAATTTGTTTTATCTGGCATCAATTCTTCTTTTATCCACAAAAGCATTGTTCCCCGCCATCTTGTCAGGGACAAAACGTCGGATTTTCTTGGAGCAAGCAGAAGAAGATTGGAATTTCTTCTTCTTTTCCCAAGTGCGTGCAAAACAACTTGAAGAAGAAGGAGCCGTAAAAGGTTTGTTGACTTTTCATGAGCGATTGCTTCCGACATTGGCAGCAGAAAATGCGTTGTGAAAAAGTTTAGCTTTGCAGTCCCGAGCATTTTAGTTGAAGTGCCTTTCGTCCCAAGTGCTTCTAAACCCGCCTGGCAATAAGTTCTCACAAATGGCATACGGAGTAAATTTCGTAGGAGTGTTTTCTTGCTTGGGGACTCAACCTGCACACGGTTAATTCCAACTTTTTCCATTCTCTATTGTTTTTGTACCACCTAGTTAAGAGTCCATAAGATTTCTTTTTTTTTTTACTTAAAATAATTCCTTTTTTTTACTGTATATTGTTTTAAGATAATTAAGAAATTATTCTCAGTTTACCTTTAAGGGACAATCAATCATATAGCAGTAAAAAATATATTAAAGGTCACATAATACGAATAAATTTATTTACTTACACGACCATAAAACTTCTATAAAAAGAACATGAAAAAATAACAAACACAATTTGTTTCACTAATATTATATAAACATTTTTTCCAGTTCTACTCTCATTATCTACTACTCCAATGCAAAATACAAGTACCCGTCCGCTTTTTAATAAAGCACTTGTAAAAAAATAAAAAGAAAATATATTTTCTGGGATAATGAAGAACAAGTCAATTTTAAGCCTATTACATGTAATTTTTAATGATTAATTAAAAAAGAAACAGCAATAATTCATCATTTACAACAAAATTCGTTAAAACCAAAAGTTAAAATAAAGCAAAATAGTTCGCCCTCTTAAAAAGGAAAATAGTTCTTTTTTGAGCAGTATATAAACAATAGTAATTTTAAAAAACGTGCGATTCAATACTTTCAATATACAAAATTGATTTTTTCAATGTATTACAAAATAAAATCAAAAGACACGTAAGAGGATCTTTGCCCTCCCCCTCGCCTTTTCTCAGAGTAAGGGATCGTAAGATTTTCCAAATACTCACCTCTCCTTAAAAGCTTTACATAATTAATGAACATTCCCTTTTTTATTTGTAACTAAGGTAAATCGATCGAAAAAAATAATGTGGCGAGTAAATAGTTTTTTTTTCTTTATGGAAGCAGGGAAATGCTGTTACGCACCGTGTGCCGGACTGCCCAGCTTAGGTGGGCCTATCGGCTAAAACCTCGCTCCCTTCCCCCAGGAGCTCCACCCTGGAACCGTCTGTGAAACATTACTTCAGGGTGGAGTCCTATATTCCCCCTCGTCAGGGCCCCCCCCTACACTAACAGGCGCTTCCTGTTAGCGTCTTATTCTTTCTGGCGAAAGATTCCTTTCACGAAAAGGGCGACCCTTTGCCATAAATCTCTCCCCCGTAGCATAACCGCGACTATATTGTCAGGGATTATGCTGCCAGTCACCGTCTACACCTCGTCTCTCTCCGCCCTCCAACGAGCACATTTAAAGAATGTGTGGAGAGCGGAGTCCGACGGGGAGTCGCAGTATACACAGCACGGGCCCGGTACCATCCCTATGCGATAAAGGAAGGCCCGAAAGTGCCCGTGCCCCGTCAGTATCTGGGTAAGGTAGTAATCGACCTCCCCATGCCGGGGAATAACCCGGGCTGTCCACCGGCCCCGCGACTCGCCGTCCCACCTTCCCTGCTAGGACGCCAAGGTCCTGGCCCGCACGACTCGCTGGGTCTCTCGCCCCAGAATAGGCTTCTTCTGGTAGACAGACTGTCGCTCCCTGGCCAAGAGGTCAATCGGAATGACCCCCGCGACCACCAACAGCGCCGGTTCCAAGACCGTGCGGTAGTAGATCCCGATGCGGAGGGCCGCATGTCGCTTTAGGCGAGTAAATAGTGGGTATAGTCGGTGCCACATTAATATCATAAGGAATTTTTTCGCATTGTCTACCAACGCACCAACTATGGCCTTTCTCTGAACTTCATTCGAATATTTCGGAAATTCAAAATAACTCACTTTCGTCTTGAGCAAACGATCTCTCAGGAACGACCTACACCGCCCTTAGAATTATGTTCTTTAATGCCCCTCGCTAATTTTTCTATTCAGTTATTAAACTTTGTTTGTTTAGTATTAATGCTGAAAATAATGTTTTTTAAGCAATGAAAAGAAATTTAAAGAAAACAATCCAGATAAGTATCGTGCAATTACCATGATTTCCACGATAGAATTGAAATGTTGTTCCATTCCGCAGTGGAACTTCACTTTGAGAAGTTTAATTTGAAGAGTTTATATGGTGCCGAAAGACCAGCACGCATTTGTTTTATAAATTAATAAAAAATTTAATTAAAAACAAAAATGCGCACTTTTTCAAATAAATATGCGCCGAGATATTTTCACCTGACTTCTGTAAATTTGTTCTGCCAGAGCCTATCTGAGATTAAACAAATTAAAAGAACATTTTTCATTATTTCTACACACCATTCCGCAAAACAAATGCGTGCTTGTCAATAACAAATTGTTTGAAGAAAAATTAGTCATGTTAAAAAGTACGTGGTAAAAAAAATATATAATTTAACTTATATACATATTTTTATGTCTCTAATTTATTTTTATAAAAATTGTTCCAGATGATATCACCAACAATGGAAGAACCAAAAGTGGTTGATTTAAAGCTGGTTTACACCTGCAGGCGCTGCAAAATTGTAATATTAATCCCATTATTTTCTGCATCCTTTAATTTTATAAGTGCTTTTTCAAATATTTTTCAGTCTTTCAACACAAAACGTGAATCTTTACTTCATCGGAAGACAGTCCACGAAGGTAATGCAGCTGATAACAAGTACATTTGCGAAATATGCAACAAAGGCTTTGCGAATCCCGGAAACATGTACCGCCATTTGAAGGGCCACAGCGACGTCCGGCCCCATAGCTGCAAGATTTGCGGAAGGGCGTTTGCGCAAGCGGCCAACCTCCAGCGACACCTTTCAGTGCACAACGGTGAAAGACCCTATTCATGTCTTCTTTGCGAGAAGAGCTTCACGCAGCAGGGAAATCTTCGAAGGCACGAACTGACTCACACCGGCGAGAAGCCATTCCGTTGCAAGAGGTGTGGTCGAATGTTTTCTCAAAGGGTCAACCTGAAAAAGCACGTTATGCTCCACCAAGGGTACAAGCCATTTAACTGCGAAGTTTGCCACAAGTCTTTCATTCAGGCCCAAAACTACAGGAAGCATATGGAGCGCCACGAAAACCATGAAAATACCACTACAACAGCAAGCTACAAGGCCGAAAAGGCAGAATTGTAAGTAAATTTTACATTTTAATTAAACTTTTACATATTTACACATTCATTAAATTGCAGATACTACGAGTGCGCATTGTGCAGAGTTATATTCGCCAATTTGGAAGAGTTCCAATCGCATGAGATATTCTGCGAAGTTGCTGGAGAGGAACAAATAGAAACTACTACTACAACAACGGCCGTAACTGAAATAGTTGAGAGTACGTAGAATCCCGACTATGTACATTTAAATAAAATATACGCTTATTACCAAAAACCATATTTTTTACGCATCATAATGTACAATAATCTTATGGAAAATAAAGTTTACTTTTAATTTCTTCACAAATTTCCTGAATTTTCTTAATCTTCAGACATAACTGCAGTCCTGGAATTTAAGTTGTAAGTACTGGTTTTTAATTAAACTATAAAAAGTCTTAGTTCCTATAAACATTCTAAAATTTAATAATACCTTGGTCTGAAAGATCAATCTAAAATTATAATCCCCAATATTCCAGAAAAAGCATATAATTTAAAATTTTTATAAGCCATAATCATGCTCTTCCCAAAAAACAATTGTAGCTTCAAGAAACATCAATGCGCTTTTCAGCTTAGTCTGCTCTTATTAAATGGATGGCTCGCGATTTTAATATATTGGAATACCGTAAAAAGCTTCAAAAAATTCAAATTATTTCCTAGTAGTCGCAGTCTTTAAATAAAGATTAATTCAGGAAGGTTCAATACTTTTCAACTTTGTCGCCGCAGCGGTTCAATTTTTAAATAGGACTTAATTCATCATATTAAATGGCCTGGAATCCCATTAAATATTTGTTCAAGACAAAACTTTGCGTCAGTGATAGGAAATCCAATCATTGCATTTAAAAGTTTGTAAGAGATTACGCAGGAGAAGTTAAAAGCGATTAAGAAATTCGGGGATATTGTCCTAACGATGAATGCATAAATTTGCGAAATCGAATTAGAAATATGGAAGTTATTGAGCTCACGGAAGTTACGAAATGGAAATTAGCCAAACTTGACAAAAAATTCATTGTTCGAAATGAAAAGGAAATATTCTGGGCACTGAAAAAAGAAACAAGAATTCTAAGATGGATTTTGTATTAAAACTTAATTATGTTTTTTTTTTGACAAGTCTACAACAAAACAATTCTATAAAGAATACAAGCGTATCTTACATCCTTAAAAGAAATAATACGTGTCGTATGGTGAAGTTCAATTTATGCAGATAATATACAAAGGGAACTACAGCGAAGTAGTAAATCAAGTTGGGGGGTGTTGAATAAATACTAGCGTATCTTAATTGTCCTCCTAAAACAGTGAATTGTTAAGAAAGGCATGTAAAACGAATTAACACGCGAAACTACTAATTATAAGAGAGCTGGAGATTGGCAAATTAATAACTGCTAGAGACCTCGACCGGAAAGAAATCTTTAAGCAATGTTGCCCGTCTCTTTTCTGCAATATCCATTTGATTCTCTAAATCTCCCAAGTCAGTCGTTTCAGCTCGTTCAATTTTCCACGAAAGGTTCTCTATTTCAGCTTCAAGCTGAGCCTGTAAAGGAGTTTGGTTTGAACATTTTGAATTTTGATAAATTATGAGGCAACACACCTGTTGATATTCAAATAAATCCTTTCTTGAGCCTGGTTCCATAAAATAAGCATACGGATACGTGTACTGCAAAGTGTACCTGCACTTTGCCAGAAGGGAAGCAGCATTAAAGAGATATTGCCAGTCTATCCAAGTTCCCCAGCCGTTCATGACTTTCTCGTTTACGCGAGCCTTGAGGCGATCGAGGGTTTGCTGCTCCAGCTGAAGGGATTTCGAGTGATTCTCCCACCTCTCGTAGTAGTGAAGGTACTTTTTTAAAGCTTCCCTAGCTTGTGCGTGCACCGACTCGTTCGCAATATTTGGATTGTCCTTATACCTGGAGCACTCGTAATACTCAGAACCATGAGTCTTCCAGTCACCCAAGCACATCCAGCAAAAGTCGTGCTTGCAATTGAAGCACTGCATGTGATTGCATCCGCCGTTCTTTTCGATACATATATGACACTTAGGGCAGTCTTTGGTGTTCGCACTGATGTAATTTGCAGTTTCGCTATCGTCGGCACACTTGGTCAGCCACTTTTTGATAATCTGGCAATCGGTTGGTGCATGGTAGTCTGTGCCACATTTGAAGCAAAATGTGGAATTGCATATTTTGCAAGTTGCCTTCTTTGGAGCTATATCTTGGCTGCGAATTATAACTTGGCAATTAGGGCCAGGACAAAATCGGAGTTCGGGATGAGATCTAACATAATCTTGAAATGCAAATTGCTGGTACTTATCTCGCATCATTGGACGCGTAAGTAAATTTAAAACTAAATCTTCGGGCACTCGAACATTGCACATTGGGGCCATGCAGCCGATTTGGGTAGAAATGCCTGAAAAATTAATAAATTAGGGCTTTTTCTTAACTAGGTTTTTGTGTTTGTTTTTAATAAATCACTATACCTTGGTATATCTGTGTCTCAAAATGCATTGCCCAGCAATCTTTACAGTATGAGTGCCCACAGGATAAACAATAAAATTTTTCTGATAATTGTGTGTTTGCGCAAACAGGACAAAGTAGCGCCCGGGAAGAAGAGCAGGCCACTGATTTTGGTCCGTTCGGCGCGGGTTTAACCCTTGCGCTAACGAGAAGTCCTGAAGCATTGTCGCGATATTTTTCTATGATTGATTGTGTATTCCATTTGTGTTCATGCAGAAGGACCTTGGCAAGTGAGGGTGTAATTTGTAATATTGTACTTAGTTTTTCTACAGACTCATTTAGCAATTTTTCTACTTCTTCAACGTTTAAGCAATCGTAGCAGAAATATTCAGGATCAGCCTTTTTGGGATCGATTTGTTCTATGTCACAATCTTCACCTAAAATATAAAATTTCATTAAAAACAACAAATTAATTTGAGTTTGATATTTCGTTATATTTTCAAATATTTGTGTTTATGGACGTATAATTAGAAATATAATAAGTTACTACAAAATTTACTGAATTTATTTGAATTGGATTTTTATAAATATATTTTTTAGTACCTAATAAAACCCATACCCCATATTTCATTATTTTCTTACATCAAGCAAGTTTGTAGCAAACAACAAAGTTATGCCACATTGTTCGTCGTAGAAAAATTTAAATTTTTGGAGTGAATATACAAAGCTAAATTTTCAACTAATATAAGTTTCTTAAAGTGGACTTGTTTGGCATGTTTTTAGAACTTTTAATTTCAAATACGAAACTTAACACAAAGTTTTCAGATAGCCTTCAAAAATTATATTTTAATTAAGTAATTTATAAGAGGAAGAGACTATGATGTAAAGTGCGAAATTTAAAAATGAACAAAACAAAGGCATATATTTCTTTTTTAAATGAGACACAAAGAAATATTTTGTGAACTATTTGGAAATCAGCTCATGAATTCGATGATGTAAAGGTTAAATTTCCTTTAGTCTTGTTAAATACGAATTGATGGAATTACTTTGAGTGATGAAGAACGCATTTTACTGCACATAGCAGGCTTCTGATAAAAGTGATTCAGATTTAAATATCTTTCTATATTCTATTTATTTTTATAATTATTATTATTTTTTCCCCATTAAATTGTGAAAGGTTTTGCCTTTCCAGTTAGAGAGTTTATGAAAGTTAAATTAAAATTTATAACTAATACCTCCTGAATTTAATATTATTAACGATTCCAATCGAATATATGTGTTCAGGGATCCCTGACAGACAATGAAAATTGTTATTTTATTTGAAATTATCTTATCCTCAAACATTTTCAGAAAGATATTAAAAGATTTAAAAACACTCGAAAATCGTTTCTGGATAATGAATAAACAATAATAACTGACTGTTTCAGACTGTGATGACCGATGAGTATTTTAATATTGCTTAAGATTACTTAATATGGCAAAATAATGTGTGCTAACTCGACGGGTACAGTTGAGAAATCACAGAATGTATTTTTTGATTTCCGGTACTCAATAAAATTGTCGTTGATAATTAGAACAAATAAATTTGTTCTAAACTTATAGTCATTGCAAAATTTAATTATCATGCAAAAATGTCCAGGTATTTAAATTTTCAAGTGCTTTCCTCGGGAAATAGTTGTTGCCAGCAAAAGTATTATTTCTTAGAATCACTATCTTAATCTTGAATCATATTTTAGTGATTATCGGAAATAAATAAGAGATTCTTGGAAGTTGTTTTTGTTGCCAAACCAAAGTCTACAACAGTTAAATACAAACGCAAAATAAGTATCACTGAGCCATTAAATATTAAATTAGGAAATCCAATAACGGGGCACAGAACTCCTCAAACAAATTGTTTTTTTTTTTAAATAAATCAATGCCCCATGCTCCCAATTTGTTAAGCAAAGTGCTTCCCATACCAAAAGTAATTGCTGTACGTAAAAGCGACAATGAGTACGATTAAATGTTTAGTATTTTCCTCAGAAATGCAAATGAATTTTGATGAGTTGCGATCTTATCTACGACAAGCCAGCAGGTCAGATCGGAGAGACTTCCTTCACGCGAGACCCCATTAATTTCGTATGCAAATAGAAAGCGGAATTTAAAATATATTGGCTGGAATTTGGCGGTAAATAACAATATCGTCTAGTTGTAAACGAATTATCGAAGGTTGCGAAATTTGGTGAGCGAGTTATGCCTTTTGCATTTCCTCCCCCCGAGAAGTCGTCTCAAGTTGAAGGCCAGTCAATGCTAGTTGTATAAGCACGCCGAATCAGGCCTTCGGTGCACGTTGCCGCAAAGGTGGATAATTGTGCGTCAAAAGTGTGCATAACATAGTCCCATGAATGGAATAAAGAAGCCCAAAAAATGCAATAAATTGGATTTCATTGGTACGGGGCCTTGAATAATAATTTCGCAAGGAGCATACGTCAGTCGAGATGAATTTTCTCCGTAAATATAACCAGTGATGCGCTAAGGTTGAGTAAATCACGCCTAATTACTCACCAGAATTATAATAATCCTCGTATTCGCAATCGTTGTCGGAATATTCCATATCCGAATCGGCTGACATTTTTTTGCTTTGTTCGGCGAAAAGCGGACGCTGTATGAGCAATTAAATCGATTCAGAGGCAGATTTCCTTTGAAATACTAATTCATAAAGGTAAAAACTTCACCGTGTCACATTATTGAATCATAGTACACAATTGAATTCTACAATTAAGACACTAAAAAAACTACAACTGCTGAACGACTGAAGAACTTTTCACAAGAATGATTTTGACAACTAGCAATACAGTGTGAAGTTTGTTGTTTGTTTTACGATTTGTTTACTATCGGAGGTGTTCGATAAACAGAGATGTTGGATGATTTTATGTGGCAAATATTTAATAATATATTTCAATTTATGATAGAGATAGAGATATTTTTAGCGATAAAATTATTTGCTTAGACTGCTTAAAACACACGATATGTTTTAAAATTGGGGCTGTATTTTAAAATAACTACTCCCGGTGCTTTTATTAGCCTTGCCAGATAAATACACTAAAAATGTATGACAGTTTAAGGTGACATAACCTTATATTAGTTTACAGTTACCCAGTTTTGTAGCCCTGTTGGAGTAAATAAACAAGTTTGCAATGTCCGAGGCCACATTTTCCTTCAAAAAAGTGAGTGTCAAAAATAAATTTGCCAGAAAAAGGAAGGATTCAACTTCTAGTTCAAGTAAGAATTTAATTAAGACCAGAATTATAGCGCGATAGGTAAATCTTCATGTAAATTACAGGCGTTGATGAGGAGGCTCAGTCAGCTGTTGTCAGGGCACATCGGCGTAAAAAAATAAATCCAAATGTCCAGAGCACCAAAGACTTAAAAGTAAAACGAAAGAAGCGAGAAAATTTGGAATCTTCTGGCTCACAAAGCGATGATGATGAGGAAGTTGTGAGGGTCTCATACAAATCCAATCGAAGCGTGGCCCCAATCGGCCCCAGTGATCAAGGAGCCACAGCTGTCAATGAAGCAGAAACAGAAACTGATCGCGATGCCCAGGCAATTTTCGAGAAGAGCCTCGAAATAAATAAAGAATTAGAGGGGAAGGAGGATGACAAGGTATACAGGGGGTTGAACAATTACACTCAGTACTACAAAAAGAAAGATACTGCTGCAGGGAATGCAAGCTCAGGGATGGTGCGAAAAGGCCCAATTCGAGCTCCAGCTAATTTGCGTGCTACAGTGCGATGGGACTATCAGCCAGACATTTGCAAAGACTACAAGGAGACTGGATTTTGTGGCTTCGGGGACAGCTGTAAGTTTTTGCATGACCGCAGCGACTACAAAGCCGGCTGGCAGCTAGAGCAGCAGTGGGCTGCAGAACAAAAGGGTGAGCAGGAATCAGATGATGATGACACGAAATATGAAATTCATTCGGACGAGGAAAACCTTCCATTTAAATGCTTCATCTGCAGGGAAAGCTTTACAAATCCTGTCGTTACAAAGTGGGTTTAAATACTTTAGTTATTTTAGAAACACTTTTACAGTTTTTCGATTTTCATAGGTGTAAGCACTACTTCTGCGAGAAATGTGCCTTGGAGAATTACAAAAAGTCGACGAGGTGCTTCATTTGCGCCACTCAAACCAATGGAGTTTTTAATCCTGCAAAAGAGCTGATCGCACGGCTGAGTGGGCCGAATGAAAACGAGCCTTGCGACTCTTCCGATAGTGATTAATTAAATTTCTGTAGTTCGTTTTCGTTTTGCTTCTTAATTATGGAGCATGTCACATTCTTTAATAAGAAAACATAGATCTTTGATAAGTATTCCTTGTTGTGTTTTCAAAAATTAAAGGGCAAGCAAACTTTCAACACCTTACAATTTTATCTGGGAAAAAAAGGAAGCGATCAAAAATATTGAAGGAGCTCGGTAAGGTACTCAATTGTTATCACTTTAAGAAAGAACTTCAGAAATTTAATTCAGTGGTTTCAAAGATATTGAAACAATACACATTTAAATCTTTCCTAATTTTCATTTCTTTAACATCGAAAAATAAAATATGGCTTCTGCTGATCCCAAAAATGGCTATGATAGTTTCTGGAGGAGGATCTATATTTTGTCAAAATGGGGTAAATAGGTAAGCTTTCATCACTTTGCCATACAAATTTGAGTTAAATTATAACTAAACTATAGATAGAAAATAATATATAGTTTTTTTTTTTTTTAGTTAACCACTAAAAGTCTATAAAAAGTTATTTTAGTAATTTTCATAATGCTGTTAAAATATTAAACCTGTCTAGGTTTCCTTTTGATGTTTTTTAGAAAATTTTACCGCAGATTAAAAACTGCGTTTTGTGACAGTTCGAAATATACGGTTTTATCCAAAAAGCTGTAGAATATAGAAAATATAAAAATAAGAAGAAAAGGTAACCACGACCCGAGAAGAACTAAGGATGATAATTATCTGAGTAAATTTATTAAACAATTAGCGGTGAAAACTCGAGGAAGCAGTGATTCTAATATGAGACGTGAGAGTGAAAGGATAATGGAATTATATAAAATGTTTGGTAAGTAATTTAATTGATATACTTAAACAAATGAGTATACAACTTTCAAAATATTTTATTTGAGGATTTCAAAAAATAAATACTGGAAAAATAAGTATGTGGTGTAAAGTAGGGCGATTACTTAAATTTAATAAATATAATAATTACGTTATCGTTCACCCAATATCAAAAATGTAACATTTTCATGTAAAAAGATTTCGTCAGAAAAATTAACAATATGCGACATCGTTGGATTTTTATCACAATTTGAGTTTTTTTTAAGAATGAATTTAACAGTGTATGGAAACCTCGAATCTAAAACACGAAACCGGACAAATTTACTCTTTTTAATTTCTTTCCCTCTAGATACGCCTACTTTCTAATAATTTTAAAAGCAATATTTCTTAATTTCCTAGCATTCGACTCACTTAAATCATTCATTTGGGAATAGTAACTGTAATATGTATCGTGTAAGAACTACTCGAAAGATGGCTCTGGGAATATTTGAATGCCTTAAAATCGCAAGTTGACGAACCCTCATCGTCTTCATCATTTGTGTCACTTTGACGTTCATAGTGAGTGCGAACTAATTGAATGCAGTTTTTCAGCGCTACTTGTGCAGTATTCAAGGAGTGATTAACAGCAAATTCTGTTCCTATTTTGGTGTTGCATTACTATGACTAGGTACGTTTTTTTTCTTCTACACTTTGACTTGTTCTTTTTTTCAACGTTTCTAATGTTGTTTAAACGTCAGTGCTGCCAAGTACAAGATACCCGCACAGGGTGTACACTATTTACTGACAAATATGGGCTTCTGCTTGCCCCCATTTTACTGGCTAAATTGCCATAAATACATGTGGCAGCTTTTTGAATGCTGAATCTACCTCATGCGACCGCCAATTTGACAGAATTTGACCGGGATAAGGGGGACAGGAACCGGACATATTATCGGTTTTGTGTATAGCTCTGTCTATTTTTATTTTTATCGCAGGGATAAGCTTATTACGCTAATTTCAGCAAACAAGTATTGACGCCATAATGGGAATGTTATTTACATTCAACTCCAAAATATTCTTGAATTGCTTTAAATAAATCCTCTGCGATACGCTAAAATGTAAATATATATTTAAGAAAAAAAAATTCTGTTTTCATATTCCTGGAAAGTTTTAAATCTTCTGGACTATTTTCAATATTAAATACTAAATTCCTAATACGTTTATAAAACTTTTGATAAATAAATTTAACTGATAGATTGACTTAAAGGAAATAATAAACTATACAAATTGAGATATTAAGATATTGAACTAAAAGTGCACTTCCGATCTAAGGTCTTGAATCCTTCCTATACCGCCCAAATTTGTCTTATTGTTGAATGTATTCAGTAAATTCCTAATATTGAAATCAATGAAAAATAGGTGAACATTTATGGGAATCTCATTGTGCGTATAAAACTGAAACTAAATTGTTCACAATAAACAATCTGTAGTATGTTTATTTAAAAAAATAAAACGGTTTGGCAAATAGAAAACAGTAGTTGGCGTCTTGTCTGAGCCTCGTTTTAAAAGTAAGTTTTGCATGGCAACCATCCATTTAGAAGTAATGTTTAGCATTTTACTGAGTTTACTTAAATTTAATAACATTTCATTGTTTTTGAGGTAGCATCTTGTTGTAAATATCAAGAAACTTTGTGAACAGATGTCACTGTTCACAACAATCCAGAAAAGAATATTCTGGAGAGACAGGAACAAAAAATTGATAATCTAAAAATTTTCTGATATTCCCCGCGATTGACCCATTTGAATTCAGGCCTTCAATCATAGATCTAGTTTGGTTTAGAAGATAATACTAAGTTTATAATACATTTTCGGATTGATTTGAAATTGTTGCGTTTGCAGAGTTGTATTCCTTATACAATGTTTTCATAATATAGGAATTAAAATTTAAATTATATCTTTAGAGACGATTATTACAAAAATTAAAATTTTGATTCATCTCGTAGACTAAAAATCTGTAATTGCGTAATGCTTATTATTGAATTCCTGTTACGCACATATTTAATTATATTTAGAATTGAGAAAATTAATCTCGAGTGCAGGGTTATCATCTAGGTGTGTAAATGTAATCGAATTTCGAATTATTTTCATATGTTTTCTTTCCTACAGTTATTGATTATTAGGTCGTTAAAAAAAATTGTAGTATTTAAACAATTTGACAAAAAAGTTACGAAATGTTTAATTACTCACATATTTTCAATTTACTGAACCCAGTAATTACTTTAAAATAACTTTCAAGTTTGAAAATTTTAGGATTGTTCATCTAGTAATTTAAGATTTTATGTTCCATTTTATTCAATTCTGCTAAATCTAACAAAAGGAACATGTACATTTAATTTATCTTATTATTAACACCAAATTAATCAGAATTTTACATTGAAAAGTGCATATTTTTAAAAATAAAAATAAATCGATATTATAGTACAACTCATTTTTAAAATAGGACTATTACGTATAGTTATAAACGGGATATAACTTTGTTTTGTTCTGGAGGCTTATTTATAGTAATAGTGGTAATTGCGCTAAATTCTATCACATGTGTACAAAGTCATTAATCTCCTAATTTAAATTTTGGCAGTACAAAAATAAGAATTAAATAATTAAAAGTAAAACTCGTTACATAATGCGTCACTAGACTATATTTTTTTTTGGAAGATTCCATTTTATTCATTTGAATATGTATCAGACGTGTCAGAGATATCCTCACTATTTTGTATCTGCAGTCAGTTTAGAGTGGTAAAAGTTTGCACACATTTATCTTATTTATGGGAAGGAATAAAATAAAACCGTATTTGTTTTTCTGTTAATACAAGATGAGATTGCTTGTTTTTTAAGTAGGATAATTCTTTTCTTAGATTTTCGACATTTAACTTAAAATTTAGAAAATTTCTATTCTCTAGAGTAAGGAAATTATAATTTAATACTCGTAAACACTTCACCATTATATAGAAGATTAGACTATCATTAGTTAAAAAACACGTGCTATTTAACAAATCTTTTACAGAAGCTCAATGATTTGATTGCGGTGCAGACTTTCCAAAACTACGTCATTGGACCGAAATCGTTTTAAAGTTGTCAACTTTGAAGATGATATTGTTTTTTAATTACGACAATAATCTACTCCATCAACAACCTTTTAAAGGTAACAAATTGTTGTCGAGAGTTTCTTATAAAAGCATGTAGAAGACATCCACTACCAACTAGCATAAAGTTACATTTTGTTGCTATGTGTGCGGTTATCGTTTGCTCAAATTGATTTATGAATGTTTTCAAGAGCGTGAGTAAATATTTTCCAGAGATAATATCAGAAAGGAGACATCATTTACACGTAAGTTGATAAGAATGTATCCCAGAAAAATAGGTGGATTGGCTAACATCGAATTTTCTCTAGAACCGACGCATTGCAGCGAAATGGTCCATCGTTCAAATATATCCAAATAATGGGCATTATGTCTGATTCGAACCGATCGAGCGATAAATTGTGTGCTCGCCTTTAAATTTTTTACTCATTTAAATTATTTCAATGGAGAGCTTTCTGGCCTCTTCTCTTGCTCACAAAATAGCCTCTAGAGTGGTAGCTGGCCGCCTAAAAATTCCGAAATGTATTTGCAATTAACCCGGACGAGCAATTTGGTGACGTGATCACAGCTTTTGATTGTATTTAATTCAAGCTTGATAGAAGTTTGTTAGATGTTTCACTGGTTTTAACTGAATAAACCACCAGCTTCTGATTACTTCCATAAATACAAAATTATTTCATTGTTGTTTTGTCACAACAAAAGTGGTTCGGATCTTTCGCTTAAACTGTTGTGCCACATCATTTGAATCGTTTCAGATTTTTCATTTTAGGGAGCTTTTAGTCAAGAGCCAGTGATCGGGACAGTCGCGAAGAGTGAGAGATAATAGATTATTCCATTATCAGGAGCCAAATTTTTTTCCCTTAAGCAAGCTATGCGAGGAAAATATTCATAATCGGTTGCTAGTTACCGAGAAAATTTCCCTGTGAAGACAAAAGCGTGGGCGAATATTCGCGTTTATCGCAAGAATTTTCGTTTTTCGTGTTCTTTGTAGTAAAGTGCTCAAGGTGATTTGGTAAAGCAATGAATTTTGAGAGTTAAGTTTATGTCTATACATATATATAACAAAAAAAAAACGTATGTTGTAAGCCAGCTTATGCTCTGACTTATGTGCTTTCATCGTAATTCCAATGTGGACTTATTGTGAACTGAATTAAGAAAACGGTGACCGTGCTTGGGTTTGGCTAAATATATGTTAATTAAGACGGTGAAAGGTAATTTTCAATTTTATTTGCTTCTTCCCAATTAAACCTTCGTTTTAAAAAGCAGCTTTTTATTAAATTAATAAATTTCATATAATTTTATAAATTCGCAAAAGACGCAAAATTTTTTCCAATATTAAGTCTGGCAATATAAATTTATATTTGAACCACCAATATATTTGAACAAAGAAGCGATAAAAACATCAAGGTTATAACTTGATTTTCAGCTATCTCGGAAGTTTTAAAGATTCAAATATTGCAATGAATGTATTTTTCGCAATAAAAAGCTTTGGCGCTAAAAGCACTCATAACGAAAATTTTAAGTAAATGGAGTTCAAGAGCAACTGACCACGCAAAATAATATAAATATTATGAATTCAATTTATCAAACTTATTTACTTGTTATGATTTAGAATATGCATTTGGTGTGTTCCAG
The DNA here is from genome assembly GCA_963969385.1 of Philonicus albiceps. Lineage (NCBI taxonomy): Eukaryota > Metazoa > Arthropoda > Insecta > Diptera > Asilidae > Philonicus > Philonicus albiceps. Next base: position 38,200,102 of record OZ017773.1, read on the forward strand.
GGATATTATCATACATGATAAGCATGAACAGCATGATGAGTTTTTTTTAGTCATTTTCTATACATCTCGACAATTTATGTGTACTCACTGGGATCCATTATATTTAGTCCCGCACATTGCTTTTCGATAATTTTAAAAAAGAGATGAATTATTGAATTTATCTTTGTATATGCATATATATGGAAGCCTGGGAGTTAAATATGGAAAGTGGTATCGACTATCTAGCCTCCTCTATGTGCGACACAAATTCGTGTTCGTCAGAGTTTATATCGCATGACATTTTTGAAGGTTTTTAGTAATCTTCTGTTACTTTTTTGCGACTAAACATATTTGATTTTGAGTTTGGTTTATTAAACAGGAAACATTGCCCTTTTAAAATTGTGTTAAAGTAAGTTACCAGGTGTTGTCTAATGAAACGATTTAGGTCTCTTTTGAGATCAATTCGTTTGTAGTGCAATACCATGTCTATGGGAATTGATATCATATCAAGTGCGGTATGATTTGCGATATTCTCTGTTGGGAGCCACATGTGTTCCAGACACAACTCATTCATTTCGAATGAGAAAAAAAAACCTGCAGTATATTCGCACAAGTAATCGCTACCGAATTGCCATCTCCAAAAGACCAGTACAGACCAGTGGCCTCTCTAATTTTTTCCGCATTTAACTGGTGTATTGTACTGGGATGCATTTGTTACTTTTTCTGAGTTATTAGGGTTTTTAGCCAAGATCAATTTGAGTGTGATACATCATCATCGTACACACTATTTAAGAGAGTAAATTACTGGTTTACTTATTATCACTTTATTATTATCTCATCTTGGTTGAATTTTGTAAGTGAATACTATTAAAATGTTTATAAAATTATTGAAAAAAAAGTTCTGTACAACAGGAGCCAAAACCTCTAATCGGAATACAAAAAGAAACGATCAGGAAACTTTTTTTTTAAATTTAATTATTTAATTCATTTGTCTCCTATGAAGAACTATTAAAGTTGATAGATAATTGTTAGAACCAATAAATAATAATTGAACAAAGTTGTGAAAATATAATACAAAAATAATCATTTCTCATCCTGAAACATATTCACTTCTTTTTACTCGTAATACAGTCAATGAATAAATATTTTTTAAATATTCAATGGTCAAAATCTTACGCGTTTGTTTGTTGATATTTAGTTTGTAATGCTTTGTAATATGTTGGAGCAAAAACTACATCTTTTTTTTTATATATTCATGTGTGATTTCTTGCTGATTTTAATGATGAATTGATGCGACCTTGACATTAAAACTACTCTTCAACTAAACAGATTTTATAATTCAAAAGCAATTTTTTCAATTAGCTGTCTTTCACCACCTTTAATAATCGTTTGTTAAGTTCCGCTTATTTTTTTTATATATGTATACGCACACCTTATTTTAAAAATTATAACAAAGTTCTTTTACTTTGTAATTAAAACAAGTTCAAACGTTTGCTTTACATAAATAACCTGTTCTCTTTACCAACAATTTTTTTTCTCAAACAATTTATTTTTTGTAAAGATTAATAATTGATTTTGATAATCATAATCATATTATTGGCACTTTATTCTTACAATTAATCCAATCGTATGAGTATACATATGCGAAGTTATCTGCAAATGCAAAGAATACACGTATGTTGGATATTGTTTCTCTCTACAAAATAAAGTTAGCACATTTTGAAAATCTAAAAGTATATGCTGACTTATGAGTGTTTGAAACATTTTGTTTTCTTTTGGTTTTATAGTTGATACAGGTGTAAAAAAATATTCGTACTTAAAGTCAGGATGATATACATATACTGAAATCATGTCCAAATGTAACTATTCATCAATTTTTCGCAATGTACGTCTTCATTAAAATGCCTCTAATTGTCTATCTCTATGTACTATATGTAAATATACAAAATGTCAATACAAAATATTTAAATAACCAAATACATAAGACAACTTTTTCAATTTTGTTCTATTATATTCGCTCCATCGGCGATTTTAATAAAAAATTCGATGTTTATGGTTATTATGGGTAGTAGATTATAAGTTCTATCCTGGGTATGATATTGAATTTGTAGAAGCGTATCTAAAGATAAGGTTAAAAATAATAGGTGAATAGGTACTTTAAAAAAAAAAGTTGAATTTTTGATTATGCGTTTTTATTGCAACGTATGACTTTAATTGTTTTTGAATAGATCAAAGTTCTCGTTGTCGTCGTCGATAATATTCATAATCGATTTTTTTTTTAAAGTAGTCTTCTGGAGGCCGAATGCCAACTGGAAGCAATTCAAAAGTCTTTTATATAACATATCATTTAGCAAGAAAGTTTTGCCGAAACAATTTGGCGGTGGCAGTTAACAACAGGTAACAACTGTTCGCACCGTACATTGAAACGTTTATCATTAACATAACCTTGGCTTTTATCAAAAGTTCAATGCCATTGTCATTCGCAATGAGAATTACATAATTTAAATTTGTTGTTGTTTATTCACTTTGTCTGATATCAACTTCACCCAAAAACCCAATGATTATTCCAAACCCTAATTTGGATTTCAATATTAAGAACTCGTGTTGGAGTAAGAAATCATTTTGGATTTTATGATATTTTTATAAGAAACTGCGAAAATTGTTGTGTTTACACACTTCTAACCTCATTCAAAATTTGCTTTCAAGCTTTTATTTAATAATATTAGATAAGTTAAAGCGAAATGAGATATATATATATATATGATCATGATCATGGTGATATCCATTTTAAAAATTTTAATTATATGGTTTAGTTAAAAAATATCGTTAGAAAATGAAAGGATTTGGGATTAATTATGCTGCTGAATAATCATAATAATAAAGTATTAATTAAAGAGCCGACAGAGGTTTTTCGTAGCTGTCTGTCACCTGATGATTATCATTAATGATTTTAATTTATAGATTCATATCCTTATAGAAACATTAATAGTTATGTTTCTATTTTCAAAGTATTGGAGTAATGAGTTGAGTTTCCACCCGTTTTAATTGAATTTTACTATTAGAGGCCAACAGGTTCAGATCAGATAGAAAATCATTCATTGAATTGAATCGCCGCGTATATCAAGATTTTAAAATTTCAGTAAAGTCCATCAAATTGTCAATTTCAATCTTTAAACCGGATAAATTTGTGGACTAATTTTTTGACGTGTACGTAAATGCAGACAATTTGATTTTAATTTGGGAAATAAAAAATATTTAGTATGGATAGTCAGTGCAGAATTTTCTGCTGGAATCCAGAACTAAAGTGAGACAAACAGCTATTATAGGCATTTGATATAACATTTAAAAACGTTTTTATTTTTATTCATGCAAAGTGTGGAACAGAATTTACTATTAATTTTTTTTTTCTTGCGCGACCTGCGACGTGCATATTTGGTCGGAATATACTTGAATGTATCCAGTAGAAACACACCATATATGTAATTTGATTCTTGTCTAGAATTTTTTTTAAATTAGATACTGGTTTAAAACCTTTTCTATAATTTCTTTCTTCTGCTTAACTAACCTACAGAAATAAATTCCGATCATATTGTAAATATTTTCAGAGATTAACGAACCATTATCAAGATATACTACAAGTTTTATCCAGCGAGGCACGGATGGACAATTAATTTAATTTCCGAATTCTTGCTTCAAAATGGAACCAGAAACGAAACGTCCTCGATTAGAAAAAACCAATACAATATTTGATCACATGACAATTAACTCAATTCTCTCTGATGAATACTCCAACGATATACCATTGGAAAAAGTATACGTCGCCCAGATTGAAAACATTAAGCGCATATCTTTGATTATGAGTGAGATTAGTAAATCTCTACCTATAGAATCATTGCAACATTTGAAAAGAGTGCGCAAGAAAGAAATCATTGTTTGTACTAAATATGACTTACTTGGATTCGTGAAAGATAAGTGGAATGAAGCAACATCAGATTTTTTACATAAATTTTGTGATAACAATCATAAAGATATTCAAACTGAACTAGCGCAATGTACGTCATCAGAGGTTTATGCAATGGTTGAGAGGGACACAGTAACAAAGAGTATTCTAGGATTTATAATTTCATCATTTTTAATATCAAAAGGAGTGAGTTTGGATATTGTAAAGGAATTAAGCGTTTCTATAAAAGCGCAAGATGTAGCGTCAAAACCGCCTAAATTAAGATGGCAATATGAGAAAATGAACGTAATTTGGCCTTGTAAGTTTCACCCCGAAAAATACTCGGAGTCTCTTTACACCAATACCAATTTTACAAATGAAGAACAGAATTTTCATATACGAATTTTATCGATTATCGATGCCCTCTCACAAAATGAAAATATAGATTATGGTATCTGCGTGGATCCAAGGACAAACAGTATAGTGGCCATTGCACCAGGAATGATAGACAAAAATCCAATTCGTCACTGTCCTATGGTGCTGATAGACTTCGTTGCGAGGTCTCAAAATGGTGGTGCTTGGGACTTCGAGGGAGAAGGTATAAATTTTGCTAGGGATGAGGGAAACTTCAGCTTTCAGGGATTGTGTGAACAAGATTTACATTTTGTGAGAGATAATTTTGAAGGTGTACAATTTGGCGCACAAAAAATAGATCCCAATATCAAGACCGCAAATTTGGAATGTTTAGACCAGGATAATTTAAGCAAGTACGGTCCTTACTTATGTACTGGATATAATGTCTATTTGTCTCGAGAACCGTGTCTTATGTGTGCTATGGCTCTCGTTCACAGCAGAGTAAAAAGGGTGTTTTACAAAAAATTGAATCCAAAAGGCGCTCTGGGAAGCATTATTAAATTACACACTGTGAGGGAACTTAATCATCGCTTTGAAGTTTTTTATTGTCCAACAAATGATTAAAAAAAAATATAGAATTATTCATTGTTGCTATCGTTTTTTATTTTATACTTTCACACGACTATCTATGCTTAGGCAAAAAACATTAATTGAGATGCTGATAAGCGAAATTGACAAAATCAATGAAAAAAAATGTAAGGGATCATTTTAGTTCATAGGTTAAACAAAAAAAAATTTAAATAATTTTGTTTTTTTGTTAAAAATGTATTCATTAAAAGAAGACCTTTAAGATTGAAGAATTAAAAGACAAAACGATAATTTTAGTATTAAGTTTTTACACAAATTCATTATTAAAGTTACAGGATAAAATAATTGCTTTGCTGAAATTAAATACAATCTTAGGTTTTCCAAAATTTTTAGAATACATATATAGTTTTCATTGGTTCGATCGAAACACTCTGTTTAGCCATTTTTTAAAACTTGCTTATTTTAACTGAAAAATTGTATTTCTGTTTATTTGATGAAGACAAACAAGTTTTTCGTTCTCTATGAATTTAAATACCTTTTTCTAAGTGTAACATGATCTTATTTCTATTTAATTAAAAACTCATTTTAATCGTTGAGTGTCTTTTGTCATATTTATAATTTGTAACAAAGTCCAGAACAAGATCTATAAAAATCAGGTATTTTTCTCCAAACATATCCCCGATCCATTACATTTGTGTGCTTGAAAGTCGTTATTTTTTGTTTCAAAAATATATTCTCAGAAATTGAGATCAGTGAAAGCCTCTATTTGTTCGTATTTATTACTCGGCAGGTACGTAATGCTAAATGCAAAAATTCACTAAATTTTTGTAGATTAGTACTTATGCACAGCTATTGATTTTTAAAAATAAAATCGCCTGATCATCCGAATAAGATATAAAATTTTCTGTTTTTGTTTACACTTGAAACATGTTTTTTTATTTATGTAACCTCCGAACATTGCGTCTTACTAAATTTATGAAATTTAAAAATGTTATCTCAATCTTTTCTCTAAAGTCTCAAGATTCAAGTAAGAATTCGTTGAGAAAAGATGAGCGGAGATCAATTTTATTTATCAGTATTAGGTGAGGGTTAATGTTTTAAAAAGTAATAATAAATTCGGTTCGCTCAGACATATTTTTGCGATGGTTGTTGCATATAAAAGCTTTTCTTTTAAATCTTTTTCGTTTTTGTGTGTAGTCTGATGTCGGCCTTATAAAATATTAATAAAAAGAAATTAAACGATTCATAGGAAAGAATTAATTTAATATTTATATAAGAAAAATTCTATGCTTTTGTGTAAATTCCGTTTTATAATTTTGAATTACTTATTTTGTTTATGTTTACGAGGATTTAAATTAACATACATAAAATGCAATAATAATGAAAAAAAAACTTTAAATATATTGTAAATAAAGAGTGGTTCAAATTTTATATTATGTGAATTCTTCTCCTTAATTTTGCTGAGATTTTTCATAAGTATTAGATCTGAATGAAGATTGCATACATCACTTTAGAACGCATATGTGAGAACATTTTGGAAGATGATTGATGAAAACAACGAGTTATTTACATTACGCGCAATATTTATTTTATGGTATTAATTACAGATATTTCACATTTTTGTTTTAATTATTAGAAAGACAAACGTTTTCTACTAGTATCATGAAATCGTCTATTATATGTTCCCTGCTATAGTATTTTTAACAAAATTCAAACAGAAGATTAATGATGCGGAGTATATGAGGGATGGCAATTTCAGGTTATCAACTATTTTTTTTCGGAAAATGAGATAAGTGCTGTTTTGTAGAAATAGCACAGATTCAGAATAAACTACATATCATGATATTTTCTATTATACTAAGAAGGTGTTACTTGACGCAAATTTAATTGTTAACGAGGCTTTTAATATTAATTTTAATTCGAGCATGCACTTTGATATCGGTGTCAAGGTAAAAAGAATGTGAAAACTGTAAGAATATTATAAAGATTTTATATTAATCGTCTCGATCGTGTAAATTAAATGAGCAGCACGAATAGTATATTGCGGATTTACCGGTAAAATTATTACTTAGCGCAATTTAAATATTCTCATTCTTCATCATCCATCCAAAGTTGGCAAGAAAAGGCCAACATTATAAATTGATATTTTGTGGCAAAGTTTAATCAATCTAGTTATTAGACGGAAACATGATATGATGTGTTAGATATTATTCCTACAATAAATAAGATGTATTTTATGTAATAGTGCATTTTGTTAGGCGTGGTAGGCGGTCTTGTCTTACCCATTTTTCATGCAAACAAATGTTGTATATTTAGAGAAAACGCAAATGATGTTGAAAGGTGTAAATTTCTTAAAGTGGGTAAAAAAACGTGTAAAGTTTGGATCATTTCCTGCACTCGCTGCGGATCTTCCAATGTGGGGAGGAAAAAAAATATGTAAATATACAAATGATATCTTAAGATTGTTTCTTACTCTCTGCGCTTCCTTTAAAAATGCGTTTATTGCTTACTACACCGATGAACGCACAAAACCTGTTTAATTGCAAAAACCGGTTATCGCGATTTATTTTCAATGGGGACTCGCACATGCTCGCGTTGCTTTAACGATTTCTGAGAATTTAAAGATTTTTGTGAAAATATATTTGATAGGCTTTGATAATGACCCTAATCAAAATTCATATTTTGCAAAATAAGCTGAAATTTAAAATAAACATCTTACAGTCACCACTGGTATAATTGAAACGTTCTAAGCATATCAAATTATTCAAAGGAAATTTGAATGCAATGAATTACAATGTAATGCTTAAAATACTAGATTATGTAAAGAAATTAAACAATATTTCTATTTTTAGAATTAGAATTCGAATTCAATGTTTTCTAACGTGCAGGAAAAAATTAATGTGTAAGAAGACAATATTGCGAACGACCCTTTTGATTGCTTTAATTGAAGCTAAAATATATTCACAAGACCATTTGACATTAATTTGCTTAAATTAGTTATTCCACATAAGGCAATAGAGGAATAGCAACTAATAAATTTTCATTTAAACAATAACATTTTGACGTTCAATATCTCTTAAGGGTACGAGGTTGCATCAGCACTGTTTTAACAATGTGATGCAAGTAAATATTTTAATTGCACATTTTACTGCGACTGTAACTTTGTAAGACGAAGAAATATTAGATCAAAAAATGAACAGAAAACATCGCGAAACTAAAAAAAAAATCAATATTATATTCCAGTTTTTAGTAATTATGGAAAATTCAATCCTGGAATACATTTCTCTTAAACAAGTGATGTTATTTATTTTTAAATATGACTCTTTTTAATAATTATCAGAAATTTTCCTAATTTTTAAGATTTATTTGTGCTTTGTTATATTTTTTATTATTATGAAAATTCATTTGGTATCTAATGACCCCATTATTTGAAAAATGACACAGCTACCTAATTATCTTTTTGTTTACGTTTAAATGCATATTTTCTGATATTTGTGATTTCTCTACTTTAGTCATACACCATTAGTTTCAGTTATCAAGCAATTTTCCTTCAATAAATATTCACATCGATCCGTAGATCGGAATCCGAATTCGGAAATAAGACTTTTTTCTAATAACAATTTGGATGTTAAAATTTGTAAGACATCAAGCTTGTGGGGATCATACTATATTTTAATTGTAAAGCAATGGCAATGGCTATATAAAAGATGTCTTATGTTTGTGACTCCTAGAGCCGCACCTATTCAACAACATTTTATTTTATTTTGAATCAATTTATTCCTGCCACTTCTCTACACGTTTTAGATATCATTTAGGACAAAAACAAAAATATCACAGATATAAAATAATCTCGGTTAGTGATTACTTAGTAAAGAAATTGTTTTCGGTTTAGTCGTAGAAATTTGTGCTACTCAAGAAAAATATTTGTGTAAAATTCTATGCATTCTATGGTCACAATTAAGACCGAGTAATTTTTTCAAAATTATAACCGATGTCTTTTTATTACATTACTAATATCTTTTAAATTAGTTATTTAAAGCTAAATTAATTACTGTTTGTATTCAAATTGTACACTATACTTGAATATAATCAGTTTTAATTTAAATTAAAAAAATTGAATTAACTAGGGCTTTTTCCTTGCTAAGGCAAAGATTTAATAATTATTAATATGAACATTAAGAGTTCCCATATATTAAGAATCTGATGGTTATAGTCAATTCTAAGAAATAGCGTATGATAACACGTACAAATAATAGCACCTGCCGATATTTACTTAACAATTATATTCACAACAATGTTTTCGTAGAGACGTCAGTAGTCTGTTGGCTGCAGTTTCTATTTTATCAAAGGTTGCATAACTACATAGCACAAAATAAGGCGGTGTAAAAACTATAATTGATAAAATTTGCAAGCATTTTGTTGTCATGAAGTCTCAGTGTGGTTTTCGTATGGAACTATCTCTACTGAACGTGGTTATTTATATTTAAATGTAGCTCACGTTGCAACAATCCGAAATATAGCATTACCAGGTTATGTTCTTTGAATGACTAAAATGTTAACCTTTCTTCATTATTACACTTACAATTAGAATCGTGCAACATTTGTGTAAAGGTTTTTTGCACTACACAGACGTGCATTATATGAGAAATTATTAGGCAAATAAAAGAAGCTAATGCAAGCTGTAAATTGTTGTTTGGTACTACTATCTATCTATTGTTAGTTATATAATATTTTTATTAAGTTTTTAATATTTAGCGAAATTATACATATTTAGAAACGGATAGTGTCATCAGACAGTATGCTAATGGTCTAAGAGCCAACCATAAAAATTCAGATGATTTTAACATAAAAGATACCGACTAGCATTTTCTTTCCCAGGGCCGGACCAATTTATTATTATTATTTTTATATTATTATTGAATTGAATTAATTTACAAATCTCTAAATAATTAAAGATTAATAGTAACTAATTAATAATTATAATTTATTAATTATAAATATTTAAATTCTCTGTAAATGTATGGATGGTGATTTGAATTACAAGTTAAAAAAGGCAGTAACATCAGGGCCAGATAAATTTAAATGGGGCATTTCATACAAAGATTAGTATAGGGCATCAACATTAGGACCGGATCAATTCAAATAAGCTCTGCCTTTATTACGGCAGACCTATTTGTACTTGATTAGATGAAATAGTGTTCAGATCAGGTCCAATAAAGCATACCTGAAAAGGCATATACGATTTCTGATTAGGGTCAAATATGAATTAGTTTATTACGTCTTGCCCTAGGTCGCCCTGATCCTGCCTGGATCATATTAAGGCTTACCTAAACAAAATTCTAGCCGGTTATTTTGGTAGTTTTATTGAATGCAAAATATCTGTAATAGGTTCATTTAATCATTGTAAAACTATGTAGAACTTCTATTCTATTATGGCAATTTTGTCAAGTCAATTTTTCAAACTTCTTCAGTGTTAACGAGTATAAAAGGCAATCTTGCTTTAAAAATAGACAATATGTAAATTATTTGAACTATTAAAATTTAAATGATAGGCGTATTTAGAACAAATAAATTAAGACTAAACTAGACACTAGTGGTCTTAGTCATAAAACTTAAATATTCTTACATTAAAGAAATACTGCCAAATTCTGAACTAATTGACTTCTTTTATTATTTTTTTTTCAGGAATTGACACCATCAGCGTGAGAAAGCTTCTTTCCTAATTGAACTCCAAATATTTTAATCCCTGTGCCAGTTCTATTGGACAGGCAGAGCAAGTGGGTAAAAAGATAATAAACGATTTTAAGCGAATTGTTAATCGTCCAGCCAATAAATTGACAAAAGGCGTTTCTGTTCAAAATGCTAAAACGATGACTTGCTGCTGACGGAGTGCGAGGTTTTTGAACAATATCATATTAATAAACAAACCAATTTAAAGCAGTTGGCCCGAGTGTCACCAAAGAAAAATAATTTCTAATCAAGTAGTGATCTCTCATTTAACTTTTCAACCAGTAGTCGGCTCGTGTAAAGATCATAAAATAACAAAAAAACAAAAAAATAGATATAAACTGAAGGCACAAAACGAATTTTGCGCGCGCATCTTAAAAGTATTAAGTGGAGAAACCCTAATTGCCCCTATAAAGACAAGGTACACCCAGTGTTTGAAAAGCACAGGGTGTCTCTGTATGAGTCCAACTATTAAGGCGTACTATAGTGATAAAACCCCGTATAAATTTTATATATCTTAAGTGTGTGCGTCACATCAGAAGAAACGGCACATTTTCTTGGGGCCAATTGATCCACCGTCAGTTCGCTGAAATACCTTCCAAGATCAAGACGTTCGATCTTAAAGTGTGCGCAATCGCGAGTTCGACACCTGTTGCCGTTGCCTCCACAGCCCAGAGAGTGGTTGCTTTCCGATTTCATTTTAAAATGTTGTGCTCGTTACGCCGCGCGAAGCTTAGCTTCGTTTTAAAATTTCTCTGCTGATGTGCCCAAAAAAATAGTGGGAATAAGTGAAGTTTTCTCGTAGATAGTCCTCTCCAACAGGAGATTAATCGGAAAAGACAGTGAAAGTGAATTTCTGAATTCGTTGGAACGACCGTCGGCAATAGATGAACAGCCTTTGAATGGTTAATTTGCTATTTTATAAAATCCGTAGTGGAACAATTGATACTAGTGTAACTTAGGCCTTAATAACAACTTCAAAGATTGCTAAGCACCGCATCACCTTCTCAAGGAGCTACACATCCTTATGCATTACAAATCCATGGATAAAAGAATACCGTGCAGGGAAGCCGCTGAATTTTTCGTTTGTTTTTTGAACAAGATGCTGCTAAAAATCGAAAACACCTTACTTAGGAGCCACCGACAAAGAGAAACTACTGGAATTAAAAAACTGTATAATTCGTTCTTTGTGTTATTCTAATTAACCTTCGGGAACGCAGGCACAGTTTTAAGGACCTTTTGAAATTATGTTGTAAAATACCCCCCCAATTTTACTTTGTTACGTTATGTGTAGAAACCGTAAGTTGTTTTGTTATAATTTCCATAAATCAGTATGAGTTAAACTAGTTAATAAACATAAAATATACATAATGGCTTTCGTGATTCTCTAAGTGCGAATTGTTTAATTTGTGAATATCGTTTAATGTGCTTAACGGATTCCTGAATTTTTCGCCCGTGGTGTTCTAAAGGTGTGAAAACATTAAATATTCAAATTTACCATACGTTAACTTTTTTCATTTGTAAAATCAAACTATACAGATTTTCTCCACAAAACCGAAAAAGTCATTTTTGCAGGCAGCAGTCCTTCTTTAAAAAAAAACGTATAACATTGTTGATAATTTAAAATAAGTGCGCTTCCCAAATATCCTATAACGAATGGCTCTTTCGCTTCTATCCCAAACCACTTACACTGAGCTACAATCGGTTTTTGATCCGTTACGCATCAACTTGGATTTCAATTTTCCTGAACCAATGGAATTTGCAACAGTTAATACAAATCAGCAGGTAAGATTGTATTTACATATTAATTTTGCTTTTAAATTCATTCATTATCCATTATCAATTATCCCTTTTAACATTAGATCTACGGATTTGGAAAAAGTAAGTCTATTATAAATAAGAGGGTTGAGACGTACAAAATACACGAAGATTATTATATCGGCTAAAAATAACTGATTTCATTAAAAATTAATATTTAGACTGGTATAAATTACAGCATGAAATATGAAACTCGTCAAATTCACGGGTTCTGTAAATCTAGTTTTAAGTGCTATAATAAAATCACCGCTCCTAAGACTTATAAACAAGATTTTTAAAGAATTAACTTGTCTTTTTAGAAAAATTGTAATCAAGATCACAGAAAACCATTTTATGTTAATTGTTAAAACAATTTTTATCGTAAACGATATTTTGTTACACTACAAATATCCTACCAAAACATCAGAACGACTACGAAAAGTAAAATGTACAAATTGTTAGTAAATTTTCTCACAAATGTCGCTATTTCGTGAGATCCAGAGATTTTTTAATAGAGTTTCAATTTCATTGCATTAAAGAATTTAAAAAAAAATATGCATTCATTCATTTTTAGTAAACTAACAAAATTGCTTCTTTTAAAGTTTTGTTTATGTCGCTTAAAATATGTTAAAAATCAAAAATCGATATATGTACGATATACACAATAATAAACAAATTTAATAATTTTCGCTGTTGCTGAAGTAGCAATTTATTTCTATTATTATTATTATTATGTTTTTTTTTTTGTAGATTATAAATATGTAACCGAAAATGCTCAGTCACTCCTGTTTCTGAAAAAATTACAGAGTTAAAAAGCACAAAAGACCGTATTTTAGCCATTTTTTTAAAAATAAGTAAAATATTGGTTTTGTTTGGCTTAGAACCTTGTACCGTGATTTATTTGAATTTCTAAATCCTAATTGGGAAATTTGAAATACCATTAATTTCTATAATCCCTTTTTTAACATCTTAGAGACAAGGTTTGTTCCTCAGCACTGCTTGTAAATCTAAACTCTTCTAAATTATGCGATAAGAGTATATAATTTATCATCTAAAAAGCTTACACTGTTTATAACTCGATCTTGGGGGATATATTAACTAGACATTAAAATCTGTAGTAGATCCCATACTTTAAATCCTCTTATTTCTTAGATTTAAGTAATCGTAAGTGAAATTTTAAAAATCTGATTCCCATATACTATCATTTTGTATGAAAAGAAGAATTTCAAGGCTATAGTCTTTAGTATTTGATACTAATTTAGGTTTCTGAGAAAAAGGGTATTAACGGACAGATAGACGGACATCAAAGTGATCCTAGAATGGCTTCATTTTTTTACATTTGGAAGTAGGGAACCCTAAATTTAAGCTATTGTAGTTGAATTTAGCATTTTGAATTCTAAAGACATAATATCGAGAAACATGTATAGTCTAGCTGTGAAATTACTAATAAATTAATAGCAGATATAGACAAAGAGGAAAGTTTTTCAAAAACTTAAAATTGGGTGCCTTTGTTTACAGGGTTTTTTTCATAAATTTTTGTAGACAAAATAAAGTCTCACAACAATAAGATAAATGGATTTCACTCACAGGTAATGAGCTTTTATTAATTAATGCGTTCCATTAGGCTGAGTAAATGTAGGTGATATAGTCTAAGAATATGACTCACGAAATGATAGAAGTGCTTGGTACTTGAGAGTAATTTTCTTCAATTTCAATGAGATGATATAACACTGAAAACTTAAGATCTATATTGATATATTTGTAGCAAGGATATTAGATAACTTATTAAATTATATTCCTCACGAGGATTAAAGAGTTTCAACCACCAAAATATTTTTCGATTAATTTTTGCTTGTTGATGAAAAAGGCTATAAAATTCTATTGGGATAAAAACATATCACCTTAGTGATTCTAATTTATCTTACTTCCGTTTTGATTGAGTTCAAGTATTTGTTACAATATTTATCAGAAACTAAAAACTCCAAATACTGTATAAACTGTTTTCTTATTTTGGATTCTAAAAATGTGGATCCAATATGCTATTCGAAATCCCTAATAAAATTTATTTACTATCGAATTTCTAATGATAAAACTGCTTTTATTATTCTAAAAATATGACTAAGCTATAAAAGAATTCTAAGTACTAAGGTAAAAAGAATTCCATAGATCTATTCTATATCTGGCCTCTATTCCATTCACACAAAGTATACTCGTATTTGCAATTGTAATTTGATGCTAGTTTAATTAGCAATTATCTTGAACATAAAAAACATGCAGTTTTCTATTTCGTGAAAAGACACGGGTGAGATTCCAGGGAAAACCCAATTAAACTTAAGGGGCGCATTAAAGAAGTGTAATTAAATGACCGCATCATCGTAAAGCAGTGTAATTTACCATTATCTTACCAGAAAGCACGAACCCTTTTCACATAAAAAAAATCTATTCGGTAGTCATTCGTTTCATACTTATCTCATGTTATTATAAAAGTTGTAGGGTATTGCATCAATTATCAATATCAATTTTAGAGCAGGTAGGGTTAAGGTAATAGAAAAAGGGCAGTTTCTAAAACGCTGAAAATGGCATTCACTCTTTTCTTGCATAACAAATATTCCGACGAACATTATCAAGTTTGTTATTCTTAAAAAGAGTTTTTTAGACAGACGAACAAACAAATCTATATGTAAAAAATTCTACTTTTTTCCATTATATGGGTATAACGTATTCAGGGATTATGAAAGTAAATAAGCTTCCAGGTCAAAGATTATAACTCAATGGTGTAATAAATATAAAAGCGCTCTTAATTATCATTTTATGATGATTGAATTATGCAATCAAATTCTCAGCATCTTAAGTAAAAAATAAAACGTGTACTTTATAAGATCCTTAAATCTTAACGATAATAAATATGATTAAGTTAATTATATTATAAATGCAAAAGCGTACAGCAAACTACAAAAGTATGAGATAATGTTTTTAGTTAGTTGGCTGCTTCGATTTCGTTCATTTAAAGTTATTCAAAAATTAGTTAAAAAATTTACTCACGCTTTGCGATCCTCAATATTCATTGTTAATATTTTTGTCAGCTAGAAACTAGCTAATTAAAAGAATAAGAAGTTATTAAAAAATATGAAGCGCACCCATTTCTATTGCTATATTTTTATTCTTTTTTATATTTTATATTTTTTATTCAAATATTATAGAATTTTAATAATCAGCGCAATTTTACGGGAGGAGCGCAAACGCAAGAGAATCCACAAGGAAATAATTTTCACGACTACGATCAAGTGATAAATTTCGTTGATTCACCTCCAAACTCTAAAGAATCTTGGCCTGGTGATTATCCCAAAGGTATACACTATTAAAATGATGCTTATGATGGGATTAAACAAAAGTATTATATAAAATGCAGGTGGTGCCCAAGGTCCAACTGTAATAGACGTTCAAACAATATACACAACAAATTCTAATCGGAAAAGACGAATGGATTGGGAATCGTTGGATATTCACCAAAGTACAGATAGCCCACCGACAGATGCAAAAGTTCCAAATCTTGGAAATAAAGAAAGGGAAAAGAAGAAGAGTACAGGTAAGGAATTTTAAATAAAGGCTTACTACATAATTAAGAATTTCGAAAATGTGATTCCTGCGATATTTTCGGTACAACCAGGAATTTGTAGAATTTTATAAAATAAAACATAAACCATTAATATGATGCATAAAAAATAATTTTTGCTCCGCGAAACAAGTTTTTTATGATCTTGCGCCAGTTATGGCCTTTATTTGAGGCTAAACATTTTTGCTATACAAGTCATAAATAATTTCCATAGATTAAAAATAAATAAACAAATTTTTAATAGAACAAGTAGTCTTAATTCCAGTAAACATGAGCATAGTTTGGTATAACTTTTTTTGCTTAATGGTTCATAGGGCATTTGTTTTGTGGTTTGTGTGAAAATCATGCAAATTGTAAGTTGAAAAAAGAATTAAAGCTTCTTAAAAATTTCTTTAAACTTATTTTTTTTTTAACCCTTATCTCCTTTAAGACCTAAAGCCTTCAGGGAGAGCACCTTTTTATTTTTGAAGCACCCCTTTTCATTTCATTATTTTTTAAAGGAACCTGTTACTTAGGCGTCTTTGGGATTCACCATGTTGGCTTTTGGTCATTAACGAATTTTGACATCCGAATCGGAATCAGCGACCCCGTAAATCTATAATTAACAAGTTTTACTTCAGATATAATGAAGTAACAAATGTGTGCCGAAAGGCTCCGCTACGGGGACATAGCACTTAATTTTAAACAAAACGTAAGGCTCCACTATGGAGTATGGAGAATTACAAAAATTAAATTCATTTATAAAGTTATAATTTAATCAAATATGTTGAATTTATATCTAAATAAACAAGTTTAAATGTTTAGTCCTCATCATTTAGTATTTATTTGTATAACATTTTAGAATTTCACCTAATTTTCCTTCGTCTTATAGGCGAGTGTTACAAAAAAAGCTCTCACATCAAAGCTTGAAACGTAATTTTTTCGGATAACCAATCGACTTATTGAAAATCAATCAATTAATCTATGCTATTTTATTTATAACATCTTATTGTTGGTTTTTAAACAAAACCATCATTATTTTCCTAATCGATAACGAAGAAATAACGTATGCCAATTGTTTTCATAAAATACTAAATAACTTTGAGTGAATATTGCTTTATCTTTTTTTCAATTTGAAGGGTTTCTAAACTAAGAAGGTTATTCCAATGAACGATATAATAACAGTCATTTTATGAAATTTCAATGTCATTAGGGTGTTAAAATTTTGTTGTTCATCAATTTCACAGTAGCAGATAAGCCAGTGGAATTTTTTGATAAAAGTTAAATTGTGTAAGTACTACTTCTACATCTGATACATGAAAATGTTTATTATTTTGCTATAAAATTAATAATTCTATGCATTGGTGATTTGAATGTTTGATCAAACGGTTAATGGCCAAAGACTATGAAATATATAAATAAATAAATAACTTATGTATTACATTTCCGCATTGTTGAATTTTCTTTAATATTTTAAATTTATTATCTATATTTATTAATTGTTTGTTTAATTGCTTCTCCTTAATGAATTCTATTTCTAATATATTTATTTCCTAACCGTTGATTACTAAACAATTTTGAAAAAATTGAATGTATAGATTTTAAAGAAAACCTGTAACTTCTATTTAGGGAAAGAAATCCTGGTATTACTCCCATAATTTCCGTAATTTAGAATTTTTACAAGTTGCTTTAATTGGAATATTTTGTGGTTATAATAAAAGAAACGAACAAGACCACCGTAAAGCGTCAAACCAAAAATAGCTTTTTTTTTTTTGTGGATATTTGCATATTATCAAGTTCTTATCTGTTCACTCATAGCGAAAATTTTTTGTTCTAATTTTTAAAATGACTAGTGACTTCAGTCCCATAGCGAATATAAAGGCGCTTAATGTGTTTATCTTTTATCTTTCCTAAGCGAAAATAGTTCGGTTAAGTTGAGTCAAAATCTATCTCTTTTTATACTTCTGACAATCGAAATTTAAGAAAATACAAGCAACATAATCTTCCTATAATTCGTCGAAAAAATACTCAGTACTCCTCGGGATTTTTGTAACATTATTAAAATAAATAACCTTGACCGGGATAATGTACTTTAGAGTATTTCATTTCCTTTATTAAAATATGATTAACTCGTTTTCTAGGGTTTTCCTTCTTCTAATTGAATGAAACACTTTTGTTATGCAATTTATTTTAATATGCTTTTGTAGCACCGACTTTCAAATTACGACGATGAATCATCGATATAGTTAACGTATGTTTTGCTACTGTATTTCAGCTTGATTAGAAAGGTAAAAAATCTTGTTATTAGTTCTACCTTTCTGATCGGGCTGAAATAGAGTAAGAATGCAAATTGCCCCGCTCAAATATTAATGTAAAAACGTTGTAAACATACATATACCATATATTGCATTTACTATCAATATTGATTGGCTTTGTAAATTTTACGAAATATCGTGACACTTTCTACTTAACACCAGTTAACATCAATTTTATTTATTCATATGTTTCAATATTTAATGGTATAAATTTAAGGGTTCTTATTATTTACTTGTTATCATAAGTTCACAATTTTTACATGTTAATTGTGTAAGTCGATTCCTAATATGTTGTAAGTGTGATAATGAATATTTCGATGTTGTTAATGAAAAGTATCAACAATTTAGTAAGAAAGACGAAAAGTAAGTAAACGAAGCAAGATCTAAAGTTAGGATAAAACTTTTAGTGGCTTTACTTGCTATTAAATATCTTAAAATTAGTTTAAAATGTAATTTTTAATATCGATTCCCTTTTAGGTGCTTTCTTTTTAGAATAACCCAAAATTTGAAGTGTGAATTTTTAATTAGAGTCGAAACGAATAGCTTTCGGTAATACAGTAAAATTATATCACTTATTAAAGTGAATCACCTTAAAATTGGCGCTTGGGTGCTTAAGGGCAGTAGAGTAATAGAATGACAAAAACTGTATCGACTCAAAACATTGACGATATTTTTTACTTACTATTCGTAAGCGGTTGTACGTCCAACGCGAGTAGAATTTTGTTCATTATAAATATCAGGTAAAAAAGAATTCCTAAAGTTGAGTTAACAGTTATTTGTATGCTAATTACAAATGCCCACTGAATTGAGTTTAGGTAGCATGCAAATAACGTAGCAATGGAGTGAAAAAATCAAAACTATGAAAAAAGTTATTACTTATTTACAGTTTTAATATTTTTTTTAAACATCACATTTAATTGTTGGTAAATGAATTTAAACTTATGTGTGATTGATTTCATTTTACAATATTTCTATATTTACACATCACATACTAGGAAAAATGGTTTATACCTATTTTATATTATCAAATATTTTATTTTTCTTAGAATAGGTTCGTACAAGTTTATTTATAATTTTGATTGATTATTTAAATTTCAAAATATTTTAATTATATATTTCCAATGAAAGCTCTAGAGCTTATTTAATTTTATATAAATAAACTTTTATATAAACTATTTGAAATTTTTTAATTGAATAAAATCATTTAACTTGAAGTTGATATGTAAATATGTGTTAAACTAAATTCAACCTTTCTTATATTTAAATGTTTAAACTGCTAACTTGTTTGATGTTGGTCGATTACCTCAAACCAAGCTAATAAATAATTTCAAAAACGCCAACTTATTTACAATGTAAAAAAATAATTAGGTGCATATCAAAACTTATTCCATCTCTGCTTAAAATCGTAAGCTTTTCATATTTCATCAGTATAAATTCAATCATGCACATGTCGTGAACTGTTGAATAAAAATTTATCTATCGATGAATTCGTGAGGTAACTCACAAGTGACTGGATTAATAAATTTACCTTCACTTGTTGCTTTACTACTCAGGCTAGTCTTTCTTGTCTTTAAAATGGAACAAGTGCATTTATTGTCATTAGTATTGATAATGTAAAGGTAAAGGTGTTAATTTGTTCACCGCTCAAACAAATTACGAACTTAATTGAAAACATTTTAAGCTAAGTTTCCATGGTACGCAGGATATTAAACCCTTTTCGTTCCAAATTCATTTTTCCTATTTTGTTTTTGACTTTTATCAATTTGTTATATACCGAACACCTTTATCTCAGATAATTGCTTATTGGCATGCAGAAATAACTAAAATAATTACAATTCTTAAATTTAAAAACTATGTCAATCAACATTCTCACTGGATGTTGGACTAGTCGCAAAGACTTTTTATGTCGAATCAGACTCGTCATTGGACCTCAAAGGACCCATATGTAATACAAATTATTTTTCATCGTGAAATTTATACCTTCTCTTTTATCAGGTTCAATAAACAAGTTTTCTCTTTGAAATCAAACTGAAAAATTTTCTTAAATTTAGTCCTACTTTATATTGTTTTTTTTTTTTATTAACATTTAAATTTCAATAATAATGGTAAAAGTTACGGACTAGTTTTTTTTTAATTAGTCGATAGTAGAAGGATCGGAATTACCAACTACTCATCATTACACTGTTTTAAATGAACTTGAGAGTTGAGATTGCCTTTTATGTGTGCCTATAGTTCACAGGTTCGACTTGGGGAACTCTTGCATTCTATAAACATTTTAAAAGTGACTCGCTTGAAATGTAGAACACTTTAAAGTAATTATGGAAATATTGAAGAATTTATTTGCTGAAAATTTAAATCCCATTTTTAAATTTTCGGACATTTCGGATGAATTTAATAAACATTGGAATCAAGAATAGGAAAATTAATAGTTTTGCTACCTTTTCCTTTCTGCTTCAGACAAATAAACGTAAAAACGATTTCAAGTTATTTTGAAAATGTAAAAACCAGAATTGTCCTCGATCAAAACATATATTAGTTTTAGAAATATTATCTTTATGTTTATTTCAGGCGTCAAATGAACTAGGCCAATATTATTTCTAATTAGATTTTTTTTGTTGAATTTTCAATTCATAGTCAAAATTTGTCTGTGATGTTTTTTATGTGAACTCTGGCGCTTTGTTTTTTTTTGTAATTTACATATTTAACCCTCTTTTTCTACAACTATGGATTTATTTTATGCATTCGAATAGAATCTAGCTACTATTTCATGTTCATTTCACGTTAATGAGCGACTTGACAAAAAAATCGTTTATTTTAATTTAATCGTTTTCTTAATTTAAAAGCGAAGTAGAAACATGTTTGCAGGCATGCAGCAAAAATAACTTTTTTCGACTATGACTTGCATGAGATTTGTTATGAAAAAAAAAACCGTCGTCTAGTTTTGTACTACTCGAACTCGAGAAGTAACCCAAAAAGTGAGCGGCTTTCAGTCCAGTCCAAGAGTGGCCTTAGTCACTTGATAACAGCCAAAAATGCTTGCTTCACAAATTCGAGCTTTGAATTGATAACAGGTTCTCTGGTTTTCCACAAGTGACGGGTGGAATCCAGAAGCCGTACTAGTTAGCAACATGAGGATGTGAATGGCAATAAGCAGTTTAAAGATGTATGTCTGCGGCAGCGTCTGGTCGCTTTTGTGTATCAGCGATTATTTGATCGATAGTCGAGTTCAAGGTTGTATTTTGCTTACTCCCTATAAAATATCTTAACTCTACCTAGGTCATGCTGATTATGCTGATCGAAGAGGACCGTTAAACAGAAGGTCTTCTTTTGGTTGATTCAAGCGAGTTTGCGCTTTTGACTGATTATCAGCACGGGCTACAAAAATAGGTCGGCAATAGGGTCAGAGTCTTGGGAGATAAGTGAAAATCAAGCCAGATTCGTAAACATTGTTTGTTCGCCATGAGTACGTACTGAAACGTCGCAGAAATCATCGCTAATAACTCGAGGTCCTAGTGCGACTCTGGATGGTTGATAATTCAGCTGTCCCAAGGTAGAATATTGTAAATGTACTGCTCTCACTCGGCTCGCTCGAGACCACGCTGAATCTTCTGATAATGTTCGGCAAATGAAGATAACGCCAACAAGCTTCCACTAAATACGTAATCGCCCCAGCAAGCCAGAAGTCGTGTGTCTCTAATTGAATTTATATATCGTGTAAACATATTGTAGAATACGGATAATTCCGCCATTAATTTCTGATCATAACTTTTTACCCCCCGGGAGAATCGGTCCATAGCAACCGAACGACAACATGTCAGTTTGGTAGATTGTACAAGTGCCGCGGTAGAAGCTGTTTGTTTGAGTGTCGACCTCTGGAAGAAAGTTTATAACGGCTGAAAGATGCAAAATTTTGCTAACTTCCTTGGCCAGAACGACGGCAGCCGGCGAGTATGCAAGTACCAAAACAACCCCGGTAGGTCATTAAAGTTACAAAAATAGAAGATAAGCATGAGGCTAGAGGAGATTAACCGTGATTTACAGTATTTGCTGAACCATCATTCATCCCCATTCCCACTGAAATGGATTTATTGTGGCTAAGTCTAGTTGTCATGGAGCTAGATATATTCCCAGTTTATTGGAGTGACGTCAATTGCGATATTTTCGTGGTTTATTGGGACAGCGGTTAATGATGGCTTCTTATGCATGTATATTGCTTATCTTGAAAGCTTAGGCCGTTTTTAATTTGAGGTCTTCCCGGTTAGTGTGTTTACGATTTACATCCTAAACCATATTTTAACATCCATATCTATCCTGCCTATGGGAATTTGTTTGTTTTCGTTTTTATTCGTTAATCTTTCCGCAAACATATGTCTACTTTGTCACAATATGGATTGGTGTATTGTTTGTTATTTAAAACGACTCGCAAAATACTCTCTTTTCAATTAGTTATATTTTTATTGCACACAGCAATGCTATGATGAGATTTGAAAAACATAAATACATATGTAAATTTAATGGTGGATTTTGATCTTCTTTCCCTTCACTCTTATTGAAAATGATTAAAAACTTTCTTTTTAAGCTTTTATTTTTCACTTATGTATTACGTTTTACTCATCAGTAATAAAGTGCGCGTATTTATTGTGCTAATAAGTATTAGATTATAATTTAACTTGTTTTGTTATAGTTTATTATTGTTTAAAAGAAACAATACGAAGCGCTGTTGTTTTCTTAAATAAAGTCAAATATGTTATCAAAATTAAAGAGATAGAGATCTTGTAAGAAATGATAATAAGGAAAAAGTTAAAATTTTGTTCAATATGTGTAAAAGTAAGTAAAAAGACTTTCTCATGTATTTAAAAAGAATTATAAGCATTAAAACGATTATTTTACATATAAAAAAAATTCTAAAAGTTTCAGAAATTACGGCGCATAGGAAAACGGTCGTTTTTATAATTTTATGATGCACTTGGGGAGGAAATTATCCATGTTACACATATTAAAACTATAACCGAATCTTGTGTCTATATGGAACATTATTTTCTTAAAGTAAACAATACTTATTTCACTAATAGGAATATAGTTGTAGAAGTCACAAAAGCAATTTTTGTATATTTTTGGTTTTACGCATATGTGCAAAAAGAGTTTTCCAATAGAGATGATACAATATCAAATGATCAGAAAGACAATACTGCATATCATTTGCTTACATTGTATTTTTCAAGATACGAGGTGTGTTCAAAAAGTGTCTCGAATTTTCAATTTCCACGGGTTATGTATATTGGATTCTCGATTTTTTTTTTGTGGCGTTATATTGGTAGTCATGTCCCTCACTTATGACAAGCTAACAAGCCTGGCTATTTTGAATGTTCAGTTAATTTTTGACAGCTATTTTGCTTGGACGTGCTTTAGCTTGTCTTCGATTTCTGCCTATTCCAAAAAATGGATCAAAGAATCTGTATCAAATTTGTTATATGAAAAACTAATAGAGAATTGGGTCATGGGTCGTGAAATCATGATGCTTACATGAACGATATTATTTTTCGTACATAATGACATGATGCAACCTTTCAAATAAAAAAACAATTGTGTATCTCACTGATTCTCACTGATCTCACGGGTTTTTTTTAATTGTATTCATGCAAAACAAAAACATATTATCTATCATTAATATAATTTGGAAAGAAACTACTTCTTTTAAATGTGATTACAAAATTCCAGATATGTTTAATAGAAAACTGGTAATCTATGATAGCGTTTAAAAGTCACAGCTGTTCCGATTGCGAACCGGAACTGATGCGGTTAGGCAATAAGTTATGTTTATTCCGGAATTTTATGAAAAGAATCCGAGCTAAAGAGAAATTGGAAGGAATGAAAAGAATAAGGCTTTTATAAGTATAGTAGTCTGACAATTAATAAGAAGAAGTTATTTAATTTTATACTGCTTCATATTTTGAATAAGGGTTTTTTTGATTAAGGAATGCTTTTATACTTATTATTAGTTTTGGTTGAAAAATCGTCAAAATATATAAGACATGACTTAAAATAAATTATACTCAGAAAATATAAATTTATATTAAATGATTTTTTGGTTTAGTTAAACTAGTTCTAAATGACCTGTATTATCATTTAAAATATATATATGTCTATCTTTATAAAGCACAATCAAATCGCCAAGCAATTAAAAAAAACATGAAATGAATTTTAAAAACATATTTTTTTTCGCGCATGCACGTGTATTTTTTGCCACGTCTATTAATATTAAAAATTATGTTCGGGCCTTATAGCCACGATAGTACTCGTATATTAATTTCTTGTTTTTAAGAAAACCGATCAAATCTATTAAATTATTAGTTAGAAATCGGGCATGCGACATAGGTGTGTTTTTACATCAGAGATCATTTCGTGAAAAGAAGCATAGATTCAAAATGTAGAGCTCATCAGCATAATTTTATTTTCGACAGGTATGTTTCTCTTGATGGAGGGAAAAAGCAGCTATTACCATAATGAATTGATTTGATGAGCATTTTTCTGAATTTCCAGTTACTTCCAGTGCCGTTATATCCAGTCCCTCATCACATACGTCCGTACAAACGGATCCCAAGGGGATTCCCAAACCAGTTTATAAAGTGGATATAATACAAACAGAAGAAATACGATCATACGTTAAGTCGCCAAACTTCACATGGTTTAAAAGATGGGTAGGGGTTTCTTAATACAAGAAAAAAAAATGTTTTCTTAGCTTTTTCTGGGTTTTCCATAAAAACGTAAAATATGTTACGTAATATTTACTCAATTCCTATGTCAAACGAAATTTTTAATAAAATCAAATTAATTAAAAAGTTCTTAAATAATTTTTAACTAATTAAAAATGGCACGATTAAACTGCAAGCGCGAAGAATTTCCCACTGCATAATGCAATTCGATCGACTTAGCCAAGATTGCTGGTATCATTTTGCGTCCGATCGATTTTCATGCTAAACTCAACTAAGAGTTAAAGAGATTCGCATGGTTAAGCTTAGAGGACAACAAAGCACACCGATAGGTTGCACTCGAAATTAGCCTTGATTATTGAATTAAAATTGCGATGAAAGTGCATTAGGTGCAATAGAAATGTTTTATTTAACACAAAAAAAAAAAGTTAATTAGAATAAAAGAGAGTTAGTTAACTAATATTGGAGTGACCGGCGAAGGTAATAACATTTATTCATGTAGGGGTATGACAAAATATAGCAAATCCTTATAAAAAGTCTACCTAAATCCGTAAGTACTGGACAGAGGTTTTCAAGTCAATTTAAATTACGCATTGCGCAATGAAACATGTTACCCAAAATATATTATATGAATAATTATAAAGTTATAAAGAATTAAGTAAAATTCAAGGATCCGTAACTAATGACGTGATACGAATAATAAATTTATATTTATTCAAATGAAAAAGCAATACACTCCAGTTTTCCACTGTTGTGTATGGTATCTGTTTGTGGCTTTATTCTTTCTTATATCGTAAAGTATTACATGAATTTTAACAAATTAGATATTTTAAGGTTCGATGAAGTGCCGCAAGCAATGCCAGGTACATACAATTTAAATAATATCAATACGGGAAAATTTAAGTGGTATTTTGTTTATTCGAAAAACTTAAAATTTTTAAAACCTAAGAAGTGGAGTATCAAATGAAAAAAATAGTCAAGAGCATTTTAAAAATATAAATAAATTTCTATAGTACTTGCGTATGATTTAAGGTCCAGTTATGGTAGACTAACTCTTTTAAGAAAATGCCAACCAATTAGAATTTTTTCTTCCGAAAATCTAGTTATTTCCAAGATTATAAAAACAACCGAATTTTACCTATAAAGTTTTCGCTACACAAAGTTAGAGTGGTTGTGACTTTTTTTTAGAAGATTTGCTGCCCTATTTTTGAATTCGTTCGCAAAAGTCCCTTTTAAATAAAAATTAACTTAAGAAAGTTCCTAAAATTCTCAAAAATTCATTTCAATTACCTTTGACTTAATTAGTTTTTTCACATAAAACTTCAAAATAATTAGGTTGGATTTTTTGTAATGTAACTGAAATTAACTTTTCACAATTTTAGAATTAAAAATTTTATTATGAACTTTTAAAGGAGCTCTCTTCGATTCGGTTAAAAAGCAGAATAGGTCTCTGGCCTCTTCTTGGAATCTAATTATTATAATATTAATATTAATTAGGCCCAGTCCTAGGTTCAGATAACCAAAAATAAATAAATTTGCGCTGCAATCATCATCATCATGGTGTATCATAATTTATCGTATTTTACATATAATTTTAAGAACATAAAAAGTCCCAGTAAAGATATTTGAAATGTTATTCAAACTATCAATTAAAAAACATTTTTATTGAAAACCCGTTTATATTTACTCTTAAACAAAATGAATTAATATATACCATAATAATTCTCTACGGAGTTTTGAGGTCATTCTTCAAACTAGAAATGATTTCTATACTTTATTTAGATTTATTTATAAGAAAGAAAAAGTCGTCTAGATTTTATTGTGCCCCGCTGTTTAGCGTTATATTTCTAACTTAATAATTTTCTATAAAAATGCAAATAAAGTTCTACGTTATTATTTTATTTTCACTATAATTTTGAAATTTCTTTTTTTTTTAATTACAGGAAGAGGAAGTTGGACAGATGATATAGATTTTGATTTAAACGGAGAGTTCAGTAACAATGGATATTTAAACAAGTACGTTTTATAAATGTAATTTCTTTCCCAAATAAAAAATATTTTATTCGTACAAATAGTGAAACTTTCTTATCTCTGTCATCCGCTTTAACCGTTTTGAAGCAAGAAATACCGTCTCCCAGCAATGACTCCCAAAAGCGTTGCAAAAGTCCAGGAAAGACAATTGGACCAAATAAATCAAATGATGATCGGGATAAAGATTTGACCACTAATCGTAATTCAAATGATGGTGCTTGCAGAAACCATCAGTCCCCGCCATTGCAAGTTGATGCAAACCAACAAAATATGCAAAATTCTGTAGATCCGCAAAATGTTCAAAGGAATAATGCTTTAGGAAATTTTCAACAAATTTTACAGCAGCAAAATAATGTGGAAAATACAAATAATAATACTGCTAAAAATAGTCCGGTTCATCAGCAAGAAATAGGGAAGACGGATACACCCCAGGATGACTATAAGTGAGTTTTTTAACGCCATTTATCTAAAATTTTTGAGTTTTTTCCTGCAATTTATAGGTTTCAGTACATTTTGGCTGCGGCCACTTCCATTGCGACAAAAAATAACGAGGAGACCCTTACATACTTGAATCAGGGCCAAAGTTATGAGATTAAATTGAAAAAAATCGGCGATTTGTCCTTTTACAGAGGAAAGGTTCTAAAGGTGAGTACCTTTTTCTTATTTCGTAGTTTATTAAGAAATTAATGTCGTCGAACCATGAAAAATTATACCCAATGTGGTGACTTGGCATTCCGGTTTAAGAGGTTTAAGTACCATAAAATAAAAATTTTATGATCTTGTTTCAACGGCGCGAGTCAGAAACAGTGTTCAAGTCCAAAATAAAGACTTGATTACTGAAGACTGTGCAGAAGTCCTTCGATTGAACGAAATTAATTTCATGTGGTTCATTTCCTAATTGTAGTCCAGAATTGGGTCTACTGGTTATACAAGAAAACTGCTAGTGTGATGGAGCTTTGTCATAAAATGTAAAACGCTTTATGCTTTGATGGCAGAGAATACGCGAAAACATTCATGAGGAATTTAATTGCCCCATGTCTTAAAAAGAAGCGTATGAATCAGGGTGAACTCTGAAGACGAAAAATGACGTGCGGCGACAGAACTTTTCCAGCTAACAATTGTCCACGTCTTGTGAACTGGAGAAATTAAGCAAAGACTAAAGCCTGTGGCGCATAGCATCCAATTGAGATCAATTAAATGTTCCTAATAACTTAAATTGACTAATTCACGCAGATGGACCTCGTCAACTTTAAAATTATGCGATTTTGTATATTTGTATTTGCAGAGCATAATAAAAATTTGCTTCCACGAGCGTCGCCTTCAGTATATGGAACGTGAGCAAATGCAGCAATGGCAAGCGTCAAGGCCAGGTGAACGAATTATTGAGGTTGATGTGCCACTATCGTATGGTCTATGTCATGTGTCGCAACCTCTTAATCCAAATTTACTGAACACCGTTGAGGTTTTGTGGGATCCGATGAAAGAAGTCGGCGTATACATTAAGGTAAATTGCATATCAACAGAATTCACACCCAAGAAACACGGCGGCGAAAAGGGAGTCCCATTCAGAATTCAAATTGAAACATACCTGGACACGAACAGCGATGCTTTGGGTAAGCCGATACACGCAGCGGCTTGCCAAATTAAGGTAAGAAAGAAAGGCACTCGGGGTAAACTACCGGCGTCCAGAAGAGGTGAACGATTTTTCAATTGCCCATTTCTCACGCAGGTATTCAAGCTAAAAGGGGCAGACAGAAAGCACAAGCAAGATCGCGAGAAAATCCAAAGACGTCCACCGTCTGAACAAGAGAAATACCAACCCAGCTATGAGTGTACTATCATGAACGATACTCCGCTTGAGTCGATAGTACCAGCAGGATGCTACAGCCCAGAATAGTAAGTATGAGAGGCCTTTGCCAATTTATCTTGTAACTTGCCATTTTCCTGCCCGGTCAGCCCGAGGGCTTATTTTGTTTTCTTATTCTGTGCAAAAGACAAGTCCGGCTCAACGGACAGGTTTTACAGGCATATTTCTCGAATGAATTTCTTTCCCAATTTAAATATTTTTTGAGTTTGCTTGTGTTGTTTAAAAAACGATACAATTTTTTTTCAATCAGTTGTTCTTTGGGCTGCAATTAGCCAATCTTTTGAATTTAAGAGATGGTTTGCATTTCGTGCCTATTTCGATTTTTCTTCTAATTATAGACGTCAAGTGGAAGCATGCAAACTTGTTTGCCTATATAACCGCGCTGCAACGCACTTTCCGAGAAAATTATCCACAGAACCTGTTCTGTAGAAAAACAAACCCGTTTTTCCCCAGAGTGGACTGCTGCTGTGGTATCACAGCCGATGCCGAACCTATAAAATGAGAAATTATAATGAGCCGCTTACGTTCTTATTGACTGCACGTAATGTTTTGAAAATATTCAATTCCACTTTTGATTGCTTTTAATTAAACAAAAGTCGATAGCGATAGGTCGCACTCATGCAATTCATTGTTTATCAACAATTTTCTCCTGAACGGAAGAAGTCTTATGATAGTACATATTTCCGTTTATCATTCAACCAGTTTTGCGTCTGGTGTATTAATCGAATTTTACTTTACAGCATAAAACCCACAGTTTCACCGCTGCTGCCAAATTCTCCGGTGCATATGCCAAAATATGATGGGATTGTGTCCTTCCCCAATAATCCAAGTCCAATTGCCATCAATAGCGTGACATCCACCAACACTAACAATTTCAAGCTAATCGACCAAAGTATGGTGTCTCCGCAGCAAGTTGACATGGAGGAATATGTACACTTTTCTTTAATTATTTTTAAATTTTTATATTTATTCACTCTCTCGTTTGCAGGCTCCAATTTTGGCAAAGGATTCTACTCCGACACAAGTTTCTCAGTGGCTGACTTACCACCGTTTGAACTCATATGTGACTACGTTTGCGCATTTTTCAGGATCTGATGTACTGAGGTAAGAGAACGATTTTATTGTACGATAGTTCACCAATTGTAATTTCATCCAATATTAGAATGTCAAAGGATGATCTAATTCAAATCTGTGGATTGGCCGATGGAATTCGCATGTTCAACACACTTCATGCTAAGTAAGTTTATTTGCTGTTTACTTATTAAACCATACACGTTTCGATATTTCATATGTAAATTTTTACAACATTTAGCAAAAATATAACTCAATAAATTTTATAGTTAAGTCTAAGTTATTTGCTTAGCATATTCATCTATAATTAGCTATTTGAACAATATAACAAAAAAATGTAGATAGACATAAATGTTTATTATATTTACGACTACTAAAATAGCCTTCAAATTATCTAATCTCCAGATTTCAAATGTATATTACTTGGCGGATTTTCATTAGCGCATTAAATATATTTAATAATTTTCTAGCACGAAGTAACACTTTACAGGCGAAATATTAACTTGTGATCAGGTAAAGTGCGCATTTTGAGAGCTTCCCAAACGATCTTTGATCAAAGAAATTAAATTTGTATATTGATATATCTATGAATGTTGTTGTCAAACTCGTAATTCGACATTGTGTTTAACGTCGAACTCATATCACTTCCTGTGCCTTCTGAGGCGTTGGTTTGATATTTTCGAGTTGAATCTAAGTTGGTGAATTCGAAATGACAATAAATTTTAAACAAATGTAGCGTCCTACAGCTGTAGTAGTTGTAAAGTAAGAAACATTAAATAGGTTTTGAGATATTGCAAAAAAAAACGTATACAATTTTTTAAATAGAAGTAACAACTAAATGAAACCGTATATATCTTCCTTTTAAAAAATTTTAGGTTCAAGATCCTATTTAGACTGTTAGCTAAAAGTGTGTTTAGTCTCAAAAAGATCTATAAATTATTTCTTTTAATTATGTTTTACGCCAATTCCACAAATACAGTTTTGAGAAAAACGCGTTTCAAGTTTCAAAAAGTGATATCTCAATGGATTCAACAAATTCGAATTAACAAGTTAATGGCAGTTAAAACTTCTTTACTTTTTTTTGGATATAATTTGTTTTTGAACTTTCTAAATCGTTTCATATACGCACCACCTAAAGGCGGATAAGTTTAGGTCACAGGCTACAATTTAAAGCATATTTGAAATTTCATTTTAAAATTTTACTATTATAATTTTGATATATTTTATGGGTACAGGTTATTTGAATCTTTGGAACTTGCTCCCGCACGTAGCTGAATTGCATATAAAATTCGTGTGTTTGAAAAGATGAATTGCCAGGACAGTATTTACTTGCGTTGGGTTTTGTACACAAACAATAAATTTATTCAAATAGAGTTTCTAAGCTAAACATAAGATCTTAAAAACTGATCACGATTTATTAATAAATATTTACAAATGAATTTATTTAATTAAATTACATTAGCTTAAGGTGGTTACTAGCAAAATAATTATTTTTTGCAGGGCGATTACTCCTCGCTTGACTATTTACGTGAGTTTAGATGGCAACAGCTATCATGCTATTTTTCTAGTTGCCAACACGGTAAAAGAATTGACGCAAAAGCTATTTAAACTGCCTGGATTTTATGACCTCTGCACCAATAATACAAACATAAATGGAATGGAAGGAAACGTCTATTCAGGATGGGGTAAGAAAAGATCTGATATATTTAAAATTTGATTATATAACAAAAATATGTTTCGCTGGCAGGCATGCAATCAAAATACTCAGGAAGTGGATCGAATTTATATGACGCCTCCAAGTTAGCTTTATACATAAATGGACCGTCTGGGATACATGTCTTAATCACAGATGAAGTTCTTAATAACATCAAGGACGACAGTCTATTCACACTTGAAGTACAAAACGGGAACGTACTTATGAAGGCCGTTTACAAAAATGAGAGCAACTAATTTATTATAAGTATGCTCCCGCCAAAGCGACCAAATGATTACGGCTTTTCAGTAAAATTTGTTTGGTGAAGGAGTTTTCTGAGGAGATTTTTAATAAGTTTACTTTGTACGATTCGCTGGATGATTACTAAGTTTTTTTTTTAGAGACAATTTTTATGAAGCCTTTTAAGCCAAGTGTATTTTTTTGTTATTTCATAGCAGTTTAGAATTATTTTTAATATAGTGTAAAATGTTCAGACGTACAAATAAAGGGTCTGACTTCAAATATAAATTTTATTTAACATTTACAAATCATTACTGATCACTACACACACACGGTAAGTAAACAAATTATAAAAACCTTAAATTAATTTATGGAAGATATGTATAAGACCTTGACAAATCAAAATTAATAAAGCTAGAGTGTATATTGAAGAAACGAAACGTTGAAATTAAAAATTCATGCGTAACATACTTTGTTCGATGAAGCAAAGGTCGTAGAAACTCCCAGCAAGAACACAAGGATATTGCTAATCCCCACGGATCAATACTTACAGTATACAGTCGAATAGAGTAACAACCGGTTAATGAAAATAAGGAAAATCCGATAAGATAGATAGAGCTGGATGAGAATTTTTTGGTTAATAACGTCGAAACGAAAGCCTAAAATGCAGTATGCAGATATACTTCATACAAATATCAAACTGAAGATGATCGGTTCTTTGCTGTATTGTTGCACTGAAAACAGATGACTAACTTTTACGAAACTTCTTTAAAAAGAGTACTTTTAGACTTTAGACCGCAAAACTCTATTAATGTTAAATGCACTCCAATTAAAATTTGTTATTGAAAAGTGTCTCACCACAGCTAAATTACATACACTATTTCAGAATTGCTTGTTTTGTTCCTTTTAAAATATCAGAGTTTTTAAAAAATAGCAAGAATGATAATGTAATTATATTTACCTTTACTAATCGTTGAGGATATTTACTTTAGATACTTATTTACTAACAGACTTTATTCTTTATTGAATAATCATCAAATAGGAACAAAGCTGCACACGTAATACAACTGCGGATTGCATTGTTATATGTTTGTTTTATTTTTTTATATATCCTGCATAACAACTTCAAATACTTCTTCGACAATATAATTGTGATCTGATTCAATTTTCTGCATAGGAACGCAGGAACCAGATTCTACATCCTTTTCAATATACACAATATTATCATCAGGTATAATTTCATCCTGTTCTTGGAACGGTTGAGCGATCGGTTCCCCAATAACACCATCGTCCAAACCGTCGTCGTCATCAACAAAAAATTCTGCAGACGAATATTCATACCGCGGACGGTTATAACCATCTCCAGCAAGTCGTTTCCGCTTCGCTTTTGGTTCTTTATTAGCTAAATATGAAAGTGGGCCTTAAATATTAAAGAAGTCCTTTAATTTTTAAAACTTACCGCCTTCTACATGCTTCTTTTTAACATGGTAATTTAAAATCCCTTGATTCGCATAGGAGGCCCCACAGTCTTCATAAGGACAAGTAAAACTTTTAAAACATAAAACTCATTTTAAAAATGTTTCGAATTCAAATTAAATCACACTCACTCCTTAGTGTTGTAGTGCCGCTTCATATGAACCCGTAGTGCATAGTTTCGGCGGAAGCCTTTGTTACAGAGCTCGCATTTATAAGGAGTTTCATTTTGGTGCGCTCTTTTGTGAACAACAAGACATTCTTTATACACCGCTGAATATGGACATAAGTCGCAAACGTATTTTTTAATTTTTTCATGCACCTACAATGAAACAAGTTCCTATCTCATACTTTTAGATTTATATAAATTTTCGAAAGCCAACCGAAGATTCATGTTCCATTTTGTCGCAATTGTTGAAATAGCCCTTGTTGCAATACTTGCAGAAGTACCTTTTCTCCTTTTCGTGAACCATTCGTGTATGGAGCTGGAAATTTTTGAGATTTTTTAATATTTTTCCGCAAATCTTGCATGGGAAACTGCTGTGAATGTTTGTCTTGTGTTTCTCCAAAGCAGCCTTCGTCGCATAGCTTTGCTCACATGAATCGCACTGAAAACGACCTTAAAAATAGTTAATTTGTCGTAAATTTGTTGTATCAATTGAAAGCAAAATTCATATTACTTGCATTATGCCGCCTGGAAATATGAACCGCTAAAGCCATGTTGTTGCCATAGTCTTTGCTACAAAATTGGCATTTAAAAGCGCTGCTTTTATGGACTTCTTCCATGTGCTTTTTATATTGTTGCCTGAAAATGTTTTTAATGTATATTTAGAACTTGAGTTAAGTAAATATTCTACTCAATTTTTATGAAAGGGTTAAGCTTATGATAATTTTGAAAATATCGATTATTTTTAGTTTTTAACAGTATTTCCTTAATTAATTTTTTAAAACTACATACTACAAAAAATGTGAAACAAATTTGTAAGCCCTAATTCGTACAAATGACGAAACTGTGAACTTTTAACTTTCAATTTCAGTTCTGTCGAAACAACTCTTCTTAAAAAGTAAATTCTGATTTCCAATTTTATGATATGATAATAATTTTTAAGGTACCTTGAATAGTTAAAAATTATCAAAAAATATCTATTTAAATTTCAGTTCCGTTTCAATAATAAAAAAAAAACACTTCTACGTATAACAACAACTACAGAGATGAATGTTAATAAAATCACTTTTTTAATATTAAAAGAACCATTAACAAGATATTGAATTTCTCAAGAGATCCTTTGTATTATATAAATTTTTTTAATGTTTTTCAATAAAAATAAACATAGTTGGAAATAGCTATAACAATATATCCTTTAATAATTAATAAAGTAACAAAAATCAGCTATTTTTCAAGCCTTTATTGTGGTGTTGCCACTTATTAAATATTAATAATATATTTTTAGCATGAAAGGCATTTATGTTAGTAAAGTTTTCGTGGCAACTTAATACATCTCGTAGGGTGAAGCCGGTGGATTTTAAAATGAGCGTTTATTTAATCGTTATAGGGATTCTAAGTTTTTAAAGGCTGCTTTAAATTTGCTTCCGAAAATGGTGTTTCTTAAAAATTTTATATCACAATTTGGACTATATGTTAGCTTCCGAACTAGTCTAATTGTAATATAATAATATTAAAAAGCAAAATCTTTGAAAATTGGTGCCAAATGTAAAATAAGCGTAGTCCTTTAACACGCTCAACCCGTGTACCACGTATGATCCATAGGCAGTCCTTTCATTTGGCGGCGTGAACTACTGGTGGTCTACAACTAGTTTTCTCTATTTGGCGGTGTGGACCACCGGTGGTTCACATATGATAACGTAAACAAGAAGCGAATTAAACAAGCACCGCCAGAAGAACAAATAACTTATCATATCGTTCTCGCTCGTCAATAGATTGCGTCGGTTTGAACGTGTTAAATTTTTAAGTTAAAATAAATTCGTTAAAATGCTGGAATGTTGGATTCTCCGTTAAAATCTGGTTGGATCCTCCACTTTAAGATGGCAATAAAATATTGAAGATTCTATTTTTCTTTTAAATTTAAGCGAGATATAAATTATCTTATGATTTAAACTGCCAATGTACTTACGTATCCGTGAATTCTTCAGGACATTTGGGGCATTGAATACTTTTCTGATAACAATGTTTGTGTCTCTTATGTGATCGAAGACTAGTCCATTGTAAATAACTCAACGTACAGTCCTACAGAAGTTTGTTATAAAATCGTATTTAAATTAATTTATTTAAAACAAAAAGTGTACCGGAAAATCGCAAACATAATGTCTAATAACCGGGAACGTATATCTTTTGTCCACATAGTTGAAATGAGTCAGCTTATGAGTTTTCAATTTTTTATACTCATCGTAACTTAAAGGACACAAGTCACAGAAATATGCCTTTTTATCATGAAGTTCTCGGTGAGCAATCATGTTGTCGATTGAATTAAAAGCAAGTTCGCAATATTCACAGCAATACGCAATATCAAGTTCTTCAGTTATAACACTTGCTTCATCACTTTCATTGTGCTTATTTATGTGGTCCTGGAAAAATTAGAGGATATTTAAAACAGTCCAGTACGAATCCGACACAAATTTGGAGTGATCTTATAAGGGTTTCCTTTTTCTTTTTGAGGTATGGAAGCCTAGAAACGTATAAATAAAATTTTTATTATTTTTTGTTATATACCTCAGATTCCTCAGATTTTTCAAAAATTATCCCGCAACAACTGCACGACATAACTTCAGTGGTTTGAGGTACAGAGTGCGATAAAATGTGCTTATTCAGAAGTGTTTTCTTAATTAAGTATTTATCACAAATGTGGCATTTGAACGGATTTTTCCCATGAGCCGATATCTGTAAATATGTAATTAATGTTAAAGGTATCTGTAAATCAATAAGACAAATATAAAATTAAATTATACCATATGATCCTTTAAGAGTTGGTTATAAAGGTATGATTTGTTACACAGCTTACAATTATACTGCCGTTCAACTTTATGTATACTTTCATGGTTTTTTAAATTTTCCTCATTAGTAAAAGACATGTCGCAACTTCAAAGCAAAGTTTTTTTTAAACATAAGTGCTGATATATATTCCAAAAGTATTACCTTAAACAGATGAAACCTAGGTTTTTTTCATGCTGATACATAATATGCTCGTAAAATTCATCTTCATCTCTAAACGACTTATCGCAGATAAAACAAACTTTTGGGCGTCGTTTTTCTTGATGAAAATTTTGATGGAAGCGATATCTTATATAATAAAGAAATACATTGGTTAAAACTGAATTACATCTACTATATTAGTATTATTTTTTCAGAAACCTCTTATTCGATTTGAACGATTTGCCACAATTTACGCAATCAGTTGCACTTCGCGAAATTTTTCCACCAACATAGCATGAGTGTTTATTGTAAAGTAAAAAGTTGTTGAACCTTTTATCACATTCGGGGCATTGAGTGTAGATCGTTAATCTGAATTATTAAAATATTAAATCATTTTAAAGTTATCGAATCACTTCTCTAACTTTTCCAAGTCATAATGCTTAAAAACCAAGTGCAACGAAAGGTCCATCGATGATTTCTGTGGCTCACAATTTTCATCAATTACACAAGGATAGGCAAAATCCTCGACACAATGTGCGCATTCGGTGTGACTTAGCACATCAGCGTGTTTTTCGAAACTTTCAGAACATAACTGAAAATATTGAATAAACATGAGATTAATTAAGTAACGAATTATTTTTATTTAAAACTTACTCGGCACTGAATACTTTCAGGGAGCATAATGCATGAAAGAGTATTTTGTAAAATTCCGATTTTATATTCCTTAATATCGATCTCTTCTTCCACATCTTCTAAATAATCAACACTTTCGAATATCCGAGCATCTGCTAATAAATTTAATTTTGTTAGGAAAATAATGAAATTAAAAAATTGATCAAAGAACTAAACATATCGCATTAACTTCGAGAGTATACAGCAGATTGAACCATTTGCAGCCTCAAATATTAATTAAAGACAGCTTGGTGGGTTTTCAAAGTAACGAAAATTATCCCTTCATCTTTTTGGACCTCTAGAGCTACGGTCTTTTGAAATTTAATAATTATTAGCATAGATACAGTAATTGCAAACTACGTATTGTTTTTCATTGCTAGAAAATATGAAGAAAAAAGAAATCCTTTATTTGCATCAAATATACGGAAATTAAGAACTCGATTAATAAATTGTGTGCTCCCATTAAATTTATCGTAAACATTTGTTTGTATCTCATAGACGATCTCAAAGTTCGTTTAATTAATGGATAATTTTTCCTACTTTGCCGAGAGCAGCGAAAGAGATTAAATTTTTTTTAATTATTTCTTAACTTTGAGGATGAACTAATTGCGAAAATTTCAATGATTGAAATTTATTTACAATTTTGTACTCCACCAAACCAGTGTTTTACAGCTAAAAAAAACGGCCAGCTTGGCTTTTTATTTGTTCGAGATAAAAATAGCAAGTTTTGAAACTTGTATTTATTTTTCCCACAAATATATGACGAAAAAACATTCACTGATGAGTCTTTTTTCCTGTAGCCAATGAAGAAAAATTAAAAATGTAATGAAAGAGATACTTTGGTGCGGAGTTTCATTTGCATTTCATTTTTTAACAGATATAATTTACAAAAATATACAAAAACTCTCTTTTACAATAACAGTTTTGATTAGATTTCTATATGAACATTTAAATTTTCTTAATATCACCATCAGGAACTAGTCTCGGTTTTTATGAAAATATTTTTTCTGCTTGATTTCTGTTTTTTCATTTCGCGACAAGGATTTAAATGTGGAGAACAAGTTATAAGTAGAGTATAGCAACGGTTTCTAGATGTAGAAACCGACCAAACAACAACTATTCGAGTACAGTTCCAATATCCAATATCCAATATTAAAACAAAATTACCATATAAAATAAACTGCTTCAATAAGGCAATGAAATCGTAATAAATACGTCGGTTTTAAATATTATTGTTGTTTTCGAAGTACAAAGAAAACAATTGTAACTGTAAAGAAATAAAGTAAAATTGGAAACAGAGTAAGAATTTCCATCAAAGCCAAAGTGGGACCCAAATAAAATTGTTTAACAATTTTATTTCTTACCTTTTTAGATGTTATAAATATAAACACGCTAAATTTCCGGCTTTATATCACTAATAGTCTGCGGGTAAAACGGCTGTAACATAGCTAAAGACGTACATACCGAAATATGAGGGTTGCTAGTTTAACTATGGAATTTCGGAGATCAATCAAATCATATGAAATAAAAATGTTTTGATATCACTCTATTCTCCCCAAATCCAGGGAGTGCGAACAAAGGCTAATTATAAAAAATTTATTAATTTACTTACCATTTTCATTTTGATCCTCGCCTGGATTGCTAGCTACTTCCTGTGCTTCCTCCTCAAACTCAGTTAGATTTGAATCCTTAACATTAATTGTTTCTGGCTCTTCAATGATCTCATAAAGATCTTCATTTTCAATGTCAAAATCTTCGACTTCGTCTCCCGTTTCTCGAAGTTCTGTAGATTCCCCAGACGGTCCAGGCTCTTCTTGGGTTCTTTTTTGCATAACATCGAAGACATCAATTAGTCGGTTAAGGCAATTCTCGCAAAGAGCTTGAATTTTAGTCTTATCCTTTACAATGCGCATTCCAAAGCAAGTGGAAAGTAATCTTTGCAGCTCTAATTCAACACCGCTTTTATCGAAAATGAGCTGATAGGGCTCCTTCATATTGACGGAGCAACTAACGCACTTTGCTGATTTTGCCTTTGGAGGCCGCCCACGCTTTTTTGGCAGAGGCATTCTTATTTTCAGTTAACGACCTTTTACCAGTAACAAAAGTTCGTTATTGAATCCAATATCTAATCAGGCTCATCGCCCCGGAGCCCTCTATCTTACCTTTACCAATTTTCTTTTTTCAGCCTTGCGCGAAATGACGCTTAGGAGAGTGCAATTTTGGATAATTATATTTAATGCGGTTTTAGGTGACAACGGAAACTTCAAGTTATTTAATTGAATAACACAATTGAATTTTAGAACAATCACTAAAGAGTTATTTATGCTTAATATTGTTTCTGGGCAAGGGAATAAAATCATTTGACTGACAGCCGACAGATCGCGAGTTGAGCTGTCAAAATTTTTAACTGGATTGCGTTCCTCTGGTTCTTTACAAAGAACAGCAGCTAAGCTTTTTTCCCCTTGATTCAGGGTAAAGAAAAAGCTATTCCGTATTCAGACTAATTAGGCGCTACGCATTGAACCCGCTAGATAGTCTTATATTCGTTTTTTAGATTATGAAAGTTGGAAAAGAATTTTGCTTGAAAAGTAAAATTTATCTGAGGAATTGTGAGAACTTTCACTATCCCCTTGTCCTTTGAAAGTTTGGTCTATGTACACGGATATATCATTTATGTTTTAAGGGTTGTAATACATCTTTATTAAACTCATAATGGTGTTTCGACTAAAAACGCACAAGCAGTCGACGCCAAAATTCAATAAATTGCTCAATAATCAACGATTGACACGGCTAAAGGCTTACGGCTCAGCTTTGGCATTTGTGAGCTTTCTTTACATTTTTCATTACATTTGTAGTACGTGTGTGCGGTGCTGGTTATTGTCAAACAACAGAAAGATTTCGCTAATTTATATCCTTTTCGATCAGAATTACTTTTTAAAACTTTAAAAATATTATATCCCGTAAGTTGTTCTATTTGAAGTAATAAAAATAAAGTAGCAAAGATTTGTTTTACCGGGAAAAAACTGAATTGTGCTGATAGTGTTCGACTGAAATCACGCACAGAACCTGCTTGCGTGAAGAAGAAAACGTGTTTTCCTTAGCCTAGACGTTGTTCAACGATTGGATTGTTTTAACTTATCTGCCGATTAGCCGTTACATTAAAAATTAATAAATTAAACTCTTAATAAGTAAAATGACTAACAAACAAGAATCAATTACCAAATCAATGGACTTGCCGAAGTGCGTTAGATGCTTCTGCGATCTGTTTGATGATTTTCAACTGATTTTTGATGATACCGGCCTGGAGCTCGAGCTTCAAAAATTACTGTCCGTTTGTTTTGATATGGACATTAAAGTTCGACTGGGAGAAATTCAAGCACTATGTGAAGATTGCCTAAATGAGCTTATTGATACCTATGATATTATCCAGAAAAACGAGCAGGAAGGGGCGGGTCCTTCGGGAAATCAAATCCCTGGCACGAAGTTAAAAAATGAAGGCGATCCGCCTGAGCTAAGTTCAGGCTCTGATGATTTTGGAAGTTCAGCTGATGAGGAAATTGTTCAGAAATCATCGAAAAAACAAAAAACTAAGGAAGAAAAAGACTTCGGAACGAAAGAATCTCACTTAAAATACGAGCATGCACCGAGATCTAAAAAAGTTAAGGAGCATACACGAAATTCTAAAATTGTCGAGCTCATAGAGGAGGAAAATTCGTTAGAAGAAATTGAGAAGCCAAATGAGAGCTACGATAATGAACTGGATAATGAAAATTCCAATTTGAAAATGCCGGGTAAGTGTTGATGTTACGTTATTACAGTAGGTGCATTTATTTAATGAACTGGTTATCCAGGTCATTGAAAAAACGACTAGGGAATATTTTGTGAAGCGTTAACTGAGCATATCTTTAGAGCTTAGCTAAGGTAAATTCCCCATTCCAAGTAAATACATTAGGACAGGATGAATTACTGAGATGATTACTCTGAAAAAGCAAAAACCTGAAATTTTCTTTTTATTTCCGCAAAATTTAAAATCGGGGCAAAGAGGGAATCGGATAGAAAGTTTACCATTCATCTTTAGTCTTTTGCACCGGAACTATGTACGTGTTTTACCGCTCAAGCAAAAAAAACAAAGCTATTTATTATTTATTTATTTATTTAATAAATTGAACCAATACTGAAAAGAACCTAGCGCTCTCGGGAGTACAGCCCATATAGCGCAAAAAACGAAGCTAGTATTCGTATTTTAAATTCACCTTGCGAGTAAAATTTATAATTTTATGGAACAATCGTGAAAAAATATGTATATAGGTTTTTTATTAATGCTTAATATGCTATGATCTTGTTTCAAGTTAATTTTCGCTTGTGTGCAGTGTTGCTTAGTAAATAATTGTTTTAGGTATGAATGCTGCAGAGAAGAAACGTCGACAAAGGGAAAAAATAAATCAAGATCCTGCATTAAGGAAACAAATGCTGGAAAAAGAGAGAGAACGGGATCGAATGAGAAGAAAAAAATTGAAGGAGACACTTATGCAGAATGATGAAGCTAAAAAACTTTGGAGAGAGAAGGAGCGGCTTAGAAAACAGAAGTTTAGGGATAAAAAAAAATGTCATCCCAACCCAAAATTCAATTACATTTAGTCCCTTATAGACGCAAGAAAACTGTGTGAAGCGGTCGTAAAAACTCTTAGGAAAGTTGTGGAAATAAGTCGTTTTTGTTGAGTTGTTAAAAGTCCTAATGCGCCTACCCTGACTACTAAAATGTCTTTGGAAGATACCAAAAATCTTAGAGGTCCTTTTTTAATGGAAGAAAATAAAAAAAATCAGCGCAATATTTTTTTGAGAGAGATCACCAATAGGAAAGACACAATATCTTCAAAAGTTTAGTCAACAGGAATACGCATGCTTCTTGCCAAAAGGTATATGGTCATAACATTTGCTGAGGCTTACGAGTATACCTTGTTTAAAGAACATCATCTGGATATAAACATAGGTAAAAGTAAATTTTTTGAGAAAACATCCAGCCAGTAAATGAATTGCTTCATAAAGTTTTGCTTATATCATGCAAATTATAACTACCTTGTAGAAGCAGCACAAAAATGTATACTTCTTCTCTCAAATACAACTATTAACTACTATTGAACTATTGAAGATGATATTCTGTGATCTCACCAATGAGAAATGTATGACAGGATAATGTAAGAATTGCTTTGAAGTCAGTATTTTGTCACTGAAAGCTCAACTTTAAAACGCTATTTATTCAAATTTGACTAAATCTGAAAATATATTATGGATTGCAAATACTACTGGAACTTTAAAAGATCTGATCCAAGAGCTAAGTTGACAATTTAAACTACACATCTTTGTCAAGAATGTCTTTAAAATGAAAAAAAATCAGAGTTCACAAACTGAAATAATATTACAAGTGGATTTTGCAGAAAACTTTGAAAATTGGCCATAGTTATTCTTAAATTACGTTATTTACAGGATGTACTTGGACAAATAGAGAATATGAAAAGTGATCATTGGGCAATGAGCTTAATCATGATAATATACAGTATGCGTATTTTTAAAGATAATAGAAGATCTTAAAGTGCAACACCCATCACTGAAAAAGTTAATTATATTTGCGGATGGTTGCGTTGCACAGTTTAAGAATAAGTACACATTATCCAATTTGGTTCATTCCAAGGTTGACTGGGGTGTGGAGCTAGAGTGGAATTTTTTTTCGTTTCTAGCTATGGCAAAGGTGCCTAGGTGTGGGAGCTATAGTCTGCCATAATTTTGTTGCCGCTATTTGAAAACTAAAAGTATTGAAGGTATGAAAGCAATTTCATTCCTATAGTAGACATAAAACAACACCGTGATCATCTTGATGGCAAATGGAAATCATTTCA
This sequence comes from Philonicus albiceps, assembly GCA_963969385.1. Lineage (NCBI taxonomy): Eukaryota > Metazoa > Arthropoda > Insecta > Diptera > Asilidae > Philonicus > Philonicus albiceps. The sequence goes on from OZ017773.1 coordinate 38,243,193, forward strand.
ATCCACCTCCTTCACAATTCTAAAAGCACTATTATTACTAGTATTACTGCCATATCTACTCAAAATAAGTGTTGTTGGAAAAACAATGCCAGCATATGTCCTTCCAGCAAAAGTGATGTTGGTCCAGAACCAACAAATAAATTACAAAGCGAAAAAAAAACGAAATAAAAGTTAATTTATTTAGTTAACTACTTGTTAAGTTTTAAAACAAAAAATGATTTATCTTCTCACTGTCTCCTTTAGCATAAGTCTGATGTTCAAAGAAGTGTTTTAATTTATTATTATTGTACCAGAAATAATTAAAAAATTATGCTTAAATTCGCGTATTTCTTATACAATTTTTTACTCATTCCACCCGTCCTGAGTGCTTGTCTCATCCGTCCCAATTTATTCAATTTTAAGCTTCTATTTCTAAAAAAACAATTAATGGCATTATTCAAGTAGCGTACCTTTAGTAAACCTATTTGATCTGAATTTTAAAATCAAGTGGAGGTATCTGAAAAAAGAAGGGAATTCGTATCCCACCCGCCACCATGGTATGAACCCTATGCATATAAACAGTTTTTTTGAAATTCATTTCAACTTCGAATTTTTAAATGTTTGATTCGTATAAGAAATATATTTTCCCAAAAATTAAATTCACCTAATAGATGATGGCACATCATATAAATGTTTTTGCAGAAAAAGACGATGACTGCGAAGAATTTAACCAAATTGATTATTTAGACGACTTTGACGAGGAAATAGATTTCATTGAATACAAAGGACGTGTCATTCAGAGCAAATTCAATGATGTTTGCTTCCCTGAGGAGATTAAATGTCGCGTAAGACATTCACTTTAAACCTTTCATGGTTATTAATAAAGGAGTTTTTCCAGCTCTGTGAATCTGAGTTGAAGAACCACGTGGATTTGATGAGCCACACTATGGAAATGCACTGCGTCGAGGAGTTTGCCTATCCTTGCATAGTCGACTTGGAATGTGAATCGATGAGTTCTCAGGAGCACTTAACACTTCATTTGGTATTCAAGCACTATGATATGGATTCGTAAGTGAATTATAAAACAAATTAAAAACGATTTTAAACTAAATTCATCCAGATTGGCAATCTACTCCAAATGTCCGGAATGTGATAAGCGTTTCAGCGATTTTTCCTCTTTTAATAAGCATAGCTGCTATCAGCCGTCAGGAAAACTATCTAGAACAAAAGTGGACTGCGATGAATGCGGAAAAGTGTTTACAACAAATAAGAGGTAATTAAGTTTTAACTAGTTAAGAGCATCTTTATTTAATTATTATTTTAAAGGTATCGCTTTCATCTTCAATATCATCTTGAGAAGCGTCGTCCAAAAGCATGCTTCATTTGTGAGACATTATTTAGGGATGAAGATGAATTTTTTGAGCATGTAATGTACAATCATGAAAAATGTCTGGATTTTGTGTGCATAAGGTGTTTACAGTATTTTGTTGTTATAAAATTTTGTAAATATAAAAAATGTATCCTTAAGGTGTGATCGTTATTATACATCTGCTGAAACGTTTAAAAACCATCAAGAGAGTCACAAAAATGAGCGCAAGTATGCCTGCAAATTGTGTCCTAAAACTTATATATATAAGCACTTTTTATCCGATCACATGGTTTGTTTAATAAACACTCGCTTAAAATTTTGAATTCAATAGTTAAATTACAGATAACCGATCATGATGCAAAAAGTGATTTCAAGTGCCATATTTGTGGCAAATACTGGATCAATAAGACTTATTTAAAGAATCATTTATTAACGCACAATAAGCCGAAACCAACTGAAGTTATTTGTTGCAATGAGTGCGGATTCGTGGCTGTGGATGAAGCAGAAGCTGAGGTATTATAAACATTAGAGAATTAATATATATATGATATTTAATATATTCTAGGCTCACTTAGAAGATCATGAAGATAAGGAAATTCATACTGTTACTGAAATTTTGGAACGAGTGTACTTCTGCGAATATTGCGAACTACCCTATAGTTCTCCTAATTATTTAAAAGAGCATAGAAAACTACATAAAAACAAAGAATTCCATTGTACTATTTGTTCTACTGTTTTTTCCGAGTACAAATCATTTAAGTTACATAAATCATTGCATCCTGAGTATGTGAACAGGAGAAAAACATTCACTGTATCGCACTACTTTGTATGTGATAATTCGGTACGTGATTATGCTTTCTATTGCATAATATTTTTACTGATGTTTGAATTTGAAGGCATGCTCCAAGAGCTTTCTGCAGTGGGCCACTCTTAAACAACATAAAAAGCTACACGATAACCATCTCAAGTGTCCAAAATGTAAATCAGTATTCGAAAAATCGTAAGTATTTCCTCAGTTATGCATCTCTATTGAATGCAAGCTTTTTTTACTTGACTCTGATTGTTTAGCAAAATATTTATTTTATATTGGAATATCTTCAAAAATTATACTTTTTATATAGGCCCTCTACATTCGAGTTTGTTGAGAATTAAAAGAGAACTCTAATTGAAAGTTTTGGTATTATTTTTAATGAATTCTAATCTGATTCAAAACAATGCGGGCCCAGTGCATTGGTTTTTCAAAGGATTGTGAATAACAGTTTTCGAGAAGGTTGATTTTCAATCTAGTTTCGAAAATTTAAAATGGATATTTATAATTTTTCCCTTTATCGGATTACTGCAAAAAACGAGTTCATGATGGAAAATTCAAAATTTCCGATCACCATTATTTAAATTCAAAATTACCAAATTATCAAAAATTTTTAATTCGCATTATGGGATTTAAAACTATAGTGGTCGTAAAAGTAGTAGGTTTACTTCTTTAGATTAATTCATAATAAACTGCGCTTTTAGCCAAAAAACCCCTCAGAAATAATCTTTATGAATAAACCCATTATTGTGGTGGTTTACTAAATAGCTTATTTACTTTTTAAAGCTCTGATTATGAAGATCATATGCAAAAAGTACATCAAGGGCACGACTTCAATTGCCAGTTTTGTGATAAAACATTTGGAACAAGATTGGCTCTTGGTGTACATATTTCAAGGAAGCACACTCAAGGTAGATTATTATCTTTTAAACGGTATAAACAAATTTTATATATTTTACAAAATTTAGAAAAATTCTTTTGCAATCAATGTGCGTTCAGCTATTCCTCGGAGGCTTTGTTAAAAAATCACCAAGACACAGTTCACACTGACATTCCTTGCGAGCAATGTGGAATTGTACTGAAAAACGTACGAAATTACACTTTACATCAGAGAGTAGTTCATGAAAGGGAGAAACGATTTTTCTGCAAATACTGCAAAAAAGGATTTTTCAAAAATTGTGATGTTATTGCACACGAACAATCGGTATTCGAATAATTTGGTGGGAGTAATTTAATTTTAATTGCCTTACTTTCTAGGTACATCTTAAAGTAAAACGATTTAAATGTGATTTATGTCCTTATGAAGCTGTGTACAAGGGATCTTTTACTGTTCATATGAGAGCTCATCGCAATGAGACGCCTTATGAGTGCCACCTTTGCGGTCGAGGTTTCCGGAAAAATGCTTCCTTAATAAGCCACATTAAGCGACATCAAAATATAAGAGAGTAAGAAAATTTGTATTGGACGATTGAATATAAGTAAGAAAATATTTTGCTTATAGTTTCAAATGCCCTATAGAAGGATGTGAATATGCATACGTCGAAAAGGGCAATCTTAATTTACACATTCGTTTAAAGCATCCCAACGGAGGTGATTATTTTACAGAAGAGAAAAGTTTGAAGGATATTTCAGCAGCATTATATTCTATTTTTCTTTAGAGCCAGCTCCACAAAATCAAACCCGACGATCCGGGATAACTCGATCATATTTTAATGTGCCCAAAACGGATATTTTTATTGATGATGATGACGGCTTAAATTTTGGATCTGATGAGGAACCACCAGCTAAAACCAAAAGAAAACATTCTGAAGAAAGTGATCCCGATGACCCTGTTGCCAACGTTCTGAAGGAGCAAGACTCGGAACCTGCTGTGATCGTGAGGCGTAATACAAGCGATCATGATTACATCGTCCATGGGAATAGTTACGGAAGTATGATGGAAGACTGCCAAGTAGCAGAAGTGGAGGTTACTTCTAATGATTAGAATAACGTATTCTAGATTGTACATAAAACGAAAACGAAACGATTCTTTTTCTTTTGATATCCATAATTGTTTTCCTTTTCGAAGACTGCCATTTGCCTTTACTTTAAAAGTATTAGTAGTAAATTGAACGTAAAGATCCTTGATTTTTATAATTATTTAATATATTGAGGTAGTTGCAAATTAAATGTGCACTAGCTGCTACCGGCGAATACTATGAGTAAATTTTTGAAAATTCATTCAATCGATTAATTAAGACATAAACTGGTCAATAAAAATTCGTGAATTATTCAACTATGTATTTAATTCAATAAATTAAAAAAATTTCCTTTTAAGCAAGTTAAAAGAGTCACTTCAGTGAGTTTTAACTTAAATTAATTAAACTTACTATGAATGTTTTCTAGAAATTCAACATTTTTGCGTGCAACTCAAAAAAAAATTATGATTTATGGCTTTCTTGAATGTCGAAATCTTCTGTAAGGTAAATTTAAGTACTGCCATCGATAAGGCAACATTCTCACAAGGACTGAATTTCCAGCAGGGTTTGAAAATTTTCTTTTTTTTTGTATTCTCATTAAGAGAAACTGAATGGAATTTGTTTCTAATCTCTATCGACCTAAAATACTCTTCAAGTTCTTTAATTTTAGGGTTTTTTCAAAGTATATTTTTCTTTAATTTATGAACCAAAATAAAAAATAAGTACTATAACTTTTCTAGTTGTATTTCGAGCTCTTAAAGAATTGATACATTTCCAAAAATTACCAAATGAAGACACCAACAACAAAGTAGGACAAAGCAATCTCAAACTCTACTGCAGGAATCCAATTTTGTTCAAAAGTTCTCTCAAAAATATAAAATATTAAAAAAGTTTTTGTATGCTTTACTAAATAACATTTATTTAAAAAAAAATTCGCAAAATGAAGAATGTCTACGAAAATATTATTTTAACATATCTGAGCTCCTCAGTGGCACTCTTTCGTATATATATTAAAATAGCTGCCTACGACAGGTTTTATGTTACTGGAATGTGATGATCAAGTCTCTGGTTGTTGCAGCTCCTTGCGTCTACTTTTTCTTTTTAGCCTGTTTGGCCTTGACTTTCTCCTCCTTCTTTTTCTGCTTCTCCATCAGAGATTTATACAGCTTGTATCCAAAAAGAACTAGAAGTAGACCGGAAGACGAATATTAAATAACTATTTTAATTTTGCGATAAGTTTGTATCAAACCTAAAATGGAAAAGAGTATTAAGACAGCTATTAATGGTAAAATGTACGAGTCCATGTGTGGGCGATAAATGTCGTTAGAGCTCAATTTTGATCTAACATTTTTTACAACATCGGTTATATTTTCGGCCAATTCATCATTAAATAGTGCTTGCTCGGTTTTCGAGAGTAACTCAAAAGTTTCCTGAATTTCACGGATTCTTTCTAATAAACTGTAAGCGTATTCTTTTTGTTCTGGATCCAAAGTAAGCGATTCGATTGCTTTTCGTAGTGCTTCAAGAGGATTTGAGTCCAAGAGAATCGATTCGTAGGTTGGTGCTTCACAATATTTGAGTTTATTTTTCATTTTTACCGATCAGTGTATGTAAAACTGTGTAAATATTTAAACCAAGTTTTTTAAATAGCTTTTGCAAACATTTTGTATTACGTATACAAATTTTTAATGCATATCTTCACTTTGAAAATTGAAAAAATAACTCAGTTATCATAATAATGTAATTAAATTAGTAATTACGCTGGATAATTTCCCGAATAGTTTGAGGATATGAAAAACCTTATTTAACCGAGCTTTCTGATGAGCGTTTTTATATAATTAAATTAAAAAAAAACGAACGAAACGAAAATTTCATAAATATTACATAACACCAAAATGTGGTGGTAACTGACCATAATAAAATAGAAAATCTTACAACCTCCCTGTGCCCGCGCTAACAGATATATACTAAAATTAATTTAAAAATAAACTTTTTATCTTTAAATCCATAAATTTTGGTTTTAATTACTAAATTTTCGCCTGAGCGTAAAATCCATACAACAAATTTTTAGAATTATTGTTAATTAATCTATTTCCATGTTTTCCATGATATTGTTACTTATTGGTTAGAGATTTTTGGGATTGAAGATTTTAAATGTGCTATCGAAATTTAGAAATGTCGAACTAATTTCTCTGGTCACTGATTTTGAATTTACTATGTTTGTTTGCTTGAGGATTTCCAATTTAAAATTGTAATTCAGTAATGGGCACATAAGGATTTTCGGGACGTTAATTTTAAATATATTCTTAAAATGTTAGAACTTTAGTAGAACTCAGAGAAAACAACTCCAAAGTTGGAAATCCCCGTTCACTCTTTGCGAATACCTATTATTATACAAATATAACAATAATTTGTTATTTATATCGTTTAAAAACCAAAACAACATTTATTAAAAATTGTGATTATTTTAAAAATTTCATCTTTCACGTTTAAGTATCATTTTCACCTATTATAAGTCTCACCAATATAAGTTTGGATCATTCAATTTAAGAGGTGAAGAAAAGTCTTTTTTTCAATTTAAAGATTTAAATCTATAGATCTAAAATAGAATGTAAATGGATATTCGATGTAAATATAGAATATAGGTTGCAAAAATACAATTAATAGAACATGTTACTCATGTCAAGGTAAGTTAACCACATTTGGCCATAGTAAACTGTTGGTATCAGAAAGATGATTGAAATAAAGTTACGAAAATGATAAATTATAAATAAAATACATATAATCTAATAAAGACTGAATTTAGTGTATATATAGAGACATGTATCTTTAAATTTTTATTTTAACCAAGTTATTTTTTCTACATAAAACACGAAATTTACAAAAGGTTTAATACATTTGTGAAATATATTAAAAGCCGTCTATATAATTTCAAAATAGTTGCTTTACACTGCACTATAAATTCCGACGAGATGGTTTATTTTACACAACGCGAGTTATCACCTCTAGGATACGCGATATTCTGAATTAGTTATCAAAACGAAACTAGAGATAGGTGATATATTGCATTAAATTCCACATAAGTCAAATAAAATAAAAAATTTAAATAGACAACTGTTAGTGTCTATTTAGTCCAGTTGAAGTTATTATTTGCCTCGAAGCACATGTTCGATCAATTTGTGCAAATAATTCATTGAAATTATTTATAGTTAAAATATGAAAGGCACTGTTGAGTTTTAAGCATGTAGTTAAAAAAATTATTTTAAGTAGCAACACCGAACCACCGCGGCAAAGAATTGTAGACATTATGGGAAAAATTATTAGAATTAGTCCATTCGAAAAACATATACTCAAAATCAGGGACATTGAACTTGAGAGAAATACACAAAAATTCTCGCAAAAGAAGTAATACAATGAATTGATTATGTAAATGCGATTAGATATCGCAAGTTTTATCGACTTCTACAGAGGCAGAATAGCTACAGAAGGGCACCAAAAGGCATCAGTAGATAATTTTCTTACAAGTGAATATATTGATTGATTTTAATATTTTATAAAATTTAGATTTCTCGATAAATTTATGATGTATTTTAACACATTCGCTACCGCTAACGTGAATTCACGTCATTTTAAATTCTATTCCTAGTTGCCACTGAGGAGAATTCACGTCATTTCAAAATCTATTCTATATTTTCTAATTATAATTTATGTACAATTTGTTTTTTAATTTAGAAAGATACAAGTTTGCGGGAAATAGTTTCAGTATTTCATTATTATTGCCGGTACTCACCATTAGAAACGTGAAAAATCTGCCGATCGCGAAACCTCTCAAGAATACTCAATCATTCTGAATTCTGCGCAATTTTTAAAGACTTTTTAAGTGGTTTAAAAATTCATTTTTTCGGGACAATATTTTTTAGCTCGTTGCATAAAAGTATTCTAAATTTGTCCGAAAATAACGTTGAAAGGAGAAATTTTAGCTACAATTGGAAAAATGCCAATTCATGAATAGAAAAATTGGTCTAATGTTTTTATCGTAAAAGATGCGTACCAAAACTTCCTTCCTTAGAAAAAAAATTATATATATATAATATAATATATAATTTTGATTATATGTGAATTTCCCTTTCACATTTTACTTGCTTTTTTGGTAAATAATTATGTTGCCAAACGTTGATGTTGAAACCATTTGCGAAATAGAAATATTGTTTCAAGTGTTTGTTTTGAAAATAAACAAGATTCAAGATCATAATTGTGAAGTTGTAACGGATGAAATTTATATTTGAAACTCGAATATGTGATGAAATATTTAATTGATAAGTAAGGCACACCAATTGGGATAATTTTGAGGCATTCGAACCAATTCAAATAGGTTAAACGTTAAATGTATAAAATTGATCTTACCAAAAATTGTAACGATAATACTGATCATAGCGGTAAACACTATAAAATCGCTAGACGAACGAGTGTCCGCGATTTGCTCCTTAATCATATAGCCTCCGTGAGCCTGGGCATACGCCTGGTGTTTCATAATTTCTAAACGCATTCGCTCCTTTTCCTCATTGCTGATCCCATCCAGCTGGTTAAGGAGCTCCATCACTTCATCTACACTTGATACTTTAATGCTATCATCATCATTTCCCTCCATTTGTGATATTTCATCCATCATGTCTCGCCGATTCTTCTCGTAAAGTTTTTCAGCTTCGTCTGCCATTTCTTTTCTTTTAGCAATTTAAAATTCTGTTCGTATAGATTTTATGCGTTAATTTACGTATCCAATTCCACTGTTCAAAAAACGAGCATGTGGCATGCACTAATTGATCTTCAAAATCGAAAGCATAAAATAATAGTAAACTTTATCAAATCAGCGGGAATGATAAGGATGATAAGAAAATATAGAAAATAGAACGAGTTGTATAATCAATTTAAGTTAACAAGATTGAAAATTTTTTAAGTAATCCATTTAACTACTTGAGCAAGATTTCTACATTTAATAAGTATTTTCCAATAGCTATGTATGAAGGCTTTTAGAGCGAAAATTAATGACGTGCAAATATATAATCAGATGCTTATTTTCAGTTCTTGAAAGCAAAAGCACTTGTAAAAATATTTACTTTAACTGTTCCTACACAGCAATTGCAAAAGTAGACATTAAGTTAGCCGGATTAAAAAGTTTTGTATTTGCGTATGCACCAAATGTAGTTATTAACCCTTTGCACTCCAAGACTTTTTTTTATAAACTGTAGCTGAATTAGCTGAATGGTGCTGCAGCGGAGCCAACAGAATGCAAAAGGTTAAAAATGCACACCTACAGAAACAAAAAGGACAAATATAACTAAATATAAACAGTAGTAGAAATTATTACAGTACACAAATTTATTATTTAATGTTAATGCTATAAGCTATTTTTGGTGACGAATGTTAACGAGAAAATATTTTGGGTTTTTTATTAAATGTGAATATTCGTTTTGAAGGTCTCGATTATTGAATCATATTTAGTTATCCTTAATAAATTTAAAATTATCTACCCTCCTTTAAGTTATTTTAATATAAACTTATCCTTGTAAATAGAATAAAATGTCGGTACTAAGATCATAATATAGGTACGAAAATTTACATATTCTTAGAACATAGACGAGTAGATCGAGATCTATTTAGTCAGGTAGCGTGGTCGATTGTTGATCCGATTGTAATTTTGTGCCGATTGTGATTCATTCCATTTTTTGAAAAATCTGGATTCGTCAATCTTTATTTTTGCATAGGTCCAATTTACTCAGTTAACATCCCTCGGGGAAAATATTGTAATTACAATAATAGTATTTTGGGAGTTTGATTCCCCACGTAGTCTAATATGTCCTCCGCATATCCCCAAAATTTAAATTTGATCGGTTTAAAGTTCAAAGTCAGTACTTTTCACCATTTACATATAAACAAAAAAAATCAATCTGAGAAAATTAAGATTAGAGATTTGAATATTCTATGTGATGCAGAGAGAGCTTTACCAGCATGCAAATTTACTTAGATATGCGGATTAAGGCATTTTATTTGCAAAAGTTCAGCCAATTTTTAAAATCACTAACAAAAAATGATTTTAACCGAATTTCACAGATTAGGCCTCTTTAAATAAAAAAAAAACAGAAAAAAATTATAGACCATTTTCTATTTCTACTGTTAAAAAAAGTTTTCAATAAAATAGAAAAGATATATGCACGAATTTCATGAAAATCGGTTCTTTAGTTCCTGATGTATCGCAAAAATTCATTTAAAGTTCTAAATTTCATGTGATACTCTACGGACTCTCTAAAGCGCAATCCAAAATTGGTCGTTATAAAAATACACTTTACGTTTATCACAACCCGATATAAGCGACTTTATTAAAATTTAATTTAATGTGTAATTTTGATGTAAAATTATGATAAATATTTGTTAATTTTTTCAATTAGAAATTTTGTTAGAAGAAGTTTAAAAATGTGTGATATAAAGCAGCGGTAGAGGAAAGCCAACAAAATATTCATTCTTTTAATTCAAAAAATTAGGCATTTCATTCAATTATTATGGCATTGTTTTTTATTTCGTTATTTACATATTAAAAGTTAATAATATTATTTTGAAAGTGGTCCAAAAGAAGGATGTGAAAGAATATTTTTTATGATATAGACTTTGGATACTTTCAAAATAAACGGATCAATTATAGAATTATAAATTTAAACATACCCAGGATGCGAACAACCCAGGTCTAAGTAACTTTACTACTTACATAACATCTCTGGAAAGTTTTATTCGGGGCAATTTTTTAGATACTTACAATCAAAAATACAACGAATCAGACCGTGATTCTGAATGTGTTTTTTTTTGGAACTGCTACAAGCTTACAGTTTAAAATGTCGCTGGTTCTTTTAATTTTAAATGAGCAGAATTTCCGGAATCATGTCAACTTTCATTTACCTTTTGTAAAAAGTGTTTCTGCCTAAACTTATAAGTCGATTCCACTGTATATCCTGATTTCAAATAATTCTGAATTATTGTTAATTTGTCATTAAATATTCAAAAAGTTTACTTTATAAAAGGATTAGTTGCGAAAACCGTTTTAATAAAAAATTAAAAGTGCGCAAGTCTGTAACTTTAACAACTTTCTGCACCTTTAATTTAATACGTTTTTAAATTTGAATAAATAATTATTAATGGAGAAAGGTTTTTGAATATGTCGTAATTGTCAATTCTATAAAATTTGGCATAAATCAGAAGAGAGTTGCAAAAATATACAATTAAATGAAGGAAAGAATTGAGTACTAGGCAAATTGACTGGTTTTGGTAGATCTAGTCTTAAGTTTACAATTTGTATTCGTTTACAATACCCTTCGACTGACGAAAATAAAACGATTTTAATGTTTTTTAAAGAACGGTATATTTAATATTAATTATAAATAAAGAAACTAAAGTAATGTTTTTCGGGAAGGTTTCGGCGGGAGTTGTGAAATGGTGTTAAATTCAACCTCTGCTGTTTTGATCGGAAACGAACATGGCAATTTCTGTAGCATTACCATTGACAAAATGTATGCAAAATTTCAGTGCGATCGATAAAGAATTATCGGTTACGACAATTTGAAAAGCATAGTTTTGAGAAAATCGCTTTTAGAGTTTGGGCAAATGATAACTGAAAGGCTTTATGTATAAAGAGAGTCACGTTCGTAGACTACAACATCAAAATGTTTTTAAATGTTTGCGGACATATTCTTAAGATGTAAAATACTTTGGCTCCTGGGCATGGTTTCCAAAAAATGATTCGACTCGAATGGGTAAGTTAATCTAACTAACTTCGTTTATTTTTGTTCATTCTATTTCTAATGAAAATTTTATTTATTTCCCTTCAAGTACAAATTTAGCAACCGGACTCTACAGGCAGTCGTGGCCGAGTGGTTAAGGCGTCTGACTCGAAATCAGATTCCCTCTGGGAGCGTAGGTTCGAATCCTACCGGCTGCGTATTACTTTTTCTTCCTTACAACTGGCTTATTTTATGAAGGTTTTCGTATCCTTGCAACGATCTTATTATCATGAAATCTTAGTAATTGTAAATTAAAGGAAAAAGGGAAATTCTGAAGATCAACTAGCCATGCACATTCGAGTACTACCTGAGACTACTGCCTAACTGGGGGCGCAAAAATAAAGAAATAAAGAAAAGAAAAAAACTACAGGCGAACTCGGGGTAGGTGCAAGTACCCGAAAAGCAGCTGGGGATCCAAAAACGCTTATCACTGGCAAAATCAATTTCAACAGCAGGAAGATAGAAGCACATTCAGAAATTTTTGGAGCCGTGGCGGTCTCTCTACTGATAAAAGCTGACCCCCTGACTGTGACGTCGCGCTCGGAAGTCAGCCCGCCATGCAAAAAAAAAAAAAATCTCAGCGCATTCCGACCGAACACTTTTTACTCAATGAATGAAACTCGGGGGTGTTTCACAAGCAGCACCTGGGGGGTCAAGTGCACTTCACCGAGAACGGAGGGGACGGGGAACAGCAGCCAAACAATCCCAACAAAGGGCTGGAAAGGAAAGAAGTAAGGGCGCCGCGACGGCGACGGCTCAACTCACCTGAGAGGCCCACAACAACGACGGCCGGAATGATGAAGACGATGTTCGGGAAGCCGTGCTGATAGGGGTCCGATTTTCCAGTCAGCTCGACCATCTTCTGTTTATTAAACCACTACAATTTAAATTAATTCGATTTTAACTGAAGCGGGCAACTTTCTCAGTAAGAAATTTCAGTAAATTTACGGTGGATACGTCGACAATTGTCACTGAAATCGTCGGACTTCCCCGGGATAATGCAGTGATTTTCTGCTTCTTGGACGATTTCCATCTTCAAATCTAGTACATTTTCACAAATTTTCATATTCATAAACAACAGCTGATACTGACAATATGTCAAACCGGCTTTTAAGCGGTAACAAACTAAGTAAAGTAAGTTTCTTTTGTGTTTTCTGCATTAAATATTACATTTATCAGGAAAACAAGAAGAGAAATATCCTTCTAAAAAAGCCATTCATTTCTTCAGTTTATAACAAAAGTTTTATACCGAGAGATTCTCGAAAAATTGTGAATTTTTGGAGTGAAAAAGTTTGTAAACAAGGGACGGAATGCCGGAAATTCATAGCGATATTATCCAAACCCGTCGTTTTTTAAAGGAGCGGCTACAACGAGATCTTCCAAAGCATCCGAGCCGTTTATCTGAATGGAATACAATTTCTGATTTACTCAAACGGACTGTTCTGCAAGGCGAATCGAATTCGGTCCTTCTCATAGGTCCCAGGGGCACAGGAAAAACGACAGTAATTTCATGTTTTCTTCCAAAATATACATCTCTACTTCACTTTTTAATGTTACAGCTAATTTCTTCTGTGCTATGCAGTTTACTTTCCGACGAAAATTTTTGCAAAAACACTTTTATAGTTCATCTAAATGGACTGATCCACACCGACGATCGAATCGCATTAAAATCAGTAACAGTTCAGCTTAAGTTAGAAAACGCTGTTGATGGAAAAGTATTTGGATCGTTTGCCGAAAATCTTGCCTTTTTGCTAGCCTGCCTGAAGTCTGGAACTAAGAAATCAAAGAGCATTATCTTCATCCTTGAGGAATTCGACTTGTTCTGTTCCCACCACAACCAGACACTTTTATATAATCTCTTCGACGTATCTCAATCTGCCCAAGCTCCTATATGTGTCCTGGGAATTACCTGCCGCTTGGATGTTATAGAACTACTTGAAAAACGAGTGAAATCTCGTTTCTCCCACCGACAAATATTTCTGTTCCCAGAGAGTAATCAATTTCTAGAGCGATTAAAGCAGTTCAAAGAACTCCTGCAATTGCCAACAGAAAAGGATTTAATTGAGCTTACTTCTATTAAGCCCCATCCAAAGTATATTGACAGCTACGATCTTCCTTTACTCAAAAACTTATTTGATCCGAAAAAGTATAAGTTTAGTAAGAAACACTTAACTGAGTGGAATAAGCATATAGACGCTCTAGTCGAGGACCAGACGGTTAAATCCTCTCTTCAGCATCTTTACGATTACGATGTCACAGATGCATTTTTTAAAAAGATCCTCTTTAAGCTTGTCTCGCTTCTTAAGGAAGACCATAAATACATAACAGCAGCTAACGTTTCTCAGATAGTCACTCAATTTAATCAGGATGATAAGGTTCTTTTACTTTGCGGCCTATCGGTTCTGGAACTGTGTCTGGTCATATCAATAAAGCACCACTCCGAAATATACGACCGTGACCCGTTCAATTTTGAAATTATTTTCACTAGGTTCCAAAAATTTGCCAAAACCAGCAGCACTATGCACGGCATGGAGCGGCCGGTGGTTCTTAAGGCTTTCGAACATCTAAAGAATTTGGAGTTCATCGTCCCTTTGAGTGGAAGTGTGGGAAAGGTTCAAAAGGAGTTCCAGATGCATCGACTGCTCCTAACCAATAGTCAGATCAATCAGGCCGTTAACAAGTTCCAATCTCTCCCAACTGAAGTGAGCCAATGGGCCCTTAGTTCCCTTATTTAGGAGTTTAATAATATTTGAAGTAATTTACAATTTTATAATAAAACGTTTTTACTGCAATTTATTGAGTGTTCTATTATTTTTAACAAATTATGCAATAAGTCCTTCCTTGCTTTATAATTAGTCATATCAAAACATTCGGGAAAAAGGATTGTTATTAAAAAGTCATATCACCTGAAAGTTATTGAAATCGGTTTGCTTGGTTTTGAGGAATTTTCAAATGTGAATTTTTTTCTAATGGTCCTAAAATTAATATGATTTCTATATAAGGTCAGTTGCGTTTTACTTCACAAGGCATACACAAAATTTTGAAAAGTAAGTTAAATCGCATATTTGGTTAACTCTAATGAAATGTTTTATACTTCTTAAAAAGACGTATGAACATGAATTGAATTTAAGCGGAAAAAATACAATCTAAACTAATTAAGAAAACTAAATGGTGAGTAGTAGATTTCCATTTTCTCACTTAAAATTAAAATTAGTTCACTATTCAATTTTGATAAGTTTCTTTAATTAGAAATAAAGAAATAAGTGATTTTAATTTTAAATGTTACGGGAAATATGCAGTACTATAAACAAAAATTGTTTGGAAACCAAGTAATAAAATATTTTGTATTGTAACCGTCAGGAGGTAAACTTTCTTTCGCCTTAAATCATTACAACGATTAATTATTAATAATATACATTTTAAGAAAGTAGAAATTTGTTTGAAATTGTTTAATTTAAATTTATAATATGTCATAGTTCGTTTTTTAATCTTTATACATAGTTGACGAGAATATAAATGTTTTTGGGTATGTAAGAAAAGGATACACCTCCTACAAAAGGTTAAAAATAGATATAAATGATACTTGTACGTGAAATTTAAACATATATCTGATTCAGGTAAATTCCATTAAAAAATTAAAGCATACAATTTTATTCATGACCTCGCAGTTGACTAGTTACCTAAATGCCGACAAAATGTTCCAATTGAATGTAACTATTATGCACAAAATGACTACACATGCATAAAGATACTCGTAAATCCCAGAAGGAAGTTTTCTTTATAATTATGAGTAATTGTTAACAATAAACCTACAATTTAATTGTACTAAAGTTGTCCTGGGAAAAGGGTGTTTCGTTTATATGTATTTTCACGTCTATTTACATTCTCCAGAAATCGAAATTCAAATTACACAAATTGTCGAATACATTTTTAATTAGATTCAACCAATAACAACGCCCTTGTTTTCCTAAACTGATAAAATATTTCACAGGGTATTTAGAGGGGATACGTTAAATTACGTTTAAATTTAAAACGGAGTTATGAAATTTGCGGATAATTTTAATGAATTTCGTAATTTTTTATGAATTTGGTGTTGACAAATAATACTTAATTTGTTACCTGTAAAACCAGTCACATCTAATCCTAGTCCGTAGAACTTAACTAGTTCAATTGTTTGAAGAAAAATTATCGATCGATGGACAACCGATAAATTTCTAGTCAATGACAACCCAATAAGGTCGTGTTGACGAGAAGAATGGATTAATTTGCATATGCTGTTCGTCGATCGGTTTGATGCGGGTGCTTCATTGCTATAAAAGAAAGGAGCCAAGGCAAACTTCTCAATTAGAATTAAAAGTATCTTGATCTAGACGCGCTTTTCTTCTTCGATTCATTATGAAGTTTATAGTTATTGCGCTTTCGTTTTTAGTCGTTTGTTTAGCAATCGAAGTAAAACCAGACGAAATACCTGGATTTTTTCTCAAGGTCACGAAAAATGTCCCTCGCTTGGGACGACGATCAGGCAACAATTTCGAAGATTATTTTCGAAAGGCTTCAAAAAGTGTTCCTCGTATCGGTCGCAGAAACGATTTTGTAAGTTTAAAATTTTGTGTATTATTATTAATTTAAGACAATATGTTTTCAGGTTGAATCTGAGCTTAATGAAGAAAGTCAGTCATGGTATAACCGTCTTTTGAAACCATCAAAGAGAGCTGCTGGACATTTGGGCTATTTTGATTATAATTTAGTTCAACCACTGGATACCAGCACCGTCGTCGAATTGCTCACGAAAGATCTATTTCCTACTGATCAATTGAAATTTATTCCTTGGAAGGATTTCGATGAACTTTTGCAAGATGATCATAGCCTTTATGAGAAAATTATTGCTTTAGGAAAGGACTCTAACTTACAGACGTTTACCGATATTAATCTTAAAAAATATGTACCATTGTACAGTGATGAAGATTTTAATGATGTATATTACTATAGAACCATACCAAGTGATAAAAGATTGGATCATGAAAAGGAAGTGGTCATGTAAATTCTTTGTGAGTGCAAAGGAACAGGAATTTGTATTATGAAATGGAAATATAAACTAAATACATTAATTGCAAACAAAATATGCACTTTTTTGGAAGGTTAGGAGAAATTCTTTTTTTAAACATTTTAAAATATTTATAACAAACTAAATATAGAAATGGGTCAACATCAAAATTAGTGGTCGTAACTGAGACGAACTTTAAAAAACCTGTTCCTCTGTTAGTTATAAACAATTTTTCTTAAAAATTTTTGCTTTGTGGTTATATTGGCATCTGATATACATACATATGTAATTATACGAAATAGACAGTCCAGACAAACGGTTTTTGGGATGAATTATATTTTTTAAGACAGGATTTGATTTCGTTTAAGATAGGATTCGCTCTAGCTGTTTACGCCGTTTTTCTTTTTATTAGAATTATCTCCTGACAATTTTTTAACGTAATTTAGATATCGCTTTTTAATGCAATTCTTATATCTATTATAAAATTTTTATTCACGCAGCACCGCTTATGTGAAAATAGGACTGCAATGTAAATAAATCGAAGTCTGTAAAGGGGTTTAAAAGTTATGGTGGAACAAATGAAAATATAAAGGGTACGTAAATCTAATAACTTTTATAATCTGATTAAAAAACTGGGAAAATTGTCTCTCTTCGTTTCACTATTAAAGGTTTTTTTCTTTCACTTCGAAGTCATTTAGCGCTATTCCCAAACCCTTCGTATTTTCGATTTTTTTAAGAATCCTGAAAATGATTGATTTCGTAGTATTTTAAAAATATGTAGAATTCCAGAATCGAATACAAATTTCTTTGGGAATTTTAAAATAGAACATCATTTGGAAATAAATACTAAAAATAAGTCACTTTGAGATTATGGATTTATTTAAATGTAGTGTTAAGAGTTGATCAAATATACTTTAAGTCGGCAGTTTTTATTACTTATAATACGCTGCAACAAGATCATAAACAATTCCAATTATTTCCAATTATGAAATTGTATACATTTTTAAATTTTTTGGTTACCTTTCTTTTTATTTATTCATTGGTTATTTAGGTTAAATATGTCTACAATAAAATAAATTTATACATAAGTAATATCTGCTTGCTAATTTAGGTGATTACTCATTCGGAAGAAATCTGAAAGAAAATATCCAAATAGATCCTTAATAAGAATGATTATTGCCTCTACCAAAATTAATCGATGCCTATTGCCTCTACCAAAATTAATCGATTTTGTAAAGAATTGATAAAATGGTAACGATTTTAGGCGGGCAGTCGTGATTTTTGTGTTTTATTCAAATTTTTTAATTTTTAGTGTAACATTTTCAAAACAAATTAATACGTTTGGTAGAAACGAGAACTAATAATGTTTACAATGTTTTAATCATTGCAGACAAATCGGTAACATAGCTTTTTTTTTAACCATCTACACTTGGAAAAAATATGGTTGAAAAGATTTGTTTCTATATTAAAGGAAATAACTAACAAGTTATTGAGAATTTAGCAATAAAAAATAATAATTAACATATTTACCAAATACGAAAGCAAAACCAATTTTTTTTTAATTTTTTAGGTCACAATGAATCTCTCATTCCACGTTTTAGGGGGTACACTTACGCGGGTCATGCTTGGGTCTAATATTGTCCAAAACGCTAAAAAACTCAGAGACTTTTTATTTTTTTAGGAGAGACCAATTGCGTGAACGTATTAACACTTGTAATAGTTGTTACGATTTGTTGCTTTTATTGCTTTTACCTTTAATTCTACGCCTCACTGTCCAGTAATGTTTTTGCCGCAGAAATTTGTTTCCATTTTCTGTTCGACTGCCCGTTGTCGATCAGATGAGCGCGAGATAACAATGGCAAATTGGTGATTCATTATGATTACCTGGTGATTCTGTCATGACAAATTGATTCAGTTGATGACAATAATTGGACCCTTTTTATGCTGGTCCCGCTTATGTTGACTGAGGCTTTGTTAGCGGGCACGGGGAACAGGCTCTAAACCTGTTCGCCTTATGCAACATTTATATTTGTCCACGTGCTCACCGCCAATTTCACCTCTTTCTGCAAGAGGCAGAACTCAATTACGGAAACCTTCTACAACTGCCGCTTTTAAATTATGCCCAATTTACTGAGATTATTTTATAAATTGTGCCTCCCCGGTGCCCGCTGTTTGGAGTCGGCAACGCAACAGGGTTGCGCCAATTTGACCTTTACATCTCTTCCTGGGACCACACCAGAACCGAATCACGACTTTTAGTTTTTTTAAGGTTCGATTTAGTGACGGACATTTCGTTTTGCGTGACAAAAGGAATCTCATT
Source organism: Philonicus albiceps (assembly GCA_963969385.1). Lineage (NCBI taxonomy): Eukaryota > Metazoa > Arthropoda > Insecta > Diptera > Asilidae > Philonicus > Philonicus albiceps. Next base: position 38,262,494 of record OZ017773.1, read on the forward strand.
AACACCTTCAATCAGAGATTACCGGCCCACGACAAGTGCACTGTAAGACCCCTGCAGAGAACAAAGACGGGGTCCTGAGGTTCGTTTCACCTTCGTCATCTATCAATCAATTCGGGCACTGTTGTTTCGCACAGGATTCCTTGATGGTCCTTGAGGAATAACAATGATGCGGCAAGAACCCTTGTCCGGCTGAAGGACCTGTGGAGCATCTCTCCTCCTCAGTTTTGACAAATCTCTTTAGACACACTCTGTTAACTTTTTGTTGTACTTTCATATTGTATAGATTTTTCAAAAATTTTTACCTTATCCTAGAGTAAAGAGGAAAAGGTTGCAATCAAGACGGCAGTAGAAAAAATCACTAATTACAAAAGGCGCCAATGTTCACTTGGAAGGATATGAACCAATTTTGAATTGCATCAGGTGTGCGCGGTGAGTTTAATTCCTCATTTACCGGAAAAGAGTGGCACTGGTCAATCTTGATCAGCTTACCTGAACACGAAGACCATCTCGGAAATGGTTCTCTTAGGAAACTAAAAGACACTATCCAAGACACTGTCTGTTATTATTTCTATTAAGAACACTTCGCAAAGCGGACCGCATTATGGTGTCGGTTATTATTTCAATTCGCAGACGATAGGTATTCTTAAATTGGCTTAATTGCAGGTACAGGCTGAGTATAGCTTCTGTACGGGAGTAAAATCGTTTTACAGAATTGCTACAATTTTCAACATAAATGCCAGTGATATGCACCTTTCTGAACATCTTACAGCGCTACCGCTAACGCTTGGCTAATGTTAAATGAAAAGTTTATTGCAATTTGAATCACAATCAGCAAAAACCTACAATTTTTTTTTATAAAATAACCAATTCAGGCCACAGGCTGCGAAGGAAGTTAAGTTATTATCGTAATTTGATTATCTTAAGCTGTTGTAATCTGAGAATTTATTACAAATTATGATAAAATTATATTTCCATTTATTTATTTGTTGTAATTTTGAGCGCATGTCGAGCGAGGGTTTTTATAATTAAGCAAAATAGTTTCTTTTTTTAAAGAATGTCCATTGTATTCAAGTTAAGTTACACTATGCAATTGTACTACACTTTTCCTAAATTTTAATATATATTTTGGCTTTATAAGCGATTAAAATTAAAAATAGGCCCATAAGACTGACCAATAACCGTTTTCTACCGGCAAAGTTAAATTTAATTTTAAAACAATTCTTTTTAGTTTTATTTAATAGGTATCTGCCTAGGAGCCGCCTATAATTATAGGTTTTAGTAACAATTTTTAGATCGCGAATCATACAAGAAATAAATTATTAAAAATCACGAAGGTTGCTTTATTTTAACACATTGCTGACCGGTAAAGAGTTAACTCGTTTTTTCATGTCCAAACGTTATTGACCGATGACGAATTGTCTCGTCATTACCTATTTCGATTTATAAAATCCAGGGCGATGCAGATCGTGTTGATGATCGTGTTTAGTTGTGTTATAAAAAATATGTCCAAAGTTTAATTTCAATTCATTAAGTACAAATAAAGTTTATTTAGATTGTTTTACATCCACATTCAATTACGAGATAATAGCCGGTGACATCAAATAGTTTCTAAGTAAAATTGCCCGCGAACAATGTGTTAAGAAGATTTAAATAACGTTCTAGTTAGTTAGTTTTTAAGATGATGATTTTCTGACAATTTTGGCAGAAATTAAACAAATAAAAATTAGTAATGTAAAGTAATAAGTCCCAAAAATTAAAATAAACTTACAACGCAGTTTATAACGTCTTAAGTACCAAAAGATAATTCATGTGCCAATTTCGCCTTTTTCGGTTATACACATGGTAATGCAAACAGATAAGATTTTGTATCTCTAAATTTATATGTTGGTCTTGAGTTTCGAGGTTTTATATGTTTAAGATGATTTTGAATTATAGGTTTTAGCCGAAATAATTGAAAATTACTTTAGATATAATTGCTTTTTGAATGCTTATGCTTATTAAGCTTAGCTTAATTAAAAGAAGGTTGGTCTAATAACGGGTTAAAATGGATTAAACGGGAAAAATGCTAAACACTATCTAGCTTTATTGGCTAATGTTGCTTAGGTTATTTTTGCTAGGGATGTTCATTGTGCTGCAGAGGCATAAAAACTTAAATATTTAAGTTATATTTCGTATTATCATGATAAACTTTGCTTGTAAGTAAGCGATTCTTGCACTCTTGTTATTCAGACTAGACTTGCCCCTTTCGTTCGTTTCGTTGCCACCGAAAATATATTATAGGTATGTCCGCCTACAAAAGTGCATATTCTAACAAATAAGCCTATAAAATGAAAACCTGACTAGTCACGAGGCCAGCTTACAAATTTATCATAGTCACTTTCCCTTCCTGTATCAAATTAAAAAGCATTAAATCAAATTAAATTAGTGTGAAATTGATTCCCACAAGAGGTGATAAAAGAGCTCTTAGCGCGGAATGCACTGAGAGCAACCTTTCTCGTCTTAATTCGCCTTAATGGGCCTTAATCCTCTTTGGCACACTTCACTCTTTTGGGAATGACAAATGATAGACCGATGACTTGCAGATTGATAAGGAATGCTTCAGCTACCGGAGCTTGAGTTCTGCTGTTGCGGCAGTCGCTCGAGTGATTGATTTGTTTGAACGGATTGTGACAACGCACCTGATCCCACTACAAATTAATCCCGCACCTTGTTAGCTAATTTAGAAAAATACTACAAATTGTTCTGCTCAATTTCGAAATAAGTAAGTCGCAGAAAAGATCTGATCTCAGATTTTATTGAACCAGACAGAGTCGTACACCTAGCGCTTCACTGGCGCGGATCGCCTAATTAGGAGGTCCTCAGAAAAGAGTGAATCAGGCCCGACAAGGAATTCACACTTGAGAAAATCGCGGCAAACGTTTTTGCAGTCGGGCTCCGCGCCAACGGGGCCCGGCAAGGAAAAATAGACCACAACTTATATATTCCAATAAGTGTAGCATTTGAAATGAAAAGAAGGTAGAAATGAATTATATGATTTATCCTTTTGGCGCCAGCGGCGCGGCTTCTTTCATGTCCGCACAAATGGACTCAGCCTCTCTCGTGATTTTTGTTCTTTCCTCCGCACCGGAGTACCGGACTGGGATTTTTTTCTTAAGGTAGCATCCCTTTCTTAAAGGTGGCTGCGGGAAGAGTCTATTGTCCGGGTGGAGGGCTCTTCAGCCTTTCTTGAGTTTCTGATTTCCTCGCCGTCACAAAGAGCCCCTTCCGTGATTTGTTGTTGATGAGCACAGCCCTTTTGCGGTTGATATTAGAAAATTTATGATTTATCTCAAGGTCTGGAATTGTGGTTTAATATTTTTATTTTTCCATTAGTATAATTTTTTTTTTTTTTTGTTAACATATTTTGTTTCGGCGAATCTAAAAAGAGTTTCTATCATCTTCTCCGGGTTATTGATCCTCTTCAGTCTGCAAGAAGAAAGTCACCAACTACGTGAGAATATTCCGCCGCATCGCTTGCCATATTTCTGCGTTAGATTCAATTAATTACAGGAAGTAATTTTCCGTCGCTCGCACGTTTTACCTGCGCCAGGTATAAGACCGTCTCCTCCAAATCACAGGGCGGCACGCCGAGCTGTGAGCTTACAAGAGGCTTGACATTAATTTCTACAAGACCTCTTTGATCCCACATCTCGAGATTTCTTTCATTTTTAGCCTTACCTCGCGGAGGCCGCCTTTTTTGCCGACCACAAAATTCAATATTTAAGATCTACGAGTTTTATGAATGAAACAGGAGTTGCGGCTGCGCTGGACCCGGCTGGGGCCCGGTATCATTTCATCTGATGACTTTTCCTGTTTAGGGTGATTGATGGATAGATTGCCCCGAGAAGAGATGGTTGGCGCCTAGTTGTTTGCCCTTTCTTAAGATGGTCCGAGACATAGAACTTGAAAGACAGGGCAGCGATATTACATAATGACATGGTTTTACCCTATAGTACATCAGATCACGGATACCTTTGCCTGAAGAAGTTCATAAACGCGAAAGGTCTCTATCTTTTTGCTAGAGGAGAGCTCCCCTAACGCATTTACTTCTTTTTAATGGCATTTCGAGGATAGTGAAGATGCCCAAAATAGTGTAATAAACTGTAATCATAATAAACTATCCAGTTAACCAATTTGCCTTTTTTTCAATCAATAAAGAAGACTAAGGGTTTCTAGAGATTAACTTGTTTAAAATAGTGTAAGAAATATTTTTAGTTGGCTATTTGGATGGTTGAACGAATTTTATTCTGAATTCCTAATAGTACATTATAAAGTCCTAGAAGTACTCGTAGCTTTGTAGCGACATCAGAACTTACGATATTTTAAATTGGAAACTATAAGTTTATTTTATAAGATTATTTATATATACATATGTAACATATTATATACTTTACACGGCATAATCTGTATTCAAATATATGAAACTAAGATTTTATTTTTGCCAGTTTTCAATGTTAAGTTCTGTGTCAATTCTGATGTTAATCGAAAATTTCTTTAACCAGTTAACTCTTTCTGACGAGTATATTCGTCATGGCTAAATGACAATATTTTGTGTTGTGATGTCGTACATAACATCTAGTTATCATGACTATTTTAAATGTAATTATCGTAAAAACCAAAATATATTCTTAAATTTTTAGATTTTTCAAATATTTGGAAACCAAGACGAAATAAAAAGAACAACAAAAATATTTTATAAATAAATTTTATAGAAAAAATGTGTCCAATGCGAATAAAAAGCTTAGTTTTTAAGACACTTTTAGGTGTACGTTTTGACAAGGGACCTATATAGCTGACTGGTTGAGTTATGCATCTCTTTTAAAATAAGTTTTTGTATAATAAATCCAGTTTATACTGTATGCATGTAGAATGATTTCTTCCAAACAAATAATTTATGGTATTATATATAAAAATTTATATCAATTTACTATAGACTGGATTTATTCGGAGATACACAAGGTCGTAGCCAGAAAACTATCTAGAGTAAAAAATTAAAGTACTTGAACAAATTTTTACAAAAGTTTTAACTGTTTTAGACACTAGTGTACGAAAGTAAGTAAATTGATTCTTCTGCTACTCCCTTTTAAAATCAATTCTTTCCCTGCAAAATATTTCAGAAAGCTTTTCTAAAACCAAGACTATTGAATTAAAAGCGCCAAGAAAAAAAATGATTAAGTGCATGTGCATTAAACCTTTAAATAAACTCATTAACAAATTTATATTCTGGAACGAATTAATTTGTAACAATATAAAGGAACACATTTCTTCATCCATAAAAGGACGAGTGTATTTGAGTCAGATGACCAAAGGTGCGATGGGTTTTGAAATGAATTGTTTATTGCTATAAATTTTGCTCGGCTATTATCGAACCCATAAAAGTCACTTGTATGACCACAAAACTATGAGAAGACAAAATCCCGAATCATAAAACTGTCCACCCCTAATACAGGTAAATTTTAAAATCGACCTCACAAAAAGATTATTTTTTTTTTGCCCATTTCTGTTGCATAGCCTTTTTTCTCCATTCGTTTCTAATTTTCAAATGATTACTGGTTGGGATGAGTGAAATAAAGGACAGTGAAGTAGGTTTTGTGATTAGACGGATTAATGAACTGCATATTATAGCATTCTCGTGCATTAAATTAATATAAAATACTAAGTCTTGTAGTTTTATTATTGCAATAGTTTACCTAAACATGGTCGAATTTAATTACATACCTAACTATTAAAATTCAATACAATTCTATAATTTCTAAACAATTGTACGTTGTACAGTACTTTGTAAGTAATCGGATCTGATTTTGATAAATGATGCAGTTTAAAAAATGTATAGATAATTTTAAGGTATTAGGTGATATAAATCGCATTCAAAACATAAAGGAAGAAGTTCAATTTGAAGGCGGTTCTATTTGTTTTTAAGAAAAAGTTCTTCTAAGCTATCGAATACGCCGGAATCTACATATATAACATCTATAGACCATTTTAGATCCAATATTTTGAATTTGGCCTCAAGTATTAAATAAGCGACCCCAAAGCATTAGCTTAGTATAAAAAATTGTTACTATTTTAGATTCCATATTTTGAATTTTCAAAATAGGAATACATATGAAGAAATACAGACAAATTGATAGCCTCTTTTACTTTTTAAATCGATTTAAACATGATTTTGATATATGCATGCATATAAATAATATTTACAATAAGCTGGTGCGATCTATTACATAACATGTAAAACAGCCACTATATAAATCAATTATTTAATAACATTGCGATTTGTCATGATTAATAATTAAAAAAAAATATGTTTTAAGAAACGTTTGAAGTATATTTAAGTTTAGATTTGGAAAAGTTGAAGTGTGTATTATTCTCAAATAGCATAACAGATATAACGAATTGATTGATCTTCGTTTCAGATGCGGCATTGATTGATGTTGGATTTGATGTTGACACGGAAAAGAGAACTTCAAGTATAAAGAAGTATAATTTAGTGAACAACACAAGTATACCATATTGCGGTTAAAGTTCATTCCCATAAGCTGAGAGGTTAAAAAATAAGTGTTTATTCGATAATGGAAATGTTAAATGTGTCTATTGAAGATTTGTCAATCTTTTCATAATTTTGATATCGAAAAAGAACAACTCGCTTATTTCCATAAAATCTATCGAAAAAACTGCACGCTCTCAGCATGACAAAGCAGGTTTTTTTAGCAATTAGTACTTTAGTCTAACACCTTGTCAGCTTGGTGGATCGAATTAAAAATTCAAATAACGTGATTTGCAAAATAGTGACGAGCCCTGAGAACAACTGCAAAAAAACAAACAGGCCCCATGTGAATCGCTGGAGCTCGGCGCCGCCGCTGCCTCCCGATAGCGTCCCAGGGGAGCTCAGTCTGAATAAATTTCACCCGCAAGAGTCCCGAATCAATATGAGTTAAATAATTCAAGATTGAGTGCATCGCGGCGGCGGACAGGCGATATCTTTGCGGGGCTTCATTTCGATTCGCCACGGTCCATAAAGTTCGGAATTGGCAATTATCTCCGCAGCTTCACACTAATTTCAGCTTCCGCTCAAAGTGCGTCTTGAGCCCACCGCCGCGCCTTTACCGCGGTGATGAAAGGTGCGCTCACATAAGGCTCCACGGAAGAGTTATGAGGTGTTTACATTTTGATGTAATGACGGCTCATTACCGCAGATTTTGGTGGGCTGCAGCCAGCGTTGGTGAGGAGACGCTGTTCTCACGATTATTAAACTTTTTACGAATTGCACATTGCCTCCTAAGTTTATTAGATTTATTTTATCACTTACCTGAGGTAACGGCACCACCTGATAGAGAGTATTTTAGGGTAATTTACATTTTGGAAAAAATACACCTATTTTGTAATTTTAAAACTTAAACTTTAGCTTGTTTTAGCACGAAAAGAAAATGTAAATCGATTTCACAACCTATATGAATTCACAAATAGACGTAAATTTATAACCAAAAGTATTACATATATTTAATTTATTTTTAAACCTTTATTAATACATATCTTAATTTTTAAATTTAAAAATCAATGCCAAAGGAAGTTTTGGAATTTATAAAGTGGTCAATATTCGTTTAAACGCAGAGGTTTTTAGGCTAAAATTAGAACTGGACCTTCAAGGAAACGAATTATGTATGTAAGAAATCATCTAACAAGATATTATCAAAAGCCAACACTATAAATAATGATATAAAATAAGAAGTACATATATACAAAGAAGACATAACATAAATATTCGTTTAAACGTTAAATATAATGTCCTCCTTATTTAGTCGCTCAATATGAAGACTATCGTTACTTAAAAATTTGTAATATTTTTTATGTTCCTCCTTGATTATTTATAACTCTAAATATCCGCTTTGATATAGCCTTAATTGAATTTTTAAGCGTTTTATATCTGTTTGAATTCATTTTGCAAAGACGTGTGACGCTAAGATGCCCCATAGATTTTCTATGGGGTTACAATCAGAGCAACAAGTTGGCCTGGCGAGTCCCATAACCGTATGTATTTTGTTCAAACCAAATTTTCGATCATTCGATTACTGAATGCACCCCAAACGTTTACAGTACCCCTCCAAAATTTCGCACTTTGACCTCTAATATACGTACCTTTAATAAAACTTACGATCCCAGTATTTATTTGTAAGAAAAATATTAATTATAATACACTGTAGTTATCAATTTCGGTAGCTAGAAACTATAAAATTTATTTAAAAGAGAAAAAAAATTCGTAAACATCCAACCATAACCCCATAAAGATTAAATTTGTCATACATTTGATAAAAAATTAATTTATAAATAGACCTGGTAGTAGACCATGTAGGCTTTTTAAAAAAGAAACAGCTGCTTTGCTAGGAAGGTAGATTTTCATATTCAAAAATACGTACAATCTCAGACGCAATCAAAGAAATAGTCGCATTGGGCTGCTAAAAGTTAATAATACAAATTTTACTAGTCTGCATTTTCAAATTATTTATTTGCGAGGAAATACTTAATCATGGATTGTTTATAGGATTTTTCTTGAAGATTAAATATTGAAATAGTTTTATAGTTCATAATTTTACACCAAAGAATAAGGCATCAAGGATATATGTACAGTGAAGAATAAATAGATTCTTGAATAGTATATCCAAAATTACGAATCTTTGTAATTGTCGCAGACAGACTTTAGTCATGAATTGTTGTGGTATCTTGTGCTTTTGAAATTTAAAATAAACTTTAGAGTGCTTCTTTTTCAAACAGATTTCTTTTACATTAAATCCAAAACAACCAACTGCTTCAGAAAATTGTTCTCTGCAAAATCGACCCGTCGCAGAACTAGAACAGATTATAACCAGGTCAGCGCGTTCAAAGAAAACAGGTAGAAGATTTGCAGTGGCGCTAACCCTGCCCTAAGCCTCTTCGTGCTGACTGCACTTAATTTTGCTTTGTTGTGTGCCGTTGGCCCAACTCCTGAACTTCTGCTCCAATTTTTTGTAGCAATTGCAAATCGCAAGGATCATTAGCGGAACTAAACAAATGCACCAAGAAAATCTTCCCTGATCTCAAGGGTAATTTACCTTTGTGTTCCCGTAATGCTATTAAATACACCCGTTTCTGACATCTATCTGGATGCCCTGGTACTGTCGTAAATGTAAAATTTGAAGGATTAGGCGATTGCATCTCCGACAGCCTTCTGATCCGAATCATTTGAAGAACTTGTCATTAAAACCACCATGGTCCTATTTTTCTTAAAGATCATTATCACAGAGGAAGAAAAGGATATGCACTGTGATCGCTTTTGTATCTTTGAGCAAAGATATATAGTACATGGAAGGAAATGAGGCATAAATAATAAACATATTGAGGGTATCGTGTATTCCAATTATTTTATAGAATATTAATTGAAATTAAATATGACAAACAAGATGAGATAGTAAAAATTATATTTCCCAAGAAAACTTTTGGATGGGGTAAAGTTTTACATTTTAGCTTGATTAATTTAAATAATAAAAATCTTTTTAGTGTCGATAGTCGAGTAAAGTAATCCACACAACATATACCACTTTCTGTATACCTATAAGATAAAATATGGGAGCTCAGTAAATTCCGCTGACTATGTGCTTTTTCGTATATAATATTAATCAGGTTTCCATAAGTATAGTTTATTCTACCATAAAGCCCATGCAATGCTATATTAGCAATTTTGCAAATCCGATTATGAGTGTAAGGTGTGTAAAGGATCTCTATTCTTTTTTAGTTGAAATAAACAAACAAATTTCATGGGGTTAAACCTATCTACGGATGGGTTAAATACTTATTTTTGCCTTTGATTAAATTTATGTATTTGTGAACATGTATGGTATATCAAATATATTTATGGTTTGTTTTATTTAATTTGTTAATATGTAGTTCAAACTGATTTACCTTTCAGTCTATGTACTTACTAAAATAAGTCATAGTTAACACAGGTATATATAAATATCAGTAAAAAGGTATTCATAGATTCAATTCAAATAAATCGTTCTAAAAAAAAAGGTGCTTGCGATCAATTTAGCCGAAGGCAAGTCAATAGCCAACCACATCCGGAATTCAAAAGCTGTTAGCAAGAGCGCGAATGAATGAATGAATGAATGGAAAGGACCACTGGTGCTGGGTTAGTGATTCATTGGTAAAAGGTTCCTAACAAAAATGATTGTCATAAAATTTAATTACACCCAAGAGGAAGCATCTCGCCTCTACTCTGAAAATTTCTGTCGCCATTCTCAAGAATAAGATGTCTGCGGACTACGTTAGACCGTCCGATGGGAAACGTTCAGGGCGTCATCAAAAATCGACAAAAGATCCGAACAAAAAGTTCTTCATCTTCGTTTGACGAGTAGCTCTGCATCTAAGAAACTTGAGGTACCTATCGGATGCATTCGGGGTGTTCGGTGGGTTCCTGCTCTGCTCCCTCCTTCTCAGATCACAGTCTAAAACACCAGTTCTCTAATTTTGTTGGTGCGCGTCTGAATGGCACCTTCATCCTTTCGACGAAATTATGTGTTGCTTGGGAAATTGTAAGATCCGAGAGAGATCGAAAATGAAGATTATGGGGGCTACTTATAGTGCGAACACCACAATGGCTGGGCGAACAAGAAGTCGTAGCCCGAGTCCCGTATATCTGCAACTCAGGCCGGGCTGCTCGGTGAAGAAATGAAGAAAAAGCGAAAAAGGCGATCTCAAGCTGCTGAATATGTCGGTAATGCCACTTGACCAATATTTGCTTAGTCACATTTTGATGGTACGAGATTAGTGCTCGTTTACGCTTCGCTGGGAAAATTTCTGTTTACTCTACGAATTAAGTCATCATCGGGCGAAACATCTTTTGTGAGAATCGAGAACACTATTGAGATGTGCCGTCGATTTTGTCAGATTTTGCAGCGTAATAACTTTTGGCGGGAGATGACCATTATTACCTGGGAAGGTGTCTATGAGAGAAATTGGCTCAATCGCTTAAAATATCGACGAGCAAGCATTCAAAAATAAAAGCTCCAAATCGAACTATGCGATTACACCATTAACAATTAGTTTGTAGAGCTTCTATTTTAACACTACGCTCTAACTCAGGTCTGCAATTTAAATTTAATGCATTGTAAATGAACGACTAATTGCAAGAGTGCCAGCAAATCTACTCAACTTTAGTTTTGATTTGATTATATTTATATAAGAAGGCGTCATCCTTTTAACTACAAAAATATCGCTTTATGTTTTTGCTAATAATTTTGTTATGATAAAGTTTTCCTCTTCCTTATTTTTAAACCAGTACATGAGATGGTAAATTGGGTCAACCTATTCTCAAGAGTCCAATGGTGGAAAAAGAAAACGAACTTTTTTCCTAACCAATATGCCTTTTTTAGTAAAAGTGAAACTGCTTTTGAATTATTTAACTGAATTTAAAAGGTGAGTGTGTATTTTGTGTATATTTCAAATTTCGTTTAGATGAAGGTTATCGATAGTAGTAAAGTTGCAGAAGTTAAATTGCTGCTCGAGAAGTGGAAAACTCGCCGAGAATTAACCCGCCGATTAAATGTTGGTGTTGGCAAAGTGACCAAAGTCTACAATAATTGCACATCTAAAAACGGAAGCGCTGTAGTGGCAAATTGCTCACCAATCACAATAGAGGGATGTGCGGAAGGGGTGAGGGGTAAAGGTAATGGCATACCAATAAAAGATGAGCTTAACCGCATCTGACAATAAAAGCGTTTGAGCTGAAACCGTGAGAAAAGTTCTCCGAAAGCCTGACATTACGAACAGGCAAAGGTAAGAAAACCCCTTCTAAGAAAACGTCATTGTTAAGCACAGTTAAATTTGGTCAAACGTTGTAAGAATTTTACCATCGGTTGGGGATAAATAATTTGTTCCGATGAGACCAAAATTAACCGAATTGGTCCTGATGCCCGGCAATAGACGTGGAAAATCGATCGTTACATTAAGCAGCCGATTAAATATGGAGGAGACAACATCAGGCTTAGGATTGTAGGATGAGTTAAAGAGTTGGACGATGCTAACGATTCATAAGCAGGATGATTGCTGTTGACTATGACATCATTTCTAAAATTGTTTTTTTGCGAAAGTTAATAACAGTAGGGAAAAAAATGTTCTTGACGTCATTTTTCAACAAGATTACGATTCGAAACACACAGTTCGATTGACCATTAGTAAATCAGGGGTTTCATCTTTTTAGTAAATCAGGGACTTTATTAAACTAGGGATTTCATCTTTTAGACTAGCCGCGCAGTTTTTTGATCTTAATCCCAATCGTATATTTAGGGGCTGAGGTCAAGAGATCTATTCCTTTAATGCCAGAAGAAAGAGAGTCCTTAAACGAATTTTAGAGCCGTTCATAGGACTCCTGAAATAAATAATAATGTTAAATTTAATAAATTTAATGCTTTGCTAAAGGCAGGACATCATTAAAGCCAAAAAAAGGCCACACAAAATATTAAATGGTAGTGAACGTTTGTTTTAGTAAAATAGACACAGCTGCTTTTTTCTATCTTTTCAAAAAAAAAAAAAAAAAATCACTCAATGATTGACTTCTTGCGTGATAATGATTTAATTTAAATAGTAATTACATATTAACTAGGTACGGTAAGGTAATACATATAATGCCACGGAAACTTCAAGGCGCGAGTTTCTTTCCGCACTTGTCCGTCTTTTTTCGCAATTATCTCTCTCAATAATTCGATTATTCTAGATTTATGATGATAAAGTTAGTCAGTGCCCAAAATTATATTTGAACAGGCACATCTTGTAAACCATTCAAACTAGGTCTATGAAATTTGGAATATTCCTTTTTTATGGTAATCTTAACTTATTTGAATTTATTTCTGTAGCGTAACTATCCTCGGTAATAGAGAAAGGTAGAAAAGACCTTGAAATGGTTCGTGGTAAATATTGCACAGTGCGTGAAGTTAGTTTTGGGAACATTTTATTGCATTTCGAATATACTTATTAGATGTGTACGTTTGTAGTACGTAAAAAACATTATCTACGTTCTGCTTATATTTAAAACAAATAGTTGGTTATCGAAATACAAAACATATAGTACATGGCACAATGATATATTTATATCTAGATCCACGTAGACGAAGTTACAGGCGAAAAGCTAGCTAGCTAGCTACATATGTTAGATTATTTACGTACGTTTGCAGAAGATAAAATGATTAGGTTTAATCTGGGACAAGACGGCTCAGTCCCATGAGCCCAGTCGAAGTCAAGCTTATAAAAAAGTTCAGAACGTCTGCAAACTAAATGAATTTGCTCCTGGAGACCTGGTCTGAGGAGTCCGTCGCGTAGCCCAAGCCCTTGAACGAGTCCGTACTCCTCAGGCGTACTTCTCAAGACGCAGTGTGAGACGTCGTTTGACAGCGGCGTTATTGCTTAATTGCATTGGCCGTGCAACACGTCGGCGAGTCCGTCCAATCGAGTCGTAGTAAAAATACGCCCTATTGACTGGATGTCAATTCCGCGGCCAGAAGGCGCGTGAGTCAACAAATTCAGCTGCCGGAGGAATTGCTCCGCTTTGTTCAGGACGGGCTCGCTCCTCAAAACCCGGCCTATCTCCTGGGCCCAACAAATTTTTTCTCATTCTTTTGCGGCCGCGGCCATTCATGGATTCGATCTTCAGCAGACCTGCAGAACGCCCCGTGCCGCGATCGCACCAGCGATGGCAGCTCGGATGCAAGCGCCTCGCCTCGCCTCACCATGCCGGGCATTGTTGCGTCGCCGTTTTTGTCGAGCGCTCAATCTCAGGTGTCATTAATAAGAATGACTAGAAATTTAAAATTACCGAAAAGAGAGTGGGACCCCTGAGAGGCTCCTCTGGGCTTGGGGTATCGTGGCTGCTGGCGGCAACCGCCGCCGCGCCCGATCGTCGCTTTCGAAATGCGAATGTTCCGAAATGGAGACAAGAAACCTCTGGCACGGACGAGATTGCGGCCAAGTGAGGCTTGATTGATGGGTTTTTGATTGGTCCCTGATGACCGATTCCTGATGCGCTATACACTCGTTTTTATTATTTACTCAAGGTCATTCGGTGTTTTACTTCAATCCTTCATTTTTCGACCTGCCTGAATTTTTGACTAATTATTTTTTAATTTACGAAAATATTATACATATAGAAACTTAAATTTCATCAACCGTCTTAAAATCGTTGATGCACTCCATTTAAAGCGTATAAAATCAATTAAGGGGTCATACTTAGTCATAATTCTGAAGAAATGATTTCGTGTTTTGAATAATATTCTCCCTCGAAGATATTTTCAGTAAATTTTAGTCTTTAACCTCGATAACCGTTTCTTACCAAATCTCATTTTCAGAATCGATGGTTTCAATATATCAAATGCTATCATATCATTAATTTGCACATATTTTCTAATTCTATCTTTATTTATACAGTCAGCCTAGCCTACATTCAAAATTTCGTCTTTCTAAGGCTTAGGAAGTGCCCTAAAATTTTGATGGGTAAGTGAGGACATCAATGGAATTTCCATATTAATAAAATCTAAAGTAGTAGGACCATTGAAATTATATTTGGTGTTGTATTTTATTTCTGGCACCTACAGCTTATGCTGAAAATTTCAATTCTCTAATATCACTGAAACCGAAGTTATAATAAGGATTCAAAAATATGTTGAGTCGCTTGAAGATAGGTACGGAAGTTGTTAGTCAAATTAAACTTTTGCCATCTGGCCATTTTTGTTCAACTCTTTATATTTATAATATTTAAAATAAATGCTCTTAAGTTGTTGGTTTTTGATAAACCAAATTGGCATAAGAGCGGGAATATTTTATTTAATAAAACATTTAAAGTTTTAGAGGCATAAGAGATATAACTGAATTATGTGGAAACGTTTGCTCCCATGAATTAAATATCAACAACAAAATTTTCTATACCAAATTATTTATGTTTTAATTGAATAATACTTATACTTTTAATCTACACCATTAAAGAAACTGGAATTTTAGCAAAAATATAGATTTATAGCTATAATATACGTTTTTCATGAAAAGTTTCCGTGGAAAATAAATAAAATGTTGATCAACGTTGTTGATAACGAAAATAAGACATTTGAGACTACGTAATTAAAAAGGCTAGCTCTCTAATCTTTGATAGTTAATAAAATCGCAAAAATATCATCGGATTCATTTTCTAGATTTATTCGATGGTATTTTACAATTTGTGAGTTTTTATTCTATTTTCTTGAAAATACGAGTGTGCTATCTTCAAAATTTGAACAATTCTACATAATTTTTTGCAGTACCTATTTAATTTTTATCTTCCTGATTAGTAAGAGCTATATCATCTGAAATCAGAATTTTCAAAGAAATTAATTTACTAAAGGATCAATTTTGTTCTTGAACGGCTAAAATATTATCGCGTGTGCAGGGAGGTGCGCTCATATAAAATGTGATAATTTCTGTTCGAAACACAGTAGGACGATGGATAAAATAAATAGTTCCGATATCACTTAATGCTAATACAATATTTAATTTTATCTGTAGATGGTACCCAGCGTGATGAACAAGGTTTATTAAAAAGTTTAATTTTTGAAAATATCCACTCAAAAACAAATTGAATTTATTTAAAACTCTAGATAAGAAAGTAATTTTATTTTATAATTATTTTAAAGAACATTTAATGCTTACAACGTACAAACGCCAGGTTTGATTGTTTTACATAAAATATACATTTTGGCTTATACATATTTTCCTATATTGGAATTATTAAACTTTTTACACCTAGTTGATGCAGAACAGTTGCTGCTCAATAAAATTGGTAAAACAACCATGCTATAAATTTCTTATTAAATTATGCAAATTCAATAAGGCATGATAATTAAATTTTATCGCGACGCAGCCACCTGATTATAGATATTTCTATTCTTGAATATAAAATGATATTTTTGCATATTTATGATACATCCACAGTCCGGGGCTTTAACTGAATTCATTTAAAAGACGGAAGTATGTCGAAGAAAAGTAAACCGTTTTCTAAGCATTTTATACCTACATTTGTAGTCTTTAAGTCTATAATTATTAACTTTTGGTATAAAAACGTCTCAAAACATTAGAGAGCGTTGTCCTCGAGCATTTCATCTAACATACGGATGCATGTAAGTAGATAGGCTATGGGCTATGTATATGTTTTTTTGTATTTAAAGAAATTTGAAAAAAAAAACGTCCAACAAGCGAGCTTCGTCGCCTGTCTATTTTTACTTTTTGACATATTAATCAGAAATATGTCTAATTTGCTCCTGAGATGTATAATTAATTCCACCTCGAACAAATTTATGTGCATAACTGCCCAACCTGAAATTAAAGTGGCATTTTTTTTACACAGCCCCTAGCGCTAGCTGAGAAAAGGCTTAGTTAGTTGCAAATGAACTTTAAACGAGGGCAATTTCTCGTGATGTAATGCAAACCAAAAATGAAAGAGTTCCCACTTCCAATTCTACAGTCAATGGACAAGCTGCTAATGATTTTTAAAATGTTCACATTTTCGAGATCTTCTTTTGTGGTAAATTAAAAAAGATTATAAATTTGTAAAAGAAGTGGCAGTATAATTGAAAGCGCGTGACATTGTACAGGGTGCCCCACAAATATGGAAGGAAATTTTTGGGTTAAGAAGTTTTACTTAATTATGTATATAATGTTTATTAAAATTTAAATATACGTCAATACGAAATCTACGGTCATAGTCAAGAAACCGAAAAAAACCTTTTTTAGGATGTTTTTTTAGGGAAACAACTCATTATATACATTCAATTTTTATTTTTCTTAATAATATATCCTTTTAACTTACTGTACTCATTTCCCTACGGCCCCTTCTTTTTAAGACGCTTTGCGGTGTTTCAAATATCTCAAGACTCATTGAACCAATTTTTGATACATTTTTTCTTTATACAGGTGATTCGTAAAGAAGTATTCTAACATGTGCCAATCGATTCCTTCCAGAGGTCACGATGAGTAATCTTTTCGTAAAATCCCTCCTTCATCCCTTTTTTAATGGCTGAAATATGTTCGCGAATGTAGGTGAGCTCATATAAAACGTGATAACTTCTGTTCGGAACATAGTAGAACGACAAGTAAGGCTTTGATAAAAAGTATGCATTATGAGATTCAACAGTACCTCATATGTCTCAATCCATTGCCAAATGTGGCAGGTAAACTTAAAGTTTTTAAAAATCTTGGCTAAAAATGTACCTACCCGCGACCTACTTGTCATCCTACTGCGTTTCGAATAGAAGTTATTACATTTTATATGAGGATTTTACGAAAAGGTTGTTTTTCACGTATATTTTTAGGTATATATTTACAAAAGAAAATTGAATAAATATTGCATCTAATTAATAAAAGTACTAGGGCTCTGTTTTAAAAATATGCTAACCCAATTCTGATTTGGCTGAGTTTTTATATTGCTACGAAACTTTATTGTTACATTAGCCGCGGGGAATTATTCATTAACAAGCCGCTGTACAGAATTGATTTAATTTAATATTGAATATTGTCTTTTGTATTGTACTTTAAAGATTACAACATATCATTTCATGAAAAATGATGAATTATTAATATATCGTTACCTGTCGGCGCTTTTGCTAAACCTCTTCCCTCAAATCTTGTTAAGTCCCTCCGGAGCTACATGATGTGCTCCGAAACTAATTAAAAGTCGGCTCCCTATTAACTTAGTCATTAATTTTAGCTGCCAAATAAACAAACATTTTCAATGAGCCGCCAAACACTCGCGTTTAAAGCTCATCAATTTTTACCGATTCTCAGTAAGTTCCAAGGTACGCAAACCCTTTTTGCGTCTGTTGATCGGCTCATCAGTTAGGGGTCAAATATGAGCTTAGAGAAGTCTCTATTTGGATGCCTCTAAAGCTGCAGACATCAAATAAAAGATTTTATGATCATCTTGGACTTTTATGGCCACCAATGTAACCCGGAGCCTTCAGGATGCGGCGAGCAAGTTTTAATGAGGCCATCGGCGTTAAGTCGTTCGTCATAAATTGACGGCTGAGCCTTTTTTTTAATGTTTTTTGTTCGACTACGTGGAACATCGGTTGTAATATGAGGGAATGATATCATGTTGCAATTTGTCTTATTCATTTCTATGCTGTTATAATTACACTTTTAATTTGTGTTAATGATTTTTATTAATTTTGTATTTATGATATTTTTCCTTTAATGCGAATATCTCATAATGCAATTCACTGTCATATATTTTAGAAACACTTCTTACACAGAAGAATAAATAAATTTTACCTGTGAAAGATACCTGCGCATATATCCTAATAAATAATACCAAAGACTGATAACTTTGCCTTGGGTATTAGAAAAAGGTATAAACTAAAATGTAGCCGGTCCATCGTTGCGCTGAAACACACCTTGAGGGGGAAATTTTATCAATTCTTCATTTTATATTTAATTTTGCCGAAACCTTTAATTAACCACAAGATCAAATGGGACGTGGCAGTATTTTCTATGAATCCCTAGGAAAACTTTTTGTTTTTTATTACTTCCTCATATCGGATGCAACGAAAAAGGGTTTTATCTTACCTAAAACTCGGCGAAAACTTTTGTGCCTTTAGTAGAAAATGGGCGTTTTTTTTTTTTGATCCCATCGACTTTTGTATCAGTTTTAATTAGTCAAAGAAAAGGTGCTGGGTTGCAAGGTGTTCTCCCTACCTACCTTCATCATCATCCAGTTGCGCTAAATATTCATCGGTCTCTAAAAGGAGCCACTCGCCTGAGGTCTCGTCCTTATGTATTATGTCTAGCCATTATCACCTTGCGGCAGTTTTGTTTAATAAAAAAAATGATATACCTATAAACGTTTTTGGTAACTGAAATCAATAATAATATTTTAATTTTATCTTATTTCCTATATATTTAAGTTGTATTGATTTTAGGTGACATTTAATTCTTATTTTTTAATAATTATTTAAATTACAGGGGTTTTATTTCAACATTAGTCAAACAGTTTATTATAAGTACAAAATAGGTGGCTCATTTTGAGGACTCTAAATTTTAGTATGCCGGTATATGAGAGATTTGATTTAACATTTTCTAAATTGTGTCTATTAACAGAGTAATGTAGATTCTAAGACAGAAAATTCAAAATAATTTGAATTACTATAAATGTTGCTATTTAAAGTAAATATTAAATTTTCGAGTGGTATAGTTGGCATAATCAGTGAATATGCCATTTTGGGTTTTTGGTTCTATTCCGATATGAAAAATCCTGGTTAAAAATAATAATAATGAAAAAGCAAATAAATAAATAAAATACAAAATAAATAAGCAAAGTAATCTGCACAGAAAGTACCATATGGGTTTAACTTTTTGAAAGCGTGAAAATTTAAAGACCTAGGTCGAATTAACTCTACCTTGTTCAGAAAAAAAAGTAAATTATTCTATAATGCTTTCGGGATTCAGTGAAATTTTTATATAATTTTTCACTTTTCTTTCGAAATTTTTATCGAAAAATGGTATAATATTTTAGAAGCTAGTAACAGCCACTTATATGGTGAATAGTTTCAGCTGATTTAATACTGATTAGAATGTTCACATGCAATCATCCGCCCCAGCAGTACAACTGTTTCCTGACACGCAAAGTGAGATATTTACTAAAAAAAAAATATATTTTATACCTACTTTACAAGTGTCCATTATAATATGAGGAGACATGCTATCCTCGCACGAAGCAGCGTTTAGCGAAATTCAATGTTATGTGGGTTTATGGATTTAAATTTCGAGGTAGAGTGGGCAAGGCATTATTCTATGTATTAAATCTCTAAAAGGGCGAAGTAAAGCAAAAATTAATTTCAGTAATATAATTGTCTATAAAACTACGTATAACAAAAACCACTTTTTAAAAACGTTCAACGGGGTCAAAAATGACGAATATGCAAAAACCATTTGTCGGTCACTTGAACTTAGTGAAATACCTAACTCCAAAAATTTCAAAAAGTGAAATTTTTAACATTTTTAATATACTTATCAGCCGTGTAGAACTATTAACGGAATACAGATAAAAACACCTTTAATTTAAGATTATCTCATAATTTTACATAAATAATAAGAATTATAAGAGCATGGGCAAAATCTCGTCGGAAAAATATCCTTTTTCAACATTTTAAATTTAAATATATCCGGAAATATTTACAAGTAATCGAGAAATTTTTTATTATAATAATTTTTAGATATACGAGTATAATAATAAAAGGTGATCCGTCTTAATTAATTTTTTACAATACCTGCCTTAAAACATGCATATTTTAAAATTTAAAGAAAAAGAAATACTGCTTAATTTATATGCAACATTATGTAAAATTGTCTTTAAAACATATTTTTTTATTTTTTAATGCAAATGTTTTTATTCACAGATGTCCAAAATGAGAAATTTGATAAATGTTCATTTTTAATTTAGTCACACCTAAATCTTGGCTACGGCTTGTTTGTGAACTGTAAAATCAAGTCTTGCGTTAGGCTTGAGTATAGACTGAAAACCGATAATGGCCATTTATGGCTCAGTCAAAACTTGGCCAGGGCTTATCTAGAGATTGTTGAATCAAGTCACGATTTTCAACCCTTGGTTGAGGCTTTGGCCGGTCTAGAAAAGCGTGGTACCCCGGCGTTCAACCAAGACTCTGTTGTTAAGCTTGAAAAGTCCTGCATGGGAAGATCTTTAAATTACTTCGGCCGTCTTGAAATCAAAGTCTTCTTAAATCAAGAGCAAAGAGTGTTTACTTCCGTGCCTCAGTATGCAAATGTGAATTATGCCGCAGAATGTGTGACTGCAACGTTTGATAGCAAAAGTCCTCTAGCTGGTCAGCGAAGCTTCCTCGGGTCGTATGCTCGAGATCATAAATAAAAGGCGCGCCTCAGCCCCAGGACTGCCCGCTGCGTGCGGCGTGTTTGGTCATTTGGGCACCTACAAAGTGTGATAGGCGCGCGTTTATTGTTTTTGAGCAGGACCCTTCGATCATTCCGGATTTGGGCCGCACGGCAGGGAGCCCCGAACACACATGTAGTCCGGAGAACTCTTTCAGGTGCGCCGCGCCGGCGTTTTGAGTTCCACGTAATCCGCGTTGATAGCTAAATTGGGGGAAAAAATTAACCAATTAGATTCAGACATTCAAATCAACTGGTGGTCGAAGCGTCTCGTCCGGCGGCGGTGTGGCGGTAGTGCTCCACGGGGCCATTGAGACCCATTGAGACTCATATCTAAACCGCGGAATATGTCAGCGAACTATTAGTCCTGGATCCGGTAGGCTATTGCCATAACTCACCGGGGACTTGTGGGTTTTTGCTGAACTAATAATCTTTGTTGGGAAGTCACCGCGAAATTTATCATGATGCTCTCCGCGGCCGCCAGTTCATTAATATTAAAGAGTTCTCTTTGAGATCGTAAGCGGCTGATCTTTTGTGTTAGTTATGTCTTAGAAGCAGAACAAAAAAACTAGTTTCTTTGGCTAATGACTCCAGAAAACAATTCATTAGCCGGTTTGTTAGGCTGTTTCGTTTGCATTTCATTTGGATAAATCATTTTTGAAACTGCCACTTGTTATCGAACCTCAGTGTCGGAGGCTGTGTGAAGTATCTTTTCTGGACCAAGCGGTAATTTTTAAATGAACATCTCGTTGACTTCCGGACAATGACATTCTATTTTATATTTATTTTATTATAATTTTCTAGAGCCATATACTATAAATGAAATATTATTAAAATAAAAAAATAACGCTTTATGTAGTACGATCTTAGAAGAAGGTACTTGTGAAAAAAATCTGCGAAACGCAGGGAATATAACTTAAATTAAATACGTCATATGTTGAAAAGCCGAAAAGTTTCTATAATATATCAAAGTAATCCGATAAATGAAAACAATATTTAGAATTTAACTTGATATCTATAAGATTGCTTTTTGTATGGAAGCTAAAATCAAACGAAAACAATTAGTTAATAATTTTAATATTGATTAGTTCTGCTTAATCTTCATATATCTATGTTTATTACGTACCGCAGATGTGGGTTACTTTGGCAACTTTTTTCTTATATTTTAAAAAATTTACCCGAGTAAAAATCGTCAGCACAAAAAGAGCACCGAAAGACCACCAAACGTTTAATTACCACCAATATACAACCCAAATAGACTCGATTTTCTTTTGGAAAATTAGGAGCACTGATATACCACCAAATAAGGGACAGATATCAATTGAAAACTCTAATAGTCGATGGAAGTCCCAAAACACCACCAGAACATGATTGCATCCTTATTCAGCACCAGGCTTACTTATAAATTTATATCTGCACGAATTAACATACGTCTTGTTGTCAAATGGTGGTATTTTAGTGTAGTAAACGGTGCTATGTTGGTGCTCATTTGGTATGGAATTTTTTGACGATAGTAGTCATTTGGTGGTGATTCGGTGTTGAAGCTGGTGCTCTATTAGTTGTTGTAAAGAAGTGGATTAACTATTTTGTTCGCCAAAAGGGGTTACTTTTGTGTTATTTTAGTTTAACTTGAAGTGTCGATTTAGTTGTTATTCAGTGTATAGGAAATTCAATGCACAATTTTTACTCGGGTAGGTTCTGATAAGTGTTGTAATGTTTTTATTCGATAGATGAAGATAGTAGCCAATCAGTGAAAAGGTTTTATATAGCACAAAGTTTGTAAAAATATATATTTTCCTTTTTTTTTTTTTAATTTGGGCCAAAGTTGTTCTTTGAAAAGGGTTACTTTGGCTCCCAGATTATTTGTGGAACGAAAACTATACTTCAGCAAGTATTGAACCAATGTAAGACATTTTAAATAATATAAAATAAATAAATGAAGGATTTCATGCACTTAGGTTTAATTTTCAGAAAAACATAAATAAAAATTAACTTACCTTACCTCTGTTACACAAGAAAGTTTGCAAATGGCAGTTTTAGCCTTGAAAAAATTCGTGCAACCAATTAAAAATAGGCGCCAGTAACATCATATAACATTTCGGACTCGAACTAGATCGTTTACTGTCATGGCTACGAAGAGGCGGGAAATTCAATATCTTTTTGTTGTTTTGAGCCAAAGTTACCCCCTGGAACTAAAGGAACCCGCATCTACGGTATAATGAATCAAATTGAAAACAATGTAGGGTGAAATTACTTATGAATTTCTATATATTTTTATTATTTGATCAAAGCACTATATATTTATGAGTTTTGAACGTTTCTACAAAATATTTTTTGTAAATAATAAACTCCTCCGCTGTTTGATATGAGAGGTTTTTCTTAGAAGATATAAATTTTAATTAATGAAAAAACCTGAAATGTTTTTGGCATCAAAATAGAAAAATGTTTACTCATATATATGATTAAAACAGTGCATATGCAATTACTATCGTTAATAAATCATAATTTGGTGCAAAATTGTATCGAATAACATTACAGTTTCTTATTTAATGTTTTAACATAACAAAAGTAAATAAACCAAAGGCTAGAACTACATAAAACTAGGGTCAGCAATACAGACACATGAAGTGGAGCAGACGGGAGGGGCTAGTTAAGATAGTGGGACTGGATGGTATAGGGAGTGTTTGAGGGTACTTTTATCGATGTGGAAATCGATTACTATAAAAAAATCAAATACTACCTACTCAGAAGATCTCTAGAGCTACATATGTATGTATGTATTAAAAGTCTCCAAACTTGGAAATTTGGAACGTAATGTTTCTCTTGCTGCTAAGTGAAAAGGTTTTTTGAAATTCAACAAAACAAATTGGTTTTACCGGATTTACTTTAATTTTAGTAGTTTGTTTAATGCAAATAATAAGAAACATTTTCCCCTGTGGGGTCTCTCAATGCGACCATGCGAAAGTTTATAAAGGAAAACATTATTTTTGATTTTATTCACTCAACTGAAATAAAGCATAATAAATAGACGTGGGTGGAGTCGAAGGGAAAATTACGAAATAATAATTTCGAAAACATTTTTTGTTTTTGTTCAACAAGTTATAAAATTCGGTTAGGGTTAAAATTTTAAATAATACAATATTCATTATTTTGCAAAGGGGTGCCACCCTCGCAAGATTTCTGGGTGTGATCCACCCTTAGCCGTACATTCCAAGCAATTTCACTGTCCCCGAGATCACTTTACTTACTCCTTCAGCTCAGGTCTTAAGTGTAATTGCCACTTAACGCTAAATTTAACTGATAATACATTTTTGCGGCAAGAGTGTGCTGTTTAGCATAATGCAATTAGCCGATCGGCAATTAAGTGAAAGACTGCACCGCTCGTGAATTTGGCTTGAATCATGCTAACAGTTTCTTCAAATGAAAAAGCCCGCTAAACAAACAGAAAGATGCAATCTGAAGCATTCGCCTAGATAGTTTCTAGGTTTTTTTTTTTTTTGAAGAAAAAATCACTTCGCGTGCCAGTTCCGCATGTATGCGTCAATTTGTTTCTTCACAGCCGGCAAAAATTTTACAAGAAAGCAAAGGCTCCATCCGTGGCAGCGATCCCGCCGAAGACGACGATTAAAGTCCACTTTATTGCGCAATTCAGTTTTGTTTGGGTATCTTGCCCCCCTTTGGCAGAACAGACCTTCACTATTTTATTTCTGTGCTTGCTATAAAAACTTAGAAATCATTCAATAAAACGTATCTCCGGCTTAAGGTAAATAATTCCCTGCGTGAAGACCTCCATGCAACACGCGATCGTTTTCTAGAAGTTAAGAAAAACAGCAAAAAACCTTTAAACTTGATCATTGTGGTAGTTTGATGCTGGAGGTAATGACTCTACAATGCAATCGTTAGGGGTTTGTCTGTTCTGAAAAACTTAAAAAAATAATATTCCTAAATTAATCTGATGATCTTATTTAAAATATAAGAGTTAAAATTTGTATTTTTGATTCAACGCTTAGAGTTCTTTTAGAAAGTAACCTTACCAAAGAGATAACTACATAATCAGTTCATCTTTTAAGAAGTTATACTAAAACGTTTTAGCATGATAATAAAAACATAGTTCAGATCTACTCTACTCTAATATTTTGCGATTATAATTTTGATATTATAATTTGATGTTAGTGATTTGCGAAATAATTCCTCTTCAATTGTAATAGTAAAAGTTATTGTAATAAACGTTTCTTTTCTTTCTTTATTATTATTCCTTGTTTATTTACTTTAGTTAGTTTTTAAATCTATAATTAAGTAATTGCTAATCGCACATTTTAAGTTAATTGCACATTATTCACAGTGGTTTAGCGTGTTTTTTGACTTTCGTGTTTATTTTCATTAAAAAAAAAATGATTTATGTAAAGCATTTTGCGTTTTACATTTATTTTCTTTTGTTATCTGCCTTGTAGCACAAAACTGAAAAGTTATGAGCTGTAAAAGTACATAAAATTCAAAAATCATGCGAAATACAAAAAACTCGTGAATATTTTGCAGCTGCAGGGGAAAGAAATCGTGAAAGATGAGAACGTCAGGAATTTTGAAATTTGCTTTTATATCAATTATTTTATAGTAGAATTCTGCTGTGATTCAACCATGAGCATAATTGTTATTTTTCAATTTAATGCAATGGTATGAGGCATCGACATTTATCATTTTCTTTTATGTTTAGTACTTCTACTACATGCGTAAGTGAATATTTCTAGCTTTTAATCGTCTTTACACAATTTAAGTAAAAATGTCTTTAAGTATAAAGTTTCAGTGGCTTCATCTTTGTTTTACAATTAAAGAATAAAAATAAGATTTTTGAATTATGATATGTCGTGCCGTAATGCGACACATACAGAAAATCTTAAAATTCAGGCATGTTCAAAAATAATTATAGCTTGGAGTGCATTAGAACTCAGATTATTTTCGCCTTAAACTTTTAATAGTTCAAATTCAAAACGACCGTGTTAAATGCCAAAGCTACGTAGAGTATAATTTTCTTTACATTGTAAATCTCAGTGTTTTATTTTAAAACCCTTAAAGTGTTTTATTTTGATGAGGTGATATAAAAACAAGTAATATATAAAAAATATTTTTTAAAAAAATTCTTTTATTTTATTGTTATAAATGATTTATAAGTTAAAATTGAAAGAGTTAGACAAGTACAATGATTTTAGTGATGCGTGGGTGGAAATAAGGGATGCGGGGGTGGATTCGCTCGGGAAACACCACTAACTTGTATTGTCACCGAAGTTATACATGTTCGCCAAATTTCATTGAGTTTGGTAAAGTCTAAGTATAAAAATTTTGCATTGAAAGATTTGACGACACGTAGTGTAATTTAAATAAAAGAATTTAATAAAATACTTTTAGCGTTTTGAAATTAACCACTTAGATTTATAGTGGAGGACTAGTAGAAATTTTATAAAATTAAATACAAAATATAAATCAAAATTTCTGCTGAATGTGAATTTAATATTTCTGAGATAGTCACTGACTAGATTTGAAAGCATCATTAGTTACCTAAAGATGACACACAAGAACGTAGCGAACTTTTGGTTTACAAATTTTGCTTCGTGATTTAAACATGGTTCATGAGAAAAAGATAAACTTTGGGAAATATTAATAAAAAAAAAAAAAAATTACTGCATAACATTTGTAAGGTCAGTCAACTTAAATTTGCAATTTTTATTATATAATGTCTGTTATGTAATGACTGTTTTGAAAAAGTCATGTTTGAATAAACTTTAATAATTTGAATCGAATGGAACAACACTTAAATATTTTGCTTTCTTAAATCTTCTAATGCTTCCATTTGATTGAGTGGTAATCAAAAACATTCAGGATTATTTCATTTCACAGAGATTTCTATTTAAACGTTGTTTGTGGTGAAAGTATATTAGGTATGCTGAAAATAGCCATCTTGCATTCGTTTATTAGAAGATGAAAATAAAGACTAAGTCTCATCTTCACCAGCTAAAAGAGTTAGCTATCAAATGCTATCTGCCCTTTATGATTTTACACCAAACGCGGAAATTTAGAAAGAACTTTAAAATGGAAATCGAAACGGATGATAAGGAGTTGATTAATGTCTTTGATTTAGTTGGTTTGGAGCTTCCAACTTTACGTGACGAAGTTTATTTAAATAAATTTACACGTTGCTTTAAAACGTTTTAAATTTAAAGTAAAATGAAGACATTTCCTATCTTCACGTTCAATTATAAATTAAAGACGTTTCCAATTTAAAGTCTCAATTGAATCAGTTCATAGTTAAAGTGAATTGCTAAGATCAAAGTACTTTGCAGTTTGAGTTAAATTTATTTATCAAAACGGACAAAATCAGTAAAACTTAGGTAAATTACAATTTTTTTCAATGCATGTGTCTTTTTAAAATTTGAACATGCATTTTTTAAAAACAACAATAGTTCGGGGTACGGCGATTTAAATTTCACATTTTTGAAAGAAATAAAACACTGGGGTGGATGCATGCGCGTGAAATGCATAAAATGGGTAATTAAAGTGTCGTCAACATTTTTTTCAGAGGAGATAAATGAACGAGGAAATTAACTTTCCCGGCACATTTACAAGGAGTCGAAAGTAGCACAGGTCGACGGGGCTCCAGGGAACACAGGTAGAACAGGGAAAACACAGGTTATTTTTGCGAAATGAATTTATACCTCGAAGTTGCACTAATTGTCGCAGAGAGTTATTGAGGGAGCACACGAAACGATGTACCAACTTCACAAAAGAAAGTTTTGATGAGAAAAGCAAAAAGGAGCGAACTGTTTTACAAGTGAAGCCACCGTCGAGTGGAATTTTTTCCGGGGAATTTTTGGCGGTCGATGGATTTCCTTAGGGGCAACTTTCTGGGTTCAAGCTGTACCGTGCCGTTTTGAATGAAAACTTTAAAAGAAGTTGACGAAAATATCCTCGACGTCGACATGGAACCCACCGCACGATAACTTTAAAGCTCCGCCAGTCTTGCGTTTTTCCAGCACCCGGTCCCCAGTGGCGAGGTGTTCGACGATGAGGGCTGCTCGAGCGCGGGCAGGTCCGCACCGTGCCAGAGCCGTGATATGTAAATTCTGCTCGGATTGGGCTGTTGGCTGCGCCGCAGCGGGTGCTCCGCTGGAGCCAAATGCGCATACGCGAAGCTTGTGGGGCTGGCCGTTATCGAGCTCCGCCCCGTTTCTTCAGTGACGGTGCAGCGAGTTTCTCACCGGGGCCCCGCTTGTTTTTGATACCCGCAAAAAAGGCTGAATTTCAAATAGAGGCAATTTTAACCGCGGATTCACTTTCTTTCTTTGTCTTTCGGCGGCCTGCTCGATTGTGAGTAATCACAGCAATTCACGAAGTATGTCGCATCAGTTTTTAATATTTAATAAGAGCACACAACCCTTTCTGGCCTACTTTGCATGCTCCTGGAGTTGCCCCAACGGGTCGCGGAATCGGACCCTATCAATTCCGAACACAGCACAATCCGGTGTAATTGCCTAATTTCAGCTATCAAATTGTCCCTTGTCGACTTGTGGTTTTTGATTTAAGACCTTCTAATATTGTTCTTTGGAAGTCCTGACCAAATTTCCGACTTTCTTTGGGAGGTTTACGAATATTGCCTTGTTGACAGCGTTATTCAATTGGGCGATTTAATATTCGCCGTCCCTAGAAATTGCTTTCATTAGAAATTGAATTTTTAAAAAATGCAAAAGGCACAGGTCTGATTGAATCGTTAAGGAATGCAAGAACGTAAAATTAACGATGGCTATTTCCACTGTTTTATTAAATGATTATATGTATAAAATTAAGAGGTATTAAAGAACTAAATGTTGTTGTTTTGGAATGTGCTAATTGAGACCTTTCCTTTGATTCCAAACACGGTGAGTATATTTTGAATTCCGCTAATATTCCCTACTTGAGTAATTCAATTGTTAATACATTAAATAATCGTAGGAATGGTTTCCTTACTAGTTTAGAGTAATTTTAGAGACAAAAATAGTCAAATATTACTTTCAAATAGTACAGCTATAAATTTAACTATTTATGTGGTAATATTTAACAATTTTAATTGTCCCAAATAATTTCAATTTCGCCTGAATTGAATTGGGCCTATAATTTTGTAATTGGCTAACTCTTTTCAATCTTACAAATTGGATTTAAAATGCTTATATTTGTTTGTGTGAATTTAACAAATTGTAGGTATTATCGATTTGATTGGTATTACATTGTCGCTATTATTAAAATAAAAAAAATGTTTGGTGGAGTGTATACAAACTAACCTCATTGTATTTAAAAAAATATGCATTAATTCAAACCAATATAAATTAAGCTTCAAATTAACTTCATCGACTGCTTTTCTAAATTATTTAGTTTGTATGAAGTATTTTCTGCAATAATACGAATAATTTATTTACTATCTATCTATTTTTTCTATATTTCTAGTTGATATTTCTACCATTGCTGTTATATTTAATTGCTGTACTGTAGGAAAAAAAAACAACATAATTTTCGATGATGCTGAGCATCCAAATGTTCTTTTTTTCGTAACTTTTCTTAAATAGAATCCTCACTCTTGTATGTCTTGCGATACAAAGCATTTAAGTCTTCTGTAAGCTAATTTATTTCAACGATAGTTTGATAATTTTATCATATTATTTAAAATAGTACTGTTTGCTGCAATTTTATTCATTGAGATATTTGGTATATTTATCATACCACCTAACAATTATTTTATTAGCACATACATCTTATGTGAAATCATGTAAAATAACTCTTACGTGATCATTTATAGCACTATTATGGCCCATCACGAGCTAGGAAATGTTAAATCTTTACCAAAATAAACTGAGTTTAAATCAGTGTTATGTTAAAAATGTAAAATGTAATATCCAACCGTGAACGAAACTAAAGTGATCGATAAAGTTGAATCTTTTTCTTTTTATTATTAAAATTATTTCATAGATTTTACTTTTATAACTTAAGCTTCCTTCCCCTTCCTCCTAACCTTTACAACTTGGCAACTTCAATATATCAAAAATTAGTTTGTTATAAACTTAAAATTTTAATAGGTTTAAATATATAATAGGCTAGATAAAGTACACAGAACTTTGGATATACCGAAATAATATTGTTATTGGTTTTCCTATGATAACATTTTATGCAGTGAAATAATTTTTATTCAGATTGCAAGAGAGAATTATAGTTAAAAAATTAGAACTAGACAAAAACAAATGAAAAATTTAAACTTTAGACTACATTCTGAAATTCTTCTGAGTTGCAATTATTCTACAATTATACAAATACCGAATGGTGCAATTTATTGATTCAATAAATCGACCTGAACATTATGCAATAGGAATGTCTGACATTTAAAAGAATCTGAGATGCGATTCCAGCATTCGAAAGATAATTTGATTCTTTTGTTAACTTCTTAATTACATATTATGAGACTGTTCCAATTAAAGTTCAGAGATACATAAGGAAGATAAGTTGAATTTCATCTATAATACAATTTTAATTTCTATGTTTATCCAAAATGATTCAACATTTTAAATACATTTAGATTTTTTTATTTTATTTATTTATTTTTGAATGTGCGTTGAAATTTATTAGATTTGGATGATTATGATTCGATACACAATTCTGAAATCTTGAGATGATGGATCTACATATTATTAAATTTCATTGAAATCTCACAGGAAAGGGAACTGGGAATCGAGAAGATTTGATTTTAGGCATTGCATAAACTTTTGAAAATTCAATATAGCCGGATTTAATTCAAAATTTACTTAAATCTTACAATCATGAAAGTTATCAAGCACTGGATTTTTAAAATCAACATGGAATCACAAAAATAAATATCCTATCTTAGGAATCGTTGCTCTGACTTTAAAGATAGTTCATATCTGGAAAATTTAAAAATTAAATTTGAGAGTCAGTAAAATTGATATAAAAGCATATAAAGTGAAAATATAAATTGATTCAAATCCACGAGAAGAAGAAAATTTCAAACCTAACTAAGAAATTTTTGAATTGATTTCGCAATTATTTCGACAATCACTGTTTGGATTTAGAATATCAATTGCAATTATGACAGTGATTTTCAAACATTTAAATATAAATAGTCAAATTACCAAAAAAAAGTTATATGTCTAGAAGCTAAAGAGAAATGTTCTATTATTATTAAAAAATAACAAATATAATGCAAAATCTGTTTAGAGGATTTTATTATACATGCTTTTAAGAGTATACAAAACAATTCTTGGTATTGAACTCTACCTTTCTTCAAAAGAGTGTTCTGCGGCTGCTCAAATTACTATTTGGTGGTTTTACCTAAAAAACAAAAAAATCAAATTATTTTTGCTGTTCCATATAAAAATATCTTATAAAGTACATAGGGAAATTAGAAATTGCGTTTTGTAAAAATGGTAAACGATAAAATTTAAAGTTTTGTTTTTGACGAAGTAAATTACGATAAAATTGTTTATAAAAAACAAATTTCCAATGTATCCATAAGCCATACGTAGGTGCTTCTATAGATAATATAATTTTAAAAATGCAGTACAAATTCTACGTAAATCGATCGTACTTTGGGGATAAACGCATTTCTAGTTTCATGTCATAATTTGATTAAAATATTTGATGAAATAAGTCCCATTTATAAAGCCCATTGTATTTTATTTCTATCATCCTAAGGTGCTGTTTAAACCAGGAAAAAAGTGCATTTTTGCAAATTCTTTTATTTAACTTACACTACGTGTCGTCAAATCTTGCAATGCAAAATTTTTATACTTAGACTTTACCAAACTCAATGAAATTTTGGCGAACATGTATAACTTCGGTGACAATACAAATTAGTGGTGTTTCCCGAGCGAATCCACCCCCGCAACCCTTATTTCCACCCACGCATCACTAGAATCATTGTACTTGTCTAACTTTTTCAATTTTAACTTATAAATCATTTATAACAATAAAATAAAAGAATTTTTTCAAACAGTTTTTTTAAATGTATTTCTCTTGTTTAAAATAATTAGGTGCTATACTAAAAAAATAAATTTATATTTCTTATATGATTTTTCTTAATATTACGAATTTGTAAACGAATATCTCTTGTCCTTATAAAATCTTCTAAAAAAATGTTATACCATAAATATTTAAAACTGAATAGGCTCATATCTCTCCAGGTAAGATAATTCAAAATAAGATTAACAGTAGGTTTGAGAGGGTTAAGAATGTTTTTCACTTTGTAGATACTTAAAATTTTTAATTATTTTTGGAAACTGTTGGAAACTGGGATTAAAAAGACATACAATTTTTGACCATTCATTTCTTCCAGTAGTAAAAATTATTTATCTGTACGGAACTCGAAAAAGTAGGGCATGTCCTCTTTTAAAGAGACCTTCTGCCCATCGGAGTTATATTTAATTGAGAAAATTATGAAATGTGAGATGAATTCCTTTTAAATGTTTTTGAGTGTGTGGTTGGCGGTTTCTTTTCTACATTTCGAATTATTGGTTCAGTGCTGCTGATTGCGGCCATTGCTCGTTTCAATTTCTGAAGAAAAAAAAAATGTTAAAAGTTGTTTCTTTTCTTTAAAATTTCTTCGCAAAAATTGGAATTCGATGTCTTAACTTCTTCGACTGTATGTAAGCAAGGTAAGTTGCTTCTGGTTGACTCCAAAAACGAGCTCGCCGGGGAGGAAAGGGAAAAAGTTTCTGCAGAACCTGAAATAAATTTCCGACGGTTCGGCGAGCGCGCGCGGAGGTTCGCGAGAAGCGAGCGCAGATTTTGCGGGTGAGGAGCACAAACCTCTTCTAGGAGACCTACTCATTTGCATTCCGCGCGCCTTCGCTGGCCGGAGCATTTCCCCAAAACGCGCACGGCACTGGACGCAGCCGGTCTTGAGACTCCGCCCGTCCAGCGAGCGGACCAATAGCGGAGTTTCGGCCGCGGACAAGATGAGAACCGCCGCCAACCGTGCGCCATGGCGGGCCGAGGCCAGTCCCCCGCTGTATAGCACACTGCCGCTGTCGGGCAAAACCTGTTCCCTACACAGCGGCAGCTCGGCTGCGCACACCGAAGAGCGGTTCGTAGGTGTGCCTGTTCACACACGTCGCCTGGCAGTGGTGTGCGTGTGTGGCGGGGGCAGCCCCGGCTCGGACGGGCAGCAAGAGAAAATGATCACATAATCACCTGGTACCTAGTCGTTCACGCACTTTGTTCGTGGTTGGTCGCGCAGCGTAACGCCAGGCTGATATTAAGGTGACACGAAAGCAGCGACGACTTTGCCTCAATTTCACATTTAAGCCGGGGTGCAAAAAATTGGAAGTGGATCCGCGCTTTAAGTGCTACGTTTACCCGCGAGTTCCGGACGAGAAGCGGTTGGGGAAAAAAAAAAAACAAAAAAAAAAAATAAAGAATTGTTGCGGTGGTACCGTCGCTGAGCCTATCATCAGGCGGGTCATTAGCAGAGACGTCGCCGTCGTCTTCGCCGTCGCTTGTTCAGAGAAAAGAAGGCGCGCACTCTGTTTTTTTATTATCTGTCGGTGTCTCGTCCTCGCGGCCCGCGCTAACCAAAAGGCGACAAAATTGTTTGTTATTAGCGCGCACCCGAATATTAAAATTATCCGGGGAATTCCGCGACCTCCCGTCACAGCCACTGGGACCCAGCAAGCAGCAGGAGCGACGAACTTTCGCATGCCGCTTACGCTCAAGTGGGAAACCGCGCGACGACGACGAGAGCACCCGCTGGCGAGCGGCCTATTCGGCGGTGATTAAGTGAATTACCCGAAAGGATAATGCGTCCCGACGCTAATAACAGTTACACACCGGCGTAAGTGGGTGGCATTACAACGAATTAAGACGTAATGTGTGACAATTAGTGGCAATTGCACGTGCCCACCATCGTGTTGTTTCGGTTCTATTTGGCGCGAGTGCTTAATGGATTAATCCGCTCCGTAAAAGTGTTTATATCTCCCCCCCACCCCCCTGAGTTGCAGAAACCTCCGCCAACCCCCTGCTTGGGTGAATGGTCCACCGGATCATCTGATCAGCCGATCTCAAGAATTTTTATCTAAATGCTCCGGACATCTTGCATGTGGTGCGGGTGAGCGATTTTCTCGTCTTCGCCCATCGTGACTCCTTCGACACTCGGTGTCTAAAAAAAAAGTTCTAGTTATCTTCACATAATTCGATTGTGTCCAAAAATAAAAATAATAATAATAAAAGTGCAGCTATTTTATCGAAACAAAAAAAATAAATAAACAAAGTGTGGTCGGTGCATTTGAAACAGTGCTGTTAAAAAAAAAAAATATATATAAAATAAAAATAAATAAATTTCTTCCCGTAAAAGTGTAAAAGAAAAGGCGGCAAAATTTTTCTTGATAAAGTGGCCTCAATAGGCGCCAACACGCTTAATTTCACGGATTTGGGGAGCCCCTACGAGGGCCCCCCGAGCACTCCACAATCCGGGATGGATGCTCCGGATGCCCCGCATACCCCTAAGTATTTGGATGGTGGCACAACGACAACATCCGTCCCGGGGAAGTCCGCCTTCGTTGAGCTCCAGCAACACGGGTGAGTTCCGGATCCCACTTCTTGGCTTAATCAAAAACAAAATAAAAATCATAAAAGTGAGACCGTGAACAATTTCGATTAGGGCTCCTGGACGACTTCGCTGATTAGCGTATTAGCTGAGTTTGCCAGAACGTAATTGAGAATTGAGGGGGATTGCCCGCCGCGGGAATTTCATTACTCTGTGGGGTCTGTCGAAATTTTTCAGTTTTGGGAGAATCTTTCACTAGCATTTCTGCAGCACATCCATTTGAAAACAATTTCAGAAGCCATTCAGTTGTAAACCTTCGTAATTTGCTAAAATCGCATTGAATTACAACGATCGTAAACTTTTGCTAAAAATGGGCATTTTGTAATTCTTTGCCTCATATATCACTCAAAAAACAGCTGTTTTGCACAATTAATTATGCTCGAAACATAAACAAAAATCAACTGAGAACTCCGAACAGATCTTAATAATAATAAGGTAATAACACAGGTCTATGAAATTTGGGTGATTGAAAGTTTTAATATTGTTTTATGCCAGGCACGTGACCTAAATAAGGCCTGGGGCACAAGGGTGTGCTATAATGGTAAAGTACTGAACACCTAACTCCTTCCTAAACTTTCTTTACTGCGATAGACTAAGCGACTAAGAAAATTGTGCCATATTCAGGACTATTAAGGCTTTTCAGATCAAAATTTTAACATTTTGTTATTCGAATGATTCCACTGCAAAAAAACTAAAACGATTCTACATACATTGAACATTTAAAGATGGTAAGCACGTTAACTAACTTTAGCATATAAAACTTAATATCGTTCCGACGATCCTCATACTCAAAACTTAAATAAAAATCGATTAAATTTTTGTCAATATAACAACAAAAAAAAGCTCAATTGAGAAATAAGCTATCATCTACCAAGAGACTATATTTTGATTATTTGGAAAGAATTT
This sequence comes from Philonicus albiceps, assembly GCA_963969385.1. Taxonomy (NCBI): domain Eukaryota; kingdom Metazoa; phylum Arthropoda; class Insecta; order Diptera; family Asilidae; genus Philonicus; species Philonicus albiceps. Next base: position 38,298,009 of record OZ017773.1, read on the forward strand.
GGAGGATCTAAATGTGCAAATTTGGGGGATATAAAGTTTACAAAGTGGTACTTAATTTCGAGCGGCGAATAACAGAAAAGTTTTAAACCGCACTATAATTTCGATCCGGATTTTAGAAATTGCAGATTAATTTGTAATTATAATACTAAAATTAATATAGAAAATGTCTTGGTTGTAATTATATAGCGGTTTTGTTTAGATTTTCATGTACTCCATGCATATTAAACCACACTTTATATGTTTTATTAATAAATTACTAAACCTCTCTATTGTGTCTGTTCTGTTCTGATTCTGTCTTTAAAAATTTCATCTTGTAACTAACTAATTTCGCGTGAATGAGCCCATAATTTCGGAATATTTATAAATATTACACTTCTGCCTGTAATTAAGTGAGCTATTAATTAATAAGTTAATAATACTCTTTGGAGATCGATCAATTATCATTTATCACAACTTTAATATGAACGCACTATCATTAAATTATATTAATTTAAATTTTAAAATAAATAAAGACGTCTATTATTCAATAACACTAGACACTAAAGTTTTATAAATGATCTGGTTCGAAAAATGTTGATGCGTTATTATCTTGTATGCACTTATTTTAGTGTCGTGCTTTATTTTATTAATTCATTTGTAAGAATTTATTGAAAACATAAAAAAATGAATATTCGTCTAACAAAATCATGAACGTAATTTCGTATGTGAAAAGATGGGCTTTTATTTTTTCACAAAAGCACAGAGATAGTGGAAGGTTTAAATTATTATTAATTATTAAAATATATTTATGTCGTAATTAACATAAAAAGCAAAATACTATAAGACTATAACTATTTGCTATTTGTTACGACGTTATAAACATGGTGACGACTTGATGTTGTTTCAGACAGCACAACTACTTCTTCTACGGAATGTTGGTTGGTGTCGATTGACCGAAGACGGAATTTATTAATTTACAAATTAAAAATATTGTTCAATTAAAGTATAATTCAGACTTAATATGGACTATATGGATCTTCTCGTGATCTTAGATCTCGAATGTTTGTAGACCTAAATTTACATTCTATTCGAGAATCTTTTAAATTCAAAATTTATGAAGTTTTAATTTCCGGCAATTATTGTTGGTATCTCTAGTCTTTAAACAGTATGTAAAAGTTGTTAAATTTTGTTTGATGAAATTAAATCTAGATATTAGACTTTCTTTTCCACGAAAATTAATTTGATTGTTTAAAAACCAAATTAGAAAAAAAATATATATAAAATAAAATTCAGTTTTATTGGAATCAGTTAAGTGCTTTAATATAAAATAAAAAATGATAAAAGGTGTTTTTTTATAAGACATGCTTCGTAGATTATGAATCCGAAAACAAAAATATTTTATCACATTACGTTTTTGAGAAACATGAGGTTGAAAAGTGAAATAACCCGAATTTTTAACATTTCGGAAAATTTATTAAAAAGAAACAATCGCAGAAGCTCGAAACGTATGTCCAAATAAAGCTTAAATAACTAACTACATATAATATCAGTTATTTTTAAGGTCTATTAAAATTTCTTTAAGAAAGTTTTTCTATTACGATGTACTCAGTTCATTTACCATCTTAGGCCTTACGAAAGGATTCATTTCCGTATAACTAAATTTTAGTAATGTTTAATTCATAGATATTTAAGAATATAATCGAGTTATACTCGATCTACTCTTTTAATTTGACCCACTTGCACTATTTGACTGTTTGCCTATAGGATGCATATTTTTAAATATTATATTTCCTGTAATTAGGTGCTTTTGGACACGTTTCCCCAATTCTTTTGTTTTTTTAAGTATAAAACTGTAATTAAAAATTTCAAACAATTTCGTCCAAAAACCAATTGCTAATTTTCATTTTATTTCTTTTGAGAGAGGTTCGTTAACGTAACTTCTATCAGATAACTTTGCTTGAAAATGAAGTTTGCTTAATTGTCTTTTGAAATTTTTATATAGTTACTAAACCTAAGAATTATTGTAAAAATTTATATTTTGCTTTTCACAAATTTTAATACAACTATAGATTAGGATTTTTTTAAGATGTGGATTTTCTTATATAGTAAGGCCTATACCATATCTTTTTGTAATTTGTTTTTAAAAGATGCGTTGAGTTTAAACAAATTAACAATGTACTCATTTTCTTATTTGTTTTTATTTTCGAATTTTTCTCAAAATTTGTCGTCTTCAAAGGTTACTTTAAAAACATAACTCTCTTAGAATCGAGGAATATTAATTTAAGCGATAGAGCGAAATTTTCGAATAGTTAGTTACCTTTTTTCGGGTCGTCACAGTTATGAACCCTTAGTGAATTCCTATTTTTATGGGAACATCTATGTTTCTGAGCTCAGATATAATAAACTTATAATATCCCATTTGAGAAAGTAAAATTACTAATTTTAGAAATAATATAAATTGAAATCTGTGCGGTTTGTGGAATATTTTTGAAATGTATGGGCCTTGCTTCAACATTTAACGTAATTTGAAATCTGAGTATAAATCAAAATTCAAAAAAATTAGATCAATCAATCAATCAATTTTGATGAATTGTTTAAAATTTTATTTTGGGTTGCGAGTTGAGAATTGTTTCAAAGTAATACAAAATATCGTATAAATTTTTGTTTAAAAGGATTTTTAATCTTATGACTGCTTACTAAATGTAATATCTTCACTGTCGTATTGAAAATACGATTTAAAATCGAAATATATAGAAAAATTATTAATATATTCAGAAAACAGTCATATAAGATACAAAAACTTTATTAGGTGGACCAAATATTTACGTTTCTCCAAATCTAGGCAACTTGAATTTTGAATATAACGATCACAAAGTAATTTCAGTATTTGAATATATTTTTATTATTATTTATTACAGTGACTTTACAAAAAGGGCTTTTAAATTTAGAAATATGCAGGATATAAAAATAAATTTTACTATATTATTATTTAATTGGTGTGGCTAGAGTGTGATTTGTTTTTTAAATATGTAGTTTAATAATTAACATTAAAACTTGTACCTAAATTATAACCTACTTTACACTATACATATTACCAATAATAGACAACTGCTTAAGTAAAGTATTATCATCATAATTGCCGATGAGGCCTTTTTAATTTCAGTGTTTAGTCAGTTTTCTTTAAATAGAAATTCTAATTGAATTTCTTAAGTAAAGCATATAACTTTGTATTTCTTTGCTCTGGAACTATTTTGAAATTTGGAACTCACAAAAAATAAATGAAATTAATCTATCAATGCCTTATACTTATCTTAGTAATAAGGAAATCATCCTTAGTTCCACATTATCATTTAATAAATTATTTGCAATATTTCTTCTTTTTTTTTTAAAGTTTAAATTATGAATGCAGCACAAGGAAACGCAACCCTTTATAAATTTAATAAGATTTGGGTAATTGGGTCTTTGGTTTTGAACAGGTTTTAGGACAAGTTGTACTTGATAATTAATTAATTTTTTGAAAAACGTGTTTATAGCAGTTGAATGTCCAAAACAAGATTTTGGCAACTTCGAGTTTATGATATGATGTTATTTTTTTTAAGAAAACTTTAAAAATTGCTAGCTTTGCGCAATAATTATTTTAAAAATATTTTAATTTTGTCAGAAGGAAAAATTTTATTCCATTTTCATTTTTATTTGGTTGCTTTTGAAAATATACGAAAAGTACACAACTTGCACTATTAAAAAATTAAAATCAATTAGAGTGTGAATATAAGGCTAAAATTAATGTGAGTACGCAAAGTAGTGTAAAAGAAAAACAAAAATTAAAGTGTTTAAATAGTGTTTAAAGTGTTCATTATAAAAACGAAATCGTAAAATATAATTCATGTAAGCAAGGTAAATGTAAAAATTCAGAGTATTTTGTCTCAAATATTTTATTCACTTAAATTTCTATTAAACATAAAGAAATGTAGTTTTCCAAAATTATGAGACAATTTTAAATCAAGGAGTTGATGAGAAAATTAAATTTAAATAAATAGTTCTCAGTAAATGTAAAGAAAAGTGAACTCTAAATTGCAAAAATAAAGTGAAAATCTTCTCAGTTTACTTCATTACTGTGACAGTTTACAAAAGTGCATTGTTGCTGAAAAGTGAATATGGAGTAATTTAGCAATTTTACGCAAGGTCTGAAATGAGTTTTAAAAACTTGTGATTGCAGTACAAAATATCTATATGTAATATTTAAATCTTAACACCTACAATGCACATACGAGTATAGCTGCAATTCTTCGTAAAGAACAAAGTTTTTTCTAATTCCCAGACTTATATGGAGGTTTTCCTATAATTTGAATAACTATTTTTAAATGCTCTTGTTGCAGTGTAATAAATAACAGGCAGATGCTATTAATATTACTCATTTTTGACGTGGTCACGCGAATCCTCCTAAAGAAATTAAAATTATATATATATATTTTTTAATTAGAGTTAAATATGCACATAAAGTAAAATAAGCATAATTTTTACCGGCGGTGACACCGTAAATTTTAGTTTATTTTAATACTATTATTTATTGCTGCATTTTCATTTACTGTGAAAAAAATGGATGATAACAGCCATAAATTAAACTTTTAGCATAAATTTGTAGGTGCAGCTTTATCTTTCATTACTTTCCCAAAGAATAAATAAATTTTTAAATTGCCCTACTCATATTATACGAAGTTTGCAGACATAAAAGTGATGGTTTCATTATTTAAATTATCAGACGATGATTGATGTTAAAGCACGTAGACTTGTTTGCTTATAATCATTTTATGTATATATATTTTTTTTATTAATATCTATGAAAAGTTGCAACAAAGTTAAAAGCTGTGATCTTCACAATTATTGTTTTTATCACAAATGTACAGGTTTCTTAAATTGATATATATATAGTAAAAACAATTAAAAAAAATTGCTTTTCTGTCAATATTAGAATATGCATTTGTAAAATTAAATTATTAATTATGATATCTTATCAATTGTAATATGACAGTTATGGATATGAACAAAAAATCAATAGGACTTTAATTAAGCGTCTATTTCTGGCTATTGTTCTTAGTAATCATCAAATGTAATCAATCATTCCTTAATGCATTCGTCCATAAAATGTTATCTTTATGTTTACGTCTACAATATCTAAAATCTTATAACCCTTTATAACGAAATGTAACAACGTACTTCCAACAATTTTATTAAATTATCGTAATAATCGTAAATAATCAAGAAAAAATATGTTATAGTTAGTTACTTAACATCTAAATCGAAATGATAGATGTTCAGATAAATGCACTAAGAAAATATATTTATTGTTTTAACAGTTATTGCGATTATGATTTCTAATTTAGTAAATAAATTAAACAATTTAGTATATAAATAATACATATATAACGTAAAAGTAATAACCAAAATGCTTCTAACGATATTTAATTAAATGAATTCAATGATCTACTTTGTTTTTAATTGATATATCTTTGGGTTAATTGGTGTTATAATCTTAAATGGTTAATTTAGTAAATAACATTCGTATCTGTTTACTAAATCAATTGAAAAATGACTTTATAGTTTTTATATAAACTCAAAATATTTAAGGAAAACGTAAATATAAGAAAATTCATAATTTGTAAGAATGTAAAAATGTTTAGTGATTTTACATAAGATAAATGTTTTTAATGCCTATAACTATCAAAAATGATTGTGATGATATTAGCGATCGTATTGCACTATTAAAACATTGATTGCTACAAATAATAAAAATTTGCATCGATTACGTAGATTTTTTAACTAAAAACAGACACTAAAATTTTTTCTTCAAACATGAGAATAAATTTTTAAAACACGAAAAAGTATGGATGTTTAGGTGTTTTTTCGGTTTAGGATAACGAACCTGAGTATTTTTTGAAGTACAAACAAGTCTGATGAAGTAAACATTGAAAATAAAAAAATAAGTTTCAAGAAAAGTTTTATCAAACTTTAAAATTTGTAACCAATTATTATTAATAATTTTTTTTTAAAAATACATAATATCAAGACTTTAAATTGCGGAAATAATATAAACGCTAGAGTCTACTTAGCCAAAAACAAAAACTGCTTTTTTGGAAAAGTCTTAAATGGCATTATGGGGAGGAAAACTTTAAAAATATTGCAGAGAGTTCAAGAAAGGATAAAACTTGGGATAAAGTTAACAAATAGTATTAAATATTTGGAGCAAATACCTATGTTTGATTATTTTTTTATCTATTTATGGTTCAGATTTTTGTAACTAACTTTTAGTTAGTATGATAGTGAAGTAATTAAGTCAACTAATATCAGAGGAGGGTCGTAATAATTTTTAATATTTTATTCAGATGTACCTATGCTCCCTTTTATGAGTTTTTGCACTGGAGAAGTGTATGTAAGAATAGAAAGATGATGTTGTAAGATCATTTTATCGATGCTTACGGAATGAGTGGACAGTAAAAATGTTGTTAGTTTATTAATTTTTTCTATAGTTTTGTTTATGAAGAGGCTATAGATGTTTTGGAGTTATTTTCGTCTCTCATATGGTAAAAAGTAAATCATCGTACTCGAAGGGGGAGTAGAAGTTTTAAGTAGAATATCTAAATCCAAAACGAGAATGTTTGTGATCTCAATCAACTTCTAACACCAAAAGCAGTGTGTTCCGGCGTGTTCGTGCCTTTAAGTCTTGAGTTCTTAATTTTTCGGTATTCGTCTTGTCGCTGTGAACGTAAATTCGTCGTTCTTTGGAGGATTCCTGAAAAGGGAACGTTTCTCGTTTCCATGAAAGGCTCTGGGGAGTCCCTGGCTTGACACCGGACTGGCCGCTGCACAGGTGAACATATCGTGTTCGTGCTAGAAAGGCGGAGAAATGACATTTATCGATTTTTGATTATAATGGAGAAAATCAACCGCAACAAAAAGTGCCAGGGGTGCTACGTTCGTTCGCGGCACGCAATTCGCAACTGGTGAATGTGGTCGCGACCACTGTTTTCCATTATTCAACGAAAAATGAAAAAAAACACAGTTTATGAGTAATTTCCAAGCGATTAAAGTGTTAAAATTTAATGATTTTGATTTTCGCTTTTGTATCTTTCAGATATGGCGCCATTCGAGGCGGCTATCAACATTTTGGGCCCCAAGGCGGACAGGACTCTGGTTTCCCGAGTCCGCGAAGTGCTTTAGGTTACCCCTTCCCGCCCATGCATCAAAACTCATATTCAGGATATCACTTAGGTAGTTACGCACCGCCCTGCGCGAGTCCGCCAAAAGATGGTAAGTACCAAAATCATAGATCCTTTTTTCTAAGTATTTTCAATTTAAATTTGTCTATACTTGCGTTTTGAGGCCGGGTAATTGACACCGCACTGTCCGACAACAGAAATCAAATAGTCATTGATTTTTGGGTAAAAATGGGGTAATTGTTCGTTTTATTGAACTGATTCCTATCGATTGTTATCATTTATTGGTGAACAAGGGAAGTGAAGGAATTGTAGCGACGCCTGAAAGCGCTTGGTATTATTCCTTTAAGCGACTGAATGAAATTGGACTTGCTTTTGCCTTGTTTTTAAAGTGAATTGAAGGCTGATAAATTTTTTCTTTATTTCCACTCATAAGTAGTCATATACTAGATGTTTTTGGTTTTTAATTGAAAGAATTAAATTTTTTGACTATGAATCCATCTTATTGGACTTTTATAAAAAACCCTATTTAATTAACATATATTTTGGAAATTAGGGGTTTTTTAAATTCGGTATTTAATACTTCTTAAAAAACTGGCAAGCACCTAGAGAAGGTAGTGGTTTGAGTACCTAATTAGGGAGTATTCAAGACCTTCCGACATTAGCTACAAAACGAAGTTAATTCCCGTGAATTTCACATTTTTTTAGAAATTTGTGTTAGGTGCTATTTTTATAAAAACCCTTTAGGAACAACCCTACAAGTTTTAAAAATCCAACTAAGTTTGGAAATAAAACAATTGGCTATTCAGGCTCTTTATTAGAACTAGGTACAGAAAGCGCAGTTCAATGCCAACCGATAATTGTTTACTAATAGGTTAACTAACTAGTAAGTCAGGACTAAATGTATCAGTTGTTGATTAAAGCATGATTCATAAATCAATCTCATTTTTAAATTTACCTTATTTTGATTTACAACGTTATAAATTTAAATAAGCATTTAATTATTTCCAATTAATTCTAACGTAATGCAACGTAAAATTTAATTTAAATAACTTATTTATAATTTTCAATTAATTATTGCAATTTGTTTAAAAACATTCTTAAGTCTACTTCTTTACAAAAAAGGTGGAGTTTAAATTTTTAAATGTTTTCTAATCATGTTTAAATTACAGCGTAAAATTATGAAGCATTTTCGAAATGGTTCCTACTTGATATGTGCAAATGTGTTATTAGTTATAAAATTAATCTTAGGAGAGGATCAAATATTCAATTTAAGAAAAATGCAGCCTTTTAGAAGACCATAGCATGCATGCATTTATATAATGCAGATCTGGTTAGAAAAATTAAAAGAAAGTGAAAACTTAGCATCAATGAACCCAGATAAATATTTCGCATTGTTTGATCTACAAAAGGCCCTTCCATATCATAAATTATCAGTTTTTGTTGCATACTATAAGCGGAATATGTATGTTCTTAATGAAGGTTTTCATAATTTTTATGACAACAGAATTCATACAAAATGCATGGGAGGAAATTGTAGCATCTAGAGGTGCGGAAGAAATAGCATCTTGTTGCCTGAAACATATTCAGAATGTTAAAACCTAAGACCATATATAGCATACAGTGATATGCGTGCCGGACAAAATCAAAATTTTAAGTTTGCTTGTGATTAAGAATTGTTCAACTAGCTGATAATAACATAATTGTTATTGTCAATACATTTCTATTGTCAGGTCATTCATTTCTTCCAAATAACAGAGATTTTAGATTTGATTTGCAATAAAGACTTGCTGAAAAAATGGCATTGTGTATGAAATGAAAAGAGAGTATTTTGTCTCAACTAAATTTCTAGAAGAGGGGCAATATCAAATAGCAAAAAAATACGAACGCTAAAATTATAAACTGACTGAAAATATACTGAATAAGGTTTTAAAAGGATGAACCGTGCAATATATTTTACAAAACTAGTATGAAAGGAAATGCTCCATTTAAAATAATTTTTTTAATTGGAAAACAAGAAAGACCTAAATACCTGAGCAAGATTACTATGTTGCCGCTGTATTAAATTTCAAAACCTATAACAAGAGAGAAATGCAACGATATAATGAGTTTACTGCCTTATATACCACCTATTTATCATGAATACTTCACTATGCTAACTTTAAAGGATAAATAACTTTAAAATATAAAATTTTTTCTTTTCATTTTTAGTTATCTTAACGAAGTAATTCACATTTTAAATTTATTTATTTATATCGCCTTTTTCATATAATTGAAATTAATTTTTAACAAACGGATATTCCGTGTGTTTACATGTCTTCATTTTAATTATTTACTTATCTATTCTATTTCAGTGAAACTAATGTCCATAAAAATATGTACTTAAATTTCCTCTTGTTTTTATTTCCTATAATAGGTTCTGGTATAGGTCCAGTTGGAGCTATAAAAATCGCTTATTTTTTTTAGTAATCTTAATAATTTTTAATTCATAATAAAATTTAAAGGGTGTATAGCGTTAAAAACATCACTCGAATTGATTAACGTTTTCCAATATTCTTAAATTATTTCAAATACAAACCCTTAAATATCCCGATTCATGAAAATATGAACTTATACCACTTCAAAAATAACAGCTCATATGCAAATAACGTTTCCATTATTAAACTATACAACGTTTACTACTTTTGTATCCGAAATATATTTTATTTAAATATGAAGGATTAATTATGTTTTTATGTTGAATATTTTGTCTGTACTCGTGAATACGAGAATAGTTATAAATGCTCCGTTATGGTAATAATTATGGATAAGTACTCATAAAAATGTAAAATTTTTCATGGTTTTTAAAAAACTGCAGTTACAAGTTTTGAAGAAAGTGACTTAATTGCGCAGAAACGTAAAAAGATGTTCGGCATTTTTGGTCTTTTCAAATAATATTTGCTTTTCTAATAACCCTCTTTTCATAAATTCTTTTTCCGGCGGTTTCCGATTTTTCATGGAAGAAAAAAAAAAAAGACAAAAAGAAAAAGAGATCCATGGGAAATAGGATTTCAACCGCTAAATATCCAAAGTTAATTGTGTGAAAAATGTTAATGGAAAGCAGAGGAAATAGCCCGGTGAAAATTCAGGTGTTAAAAAATTACACGCACTTCGGCTGGTGGCGCTCTAAAGATAAAAATTGCCAAAAAGAGTGATTTGTGAGCTTGTGTAGCAATTTGCCTAGGTAAAATTAATCAATTTTATAGGCACTGCTCGATAATTAAAGGCAACTCGGGTGAACTGCAGCGCGATTATGGCGCGCTCACAACGTCGGTGAATTTGTTAACAAACAATTCAAACCGCATAACCCCGTGATTAGCACCTCATTAATAACACAATTACAACAATTTAGTGCGCTGCTAATTAAGAAAATTTATGGCTCTTGATTTATGCCACTCGTCCGTATGGCACAAAAGATGATGATTTTGAATTATGGGGCCGTTGCAGGAGTGCTGGGACTTATGTGGTGCGGTGGCGGTCAAGTGATAGCGATAAGATGCAATGGGGGGCTCTTTGGGGTACCTAACAGGCGGGGCGAGGCGCGAAGCCCCGAAGCTTTGCCCACCGGCGGAAGTTGCCGCCTCGACGTCGGCGACGATCCTGAAAAATGCAGTTCTGGGAAGTGCAACTCGGTGTCGGTAAAAAGTTGACTGATTTCTGCAATTCATGTAGCAAAGGTAGGTTCGCGGCAAAAAGTGCATTTTTCACTTCTGCGCTGGCACGGCTCTAGGCCGCGGTGCAAAAAGCACCGAGACCAGTGGATGGGGTTACCTGGGACCATTAATTCTTATAATTGGAGTTTTTTCTCCATGATAATTGTAGCAAGTGGCTACTTTTTCATGTACCCGGTGGCGAGCCTCATAAATATTCATTCCGAGTGACTAAAGCTTAGGAAGTCTTTGTGGAAAATTAAATGGTTTTGTTGCGGCACATTTGAGATCAGCCACCGTGAGCCAGCTGTCGGGCATTAGAACAGCGATTTTTCGAAGACTCCTCTGGCCCTCCAGGAGCACCTCTTTGGGGCGATAAGCTTCATTAATTTTCACTCTGGAAATAGTCTTTATCACGATATGCTCTCAGATAAAAGCCCTTCTTGCAAATTTATGCCTTTGCGGAAGTACCTAACAAGGTACAATTTTACGGGAGTTTTCCTCTATGCAAATTTTGCAAGTCAGCGTGATGTTAAGGTTGCCTTTTTTTTCAAAATTCGTCAATAACTATTCCAACACATTATTAATGATCCTGAAATATATAAGTGCATACATATATAAAATTAACCAGCGCGAACGAATTTTATTTGATTCACTTTAATAAGTTTTAATCTACATCTAATCTACATTTGTTTAAAAATAAATAATTTTTTTACAAGGGATTGAAATAAAATAAAATCGTTTTAAGCACTTAAAAAAGGTAATCATCTTAAAAAATGTATATAAATTAATTAAACTCTTTTAAAACAAAAAATAAATAAAATAAAATGGTTTTATATATTGAATTTTAAGAAGAGGCTAACAATAAACATTAGAAGAAGATAATTTTCTAAAATAACCAAGCTGAATAAGGTTTGACATCAATAGAAATTTAGTTAGATGCCAAATTCAACACCAACGCTAACAAGTTCGAGATAGATATAGAGTTAAGGTTTCACTGATATCGAACTGGATATAGAGTTAAGGTTTCCCTTTACTCCCATCCACTATTACGCACACAATTCCTTCAATGAAAAAAAAAATGCGTAACTTAGTTCAAGTACTAAAAACTCTAAAATAAAATGATTGTCTTCTTTAATCACTTTTAGTTATGTTTATTGTGCTCAGTTAACCGATTTTGTAACAAAGAAAAGCAAAACGGCATACTGCGAAATGATATTAATTAATGATTATTGTAATTATTATTGTCGAAATTGGTGGATTTATTTTCGATTTATTAGCTAACTTTCAGGCAGATGGATAGACAATATAAACCACCATTGCTTACCATTTCAAATGCTTCTAAGGTAGAACAGAAAGTGTTATATAGTAAAATATGATCCTACGCGTATTATAAATATATAAAAAGGAAATTGTCTAAATGGTACCTTTTCATTTTAGTTTAAGCTAAATTTGAAACTACCGACAGTTTCATCTTCACGCCTTCTAAAATTTGGGATTATATTTGCTCTATAAAAACTATAAATTCAGTATATGGGAAAATTTATTACGATCGTAAAGAACAAAGATAAAATTCAATTTTCTTGAAAGTTTTTTTTTTTAGTCCTCCATACATTTTGAATAACTATCTCGAACTTTATTGATTTTGGTGTTATGTAATCTAATTGTTGATGTCAGAGTACTGTAAGAAATTTAAAAACCCAGACTGAAGTCTGAATGCTCCAAACTTTTATGCATAATTCCTTTCAAAGACCACACGAAGCTGTTATGAAATTAATTTGCATAGAATACTTTACAACTTGGAAATACTAATATAAATAGAGTACTACATTTTGCTGGAAATAATAAATTAAGCTTATTACAAAATGTTTTTCTTATGAATCGGTATCTCTGGAATTGCTTCTTTACTCGGAACAAATTAAAACGAATTCAGCTGTTGTTATGAAACGTGACGATGTAATTTGAATTGCTTATATCGGATTATTGACTAAATTATAGAATGCTCAATAGAAAGCATGTTTTTCTTTTGAAAAAGAAACTATAAAATACATTATAGCAAATTTATATTTTATAATGCAAAAAACAATAGATCTACATATAAATTATCTTTATTATTTTATTTATTCATTATATGTGTAGATAGTATGCTATTTTATATATTTTTGCATTATCAGAAGTCTTGCTTTGCCTTAGAATGTAAGAAATAACCGAATATCGTAAGATCTCGAGATTAAGTTGACGAGTTATGTACGTTGTAACATTAATAGATATATATCTTCTGCTGATCAGTGTAATTATTTCAAAATATGACCTGTTGTACATAAATTTTGTAAAAAATATTATTTCAATATCGAAAAATAATCTGTAATATGATAAAAGACCCCTTTCATGGAATAGTTTGAGTTTTCTAAAATGAGTAAAAAGGGATTGAACCATATGTCGTGTAAATCAATTTTACCCTGTATAACGGATGCAACCCTCAATTTATCAATTTGTAAGTGAACCAAATGATGATAAACTAGAAATTACATTCCCCAGGGGACTCTTCGTCGCGGACATTCCAAATAACGTGGTCGAATGCATAATCATATTCGCACTAATTAATTAATATGTTCGGGGTGGAATTGCTGAAATTTCTTTTATAATGCGAATTTGAATTAACAATATTGCATTTTGTGAATTGAACATGAAAATTTTGATTTTAATTAAAATTAAATAATGTTTTTTCTACTTTTTATTTTCAGATAAATGTGAGGATACAGGATTACGGGTAAATGGTAAAGGAAAGAAAATGCGAAAGCCTAGAACAATATATAGCTCGTTACAATTGCAACAATTAAATAGACGGTTTCAAAGGACACAATATTTAGCACTGCCCGAACGAGCAGAATTAGCCGCTAGCTTAGGATTAACGCAAACGCAGGTAAGCCGTGTGTTATTAATTTGTTTTTTATTATTTATCGATCAACGTACTACAAGAGCCCTGGGCAGATAAATTTTTCACGTAACGAAGAAGAGTGTCATAAATTTCACTATGATAAATTGATTTTTTTTGGGATTGCATTGGACTGACTTAAAGTGATTAAAAGTTTTCAGGCTTAAACTGCGTCTAGTTAGTCTTTAAAATTAATAGTAATAATAATAGTGAAATAAACATCTATTTGTTGTTAACCGAAGGAAAAATTTATAATTGTCTGTTTTAAAATTTCGTTGTATAAGATTTTAAAAAACTTAAGTCGTATTTTCTTTTCAATTGGTAACACAAATATATGTTTACTCTTAACGTTAACTTTATACATTTATTTTATATTTATGTCTTATACAGGCCAGTAAGTAAATAGTTAATAGTAAATAGTTTCAAAACCTATTTCCATTTATCAATTCACATTTTCGTCTGTTCAAGGATGTTATTTTCATATGTTCAGTAATGGAAACATTCGGACTTGTTCGAAAATTAAATTGTGTAAATATGTTCCTGTATTTAGTAGTTATTCTAACTTGCTGAGGCGGTTCTAGAATTTGAGTAGGTCGTCTGGAAGCATACATACATCAAACAAGGGCCAATTCAGGGAACCAGATAAGAAAGGGCTAAACATAATCCTTTTCGCCAATTAAAGCGTTCCTCCATCAGATATCGCGCATACATTGTAATTTGACGATCAATCTCCTTTCACCCGTCGTCCGTGTGCCTTGGCTTTAGCGTACGTCGTCGGCTCAGCGGGCGAATGCGAGAGGGTCGTCGGAAGGCTTCTAGGACCCTTTCCTGATTCCAGAGAGGCTTTCGTCGCATATTTCCGGGCTAACTAGGGTTAAGAGGCAAATAAGTGGAGCACTCGGATATATAACACCTGCCGGGCCCTCAGTGACTCATCCTAATTAAGACGCGTCTACTCGTCGGGTATCGTGTTGGTTGCTCCCAGCACGAAATTCGAATTCGAATTCGAATTCGCGCTGCCAGAAAGCCAAAAAAGAAGCGCCATTCGGTGTCGCAAAAAATTATCGCATTCCTACTAATGCTACCAAAAAATGACTTTGCGCGGCTCCTTCTCGTTTTGCCCAATTAATTAATTTATAATGGACTCCGTAATTAGATTTAATTGGGCGAACACTTGTTGATCATAGATAACCCTAAGGAACCGTGGACTGGTCGTCGCGACGACGGTTGCCTTAATAAGGCCAGAGGATAATTAAATTGGGAGATGACTTCCTGGAGAGTTTCTCTTCAACAGTACGCAATTAGGTTTATTCGCTAATCTTTATTGTAATCTGTAAAGAGTAAGTGTACTTACTTCCCACAGACCAGTGTCCACTTGTTTTTGGTAAATCAAAACAGTTGACACTTTAAGAATCTTTTCATTCATTTTGAAATTTTAGTAATATGTACTTTAAATTTTATGTAAAAAATTCAAATAGATTCATAGGGGTGCTCGGGTTAATTATATTAAGGTTTTTATCCAAACCCAGATATCACCAAATATCGACATATAATATTTATTTGCTTTTTGAGCTTGTCTACCATTTCAATTAATGTATACCTGCTTGAGTGTGTAACATATTTATGTTATGTGTGTCAATGTATATTTGCGGAAATTGGTCAATGTTGTCCTGGTCGGGTGTTGGGTTAAATGAGCTAATTAACGTTTCGGTAATTGTGCACGCATGTCACATTTTCTGACCGTTGTGTGTGCGTAGCTCGGGTGACATGGACCAGTGTTAAGTTAATTTTTAATGACCAGTGGGCAACTTGATGCGAATTTTGCCTTTTTTGGGTGGCTGTGGGGCAAATATGGAAAACCTACGCGGGGGTACTTGCCGTTGCGGCAGCTCTCGCATAATTAAAATCGAGGAAATATTTTCAAGCAGTGTCGGGGTTCGTTTTCCACTGTCCGAGGTCGAACGCGAACGTGAACCATCTGTTCGAACCCCTCGTTCGCGATGCGATATTTATGCGGCGGCACGCGCTCCCTTAGACGAAGCTCACCCCTTCCGTGGCCGACTGACAGTATCGAGCAATAAATAAAATTCATTGAATCATTAAGTGTAACTGAATACAGCCGAGTGGCGGAGGAGTGCTGGACGGGGAGCAATTGGAGTTGCATGCAGCCAGCGAGCGAAATAAAAGAAACACACATCAGACCCTGGCATAATTCAATTAGGAAGCCCACGCCCACTATCAATAAATTTTAAACAAGACCTGAAAACACTCCAAGACTTTTTTGTTTTTATGGATTTTTCTTAGAGCGCGCAGTTAAGCACTGCAACGACGACTACTTGCCCCGCACTCGAACTCAAACTCGAAGGCGTAGTAAATTCTGAAGTGAGTAAGCCCCGGCTGTTAACATGCGAGCTGAGGCCGGGGCTGGCACTGGGTCCGTTTGCGGCCCCACAGCTACACTAAGCGCAACTATTCTTTTCTGTTGATAAATTAATTAACTCCGTGAATTTATTTATATTAAGAGGTTTTAAATACTCCGCTTTTCGACCGAACGGCCAGCTCTCTGTTTGGTTTCGCGCTCGCAACTTGCTAGTTGAATGGATTGGCACGGATTCATTCAAATGAGGCTCGACTGCGGGTTTGAAGGCGTTCTATTCATGCAATTGCTAAATTTTTCGCGATTTACTCTGATCTGAGACTTTGCCGTGGTCAGTTGATAAAGAATTTTGTTAAATTCTTTTCACATCTGGAGTTATGTGGAGCAAATACCGGACCATACCATTCTGTGCCATCTTGTACCATATATAAATGCCATAATTGCAATATGTATATAATCAATTATTATAAGTTTTATATATACAGCGTCTTAGACTAGGGTTACGGGAGGTGAACCATTCAACCTACTTTGAAGATTTTATTTTTCACTCTCAGAAGAGGTCAAGGTAGCAAAATAGTATTAAAATAAAGTAAATATAGATCCTACTTAGAGCCTAAAAATGGCACAAATTTTCCTTTTTTCCATTTTTAGGAATGGATTTGGCCTTCCTTTGAGTATGTAAATTTTTTGCAGTAAATATTTTTGCTGCACTTTATACTTTCTAAAAATAAATTATTAAAAAGCTTAGGAAATAGAGAAGTTTATAGTTTTATAAGTACGTGTGCCCCTATTTGAACGAGCGGTATATGTATAACTACATATTAGTGAAAATGCGATGGTTTTTATTAATTTATAGGGAGTATACATTGCAGTAATAATAACATAACATAACATAACATAACATAACATAACATAACATAACATAACATAACATAACATAACATAACATAACATAACATAACATAATATAACATAAGGATTTACACCCTCAAAGTATGCTCCTAAAAATGGAATGAAGGGAAATGTGTGCCATTTTTACACGTAATAATTTTACATTGAATTTTTACCTATTTTACTATCTTCACCTCTTCCTAGATTGAGGACTAAAAGGTTCAAAATGATTGATTATTTTAACTCTGGTAGGAGGTAAAGACGAGGGCAGTAGTAAAATAAGAAAATGAGTTTTATTAAGGAAGAGTTAGAGGATAAAACAAATAGTTGCAGTATTGAGTAAAGGAATAAATTCTATCAAAATAGGTTTAAAATGTAACTCGGGTATTTAGTGACGATATGCGAGTATACATTAAAAACTGATGAGCCGCTCAAAACAACTTGTAAATCAGTTAATTTCTGTTATACAAGTATATTTCCCGAAAAAAAACCAGAGAGGAGGTCTAGGATGAGAAAATAAACTCTACTACTCTACTACTTCATCATAATCGAACGAAAATTTATCTACGTAATGTTTGGTTTTTATATTCTAAAATCCCGGGGGTAATCGCATTGTCGAAACGCACAAAAATTATCTTAGGACTTGATATTACTATTTCGATTTGCATCAATTTTAAACAGATATTGAAAATTTCAAAATATAATAAATAAATAGATGTAATGTAATGGTAGAACTAAAGAACTTAGGCGTAAAGATTTAGTTTTGTAGGTATTTTGACGGCCGATTTTGGGCTTTAGACTGCTAGACACTGGTTGGCTCTTCTATTTAAGGTTGTGCCCTGCAAGGTTGTAAGTTTAGGACAATGCAAAATCGGCTTTATACATTTTTTTCTATGTTTATGAGTTTTGTGTTCGATACCTTAAAGCGATCATTAGGTTTTTGGAACTAAATTTCCCGAAATTTTCCTTATTTCGGTGGTGGATTTAAATTGGAGAAGTTTGGGTATTACTTTTTAAAATTTTGTAAAAGTAATATTCTTTGAGATTAGTAAGATTTTTGTATTAAATTAAGAAAGGAAATGACTGTGAGAATTTTATACTAATTCAAAAAAAAAGGAACTATTTCTTAAAAAATTTAAAATGTCGGACTTAATTAAAGAACCAAACTATATACTCGTAATTTTTGATTAATGACGATGAAATTCCAATATAATCTAAGATTTGTAGATCTTTACATTACTTCTTTACTTGAGACATCAGAAGAATTTTGTTATTTGTGTCACAAGAACTTGGGGAACAGTGAGATATAAAAATCTTGAGAATTGTTTTTGTTAGACGAATTTTTACGATTAAATATATCAAATATGTATATCTGCTAAAAACCTTTTTTGAAATATGTTGTGAATAAAAAATACGTTTTCTGCGAAAAAGCGAAATGTGTGTAGTAATCTTATTTCTTAAGGTTTACAGACAAAAGAATTCTTCTCTTTTAGAAACTTACATAAGTCATGAAGACACAAGATCTTTTGTACATAACACGCTTATTGAAATCTTTTTTAAGAGTGCATATTAAGTGGCAGTAGCTCATTAGGCACAACATTCTGAAAATAAATTATAATGCGGAAAGGTTACTGGAATCAATGAAAGAGGAATTAATTCGCGCACAGAGGCACGCTGAGAAAATGATCTTCAGCTACGGTGCAAGTGCGTGCCTCATATGGTTCGATCGCGCAACTGCGGCGAATGCACATAAAATGATTTGATTATGTTAAACAGCATTCCGCGGCATAGCATAGATCTCCGTTTTGTTGAACAGAAGCATCCGAAATTAACGCGAATGCGTTTTCATTCATAAATGATTCACGGTGATCTGTCTGAATGATCAATTAGTGCTGAAAGCCGACGGAGGCGCACAAAAAGGCGAAAACCGAAAATCCACTCGCGGTTGATGTGCTGTTGAAATCAAAAAGAAATCAAAATTCTATTAAACCGTGACATCATTTGTCAGCGCATCAGCACCACGAGGAAACGGAGAAAATGCCGCGCCGCTTGCAAAGAAGGCAGTAGCGCGGCGCGGCGCTGTATGGCGTGGCGTGGCGTGGCGTGGTATAGCGGTGGCGGCGCGTAGGTAACTTGGGGCCCGCGGTGAGGGATCCATTGTCTCACCTGAACAGTTCACGATGTTAAATTGACAGCCTATCGATGGTGGCTGCCGTTCGATCGCGCCCAGCGGAGCGCTTTCTTCTCGGCTTTGATTCATCAAACATTTTGACTTGTTCTGATCTTTTGAAATGCACCAAAAAAGACGGCAAAGTACATAAGCTTGACAGAGCCTCAAAAGGAACAAGACTCGTCGGGAGTCCCGCTGTTCGGGTTTATGAACTCCACGTAAGATCGCAGCGTGATCGCAACTTTCGAACCGCTCCGATCGTTCTCAAGTCGCCGTACATGCGGCCAATGCGGTTTTTTCCTACTCCGCGGCCAGCATGGGATGTGAAATTGGTTGCTGAAAAACAGTAGCCCCGCGAGGATCATTTGTTGCGGTCATTAATATGTTTCTTTTTAGACGCGCATTACCAGCCGCGCTCCTCCGCGGCCGGGAGAAACTTTGAATGGAAGATAGTCGATGGACTATTGAGAGCAAATTATCCACGGAACCGATTCGATTTTTATTGAATAATGAAGTTTTTGAGGTCTCACCACCGTACCATCTCGGTTGATGCGAGAAATTTTGAAATTAGCGTTTTTCTCTTCTTGGTCGATTTTAATAAAATGCGACCCGAAGAAATTTTCTTAGCACCTATGGTACCCAAATTTATGAATGGGTTTATTTTTTGCCACTTGCCTCTTAATAATTGTATTTCGCCGCAAGTTTTTTAGTCGTTTAATAATCGCACAAATCGCCAGAAATGCTGCTTGTGCATAAAAATTGCTCTAATTATGGGAAATTGTTTGAAAGTAAGGCACGTCACGAAAATTATTTGTTCCGGAAGTGTGACCGACACGATCATGTAAGGTTCTTTTAATAGAAAGGCGTTTTCTAAAATTCTTCAATTGAGAAATATCGTCCCACTTAACTAATTTAACAAAGTTGACGGAAAACAAAAAGTAGGCCTTAAGTTGGACCAAGACTGATGGAAAGCCAAATACCATTTTTTTTTTGTTTAATGATATAGAAAAAAAATTAATATATTAAGACGTGGCTCATCTGAAACCAAATCTAAAGTTTTCTTTCTTCAGCAAAACTAAGTAGAGTTCGTTGGGCGCTCTTAATCTTAATCGCTTTGGCTTCAAGAGTTCCTCAAAGAAATGGGTTTTAAGGGCTTTAAGGATTGCTGCTTTTCAGTTATAATAAATATTTGGAATTTCAAAATAGCGATATAATTTGTTAGCTAAAAACCAAATTCGAAACAATATGTTTTTATTAATCTCTTCATTTAGGATCGAAATCTTTGTTGAACTCCGATTGAGTTTAATTCATTGTGGTTTAATAGAAATAAGGCAAAAAATGCACCATTGCTTCATTGACTATGAACATTATTATTTGATGAGTATTAGTATTTATTTTTTAAGATTATTATTCTGGGGAAATATAATACAATTTTTACTAGCTGTTCTACATTTTTTTAAAATTAAATTAATATTCAAAACTGATCGTACCTACATTGAAGAGGAAGATATGCATTACTATTACCATTTCTGTAGTATTCATTTTGTAGGTAAGGAGTAAGGAGTTATTATTATTATTATTATTGGAGTGGGCGAGACGTGTAGCCTCGAGCGCTCAGACATTTTGTCCATTGCACTCATTGACCCATTTTGTTCGTAGAGTAGAATACCATGGTTATCGTGGGATTCGAACCCACAGCCTCTAGTACGATAGGCCAGCGCGTTAACAACTGATCTACGGTAGGCCCCGAGTAAGGAGTTAATAACTTCATTAATTACTCAATTCATCAACTTTTCCTCCAAAGAATTGGTAAATAAGGATTTTTTCTGTATATTACGAATTCGTAATTCGTTTTCAAGAAAAATAGAATTAAAAAATACAAAAGGTCATATTTCGATATTTTTTTTAAAAATCATTAAAAAATAACGGATTGATCTAGGAGCTTATAGTTTTGTTCAAATAATAACTGAAATCTTAAGTTATATAAAAATACTATAAAATTAAAAACATTTCGAAATAATTCGTCAGTTTAAATTTTTTCCATAACCTGATTATTGGCGAGCGCACGCTCATGAAAAATATGTTCATCAAGATGAGTAAAAAGCTCTGTAAATATAAGTTGTATTCCATACTTCTAGATTAGTACTCAGGCTTTTATTTCAGCCAGGTTACAAAAGTCTACGACCAACTTTTAGTTTTTAATGATTTTTAATAATGTGACCAAAATACGGACTTATATTATTAAAATTTTATGTTGTGAAAAATTCTGATGTGATACAAAAAAACCGAGTTGAGATATTTACGAATCTTCCTCAAACCCTCATAATCGGCTATAAAAACTGAGAAACAAAAAATATTTTTAATTTGCAGGCTTGTGTTATTAAGGAAGCTTTCATTACCACTATTTATTACAATTGAAATTAATAAATATAAAACTTCATTGCACTTACATTTACTCTTTAAAATTAAAATTAAAATGGAATATGGTAATACAGCTATATTATTAATGAATTACAATAAAGCAATTGACCCTGTATTATAATTATAATTAAAATTATCACTGCAGTGATGTTAATGTTAATGATAATGAAAATCTGTTTCTATTACTCGTCATGATGATGGTAATTGTAATGAGATTAATAATTTTACCAATGTGCTTAATAGTGACTAAGAAGTACAAGAAATTTGATTCTTAAAAGAAAGAAAATATATATAATGATCAGCTAAGGTAAGTCGAAGACCTTGAACTCTTTTTTAATTAGTTGCATCGCTCAGTTGTTTAGATAAAAAGTCGTCAAGATCCTCAGTTTTTACAATGATAATATGCATATCTGAAGAACGATGTCTTAAATAAAATTTTCCTGTCAAGCGTGACTATTTTAGGTGCGTTTATCTTCACATAATTTAAATGAATTAATTCTTGGCAAATCAACCTGCTCCTTGATTTCTATATCGAGCGGTATATCGCGAATGCTGCACATCTTTGCTTAGTTCTTGCCCTCAATCTTGTCACTATGCAATCAAGAGCCATACTGTGCCCTTTTTTACATATATATTTTGCTTATCGCGTGGTTATTTGGAGAAGAACAAATTCCCAGTGGTCTCCATATACGGCCGACATTGCAGATGCCAACACTTGTCAACAGCGAGATAAAATAACCTTCGGCAGAAAATCAGCACGAGGCCGGGGAAAAATTTCGCGTCCATTGTTTTATAGGGCAAACTTCAGCGACAGTGCCCAAATTGGTTACCTGGTCCGCCGGCGAGTTTTTTCACACCGATCAATTACCAGGTGGACTGCGGCTAGTTGCTGGTGGCTCTACGAGTCACAACCCAATTGTATTCGGAAATTGCAATTATTCGCGATTGAAGATCGCACAGGATATGGTGAGACGGGACAAACCTGTCTTCTTTCCAAATATCGCTGATCGCGAAAAAGTTGCACTGATCTCAGCGGCGGTGCAAGGGAGCCCCACTTAGTCTCCTTGGCGAAATTTCCCATCTGCGAGCACCTTTGCCATGGATCGCCAATTCATGAATCCCCAGCATCCAGCGCGATCTTCTCTAATATCATACTTGTCCGGATGCGCATCGGCCGGAGATGATCGCACATTAGAGATGTGGCCCACGTAAGATGCGCGCGCAGCCGATGATGCGATCTGACACCGACCGACTTTAGAAGTGGAAGAATTATGAGTCGCATCCGTCGAATTGAGATATCACCTACTACGGCGATAGTGGTTAAGATGCATTCATAAGATGTCACCCGGCGAATCCACTTATTAAGAGGCCAGGCTATGGCTGCGCGCGCGGACGTGAAAAGCGCGTCTGCGCCACACGCCGCGACTGTCCCAGCATACCCGTTTAACAAGTTCAATTTGCGGGGATTTGCGGGAAGACTGGAATGGAAAATTGCATCATAAACGCAACGTCGCCTGGAAGTTGAAAGCTCGAATTATATTGCAGTGGGAAATTTGTTTTTGAACGCCGTCACTAAGATACAGCGATATCGATGCAGATAGGTGACTTAGATCGTTTTGCATTCACTGCGCATGACAGTAATAATATGCAAATTCTACGCAAAGCCCACATGGAATTATGAAATTAAAGTTTTGTTAGTTTTCGATTCGAAACATTTCCCACTTGTGCGCTGGTTGTACCTTCGCCATGGAAATTAGTGGAACGCTGTGAATAATCGCGCAGTGTTCTTGGCCTAGAATAGGCGGGCTCCAAGCCTTTTTTTCGCAAAAATTTTTATCGTAAAAATTGCTAGCCGTAACGAATTCTATAATGGCTTTTGTCTGAGCAATGCCATGGCTTTAAGTTTGCCAACAATTTTATGCCACTTTATGCAAAGGCCAAGTTTCACAGCTTTCAAGTTTTCCACTTTTAGAGTTTTATTATGTCGACTTTTACCTACGAGTGAAGAAAATGATAGGTTAAAAATTCGAATATGGGTTTAAAAGTTAATATTAAAAAAAATCTATGCAATATTTGATATTCGATATTTATTGAACCAGAAAAATATTACAATTTTACATATGTACATGGCATATTAATGTTGCAATATTGAAATGATCCCTAAGAGACTAAAACTTAAGACGAAAAAATAGAGATATCTTTTTCAATATTATTTTTGATATTGCTATCTTTTTCTTGTTTTTCTCTTTTTTCTTCCTTTTTTTTATGCTTAGATATTTTCAATTATCCTGAATCTACTATACAGATTTTGAGATTTCTTTGTAGTTATGCGATAGCAAATTAAAACTTTTATGGCATTATACTCACTATTTTTTTTCTATAACTCTTAAATTATTTAATCCTAGTCATATCACGTGATTTTATAACGAATCATGTCACGATGTGTCTCTCAGTCACTTATAAGAATCATGGGAATAATAAAAATATTATTGTTTTTGTTTATAGTTTAAATTCATTTATATTTTAGTGTTAATTGTTAATTTAATGTAAAACCCCAAAACCAGTTTTCGGAAATACAATATAAAATAACTAAAATCTTTAAGTTCAAAGTTTAAATGTGACTCAGAGTCCTTCTAGTTCTACTAATCGAGTTAATAAACATATTGTTTTTTATTTAGAATAATGAAAAACCAAAGCTTCCAACTGAAATTGTTGCCTAATATTGAGAGGATAATCTATAGTTATGAATCTATTTTTTCAAATTATTTTTAATATTTTGTTCTGAATTCCTTGCATTAAATTAAAGTGCATATTTCGAGTTCCTTCACAAGCAAATATACCGTATGAGGTAATGTTATATATAATATATGTTATAATACTCTCAACTCTAGCCAGTAGCTTACAATTAATTACAATTTCACAGTCAGCAGGTACACTATCACAGTAGTTTCAAAAAATTGGGAGAGTCAATTACATTCTGCCACTGAGCAATATTTGTTGCTTGCTTCATTCTAATTATTCGCTACTTCTAGAGCTGCTGTATCACCAGCATAGGATAATACTGTACCGTGATCAATACTTGTTAATAAATCATTTACATAAATTAGAAATAGCAGTGGTCCCAGTATTATTCCTTGAGGTACACTCATTTTGACAGTTTTAAACTCGCTAATCCTTTATACCATCCCGATATTGTCCTTTGATACCATCCCGATATTGTTTTCTCTAGTAGTATTTTCTGATCAACTGTGTCGAAAGCTTTGGCCAAATCAAGAAATGCACTTATTGTAAGTTTACTTTTATCCAAATTGTTATATGAAAATATTTGTTATGTAGTTAAATGCACTTATCATCAGATTTATATTTCAAATCGTAGATTATCGCATAATTTGGGATTAAAAAAATGATTTACGATTCATTTTAGGTGTTCTAATGTTCTGATTTTTTGATATTTCTAGAGCTCAGTTTGAATCCTATTTCACAAAAATATTCATTAAAAGTTTAAGTTATTTCAATTGGATCGCTTATTTTTACTTTGTTTTCATTCAAATTTATTTGCTATTTAATAAACATTATAGTGCACTGTTAACGGCTCATAGTCGTAGACTTAATGTTGATACCGATACCCAAAACTGATTGATAAAACTTCATTATTTGGGTAACATTATGATTTATAGCGTTCTTATATTGAGATTTTTGTCATTCATTCACTACAACTTTTTGATTAATTAAAATTACACATCAACGAATTGTAGAATTATTTATTTAAAAATTTAATTTTGTAAAAAATTAATTTGTCTCTTTCCCTTTATACTAAGCAGTACAATAAGTGAAACCCCGGAAAAATGTGTTCACTAGCTCTATCGTAATGCGAGTATGCAAACATATTACAGACTGATTCCTATACAAGCATTATGTAAAATCAGCTACTTTTCTACCCTCTTTTGCTGTGAAGTGGTAAATCCTTACATCGAAAAAATTAGTTTTTGTTGTGTTTGGGTTTTAGGGTTGTTGATCACCTCTAGTCCGAGGTTCAAGTTCACATATATATTTCTGCAAATTAGGGTGCTTTTTCACAAATTAATACTTGATTATATTCTGAGTCGACCTCAAAACTATTGTTTTTTTCATTTTAAAAGTACGAAGGAGCAGGAAGAGGAATTGTTGAGTACTATAATCGAATATAATTTTTGATTAAAACGATAAAAGAAATGCATTGTAGCAATGTAATTATAAAAACTTTGTTTTTGCAAATGCAATTCCACTAATTAAAGCTAATGATTGTGATAAATCTTAGGAATGTAAATTTTTTACGTTTTTCCATAAAGTGTTGCTGAATATTGAAAAAAAAATCGTTACACTAAAGGCGCATTTATTCTTTTTAAACAAAAATCACTGAAAGATTCTCGAGAATTAAAGAATCGGAAAGCAAAATTCAAATGTCTGCGATTTTGACAAAATATAAATACTGGTCGTCGTCGATAAATCGAATAAATTATTTGCTTTTAATATGTTTCAATTTAGGAAGTACGAAAGATAGATTATTTTTTTCGAATATTTTTCAGTGTTTGATCCCGAAATGAATGTTTCATCAAAATCATCAAATTTCAACTATTCTTCATTAATGAAGTTCGTATAATTTTATACAATGCGGTGCCCATTCTGAAATGATCATTTTAACTTAATAATTATCAGTGGCACGCGTCAAAATAATGTTCATGCACTCAAAATTACTGTTCGTATCTTCTTCTGGATACGTAAAATTTACTTGAGCAGCTTTTAACTTAATCCGTTTAAAGTTTATATAGCTGCATGCGTTAATGTTTTACATCTTGGAAAATTGTGCATTAAATTTAACAGTTCTTGCTTGTGTTAAGTAAAACCGGATGTTTAGTTTCAAAGCGTCCGCACTGTTGTAAATTTTGCAAAGAGCAGGCTTTACAAATTAAACCAATCTTAAACGATATTTGCATTTCACAGCCTCGGGGTCCCTTTCTCGAGGAAAAAAAAAAGAAATTGAGGGGATTTTCATGGGCCGCAGTTACCACATAATCCTCACTCGTCAGGCGTGCATCTTTCCACTTCTGGCTAAATTGCTTCATACCTTTATTGGCCATAAAAGCCGTGATTGCGTTCTCCCTGTTAATTACCTGCTTAAAATGTGTATTAACCAAATAAAAAGTGGCTGGCGAAAATAATAAAAGTTCTCGTGCAATTTTTTGCCAATTGCGCACATCGTTAAGCCGAAAATAAACAAGACTCGTCGGAAACGGCAAGCACCTTTGGGTGCGTCTTGCAAGTGCAGGAGGGCTCGAAAGGGCTATTTTTTCCACGGGAGCTTTCCTTGAGGCGGCGGCGGGAAAGATAGTTCAACGTTTGTTGTTGTTTTTTTGTTTTTTTTTACAGTGCCATCGCAGATGCAACGCCCGAAGGTTCGAGTAGATTTCCAGATTGATAGGAAGTTTCTAAACAACAACCAGTTCTGGAACTTAATCCAGTATAGGGCTTGGGAGGGGACGACAGGGGTAACGAGAATGGATATGAAAAAAAAATTCGCGCTGAAGGTCAAATTTGCATTGTTTTCGCATTAAATTAAAAAATTAAAATTTTATTAAGAGCCGACAACACGCAGTGAAAACAATATTCGTTCGGTTGTGCGCCGGACTGCTGCTCATTGCTCGACATGTGAGCCGAGGTGAGGTGAATGTGAATCCAGTTCTTTGCCTCTAATTCAGGCCAGGAGGCCGGTTGCCTTTTCTTATGCCGCTATTCTTCGCGATCTTAAGGAATTGATCTTTCAGCAACAGTTCAAAAATCTACTCGAATTCTGGCGATGCGTTGAAATCGCCGGATGATTCTTAAAAATGAAACAAAACGTTGTTGTTAAGCTACAGAGACCGCCAGGTAACTGTCCAGACAGATATGAGGAAGACCTTACCGGCGGCGTAATAAGAAAAATTGAAACTCAAAAAAGGGGGTTGGAACCCAGCCAAAATTCTTATAAACTTCGGCGGCGCTCATATTTTTTACATCGTGCGCGCACCTCTCGGGGTTAGGTCTTATCTCCTTGGGATAGTCAAAATGAGGAGAATCGACCAAAAAGAGCAAAACTGAATTTTTATTGAATCCAGGGACGGACTTAGAGGTGGCCTGGATGATGTTTTTTTTAAAATTTGAAACACGTACCTCGTATCTCTAGATTAATAATTCAAGTTACATAAGATTCCTCTAAGACAAGTCAGCTCTATTGGCTCTATTTCTGGCGACTTAGTTTTGTAGTTAACTGATGCATTTCACAATGTGTATTTATTAATTCGAATTTATTTTATGGGGTGAAACTTGTGAGAAATATTGAGTGATATGCTGGGACAGAGTTTAAGAAATTATTTGCGTCATCATTGCAACTCGTGACCGCCTTGGCTATTCAGCTGTCATTTATCTTAGAGGCATCTGAAAAACGCACTAAAACCCACTGACTGTATCTTGTTAAAATTCCTTATTTATAATGTTGCGCCTCTATTAAGTCTCGAAAAATGACAACGAGCACTGGTTCAGTTGTAGAAAGAATGTGAGATGGATTATTTTAAAAGGCAAACTATAATATATTAAAAATGCTTTTAAATTACCTTACTTTGGTAGGAGAAGAGAGAATTCTTTTAACATCTAAATTATTAAGGCACGTTATTTAATTGATATTAGAAAAATTTGATATTTCAATAAGTTTTTGAAAATTTTTTATTTCAAACATGGTCTTTCTCGGCTGCTCATATTTAAACTATTAAAAGAATCTGAAACCTAGCGCTGACATCAAAAAGTAGATTGTCGTTAGGTAGACATAAGTTTGCAAAAGTGATATAGAAATATAATTGATTTTCCTAAAATTTTGACAACGATGTAATTAAAAACCCATTTGCTTGACCTTAATCTTTCAATCAGTAAAGGTATTTGATGTTTTTGGCAATTCTTTAATTTGTAGTGTATGTTTCTTAGTTAAATAATTAACAATTTATTCAATTCGCTTCATACAAGCTACAAAATATAGTTTATGGGCTTAGACTAAACTAACAAGAAGGATAGACTCTAAAAAAAGTGTTCGAAGTTTTCAAACCAAAAATGCAATCTCCAGTTCACAATTTCTTCTTTAACAAAGAAAATATGCAAGATGTACCTCTTGCAACGGTGTAGTCTTGTAATTAGTAAAGAAATTAATTTGCCAGAAAATCTATGAACTTCTTTCCAATTTTAGAATCTATCAACACACCGACATTTATTGTAACGATGCATTGATTTGTTACGAAAGCCTATTACAATTTGAGTGTTGTAACATAGATATGTATGCAGCTGCTAAAATAACTAGTCAAAGAAATGGGAATGATTTTGAGCAAAAAGGGATATTTTACGATCTGCCAAGGTAAACAGTAGGAAGAGCATAGAGGAGCCTTCCGGCACACCGGCTCTTCTATGCAAATAGGCTGTAAATCAGATTAACAGTTGGGAGAGATAATAAATTTCAGTGGAAATCATGTTGGATTCAAATTTCGTTTAAATCAATCTCATAACGCTTAATAACAGAGTATAGATCAGTGAGCACGCCGTTCTTCGGGTGGCCTTTCGGCGGGAATATGGAACTCACTTAACCTTCTGAAATGAGGGTCTTCGTGCGAACATTTTCAAGTTCGTACCTTTTTGCGAAGGTGTAGACTTGCGATACAGAGAAATGCGTGCAAAAACTGACAAACGCTGAATGTAAAGGGTAAAAAACAAAAAAAAAAAAAAAAAAATAAGATTTTGCGATTCGCGCAAAAATAAGATAAAAAAAATGGAAGCGAAGCATGTAGGAAGATATTTTACTTTTTATTTTCTTAATCTGTATGCGCTCTGGCTGGCGCAGAGGTACGCAC
This sequence comes from Philonicus albiceps, assembly GCA_963969385.1. Lineage (NCBI taxonomy): Eukaryota > Metazoa > Arthropoda > Insecta > Diptera > Asilidae > Philonicus > Philonicus albiceps. The sequence goes on from OZ017773.1 coordinate 38,327,583, forward strand.
GTACGGTGGAGGAAGAAAAGAAACTTATGCTTCTTGGGACTGTTGTAGCTTCGGGACCTCTACGCGGACGTACTTACCTCTACGAGGTTGGGGCACCTAACACTAACCGCTCAAAATAAAAGCACAAATCAGAGGAGTGCAATAAGAGTGGAAAATAAAAGAAAAACGACCGACTTGTCTTGAAGAAAAATAACTCCTTCTTCTTCTTATTATTATTCATCGTCGTCGTTGAAAGAGTTTTGGCTCCACGCCCCCTCCGGGCAAAACGGCCTGCATCGGGCTTGCAACTGAATCCCAAAAGTCTTGCGAGTCGATTCGCTGTCGCCTTCTTAGCGGAGGCCTTAGCGCTGGCATTGTTACAGAAGATCTAGGGTGCTTCTGAGTCATTGCGGGGTCCGTAGGCCATCCAGGTACTTGCCATGGACCAGCTCTGATTATAGTCATAAAGTTATAATAAAATAATAATTATTACCATTATCGCGTAGCGCACATCGGCTCCCCCCGGTCGCCCCCTGGCCCATGCTCTATGCAGTTGCAAGTGCACTCGGGCTCAAAAATTATTATTACCACCTTGTGAGCTCTTAGTTGATATTTAATGTGTTTAACATTTTGCTACTACTCTTGTGGAGTGATACGAACGCTTAGATTGGCGGAATGCGGGCCGGGGGGGATACGGGGCGCGGATATGTTCGCGGACTTTGCGATCCGTTCGCCACTCCACATCTGCTGCGTTGCGCTGCGTCGATCTGTGTCGGCTCTTTCGCTCCTCTTGCGAGGCTGACTGGATCATGTCAGCCGGATGACGGGTGACGTTGATACTTTGGCTGGGCTGGGAGTCGTTTCTTCTGATGGATACCTGTTGCTTGTTGTTCTCCACGTACTCGAAATGATATTAAAAATAAATTTCACAAGAGCCGGACATGACAAAAAACGAGATATTTTCCTCACCGTTGTCAAATTTTTCGATTTTTTTACTTTTCGATCATATAAAATGGGTTAGGTGATCTGATCAGGCATGCGTACGTGTGTGTCTTGCGTACTGCACATAGACCTTCAGTGCAAAAGTAGCTAAACTTTAAAAAACGGTCATAAAGAGAATAACGCGATTTCAACATTTTTGTTAAACAATTTTATTAAACCTCTTAATCATCAAAATGTGTAATGCTCAGTTTTAATAAATACTTCCATCAGATTCCAAAAATATAACTCCATTTACCGATTTACTTGGGTATGTTCACATTTTCATATGGTTATTTTTCTTTTCCAGTAAAGGCTAAAGATAAACTGACGGGGAAATAAGTAGGAAGAACCCGAGAGCTGTAAAAGTCTATTTAAGTCCTATTTATTCTAAACTTAGTAATTATCGCAAGGTTGTAATTAGGTTGTACTTTTAGACCTTAATAAGACTTTTTAAATCCTTTTTGTTAGAATGTAATCTTGAAAATTGAAACAAGATAGAATTTATGAAGGAGACAATGTTCATTTGGCAATAAACTGCGATATTCTATGAGGAAATTTTAACAAGCCTCTCAAAAGCAATATTCAATGCGACGAATTATTATTTTCTATATCATATTAGCATACTTTTTTGGCTGTGATATTCTATGAGGGTAAAATTTGTGGTGGCTTTAATATGCCACTATCAGTAAATTTACACAGTTCTATGCTACTTATTATGCAATTATGCAATAAATTACACTGGGGTATCCCCGAATTTGTTACATCTGCGATGTGGTAACTCAGTGTGTTAAAATGAATTCTCTTAAATGGAGGAATGACTGTCCTAATGCCGGATTCATGTCGAATCTAACATTTTTAATATGTAAATGTAACATTAAATACCTTCAGAAATTGTATGCGTAGCCGGATTTAAGTATCAGAATGATAAATGAAATTTAACCATAGTTGGATTTTTGATCGTGACCAGAGACAGAGCTATGTGTTGATTTTATATTTCATCTTAGCCCCCGAGCTTTAATAAATAATAAAACATTACTTACAAGTTAATTTACACTAAAATATGAGTCTCATTTTTAAGGCACCCTGTATCAATAAATCGCAGCAGCTCTAATGAAAATCTCCCACATTTCACGTGAGCTGCATGAGATTTAATTTGATCGCAATTTTATGGATATTTCAACTTCTGCTTGAAGTTGTAGGAGACCATTGCACCTGTCCGGCCAGAGTAGTTGCACGTCAGTTATTCAGTGCCCCCTAATTACAGGAACTTAGAAGTTTTGCAGGCTGCAACCGGGTTGCTTACAATTAATCCATGAATATTAATTTGTGTGTCACCTCAGTTGGTGCGGCACGGCTAATCAGAGAAAAGAGCAGTAAGAGCAGTTTTAATTTCTTCATCGCCACCAAGGTGATTCTTAATTTATACCTGTCAAAACTATTTACGCGTACCTGCACACTCTCTGCTGTGCGCATGCTGTGCGCTAACGCTGCTATGGTGTTCCGTCCGACATATGATTTTTGCTAAATTGCAAAACTAGATCGTGATATGATGCATGAGGTTCAATCCGTACTGGTTTATTTTCTCCTTTTTTTCTTAAAAGGGTTATTTTTTGCTAATAAATACCTATCGTTAGGTTACAAATCTAAAAAAAGGTGAGAACTATGTTGTTCCGAATGTGAAATATCATAAATATTGTTTTTGTTACAATGGGGTTAACCTGTTGTTTTTCTTGTTTATTAGTGTGGAGATCTTAGCTTAGCATTGTAACATTTACTTTTTTACATTTTAGGTTTTTTTGTAGGGTTTTTTAGTCCCTTGATGAAATTGCACTACTTTCGTAAAACAAAAGGTATATTTCACCTATAAAAGTACTTTCACTATTATGTGCGAATAAATAGGAGCTTCTGTATGCCATGCTACTTATTACCATAGTTATTATTTTTAAGTTGCTTGATAGTGTGGTAAGCAAAAATGTTTATGTTTACATGATAGCATACATATTTTTTTTGTATGTGCTGCCCTTCAATTTGGCTATATTTTCGAACTGAAAGGTATCCTTTACTTTCAAACGATCTGTATTGGTTTCTTCTATACCTATTAAGAATTAATAAGGATCTTTCTAGGAAACATTTTTCGTTTTATTGCTTGCTATCCCGCACGAACAAATTTATACGACTTTGAATTAAAATCGAAAGATATACGGCAAATGTATGGATTTTGTATTTATCTATCATATATATTTTAAATATACGTAAAGTATAATTGTGTGCATTATTATAATATAATAATAATATATATGTACATATTTGTTATGTTAAACGTATAAATACATTTAGTTATTCCTCATTTCTCATTCCTCATTACCCATTACCCATTACCCATTACCCATTACCCATTACCCATTACCCATTACCCATTACCCATTACCCATTACCCATTACCCATTACCCATTACCCATTACCCTTTACCCATTAGCCCTTGCTTGTACCAATGTAAACCATATACGAGTATGTGTACAATTGAGAAATTTTATAAACTGGTTGTTCCAATTGTACATTTAACATGAAAAGAATGAATCCAAAAAAAGAATAAAAGTAAGTGCCCTAAAGTATATGCTGAATATGTGAAGAACATATAAACATATACATATATTTAAATTTCAAATTGAGGTATATTTAAAATAAGCTGAAATTTACCTACTTGTTAAGCTCATTTATACCATACATATATGTGAATGATTTCAGTTTTATATACCAAATTATAAATGTGGTATGAGAAGATTAATAATATAATATTTTAAAAATATATTTCAAGTGTAAATTTTTCCGTAAGGGATGAGTTAATTATTTTGGTTCATTGCTATTTATATAGTTTTTGAATGACATTGTTACTGCTTTAATAAATTTAAATATTTGATGCCGCCGATCGTAAACATAACTAACATACACTTTTATTATGTTACTTACAATGTTTGTACATTATTATTATAAATTCCATACGGAAGGCACTTCAACCAAAGCAGTCTTTTGTGTTAAGATACTTAAAACATGTTAAACGAAAATTTCCATAATATTCAAACTCACAAAATCGTTTAGTTTTGCTAATTAGATAAATATTTATTACGCTACTCATTAAATAGTGATGACGTCTTCTTGATGTAAAAATAAATATATAAAAGTATATAAAAGTCAGTTGAAGGTATATGAATTAACCGAGTGCATTTATTAATCGGAAAAAAGAGGCAGATACACTAAATTTATAATTAAACACTGGTTATAGTAAAGTAGATTTATATTGCGTTTAAACTTAAATAAAAAGAAAGAATGGACCCAACGATTTGTTAACGATAATTCAAAATACTTTTACTATTTAATGCATGACAGCTTTATTTGTAAAGAAAAAAGCATTATGCATTAATAAAAAATAGGTGAAACATTTCATTTATTGGCTCTTTTATAAGTATAATTAATTAAATTGTCCTGCGCTGTCCAAGAGGTGTTAAAGAGGGTCAGTGTAGTAGAACAAGGTAAACAGAAAGTGAGACTGCAAGAGTGCATGAAAGCGAGCCAATCGGTTTCTGAAAGGAAGTTACGTCAGTGATTAATGATTTTCAAAAATGCCTCATAAATCTTTCAAAAGAGCGGAAACAGAGTAGTTTTGTGAATTTATTGCATAAACTGACCAAGTGAAAGGCTTTTACTCTGCGGCGGTATGTTATAAAAAAAAATAATAAAAACAAAAAAAAAAAAATAGTAAAAAAAATTACACCTCAATCGTAAAGTAACCGTCCTATCTTATAACGTTTGCAAATGGGAGCTGTTAACGACGGCGATTGCAACTTTATCGCAAACTACTCAATAAAAGTGAAATCGCTTAAAACGCATAAAATACGAGGAGAACTCGGTCTCGCGGATAGTTTGGATGTGAATGATGCAAAGTGAGGGTTCTCGGGTCTCCTGTAGACAAAAAGCGCCAACTTAGGTACCCCCGGCAACGGTGCAATCATTTAAATTTCCTTTGGCGACTCCGCTGCACTGCGACGGCCTAATGCACTGAGCCAGTCATTTTCCGGCGGGGCTCGCCGCGGTTAATTCAACTGAAACGTAAACAAGGTGAAGCGGAAAGGGATTGGATTGCAAATTGCGCTAAAAGTTTTGCACGAATCGGATGAGGCCATACATTCGTAGGTCGAACATTGTCCGACTTTGTTTTTTTATATCGTGCTCTGGTGCAATGCAGTCCCCCAAATGATCTATTTGGACTGATCGACCGACTCGCGAGGGAGCGCATCGTCAACGACGACGCAACTAATTTTTCTAAGATTTATGAGCTGAGCTTGGCAAAGGGCAAGTTGTTAACAGAACTCAATTAAAAAATTGTTCACTAAATAGTTTCTAGGGCTCAGCGGCGACCGTACGTCTTCCTCTCAATGACTTGGAAGGGCCTTGTTAAGTAACGCTTTCGTCTGCGGTATTCATCTGCTGTTTTTTCCCGCGGGCAGCGGAGCAGGGCCCCCGAGGCGGTTCTCCAATAGTTCGTCAGGCCATAGAACACTCCGCTGCGGCACTCCCGCTTTCCGTCACCATTCAGAACAAAATCGGACCGGGCGGGGTACTCAGCTCCACGTAAAGGTTTCAGAATAGTTTTCTGCTTATTATTTATTGTTTATCCCTCGGTTCAGCTAAATATGCTGTAAAATGACTGTTGTGCCATTCCCGTGATTTATTTCACAATTAAAATCAGAAAAGCGCAGTAATGCTGTTGGTATTCGCGGGGCTACCACTTCCATGTAAATACTACCGAGCATTGTTCTAGATAATTGCGGATCGATTTGGTATGATACCGCCGCAGTTTTCGGTACGGCCGACTGTGATTAATTGGCTATTTGCTTAGAGGTGCTATATGAGCTGTAAATGGCCGGTGTTTGACAAATAATCAATTTATCTTACTGACCACCTTTATGCTTATGAGACGGCAATAATTGCACGACTTGCCGTTTTTCCTATTAAGCTTAATAATTTATTCATTTTAATGCATTGCTTGCAGTTATATTTACTTGTTTATAGGCTGATATTCGAGCTGGCACAAGATTTTTCCCTCTTTTGCTTCTGCAAATCTTTTTTTAAGTGGAAGACTTCTGGCATACATTTTGAAGGAGAAATACTTTAAATTTACTCAAATCTTGAAAAAGTACGCCAAATTGAGAAATCGCTAAAAATATTAAAAGTAACAATTGTACCAAAACGAAGAAGATATTCTGCTTTTGGAAATTTTGTATAGTTTTAAATTAAAAATGTCCAAAATGCAATTTGAAATGGGTGTCTTTCATTTCAAATCGTGTATTTGTATATTGTTCATGTTCAGAATACCTACATAATTACAATTGAATTTGCGACAGCATTAAGGAAAAACAATTCAGGGACGCAAAATTATGGGGAAGTTAAAAGTAGCTATTTCTACCTCAATATTCTAGGAATAAGAATCGCGAAGGTTTTAATCTGGATTTGCTGATAACACAATGAATAAAGTAAAAAGTTCCGTAGTTATTAAGCATAAAATAAAATAACAATACTTTAACGAAACACGCCTCATTCATCGGGATGTAACCGTGTAACCTGTCGACAGAAAATAACCCTTAATTAGCAGAGGTTTTTTTCTCAATCTGCGCATGCTAGAAAGCATGCAGATCCGAGAAATTGCTTTGGTACGTTCTTGTCTAGAGCATGTTCTGCTTTCCGGTGTGCTTGAGTCATGCGTACGTACCCCATGCCATCATTTAATTATTTTCTAGAGAAAAAAAAAGCAGGCAAAGCTTAAGGTTACAGCGTCATGCATCCGTTCTCACGTTATGATCACTTGGGCAAGAAGTCTCTCGCAAAACAATAGAACTATTGTCAACACAACAAGGCAAAATTGTACACATTTTTTTTTCCTCTATTTTAATTTTTAATATTTTTTTGTTTTTTTTTTAAATCCATCTTTTTCGCTTTTTTCAATGAACTCAAAATTTTGTCAAAGCAAAGTGCGCACTAATGTTCGTGTAAACTTCTGAGCGTTATTGAAATTATTTTCGGCAGGGTTTTGGAGCCGGGTGGCTTTCTTGTTCCCGTCGAACGGAAGACCATTTTTCATCGCGCTTCAATCGGTTGGCAAAATGAAATTTAATTTTTGTGTAATATGCTGTTGCCGCGGTTTTTATATTCCACAGACAAAAGAAAAAGTGCGCTCTGTGCATGTCACAGTTAGATGCGCGTCGAGTGCTTCAAATTGGGCGGCAATTTCCACCGAAATTATCAGCGACGTGTTACTGATGTCCAAAATATGAAAATATTTAATTTGCTTTTTGCTAGAGTGGGCTCCACTTGAAATCTTTTAGTGTCCATCTCTATCCAAAATTGCTATTTCCTCCTAAGGCGCATTGTATTTGCGTTCAAAGCATATTTATTAAATTTAAAAAAAGAAATCTTTGTGTTGAATAACAACTAGAGGCTCACTTAAAATGTTTCTTTAGTAAAGATTTTATATGAATAATGCAATTTTAAAAATTAGTGCAAATATAATAAAAAGGTATGAGCTTCAATGCTTTGCTCTGAACGCAATAAATATGGTAATTAACAGGTTTTGACGCAAGGGAAAAATTAAAAAGAGAAAAGCAAAATCACTGCCAATAATATTGATAATAAAAAGCAAATAGTTAATTAATAGTCAAATGTCTCATTACCCATTCAGTTGAAGCCAGTTATCACTTCTACAATTAGTTAAATAATGGTGATTATTTTATGTACACATTATCAATATGAATAAATATGCGATCAAAATTCGTTGGACTATACATAATTTGCATCCGTTACTTATATTTCCATTTTAGCCTTAACTAACATTAATTAAATGACATATAAGAAATATGACTGGTTTAAGTTTTATTCAAGTTAAGTGCAATTACAAAAATAAATACTTTTATAACGAATCAACAGAAGCTGTAGTAGGTTTATTGTTTTTTAAGTAAACATTTTCTCGCGCTTACTCAAAGCTGTAAATTATTTGTATTTATTAATATTGTAAGTCTACATGATTATATCCTGGTATTTATAAAGATTTATAAAAAAATGTCGTTTTCATAACATTTTCTTTAAATTTCTTTACTATTCTAATTTATTTTGTGCGCTTTTGGAATGTGAAAGAAGTCAATAGTTTTTCGTATTGTGCAGTTTTTAAATATTTCCAAATATACCCACGTTAAATCAATTTATAAGCCCTCTAGAATGTTGATACCATTTTAAAATTAGCTTTTCCAAAAACACCATTAGGATCATATTAGATCCATTATTCGTCATTTTGATTTTCAAAATGTTCGCAGTAAAAAAGTTTTAGTACTTTGTAGATAGGCAACGAAATATGTATGTAGCTACTTATATAGAAGTAATTTTAATAATCAATGTAAACGAATAGCATATTGCACCCAAATTCAATGAATGCTTTTAAAATTATTCATATTGAAAAGGAAAAATTCGAAAAGTGATGAAATTTAATACCTTATTTTTTAAACCGATAGAATTTATGTAAATCTAGGATATTTATAATCGGGAACTATCAGAATGTTGGACATATACTAAATTTCCTAAACTTTTCTTGTCTTATCCAAAAATAGCGCTGTTATATATGATACTTACTAAAGTTATAAATTAGCAACCACTGTTTATTGATTTATTACTTCTCCAAAATAATAAATAATGAACCATGTAAATACTTCAAATAAGTTAATTAATAAAGAAAAAGGATCATTTAAACTCATTGTGATTGTGCGGCGAAAAATGTATGTTTTGTATTTATATGAAAATAGTGATTATACTTCGCTGAATACGCAAATATCTAAGCAAAGAACAAAGTTTTTGTCCTTACGAAATAATATTGAACGTTGTACATATTTTGACATACTATATTATATGTAAGATATGTAAACTTTTACCACTATTATACAAATAAAAGTCGAACTATTTTGGACTGTGTTGTTGCAGCAAGCTCTTCACTTTTGAGATCAATAAGAGGATAATAATTATACAGTTTTTATACAAACGTACTTTTAATATTATTTAGTTAAACAAATTATCTCCGAACTATTCAATCTAATTATTTTAATTAGTCAAGCATCTAGGTAATCACGAAAATAAGCTTTGCAACAATGTTTTGGATACTGATCGGATTAAAGAACGAAATGTGAAAATCAAAAACAGGAATAGTCATGAATGTCTACCTGTATGTAATACATACATAATGGTTAGGCTTAGGGAATTCCGTGTTTTTTTTTAACACCGTATTTTAGTATTACATTCAGTTTAATAAGATGTTATTTAATTAACACTAACTAATTTCGAACGAATGGCATTTAAACATCCGTCTAAATTTAGTGTTAATGAAGCGCCAACATCTTGTTGCACTACCTTAAATGAATATTTAACAATTTCTGGAGAAACTTAAGCTATGAGTTAAGAAATACTATTCCTTAAATAACCAAATGCAATTAAGTAGATATTTTTCATGGCATTATTCTGGACATACTTCAATCTTAATGATATGCAACGTCGGTCAGGTGGTTAATTATCGCAACTACTTTTAAATCAGTACGGCTAGTTGAATAATTAAATAAAAAATTTGGGTCTCATTAAGTTGTTCTTTTAAGGTGTATGCACAACTTATGTGCACCATTGCGTTCGAGCAAAAGTAAATTAAAATTTTTATGGTACATTAACTTCACTGTTTTCAAAGTCCATTGAATAGAGCCAAGCAAGCAGGTCGGAGCGGATTTTCGTAAGAAGTTTTGCATTTGTCATAAAAATGTTTGTGATTTATAGTGAAAAGAACGTCGTATTATAGGGAAAGAAAATAAAGAAAAAAGGGCAGTAATTTGGTGATTAATGGCATTACCAATTAAAAATGACCGCAATAATTTATTCAGTGAGTGTCTTATTCAGGCCTTTTTCTGAGTACTCGGACATTACAGAGTTGTAGCGATCACCAGTTGCTTTGTTCAAATGTATTAGGCTATTGGAGCAGGTATAAAATAAATAACTAATTTGGTGATATTAAAGACTTCGGCTTCTCGTCGTTATGAATGGATTTCCTCTAAACAAATACAGATGATTAATTTTAGGTTATTTTTTTCAAAGGGGAAAAACTTTGATAATCTTGCCATACGGAGCGATATCAGCGTGAGACTGTAGGAAGCTGGGTAGATAAGTAGAAGAAACTCTTGCGCGGGAACTGCAAGATTGATCAGTTTTCAGCGATCGACACACATATCGATCTCTTTAGGTTCGTTTGGACAATAAAGATTCACTGAATTCCATTAGGACATAGTTCGGCCGAGATGAAACAGTCTCGTTGGCATGATCATTCCGAAGAGGCCTGCCAAGTGAAAAATGCGCGCCAAAAACGAAGCAACAAATATTTCGCTACTGTTCCATCAGTCTGGCGATGGCAAAAGAAGGGAAAATTGCCTGAAAAGTACGCACGAGCAACAAAAGCGAGTGAGAGACGGAAAAATATTGAAAAAATTCCGAAGACAAACACGATTAACAATGTCGGCCGAGATCAAAAGCTTAGCGGCTACGATCGGGATTTCATTGCAATTTTCACGCTGGAGTCATGCATTTTTATGCAACTATGCTGCACTATGGCCATGCGTAATCCGAGGGTTGAATGCGTGTGTTCACCGCATCCAAGGGTCCTATTCGGAGTTCGGTTGACTCTTCGCGATGAAGAAGACGTCTCATTCCTTAGGAGGAGTGCGACACCGATAATGAAATTGTTTATTATAATTCGTGATCGCACATGCAATGCTTGAGCAAATTTTCCCAATGTCCAAACTTGTACAATTCTTTCTGTATAAAAAGCGGTGACCGGCGGTGTTTCGTAATGATTCTTGCGACCGTTGATCATATGATCCAGAACCAGAATGTGATGTTGTGCTTCCTTTGGAAAATGACTCAAAAAAAAATTTCCGCATTGCTCATTGTTTGCTGCTTTAATTTTTTTTACAACACATTTTCCCAAGTTGCATAACCTGCGACCGTTGGTGAGTAGCACTGTGCCAAGTGCACCTACGTCCACACACGCGGAGGGAGGGTAGCATTTATCAAGTCCCCTCATTAAATATGTATCTTCTGGGCTGTTTTTGTGCCGGAATAATTTCTAATGCATTTTTATCTGGCGTTTTTTCTCCAATAGACAATACCTATCTGCAGAAAATGAAGCAGCGTATGAATAAATTCATTACGGCGTTACCTTGACAATTAAATTGCAAATTTTGCAAGGAGCAAAAACAAATATTGCTGCAGCAGAGCACGCCGCCCCGCTGCCTTAAAAATGCACTGCTCCATCGTTGCAAGTTATAAAAGAGTCATAAAAATTGTAATTGTCGCAATGATTTTCGTTTGGATGCGGCTAAGATTATGCCCTGGTAAACATTGTTGCATTACGACATTAAGTTGTTCGTTTTATATCTGATGATTGTTGTTTTTTTTTGTTATTTTTCGTTTATTACCTTCTTCATTTCTGAATAATTCTGAAAGTTCCGCAAATGCAAAACAACTTTCTTCATCTTGTGTCACGGCCTTGACTGAAATTTCTTTGAAATTTTTCCTTATTAATTTCAAATATCTTTCAATTTCTAAAGGATTATTACATAAAAGTTTTATGGTTATTTCATCAAATGGAAAGATCCATGGAAAGTTTTCGACATATAAATGTATTATAAGTTATTAAAAGAAATTGCTATTCTTAGTAGATCAAATAACAGCAACAAAACAAGTTAGAATTGATATGTTGATACTAGAAATTGTCATATTTCGTTATGCGTTTGGTTGGTAAATCTCTTTAATCGTGACTCGTCTGCTTCACGATAACTTTTAAACCACTCACCACACACGAATAAAAATATCAATTGTGGACCAAGTTATCATCATCTCAATTGTTGACCCCTCTCTTTCAGATAGTGCCTCATGGTGACCATCAGTACTTCTTTGTGGTTTATTTAAAATCAATGAAACAATAAAAATTATTTATTCAATATTTTATCTAGCGTTTAAGTTAAGTTTTTTGTTGTCTAAAAGTATACTGAAAAGAGCTCGTTAATTACTTATAATTGTTTATAAAAAAAAGTCCTTTGATTAAGCAATAGTTTTTAATGCCTAAAATGCTGCGCCCAAATCATCTAACGAAAAACAAGACGTACAAGTGCGAGTAGAACTCGCGCCTTGAGTGGTTACTATTTAAATTGAAGGATTTATTGCAAAATAAGTTTATCATTTTGAATTAATTATATAAAAAATATTCTCCCATACAATATACGTCACACATATATATATATAACATACATATATACGTCACGGCCAATTCTTCAAATGCAAATGTAAGTTTGTATGCAAAATATTGAGAGATTTACCATGTTATTTTAAGGTTTTTCTGTAATCTATAATCTTTTTTTTGTATATTTTTTCAAAATTTTATGTTTTGTAGTTTAAATAACTTTAAAAATATTTATTTTAGAATTATAAAAAAATATATTTGAGGCCCTCATACCATTTTCATTTAATATTTGACAAGTTCGTAAAACTGTGTTTTTGTTAAAATTTTTTAATTTGTCCCCCAAAAGTAACCTTCATATTAAAAATTCATTTATTTATGTTACACGTCTGTGTTTGGCCCACAGAAATTCATGTGTGTACTAAATTTCGAGTTGACTTTCAAATTGGCTATGACAGACGAACAGACAGGCTCACGAGTGATCCTATAAGGGTTCCGTTTTTTCATTCGGACGTACGGAACCCTAAAAACGATATCATTATCTCGATAGCTTAGTTTAGTTTCATGTAAGACAAAACTCTTTCTATCATTTTTCATATCGAAAACCTGCGGCAAATGGAAACTAGACCATTTGGAAAATAATTTGAATTCATCATAAGATTATAAAAGGCATTTCAATATTATATATTGAAATATCTCGAAGTTGACAGTTGGTGTAACGAGTGCATGATGCACTATACATTTGGTGTATGTATAAATTATTTCCATACATAGTATCAACCTTCTGTATTATTTTATTCTGGTCATTCAGGCCATTGTTATTGATGCCTAAATTGGCAGTTATAGTATAGGCCAACTTATTAGGTATTAAGAGTTAACAAAGCACAATTCAACAATTCACTTATTTACATTCTACAATTCCGCAAACATTTCTGTAAAACCAGCTAAAATCGTTTACAATGCAACTTTATATCGTTGATTTAATAATTCCAATCGATTTATTCGATACCAAATGACATATCGAGCTGTTATCATCGAGCATTCGATACGATTTGTCGAATTTCATGAAGCAAGAGCGAGAGTCGAATAACAATTAATTTTTGCTCGATATCGAAGATGTTTTAGGCTCTGAATTTAAAATATTTCTACTAGGTATCGTAATAACTTTTCATTATTATTAAGCAACAGTGGCAACCTTTCAAATATTTCTATAGGAAAATAAATTCACATAAGTTTTAGTTTTGATTAAAAGGATACATAATAAAAATCTGATTAGGTTTAGAGAATAACAGTGGGGTAAATGTGAAATGATGCCTTACATAACTACACATTTTTTGGTCTAGGAATTAAAAGGTAAGATAATCAAATTATACCATGTAGTGAAATTATAAAGTATGAAATAAATGCATAGAGAAGAGTTTGGTGAGTTCATTATTGAAGCTTATAACGGACTATAAGTCTAATTGAAAATATTAATTTAATTCAGTGTGATGTGACGGAATATGTCTGATTTAATGTCGTAATAATAATAAAAGTAATAAATTAGGTTTACTAAACTAATCTTAATGGCTAGTTATAATTAAATACTAAAAACTCTAAAAAAAATGGAATTATTTTTATTAATATTTCGCAAATGGACTTTAAGAAAGCGAAATGGTAAATGAGCTAAAAGTTGAGATGCGTCTGTTGACTACAAAATCCTTAAAACAAGTGTTACTCTTTCACATGCATTCAATTTTATCTAGTGATCCTGATCTTTGGCCAAACCGTAGACCGTTGACAGACCGATGCTCAACAAAAGTTAAAAATTGTTTTTGGGATATTTTTAGTGGTCTTTTATTGCAAAAATACAAAATAAAATATGATGTCAGCCAAATGTCTTCATAACGAAGATAATGATCTGCTAAAACGGAGGGATAACAACGATGTTCGTGCTACAACAGTAGACAAACACAAAATTGTGACTTGAATTGGAGCAAAACAACCCCGCAAACAATACGTTTCCCTCACGGGTTCGCAACGCACCAATACAAAAGGAAAGAGATGATTAAGAGACCTCCGAAAACATCAATCCAAATGTTATCCCGACTTGTCGGAATCAATCAACTGTTAAATTTAGTTGAAAGCGCAGAGCCAAAGGGTAAAGGGTGCCCGCTCAGTTGCCTTATAAATTAAGTTAATTGAAATTACAGCAATAAATTTAATTCTCTTCCTCTTTGACTGGTATATTTGTGCTGAGGGCACGATCAGATGTCACTTTCAATATATTTTGATGCTCAGTTTGCCGATCAATTTGTTGCTCTTTCACTAATTCTTCGTTTATTTTATTCTTAGTTTTTGCATCAGTTCGGTTTTCGTTGCTTTTGTCTCATAAGAACGGACTTTAACATTATTCCCCCATGGTATGGATGCGGTGGGGACAGCTGATGCCGGGGGCAGAAGTGACCAGTCTTGTTCAAGACTCCGATCATGTCAATGTCGATTTCTTTTATTTATTTATTTATTTTTATTTTTTTTTTTGCTTTTTACCGATCCAAGACAAGATCATTGACAGGTTTTTCTAAGTTCACCTAGATTTCGATGCAGCATTTCTTTTTTGTTCCACTCAAACGCTATCTACGCAGCATTTCTAATTAACCACTAGGAGCAGCACCTCGACATGTCTTATTACTTGTGATCCGGGGGCACCGGTGTGCTCCGGTACTCCGGTGCATGCCGCTGAGAGTCATTCATGCACCTGGCGGCATATTCCCGGTACACCGGGCTTCCTCTCCAGAACTAGTTGCCCCCAAGATGATAGATCTGCATGTCAAACTTGTTGAAATGAAAAGTGCTCTTTTAATTGAGGATTTTGATCGGCATGATCGTGCGAATAAAATCGTTTGCGTAAAGTGGGTAAGGCGCGTATAAACATTTTCTATACGGTTGCCATTTCCTCTGATCTCAGCCTTAAATGAGAGTGTGGGAACCGACACCTGGCAGCGGACTCGCGGTTCGCGCCCAACGGTTGTAGTTTCTTACAATTTTCTTGGCCATCGCATGCCACTGCAGGGAAAACTATTTTAGATCTTTTCGATATTTTCTTGGAGCAGAAAATTATAGTTCTGTCGCCCGGCGGTCCGGTTGGTGCTGCTGAAAGCTTTCCAACGTCCGGAACCCTCACTTGAACAATAGACATCGACCGACGATGACGACGGGCGACGAGACGTGGAGTATCGACTTCTGACTTTAAATGGAGAGAGATTTTACCACCGATAAGTCACCCGGCTGGAGGACATCGCGAACAATAAAGGGAAATCACAAAATTCAACTGCAAAAGAAAAGAAAAAATTAAAAAATAAAAAAAATAGGGAAAAAATAGAAGCGGCAAAACAAACGCGGGGGAAAAATTAAAAATTCATGGTTGACGGATTACGTAACTTGGCATAGAAAAGTGCTTACCATTGAAATCGCGGCAAACCTGCAGCGCGCTACGAGTGCGATGCCGCGCTTCTAGCACATTATGCCGTTTTTGCCAGCGCTGGCGTTGCGCATGGAAGGTTAAGCATAGTTTTGGTCGCCACGCACGGCAAGTTACGAAACACGCCGAACGGCGGCCTATGCGTAAACGCACAGGTCTTCATCTCTGTTGACCTATCTTCGATCCGTGTGCGCAACCCCGACTGACCAGCGCCAATACACTCAATCATGCTGCGAACGCGGCCCGCGGGTATCCGTGTCAGTTCGAACATGCCGGTATATCTTTCGCCTGTCCAGGAAGATGCCTTGTATATCTATGCGATTCGAAGATAAGCGCTCAATCTGTCCGCGACGATTTGTTACACTTCTTAGGCACATGGGAAAGTTGTCCCGCGATCGCGCCGCCGCGCACAGTTTTGATAGGAAGTATTTTAATTAAAGTTAATCAGATCAGAAGTTGTGCAACGCACTGACATGCTCGCGTTTCTTGCCCGCACCGGATTTGTCCAAAAGGCGTTCTTACTACACTCACCGTTAAACTGACCTTTTTCGATATGCCAGCTGGCTTGGCCTGCCATATTTTCGTTTTCTTAATTTTGATCTGACGTCTCAGGAGCTGTGGAACGAACGCACGCACTCAATCTTACATGAATATCTAAACAATTTTGCAATTGAGTTTTGTTTAGAAAACTCCAAAAGGTAAAGTTGGATAAGCTCTGAGTAAATCACTAGATATTGGATATCACTGAGTAAAGCTTAGAGCCATTTGTATTCTTTGTATACAGAAGGGTTATTACTAAATTCGATTCAATACCATTCTTATCGTAGACGGAAGTACAAGCAGAGCTTAGGTTAGGTTAGATTGCTGTGGCACACTTAAGCCAATTTTGGCCCATTGTGTTACGACGTAGCGCAGGAGACCATGGTTATTCGTGAGATTCGAACCCACAGCCTCTGGGACGGTAGGACAGCGCGCTAACAACTGAACTATCAGACGCCCCAAAAAGAGAGCTTGGTCGGAATCAATCCTTCCCCTGGAATTGTAATTTGTAATTGACTTGTTGAATTCCTTAGAATTGGGTTTAAAATAGCTTTCAATTCTACTGCGAAAAATTGTAATTGTTAATTGATAATGATCAAATACTTGATAATGGATTTGAATTAGTAATCAATTCCATTATAAAGAATTGTACTTGTAATTACGTTTTTTCTTTTCTGAAACAAAATTTAGAAGAAGAAAAGAAACTATTATTGTTGAAATGTAATCAATTCATTATATGAGGACTTGAATTCCAAATTCCAAAAATTGAATTTTAAAATACTTCTAATTCTTTATAAACAAATTCGTTTTATTTGAGTTTGATTTCATTTGAATTGAAAAATTGATTGAACATTAAATTGTAATTGACAAAATTTTAAAATTAGAGCTGTATATTTTCTAATTTTAACATTAACATCTTATTAACAGAGCCGGATTTGAAAGCATCAGAGCCCGGGTAATAAAGTAAATTAAGGCACGTTAAATTGAAGAATACATACGCATATCTCAACAGTTAATAAAAAACAAATTTGGAAAATGTATAAAGTCTAATATTTAATAATTGGCAGCATAATTGTTTTTATACGATTATTTTAAAACTTTGAAGTAATGCCACGCTGATACACTGATTGTCCGATTTTACCCATATTCAAATTCAACCTAGATTTTGTCTTAAACTATTGCAATTTTGTGCCACTTTCTAAAGATGATCACATTTTTTTAACTATTATTTAAACAATAATGCGGATAGCATCAACATTAGATTTTTATTTTTTTTTATTTTAAACTATTAAATTTTAGAACGATTTAAAACTCGTTTAAACTCGTTTAAATCGTTTAAATAGTCGAGTGGGACTCGTACTTCTAATAGTCGCGCCTGGGCATCGGTATTGTCGGTCCCTTTAGTACGAAACCTGAACATTCTACCACTGTGCCACTGATGTGGTTGTTGACAATTTTATTATATGGTAGATATATTCTTTTTTGCCATTTGTTTTTAATTATCATAAATAGTAACTTTTTGCTAACATATTGTGAAGCAGTGAAACACGTATAAGTGCGAAGCTTTCAAATTGCTAAATTAATATTTCATAATCTATTGGTCATAGAAAGATGATCTTAGGGTTATTTTCGAAATAGATATTAATTTCGTTTGAGATGTTCCAGTTTTATTACTTTCATAATCATAAGATAAAAATCAAAAAATTGTATAAGTATAACATTTTTGTATCCGGAGATTAGTGGAGACCCTTAATTTGTGGAGATTACAAAATTCACGAAAATAGGATTTTCTTGGTTTAGGGATATATTTCTTAAAACAGAAATACATTCGTAACTTCGGTTCACCAGAAGATATATAAATGTTTCTAATTATATATTTTTTTAGTTTACCTTGGAAACATAAGGGCTGACGTCTTTTCGTGTTTTCTGTGTAAAATTTTAATGATTTAGCAAAATAAAAGCATCTTCGGGTTTCCTGGGTTGATGATCGAAACGTTAGTATAAAAGAAAGAAAAGTGATTTCCATAATTGATTAACAAATCCTTTATATTTTGCCTTAGAAATGCAAAGGTATATAAAATGTCGTAACGTTAACAAAGTACGAGGGACTGAACATGTTTCTTTTTTTGTACCATACCATAAGTGGAAATAATATGACATAATTTTAGTTGATCGATCTGAACATTTGTACTTTTACTTCACTTATTAGAATTACACATAACTGCCATAAGATTCAAGGTATAATCCCATCGGGACAACAAAAAAACTATGAGGCCACGTGAGGCAACCGTCTGATGAGCGCGTTAAACCAATAAAAGTTTTATTGAAAGCACGTAAGCACGCACCGCGACATTGCTCGCAACATCAATCACCGCCACGACCTTGATCGGGCGCTATCTAACCTTTTAATCAATTCAGTAGTCTTATCTAACATTAAATGCACTCAGCTACTTGGAGTTTTTGCAAAATAGCCCCGGCCAGTTGGCTGGAAACCCAAACTTTGGGGGACCGACAAAAGAAGACGTTTACAGCTTCTAGGAAAATCCCTGACTCATCTAAAGTCGTTCGCGTTTTTTCGCATACCGCATAAGAAACTTTCCTCATCAGCTAGCAGTTAAGCATTAGCAACTAAGCTGCATGCACAAAAACTAAAAATGGAAAATATTTAATAAATGCAAACAATTTCGAATGATGCACGAATGCAGCCGGATTGGTCACCTTGAGAGCTAAGAAAAGAAAAATGGTATGAAGCTAGTCGCGCGGTCAGGGAATAAATTAGCGGGGGGTTTTTTTTCGCATTTACGGGAGAAAAGATTCCGCGGTTCAGTAGTTTAGTCAAATAGTTTTTATTAAAATAGCTTTATTTATTATTTTTTAAATAAAAATATGAAAATAAATAAAAAAATAATTGCAATTCAATTTTTAAAAATCCCCTTTAAAATATTTATTTTTATTTTGTATTTTATTATGTAAGCTAACGAATTTAATCAGATGTTGATTAAACGTACCACAAAAAGGTGTATTATTCCCTATTTTAATTTCTAACTTAAAATCAATAAAACTTTAAAAGAAATTCTGTTCGTAGGGCTTTTTTTTTTAAACAGTTTTGTATAAGTTAAGTATAGTCGATCAGTAGTCGATAAATTAAAAAATGAGATAACTACAACTAAAGAAATATGTATAGTGTCATTTTTGGATATGTCGTTGATTTTAAAAATATGAGAGCATAAATTATTGTTACTATCTAAATTAGCTGATATGAAAAGTCTTCATAAGTAGAATTTTAATTTAAAAGTTCCGAGTTATTACGGAAAAAGGTTGATTTATTCTTTGAATGATTTATAAACCTTTTTATTTTTGATAAATAGACCTTTACCCATTTTAAAATATTAAAATCAGGACTTTGCTCTTCTTACATTTAAAATTAAAATAATGCACAGAAAGGACTATTTTTACAGGTAAAAATTCACATTCTTTTGTATAATACACACAAAATATGTAAATCCTTGACCCAAAAACGAAAATCGTACGTAAAATTATAAAAAAACTTCTTGGAAGGGTCATCACACTTGAAAATCTTTTTTGAGCTACTGTTGGAAAGGAGCTTTTTATAGAGTAGAGGACAAATATATTTTTAAACATTGTTTTTAATTCACGTTAATACTTTGGGAGGTCATCAAAATCATGGCTTTTAGACATATTTTGTTAGGTCTATCACAAAAGCGACTTTACGTAAGAAGCTGTAAGTTATTTATCCTGTAATTAAACAACAAATACTAAAAATGGTTTATTATACAACAGAAAAAGAACTTGTAAGTAGTTTATGTATGCGCAAATTTAAAAGTTAAGATACCTTTATTTATTTCGTTTAATGCCAGCTGCATAGATAAATAACGACAAGCAATAATAATAAAAGACCTAAATTAACTAGATGACTAAATCAGGAAGGTGTGGAGATGGAAAGGTTCATTGCAGTGTTGGATTAGGGCAAGTATAAGGTAAGCTTAAGGGAGGTTTTGGTAAGATGGAAATCGAAAGCGGAAACCTTAAAGCGGTTCACAGAGACGGCAGAGTTATGGCATTGATTAAAATTTCTTACTACAGATATATTTTTTAGGGTTTTTCATAGTACGGAACGCTCAGTACGCGATTTCGACTCGCATTTAACTTGAGTTTGGTTACATTTTGCGCATACAATAAAATTATTTATATACCTTCTCCTCCTAGAAGTAATAAAGTAATACTCTCCATTGATATTATTAATTGTTACCGGATTTAGTCGAATGGAACTGTTGGAAAGCGTATCTCAGTGGAAAGTTAAAATCTTACTTGCTTGCTATTACTACGTTTATAAGGGCTTTTAACTCCTAGTGTGAAACTTCGATTCGGAGCGAAAGTCTCTTATAAGCGAGGAGTGAAACTCTCAATTCGATTGCTAAATTAAAAGTTCGATTCTATGAGTTAAAAATTTTTATAAACGGGGACTTGATTAACATTTCTCTTGCGATGAGAACCGCGGACCAATCACCAAATATGAATAAAATTAAAGGGCTCTCCGTAAAATTTATTATTGAAATAAAAAATAAATAAATTTAATATCTGAAGCCGAGCGATTTTGTAGGAAATCCACAGTACATGTCCAGTAATTATTTTTGATAGTGATGATTTGCAATAATCTGTCACTTTAAACCTTGGATTGAGACTCTCGGAGTTTGGTTTATTTATAAACGTAGCAAGGAGTTTTACTTTAAGAGTTTTAATGCGCAATGATCTATGACCAGTTGTAGTATTAGGAGTTTTTTGAAAGAGAAGCACATAAATCGGGGCATTATTTTATCTATGCATGTTGGCCTTTAATTTAAGGACTGAGGACTCTTTTTATGTCAATCCTTGATTGGTTTTGTGCTAGATTTATGAACAAATACAATTTCAAAACAATATTAGAAAAAACATATGGGTTGTGTTTTTTTCAATCCAATATTAAAAGACCAACGCATTTCATATATTAATTTCGTGCACCTCAGAAAAAGCTGCACTTAAGGCCCGTGAAAATGGGGATATAATGAAACCGCAAAAATTTGTCACAAGCATCTGCGACAGAGCACAAATCATGAAAGATTTATCAGGCGATTGCCAACAAGTTGTTTTGCCGTCATACCGGGGCAAACTGTAGATGATATCTGGGGCCTTGTTTTATCTCGCTGAACATCGCCGCGGGACTTAGTTCCCGATCATCATTTCCTCGATCCGATTTTTTTTTTGTTTTCCTATTTTTATTTTACTACCGATTTTTTCTGCTTCTTTTTAGCTCGCGAGAATGTCATCTTTTTCTATTGTATTCAGCCGTTTTCCAGTGCTTTTTTTCGATGCCGCTCTTCTTTTTTTTTTTTTTTACTTTTTACGAACCAAAGTTTGCTTTATGAGGCCCCGTAAAACAACTCCGCCGTCTCCGGACCCCGCACCCCGCCTCTTACTATTGATCACATTTTATAAGCCGGCAGTGCATATTTTTCGCTTGACAGCTCTTGCGTAACGTGTGTGCTCTCGCGCATTGTGAAGTGCACGGTGACGCTGCTGTCAGGCAATTCCGCCGCCGCCGTGCCGTCGCGGCGGTACACACATCCATGTCTAGGTACCGCGCATGGGCCGACGAAACACAAAAAAAAAAAAAAAAAACATAAAGGCTTACATTTGGCTCCATATGAAGAACGCCACAATGAGCGATAGAGTTTTATTAAAAAATAATAACATTTGTAGGGGCGCAGAGTTGAATGGTCACAGCCACCAATTCCCATGAATTGTGGGCTGATCGGAGGTTTTTTTCCCGCTTTTTCTTCGACACGATCAAGGGGACACGTGAACTTGTGTGACAAGAGGAAATGTCGCTTCAGAAGTTTCGACAAGAGTTTCCTTTGGCCAGTGGCAACTGATCATTTTGTTGAATTCCGAGCAGTTCTCAGTTCAGGCAGCTTGTAATTACAGAGTTTTGCATGTCCAGTTGCCGTGTTGTAACCTTTTCTATAAAAGAACATGCAAAACCCAACCAAGATCATTTTTGAATAAAAGGACTTGCTCATTTCAAACTTTTTCCAACTGTTGTTTTCAAGTTAATACTGCATAACGATCATTATATGATCGTAAAACATACCACTTTCAGATATAAAGTCCGTGCAAACATATACACAGATTCACTCCTATATAAATCAGCGATTTTGTATTGGTAGGATATACCATAATGTATGGAAGCTATAGTGCGGAAACCCATACTACATATATAGGAATTTGGAGAAATTTATATACGAATATCTGTATAAGGTTATCTATACATAGACTACTACATAAGCTGTTTTGTCTAGATCTAGATCATATACCTAATTTATATCGCTTCTTTGTTATATATCCACATATTAATAATTTTATATGTTGCATCCCTTTCCTTTTTGTTATTGAATTAATCTATTCGCCTAAAAATGGTTTTTGTATCTCTCGTCTATCAAAGTAGGAACTTTAAAAAAAAATTAAATTTAAGAAAAATTAAGAGATTTAAAGAGACAGATAAGCTAAAGTGACCCAATCTGATCTCAACTAATCTTGATATCCTAATATATGAAATACCAAGTGTGAATCATATCGAAGAAAAATTTATAGGTTTATGAAATTCACATTCGAAGAAAATAACATAGTTCAGAAGATTTAATTAAATAGCACTCTAAGGAAAACAACATTGCCAAAGGATCTATAAATATGTTGTAATATAAGATAAAATGTAAATAAATATAAAGAGGATTTATTTATCGATTTTATTTCCCATCCTCACTTCTCACGGGTCTAGTCTTTTTTAAAATTTCCAAAGTTCTAATTAAAAGTGGAATAGACAGGATACCTTCGGCAGGAATATAAAATTAAGCTGATATTTGACTTTGAGAATTATAATGAAGTTATATAATTCAGTTTGATACTTCACCTTTAGGTAGCAGAAAGAAACCTTTATATTTGAGTCGTGGTAACTGAAATCTCTGAATCTCGGCTACGTTTAATGTTAAATATTTGAGACAATTTTAAAACAGTTTAGAACATTGATCTGAATTAACGATAAAAATGCAGATCATAATCGAAAATTGGTATAAAAGAATATTTTTGTATTTCATATGGTCATCACAGTTTATCAAACAATTCCTGCAGTATCTAAAAAAAAACTGTTGAGTTTTCTATTCACAGGTGTATATAAACAAATTTCATACTATGCGAACTTAAGTAGTTGGCGCTTTAAGCTTAAGTTAAGTTTTTTTTGAGGTTTTGGACTTCGGTTGTAAATATATTCTTTATATTTTGGATTTTATTTCAATCTGTTATAGAAACTACCGGATACATTACAAATTCGTACTTTAGCTAAACTTACTTTTCTCGATCTGTTTTTCGCTGTTGATTTCTTATACTAAAGTTTTAATAATTGACGCAAATCAAAGTGGTTGCAGAATTTATTCAGAGTTTAAACTGTCTGCTTTAGCTCGACTAAACTTGATCTGAAGTTTAAACTGTGAAATTGGGAAATAACGCTTAACGTTATTTTTTAAAGACGACAGTGAATTCGTTATTTACGCTGGACACCTGCAGATACTCTTTTTGTTTATTTATATTTGTTTTTCCTTTTTTTGGTTATAAGATTTACAATGGTTACATAAAATAAAATATTTTCAACATAAATTTGTATCTGTCGAAATATGTTTAATTATCTTTGTTTTTATTTAAAACTTGTTTACAACTGAACTTTGTCATTACGAAATGATTCTCGATAATAATAAATGAATGCTTTGGTATAGTTACGATCATGTTTCTATTTATATCTGGTGTTGGCGATCACAGAAACACAAATATTCAATCACCACCTTTTAATTCATTACAAAAAGTTAGATACAAGTTAAAAGTTGAAAAAGCCGCGAAGTTATTATGTAATATGCAGAATTGTGAGATTTTTTGAATTCCCGTGAAAAAAAAGGTTGGAAAAAAGTTCTAAGCTTCACTCATAATCCATCATAGAATTTGACTCATGAGACTTTCCCAGGAAACCTGTTTAAGCTGTGGGTCCAAATTGAGCTTAGAACAATATCAAAAAATAAAAACAACTGTCCAGGGGAACATATGCCATCTATCCGATCTACTTGAAGCAGTTGGTCAATTTCTGCGATCATTTCTTTTGTCATATCTCGTGATCGTGGTGACATTCATAGTTGACAAACTGCTCAAACACTGGCTTGCGATGGATCGGCACGTCTCTCCGCGGGGAGGGCAAAAGACGAGCGCAGAGGATCGTGTTGTTCATGTCGTTTTTCACCGCATTTTCATATATTTGCGAAATAGCTGGGAAAAATGGTCGGGGCTTGATTGATTGCATAAAAATCCCATTTGACGAGATTTTAACATATTTATGAGGCTGCGCCGCTTATTTACAAACAGGTTGATACAGTTTATGTGATTTGTTTTTATGATCAGATCACCCCGACGATAGACGCCAAGGGTTCCTTGATTGCAATTTTTCGAACTGGTCGACTCTGACCAGTTGTGCAGCAGCCTGCCACCGTTTTCCGATGGAAGCGTCGCGAATGCTCGTTTTACCTATCTCTGCTCTAGTTATTCTCGTCTTTACTAATTTTACTAGTTACACGGCTCACGCAAACTACGAGTTAATGTAGTAAAAGCCACTAGAACTAGCATTTCTTATTTTTATTAGTACTTTTCTGTTTTTTCTACATTCTACTGGTTTAAGACTGTTCAAATAAAATTATGGAATTAGGCCACATTGACAATTTAACAAACGTATTTTATTTTTATATTTTACTTTATTATATAGCGAAATTTAATTTATTATTCTTTCAAAAATTCCAACAATTGGCTAAGTTCTAGCAATTTAAGGGTAGCTAAAACCTTCGTTTAAGATATGAGTTAGTGATGTTTGGTTTTATACGGTGGTGCACTCCGAACTAGGTACATTTTTCACAATGATGGATACATATATTGGATATTGAATATATTGGAAACTATTTTATAGATTTAGCCCTAATTTTACGTATAGATTATTAAAAACACTATCATCGATGCTGCGGTGGGATGCTTTGTTATAGAAAACTAAATTAAACTGTGCTCATTTTCTTAAACAATATTAAAAAGCAAATTGTGTGAAAAGTCTTATTGATCAAATTTAAAATCTGATAATCGGAGACCCACTTTATATTTATTACCAATATTCATTTAATGTGCTTACGTTCTAGGATTTATGCAAAAACTACTGTTTTTAAAATGCTTCGTAATCATGTAAAGTGAAGTTAGTTTTATGTTTCAAATGCTTCGTAATTGTATACGACTGTGTTCAAAAAGTAAGGTGAATTTTGTTTTAAAATTAAAAATTTTTATTTATTCTTCCAAATGAATTTCGTCCCCCACAAAATAATGCCCCCTAGCTACAATACACTTATGCCAACGTTTTTTCCAATCTTTGAAGCATTATAAAAAGTCGTCCTCAGGTATAGCCTTCAATGCGCATAGCGATTCACGTTTGATCTCTTCAATCGACTCAAAACGATTTCCCCGGAATGATCTCTTGAGCTTTGGGAACAGCCAGAAGTCACACGGTGCTAAATCAGGCGAATACGGTGGTTGTGGAGCGACATGAGTGGAGTTTTTGACGAAAAACTCACGAAGATCCAATGCTGTGTGCGACGGTGCACTTCTTTGCTCAACAAAATTCGACATCGTAAAAATCGCCAAATTCAATTTTCCTTGTTCACAAAATCAAGGGTAAACTAAAAACTAATGATGATATTGACATGTCATTTGTCACAGATGTCACTAATAGTCCTACCAATTTGAAAAACAATTCATTTGTCCAATTCGGTTAACGCGGGAAGTTTAAATTAAAAATTCACCTTACTTTTTGAACACAGTAGTAGATAGTACAGAAAATGTTTCTTAGTGATAATATGACTGTAAATAGTCAAAAATACGTATTGACATAGTATTTCAAAATAGCTTACTTGTATTATTTCAGAATAAAAGTTGACATTGCCTTTTGCTTGCAGTTTTAAAAATGAGTTAATTTTAAAATTTTATACGTATATGTGAAAATGTAAAATTAATTTAAAAGGCAAGTAGAAAGTTTTATTTTCTAGATTAGTGTTGATAGAAATTTTGCATATGCACATGGGTAATTAAATGGATAATCATTCTCGTTTAAAAGTACAGATTCGTAGAATAGATTGCTTGTGTTTGTTATACTCTTTTCTATGGAAAGGGTTGAGTTTTGGATTTTTGCATTTGTCCAATAAGTGAATATTCTACAAATATATTAAAATCCAACTAATTCCGTGAAGTTACTACTTAACTCAGGTCGTTCTTCTAAAGTTACAAAGTAACTATCTACTCCAAAAAATATAAACTTTCAATTCTAAGTAGGATTTTATGTCTCGATTTTCAAGAGCCATCTTTTCCTGTTGGAAAACTTACGCAATTGATAAAAAAAATTAAAAAAATGATCGTGATCATCATAACTTGTTTTAAAGGTGATCTCTGACCCACCGTTTGACTTCGGTAGACATCCGGAAATCCAACACCGTCCACTCAGGTCCACTCGTCGCCTCGTTCAGTGGACGTCAGATAGATTTCAAAACAAACCGAAAAGCGAATTTTATACAAAAATTGATTGATGACTCGGGGAGACCTTGTCGAGTCGACGTAGAACAACAAAAACCGCGACGGAGGCGTTCGGGGAAAAAAAGAACTTGTATAAACCGTCCTGTCGCGGGGTGTACACGTGAAAGCGCCAAAAGTGCGGAGAACCTGCATGACTCTATCGTGATTGATTGCGCTGTCCGATCAAGATAGAGTCGCGAGGAGCGCCGCATCGCCGCCGTACCCCGAACGATTCCAAAGTTTGCGCAAAAACGCAAATTTTTGCAGTCAAATTAATTTGTTCGATGCAAACAAGCTCGCGAAGAAACTCCCAAGCTCCGTGCGGCCTTATTAGATCAGATGCTTATCGTGGTACAAATTTCTGCAAATTCCTCAGATACGCGCACTTCTAATCCGAGCGAAATCTCAAAAATGTTTAATTTATAAAGTTCGTGTGGTATTGAAATGGCCGTCAAGCGAGGAAAACCCGTGCGACTATATCCGACAAGTTTTATCTGGAGGAGCAGAGCGGCCGGTCGCGCTCAGCAAGAAACCAGGCGGCGACCGACTCTGACTTAGACTTAGACTTACTAATGCTAAGTTCAATTGTGAGCAAATCCACATGAAAAAAAAAATCCGAGTGCCTCTCTACTGCGCGATAAGACCTTGTAACAATTTACTTCAATCGTTTTTATCTACGGATTATTACCCGTCTCAAGAAGTTACGTTTTTTCGCGGTCCGGCTCTTGCTTGAATTTATGGAAGCTCAGCTCACCCGGGCCTGATTTATGTCGGATTTGTGGAGATTTTTCTGCCGCCTTGTTGGGGCTCTTGTGGCCCCTTTTTTTCATAGCTGATTTTTTAGAAACTAAGTCACTTTCATTTTCACTAAGATGATCCTTTACTTGTTTCTTACAGGTTAAAATTTGGTTCCAAAATCGAAGGTCGAAGTACAAAAAGATGATGAAAGCTGCACAGGGGCCTGGTGTCGGAAGTGGGATGCCATTAGGCGGACCAAATCCAGGTTCGCATAGTCCAAGCCAAAATATGCACACGGGTAAGTTAACCTTATTTCACAGCTGTTTTTTAATAACCTCTACCTTCCAATTTAAGATATGTACCTGTAAAAAGTGGCGTTTTTCTCCAAATTTATTACCTATATAACATTTCGTAGAAACATTTTACTATCAAACCTTTTTTTATTGATGATCGTTTTAAAAAAAAAATAAATCCACACGTTCTAGCTACACACATTTATGGTTTTTTATGTACGACTATATTTTAGACATGATAGGTATCGCCGTTGTACGAATTTTTGGAATATTAATTTTATCTGTTTAAAGAAAAGTCAGCGAAGCAGATGTCCTCAGATAAACTGGCTAATTAATTTTGTACAAAATAATTTAAGATTTATATGTACTTATTTAAATCAACAATAAGCAATTTCTTCTTAGTTAATTTGAATTAAAGTAGTTTGAAAGAAAGTTATTTCCTTATGGCACAAGAAAGAAAGATTTGTTCAGAAATATCCAAAATTATATAATATATCCTTATTCGTTTTTTTTCTATAAACAGTGTAATTAGGTAATATTATTAAACTGTTATTTTAAAAGGGCTTTAAACATATTAAAGGCGTTCTTATAATGTGTGTGTATGTTTTAACAGAAATAAATAAAATGAAAGTTTGTCTTAATGAAAACAAAATATAAATAATTTAAAATAGAGTAGACGTGTTTTAAAAAGAAAATGTTTATACCAGCTACTATTATATCTTTGAAAGATGCCTAATTTAATTAATATATAATAGTACGAAAGTATATGCCGTTTAAGGTTCTATAGCTGAACAAGGAACCCTTATAGCTTCGCCAAGTCTGTATGTCACAGTCATTTTACTCAGAGACTATTAGGACTATACTTCAGTGCTAAGTTCGGTACATTTATGTATAGAAAGTACAAAGATATGTATTAACATTTTGGAAAAAAAAATTTAAGTATATGTTCCCTACACGAAAAATGGGGATGATAAAAAAAATGTTTCCTTATCCCATTAAAAAGGGACTTTCAAATGAAGAGATTTCTTAAACCATTTTTCAAAATTATGCTGAAATAACTTTAAAAATCACACGACTTAGTAAAGTCAAATAGTTTACGAGACATAACCGACTAAGTTAACTGAGTGAGCTAAGACTTCGGGCTACGATAATTTTTATACCTTTGCAATAACGTTGGTTACAAACAGGTGTGGTATTATAGAACTTGTTCTTTAGCTATCACCGTATTTTATGGGCTTGATTTTAATGCTGAGCCCAATTTATGATCATCTTTGAATCGATTTTATCATTTGTAGTAATAGCTACGGAATCCTACACTAAGTATGGCCCAATAAGCTCTTGGCGGCTTTTATTGACTGCACGATTTAACGATATTTCTCCCAATTAAGAAAACAAATTTTACGTTTAACAATAAAATTATGAATTAATAATAATTATAAGATTATAAGATCTATCTGAACAATGAAAGTGGTAGTAGTATCTACACTGCAAATCGTAGTGCATTATTTTAATGCATTTCAGTGTGTTAAAATTTTGCAGTTAAAATTTCAAAATATTCACACTTCTAAAATTATTATTATTATATATTATTAGTAAAATTATACGAATGAACTTTTTTGGAGAGAATATATTCAAAATAAACTTTCAGAAGTTAAAATCTAATGTAAAAGTCGTTATTACCTTTCGTATAAACATTTTTCATATAGACCTCAAACCAAATCCCCTAAATATATAAAATGCAACCAACCTGCAGTTGTCTTCTTAACATTTATATTCAATTCATGTGTTCAACTTCACTGTTTCCCTAACTAAAATTGAAATTATCTAAAACAATTCCAATCCACAAGCCTGGAAAGCCACTAGAAGAAGTAACAAGCTTCAGACCAATAAACCTATTAAATTCCTTGGGCAAAGTCCTCGAAGAAGTTATAAAACACAGAATCGTGAAATATATTCCATTCCACAACACACGCTGTATGCAAAATAATGCAGCACATCAAAAGAAATCTATCTGAAAAAAAAATCAACTTTACTGATACTTTTAGATGTGCAAGCTGCTTTCGATACTGGTTGGCATCAGGGATTAATTTACAAAATGATAAAATACAAATTTCTCAAATATTTAACCTCTATAATCCAAAACTATCTCAAAGACAAATACTTTAAAGTTTATGTAGGTTCAAATAGCTCGCAAAATTGTAGCAGGTGATCCTCAAGGGTCAGTACTTGGACCGGTATTGTACTCATTATTTACGGCGGATTTACCTTCGTTAGAGTGTCGAGTTTCCATATTTGCAGACGACACTGCAATATACACATCTGCAGAGAGTACGTCGGAAATATTAAAGAACGCACAAAGCGGCCTCAACAAAATAGCGAATTATTTCCATTAGTGGGAAATAAAACTTAATTGTGAAAAATCAAAAGTTATGCTTTTAAAATAAATGCGGTAGAAATTCCATAGTCTGAAAATATTAAGTACTTAGGTATCATACTAAACAAAACACTGACATACAAGCTACATACATAGTTCCGAAACCATTAACAAGGTAAATTCCCTAATCAGAATGCTATATCCATTTCTAAATAGAAAATCAACACTAAGCCTGAAGATAGACTGTTAATTTTTAAAGTGATTTTCTAATCTGTACTTACGTATGGTTCCCCCTTATGGTCCAATTGCGGAAGAAGGCACAAAACAAAATTACAATTTTTATTGAACAAGCTTTTGAAGATTATTCTCAATCAAACGTGGCATTTGTCAACCAGAAAATTGCACTTAATGGCAGATGTTGAACTAATTGTAGATAAAAATAAACCAAGTATCCAACAGCTTTTATATCAAGTGCGAAAACAAGACCAATTCCTTGATTCGGAATCTCTGCCAAGACTATATAGATAGAGATAGTAAAAAACAAAATCTGAACTCTTAATTACTTAATTTTGTAAACATTATGTAAAATGTCACAATAAAGATATAAAAAAATAAATAAATTTAACAATATTATTTTATTTTTCAGGCAATAACAATGGTGGCGGTTCGAATAGCGGTTCACCATCACATTTCCTACCTCCTGGACATAGTCCAACACCATCAAGTACACCTGTATCGGAACTTTCGCCTGGTGGGTTACTCTTTTTAGATAATTTTAAAATTATAGACTTGCAAGATAGAGCTAAAGTAAGCAATTTCGAAGTAAAAACGATAACTGACTATCAAAGCTCACTTTCTATTAAACCATTACAATTTTAGATTTATTGAAAAGTTTGATATGAGTGAATTGATGTTGAGACTGATTACTCTGGCTCTTGGGCGAGTGTAGGCATATTTTAAGTGCACGTATGCTCTTATAAATCAGGCATATGTGTGAAGTTACATACAATCTAATAATTAATTCATAAACTTTTATTAAATTTTAGAATTTCCACCAACAGGTCTTAGCCCGCCTACACAAGCTCCGTGGGAACAGAAACCCCATTGGATCGATCATAAACCACCACAAATGGCACCACAACCACCTCATCCGCCTCCCCAGCCAACGCACACCCCACAAATGGGTGGCTATGTACCTCAATATTGGTATCAACCTGAAACGAATCCGTCGTTATTAACGTAGGTAAAATTTATTTCTCTTTTATTCACGATTTCAGTTAATATTTAATTCCCCTGACATGCCATTGCTTGTGCATGATTGTCCGATTCGTTTCGACAAAAGCCTACGTCGCACCGTGCACGATAGAGCTAAGTGGACACAGGGAATTTTTAATAAAACATTAATGCCTGAGTTAGTTTTGTTTTGAATTTAATTTTAAAGTCGATAGGAAAAACAAAAAAACAGAATTATTAGCTCATGTAGGATTTTGTTTAACATGTTTTTAGCATTTTCTTAAATTCATGAGAAGTCAAAGTCAGTAAGATAAATTACGTTAAGATTCCGCATGACTGCTCATTTCGTTGAAGTTAAACATGTTTTATACTTTCCAAAATTTATTTCATTCAATATAAAAACAAAAACATACACAAATGATTTTATACTTTTTTTTTTTAAAATATATTTCTAGTCTGGTTTTTTGTTTTTAAATATGTTAAATTGAAATTTTGGAGACTGTTTTCTACTGCTGAACATCAATTTCATAAGTTTTAGCTCAGAATTATCAACACTACTTATATTTTTTCGATTTTACTCATTTACGGGCAGAAAAACAGTATTAAACTTAAATTAAAATGCCACAATTAACACCTTTATGAATAAAATTTGAAAATTTATGTTTAAGACTTGTATAAATTAACATAGAAATACTTCACCTATGCTTATTAATTTTGAAACAATTTTTGTTTAACCAACTTAAGCTGGTTAAAATTGAAACTATTCAGACAATAACTTATTTCGATGTCTGTAATAAATGTGTGGCTAATGTTTTTCATATAACCTATTTCTCGAAAGATTCAATGTTGAATTTCTTTAAAATTTTCAAGACTCTATTCTGATGATTGAATTGAAACCAGACTACAATGAAATTACGGCTGAAGAATTCTGCTATTCAATTTTAGTTAAACTACAATTAAAGAGTAAAAAACGATTATGAAATTAAGATATACAGGTGTCAAGAAGAATAATAGGCTATAAAATTTGTCTGATGTTACAATTTGAGACCGGATCAAAGTAATCGACACCTCTGACACGAAAGAAAAATGAACAAAAAGAACACCTCAGGGAACATTTTTATTTGGTTTAATTGTTTTGTTTTTTTTTTTCATTTAGAAGTTCTGTGTGAAACTAAATCTTTTGTTTTTGTTAGTTAAATGTATGCATATATATAGTGTAGTTATTTTTTCTATTACATAATAAATTTTCGATTAATCATCGCCTTCACTTATTTAGCCGCAATTAGAGAAATTTATGAAAGGGAATCTATAGCTACAGAGGTTTCAATTAAAAAAATTCTAAGGAAAACCAATTTTGGCTACATATTTCTAAATTATTCGATCTTTATAAAACTTTATTCGACTAAAACCAACTTCTTTTTATTACAGTTTCAAAAACATCCATTCAAATTCTTTTTGTTACTGAGTGAGTAAAACAAATTTTATAAAGCCAAAAATATAATAATATAAATGCCCAACATTAGCAGGATAAATAAAAAGAATAGCAGTCAAACTTTTAAGGTTTGAACTCAATAAGAAACAAATGTGGTGACTGTTGACAATTTCAACAGACTTTTTCTCTCAATTATGATATTTTTTGATATTCTGTGTAGGATATTTAAAAAATTGCTAATTTCCGTGGTATCACTACTTCTAATTAGTCCTTGCTTTTTTAATTACCTTGGAAGTTAATTATAATTTTAATTTAGGGCATTGGTAAGTTATCAAAAAATGATAATATTAAAATGTTGGTTTAATTGGTTAATTGGTTATTAATTCTGTTATTATTTAATGTTGTACTAAAATGACCAAACTATTTTTAACGGATCAAATGTATTTGCCCACTACCAATATCAGGTGTACCGTAAAGTCTTTATCGGTTTTTTTAATGAAAAAAATACATATTTTTTGGGAAAACGGAAAAAGTATTTATTTAAAGTATTGGCCACATTTTGTCTATCTTTCTTGCAATTCATGAAGCCATCCCAAAAAAATCGTTTATGCTTTTAGCCAAACCATTCGTCCAGCTATTTTTCGACTTCTTTGAAATTTGCAAACTTCTGCTCAGCCAGCGCGTATCTCATTGCTGCGAATATTCATATGTAGGTGATAATCGATTGGGGTCGGATTTGGAGAGTACGGCTAGTACAATAATACGTCCCATCCAAGCGATTTAAATGCGTCTTTTACCGGCTTTGCTATGTGTGACGGTGCATTATCATGCAACAAAATCACTTTACCGAGTCTTCGAGCCGTTTTCCATTAACGCATGGTTTAAATTTATTATTTGTTGTTTGTAGCAATCAGTATTAACTGTTTCACTAGGTTTCAGAAGTTTATAATACACCACCCCCACCCTGGTCCCTTCACAGAGCATTGTCTTCTTTTCGAAGCGTTTTTGGCCAGGTTGGTTAGGCGATAACCACGATTTTTTACGTTTTAGATTTTCGAAATAAATCAATATTTCATCACCCGTCACAATCCGATGCAAAAATGACTTCCTTTCGTTTTTCGATTTTCTTTTAGTTTTTCGATCCATTTGCCTGTCATTCAGTTCATGTGGCACCCATTTCCCCAGGTTTTGGATCTTTTCCATTGTTCGTAAACGGCCGCTAATCGTTTCTTGTGCCATATTTAACGTTTCTACCAATTATTTTTAAATTTGGGTTGGGTGTGTGTCCAATAACTCCTACAATTCCGTATCTACAAATAATTTTGGTCTATTTAAACGTTTACTGTCTTTCAAATCAAAATCACCACTTTTAAACTTTCAAAATCACGTCTCAAATGTTTTTATGTTCGGAGTAAGCTCTCCGTAAGTTTCTACCAGCAAACGATTACTTTCAATGGCCTGTTTCTTTTGATGAAATAAGAAAAGTAATGCATGCCGCAAATGCTCTTTTTCAGGTATGAAATTTGACATATTCACAGAGCTATAACATTATTACGCTATTATTTAGGCGGAATAAAACTTTGTTGTTTTTGAAGCTTAATGTGAGTAGAATAAAATTATATTATGTGTTAAATCATTTTATTCCATACTAAAGGCTAGCGATATATGTTAGAAAAACCGGTAAGGAATTTAAAGGAATTTTCCGTACACCTGCTAAAGGATGAACGCTATCCAAAAATAAATATTTAAAAAATCGTCCAATTAAATTCCAAATAAATTACCTCTTCAATATGATCTGCAGAAAATTCTTGGGTTAATACGAGTATGAAGAAAGATGTGAAATGTACCATAAATTAAAAAAATTATGTTAATTACCGTGTCGTGTTCGTAGCAATCAACCACACTTTATGTCCCGAGTAATCTGCCCGATTCTACTTAGAGAACTTTTTGTTGCTACGAATAGATCTCTGTTATAATTTACACAATTAACACATTTATAACCGGTTTTTATATTATTTTTCTACGGCTGACTTTTATCATTGGTATTTAGATAATCCTCGTTTTTATATAACAAAATACCTTTTATTGATAATCAATAAAATAAAAAAAAATATGAGTTATTTTTAAACAAACGTTTTCTTTCTTTTCTAGGGTTTGGCCGGCCGTTTAACATCAAACCGATCCTATAGATAATCGTACATATAATTTCGTTTAGTAACATTCCTCTTAATTTGTTATTAGGTCCGTGTAATATATAAAGAGTTTATAAATAAGGTATAAATTAATGTTTCTAAGAGAATACCTAGAGTTAGAGGGGCAACAACAAAAACTCAACCAGACAAAAATAAAAAAATAAAATAAAAAAAAAAAAAATACAAAGTAAAGCTATATATTTCGCCACAAAAATCTCCTCGAGCAGTAGAAATAGAATTTAAAGAACATGTGAACAAAAAGCACAATTCACACTTCCACTTAATATTTCCGCTGATTTGAAAGGTGTTAAATAAAATTAAAAAACTTATTTGGTATTTAAAACAAATGGTATTTGGGTGGATCTCATTTGTTTAATTCTGTTAAATTTTTAATTTTCTGTATATTATTTGCCAGAAAGGATAATTTTAGTGATAAATACATGAAGTGAAACGAGAAATATCTAAGACTTTCGTGGATAGATATTTACGTTTGTGTGCAATATGTTCGAAGATAAAGAGGTACTTACTAATTTTTACTATTTCATGTCATATTTTCAAAACATTATTTTGTGTACTTTGACTTATTTGGAAGATTTGGAACGGATTTTTTTTTAAACAAATACACTGCTTATGTTGTTAGTAACAATATTTTGTACTGTTCCTAAATATTTTAATTTTGTAGACAGACGAAAAACTAAAATGTTTCTAGTAATTAATAAAAAATAAATTAAAAATGATATAAAAGGGTAAAGGTTGGTAAGCCTCTTTAACTGCATTCTACCTTGTAATGACCTTTTATACATAGGAAAATTGATAAAAATAAAGTTAAAAAAAAAGAAGTAAATTCATAGAAGAAAAACTGTATAAGTGAACAAGTAAAAAGGCAAAAATCCAGAGTAAAAAAACACAACCTTGCGATATTAGTATAAAAGTGTATAAATACGCGAATTTATTATGCTTAGATAAAAGAAAAAATAAAAACGACAAAAAATAAAATCAAAAAAAAAAAATTGATAAGAAGAAAGTCGATTGCGAGTATAACTAATACTTGGGTTAATTTTAATTATATCGAAAGAAACAAATTAAATATTAAGTGTGCGAGAAGTTTAGTGGAGCCTGTAATATATTAGTTTATTTTAAGTGATGGCAAATGGAATATCTGTTGTAAATTATTTTCTATTTTACCTTAATTATTTCATAGAAAGCAAATGCCGAAGATCAATTATGTTTTTTTTTTTTTGTTTTTCTAATCTATACCTCAAGTAGATGTGTTTATTGTTTTGTACTCTTGTCAGAAATTTTAATAAAACCAGGCACTTGTCCTCACCGGATAATTTTTCATCTTTAGACGGCTAAAACTTCTTCCTTTGTTAATAAACAAAACATGTTCTCTTCTTTATTGTAAAAAGTGTAAAAGGTATTAAATATTATTTTGAATGAAAAACATATTTTGTTTCAATTTTATATGCGCTGAATTTTATATTAAGATTAACTCTTTTCCTCCTAGTCCTTTTTAAAAAAAAAATGTTTTGTCATATCAAATTCTTTACATGCTTTCTGTGAGTTAATTTTCCTGTTGAATAAAATAAGTTTGATAAAAATTAAACAGTGTGTTTATTACTCTTCATTTTTCGATTTAAATCTAAAATATAATTTTACCGTACTACATACAAGGTGGGGCAAAGGTAATATCTTAATATAAATTGGCTGGCATTTTGTTAGAAATGAAAAAATAGACTATGCTTTCATGGATAGTTTACTTGAAGGTGTAAAATTGATGATAATAAGTTGAAAAAATGATATCGGTCAAATGATCACCTCCCGAGTTGATGCACCATTTGTGCTCGTTTTGCGGCATTTTGGGTTGTTGCTCGCAAGACATCTGGCTCCAAATTGATGATTTCTTCTTCAATGTTGGCTTTCAACACTTGCAAGGTTTGTAGGATACTGTAATAAACGCTAGATCTCAAAAAACCCTAAAGGACATATCCAATGGATTTGCACGAGACGTTCAGCCAAACGCTTAATTGTTCGCAGACATGTTGCAAGGCGACGAGGAAAACGACGACAAAATTCACGCTGTATTAAAACAACAGATCGGCAATTGGTCAAATAAGCAGTAGGTAACGGTTAAATTGATGTGGTTGCCTAGAAAAGCACATTTAGGGCATTTTTTGGTCCATTGTATTACCATGTAACGCAAGAGACCATGCTTATGCGTGGTATTCGAATTTACAGCCTCCATAATGCTAACAACTGAACTACCAGAGGTCCCTACCAGCAGTACTAATAATTCTGCGTTCCTTAGGTGTGTATTACCAAAGCCTTCGAAATTTACAAGCCGTAAAATTGTCCGGCACTTGTACACATTTATAGATCAAAGTGGTATAGTGGTTATATGGCGGATGACTTAAACATGGGAAAAATTCACGACAACTTCCAAAATAAAGAATATATCCAAAAACCACTTTCACTCATGATTGACCTAAGAAGTTATCTTTTTGATTCGCGATACATTTTACCACATTTTCAAACAAATTATGTAAAATTTTTGGGTTTAAATCAAATTCAACAGGACAAATGAGCCCCAGACCACTTGCAAAATTTACGACGGGAGAATACTTGGTCCCAAAGAAATGAAAAATTACTGCACTTTCGCTAGAAATTCATTAATATTTTTGTCTTATATGGAGTAAAAATCCCTATAGCCCTTGTGATTTTAATTTTATAGAATTGAAATGTCCCTAGAATACATCGATTTAATTTTTCTAGAAATTTAACTGCGCCGCCATACGATTTGAAATAAATGTAGCGAACCGTCGGACCACTTATGGAAACATGCAAAAGTCCAGGTCACGGCTTGTAAATATCGAAGGTTTTGGTATTGTCAACCAATTCTCTAACAGTCTGCAATATAAATGTCAAATCACAATGACATTTGACGCCATTTGCAAAAATTTTGGCACATTCAGATTATAACACTACTTTTACACCGCTTTGTATAATGAACACAATTTGAAAAATTTAAAATTGAATCTTGCACATGAAATACGACGAGTTTTAATGATTATGGACTATTATTTTATTCGCTAAATTACATTTTTGTTCATTTTTCTAGCTTTCTGAAGTCAAAACAATTATATGTTATAAATAAAAGGTTATGGAATTGAACGATTTTCGACCTACATTCAAGAACGCGTGACTCTGTCGGGTAGTATATATTTTCTCTGAATAAAACTTTAACGATCTTTGACTTTCATTCAAACCCATTAATTTCAGCAAAAGAAACTAAACCTGCCAAAAAAAATAATATTTTTACTTCAAACCGTATCATTCTCACAATAATGCAATTTTAACGCTTTTTTTAGATTTGCTGAGAGCGATATAATTATTAACTTAGGAATGAAAAACAATTTTTTTATCCGTGTCCGATAATTACAGCCAGTGCCAGCCTATACGCCAATTATCAACACTGTCACCGAGGCTTTACATTCCTAAGGCGGTGAACCTTTTCAGTATTTTTTGTTATGAACAAATTCAAGCATAGTTTACTATAAATGTGTCTTGATATATTACAAAAGCTTTAAATAAATATTTGTGATCACATCAAAAGCAAAAGTTGTATTCAAAAAATTTTGGAAATCCAACAAGTTCAAGAAAGCATATCTTAGTAATTTTATAATATAACAATAGTAGCTGAAAAGCAAACAAATTAACAATCTTAGAAGAATTAGAGGACAAGTTTCGAAAAGGTTTAATAACATTTTGAAACGAAAAGTTCAAATAGTTTAAGCTGTAATAAATAAATTCAATCTGAAAGGCCCTACTATTGAAGTATATGCTTAGTATGAAAACAACCAGGTTTGGTCAGAATAATTAAATTTGGGGTCAAAACCGGAATTTAAATAATTAAATAACACTTTGGCATAAATTTAGTTTGAAGTCTCTTCACTGATTTTGATGAAACTTTATAGAAACGTTCGTTTAGAACCAAAAGTTACGGATATGCACGAAGTAAGTTGCCGATCACTTGTATTTCCTAAAATATTTAACTTCATAACTCTGGAAACTGATGGAATTATTCTAAAAATTCTATATGAGTGATGAAAAAAGGGAAAATTCTGCTTTAATTCGATTTGCCATTTCATAAGGCAAGTGCGTGCTCATCATCATCGATAAGTTGTAAAAGATGATTATCATTAATTCGTTAATTTCAAGGGTTCTTGAAGAATTTTTTAAAATAAAGAGATGGAAACCTTTTTAATTTAAGGTACTTACATAATTTGCAATGAATTTTTGTGGGAGTATTTAAATTATCGTAAGAAAAATGTCACTTTTCTAAATTATAAAGTTAAATATCTCGGAAAGTACAAGTGACACATTCGAACACGGTTTCATCAAAATCGATGGAAAGACCTCAAACTCAATTTGCCCCAACTTCTTAACTAACAGATTTCATTCATATACAGGATCGATGCGTATTGACTTTTAACTCCTCTTAGATATGTACCGTAAAACGGGGCTAAATTGACTTTACGGATAAATTTGTCAGCTTTTGGGGCTACTTTAACAAAGCGCCAAAATACGGAATAAACGCAAGTATAGTGATCTCATGTGTAGCGGGAGCGAATGCGGGAAGAGGTAGCTTTGCAATCACCTGACCTAACCTGACCTGACCGACCAAGTGTAATGCAGTAATGCATAAAACATTATAATTGTTTGTGCATAATTGCAATAGACTAAAGGCATATGCAAATATATATTAACACATATAAACATGTACTTCTTACTCGGATGAAAACGAGTGAAAATTTACTAATAAACTCGTAAAATAATACACATGAGTTCATTATGCACTTGGATATGTAGTGTGAACTTGATTAGTTGTAAGTCAGGTAATCGTGGTTTTGATCCAAGTAATTTTATGCGTTACATGCCTTACAATACCCTTATTGGGTAGACCCAATTGAATCCTGATTATATTCTGCCAAATTTTTCTAGTCGGAGGAATTTGCTAAAGTTTTTCTCTTAGTTTAATAAGATGAAAATTAACACTATCACCCTAAAACTCTCCGAATTATTTAAATGATAAAACTTTGAATTGTTATTAACTACTTTAGAATTTTTGAATTTGAAAAAAGCATATCCATGAATTAAAAGAAGACGCTACATTCACTCTGCGTTGCCTTTCTTATCGCTCGTTTGAAGTTAAGTGCATTAGTCGCATGAGGACGCTTTTACTTCTAATTCTGTTGCGAATCGTGAAATTCCCACACAGCACCTCAGTGCCATCAAATTGAAAAATGGAATGGCTTAATTTCCTTTTTATCATAACAAGAAGAAGCCCATTATGGGCTTGAGTAACGCAGAGCAGCATTAAGCCGCCGTTCGGATCCATTAACATTTTTAGCACTAGTAGTTCTCGGATTCGAGGGAATACGCTGGCAATACACGCGGAAGGAGTCCTGGGACAAGTGCAGGATGCGATTGTCGCTTGTAGTCCACAAAGAAATGCACATTACGACGCCTCGTCAAATTATGCAATGAAATCGGTGGGATAAAGCACTTGGTGGCCCACAAGTGCGCTTTTATACGATTTTAGGACGCATAAGTTGCATTTTCTTGAGATCTACTTTATGCGGAAACTGCTAAAGTACCTCTCATAGCTCTTTTAGTTTCACTTCGCCAATCCGCGGTACGCCTGGGCCTGGGGTGCTCCTGCTTCCATATGCGCTCCTCGAAATGAATATCCCATTTGAGGCACTTCACAGTATTTTTCTCAAGGATATTTAAAGTCCCCTTAGAATTCTCCCCGTGAATGCTGCTGCTATTTTGAGTAATTCCTCTTAATCAATTGATTTTTATCCTTTCATCGAGCTACATGCACTAAAATCCCGTCGAGTGAGGTAGTGCTGATTTTAAAAATGCATCTTAAATTCAAAATAGACTTAATTTTCGAAATTTGTCTTAGTTCAAAATATGCAACATTATTAAACTAGTGTGGATTGTTTCTTGGTTGCAACAGTGGCAAAAAGATCAGCCACTTGGTGAGGGACTATGATAAAAGGGGCGGTTTTGTCACTATTGTGCATTTTGGACACGGTCCCTGTGCACGTAAGTCGCAGGCCACAGTCTGTTATTATCCTAATAACTAATGGATTTTTCATTGTGCAACCCGCAGGGGTGCTTGCAAGT
Organism: Philonicus albiceps; assembly: GCA_963969385.1. NCBI lineage: Eukaryota > Metazoa > Arthropoda > Insecta > Diptera > Asilidae > Philonicus > Philonicus albiceps. Next base: position 38,368,986 of record OZ017773.1, read on the forward strand.
TCCCAATCTCATGGGATAAGCACTGGTCTCAGGTATGAATTTACCTGAGCTCGTAATCGCAGTTTGTGGGGAACAACAATTACCCATGTGTAAATATAAGACATGTTCGCATGGAGCTGCTCATTTTTTATCCTGGTATTTATAAACCCTTGTTTTATTGTTACCTAGCCAGAAAAGGCATTTGAAATTAAAATTTGTGCAAATGTTTTTACACTTATTTGATCGATATATCTTTTATTTTATTAGAGGTATTGCAATGCAAGTTACATTCAATTCAACGTCTTTTTATAAATTTTATAAACTCATAATTAAGCAAATATAGAAAGGCAAAAATTCTTACTTACGATTCATTTTTGAGTTTTGTTTTCACTGTAATTTGTAGCTGAAATATGAGATTTGGTGAAATAGGATAAACGATTGAAATAGTTGCCTATACAATAAAGAAGTTTTACACAATAGTTAGCCTATAGATTCCCAAAAATACATGTTATTTGAATTCGTATAAATACATAAAAAATGTAATAAATCAAATAAGATTTTTGGCTAATATTTTAATATTTAATTTAAAACAGAAATTGGTATAATAATTTCATAGTCGTAGAGAAACATAAAGACTTTTAATTAGATTGAATTATGCTTTTCATTAATACTTAAACCAAAGTCCAACCAAAAAATAAGGAGAGATTTCATTATCTAAATATGTTACTATTTCCATTTCAATTCAAACCTTAGCAATTTCTAAGTAGATGCTATTTAAAAGGCATTTCTAAGAGACCACAGTTTCCTAAGTTTTGATCAAGAATTTCAGTTTCATTTCTATTATCAAATGTAAAGAAAAATTTATACTTCTAAATGTCCCTGTCCCTCAAATTTTGAAGTTACCGGAAATTAATATAAACTAATTATTGGGCCGCAATTCGTTTGTAAGATCTGAACTAATTACAGTAATTTTCGATTCATGTCAAAAATTACGACAATGAGGCTCGTGGCAAATTTTCACCTACCCATTAGGACGTTCCTGACTTGTTTTCATCCTGTTCATAATTTTTCGCCTTTACAACGGTATGCTTTGCGCAAGCGTACACAGTTTAACGTCCAAGAAAATTGATAGCGCACGCGCTCTGAAATTCGAAACCCGCAATTTGAAGAACAGAACATATATTTTTTTTATACTACATCACCAAATCAAGATTGCGCAGAAATGCAAGGGTATTTCTCTGAACGAAGCAAATGCCAAGGTAATTTTAAATTAATACCTTTTAAGAGGAAGTTCATCTCCCCCGTTTGAATATCTTTTCTGTTGTACTAGGTTCTAGAATTCCCTCCTTAATAAAACATAGCTTTGTAAACGGAAAAAATAGTACTCTCGAAGCAAGAAATGAAAAATGTATGATAACAATAATTTAAGCTTAAAATTATGTGTATTGGAATAAGTAAACTCATGTCAATATAGATTTTATAAGTAATTTACAAATATACTTTCTTACAAAAGGATTTTTCTTGGCGTTGTCTATTGTGTGTTTTTCTGAGTTCTTTTTATTACGAAGGCTGTTTGATAAGCCAGTGACTTTTTGAAATTCCCATGCAGTAATTTTAAATGCAATACTACTCCCGTCAGTTACCATCTATTAATAGACTAGACTACTGCCACATTTTGAGCAAGCTATGTTATTTAGTTTTTGTTTGATAGTAATTAAAAAAAAATAACCTCGTGAATTTTAATGAAAATGGAAAAAAAGTGAATTTCGTGTAATGATTAAGCGTTATGTGTTACCGTGGCAAAAATCCATAAGTTGGGCCACGAACTGCATATTCTCCAGATTTAATCTCCTGGACACTATTGCTTGGCGGTAAGAGATTTGGGTCGAATGAAAGGGTCATCACTGAAACAAACGTCTATTTTGAGGGTCTCGGGAAAATCTAATATTTGGAACGAATAAAAAAATTGGAAAAAAGCTAGACTAAGTGTATAAAGCTAAAAGGAGACTACGTTGAGAAATAACACGCTTATTTGCCGAAAAGAATTTCTTTTATTCAAAAAGTCACTGACTTATCAAACTGCCCCCGTATAATAATAATTTTGGTATAATTTAAATAGCCTAAAATTTGTATCAAAGTTACGACATCTATGCGGCGTTAGTAGAAAAATTTAAAGAGTAAAATATAACCTAATTAACATTTTACTTACCTATTTTTTGCTTTATAAAAATTGGAACAGCTTAAATTTTAGGTCTCCTCACGGATTTTGATAAAACCCTGTACGAATGTTTATTTGCTTGTACTTTTTTCAAGCACTTCTCATGGAATTGTAAATCGAAAATAAGTAAAATTGTTTTTATTTTCAGTACTCGCATAGAATTTCAGCTGAAATATTTTTTGATAAAAGGTTTTTTCATAATTTTCGACAAAACATTGAGAGAATATGAAGAAAATCTCGACAGATAACTATCAGTTTTTAAAATTTGAAGTTAAATATCTTAGGAATTAGAAGCGGTCGACAATTCTGTTTTGCATATCCGTAACATTTAGCGCTAAATTAACGATTCTACAGAATTTTATCAAAATCCGTGAGAAGATCGCAGACTTCTATGTCAAAAAATGTTTATTACTTTCTTCAAAAAGTTTGACGAATATTGATAAGTAATATTAATTAACTTAAATTGAAAAAAGCTAGTTTAACAAAAATTTTGAATTTGTATGCGACTATTGAAAAGAAGCAATCTAGCTAACCAACCGATATTGATGCATAGTGACAAGTGAGCATCAGAGGATGACAAGCGATCCCCTGACCCTCAAATATTAGTGCCACTTTGCACTTTTCGTGTGCGGAGATAATCCAAATCCAAAAAGAGATTTCCCGGTCAGGAGCAGCATCCATTCAATAATGGAACCAACAAAAATAAAATAGGATACGAAATGCCTCACTTCACGCTTTGTTGTCACCGTTCCCATGAATCCCAGCTGAAGTGCCCGAGGTTTTTGTATCGCCTAATCCCTTTATGAAATTTTTATATTTGGGCGCATCAGGGATCCTTTTGCGCGATTTTTTTTTTCGCAGCATCCCGCGCCCATTTCGATGGACCAACAGGAAATTTCTCGGGTTATTGTTGATGGTTTCGAATTAGGTGTGTCCATTAACAATGGGATTAGCAAGATGTAAACATGCCCCGAATTCCTGTCGAGTTGTCCATTATGTCTGCTCTGTCTGTCTTTTTAGGTTTTTAGATTCGAGGTAAAAAGACTAGTGCTTTTTGGCTAGTTCGGTGTCAATTTTAGTGCGGTAATTGAATCGCTTTAGATGGCTAATCTCGAGAGAAGATTAGCCGCTAGTGCAAGATATACGATCTCAGCAGTACCTGGCGATGTTTATGATCCCATTGTGTGCATCCGGCCCGGGAATTGCACGGGAGTGCGTTCCGAGACAAATTGAATTATTGAATCCGTACATGATTAATTGTTCGAGTTCGGTTATTAAATGGATTCGTATTTGATGCGGTGGCTACCAAGCATCAGCGCATTCGATACACCACCCGAGATTGAGGCGGTGATTTTTTTTTTGTTTTAGCTCCAGGATTTTAATAAAATGAAGAGGAAGACTGGTCAATGTACGTTCGGTGCGCCGCCGCACAATGCTTATAGATTCAGATTCACCGTCTTTTTGCCGTCTAATAAAGCGGAACTGTGAGTAATGCCTGGTTGTCGATGGCCAATCTTTCACCATTATTTAGAACTTTTATTCAAATGGTCTCTGGCTACGGACAAAGGGGCTACCTGCGAGCTGAAACAGTGGGACGCTCAAGACACAGACCGCAGTTGAACCTTGCAGAGATTTGGTAGTGTTTTTATTAATCCCTCTCTGCCTCAACCAAACAAATTTAATTATTAACGCTGATAGGTGGTGCATTGCCTAATAGAAGAAAGCGGCGGCCATTGACCGCGGCCTTTTAGAGGATTCGACTCTGAAAAGTTTTGGTATTATTATAATATAAACCAATTTAATTGTGCGTTAGCCTATTATAATTTTATCAAACAGATAACGTTTATTTCGCAAAAAGATTGACGATTAACAATCAAATAGTTCTGGTAATTTCTTGATTCAATACTTTTTCTGATACATATTTTCTATAAATCAAGAAATATAATCGAGTACCTTTTAACTCTGATACCTTGAACTTTAGTTCAATAACATGGTATACCAGAAACTCAAAGACGATTTTAGAATTGATTCATAACATAAATGTATCCATATTTCCCCAGTATCAATAAATATCACTAAAAATACATTTTCAATAGCAAAAATTCGAGGTATGCTTTTTCAGAGAAAAGCAAAACGTTCATTTTTAGTAGTTTATTAATGATTATCTCTATCTCTCCAAAAGATTCTATTTAAACTAAAAATTAAGTATTATTATTAATTATTATATATTATTAATAATGAATTAATTTAAAATAGCATATATTTTATATTTATTACATATTAATAAATAAATGAAAATGTTTTTTTACTAAAACTTTGAATTCCTTGATTATATGAATTTTTTTATCTAAAGAAAAACTCTTTTATTTTCTGAAATATCTTAAACAGATTAAGTTTACTGAAAAAATATTTAGGATAAAAGTAATCGTATCTTCACAGAAGATAAAAGTTCACAAAACACAAAAACGTTGAATTTGACGAAATATTTAAGGTTATTTTGGGTAGAAACAAGGAATTAACCACAACTCTAATAGAGGTTGTTTGAAATCGAACCGTTTTCTTATATATACAATGCTGGCCAAAAGTTAAGTTACTATATTAATTTACGATATTCTTACGTTAGCATAAAAGAAATATTTAAATCGAAGTGGGAGTAATTCTTCTTTTATTAACAAAGTAAATTAATTGTTCTAAACTAACAAGTAAAATCATAACGACCAAGATTTTAACGAAATTATGAACTTGATCCTACATAGACATTTTCGATGAAAATTAATACTTTGTAGTGTATCCCTTTTTTTTAATCACACATGCTGCACATCGTTGTGGCATTGAAGAAATTAAATTGTTCAAACTATTTTGCGAAATCTCCTTCCACGCTATAAAGGGAGCGGAAAACAAATTTTCATTTGTAAATGTCGAATTTGGTCTTATTTTCCAGGCCACGAAAGTACAAGTACTTTATTATCATGTAACCATGATTGTAAAATTTTTGCCGTATACTTCGGATTATTGTCGTGTTGAAAAATCCATCTTAACGACAGTTGATTCTCAGCAAATGGTAACATTGTATTTTGTAGTATGTCCTTGTACATAAATACGATCTAATGGTTCAATTTTGTGACAGTATCGCGAATTCAATCTATACGACATACCGTCTGTGTCAATAATGTTAAACTTGGACTCGACGCTAATCAAGATATTTTTCCATTGTCACATACTCCAATTTAAATGAGGGTTTGCGAGTTCAAGTCTGTCAAGGTTATCCTATGCTTTTTTTTGTGAGAAGTCTTTTTTTGGCAGGTCTATGACTACAATTTTTCATAGTTTTTCATAGTAATTTAGATATGAAACGAGTTGCTTAAATTTTGTTCGCCACTGTATGTATTTATTTATTTTGTGTGCAAATATTTATGTATTTTTTCAATTTTGTTGTTGAAATACAAAATATTTTATTGTGTTCTTAGTCTTTAAAATTTAAAAATTGTCCAATTCGAAAGTTTAGTCCTTAAAGGCTTTTTACTTCATTTAAATTTAATTTACTTATATTTAGTACTACTATAGCTTCTACTATGAGTCTTAAACTCTTTCCGACTTAATCTTTTGGTTCTACTTTTGTTGCTATGTTTTATATGCATGTCTACTTTTTAGTAGATCAAATAATTTATTACGTGATTGATAATATAAGTTTACGACCAACTTATGCGTTGATTACTCGCGAGTTTTAGATGTTTTTACAAAACGCGTTGAATCATAATTATGTCTATTAATCCTTTCGATATGAAAGGCGTATGTTATATACACGTTCTCGTACGACCTCACAAGTCCATCAATATATCCGGAAGGCGGGAATATACGCCGTTTGTATTTTTATACTATAAAACTTGTCCTATATTACCGATTGATTTAATGTGGAATTTATGGTGCTTTGAAACATAGGAACTAAAGTATCGACAATTGTTTCGAAGGATTGTTAAGTCCTAAGAATGGTATCAAATATTTGGGTACTGTGTTGGGCCCTAGCCACTGGTCTGCGCAGTGACTGATGTGTGAATAACGCATCGTTCCTGTTGATGGAATAATTATTCCGAGGTCGTGTCGCAATGAAACGATTAAATGTGATTTTTTAATAAGGTTTAATAATGAAATGGCATGAGATAAAATGGTACATTATTAAAAGTGATGTAGACCTTCTATCATATAAAATGAAAATAAAAATAGCAAGATAAACCTCGAATCTAAATTTTAAGCCTATTCGAAGAGGTGGTAAGGTTGCCTTTGCTAATTACCTAAAATTGACAAAAGGAGAATTTATCCCACTTTTAGGAGCAAATGAGGAGCTAATTTATATAGAATTTGGACCTTACCTTCTAGAAAAGTGAGGAGTACAAGGATTAAGGAAGGACTAAAATTTTGATTTTGATTTTTTACTTGCTGTGTAGTTTTTGATTTCTATGTACAATAAAAGAATTATTAAATAACTACTTTGGTTAAAATTCTTAAACAAATGCAATGGATTTGTATTTTTCCTTCTTCGTGTTTATGTTTTTAGTTTATTATAAAAAAGGATGTAAATACTTCTGCTACAGTGATTTAAGAAGCCAAATCTGCATATAACAACAATTGTCAACACAAATTTATACCCCAAATAAGTGAAACAGCATTTCTATAGGATTTTTTCCGTAGATTTTGATTTCCAAACAAAAATTTCCCATCACGTGAAATTGGGTTGAAGAGTATTTTGGGTACCAGCAAAGCTTTGTTTTAAAAGGATTTTAATTAAAGGTTAGATTTACGCAGGGTACCGAAATGTCTAATTTTCTAAATATGCAATATCTATTAGAACTAGAATTGGCTAGAACAAGTGTTTTTTCCATCTTGAGCGAATTAATTCAGTGCTAACGCCTAGCCATGACAGATTAAGGGATCTGTGGAAAACAATAAACTCATAAATCTCTTCGGCTAGATTAATGCTCTTCACGTTATCGTTGCTTGATTTTAATTTGTCGTTTTTATCTTGCATCGCGTCCACTTCGTCTTCGCGACACATGAGAAGAAGTCCTCCATGGAACAAGTGTCCACAGATGTAGCCAAGATTCGGGCAGATGCCCCACTTTGATCAGGTAGCCGGCTCGTGCAACATTTGGGCCGATCTTGTACTTTTTTTCACCTTGAAAAGTGAAAGATATCCGAGATGAGTCGGATCCAAGGGCCTGGCTGCATTGGGTTCAGTCCGGCCAAACGTAAAAAACTTCCGAGGATGCCGTGGAATCTGCACAGTAGCGGTGGATCCGCGCAGATATATCCGCCGCGGTGGAACAGTAGGAAACCTGAGTATATGCTAAAAATTTAAGTTTTGAATTCTTGTGCTCAAAGAGGCAAGTCTTGAAGCCTCGTAGCCGCTTTCCTGGGAGTAAAAAGCATCTCGTTCAGCCGCAACCGTGAACGCAAGGACGATGGCGCGGCGGTGGCGGTGGCGGCGGCGGCCGGGTACCGCGGCGGAATCTGACGGAATTCCATCAAAAGAATTGGCCGGGAATTTCAGCTTCCTCAGCGACTGCGGTCATTGTCGCCTTGTCTCCGAAAGACAAATGTCCCATTGTTGCGCGACAAAACGGGATGCAAGCTCGCGGCCTCTTTAAGGTCGCATTCCAAATTTGTATAAATCGATTTGTTGTTGTTATCCTGGCTCTGCCCGAGATAAATATCTTGTAACCGACGAATCCCAACAGAATCAGAACAAGTCTGCGACACGATAGACCAGTGCGCGTCGCGGACGGGGGCCCGTTTGTCTTTGTCAGGGCCCCAGGATTGTTTCGTCAAATTGGGAGCCTACGGGGCCCCTTGTCGGGCACCGAGTCACACACCGGCTATAAAGATGCTTTCGCCCCATTCTCAGGTGTTGACTTAATGAGCAAAAACATCCCGGGGATAATTTATAGATCGGCCGGTGTGCGGCGCAGATATTTTTATGGGGTTCGGTTAGCACTAATTAGGCACGTAAAGGGCTTAATAAGGCGATTTTGCCGGCCGCCACGAGTCCGATGTCAATTTTTCGCCGGTCGTGGCCCCGCCAATTGCACAACTTCCAGCCGATCATTTCCCAATCCCAAGCTACCTGTTTGTTATATAAACTCTTTACATCTAACGCTCGGGAACATGACATGAAGCCCTGCAAAATATGCCATTAAAGATTCATGAAAACATGAGAGTCAGGTGAATCTATTTGTAAACATTAAATCTCACGCTCGTTCTTGCGCTCATGTAACCTTGTCTTGTTCGGCCCCTTACCGGCTCCATTTGAGCGGAGCGCCCCGGCCTGGCCGGCCGCTATGCGGAATCTTTTGCAATCGCAGGTTGTTTCTTGCAAACGTAGCCAAACGACAGCCACTTTCTTGTCGCGTATCCCCCGAGAATAGCAAATTGATACGCTACCAAAGTGTTAATATTTTCACGTAATTCAGCTGTCGTCGATCGGTAAGCCGAGCGCGGTCACCGATCCTCCTCAAAGGGAGCTGGGAATTGGACGCCCCGTCGACAGTCACTTCGCAGATCTACATCATTCGGACAGAAAACTAAGGATCTTTGACTCCAAAGCATGTCTTCTTGCTATGTTTTTATCTGTAAAGAAATTGGTAAAGATTACTAACTTTTTCAAATAATTAAAAAAATATATATGGTATACCTTCTGCTCAATAAGTACCCGAATTTTGTCAATAAAACGCATAATTTTTAATTAAAATTTATTTTAACGCCTTCAAAGCAAGGTCCTTCCGAAGCGATACACATATTCCAGCGCTTAACCCAATTTTCCATACATTTTTCGTAAGCCCGTACAGAATTAACTTTAGTTCCTTCAGCGAATTCTCTTTTGCCGATTTAATCGACTTAAAATGCTTCCCACGAAGTGGTAATTTGAGTTTGGGGAACAAGAAAAAGTCAAATCTGGCGAATATGGTGCCTGAACGACGACAGTTGTGCCGTGTTTGATCAAAAAATTGCGTAAAATAAGAGCAGTGTGCGATGGTGCATTGGCGTGGAGGAGTATCTATTTCTTGTCCTTCTATAAGTCTGGATTCATTTTACGGATATACTCACGCAAACTCCGCATTACGCCTAAGTAATATTTTCTATTGACTGCCTGACCCTTTGGCAAGAATTTGTTGTGGATAACATCGCGATAATCAAAGAAACATAGACACGCGGTTTTTTTTGGGTTTTTGTTTCGTTTTTGAAGCGCCACTTAGACTGACTGATTGACTGATTTCAACGTCATACTCATAAAATTATGTCTCGTCACCAGTAATGATACATTTTATGAATGTAAAGTTGTTTATATGCAAAAAATCATTTGTTCAGAGACGTTTTTCCAGTACTCTTTTAATCGAGGTGTTTCGGTACAAGTCGAGCAATAACCCGTCTCATGCCCAAAATATCTTGAAAAATGTAGTGAACGGGACATGATAACTCTAGAACTAATTAAGCAAATTTAAGACTTAAGGGCTCATTCTAATAAGTAAACTTTTTTAATATCACATTTTAAAGAGAAGCTCAGTTGAGAATCAAAAAAAAAAAAAAAAAAAGCCGGACCCATAAAAGCTCTGTAAAAACTAATTTACTTTGGGAGTGTAAATTACGCAAAAGTTGTTTTACATCAACTCTAAAAAATAATGTAATATAAATGTATGTCTGAATATAAATGCAATATATGTACGGAAAAAATGTTTTTGTATTTTCAGTTCCATTCATCCGTAATTTATTATTTTTGGTAAGTTAACTGATGGAAAAATTATGTTTAAAAGTATTTAAAGAGCGCAATAAAATATTTTAAAAATTTGAGGCCCTCAAAATAGGCGTTTGTTTTAGTGATGATCTCTTCATTCGACCCAAATCTCTTACTGCCCAGCCATTTCTTCATGTTTGGAAGCGGAAAATAGTAGCAGGGCCTAAGTCTGGGGAATATGCTGGATGGGGTAGCAGTTCCTAGCCAAATTTATGGATTTTTTCCAGGGTAATCAGCACACGAAATTCAATTTTTTTCCATTTTCGTGAAAACTGACTTATCAAATTCGTTTAATGCTTGTCAACTTTAATTTAAGAAAACATTTTGAATTTTTAGGAGATGTCTGTGACATTTTTATATTTTACTGTGGGCAATTTTCGAATGTCGAAATAAAGTAGGAAAAGAGTTGACCCCTTTTGAAATAATAGTTTTTGTGAAATGACTGCGACTAAGTTAGTTTGTGTGAAATGGTTTTTGGATTTACAGAAGCAAAAATAATAATAAATAAACCAGGTAGGTACTTCCATTCATGAGAATATTTAACATTTTATCTCTTTTCGTTGATTTATATTTATGAAAGTGTTGTTATTCAAATGACCTCATAAATTAGCTTCTAGGTAAATAAAATTGTCGATTTATCTTGATACGTGTAATTACATGTCTCATTTCCCGATTACCAAGATTTAATGTTTAATAATTGCACCTGGGTCCCAGACATATCTATCGTATTTATTTTAGTACAACTTAGAAAGCCGGTTTTCGATTAGCTAAGTAAACTCCCTCCAGCTTTCCATGCCCAAAACAGATTAAAAAATTGTGGCTCACGGGAAGCAGATCAAAAGGTTTAAAATATCTACTTTGTATATTAATGAGTTGGGGCTACTAGAGGCAAAATTCTCTCTTTTATGAATAAAATTTAGTAATTTTAAAGACATAAATATATTTGAAGATGAAGAGTTATTTTTTATATATCTACTTTAATTTACTTCAATTTTTGATAAAAGTATGTTGAGAATATCGATTTTTAATAGAAAATTGACTCGAATTAGTTGAATTGAAAGCTGGACTTGTTTTGTTGCTTCGCCGTGATTGCAACGATGAAATGATCATGAACAAATACATCTTTTAGGTTATAATTAATTTTTATTCAAGGAGCCGTAAGCCAATTGGAGATTTTTATTCTCCGCTTCACGCTAGGTCAAAGCAAGGGATGCAAGGTCAAAAGAATCACTGTAGAGCGTCAGGAAAGACAACGTCAGTGATATTGGGGCACCGCCAAAAATGGAACAAATCGCGACAGAGTCCGGGCCCAGTCCCCAGACGTGGGAGATAAAAAAAAATCACAGCTAATGAGATTTATGCCTGGTGGTAGCGGTTTAAATATCGTCGCCGCTGCGGTTCCAGCCCCACACCATCTTGACCCCTCGTTTATGAGAGCGCTTTAAGTGGCCAGTGAAGGAGGCTAAACAAGAGTAATTGGTGCAATATATTTAGTTTAATTTAGTTAATTCAAGAGCTTCTGTTTGTTGATGTTCTTGTCTCAATTGACGGGCCGATCCGCGCTTCTTATCATCTGGTCCGGGGTCGAGCCTGTGACAAGTCCGTGACCAGTCCGGCGCATGCAATCCTTGACTTTTTCTAATTATAACTGAGACTCTAATTTTGTTACAGAACATGAATTTTTTTTAATAATTTATTTTATTTGGTTTTTGTAAGAAAAATTGATAACTATTGAAAACATTGCTATTGTAAGGGGCCTCTGGTGGTATAGCTGCCTGAGCGGTTTGGCTGTGATGTACAAAGTGTGCCATTCCGAGGTTGTGGGTTCGATTTCCATATGAAAACTCTGATTAAAAAGTAAAAATAACACATATAGTTGCCATAAGGCCTTAGATCTCGACTACAAGAAAAATAAGGGCAATTTGAGAATTAAATTCTAAATTATAAAATAAATAATACTCATAATAATAATTGCTACTATAGAGTATTATTCTTCTGTTTACTTTAGCAAAAACCGTCTGCTAGTTCCAAACTTCCGATTCTTACGTATAGAAGAAAATTTATATCTAGTAACTCACTTATAATAATCCTCAACATTATTTAATTACCTCATATATTTTTTTCATTGCTATTTTTGAAATACTCAAGATTTTTGGATTGTTCCCACGTTATTAGGAAATAGTTCTTACGAACGCTAACTAGGCTTTAAATTTCAAAACAAAACGGCTAGAAAGACATCGAGGTAAAGTCTGGTTAGTTTAGATATCGGGAATTTTTGTATTTTTTTTGTATTTGACCTGTTTTCATTATTTGTCTCTATTTCCTTCTGTGCTTCTGTTAAAATGAAAAATATTTTAAAATAATGCTCAAAATTACTAATGAAAATATAAAAAATAGGGTTTAATTGATGAAAACAACTCCTAAACTACTCGACTATATTTTGGAGAATAAGTTGACATAATATATTCGTATTTATGCAGGTACCGGTTATTAAATGAGAGATCCACAGTCACTTACCTTGCTTTATTTACTAACTATTAATTAAACACTGGAAATCGGCTGCCAAGTCGATATAATCTATAATGATTTCCCTAAGACATATTCTTGTTAAGAGTCTTCATCCATTTGACATTTATTCTTTTATCATTTATCTTTTTAAAATGGATCACTTCCTACTTGTGTAATAGAAAACAAAAAGTTGTAGTTTACTATCATAATTCTAGAATTTTTGCAGCTAATTCTGATTTTCTACAAGGTGGTGACTGCGGTCCACATTTTATTTATATTGTTTATAAATGATACTATCAATTTCAATAATAAAAACAACATATTCACATATATAAATAAATGATATGATTATATCCAAGTGGCAATTCGGAAACTGTTTTGCTTTTACGAATTAAACCCTTGTTGTTAAAACATTCTCACAATAATGAACTATGTTGTGAATTAAGGGGTTGTGTTTCAGAACATATTATATACCTACTTATTTAAAAATTATAATAATCATTTTTTATATTTACTTGTGCAAACTAACTAATTCGCATAACTAAAATGTTTCGTGTACGAAAAAGGTTGTAAATGCGAGCCTATCTTCAGAATTATCAAGGAGATTTCAGAAGTGTATACATTTATTAGAACGTTCTTGGGATTTGAATGAAAGTGTGAAATACGGATGACGTTTTTTAGGAAAAATATTGCATTGAATTTGATATTGTAATTTTTTATATTAATCAGTTATATTTTTGCACCATGAGATTATATTTCATGAATTTTGGGATATCCTCTGTAGGCCATAAGATCGTCACTGTGATTGTAATAAATACAAGTAATGCCAAATTATTGCTAATAAGTAAGTTTTTCTCTGTTAATTTAATTGGTCTGTTGGTTATTTATTTTATAATTAATAATTCTGATACACCTTAGAAGGGCTTTTCATATATTCATTTTCGTTAGAAAAGTTAAATTTTTCTTTTCGGAGAATAGCTTCAAAGATATGTTCGGATTTAACAAAATTTTTCGAAAGGTGCTAATTGTCTCAAACAATACGGGATTAATTGTCATATGTAAAATAACCTCTACAATTTTTACTTTTTTTTTGGTTTTAAACAAATAAAACTAACGCCAATGATATCGATGAAATAAAAGAGGGCAAAGTTATTTGCTTGCATAGATAGGCTCAAGAAAAATGTATTTTATCGTTGCCTAAACTGCGATTGTAACGAAGATAAAGACCTGCGAATCTTACTACAAGTTTTAAATTATTTTAATATTTCTTTCAAATCTTAAATATTAAGTATTTTTCTCACTGTATATCCCAGTGTTTTATTTCAAAACGTTTCATTAATACAAATACTTTAAAATGTTTTAAAATCAAGACAATATTAATCAAATAGGTGACACAATAAAACAATTTATTGCATTTTGAAATTTATAGTGCAGGCTCACAATTTTTAACAAAGCATCTAGTGGCATATTGCATTTTTTATTCAATTAAGCGCAAGTAATCTTTTCTTGTTTATTATTACATATATGAGCTGCCATGCATGCATACTATTAATTATTATAATATTTTCCTCTTTAGGTACAACGTCCAATATTCTATTTTTAATAATACGTATAGGTTTGCAGTTCAGACAAAAAAGAATGGATTTATATTATTTAAATTATGTTGTGTTGATGTGGTTTTTCAAGACTTCTTTCAAGCGTCTCTAAATGATTTGTTCAACTATTATTCACTGTCCAATAGTTTGTAACAGCGATTCTTAGAGGTATTTGAAATCAGTTAGTAAAAACCAAATAGCTGTGAAAAACAACTCGTCGAAGTAATTGATAATCTTCCATTAGTATTTGGGTAAGAAGAAAAATGAAGTTATTACAATTCATTTTTGCCCTTATGTAATTAACTGAAAGCTATTTGCACTGTCTCCACAGTAAATCTTTGGAGTGTGAAGAAAAATTTGAAATGGCTCCGTCTCATAGATATCGGTTAACATTAGTGGTATATATATAAAATTTTGTTAAATATGTTTGTGTTTTTTTAAAATTTCGAAAATATGTAATTTATGTGATTTGAACTTTTCTGAAAACTATTCGTTGAAATAATTTTTATAATGTTTAAAACATTTCAACTGGATTTTTTCTTATATTTCGCTATAAAATTTAATTAGATGAGGATAAAAAGGCAGACACATACTGCGTACATTAACTACAAAATGAGAAGTGCAAAAAGTGGTTCAATTTTGTGCGGGTCGACTAAATATAGCCATTACACTTGCGCCGTTTTTAAAGGCAACTAAATGGTCCGGTGGAAGTAAGTACCTTAAAAATTGGGTGGTTGCGGCGGCAAATTGTTCTGCCTGCGGCGATAACACCATTTCGTTTTATTTAATTGTCCGAGAAGTCGCGTCTTGTGCTCATCTGCGGGGGAATATATGTCATACGATTAGGTTCTGTGGACATCGACAACTGCGTGTGTAGCTATGACAAAGTAAATGCAGTGATTGACTCAAATTGGGCTTAATTTCTTCTTCCTCTTGAACACTTAACTTACTTATTCCGAGTCATATGGTTGCGACCAGCTCGATTTATTTTAGTGAATTAAGAGGTTGCGTGCTGAACGCTCAGCCGGAGCTGCTGACCAGGGCACGGCGAGTACGTCACGCATAAATTCAGCAATGCTCTTGCGCTCGTATACTGGTACTTGTGCTGCCTTCCGTACTCGGAGGAATTAAGATTAATTTTGAGAACGCAGCATATCTCAAATCTAAATCTAGGTATGTAGTCTCAATTCCGAGCCTGTGCCCCGGCCGCGAACGGACGCGACCCGCGACCCGCGGCCCGCGCTGACCACTGTGAATCACAGCGAAGTCACCCATCGCACAATTAACTAAAAGGATGGCGGAAAAACAAAAAGATTTGCTAGGTTTTATTTTGTAGTGCAATACCTAAAAAATTGCAAGGAAATGACGAATTTTTTTCTTTACCACATTTTCACGATTGCGCTGGTGGTGGCTGAGCGTGCGACAAAAAAAAAAAAACTGCTTTGACTGGTTTTCCGGTTGGAGGATGCTGCGGGCAATAAAAAGCAATTGCAATTAGTTTCGAGCGTTTTTAATGCCCCAAACATGTTTCCAGATTTTGTTTATCTCTGCAACTAGTTTTTGCCTCGTCTACCGCAGAGTCATGTCCGAGGTATGCGCAAACGTTTTCAGCGGCTAACAAATCATTCAAAATGCGAAACGCCATCGAAACATATGAGATTCGCTCCTCCAGCGACTGGACCGCGGATATGCTGTTACACTTACAAATGACCTCGGCCAGGAAAACTATCTGGAACAGTGATGAGTGCTTTAAGTGAAAATATAAATTTCGCTGTTTACTGTCATAATTCATTGCATAATTTAGCAGGCCCGTCGCAATTGCAACAGAGACAGATGCCTGGCGCATTCTTTCTGCACAGAGCTGGCGTTACGACTTTGTTGCAGAAGGCATTAATTACTTAACAGTGGGCTTTCATACCTTCCGCATCGTGATTCAATCCAGCTAATTTGTATAAAACACATATGCTCCGCACGAAGATGTGACTTTATGACTCCGCACAGTTCTCAGGAGGGTCTATCTTATCTCACGGGCGATTATTGAAAATTATTCTTCTTTTGCAAGAATATCTTCACCTTAGGCGATTTTAGGGAAGGTTAGATGCTTCAGAATAGTAGGTATCTGAACTCTCGAAAAGTTGTAAACAGCAATAGGAAATAAGTAGTTTATTTTGCAATTTTTATCGCAGCTGGTTACATATGCGTTATACCCCAGGCCAGAGGTCTCTAAAGTGCGATACGCGTACCTCGAGGAATACGCAGAAAATTTTAATGGGTATGCTACAATTCTCTTCAAAATACTTTATGTCCTCTAACGTGCACAAAATTATATCTGAATAACTCTTTTTTGTGGAATTTTAAAATCAAAAATGCTGAGAGCAATATTAAAACCGTTTAGTAATACATTAATCGTGTTTATTACAACGATAATAAAATTATCAAGTACCATAAAGTTATTCGTATAATTATTTGAGGTTCATTCTGTATTCTTTTTTTCTGAGATATTCAATATTTTGCGAAGTTTTATATTTGAACCCTTGTTTTCGAAAGAAAGAAAAAATAAATAAATAATTTTTATATCCATACTAAAATAACAGATATAAACATTAAGAGAAACAAAATACCTCAAATAATAGTTAACACCCGTTTTTAAAATGCTAATTAGGGGGTACAATTTACGATTATTTTCGTTATAAGGGTACGCGGTCAAGAAAGTTTAGAGATCACTACCCTAGGCACTAAGCGTGCTTAGTATCTTCATTTTTTATCGACAAAATAATGACGATGGCAATACCTGTAAAACTACTTAATATTTGATGCTTTTTAATATATCTCAGAAGTTTTAACGAAGGACAGTTTAGAGAATAGATCAAATACCCTGTACAAATTTGTTTATCGCGTAGGAGGAAAGGATATCGAAAAATATCGAGGGCTTAAAAATATGACTTTCTGCGGTGTAAATGGTATTTCATAACTGGATCATTTGACAATAAAAAAATAATGGAATTATTATAATAGCAAATTGGTCGTGTAATTGATCGAAGGATTAAAGAAAAAATTTTTTTTTCCAAAATGCCGAATGTTTGAATAAATTGTTAAGTTTTAATTATCATTTAGGAGAGAGGCTGTAATCAGAAGGCTAAAGAAGTTCAAACCTCCGGACTTGAAGGAGCGCTTCGCGTAATCAACTAAACACTACGACACAGCATAGGAAATGCCCAAAGCCTACTTTGATATGATAAAGACATTTTTCCTTAGCACAATTATTTATTGCTTCAGGTAACAGATTGTAATTTTTCAAAAAAAAAAATAAAATCTTTATGTATCTTGCACATTTCAAAAATGTTATAAAAAAATCGATTTTTTCAAGCTTGTTACTAACCTTAACCCCTTAAACTCTCTATCAGCCTGTACTCTACAGATTGTGACCTTAATTTTCGGAATTAGTCTTTGAAAATTTTACGTACATATTCCAGAAAATGCTGAAACAAAAAGGAATTTTTGAAACACCTCCACCTGAAATGGTCTTTTAATTAAAACAACTTGCATTCTGAATGCTCTAAAAGCACTATATATTTCTTTAATTGTAAATTATTAATTTTTAGTATTTCATTACCTATCCGATCAGTAGTCATTTTGATGTCTTTCAGTTCATGGTTCTGGAGCAAAATACTTGAAAGAAAAATATTTATAAAATAAAAACAGAAAATGTCCCAAAGTAGGGGTAGTTCTGGGAAAGGTAGAAAGGCATCTCACTATATATTAATTAATTAATTTTTCTTTTACTTGTCTGTTTGACTGATTGAGCACATCAAAAAGCTCAGTTTAAGTAATTTTAGTAACAAAAGCAAAACATTTCTAATCTGTTGTTACAGATAATTATAAATATTAGGATAAAACAATCGACGTTGTATAAACATACAAAAATTTGTCCTAACTACAATCTTTTGTACCTACTTTTTGAAATATAGAAATACTTTTAACTAGACCTGCAATTATAGTGTCCTTTAAAAGGCTTTTATTTTATGTTTATTATGGAACACATTTCTTTTTGGATTTCTTTTACTTTTGAACGATTTAAACCATTTTGGACTTATGCTACTTTCGAAATAAACGTCTCATATATAAAAACACATTTCAAGCAAATTATTGCATTAATTTAGAGATGAACCAAAGAACAAGAACTAGGTCATCTGATAACAGTAGTTGAGGAAGGGTATCTGAAATGTTCATAGTGCTTACTTTACACTGATTTAATTTTCGAGTAATTAATTTTTAAACTTGATCCTATTTTGTGTCTATTATAGAACCATTGTTTTTCGTAACAAAATAATATTTGTAAGTTTTCCTTCTAGTATGTTTGTGGGATATCTATTTATATTTTTTGCCGTTTGTTGTTTTAAATTACATAGCAAATTAATAAGGGTAATGGAATTCTGCTCTTTTTAACTGTGGTCAGTGAGTTTTTTAGCTAAATTCTTAGTGTTTAAGTAATGATTTTTTTATATGAAGATGCATCTGATCTGTTGCAATTCTAGGGCTACCATATTTCAATCAAGAGGATAGAAAAACCGGATCCTCTGCAAGCTGCCATACCACCTCCTCCTCGGTTGCACAATGTCCGGAATCCTTTAACAAATCCGCCTAACTGTCGTCGCTGGCAAAACATATGCCGCGGCCGCGTCTGTCTCGCTTCAAATTTTTTACGCCGCTTTTTAACTATTTTCACTGCGACGACATTTACGTCGCGGATATAGCGGCAAAGAATTACTCTGGCGATTGGAACACCTTTCGAGCAAACGGGGCCCCTTACCTCGCAAAACGGTCCCAGGGTTGGTGGCGTAATATTTCAATTGAGGTCGAGCGGAAGGCGGAAAATTCTCCAGAGTCCTGGGCTGGCTGAAGGTGCACGCACATCGAGCGAACTTCGTGCATTCACGACGAGGACCATTGTTCGTGCGCCAGAAGATGTAACTTAAGAAGTCCCGGAAATCTTAAAAAACTGCTACCACACCTCCTTTAGCAATTGAATAAAAAACATTTTTCGAGTGCAAAGGGAGACCCGCACAGCGACGTGAGTCCAACATCGAATATAAAAACGAAGGTTTTATTCTGTGCTTGGGCCTGTGTGTCGCACTTCAGCCATTGTGAGGATTTTAAGAAATTTATTTGCGATCAACAGATACATCAATTACGATTTTGAACTGTGTTGAACAGATATGCGATTGGAGCGGAGTGGACCGACAAATTAATTTGTTGACTTTATGAACTGGAGATAATACCCAGTAATAAGTGTGTCTATGATAGGGTTGCATCTTGTACTATGATATTTAATAATGAACAACCGGGTTTTTCTTCTAAGCATAAGAAAACTTTAAAATTTTCAAAGAAATTATGATAAGGTTTTATAGCGCCAATATACTGAAAGGGTATACACAGAACAAGAGTTTTTCGAAAACTACCTTTCCACTCCTTTTTATATTCGCTTGACTCTTTGGTATAAAATCACCTCAAAGATTTACTTAGGCTCCGGAAAACATATATAACAACTTTGGAGTAAACAGTGTAAAGTACTCTTCTATAATAATAAAACTGTAGAGACGCCGTGTCTGTACATAGAAAATATTTACCAGAAACTGATTAAGGGTAATGTAGAAAGGCTAACAGTATACAAAAATACTATTTTTAAAAATTTTGTTTGTCTGCTTGACTTTTTGTACAAATGACTTAATAACAGCTAGACCTGATTACAGTGACCAAGTTCAGGGGTAATAAATCAATTAGAAATGTGCAATTTATCTCTAATGTTTCATTACCTACATTCTATGTTTATTTTCTTAATATAATCAATAAGAAAGTACCATACGTAAGCAAGAAAAGTACCATACGAAGTGAAATCTTCAACATTAAACGTATCATTGCATCATAGTGAATATTTGAAAAATATTTACATATATATATATCGCCTTTTCATCGTCTTTCTTATTGAATGCTACATTTTTTAAGTAAGTTTATGGAATTCATAATATTTTTGATCGTTGTTAGTTGAGAATGACGATTTAACGATTGACGATGATGTCAATCTAAAGTCTTAGTATTTATGGATTGTTAAATATTTCGACCGATCTATGAACCCTATGCAGGGTGATTCGTAAAGAAATGTTTCAATATGCGCCAATCGATTCCTTGCAATGTTGTGATCAGCGTTCACGATGAACAATGTTTACGTAAAATCCCTCCTTCACACCCTTTTTTAACGACTGAAATATTTTCGTGTGTGCAAGGAGGTGACCTGATATAAAAGGTAATATTTTCTGTTCGAAACACAGTAGGACGACAAGTAAGGTTTTGATAAAAAACCATTTTAACAGTACCTCACATGTCTCGATCCATTGGCAAATGTTACAGGTATGAAAGTTAAAACTTAAAATTGTTATAAATTTTGTTTAAATATTTTCCTTTTTATCCTCCGTTCTTTAAAATTTCCTTAATAAGGATATGATTTTATCTTTTAAATAAAAACATAACCATGTTAATATCTTTAGTCCGCTAAAAGTTATTAACATTTTTGTGGAGCCGCTAGAATACACAATTGAAAAAAAGTTTTGTCATCATCAACACTGTAAGGTATAAATTGGCGCATGTTGGAATACTTATTCTACGGATCACCCTGTATATGAGTATGTATAAATTAAAAATGTTCCATACTTGTCTTGACGTTAAAGTTATATTTACTGGGTGTGGGTTAAGATTTAAGAAATTTTACTTCGATAATTGAGTACATTTTAATGATAATCTTTTATTTACTAATTCCTAATAAATTAACGCCTGTTTTTAATGATAGAAACCAGCAAAGAACTTCCCAAATATAGGAAGATACAAGAGCAGCGACGATAATTGGTACATTTACGTTAAGTAAGTTTATTCTAGAACCCTCCAATTAAAAATTACAGACAGCGTCTATTCAGCGAGATTAATTTTACGTGCATTCTTTTAACTAGGTAAAATAAAAAAGTTCAACTAGCCTGATGAGACGCTAGCTATATGTAAATCCAGTTGGTAATATGCTCGACATAATTTCAATCAATTAAACAGCATAAATTAAATATTTTCCCTCCAGAGGCTTGTAAATTCGCAAAAACAAGGACCGTGGCAAGCACATCCAGTTCCAGGGCCCTGCTTGGGAATGCGACCACACAAGATCATGAATTACGCCGCGATCGATTCGACGCGACCGACTCACGGACATGAAGAGCCATCTGCCACAGAATAGGCAAGGCTGGTTGCCTTGATCAAGAATGGGGCGAGCATGCGGTGCACCGCGACCGGCTGCATATCTTCGGTTCGCGGATGATCGCCGAAGATGCGTCTCGGAGGATGTGCGCGGGCAAAGGACCAATCGCCCGTCCTCGGATTTGATTACAATTTAATTTTACATTTTATTACGTTTTGATAGCACTTTCTCATCGCGCAGCCACACGGCACGGTGCGGCAATGAAATGCTTTTTTTTGAGCGCCAGAACTCGCGCAGCGCGTGATTAACTTCCAATTATGATAATTTCGTCTAGTCTCGGCAAATTGTGGCTGAGATTCATTTAGACGCTTGGCGGCTTCGCCACATATATTTCCCTTTTCGAACCATCCCGAGCATCGCATAATCATTTGCCTCCGCAAAAGCCGTGTTCGCCAATTATGTTAATTATATGGGGTGACCCTGAAGGATGTGCAGGACATTTCTTCGAAAATTAGCTGATTTACAGTTACATCACGGGAATATTTTTATTTCGAACTTTCGTTTTCCTTAATTGCCATTTTCGGCACTCTTGGGAACATGTGGCTGGCTGCGGACTAATCTCAGTCTAGCCGACCTCAACTGATTACTACTATTACGGGGCGCACCGTTTAAGGATGATTCTGATAGACCGCAATATAACATTTATACTCGGGAATTTGCCCGAAATTATATATTATTTAGGCATGCACGGACATTACGCGGAAAATTGGCTAAAGAACTCATTTGAAAGTGAAGGTGTTACACGACTCATATTACAGGAATTGAAAAAGTGTTGAAGTTTGCCTGCTATTACGACAATTTACGCCAAAAATTTGATTTATATTTATAAAACACTATAGAGACAATTATCGTATCAATTATTATTATACAGATGCTAATTCAAAAAAGTAAAGCAATTTTATTTTTGTTTTATTTTAACGACAAAGTTTTAAGGAAATTATTGATCATACGTTACACTGGCCAACAGCAACTTTGTCACCAAAGAATTGGTAAATCATTTTTATAGGATTTTTTCAGTAGATTACGAATTTGTAAAAGAAAATGCTCTATCACGTCACGCTTTTAAGAAAAATATGGTTTAAAAAATAAAGAATACAGGCCATTTTTTAACAATCATTATACATTAACGGATTAATGCAGGAGCTTATAATGTTGCTCAAATGATAATTGAATTAAGTTATTATATAAAAATACAAGCAGATTTAAAACATTTCGAAATACTCCGTCAGCTTAACCTTTTTCGATACACTCATAATTTCATACAATGATGGCGAATAAAACACAAGTATGCAAAAAGGTCTATTAAGATAAGTTGTGTTTGGTGTTCATAGATTAGGACCCAAAGATTATCTAAATACGTGTACAAAATGTGATATTCGTGACGTTTTTCCTTATCTTATTTTCGCCTTGGTACCGTTGACCGGCCGACCTTGCAGATTTTGCTAAAATAGGATAATAATAAAAGGCTCATGTGTGAGAGAAAGACATAAATTTAGGGGAACGAAAAATGAAAACAAGTTTCGCCAGAGCAACGCACACGTTCGAATACTTTGGTCCGCGTTTAAAAATGCAAAGTAAAAAAATGTAATCAGCCCACATCCGTATATAGGCTTTAAGTGTGCTTCCTGTCTATTTTCCTTTTCTGATTCAGGATTTTCCTATGCCTCAGCATTGCGCTGGTACGGCACTAATATCATGCATGAATAGGAGGTGCACACAAAGTGGCTCAAACTTTAGCGCAGTTTTAAGAATTTGTGATAAAAAAACGCTGTAAGTACTGTAAATGAGAATATTTGACTATTCTTATATCTTTTGTTCTTATTTACAAAAGAACAGTAGTTCTTTGCTGCTTTATCTAATGGGAAATACTTCTCTAGACTGTTTTAGAAATTGCATAAGGGTTAGATTTTTGGGCTTATATAGAGAGGGTGTCAAATTTTGTATTTAGGTGGTCTTTGATTAGGACCTAAACTTTCATTTAATCCACGGTATAAACTACTATGATGAGCTTTTACTTTTTAATGATTTTTCAAAAATGCCTAAAATGCTGTTTTGAGCATTTTATACTTCAATTTTTCTCGAATTTGATTTGATGGCAAAATAAAATATTAAATTTTTAACTAGTGTTATTACAGCGATATCTTGTTTTTTACTATATTCGTTGTTTAAACTGGGAATACAACGATATTAGCTGATTTTAACTATAAAAACTAGTTAATGCTAAATATTTTAATGAACTAAAAAGTAGTCAATCATTAGTTAAAAATGGGAATAATAAAATGATTGGTTAGTGCCGACAAACTCGTAAAATTACAATCATGAAGTAGTTAATTTTAATCAAAATATGTTGATTTTTGACCATTTTCATGGTAGTGTAAAATGTATTAAAAATGGTTGATGATAAATTTTTTTTGGTTAATTTATGGTGAGGATTAAGAACTCTTTTAGTAAATTTCATTAAAATGAGGACCTCATAAATCATTACTCCTCCCGAGCTTTCGAAAGTATTATTTTGTCAGTGTCCTAAAAACGAAAATATACCTAATCCAGTTGTGTGTCGAAATAATTTGTGCATTTTAAAGTTATATTAATATAACTGATAGATTTATTAAAACTAAGTTTGAATAAGACAAAGAGTTGAGAATTATATTTCCAAGGACTTATTATCTTTTTAGTTTTGTATATATAGAATTGTAGTATATTTACTAAAAACTTGAATTTATTACTAATTATTATTAATACCACAAAATAAAAAATAATTGGTATATAAACTATGATACTTTCATTTGTTAATTCAATACAACCATTTTCTGAATAGAGTAATTTAATCCTTTCAAAGATGATACTTTTATTAAATTTAGACCGATTTTAATAGCAAAACACGCACGAGCGATACTAAAAGAGTTTCGCCGATGTTGGTACGAAAACTAAAGAAAATTAAGAAAAGCACAAAGTATAAGACAAAAGAACCATAATATTTACTTAGATATTTATGTAAAAATACTTAATCTAAATACAGAAATTTAAATGGCGCTATCGGAGACGATGTCCATATGGCACAACGTGCAAAAAATGATACAATTTACCAATTTATCCATAAAATGTTTAGTTATGTTTTTTTTTTCTAATCTCTGATCAGATTTCGTAACAAATTTTGTGTTGAAATGAAATTTTCAAAAAGCTATCTACTCCCAGCAAAAGTTTTTAATTTTGTGAAAAGACCATCAAATGCCCATTTTTAATTTTGTGGAGATTTTATTAAATTTTATTATACGTTGTCTAGTGGTACAATAAATGCATTGCACAGCCATTATAAGAGGCAACCAATTATTTTGTAGGAGTTGAAGCCATAATTATTACGTAAAAGACAAATTTTATTTAGTTAATGATCCTACAAATTTAGCAGAATTCAGTTGGCGTAGGTGGCCCCATTAATAAGCGAATGTACAAGGTAAATGGTGTATATCACAGCACATGAAAAAACCTATGTATATAGCAAATTTTCTCAGCCAATCACGTTCTGACGTTCTAAAATAACAAAACATAGGTGTGGATGTGTTAATAACATACAGAAATAATATTATTTAAGTGCATATTCTACGAGTATATTTATTCGTATTCCTAAATTAATGTAACGCCAAATAAAATGTCGTCTATAATTTCATCAAAGGAAATAAATTAAAAACAAAATAAATCAAGACGTCGCCCAAACTTGTTGACGCCAAAGTCCACCTGGTTTGGGAGACGACTTGGGCTTGTAGACGTCCAGTCATAGATTGCAGGCTTTGCTTGTTTCTAATTTGTGACGTTACATACATTTTTGAAGTTTTTTGCGAAGGTTTCGTAGTTACAGGGTGATTCGTAAAGCACATCACTATTTTACTTTTGATCTTTTGATCTACTCAACGCAACAATATCTAACTCACGCCAAAAATCTACTATCCTAATATCCTTTCCAATGTTGTCCCACTACCACCCAGTACAGGTACACTCACTTTTTAAAGTGGAAAAAATGTTTTTATTTTTCCTAATATTTACATTTTCATCGAATTTTCTCCTAAATTATTCATTTATTATTTATTATTTTTATCGAATTGTCCATCAACATACAGAAAGGCTTCATTAAAATAAATTTTTAATAAAATTCCTGTTCCATTTACCAACCTCTATAACGTATTACAGTGAAAAAAGTGGTAGGAGTTATACTTTTTATACAGAACAGAGTACTATACCAGCATGCAGGTTTGTTTTCCTAGAAGCTATAATTATAATACCATATTTTGTAGTACATCGTACAAAATTATTTTAGCTATAGTATAATTTTCGGTATCTTATCCTATTGTTAGATTGTTGCAATCACGAGTTCGCCTATATTTATAAAAAGAAACGTACACAAATTAAGGTCTTGGTGAAATGGCATTGAATATGCATTTTTTTACATACTTGTTTTTAGGTTTATTGATGATGATACATATTTCATATAATAAAATTTTAAGCTCGAACAAAAGAACTTAGTTTGATATTAACAATTAGCAGCATCACAACAATTTAGTATATCAAAAAAATATACCATAAATAAATATTTTATGTTATTTAAGTTATTGCAATGTACTTCTATGAAAAATGCGTTATAACATTCCGGGCTTTAAGGAGGGTTGGCTGGTATTTTTAAGTCCCTTAAAATATCAGGTTTATTTTCCAGGGACCGAACTAGTTACGACTTTTTTTTAAAATAAGCTCTTTAACTTTGTTACTCTTTACCAATAATAATTTGGAGCTAAAATAAATAAGTTCCGGCAGAATTAAAAATTTCGAATGGCGAATCAAAAATAAAATTTAATTTTAAAAGTTTATTGATCTATGATCGGGAGGCAACGAAAGCAACTGAAATTCTAAGGAAATAAGAATTATAGGAGAAACCATAAAGTCGATTTAAACTAGTGTACGAATCAATTGTTCGTTCTAACTTTATAATTCTAGCTTAAGAAAGTAAAAGTCCAAAAACCCAGCCTTTTATTTTTGCCCGAAAAACATATTAAGCTTCTGAGCTTTGTTTTTCTTTGCATCGAATTACAACTGACTAAAATAAGAGTTTGGATAAACGAGGGTAAATTTTAACCCAAAACATTTTTATGTAATTTATTTTATTTTATCAACCCATTCACTGCCAACTACGAGTACATTCGCAGTTGAATGTGTGGCTGAATATGATCTCGGCAGCGAATGGGTTAGGACAACTTCCACAGGCTTTTCTAGTTTAGAAATACCAATCAAATTCGGCCTCTGTTATTTTTAGATGAGATCGTTATTCTGGTTGATGAAATACAGAGAATAATTCATTACTAGATATCATTTAACTACCCCACAGTAATAATAGTTTTCTACTTGAGGACTATGGTTAATTATGTGAAAAACAATTTAGTTCGGAGTGTTCCAAACCAAATCCGCCAGCAATAATTCCGCAGTTCGTCAAAGAAATTGATTGGCGATAGTGTCTTAATTATGTATTAGCTGCTGATGCAAACAGTCGTAATTTATTGCCCCGTCACCCCAGTGGAGGGCACTCCCCCGGAGAGCACTCCGACTTCCCCCAAGAGCACTTTCTTTATTAAATTTCTCGTTCGGCCGCTTTCTTCCCGATGGGGACCTCGAGGTTCGATGGAGCCCAGGTGTGCTGGCTCCGCTGCGTGGAGGTACCCGCTCTGCGGCTATGTACGCGCCGCGCCGCATGTAAATGGCCCTGCGGTTTGTTTCCTGATAGCAAAATTTGATAGGCACGTAGGGGCTCAGCGCTTGGTGCGACCGTGGCTCGGGCTCTGCTGCCACTCGCTTCCACCGGGGCTCTCGAGGTGCACCGTCGCACCGCAGCGCAGTAAATATGTATAGCGCGCACCGGTCAGGTAAGGAAAAGGTTTAATCAAATGGAAGACTGCCGGCTTGAGACGCCGGGACCGCGCCGCACCCGGGGCCTTCAAGACAAGTCCCACCGCGGCCGGAGATGGTGGCAACGGCCCGGCACGAATTTCCACTTGCCTGAGTCGCTCCAGCCGGCCCGGTCGCAGCTACTTTCCCACCCTATCATTTGCCACGCCCGTCGCCAAGCGGCGCCATTTTGAATTTTAAAGCAGCACATCCCCGCCTCGGTGAGTGAACTGCAGAAAATCCTGCAGGACCGGTGGGAATTTAGTCTTCCTGCTGAGTGCTATGTACTCGCTCCCGGCGGCTGTGGCGACAGTGTTGCCTGCCTGTACCTGCTTTCTTGCCGACCTGAGCAACTGAGGAAAGAATATCGGAGAGCGCATCGCTTGCTCGGTCGTGAGGATGCCTCTTTAATTTTGGCTATTGTGCAACAATCAAGGGAAATTGTTCACCTGAATTAATCGTCCCTTGATGTGTACAGGTCGTTTGCGAAGTGATACTGCTCTAGGACCTGCAGGTTGCCTTTGAGCGGGTGCGCACGACGGGATCTGAATTCAGATGAATTTACACGAAGTCAGGTACTTATCTGCTAAGTTTTGGCTCACTCACAAGCATCTGTACATCTTCCAAGTAGACAAATTTAACGAAAATAAATAAAATTTCTATCTATCTATCTATCCATATAATTAGAAAAATTGTGGTCGACACATTAGATCCATCATCTTGAATTTACAAATTTTTATAGTAGGTTCAAAATTAGTGCCACCAAATCATCTATGTATAATTTCCGTTCAAAAGTCCCTAGAATTTAGTTAACCATCTTGAGTTTTCACAATTTGATAAAAGACCTTCAAAATACCTTTGGTAGATATCAAATTTTACTGAAATTCGTTGAATATAAAATGTATTAGGTTCGTTATCTTGAATTTTTTAATCTTAAAAGTGTGTTCGCAAACAGAATCTCCAAAAACCTTTGTATACCTTTGAAATTTATTATTGTTCTCCGCTATTTTGAATCTCATGAATTGAAGAAGACACTCAGAAAAATCAGGCGTACTAACCAATTGATATTCTGAGTATTGCGTTTACCATGATCTGATTTTATTAAATTAAGTCTTAAAATTCTTTAATCAAATGCCTTCTATGCTTAAAACAGTCAAACTGTTCGTAATTTTAAGAATTCCGTTCTTAATTTTAGTATTTTCCCTATAATTTCAAATTTTAACGATAGGTTTTAAGCATTCTCCTCCTTCCTCGCACAAAAAAACTAAAATTTACATGAGTAATGCTTAATTTAACTCTTGACCACTTCCTTCTATTTGGAAATTTGAGAATTTCATTCTTAATTTTAATATTTCCTCTATAATTTAAAAATTCTTTAACTGTATCATATTATAACTCGTTCACAGGTCTTTTCGATTAACTCCACTTTTTGAAATTTTCTGAAGCTTAATTTTAAAACCCTTGAAACAAACTTAACGCTTAATTATGAAAATGACTTATTTGGATTTATGATGTGAATGACTCGTATGTTAAGTTAGTAGATTTTTAATAAAAAAAATAAAATGCACCAAGGGTTAGCGTGATTTTGTTACTCAATCAATAAACAAAGAAAACAATGTTCGAATTAAAGGCCCAATATCTTTGATATGATTTTGAAAGTCTTATTTTGTTTAAAGAGTAGGCTTAATACAAGCTACAAATTGAATTTCCATTTAGATTTAACAATAGATAGGACCCAAATTCTGTTTTAACTGAATATTTTCAGAAACATTTTCCCGATATTGAAGTTAATAAAATATTAACAAATGAATGAATGAAAAAATGAAATATTCGTTAAAAGTTGTAGGTACAAGGTGTTTCGCAATTAGTGGTTGAATTGAACATCCATGGCAACCTTTTGAATTCATATTTAAAGTAGGTTTTTTTTCTATTATGATTGTTAAATAATCCACACTTTGTAGGTTTAAGTTGGTTGGTTCACATAATAAAAAAAATTTTAATCTTTCCGATTCCTTTTTATAATTTTCTACATTATTTTACTTATCGCAACATACCATACAGCAACTGAACCTCATGAATTAAAAGAGAAAAAAGTTTATTTCTTGCAATCTGTTCTAGCCCCTACCTTTCTCTATTTTGAAATTATGAAAATACCAATAGTTGTCTATATTACTTCAAATGCTAAACTGCTGAAGCTTCGAGTGAAGGTAATTTAATTTGGATTCGTAATAAATAATGTAGGTCTACAGTGAATTTTTAACCGAACAAGTGGAAGATTCTATTGGATATTTTCTGTAGATTATGAAATTGTTAATAAAAGTAATCAATCAGTTTCATTTTCGAAAACACAAAAGATTGTATTTTAACAATTTATAAAACATTGCATTTAATTCTTGGATTATTCAAGCAGCTTGAAAAGTAGTTCAGGTGGAAGTTTGAAGCTTTACCTATTCAAATGTTTGAAATCAAACTTATTTGCGCAAACCAATTATTTGATACAACCAATGATGAATATCACAGCAGCTTGTATGCCAATATGCTAAAAAGGGTTATAGAGATTAATGGTATTTCACATTTCCCGAATAGGATTATGGCTTTTAAATAAATCACACTACTACTAAGCTTCTAACAATAAGTTATATCTTTATATTTTACTTATTTTTCCATAATGGTCAAAATACGGTCTTTTGGGTTTTTAACTCAATTTTTCTAAAAATGAGAGGTGATTGAGCATTTTTATTAAATTCTTTTATTTAACTTACACTACGTATCGCCAAATCTTGCAATGCAAAATTTTTATACTTAGACTTTACCAAACTCAATGAAATTTGGCGAACATGTATAACTTCGGTAACAATACAAGTTAGTGGTGTTTCCCGAGCGAATCCACCCCCGCATCCCTTATTTCTTTAGGTAAACCACCCCCGCATACCTTATTTATTAATTTTTATTCTATAGTAAAACTCTAAAAGAAATAAACTGCGACTTGTTCGATAACTGCTAGAATTAAATTTATTCAATGTAATTATCAATTATTTAAGATTTTAAGATTTAAGGGTTTTTTAAGGCTTGTCTAATTTAAAATTGAGATTGGAAAATATGTTTTATATGTTTACTGGTTGTAGTGTAGCAAGAACTATTTTCAATATTGAGTGTTTAATGTTAATAAAAGTTTTGTTAATTCAATAGTGTTTAAATAACTATAACAATAATAAATTCATTTAGAATAAGGGCTTTATGGTTAAATATAGAGCAGACAAAAGTAAAATTCAGAAATTATGATTCAAATCTTGAATAAAAATGCAGTTAATCTGTTAGAGTGGTATTTTATTTCAACTGTAATAAATACTGTCTTCCCGGTTTTAATTTATAGTCCCGTTAAAAACAGTTATTAAAACGCAGTGAACTTTTCATTGAAATGAGTTCGCGTATTCCCGGCGACCTTTTTTTTATAAATTAATGTAAAAAGCATTATCAAACCATCTGAGTTTTGACACCGGCAATTCACTGTCCAATCGTATCGCGGATCTATTTTCTAGCCATTGCTTCCCTGCGTGTCAAAACATGCCGGGGGATTGCGGCACGGTGCGACGAGACGGTGGCTCACGTGAGAGCCCCGACATTGAAAACGGAAAATCACCGGGACGTATAATTTTCGGTGCTGTTGACCGCGTCCACCTTGTCATTAGTGGTCATTAAGTCTGATCTTCTGGTTGTCTTTTTGTCCCTGGCTGAGATGCTCCAAAAACACATTTAGCCAGTGCGCTCCGATCAATGTACGAAGTAGTTGAGCTTTGAAGTCGACCGCATTTCCGACTTTTATTAGGTTGACTTCTGGATTACCGGGATCGCAGGTAGGCCCACGTCCTGAGTCCAGACACGGACCGGGCGGATGTTGCTCTACTTCATTATTTTTGTTATCAGTCCGTTGTTACTGCAGCCAAAACAATCAATATTTCCTCGAAAAGTGATGAGCATTTTCGACCACAACCTGCAATTACCTGGGTATTGGGCCCGCGAGATTCGTACTTTAAAGTAAAAAGGTGTTACCTTTTAACTTTAAAGTAAGAGGGGAGCAAACAGCTGCCAATAGATTGAATCCTGTTTAACGAGATCAGGCAGGCTGCGTTCAAACTGATGACCGCTTTATTTCGATCCATCCTTGTTGGCTACAAATTAACTAGACAATTAAAAAATTGAATTATAACATCAATTAATTAGCAAGCGAAAGTACCATATGAGCAAATTTATAAGAAATGGTAAACTTTAACCCGTAAAAGATGTCGAGGAGTAGAATCTATTTTTATTTTGGAGAGATTATTTTTGTCAAGTTCTTTATATGCACCAAAGATACTCGCACAACATAAGCTGACTTTTACGTAAATACCTCTTTACCACTTGCAAAATGCTTATCAATACATATGGATAGTATGTTTAAATATGTAGAGCAATAAAATCTTAGCGGATAGGCATCTTAAACTAATTTATAACTCATAACACCTCTTTTATTTGGTTATTAATAAAGAGTTTATACAGTGGTGGAAATTCCAATAAAACCATTAGTAATTGCAATATGCTTATAAGCATATTTATTTTCGAAGTAAAGTAAGTTCCAAGTATTTTACTGAAAAATCTTAGCAGCTGAGTTAGCAATGCTCAAAATCCATGCTCTGCATTTTCTTACAGCAAATGTCAATAAAATAAAGCATTTTTTGTGGAAGTTCACATAAATCCAGAGCCGTTGATTACTAAGATTTCGAAAATAACTGGGAAAAACGAAATAATTTTGAAGTGAAAAAATAAAAGAACTTGTATAGTAATAACTTCCGCTATGTTTTTGAATTTTATATTTTTATGTGCATGTATTTTAGATATGCCAGGTGGTAAGGTACTGAGTGACGAAGAAAAGAATAAAATCACTGCGTATAAAGATAGTGGGCCTGGTGTCCGCGAAATATCGTGGCGAATCAACAGATCCCATAACGCGGTGGTCAATTTTTTACTTTTGGGGCAATATGGCAAAATAATAAAACACGATCACAACAAAAAATTAACTTCGAGATAGGAACAGTCAATCTTATACGCAGCAAGAAAAAATAAATTGTTTTCTGCACAAATTTCCTCAAAATTAGACCTACCTGTCACAAGTGGTCATGTTAGGCAAATTTGAAATGAGAACCCTCACATGATTTTTAAGAAAAGAGCGAAGAAACCATCACTTTGTAAACATATTTAATAGAATCATATTGCAGGCAAACAGTACCTGTCGCTTCAGGATTTCATTGGTTTAAAAATCTTTAAATCTTCAGCATAAGTTAGTAGCATTCATTAAAAATTAAATAACAAGAGCCCAAGATGATTACCCAGTGGAACGCCAGGGACGATTTGTAATTATATGACTGATTATAGTTCAGAGTAAAATTAGAGAATTAATAGCAATGTTTTTTGACAATAACCAACACTAACATTGGTTAACTATAAGTAAACTCTTTTTTCACTGTAATGTGCTTAATGTGAATTATTAAAATCTGATTGAATTTGGATTTATTCTATACAGATGTAAATGTAAAATACGCGTTTGGATATTAAATCAATTCAATTTTACATTACCATTTATAACAGAAACTTAATCTGAACTAATGTATAAAAAAAATATTAAGCTCGTATTGCAACGCAATTTCTTTCAATTAACCTTAGGAATTTGTTCTTATTATAAAAATAGAAAATAAAATAAATCAAAACTTCTTATTTTTAAAACAATTATGTATATATTATATATATTAGCATATCTTATGTTAAAAAACAGTTAAACTGCAAAACGTACAACATATTGACTTTCATTTATAATACACAAACTATTTACAGATGTGGAAATTAAATAGTCAGGATACGAGATAAGAAAAAAGAATAATTAATTCTGCAAATTAGTTCAATCGAGTACAAGTGCCTACCTCATTTCCGCTGACTTTTGCATACTGTTACCTGTTGGTCAATGTTAACATGATTTCGAGCTGAGTGGCGAACTCAGCGCATAACAAGCACTTTACCAGTGATCTTAATTAAACTTTTTATTCGATTATAGATTTTCTACGCAATGATTGAGTAGTACATTAATTTCATATCACTGAATCGGCCTTGTTGATTGTTTCTTATTGAATTCAGTTCTAATACGTTGTTGAAAGAAACAGCTTAATAAAAGAAGTAATTTATAAGCAATGCCAATGTTTTTTTTACTCCAATACGACTTGCTAATGTTTGTTAATAAAAGTCGAAATATTTAAATTAATGACGCAATTTTTTCACCACGTACAATTCATTTATGTCTTTGACAAACATATTTCATATACTAAATATATACATATAAATATTTTTAAATTATACGTTTGAGAAAAATAAACTAGGATTAGTCTGAAGTAAGTCAGTAAAATAAAAGTAATAAATAAATAGTAGATATTCACTGATTTTATGCTCCAAAATCTCCAACAAATAATTCTTATTAAAACAAATAATTATGAAAATGCTATAGGAAAACTAATCTATTTCTTAATCATTAATTTCTTTAAAAACCCATTCAAATTGAATTACCAAAGTTCGAAGAATTAACTAATAATGCATGATTTAATACACAAAATAACAGTTTAACCTATTCGCTGCCAAACAAGAGTACATCTGCTGGAAAATATTGTAAACATTTAAAATATTGAATTTTTTTTACTATTGTTTATCAATTTTGTTTTTATATTAAAAGTTTTTCTTTAGACAAATTTTACTGCCGAAAAAATAGTTTCAAATTAAATCATTTTCAAAATATTAGTGAACGATAGTAACGTATACTTGAATTTAAAGATGTTAATATTGCTGTGTAATTTTAATAGATTTCGGAGTTTTTTCGTCTTTGATTAGAGCATATTTAAGATTCACAACTAAAACCTCTTGCCTTTAATTCAAAAGAAAATCGTATCAGGAATGTTTTACTGAGAATTTATAAAATATTAAATTTAAATGAAAATATCTGCTTTTCTTAAAAGTTACTTTTACGAAAATGGCAAATTGGTACCTAATTGAATTTTGATTATTTTGTGGTATTCCTAACATTACACATGAGAATTAATTTTTGGTGGAGTAGAATACAATAATAGATAAAGGAATTAAGATGTGTAAACAAAGACGAACCCGAGTAAAAGATCATCCAACTTTAATTTAAAAACAAAAAAAGGATAAGATTTTTGAAATTAGAAATACAAGTGTTTTCGATTAATTTTGAGTTTGGGCTTTTTAAACGATTTGAGTTTTACAATTCAAGTTTTGTATGCATGTGTTTTTTGATACCATCTTTTTCGCTTAGAGTCTAAAAGGGTTGGTGGATCTGGGTGCTGTACATTATGTTGTAAAAAACGATATACAAGTATACTAGACCTAGATGTCTTGTATTTAAATACTTTCTTAGGATGTATACGAAAACGTTCTCCTCATATATGTGTCAAATTCCCATGAGTAAGAGTTCGTCGTCTTCTCGTTAAACATGTGCATAAAGTGATAAAAATAGAACCCGCCTGCTCAATGCTGCCGGTTTTTGATAATGACATCCTACAGTAGCGTACCGCCCGCAAAGGCATCAATTAGCTTAATATGTAAGTAATTATTTTTGTGGAGCGTTGCAGAAAGTGTGAGTTTGACTATATGGAGGCCGTAAAAGCCATAGATCAGAAAGTGGGCTCTAACGAGAAAGCTCGCCCAATAACGCCTCATTCTTGCTGAGGGTACTCCATGAATGGTTGGGAAATAACTGTCTTCGCGATCCGCGGAATATACCTCCGCAAGTCTGGAACAGTGCATAGGACTCATTAGCATCAGAGCTCCTATATCAAATTTAGCGGGGAATCGTAAAATTATGCAAATTCGCCGGTGAGGGAAATCTGAAACACTCGGCTCTGTTACACGTATGTCAATTTTTTATTTATAAGCCAGATATTGCAGCTATTTTGTTGCTCCCTAATGCCGGTGTATCGCAATTTCTACGCTTGCACAGCGCCCAGACTTTACTTTAGAGAAACGTTCATTTGGGCGAGCATAACTCGAGATAGTCCCGTGATAGCGTTCAACCCGGTTTTATATGCAAGTACCCGGCGACCGCGGCGGCCTGCACCGCGGAGCGAGTACGCTTTGAATGGATTAACTAAAAAAGCACCACGATCATAACATTTCCATAGAAATGTGCGAAGATTATATGTTAGCCGGACGGAATAGGTATCAAATAGAGAAGTAGTCGGAGGGCCGGGGATGGTTGGAGTAACGTGAGCTAAACACCTTCATAATGTGCATTCAGCGAAAAACACCTGAACATTGGCAAAATCTCCACGTTGAGAACACAGCCGAAGGAATGGCGAACGCAGAAAAAGTTGATCTTTCGTGCAGGCGATTATTCTCATATGCAAATTTCCATTGCGCAGCGTATACTTGGGTAGCTAGCGAGAAGTACGTCAATGTTTTTATGAATACTCCAGTCCGGGAACTTTGATACAGGGTATGAAAACAAAGTGAACAAAACAAATCACCTGAGTTTTTGCCGCCAATTAGAAGTTGTTCTTGACTTTAGATAATATGAAAACAAAGCTGCGTTTTCTAGGGTTTTTCTAAGTCTAGACAACGTATAGATCCGCTAACCGATGCGCTCTTTATTTAAAATAATTAAAAACACAATTATTACCATAATTAATAAGCTAATGCCTGCATGAACTTTAATTACGTTGATTAGTGGTTTCTAATTAATATCTGGTAATAATTTGAATAAAATATGAGAGCTCCTGAATAACTCTTAAAAAGCAGCAAAGAACTCAAGCGACCTACAGCAGCGCAGTCGAGTTCTTTGAAATGTTTGTTTTATGAGTTTTATTTTAGGGCAATAAAATTAAAGAAATTAATGAGTGCAAGTTAAAGATGATGATGATGATGATGCTTTGGTTTTGCCCTACTCAGGCTACAAATGTCGATTTTTTAAAAGAAACAACTGCGCTTTTTACTACATATATAAAAAAATAACTCGGCAAGGAAAAAGAAAATTCATTGTTAATCGTTAGTTATATTTATAACTTACATACATTTATTCTTTTATTGCATTACTAAATGGAAACGGTTTATTAGCGTAAAAAAAATTTTTATAGAGGTCAATTATTTCAGTTTACCCATTTAAAAAGTAAGGCACTCATTTAAAACTAGACTATTAGAAATGGTTCTAGATCATTCCGATTTTTTAATAGGGTGCAAAAATAGTAACTTCATAATTTTTCGGTATCTTAATATCTAATGGGTGAACTGAATAAGCTAGAAGGAATGTAAAGCTGCAATTTTAGGAAACTCTTCTTCTTCGTGCAATATGATATTTCTTTATTTTTGAATTTATGTATTTGGGCATCTTTCCGTAAGAATAATATTTAAGAGGGAAATACATATACAAACTATTTTTCGAGTTTTTTTTTTAGATTGATTGAAAATGTAGCTAATCAACCCTAGAATATGTGTGATGGAAAAAAATTAAAAGTGATTACATATCTCCTTTTGCATTATTTTCGACTTGGAATGGTCTGGTAGGTTGGAGCAAACCGATAGTCGTCTGCATATTGCGTTTTTCTTCATTGTTTTAAAATGACTCTACTAATTTGGTTTAAATTTTAATACAATACTGCTTAACTAATTGGCCTTTGTATGAATGTCTCCAATATTATTTTTTTACTGTTAATCAAAAGTTATAAGCAATTGTTTATAAGAAATAGAAAAAATTCTGTTACAGATCACTTTGGCGACCTCTATTTATTCCAGCGTATTTTTGAATATCAATTAATATATTCACAATATATTGTGTCTTGTAGCAATTATTAATGTAACAAATATCAGAAAAAGTTTAAAATTTAAAATATTCTATTCTATAGTTTTAGAGAAAAAATTGAGTATTTCCTTCGTAGTTAATAATTCTAACAAATAGGATGAACAATAATTTGTCCTCACAACCTAGTTAATTTTTCATTAAAGACTAAAGATATTAGCCTATAGAAAAATTGGTCATAAATCGCAATAAATGAAGTATTTTTTTATGATTTTTCACCGAGTTTGAAGATTACTAAATATGTCATTGTTACTGTAAACTCAGCAACGGACTCTCATTTACTAATTTTATAATAATTTGTGTGATGATAAATATTGTGAAATTTGTGTAATTGTCGGTTTTTAATAACGTAAAAGCAAAAATACTAAAGCTTTATATCATTTTATTCTGCATTAAGTTATGGCTTTTAAAGATTGGACAAAACAGTAAAGATTGCATGAGGATAAAACAGCAGAGGCTGATAGCACCAATGATATTGTACATTTTGCTCTGTGTTAAGGTTTTAGTATTTTTCATTTTATAAGGTTTTCATATATGTACAATATGTAAAGAAAATGTATTTCTTTAATTTGAATATTTCCGCGCTTTTTCGAGTAGGTAGAGGAGATCGTGGCAGATACGATGGAGAAGGAGAATAGAATGTTAAACATATGTTAACTGACTTAACTTTGTTACAGCTAAGAATCTGTGTAGATAACTGACTAACTAAATATAAATCAAAACTCTTTGTTACAAATAAATTCAATTGATTGCCGTAAACCTTCCCCGTAGTAAATTCCACATTATAAAACGACATTTCTTAGAATACTTTAGAAAAATGGAAAAGCGAAAATTTATGTTTAAAATGAAAGCAACAGTGGATGGAAAATCAAATTACAATGCCGTTACCTCAATCATCACCCAAGATGACAAAATTTTGTTGTTTTTGTAAATATCAAGAACACAATAAATAGAAGGCACCAAACCAGAAGTGTTTGGATAAAACTAATGGATAAGTTAAAAGAAACATACTTCGATGAAGAGGAAAGCATGGTTTCTGAAGATCAGTATTTAGAAGAAATCTAAACAACTGGTCACTACAAATACAAGAAACTCAGAAGATTCTATCATGAAAAACTTGGAAAAACTAATTGAGCAAAATCAAAAGAAAAATGAGAAACACAATGTTAGAAAATTAACAGAAAGTTTTGTATTCGAAAAGTTTGATGAAAAGAATGTAAAGCCACATCAATGGGTGAACGTTTTTGAAAAAGAATATGAAAGATTGAAGATGAAGAAAAGATTATAATTTAACCTTAACAAATACTTTTCTCTAATTTTCGCTATTCCTAAGCATAAGAATAAAAAGGTATAAT
This sequence comes from Philonicus albiceps, assembly GCA_963969385.1. Lineage (NCBI taxonomy): Eukaryota > Metazoa > Arthropoda > Insecta > Diptera > Asilidae > Philonicus > Philonicus albiceps. Next base: position 38,407,517 of record OZ017773.1, read on the forward strand.
AATATCCTTTTTTGATATTATTATTCATATTTAAGTCAAAATGGTTTCATTGTTGTATAAATAAATCCATTTATTTTTATTTAGATGACTGAATGGCGAAGATAAATGATTTTGTTTAAAGTTTGTACCCTTTGTATCTTATACTTGTTGAATGGTTTGTGTAAAAATGCTTTAAATAATTGTATTTATTTGATTTTAGATTAACTTTTAAAAAGTAAGTCCGTATTTGTCGCGAAATACCATTTTCTGTGGTTACACGAACAATTTTTGCTGAAACGTTTTATTTTGCCTGAATTAATAATTTTAACATATGTATTACCTCCGGTATATAGAAATTTATGCATTTCGGTAAACTTTAGGCAAATCCTGTGTGCACAAATTGGTGTATTTCTTAAATTTATAATTTAACCCTTTGTGATCCGGGTAAATTGTACATTTGAAACTTAGTGAAATATAAATATCAACATGGAATATAATTTCAGCAAAGATAAAGATTACAAAATACCATTTAATTTTTATTTCATCTGATTTCACGCGGTATTAGTATTATTATTTTTTAGAAACAACGCCGGTGCGTAGTATGTTAATATATAAATTACAACTTGGAAGAAATGATTCGACAATTTGATAGTGGTCCTGATTATACAAAATGACCTTGAAATGTTACGTTAAGATTGCCATCATAATAAAATGAAATTGGATCTTACAATATGTTCAATTTAAATACGAACATCGACAGTATACTTAGTGAAAATCACTTAATATAAGAAAAATATAGTAAATAGTGGGTATTGACAATTTTTTCGAAGGACCAAGGAATTGCATCTGGAAATAATCTGCAAATTTGTACATCCATATTTATAATTATCAGCAGTAATAAACTGTTTCAATCGTCACGATGACTGAGTCGTTTTCATCTGGCAGTGCATGTGTTAATTAAATTTTTGTTTTCGTGTGCTTTCACTCCAATCCTAGCATTTGTGGCCAAACAAAACAAACCACAGGGAACGCAAATACGACCGCACAACACGGCAATTTCGCCACCGACCTGTATCTAGGGCTAATTATTCGCGAATGCACGCCAACCAGGCCTTTGTTAGTGCACGGACATGAGCACCTCATCGCCGAACGCAGCCAGGATTAAAAGCAGTGGTGGCACGGCGGTGGCAAATTGATGACGAAATTAATTTCCTGTATATGCGCTTTCGAGCTACCGCGTAATGAGCACAAACGCAAGCAAGTGGATTTTCGAAGGAGTGAAAATGTTGAAAATTGAAATTTGCGCGCTCCATCCTTTCCGAAGAGGACGAGGCGAGGGGTGCGCAGAAAACCGCATCACGTTAAGTTATAATTAACTAGCCTCGAACGCTGAAAGTTGAAAGTGCAAAGAGGATAAAAGGCGCCAATTCGCTGGAGCCATTGCGACTCCCTTCGGCCACTGCGGAGTTCTAGGGCGCCGGCGATTGCCAGTGGCAAGCAGCTTTTAGCCATAGGCGTCTTATTCACCTCGGGGCCGCCGTTATTGGAAATTCATAGGAGCTCGATAGAGCTCTGGTTTTTTCGTCTCTCTGCGGAGCCAGGCTCAAAACGCCCGGTAATGAAGACGGAGAAAAACTCAATTAAATCGATACCGTCGATTGGCTCGAAACGGGGTTCAATTAAATCATGATACGATGGAACGAACGCTCGAACGTGTTCCCCAGCTGCATCAACGAGCCGAGGAGCTCTCGCCAGCATACGATCCACTGACTTATCATTACGTGTCAAAGTTTTCTAATCAGCGCTGCAATTACCTTTCGAAAATTACGGGTCAGAGAATCAAAGACTTTAATATGGAAATATTTTTTCCATGATCGCGAAAAAGTGCGCACACGGGGTGGAAGCAATGCACGCTTCGAATCTGGGTTACGAAATGGGAGAACTGCTATTTGAGCCTCCTGCAGCTCCGGCGCTCTGGACTTCCGTTCGAAACGGGTTTGTACTGCAATCTTAATAACGAAGTGTGGCCGAGCGTGATTTTAATGGTACCAGCGACCAGATCCAATTTCACCATCCGAAGAAAGCTGGTCGTATCCTTGTTAGATCTGATTAACCTAAACCGAGCTAGCGTTCGATAGTTACTCACTACAACCGTTACCTCGTTGCACTATCAAACTTAGACATAAAATAAACCTTTAAGTTTCTTGAAAATAGCCATTAATTTAAAAACGATTTTAATTTTACAACAAACTCATTTAGTAACCGAACACTTTACGCCTTTCGAAATTATTTTGAAAGGCAAAAGCTGATTTTGAGTAAGCTTTGCACCATGTCTTACTTGATTTGGTCTAGGGTGCTACATAATTTCTGATTACATCAACAAAATCTTACGCAAAAGCCACGAAAAGTGTATTGAACAGCACTTGCTCAACCGAATAATAGACTTTGGTAAACAAAAACAAAGACTTATTCGAAGATATATTTAAGGGGGGACGGTGACGAACACAAAATTCGAATTTAACATTTCTTTAGAGTATGCATTTCTTAAAAATATGTTAAACAAGGTTTTAAGTAAAAATCCGGAAAATTAACCCTCAGTTTCTTCTGCTGAATTTTAGTCCTTATTTAGTTTAGGACGACACTAAAGACGCCGATGATGATTTATATAAAAACCAATGAAAGGAAAACTTTAATCGCATTTAACGAACTTGCCTCAGCGAATACTCCAAGACTAATGAAAAGATTTCAAATTTTTTATTTTAATTTTTGAAATTTAAGAATCACTGCCTTTTAAAGTAGAAAAAGAGGTCTTAAAAATGAAAGCTTTTTAAAAATGCCCTTATTGTGTGAAAAAGAATACTCTTAACGATATCTTTACATTTAAATATTATAAATACCGTAGATGCGGGTTACTTTGGCGACTTTTTTCTTATACTTTTAGAAATCGCTCTGATATAGAGATAGTGATAGACTTTATTTGATAGATGAGCATAGTAGCTAATCTCAGTAATAATCTTTTATAAGGTAAAAAGTTTGTAAAAAGGTATCTTTTATTTATTTTTAATTTATGCTAAAGTTGTTCTTTGAAGAGGGTTACTTTGCTCGGAGATTTTTTGGGCATACAAATTATACTATAAGTATTGAGCCAATGTGAGTTCTTTGAAGTAATAGAAGTACGTAAGTATTCACAGCAGGTAAGTTCGTAATGAAAATGATAGTTTTAACCTTGAATAAATTCGTGCAACCAATTAAAAATAGACGCCAGTAACACCCTCTAATATTCCCGCCTCGAACTAGATCGTTTACTGTTATGGCTACGAAGAGGCGGGAAATTAAATATTTTTGTTTTTTGTTTTGAGCTAAAGTTACCCGCTAGAGCTAAGGTAACCGGCATCTACAGTAAAGATAAATTTTAATTTTATTATTTTCAGATAACCCTACCCAAAAATTTTTTGTATCACATGGAGGCTCCTTGTAAATTTTAAATACTATTATAATAATAATAAATATAATATTTAAATAAAAATTAGTACTGAACCAGTTAAATATATGTTTGATAAAATACCTTTTATCTGATCCTTAAATCATAATTAGTTATACCAGTGAACAAATTTTTCAAATATTGACAATTTTTTACCCTTCCCAGTAGTATTTCCCCTTAATGCAGAAAATTAAACAATACATGTCAATAGTTCCCATTACCTTTGTATTAAAAGTGAAGAATATCGGAATGATTCTTTAAAAAACCAGGACAATAAATTTATATTATATATATTATATTGTATTATTATATTATATTATATATTTATATATATATTGAATATAAGTATTCTGATAGTCGATTTTATGTACAATAAGTCTGAGATCCATTTTAACATAAATTACATTAAATTCACTATTTTGAAACTCAGACAATTTCTTTTGTTATGATTCATGATCCACCTTTGAATTTGAGCAATGAAATTTTAAGGAAGTAAAAGTAATATACCCAAATCGACAATAACAACATCTTCTTAATATTCTATTATTCCTCAACTTATATTCATCTCTCTATTTCAAGTTTTGTTATTTGAATTACGCGTAAAAGTTAAATGAGTTGTAGTATTAACGCGAAATCTATACATGTGATAAAATCGGAATCAGACCGAAATTGTATACCAAATATTTTTTGAAAAAAGTGTTTGGTATAATTTGAACTATACTCATACTAAAGTATTTTTGTGGATTTTTTTTATTCTATATGTAGATGTAGTAAACAAAATTACTGAACGAAAATGTTCTCTATATTATAAAAAGGGCATACATGAACCTTTGAAACTTAATGATGATCAGTGCATGAAAAACATCTTTTCGGACAAATTAATTTTTCTTAAAATCCGACCGCGTAAAAACGTAAAACTTTAAACGCGTTTTTCTCAATGAAGAATTTTCATTGTAGGTGGAGAAGGTATTTAAAAAACGGATATACCGATCATTCTGAAATTTTGCACACTAGTTTTAAATTGTATTTACACCGTCGAGGGATATTTTCATTTATATTTTTTCACCACAACCCCATTTTACAAGCCAATCATGGCCAAATTTTTATCACAAATCGAAAATTTCTCTATGAAACATTCAAATTTTATTATTTTTCAAAATCCTTCGTTCATGAGCTAGTACTATCTACTAACAGAAAACGTTCAGGTTTTTGTTTTAGATAAGTCCACGAGGTGTCCCGCCTACCGCTGAAGTACTTTTTTTGACGGTGCTTCCGCAGATTAGCTCCCATCACGTTATTTTTCAATACATTTTAATTGAAAGATTTACGAAATATTGTTCGAATGATACTTTTTCGAATGCCTTAAGTTAATATAAAATAATTCATTTAGTTTGGTAAACAAAAATTATAGAAAATATGCTTTTCTTTGGCCCTCAAAACCCATGTATAACCCCTTAAAATGGAGGTAAAAGAAAAAATGTATTACTAATATTTAGAAATTTTTTTGAAGAATTTGCCTTCGGGTATACTTCACACTTTCATTTTGAAATCCAATTGCCTATGGGGAGTGTCGTTCGATTGGTAGGATCGTGACGTTTTAGGTAGGGCAATTAGACCATAGTCACACTGAGAAGACCGACTGGTTCCGCAGATTGAAACGCCAACAAAGTTTTGAACTCCTAAGCCTCGTCAGATCAGATCTTGCTTCAATATGTTCATAAGTTAATTTAATCAATTATATGTTTTCAAAATTTTAAGGGCTGTAACTTTTATACCTTTCGATTTATTTCTCAAAATATGGATCTGTGTGTTAAAAGCATAAAAAACTGTCTTTAATATCTGAAAATGTTTGGGAAGTAAAACCTTGATAATCTTTCACTCCTTTTTCTAAGAAAATTATCAAAATCGAAAAATAATCGTTATTATTTTCGTGACTGGTGAAGTACATAAAAGCGGTGCACAGTACCTTAAGTTATCGCAAATTGGGGTCTCAAAGTGCGGGTTCTCGTGCAAATTAAAAGCCAAAGTGCTAATTATTATTCTTTATTTCATTTGGACCGTCAGCCCAGCACGGGACATAATTGCGGGTAATTTGTCCAAAAAATCACCGAGAAATCAGTTTCATTTAGGCAAATTCGGGACTTATTCAAGTAATGATTAAAGGTCACTCAAGGCTATCCTGGCATTAGTGTGCCTGAGCATGAAACCAGGAAATGAGCTTCAAAAAATTACTTCACCAAAATATTTCACCTGGTCGCCATTCGATCTCGTGTATTTCAATTTGAGGCCCGCATCGTTGGCGCGTTGGTGGGGCTCCTCTGCCGCCATAACAGTAAACAGTGCCAGTGGAATATGCTAGCAAAGTACCACTCATCGTGCAAGAAACCGTCGAGCTCGAAAAGGTCACGAACGTAAACTGCTTCCCTCCTTGCGGCTTCACCTCATGTCAGCCATACTTGGAGATAAGAAAAATTGATACGAGCTGCCGAAAAGGTAAAAACAAGCGCGGCCACGATAACGCGGCTATGTGCTAGGGCCGCCCGGGAATATTCTGGGAATATATAGTCGCGGTCGTCAGAGACAGGGAGCATTTTTTACAATATGAGCCCGATTTGGCGTGCATGGGACCTTATCTCAGCACATAGAGAGCCATCTAACTCCGGGCCAACCCAGGCTCGTCCCCAGCGCATGGACTCCTCCGGCGGGAAGCATGCAAAAACCGTGGAAGAAGGGATCCCGCGATGGCTGCACGGCGGCAGGGGGTCAGACAATGGGGCTCCCCGGCTGGGCCTCTTTTTTTATTATTACTATTTTTTTTTTTACTTTCGACAGAGCTCGACGTGACTGGAGGATACTTCAGGACGACGGGTTTTCTTCCATGGCGCACAAGAGCTCACAAAAAGTAATTTCAAAGGTGGGACGAAGAAGACATGCCCGGGCTCCGGTGGTGGCGGGGGCTTCCCAGCTCGAGCCCGACCATGTTAAATTGCGGCCGGGCAGCAGCGGAGCCGCGCACTCTTCATATTCCGCTTTGCTTTGCGGCTAAATTCAATATGGAACACACTCCATGGGGATTCGTATCATGCGGACGCAGAATGCGCCACGTTTTTGGCCCCCGGCACAAGATTTTATCATATGGCGGAGCATAATAACCCCGGGAGAGCCTGTGCTGGGCGGGTCAACTTATGGGTTCCGTTTTTGAAACACAACCAGCGAGGACTTGCCACAGACAGCAATGGCGTTGGCGAGGGCCCCATTCTGCCCGGGCTTAATAAGAAAGGCGCGGACGTGACCACAAGGAGATTGTTTCATTTAATTTTAGTACTGTAGACATATTTCATATGTTTTTCAAATCATAAGCATTGTACTCAGTGGTGCAGCTACTCTGGGGCAAAGTGGGGCAGCCTTCCGGGCCCCTGGCCAATCCTAAAGTTACTTCCTTGCGAAAAAGTAGACAAATTAATGGAAGGAATTATAAGAGCTCACTCTAAAAAACTGAATCCGACAATATAGACCAGTTGGGTTAATATAACAATTGCAGTTAAACTGGCTTCGTTAACGTTTTTTTGATATTAATTCTAATCCTAATTCCTCCAAAAAACATAAAAAAGCTTTATATCGACTTAAGCTATGTAGTCAACTAAATTTTCAAAAGAGTCGAAAGAAAAAATGAAAATATGCAGAAATTATTTCGAAATATTTCAGAACAAGACCACTGAAATTCCTTCTGACTATCGATTTGAGAGCAGGAAAAACGACTTTCAAATTTCCGTTTTCAATGATGTAACATTCCATACAAAATAATCTCTCAATAGTCTCAATTGAATGTGCGGTAAGTAATTATTCTAATGTAATAGGATCCAATTTTTCGCTTCAGTTTACTATCTGGTTATACTTGAAGGTATAAGACTGAGGCCTGTACCATTTCTGTAACTTCTGCAGGAGCTGAAAAGTCCTCCAGCAAAATAAAAATTATTAGAAGTTATCTAAGAAATACGAGGCCAGTTTGAAGAATTCCTGCATTCGCCAACAGAATATACTGCTACTAGTTAACATTTTTTTGTATGTTAGTACCACCTTCATAAGAACTTAAAAGAAGTTTCATTACTGTCTGTCAATTTATTCTTTGTTTACAACCATTTATTGTTGACGAATCAGAAAATTTTTTATTATGGAAAAAATTGAATATCGTGCTACAATTAAATTTTGGGTTTTGGAAGGTTTAAAAGCAAATGAAATTTATGAACGAATATTTAAGGTATATAAGAAATCTTCTTTGACTAAAAGTGCATTCGAATACGTGTTTCTCATGCTATATGGATCAAAGCAAAATAAAACTTTAACTTTAAACATTGATTTACAACTGTTGATAAAACTTGGATCCATCATTATATACCAGAGCAAAAATAACAGTCAAAACAATAGATTCAAGCTGGTGGCACCAAAGAAGGCAAAGACAGTTCTCTCTGCACGAAAAGAATATGGCAATATTTTTTTGGAATTATAAAGGTTTTTGTTGGTCTTGAGAAAGGTAAAACAATTAATTCTGATTTTGAGATTATTTTACATCAAGACCACGTCCATTGTCACACAAGTGTTTTGACAATGGCAAAATTTAATAAATTACTTGAACACCTACCGTATTCACCAAAATTTACTTATTTTACGCGAAATTTATTTTATTTTCATTAGCAATACAAATTATACTTACTGGAGGCCCATATAAAACAAATAATTGCTATTAATTGACTGTTTGTGGTAGTAATAGACATAAATAGAGACACTTGTTTTTTTCTTGTGAATGGTTCAAATCTGAATAATGAGATAGGGTTCAAATCCCCATGGTCGGTTGGGCTACGTGGTAACACAATGGATCAAAGTTGGCTTTTCTGGGCAGCCACAATAACGTAAACCTAAACCTAAATTAAACGTGCAAAACACTCTTAAATTTAAATACTTTCGCGCTGCTAGTTCTAGTGTTAGGAAACAAGAATTAAAAGCTTGACTGGAATAAATCAAGTTTTAGTTTACAAATTTTTATATTAACATTCAGTAAAGAAAGAGCGATTAATTCAGTTTTCGCATTATAATTTAAATTTACAAATTAATTGTCTTGTTCGTTTAATTTTATTTCTTTAATTAACACGTAACATAAGCTTAAACCTGCATAAAACCATCAGTGGGGCTAATTTCTCCTCATCTCAAAATATTCAATTAACAACTTATGGTACACTTATGCTGCCGATGTAAAATTTCATATTCATACACGTATACTAGTAGTTAATTTTATTAGAATATAACAAGATTACAAAAGTTATTGCACTGTTTAATGAGCAGGTGTGTTGGAAGTATGTTGTTTTAAAATTTTCTCGTAACATTAAAATACCTGAAAAATGGACGTTCCTACCCTCGAGATTGATATTATCGTAGAAAAATTCAATTTAAATGGTAATCGCCCCGAAAGCGAGTGGGTTGGGTTCCTCCGGGTCGCGTCCTATGAATAGTCCGACAGCCGCGATAAAAACAAACCAAGGCTTTTACTTTAATCATTTACGTCTTTGGACAATCGCACATGCTGTCAATTGGCGTTTTTCGAAGGTAAACATACAATTTCCATAATGCGGTCTGGGCTTTTTCTCGACCGGGTAGGCCACAAAAAGTGTTTCTACGGCCAGTTTTTTTTTTTTGCCCCTGTTTCTCTGGATGTGGCTCAACGTGCAGTTACACACCAACCAGCCATATTTAATAATACACCGCGGTTTTGTTTCCATATAACCGCGCTTATATCTAGAGGTAGCGCCCTGCACTCCGGCCATGTGCACCAAGTCGTGTGCGCTTTGCATCGGGGAAGAAATAGGCGGTTTTGAATACCACTCAACACCGAGTGGGATACCGCGACGCCATAAGAAAGAGCCGTCTTTCATGGCGTCTCGTCGTCCAGTGCGAGGCCTCACGGTTCAATTTCATTTTGCGCTGCCTGCACGGAGAATCATGAGAGGAATTTTAAGATAAAAAAACAATATCGCGAAATCACGTCACTAAATTCTATTAAAATACCACGTACTTCACATTTCCCTTGCATTAATTGTATTCCTAAGATTGAAATGCTAATGGACCATTTCAATAAAACATCTACAGTTGTCAATCAATCAAACAATTAATACAATAATTTATTTTTATTATGCACATATATTTATTCTACCTATATGTACTTTTTTTCTTTAGATTATAAGAAGGTTTTTATATAAGTCTACACATACAGAAGATAATTTCTATATTTCTTGAAAATTCAAAAAAAAAAACATCTTTAATTAAAACTCTAATAGCACTTAAAATAGAATATTTTGTAGGAATTAGAATTTTGAAATATGCATACAGAAACAGAAACAGTAGCGAATCAAAAGTATCGATACTTTACTCATGAGTTGTCGAATAAAAAGTATCGTAACTGGTTTAGTCATGGTATCAATACTTTTCAAGATCTCTTATACATGGATAAGTTAAAATTTAAAGCATAAATTCAACTGAATATTTTTGTACATGATGTCTGCACATATTGCAGCAAATTATATAAATAAATGTGTTTGCAAATAAAAATAAATCGAATCTTGTTTATACACGAAGACTCCCCAGAGAAGTAGATGCAAAGTAATTTGATTCGCTTATATTTGAATTATAAATGACATATAACAATATGATATTCCTTAAATAATCCCATTTGAATGTGATTTTTTTTCAAATTTATAAATAATTTTTTTCACAACTGACATAATAGAATGATTTTAAAGATTAATAACTCGGAAATACGGCATAATAATAATAATAATTTATTACATGTTTCCTCACCTACTTGAGCTAATATCAAATTTTCTTTAATTTTTTTGGTCCATTCCTATTTCTTTGAAGAAAAGTAAGAGCTGAGCTTAATTTCCAAGTCAAATCTATTGCTTCATATGAATCATTTTGTAAACAACTAGGCAATCAAGTGACAACTGCGACCATTTCAAAAATCGATATCAAATTTCGCTGAAAAACACATAATACTCGTATATAATCGATAAAATTTGTTGAAGGCTAGTTCTAATTCGTTTAGTTTCGAACTAGGTAAACTGAAAAAAAAACAATTTCAGAAACATTTTATTTTAAAGTATTTAAATTGTAAATAATTAATTTGTACAATCTTTACGTGAACTAATATCTTGTTGGTTTGTTTGTTGCTTAATCACGCCTAAACGCTTTGTTCGATAATTTTAATTTTTTGCCTAAAACTATTGTATATTCCAATATGGAATCTAAACTACTTTTTATTCGCAGACTTCAGAATGGCGGTCGCAAGATAGTGGCCAACAATTATAAATTTTAAGGGATTACTACAAAAATTAGTATTTGGGGGTTTTTGAAGATCTAAATTGCAAATCCCTTTTCAAAAATTAATAAATAATTCAGGTCGAATATAGTGATCAAAAATGTTCGAGTCTGAAAATTGAGGATAGTGGAAAAATTTCAATGAATTTTATTACATACTTAAGGATATTTTGAGGAATCTTCTTATGAATTTACGGCCTTATTTTGGAATCCATTTAGATCGAAGCCCTTTGTGGATAAAAATTCGTTAACTTCTCCCTAGGGATGAATTTTTTAAAGATGGAATAAATGATTCTAAATTGTGTTTAATTACATGTTCACTTAGTTTATATCAAAAGCTATTCAGAATGTAAGAACAAATTTAAAAATAATTAGTATATAAAAATAAATTAAGTTTCACACAGTAAAGCGCTATTAGCATAAAAATAAAAAACCTAATTTAATTATTTATGTTGTTAAAATAAACCAATATTTAAAATTGATTAAATTTTATACAATTGGTAATTGATTTATTAAATATTTACGATGTTTTTTCAATAAATGAAAAAGAAATCTTCTGACAATCAGAGGATACATTTTTAAAGCTGTGAGTTTTAAATAGAATAAAATGCTATCCGCGCTGCTATACCACAAAGTTTTTGGTTTTATTTGTGAAAGATAATCAAGTGTAAATTTCGGTTTTTAATATTTTTTTCCAATTTTAATTATTTTAATTTTTAGAAAAAACTAAACTTACACATATGCGACTGAAAAGGTATCCCTGAAAAGGTTAAGATAGTTCTTTAAATTTTAAAAACTCATTTCAGTTACCTTTGGCTTTTAATTAGTTTTTCGCACAATCCTTCAAAACAATTTACTTAAATTTTTCTATTGAATTATTTTAATCACTTTGAACGAAAAAATTAATTGAGGGTAAAAGGCAATTGAAATTAATTTGGTACAAATTTAGCAAATTTTATTGTGAAGTTTTAATTAAAAGGACATTTTCGATTTGATCTGAAGGATTCAAGAACAGGGTCCTTAAATACTATCAAAATGAACATCCATCCAATCATAAAAACATATAAGTAAAGAAAAAACCTCTTCAGTTGTGTAGCGTAATAACAAAATTAGTTTTGGATTATGGTTTTATATTAGCAACACTCCTAACCTGGGTGAAATGAGAATGCAAAATGATTTTGTCATTAGTTCCTAAGAATTATATGTCCATCATATACTTTTCATTGGTACTTCATAAATATGTACCTAACAAAGTATGTGATAATTCGCTGCTTAATTCGTGCAATTTATGGAATTAAAGACATATCGTGGAAACTCACAAATGTCTCAGACAAATTGCCTCACCTAAAGAAAGCCTATTTCCGCCCCCAATAGGCTTGCAAGTGTCAATTTGCTATGCCACTTCTAACTTGAATGGCCCCACGGTTGACATCTCCTTGGGGAAAAGCGTCCGCGAAGAAATATTCTAAAAGCAAAAATGGCACAATCACATCGCCAATTAGCAAAATTGGAACCGGTAATAAATCGACCATAAAGGAACTATGTCAACACTGCTTGGAGCAAGAAAAGAAACCTTTACCGCCGCGACTGACCGCGACTTCCGAGCCACAAAAGGTACAGAATTAAGTGCGGCTTTCAGCTGAAAGTATCTTAGTATCTGCTATCTAGCGATACAGTTGTCAAACATCGCACAGAGCTGAGTACACTCCGCAATCGTCCCCGTCCGCAACGCAACCAATTCCTCCATATCGAGCGTGGATTAATGATCGAGTGATAATCACAAGACGTGGAAATATTTTACCGCCATTAAATTGATTTCAATTCTAATTGGATAGGTGTGCGCGGCACTAATGGATTTGCGGTAACATATTGCCCCCGCCAGCGAATGGTCGCAGAGCAGTCCAGGTGACAATATCGTGGACAGGGGAGCTTTGATTTACACGAAATTATGTTGGGCATGTTCGCCTCGCGGAAGAGCCGTAAGGAAACATGCCCAGTCACCTCACATTTCAATTAATATGTCTCCGGACGGAGTTATGCTTATGAAATGCGTTCACAATCAAGCCAATAGGGCAGTTCTAGGGCTATTTTTAGACTCCAGGCAATTCCTGTTCTAGCTGCTGGATAGACGAGCTATTTCTTTTAAGTACGAGTACAATTCCGTTTTTGGGACACATTTTTATAGAAAAGGGTAAAGTCATCGTTAATACTAACTGATGGCGCAAAAAACGACAAAACATCGGAACATGTGAGGTGACCAAAAGAAATCGAAAATATTCCACAAATGGAAAGCCAAAGCCCAGGAAAAACGCAACAAAGCGTGTTTGGAGCAGCATGCAACTAAAGCCGCCACGACGTCAATTGCTTAAGTTTGCGTGTTTTTCTGCTCTTTGTACACGGGACAGCTTGCATTTTGCCACTATGCACAAACATTTTGCCCGCAAAAAGTCACTCTTCTTAATTAAACTTGAAACGTATAAGAGATGATAGTGCGGGGTACTGTAAACGTTTACCTGGAACGCATACTCAACGGCGAAAGGAAGTAATTGACCAAGGAGCAATAGAATCCCAAGATCCAGATAAACTGGTCTCATTGAAAACTATGAGTTCTACAAACGGAACGGCTTCAAGACTCCAGCGACATGTATGCAAATTAGTTCAGGTATTATGATACTGACTGGTCGTAATGGTGGTGCAAGGCGACGAACCTAATTGCATTATGAGATGGTTCCGCTGCATCTAGGGTGCGTCTATAATTTGTGTAATTCCTACTGTGTTAATGCGCAATTTCAAATGCTATCTTCCTCACATGGGCAACAAAATGCGTTCTCTGCAAGCAGCTAAATAGCAATTAAAATTCTTCAATTTAAAGTACATCACGGAAAGCGTCAACGGATATCAGGCCAACAGAAATGAGTAACATATGAGTCGTTATTTTTGAAAGTATGTATAAGTCCATACATGAGGGCTAACTACAAGTTAACATTTAACTAGAGAAGTTGTTGAAATGATATGTTAAAAGACACGAGCGCGCAATCTACTTTTTGGAGAAACTTAAATTTATTCTATTCATACAAAACAGAAAGTATTTTTTATAATTTATTTTAGTATTGTGAGAATACTTTCGATAGCTTGTTTCAATTTACGCTTAGCACCATCGGTAGCATAATTGTGTTTATACAATTTTCTTCTTAATTGTCCCATCTAAGAACTCAGCCTAGATTTTGTTCCAAACTATATTTGTGTTATCTTGATACGTTGTGAAATGCACTCTCAAAACAGTTGATCTTGAGCTAAACTACGAGTTTTCAATATGCATTCTCATTGCTACAAAAATTACCTTATTGAATCAAAGGCAGCTTTTGTTAAATTGATGAAAAAATATCGAATAAATCGAAAAAGAATTACGTAAATTTTACAAAATTTATTTTATAGATTTAACAAATGTAATTTGTCAATTTAAAGAATTTACTTTCTTTTTTAAATTGCGTAACTGCATTGTTAACTTAAAACACAATATTTCAATAAGAAAAAGAACAAAAAACTTTTGTTGATTTTACCTAAAGCATATCTAAATCCAACTACAGGTATATGATGTAATTTTAAGTGATAGTACTTTGTGCATTAGCAACACTGCAAGTTCTATTAAAAATTTCAAAATTCATTCATACTCAGTACTGAGCTTTGAAATAATGAATTACGAGTAGTACGATTTTAGAAACTAGTACTGTTGTGTTAGAAAAGCTCATTATGTTGTAATTTAAAATATTCTGTGTAAATTGAATTTTGCTTGCTAATAAAACATTACAACATTTCTCCTACTTTACCTCACAGCTACCAAGCAGCGAATGCTCATTTTTTTCACATTAACTACTATTCAACAATATAAAAATGAGGCAAATTTCGTACACCATAAAGCAGTAAAATTTACGAAATGCTCTAACTTTTAATTTAAAAACAGAAACGAACTGAATTCACTTTTCTTAATCTTATACCCAATTTTTGTTAAATGTTGCAGTTGTATAAAAATACAATGAAAGTGTTCTAAACTAACCCATTGTATTCAAAATTAATAATACATTTTTGGTTGAAATAAGATCTGCATTTCGTATTATTAATCGAAAAATTTGTTGAATCAGTAAACGTCGATTACATTTTAAGAATATTTACATTATTTTTAAGAACATTTCACAGTTCCGCTAAAATAATAAATTTTTCTGGGTGTATATATAAACTTTTGTAGAGAGGGAATTTAGAAAAGTAGGAATAGGATAAAATCTCCCTAAAAACTGGTCTTTATACTACTTTTAAAAACAACAGTTCATTTTCAAAATATTACATTTTTTATATTCGTTTTTAAATTTTAAATGTATTTAATTAGCCAAATAATTTTGTTTAATTCTTTTGGATTAGGTCCAAAACAGTCCCACTTTTTGCTTAGCATTTTAGGCATTGCGGGATATATTTGAACCCACCTCGAAAAGTTCAAATTAGTCATGCTCATACAGTTTAATATTTTTTTTTTAAAGTTATTTTACTATAATTAAAAAAAGAATCTGTGTAATTTAGGTATTAGATTTTCGTTACCTTCTTCAGTGAAAAATTTAATATATTTTAATTAACTACTTATGTTTGCAAATGTTATTAAGTATAATAATTTCACTGTTGTGTTTTATAATACTTAACAGAAAAACTAGTTGAATTTATTCTTACAAAGTATTGTCGTATTAAGGGTAGGCTACATGGAGTATATGAAAAACAAAAATTAGTTTGTGTGTTTCATAATCCCGGTCGTTTATAAATATTCGCAAATAATAATTCCTATTTTTTAAAAAATTACCTTGTTGTTTTCAACACATTCGAACGTATGTGAAGAAATCTCTGGTATATGGTCTTAAATGAATGCTAATTATTTTTCAGCTGTTCTTTGCAAAAAAAGAAGTTAATCTTTGAGACGAAATTTCATAGGAAGTAGGAACAAAGTGATTTTTTAATACAAATTTTCAGAAATATTTCAGAAATTTTCATAATAGTAGATTAAATTATTCAGGGTACCATTTGAAGAATCAGAGGCACTTTTGAATGAGCTGTATAATCCTGCAAAGTTCTTGATAGAGTCGGTCTATTCGTAAGTAAGTGCACTTGAAACAAAAACTTAACTTAAATAAAGAGGTGAAGAGATAATTTTAGAGAAAGGGGCGTAGGAATAAATGATAATCAGAAAGGATACTTCATAAAATCGATTGGGATGTGTTGGAACATGTCCTTCTGATTCACCCTACACACCGTTGCGATTTGGCGCGTCTGCCAGTCTGATTTGAGAAATTATAAGAAATGCATTTTATTTACTGCACTTTGGATAAGAAAAAATCTTAGTTAATAGACAAATTTAAAAGGAAAGGAAAGTTAAGAGAAAATCTTAATTCAAATCGCATTTAGTTTGTGTGTTGTTGTGATTGCACGGTACGGGAAAGTTGCACCATTTTTATTAATATATCGGAAACAATGGTAAGTGGGGATTGTTTTAATTACGTTTCCTTTATTCCTTTACCAAAAAGTGGTTTAGAAACCGAAGTCAAAACGATGTGTAGCAAAATATTTTCTTTATAATTTTAATTGGTCACTTCAAATACAAAAGGATTTCAAAGTTTCAATGGAATACTTTACGTTTTTAAATTAAAGCAAATCTTTTAACCTTTCAATGAATTTTAATGAGAATAAAACTTTTAAGGAATAGATATGCAAAAAATGTTACTATTTCAAACTTTAAATTAAAATATCTCGGTTAGCACACGAGGTGTCTGCGGTGGTGGTGGTTTTTTGCATATTCATCACTTTTGACTACAAATAAATTTTATAATATTTCATCAAAATCTGTGTGAAAAACTTAAACAAAACATTTTCGAATCAAAATAACCGAAATTTCTGAAAAAATAGAACCGGAGAGTTGTAATCAAAATGCACCAGACATCACTTCACAAATCAAAGTCACTTAATCGGTAACTGGAACTGGAAATCCCGGCGGGGCCCTGGGACAAGGTCAAGCTCGTTAGAGCCAATCAAAACCGTTTTCACTTTCGCCGCTGGTACTCCTCCACTGTTCGACCTCTGCACTGGCCGGCCACAAGATGACCCGTCCGGGAGCTGCTCCTGGAGATGGTTCCCGAAATGCTCCTGGGACATCCCGCGGAGCACTGTGAACAGCTCCTCCGAATCCGGGACCAGTGAGCGTCCGCCACCTACCTGCGCTGGACAGGCGAAGACGGTCGGGCGACGACATGCATAGAGGCCCCTAAATTGCATGACAATTTCGAGACAAATTGCAGAGGAATTAGCGTTATTACGACGTTATGCGGCGGATTCGGAGCAGGAGAAAAAGTGGCCGCCGTTGCTAACTTTGTGCGCGGCCACGTCAGGCTGCAGCGCGACGCGACGGACAGCGAGCTTGTTTAGTAATGCGTCCGCCCGGCTGCCGCGACCCGCGCACGTGGATAGGTGGCTCACAGGAGGGCAATCGAACGAACGATAGAACGACTTAGGGGATTGAAACGAAACCGAAAGACAATGAGCACCAGTTCCCCTAATTGAACATAATTACGCGACTTTTTATTGTTTCACTTCTGGCGCACTCCATTTGTGCAGCGAAAAGTGGAAAGTCTGTTCCCTCTGCAGGAACTGAAAAGAATTTCTGGCTCCAGGATCTTTGAAGTGGGGTGGGGGGGACTCATTGTTTGCGACGAGGAGACTTTTGTTAAGTAAGGAAGTGTGTCAAGTGTTCCCCGGGAAACCCTTTTGTTTCGAATCTCTGAGCACTGCGACCAACTGTACAACAAATTGACAAAAAGGTATTAAAGCCGTTCACCGGCAACAATGGACGAAAAATTCAACAATTGGCTCGACGTTCCGTACAGCAGGTCTTCCGGAAGCGCTGAGACGTAAACATTCGTACAACTCACATTTTAAATCGCAACAGCTTTGTTGGTCGTCACCTCGACGCGGTCTTGAATTGAAAATTGCCTTTAATATCAACGTTAGGCTGGTTCTAAGAGTTAATTTCTTTCTATTTCCGCGACAGTACTTATTATAATAACAGACCTTGTAAACATGCCGCAAGTCAAGCACTGTGAGCAGCTTAAAATCCTTAAACAAAAGCTTTGAAAGACAATATCTCTTTATTTCCTTTTTCTCGGAAAGAATTGCTTCAGAATATAAAAAAGAAAAATAAATCTCTCTATCTACCCTGACTTAAGTTTACTCATTTTTGAAGGATATCTGACTATCATTACAATAAAATTGTAGCATGTAACCTGCCTCAATCAAGTAAAAATCAAGGCATTTTTAAAAAGTTAAATTCAAAATCATTAATCCGCACTGCACAAAATTTTGGAGCGATTTAATCATTATTACACATTTGCTACACTTTAAACATTTTTAACCCTTGTATTAGACCCGGATACCCGGGTGCCCACCGTGTTATATTTGCATTAAAAAAATGAAAATTTAATATGGATTATTTAGCTCAAAAGCAAGCAAATCATGAATTTAAGTTATATTTTATGTATACTTTTTTTAACCCGGTTAAACCGGGTACCAAAAACACACACAACTTACTTAGTTACTCAATAGCAATGTATAGGTATATTAAAAAACCAAAATTTACAAACACTTTTTCTTTTATTGAAATATTCAAAATCTAAGTAAATTTTAGTAAATGGGTACCCGGATACCCTGGATGCTAAACCGTGTCGGTAAAGTCGAGTATTAACCCAAAGATGAAGTAATTTAGCATTATTACCTATAGGGCTAAAAAATCCGATGTGCTGCTTGTAAACTTATTTATGCTCCAAAGATCTAAATATTACGTGATAATTTCCAAACGTTTTGTGAAATATTGCAAATGATTCATTGAACTGTTTGTCATTGTATTAAAACAATAATTTATTCAATTACGAGAAAATAACAGGTGATATATCTTTTAAATAAAATTGTAGTTTTAGAAGTTGTATTTTTAATGTTTGTCTGATATTTATAAAAGGGACACAACAAACCATTATGAAAAGGATGACCTTTTACTCGATGCTTCTGTCATCAAAGAAATAATAATAAGACTGTTAATTTTCAAGTGAATTATTTTTAAAAAATATAAATGTCCACTGTTAATTCCCTTTTGAATTATATTTAATTGTTATGTTTTGAATTGAATTATCTTCAAGAAAAATAATGTAAAACTGTTGATTTCCTATTACATTATCTGTAACTAAATGTGTTAGTTTTCAATTAAATTGTCTTTAAAAAAATATATACCTACTTACTTACTTATTTTTGCGTATGTAACTTGAAAATGAGGGATTTACAAGAGATGATGTTATTTGTATTTTATCGCTTCTAGCCATACTGTGACTTCGTGCTTAAACTAAGTCATATGACTTAGCCAAAGTGTAAACAAGCTTTGCTTTTGTTCTTTAATTGGAAAAAAAGTTGATTGTCATCAGAAATTTACGGTGAATATACTCCTTCGATTAAAACTTGCGAATTTTGATTAGACGCTTTAAAAGTGGCGATTTTGACATGGAAGGCAAGGAATGCCCTGGCCAAGTAAAAAGTAGGATCAAAAGGGTGTCATCCATTATGAGCTGCTAAAACCTGGTGAAACTATCATAATGGCATTGCACGAAAAACGAACGAATATGCGACCAGACCTGAGACCGTATTTTTCCATCATATCCTCAATCGGCCTCATATTGCTACACCGGTTAAAAATTATTTGGAAAATAGTCGATGGGAAGTTTTGCACCACCCGCTATATTCACTAGACCTTGTTCCTTCGGACTACTACTTGTTTCGATCGATACAGAACGCTCTTACTGGAAAACTCTTCAGTTGAAGATATTAAAAATTGCCTTGATTCGTTCCTAGCTTCAACAGATTTTTTTTGGCTAGGAATCCATAAATTGACGAAAAGTGAGGAAATTTCATAGCTGACGATGAACAATACTTTGTATAATGTATCAATTCAATCAAAAAAATCCCCCATTTTCAAGTTATACACCCAGTACAGTGCATGTATTATTCTATAAAGTACAACCGAATTTATTAATTTAAGATCTACCTGACGAAAGGGAATAAATACAGTTTTTTTTAAGATGAGAAAATATAAATATAAAGAAAAGTTATATTTTATTTTAAGTTAAACCAGTTAGTTATATAACTGAATTTTCCAATTCAATTTAAGTTTGCTTTTATTATATCAGGAAATTTTTGTAATATTAACTTTCAGAAAATGTTACAAATGTGGAATTAGTAAATTGGTTAAGTAGATTTTATCAAATCATTTTTGTCCGTGTTCTTGCGCAAATGTGAACCCTTTTCATTTGAGAAATAATGTAAGAACACCCAGGCTTATAACTATCTTTGAAAATTAAATTTTTGTTAGAATCTGTAGAATCTCCTTATGTAGTCATAACCAATTTTAGTAGAGAGTGTAGCTGAGCTATAAATAAAGGTGAGCTATTTTGAGGATTTAGAAATTATAATGAAATTCAAGATTTTTTATCTAACATTAATGGAGTTTTTAGACAGAAAGTTTGAATTGGAGAGTTCTTCTGGAATTTTAAATGGTGCTGCTAGCACGCACTGAAATTCATTTACGAAGTGGGGCTGACGCTCTTCAGGTATTTATCAGGTGTTAAGCTTGCTTGTGAAGTGTTAACAAAGTGTTGTCAGCCCAATTTTAAAAATTACCCACATAACTGGGTAGTGCAAGAGCGACGGATGTCTGAGACACTCCCATTACCTAGGTAAGGAAAGCAGCGTTAAATTATTTTTTTTTATACCCACCTTACGCCGTCGAAAATTTTTAATTGAACTCCACTCGGCTAGATATGTGCAAGTTCACGAAAATTAATTGCGAGTGTATCATTAGAGCAGAGTGCAGGAATTATCGCAGCTGGGAACAGTTGAATTACACCTTGATGGGTATGCCAATTGGCAACGCAAGATGAAGTCTCGTTGGGTACAGCGGAGAAAATCTGCTGTAATAACCGCGAGGTAGTTTCCCTTGGCCAAGTCCATGTTACGTGTCGTGCCGCGTCCGAGAGTCTCGAGTACAACACGGCAACGGCAAAGGCGGCGGCGACGGCAACGGCGGTGACAAATTTATGTTCGCATTGTTCCAGCCGCGGAGCTTGAGACGAATGGAAGCGAATTGTTCACATGAAATGAAGAAACAGTCGAGGAAAATAAATTTTCTTAAGTTATGTCCACAACTTTCTAAACAGGCAGATTTTCCGAGGCGCTCTCGCGTTACAGCGGACCGAGAACGGATGTACGGATGGGTGTGGTGCCGCCGTTAAACGCTTGATAGAGTTCGATCTCGGCAAGTTTCTCGACCGATCTTAAATCTCAGATAAGTCACGCTTTGTTGGCTATCTGGACTGAATGTCGTTTTCGGGCTCTTGAACTATTTAAACAAAATAAGCTGATATTTATGATATTACAAATCTTGATGGGGATTTCTGAAGTGCATATAATTGAAACACAATACTTATTCAATCTTGATATTCATCAATACAACGTGGGGAAGGGATTGGTTGAACAATTTTATATTATATAATTACAATAAATTTTTTTTTATGAAACTTTATCTTTATTTGTATTTGTATTTTATTAACTAAGCATATAACGATTATCTTTGTATTATGGCCTCATAACTAAATTCATGTAATTTAAATTATTAAATAACAAATAAAAATTATCTTTAAATTTAAGAATAACACGGATTTCTTAAAGGCAGATCAACTACCACCAACCTCACTGACTTCGTCTCTAGGACGCTGTGAGGAGGTCGACATTATCACCACCGACTTTAGCAAGACGTTCGATAAAATTGCACATCAAATAATTCTGTTGAAACTCAGCTTCCTTAGTTTCAATCAACATTTTCTAAACACTCCAATCTATCTATCTATGCCGACGATTCTTCAAATTTTCAAACAGATATTCTCCACGTCAGATTCTCGACTCTTACAGGATAATCTTGACAGTTTCAGCATCTGGTGCCAAAAAATTTTTCTCGAACTTAATGTTTCTAAATGTCAATCCTTTACTTACTCACGTAAACGGCCCTCTACCTCTCCCAGAACTTATTTACTGCATAATGGCATATCCCAAGTGTCTCTTCTCTTCTTGACATAGGTAGCACTTGTGATAGTTAACTTAATTGACATGATAACATTGGCATCGTAGTTGGCTTTGTAAATTATTGGTCTAAAGAGTTCCGTAATCACTACGTTACTAAATCTCTCTACGTCTCGTTTGTCAGGCCATTTCACAAATATGTTAGTCAACTTTGGTCTTCTTCTCAACCGTCTTACGCGTTATTCTAATTTATTTATTAACGCTTAATACAAGCTACGTACATTAAATAAACTTAAGACTAATGCTTATTCGTTAGTCTGGTTGTCTGAATCTACCTTCTTATGAAAAGCGCCTGAAGCTAATCGACTTGCAACCCTTATAGAAGCGTAGTTACTGCGCTGATACTACCTTCATCCATCAACTGCTATCCGGTGACATTGATTGTCCTACATTGATACAGCGGATTTCTTTTTACATCAACCCCAGTAATTTCAGATCGGTCTTCCTCTTTCGCACTACCTACAACCATACTAACTATGGCCTTTATGAACCTCTCACCCGAATGCTTCGGAAATCTAACTCTCTTCCCACCTTTGACTTTCACATGAGTAAATCATCTCTCAAGAACGACCTAAATCGCCTTTCTTAAAATTAAGTTCTTTAATGCCCCTCCTTGTTTTTTGTTTCTCCAGTTATTAAGATTTGTTGGTTTAGTTTTAATAGTGTAGTTTTTTATTAGTGTTTATTATTTTTTAATATTGTTACTCTTTGTACTTGTATTAAGTTTAAATAAATAAAGAAAAAAGGGGGAGTCGTATGTTCTAATATATTAAGTTCAAAAAAGTGTTAATTGTATTATTTAGTGTTTTCTTTTATTTTTATTATTACTATTTATTTATTAGGGCACAAAACTGTGTGTGTCAAACCCAATTTTAATGTAATTACTAGGTAAAAAATTTAAATAAAAGGTAATGAAGTTTCTATATGCAGAAAAATCTACTATTTTTTGGGGTATTTTAACAGGTTGTATTATAAATAACAAGCTGAATTGCTAAGTAAAGTAAAGTCAAGCATCTTTCTTATTATACTAAATTAGTTGATTGATGAGATATGCCTTGAAGTTTCAGACTGAGATTGGTGGTAATTATTTTCTTTTATCTGAATTACTAGTTGTAAAAATATCGTTTCGAGAATCAATCATTTCAATTTTCAGATATATGTTTGAAGCCTCCGCATCGCCCTATGCGAATATAATCATAACTATCGAAATACATATTGGGAATTTGTAAATAATATTTCTACAGCATATGTTTAGAAGCATATCCTTTTAGAAATTCACAGAAAGTAATTTGTTGAAAATTGCTTCAAAATGTTTGATGAGAAACACGCCTTAATTAAAAAAGCTGAAAACTGAATGAAAAGTTTGATAATACTTGAAAAGTTTTATACTTACATATGTATCATTTTAAATGTAGTACACGCGATTTAAGCATAGGGTTCTAACATTTGATGGTGTTGTCCAGTGGTGAATTACTAATTATAGTTATTTTGATCACCAGATATGCAGTGTAATAAAGCACACGTGCGAAGAATTTCCTTTGGAGCCTTGTTAAGACCAACCATAGTGACCATAAACCAGTAAGAGCGACTAGAAACCTAGTGTACCTATGTTGTTATGATCATTCCGCGGCTTTTTTAAAGCATTCTCCGAAGATTTGCGGTTGCGTTCACCTCGAACAAAAATTACCTGTGGACTTTAAATGGTTTTCTTGGCTTCGTACGTTAGATGCGATTCAAACAGTAAAGCGGTCGAAGATCATTAAGCACACCACACACAGTCCGGCGCATGCAAATCCAGCGGCGGTAATTTCAAGGGTAACTGGACCATGTCCAGAGTCATACGCTGTAAAAGGCACAACTTTTCTCTTCAAATTTTTTTCGAATTAACTCTCAAGAAAATGTGTCTTGATAAAATCGCAGAAGTCTGCCGTTATTGCGGCGGGAGCAAACATTCCGCAGCATGAGAATTTGCCGGCGTCAGTGTCACTCAATTCTGTCACCACGCCTCAAGAGAATTAGCGTGGGAACTAATTTTTGTAGGGTCCCCGCTGGAGTCCCAGCGGTACCCAGATGGCCGCACAAAGCAAATGAATTCTCGGTAAGATTAAACAAAACCATGTTCGGACAGAAATTCGCTGAATGCCGAGAATAAGCAGCGGTTCGCAAAATGTTCCCGATTCAGGCGGGGGCATCACTCCAGAAAGAAATGTGCCGGGACACAATGAGGTCTAATCACGTAATGCGAGGCTCGTGTCGCATTTGAAGTCCTGCTGAGCGACGGCCCCAGCAATTCAGGACTCGTCCTATTTTCCTATTTATCCTGACCTAATCACTTCGTATCAGTGCGTTTGAATAGCAGTCACTGAATTCGTCGCATTAGCGATTTCTTGTTGGTTAGCATGCTGAAGGGATGCTGGAAGCAGCAAATGGACCTCAAAAAAGCTTCGGCGTGTGACGCCAACTTATTCTATTTTAACTGTGTCGAAAGGGAAATTTTACAGCACCCTGCGATGCCAAAGCAAAATATCGTGCTGATCACTCAGCTGGACTGCTAATCAGCAAAATCTTCACTGATGATTGGATATTGTTTCAAAATTTGACCACCTACAGAAGATGGCAATGTTTTCTAAAGAAGCACAGTCCATTTAAAGCTTTAAAATAAAATTTCATTAATAGTTTGATTAGATTGACGAATTAAAAGAAACGACTTTTTTCTCCTTGTGCGGAAGCGGGGGATTGACCTATCCTGAGCTGTTTCTTCAATGTTTAGCATTAATGTACCGATGAGAACCCTCCGAAGGTATGATTTCTTAAAGTTTGAAAGGTATTGAAGCTGTTACGCAATGTTCGGTCCGATTGAATCCCTTAAAGCATCTTGCAATATATTTTGATGAAATAGATTTGAATTTGAAAGAACAATTCAATTTCAAGAACATTGAATTGCAGTTTTAACCTTGAGTAATTTCATAATTTTATTATATTGATGTTAAGTAAACTAAGTAAACACATTAAAAGTTTGTTAAAATATGTACATAGGTATAATTTAATTCATTAAAGGCCTATTCTTTAGTTGTTTATGTTCAAAAGAAGTTCGACAACAATACCAATGGAGCATTATTTTAATTTTGGGATAAGAGGATTTGGTTTGGATGAAAACTTAAGCAATTATTAACATAGAACAAAATAGACCACTACTATGGATATCTATTGATTTGAAAATCTTCTTTTATGCAATTTATCAATCATATTATTTACTATCTAAATAAAGAGTGATTTTTTAAACGTTGGGTTTTCAAACAAAAACAGATTTATTGGAAAAAGTCCAACAACGTAAAATTGGTGCGAAATTTGGTCACTATGGCTTGAATACCCTGCTCAGTAGGACGATTATGACGACTATAAAATGGTCGAAGTGCGCGAAACACATTTTTCACAGAGCACGAATTTTTATAATAAAATTTAATAATTTGTAAGAATTATTCGATGAAATGGTAATGCAAACTGAACAACTTTGTCAAAAACAGAGAGCTGAAAAACCAAACAGCAAGAAAATTACTCTTTATAAAAGTTAAAAAGAAATATTGCAAGAGACAAGTAATTTTTAAGTTCTATTGAAGGAAAAGTTACACCATTATATACCCTACCCTGGCATATCTCTACCACAGAACTACACAAATTAGCTGATACTAAATTAATTAGCAATAAACTTGGGATTACTGCTAATAATTTCTATGGTAGGTGTAATTATATTGACAATGCTTTAGTCAGGCGAATATCTCTTAGTGATAACATAGTATAATTTATGATTTAAAATATACACATAAGTTTAGATCAACATCTTTCATTTTTCCACACTTTTCCCCTGAAATTTATATTTTATAAGCAAAAAACCATTCTCCACCAATGATATAATGAAATAGATTAATTAATGTAGTATTCCGCACTTAAGACTTCCATTGCATAGACATTGTAAATGGTAACATAAAATTAAATTTGAAGTTTACTAATTGCACTTAAAAAAAAGAAAACTGAAATGCATTAAGTCAGTTTAATTTATTTTAAAGATTATTTTAGTTCTTATTATTATTTGTCTTTATTTGAATTTTAGATTTATGGCATATGCTACATACCTTGCGGAATATGGTCTTTATAATATAAAATAGAAAGAAAAAAAAGGTATAGAAAGCCTAAGGAAACAAAATTTAATAAAAGTAATAAAACAATTTTGTATGTACATACATAAGTTAAGGTGATATGATATAAAGTATATGTAGCTTATTTCCATGCAACGTTAAGCACTTCAAGAGTCACTTCTCGATTATTGACATGAGTGTAATTATTGCGCTTAAGGGCCTAGACATCTCCAATCTGGGATTATTGAAAAATCATTTTTTGCATATTCTCATAGATGTGAATTTTTCTATGAGTACATTCAAGGCATTGATATAAACGTGTAGAATGGGCTGTAAGCGAAATACCAAGAACTTTAATCGTGATCATCTCAAAACTACATTTTTTTTGGCTAGCCGTCAAGAATCAACAAAATATATCGGCCTGAACGCTTCCAAATTTAAATAGAATATTCAGCACATATTCCTTTATAGGTGCAACTTCCGGAATTATTTAATTTATTATAAATTTTTGAAAAACGTCATAATGTTACGTAAAACATGAGACAATTTTTAACCAAATTTTCAAACAGCAATGGAAATTTATTTTCGTTAGATCCCACGGATCTGGCTCCTTTATCATTTGCAAAATTACAAAGTTTTAGTAATTTCGTTGTAAAAGGACAACAAATAGCGAGGTGCATTGATAATCATTGCATATTACAATCATTTTGCTTTACTAATTTACTTTAAGTTAATTTTCAAAATTTACAATTTAACTATTTTAGACGAAATATAAGATACTGCTCAATATACCAAAGAAAGAATTCTTGGGAAATAAATAGTCCTCGACAATATTCATTGAATTCTTATCTTCAATCATGATCCTGTTCATCTACTAAGATCTTCTTGATCCGACGTAATTAAGTTTCGTTTATCTAATGAAAAATCTTCATTTTCACTTTTACACAATATTTTTTATATAAAAAAGATTGTGTTCAAAACGTCCCATTGAATGTGACATTGGTGGTAAACAAGTGCATCGTCAGGAGGAGTGCTTGTGTTCGAGTCACAAGACAGCACGTGCCCGAATTACACGTTTCACCAGACATCATTTGTTGCCTAATTAGGGATGTGCGCTCATACGGAGTACGGAGCACGGAGCACCTCGTCAGGGGAAGTCGATCCTTTTCCATGAACGGATTAAGTCTTCATTCATTTCGAGAAGTTTGCATGATCAAAGTATTTGCGCTCGTCTCTTTGTTAATCTAATTAATGATATTGTAAACCTAGCGTTACCCAAGGAGTTGGCGCTGCAGGTAAGGGTGGCTCGCTCAAGGCAGCCCTTCCCCGCCCTAAGCGAAGTTGGCCCAGGGTTTCTTGGTCTCCACGCCTTCTAACTCTGCAGGGCAGGGCAACACCTCCAGTTGCCTGCTTTGCTGCATAGATAAAGCTAGTACCATACTCCCTGGGCCAACTATATCTATGTACCGCAGCCCTATTTCTGGGACTATGTGAGCTCCTGCCTGAAATATCAAGCACAAGCGCACGATGTATAGTAAAAAGGGAGAGTCTTGTAAAGTTGCTGTGGCAGGCATGAGTTGCTAAAGGCTGTAAAGCAGCCAACAACAACAGAGGGAAACAATTGTCGACAGAAGTTTCCGTTCCAGGAAAATTTCAACCCCAAATTCCCAACTGGAAGGTTTTGTTGAAGAGAATAAAACCAATGGCAATTACAATGCCATTGGCGGTCACTCAAGGAGAAAATCTTTAATCTACAGTTACTTTCGTGTAAGCATAAAGTCGCCTTCTTTTATTGCACTTACTCGAGAAATGTCCGGGGAGTGTTGAAAGGTACTCGGCTTCGCACATCCGCACTTTGTCAGCAACAAAGTTTCAAAATTCATGCAAACGTCGTAGTGACCCGCAGCCGTAGAGGCCATAGGAAGTAGAATTTTATTTACATATTAGGGGTGTTTTGGGCTCAATAGGTTTTACTGGTTGTTATTAGGATATTTTTTACTGCCTGAATTATTTTTTTATTATATTTGTGCGGCCAACGGAATTTTTAAACGCAGTTAGTTAGAATAAAAAATTGAGTTATTTTTAAAATATAACTAACCTAATAAAATTAAATTAGGGCGAAATTGAATAACCAGTGAAAGTTTAAAAAAAAACAAATAATCACTACGATACTACCCTAAAGAAAAATTTCATATGTAACCACACCTAATATTGTTTAACTAGTTTTTATATATTTTATATATTTTATATTTGATCTTCCTTTGATATCTGGAATAATAATAATTAATAATTTTTTGATTTTTTCATTAACAAAATCTTTGTATGTACTGCATAACGTATATATTGAATAGAAAAAGTTTATAAAATATGAGCTTAGAGAATTTTTATTTGTCTACCTAGAGTGAAAAGGAAAATCGTAACACTTCGTTCTCTTCCTGTCTGATTTTGTCCGAAAGCGCAGACAAAGTGGATAATTTTTGGAATCCTTGGTCATAGAAGTATGAATTTTTTAATGAATCTTATAACTAAATATTTTAAACAGATTGTGAACTTAAAATTTTAGAAATAGTACAAAGTTCGGAGTTACTGAAGGTTAGAATAGGATAGAAATCACATTTTTGGCATAATTGTTTAAAGACTTCTCGAGAATTTTGATGAAGTGTTGAATATCCATACAATCCATTGTGTCGGTCGCTTATACATATTTCCTGAGATATTTAAGTTATCCATAAATTAAAGTACAAAGAGAAAAGATAATTGCGTTTTTTTATGGATTTTTCCGAAAAATTTTCTAGTCAAGATAGAAATGTTGAAACGTTTATAACTTATGATTTGGAAACAATCTCCAACAATATATTTTTGGAGATATGCTGAAAATTGCGTCGTATAATTTTTTAAAACTTTAAAGTTAAGTGTCTTACTTACCGATAAATACTTTTGTACATATTTTTGTCTTTTAACCCTAAATGAATATTTTCATTTCATACTTAACCAAATTCTGTGAGGAATCTACCAATTCAATTTGTTCTATCTCTTCTTTGTAGTATATGCAATATATAGAACACATATTTTTGAATTATGGGTATATTTTAGGGTGTTTATTAAAAATTCTAAGCAATTTTTTGATTGTTTGTGTCTTTATTACTTATCGCCTTTGCTTGTGACTATATTGCTGTCCTCGAAATGCTAAAACACTGCCTCAATTGCCCCATTCAAATTTTAACGTTACTTTAATTTTCAAGACGGCCAATTGAACAATGAGCGCTCTTCAATCTTGAAAAATAGTTGCCATTTAATCTGGTGATCACAGTTATTTCATTGCAAAAGCAGTTTATTGGTATACATTTATAAATAAATAAGCATGAACCTTATTCCTGGAGCCGTGGTCTTGTTAGCGAATTCTGCCAGTAACCCAGCAACCTCGTTAATTGAAAAATTACAAGTAACACTGAATTGGAGACACGGCGCAGAATCATCGCCGTGCATAATTCAATAATTCAGTAATAAAGTAATTATAGCCAGAAAAATGATATTCGCTGAGAGCCTGACACACTTCCATTAGCCGCTAAAGTGGCTATAGTGGCTAGAACACCGTTTACTGGAATTGAGCCTTACGAAAACGAAGAGGTCCATTTCTCAGCGCCACGGTTAAGAACTTAATGAAGAAGTCTTGAAACGGCTATTAACAGTCGCCACCTCGAAATAGTGAACTTGGGCGAACCGTCCATGAACTGAATACCCGCCAGGCCGCGGAGATCGGGCAAAAAGTCACGATTTCCCTACTGGTGAGTAATTCTACGGTGGAACGATGACGATCCTATGTCACGAGCCCAAGGCGTCCAAGTTTAATTATTTTTTAATAGTTTTTTTTTTAACAAAAAAATTAGTTCCTAATGCATTTTTTATATACTAACTATTTTTTCAAAATCAGAATTCAATCTTTCATTTGAGATACGTTTGCATGGTGCTATATTTATTTTTTCTAAACTTTTAAAAACCGGGATAGTTTGAGTTACAAGAAAGGATATGTGCTAACCCTTTGTTGCACGGTAGTTAGTAAGTATACTTACTACTTTTTTTTTCCTTAAATTTTTTGTTTATTTCATCCTATTTTATGGATTTTGGTCCGTTTTCAGTTTCTTTTTATGACCAAGGCATGAACGAACATAAAAAGAAATTTATAATGCTTATTCTAAAAAGTAAAAAGAAAAACATTTTTCTTCTCAAAGAGAATTTTTCTAGTGATGGTAGATACTAGTGATTTGGATACCAAAATCATTGGTATAGTATACAAATTTTTAAGAAATCTTTACGAAAACTGTAAGCTGCCAATTTGATTTCAAAAATATTAAATCAGACGGGCAGTAGTATCAACTTTTCTGAAAAACTTTGTATATCAATTAAAATTATAAATTAATATTCAATAAAAACAATACTCATTTGTGTTAAGAGCTGCAGTAATAACAAGAAAATAAATCTGCATATTACAAAATAAAGGGGAAAGTTTTTATTATTCTTTTGCTAAAACGGCTTATCCGATTAACATGAAATCTCCACAATTATAGCTATTGGCCCTTGGATGGAAGTAGACTAAAGGGGAATTTGAAAATTACTTCGGTATGTAAAATTTCACTTATTGTGGCATTTTCAATGTTGTTGATTTTAAATTTGCTACCAAAATTTATGAAAGAAAAATATAACTATAATTTTAATAAAATAAATATGCAGTTTAAGTAAGTACAATTCTAATCGAAAATTTAAGAAAGATGATTTTTTGAAAAAAGGCTGAAAATGATTTTGGATTGGTATGTTTTGAAAAACGTCTTTCTGAATCCATGTGCATATGTTCCGATAAAACAATTCTATTTTATATTTCAATACATGTTAATTTAAGGGTGTAATGAAAGCTGAAAGTGAATTATGGAGTTTTATTTAATTCTGTACATAAGATGTTTTCACGTGCATACAAAAATATCATAAACAATGTTTTGAATATTTCTGTAGAATTTTTTCCAGCCGCTTACACTCTTCTACCACGGCAAAGTCCATTCTGCATTTTGGTTAGCAGATTTCACTCGTTATTTCTCGTTACTCCGCAACTAGTCTAATGAATTAATCAAGGGGACATGCCGTGCCCATGGTCCATCCGGTCAACGACTCTCCGCCAAGGAGTCGTTTGCGAGTGAGATCTATGCAATCAATCCTCGAGTGATTTGTAGCCCCCTTCTAATCGCGACATCGGCGCATTTTTGTGTTTTTAGCTAACAAAGTCATTACTCGTGGTCGCAAAATGTTTAGCATACTTCAGCGAGTCCGAACACATCCCGGCCGCGACCAGAGGCACCTGAAGCCGCCGCGCCCGTTTTCCTCCGCGAGCGCACGCATTTTCGCCGCTCGGTCAACAGTGGCTGCAGTACGGCATTTTGATAGTGCTCTGCACTTTCTTAATACCCGCCTCGACCGCTAAAAAATTGTAACTTCAATAAATTGTTTCGTAATCGTACGACAGTGATCCATTGCCGTCGAGGTAAGGCGAGATGCGATTCTCGGCTGCGTCGGATGGTGCACGGCCGGTCCGAGTCTGGTATATCCCGCGCGGCGAGGCGCGGCGACCAGTGAATGTGGGAATTTCCCGCTTAATCCGCGCTTTCGGTTTTGGCCGCATCCAGTACACGTTTTGACTTTTTGTCTGCATTTTCCTTTTGAAAAACAATTTTTATGCCATCTCTGCCAGGCGGTTCATTTGATCGCCGGCGCGAGATCAAAGAGATCGTCAACTGTCCGCGCTACGATAAGAATGCAACCGGTGTTTGAGCGCGCATTTGCGACGCATTCGAGTGCGCTCGAATTGCGACCCAAGGAGCCGCCGAACCGACCTCAATGGCCAGTGGCGGCGCTCCGGAGACGCATTTGCGAGGCCTCGTAGGCCTTAAGGGTGCCGGCGGAGTCTCCCACTCATTTAGCTGAGCGTTTTTCGGCCATTCCATCGTTTCCCTTTTCGACAAAAGATTACAGAAAATCGACGGTGTGTGCACTTGCCCAAATCCAGAACCGGAAGCAATGGTACACTCGGCCAGCTGCTGATGGAAGCGACGAGAAACGGCAGCCGGGCACTTCCCTGAAACAATGGTGAAGTCAACCACTGCCATGCAATTAGCTTATCCCTTCCGAGATCCCGCAATCCCACAATCCCAGGACCCTTCTCTAGAATCAGGCTGTTGTCGTTATTATTTCCGAAACAACCCCGCAAACCACTGATAACGAAAATGAAGTTGGCACATTACATTGCTTAAATACTTTATTATAATTATTATCGTTTATTTTTATTACTTTACTTTTACTCTGCTCAAAGATATACCCTAGTCAAAGTTTAGTTTTTAAAGATAGCTTTGTATTATTATGAAAAATTAAGAAGTACCTACCTTAAACCTAAAAACCTCTATATTTTTAAATATAAAATATCAGTTTTTTGCATTGTTTTAAATTCAATTTTAACAATCATAAACCATTAAAAACTAACGAAAGCACGTGACACGTGTAAATGATGCAAAAAAAGTGAAAATCACCAAACGTACCTATTTTTAGCTAGTACAAATTTAATAATTGAAAAAAGTTTAGAGGATAGATGTAACTATTATAGTTTCATTTTGAAAATATAGCAATGTCAAGTAAGGGATTTCAGTAGAGAGTTATAGCAAAACTATATTGTCACATTACTAACTCTATAGAGTCAAATAATAATTAAACAATAAGTAATAAATATAATAAAAGATTATTAATTTATTTACAATTTATAAATTTATTTTGCATGCAAACATTACTCCTGTTTTATACAAAAAATTCATCTTATATTGCTTATAAAATGACGGCAATTGGTAATGAACTCTAGAATGTAATTATATTGGACCATTAATTTTGACTGTTTTACGTACTAACAATAAGTAAGTTTTGATAGCCCTAAATATGATTTCAATAAAATTATTCCAATAAATTAAAATTGTAAGATCGGTATCAAAGACATATAATTACTATTGCATAGTATTGATCACAAAATATTTAGTTAATCTGAAAAAAAATACTACACAGATAGTGACCAAACCGGGGTTTAAAATTTATGTTTTTTTAATGGAATTCACGAAGCAGAAGTGTTCTATCGAATATGCAATCGCAGCTAATATCTTTCGCTGGAAATGGACTTACTCATTTGAAGTGCGTGTGTAATGAAGATCATGTGCGAACTAAAGATTTAAATACTTGCATGTTTTCACTTTGAAGCAAAAAGTCACATATTCCTTGGAGGAAGGCATTGGCAAATATTCCAAGGGCTTGTATGGAAATGATGAATGCGATGTTAGGCTCACTTAAATGGAAAAATGCTGTGGAATTATCACGCGCATATTGCATATTTTTATCAACAATCTAAAATACCTTTGTGTGCTATATAAATATACTTGTTTTTATTTTCTGGACGAAACAGTTTATAAAATTTCTCCAACATAGTCGAAATATTTCAGGCAAATATTATAAGTTTGTTAAGATGACTTTAATTACAGCCCAATAAGTAGGTACACTCGTTTTTTTTATAGACCGAAACTTTGATTAATCGAGAATTATCAAATTACTTGTTTAGATATATATGTATGTAAATATATCATATCGTTAATATGTTTTCCTTTTCAAAATAAATTTATGGAATTTATTACAAAATCAAAATCATTTATAAAACTCTTGAGTAAAAATTGATTCCGGCGAAAGTTTCTAACTAACGAAGGAATTAAATGCAAAATTCAAAAACCATTTTAATGTCTATGATGGTATAAAATAATGTGTATAATACAGGTCTATAGCGAATTTTTTGCCGAACAAACGGCCGATTATTTCCATTCGATTTTTTCTTTAGATTATTATTTCGTTAAAGAAAATGCTTGGTGAGCTCTCATTAAAAAAGAAATGGAATTGAAGAAACTCAAAAAAATAAAACATCACGAGTTGTCCAAGGGCTTGCTAACCCGATTCAGGTACAAGCTTGAACCGAAACCGAACCGATTAGGATTCAAACTTTCAAATGAGTAACCCCACAAGTTTCTAAACTATAACTTTATATTTCACTTATTTTTAAAAAAAATATCCAAATCATGGTCTTTTGTGTTTTTCAACTCCATTTTTCTCAAAAATGAGAGGTTACTGATCATTTTCATTTACAAATTCGTAACCTACAGAAAATATGAAGGGTATTAAATTCGAATAAAATCTGTTTTTATCATTTATAGCTCTGTTAGTATCTACCTATTACACTGTGTGAAAAGTCATTGTAAATTTGGCAAAATAAGTATATGAATTCACTATTTCACTAACTCAATACTAAGATAGTAGTAGCATTTTATAAATTGCATTTTTAAATATTTCCATTTACACAAATAAAAATACATAATGTTAATTATTTAAAGACCTCTTCTCAAATCTACTACCAAAATCCTATAAAACAACTAAATTGAAAACAATAGCATGTCTCAAAAATACTTATATATAAAGTCTAATAAGTACCACAGTTTTGTAATAGGCACTATGCATGTACAGAATATTCCCGAATAAATAGAGAGTATAATTTTATATGCTACAATTGTCAGAAATCATTTTTTCAAGGGGCATCCAATCGATACTATGGATCATAAAATTGTAATATTAATCTATGGTGCGTCATAATTTTAATTTTCAAATAAAACAATTTTTGATATTAGAATTTAATTTTAAAAGATGCATGCTAAAAACTAATTCACTGATTAATATAAATTGACATCCATTATATTCAAGGTCCTTGATAGAGACTTTCGTTTTAACTCAATATAACTTAGTGCATTCCACTTTTTGATTTTACATCTGATGTTGTAAAAGTACATAGAAAATTGTAATATAATAGATCTAAATAGAGAAATATTATATCCATGTTAAATATACCATGAATTAAATTAGAGTTTTCAATTAAAGATGTGTAAAATATAAATGTTATAAATTAATATTTTGCACTTTAAGGAATCGAACGTTTTAATTTACACTCATTTTATATGATTGTTTTTCTCTGAGTGTAGTTATATTTTTAAAGTATCATTATATTTTATCATATCTTTCTTAGTCAGCAACATACACACAAATGTAAAGCTAATTTTAGTAGTAAAAATAAAATAAAATTATCTTGTATTAGCCCATTAACGTCCAAGTGTCGGTTTTTGTTCATACGTTTGCATTTGTAAAATGATACTATCAATTTTAAAAAATTAACTTGCAACGATCGATAAATTAAAAAACATAAAAAAATAAACTAATGCTGATTTCCTTATGGCATTGGTTGAGGCATGAGAGGTACATCTCTAAAACGGGGCTAAATTGATTTTACGGGCAACTTTGACGATTTTTGGGGCTACATTAACAAAGTGGCAAACTACTGAATAAACACTAGCTAATGAGCCTGTGTGACCTTGTGTAGAGGAGATAGGTAGCTTTGCGACTCACCGATAGTCATTAAATTCATGTGTAATGCATAAAACATTAGAATTTTTTTTTTTTATCAAAATGATGTCAAAGTAACCTCAACGCTTTGGATCTTTGTCATAAATTCCATTTTAATGCCTTACCAAAGAAACGCCAGAGTCGAGTTTTTGATAATACTAAAGCAAAAAGTTTGTAAACATCCTTTAAGTGTATATGGTAGATATAAACTGTACACTACCTTTTATTAATTTCTTTTATTTAACTTACACTACGTGTCGTCAAATCTTGGAATGCACAATTTTTATACTTAGACTTAACAAACTCAATGAAATTTGGCGAACATGTATAACTTCGGTGATAATACAAGTTAGTGGTGTTTTCCGAGCTAATCCACCTCCGCATCCCTTATTTCCACCCACGCATCACTAAAATCATTGTACTTGTCTAACTTTTTCAATTTTAACTTATAAATCATTTATAACAATAAAATAAAAGAATTTTTTTAAAAATTTTTTTTTAAATGTACTTCTCTTGTTATTTTATGTTTTCGAGAAAAGAATTTAAAAGTACAAAAACGTGATGTGGCCTTATTTTTGAAATCATAAAATAAAAAACGCTTATTGATCAGCTTTTGTGTTATTGTAGTAGAATAGAATAGAATAGAAAGAGCGGTTAAATTAATTTTTGAAAAGGTTATAGACCGGGCCCAGGTCATAAATAGAATTATTAAAAAAAAAACGTTTTGCAAAATGTTAATAACTTACGATTCCTTAGCCCCGAAAACCACCCTGACCCCCTGAACTGCTTTCGGTTTCAGCCAGAGCCCTAGGTCTGGAGTATGTTCCGCAAAACGGAGTAATTAACACATTTACCCAGGCGAATTAAGTCGCGAGGAAATCCGCGGTAATGGCGCGATTATCCCTAAACGCGAGTCCCACTCGGCGGCGCGGCGCTGCACCAGCGCAGCAGCGCGCCTTTAAAATTACTGAAATTATTCCATCAAATATTTATGATATCAACATATTTATAAAGAGATTCAATGAGTGGCAAGAAGTTAATTACAGGCGCCGGGGAGACCTGTCTTCCATGCACCTCCCCTGGCCCTGATTGCCGCATCCACCAATTTCTCATTTAGGTTGCCCCGGCGCTCCGTCAGCGAGGTGGTAATAATCGAAATGTAAGTAATTGACACCGCGCTAATAATCAGGTGCGCTGCGCCAAGTAAACAGTTGAATTTTCTTTTAAATTGCTTTAATTGCGTGCCTCATCTGCCGGAACAAGAACTTAATCGCCGCCCGCTTGGATTTTAGTTCAAAACGGGTCATGTGGAGCCATCTAGTGGCGAGTAGGATTCGGTTCTGTTTGAAACTTGGCTAAACTAACCAGCGCTGTATAAAGTGGACAGCAAAATATTTTAATTTTTGCATAAATTGATTTTGAGGGCTTCTTATACATTTTGATGAAACGTTGTAGTAATACTATTTTTACCTCAAAAGTGACGAACATATAAAACAATTATGTCGGTCGCTTGCACTTGCTGAGATATTTTACTTTAAAATGTTGAACAGTATTGCGCCTCAATTTTTATGGTATTCCTACAAGATTTTGGAGTTTTCAACACACTGAAAAATTTCTGAAAGAATATAAATTAAAAGAAAACTTTCGCTTTGTTTAATTTTTCGAACTACATATTTACCTTTAATTCTTTTATTTTGAATGTTTTAGGGTTCCGAATGAAAAAACCAAAGTCTTATAGGATCATTCGTATGTCTGTCTGTTTGTCCGTCTGTTACAGCCAATTTGCCAATTTAAGTTGAAATTTGGTACACATATGAGAGTTTCTGTGGCCCAAACACGGACAGAGAATTTTGAATATGGTGGTCTCTTTTGGGAGCAAATTAGAGAATTAAAAAAAAAACTGCACCCTGTACCGTGTAACATAATTTTAAAATAAATAATTGTAGAGTTATTTAAGAAAATAGACGAATTGAAAAAATACATAAAATAGTTAATTACTTATAGATTATAGGAAAACCTATAAGAAATTTATATATAACATATTCATCGTACAAAACTCTCTCCACAGGAGTTCTACTCACACTTATCTGGGATTTTTTTGAAAATTTCAAGGAGTTGCTCAAGTTCGAACGATTTTGTTTAGAAATGTACACAATTTTTCAAATTCATAACACTATCTACATGTATGCAATTGGCTAATGTTACTTTTATTTTCTATTTCCTATTATTTTATGCTAAGAATATTCATTATGACTTGATTTTTTAAATTATATCTCATATTATGAAGCTGGCTTAACACTAGGACAGAATACGCTAATATACGATTTAATTTTTATACTAGTTTCTTGATCATCTTATTTTAAATGTAGTGAAAAATCATTTAACTAATCTTTAAAAGGATTTACAGTTACGGGACAATTAAAAACATATTTTAATAAGTTAGAGTTCGTCAAATTTATAAAAAGTAAATAGGTTAGGTTAGGTTAGGTTGCTGTGGCTGCCTAGAGAGGCGCATTTAGGCCAATTTTGGCCCATTGTGTTACCACGTAGCGCAGGAGACCATAGTTATTCGTGGGATTCGAACCCACAGCCTCTGGGACGGTAGGACAGCGCGCTAATAACTGAACTATCAGAGGCCCCAAAAAAAAATAACTTTTAATAGTTTTCGTATTTAGACTAGTCTGCTTACTTATATCCCGTAAAAGCACTCCTAAATTTTCAAGAACCTTTCATAATTTTAGTCTGCGAAAAAATTTGCCTACGAATTTTTACTAATTTTTTGAAGTAACTCCTAGCGTTTATAAATAAAAAGAACATTAGTTCAAAGCAAGGATAATTAACAAATGTTTAATAGAATTGATTGATTAGTATATATGTAGTATTCTGCAATTCTTTATGTGTTTATACAAGACATGCAAATGTAATTTTTTTAAAAAACTTAAATATGCCTTGAAATATTTTCCATAATTTGATTGCTTTTATTCAGCCCCCTGAGACAGTTTAAATAAAAGGACCGAAAGCCATTTCCGCCCACAGCCAACAAAATTCCAAGAGAATCATGAAAGAAAAGAAGTTCCCGGCCCGTATTCATCAGATCACGACTGATCTTTTGTTTTCAACATTTTGTTATATAACGTGAAAATGTAAAATAATATCAAAAGAAGAAAATAAAACCTATAATAAAAGCACAGGCCAGGGAAGAAGAACAGCACCAGCAGAGAACCTATGAGCGAGGATGGCTAAAGGGTACAAGGGTACAATGCGAAATAAAATTCTTAAGCCATTCGTTTCGGCTTTCCAGGTCTGTAATTTTCTTTCTTTGAACACGGACTCGAACATCGTTTGAGATTTCTTCGTTTTTTAGAGATGTCAGTCAGTGCACATGGGGCCATGCTAAACCCGTTGTAGTCTTGTACTTGGGTTGCTTGCGAAAGTCAAGAATGAAACGTCCGAACGTCCATCTTAGTTTCAGAAAAAAATAATGCACGTCTCCACTGAGAACCGTGCTTCTTCTGAGACCAATGGGTGTGTTATCAACACATTTTGTGTAAACGGGATATAAGAATATCAAAGTGAGTTACTAGCTTATACCCTTTTTCATTTTGCCTTCATATACTGAGTTTTTATGAGAACGGCCTATAATATTACATACATTTTATATTTATACTTGCTAAAGGCACTCAATTTCTGTGGTCCTTTTCAGATTTTTCCGTAGCTCTTGAAATAATTTAAAGGTATTATATTTTGATTTTTGTTGTTTGTTAAATTTAAAGTTAAAAGTTAAAGTTAAAGTTATACCGAAATTTTTAATCAAATCTTTCAATCCAAATTTCACATTTATTATTGTTAGTTTTCATTAAATGTGTTATATTTATATCTGTACATTTTTGTAGTAATAATTTAAGTGAGAATTAAATTTGATAATTTCTGTATTAATTTGCCTGTAAGATTGATTACTTGAGCCGAAGACGGTGCTCCCGTGTTGCTTATACAAT
Organism: Philonicus albiceps; assembly: GCA_963969385.1. Classification (NCBI taxonomy): domain Eukaryota; kingdom Metazoa; phylum Arthropoda; class Insecta; order Diptera; family Asilidae; genus Philonicus; species Philonicus albiceps. The sequence continues at coordinate 38,447,170 of OZ017773.1, forward strand.
TTTTTGCTATATCATCGCAAAATGGTTATTTTTTACCTCATCTAGGGCGCAAAGTAAGACATTCCTACACGCGTTTGAAATCCAACAATAACTTGTGGGTTGAAATGTTCTACCTTAATTCCGTAAATCAGGAACAGAATACGAACTTTTGCCAGTGGTATAGTAAAAAGATTATTATTTAATTTAATTTAACTATATTAAAAAAAATGTCTAATGAGCTTAAAATCAATGGTTTTTAATATTAAATATAAAATTATAAACGGCTTCAAAAAAGCACACAAAACTGTTTATTGTTTTATTACCACTGAAAAATTTTAATTAAACTTAAAAAAGTTTCTAAATCTTCAACTTAACTTAATTTAGCCTCTATTCTAGGATTTTTAATAGGTATATGAGTTTATTTTCTAATTTTGTAATTGTTTTAATATAAGAGAAGGGGAAGGTAAGATTCTATTTATCTATTTTGAGGAAAATCCAAATGTCGCGTGTATCTAAGTGTTCTAAAAATTATTCAATTTTAAATTAAAAAAAAATTTTAAAATGTTTACTTTCCTAAGAAATAAACAAACAAATTTAAAAAATGCGCTTCGGATACCCCTTGCATACAAATTTTCATATAAAAGCGAGATTCATTGAATTTAGAGTTAAGTCGCTTATTGAAAATTAAGTGTTGAAATTCAATGGTTAAAATTAAAAACCCCTTTTGAAAACTCTGTTACTGCGCAGGTTAAAGTCTGCAAAAATCTTATTACTTAACAATAAAGCAGATATAGTTCTGAAAAGTTATTCTTTCCCACACGATCTTTCCCAATGTGAATATTACACGATAAATTATAGTGGTTTTATATCCCTTAACTACACGATCAGAAATAAGACGTTAATTAAATTTGGGCACGTATCAATTAACTCGCAATTTTATTTGGATAAATGCTAAAGTCTTAAGTCTTGTGTAGAAGTAAAAATCTTTTAACAGAGTTTAACCACAAATTCTTAATTCCTCGTTCCCGAAGAATTTTTATATAAAACACAAATGTTACTATGGTCGCTTAATCAAATTTTATATGCGAAAGGTGCGTTTAAATTGTTCGTCAGGTATAAACATCACCTACGATACAAATAATTTCCCAAAGGAAACCCTCAGGCTAATGACGTCCTCCTTGAAATCTCTAAAGCTTAAAGGGAGTTGTTTATCATTTTTATAGCAGTAATTCGTCTCATGTTGCAGAAACAATTAGAAAAAAGCAAAATCACCAGCATGTATTCAGAAAAAATACATATATATAAAAAAAAAAAAATTAGTAAGACGATGATCGGAGCACAGCAAGTGACTGTGGCTCTGCGAGTGATGTGGTGCAGATTTAGAGGAGATTCTTCGACCCACAGTATTTTGGCACATCCATCTTGAGGGCTGAAAGGTATCATTATTTAGTACCACACCGTGGGTACGATGCCTCTGTCAAGCATCGTGTTCACGATGGGCACATATGGCTCCACGCCGAACCCTATGTGCGAGAACGCGGCCCTGTAGGACTATAGGCCCTATGAGGTGCACGCGGCATGGAACCGCCTTAAGACGGAGCCCATAGTGACTTCAGTTGGTCTTACATCCGCTTATCCCATCTTGCAATAATTTATGGTTTTAATGTCTGGTATCAGGTGTGCCGGATCCCAGGAAAATCGCTTCAATTCGGATTTGCACACATGCAGTTCACATAGGCCCAGCTGCCTTTAGTTCGAGATTGGCTTTGAGACAACGGCGAGTTTGCATGCCCTCCTTGTAAAAAATGTTGTCATTCGATGTGGCGTGCAGACGTTCTTAACTTATTCATAGACCCCCTTCGAGGAAAGCAACAAATTTTATGCTCTAGAGAAATTTTGGGGAGTCGAAAGCTACCCTCGAAGAAAACTGTAGGGCTATAGAATTGTCTATTGAAGCGACCGCAACCCTAATTGAGTCCGGCACATGGGCAAACCATTAAACCAATTTGAGGTCTGCGACCCTCCCACTCAGGCCGTGCATACAGAAGGAGTCCCATAAAGAATTAAGTAAAAGTAAATAACCAATGAGTGCGGTCGAAGAAGCAGGAAAACACGTTACGTTACGTGACCTATTTGTCATGGAAGCATCCATTCTTAATGGAGGAAACCTGTAGGGCTGAAACGTACGGCTAAATGCAGCATGCAATCGTGGCCGACAAACAAAATTAAGAAAGGACAAAAGAACTCTATTCGCTTGGGAACCGTTGGCCAGGGCTGTGCGGTGTGACGCCCTGTGATCGTAGTCACCACATGTTCCTAGTTTGACAGGGGATGACTGACATGCAACCCTTACCGATTTTCCAAGCACCGCATCCAATGGCGATGTTAATTTTGTACAAGTTTTTATCACCTCGACTCACGCGGCACTATCTACCTCCAAGAATCTGGCAAAATGGCCGATTCTCCTACATTTCTGCAGGCAATTTAAAATGCATATATACCAGTACATTTCTAGCTTTAAGGGAAAGATAAAAATAATATTTTAACTTTTTTATATTAAAAAATCAGCCTGAATTATTTTTGGCTTAAATTCAGTTTAAGGTTTCCTCAAAGATTTTGATAGAGGATTAATTAACAGTCAAAATTGTAGGATATCTACTAACTTTTGTTAGGAGTCTCTACTTCCCCAGATACAAGATCTCACAATGCTATATTAACTCCTTGACAATTTTTGTGAACATTCATGGAAAATAAGGAAATATAATGAAAACTTTCAATTTACCATATTTAATTTATTACTTTATTCTGCAAATGCGTGCTTGTCACCGTCGGTAAATTATTTGCTTGAAATACGTTTATTTCTAAAAATGTTTCGACAATATTTGTAATGAAAGGTGGAAACTAATATGAATTTTATAAATGAAATCATTTACAAATTAAATGAATAATAAAAATATTATATTATACATATTTCCGAATGAAATGTAATGAAATAAGATCTTTTCAGATTCAATTTAATTTTAAAATAAACAATTTTATTAAAAAGTTTTACATATTGAATAATTTTTTGGTATTAACAATATAACTAAAATTAAGTAATTTTAAGTTTTACCTAATTAAACCATTACCCGTAAAAAGAAAGAAAGAAATTAAATCAAGTCGTATTTATATTCGTTTTCCGAAATTTTTGGAGTTTACGAGTACATTTGTAATTTAAAGGCTATATTAAATAAATTACGATGTTCAGTTAAGACTAATAGCTCCAACTTATGGTGGATCTAATCAAGAGACAATCATTATGAGTTATATTTCAAATGTGATAAAGTTCTTGTAGAAAAGTGCATTCTGTGGAAAATGTATAAAAATACTTCTGAAACGACTTAAATTCTAAGCAATTATGAAACAACTTCTAAGGTCGGAGGATATTCCTTTCAAACTATCAAAATGCTTTTGTTTTTGTTAATTAATTATTTCATTAAATATGGTGGTTAACTAGGTCTATTATATATTAAAAGTCGGTATTTTAATTGTTTACCGTGGGCTCTTTTCCACTGCGTGGTATAGGAAAATTGAAACGTCGAATGATTGTAATTAATACAAAAACTTAGTAAATTGTTGTTACATATGCCAATGTGTATGCTTAGTTTTAAGGTAGTGCTATCTAATTTCCGTATATCTCGCTAGTTATTTAGCAAAATGGCCGATGCTCCCACATCTCTGAACCGAATACCTTCGAGGTAAGCGAGAAGACGACGGCGCAAGAAAGATAAAGAAAATTTTGAGCTGTTTAGCCCACACGGGCCGGCTCTATATGAGTATCTTGGATCTTGACTCTGCTCGTGCGCAGGCGGATTTATCAAAAATGGAGCCGCAGAGACGCCACAATTAAAAGGCGAGACGTAACCAATCAGCTCATGGCTGTGTGAATTATCGGAATCTGATCCCCGTGAAAATGGCGCGGAGCGTTTGAAAAGTGACAGTGAACCCTCGATGGGAGTCGTTACGGGCGAGTACTTATCTCGGTTGGGTGGAATTACAATCTTTGTTCTGGCGATTAGAACTTTTGACAAGGACACCACCGGCACGACTCATAAATAATCGTGTGGTCACGATTTACCCGCCAACTGCCAATTACACATATCATGACTTACCGTGCCGCAAGTCTGCGATTTGTACCGCCCGCTGCAATGGTGGTTCTTTCTCTCTGCAGTGTGAATAGGGCCTAAGTGATTTTTTAATGCCAGGCTCTCCCCCGAGGTGATGGATGCATTTGTTGAATGACTTATGCACTCGGAATACCTCGCGATCGGCTCTGATGCAATACGAAATGCAATAAAAAATCTTGTTTCGCTTTTCAGGCTGTTGTTAGCGCAATCGACTCCTTCGAGCCGCACGCTCGATTGTAGGTGGAGAGCGTCAAGTCATTATTGCGGCCCCGGCTGCACGATCAGTCAGCTCAGAAGGATTTGTGAGCCGAACAATTGCGCCTGCGCAGAAATGGCGAATTTGGCAAACCATCGCTTTTTTTAAAACAAATCATCCAAATCCGACACGTTAGTTTGCCAAACAACGTCTTATTTCATTTAATTCCACGAGTATTATAGTATTTTTCTAGATCCTCTCTAATATAATCTGTTTAGAAAAAACTATTTTCGATGATATCATCTTTATCAATTTTGTCAAATCGTTTCATGAATCTAATTTTGCCAATAAACCGACTAGTTTTTTCCTTTGTTTTATTTACTTTATTTCATCTCAACAGTTGCGACGTTTCGACTTTTGAAAAGTCATCATCAGGCTCAAAACTACATTTTTGGTCATAATCATTCAGATGTTTAACCACCTTCGTCACACTCGGATCCATCTCGATCGAAATAACATTAAATCTTGACTAGTCGTTCTTTGTAAAACATAAATATCTCTCAAACTATACAATTTTAACACAATAGTGTAAATAAAGTAAATAAAACAAAGGAAAAAACTAGTCGGTTTATTGGCAAAATTAGATTCATGAAACGATTTGAAAGATAATTTCACCGACAAAATTAAATTCTATAACTAAATTTATCAATTTTGGCTTATACACTACCATTACCAATGTTGGCATATATGCTATGTATAAAAAGTGAAAATATACTGAAAAGTAAGTAGGCACTGCGTAATACAGCAAACAATCAAAAACTTAATTTGTATTACCGAGGTGTGGAGGTTAGTTCCAAATTTATTACAAATTCGAAAATATTCTATAATAGATGTTTGATACTAAAAAACAAATAATACTTTTAAACTAGTTTTTCTATTTACCTTCATTGATGTACTTCATACAATGCAGACCCTAAGTGAAAGTTCACGGTTTATATGACTATTTCTGGAAAGGAAAAGATATATAAAAAATTATCTTTAATAAAGGAAATATTTTTTTCTAATCTACTAGTGCTGTAGTATCTAATTCAAATTTTAATGAATGTTTTTCTAGGAATACCTCTCCTTATTTTTAAATAAACCTCGAATACGATGTAATAAAAACCTAAGTTCGATTTTAAAACTCCCACCAAAAGTGATTTAAATATAAAAATAGATGAAACAAAAATTAATCTCAATGTTGCTTTTTATTTTCTTTCTACATGTAAAATAATAAACTTAGAGTCCTCTTTGAGAGTAAACTTTCTACTCTAATCTAGCACTTTTCAGACTTAATTTTACAACTTGATGCAAGTTGTTGTTTCGTTTTTAGCTTTTCCCCATGACTGCACTAAATTTATTAATATAATATAAATCTTAGTTGAAAATACCTAAAATCTTTTTGTTTTATATTTATATTTTGTATTTATGTGGGCTTTAAGCAGAGGCGACATTTGAACCAGCAGCTTTCAAATTGGCGCTTTGATGCTCTAACCAACTGAACTATTGTAACCATTCAACGCCTCGATTCCATAATCTAGGTCTGATTTTTACAATACTCAGAACGGAAAGCTAACAAATAACTTATAATTCAAATAAATTTATAATAGAACCCAATAAAAATCACGTAGTTGGGATTCCTTTGCAATCACAACTAGTGGCCTTTTAAGGATTAGGTTGTTGGATAGTAATGCGCATTAATTTTATAGTGAAGTAATTGACCTTCTATTCTATAGTGATGCATTATCGTTGTTTAAATAATTATTTGAATTTCATTCTTTTTGAACAGCTGGTGCGTAAAGTGTGTGAGAATTTCAAAATCATATTTGTAATAAGATAATTTTATGAAGATGATACCTTAACTACCAGTAAATCTATAAATTGCGTACATTTAGCTCAGAGAAAAACTACATTCCCATATATTTTCCCGACTACATATCTAATTGCGTTTAATAGTTCTTAGATCGATCTCAGTGAGTTGTTACCTTATTTTATAACTGTTGGTAAATCTGGTGCAGCCTCATAATTTGCCTCGTCTAGTCGTAAACGCTTCATCACATCATTAGGAGATAAAGTATCCTCGAAAGTGGGTACCAGCATCCACCGTTGGCTCCAATTCTCAAAAGCATCACGAATCTATCATTAAAATATAATAAATCATAACAATTTGCACATTATTTGCGAATATCTACACGTCCATCAAATTACAGTCCAGAAAAGTGGCCGCCAAATGACTCGGAAATAACTTAATACTGTGGGAATTTGCTAATGTATGCCATCGGAGAGAAGCATGCTTTCCGTAACACGTGCTGCCTTGCACCGCGCCGCATAATCGGAGCACCTTCCCGCAGTACTGATCTCAATTTCGAGAGAATCATGGCAAACACCTTAGCACATGTGATCGCCATCAAAATCAATAACCCATTAAACAATTACGAAATTGTGTAAATGACTGTAATTTAAAGATCAGGAAATAATAATTCGCTGCGGACTTCGCAGAGTCGATTTTGCCGCTAAATTCGCACATTAAAACTCTGCGAAAAAATTCTATTAATGTTTAAGTAAAGTTTCCTGCGGGATGGCAAAGAATCGCATCGTGTCCAGGCACCGATTGCATACATCCACCGTTTTCAGTGTCCAACCCCGTTTCGATTAAATCTCTAATTTGCAATAAATCATCGAGTGGGTTCGACGAAGTACGCCTAGCCGATTGCTTTGATTGATTGATCCCGACCCTCGTCGCAAGAAGTATCTTTAACCAGTCTATTTAAGTCGGGCCGATCCTTCGCGATCCGATCCGCGTCGATCGTATCTCCCCCAGGAGAAGGGGAGACATGGATCGCGGAATTGATTGGCAGCATAAATCAATATGTGACAGTTTCCTAATTCGCCGATCATGAAGGCATTTTAAAAATGCATTTTTAGTCAGGTCTCGTAGAATTTTTGCCAATTACCTGAAGCACGCCCCCCACTCTGGGACCAGGCCGCAAGGATCCGGGAGAAAAGAGCACATGGAAGGGCCGAAGGGATCGCATGCATCCAGGGCCTTAAACCAAGAGAGACCCTTTTCCCACCCGATGTACGACTTGATAAGCAAACTCATAACTCCTGAAATTTTGCTTAGCGTCCGCGACTGATGCAGTTGCCTGAGCCGAATAAATTTTTCCTCCAAAAGATATATTTCAGGTGAAAATGTATTAACAGGAACAATAAAAACAAACTGCATGCATGACTGTATCTGACCGCGAGATCTTAATGTCCGACAGAGCCTGGAAGGGCTGGGGCTCCTCGCCGGAGGAATAGAATGCAAATTTCGCTCGTCCATTTGAGTGTGTCATGACATTTATGAGCGGGTGGTGATAAAATATGGCTACGATTCTAAATTGCCTTTTGGAGTTATTGATGCATTTTTTCCCTTACTTGATAAATTTGCATTTTCCTGTTTGTGAAGATTTTCTGAATAATTTCAGCTCGGCCGGCGGCAGTCGATTCAATCTCGGCGCACAACGATAAGGTCCGCTGAATTGTCCAAATATTTTCTTCTTTTCTGTACGTTAGTAAGGTTGTTTTACTTTCTTCAGGGTTTAATCATAAGGCAATATAAGCGCAAAGTTATGGAAAATTAAATATTATTTTTACACATGAACATAAGACCACAACTTCAATTTTAAGAAATTAACTTATGATTTTTTGAAAATTATGGAAAGAAGTGAAAAATCTGGTCAGTGTGTAAAAAAGGGAATCAAAATATTTTTAAATAAGAATTAAATTTGTTAAACTGTTTCAAAAATGTTTCAATATCACAAAATACTTTAAAACTATTGTTAAAATTAAATCACCAAATCTCTTACCCCCGCAGATATAATTATCCCACTATTCCTTTTGATTAATTGGTAATTTCACTAATTTTGTGAAGTAATTAATTTGTATGCAAAATTGAGTAATGATTAACATTTCTTGTGGTTCTACAAAATCCAAACCAAGCCAAGCTCTTTAAAAGTGTAATAATATGTAAAATATAAGCATATTTTCGAAAATATCACCATTATTTCATGTAACTACTTATTCACAACATTGAATTTCTTATACTAAAATATTTTATATAAACCCCAAAAGGTAATTAAAATCTATTCAATTTTCTTTAGTTTTCGTTTTATGTCTGCCTTATTAAATATGTTACAAAATATAAAATTAAACGCTTAGCCACCTTAGGAAGCAACTGTCTATATTTTTTGGAAATTCTAACATACCTCCGAAAGAAGGACCCTTTTTTTAGTACCAACGAATCGAAAATTAATCCACTTACACAGAATTGAAAGGATCCAATTTCGTTGGAGGTCTCCAAATCTAACAAAACATTCACGAAAAGTGTAATTTTTCAAACTTACAAAAAAACGAAAATTATGGAATATCTTTAAATATCTGAATAATTCCATATGAGTCCTGAAAATAAATAAAAAAAAAATACAATTTTAAATTACCTTTACTTTGTATGTATGCTTGTCACATTCGGATAAGTAAAAAGCTATATTAATTTTTAATTTGATATAATTTTTAAAGAAACTTTAGGATGTTAATAAGTTTAATAAGTTAAAAATGTCTTTGATTTAAGCAATCTACGCAACGAAGTATTGTGTGCCTATTCCTTTCAAAATAAGTGAAATTTAATAAAAAAATTATATCGCATTTTAATTTAAATTATAGAGGTTGATTGTACGTGAACGTAGAATTTTTTGGAAGTATTCTAAGCAGCAGCTTGCGGGTTAGAATGCGAGAAATCTATAGATGCATTGTCTGAATGAAATGAACACTATCGATTTATGCATCTTTAGCTTATTCATTTCGGAGATTGTGCATAGATGGTAGATTTTCAAATATATACGTGTTTTAAGTTAGATAGGGTAAAATAATCCAAAAAGTAAAGAAATTTTCAAAGCATATAGCAATTTCAAATCAGAATTTCATTCAAGCTCAAGTTTTTTACTTATGAACAAAGTTTGAAGTTTTCGGTTTTATTTTGAATAGTTTCTAATAATTCTTCTCTAATTATTAAAATAAATTCAAAAGTGACTAAAGAAAACCTAGTTTTTTTTACTTTACTATGCTGTTCGTTTTTTTCTAAAATGTTGTGTTTAAGGAAATGCGACCCGAATCTGATATTGAAACCTGCCCCAAGGGTTTTATTAATTTATTTTATTAAATATTTGAATTTAGTGATTATTATTTATTAAGAAAAGATTTTCGTTCATATAATGTTCAGTACATATTAAAAGACTGGACAAAAGTGGGGCAAAGGTTGAAAGGCAAAAAATAAGTTATAGCTTAGGGTTGGACCGAAAAACAAAGTCTTGGCTTAGGCTTGACTGTAGGCTAGATACCCATAATTCAATTCAATTCATATAATTCATGAATGAAGCCACGATTGTCAACCCTTGTTTGAGGCTTGAGCCAATCCAGAAAAGCCAAAACTGTGTTTCTTGGCATTCGGCCAACCTTGACTCCTTCATCAGGCTCGGTAAATTTTACATGGGTCCTCCTGGAAAATTCTATTCTGTCTATAATTTGTACGGTGATATTAACGAGTATTAAAAATGCTGATCAGTGTAATCTAAAATTGAATCGATAATCCCAAAATTTGATATAAATTAACCGAGAGTTTTTCAAAGAATGGACTCAGCTAACAAATCATCAATAAAAATTAAAAAAAAGCCCAGATTTTGCAAATTAATGTGCAGACAGTAGCGGTATAGTGTCTTTAAGGTAATAAAACATGACCAATTCCGGAAAACATTTGTTTTATTCAAAATTTGTGGGAATTGCATAATGGGCCAGTGATGTGGGTCTGACACAGGACGTAATTTGCCCGCTTACCACACACGGTGCCTGCATCTGTCGACCTGCACGCCATCAGTCCGCGTTTTCATAATTCCCAAATTAGGAGTCATTTAGCCACCTCCGCCAGCCTTGAGTAGGTCACCGCGATGCACGAATGAAAAAATAGTTCTAGCGGAGTTCTATTCATAAAATGGCAAATTAATATCACCTTGTGCATGTGTCCTAGCCGGTCGGGGGATCTGCTGCCCAAGATTTCAGAGTGGCTTCTTTCCGTCCGTGCCTGTCATTTTTCCTCCTTAGTGCACGCAATCCACTCGACATCCGCAATTTGAAGTTTTCTCGTCAGCTCGTTAGGTTATTCTTTTTGCCCGGCAGCCTTCCTTTCTACCTGAGCCGCTGTCTCAGCCAGCCTGTATCATTTCAGGTGAGTCGCCAGATAGATAGATGTAAGTCGTGTCTCCTGGCCGGCGTTGTTGTTGTTGTCCCCGTAATTGTAGATTTTGTTTTATCGTGTTTCTCTCATCGGATGTTGAACTAGGGGAAACAGTGAAACTGAAAAGACAAAAAGACGGCGTAGCGCTCTGTAATTATCTTTTCCAGGTACATGAGGCTACACGAAACGAGTCGCAGGGCTCCGGCCGGGTCGCATCCTCACCACGCACCTAGAAGACACGTTACTCTGAGGCCATAATGATTATTGCTATCTGGGACCGCGGCCAAAAACAAAGTAAAATAAATCGAACTTTTATGAATGAAATCGGAAAATGTTCAAATCTCTAATTCAGGGTTTGGGAAGGCGCTAGATTGTCTGTTCGCCGGCTGTCAGCCAGCGCGAACCCACCTTACGTTGGCCGTGCGGCAACCAAGATGCTTAATTGCCCCGGATGAATTATTGAAATTAATTGCTGCAATTAGAACGGAGTAACTCCCTGACTGCTTGATTTTCGGCATTCATTCATAAAATTCGGCGGAAAAACTCCGCCGACGTTATTGATGAGGCTGCCCGTGTGGTTTCAGCCCCAGGCCAGGGCCAGCCGAGCCTCATAATTGCGTCTTTGGAAATTTGCACTTGATGGGCGATAAAATATCGCTAAATCCATCTGTCGCATGTTGTGCAAGAATTAAGCTCTAAAAGAAATGGACTTGCACTTCGTACCAAGGTAACAAAGTTATTAATTGCAACCCATATCCTGCGTGATAAATTACACTCTCTGTATTTGATTGCATCTGTTTTTATATAACAGTACCAGAGGCAACTTCAATAAAATATAAGAATAAAAATCCTCTAATTTCTTCATCGAAAATCTCATTCATTTACTCAACAAAAAATAATATTTATTGTTATTGTCCATACGAACGAAAAGTACGCGAGTAAATCCTGTTGCTAAAAGAATTTAAATTTTAGCTTAATATTTTGTTCCAATAAATTAAACATACATACATAGTTTTATAAAAATTTCCCTCAACTACCACAAAAGAAATGCGATATTTTCACTAAAACATCTTGTGACTCATCATTGTCAAAGGTCTCTTTCAAATAGTATCATTTTGTTTTTAATTTTAATAATGAAAATCCCTTCAAAACTATAAAAGGGTAGAAAAATCAATCGTTCTTTAACATTATAAATATGACTTTATACATGTTTTTTCAATACCTCTTTATAGATTAGATGATTAAGGTAGGGTATTTCGAATTTGGGTTACATGAAAGATACAACAAAAATTAAGAGGCTATATCCATAAAAAAAGTATAAGTATGAATTTCTAGTTCAAGTTCTATTCTACCGAATTTAAAAATTAAGGCGGCATAAAAAATGACAAAATCTTGAAATTGAAGCAAACTGGGAAAAGCCAAATTAAAATTTAATTTTTCGATTTAAATATGTACTTTACAAACATTACATAAATTACATACATATACATAATTACGCCTTTCAAACCCACCTTTGTTTTAAATTGAACAGTATTAATCGACAGAATTTTGCGCATTTATTTTTCAAAATTACTTTATCAAACTCAATAGAATAGCTCAGAAGGAGTGATGATTTGTAAGTTATATTATAGTGAAGTTTAATAAAAGAGTTATTATTTCTCACCACAATTTAAATAAGAAATATCGATTTTTAATCATTTTTGATATACTGGGTGAAAAATATAGATTGGAAAGATGCTAAAAGATGACCCAAAAGATCATTTGAAGCCGAATAGATACTTTAAAGTTGATAAAGAGAAATATTTCAGTTTGGAGATTTAGACAAATTTAATATTCAGACGTAATTGGGAAATATCATCATTCGACCTGCTTTCAGTCCGTATTCCGATGTGATGTTGGCATAGTTAGTTTTTTATTATATCGGCGACATATGATTAGATGTTTTATCTGTCTACCTCAGTAACGCATTCTCAGCTTTTCCTACCATTAAACATATAAACCTAAACAACACAGTGAATTTTTAGTAAAATTTAGTACTTCACAATATTTTATTTGAAAATCTTAAGTACGCCAAATAAAACGATTCAATCAACAAGGCGACATTGAAATAAGGTAGTTAACGTAAGTAGTTTTGTAACCAAAATGCTCATCACACCTACAGGGTTTTGTACATTAAAGCCTCTCCATTTTGGTTTGTTCCTCCTGTTTGAATTTTGAAAATTCAGAAAATTTGAAGTGTAATTTTTTGAATTTTATTTATTTATAAATAAAAAAATACATGGTGGCTTAAAGTTAAAGTAGCATAGCACCAATAAATACATATGAACCCATTTGCATCATTTGAAAAGGGTGAAAATTGGCTCATTTCATCAAAAATTTTGTAGGCCTAATTACTTCTTTACTACTATTACAATCACAACCCTTAATTTTTATTAGAATTGTTTACCTTTACCCGGAGAAATCTTTACTTTAATCATTTTGCAATCATCACTCTTCAGTAATTGCATGCATATCTGCATGATATACGAAAAACTAACGCACATATCGTGCTTCGGTGATAATGGCCAAGAAAATTTCGCGCATATATGAGCTTTGATGGAAATGGGTTAAGAATGTAAATTAACAATAGATTAATGTGTAATTCTATTGCTATATACCACATGTGGGATCGATCGATCGCATTTCTCATCAGAACAATAATTGCTCGAAAAGGCATCGGCAACGAGGCCACGAGTAGCTTAATTGGTTAGAGAGCATCGAAGTGCCTATTCGAATGATGCAGTTTCGAGCTCTGCACCCTGGTCAAAATCGTTTTCTTGAATAATCCAACATATGCATATACATACTCGTATATAACAAATGCACCAATAACCATAAAAGAATTAAGGTATTTGTTTAATTTTGGATTATAATTTTGTGCAAAATTGTGCACTTCAAAATAAATTTATTCTTGTAATTGAGTTATATTGCCTTCTGTTTGTTTTCTACAAGTCATTTTCAGCTTAAGAATAGGCGATCTGATAACTTTGTGGACTAATCTTTACTTAAATTGTTATTTGAAGTATTTTTTAGATTATTTTGCAATTTACGTCACTGCATTTTCAAATAAATTAAGTAGCTGTTATATTTAACACACAAAAAATAAATAAAAAGGTAATACATTTTACATGTATGCAATTTATTAAATGGATCTCACAAGCCCCAAAATTACGAAAAAAAAGAAAAGAATGTTAGGTTTTCCCATCATAACTCTTTTATTATAACAAGTTTTTACAGACCCGTTTATTATGATAGACTCTAAATTCATACATAATTCAAGAAAAGGAAAAGTGACTTGAATACGAAATCAAAGCCATAGACACCTCTGTTCGCTTCAAAGATTTCATGATTTTGAAGGACAAAGCGGCTACGCAAATAAGGACCCATTTGGCGTCTCCTTTGACTCTTCCTTCAACATCAAACCTAATCGGTGCTTCGTCTTTCGAAAGAATAAAAATTTATGGCCTGTTGAACCAAATCATACAGGAGAATTCCCTAGAAAAATTGTGCGCCAAAATATAACGAAAACGAGCAAATTTTGTAACAGTCAGCAAATGCACGCGAAGCTTGTGTGCCACCAATTAGGGCGCCGTTAGCTGCCAATTATGTGGTTTTGCCCTAAAGGCCACCGAATTTGGTGGATCCATCGTCAAGAAAGACGCCAGCGATTTTTAGTCCGAAAACACTTTGTTCTGCATCCGTCTGCTTACTGCTGTAAAAAAGTAAACGACAAGCACAAGCTCCAAGACACGAAAATGCTGTTTCTTTTGTTGCCCCAAAAAGTTAAGAACAGAAACTACCCTTAGGGCAGCAGTCGCTTGCAGGTTCCGGCGGCGAATGTTTGAATTGGCTCGTAGGATGTTTCACAAAAATATAAAACTTACGTGGGTATAATCACCCGATAGTCCCATTGCTGGTAGAGCCTATAATTAAAAACGCAAGCGGTGGTAATCAATCACTGCCACAGCAATCGGGTGAAATATCAGAGGACGACCTGCAGCCATATCGCTGCTTAGCTTCAATGGACTTTAACAAATAACACGTGCCTTTTCCGCCCTTCGCGCTTTGTGCTTTGGAATTTGAAGAAATTTCGAAATATTCAATTACTTTGTTCATTAGTCTCTTAAGTGATCCTCTTTACTAGCAAAATAAAATGATATGCTTCAAGTCATTAGCACTTAGCGGAGTAGACGAATTATAGGAACAAAAAATAATTGTTTATTTTCTGATTTTGTGTTCCTAGAAGAGAATTTACATAATATATTATATATATGAATATACAGTCCTGATATGGCAAACTTCAAAAACTGATGAATACTCAAAAAACAAATAATAGAATCTAATCTACCGTTAAGCGACAAGTTAAATATGGTAAGGTATGTTCATTTGTTTCAGAACCACGGACATTATTTTATATCAATTGTTTATATTTTTAATTTATTGATTTAACAAAGATGTTACGGAAGAACTACTAGACAAGATTAGGACACAGAAAAAATGAGAGTCTCTAGTAGAAGTGCATATGATGAAAGTATGGATTACTTAAAAGCGGCTATATCTACGCAATACCAAAGTCTACTTCATAAGATCAAGTGCTGATTCGCACTTGTCTACAAGAAAAGTTTTAGAACGCTTCAAACCATTTACTTTTTTCCACTCCGAGTTCCGGGACAATATAATCGTACCCATCTCTCGCGGAAAAGTCAGAATAAGTTTAGTTTTTTATCTTTTGGTATTTTGTTTCAAAATTATTAAAATTTTTCTATAATTCCTAAAGTGGATTTATGATTCATAGAGCTTTGATTAAAAAATTCATATTTTCCACATAAAATTTAAATACTTTCACATTTTTATTCATAAGGTTATGTTGTATTTATTCTTGACATAGTTTTATTAATATGAAATTTTAATCTAAATGGTATGCAGGAAAAATACAAATGATCTTATACAATACAGATAGCAATTAATCAATGAAATGGATGATTTCCATGTGACTTTTCCTTCACGATATGATTTCCCAGCGCCAAACGAATGATGAATTGTCTCAATACTTCCTTCCCACGGCATCAATAATGTAGCTAATATCTACGTACACACATATCTTGTTACGGCATACCCCGCCAAGAAATCACGAATAAATTATCGTCTAACTGAGCAAGAGTTTGTTTTTATAATGGTGTACTAGACTAATGCGACTTACTTTGAATATTAAAAATTTACAGTGGATAAATTATGAAAATTTCACAGCGGCAGTGGGAGCAAACCTGATTTCTTTGCAAGATATATTCATACCTGAGGACTGGTAAATGCAAATTAGTCTCCAAAGCAACTTTTACCTGTACTGCATTTGCTTCGCTGCTTTCTGTTTTAACACGCTTTGTTTTTTATATTTATTAAGAATTATCAGAAATTCCTCAATTATTCAGTCGTCTTTTTGAATATCGTTACTCGATAATAAATCTTTTTAAGAAATAAAATACTATTTTACCTGATAGGTGCTTCTGAGTCTCGCTTCATTTTTGTTTAAATAGCAATTGCGGCCTCAAGACAATCAATAAGACCTTCCTAAAATTTTGAACACACGCCACCGTCCAAATTTCGAATACCCTGCCTACAGATTGCGTGATAAGAAGCCATAGTATTCAAGGTAATAACACGTTTAAATCATCCGAAGAATATTTGTTCTGTCTGCTGTAAATGTGTTTGAAAAGGCTTTTTCATTCCTAGACCGGAAGGAGCGGGTTTCACCTCAAAAGGATCTAATGAATTGAGCTTAGCCCACCATTTGTTTACGCGGCCATTATGTACGAAAACTTAATTGGGGAAATATTTCGTTAGGCAATCTTTAGTAGTTGAGTGGGCTGTCGAAAGTTTTCAAACTTCGAACTTTAGGAGAGAGTTATTGAGAATAATACATGGAAATAACCGTAGATTCAAAAATTCGGTGAAATATTATTCCTTTCACACTCTTCTATGCAATCACTAAATTAATTTTATGAAAATTTCCGAAAAAAGGCTACTTATATTTTGTATTTCAAGGCAAATTAAGATAATAAGTTTGTGTTTCTTTATTTCATCCCCAATGACAAAAACTTATACCAATAATTTGAAATATATTATCAAAAAAAAAAAAATAATAATCGATTAAAATTTAGAGCTACATATACACTATATACATAAATATATAAAATGATATGCATGTTACTTTTCAGTTACAGAATCACCTTATTCCTTGCTTTTAAGTTTAAGTGCATAGTGTTAACTATAGCTAAATAGAAATACAAAAAAAAATTAAAAGTAATATCCACTCAATATTTCCTATAATCCAATAAAATTTTCTGCTTTAATCTCTTTCCTACTGAAATCTCTAGGCAAAGAATCTTATATGAAAACATGTCGTAAAAGAAGCAATGATAAATACATTAATTGTTTTATATTAAATATCCAATAAAATAATTGTAATTTACTTGTTTATTTATTATAAAAAAAGATTCTGAACTTAACCTTTCCTGTTTACTTCTGGCAAAACTATAAGTTATGGATGTAAATATCCACTTATTATTATTTTTATTATTATCATTTATTTTCTAGTTAAAATAAAAAGTTGAAAAATCAAGATTAACAATTTAAAAACTTAATTTGAATCAATGCTGACATACTATCTACAGATCTCCTACTATATTAAATAATTCTATTCCTATATAATTGCAAATTATATACATAAGTAATAAAAGCTTAGAGAGTTCTAAATAATCTTTGAGGGAATTAAATTCATATGAAAGTTCGTGATAAACTAACCAAATTTTTCAAAAATAAAACATAAGTATAAAGTAAATTTATTCAAACAGTTAAAATATCATTGCATAGATATTCGTAACAAAAACGTTAAGTTTTAGCATGTTCCACAAAATCCGTCGGAATATATTTCTTTAAAATTCCGTCGGCTTTTCATTTAAAAACTAACAAAAATAAAGTGGTGGTCAGTCCGTTATGCTAATAAAAATATGAAGAATAAATAATATAAAAAAGGTCTTTATTGAATTGTGTTGAAAAAATTAAAATTTAAATAAAAATAATATTTTTAATAATGTAATAACAATATAATAATGTATCCATGCACATATTAAAAGAGAAATTTATAGTTAAATTGATTATAATAAATGTTCCTCTATGCAGTATTACCCCTACATATATTTTAGATTTATATGTCCATTTAAACATAAGTAATAAAAGTACTATAATTGGTTTAAATAAATTGTTCAGAGAGATAATCATGAAGTAAATGTTTATTACCAATTATTAGACATGCGTATTTTAGATCAGATAGCGAAAATATAACTAATATTTTGTATTGAAATAAAAGGGAATTAAGCTGATCTTATCATGTAATGTAATTGTAAATCTCTGGCGTAATTTTAAGTTAGTATATAAAGCTTACGTTAGATAATCTCTATACATATTATAAAAACAAAATTAAAATTATCCGGCGTACAATGGATAATAAACTAATAAAATTCTAATAATAATTTCTAATCTCTTCTATTTCTATGGCAAACGTCTTTGACATAAGAAATAAAAATCCTTTCTGAACTAGAATAAAAAATTGTTTGTATTCACATTTCGTACAACTACGAAAATTAGAATAATTAATGTATTCTTTTAAATCTACGAGTATATTCAAACCTATTGGTTAAAAGTTCTTCAAATTAACGTATGTATCTACATATTCGTATATATAAAATATTTCTTCGACTACTATTATTAATTTTTTTTATATAGAATCTAGTTTCTTACGAATATGAATTGTATATATTAACTTGGCTATTTTCATTTTCTTATCTGGATCAGTTTAAATAGGAAATTTTTATTAACTTGCATTTTACAAAACACCACGTATACCAATATTTTAAAATTTAAGAGTAATCCATCAAATTGCCATGATATTTACCACCCATAAGAACTCCAAATCTTGAACCGGATAAATTTTTGGATTAAGTTTTTGATGCAGTGTATATACATATGTAATGCAATTTAATTTTAATTTTCCCAAATAAGAAATGTTTGATATTATAGCTATGCATAAATTTCATTTCAATGTAAAATTTCCTACTTAACCTGGATCAAGAACCGAAGTAAAAAAAAAACAAAGCTATTATGTCAAGATTAAATATATGTACTAAATTAAGTTATTAATAGATAGCAAAAAGCGTGTGCAAAAGAAAGCAACATCTAATCCAGCACGTAATCTTCTTCGGCGAATTACTCCGTGCACGAAACAAATCAATCATTTGAGAGGGAGTAGAAAACTTTATTGAAGTAGTAGCAAATGCTTACTGTCCCCAATATCTAAGTTATATTGTCTACAAATATCACCCAAGGTCTAACGAAGGTAAGAAAAATTGTCCGTCAAATATACCGCGGCTAATTATCATTATTCAAAAGGTGAAAATGTACAAAAAAGTCGATGAAGTTGTGTTTCTCTTTTTCTGGGAGGCGCATTAAGGGGCCAGTCAAGGTGTTAGTTTCCCAGCCAAATCCGTAGCATCGGAAACAGAATTGCTAGAACCTTTAATTTTTGTCTGTATTCGTCCGGGAGTTGAGGAATAGGTGCATTTTGGTCAGATGGGAAGGTGCACGAGGGAGTTGTTGTGATCAAGCAAAAACTGCAGACAAATATCGTGGAGGAAACGTGTAATTACCCAGCGCCAGGTTTCTACATTTTCGGATTCCATTGAAACGAAAGGCCTTAGCCAGAAAGAGTTTTTTATTTACGTCTGAATCGACGATGTCTCACCTTAGAATAAATGATTAGCTAGGTGGCAATCAGTGCGGACTATGGTAAAAAAAAAATGCTTTTAGCTTCCCGGACAGGAAGTGGAAAAGAGTTACTTAGGTAAGTGATACTTATACATAGTATGCAAGCAAGTTGAGACGTTCGCTACATTCAGGAAGTCAGTGATACTACCCTGTTAGTGCGAATGGAAAATCATTTTCACATTTTAAACTCATAAAGTATAATTGAATTTTTGAATTGCAGTAATAGCTGCTATGTAATAGCTCAGTTTATCGCCCTTTTTAATTTACAATTTCTATTGTTAAAGTCCATTTTGGCAACGATTTGACGACGATTTTTATTGTTTTATGATAAAGCCAGCGTTGTGAGATATGCAAAAAAAAAATCTTAATTGATCTGATGTCGGTAGAAATTAGTATAAAAATTGTACTTTATAAAATTTTCTACACGTTGTTTTTTACAAAAAAACGCGTTTTTGTTGTAGAGCACGGAAAGAGTTGGTATCAAATTATGCACTATTCCATACCACATCGAAGGTAGAATACAAGGTGTGTTTTCTTTCTTGTATAGTTTCCCCACAAGGCCTAATACATGGTATGCGATTTAACGTGTTATAATAAAACATTTTATTATTTTTAATTTACATACAGCGAAGATCATAGAGAAATTTGTAAAAGGTACATTTTCTTTCTCAACGTCTTTCATATGAGTCCCCATTTCACTTTTATTCCTCTCTGAATGTGAATTGGAATTTCTCCTTATTAAACCTAAGTTTTTACAATTTTATGCAATCTAGAAAATTATTAACTCTCTCGCATTTCTAAATTTCTTACATTCTGATATACCTTGTCAAAAATTTTGTCCTTCTATAAAAAATCTTAAATTTTCCAATAGATTATAGTTTTAAAATATTTAAAGAATAGTAAATAACCAAAAAAATCATGTTTAAAAAAGCATTTGCGAACCCGCTTCATATTATTTATTGATGTTTATTAGTTCAACCAACGAATATCACAAAATCTTTCCATCATCAGCCTTTTTCATATAAAAACTCAACATAGTAGTGATCAATCAAAAGATTTCATGCAGAAGAGAGCCATTAACACTACATCCTTTTATAACTTGAACACGTACCCCTCGGCCTGCAGCCGGAATAATTAATCTCAAAATATGCAGTGCACTAAGTGCCTCCGAAACCGAATATTATTTGGTAGCATCGCATCTTCTTATCTGTGTATATAGGTTATAAATACGCCTTCTGCGGCGAATATTGTTCTTGTTTTCATTTATGCCTGGCTCTTTAATGAACTGTGTGCTGAATTTGGTTTATATTGTGTAATACCCGCAGGCCTAAAAGCATCAGATCCGTGCTGATGAATATTCAAGGAGTTCACTCCCCAAATAAAAAAGAGCCACAAAATTCAAGGAATCCAAGAATACTGCCCCCAATAAAATAAATTTTTTTGCCTTCCAGTTCTTGTGGCGATATTTTGTAAAGGGCTTGAAAAATCTACCACCGGACTTACACGCCAACGTGGAGACAAAAATTCCCGACGGCTATACAACTTCCAGTCTGAGGCGTCCATCCATGTGAGCTGGCCCCAAGCCGGTGGTCAGTTGTGGACCTTAGAATAAATCGGAGACGAAGGTGAAAGACTTTTATAAAACAAACCGAAACCGGTGGATGCTAAGGCGCTTCAAGGTGTAGGAAAAAGTTTGGCCTTATTGTAATATTTAATTACGGGTTCCGTGGAAGGCAATTTTCAAATATCCACTGTCGTTGCTCCAACAAGCCATTGAGAGGGAGGCTTAATTAAAAATGTTCAAATTAAAAACTTGAGAACACCCTACGCCACAATTGACCTGAAGCGTGAAAATTTCCATTTAATGCAAACAGAAATTGCATCTCAACGAAACTGTTAATGGTTTCAGTTGCGCTCAGCAAAATTGCACTTATGAATAAAATTCGAAAATAAATATTTATTTAAGAAGGTACACAGACTTGATTTAATTAATACAATAGGCAATTAACTTTGTATCATGAGTGATAGTTTTTTTAAAGGTTTCCATTTTTTCATTAAGCCGTTGTTCCCCTTTTTCCTGATTTTCATAATAAAGATGTATCCATGTTGGTGCTAAATCTCATCTCAGTATCTTTCTATAAGAAATGAGAGTTGTATTTGGGCACATGCGTGCACATAAAAACAGGCCAGATAAGAGCAATTGAATTTACATTTCTTTTTTTTCGAAATGTTTCATTTTATAGAATACGAAGGATCAGAGTGAAAACCGATCATAGTCTATTTTTGCCCAAAAATAAGACATTAGTACCATATTGTATTTAATACCAACAGAACAAAAGTTTAAAATTAAAATTCTGAAAATTTAGCAAAATATGACTCTGATCGTTTTTAGCCGCCTTAGCTCCCTTCATATGTATGTATATCTCTATCATAAGTTGTTATCCGTAATTAGAGATGAACTTAAATATTTCTTTGGATTGGATACTTGGATAATAATATATAATCATAAAAGTTAAGGTACGATACGTTCAATGTTCTGAGTTTACCTGGCACATTATAATAAAGTTGATTATCTCAAAAATTCCGTACGCAAGCAGGCGCCTAAGAAATGTTCATAAAATTTAACACATATGGTAAATGATTTCATATTTAGCTCAATATTTTTGTCTGTAGAGAAGACTATACAAGTACTACTTAGTACAGACTATATAAGTTGTGAGAAAGAAATAATTTTAAAAAAATAATTTTTGTTACATTTTAGTCTGATTTAACACACTCTAATTTCAGATTCTTATAAGTTATAAGACTAACGCAAATAATCTTGTTGTTAAACGCTTCTTCCAAACTTTACTACATAATTTTTATCATTTGTATGATTTCCTTATTAAGATGGAATTTTAATGCTTAATTATTATTTGTAGATGACCCCAAAATCGTCATAGTGCTAAATTTTAAAAAAAATTATTAGTTCTGTAAAATAATATTAATAAGTTACGAATAGAATTCATGAAAAGGTACTTATTCTTTTTTGAAACAGAATTTACTTTCATAGACACATTTTTTTTTTAGATTTGGGTTCTAGTTAGATTTTTAGGAAAATCAGATTTAAAAAAGTATCCTTTAATTCGTTATTTAGTTCTTAAAAAGCTATTAATTAACAATTGAAAAGGAAAAACGGATGCAGGGTTAGCGTATGGTGTATATTGGAAATCCAAAAAAGAAATTTGCATCACTATTTTATCTTTGAATTTAGCCGTCGCAAAAACACCCTGACTAGGTTAGAAAGAATTGATAACTTTGGATAATGTTTTCAGAAAGAGTTAAAGCAAACTAAATACAAGCGATCTTTATAGTCAAGTATTTAAATACCCCACAATATAATGATATTATATTTTCATAGTACATTTCGTATCTATT
Source organism: Philonicus albiceps (assembly GCA_963969385.1). Taxonomy (NCBI): domain Eukaryota; kingdom Metazoa; phylum Arthropoda; class Insecta; order Diptera; family Asilidae; genus Philonicus; species Philonicus albiceps. Next base: position 38,470,091 of record OZ017773.1, read on the forward strand.
TTATTAGTATTTTTTTAATAATTGCACTCTGTATCCTTTGTTGAGCTAGTCTTTATTGTTAAAACTTGAGTAAAAATATTCTAATTTTATAATAAGCACCGTGGTTGTACTATTAAGTTTTTATACTGTCACATCACGGACGGGGTAAGTTTGCTTGATAAAAATGGCCGTACACCCGTGCGTACAGCGGTCGTATTTTAAAATATACGAAACGACCGACTGAACCGCGGATAAGGGGTACTACTATACTACAATTATAAAAGCGCTTACAAATATTCACGTATCTGCAATAATATATTATTATATTTATTTTAAATTCAGTTCAGCCACTGTACGACCGTGAAGGTATTTTATATGATCTAAGCCTTATGCGGCCGTGATTTTTCATAAATACAGCCGCCGTACGGTCCTCGAAAATTGTGTAACCGTGGTAGATTCGGCCAAAAATAAGTAAAGTATTTTAAAGCAAAATTCTTTATATTGAAATCTGTAGAGTAAGTAGATGAATTGTGCAAGCTTTATGCAACAGTCTGTGGGAATCATAAAAATTTTAATAGTCCACCTCCCGATGAGTTCTTTCTCATAATTCATGAAGTACACCTGCGGAGGAAGAATGCAATGTCAATAAAACCAAAATAAATTCAGTTTTAATGATACCGACGAGATGTGACCTTGCGATAGCGCTGTTCGTTTTCAAATATCTCAAGGGCATAAAGGGCGCAAAGCTTCATAATAATTATTCTATTTGGCGCCTTCCATCTGCTACTTTTTGCCCATAATAACAGAAGAAATCACAAATCATAGTCGGCCAGAGAGAGATCTTGGCAACACAAGCAGGATACAACTTTTAGCAGCATATTAAAAACTGCCTGCCCGGCCGGCCCAAGCCGTCTTCTTAGGTATGCGCCATAATGCAGCCGGCCCCTCTCCCACCCAAAGGAGGTCTTCGGCGAGATCTCGAGATACGTAAATGATTATAATTTCAAATTTGTAATTACAAGTTGCGGAGGCACTTGTTTCTGTTTCTCAGATAAGGGAGATAACACACTACCGGCCGAGTAACATATTAGTGGTTCGAGGCAAATTTCCTGCTCGCCAAGGCTACCGTGTGCTATCTACCTAAGGAGATTGTCGTTTACGTGTGCTGCAGTAAATTGCAAACATTTTATTAAGGTGTTCACCTTTGGCGACAAATAATGCTGCTTCAAGAAACCGTTCCTGCTTCTGACTGACTGATCTTTTCTCTATGGACATTTTGAGGCTGGACTCAAGTCTTCACTTGTTTGATGGACAACAACTTCAACGCCCTTTGGTAACATGAACAAGCAGGGCAACGTACAGAAAACTGGCAATAATTGCGGCATGATGAGTTTTTGGGTCAAGTTCAAGGAGTGCAGCATAATTGCTCCAATTAGGCGAACATAAGGTAACATAATTGTGCTTAATTTCGGTCATAAGGCGAACAGTCTGGCAAAGATATTAGCGAAACACTCTTCTTTCGAGCATATGCTCTTAATGATCTTTGTCTAACGAACATTTATTAATCTTTGAAGATACAAGCTTGATTAGACCAAATTTTGTTGTTAATAATAACTGTAGGATCGTTTAGACACTGAACGAAACTTCTTAAAGGGCCGCGGTCTAAAGCTTATACCTTTATAATTGCAATGTATACATAATCGGTGGCATCATGCCTTGAGAGATTCTTATTAATTTTACATATTTTTTCGTAAGAGTTGGTTGATGTTCTCGCAGACTGTTTTCTACCTAATAGAAATAAGATGCTACATATGTATATGTAAAACTGAATCCGTCTGTTCGATGATATTTTTTTGCACCTTTTTAAAATTGAAACTGCAGACATAGCCCTTAATGTATTGGGGAAAAAAATTAGTAAATGGGATGAGTAGTAACAGTAACAGCATCGTTGGAAGCATTTTTCGCGAACGTTCATACTTGAATGTCAATTTGATTTTATTGAAATCCTTATATCGAAAGAAATTAAGACCTTCAAGGTTCATCTATTTAAGAATCAACTTTCATTTTTTGTTTACCTTCAATTAAAAATTCACATTTAATTGTAAATAAATATTCTCTAAACCTTAATAAGTCTTACCTCGCAAGTCATCTTGATAATATTATACTCAGGTTTTCCTCGAAGCTTGTCACGTCAACATGAAATAAAAAATTATACCTACATACATTATAATCTATATACGTTTATAAAAAGCAATTGTTGTTTTCTAAATTGTATAGTCTCCGAAACTACTGAGCCCATTCAGCACAAATTTTGCCAGTATATATGTTTAAAGTATGAGATGGTTTAGGGTTAATAAAAGGGTTGAAAAAATTCCGATAGAGACAAACAACACAAGCAATAACATAACTAAATATCCACTATGTAGGTACCTACTAATCCTTTGAGTTACAAATGTTTTTACACTAAATTTACATTAAACCCTAGGTTAGCAGAATTAAGATTAGATTAGATTAGGATAGCAGTTTAAACTATACTGCGGTAGGTAAATTATGAATGGATACTTAAAAATAAATAAACACAGGATCAAAAATAAGCAAAATAATATGTACTGAAAAATCGAAAAATTATCTACACTACACACACTAAGGGTCCTGCTCCTACACATGATCAAATTAATTAAATTGATATGATCGTAAAATGACTGCATCTACTTGGGTGAAATACATTTTCGCAGAGCGATACTGTTAAATTCATTCAAATATTATTGTTAATAATTATTAAACGTGTACACCATTAAAATGAACATTTGATTAAATGAAATGTAATGAGATTAGAATGAAATTTAACTATCATCATTTTAATAACTGAGAGAGAAGTAAAGCTTCATTTTTTCTCGTAGTGGCTTTAAATTAATCCAAAACCGTCAAGTGCAGAAAAGAACATTCTGCGTAGCTAATTATAAATTTTATGAGTTTTAAATTACAAATATAAAAACAAAAGTTTTATACTTCCCTGAAGATATATTAAAATGGCCTTAAAATTTGTTATATCTGCATATTTGGTAGTATATCAGAAAGTTAAAACTCTGATGCATTTTTTAACTTAGTTTTGTAGTGTTGAATTATAATAAAAATATTTTGAGATAAAAAAAGAAGAATTTTAGAATTAGAATATTTTGCAATTTACAATAAAACAAAAGCTAGAAGCAATATATTACTTCAACAATTTGTTGGGGCCAATTTCGCCACTTTAATTTAAATCATTTTCGTTTTTGTCTGGCAAATTGATCAATATAAATTCCGAGAAATATTCTAAACCTAAGGTGGGTTCGAAGGAATCAGATCAAGATCCCGAATAGCATCACGTATCAATCTGAGACTGCATAAATCAATAATTTTTGTTTCCAAGAAGGAATCATGGCCCGAAGGAAGGTTCGAGCCCAGCTAGTCATATGCAATAAATCAGCTGATTAAAACCGGCCATTTTCTGTGGCCAACAAGTAAAAAATAACTCGCGATCGATAGAAGACAGAAAGGAAAACAGAATGATCTTGCTAAAAGTATGCGTCTTTACATTGGAGGCCTGGTAAGAAACGTGCTGATCGTTTTGTTCCTCAACAAAAATAGGGACGAATGTCAAAGTTTAGGTCGCGATGTCCGACTGTTGGAATATCGTGAATTGCTATAATTTATGAAGTTTTTGATTACAAGTGGAGACTCGCTCTGGTGATAGCAATTTAGGTGCGAGGTAACGATCGCCGGGAACTCGCAGAGCTCGTACTTCACGTACGAATGTGATAATTGCGATTATTTTTCTTTGAGATCTTGGAAACGATCTACGTGAGTACAGGCTGAAGGTGATTGCTTAACAGACGCTAGCGAGATCGTGAAAAATATTAAGTGAGAATTTTCGTGTTGAACGCTGATGTCGTGTCAAGAATATTGAAGCATCACGTCTCCTACTTTAACTTGTAGTCTACTCCAAAGCAATGAAGCGCCTCAGGCTAGCGTGTCTTACCGTACCTGGCATACAGTGTAAAAAACAATCACAAATCTAAATCTAGCATGGAAAATATGAACAATTTTTTATTTTATTTTAAAGTTTCTCAGAAATTGCTTTGGAATTTCCCAAATGTATTGTCGGTTACTCATCTTCCCTCGAGGAATATTTTACACCCCACTGAAACACCTATTTTTATGAGAACTCGAAAAACATTGTAGTCGATCTTTTGTCTAGTAAGATATATTGCAATATTTTGTACTTCACAACATGCGTAGACATTTTCTATCTTTTACATGGTTGATATGACTAAATCTAAACATAGATTATACCAAGTAAAAGTGAATACAGGAAATTCTTGATATTCTAAAAATTAAATGTACTCATATGGATGTAAATATAATATAATATTTTTTATGAACATTCACATCACAAAATCTTACAACTTATCGTCCAATAACTTAAATAAGACATTTTTAAATTAATCCAGGTGCAAAGGATTTATAGTTTCTAACAAGAAACAAATTTATTTGAATTTTATTCTATGCATTTTATTGTATTGTATTCTAAAATAGTAGAAGACTTAAAGAAAACCGATATATAAAAAAGTGTAATTTTTCGAAAAGAATGGAATTAGAAATCAACGGAATGAATTAGATGTACGCTTTCCAATTAGACAATAAAAAATTTTAGCATCTGATTAAGCATAAAATCGTAATTTAAATGTTGCATAGACTGAAATATATGTATGTACGAGTATCTAAGGTTACTCTTCTAAAATTGCTGAACTATTTCAAACACCATTTAAATTGTGTCATTTTTTAATTAAAAAGTAATCAGATATTTTTATACGTAGTAAACGTTTTGTATACGACTAGACTTCCATTTCATCGAATACTCTGCATGAAACATTTTAATTCCTAAATACAATATTGACATACATATATTCTTACATACGTACAAATGTACATAATTCAAAATGAACGCTTATAATTTTATTGCAACTAAAAACAAAATTTAAAGCGTTATGTGAAATTTTGGAGTACTCTGGTACTTTTAACATTTTACAATAATAGGTTTTGCAATTGATTGGAATTTAAAGTGTTAACAAATAATTTTATTAAAAAACCTAAATCATGAATGATAACTGCGAATTAAAATCTTAGCATAAATTGAGTTTTCTTACTTTAAAAGTTTTTGGGGCTATTTTATCAAAGCGGCAAAATACAGAATTAGCGTAACGAACCCGCGTGACTTTGTATAGCGGAGGGAGAGGTAGCTTTGCGATCACCTAACTCACCGAATTTTCAAGTTATTCTTAATTAATATGAGATTTGGTATTGTAAGTATCAACATAAAATATTGTAGTTTTCCTTTTAAGGGTTTCATAAATACCAACATAAATATGTTTGGATTATTTGGCTAAAGCGATATCATGAAACCAATTCCAATAATAGCTTCAGATTTATAACTCAGAACGTTTCATAAATTGTAGAAAGCACGCGTTAATCTGCACAACCCTTAGCATTAGCGGCAGGTGTAAGGTTGATTTGAGATTTCTCGTCTGGATAGTGCTTACTTGAAAAAGAAAATACATATATCCAATTTTTTTTTATAGTTACTCTACTGAGTACCTATACTTAACAGGCATACATAGCATAAAAAAAGTAAAGTAGTCCTATATAAGATTAAAGAGAACACTTTTCAACAGTATACATTTTTTTTTCTTAAAGAATGACTATAAAATTCAGGGTTCTTAATTGTTTTATTTTTATTCAATTAAAAAGGGAACACCAAATTATTTGCGGTAAAGAATCTTTAAAAAATGTAAAGCTTCTATTTTTAGGTACGTGGTATGAAATACTACTAATATTGTAGCCTACATGACGAAGTGTTTTCGGAAAATTAATGCTGCCAAAATTCACGTTAGAGGTTGTAGACTTCGAAAATGATATCCAACCGAATTTTGACAAAATATTCGTATATAGGATGAATTATGAATGAATCTTAAGAACGTTTTTGAAACTGTCGACCAAGATGTCTCGCTGATTAGTGTATTAAAATTGTGTTGATTGATCAAGAGGGTGGGTAACTAAAACAATTTAAAAATATTTTTTTGTTACCTCTATAGATTTAACATGCATTTATCGGCTCGATATGTATGTAAGTCACATGAAAAAGTTGTGGGGTGGAGGAGGAAGGAACTTTTACTTCACCATATATTTTATTTTGCTGCCATGCAGACCGTACATTACTTAATTATTTTGATCAAACTTGGCTAAAATATTCTCTTTGGCAAAATCTCGGCTAAGTTCACTAATGGAGCGAACCGGTCAAAGGGGCGGAAAATATAGGATTACATATCCTAAAATTATTAAAACCCGATATATCTTGTATTTCGCTATTGATCAAATTTAATTTATACAAAATTGACTTCTTGTTCGTGTATGAAAATGGTTTGATTTGGAGAGATACGTATTTCTTAAAAAGAGCTGCATCATCCATTTTTATAAAAATTATTTGGTTATCACACTTGTCCTCGCATTTGTTAAGTGGTTCCGATCAAGCTATCAATTTCGAGACAGTTGCTATTGCTAAAATTTGGTTGAAAGCACTAAGAAAACCTAATTAAATATACAGGAAAGAAAATTATGTAGTCTATAGACATGGACTAACGTTCAAATTTTCAAATATGTTATTAATTTTGACTCAATTAATGTAAAATTTAATTGAAATATGTATATAGTGAAGTTTTAAAAGTTCACAAGAATGGTACAAAAGAAAGTTCACACGGAAATAAAATTTGATCAAAATTTCCACTAATTCTACAAGGACAGCTTTTCTGTATTTTAAAAAACGCATTGAAATCCTATGTCTTCCTGCTAGCTGCGGCTAGTCAATACATAAACAATAGCGTTCATATTATGGGTTCTTGCATGCAAATACTTTTTTGAGAGATTATGTTAACTTTTTTATCAATAATAATACCATATACTTTTATTTTTAATTTAATTGGTTTGTATCGTTTTTATTGACTACCACATGACATACTTTATTGCCTAAATACAAAGTAACGCTTACTTAGTTGAACAATTATGAAAATGAATTGTAAGGTGGGAATTTTAAAGAGGGCAATGATTTAATTAAAAATCCGATCGTTCAACTTGTTTGCCTCTTTCATAACAATAGCCGATCGATTTGCAGCTATCTGTTTTGCGAGCAAAAAGCTCCAGAAGCTGATTGAGTGATTGCAATAAATCACCGGACCATTACTCGATGACGAGTACCTAATTTGCGGGAAAATTACCATGCGATCGTTGCTTAATCATTTTTAATAGTTTAATTATAATTTAATTCAATAAACTGTTAAATGGGCGCCATGATTTGCAAGGCGGTGGTGGTCTTATCGCAGGCACCCCATCGCGATAATTAGGCGCAATGAAACACTTTAATTTCAGTAAACTGATTGTACGATCGGCTTCTGTTTGATTAAGTCGCTGACATGACAGCTTATGGTAATCGGCCGGTTAATTACTGAATTAAATATATCGCACCGGGGTGGCTGTGCGGGGGCTCATCCTCTGCACGGGGAGCCAACTAGCCGTAGCCGACTATAATTTTGCGGGCAGTCCGGAGCCGAGAGGACGCTCCTTGGGGCCGGGAACGAAAGCGACGTCTGTTGCGTTGCGTTCCCTAGAACCTCGAAGATGGTTGCGAGTTCGCATGTTGCAGAGGAAAGGAAGAAACCGCGGCACGCAATGTGGTCGCGTTGCTGCGAACCAGACAGCCCTTGGACTCTTGGTTTTGTTTCCCAAGGCAGGGAGCGCAATCTTCGGTTTGGCCTTTCGTCCGTGCCCGCGGCAGGCAAAGGCGGCACACATGTCCGGTGCCAGTGAAGTCTCCCTCCGGACGGGTACTGCGGCCTGGAAACCACGACGCGGACTCAATGGTGCATTTTTCATTCGCCTGACAGGCTCGAGTGGTCATCGCCGCAGCCTTTTGGTGCGTTGCTTTCTGTTTCCTTCATTTCTTTCCAAGGTGGGGGTCTGTGCGTCCCTGCCGGCGATTTATGTGGCTTATCTTCCGCGCGCACGACGGCTATGTGGGTGAATTTATTCTTTTGGGAGGTTCTCCAATTGGTCAGCAAGTCGCCATTTTTACGTGCCCCTTCCCTGAGGAGTGAACTGGTTGCGTTGTGGTATCGTCTGATCAAAAGAGCCCACGAAGCTGCGCTAGCCAAAAATATTTTGATCCTTTCAAGCGAACTTGCATCAAGTCCACAATCGAAATGTCTCTTTCAAATACAGTCAATCTAAACTAAATTTGATTCATACACTCAAAGAATAATGTTGGTAGAATTAACCAAAAACATTGGTTAAAAAGTTACTCAACCAACTTTTCATTCTAAAAAATTTTCATTGAATATTACTCCTATAATTGCAGACAACTAATTACCTATAATTATTGTACTAAATTAAAGCAGGCTAATAGATTTAAACGCTTGAACGACAGCGTTTAAATTTTCTTAAAAGGTTAATATTAATTAGTTTCGCAATGTTTTAATATCACATAAGCGAAGATTTAAATTTAGAACAGAAAAATTATATATATATGCACAGTATTATATTTTCTAGTTGCAGCGACAGAAAGGCTTCCCTATTGCTTCAAAACATTTGCAACCAATAAGAATTCTGTTTTATTAGCGCCTTTGTTTGATTTTTGGCATGAATTTAATGATTGCAACACATTTAAAAATGCAATAGAAATTTCATCAGGATTTGATCATTTTGTTGTTAAATCTAAAGCAATGTTTGAATTTTCGACAAAATACTGTTTAAATTTTAATAAAATGTTGATATTTACTTTACAAAAGTTTTCTAAAACATTAATTGAAGTAAACTTCAACAGATTAAGTTTAAATGGTATCTAATTTACTTCATGGATTGAAGTAAATCTCAATTTATTTTTTAGAGTCAAAAAAACATCTAAATAGCAAGAGAACCCATGAGAATTGTTACTCTACAATTTGATTGTTGATATTAAATAATTGGGTTCATTAGTTGAAACGACAATTAAGTTATTGCGAAACCAGAAATTTGTACAGTTTACCAACAAAACTGCTAAATTGACTTCAAATTCCATCCTAGAAAAATTTCTCAAGTCTAAACTAATATACCGAAATTAAACTACTATACTACTACTACAAATAATTGCAAAAATTTCATCTACTTAAATATATAACATATGTGGTTTAAAGTTATTTAATTTCCTTATGCAGTGGAATTTACCAAATAATAACTTTTTGCAAAAAACCTCTTTTATTATCATAACATTTTGACCTTACATACTTATGCCATTTCAGTTGGCTTGTAACATAGATGAACAAGGTGGACTATTTATAATTTGAAATTTGATTTTATTATAAATAAAAAACGAATAATTTTTGTTCAATGTGGTTTTTTCTTATTAGAAAGCATAATCCTTTAGGATAATCATGGATTTATTCAAATGATTTTCTCGGATGGCCTTGCAGTAGCCCATACGGTTCAGTACATTTTCGACTGTATAGAGCTCTATTTGACCGATATCTGTATCAATTTCGTGCTTAAGAGCTTCAATCGTTGCTGGATGGTAAGCGTAACACTTATTTTTAACACCAGATGAAAATGAGCTTCGTCAGAAAAGATGATTTTTAGTAAAAATCTTTTTCCAAGCTTTCCACGGAAGCGAACGGAAAACGTTGTGGATAGTCATGTGGCTTCAGCTCCTGTACCAATTGAACTTTATGCGGCGTCATTCCGATGTCCATATGCAAAATTCGCATCAAAGAAGTGCATGAAATGCTCAATTCCTGAGAACAGGTTGATCTGCTTAGTTGTATTTCACACTCTGAGCAACAGAAGCAATTTTTTCGGGTTATGCGTACTGTACGAGTACGAGGACGTGTTATTTCATCCAATAAAGATCACGCAAACGTTTCTTTTCTACCGAATTTTGAACGCATTTTTCTTACAGTTTCGGTAGAATATTCACCATTTTGCAAGTGAATTTTTAATATTTTCCAGCGTTGTTCAAGCGTGTATATCGACCCATTTTGTTAACCGGAGATATAAAACTTAAACACTTTAGTATCCAACAAGCCCGAAATATTTAATAAAATTAAAGTTAGTCGTCTGTGCCTTTTACTCACTCTGTTTTATGTTTGATGTATTTAACTCTTTTAACGTGAATATATTCATAATTTCAATTTAGAATGGATGCCATTTACGAAATAGTTCAAATTGTTTTGATTATGAAAATAAACATTCAATATCCAGATCAATCTGTAAGTTTGTTTAATGAAAATTAAATAAACATACACAGGCAGATCTCGATTCACATCAACAACATTTTTGCACCAGCCTATCTAACGTCTTTTTGTTTTGAGATACCTCGCAGTCTAATTAACTTTTCGGGAACTAAATTATTTTTTAAAAGTCAATGAACATTTTTGAGGAAAATCATGCAAAATTTAAAAGAAGAATTGATGTTTATAATAAAGTTATTGCTGCCTATTAGTGTTACCCAGAAATATATATAAAAATAAAAGAAAAGAAAGCGAAACAAACTCGAATTGATACGTTTTCCAAACCATAGGTTTAGTTTTTATTATGTGGCATTTTTTCTTAGCAGTAATTGCCAAATAAAAAGTAGTATGCTTAATTATTATAAAATATGGTTTTATATTAAAATGTAGTGTTTTTACATTAAACATTCTTATGGAACCTAATTGCTTTACTTTATATTAAAATGTATAAAAAATAATTCGATTTACGTCGCATATTTTGAAAACCGAATATGCCGCAAGTATGTACGAGGGCTGCCTGTATTAAGACATAAAAATATAATAATCACCAAATTATATCCTTCAGAATGTTTCAATGGGGGACAATTGGAATAAATCAAATATTTTGCGGAACTCAACGTAGTTCATATTTTGTTTCCATTTATCTACGACATCCAACAGGATGCTATTTACTGGTGCAGAATTAAAAAGTTATAATACAAAGAGCATATAAATTATACTGATGAACTTTTATGAGTTAAAAAAAGCAGGATATTTCTATTTACCACTCAAAATCGCTACCATAAAGCTGAAATCCCAACTATACTTATATTAAGTATTGCAGTTTATAGTCGAGAAACTGAACTAACTAACTAACTAACTAACTAACCTTGAAAAACATCCTTACCATAACATTTAGAAAAACTACTATGATATTGTAAATTCAAAACACGAAAGGTTTAAGTAACTAACTCTGAATTGGTGTTTAAATAACAACCCAATTGGTTGTGTTAACTTATTCAAGATATTTTAACAGAAAACTTGGCTAAAGAGAAATAAGGAAAAATAAAGAACCATCTTTACCAAAAAATTTTAAAAATTACCAATTATGCATTGTATTTTGTATTTTTATTTTGCAGTGTTTACATAACTGCGATAATTCGAACCAGTTTAAGGTAACAATTTCGTTGTTTGAAAGTACCATAATTAAAAAATGTTCAACCGATTAAACCTACTAAAGTTTTCTCAGTGTAGATATGAAGTTCAAAGTAAATACAATTTTTATACTTGCCGCCTTTTGATTTTTGAAAGCGCCTATCTCACCCAATGCGAAAGAAATATACCGAGATATGATCTTTATATCTGAAGTCTTTTTAAATGTGGATTGTCAAATAAAACAAATATTTAAGACAGCCAATTGTGTGATTTGCATTATAAATTTCAAAATAATAAAATAGTTCAAAGTTCAGCATTGCTTCCAGGTAAATACAGTGCATAACTCCAGGTGCCCGAACAGTTTGAGCAGCTCTGGTGTAATTCTTAATTTCAGGTGCAGATGGCTGGTTGAGAGGGTGAAAGTTCGAATTGTCAAAGTGATAAGTGACTGCCATTTCGAAAATTCGGACGACGGAGGGTTATTACAGCTGAGAGTTGGCCATATATCGTGCAGGCGATTTGCTTTTTGGATGGGCTTTTTAATAAAATTTAAGTGAATTAATTAGTGATCGGGGCTATAAATTGTCTGGTGCCATCAGCCGCTTGATAGACGAAGACGACCATCGGATAAGTGAACCTCTAACCGAGAGCCCTCAGGTGCGTTGCCCGACGATCAAAACAAAGGAGTGCTGGGTGAGACAAGTGCCAGAATTGCGAGGAGCACGCAAATTCCTTAGAGCTATCAGTCAAAAATTTAGCTAGAGCTCTAGAGCTAATCATGGGCAGCTTCAGTGCCCCTTGTGTGTTCAAGACCGTTTTCTTTTTGCTCTTTTGGATTGTGTTCGCTGCCGCGAGCTTCATGAGTCGGATCTTGTTCGTCTGAGCTACGCGGAAGAAGTTATGAATGGGGTAGCGCGTAGTTTAGGTGAGTTTACCTAACGACGGTAGAAATATAACACCTTAGAGCGACATTGCGTGTTTTTGTTGGATTGCATTTTTCCCAGCCACCATTCACCTCCAGCCCAGGCGGCCGAATGTGCCCCACGATCCAGTGACACCCTTCAGCCATGGACAGGGGCAGTGACTCATGTCAGTCGAAACTCTGGAATCTGGATTGATAACACCATCGTATTTCCGTTTTCATATATTTCACCGTTTCTATTTGTTGACCTAATCAAATTCACCGAAGCAATGCAGATCCACAACGCAAGTTTTTGCGTGGCTATCACTAGTCGCACTCGTGTTTTATCTGACGAATGCTTCAATGGCTGATGTTTACCATTAGGCGTGGGAATTGGGACACTTTGGAGGTCAAGACTTTGGGAATTCATTAACCCTGAAAAAGGACATCCTATGAAAACCACAGCTGTTGACGGTTAGGGCTATTGTAATTTGCATAAGAAAAAAAGGCATGCCCACTACATCTTCGGTATAATTTCTTTTATCGCAAGTTGTATGTGGGTCATGGTTATACACTTCGTAGGCTAGTTTCTCAGATATTAAGAGTTTGAAATTATTTTCTTATAGAAAACTAGTTATTAACACCAAATACATAGTGTGTGGAGATCTAATTTCTAAAAAATAATGTATGATGCCTCTAGCTTTTCAATTTTTCTAATTTTTTCTAAAATTAACAGTATCTGAAATTTCTTCAAGCGCATTTTTAATTTCATTCTCATGTGAAAATTACTAGAAACATGAATAAACCTCCATTCTATTTGTTGGCGGTGTGTTAATAAAAGAAAAATATTAGCTTTATTTTAGTTAGACAAGTTTTACTCATTTTCTTCGTCGAATACATCCATAAGATTCTTTAAAGAATATTGGGCAACTATTTTGAAATTAGTGTGAGCGATATTCTTTTTTTGTCTCTTTTGTCCATAACTTGCAAATTAATTGTCTTATATATTTTTTTTACCAAGTTTGTCATTATTATTGCATTTTGTTAGAAAATATACCTAATTTATAGTTAGTTCAATATTTTCTTCAAAGCTATTCACTTTTTCTGGAATCACTGATATATAATATAGTTACCTATTAAAATGTATAATTCTGTGCTGCACGATAGCAATAATTTTAATTGCACTTTTAAAAAAAATTATTATGCCACAATAACAAGTAAAAATACTACAATATATTACATGACAATTAAATAAGAATTAGTTAAGTCTTTTTGCGGTTCATTCTACCTCCGTACTTTAAGACGATCTACTATAATCGACCGTCAAAATTAAACCAATGGACAAAATTAAAAACTATCTTTGGGAAAGCTTTAAGTTGGTATCGTCGCTATATCAAATTTGAAATTAGAGTTTTTCAGGTCCAAAGTTTTGTTAGGATTAAGAAGACCCCAGATTGTTAGACCTAATTAAATTTAGGCTAAATAGAAAGATCATTTTGAAGCCTAGAAACGTTGACATTGTATCGGTTCTCTACAAAGGAAAAAATGATTACTGGTTCCATATCACACGCTAAAAAAAATGACGAAAAATTACCTCGACATATTTTTCCTTTAAATGTTTATAAAGAAATATCCACAATCAAATGAAAAAGAAGGTTTTACTCGAGTCATTTTTAGCGATATTTAAAAGTAATATATAATAAATATGTACAAAAGTCAGAACAACAATTGCGAAATTATTCTAAAAAAGATTTGAAGATCCATCAAATTGACGTACTTAAAGGATTTGAAATTTAAAACGTATTTTGTTTATTCATGAAAATTTGCATAAAAAAGACGATCGGTGCCTGGTAATGGTGGTATATGGTGATAGATTTTTGATCTCCCGACTTAAAATTACATTACGAGTAAGAATTTTCGGCATATTTTATAAGATCTCTTCCTTCATTGTTATTTATTCATAAAATAGCGTAATAATTACCGACTATTTGTACTACTGGGTGAAAATTCCATTATTGAATATTAGAGAGAAAACTAATATTCAGAGATTAAAAATTGCATCAATTTATTGCAAAATAAAAGTAATATGCAGAATCGCTATGAAGTTATCAAGAAAATTGTTACTTATTGTCCCATTATTAAATTATAAAAATGCATATTTTTATTTTAAAATGCGGTTTCTTCCGGAAGTATAAATATTTATTTAATTTATATGCCAAATAACTAAAAATCGAATTGATTATTTCTCCTTATTCTTCGCAAACACAATTTTACGTAAGCATTACGACTTTTAAATTTTTTTTGTAAATGCAATATATGATTTTATGACTTTTCCGAAAATAAAATAGCATTGGATTTGATCATTATTTTTCTAAGAATGTAAAACTAAACGATATCGGTTCTGGTTGGTTATAGTTCGAGTTTCATCTTAATCAAAACAGGCCTTTCCTTGATAAAAAGTGTTATCACTGGGTTTTATGATGACCATCGCCGTTTCGCATTAGAACATTCAATCCAAGTTCATAGCATCACAAACACTTCGCTTCTTAGGACTATTTTAGTTTTGCATTTGTTTGCTCCTTCTGTTTGCTTTTGTTTATATTTTTATATTATTGCCAATGCGACAATCATCGACTGATTCAGTGTTTCTTTGCAGCAGTTAGCTTAGCCAGTAGTTGTTATAAAATGTAATAAACAGTAGAAATGACCAATAACGAAAATGAGATAAGGACGGCCGCTCAGAGTTTGTACGAAAATTTAGTTACAATGAATTCAAGAAATCCGCAACAATCGTCGATAGATTTAAGTAAGTAATTTCAGGTCAATATAGAGTTTGTACTCAATAATTTATCTTATTTTTATTTTTGCAGCTCGTTCGCATTCTATAAATTTAATCACAGAGGAGTTTCTCGGTGGATACACGCAGGATGGGAGGATGTCGGTTGTTCGCCGATTCTTCTGTCTTTTTGTCACCTTCGATTTATTTTTCATCTCTCTGCTGTGGCTCATCTGTATTTTAGTAATTTTGTTTTATATTGCATTAATTTCCAGCATTAATTGACCCCATTTCAAAAGATCACTGGCGATAACATTTACAATGCTCTCAAGATCCAAGTACTGCATTACACCATTTATGAATCATTGTTCGACGTTGTTATGGTAGCTTTGCTCCGATTTATTGTGCTGGTGCTGTTCTACGGCTGTCTCTACATCAATCACTGGTGTATAATTGCAGTAAGTAGCTAATCTTCCTAACGAAATTAGTTAAAAGTAATATTTTCAATTTAACCAGATTTCCACCAGCGGTTCATGCATCTTCCTCATATCAAAGGTGTTTGTATTTGATGTAAGTAGTCTGACACTGTGACCTCGCAATTGATAGAAATGAACTATAACGCTACATTGATATACATATTTTATTACACTTCAGAAGAACGATTGATTTAATGATTACCGGATTTATTTCATTTTTCTTATAGTGGGTGAAAACACATGAGCCAGTTTTAGAAGTTGTTTTAATCGTTACTTCCTTCGTACTCGCATGGGGAGAGGCGTGGTTTTTAGATTGCCGTGTAATACCTCAAGAAAGAAATGCACGTAGCTTATTTTCGGGTAAGTACATACATCAATTGGAAATTTCAAGAGTTTTTTGAAAGTCGTAAACAAGTAATAAATATTACGAAATCACTGTTTTTTTGTGGTTATCAAAATTGCTGACTAAAATTATTTCTCCATATCGTTTTAAGGATTTTCAAAATTTGTTTAAAAATATTAGTAATTGTGATAGCCACCGTAATAAGCGAAGGAGTTTACTAGTCAAAATTTCGAAGAAAAATTAAAGATGGAAACTCTACTAAGCAAAAATTATCACGTTCTAGAATGTTAAGAAATATAAGGGGCCTATTAGAATTATCAGCCAGGCTGTCTTATTTTAAAGAAGTTGGAGGAATTTGGGACTAGTTCGAATTTTGAAATTATGTATAAGTTTAGTTATCAGTTAACTGTTTTTGACGAGTATATTCGTCATGGATAAATGGCAATATTTTGAGTGATAAGGACTATAATTGTCGTGCATAAAAAGTAGTTATCATGGTTATTTAAATCGTAATTTTCGTAAAAACTAAAATACATTCGTAAATTTGAAGATGTTTAAAATATTTGGATGCCAAGATGAAATAAAACGAACAAATGGAAAATATTTTATAAATAAATTTTATAAAAAAACTGCCCAGTGCGAACAAAGTGATCATCGCTACATTTTTGAGACACTTTTAGGTACACATTTTTAAAAGGGGTCAATACTGGTTAAAATATGACGGCGCTTGATTATAACTACATCTATGTCGTAGTAAAATAAATATAAAAAATGCGATAAACTTATTATTTGAGAGCGATATTAACAACCAAACCTCAGGGTTATTAAATACGTTAGGGGTTTAAAATCGAAGAGAAATTACGGAGTGGGTACAGAACTTCTAAAAATAAACTTAGAGTTTACAAAAATGATAAAATGCTAAAAGTGTTCTAAAGATAAGATGATTGATTCAAGGTCTCTAGGTCTTAAAAGTTAATGTTAAGAATTTATCATTGACATTTAAAAAAAATTTAGTTAAAATATTGCGGCATTCAATCAAAATTGAATATATTTTAGTTTGAATTAATACCCTAAAAGCTCACTTAGACTATTTTTGTGAAGCTCTTGTATGCTACACCAATTAATAATTTATTTGTTAAAGTACCCATCCATTAATTTTTGTACATTTTTCTAGCGATCACAGCAAACAATCAAACTTCGGATCGGTCACCCTTAGTAGCTCCATTCCTCGCAGGAGATGCTCCACCTGTCGAAAGTCACTCGACTTTCTACTCACCGTATGACACAAATCACAATAGCGACGAGGAAGAGGAGAAGGTGAGATGAAATTAAATTATAAATTTGCGATTATACATTCATAGTTTATGGCTTTACGATTGAATCAATTAGTCGCACTTAAATAATCGACTTTCCACTGTTCCTCACGACGAATTTCATTTTAATTGATATTGTCGCGCATGTGCCGAAACAAATTTGCTATCAATTGAATTTCAAATTTTTGTAAAATTCCCCTATCGGTGAGAAAGTTACGAAAACAGTTGTCCTGCTTGTAATGTAATTTATTCAAATTATATTCTGCGGAAAGCTTAATCAGATTCAGCGGAAGGACTTTATTGTCTCAGAGGTGAGATTTTTATGTTTGTCGAACTCGGGCTTTCATTTTTAGTAACATTCTGTTCAAAAGACTGACTGAAGCCCGTCGTGATTGACTTTAATTTGATTGATAGCAAATTTGAAAGGATGGAAAGAAAATAAACGGTGGTGGTTTTAAGTGTTTTTTTAAAGAAATTTATTTTTTTCTTAGGATGAGGAATTCAAAAATATGGCAAAAGAAGCTGTACGGAGAGCTTATAGCCTATTGCATTCAAGTGAGTGGAAAGTGGAAAAAGTTACGTCGGAAGGAGACAAAATTCAAAGTATGAATAGACCAAAAATTGGCAAAATCTACAGATTAACGGTAAGTTGTATAGAAAATTACCTTCAATTTCATTGTGTTATGTAAGTATGTAAATATTTTTGCGCTTTGCTATACTTCTGTGTCTCCTGTGAAAATATTGTTGATTTGTCTTCTGATTTACTTACCTCAACGTTTTACAAAGTGAAACAAGTAAAGATATTTATATTCATAAATAAAATTTGTAATATAGGAAAGCCTTCAAATTTGCTTTGGAAGCAAAGTAGAATGGTATTTGCATTTTAAAATAATTATATAGTTTTCGACGAAACATTGGATTATCTAAAATAATAATTTTATAGGCCAAAATCCAAAACCAGTATAATTTTTTGACTTAAAACCATTAAACCTTTGCGATTGGTGTCGCTACAATGGCCGCATTTTCCAATAGTGGTAGAAGACGGCGTCGTCAGCCTGGCGGCATGATCTTACTCATGATTTGACACGTAGCACGGCAGAACAAATATCCTCGCGTTGACAGATTTAACACAATAAATCATTTTCAACTGATTAGCTGGTACCCCACCAAAGAAACTTTCCGATCACATAATGTTTAAAATGCAAAGTTGTCAATTTTTAAATTTAGTTCCAAATAAGTGATTGCAAGAAGTAAAAGTGATGCATATTTTAGATTTTTGTTTTAAGTATTATTTTAAATCGTATCTCTTTACTTTCTTCAAGTATGTTTTTTGATACTTACAGGCCAGAGTTAAGTATCCAGCTAAACCGCTGCTTAAAGAACTCTTTTACAAGATAACCGAAGTTCCAAAATGGAATCCTACTCTCTTAGAGTCAAAAATAATTCGGGTAACTACAAACGCAATTAATTGTTTGCATGAAAATTAAAATAATTTTTAGAAAATTGATACTCATACGGACATATCCTATCAAGCGACTGTTGGAGGTGGCGGTGGCTTAGTAAAATCTCGAGATTTTGTTAATTTACGATGTTGGCACCTCTATCGTAATGGTACAATCGTCGGTTCTGACGAGGATGAAAGTGATGATGAAAAGGAATCAAATCTATCATATGCCCCATCAACAGCCGAAGGTAGTGTTTCGACAGTTTCAGATGAAGAATTTCTTATACCAAATGATAATGATGGAGTGAAAAAATCCATTAGTGATGCAAAACTTCGTGATGGCAGCAGTCAGAATAGTTCAGGAATTTTTAATTCGTTAAGTAAAAGCTTAGGTGCAAAAGATTTTCGAAGGCAATTCGACACGGAGCCACCACCGTTGGATGATGAGTTTTCGGATGCTTTAAACAAGCCGGATGTATCAATAAAATCAAGTTATATTGATAAAATATATATAAGTGCTGCTGTAAGTGTTCCATATGAAGGAGCGCCGACAGATTCCAAATATGTTAGGTAAATAGCGATCTGCGAGTATAACTAATTGGTATCATTTATTAATGTATTTTTAACAGAGGTGAAAATTTGATCTCCTGCTGGGCTATGCGTGAAACTGTTGGAAAAACAGATTCTTGCATTTTTGAATGGATTTTCTGTATAGATCTGAAAATGTATCTACCAAGATACGCTTTGGATCAGGTATATAAATAAAATTCGAATCAACTAAATTATATAAATGACAAGTCTTTTTCCTCTAGGTCTATACTTCTCTTATGCAAGACTACATGAACTATTTGCGAAAATATGTCAAGGAACTTCGACAAAAACGAAGAAAAGTGCCTGATAAAGTTTATTATTGAAGATAAACAAAGTTCGTATTGCGCTATTAGTTTTATATGTATTAAGTTTCATTTAACCTTAAGTTTGCAGTTCAGGTTCGCTGAATATTTTATGCTTTTAGCATAATTGTTCATTTCCTCTTTCTGTCCTATGTTAGGTATAGTACATAAGCTGATTAAGAAATTTTTATAGATATTTACGTATAGCTAGATCAAACTTGTGATTCTTTTTTACAGAGTAAACGTAAAGCAAGACAAGCGTATTTATTTCAATAAATGAATGTGTTCCAGAGAAAGTATTTGAACATTTCAGCCTTTATGAGTTTATTTGGATTGTTTTGAAATTTCTTCGTTGAACTGTTTGATGATTTTAACAAGGTGGAAATTGAGTTAAGTAGTCAATTCGATTTAATTCTACGTACTGTCATCGTAAGTATTATATTAAAATATTTTGCTTTCTTAAATTACAGCAGGCATAAAAAAGACACTCTTTCTTACTACGTCTCATAATACAAGCGGAAAAAAATTGTTAAATAACGCCTTCGAGAATTAAATTTTTGCAGTCGACTGCTTGGAAAAGTAACCGCTGAATTGACCAAGTTCTTACAGTTTTATAGCATACATAGTATAATACAACTTTTCCCAAAACGCGTAACTCAGTAAAATAGTTTTGATAGTTTGTACCCCAACACTGCATTTGTAAAATTTCGAGGCTCACGCAATTATCGGTTGAAATTAAGCGAACCACAAACTAAACTTTCGAACCAGCATTCTTCGAAAGGAATTTATAGCATAATTCATTAAATGAACTGTTATTTTTGAAAATGGTACAGGGAATTTATACCACTTAAAATTAATTATACCACCCAAATAATAAATCGGAGATTATATCCACAATCCCCACTTTCATTTACCAAATGTCTCCTATGAATTTAAATTGAAGATTTGTCCACAATAATCCATTAAACAAAAAATGTGTGTTGTGGTACTAAAATAAAGCAATTCTTGTAGATAAGTAGAATAGTTACAGCTTTACTTTTGTTAATATTGCTTTTATTCGGAGGCGTGCTATTTCGAAACAATTTGACGATTTATTTGTGAAACGAGTGATGTGATTCTTCAATTAACTAAAAAATAATTAGTTTAGAATAATTTTGAAAAAACGCATTCCTGTTGCGTACAGTCCAAAAATCGTGTAAATGTTCCTTCATATTATAAATGTGATTCGGTAATTTGCACCAAAACCCAAAACAAAATATGCAGACTCTATTGCTAATCTTATGTTACTGATTTATATGAAAGCGTTTTTGCTGATTTATTTCATTTATTTATGTTTTAGCACATACTGAGCTCACTTAAGTGCTACAACAATCTAATTCTTATTGTAAGATTATATATTATTTTTAATGTTCACAGAAAAATATTCGAATGTATCCTCCAATTTGAGTAATATCTGCATATAAAACGTATTCCAACACTGGCCAGTGCCCCTCAAGAGCTATGCAAAAACACTATTTATTATTAAGAGTATAAATTTTATTATACGAATGCCACAAAATTGCTATCTTACATTAAAAACGATCATTTTATGCAAACATGAAAAAGCGAAAGGACTAATGAGCGATGCGGTAGACGACTGTTTTGGGCCTTCTATTTTTTATCCTGCGGAAACCAAGACTGACACGATTCCAGGGCAATTTCACATAGAGCGGATAGAGCCTTTCCGTTGGTATCGTAATCTAAAAGTAATTTTAATTAACTCTTTCACTGTCCATGATTTTTAAAATTTCTCACCACTATTCCGTTTGCCGAAAATGCTCCCATTGAATGGGGGTTTTCGGTAGGTAGCTTCACAAGTATCCAATACAGCCATGATGACAAAAAAGCTCAGAAGAATGACGGGCAGAACGTGTTTGAGTGCCATTGTTAATCCTTAAAAAACACAATGTTAACCTTTGCAACACTTAAGATACTGTCCTTACTGAGTCCAGAAATTTTTAAATCCTTTACTATCTGCTGACTCGAACGCTGTGCTCGAACTGCTGATTTTTGCTCCTGGCACCAGCTTTTATACAGGACCTGAGTTCTATCACAGGAGTTGACACCTAATTAGAGGGAAAAGCGTTGGTAGTACAAATCGTTCAGCGAAAATAGCTAAAATAACCCCTAGAGACGTGTGGCTACCATCCTTCAACTCCTTTTTATTTCAGTACAGTAGAGTTGAATATGCCCAAGTCTTCTCAGTGCATGGTTTCATCATGCGTGGAGCTCAATTAATATCATAATTAAATTGATTATGCGACCACTATTGCGGAAATCTGGAGCTCTGTCTCCTTTTGTTCGACCGTCGTGTAGAGATTTTTCCTAAACACATTTCTGAGCGACAAGACAAAATTGAATTATTGAGTAATTCCACTGTTTTATGGGTTTTTAATTAATAATTGAAAACTCTTGGGGTTTCTCGCCCATGCGCCAGTTACTGTTGCTGTTTTACCAGCCACCATAGGAAATTTGTGATAATTTCGTTTCAGACGATTTTAGTGTATCCTTAATTGTCGCAAGCGGCTTTTAACTTTACCTTCTCTTAAAGACCGCCCGGAAATTTCCATTAGAAGGAGATATTTTGAAAGAATTGATTTTAAGTTTAAATGCATAGAAACTTTAGGTTTCGTTCATAGAAACTAGCTAGATAAACTATGATGTGTTTACCACATAAAAAAGATAGAAATGCTAGCACTGCTTCAGTGTTAGAAAAATGGAACATAGCAATGATTAGTAATAACCTGATTACTATTTACCAGCCAACTAAGGTGCTGTTGAGGTATCGCTAAAAATATATAAAAATTATATGTACACGATTATTTTTCGCTTATTTTTATCAGTTCAATATACTTGTGCGATGTCATTTAGCATGTGATAGCTTTGCTAGTTTTCCAGCTCTCAATCCAATTATAAAAATCATGGTTTTGTTATCATACGCACTATTGTAATTTAAATGACTATAACTTTTAGACACTTTTCTACCAATTTTAAAACTAAAACTCTCAACAACAGATACGGAATGTTATTAAGAAATTGTATGCAAAATTTAAAGGCAATGTGTTGAAGGGTTGTTAAGCTTTGGTGCCCGAAAAAGTAGTTTTAAGTTTTTATTCCTAGTACGATCAGGTGTAATTTTTGTTGGCATAAAGATTTCTAGCGCAGCCAATTTTACGAATTTTTAACATTTAAAATTATTAAAATATGCTAAAACAAAATATTAGAAAAGTATAAATTAGGAAGAAGTATTTCGTTATAAGCGGTTGGATGCTATAACTTGCGGCGTTATAAGCTTAGATTAAAGGAATATCAAACTAAAGGGTGTGCATAGGTCACTGTAAACAATTTAACAGCAGTAATTGATACTTTGAATTATAAAGTAAAAAAGGATTTTTGAGTTTTTTAATGATGTATTCGTACATCACTTTTGGTGTTTTGTGTGGATTTTCATTGTTTTCTAATTGTAGGACTTGTCAAATGTTTTTATTTTTTTTTTATAAAATTTGTAATGTTTTTTTGAATAACCATAAAATACTATTTAATAATAACCAAATCAGTAATATAATAAATATCCGCGTTCATAATTTATAAATGTAGTAGAGATAGGTAATTCACTCGACTGAATTCATGCGGTTCCTACTTGTGTTTTGAATTACCGACTACCAGGCATTATTTTATTCCTAGCAACCGCGTTTCTATGTCGTTGTTTACACGGAAAAAACAATTCATCGCTTTTGCAAATGCCAAGTGAACTTTCGTGACTGAAATTCTTGTATGGAAAATTCTTTTGTAGAATAAATTGTTTAAATAATCCATAGTCACATAAATCCGCAATGAGTGCGTTTATATCTCGTGAAAAAGAACTTCTTAAATTGAATGAGGAGATTGACAAAAAGGCCCAACTGGGGATTGGCAGAGCAGCAACTCCTCAGGTACTTTCCCCAAGGAATGAAAAACCATTGAATTCTAGGAGAGCATCTATCGAAGTGGATAAAGTAAATCTTAGAGGTATCTCACGCATTTCATCTCCAAAAAATAGTTCTCTTCCACGACCAACTTTTAAAAAGGAGAAGGATCTTCGGAATTCCCCAGATCATAGAATTGGATCAACCAACTTTCGCCTATTGAGAGGGGAAAATTCTTCCACAATTTCAGATCGAAAGATTCACAGTCCATCAAAAATTCCATCACCAAAAAATGGTAACAAATCTTTAGACTCAAAAAGGTTTGAAAAGCCGCCTTTCAAACCGAGAGCTAATCAAATAAAAGCAAGTACAGTGCCACGAAACCACAAAGATGTGTCGGAGAAGGAAAAAGCCCTTCTGGAAATCAATTCAAAGCTGGACAAGGAAGCTCATAAAATTTTGGAAGATTCGCATGAAAATATTGAACGGCCAACCATTAAAACCTCGAAGAATCCAAACAAGAATGATAAAAGTCCAGCGAACTCTACCAGTCAGCAAAATTCAAATCGAAAAACGTCGTTATCCATGCCCAAAGGATTCCATCACGTCATTACTGAAACGTACCGAAATCAAAACTTTACAGAAAGTCCGTCGACAGAAGCTTTAAAATCTAAAGAAAATCACGAAAACATGAATACTACTCCCATTCAAATTGAAACTAAAAATCCTTCAATTGAAATTGCCATTTCATCTAATAAAAAGCCACCTAAACAAATTCCAGCGTCTTCCCCGAAAATAAATAAGAGAACTGTAAGCATGGATGGACTCATCAAGTAAGTTTCTTGTCCTGGGGTTTGCATGTGGTTTATTTCATAGATCATTTTTTTTGTTTTTAATTATCATTAATTAATAATTTAATGGAATACTTTTCTCATAAAATCTAAATTCTTCTTTTGCTTTCTTTCATCACGAGTTATAACTATGATACATATAAAGTGAACAAATTACTAAATCTCCTGAAAACAACAAATGATATTTCTACATATTTTTATAAGTTACTATTGAGAATCAGAAATTTAAAATGTTCCATCACATTAAGTTTTCGAGATAAATAGAATCAAAATGTGAATGAGAATTTTTACCATTTTTGAATACTTGTTCAAAAATTTTAGAGTATCGAAGTAACTCTAAACGAAGTTCAACTAAAAATCTCCTAGGGTGTTTCATTATTTGAAACATAAAATTCAAAAATATTTAAAATAGAACTACTTTTAACACAATTTTGCTCGTTATTTGGAATATTCCATATTTTGGACTTGAATTTAACATTCCAAGAAATTCATAGCTTAAAACAATTGTTAAAACTTAGTGATGTAAAGTTGCCCTAAGTTCGGAATAAATTGGAATTTGTTGGAATAATATAAAACATCCTACATAAAGAAAATTCTTTAGAAATTGTTTTGTTTTACAACTTATCTCGCTTTTAGTACCTATTCCCAGTAAAGTAAAGTAAAATATAAAGTAAAGAAATCTTAAATAAATTTAAAAATTTTATCAAAAAAAAAAAGATTGATATGATACAAAACATGTAGTGCTTTTAAGTTAGACTTAAGGAGGCATTCTAGTCTAAAGGAGTAAATTTCAGGCATTTTGTAGGGTTTAATAAAAGATTAGAGTTTTTTTATTTTTTAAAATAGTAATAACAATAATTTACTAATTTCTAAGGTGGGGATGAAAAAGTAACATCTACTGATAACTGAAGGTGGACGCAATTTGAAGTTAATCGGTGAAATAAAACTTGAAAAAATTAATTATGAGAAGAATGTGTAAGTTAAGAAGCCAGGTTTTAAGATTTCCTTTAGGGGAGATACTTTTAAAAGTCTATCCTTAACGATAATGTATATTTGGAAATTATTATACTAGAAAACCCCCTTAAATCTAACAATAACTGTCAGTTTTGTCGATATTTTTGCATTATTTCTAAAGTTATAAGAAAGTAAACAGGAATTAAAATTCAACTATTCTACTATTCTAAAAGCTACCCAAATTTTATTCTGTACTGTTGATGATTTTTGTACTAAATTTTTTTTCGGATAATCTGATTATACACAACACTGGCGTTCAAAATTAAATAATCATCAAATGATTTTTAAATTCCTATGCCTTAGTGAAAAATATTTGGATTTAAACGAGACTAGAATCATTCGAAAGTTTTCTCTTTGTCTTTGAAAAGATCCTGCCGAAAATGTTTGTCACCTACGCGATATATCGAAGAAGGAAGAAGATTTTGTAGGAAATTTAGCGATTTCTAGAAGTATTAGTACATAGTACTCGTATATATAAATAAAGCGTCCTTAGCTTTTAGTTTACATAGAAAACCGGTTGCAGTAGAAACACTTATAAAAATGTAAAAATGTGAAATGGAAAATAATAACATAGAAATTGGATAATATAAGTTTTTATATATTATGCGGTCTTGTTTTTATGTAGGTAATGATATTAGGTTTTTTGCAGGTTTCTAAAATCCAAACTATCTATATTAGAAACTGAACTGGAGGACAACATGGCTTTGCTTAAGAAAAGGTCTGATGAGTTGCATGCCAGCCACGATAAACAGAAAAAATTAGAAAATCAGCGCGATCAAGCGATTTCGAAAAACAATACCCTTACGGAGCAAATTAGTAAATTAGAAGATAAATTATTATCGCTTGAACAGCAACTTAAGGACAAAGAAAACGAATATTCAATCAATTTGCGTGAAGTTGAAACTCTAAGGAGGGAAAATCGTGTAATCAGCCAAGCTAACTCTAATTTGGAAAAGCGGCTGTACAGAGCAAATGAAGAGCTAGAGAACATTAAAAATAATGTGTCTTCTATGAAAGAGGCCGAGCGTGAAAAAAATGAATCTACTCGCTTGGAGAGACAGTCACAAGAAAAGCAAATTAAGACCCTTAAAAAGCAACGATCTGAACTTTTGAACTCATATAAGAAGCAACTTTACCTCATTGATAATTTGCGGCGACAAATCATTTGCATGGAACAGTCTAAGCTGATATCTTTTGGCGAAAAGGAATTTACCAAGGTCCTCGAATGGAATACACACAACTAAGGATGCTAATTATATTGTAGAGCTATTTAATATCGCTTGTTTATTTTATCTCATTATTGTAATGTCGATCACCAATAAAAATATCTCCATTTAGTCTGAGCAGGTTTTTTACTGGTGCTGTAGTTCTTACTCGATATTAAAGTATACGGCAATACGTCATTGTGCAATTCATAACAATTCTTCGGCTAATTATCTGTACCCAAATCGGTCCTTTTCAAACTTCTTTCGATTCGACTTTAACGATTCTTGGAGCAGAAAACCAATGAGAAGTTTAATTTACCTGGACATCGGTTTTATAATAATTTATTTTTATGTACTAATTTGTTTTTAAATTTTATTTTACATTCTGAGTAGCTCTTGATAAGAAATAAGTGAAAATGTAATCAAACAAAATTTGGAGTTATTTTTTCCATCTTTAAAAAATTCGTCCCTGAAGAGGTTAATTGAGACAAATTTAGATCAGTTTTTTGCTTGTCCCGCCTTTGTTTAATTTTTGAGAAATCATATATTAAACGAAAAAGGGTATAATATCGTGTTCTTACTAAGAATTTTTTCTAATATAATAAATTTTATTTAAAAACTTCTAAAACAATCAAATTAACAATATTTGGTTATTAACACCGAAGTGATGTTAAATCTTCTATAGGTTTCCATTTTCCTGTGCTCAGTCCATTTTTTTCTTCAACACAGAAACATTTGTTGCTCTTGCACTGAACCTGGTGAAATTGAATATAAAATAGGATTAAAAATTTTAATCAAATCGAATCTCAATATGAACAAAAATTTTGAGATTTTATTATCAAAACTATTCAAATGGATTAAATGAATTTTACTTCAATTGGGTAATGTTTTATTATTTATAGTCGCAATATATAAATCAAATATGTTTTCTAAAGGTAGTATGAGAAAATTATATTGTTACATTGTATCAAAAAAATTATTATAATTAAATAATAATCTTGGAAATATCTAAAAGTATCTTTTCTGACCTAAAGTTCATTGAGCCACAGTTCAGTAATGTAACGAAGTTTTGGAGAAATAAAAAGTTAAAAAAAAGGGAATACATTTAAATATTGCCAATTGATTGATACTTTAATTCTTAAAATCCTGGGGCCCGCTTATGTAAAGATATGGTGACTTCTCACCTTAGTGATTTTCGAAAGTTATCATTAAAATAAGTTAAGGTGATCAATTTGGCTAAATTTTCACTGAGCTAAAACGAAGCAAAGTTTGTTATTAATTAAGCATGACAAAAAAAAAGTTAAAGTCCTCTCCAAAATCTAGAATCAACCAAAGTATGCTTCTGAGCAATATTAAAGTGCGGATTTCACTTCATTCATTCATTTTCATGATGAAATATAGTTGGGTGAAAAATCGAAATTTTGACTTACCAAATAATGCGTAAGGAATTTTATTTTTTTATGATGATGCTGAGTTATGCTAGAAGGAAAGAAGTTTTTCTACTCGCGAGCTAAAGTATCTAAGTAAATAAATACAATAGTACAGTACACGGTATATTCTTCTTCAGTTTTCTTCCAATCGAAACAAAGTCCCTTTTTGCAATTACCGAATTGAAATACGTACTTTAGTGTCGCCAGTTTTAAGTGGCTTTTGTACTTTACATAAAACCATTTGTTTTAAAGTGATAGGTGATTATCGTTCATCACCATACACAAACAAGGTCCTGCACTACTTAAAATAAGGAATTCTTAAGACCAATAAATGTATCATGTATCATTTAAATAAACTGTCAAGAGTATAGTTTTTGTAGTTACATACCTTTTCAAAGTCCCCGTTTTTAGAACAATTGGGCAGAGCCTTAACTTTATGCCATTTAAGAATATATTCCGTTCTGGGACAATCTGTAACAAATTTCAAGTAAACGATGGAAGAGTGCAAAACTGAAATTAAAACGTTGGCTCTTACTGCATGTCATTTGTGACTCTTTTGGACCGAAATAGCTTCCAATCTGTCTGTTATATTTATCAACGCAGTACTTGCGGTTATCCTTGATCCTTGCAGGAAGAAACCAACCATCGGGCTGACACTGAGGCATATCAGCTTCAATCGGCGTAAAACCCTCCTCTTCGGATTGTTCAATTTCGTCAAGGAAATCCCACTGAATTTGTTCACAATCATGAAGATAAGTGTGGGAACGATGAATGGAACTGTTGACTTTTTTTTCATAATTAAAAATACAAAAAAAGGAAATGAAAGTACCTAATATAAGTGATGATTGTAACTAAGGACTATTATGGAAATTGTTTGCTCTCGATTCGCCTAGCGAAGGAATTTATTTTCTTAGGGCCAATTTAAGTTAAATCAAATAGTTTGCTTAACTGGAGCTTTAATGATTTAAGCTATTTTAATAGAGGAAATTGGTTTAGAAAGTCAATGTACATATAATAATATATTTTACGTAATGCACGTATTCGAGCGCACGTGGAAATTTAGCGAATTGGTGTCACAAATATGAAAAAGACTTATTAGCTTCGTTCTAGCTTTCTTTATACCATCATTAATATCAAAGTTACCGAGATTGAGAACTCAATTGGAGCTTAAACTAACACCGTGGAACCGCTTGAACACTTAAGCAAAGAGGTTAAATCGTTAATTTAAGTTTAGACTGTAGCTTAGCATTCAAGTTCCAAAAAAAGATATCCTCTGCATTTTTTAGTCCACTTCAAGCCCAAGTCTTAAGCCTAAAATGTTATACTCTTTTGTGATTTTGCTTTTCAATTAGTTAAGAAAAACGACATTCAAAATATTTCCCAAGAACGTGTTTTGTGAGTAAAATCAACTAAAAATTGAGAGTCGTAATAAGAGGTATATTGAATGAATACTTACAACACGGCAGAGTCGAATATTGAGATGTATTATAAGTTCTACCGTTTGGAAATCCTGTTTCGCGTTCTACACAATTACAATTATTTTCAATGCACTGTATGGGATCAAAGCTTCCATCTTCTAAGCACCGGGATATTGGAAAAATGTCCAAAAATTTTGAAATTTCCGAAATTTTATTGTGCAAACGAGAACACTCGCACTTCATTGTTAGCTCTGTTATATCTGTGCGTTTAGCTTCGCCGAATATTCGTTTGCCATTTTCATCTATGCAAAAGCATCTGAAATATATAAAAAAAAACTAATAAATCTTAATCAAAGTAAGTTTTGATATTAATAATTACGTAAATGCATTGCATCTAATTGGACCATATTTGCCATTTCCATCACAAGTTGGAACATGTTCGTATGGAGCAGTTTGATCGTTAGCAACCTTTTCTTCGAAATTTTTACGTTCACGTAAGCAAGGAGTATCCACTTCATTGAAAAATAAATAGTTGAAATTAAAATGTATGTATACGTTTTGGGAATAAAAGATAACTAAATATACTTTCTTGGCATGTATAAACTCCTTTGTTTTCAACGTCGTTGCATATTAAATGAGGGCCACAAACTAACAATGGCGGAGTAGTGTCTGCCGAACCAATAGTACAAAACTCTCCTTTTTCTAGTTACGAAACAATACGCATAGTAAGTAACAAATATTTAAAATAATCACTCGTAAATACTTAGATGTTGGAGGCAAACGGTGCAACAACTGCATGGACCTACACCTGGAAAGATTTCCCCATGCAACGAACTGTTTTGGACGTGGCAAGCGGCATTTGCTATAATGCAATCGTTCTTTTCAACATATGCCTTTCGTAATAATTATAAAAGATATTAGTTTATTTTGCCATTTAATAGAAAAATAATGCATACCTGACAAAATTCATCTGAGCAAAGAATATTCTCACTGGCCCACACTGACTCATATGACAAAATTAATATAAATAAACAGACAGTTAGCGTCATTATTTCCGGAATGTAATACCTTTGTTAATGAATTATAACTAGTCGCTATTGACATGGGCACTTACTTACAATAGAATTTGATAAGACACTTGATATCTCTTACCATCGATACGAAGATCTTATCATTTGCTTAGCATTGCCAACAAAGTTTGATTACTTCGAAGGGTCAAACTGAAATCGATGATATCTATAAGTCTGAAAAGTTATTACTATTTTTTTAATAATAAATATTGTGTCTAAGTTTTAGTCAGATGAATTTTGTTAATAAATATAACAGGCTATGGACTGAAGTGTTTAGTCAAAGAGGTTTATAGTCAGTTACTTTTGTTTTTAAAGATCATTTTATTAAAGTAAGTCAGTTTTTGCTTTAATTTTATGATTAAAAAAGTAAAGTTGATGTTTTTGCATTTTAAAATCTTTTTAATGCCCTTTATCGATATTTGTAATAAAATGAATTTTTATCTACATTCTTACTTACCTCTACAATTTTTTTTATATCTTATCGTGTTGTCAACAATTAAATTTTAAACTTTATTGAAGAACTATACTTTTTCATACGAAGGACCATGTTAAATTTTAAGGAATCGAACTACATAAAACAGTTACTCTCGCGAAACATATAGCATCGCCGCAGCGCAAAATAAACTTATTAATAAAGACATTGTACCCCTTCATAAACAGGAAGTTAACCGTAAGCCTGGGAAATAAGTTCGTGTTGTATAAAGTCGTGCTCCAAGCATCCAAGCAATTATGCTCTATGTTGCGCCCCTCTGGTGTCGATCATATCAAAAAGTACAAATCACTCAAAACAAAATCATCAAATTGTCATGAAAATCGACACTATGGGGTTTTTGGGGATGCTGATTTTGAATTCGCCATCAAACTTTTTAAATTCAAAATGGTGTATTCAATAAGGAAACAGAAATTCTTCAATTTTAAGCAATTTCAGTGAAATTTAAAGAAAGAGTTCCATTTTCCATCTACAAAAATTACTCAATACTAGGTAGACCGCAATATGGATGTTTACGCGCACCGTGCGAGGTCTGGTAAATCAGCTAGTATATAATATATAAGAATATAATGTATATAATGCTATAAATGTTTTTCGTTTCGAAATGGACTACCCCAGCTAAAGTTCAGGAGGCCACTGTTTTAAGCTCGCACTGTAGCTTGAACAGCCCAGTGAGGAAAGAAAACCTACGCATATTTAAATCTGCCCACACCACCTAAAATCTGTTTCGAAAGACGTTAGTGCGCCGTTTGAAGTTGGTACAACGGACTTGTACGACTATGCCACACATACTTCATACCTTGAAAAGGTGAGCCAAAAGCTTTCGGCGGGCATGGCAATACTTGCGAGTGGTGTGTCTTATGCTATAATCGTGAATGGTAAAGCGAACAAATTACTCATTAATTGCGTAGGTGCTAAAGCGGATCTGTTTTTAGCAGTACTGCAAGTACTCACCTAGTTAGATCGCGCTTGAAGTTGTCAAGCGGTGCCTCTAGATTAATTTGACTTCAATTAGAAACGATTTTCCTTCTAGATTTTATATCCTTTGGAGGGTGTGAGCTTTCATTAAAATTGTTCAAAATTATGAAAAGGCGATTTACATAATTAACAACGTTCATCGCTTAAGTGGCGGGAACGGCTGGATGGGTGCTATCCAACCGATCACTGCCCTTAGCTAAAATGAATAAAAAGTCCAGGCACGTCGGAGGAATTATATGCTCGCATAATATTACTGGTTTCCCGGACAAGAATGCCTTCCTGTCCTCTGCAAATCTCGGTATCTGCCACGCTGAGTCAGTTTATCACACGCCCGAGCAGCGCACAATATTAGTTTTATTTTGATCGGGCGTCTCAAGGTATTCTTGTCTCGAAACGAACAGAACTGGTACCGCGGGCTTAACAGTCCGTATACAGTGAAACACACACAATACATCCACCTTAAGAAACAGCATATATTTAACGATCATGCTGAAAAATACAAAACCAAAAGGCAACCGAAGTCGGCGCAAAACCAGTAAACTAACACCAGTCCGTAACTCTTTCTGCTTGGCTTAAGGTAAACCTGACTTAAGTCACTTTGCGGTGTTTGGTTCGCCCAACCGTTTCAGAGTCAGTCTAAGATCGCCAGAGAGAAGTGAACAAGTTCCCGTGCGCGTCGTAGTGAAGTTGTTGCGCACCTTTCCTCTAAAAGAATTCAGTGAGTTGAAGAATTCAATGTAAATATCGTCCCTGTTGCCTCCGGGATAATTCGTCGCGCGTATCCGATCAGGGACTATGTAAGATGCAGCCAAATTTCATAAAAATTCATTCAAATTTGCACTGTTTCCTCACTATTTGTCCAGGCCCATGAAATGTTGTGCTCCTTATGTGAATATCGAACCAATAGTCCGTCTAGTTTACACTGAAATTGCTAAATCTCAGTGGATAATCTCCATTGAAAATCATTCAGTTATTACCTTTACTGCTGGTGTACCTCGCCCCGAGCTTTACTGCCGTTCCAAGAAAGTGCCTATTTCGTAACAATTTATCCGGTGACCGTACTTCTGTCGAAAGTGAACGCAAAACTTTGAGATCACGTTCTTTCAGTTGTGGTTTCCACAGGGAATTTTTCCATCAAAACCCAACATCAATTGGAACAGTTGATTCGTCTGGAGAATCACACTAGAATTTCTGGAAATTCAATCAATAGCGCACCTGTGATATAGTGTAAACTAAGGATAAACTACTACCTAACCACTGAGCACAGGTAAGTTGCTTTTTCTGTCTATAGAAAAACAAAAAACAAAATACTCTTCTATCTGAAATGACCTTCGGCTGAAACATTTAAATGAATGTAGAAATCATAAATGTAAAATCCATCACCTACGTACATTTCGAACAGAGTTTCAAGAGTATAGATATCGATTGGCAATGAGTCAGTTGCTATTTTAGCAAAGCCTCGGTCAGCCAACCTATCACACCATTTAGAGTATAATCATGAATACTTAATGATACTTGTTTTTTCGACGAAACTTCTTCAAAGATTGTACATATTTGTTTTCCTGGATTTTAATACGCTTTATTATTTTATTTATTCAGAAATTTAAGTTTGTTAACGTTTTTACATTAAGTTAGAAATCTTTGTATGGTATATTTAAAATTTTCATACATCCAGTGTTCCTGTTGCTAACAAAAATTGGTTATTTGTTTTAATGAATAAGAAGTCGAAGTATTTACATATTTAGTAAAGGATTTTATTTTTATTAATATTCAAACTACTATCACAATAAATTTCTTTAAAAAACTTGAAAACCGTAGAAAATATAGAGCTCTAAGCCAAGGTGAATAAAATTTGTCGACGTCCATGGTACCAATGATAACTCATTATTTAGGTAATTTTGTAAAAATTCAAAATTTTTTATTATAATCAGGATAATACTCGCTACCTTATCGGTCCTGTAATTTTTGGGATATCTGCAGGTACCAGTACAGTGGCTTGAAAACTGAAATAATTTAATACGATTATTTTTTTTTTGTTTTTGTTTTAACAATAAAGAAAAGCAACAAAATTCTGGTAAGATGTATTTTTTTATCAGAGTTTGTTTTCTTAAAAACAATATTATAATAACTTCTAGGTACGTATGATAGCGACGTCAAGAAATACTAAAATCATTTTTATTAGTAAAAACATACTTTTTATAAAATTGTTTTGCTTTAAAAACAGAACCATTAAATAGTGTCTTCTAAAATGACCAGCAGTCATTATTATCTAGACTATCAGAAGTAAAACTAACTAAGACAAAAGGGCCTTAATTGTAAACTACCTAAAAAACAATTCAAGAACTAAGATCTGAATCTCTACATGAATTTATAAAGCCAGACAGTGGACTCAGACGAACTTTCCATGACATAACAACGTCGGATGAATTGTATGCAAATACTCACTTACTTTACTTGAGTTGACGCTGTTTTACTGCGGGTACTTTGAATAGCTCTACCGAAAGTGTTCCCAGTAAAGTGGCTCCAATAATCTTGTCTGAACTTTTCCATTTCTGTGCGGAGAAGTGCGATATTAAGCGACAAATAATTTATTTTTTCATTCGGGGCAAACCTTGAGGCACATAAGCGACATATGACAAATTCGGCCTCGACTTGGTCTTAAGTTCCACCGGCGCGGCATTGACTATCCCATAAATAATAAAATTTCACTTTCCTTACCGAGGAGTACCCAAGAATCCGGTGGTCGCAGCAAAAGGTACAGTCGACGGTTTCTTCGTGTCGGATAATTATTATTACAATAGCTCCTTAGTGGATCGGCACCTGTAGGCAAGAAGAAAGTCTATTCGGATAGTCAGCACCTAATGCTACTTCAGGTGAATTGACATTAGAGTCAGAGGTTAAAGTAAATTTTCCTGGCCTCTGGTTGCGTGTAATTGCATGTGAACAAACTGAGACTACTTCCTTACTCGCGACCACTCCGCACACTCCATTGACTTAGAAACTTGTTTCGAACGCAGTTTGGCTAGTTTTGCTTCTAGTTACAATTAGCAAATATTCCTAGTGAAGGTATGTTTTTACAAGTGCGTCCGAAAGGCCTGGCTAGTGTCCGGTTGAAACGCTTGCTGTTTTCCTATCCCTCGGGGCTGCACTCCGATTGATGTGTACTTTAATGGAAAACATTAAAAGGAATATTAGCGTCGACGAGTGAAGAAGATTTATTAAAATTACGAATTTTATTGAGCTCATGGTTGCTGCTTTTTCACCATTCACTTTTATTAAAGTGTTTCTCTTTAGTTTGGGAAGGATAAATGTAAAATTTGCATAAAAAAGGAGATACTGAATATTAGCAAAATTCATATCGTCTCATATCACCTTCTCTCATTTTACGAGTATATGCAGATTGCAAGCTTGACCATTTTGCTTGGCATTTAGGAAATCTTTAAAATGATGATTTCGGCCTTCGTTCACTCATCAGACGTTGCCGTTCATTATGGTTTCTTAAATTTTGAGCCACATTGAGAAATTTATGCGACTGACTTCACCTAAACTGGAATTGGAAATAATTTTAGTTTTAATTCCTCACATAGGTATTTATTGGACAATTTGATCCACAATTCTTGATTTTTCTAATGATCATTAGACACTAACTACTTTTCGATTTTTTAATAAAAGAAGGTTTAGATATGTGAAAAATAAATAAAATAATTAATAGAACTTTTTCACTTTTTTTCAATTATAAATTAAATAATCTGCCATTACCAAAAATTTTTGAAAAACATAATTTTATGACTCTAATCAATTTCCCAAACCAACGAATCATTTTAGGATAGGTTAAATTTATTATTTTATTTTAAAAAAGTCCTCTATTTTCAATATTCGTTAAAACTACATATTTTGTTTTATAAACATACAATTTCTCGAAACTGTTGTATAGTTGATAACTTAAATATGAAAATTTAAAATATAAACACAATTGAAAAATTCACAAATTTTACTTATCGCAATAATCGCTTGTATAATTGAAAGATTTCTATAATTCTGTGGGAACGCTCCTCATACATCTCTTAATTACATCAATAAAAGTAGCAATGAACTCAAGAAAGATTCAGAAGGAAAAAATCCTATTTAACTGTCTACCGTTATAATTATGAAATACTCTCTTAAAATAATAATTACTTAAAAATCGATCCAACAGAGCAGAGGTAACGGCTGGTGGGATTGAAATATTAAAAAGTTTCGAGCAGCCCAACAAAGAACCCCCAATTGAGAGTCCACTTAAAGGAATTGGAGCCAAAATTGGGACCATTACGCTACTGCTGATGTGTTTAATGTGAGAGTAATCATTTCCAATTTCAAATCAATTTCCGACTACAATTTCAGCAGTCTAAAGTTAAGCTTAGTGATCCCGTATAATTGTGTTTGGCTGCGATCGGACAAATAATTTTTTGTAATTGTAATTATTATTTATTTGCTGTAAATTCACACATTCCAAGATATATTTGCTCTAAGCTAAATTCACCGTATCATACATGATTTCTTTTCTGTGCTTAGTGGTTATTTAACCACAGTTTAATTATTATTAAAGCCAGACTAACAATAAGTTGGTTGGTCACAATCATTGATTATCACCTGCTAGTTTTATTGATTTCATTGTTAATTAAATCAACATTCTTGTTTTTAAAATATTCTCGAATTAATTTAACTGGAAATAAAGCAAATAAGGTTAATACAAGAAAGACAAAGGATTTTTAAAGAATTAGTAGAATAAAACTCTATAGAAAATTGCAAAGGGATTCTAATGAGGTCTAGACACATCCATCTGGTTGACTGGAATGCAAGGTGCATCCGTCTTAAAATTAAAACTAATTACGGCCTTCCACAGCGTTATTGACTCATTACACCGCACGAGGATGTTAATTTAAAATGAAATTGATGTCTTTAGTACTGGCATCATCACTATCCGGAAATACTTCAGAAACAATAATGTAAAATAAAAATAAAACACCTATCACGCGCGTTGCATAACCGCACGTCGCCAATATCGTGCCTTAACGATTATATTTTTCGTGTACCAAAAATATGAAAGTGAAAACGTAGTTTGAATTATAGTGAACAATGGAATGTGATATTGATGTAACAAATAGATAAGTTACTATTTGTACAAGTAAAATTAATTTCAACGAAACCAATTAATAAAAATCTTTTGTATAACCTAGTCTAGGGAATCTATTCCTTCTGATCTCAGTAATGGAATTGCTTTGATAGGACTTTTAATTTATTGTAGATTAATATCCTTCTTAATTTTAGCGACCGCGACAGTTAGACTATTTTAAGAATATAAAATTTGTTCAAGAATTATATGATCTATATCTTTGCCAAAAGTGGTAACCATTTTAATATAATTAATATATTAATCAATTATTGTTCTTTTAAAATATTCAAATCGTTTATATAAAACCAATTACACTTTCAATTAATTTTTCAAGATATACTTTCATGTTTTAATTTTATTTCTATTTTCAGTTAAAGCAATTAAAGTGATTAAATAAAATATCGAAAAATTATATTCTAATAATAAATTACAAATGAAGAAAGTATTCAAAGTTAGTTTGTTTTTGCGGGCCTCTAGGTAGTGCACGTTTTTTAACGAAGGTTATAATAAGCAAAAAGCTTTGAAACGATAGAATAATTTTTATGCCACCATACTATTGCAATTTTTAATGAGAAAAAAACAGTTGTTGTTGTTGTTCAAACATTTTTTTTTGCTTCGAAAACAATAAAATAATAATGAATGCGGTTTCGGTTAATAATATGGAAACCTTTTGAATTTCGATAAAATTTTGCAATCAATTTGCTCTAAAAGAGAAGAGTCAGGAAGAATTTCTGGCGGCAGGCCACAGTTTTTAAAATATTTAACTTTTAATTTTGACACTATTGACCTAACATGACTATCGACCTTCTTACACATTAAAAATTCGGATATATTACTACAATTTCGTGAGATTTCCTTATTCTTAATTTGTTCCGTGAATTTTCAAGGGTAATAACTAATAAAATTAACCTTTAAAAGATAGGATTCTGATTTACTCTTCTCATTGTGAAGTGGACCATGCTATGTTAAGTTTCATCAATTGTCTAGGTCCCTTTTAGTTTCAAAACCAGAAGCTAAATTTGCTGGAATTATATTCGAGCATAGTATTTCTTGTATTCGAAGTATTTATATACAATTAATATATTCATACATTTTTATAAAATTATCAATGTTCAGGAATATTTGTATTCTAGAGATTGAGAAAATCCATAATTTACCATGAGTTATTCCTAACGTATGTCTAGTCCACCTATTAAAATTTAGAATGTTACGTCGAGAGTTTCATAAACTGAGGTGTTTATGAAAATCAGTATGTAGGGACACATTTAGAGGATTTCCGTCATAAAAACGGATGAACGTGACTTGAAAACGAAACTAAAATTTCCAAATAATTGTTCAATGTCAAGTGTAGTGTTCAAAATTTTAAAAATTGCTTGATGGCATTCAAAAGTAATCTTATAATTGATTTATTTATACAACATTTTTATTAACTTCTGCCAAAAGAATAGGAGATTTTTTATTATTCTGAAAACTGATCATAGATAATAAATTAAAACCACTGCTATGTACTGCTAATGCAGAAAACATTTATATGTGCAAAAATGTAAACTTTTGTACTAATTTTGGATGACCTGACCTGACTTTAATTTTTAAATTATAGAACAGAATTTTTATGATTTAACAATCATTCACTATTAAATTAACGAATATATTTTGTACTAAACAGTTCTAGTGCAGATCGATGTTATTTACAAAAATACCACAAGCAACTTTCAACGATAGAAAAATTAATTCATATGTTTTTTCCGATTCGGTGAAAAACATAACTACATAAATTCTGCAAAACAATAAACGTTGGTACATCAAGCACCCTTATAAAGGTCTCTTTCTAGCTGAGTGACTCTGTAGAAGAAAACAAAAAATGAAACGATCAAGTCATTGCAAAAATCAATTATTCTTGGCCCCAGGTCAATTATTTATAGATTGGAGTGAATGATCAAAACTGATCCGCACTTGGAACCGGATCAGTCGAGCTCTTTATTAACGGATGCCGTCTCAACACAGCAGCTAACATAAAGAAAACTATTCAGGTGAGAATTGGTATTGCAGAAACGTTTTCAGCTGTTGTGTCTGTCTGTATGTCGTCACGTAAAAGTTTATTTAAAAACGCTGTAAAACAGTGAGAAGGTGTTCAGAAATTCGAGGACAGAGGTGGCCGCATTACGCAATTTTTTCTTAACTAAAGAAGCTAAAAAATATTGGGCGGTGCCATCGAAAGATAACGCGATAGATGCAATCGGAATTCTAATAACACCCTTATTAACATAAGCAATAGTCGTCAGCCTTCGAAATTGTTGGCGCGGAGAAGCCAACCACCTGAGTAGCCCGCACTGTTATCTGGCGCGTTTAGGACTTAATTGTTATTACGTAACGACCTCATTTGATAATCGGTTCGTGGTGCATCAAGGTTCGCTGATCGCTACCTCGGTACATAATAACGGAGCCGCGCACAGCAATTGACCCGCCGCTTCTGCTCAACAGGTGAGTAAGTGGCATGTCACAGTCACGTTGCCTAAGTGACAGTCGGCAGCAACACCGAACGATTGCACTCCTCCATCGACGTGTTATGGTCATCAAATCGTGGAAGCTAGAAAATGACGTCACGATCAATTGATAGGCATAAAAACACGGCACATGCATACAATCATTGGAATTATCCAAGGCCTTCTATTAATTTAACATCAAATGCAAGTGTGGCCGACATGATTTAATTGAAATGCACTTGGATCATTTGAATGGGTCTAATCACGGGCACAAACATCTTCTTTTCACCTTTTTGTAATTTTTTGTGCTGCGGTTGCAGTATAGAAATTGGATATATATTTGGTAGCCGAACTATAGAGCTACGGAATTGAGTATAAATTGCAAAAACTTAGATTTGTGCATCTTAACTCGTTTTATTTAACTGTGAAATACAAATAAAAAGATTAAATAAATAACAATTGATATATTAAATTTAAATTATAGTAAGTATTATCTAAGTATGATCTAAGTCAACATCATTCATCACAAATAGGCACAACCATATCAAAACTAAATGCAACTTTTTCAAAAATGTAATAGCTTCTTTATGAGATTTTAAATTATTTCTTGCAGTAAACTTAATTTCACTTACAATTAATTGTTCTTAATTAGCGTTCTAAGAAAGATTCAAATAATTGCGTATTTAAGCACTTTATATTTTTGTCGTGACTTCGACTAAGTTTAAATAAAGTGAGCGAATATCAATCAAGTACTTCGGCAGTAAGGAACATATTCAAATACTTAAGTAAGTGGGTCCTTTAAAACTAAAGAATAGAGAATTAAATAATACAAATTAATTCTAGGGCTCATTTTATTATATTAACGATTAGTATTGAGTATTTTTTTTAGAAATAGTACTCAAATACTATCTTCATCGTGTACTCGAGTACTGTAAACTGCTTTAAGCCAAATTATTGACCTTTATACTCTTTTATT
This sequence comes from Philonicus albiceps, assembly GCA_963969385.1. Taxonomy (NCBI): domain Eukaryota; kingdom Metazoa; phylum Arthropoda; class Insecta; order Diptera; family Asilidae; genus Philonicus; species Philonicus albiceps. The sequence continues at coordinate 38,510,707 of OZ017773.1, forward strand.
CAAATATTAAAATTTTAAAAAAATGATTTTGTTTCTACCTTTTATTTATATTTACTGTATTTTCTGCAAACCTAGAGAATTTAAATATTTGAAAATTATATAGGTACCATTACTATTACGAACAATTGAAACAAATGTTCATTACTATTATCATTATTGCAACGTAATGCAGTCATTTGTGGCATTGTAATTAATTAATACTGAAACTTTTAGTACCATTATTCTTTGCAATTGTAATTGTAATAAAATAAGTGCAATGGAGTTTTATTTTTATAAACCTTAAAACCTGCATATGTACATTTTAAAAGCTATCTGATATTCCGTTTCAGTACCTTTTGAAACCTTCTCCGAAATGAAAATTGTTGAACAGAATTTTGATTTCAACTAGGTATAATGCAGTTAATTTGCTCCATTATTAATATCAAATGACAACAATCCAAAAAATATTCAAATGAAGTAAACGACATTTTAAGTGACCTCACTTTTACTTTTCACAAGCTAAGCCAAAATTATTTTTATAAATTTACAAATTGAAAATTTCATCTGAGAGAAGGAAACATTTTAATATTTGCTCTAATTTCGCAATCTGCCATTAACGGCTTAGCTTCCATTATTTTGCAGTGGAGTCCGCCAACGCAACACTACAAAATCACTATCTTGAGAAATCGGATAGTCTCCACCCCGTTCGCGCCTTAACAATTTTCTACTGGGCATCTTAAGTGAGACTGGGTCCCCAAAAAGGGGCAATATTTGAAACGGTTCAAGATTTTTGCATTTCCCTTTTATAAGTTCAGCACGCTTTTGGCATTTTGACCCGCGAATATAAATTTAAGCGTCTGGCGGGCGATCTGCATTTGGGACCTCTTAAAGCGGTGCAGTGTGTAAAATTTCTCTTGTCCGACGCAAAGATGACGTGAGATAACCGTTTGACTGAGGTCGGCCACGACGACGTATTCTTTGGGGCCGTTGCAACGCTAAAGTAACATGCTTTTTACGGTATTCTTGCCATTGTTGCGGTGATTAGACGAACATAAGAGTCATGAACAGATCTAGAACTCTGGCTGACTTCCTTGTAGATCAACGGCGACGTCGTTACTTACCTTCGCAAGATGAGTGAGGTGCCCACAGTAACGCAAAGATTTTGTTTCGTTATACAACCAAGACCGTATGCTTTTCTTTTTCATTCTTAATTAACAATTTAAATTTCCACCAACAGCTTTAACGAGAACGGTGGTGGTTGCGGTTGTAAGATTGGTTTGTCCCATAAAAAAACTATTACGGGAATCTTTTCGTCTTTTGATGAATTTCGAAGCTATCAAAACCGTACCGTAATGAAGGTTTGAATTAAGCCTACCAAATCTAAGTTCGCAACATCGCTGAACCATTCATTCACTATTTTCTCACGGAATTTCTCTTATTCCTTATAATTGTTTACCCTATTTCAGTTAAATTAGCCCCGCAAAAAAAAAAAGAAGTGTTTCAAATTACTTCATAGAGGAATACCTAACAATAAATAGCATTTCCGTCGACTTACTATAGCGGCGAAATTCCGCTTCACACCTGTGCATCTGTTGAACCTCAAACAGCGCTAATTACATCATTTATTCGATCTAAAAATTTGAAATGCCTCAAAATCAAAAGATTACGGCAACTGTTAACACGTCTGGTTAAGCAGCAGCCATTTCTCTTCGGCTTGTCTTACAAGAAACTAACAAAGCAAATCCAACTGCCTCAATATTTATTAATAATTGCCGATCGTTCAATTCTCAACCAGGTGAACCCGATCATTCAGGTGCAAGCACATGTGTGCGATGAAAAGGTAGCAAAGTTTCATAGTTGTAATTATATAGCAGTTTGCAAACAGAAGTAATTAGAAGAATTTGTTGAATAAGAATTTGCGGAGTTTCCGCGTACCCTTCGGTAACTGGGTTACTCGACTGGCCTGTTAATGTTAGACGGAAAGTAAAAATAAAGAAGTATGGTCGCTGCTCTACCTTAACAAACGCTGTCCACGATACTTAAGATTAGATACCCCGTACATGAAAGAGAAGTGTCTAGATGATTATCCAATCGATCTTAATTGGTCAACAAAATAAGACGATTAGCCGACAAACTACTCATTCTGAATCGTGGCGATACCGTTAAGAACTAAGCTAATTTTGTAAGTAACTGAACTTTGGTGTGATCAAATTTAATACCTTTTATTGTTGGCTTTTGGATCTTGTCGTAGTAAATGAGTTAATTTTGGATCCATTCAATTTTACGTAAGAAATTAGACCTTTAAAATAACATGGAGTTGTGAACATACCCATGTTGGCGATTGAAGAATGCAAAATACATAGTCGCACCTAACGGACAAGATGGGCGTAAAGCCTATACGCGTTCAATCATAAGTCGGAGTACCTACACCTCAATCACTTCTCTGTGGATTATATAAGGCAAGGACAAGCACTTTATTCGGCAGTATCAATGCAATCCGCTTTAGCGTGACCAATTTGGACGTCTTACGTGGATCTTGAAGTAATGACATCATTTCCCGAAGATCCGAACATCTTTTCGCTTCGATCAGAATAATGTCAGGGGTTACTACTATTGCTGCGTGCTTGGCGGTCTGGCATGTGATCTATTAGGTTGAAATTTATAATTTAGCGGTTAACGTTGATCTAGCATCTGTCGAGGTGAGGCGCTATTGCGGTCAAGCTACTGCAAGATCATGTTAGCACGGCGTAGTGTAATTTAAAACATTATATTTTAAGACATTTTTTTTTTTATCTTGATTAACTTACCATTTTCGGAGATTGGAGTGATATTCATATCCTAACAATATTACAGCATATTCGACAAATTGGCTGTGGTCATATGAAGAGCGCAATTTGTTAGATAATAATGGGCATTATGGGATTATCTCAACTTTTGTTAAGTGAATATTTCACTTCTGTTAATGAAAATAGATTGCATTCTACCTTTTAGGTGTACAACAGTTGCGTAATGTTTTCGATTTATAATATTTGAAACACGTCCTAAAGATATGACAACGCTGCTAATGTAAATTGTTTGTGTTTTATAACAAATGCATTTATGTATGGTATCTGTGGTATGTAGGTATATTTTCATATTATTAATTAACCTATTAGAAGTCATCGTATTCAACAGTTGACAATCTTTGTCTTGTTATTTTAGATTCATCATAACACTGCTCTAAGCTATATATAAATAAGTATTATGTGGGTAGTTTTTTTTTATTTTTAATAAAAATGTTAATAAAAGTTAATACCAAAGGTATTAAATTTTCTTGAGTTAGGTTCCCTAAATTTGGGTGCGGTTTTTGAACCTTTGTAATTCATTTTACTCTTTAGCCTCTTAAGGACTACATAAATCACCAAACAAAGACACTTGCTAGATTTTGTTAGAGTTCTTTGAATTTTTTAAATTCTATGTACAGTTTTTCCATTTTTAAATCATATGTAACTTCAAATTTTAATGATTACGATTTTTTTAATGGCAGATTCGTGCTCAGTGGTAAATTTTACATGAGGGTATCAAAGTCGCACTAACGGTTCAAACCTTTTTGATTTATTCTGCAGACAAATACATTGCACTGCACTATAAAAAGTTTGAAATCAATACCCAGTAAAACAACTGTTGGAACTTGATTAGGACCAAGTTAAGAAAAACTTTTGGTATTAAATAAAATCTTTATGAATAAAGAAAAAGAAGGTCAAAATGGGATTGGAACTTATTTTAACCAAAACAAGCTCTCAGCTTAAATATAAAAACCCATCACTTAAAGAATTACTACTATTTTTGTTTGAGTTCTACCAGTATTTTCGGTTTAATTAAGTAAATTTCATGCTTAATCATTTGAGAATTCTTAGTTGACTTACGAGCAAGACATATTCAGAATATAAAGCTCTTAATCCTCTTAGATCAATAGAATAGAAGGAAAAAAAAAGGAAAACTTTGATTAACATACTTCAATTACCTCTCTACTCACCTTACCTGCCCTGAGAAGATTATTAAATCAGAATTATCATCAATCGAGCTGACTCATTGAAATATATTCAGCCATAAGATTAAAATTTGCCCTACCTGGAAGCTTTTAAACCTTTGTCAATTTTTGGTTCTTCACACCTTCGTTTTTGCACAATTAAACGAGGTATGTTGTAAACAAAAAAAACATTGATTTTGTTAAAAACTTCGTAATTTTTTAGTAGAAGACATAATTAAAGTAATTAAAAAAACGAAGGTTTTTTATGTAAGTTGTAATTAATTCCCTTAAATACGTGCGGTAGGCAAAATTTGTATATGTTTTTGTTCAAAACAAATTTCCGTATCGGCAACCTGTTTGGATAGTTCATCTAATTTTGTATGCTGGTAAAACCGAATGAGAGTGGATATACGCGAGTAGCGTGCAAAAACGGTCGTCTGCCCGGTAAAGTTCACCTTTTTATGCTGATCGATTTAACTGCTAGAAAAATCCGCAAACTTGGCCAACAAGACAAGAATGCATACATGCGGATTTCTGTAACAGTTGTGTCTATCAAAACTCACGATTTACCTTTCTCGTGTATGAAGTTACCTACGTCCAGGTGAACTGGACAATTCGAGACCTGTGAAATGATATGGTGATACTGTTGTTTTTTGCACCGTATCGTATTTCACTTCTCGCTAGCTCTAGACTAGTGGCACGATCCTAAGAATAGTTTAACGGTACATAAGTGTCATACGATGATTATCTTACTTGTTCTAAGATTTGACGAAGAATCTCTCAACAGATGCATAACCCAAGTGGTGTTCGCCTCGAATAGATGAATAATTTGAATTTCGTTTTTTACCAAGGTGTGAACTTGAGGTCTGTGGGCAATTTTTCAAGAGCACAATCGAAGAAATGGATAAAATTATGGGTTGCCAACATAATTTCGGGCTGTAATGACAGGCTGGGAGCTAAATTAAATTCCGACCTCTCGCTTTTTGAGCTAATGAATTTCGTGTCAGATACAAGAACGTGTGTGTTCTACTTCTCGCCGTAATTTGACGTCTGATGAGTCTTCGGGCCTGCCCGTTATCTACTACTTCCCATCTTTTGCTACAGTTCTTACCTTCGCTGTAGCATATGAAGATACGGCCGTGAAACTTAGAACTTCTTTTGATTGCGAAACGAGGGCATCGGCAATTTAACTTGCCCCCTCTTGTTTCACTGTTGAAAGTAGGTAAAAGTTCTATTATATTATTAAAAAGCGATTTGCTCACCGGGTTTTAGAGCAGTCGTAATTAATTTTTTTTTTTTAAAAAAACCTATATATTTCCTCGGAAGTAATCAATTTACACTTTATTCAGCTTCAGGCTGAATTTAATTTTGCATACGCTAAATCATCATTAGCTTGGTCATCAACTTGGATTCAATAAAGAAATGTTTGAACCGTGGGAAATAATAGGAAATCTATGACTCAGTCTCAGCCTTTACTCCTCTTCTTTTTATGCTACTTAAATCAATTTGTCTTATTACATTTAACATGCTTTTTCATATCTTTCTTTCTTTCTTTCAAATTGATATTTTAAATTTTGTATATTTTTATTTTTTTTGCAGCAACATGAAGACCATATGGGGAATTTTAACTGCTCTTCACATATTTGTAAGTATCTTTTAGTCATTAACTACAATTGTAGATGTACTTTTAAATTTACAAAACCTTTCATATATACACGATTTGCAAATAGAAGTTTTTATGCATATCTTTTCTATTTTATTATGAAAGGTAACTCATAAAAATCTTTTACTGGAATAAAAAAAAAATGTATTTACTTAACTTAACAGTTGCAGAAATGTAATACATATCGTCAAAATGCTAATTTATCACTTAACCAGTTAAGTGGTATCTCTGCATTTCCATTCCTACTCGTGAAAGTCATGTGCTATTATGTTTTTATGGACACACCCATATTAATATAATAGACCTTTTTCTTTTCTTATAGCTAAAATATCCACAGATAACGTGTTTCATAAGTTTTATCTTCCCAAGTTTTTATTAAACATTTAACAACTCTTAAGGTGCGAATGATTTTTATATTTTATTATTATAGTTACATTATATCAAATCACATTTCGTTATAAGATAATTTGATCACATCGTCGCATCTCAAAATTTAATGAGATTGACTTAGAATGGAAGTTCATTTTAACGAAAATGCCTTATTAATAATTTGAAACAATTTCAATTTAAAAGAGGAAAACATTTTGTTACATTTCGATATATTGAAACTACAATTTTATAGTAAAAATAATAATAATCGCCATTTACCAAAAACCTTAAATTTAAAACTAAAAATTTAGTTTGGGTTTCAACTTCCAATTGTATATATATATACTATATATTATTATATACTTATATCTTTGTTTTACTATCGCCAGGGGCGGATTTACGAATTTGCCGCTCGTAGGCAGGCAACAAAGTGCCGCCTTTTTTTCTTAATAAAAATCTGTTTTGTAATTTTAAAAATTGAAAAATATGTAATGTAATAAATTAAATCTCCTTTTAATTTTGATTAAGATTTACAAAACAAAAAATACATTTTTCAAATATTTCAAGAAGTAAATCACAAGTCATTTCGCGCTTACTAATGTACATTATGAATGCACATTTTTACGGCGGACTTTTTCAACAGCAAATCTATCGATGATTTTGTTCAGATCAATTTTTTGCAAAGTTTCCTCTTCAATACACATTATAGCCAAAGCATTGAGTCTTTTCTCAGTCACGAAAACATGCGAGATGAGGTTAGGTTATAGTATTTCAGTTACAAACGTTCTAAAACTGCCGGACATATATAGTGACATTTGCTGACTTAACATAGTGACTTAATATAGTTTCATTAAAGTGACGTCTTTTTGAAATGATTGTTTAACGCAAAATTAAATGAAATTAAAAAAAAAATGTGTATCTTTACATTTTTATTAATCAAAAAGTTTTTGAATAATTGAAACAGGATTGAAAAAAATAAAAAAATCTTGCAAGATTTTGCCGCCCTATTTTTTTTGCCGCCGTAGGCACAGGCCTACTTTGCCTATGCGTAAATCCGCCGTTTTTATTTCACTATCATGAAAATATTTTGATATTGAATTTAACTTTTACAATTTTTACTTTTAAGTTGTTTTTTCTCTGAATTATTTTATGTTAATTTGCTTCCAATCATTTGATATAAAATATAGATGCTTTTATTCAGATTTGTTTACTTATCATTTTATTTTAATAAACAATAGTTCTTTATAGGTATGTAAATTTTTAATAATCAGCTTTATAAATCAGAACAAATATTCTGTAACGTTAGTGTGTGAGACACATGAGTTCAGAAAGGCTGAAGTAGGCTTTCCTAAATTTACTTTCAGATACAACATTTTTATGTGTCTCTAAGTACCTGTTTAGCTAAAAATTGGCTTCTTTAGAAATAATTTTTTAGAAAATTTCAACAGTTCTTGTAATTAGTTCAATGTTTCACTCAATTAAATTTTATCATTTTTGCTGTGACTTTGGTACTAAGTTGGAATGGTTTGAATGCGGAAGAATTCAGATAATAATCTCATGTCAGTCCTGAGAACATTGATGTTTAGCGCTTTATGGGCCGTGAAAAACTAAATATCGCAGGCACCTAGCGATCACTTCTTCACCTGTGAGTCGAAACGTGTGTCGGGAAAATAGTCGACTTTGAAATAAAATTGCATTCAGTTCCGCCGTGTAGTTCGGGCAGATAATGAAAACAGAAATAGACGAATTAAAAGTTATATAACTTCTCTCAAGTTACTGATACGATACAACTTCACGGACGAATATCATGTGATGAATATTCGATTAGTCTTGGATTAATTACATAATCGAAAAATGATCTACTTGCATGAGATTATTCTTGAAAACTTCATTGTCTAACTGCTGTCGTTTTATTTATTTTTGTACAGACTAACATTTTTGAAATTTTCTATATTCAATCTAAAAACTTTCACGCGCCTTAAGCGGTGAATTACGCATCTTTTGGACCTCTTCGAGTTTCAGATTTCAAAAAAGTTCACCCAAAGCTTTGCTTAGATCGCGATTTTTTCATCTGGCTTACCTCATCGGAGCAAATTTCTACTGATGTATTGGTGTAAAAAGCCAAGGCAGTTTGGTCCAGAGAAAAAAACCCAACTCATCAAGATCGTTAGCGAAAGGCAGAAGATAATGAAACGCCGTTTACCGTTTTGGGGCGCTGCTTTTTTACATTCCACCATTAAGGCGACAATATGCAGACAGCTCCGAATGGCTCCGATCGTGAACCTGTTTGGGCCCCTCACAAGTTCTACATTTCTCATAAGCAAATTTTATCAGTGTCACACTTATTTGCCTAACGGTTTTTTTACAATTATTTACCCACAAACTGTCGCCACTTTGCCCTCAATTTAATTATCTTTTTTTTTTCTTAATTTCATTCCAGACGATCTCCGTCTTGACAAATGGTGCCCAGATTCCGGCAGGATCAAGTAAGTATAAATTAACGCCTTCGCAGTTATTACCTATTCAAAGTGAAATAGACAACCTCAAAATCACTTATTATTTTCGTCGGCATGTATTAACAATTTTTATTAGTGCTGAATTCATTACAAATCGCAAGTTGAACGGCCGTTGCTTTGGCATCGCTTTTCTATCATAATTGCCGTGAGCTCACTCAATAGTCATTTGAATATTTTTGGGTCGCCTGGCGTGTCTCTCTTTGAGACAGCGAAAATCCGATCTACAGATAATAAAATTCTCAAGTGGATTGAAATTTTAATTTACAGCCGGAATTTGAATGTTATTTTCCTTAAAATCGCGCTTGTAGTTTCAGACATTTGAACGACTATTCCCCGTCTTTTGATGGAAGTTATGAAACCGCTATAATACTTTTGTCATGGTTTGGTTTCAAACGACTTTCTCACATCTGATTAACCTCTGGCTTCCGATTTGTCGTTTATCTCTGACAAAAGGCCCATAATTGGAAGATAAAGAGATAAAACGAGAAGAAAGGTACAAATAAACAAACATTTATGTCTGTTTCTTGTATAACAAACCGGCATATATGTATGTCATATTGTACAATATTTGTTGACGAAACACTGGACGAAAGAAAAATTTTGCATTCCTATATATGAATATTTGAAGACATTTACATTTAGTATCCAAAAATAGGTATATTTTTAATTATCCCAAAACTCAAAAGTAATTTTAGTTTAGTACCCTAACCAAACATTTAATGTTGATCGTTTTTACTGTAGACAACCATATAAATTTCCATTTTATAATATATGTAAATAATGTAGACTAATTTTTATAATAATTCATTTCATATTTCTAGCTTGAGCGGCTTAAAGTTTTGCTCTGACGTGAGGCTATAATAAATATTAGTAAAAATGTACACAATTACAAATGTTTCTTCTAATAACGTTGAGTAGTACACAAAGTCCAATTTGCCTAATAAATATATTTTTAACTATCATTCTATGTACCTATATACAGTTTAGATAACTAAACATTCGTCTAATAGACTGCCGACCCCTACCAATTTTGCGAATTCGGAATGTTTCCATTGCGCTCACAACAACTCACTCACAGTACCTTCATAACTAGTAAACTGAGTTATCAGAACGGCTGTAAACTTATTACTTTTTGAGATTTACTATAATATAACTCCTACAACTACTATAGCAAGGCTATTTGCGGTGAACACACTTTTAACAGGTGCCAAGAGTTCTAACGATACTCTTTACTACTTTTCTATTTTTTAGTTGAAATATTATAATGATTTTTCTAAGTTACGCTAATTTGTTCGAAATAAATAAGGGAAATATTTATAAAAATATACTTCGTAGTCTACGAGTCGAATGATTAGTTACAGAGTAACATTGATTTAAGTTTAGTTATCTAGGGTTAATAGAGTTTTTTTGTTTTTTTGGAAGAATTAAAATATCGTTTCTTTATTGCGAAATAAACTTTTGTGGCTCAATAAGTTAATTATTTTTTAAATAAGTATTCTCTCTTTTAGATGGGTTTTCATATAATAGTGATATAATCCACATTTTCTCCAATTATAACGCTTACCTTAACAATAAATGAATTTGAAAAAATGTATTTTCAAGGGTACTGCTTATTCCTATGTATTCCACAAGTTTATTTTCAGTATAAAAATACATGAAGCTATGACCTCATAATTTCCCATTTTCTAACAACTTTGTAATGACGTACGATTTAAGTGTGATGTAATTTTTAATAATACGGAAGCCTTTTCTAAAAAAAAGGCAAAAACCGCTACCATGACTTAAGCAGAAATTATTCGTCAAATCCTCAATGTAAATCAAATGATCATTAAATTATTTTTAATTGAGCCATGAGGTGATGGAGGTTAGCTAAATGCCATTTAAGAAAAAAATATTCCTTCCGTTAAGGTTATTACTTCAAAAACATCGCGTAGGTCAATCTATTGAACCTGCTCACAAAATTACTATCGTAATTACGAAATAACGAGCACTTGGAGGCATCACATACGCAAATTAATAATTCCCAAGAATGCTAACCTTAGTAAAGAAGTATGATCGATTACTTTTTGATGCGTACAAATCACAAAAAGCAACATCATTTCTCACTTAATTGGTGACTCTTTTCCTTCAGGTGTAGAAAATTGAAAAACAGTGATATGAGTGCTGCCGGACTTAAATCGTGGCATTGGCATTGACCTCAGGTCATTGTAAGCTTTACAAATTGGCTGGTCAAGATTAGGAGAAGAAAACAATTTTGAGTTGAGTTCATGATGATTTATTAACTGAAAAGTTAAAGTCCGTTGATTTCGCGCTAAAAGAACACATTAAGAAGATCCGTTTTTATAAATTACCCACGCAAGTGCCGAAATATGGAGTTAACACCAGACAAAAGTCCAGAATATGAGAATTAATGGAGGTGATCACGGATGGAAAGAAAGTAATCTTCTGGAGAAACTGAAACGTTTTTTTTTCTTTGTTTTTATTTTATTCAGTTTAACTCACGACAAATTCTAATAAATCTCTTCAAAAATTAAGCGAAGAAAACGCTTTCTTGTCTGGAATAACTCAATTTTGAACGTTTTTACGTAACAGGTAGCAATAAATTAGAAAAATGAAGAAATGTGCTTGTTATTTGGCAATTATTAATCCACACTCTCAGGATTTTAAATAGTGTACTTCACTTGGTTAGACCACAGTTATGTAGAAATTGAAATTATTTGCTTTTTTTATAGATTGTGATACATATGCAACATTCTTCACTAGTTATAGCTAATAAAATTAATGGTGAAGAAGTTTAATATTTTATAAAAAATTCATCGTACGAAATTCTATCAACATTCAGGTACCTGCAAAAAAAGATTACTATTTGAACTGTTTTTGGCGTTTGTTAAAGCCGAAAGTGATCATTTTAGTTAAATACTAGACTGTGCTAAATCTGAGCAGATAAATAAACGCCTTGAATGTTCGAACAAGCCGTATAATAATTGGGTACAGAACTATGTATTTTTTGATATTTGAGGATTATTCATCCGAGATAAATGAATCCCTATCTCTACCCACATATAATAAGCAACACTTGTTTACGTTTTACAAAATCCGACAATTAGCTTATAATCTTTCTTTGAATCCAATTAAAAGAAGAAGCGACACGCGCTGTGACGAGGGATATTTTGTTTGTACTTAAAAACAACTGCATTAACCTTGACCATAACTGGCGTTAATTGTCTATTCAAAAGGAATTTTCACATAATACAAGTTTTGCTAATTAAAGACATTTCCTCTCCAATATAATCAGTTCGCTAAAAGAGCGTTTCCCAACACCACAAAGTACCATTCAGTCGACGGAAGTGAGTGTGGTACATCTTCCAATAAATTAGAGGCCACACCAAGCTGCTGCCTTCTCCATTGGAGATTGGAGATTGTTCAAGAATTTAAATTGATCTTCATAATGAAGACTGCACAGTTTAACATGGCTTTCTCGGAGCATTTAGCCACAATGACAGGCTGCAGAAGGTCGGATTCTTCTGACGTTAGAAGGTTTCCAGACGCCTGGTGGTTGTTCCTTTGTTCATGGCATTGAATCCGGACAGTACTGCACTCTCATAAGAAACTAGTTTGGGTAGGAGGTGCAGCTGTACCTGGGCTTCACCGTTTATACAACAAATTCTATGCTTTCTTCTCGCATTGTCAACAGAAAGTAAATTGAAGAATCTTTTTCCAGTTCTCAAGGTATTGTGGTCGTGCGTTGAACTTGCTGGCGACGATTGCGCGAAAATTCACCCAAGAAGCTGGCTGACACGTTGCGCCGTCGTTGTGGCGGAAACCTTTCTTAAAATATGCGCATATGGTACTTCGTTTGCAGCGGCATGAAAGGCAAATTACAAACAGTTGCCTCTGCCGGACCGCGATGTTCGCTGCCTCAAGATTATCCACGCCAAGTGGTTTTCTGCGAAAGATCGATGGAGTACGCATTTTAAGTCTTGAGGAAGAAGTGTGCTCAGTTGGGTTTTTTTTTATTTTTTTGCAAATTCCCCAACCTTATTCGCATTTAAGTGCAATTTACTTTGTGTACAATGGACAAACGATGTACGCATATCATTTTGTTTGTAGTTAATAACAAGGTGGTGAAGGTCTTAATTGCTGGACTGTACTATCTTGAGGTTATGCTATAATTTTTGCTCTGAAGCCCAACATAATTAATGGTCGGTATATACATGCCAAAGAATTTAATATCTCCAGCATGAATACAGTGGAGAATTTAACTATATTCAAGTTTTTGTTGAAAACCTTCACTCTTTCTTGTAAATATTTGCTTTAAGTTAAAACGTCTATTTAAAGCCAATATTTAACAATAAAACTTTACTTACCTATATAGCTAGCTAGTTCTCAATATTTCAAAATATTTTATGGTGTCTTTTATATTTGCGAAAAAAGTATGCAGACTAAAGATTTACCTATAGTTAAAACAAAACTTATATCTATAGATATCTACCTGGGTAGTCACATTTTAAAATTTGTATTAGGACTAATGTATTATTAAAAGGTAACTTAATATAACCTTAAGTCCAAGTTATTGTAACAATAATAGTTGATATCGCTTTTCGTAATTCCATTGTACATTATGTTTACATGAAATTGATAGAATTATTTTTAACACTATATTTACTGAGGAGTCATTATGATCATTTTCAATGTACTAATTTAAATTTAACCTCGCAAAGAAAATACATGCGGTGCTTAATTAGAAATACTTCCTTAGAAAATAAATTTATAATAAACTGATAGGAGGAGAGGGCGGGGGGGAGGAAGGAGGGGAGCCAGGGAAAGAAGAGGAGGATACTCTTGATAAATCTAGTGTTAACAATTGTGATGTGATGGAATAGATTTTAAACTAGATATGTATATTTCGTTTTGTGGAATTTAAACTTTCTACTTATATGAAAGTACTTTGAAAATAGTGCTAAAGCTGAAATTATTTTCAACAAGGAAAGTTTACCTACAGCAGTGATGAATATAAATCCCTTTTACTTAAAATGAGAACACACTTTTAATTCAGGTCAGATATGATTTTATCTTTTCTCTTAATATACCTAGAAGCGAAGAAAAAGTGTTCAATTAAGATTAATAGCTAAAATAAGTCCCAATTCGTCAGTGGCTGCCAATCGTGTCGATCAATGTAACATAAGTATACCCGCGAAAAATATCGCACAATGGAGATCTTAGTGCGCAAAACTCCAAACATGTTATTTCTTCAATATGTTATTAAGGCGGTGCATGTTTAAGCCATCGTAACAGCAATAAGTAATTTCGTTGAAACATTTTTCTCTTTCAGAAATATCCAAATCAAAGATTGTTGAGCCAACAGTGCGGATACAATGCCTCTCGGGTTCGATGCTGATCACAATTAAAGATGCCCCGCCAAGCCACGAAAGTGGCCTATTCAGCGGCATGATTTATCCGAAGGGGCTGTCGAAAAACTCGACATGTCTTTCTGAATATCGGTAAGATGCACAATTCAAAAATCACTTAATCGATAATTTTAACAAAATCTCTATGTGTTTTCAGAGACCATGAGGGACCCCTACGCTACAAACTTCCTTTGCGCAGTTGCAACACGATGCCACAAGAAACGGTGAGTAGAATCCTAAAAATTTGCTTTTTAAAAATTGAATTGACAAAATGGAGAAAAAAGGTGATTTAAAACTCGACTCCACACCTTCCGCAATTTAAGGTATCTCGAAAGCAATAAAATTTCTTCAGATAAAAAGAAAGGTTGATAAGTTTTTGACTTAAATTGGCCACTGCTCGAAGGCGTGCGACAAATATAAATTTTTTCGCAGATTTCTTAGTACGAAACACTCCTGTAGCGGCCCACTTACTTAAGCAATCAAAAATGCAAAAAAATATCGTAAATCCCACTAATTCTTAGCAAGTCTGAGTGCCGTAACGATCGTACATCAAATCCCACGCATTCTGTCTTGAAAACTTCTTCAAATTTCGTACCGCCAGGTAAATTCGTTGATATCAGCGGGCAAAACGCATCTTCTGGACAGATTTTGGAGCGTAGGCTTATTTAACAGCTGCAGGTTTTTTTTTTGCCATGCTTGCAAACCGTAGCGTATGCTTCGGTAGACTGGAAACCAAACGCCAAGGTCGTTAGTTTTTTCTTTATTTTAAATCTGGTTTTTACGGAGCCCTCTGACTTTGCGAACTTAAGATGAGCTCAAACATCGCATCACACTCTTTTTATGAAGATGCGCAATCAAACCGTACAATGGCTGTTCGAGAGACTGGGGTGGAACCACGTTTAGTGCTTGCAAAAAAATAGTTCTTAAGTGCTAATTAAAGCTAGGAAACGACCACAACTTTGAGATATGTTGAAGATTGTTATAACGGAAATTCTTTTGTACTTGCAAATCTCAGCGTTATTAATCATATGGACCCTTGTGCTCAGGAATGGCAATAATTCCGGGCTGCGGTGATTCCCATTAATCATCAAATTGTTGCTACTCTCTAGAATTGATGAATTGTTTAATTAAAAAACAGATTTTTTGCCATCTCCACCAATCAAGCCTATTTGTGTTTGCAATTTACTTCGAAATGGTTAGCTAATTTTTTGATCATCTCGATAACTTTTTTAGTTCTACAAATTCTTTTAAATTTTTTTTTGGACATCAAGTATTTGAAGCTCGAATAAATTTTGTGTACTTACATGAAAGCAGAATATTTAGAAAAGCACTTTACAACATGAAATCGTGCTGTTTGTAGGCATTTGAAAACAAATAACAAGACAATACAAAAAAAACTTTTAGAGTTTTAAGTAGGCCAAACTCTATCAACTACTCTTTAATGTTCGAAGTTCTTGATCGCGCTACTTGGTCATTATTTGTTATTATAACATTTGTTGTGGTCTAGTTTCAGATAGTAGGAGATTGGAATTTGATGGAAAAACTGAGACATTTTTATTTGAATTTACTATAAGTTAATCTGATTTAAAAGAAAAAAAGCTTATTAATGCATACTTTACCGAAAAAGTATAGTTGTTTATATTCTTATAATGGAGTATTATGTCTAAGTTATTTCAAAAATTTTAATTGTACTTAATATGAGTAATACAAATTTAAATTTCGTAAAAATTAGTTTGCAATGCGAGCTGTTAGATTTAAATCCTTTTGATATATCTTTAAATAAATTTTCAAAAATGATCAAACATTTTTCTCACTTTTTAACCATATTTTTATGTTCTGATTTGCAATCTGTCAACTGCCTGAAAAATATTATTGACCTTGCGACTGCTTAGTTCTCAAAAATTATACCTTAAGGTAAGTTCAATGTTTGCTTCACTCTATGCCATGACCTGCGGTATGACCTGTGCTATGACCTATTTATTTTTAAAAAGAATAGCTTAATGCAATGACTAAATTTAAAAGTAGTTAGCCCTCAAAAAAGCAAACACTCAAAGTTTAACAAGCTGCTCAAATTACTTAATTAACCTGAGGAATTCACTAGTACTGAAACAGCGCAAATATGTTCAATTTGTGGATGCAATTAAAGACATTTAATTGGAATTTTGTATTTGTTTAAGTTACCTTAATTGGTATTAAACTTCATGTTTTCAGCAGACAAAGTGGTATATTCCTAATTTAGTACCAATTTTTGCTCTCATTGCACAATTTCCCAATGATTTATTGTCCGTGATACTCATATTTTACTTTTATGTTGTATTAATTAATTTTTAAGTGTCGTTGAGTATACTTTATATAACTAAATACTTAGCTCAGTAGTATTTTTAATGCGATGCTAGTTAAAACTAGCGAACTTGCATGCGAAGACTTTAGTACTAAATTGCAAAGCTTTGACCATAAATAATAAATTTTGGGTATTGAAAGTCATTAAATTTTACAACCGCAGCTTATTATTTTGGCAACTCAGGTCAATAGTATGTCCTTGAATCTTTGCACAAAGAAAAAGGAAATAAGCAAAAACTCTGAGGTGAAGCAAGCTAAAGAAGTACAGCACTCCCCTCAAAACCTGAATTTCTTGTTCCTTGAACCCAATCAGAAATATGAATAGAATTGTACACTAGAGCGATAGGTTTACTCAGGGCTATATGGCAGCAAATACTTGCAAAAGTAAATTGATATATCAACATATCAATATTTACCTTTTACCGAATAGTCGAGTTACAGAAACAAAAGACTTCAACGCAAGGCAAGCGGGAAACTTCGTCATTTCACAGATTTTCTTTTGCCTCCCTCAATCGAAACAGCTGCTTTTAAGAACTTCAGATAGCAACTGCTCAGATTTTTCGCGATTGGTCACAATTAGATGATTTGTAGGATTTTAACGATTAGACCTGCTACAGAAACTGCAGAGTTCGCAAGCAAATTGTGGTATTTTCTCCTAGTAATAATTTTACTTTCGATTTTCGAGTTTCCGTCTTGTTGGTGGATGCAGGCGCAGCGAGCGCAGACCTGTTTCTTAGACGATGGAGTGAAGTGCAAGCCCCGCTCTAGCGACGGCGGCGGCGTTCACTTTTCTGGCGGCATTATGAAAGAAATCCATACGAGCTGCACAATGTGGTTGGGCGGATCCAGAAAGGCGTATAAGTGCAAAAACGACCTCCACTTCCATTGGAGAAGGATAGGTTTATGCACGTGTTTTTAGCAAATTTTAACCATCATTGAAGATGTTTTAATTTGTAGGGTATCACATTCATTTTAAATTACTGCCCTGTTCCGCGATCTTATAACACGCGAGGTACTCATCGCACTCCTCACGATAAGTCTTGACCTTTAAAATTCAAATCATGGGATCGCTTTAACCGCCCAATGCATTCAAATCGTATTATGCGAAGACGCTAATTCCGTCAGTAGATTCCCTGTGACTTATGCAAATTTAATGCACCTTGAGGTCATGCACATTTTCCTGACCATTTTTATGACATTGCCCAGTAGAAGGTTCATGTTAAGAAGAAATTACATCTGCATCCTCGGCCAATTTTCTGCGGCTGCAGAAGAAATAAAACTTGTTTTCACGTCATCAATATGGCCGTAGGTCTTGGATTTATGGTGAATATCCGTAGGAGCGTAAGGTCGTCGTCGATATCTCCGCCGATATTGGTGGCTTGGGGATATTTCTTGCCTGCGCAACGCACCGCAGACAATCGCATCTTTTCCCTCTACCACACTTTAGCATTACTCGTAAGTGGGATTTGAAGAAAACTCGAATTATATTGAAAGATGTCGAAGATTCTCCTTGGTATCTACTGCAAGCCAATACAGGGAATTTAACGATTTTTTATTGTTTATTTACTTTTTCATTTATTTTAACTATAACCAGCAGTAGTATTGGTCAAAGATGATTACTATCGATAAAATTACTGGTGATGATGTCATTCCAAGCATTTTCTACCGCTAGAGTTCCGCTTTTGATTAGAAATCTTCAAGAGGAAATGTTTTTCTCTAATTAACTTTACCAAATGCTTTGCGGGCCCTTTCATTAAGTGCTGGCGCGCTCACCTGGAGATCATCTTTTAATCGCCTTTAATTTTGCTTGCATGAAAAGAGTCTTAATTAAGTGGCAGGCATTAACTGCTTGCTTTTGTGATTAATCTTCAGTGTTAATGCGACTCCTTCAGTGAATAGCGAATGATGTCATCGATTTATTCTTGCTACACGAATTTGCAAATTCAGACATGCAAAATTTCGCTAATCTTTTAGCAGGAGAGCTATTTTGTTTAACAATAGATTAAAGTTAATAGACTCTATTCTTCTCGGAGGAAGTTCGGAGGAGGATTTTCGTTGTTTGATATAGGAGAATTATTAGATATAATTAACTTATTTATTGCAAACAAAAATCAAATAATACAGACTCTGAGCTTAGCTTAAGTGTTCGTTATCTATAATACTTTTAAAAGGTTTATATGATTTACAATTTATTTCGAAATATTACGAAAGCTTAAAAATATGTCGGTTACTCGTTTCATTTCAAATTTTGATTTTAATTTAAAAAGAGATAACATTAATGAATCTATATTCGTTTACTGGCGTCTACGAATTTAGATATATCTTAAAAATTTCAATTTTTGAGTTAACAAATTGATTATTTTTAAATAGTAATAACAACTTTGGAAAGGTGAACTATTGTTTAATAGTTTTTTATACAAAAACGTAAATTTATTGAATCGTTAGGTATGTTATTATGATTAGTTACCTCTTAATTTATTATGCTTACGGGATGTTAGATTTAAAAACATCGATTTCCATAAAATAAGTTTAGAAAATATAAAGTACAGCTTTGAATACGTTTGCTTTAATATTTTTTAAATGTAACTAATTTACATATAACCTTGGATTCTCATACGTCCAAATATTCTGTTAAAATGAAGTCAAGCATTGTAAATTATTTGGCCAAAATCAAAAACTCAAACTTCATGGTGAAAACCCATATAAAAAGAAGAACAATATTTGTTTTTTCTAAATGCATATTTATCCAAATACAATGGATTTTTTTAATTTGGACGCAAGCATATTTATTTATATATTGTAATAAAATTATTACAAAAATCGTTAGTCAAAAAAGTATGTATGTTTCCCAAATAAATTACTCTATGTAATTCTCATACTAAATCTGAAGATTTGATTAAGTTACTCTTTCCAGAACCATATAGTAGGTATCCCACATAATATTTTTCATAACAAGAGCCGTTAGATCTCGGAAGAGGATCGAAGTACTTTTATAATTTAATAATTCAAAAATTGGCGTTCTCATCGAAATTTTTTGGCTTTTGTGAAGACTGCAGTTATCCATTATTTGTATTCTTGAGAGCTAAAGTTATAATGGTAATTATATCCTATGATTTGTTCGGATCTGGACATAATCTGTTTTACAACAAAACAATTTGTTTGACCTATTTGCCCCTTATCTTTTATACAAGTAACAATAAGTTCACCTTTAGATTGTAGTTAAAAGGTAGTTAAAAGATAAATTAAATTGTCTAGTAAAGCACACATTTTCTTCAAATAATCTTGTTTTTGACTTCTGACACCTGAGCAAGAGTCAAAGAACTTAGGTTGGTCTTGGAATAACAAAAAATGCGAAATTTGTACCGTTCGAGAAAGTTATGGTTAAAATAGTGCGATCCTTTAACCATTCCCAATGACTGCTAGATGAAGATGAATTACCTTATTCAAAGGTAAAACTAACTCGGGTTAAATTGAGATAAATTATTTACTTGCTTTTGTCCGACCGGGCAAAGGCTGTAGACCTCTAAAAGTTCCATGTACGGAAATTATCATAAGACGCATAGGCATGAGTCAGAGACGCAAGAAGATTCTATTTTTGTTCCTTCTTCCCACACGGCCTGTGGTGGCCGTTGTCCATGGCTCATATCTGCAGACATCACAAAGGCACAAGGCAATAATAAATAGCTGCTATAAAGTTGATTCTCTCCGTCTTAAGGCCTAATGCTTCACTGACTTCTGTCACGGATGGTTGCTCTACAAGGGGCCTATTCACCATTCCATTCAGTCGCCGCGATCGATGTAGCGAGTGTATAATAAATCGCAGCACCGCACTAACTCCTTAGTTTAAACTCGGAGGAGAACTTAGCACAAAACGCTCGGATGCGGACAAAATTAAATATCTGGCAAACATGTTGAACTTGAAATATCTGCAAAGGCGTTCCGGGGGCGGAGGTGGTCACTTGGAAAACCACCTATTTGATTCGATGACTTGTGCTTGTGAAGGTCGCAGCTCCAATGCAACGACCAACCAACATCAGATAATTCTGTAATTATATCTAGAAATCAGTTAATTAGCTTGCAAATTATAGTCAATTTTTCATATTTGGCTCAAAAAATATTTTATGATCTTGCCGCGCGATAAATTTAAAGTAGGTACTGATCAGTCTCTGAAAAACATTTCAATTTTATCAGAAGTCATTGTAATAATGAAAATTATGAACAGCTTTTAGTGCTAGAACTAACTTGGGAAAATAAAGCTATTTAATCACTACAAAATAGTGAAGCTAACCTTTCAACACTTTCGCTGGAATACCAAATCCATCAAATAATTTTTTCTCATAAATATTTATTGCCTTAAACGAGGACACCGTGGTAAATTATCAATATCCGTCGCTGTCCAAGTTGATAAGCGCAATTACCTCCACCTTTTATGGCAAAACATACTTAAAAAACCGGCATTTTATATGTGAATTACATTAAAACAATTACAAAGAAGGTAATTGATCTTTGCCACTCCAAGGTATGTCGTTTCCAAGAAAGCAGTTCATCTCTGAAATCCCACAATCTACTTGAGAGACTTTCGCTTTCAGGTTGCCCGTCGTTACCTTGCCCACTTTTAAAATGTTGCTTAACACGCCGCCATCCAGGTGATTCGTTTACAAAAAACAACAAAACAAGAAAGAATACAAAAAACAAAAACAATTTGTAAACTGAACCAAAACGATGATTTAGAGTTGCTTGATGTAATAATGTCATTACCATAACCAAGCGTAATGGACCCAGTTTCATATATATATACTTTTTTTAATTTTGCTGCATTTCGCGGGATCTTTTGAAGGCTTTTTACCCTACTGGGATCCAATCCTGAGGTAACCTGAAGTAAGAAGATTAAAAACGCCCCAGTCCTCCCACGTAAATCAATCTGAATACATTTTTTTTGGTTGCTAACATTTCATTAAAGCGAAGTGGCATTAAATTTTAAATTTTCGTAATGGATTGCAATTTCTATAAAACTTGGATATATAGGGTGTTTCAAATTGCGCGGTTTTTTTAAGAATAAATAAAAGACATAATTTGCATTAATTTTCAAAAACTTTTGTATTGGTAATTGAAGTATCAGTTATGAAATTTATATGCCAAAAATAATATCTGCCAAATGGCCTGCTCTTGCAGCTCCACAGACCTTCTCTCTTTTGTTAAAATTTTAAATGACATTTTGACATAATTGAGACTCTATCTCACCAATGACACGAATAATTTTATTTCTCAAAGCAGGAATCGATTGTGAATTGTTTTTATAAACCTGACTTTTCACATAACCCCAAAGAAAATAGTCTAACGGTGTCAAGTCACATGATCTTGGTGGCCAATTAACATCACCTTTTCTTGAGATTACACGTTCAAGAAATTTTTCTATCAATTGTTTCTTGTGCAAAGTGAGGTGTAGCCTCATCCTGTTTTGAAACCAAATATCCTCTAGATCAATATTCATTAATTCAAGCCGCAAAAATTCTGTTATCATCCGACGATATTGATCACCATATATCTCAAGAGTATTCCATAATTTTTTTTTTAATTTCAAGCAAATGTAATACCGCTTTTAGTATTAATATGCAATCAATGTGTTTACCAGCGATACAATCGAAATATGCAGCTGATTTGAATAGTACCTCAACAGAAAAGTAACTCACAGCCTAACTCGTTTGTTAAATTGCTTCTAAAAGTGCAATGCATATCAGGTGTATATCTAATAAGTGCAGTGTAGGTGCATATAAAATGCATATTAAGCAATAAAACAGTAGGGGTTAATTTTAATTTTCAAATTATACCTTTAACTTAGTTAAATTATTGTATTCTTTTAGGATAATAAAAGTACATGGACAAATTATATTAAATTTTTTTAAATAAAACCAATCTGAGAAGAAAACCAATAAAGCAGTTACTTTTATTGGTCGTTACTCGTTAAGAGATTATGAGCTGCAAAATTAATTCGGCAAGATATGACCCAAATATATTCTATCATTAAAATTTCAATTTCCAGTGCCCCAGATTACATTGCGGCTTTTGTGTTGAGCCGCATTATTGTTATATGAGGCTAGAAAGTCGTCACACATAGCATACCTATGTATTTGAATTGTAGCCTTCGACATACCTTTCTTTTATGTTAAGAAAATATTGCGATTTTGAAGTAAATAGGCTCTTAAACGGTATCATCAATCAAAAATAAATTCAGAACACCTTCAAGCGCTGTCTAGTCGTAATTTATCATTTAGCTATTTTCAGGGCTAGCAAACTCCATCAAAGGGGGGAAGAGAAGATCAGTCTTTTGGTCAGTATACGCTTAGACTTTACTTTGTAGATCTAACCTCAGGGGAACAAAATTCAAGGCACGTCTCATTGTCAGAACAATAAATTGTTCTTAGAATCCTTCAGTGCGGCAGTGAAAAGTCGCATGGCTGAGGAGTGGTCACACACCGGTGAATTCTTAATGAAATTTTTATTGCATCCTGGCTAAATGAATGAAAAGATATTGAACTGCAATACTAAGAAATGCCGTTTCTTAAATTTTACCATTGCAATTAATCAATAGGAGCATTCTGCTGGAAATTTCTATTTAAACATTGCACTTACAATGGACGATATTAAAGTGCATGTGTGAAGAATACAATTTGCGATTAAATCAAACTATTTAACGCCGTCCCAGAAGAATGGAATGTCTTCGCATGTATCTTACCTAAGTTCCGACTGTGTGTCGTTCGGTGAAGTAATCGACCGACACGCGTGATTAAAATTTTAATGCTTAAATATAACTGCACTTGCTGTCTTCCAACGGAAGTCTAACCTGACGGAAATCTCTGTTTTTTTATTTATCCCATTCCTCAGAATGAATGAGAATATTTTTTTGTATATGTGTCTTTGTGCACTTTCTTAAGAGCACTTTAACCGTTTCGCCAGCCTGATAGCAGATTTAGCACATTGAGTCTTTTTACCTCCATTAAAATTGATTGGTTATGGGTCCAAGCGTCGTTGTTTTTATATTAATTGCTCTATCGACCGTGAAATGAAGAAAGAAGTTGTCTGCTTTAGTTCTAGACCGGCGTTTAACTGTTGGATTAAGAACTTTTGCTAAGAACAATGCAATAAAGTTCAAATTTGCAATAATATGATTTTATGTCGGAAGTATAATTAAATCATTACATCAGCACTACAGTACACACGAAGCAGGTTAAAATAATCTTATGAATCAAAACAAATTAAACATTCAGTTCGCAGAAGTTAGTTAAAGCGAAGAATAAGAACCTGTGGGTAAGAAAGCAAATTTTGGGGTACGATAGTATGAATTGAATATGCAAAACGCATGTTAAAGTTTATAAATTTAAATTTTTAAATATTTATTGGTATTAGATGAACAGATACGTAGTCGTAATCTCTTTTGGGTTTAGGCTTTGTTGAATTTATGTAAAGTTTATGACTAAATGAAAGATAACGATGAGATTATCGAGTATATTTAAAATCAAAGGCAAATATCTACTAAAATTTATTCAGTCATAGTGCTCAATTTATCCTCAAATTGAGATTAGTTTAATATCTTATATTTATAAATATCCCGAATTATTTGTTGATGAAACGACAAAACTAGAAATTTTATATAATTTTTTAAATTAACTATTTCTAAAGTCACTAAATTACTAAATTTAACATCGCTAACATGAATAAACTCAGCGTCAATTCAGAAATTAGGATCTGACTTGCATTTCAACGTTACAATTTAATCGCTATAAAAAACTACAATTTAGCGAATCTCTCCAGTATGATTTGTATTATTCTTTTTTTGTATTGTGACCAATTAATGATAGTGAATGATAGACAATAAAATTTAAATTTTATAGCTTTTCATATTGTCAGAGAGTTTTTAATTAAATTGTTTATTTAAAAAGATAATTTCCATAAATAAATTTTCAAATTTCGGATAAAATCGAATTTTGATAATGTTTGTCGCTTTTGTATTTTGTACCTATCTAGAAAAAATATTTATACCAAAGTTATTTTAAAAAACTAGCTTCCCTATTAAAGCATTATTAAGCACTAGGTACTCGTACGCTCCACTATTAAATATTGGTGCAATAGTTGTACTATTCATATGTTTCAAAAACTTATTTTATTAACGTTCCTTCCCGCTCGAGAAATAAAATAGAAAATAAGCTTTCTTAGATTTTACATAAAACTTAAAAAGTTATTAAAGTCCACAGTATCAGAAACTTAAAAACCTATTTGAAGTGAACATGTAGATAACAAAGATTGAAAAATACCACAAAATGTGTCAACTATAAATTATTTATGAGCAATTAGCTCATGGTAAGAATAACTCCTAAGAACCGCAAATTCCGCTGTTCACCTTAAATTGTTAAGATTAACGGTGGTCGTTCATACGCCTCTTTTTTCCATAATAAATGCAGAAATAGCGTGAGTGCTTCCCCGTAAGATGGTTAACTAATTATTTTCAGAATCGATTTGTCATTACTTAACTGTGGTACCCCCATCGTTGGCGACATTCAATATATCTCGTGACTGAAGCAAAACGTTTACGCATATTCAAATTTCCCAATGAGTCGAAAAGGCTTAAATTGAATTAATTTTGTGTTCATCTGATTTGAGTCGAATTTGGCAAAAGGTGCGGTCTTAAAGGCCTCTAGAACGACACCCACATCTTTGAAATGCAGACAATGCTCCAAATTGTTTCCAACAAAATTCGAGGATTATTTTTCAGAAATGCTCTCGAACTCCTACAGAATTTTTGTAGAGTTCATCGTTAAAAATGTCGAAATTGGTTCTTGTGTGTGGTACTCGGTCATCCATTTCGCTTCAGAGAACCGCGGTCATTTAACCGAAGAAATTATTTGAGAGCTATCGGCAGGCAATTTTGGCAAATTGAGTGACTTCTGCCATAGTAATTTCTGTTCGCGGACATAATTCCAGCCCAGTGAAGCCGAACGCATTTACGGAAGAATAAGTTGCCTGCCCGCAGAATTGCGGACGCTTTGATTCTGCAACGTATCAATTCACAAATTGCGGGCAATTAATTGTTGTCAACATCCATAAATAACTACCTCAGACCATTTGTCTTAACTTAGGTTTTCTGTTCTATTGCAGGATGACGGCGGTATTGAGTTCTTCAATACGATCGTACTTCAGCCCCATTTGAAACTGGTCACTGATCTCGGACGTGGATACCACGTTCGCTGTCGGTACAGAAGTCGTGATGCTGCGACGAAGCCGCACCACTCCGTCTCAAAATGGGCTGAAAGTCCGCAACCTTACCGCAGCGACGAAGATGAGCCCATCGAAGTGAGTGATCGACGCGATCACGGCCGATCGTTGGGCAAAACCGATTCGAAAGAGGCTTCTGATAACGAAGTCACTAATGAAATTCCCATGCCCGGCTGCCACATGAAAATTTACAACGGCGACAAGATCGCTGAAAATGTTAAAATCGGTGATCCATTAACGATAGTCGTGAATATTGATGAGCAGGATATTTATGGATTGCACGTCACTGACTGCTTGGTCAGGGACGGTCTTGGCTGGGGAGAACAGAATCTAGTGAACGAGGAAGGGTGAGTCGTTGCCCTTAGTAATTTATTTTCAATTTTAATCGATGGAATTCGCAGATGTCCGATGGATAATGAGATCATGGGTCCGTTCGAGTACTCCGAGGATAGAATGGCTGCTAGAGTCACTTTCCCAGCACATAAATTCCCGTATACGCCCTCCGTTTATTATCAGTGCAATGTTCGCCTATGTGCCCTGCAGGATCCCGACTGCCAAAAGGTAAGTGAAAATTTAAAAAAAAATTATTTTGTTTTCGATGAAAAAGATTACGATAAAATAGTTTATAAAAAACAACAATGCTATCTATTTTTCGTAAAATCTGTACATATGTCGGTAGTATAATTTTATAGATACAGTAATAAAATCTATTAAAATTATCTGTCCGGTCAGTTTAAACATTTTTATGTCATGTCTTTTGATTTAAATGTTTGATTAAATAGACATTATAAATCTGATCCCACTTATAAAATCGATTGTACCTTATTTTTATAATTGTAAGGCAAAATAAATAAAAGTACATTTTAAGATAATTCTAGAATCGCATTAACTCTCAAAATAAGTAGTAGTGTTGAGTTTGCTTTTGAATCTAGTCATGGATGTAGAAAACTATAAGTCATTTTATATCACACATATGCGAAAAGTACTAACTTACCGCACACTTATTGTGTGGTAAATGGTAAATAAAACACGGAAATTCAACTACTATAGTTGAACTGGGGTTGGTTTTTTGTTTTGTGTAGAAAAATTCTAATTGAAATCATCTAAAGCGAGAATTTTATGAAATTTTTAACCAAGAGGGGGCCAGGTCATTTTTATGCACTCAGGTAATTTTTAACGGAGAAAGGGTCATATCATTCATATTTACTTTATTTAGATTTGATCTGGAATATTACTTACTAACTGTTGGTAATTTTCTAGATCAAATTGAAGCGGTAAAGCAAAATAAAGGTTATGCTTCGAACTCAGACTTAATTTCCAATATTGGCAGACTATTTTGCTTCCTTTGCGTTTTTGTTTTTAACGAATTTTGTTGTAAAAGATGAATTAAAACTGAGCACAATTGTTCTTCATTATTCCAGAAATTACTTTTTTTGCAAGAATTCATTAAAAAGCGGATGGGCGAACTATTTTGCATTGGAGTAGTACTATTTTGTTTTATATTATTCTATATATTTTTAAATATTAATTATGAACTTTTGAACGGCACATATGTAGAAGTTAAGAAAATAAATTTGTGGAAAGTTTTAACCTGTTTGTCTCTAGGCGCCCACATGTGGAGCAAGTAAACGACCTAAACGACAAACAGACGGAAAGGAAGAGGATGGAATGCCTGCTACAATCGAAGTCTATTCAGGACTCTACGTAAACGAAAATGCCGATATCACAGAGGGAGACGATGGATCTGTTTTCAAAGAGAAGGTGACGATCTACATGCATCATCGAGTCATAACTTATAAAATTTTAATTTTAACAGACACCCGAAGACGCCCTCTGTGTGTCCCAGCGAACGTTCGCCATCGCAATCGCAATAGCCGGCCTCATCTTGATGCTGGCCGTGGTTGCAGCGGTTCTTTGCATAATGGCACGAAGACGTACGAAGACTGTTTCTAATTCAGGAAGCTCGATTTACAGCGGACCCTACACGAATACAGCGTTCTCGCACAGCAGTTAGGGTTCTCCCTAGGAGGACATAAGAAAAATAATTTTAGTAGATAAAGACACATTGCCAAATTCATGTGATGTAGCATGTTTCGTACTTAACTATAATACTTCAGATAGGGTCTGAACAAAAACTTTTAAAATTTTGCAAGACGGAGAGATTGGTGCAAACTCTACTATAATTATGGGAGCGCGTGTTCGTAGGGTAGGCGAAACAGGCACCTGGAGTTACGGTGAATGAGAGATGTCCAAGTCCTGATACTATAACTTCTTAGCTGTTAGTTTTAACGAGATTAAATCTTAAGTTTCTTCATCCGTTAACGGTCAGATAATACTAGGCAATAAGCGAATTGCCTACTAATATCGCAGAGACTGGTCCTTCCCGCAATGAGGCCCCGGGAATGCGACTCCCCAGAGCGGAATTCTTCAAAATTGTAAATAAAGTAAAGTAAAGTCCTACGGCGACAAAAATCATTTTTTCGTTAATTCGCTAAAAATTAAAAAGTCACAAAATTCTAGGATGGATGTTCGTCTCCATCGCACGGCCTCATTACAGGAGGACAAATTAAGAGAAGGTCTCTGAATTAACTCCTCATAAAAACTAAACGAAAAAATTAAAGAACAAATCTCAACCGGGTGGTGGGTCCCAGCTCCTCTTCTCCAATAGTCCTCATTTCCTAGACGTAAGTGATCAAACAGTCTTGTCATGTGTTTGCTATCCGTCCATTAAGTCACTACTTTTAATTACTGCGAGATACTTTAAGGTAAATTTATAACATGAAATCACAGCATGTAACAACTACTTTCTGTAGGGTCAGATCTCCAAGATGAAGAAGAGTCATCGTAGTAAGTTGAAATGTGCCGTGAGGGCGAGGGAGTTGCTTGCATTGCTTCACAAGTTCGTTTCCATCGAAATGCGGTCAATTTGCACTTTAGTCAGCGAATCAGAAGATTTCTAATGCACCAAACGTTAGTCTAGAGGTAGAGTTAGACGTTAAATAAACTCAATGGATTTATTTAAGCTTGAAACGGGCCTCTGGAGCTTTGCAAGCGCAATGTTTTCGGACCGACTTTGTTCAAATGTTTCAACTGTTCTAAAATGATGAAAAAAAAAAATATATATATACAAAAATTGTTGACTATTCACTGTAAAGATTTGGAAAATACTATGAAAAATAAAACAAGGTGCTTAAAAATACTCTTGATGTTTACTGCCCTTTAAAACAATTTAGTTTTAAAAGAAATGGAAAAAGATTTTAATTGGTAAATGATGGTACACACCGAATTTGCATGATCCAGCTGATATGAAAATAAATTTTTTTTGATTTAATTTAAAACCTAATGTGCAATCAAAAGTTTTAAGGAGCTGTTTCTTTGATAGCTGAGGGATATTCCTTACCATTTAATTAAAGGCCGTAGCGGAGTATCAACCAAAAAATTGAACTGCTTTAAATTTCTTAATAAACAATTTTAATCCTTGAATTGGCAACAGAAATATAAAGTAAAATTGCGTTTCCATATGAAAATTCAAAGTAATTCTTCTTACTGTTCCAAACTAATTTTGAGGAGATTAATGAGCTCCTTTACAAATATGGAAATATTTATTTTTCGAGAAAAACAACGCCCGGTATATGTTTTCTGGTCAACAGCTTGGCGTACTTTTTGGGTAAAAAATCAATGGTTGAAAGAATTTATCAGAAATATCAGACTTTGTAAATTTAAAAGTTAATGGTTAAAACTACAAATGTAGGTACGATTTACCATATTTACTTAAAAGATGTCTGTATTTATTATTAAGCAGGTGCTGGCCTATACTTTAGGGCACTTCAACCAAAAACTATCTTTTGTGCCAAAACCCCACTAGTGAACTAAAGATCCACTACCCTAAAGAACGCTAGAAAGTTCCTCACAGAAGAGCTTCGGTCTTAAGCCGTGCTCAGGAACTCCCTGCTGAAAGTCCCTCTTCTAGTTCTAGGCTTGGCAGTCTTACACAAGATGTGAGTTATTAAATATCCGTTTTTTTTGTGGAGTTAAGTCTGGTAAGAGGTTTTATGGGAAGAATATTTTTTTCTTACTGAGTACTCTAGTTACCTCATAAAAGTGCTAATAACTTTTGAAGGACTAAAGATTTTGATATGGTTCTTTTTTTATTTGAAAGATATCTTAAGGGTGCATTTTTTGTTTGTTTTTTAAACCATAACTTGTTTAAGGACAGAGGATAAAAGGGTACATTTTTAACCGAAATATTTAAAAATTGTTTAGTTTTAAAGTCCATGCCTGCCACAATTTCCAACGGACCGGGACATGGTAAAAAGCTTATAATACTTTTTATCAAAACTTTACTTCGTCGTTCTACTGTGTTTCGAACAGAAAGGAGGTATTATGTTTTATATGGGCTCACCTCTTTACAGACGTGAAAATATTTTAGCCGTTAAAAAGGGATGAAGGAGGGATTTTACGAAAAAAATGCTTATCGTGACCTGTGGAAGGAATCGATTGGCATATGTTGGAAACTTCTTTGCGAATCACCCTGTATACCATAGGTTAATTCAACTGATTGAATTTTATATGAAAGTAGCTAAAAATAGAATTTTTTCTCTAGATTATGAATTGAATCAATAAACATCATGTACAATGTATCCAAATTTCTTTACAATCCTATTCAACCACAGATGGCGCAACAATATCAAAGCACGTTTATCAATCCACACAAAAAGATCTCAATGATAAACATCAAATTAATTGTCATCCTGACGTTTTCCGTTCCTTTTAAAATTCGCCCTCGCCGCGTGGTGCTGTGGTGATAAAAGTTTTTAATTTTGCGCAAGAAAAGTGAAAAATTTATACAAAATGAGTTTGTATAATTTCAAGAAAATAATGGTGGTTCCGCCAGCAAAGGTAAATATTGTTAAATATTTTGTTATCTGCCAGCTATTTGATAAATAAAAACATAACCTGTCTCGATTCGACTACTTTATGCAAAAATGTTTTATTTTTAGGACTTTATCGATATTATGCTATCGAAAACACAACGTAAAACACCAACAGTTGTTCATAAGGGATACAAAATATCCAGAATCCGAGCATTTTACACACGTAAGGTGAAATACACCCAACAGAACTTTCACGACCGTTTGACGCAGATTATCCAAGATTTCCCAAAATTGGATGATGTTCATCCATTTTACGCCGATTTAATGAATGTTCTCTACGATAAGGACCATTATAAGTTAGCTCTGGGTCAGCTTAATACTGCTCGGCACCTAATTGATAAGTGAGTGCAACATTGCGAAATTTCTTTTGTGGATGTTAATCAATTTCCATTTTTAGTGTTGCGAAGGATTACGTTCGGCTCCTGAAATACGGAGACTCGCTGTACAGATGCAAACAATTGAAAAAAGCTGCACTTGGTCGGATGGCCACGATTATGAAGAGGCAAGCATCGAACTTGACCTATTTGGAGCAGGTTCGCCAGCACTTATCTCGTCTCCCAACTATCGATCCCTACACCCGGACTATCATCATCTGCGGTTTCCCTAATGTTGGAAAGTCAAGTTTCATAAATAAAATAACTCGCGCTGAAGTTGAGGTCCAGCCCTACGCCTTCACAACGAAGAGCTTGTATGTGGGGCACACCGATTACAAGTACCTCCGCTGGCAGGTAATTGATACTCCAGGAATTTTAGATCATCCCCTCGAAGAGCGCAACGTGATTGAAATGCAAGCCATCACAGCCTTAGCTCACTTGAGGGCTTGCGTCCTTTATTTTATGGATATATCCGAGCAATGTGGTCACTCCCTTGAGGAGCAGGTGGCTCTTTTCGAAAGTATCAAGCCACTGTTTACCAACAAGCCACTAATTTTGGTTGCAAACAAAATTGACATCGTTAGCATTGAGGAATTAAACCCCGAAAGGCGTCAGATCATAGCCAAGCTGGAGGAAGATAAAACCATTCCCGTCATGCAGATGTCCGCAGTCAGCGAGCAGGGCGTAATGGAAGTTAAAATGGAGGCATGCGAACGTTTGTTATCCTACCGTGTCGATCAGAAGATGAAAACCAAGAAAGTGGACAACATCCTTAATAGACTACATGTTGCAATTCCTGAGCCAAGAGATAACAAGGAGCGTCCTCCATGCATTCCAGAATCAGTCCTACAGAAGAAACAACTGCAAGCCGCCAAGCAAGCAAGGAGCCGTAAACTGGAGAAAGAAATTGAGAAGGAAATGGGCGATGATTACGTTCTTGATCTTAAGAAGAACTACGTTGAAATTCCAGAAGAAGAACGGTATGACGTTATCCCAGAATTCTGGCAGGGCCATAATATTGCAGATTACATCGATCCGGATATATTCGAAAAGCTAGAGGAGCTCGAACGGGACGAAGGGCTTAGAGAAGAGTCAGGAGCCTACAAAGTGCCCGATATTACCATCGATGACACCATCAAGGAGATTAGGGAAATGGCTGCACAAATTCGTATCAAGAGATTTCACCTTCGCGACGAGAGGCGTCTTGCTAGCAAAAAGAATAAGTCCACCATTCCCAGGAATAAGCAGCCCCGTGTCCGAGACCGCAGTGTCGCCAAACTTAAGCAGACCATGGAGAATCTCGGTGTGGATATGTCCGGCACTGAGCAAGCCAACTTCACAAAATCTGTGGTGGACATCAGGAGAGGTCTGGTCGAAGTCGGACCAAGGACCAAGAAACCAAAATTGGACAAGGAAGCTGCGGCTATTGTTAGGTCGACTGGCTTGCCCCTCAAGAGGGCTCCTCCTAGGGATCACCAGGGTGTTAAGAACGTGGCTATGAAGAAGAAAGTCCAACTGATGGCCCGCAAGGACGTCGCCAACAAAGTGAGGAAATACGGACTCAAGGGCGAGGCAGACAGATTCATAGGCAATAAAATGCCGAAGCACTTGTTCTCGGGCAAGCGAGGCGCAGGAAAAACGGACAGACGATAGGGTGGTACTTTTACATTTGGATTCTAGGATAAATACAATTATTTTAATTACGTTGTGTTAATCGGCTTTTTTATTTCATCCCCTTATTATAACTTTTTCCACTATGTTGCAAAGCAATCTTAAAATTCAATAATTGTGCTTTTTGTTTATTTTTAGTATAGAAATATACTGCAAATCAAAACAATTGAATTATAAGACAAAAAACATATT
Organism: Philonicus albiceps; assembly: GCA_963969385.1. Classification (NCBI taxonomy): domain Eukaryota; kingdom Metazoa; phylum Arthropoda; class Insecta; order Diptera; family Asilidae; genus Philonicus; species Philonicus albiceps. The sequence goes on from OZ017773.1 coordinate 38,543,429, forward strand.
TAAAAAAGTTATCTACATTTCCAGCAAAAATACCCTGCTTATTTCCTCAAGGGGTACAAATATGTCCCATATATTAGAGGTAAAAATAATATCGAAATATCGGTTCCACTTTAAAACGATAAAAGAAAAATCTCTAACAATTAAATTATTTTTATTTTGACCTAAGTTACCTTCTGTGCTTCTTTCTAAATTTGAATGCAATTTAGAGTAGATATCAGGGATCCCGAAAGTACCTTTGTCTGTTTCATTAAAAATCTCATTGGACCCAGCATTTTAGATTTCAGAATTAAAGTTTATACCTTTCGTAATTTGGTAAATCATGTGTGTATTTTTTAACCAAAAACCAACCATTACGTACCGGCATTGTTTCTAAAAAGTATGCCTAATACCACGTAATATTCGATAAATGAAAATTAACTGCTAGTTTTCCTGCTATTTTTATATTATACATGAAATTTTGGGACTTTTAACCTTTAGTTTAATCTCAGTCACCACAACTTTATTAATGAAACGCGCAAATTTGTAAGTACGGGGTTAAGTTCAACGAAGTGCACAAATTGTGTTCATACGGAAGGTAATGTGTTAGGAAAACACAAACTTTCTTCTTTTATAAAATAACTTAAAAAATATAAATCGGTAGAGAATCAATTGGTTTTCGCGTCAACGTACATATGATTCTAACAACTGGTCCGAAATTTAAACATTTCACATATCATTTAATTAATAAATAGTTTCCTGCAGATCTAAGTAGTATTTAACTACATTTTCAACTTGATATACCTAACCGTACCTAAAAAAATCTGTCTTAACAGAGCTACAGGCGGACAACAAATTGGTCCTATAAGTTCTGTTTTTGCATTTCAAGTGCAGAATTTAAAAATGATAAAGTAGTCGAGATTTTCAATTGCATGCCAAGTAAATAGATTAAATTTTTATTATATTACAATAATAAGGTCTCGCTTAAATTTAGTTGAAAGCAAACAATTTATGAAAATAGTGTTGATTTCCCTACTACTTCTACAATATTAAGGGCAGAAATGTTATTTTATTCAGATGAAGAAAAAATTGGTCTAGAGAGAGTGGCATTCGCGTAATCTGGGTTCCGCACCAGAATTCTATCAACATACAGTCGATCGACAACATTTAATTCTATTTAAATTTAAACCAAATTTAATTGTAAGAAGCCCGAAAATAATGATCCATTTATGTGCGCGGTCCCCAGATTCTTTTTTTTTATCATGCCATCCCGAACGTGAGCACTTAACAGAAGTCTACTGTATTGTAAAAATTCAATAATAGAGAGATCTTATAAATTTTCAAAATGAAACTTACACACTTACTTAAAACTACATATTAAACTGACGAAAAAGGTGCTGTTTTTATGTTATCTCTGGTTTAATACCCACTAATCCTGAGAATTTCGAAATATTAGCTGTAGAAATCTAGAAGATCAGGGGGCGATATTTTTGCGCCAGCTATAGCTATATCTTTATAACAAATTCACACAAACTAGACTTAAACTCTGTTAAGAATTAAAAAAAAAATATATTAGAATTCTCAATCACCGCAATATAGCCTTACTAACCTAATCAGGCCTAACATTCTGCAAATTTCTACGTTAAGTTGTGTTCAAGAAAAAGGTCTATGGCAGACAGACAGACTCTCGAGAGATTCTATAAGGGTTACGCTGATTCCATCCTAAGAAAAATCATATTTTACATACTTACCCCATTCGTAGAATAAGGCAAATTATCTGGAGTGGCTGGTTTCGCAATCACCAGCTGAAACTTCTTATGTTATTATTAAAAATTCTTTTATATATGAATGACGACAAAGTTATACTTTTTAAATATCAATTTTTTTACTTATAGTAATAAAAAGTAGTAGTGGTTAAAAAAATGTTGATCCGTTTAGCTTATCAGGCAGCTTTCATTTGCCTAAGACGCAATATTTGATAAAATTTAATGTAATTTACGTATGAAGTACCAAGTCCACGTGTATCTAATTACACACATGTACATATATTAATCAGTCTGATACTATTTATTAGAATTATTAAAAACGCACTTTCCTGCTTAACTAACAAATAATCAAGAGTGTTCTTAATTAAGCCTGAAATGAGTCGATGATAAGAAAAATTGAATTTAATAGCTCAAATTTCATCTATTAGGATACCCTCACAGAGGTCAAACAAATGTGTTTTTATTTATTTTTTGTGTCCCGCCACCGGGGCTGTTGTTTCAAATCCAAACCAAAACGATGCTTTGCACATTTGCGATAAATACGACGATCGCATTTGCATGTGAATTATGTAAAAGGCACAAATTTTAACTCGAGCTATTTTCTGTTGTCTGTTTTCAAATATCTTCGACCACACTCTGCAGCCGATTTGGCATTGACATGGATTCGAAGTCAAGAGTTCAACGATAACACGACTCAGACAAAAGGTTGTGAAAGCGTTCGGACGGGATAATAACTGAATTAGATAACAAGTGTTTCTGGTCTGGAGGAGGAATTGCGTGTATTAAACGGTAACGTATTTACAGGTGCTATATTAAATTAGCTTAAACGATTATCTTAAGTTTTAAAGTTTAAATGCACCCTCTACACGAGGACACAGCACACTTGCGATCCTAAGCAATCTGTCGCAGGCCTCTGGAGCGTTTTGGCACAACGAGCCGTGCACTGGCCCAGGTGCTGGTGGCAGGGGGCTGGTCTCATGGGTACTGAAAGTAAATTGCACAAATGAAGGGGTTGAAAGTGAAAAGTTTTATTTTAAATTGCTCACATTCATAGCAGCACTCAACACCTTTGTGCTGGTTGCTCGGGCAGAGTCCGCTATTCGATGTTAGTTGCAGACAGTCTGTCTTCGGGACGCAGATTCCTCCCACCATGGCGCATTGTGGGTCCATCTTATAGACTGGAACTCCCATGTACACTGAAAAATATTCAATAATTTACCTTCTACTCAATTCAATAAAATGTTTTAAAAGCACGAACTACAAATAAGAGAGAAGGTTGAACTATGGTATAGGATAGTTTTTCTTTAAAATCTTATAAATTTGTCAATTTGAAAAATTTGCCTCTCTGATTGAATTTATAAGTTGATTTGAACATAATTTGGTCATACTAGTGACGTAAGTGGGTTAGTTTCAACTGTTATGCAAAAGTCTCCTATATTCTAAGCTGCTCATCTAAAGAGATGTTTAGGACAATTCCTGGGGTGGTTAGATATAAAAATAAATTAAAATAAATATTTAAATTAAAAAAAAAAAACTGAATACAAGCAATATACGTTTGTTATTGCTAAGGAACACTAGAGGTACATTTTGTCTAATACAACCTCAATCTGCTTAGAGAGCACAAAAAGTAATATGTCCCTCAACTATTATACCACCAGATTTAGAGTATTGAGAATCCAATAAGTTGTTACATATAGCTAAAGTCTTTTAAACCATATTTAAACCAACAAAAATAGTTACAAGAACCGATTAATAACACCAGCTGGAAGTTGGTACTTAGTTTGATAGCTTATAGCACGCGATTTTTTATATTGCATTAGTCTTTGGTTGAGTTGCCAATCGAAAAATTCATGCGGTTATGCACAAAGTTATATTTTATAATTGTTTTTTGGAAATGTTCAATACTATCTCTATCCTAAAATGCCCACCTTTCCCCAAAGCAAATTACATTAACCTTATATGTATATGCTTTTGACTGCATAAAAATTGACGACAATATTTTGAATATCCCTTTTAGATTTTTCAGAAACCGGCAGTACTCTGCTTATATTACTTAACTCACGTATTAAATCAAATCAGTCAAACAACATGAATTTAGTTATCTGAATACGATTTGATTTTTATTTTAGGAGCATAATACGAGTATTGATTCCTGTTAATACATATTTGCTTTACCGAATATTTCTGAAAATTACAAAAAATTACAAAATTTCATAGCTTAAGAAAATATAAAACTCTCTAAGCCAGACATATGTCAGCTCTCGTTGGAAGAAGGCAGTTCTTTCACTTATAATATTAAGTTGTTGATTTGTAGGTGAATATACCTTGCCAATTTCAGAAAGTTCTCGCAATACTGTTGTGTGGTATACTATCATTCTGATATTAAGTTTCCTTGTAGATACAGTTGGATTCGTTTCCACCAATGCTTTCATTATTCACAGACTTTTTGGATCTTTACAGACTTTTTGGGTCTTTATTTTGTAGGGAAAAATTACAATACCTAAATTTTTCGAACCAATGCTGCACTTTTCGTTCGTTAACAGTATTCTCCTCAAACGTCTGGTTCATATTGCGTGTAGCTTTTGCAGCATTATTACAAAGTTTATAGACATTTAAAAAACTTGCACAAATATCGGTTGCATTCACATGCGTATAAAATTTAAAATTTATAACAAAAGGGCACATTGTTAAACAAATCTTCTTTATTAAAATATGACTCTGTATAATACAAGAGATTATGCGAAAATTATTCTTTTATAATGAAAGCAGGGAAATAAATGTTCACATGTAAAGAAAATCGGATATTTCATACGTAACAGCCTAATAATATAAGATATATAATAATGCATTTCTAATTGTTTTACTTTCGAGAATAAAATTGGTTAAATTTTAATGTTTTGTCGACCATACATTTATCGGCTATTCCATATTATTGACAGTATAAGTAATAAGTAATAAAACCACTGTTTAAAAAATATAGTAAATGGAAAGTGCATTTTTGGGTTTAGAAATAATTAGACAGTGACGAAATTTTAGCCACAATTCACTCAGATCTATAACATTTATTTTAATAAATGCATAATTTTATATTCTTTGTTTTAATAATAATAGTTTGAAGATAAGATTATGAATAAATTCTAGGGCAATAATTCTTTTATTAAAGTTACAATGAAAGCTCATAAGTAAAATAAATTGTAAACAATAAGAAAAGCATTAAAACGAGACTGTCTGCCACAATGGCCTTATTTTATTTATAATATTGTTAAATTTACAATAACAATTAGTTTTTATTTCCAAAAGTAAACCATTTGTGGGTTTTTAAAAACTTTTACGAAAACTGAAATGTTCAATAAACCGCAGTTACCGTAAAGCGATTGTGGTAAGATCGGGGGTCAAATAAAATAAAATTTTAAAGTTAAACGTGGACATTAGGTGTTATGATTTTCCTGATTATAAATTTAAAAATAAGTAATATATTATTTGAAAATAAATAGTAGTTGTAGGAAACTACTTAAAATTTTCAACAGAAAAAGATGTTTATCACTTTTGAAAGTAATATGTAAAAAAACACGGTATTTAATTGAGTAAACATTTACAGAGATAAATTAATAATTACACAACCAGTGGAGCATCACTATCCAGTAATGTATCACATTTCATCATGTCTCACAAGGGCAAAACTACTTCTCAAATGAATAGGGCGAATAATGAGATATTTTTAGCACAATCGATGAAGGCAATTTAAAATAAGATTTCAAAATCGCAGCAGATAAAATGTGTGAAGGGCTCGAATAATGATTAAGTTTAGGACATTAGTTTTTCATCAAGGCTTATTTAATTTATGAAGTGTTTTTATGAAATATTCAAATTGGTAATAGATAGGCATTATCCAAAATGGGACCTATACCTCTTACTTGAAAGCAAATACTATTTTTACCTACCTACCTAAAATTAAAAGCTAAAACTAATTGTGCCCATGTAAGATTTTCAAAATTAAATATATAATTTTCAGAACTTCAGAATAAGTAATTTCAACTATCTGAAAACTTACAAAATTTGTAGAAAATTAATTTAAACGATAATTATCTTCCGATGAAAATTTTAAGTTTCATGGTGGCTGCAATTATAAAAGATGATGAAAATTGATTTTGGCAAAAACAACAACAACGATGTTTGTCGAAAATCGGATTTTATGTTCAGGCCATAAAAAATATAATTTAAAAGAATATGCATATTTGGCAACATAGGGATAGTGATTAATTACATATAAAAAATTGATTAATTGATACATCAGTGTGTATACAGAATGGGTTTAAATATCACAAAATCCGCCTTTTGTATTCCTATCCATTGATGAAAAAAGATAGAAAATACTTTTAAGTACTTATTTACGGATTTTACTAGATTTTAACTCACATTTTTTATTATTTTGGGTGTCCGGCACATTAATTTTGTCTAAAAAACCAGTGCAGTATACATTTCAAATATTATAAATGGCTCGATGGCCGTTTATTATATACCTATAAACGAATAATGCATAATTGTATAGTATAGTGCACTATATTTTTATTTATTAAAAATTTGTGTATAGATAAAAAAGGAACTAATCCAATCATTCCTTGTATCTTTTCAAACTGTTCACATTTTTGTTTAAAACTTACTTCGCACTGCATCATCACTTTCCTCACTATTTGCAGCTACCAAAGCTGGGACAAGAAGTGCGAGAATCAAAACGAACTTTGCCATTATTAATTTTTTATTCCAAAAATACTTCTTAATAGAAATCTTAAAACTTCCAGAAACCGGTTCGTTACTTTGTTAATTGTTTAGCACGATCCCTTATTAACAGAGCACTGAATGTTTCGGTCTTCAGTTCAATTCCTTTTAAGTGAATCAAAATCGAAATTTTTATTTTGCGATGAAAATCACACTCCACGATCAGAAAAGCTCAAGTTTCTGGAGAACGCGACTCTGCTTATAATCACTATCAGTTGGAGCCCCTCCACGGAGCCCCACTCGTTCTTCAAACGCCTCAACAAGAGCGGTGTCGTCGCAATTACAATGTTAAAATTATTTCTGATTATTCACTTGCGGGTCAATTGAATTAGGTGCAGCAAATTATCGATCACCCGCTGATTGTTTCAGGCTTTTTCGGTTTTTTTTTTTTCGCTTCCTCATACCATTTACACAATTGGGCATAGATTCAACGATCCGTGACGTCATCCCCATTGCGGATTTTACCCCAGGCGCTATTTGTGTCACTCATGACAGAGGCCGGACAATTAAAGACCGTAAAAAGTGATTTGGGTAGCCGCACTGTGGAAGTAGATAACCCTGACTACGACGACTTCCAGTGATTCCCCACTCGTGACGAGTGCAATTATCACTTGATTTTTTGAGCCTAATTATACAAACCACGTTTTTTTTAAATAAAGTTAATCCCACACAGCATTGTATTTGTTGAAATAATTTCATTTCGTTGCAGGGTAAACATTTATTTTTGAATTATTTCCTACGAAGTTATTAAAAGTTACTTATTGTCTTTTACCAGTATGACGGTTTAAAATGCTTTTTTAAAAAAATATTAATTTTTAAAAGTTACTACAATAATTTGTTAACATCTCTTCATTTAAAACTTTAGGCATAATACTACAAAACAAATTCCGGCTTCACGAATTTATGTAGTAGAAGTTTAAGATATAATTTTGTTGATATAAATCAGTTAAATCAGCTCCATTCTTCTAACAATAGATCGGGGCTTTAAAAACCAGAATATCTTATTTATACAAATTTGTTAAACTAATACAATACAAAAAGTTCGATTGGATTCAATAAAATTGAATAATTACTATTAAGACTATTAAAACTACTATACATGGTATACAATTATTTTTCTGGTAAGTTCAATAGTTGATTGACTCTATGATTAACTCTTTCACTACGAAAGGTGTACGCTCTCACAAGTCCATCAATATATACGAAAGGCGTAAGTATACACCGTCTGTATTTTTATACTATAATACTTTCCGTATTTTACCGATTAGATTTAATATGGAATTTGTTGTCCTTTGAAACATAAGAACTAAAGTATCGGCAATTGTTTCGAAGGATTGTTAAGTTCTTCGAATAGTATCAAATCACCGGGTACTATTTTCGTCACTAGTCACTGGTCTACACAGCGCAGCGACTGATGTCGCTGTTGATGGATTAAAAGTAGAATTTATCTGTATTAGTTCCAATTGCATAGACCACATTACATAAGGCTCAAATTTTAAAACACCACTTTAGTTTCTCCTTCCCTCTCGGAATAAGAAGTATTGTAGTTGCTAATCAGGGTTTAAAGCTACAAAATGATGAAAATTGCATCGAAATCCGTTCAATAGCTGCAAATTCTAAAAATCACTGTTTCACTGGATTCTACTCTAATAGAAGTAGAGTACAAAATAATTTACCTATGTATATGTTAGTACATATATAATTTTAGATATTAAAGTATATTTATCGACAGACAAAGTTTCTGCATCGTCAGACAACACGATTGAGTTAAGTCATTAGCGATGTTAATAACTTAATGCTATTAATCTCGCTAACTAGCCGCTTACGAACTTGAGGTGCCTAAAAGTTAAAGCCGGCTGCTCACGGGTGTGCATCACATTGCCAGATTGCCAACAGAGAATCAGCCACAGCTTACTGTTGGTGTAAACAAACGCGATATGCCAAAGCCTTCAAGTGATGCGATAATTGCAGACGGTACGAGAGCACTAATTTGCAAACTATCAGATCACCCCACATTCACCATAATGCAATGTCCCCCGAAAGGTAAAAGCAGAAGGCACTGCCATGGAGCCATTATGCGGAAGATAAAAACAGGAAATGACCAGCAGCAACTTGCCATGATATATATTGATGGCTTTTTAATTGCGGGTTACAGACAGAGAGGCCGGTGCACCGGCACTCCAACGTAATTATGCAAAAGTGTCGATGGCGAGGAAGCCTTCGGCAGAGCGCTGCAAAGCGCCACGATGCGCTTATGAGACAATGTTAGCCCATCTAAAGCATTTGAACAACGCGAAAATCAGCCGCTGTGAAGATCTCAATAAATCTCTAGCCAGTTAAGTTTCAATCATTCTGCAGATGCCATTTGTCTTGGCAATTAAAATCGCAAGAACTTGGACCCAAGACCACCTCTAGAGCAATTGATTCGAATTACTTCCTCCGCGGAGTAGTTCTGTGTGTTCTGAGTAAACTTTTTGTATATCTTTTTTGCACCTTAAAAATATCTCGAAGCCAAAGAGGTAGCTCTGGGCACCATCGAATATCCCCAAGTAGTTAAACATTTAATGAAGGACACTTAAAATGTTCCCGGAACAAATTAACCTGGGGCTCCTCCTCTAGATGTTTAATAAGATAAGACCCAATCTCATGCATACCGTGTATTTCGTCTAGCAGAACATCAAACAGGATACCTCACAGCTGAAAATTTTTGCGGGTATACCCTTGGCTGTAATACCCGCCAGTCTTGAAGATTTATTATGTTTCAGACACAAATATCATTACCGGCACACCTCAAGGCGGCGAACAAATTTCAGCTAAAAGTACCAAGCGGGTTTTATAATTGACATTTAATATCATTGCAAAACACTGCAGAAATTATGTGAGGTAAGATTTAGGTTCTTGTCAAGCGCCAACTTATTTCTTTTTTGCAATGCCGCTTTTAACATCTCCATTTAAAGATGAGATTGATTCTTCAAGACTATTCTTGAAAAAGTTTCCGGACTGTATTTCAAATTTCACAAAAAGATGTTTAGTTATATAGCCAAATAGTCGTAGTATTAATTGTTTGCAAAGTAAACATTTTGTTAGCAAACTAACGAAATTAGATTTTAAGACAAATGCTCTTTTATGTAATCAACTCCAAAATTTGGCAGTCTAGAGAACGAATCTACCTGAATTAGCTTCCAAAGTTCAAAATCATCATCATATGGCTTGGATTCTACGTAGGAAACGCTATACCAGTCAATTTATTGGGGTGTTCTGAGCAAACTTTTGTAACTTTTTGTTCTTGAACCCATCCACCTCCTTCTATAAAGTATAAATTCTTCCTGTTCAAAATTGACGTCAACGATTCAAATGCACGATATATTTATTAGTTTATGACAATGTGTTACACTCATTTTGCACGGTTTATTAAATGTTGTTTTACTTCCTAGCCCAGCGTTGTAAATACTCAGTTCAGTTCAGACAAATTGCATATTTTATTTATTTTCAGTATTTTGAATACTATAAAGCTATATATATGGGCTATAAAGCCCAATGCCAATTGAAAGTTAAATTAAAACAGGAATTCCCCTGAGCTACATATGGTATAAGATTTTCTTCTAACGTTTCGGTAGAGAATATGTTAACAAGATCCACTCACTTAAGTTTTTAGAGATCCTTGCAAAGAAAGATATTGCATGATATCGAGTAGAATAGAGAATAAAAGTAGCTTATGGATGATAATTTATTTGCTTGGAACCGTTTCCAAATGTAGGAGATATGGGGGTTCAAATTCAAAAATTGTGGCTTTTCTTGTTTTTTAAAAATCATATATGTAACAGATTAAAAAAAAGTAATTTGATCCCCGAAACTGCTAGATTTGGAAACGGATCAAGAACAAAAGTTTTCTAAGGACACCCCAAGGAATCGACTGGCATATGCTTCCTACGTAGCATCCGATTCAAATGGAACTATATTTGTGGATAAGAAAGTCGTTTTTCCTGTATCCTATCTTCGATTTACCGTGACAAAAGATCACATTAAGCTAATGCTCGATTCATACAATAAAGTTTTCATTAAAATAGATAGTAATAGCTAATAATATTACCATTTTAAACTTTAAACAACATATTTAATACCTAAAACATTTTTTTTTTCTTAAGTATACCATGAATATACTTCGACCAAGCAATCTGTTTGGGTTTGAAAAAGTTATGCGCATAGCATTTTCTCTGTAGCCCTTTAAGGTAACTTCAAAAGTAAGTTAATTAACGGGATTCCTTTCAAAATTTAATACCATGCTTTGCAAAATTAGTAAAGTTTCAATTTAAAAATTAGAATCTAAGCGACACTGTAAATAAAGTGCCTCTGCTAGCGCATTTGCGGAGCGCGCCTATCGCGTGTAGGTTCATCGCGACATTTGAAATGCAAACAGAAAGGACTCGTCGATGACTGTTCATGTCCCGGGTCCCGGGAGCTGGTTGGAAATCTGTCGCTTTGCAAATAATTGCTCGCAAACTGCTTATAAACAGGAGCAGTGGTGGGCAGGGTAGGGACAGCGATTATTTCTGGAATCGAGAGAATTAATCATTTCATTTCCTTAAATTTTGCCGGGACTCACCTAATCCTAACTCTTCTGCTGCTCCGGTGGAATGTCACTGGGATGGATAAGATCCGGGAGCAGCCCAAGGGAGCGAAGGCAAAGCTCTCAAACAAAACATATACATAAATAATGTTGTGTGTATAAAATCTTCAGCACGATATGAAAACTGAAAATTTCATAACGTCTATTCAAATATCTGCTCTCGAAAAATACCTTGGAGCGGTTCAGGCTTTTCTATACTCGTTCCGTTACTTAAGAACACACAAGTGTACCGACTCCTGACGGTAGATACCCATTCTGGTTGTCAGGTTCATATTTCAGGCTACACACACACTCGCATCCTGCCCGCCGACTATAGGTGTATCTTGGCAGCGCAGCTATGTAGGAAACTTCCTTGAGGTCATATGAATAGCCGGGGGGTCTTCCATGGTATATTCCAGACAAATAATTCTCCTTTTTTGCCCCTAAGGTTAACGCAAATTGCAAAATGGAAAAGTTGGTTGGCTTCCTCGAGGATCCTTCATTTTTTCCTTTGCCTTCCGTTCCCCCTGCCAGCCATGTCGAGTTTGATTCTGAATGCGAGAAAATTCGTTTTTGTGTATTAAGTCCCAGGAGCTAGTAAAGAGTCAGTCAGTACACTTCCCAGTTGATGTACGAGTTATTGGTGACTTTTGCCGAGTCCTCAGCTCCAAGTCAAAGGATATTGCTGATGAAGCGAATCTGTCCCGGGCACGGTCCTTCGAGGCTGCCCGCTGGACGGAGCTTGAATGCGAAATAAGGGTTCCTGCAAATAATTGAACTTTTGCATATTGCATGCGCGAGGAGTAAACGTTCAATTACTGCCACAGCAGCTCCAGGACACCTCAGCATTCATCCACCATCCGTTTCAGCCAATTCCGAACTTATATTAAATTTTAGAGAATATTCGTTTGTAAGAGTATGCTTACGGCGGAAATGGGTCAAGGCCTGGAAGGTCTAAGGGGACAGATTTTTGCTACAGCACCCACCTGGATAATACGCTTATACGTGTTATCTAAGGTCTAAATCAACCGCGCGAAATATCCAGAATCCAGAATTCGAACAGTGGACACATTCTGCTCGACTTATAGTTTGTTTGCGATTACTGTCCAGCCAGATCTTAACGTATCTCTATAAATTGACCCCCAGGTTATTGTTAATTATTAAACTTCCAACTCAGTTCTGGAGCATGTGATTGGGATGACGCATGACGAAAATTTGTAACTTTTAGTGGAAGCGGAAATTTTACACTTTTAATTAGGTATATACACTTTCTGAGTAATGGTGATAAAACATAAACTCTTGATAGCGTCTAATTTTTCTTAACACATAAAAAAAACCCTCGGGTCGACCTTTTAACTCCTTTTATGGTTGTTATTACTATTAAAAACAAAATTGTTATTGTGCTTTCTTTTTTTTAGTATAAATATAAATAAATGATGCAAGTTTTAAGAAAGTACAATATGAAGGAAAGCATTTAATGTTTAGGAAAGTTATATAAATTCAAAACAACAATCTTTTGAAAATAGTTTTGATATTGTGAGATTATCATCTTGAAAGTGTGAGACTCAACCAAAACCTTATCACTTTTTTCTCAAATGATATTCTTAGCGAAATATCTGAATAGAGGAATTTTTGATTTTAAAATATAATCTGCAAATTAAGCTGACGTTTCATAAGAAATTTAGTTTCTTTTATGGTTTTCAGCTAAGAAACGAAATGAATATGCATGCTTAATTTAATCCTATGAGGTATTTTTGTTAATTACGAAATAATATACGTTAATTATTCAGAAATATCTCCAGTACTTTCACAATGAAAAATGCAAGTTTTCTATGAAAATTTTGCTCTAAATAAGGATTTACAGAACATGGTGACTCTGAAAATATATATTTTCGAACGCATAATATGAAAAAGCTGTATAAAAATTATAAGATTAAAATAGGGCTGCTTAACAAATATATCTTTCAATTAACTAAATTTTGTTTGCTCTTTGAGCAAAATGTAAACAGTCTAGTATCATAAGCAATGTAATTATATTACATACGTTTTTAAAAAGAACAAATTTCAGAAGATGAATGCGTCATTGAGAAATCATAGCAATTATTTTCTAATAGTTTTATGCCGATGACTCCGATTATTTAATCATGCAAAAGAAATTCTGCGTAGGAGTGAAGTGTTCTGGATATCGACGACAAACTATTATCCATTGAAGAAAAATCTGACAAATCGGATGTTATCTATTGGCACCAAACATTCAGCGAAACGTAAATGTAGGGTACAATTCGTAGAAGTTAATTTTGAAATCAAGAATTAGAGTACCTCCTTGCACGTCTTTCAAAACTTGAATCCGTGGGTCGGAATTGTTCTGATATCGAAAAAAAAATTAATATTTATGCTTTCATCGTTATCAAGCATAATTTCGAAAACCAAGCAGAGAGCCTCAGCATACCCACCTTCAGGTTTCTTTCAATCATCATCACAGATCTACACCAATAACTTGTTTTTTTTTTAAATATTATTGGAAAAAACCAGATTTCTTGAATTGCTTAGCAATATTTTTAGGTTTTTACGAAAACATCACGATATTAAATCAATAAACCCTAATCCTTCAATTTCAAAAATTTTTTAGTAATTTAGAAAGGTAAATTACATACCTAGATCTGCTGCAATTAATTTTTCTTAATTTCTTTCATTTATTTTTATTCAACTATTCATCATAACCCCAACTTAATCGTCTTTAAATCAATTATTATTGAAGATTTCCTTTAAATTTTCGTTTAACTAACCGTTAAGCAGGCGGAGGAGTATTGTGGTGAAAAATGCCAAAACATCTTTTAAGAAGGCGTGAAATAACTTGAAGCAAAATTAATTTAAATAGATAAAGATTCCTTGAGTCAAAGTAATCGTTTTATTTGCTTTTAGCATTGAATTTTATAACAAATTTTTAAAAAATAAATTAATTTCAAATTATTTATTTTAAGTGAACTTTCTCAATTAATAGTTATTTTTTATAATATTAGGGAACTAATAAATTCTCATAAAGTTTCTATGAAGCTGTTTCCAATTTTCAAACCGTTTATTGTTTGAATGGAATGGTGAATTCCCGCAGTTTATAAATTTGATATTAACTTTACCATTTTGAAAGTTGGTCCTTTTTAATTTGAAGTATAATGTTATCATTTTATAAGAAGTACGACTTTCTTTCGTCGAAATTTACGCTTAGAAATTTCTCTGTAATTGAGAAAACACTAAATAAAAATGTTGGCAGTAGAGTAGAGCTAATATGTTGAATTAAATACTAATTCATGCGTTTCATTACTTCATATAAAAGAGCTTCAGGCAAGCAAACTATTATTACAAAAGTATTTATTTTACGTTTATAACATGAAAGATTAGTCTAAATTAATTTCCATTATAAGTTTATGACAAAATAGCTCGTGATCAATTTTACTTTGTTATCTTGTTTAAATTACTTTTTGGACAATATTTCTATAAAAGCTTTGTATTTTTAAATAACTTATATAGGAATATTATTTTTGCTGTTTCATGTATTTGGAATTTTCGAAACAACAACAATTTTTACATATATTCTAAGTTTATATTTACTAAATCAATTCGAGTTGGTCTAGTTTAGTTTGTGAAAATGGTCCTATCGTTTGAAGCTCCATTTTGCCATCCCAATCGCTTTATCAGATAATTCTTTTTACTTGATTAAAATGCAAACGGCGAATTGGGAATTTTGCCCCATGAATCGTGAGAGTGTAAAATAGTTTCCTCGCTTTAAAATCAACAAATAGTTCAATTTAAAATTCAAATGTTCACCGAAATATCCCAACTTTCATCAAAAATTGGAAAAAAGTCGATGGTGTTACACAGCCGCTGGCGGCGACCGGTCTGCACCGCATGTAGCTTGAGCGCGGTAAATTAATGTTTCAGCCGTTGCAGTGGAGGTGGTCAGGCGAACCAAAGATTTTCTATTTATGTAACAACTACTTGAGAACACCTGAGATTTGCCGCTGCCAAGAAATGGTAATGTATCAATTAGGACGTGGAACAGCTCAAATGAGGCGCGAGAGTCCCAACACGGGCGTAATAAGAGCTGTTATTACTGTCATGTTAACAATGTTAAACACTGCTATAATTGCCTATCACGGCGGAGAGATGATGGGCCAACAATGAAGGGTATCGTGGGTATATTGATGGCAATTATCTCGCTGGAACGCTGGCTGCGCACTAACCTAAGGGCAACATTTATTGGCATCAAATTTCGCTCATAACAGAGAATATTAGAAATACTTTTCGCATCGGCTTTAGAAGTCGGCCGGGAAAGGGCTCTGGGGCTGTGCAAATGTGCTGACAGTCGGGTTTATTGCGTTTCGAATGTTGGAAACTGCATAAGTTATCTGAGCTCTGTTTAAAAGTCCATTAAAAAGTGACGTAACGAATTCGAAGCGTGTCAGGTAAACGGACATGAAATTTAAATCCTAACATTGCATCAAGAATAAGGGTGAATAAGAAAAGTTGTGGTACTTTGTCGGCAAAACATTTGTTAAGCCTATTAAAAATATTTACACGTAAACATTTTCGTTAGTATCGTATGCATGCAGGGACGTAAAATTGGTATATCCCAGTCTGAATTAGGTTATTCTTTTAGATTACAATATCAATTACTTTGATATTTCGATGTAATAGATGGTAGGAGTGGAAATAGCTACTTTTTGCATTACCTGTAATCGATGATTGAATCAATTCAATTTTATGAGTGATAGCCTGAATTATTGTAATAAAGGTACTCTGTTAGAAAAGATAGGAGAAGTACATTATGCTAAGTTTATTTTAATCTGTATCTTACTAATTAAAATAGTTTTAAAGAAAACAAAAAGCAAAAATTTGTTTTAAGCATAAACTCATCGAATTTAATTTACTGAATATCTATCAGTTTTAATTATATTCCATGAAAAGCTTTTAGAAAAGAAAGTTATGACTTTTTTATAGATATGATATGAAAGTAAGTTTATATTTCCAATTTTCAATTGTTACTGCTTATTATGAATCTATACAGAAATAGCTCAATCGGTTAAAGAGCCATTTGATTAAGTACTACGATGGTATGTAGCCATACAGTCTAGGTTTTATTAATTTATCGTTGAAAAGTATGAAAAATTCAAAATTAAAGATGACAATAGTTTTAAAAGTATCAATTACATGTAATGTTTTAGTAAAAGAATCCTATCTTTCAAAGTACGTATTAAACTATAGATTGTCGCAATAGCAATCATAAAAACTCACTTTATATGGTAATGAACCGACAGAAATTTTGTTTGAAGGAAATGTTATTCAACAATATTTTCACATTTCACATTTACATAGGTGCGTAGTTGTTTTTAGAAGAGTTCTCTTGTGTAATATTTTTAAGTCATTCGTTTTATATAAAAATATTTAGATAAAAATATATTTTGTATTACCTTGTAAAAGAACTTTTTATTCTTAGTCTGTAGGCACAATAAGAGCTTTGAAAATTGACATATTTGATATATCTATTGTGGCAATTTTATTGTAATTTCAAATACATATATTCCTCATGTACGCAGTATTTACATTAAAAGTTGTTCTTAATTTTATTTTTCTATTTGTTTTGGAACATTGTTAATTTATGTTTATGTTTTCATTGATTTTATTTATTTATTATTTTTGTTATATGTAATTATTTGTGTATATTTATGTAATTCGTTTATTCATTTTATACAATTATCATAAACATACCTACGACATTTCTTTATCTTTGTTTGAATTTACGTGTTTAAAATTTAGTTGAATCAATAGTTTTTTGTGTGCATAAGTGTTTTTATTAATACGTTAAAAGTAACGAATGTCAAAGGAAAATCATTGTTTTGCATATATAATATAATTTGTAAATATATTATAGAAATTTTAATTAAACGATTTAAAAAATTTTCAACGAATTTAGAGAAAATCTCTTACCTTAATTGCCATTTTTTAGCTAAATGTACAAATATTTTCAACCGTCAGTTAGGAAAGCTTTTGGTCAAATTATGAAATTTGAAATGGTACACTAAGAAAATTGTAAGTTAGGAAATAAGAAATTAAGAAATAACCAAAAATTCTTTGAGGTTTCGAAACTTACATAGTGTCCATATAATGCGTGATGTGCATGAAAATATAAAAATATACTTCCGATTTTATTAATTTTTTATTACTGGAAAATTGTTCTAAAAGGCTTGCTGATAGATTGCAAAGAAGCTGGATAGGTCCCAGTGTCCAGAGGAGTAAGTGTTGGCGGCCTCGAGTGAAACTGGTGTCCCTTAGTTGAGGGGAAGTTCCACCCAAAACACACAAAAGGCACAACTTGGGCATACATTACGATGGTCGACTACGGACGACGTTGTCGGATCTCGGCAAGAATTAGATTTTAGATCCTGATTCGATGATTTAGAGCTTTCCTCCTTGCCCATGCGGAGCGAGCGTTCGGAGCGGGTCCATAAAATCATGATCGAGCGATTAGATTAAAACACCATTAGTATGCATTTGCTGTCCTCATTTTTCACTGAAATATCAGCCCACATCGGCGGCATCGAGCAACAAAAATTTATTCCACTCTGCCCGAGGCTAACCCTCGGGAGATGTTGTCGTCTTGCTTTTTATCCAGTCCCGGGCCTGGCCAGGCGTCCGCTCCGCAGACCCGAGCGGAACATGTTGCAATCTGACTTCATGCATTGAGCCATGGCAGCGCACCGCCCCGAGTCACACAAAATGATCTCTTGCCGCGTTGCATAAGAAAAATTTATTCTTGAAATGCGAGGACACCGGCTCCCTGAAGGTGTGCTCGTGATTTATAAGTCTGTTTGGTTATGCGATTTTTTAAAGGCAATTACCCCTTTTAAAATAAATTTTCGAGCTGGTCTTGTTATGGACAGCCCCGACGTGGCTGCGTCCCGCCTCGGGGCTCGAATTGCTGTGCCGAGCCTGCGAGGGCCACTCAATTTCGTGGCTCTTTTTATATGCAAATTGTGGCTAAAAATGAAAATCGCAGTTTAGTGCCTATCAGAATTATTTCCTTTGAGGCGTAATTCGGTACAACAAAGGGAAAGCGAGGGATGGTGCGCACGGCGACGCGTAATGAATTCGGCATTTGGCCGCTGATGAGCCATCGGACGGGGCCGCATCCGCATTCGCTTGGATGTGGCTGATGCGGTTTTTTGCCCCATACCATCCTGACGTTCCCCGATAACCCGCGCTCTCTTAGGACCCCTTAAAGCGGCTGAATAGGGCGCCTTAAGAGCATCGAGGGCGCACTCAGCATCTCGAGCTGGACCAAAGAGAAGGCTCTCGGCGCAGGGGTGCGGGGATCGTTACTTGATTCCATCCGGCTCCGGGTGCGAGTGCGAGACGTCGCGCCTGTGTGGGTTCTCTTCCTGTTCTAATCTTGAAGTTGCTCCATCTCCTGGAGGCATCCAAGGTAAACATGAGGAGAACAAAGGATAAGCCTTCTACTTCGTCGGGGCATTCTTTTTATAGCGCATCAGCATGATGGACCAGCACAATCGGAATTCTTCTGCCGCGCTAGTTAGTGTCTTGGGGCTACATGAAAGATGGATTTCGACATGGAAAAGGACTGGAACATAATATGACCACTTGAGGGTTTGCCCCCGGCTACGCGAGTGACGAAGCATAGAGTTCGTTTCACTTTTGCCTGCATCATGCAGCCGAGTGTGCAGACTCTCGTGGGTATTTGAATATCTTTCTACCTGTAGCCGATGGTTACCTTTTCACAAATTGTAATTCACTTTTTTGAATTATTTCAATGCATTTACTGTTTGCGGTGGAACTTAGTCGTGTAAGGGTCGACTCGTACCTAATTAGGATGAAAGAGGCGGCCGAGCAACGAATCTCCGGCTTTCATTTTTCAACCAAGACTTCAAATTACATAATCCCATTCATGGCATTTTAAATTGTGGGCGCTTTAATTTTTCTTAGCTAAGCGTTACCAGCTTTAATTGCAATTTTATAATGGAAAATTGAAAAATTTAGAGGTATTTTATTTGTTTAAAAACAACAACAGCGCACATACTTATGTTATGCATGTCTACTATATATAAACCAGAAAAACTGTTCAACTCAAAATTCCAACCTGTTTCCACATATCCTACAACTTAGACATCAGCCCTATCCGATATTCTAATAGATGAGCTACTGTAACCAGTTATTTAATTTTGAATAATACCAAATTATTAAATTCTAATAAAAACCACGCTTTTTGATAATATTATATTGTTTTATTAGATATTAACTTCACCGTATCCAACGTTGCTTGGACAACTTATTTGTCTACAAGTTCCAAGTTTCATTCGGATGAATGCAACCAAAAATATTACCTTCCACACAAACTACTATTCTGTTTCTCTTTTTCGAAAAAAATTATTGAAATCAAAGTTTACAAAGGTTTTTAGGATTGCTGAATAAGATTCTAGCGTCAGAATTGTAAAATTTAAAATAACGGATTCAATATAGTGACTATATCCGAATAATTAGAAAGCTATTCCTTGTATTTAATGGTAAGTACATAATAATAACCTATTTCTATTACCATAAATAACAAATTATAAATACATAATGTAAAATAAATAAATTTGAAAAATTATATCAACATTTATTGAGAAAAATCAAATTTGGTCGTAAAATTTGAGAAAAAATAAACTATTGAAAATTCTTCGAGTTATCGTAGAGACCGCATCAAATATTATCTCAAGAAAAAAGCGTTTAAAGTTTAAAGATTACTGAGTGGAATTTTTCAATAAATTTTTTTTTTAATATTCTTAAAAGCATGGAAGTAATAATCAATAATAATAAAAAAATCAAGGGGTTTTTGGAGATTTAATTTCATATATAAACTCCATTTTTATCTATCGCACCTTAAAAAATGAATCAAAAAATGCTCTAAAACCTGGAAAATGTTATTCATCAGTCTGATCTGTAACATGATTTTAAGTTAAAGTAAGACCAAGTTTTATATTAACCTTTATTTGCTAAATGTTCCTTTCTAACCACAATTTTTATTTAAAAAGACAGATTTTAATCTATAATTTCACAGTGGAGTGCTATAATAACTCCAGAATAAAAATTATAAGAATATAAACAATTATAATCAAAAAACGTTTTTAGACCGGTAACCATCATTCCTACAAAGGGTAAAACTGAAAATTATGAAATGTTGCCTTTCCTCGATTTCAAAGCCCGTACTTCTCAATTTGTCAATTAAATTTGGCCGTAAAGTATTATATTATATACATATAACGTACGCTACACGATTTTCATTTATTTTTATGTTTAACTTTCCGTTCGAAAAAAAGAACTACTGTTTCAAAGAAAAGTTCCGAAATTGTCTGATATGAAATAACATGGTTTATAACGAGTTTTAAAGTAAATATTAATTAAAATTGAAAATTGCAATTAAATAATATTCAATAGCAGATTTATCTAGAAGCGGACACAATACTTTTTCTTGCTGCACTTATACAATCAATGCCTAACTAATTCAAATATTTTTATATTAATTCAGTGCAGCAGATGCAAGTTATTATCGCATTCAAACAATTGATTTAAACAATTTAAGGCAATTAAATCTCATGAATAAAGCAAATAGATTATGTATGAAATTCGCTCAATTAACATTAATTAACGCTGGGTGTGGAGCAAAAATTCCCTTTATCGGGGGCTCTATTCATCATGCCGGCACAAAAGCCTGTTCACACCTGAGGTTAGCGAAATTAATTGATAATAAAGTGGCGATTTTACGATGTCGAAGGCGCTGCCGCATTTCCCCAATAAATTTAATCACCGCTATTATCAATTGAGCTATTTGTAATCACCCAATAAATTTGAGTCCCACAGAAGACGTTAGTAAGCGCGGGTCGGCACGATCTTAAGATGCTGCTGCCGCCGGTGGAAGGAGCGAGGATTTTATGGGTTAGTTTTAGATGTTGTGTGCGTGGGGTTCGGGGAGCTCTGGAGGGCCGAGCAGTTGCGCTGTGTAATAAATGCGAGGTGAACAGCTCGAAGGGGAAGGAGCTGAAATGCCTTTCAGGTAGCCCTTAATTAAACATCTCTCCAGATTCGCTTCAGTTTAAATAAAACCCTTTTTCGTCGTATCTATCATATTCCCGTGCGTTTCCACCACAAAAGATATTTTAATTAATCGCCCTGTTCTGCGCGAGATTTTTGGAAGCCTTTCAATCAAATATCAAAAATACCACTGTACCAGGATTTTGGAGGGGGCCGAGTATGCTGTGCAGATAGGTTCGGGGAACAAGACCCCCAACTCGAGGTAAAAATTGCCGGAAGGTATCTCATTAAGCTAAAAATGAATGCTCGCTACAAAATTTTTGACTCATCAAAGTTCCTGAAGGCGTTTATTAATTTATTTTGGGGTTCCTGATGTGTTTCGGTGTTCCTGTCAAATTTACTATAATTTTGTTGCTGTACCACAATTCGAAATTCACTGGAGTCGTGGTTTGCTAGCGCGCTGCGGCACACTCCTTTGGGGCTTCTCAATTTCACTCACCGTAAGACTTTTTGATGCCTTGTCGTGGTAAGGGCTCCGGCAGCCCTGCAAAGTTTTAATAGGGATTTCTCGGCGCTGTTTACTTTACATACAGAAACACTTGACGTTCAGTTGAAATTTCGTTAATTAGAGAAAAGTTGTCTAATGAGTTGTGCGCCATTGTTCGGATCGTGATTGGCCTTTTTTGAAGCGCTTATTTACCAGAAAAACTTCCCAAAAAATTAACGCTGACAGCCAGTCCAAACTTTGTCTAGTCTAGATTAAGGCGGTGATTTACGATGCCAGCACCTCCCATCACCTCCCATCACCATGGAGCCGACATAATTTCAGATTATCAGTAAACACTTGCAGGCGGGCAGCCGACAAAACTTTGTATTAAAAATCTCATGCGTGATATTAAAACTTCATAACGTCTATTCAAATATATGCTGTAGAATAATACCTTAGAGCGCCGGAGCCTTCCTATCCTCCTTTCCGTATATCTAGGCAAACAGATATTTCGCTCAGCCCGGCAATACCCTCTACGGCATACCCTGCATGGATTCATCATCATATTCTACAGTGGATCCCATTTGAACTTCTACCACTGCACAGAGAAGTGGAGAAAGAGCCCCGGGGCTCGAGCGAATGCCCCCAGGGATCTCTGTATCCTCAGACATATAATTCATCCCCTTCACCTTAAGGCTAAACACAAATTGGAAAATATAAGAACTGGCTTCGTTGTTCTGCAGAATGGTCTGGTTTGAATTGAGTTCTTGCTCTGGGGCAGGTACACTTTTTTATTTAAAAAACATGAAAATAATAAGAAAAAGGAAAGTGCGTTTATTTTAGTTGTGGCCCCGGGCGGAACCTACTTAGGGAAATTTAATCAGCGCACCACCGAGCACAACTCCTTGGCGGCAGTAACTAAGAGTCCTCGAGCAATTAATTCCGCAAGTGACGCATATGAAATCATTCCTTGCGATTACACACTTCAGATTAAATCAGATTTTGGGCTCTTTACGGTCTTCCGGTGCAAGATGCGAGTTTAAGTACTTTGTGAGCTTCCGTTTGAAAAGTTCAGCTTAAAAAGCTCTTTGAACTTCGAAAAGTCTTCGGTTCTATGACACCACATCGCATATTTTACAGTTTAGGATTACTGTGCCTTTTTCCAACAATTCAGGTTTCCTTTCTCAAGCGGATTAAGCTTGTTGACAAAAACCAGCTCACACATGAAGATTGGGCTTTTTAATTTTTAACTCTACCTTATCTACTGTACCTAATGGTCTTCGGTAAGCCTTACATACACTTTTAAAAATATATTAAAATTTACTTCAATCCATAAAGGAGTTTAGTAGGGAACTGATCCGTAAGTTTGTAATAGCTAAAAAATATATTTTTTATGAGATATAACTACAAATTAATGGTTTTCAGATTTTATCTTTTACTTATGCTGTGAGACCTTATGTCTTGCCAAATTTCATTAATCTAAGTCAACGAAAAGTACACTATAGGTTTTGATTTATTTGCGAGTTTCAAAATATGCGGCATAAATGGCCGTAGTTTTTTATTACGCTGACTTAAAACCTTGATTTTTCTTCCAACTCCAAGAAACCGTAGACTTAAGTATTTGATATTAATTTCACCTTCATACCTCCACATGTTCCTGAGAAAAGGAGTCTTGATAGACAGACAAACAGACTGACAACGAATTGATCTTATAAGAGTGCCTATTTTCCTTTTGAGATACGGAACCCGAAAAATTAATTTAAATAAAGAAAGTTACATAAGATCATCAAAATCAAGATAAAAACAAGTTTTGATTAAACATTTTTAATTTCGGATAAACTTCTATTATTATATTATCAGTGTTGTTACACGACCAAAAGTATGCGAGACAATCTGTGATTTGCTTATGTTTACTAATTTTATTTTGTCAGTTGATAGGTAATAAATATCTAATTGATCCCATCATAAAATATGATAAAATTAAAAGTTTTATTGGAATGTTGAGTTTCTATTGCAAAGTGTTGAGTTTCATTTGAAGCTTGTTTACGTATTCGAATTATAAACCTTATATTGTTGTATTGTTTATGGCATTTTAAATTTTTAAAGTTTCTAAAGTCAGGTATAACAGCGTTTGATAATTTTTTACGAATATTCATTCTATAGAATATGGTGAATTCCGAACATATGTATGATATAAACTGTTTAACTATGTCAATATATGTTTAAGATGAATTCAAAAAAAAGATAAGTTTAAGATAAGTTAAAAATAAAGAGATATATCAATTTATAAAAGCATGTCTCTTCGAAAACAATCGCACCAATTGCCAGAAATAAGCTAAGAATAGATAGTATTAGTCAATTATTTCAGAAAAAAATGATAAAGATTTGAAATAACTACCAAATATTAAGTAACTCTACAACAGAAAAAATTCTTATAACATCTCTGCGTTATGATGCACACTAAATGCTTCTAAGAAAAAATACTAAAATTCCAAAAACCTTTTAAAAATTACATTTGTACTAAAAGGAGTGTAAAACACATACGTAGCTTATTGTAAAATATTGGACTCGTTAAGCACTATAATTTGATTGACTAATTTCCAGCTATTATATAAAGTGAAATAATAAATGTATTGTAAAAAACTTGTCCAGTTTTAATCTTCTTTTATTTTTTTTGATTTGTGTTAAAGATTATTTCCGAATTAGTCTTAATAATTAAATACGTAAAATCAAAGTATTATTGTACAGTAATAGAAACGCTTCAAAAGTAAAAGCGGCAAGCCTCCTTTTTCAATTATATATATGTTAGATTTTTTTTTGAGTCGCTTGCATAGTTACTTGGTAAGTTGAAATAAATCAAGTTTCTATAATATTTCTAAGCTGAATTCACAAAAGTAATATTTATCCAATCGGTTCAATGCATCCTCTTCAAGGATTCTAAAAGTTCGTCTTTAGAATATTTTCATACCTTCCTCTTGAAAATTTTGTAGAATATTAAATGGTGATTGTGCTTTCTAAGAAATTCCATCTGTAAAAATTAGCCAATAATTTTAAAATGATTTACTAATTAATATAAGAATTTCAACAATAAGTTTATTTGTTTTGGTTCACTGTGAATTTTAAATTATTGAAACTAATGATGAGTAGATTCGGTCCTGAAATCTTACAATCATGCAATCTTGGTATTATTCTTGCAATAGCAAGGTCCTGAGGTAATCAACACCAAGACTTGTAAGACCGAGTCCAGCATCAAGAACTACTATAGTCTTTCAAACGAGACCAAAAATTAACAGACGATTCCAGACTAAGTCTGTTAAGTTGCCCAAGACCAATACCGTGTAAGAACCAAAACCTAGCCTATTATAATTTTGGTATGATTCTGTTGTACTCATTACTAATTTAAACAGATTGAATAATTATTTCATTTATTTTACAAAATATGAAAACACCATTGTGGTACTAATAAAGTAATTTGGAAATGTTGTTTTCAAATTAAATTTGAATTGAGACATATAAAAATTGTTTGAGTTGCCCAAAATGTAAGACATTAGATGCAACTACGCCTCAAGGCCCTCAAGATGTGACACTCTTCTTCTTTCCTGTGTAATAATTATTCTTTCATAATGACTTCTAGCTCTCTTGTGAATGCCATCATTCTTCCATCTAGTGCCAGAATAACAACCGAAATAATTCGTGAAAAATGAGAATTCATGCTGTCACCACTGCAATTTTGAACAATATGACCGAAACAAGAAAGACCATTTAAGTGATGCACCCCGAAGCCATGGTCTCTTCTGAGGAGCCCCATTAAAGAATTGCAGCTGAGTGGCGTATTTGCTGAAGGATCCCGAAAAGTTTCAATATAGCGTCACAACATTCACTGACTGAATCAATTAGACAGAGCGGTCCCGAACTAGGTTCAATTAAAAAGAAGAACTGGGAAGAACCAGAAGAAGGGCTCTGGAAAGTACTACCAAGGAGCAGAATCCTGCATTGCTGATGCTCAAATATGCATATCGTGTGCAGCAAGTTGAATATGTTTTAAATATAAATCTCTAGAAAATGATAATCAATACCGAGCCGAAGTCATACACCCGCATTGATGTGCATTGACTCCAATTTCTGCATATAGCGATACGACATAAAATTTTTCCCATTTGCTGACTTTGCTCCTTGGGGCCAAGGGGCCTGAGAACTCTGCTGGCATATAATGAGTTTTCCAGTCATTAAACATGGTTAAATACATTTTATGGTTGGGAGAATTTTTATTAGGCAGCTTCGATCACATACATCGGTGCGGCCGTATTCCCGAATTCAAGGTGCTCTAAAAATATTTAAAGCTTCTTTACCCTTCGGGCGTAATTACCTTAGGATCGTGATGAAAGCAACTATTGGTTACTTTAATGCTTGTAAGATTAAATGTGCACACATGCACGTACTCGTATTAAAATTGATATGCTCTTGATGGGAAAGTAGAGAAGTTATATATGTTTTTTTTTTTAAATTTCAAAACTTATTCATAACAAAAAAAGAGAAGCAACAATGAATTTAATGAATGAACTCAAAATATGAATATCTATGTTTTACATGAAGTTTTAGGATCATGTTAATTGAAAACAAAATTTGCAAGTAGCCACAACTCTTGGCTTCTCCGTTTGCTTCCTAGTCTCTATTAGTTTACCTTATTAAAAATTCTAAGTGCACCTGTTCATGTACTTTCTAATCAAGGAAAGTTAGAAATAATAGCCTTTTCTCTTCTTATCAAGTTCTGATGAGAGCTTTATGTAAAAATCATTAATTGTCTGTACGGAATTCAGAACAGAATTTAATCAATACTTTATATATTGCTATGACGAACTATGGCAAAGGATCAAATTCGATATTATTGTATATAAGTTTTCATTCAAGAAGAAGTTCATAAAGTTTTTAAGATAAAGAGATACTGAGAAACAAATTTTTTAAAACTTGCTTGATGAATTGATTTGCTGTTGGTTGTTACTTAAGTTGTAAATTTAAATTAAACTTGCATTTGTTTGTGATAGTTTAGTCCCTAATATTTTAATGTTGTAAAAAACTTGTCATTTTTTAAATCAAGGGTTTCCAACTTCGAACTACGATTCGCCAAAATCGACCCGTTAAATTAAACTCGAGTGAACAAGTAAGACTTAAAAAGAGCGAAAAAGAAAGTTAAACTTGAGTTTTAGATGAAATCCAATTTGAAATAAGACGGAAATTGTTATTTGCACTGAAAACTAAATAAGCAGAAAGTTAAGACGGAATGTAGACTGAAATAACCCGGAAATATCTTCTCATTCGGAAAAGAAGCTGAAAATTGTATATTACCATTGATTAGCCATATATCAATTACCTTTGGTAAGTAGCAGCAAGAATTTTCAGTCTGTTTTTGGTCTAACTTTCGTTCAAAATTTTATATATTTCTTAAACTATTCTTTTTTCAATTATATCAAATAGAAATCAAATGTTTTTACTAACTAGAAAAATTAATTACATTAATAAATCTATACTTACAGTATAAAAGCGAATACTGTAATAATTAAATAAATTTATGTAGCTTGTTTTTCATTAACGATTTTTATAGTTGTGGGTCAATTTTACTATTACTATTATTGATCAAAGATGTATTTAGATAAGCGTGAGTTGGGGCCTTTGGTAGTTCTTTTGTTAGTGCGCCGGACTACCGTCCCAGAGACTGTGGGTTCAAATCCCATGTATACCCATGGTCTCCTGCGCTATGTGATAACACAACGGGCTAAAATTGGCTTAAGTGTACCTTTCTCAGGCAGCAACATCAACCTGACCTCAGTTAATCACACACGAACACAATTTGGCTTTGAAATAACTTTTTTGGTAGAGGACTTCTTTTAATTTTTATTTAGATAGAAATTATGGGCCTATGTTTATTTTAACATTTTGTCGAAATTCGAACCGTTGTTGTATAAAGAAGAAATCATATATTGTTTCTATAATATAAATTATCTGTTCTATTTTTATTTTTATCATGGATTGTAATTGTTTAACTTTCTACGCTTTGCAGAATAGCTTTGCGATTTTGTTGACCATTTTATAAATTATGAGTATAAGATAAAAAGACAAAAGAATTTTTTTGTTCCGAAAAATTACCTTAAATTGGTCCTCCAACTGTATAGAAAGAGAACATTGATTTTTATACAACTATAACTGCGCATCTCATTTTATATATATATATATATAACAGTAACCAAGTAAGCGTGATAAATATCCAAGTTAAGTCACATATTCCAAATAATGTAGTAACGATAGAACATTGAAATTATTTCAAGGAACTTGTAAATTTGTTAAGCCATCTTTTTTAAGCGTTTACATTTTAATAATATATTACTACTATGGCGGCTCAGTATGCTTCTACTGACCCCATGGTTCCATTACCAAAACTTAGTTGGCGTTTCAAATTCCTAAAAATATGTAAAAGATTCTTATAGGGGAAACTCTCGTCTCCTATAACAGGTGACCCCGACTTGATATAGAGAACTTCCATAGAGACTTATCAATAGCCGCACATTGGCCCTGCAATAGCTTTATCAAAATTACACGGCGACCCCACTGCTGCAACGTCATCTTTCATTTTTGGAGACCTCACAACTACATCTCTTTCAACGATTTCTTCAATTCGAATTTCAGCAAAATCCCAACAAAATTCTTCGGCTATTATCTATACTACCTAAATCTTTCAACCATGGATTTACCATCTTCGCCAAATACTGTGCGCGGCCAGGACCTGAACACCACCTTCCTCCTGAATCAGTAAAAGTTTCAGCTTAACTTTCCACTCCGTCAAAGAGGGAATACATCATATTAGAAAACGTAAAATGCAATATCAAGATTCCATCTCCATAAGCTTGGTCTACATTTTACACACAAATTTACATTCGCCACGACTTTCTTTTTGGTGGATTTCTCTCGTCCTCTTACTACATATTATCGAGTCAGAGTCGATAACTGGGAGGAGGATAATGTGCCGGCTCAGAATGCCTCTACTGGCCTCACGGTTCCATTACCAAAAATTAGTTGGCATTAACTTAGAAAAATATCTCAACTTTATTTCTTTACTTTCGTTTTATATAGGTCTCTGAAATTTATTATTCTAATAAAAATATTTAATAAGGAAAGCCAATTTTATGCATTCCTTTTTCTAATAAAAGTTTTGTTTTTAATTTTCTTTTTTATTTTAAACGTTTTCAAATTTCAAAATATGTAAATATGTAAAATATTCTTATAGGGGAAACTCTCGTCTCCTATACTACGATACACAAATGTAAGCGAGGGTAAGCTTAACAAAAACAAATATTATGATTAATAAGGTATGAATTATACCGTCCTTATCTACGCTATTAAAAAAGTCATAAAAACTTATATATACAACAATTTTGCATCATTAACATCCTTAATAAAATAGGTAAACTTTTTCAAGTTAAAGAGGGAACATTTTCTGAAGTTCTCCCCTTTCCTTAAATTAGATTTTATCCTACAATAATATGTGTTTTATAATTTTGAAATGAATGCAGTATAATGCGAGGTGCTTAGCTACAGATTTTAAAATTTATTTAAAATTGAAAACAATCTAATGAAGTCTATATAAAATAAGGCAAATGAATTCAAATGCGAATGCGAATGCGAATGCGCAACAGGTTATATAAACACATTTACATTACACGTTCACATTACACTTATGCGTAGTAATTTTAACGTAGTTTTAAGTGATTCATATTCAATAAATATAATTTTAATTAAAAAACATTGTACAAAGGATACATTTTCATGAAATAATGTTATATTTCTAAAATGCGTAATCGCGTGAAATTCTAATGAAAACAGCCGAACCCGAGGGGTTTAAGTTTTAATCTCACACAGTGCAGCCAGCATTCCATTACCGTGAAACCCCTTTAAGTCCTGCAGGCTTTCCAGAAAAGCCATGAGCCTGTGCTAAAATTGATGTTCACATTTATGCAGGTATGGGCTGTGTAAAAAATTGCACTATACGAGCAGTGTCAAAGTATCAAAGTATCGTAAACCAGCATTAAACTAAAGACCAACCCAGTGACGCAGTTTGTTTTCATCCGAATGAGTCCCTGGAGGCAGTTTATGGAAATCATTTTGCGAAATAAATTAAGAGCCTGGGGGACATATCAACTAAAAAACGTTCGCAGAATGTCTGACATTAATGAGAAATGGTTCGTTTGGCTTTTGGCATCGGTTTTACATTTTTCCGTCTATTTATTTTTTGTGTTGAATAAAAATGATAAAATTATTCAATGGCGTTGCATACGGGCTAGCACGTTAAACCCCTGGCACTTGGAAAAGGTCGTAATACAGCAACATGACCTGTAATGAAGTTTCAAAACGTTCAGGGCATCCTGAGCAGGAGCTTTTCGCCCGACCTACTCACAGTTCTTTCGCACGTTATTGGGCAGAAATCGCGAATTTTTATATGTCATTTATCGTTATATACCTGAGCAAAGGTTAATGATCTTAGCTTCGGGCGTAAGATTCAGGGTATATCAGATAATACCAGTTGATGGAGTAAAATATTTACGGAGTAAAATATTAGGCTTCTTTAAAATTTAGCTTTTATCTTACAATTTCTATGAAGAGTTTCCATCATCTCTGCATATTCTGCTTGGACTAAAAATTGAATTTCATAAATCATTTAACCTGCACCTAATTGGCTTTGAAGGAGCACATTACACAGGTTATAAACTTCCCGTTGCGATTTATCTCACCTACAGTTTGACCACAGTGCATTTCGAGCGGGGCCACATAAAGAAGGGACAATTAAGTCGTAAACGTTCTTAATTAGCCTTTAATAACGAGCCCGCTGGTATGTAGATCCAGAGCTATTTATGTCTTCATTTCTAGGCATGCAATTATCAATACTTTACAGTCGCCCGCGGTGCAGGTACGCTATAAAATAAAAATATTGCCAAACTCTGGCTGAAAGTAGAAAAACAGGATTACATCCAACTTTTACGGCACCTTAGAGCAAGAATGATGTATTTATATTTATATGCACCTCCCTCGGAGAGCAAAGTGCGCTTGCAATTTACGCATATGTTGGCATTGATTTAAACTAGAATATTGTCATTTAATTTCGTTAATTTAGTTCAATAAAACAATTTTTTTAATTGATTTGGTGCTTTTACTGGTGCAGTCCTTATCAAATTGAAACCCTATTTTTATGTGCTTTGGATTGAATGCAAATTTTTTAAATTGGCCCTATACCAACGGTGTTGTGAACATATAAAGAGTATTTCATTAAAATATTGCTTGGATATTTTTGTGGTTACGTTAGCATTGGAGTTTTGATAAAATATTTTACTTAATCAAATTATTAAATTGTAGATTTAGAAATTTATTGAACAGAAGAGAGTAGGATTTTCAGATTGGAAGATTCTTTCGTTAACAAAAACTTACTTTTTTTAAAAGACCACTAGGATAATTAAATTTGCTTCATTTGTGCAGTGTAAAATGCTAGTAATATTTGAACTGCTTTAGATTTACAAGCTCCATCATCCACATTTTGGTATCTTTGCGGTATGTAGAAGGAAGTTATGGATTCGAAAATCAAATTTAAAACTCTCAACATATTTTTATGTTACTACAGTATTTTTACACTATTTTTACAATATTTCAAACATTTGTATGAATGGGCCTATGTCAGCCTTGCGAATAAATAATTATATTGATTTCGTTAGAATTCTAATCGAAGCATATTGACGTCAGTATGATCTGAAATAAACTTTATCAAAGTACATTTCTGGAAAAAGGAAGGTTCGCACTTATTAAAATAGATGACTTAATTACTTCATTGGCCCCAGGGTAGGTAGAATATGACATAACGGTAATAAAAGTGATGAAACCTATCCTTTATGGCTTTATTGGCATTGATCATTTGAGCATTTAAAGGGTTAATAAATGTTAAGAATATCTGAAGTGAGTTAAGCGAACAGAATTAAAATGGTGAGACTACGAAGATTGCCTGTGAAATATACCATAATAAAAAATTATAATTTTGAAAGGTTAGTTGTGGAGAAATAGCATCTGAAATAGGATTCAGTTGAATTTAATTTGCGTAAATGTCTGAAAAATTTGGTGCATCTGGGAATTGTGAGGGAAAGAAAGGCTCTGGAAGCGAAAAAGGAACTACATGTTGGCAGGACAACTTATTGAAGCAGTTACCCCTGAGAAATCGATTTGCTCCTTCCGGAACTTTACAAGCACAAATTAAGGAAGCAAAAGGGCTAAAAATATCCGATCGACTAAAAGAAATGGGGCTAGTATCCCATC
This sequence comes from Philonicus albiceps, assembly GCA_963969385.1. Taxonomy (NCBI): domain Eukaryota; kingdom Metazoa; phylum Arthropoda; class Insecta; order Diptera; family Asilidae; genus Philonicus; species Philonicus albiceps. Next base: position 38,575,461 of record OZ017773.1, read on the forward strand.
GACCAGCGAAACAAATCGTTACTAACGACAAGAATGAAACGCAAGCGCTACGAATTAGCTCAAGAAAGAAGAAATTGGACGTATTCCAATTTGGGAAAAGTCATACGAGTATTCTCAGACGAGTCCAAAGTTATCCTGTTGGGGTCAGATGGGGATGTATTACTTCGGTTGGTGTTGGCCCTTTAATAATCCCCCTCCAGGATGTGAATGCAAAGAAATATAAAAATATAATATTGGATGGTGCTGCTTTCGCTTATTATGAGCTCAGTTAACAGAAAATCCTGTTTTTCAAGATAATTTAGCACCTTGATGTCGAGCTAAATCTGTGAGTATTTACGAAAAGATCAAATGAAATTTCAATCTCTATTTCATTATTGCTGTTTCTTCTATCGAAGATTAAAGTCTGCAAAAAGGAACTGGGAATAAATTCGTTGCCTTGGCCTGCAAACAACTCGGATCTCAATCCCATCGAGGACGTTTGGACTACTTTCGGACAAAGAGTCGTCCAAAAAAGACCTCAATAATTAGCTGTCCTTCAAATAATTATGAAGGAGACTTGGAATAATACAATTAACTTATAATAGAATATTTGAAAACATCAATGAAAGCCAGGGTTGACGAGCTAGGAAATAAGAAATAAAGGTGGTGCAAATCACTATTAAATGCAATAAAAAAAAAAATTTGTATTATTTTTCAGAAAAGTTGTGTAAGGACCTCTAATAATAAAACGCCGAATTTTAATAAATTCCTTCAATTTTGGGACATATTCAGTTCACAATTATTCAAATCAATTTTCTTACCTATTACTATGTAGTATACTAAATGTTCTAAAACCAATTTAAATATTTTGAACTGTAGAAATCGAAATAAACTGCAAACTAGCGATTTTCCGGTACTGCGAACTTTTTATCTATGAGTGTAGGCTCAGCCATTCTTTTTGTTTAAACATCAACAACGAATATTTGTTTAGGAGCTTTTTCTTTTTTTCTGTTTACTGTAATTAAAACGTTATTTAACGCTAATAAACTATCACTAACTAGATTTGATATTTACGATTTTCTTTATTAAATAACGCTTTGTTATTATTTGCTATTAACAATTTTTCTACGTCGATACATCAAATTTTAATTCAATAGGACCATTATTTTAGATAGTTTTATAATTTTAAATTAATAATGAAATTTATTAGTGATTGTTGAAGGCCTCAATTTTGTTAAACGAGGAGTTTAAGAGGATGTTTCTCCCTTAATTCAATAGTACAACGACAAATTTCAGCAATTATACCAAAGATAGATTTCTCCTTCAGAGATGCACATTAATTTTAAGAGAACGAGTACACGTTTAATAGTTAGAAATTATCCAAAAAAATATATGGCTTTGGTATTTAGGGAATTCTCCAGAAGCATAGGTATTATAAGCATATAAGTATTTCATTTTCATTATGTTCCTTTAATATTATGTGCATATATATTTTTTGCTTTATTTAACTGATCTTTTAATGTAGAATTTTTAACCACAACTTATCCGTTTGTATAAATAAAATATTTAAAAAGTATCGATACTTTTCCACCTATAATAGCTAGCGAATAAAATAAGTTTCATATGTGACATTTTGCAAATTCCGTGAACTATACTGCATATTATAATATATTTTTTTTTGATTGTATGTATATAATTAGAATAGCACTGATATCCAAATGAGCGCTTACTGCAAAAAGGGAGCAGTATTTTCCATACATCTCTGATAAGTATTGTATTATATTAAAAGTCTAAGAAGCAGAGACCTCGACAGAAGAGATGAAATATCCAAAAATTTTAAATTATACTTCCGACTTGTACGTACACAAACAGTTATATATACTCGTATGAGGAGGTTACTAATTTCAAATCCCGCCAATTTTGATGGCGGACCGCTTTATATTAAATTTTCTTGGACTATGAGGTCTTTTAAGATCACTCATTTCAAATTCTGCGCTCAATGTAGAAAATTCAAAAAATGTAAAGTTGTACATAAATTTCAAAAAATGTAAAGTTGTACATAAATTTCTCTAAAATTACATTTAGCGCTTAAAATTAATATGTTTGATCCAATAGCGTCTTTTTAGCCTTTTTGAATGTGTAGTAGATGAATATAGAAAAATGAGAAACAAAAGCATTTCTAAAAATATTACATCGTGCTCAAAAAATTAGAAGCCCTTAAATTTACATTATTTTTACTTACAATATAACCTACTATGAATTCATTAGATGTTTGAAGTAGCCGCGCAAACTTGATTGAAATAAATTCCATGCAATAGAAAATTCTTAACAATCAGATTCATTTCTAGTCCGACTTTTAACATACATATAAGGATGATTTTGTTGAAGCAACAATCAAGAATATCAAATTAAAAGTTTGTTGTAATTTTTGGGGCTATTTTAATTCAGTCACTATATACCTTATAACGAATAGGCACTCGTCATGTAATCGGCGTTTTATTGATTTTTATTATTTCCGTAAATTTGCCAGTTTCCATCAATTTTAGAACAATAATAAATAATAAATATTTTCATCTGCAACCAGATGCAAAATAATTTCATAATTATTAGAGATCCAATATTTGCGTATTGATTTGAGATAAACTCTTATCCACTATGGAATTACGCTCTTAGAAAAAGTCTATAATTATATGTTTGCCTTTTTTATGAAAACGATCTTTCCAGTTGCACAGGTCAAATTATACTTTTATATGTATGAAATTTTTTCTTGTGAATTTTACCACGAAATGTATGCATATATGTTTGTAGCATATGTCAAAAATAGTACAAAAAGAAATACATTTGCATGTAATGACCATTTTATCAACCTTTTAACTAGTATCAATAGCCCTAAATGGGAATAAAGGAACAAAGAGAGATTTTGTAGTTGAATTGGAGTTTTTCTAGTTTAATTTTTAAACAACGACCGTGTTCTTCTCCGGTATAGTTTATTTAAAACGTCTCATATGTGTTTTATAAGGACTGTGGAATGGCTAAAGCGGAAAAGCGGAGGGATCCAACTAGACTGAGCTGCCGTGGGTTTTCTCACACAAAAGGGAAATGAGCAAAAGTTTTTCATTTCGCTTTGATGTTTAACATCTGGTAAAGAGTTTCGATTGGACTTACCCCTTTCTGCGGGCACATCTATTGATGTGTATATAGTCCAAAGTCTGAAATGAGTTCGAACATGTCCGCAGGGTGATCGGAATTACAATTGAAAGTTAAATGTTATTGGTAACTTCGGTGAGTTTAGTTTAATGTATTTGCATATGTTCACATCTTAGTCTACAGGGAGTATTTCTCAAATAGACGAACCAGGAGGCCTTTTGTTGCCTTCAAATTTGGCAATTCGAAATTTGGCATCCGGTTGAATAGATTTCCTTTCGCAAATTTCCTTCCTGCAGATAGTAGTTAAAATGATATGGGTCTATGGTAAAAAACTCTCGAAATGGTTTACACGTGCAAGGATCGCGATTAAAATTTCATTGAAAACGCGTTCAACCATGTTAAAGCACTGCTCTTTAGAGCATGGCTTTATTAGAATTTTCAAACCATAAATGCACCCAAAATATGTTACATGTACGATTAACATGCTGCCCATTGATGAATCCACTGATTGATATTTGCGAGGTGCTTATAACCGAACTGAAATATAATAAACGTAAAGCAGTACATACATGAACAGGTCTTTCCATGGCTTTCAGAGTAAATAACACTCAAAATGCAAAACATGATCCAGCCCGCCAACTGCAATGTGTTTGCAGTGTCAGGCATATTACTTTTCTAATAAACATAATTTCGCTTGCAGTGCATATAAATAAAAAGCAATGTTTGCCTGGCAGAATGCAGCCCTAACTTTATTGTAAGTCCAATGGGAGATCATAAATAACACAAATTTCGGGATAAACATTAAGCTTTTATGAGAGCTGTACCGCCCACGGCCAAAATTCAGCGGATTACATCCACACGAACGTGCACGTTTATGGAGTGGGATGCCACTATGAAATTTAACATCTGAAATTGGCGATTTGTATTATAAAATCATCTCTTTATTGCCCCATTAATTACTGAAATGGTATTCGAATCGTACGTTGTGTTTTGCGCTTGCAGGACTGTCGCAGGCGGGCGGTCAGGCCAGGACGGGCCGGGCCGGGTGTTTTATTATTGATTTTGTAGCCCCAGTTCCACCGATTGACCCCGAAACGGGAGATTTAATCAATTCCAGCAAAGAGGTTTCGTTCTTTCCTTTTATCTCAAGGCAGTCCCTGCGGCCGAACATTTTTTTTACATTTCATTCCCTTCTGTCCCTCGGAGGTATCAAAAGGGTTACATTTTCCAGTACTTCCAAAAAGCGTGCAAGAGAAAGAATTGGTTGTATAAACAGCAAGAAGAAAGAAATTAGAAAAGGAATCTCTCGAGGCTACTACACAATTTGGAGATTGGTCGAGTTTTTGTGTGGAAAAGGTTTTAGCTAATCTCGAGAACATCACTTTGTGGGTACTCTAAGGCAAGCAGATTAATTTTAATAGAGTAAAAACACTCATTCCCCCCTAACCCTTCCTCGGTGTTATTAATGCTAAAGGTATGAATACACGTGTCCTGCTTTAAGCCTTCTGAAACCCTCGCCATTTCTTTATTCGTATTGGTGGACAGGTTTAGCATCCTACCTGGTTTTAGGATTTTTGTAAAGCTATCCCTAGGATCTAAGTGTACAGCTGCTATAAAATTATTGAAAATTACACCCAAATAGGAAAAAAGAAATTTTAAAGAATGTTTTGTATTTTTTCCTATAATTTTTCGACAATCTATAAATTAGATAATCAGATAATAAATACAGAAAGTAAAGCATATATAAGTTGAAAAAGAATTATTCATTTCGATCAAACGTTGTAAAATTATTTATTATTTTGGGTTTAAAGTGAATGAAGTTTATTCGACGCAAATTTCCACATATTTCCAAATAAATTTGTTGAAATTTGTGTGAAATCTATAAATTAAAAAGGTATATCCCATTTCCTTCTAAAATTTTGGGAAAAATTTCTTATATTTATCCGCGGGGAGACTTCAAAATTAATTCATGCCAAAGATTAAGCATTGACAATTTTGATATATGCCAGATCTTAAAAATCGAAATTAACCAAAATATTAATTCGTGCCTAATTTATATTTTCGGTAGGGTTAGTTACCATTGAGGTAAAAAAAAATGATACCTGAGGGGTATGGAATGGAAATAAGTAACCTACAGTTGCAGAAATTGATAAAGACTTTTAATATATCTGTATATTACAATGTGCTATAGTAACTTTGTACAAATTCTACACATACCTGTTAAAAATATGTACTAAGAAATTAAATTTTGTACATTGCTTTGCTTATTATAATCAAATAAATTATCTATATTTGTTAAAATCCAATTATAGGCTAGAAACAGCTTTATAAATAAACATTACGACAATATTAGACTTCGATATTTTGGTAATAAAATACATAGCTCAATGTCAACAACCCGAGTCAAATGAAATTGCATTCTTAGCACAAACACAAACTAATGTATGGATATAGCAACCTTGCTTACTTTTCCCGACTTACTTACATATGTAAAAGCAAATATTCATTTAAAAACTGAGAAAGTAAGGTAATTTTTCAAACGAGAATCATTCTCCAGAATATTAATTTATGCTTAATTATTCCAAGAATGTTAGTCGTGTTTCATTGAAAATTAGACTGAGAGATAAGAATCCATGTACATTTTGCAAAAAGTATATGAATTCACAATTTTGCGTTACAAAATAGAGTCACAAAGATCTTTTGTAATTCAACAGTGACCCTAGTAAAATTTGATAAATATTATCAAATGGAAATCTACACAAAATAAAAAAGAAACATTGTTAATTGTACAAAGAACTTTATACAAATTTACTACCAATATTCTATAAAATAAATATTGGAAATGTAGAAACAAAGGCAGATAAAAATGATTTTTTTATCGTAAGTGGATGATTTTACATATTTAGATATTTAAAATTGGAAAAAAGCATGTATATTTTTGCATGTTCATTAATATGTATATTTCAGGAAGTAAAAAAAATATAGATCAACAACAATTATAGACTCGAATTCAATATTTTGCTGCATAATTTTTTTTATTTAGTAATGTTTTTGAGTCTTTTAGACATAGAATGCACCGGCTTTTTTGATACATTACAGTATATTTTGTTCTATTCTTCCAAAAATGCCATTTTAACATATTCTTGTTTAAAAGAGTATGTTTAGCTAGTGATTGCTTTAGATGTGCCTACAAATGCCCAATCGGATTCATGTTTAGCAACTGGGGTGATGTTTCTAGTCGTTTAGGTACATTGTACAAAATCCATTCCCTCACAATCCTTGCACAATACTTTGGGTCTTTGTCTTGTTGGAACATGAAATTATTTGAAAGACCTAATTTTAGTTAGTGCATAACTTTTATATTATGTTTCAAAATGTTTAAATACATAAATTTATCCATAATGTCATATATAAAATGAAGATTTTCTACCCCAGCTGTCGACATACACCTCCAAACCATTAGAGGCGTCCCTAACCACCGTATTCCAACATATGTCCGTGCTTTCTTCAAACGCGTTTCCTTTTGGACGAGGAAAATATTTCAAATTTACATTTGTTGCTGAATATTACACTACCCCAAAAGTTGGTTTGTTTACAAATTCCGTTGCGAGCGTTAATCTTTTATTTCTGTTCACTTTTTTATCCATGGTTTTTTTCGAGCTACACGACTATTCATACCGTTCTGCCTTATTGTACGCCTCAGAGTTTCAACATTTAAGTTTTAGTTTAATATTTCCAGTACCGTACCACAGCACAAATTTCTCTTGCGCTAATTCCTGGATCTTCTTTTACTTGGCTTATAATTTTTCGTTAACTGTTCGCATTTAAAATGTTTGGTCTTCGACTGCATGGCTTATTTGATACATTTTCATCCGTTTTTTACTGTTTTATTATGCTTTTTACAGTGCTTTATGGCATTCCTAGTTCACTTCCAATTTTTCTTTGAGAGTATCCCTTTTTGTGAAAATAAATCACTAAATTTATTTTCTCTAATTGCTTTCACGAACTTTGCCCATGATTGCCACTTTGAAACACTACAAATACTCAAAAAATGGTGTAATCACCAACGAACTGAACAGTGCTGCTATTCTTATTGTTTTTAGCAATGAACTGTACTGTGTTTTATATCTCTGACATAGATGAAAAATTCCGGGAATTTTAGGAATTGGCAATAGATGAGTCAATACTTTCGGGCGGGTGAGTTAATACATTTGTGATTATCTGTATAGTATGTGCTTAATTGTGCTACAAATTACCACAAACTACCATACCCAATTTATAGTACGGATTCTAAAATTGTAATATTACTCTATATTGCATCACAATTTTATTTATAATATTAAAATTTAATTTTAAAAGACGCAAGTCAAAATCTGAATCAGTGGCTAGTATAAATTAATTTTCAAGTCACAAAAACTAGGGTCGTTTTCAAATAGCAACAGTCTTATTTCCTTCGGTGCCTATATCAAAGAACATTGAACAATTGACAAAAGAATAATTAAAGGCCTTCGTTTTAACTCAACGTTGTCTTTACATCAAATATTTGAAAAGTACATAGAACATTTTAGTTTCATAAATCTGAATAGAGGAGTACTATATCCATTTTAAATATACAAAAATTAATTGTAAAATTAACTTATAGTTTTCAATTGAAAATGTAATTTTAATTTAAAATGTAAATGTTATAAATGAACATTTTACACTGTAAACATTCGAATCGTTTTAATTTACATTGATTTGATATTATTTTATCATGCCATTTTCTCTCTCTCAAAATCAGCTACATAATTATTATAATTGTTGTTTCTCAAGTTTTCAAAAATCAGTTAAGATCAGCGTCAATTCTCCAGCCGTTTCGCTTGTAATCAAATCGCATGCATTAGCACGCGTCCCCTAAAAATGAGAATAGCTCTCAGATCCGCCAGAACAAACTTGGATAAAAGCAAGTACAAAGTCTCGAGTCTGCCGCACACGGCGAAATAATTGGGCAGGGGGCACCCTTCGCGGAATCTTGCCGGAATTAGCGTCGTAATGTATTTATCTCGGCCAGACGAAGGGAGATAATTCACATGCTGCTAAACCTCCATAAATTATTACACTTTTGAAAAATTGCCCCTCAGATATGAATTCCGTAGCGGGATGAAGGCCCCCATGGTGTCCCGCCCCCGTCGAACGTCCCGCACCGCTAATAATATTCATACTTTTCGCGCAGAATATCAACTAAAAAGTTTTTCTTCATGAAATGCAAATCCCATGCCTGGTTATTAAAAATTTTGAGTTATTTATGCCATTTAAGCTTTTTGCGGGATTCATGAAACATTTCGTTGCCATTGGCACTTCATTAAACCCAGAGAAATATGAATTCCCAAAACGCCGGAGGCGCGCTTTTTTCCTTTTCCTGGCATTTTTGTTCGCCTCAAGAAGAGTTGCCATCCGCCACCCCCAGCCTTTTGTCTTTCTGCGCTGGTGCTATTCGCTGTACAGTGGGTTCTTCCATTCAAAAATAAACTGATGAGGATTAAAGTGCTCCCACCGGCAGAAGTGCTGAAGTTCGCAATTGAGTTTGTGGTTCAGCTCACCTTTATGCAAATTGCGGGCTATTTATAGTTGATATCTTCGCGCTCAGAAAGGTGTTCGCCAAGATAACGATTTAAATGTTTTTCGCTTGTTTGTGACGTGCGGGAGAATTCATTTGGCGGTGCAGCATAGTGCATCGCAGGTGATAATAGTTCTTGGTGCGGGCGGCGGGCAATAAGCCCCGGATCGTCACAAGAGGCGACAGGCCGGGCTGAGCGTTCCGACGCCAACGCCGACCGAATCGATACGGGGCAAGTGCTTTGCAACCTCAGGTAATCAACTTGCAGCCGGGGGCTGTTTAAAGGTAAGGAAAATCTCAGAGCTCTTTTAAGCACTGCGTCCCGCAAATACCTGCAAGGGCATGTTCTAGAAAACAGTAAAATTCCTCGTTAACATGTAAATTGACTTGAAGCAATGACAAAGCTCTCCGGGAACAATTTGCTTTCGCATAGATGAGGGAACAGAAAGCTTTCATGTATGTCAACCTTGTTTCTATGAGATTTCTCCTAAGATTAAATAAAGCTATTAAAATATGAATCCAGGGTCTTCTGCCAATGCCTTGGCGCAAGAAAGTTAATCCGATTTTAGAGAGCATTGAATTACTGAGATGCTTAACACAATCACGGGGAAGAGGTGGGGAGGCTGACTCCAGCCGCAAGAGTGTTGCTTTACAACAGTCAAAATTTAATCAGAATTAAGCCCGGCCCCTCAGCGATTACAGAAATCCGTTCCACGATATTTGTTTAGTCTGACTCTGAGCTTAGTATCTTTATTAGCTGCCAAATTTTACCTACATACGTTTATTCATCGTTACGCTTTCTCTTTACCAGATTTTCAAATTTGTAAAATGGTAGACGGTGAACATAATTTATTTTCTACGGTTGCTATAAAAAAAAATATATAATTTTTAAAATCGAGCAAATTTTTAAGCATTCGTAATGTAACAGTTTCGGAGAAAAATTTAATGAACGTGACAATAAATCGTTTTTAAAATTTTGCAAGTAAAGGTTTCATCAAACCTGACCTAAACCAGGACTAAGTTATATTGAGCTCAAGTTAGACTAAACTAAACTCAAGCCCAACTAAGCCTGGTTTAACCCTGGCTTTAGCCGAATAATATATGGTCTATAGCTACATGTGTAGCTTTATTATTAGTAAACATCACATATTTCGTGCAATTAGAAACTTCAGACCAAAGGAATGATTTGTTGATTTATGAAGTTATGCAGATAAGAACAAATTAGAAATTTGTATCTCGAAAGTTGTCAATATTGGCTGTGAATTTATTAAATCGTTAGACTGAAGTTATCTTTAATTCTTAATATGATAGCTAATTTAATTAAGCATGAAATACATATATTAGTTCTGATATATTTAATCTAAGCTAACTAGTCTTGTGTAATTGAATATGCAAGCTGCCTTCGACACTGTTTGGTATGACGAACTAGTGCATAAAATATATTTCAAAGTACCATATATGCAAGTAAAAATGGTGAACCTGCAACATATTTAGGAGTTCATATTAGGCAAACTTTAACACATAACATAAACATAATATAAATTTAAAATCTCGCAAATATACATCACAAAACGATTTTAACATTCATAAGTAGAAAATCAATTCTAAGCCTGAATAACAACTGCTAATATATAAAACCATATTCTAAACTATACTTACATACATATATAGGTATAGTTCCGATATGGTACAAGCGAGGAAACTCACATAAAAATAAACATGTCCAAGAAAATTATCCAAATATTGAATATGTAGAACATGGCACAATAGCTAACAAATTTTATATCAACCAATTCCTTTGTCCGGGAGCTGGTCTAGGTTAGATAAAAAATATACTATAGGCTGTATAAGATTAGTATAATGTAGTTAGAATGAATTATATCATGATGTTTTGTGTAAATTTGTTCTTACTACTAAAAAATATTGCATAATAATTTCAATCAAAAATTATATCTAAGATGTTGGAAAAATGAATGCACTGCAAAAATCATCTAGCCAAAATTCATATTTTGGGTAATTATGAAAGTATAATTTTACTTTTCCATAAAACGCTTTTGTATTATTGTCATCTTATGATGGTCGTAAACAAACAATCTTAAATTTGCATGAATGGTCTGGGAATGCGTTTTTGAAAACTTTTAAAACTAAAACAGAAAGCAGCTATAATTTTTAAAGTATATGGTGATAAAAGCGATAAGAACATGACGAAAGAAATGGGTGGTATCAAATAGTTCCATTTATATTTAAATCGAAAAAAATTAAAGAATAACTTGGAACTACGAAAATTTGTCAATCAAGATCAATCCAATAACATTTTGTAAAGCGATAATTTGATCTAAGAATTATAATTTGTTTAAATAAAATATCAATTGAAAGCGGAGAACTTTTACAAAGTATAGCTTTAGACTAAAAATTTATTGTAACTGTTACAAGATTTAAATTTTCATTTATTTCAATTTATTCCTCATTTAGAGAAGTAAGTTTTAATGTGAGTGTGAATTTCGCAAAAACCAAATTGAAATAGCGCGAAAAAGAAAACTAAAACAACTTGGAGCGGAATAATTAAGAATTTTAGCAGCATTTTCGGGAAGAATGGATACCTTTAGGCGGTATCATTTTACTCTTTCGAGCCTTAACATAACTAAGCTATTAATGTCCCGAAAACGGAAGATTGCGGGCCCCCGAAAAAGTCCTTGTCACCCATAAAAACACTCCTCAATTTTGCCGCTGCCATTCCAAGTGCGCTCATAACAATGATATCAGAATCAGCTCAACGGAGCCGTGTGGCACAGTCATCAGCTCAGCATCCAGATCCACGGGTTCACGATGGTATAGAGTAAAAATTCCAGTTTCAGGCAGGCCAAGCCAGACCTCATTTTCATATTCACATAGCCCCCGGCCAGGGAGCACACCACGGCAGTAGATCCCCAGTAACAACGAAAAAACTTCCAAGAATAAAGTCGACGGAAACATGGTGAGAAAGAGTAGAATAATATGAAATTTTATTCATCAGCATTTGCTTAGCCGCGGGAGAGACCCGGGGCGGTTATATTATGTTCCAGACTCGAAATCCATCATTTCTGGCACCTGGGGCAATCAACGTTAAATATTATAATTACAGCCTTGTATATGTGCGGCTGGCTGTGTACCCGGTCGGGCTCGTGTGGGTAGCTCGGCGGTCGCACTCGAGAGCTTCGTGGTCGTCGTTCTCCGGGTTGCGGAACCCGTTCTCTTCGGGAATCGGTACCGGGACGGGCTCTCTTCAGAGGAGGCCTGCTAAAACTGCAAGGAACCAGTAACAGCATTAAGAAGTAAATTCAGGTGGTTAGTAATGCAAATAGCACTGGGTTTAGTAACCGGCAAAACTGTCTTCTATGAATATTTATGGTGCATGCACTGAGCGCCAATTGCAAGCACAACCAACAGGTAAACTGTAGCTATTACTTTTAATATTTAATTTTTAATAAACAACTACTCAAGTAACTTAAGTAATTGTTTTATTTAAATGAATGTTGAGGACTTTGTCTGGGAAAACGTCAACAGTACTTGCACCACAGACGAGCAATATTTCATTATTTTATTACTTATTTGATAGTACTATAGTAATAGTTAAGAAATCAGCGAACCCAAAAGTGACTATGTGTATATTTTTATAAAAATTGAATGTTTGAAATGCGGAGCGACAACTGCACCCTACAAATCCATTCAGAAGTCTTTGAATTGATGTGCGGGTACAGGCAGACAAACATTTAAAATATGTTTTTTAAACATTATATAATCAAATATGTTAAACAATCCTCAGACGCAGTATTGCGGAGAAAGATATTTTCAAAAAAAAATTTGTAAACTGTCTGTAATAGACAAAATATAATTAAACAATTGACATATATTTTTAAATAAAATCAAAGAATGCTAAAAGTAAGGTGGCTGAAAAAGAATATCCTTAATTAATAACACAATATATTCGCAATATGTATTGCATCTACAGAAAAAAGAGAGTTACACTTAGAGAACTATTCCATTTTTATATTTATCAAATTTAATGTAACTTCGTATTTTAAATAAAATTAACTAAATTTAATATAGACTCAATATTTATGGCTTTAATTGGTTTGATATTCATCATAATTTAGGATTATCTTTATATTAAAAAAGTTTAGTAAATGTCTCCTATATAAAGCTCATGTTATTTTTATTTACCATTTAGCAGGAGACTAAGCACTAGCACTTCTCTGAAAGTTTAAATAAAATTAAACATTGGTGTATAACATGATTTAATTTTAATTTATATAAATTATATTCGCAACTAATTTAGCTGCATTATGTATAGTCTTTCGAAATTTTCGATATTATTATTGCTATAATAAAAGTTTGCAAAACAATATCGAACATTATAAAAATTTACAGATTAATTCCTTGAGTGGAAATGACGGGACTCATCTCGTCAAGATTTTCTGTATTAAATTCGAATTTTACCGGAGTCGCCCTTAGTCTATTTTAATGTTTAAAAACCATATGAATTTCTTTAAACTTGTAAAAATAAAAATAATATTATATTATTGTTGCACATGGTGCACTATCTCATTTCACGAATAGAATTGCGCTAAATTTAATTGTTTGCACGCGTACTATTCTTCAAGATTTAATTATGTATAAGGCAAGGGGTTAATATTAATTTAGAATTATGAAATGATCGTGAACTAGTTGTGATTTTTGTTTTTATGATTACACTGCTAACGAAAACCTTATGTTTTCGAGGAAATTAGGATTTAAAAGTATAAAAAATCTTAATCCGGACCTACTTAGTAATTATTTATTTATAACGGGAGGTAAATTTATTTCAATAAAACATTTATGAGTGGGTTAGGCTAATTTCAGTTCATACTCTAATAAAAGCCTACAAAAAATAAGATGAAATTTAAGGAAAATTGTGTTAATTTTGAAACTGATATTGAAAGATACTCCAGCGGGTAACACTGGAAAAAGAGAATCTTAACATGCAGAGTAGCTCAGCTCAATCTCGTAAGAGAAACTCTCGTACATTGATGTCCTGAAAAATTCCCTTTGCCATAAAAGCGACGAAAAAGGATAACGCCTCCCGTCATCGTTTCAGTCCTCGAAGCAACGGGTTCAGATATTCCCGCGTCCTTCGAGTGCAGTTCGTAGTTCTACCAACGGCGGCGCCTAAGAGAACAATTCGTTGATTAGGCACCGCGGCAGTAATGTTCGCGAAGTAAATCAACACCTGACGGGTAAAAGCCGATTCGGTTCAGTCATCTTGCGGTCGCCGTTTGTGTTGTACGGTTGTGCTCCGGGATCAGTCAAAAGTAGTTAAGACTCAGTGTATCTAGTTACAGTCGTGCATCAGCCAGGAGGCTTCAGAAATTTGTTTATTGTAATTTGATTACGGATTTCAGGTGCGCCGCGGAGCGAGTGCGATTTGGTTTGCGTTTTGTGCAAGGACCTGGTTGGAGTGGAGTGCTCGACGGCCGCAGCTTTCGGCGGATCCAGCAGCACAGCATCAGTTACACCGTCGCTGGGATGAATCTGAGAGGTTTGGGTGATGCAGTTCTATCTCGTCTATTTTCGTTATCATTGCGGGCCGCCAACTCACTTTACAGACTGCGCCCGCTCCCCGAGGACTGTTTGTGTCGTCTTATTTCCCTCCCCTCCCAGTAGTTGGTTAGGTTAGGACTTGTTGCGTTTTCAACCTAAGTGCGTGAGGCGAAGGTCCCAGCTCTTGTGAAGTGTGTAGGTGCACTTATTAGAAATGGCAGTCATTTACGACATAATTGCAATTTATTAGACACTAACCACGAGACAGGAAGCTCATAAGTTGCGACTTAATTGGGACGTAAGTGATTCTTCTTCGTCAGGCTGAGAGAGAGCACTTCAACCATTATGGAAGATGCGTTAAAGTTGGCGAGTAGGAAATTAATTTGGCTAGATACTAAATTAGAAAGTTTACAATGCGAGATATTTCATATTAAATACGGTTAAAGCAATTACAAGAAATATGTTAAGTGGCAGTTGAGGCGTTAAGTTGAGAAACGACTGTTACCTGTAAAATGCGGTAGATTCGAGATAAATACGAGTATATGTTAGACTTATAATTGTCATGTTCATTACAATTATTATCACAATTACGAGCAATCGAAATTTTTTTAAATACCATTATCATTTCTGCAATACTAATAGTAATGATAATGGTAATTCGGGTTCAATTACTTAATTGTAATTAATTAGTATTAGTAAAGCTTTCATTAACATTGCACATTGCATGAAAATGTTTACTATGTATTTCGAAAATTTTTGTTAAACTCAAAAATATCATGACTTAATTTCATTATAAAGTGTTTACTAATTCCTATACTATACAGTCCGGTACGAAAAAATCCTTGTCAGATCAAGATTTTCGTAAATTTCGTTTTTTCAATTTCAATATCAAAATCTGAATATTTGATGATACTCTTATTTAGAATTTAAATGCCATCAAATTAGATCAGAGCAAAAGAGTTTTATTCTAATTTATGGAAGTACGAGACCTCCTACTTCGATGTCATTCACAAGATTGATAGGGGCGGATTGGCGGATTGAATATATTACCGATCTCGTAATTCCTTTGGTTTAGGAGATTTTAGAGGTATCCCATCTTACCTCATTACTCTATTTAATAAGGGAGTAATTATTAGAATAAAACAAATAATATTGAAATCATGTTTCAATCAATTCTGTAACTAAGGTTTTCATTTTGGTATATTTCAAATCTTTCCAAAAACAAATTTATAACAAAGTATAGATTTAATTTGTAAAGTCAATCATCAAAACGAATGCCACTTCAAGTGAGTCATAATTCAAATTGTCCTTGTATTTGATTTTGTCCAAAACTGAGTGTTCTAATAAAATATTGGAGAGAAATGTCGAAATATGCACTTTATTCACAAATAGTAAAAGTAATAATTTCCTTTGTTGAAAGTTTCATTTTTGTCAAATAATTTGAAATACATCTTTTTGACGTAGTAATTTAACGGTAAAGCTAATTGACACTAGATTTACGGGTATGTGTTGTATGATTGATAGAGATTTATAAAAAGTTCCGTATATCGATTGTCAATTATATCAAAACTATGAACCTTTTTCTAAAACAGGCTTTTGTTTTAGACAGTTGTTTTAATAGAACACATTCAGTGCAAACATAATTCCATGTTAGAAAAAATAACGTTAAATATATTGTAGAGAATTGTTTTTAAGTATACTAGACTTTAACACTTTGCGGTCGGAGTCACATTTACTTGACTTTAATTTGTTGGCGGTTATCGGCCTTAGTCACATTTATTTGACTTCAAATTGCTGGCAAGCGTGAGTGATGAGACATTCGCTCCGCTGCGAAAAGAAGAAGCTCAACAGCATTCATGTACTCTTCGTGCAGCATACTGGAAATTACTTTAAAAATTGTCATCCTAAAACGAAATATTAATTTTAACAAAATCTTCTTGAATAATAAAAATGATATAAAATGAATATTCTATTCACTATTTTCATAAATCCGCCGATAATAGATGATAATTTTATTATAACAATGAAATTAATTTAGTTATTAAAATGAAACAATATCCAAATCTCAAATCTAAAAAAGGTGCTTAATTGTAACGTACTGAAATATTTAAAAAAGAAAATTATATAACCTATATGTCTTCAAATGTTGATATTTTTATCAATATCCATAAAATTTATAAAAGTGATGATTTAGTAATATTTTATAAATTATTACTACTTTTTTTTTAAATAAGATATAAAAAACCAAATACGCAAACAATTTCACTGTAACATAAGAAAAACTTTTAAAAATGCAGAATATATATTTTAAAACAAGTATTCTAATAGTAGTGATTTATTTCCAATTAAGAACAAGCTAAAATTAACACATATTCGCTGACGTAGATTTTCTCCATAGAAATTACAACTTCTTTCAAAGCTCAAGCATGATCAACCACTAATCGTAAATAACAAATTAAAATCGATCGCATAAAGCTACAGAACGAAATCAAACTTTTATTTGATATATGAATATTGTGAAAAACGTTTATATACCCGAGAGCAAGTATTTGTGGCTTTAAATTGTTATTGTTATGGTCTCTTTGAACGTAATTCCATTATTTTCGTTTTTATCACTTCTGCATCCTTTTTACTATGATATTAAATTATAAACTTTAAAATTAAAAAGGTGAAGGCGGTTTTAGAGCCCACAAAGGAATCCCGTCAGGAACTCTAAAATGCTCGCCATAAAGGTAATTTAATTGTCCTAATTGTTAGAAAATAAAGTGGTAGAAGATAAATGACTATGGACTTGATTAAAATCTCGGAAGATCTTTAACTAATTCTTAAATTAAGTTCATAAAACCGGTCATTTGCAAGATTTTAAATCTACACCCTATATCTTCATAATTAAGGGAATATTCTTCAACAAATGAACAATTTTTGCATTAATATTGTTCAATTGGAATATTTTTAAGATATAACTTAATCGATATAAAGAAAAATTGTTGTTCCTTTAAAAGCTCTCTTGAGTTAAAACGTTTTTGTTTCGTCTCCTATCATATTTGATTATATTGGGATTATTTTTATAAAATTCTCGTCTGAGAAATATTGATTTTTTTATATATGATGATATTTTATATTATTAACCCTTTGCGGACGAGGGTCGGCATATAGCCGCCCAAGCCTTTTTATCGTTACGGACGCGTGTCGGCATATAGTCGCCCAATTTAGTTCATAGCTGCAAGGCGTATTATTGTTTGTAGTACTTTTATTGTTTGTTGTTCGTTTATTGTTTATTTATTATTTGTTTATAATTTTATTTATAATTTTGTTGTAATTTATGAAAAAGTTTATTTCATATTAAATAAAGCTTTCGTTTTTTATAACGCAAACGTTCAACGTATGTATTTTCTTTACTGCGCTGTCCAATAATTCTAGTCCACAGAAATGCTCGCTTTTCGAGCGGGTTCGTTCGCAAAGAGTTAAAAGTTATTTTTTTCTTGGAACTTCTTGTTTTGATGTTATTATTTATGTTACAATAAATTTGTAATGTCTTTCATAGTAATTCAATTGTTGGCGGATGAACCACTAAACGCAGGGAAAAATGACTTTTTGAAATAATTTCCCAAGTAGGTAAGATGATTGCTTTCTTCTAATGGTTTTGTTTTTTGGAAATCATGCGTAATATCAAATATTCATTTCCTAATGAGAACACTTATAATTTCTGGCTTTGCTTTATAATCATTAATTGCATATTATCATCATAATTGTATTTATTTTATCCAAAAAAAGCAAGCCATTATTCATTTCAGCTACCTTTCACTTTTTTGAAATTTCAATTTTCAACTGCCTGTCATGATTAGTAACACGTTAATTAAGTTGAACTTTTTATTTATGTATGTGATACCCCGTCAATCAAAGTGTTAAAATCCATTTTTGGCATAATAAGTCACTTTACAGGCTGAAATAAGGATACAAAGGAAAGAGATGAAACAAATAAAAAATATGTTAACATAAACTGAAACGAAACGGAGAAGTAGAACCAAATCGTGGTCTCGGTTTAGTTAATATTCGCGCTTGTACTGCTTTTAAAGATAAAATCTATCACACATTTCATTTATTCGAAATTGTATACTCAGATCTGTTATAAATCATTTGATTTGCAACTAGAGGTCAGTTCCCCCTTCGATTTGGCTAGTTTAAATCAAAGAAAACGCGAGTAAATTCCGCCAGATAAGGGCATCAACGTCTCATAAACATCTCCGGCGAGAGTAGATGAAAATATGGCGAATCGCACCGGTCATTTCTTGTCTCTTGGATGGGTTCCGGTTCGTTGGAGCTGTTTAGCCCGGTCTATGGATCGTTCTGTGACTGCGGTGCCTTAACAGCCTTGCAGAAAATCTCAAAATTACACCTTAATTCCGGGCCATTACTGCAGCTCTTCTTCTGCAATCATTTCGTCCCCTTGCCGATTCGTTATTTTGTTATTATTTATTTCCGGCAATTAGATGCAATTAACATCACGATAAGTTTCTTCACTTTTACGTCCACAAGAATCTTGTTTTTTTAAGTGATTATTACAGCTAACCAGGTTTCCTCAATAAATTTAACAAGTATGGCATTCTGTAGTTAGAAAGTTAGAATTAGGTATTTTGTGCAAGTTTCCAAAAAGGCTAAATAGTTCCAAATATGTTATTAGTCAAAATGATGAGCTATTTAAAAATTGTCTTGATCAAATTAAAGTCAATATTCAATGTTGTTCTAAAAATTACCTCTGATCTCGCCCTTATTATGCTAAAATAATGGATAACGACCTTACCTTATCTTTTTTATTTTAACCTTTTTGAAATTTTCGCCTATTGACTATTTTGTTTTTACTTTTCACAGTCTGCATGCAGTGAAATTTGTGTATGTAGTTATATTTCTACAAATTAATGTAAAAACATCTTTATTAATTTCGAAAAATCACAACCCAACAATTTTTACCTTTTACATTACTTTAACACTAGATTTATTAATGGCAGTTTTTTTTATTAAATTATTTTCTCCAAAAAGAGATTTACAATGCTGTTAATATTTATTTTTCTTTAATTTCAGAATAATATTTTTTATTAAATTAATAAATTTGGGGGGCCTCTGATAGTTCAGTTGTTAGCGCGCTGTCCTACCGTCCCAGAGGCTGTGGGTTCGAATCTCACGAATAACCATGGTCTCCTGCGCTACGTGATAACACAATGGGCCAAAATTGGCCTAAGTGTGCCTTTCTAGGCAGCCACAGCAACCTAACCTAACCTAACCTAATAAATTTGGAGCAACATTATCAGGATTAATTAGAACTACAATTTTTTATTTTTTATATAATTTAAGTTTAATCAATCTGAAAATACTTTGAAAATGTCAAGAGTGTGTTCTTGTTTATTAAGGAAAAAAAGAATATTTGAACCCTTTGCACTATAATTGTTTTCCTAGTTTGTTCTCGGCCAACTCTGATTTAATTTTGTTGGTTTTGATATCACATGTTAGGTATGAAGTGATTGCATACACATAATTTCATTTTTTTAAATAAAACTGCTTTTCACTAATTTGTTTTATATATGAAGTGTCGCACCAGACGTTATTTAAAAGTTCTAGGGAAAATAGTTTTGTCACGCCATAGGTGATTTGCAAAGGGTGATAGTGCAAAGGGTTAATAATACAAAAAACCCTTGTAACAAAATAAAAATAATTTCGTTCTTAAAAATAAAAAGCCCCTGGAAATTTTCAAGCTTGTTGCAGATTGACTAAGCCTAATTTATGCACTAAAACGTAGCCAAAAATATTCACTGGAACATGAAAATTGAAAATGTTATCCAAATTAAAAATGGTCGAGTCCAAACGTTTGTTTATTCTAAGTGCGTTCACCCATATATAAAACACTAAAAAATAGTAAATTATAATGCTAATGTTATGATTTTATTTTAAGAACATCCTTCAGAAAATTACTTATTCCGCTAACATAGGAACTAACTTATCAGTAGACAAATTTTCATAATTAGAATTTAGTAAACCTCGCTATTTTTTCCACTATCCCATACTATGAGGTTTGAAAACCTTCTAAACCAAAGTATTGTTAGTGAAAATTGTTATCTGAAATTACATGTGCACCTTAACTTAATAAAAGTCTAAATTGGGCACAAAGAACATAAAGTACAAATTTTATAGTTAATGGATCCATTTGGGTCCATCGCAAACGAACGTAGTTACATAATTAAAAAAATCATTAGTTCCGGGGCATTCAGTTTCAATTTGAATTTTAACTCGCATTCCACAAGGGCAGAGATTGGTGTGTCCTGGCGTCACATGAACCACACCGCACCGTACAACAGTCCTGCCCTGACCATGGTATAAATCCACAACGTTAAGCATCCACAAATAATTGCTGAGCACTCTGAGCCGCTGTTTATCTTTGCTATAATTACCTAGTTACCCAATAATATTTGGCAATAAAATGCAGTATCGGGTGTTATAACTACAGTTCGCTGGTGGCTATTTGCATATTCATTTCTGTGCCGTACGATTGCCTACGCCGGTCATAGTTTATGTATGCCCCGGAAACCGGGCGCTGCCAGCCGACTAGGCTTCAATTTTCATGAAACTCCAATAATTTTCGAATGACGGCAATTCTGTTGACCAAAAATTGATTAATATTCGAATTCATTTTCAGGTGTATTTTAGCATTTTTAGGAAGCCTTTAAGAGAGCCGCAGCGAGCCGTATCTGCCGGTGACGCGACGCAATTCAGCTAAGAGATTGCTTTCACCTGCAAATTCAGCGCCTGCTCGCAGCATCTCACGTACTTTTGGTCCAGAGGTTCTTTGATGCTGTGGATACACAGAAGCATAGACGGGACGTATATTTGGATCTGGAGTTAGTTTGTTGGAGGCGTTTGACTCGGATGCAAGTCAGGTAAATTGGATTCGCGATTTTCGCGTTTGGCATGTGCTCCTATTTCCGCAAACCTTCGATAGACACGTGTTTGCTTGTTTACCTTCCCTAGTGATTGTGTATGAGTGTGCGTAAGTCGACACTAACCTTATTTATTTCTTGAAAAGGGCTTCTTTCGTTACATTGGATCAACGGACTTCCTTAGTTGTGGATCCTTCTTGCCCCAAAAGGTGAGTTTACATACACTGATTATTTTCACGTATTCAAGTTTTAAATTAGGTTCATATGCGTAGAAAGGGTATTTGTTATTATTTAAAGTATAAAGAATATAGGACAATTCTAGAGAAGTTGCTCGCTATCGTCATGTGCTTCATACAAAATAAATGAAACATCTGTACGAATTAGTATCGAATTACTCTTTTATCGGTTGAAAGAAGCTTCCCGCTTCCAACCGCTTTATTCGCAACCAATGATTTACAATATAATCAAGTGTATAACCAATGATTTACAATATAATCAAGTCTACGTGTTTACCTAGATCACCTTCTTACGCCTTTAATCAAAATCGAATCAGTATTTTCCACGCCAAGACAACACATATTAAAAAGTATATATTTAGGTTAAAAAAGGAACAACATTTTCACAGGGTACATATGTATTTAGAAACAATGAGACTAATTAAATATGTAAATTGGTTTCTAAATCACCTCAAAAATGATAATTGCGTTCCCTTACACATTTGATTCATACAAATATACTTGTATTTATGTAAAACTCATAGACATTTTAATTCAAATCTAAAAACTCTATTTTGTTTAGAAGCGTAAATAGACGTACAAAACTGAATGATATCTTCTTTGCTTCTCTTCCAACTTTAATCAATATCATTTTAACAACAACATTTGTCTTTATTTTGTGAAAGTTATTTGAAAACAAAAGATCTGAAATAGATTTTTAATAACAAACTATGGTTTAGTTTATATTTACAATATAAGCGAATTCTTTTAAGTATATTAGTTAATAGTTATTGATACATAAATCAAATAATTATGAAAAAAAAAGGAGAAAACCCCTAGACAAAATTTAAATTTTGATATTGAATTCATCTAAAAAGTCGCTTTCCAGACAGGAATAGTTTAATGGAAATGCAGCTAATTAATTCCTCTATGGAAATATGCGCTATATTTATCATAAATGAAATGAATGAAAATGAATGAAATTAAAATTAATAATTTTTGAATTACAACTGAATTTAAGGCATTTTATTGACAGACAAATTTTGGCGGGATGTTGGTGACAAAAACCTGTAAGACTACTCAGGAGTCTACTACACTCCCAGACTATAAACTTATAGTTTTCGGATTATTCAATATTTAGGGAAAAATGATCATTTTCAACTTCACAGCTTGTTTTCCTTGTCATGTGGGAGGTTCATTAAGTCAATTGGACCTATAAAAATACATGCCGCCATTCAAAACCTCATAATTAATAAATTGATTCCTTCTTCGAGTATCTTCTACCGGTACACAATAATGAATTTTTCAAATTTTTTTGCATTGTCATATACCCCACAGCAAATAATGATTCGAACTTATTGAACTAATAATAAAACTTCAAAAGTTGTATAATTCTTATGGGAATAATACGATTTTATAAAACAAAAATTAAAGCCTAAAAGTATTCAATTATTTAAAAAATAAAATTCATAATTGTATCGTTGAAATTTAAATGAAAATTAATACGAGGATCGGTTAATAAGTTTTTACAAAATCCAAGGTATTGCGCTCATAATAGAGAAACAACATTTTTATTAAATTCCATATCTTAATAGACTATTATCAAATATTCAAGCATATCTATCGCTTGGTTTGAAAACTTTTGTTTATTTCGAACAAGACAATGCACAGTCGCACATTTGTACAGTTTTGATGGCGAAAATTTCCAAATTGAAGTTCGGATTGTTGCTGCATCCACCGTAATCACCAGATTGCCCTAAGTAACTTTTTCCTATTTCCAATTTAGAAGAAATGGCCCGCCGAAAAAAAACCTCAAGTAGAACGGTGAGGTCATCGCCGAACGTTAGAGAAATGCTGAACAGCGCAACATAATTTAATTAAAATAAAATTATATATTCTGCTACGTAAATTTGAAAATATATATACTGCATACAAATATCACTTTTTAAAATCAAGTTTCGTTGAAATCCTTGTTGTGGTTCAAGTGGTTTCAATTTCTTTCACAAATCAGGAAATTTGTCTATCAGAACTACCTTTAATTCTTAAAACATACATAAAAGGCGGTTTTACGATATTTAATGAAGCGTTTATACGCTACTATGAATCATCGAATTCCTTTATTAAAGTTACCTGAACATCGCAGCTTCAAGTGCTTCCTTCATGCCTTAACTGGGAGCTTAAGGTGAGATTAATTACAGGTGCCAAGCTGTGATTTTTTGCATCAATGATTGGCTTTGACGGCCTCAGTAAGCACGCCTAAATATCCGCTCTGTCGAGTATCAAGCGGAGCCACTTTGGTAGACGAGGGCCTAGAAAAAAGATAGCCAAGAAATGCATTTAAGTAGGATCTTAAGTGAGGTTTGCAATTAAAACATTTACGAGAAACGACAGTTAAATATCACAGCAATTAGCAAACGCCTCAGCCCGCCCAGTAGTAGCAATTGCCCGCTCCTAGAAATGTGGGGCCCGCAGTGGGATGGAAATGAATGCCTATGAGGCGCGTAATTGCCGGTTGGCGGTGTGTGCGAATGGGGCTCGTTATGGGCGGGAGGAGTAATGGAGTGCTCCTTGGCAGCCACCAGAGCGGAGCCGTTGCTCGATTTGTACTGGGGCTTCGCTACCCATCGGAGCCTCGGCGAGCCATCCGCCAAGTCGAGTGTAAAATTATTCACAAATGACACCGGCTATCGGGCGCACGCAGAGGACTGGTTCAATTAGCGAAATCCGAAATTGTTACATTAAGCCGAGTGCCATGCTTGATTAAGTTCCA
Source organism: Philonicus albiceps (assembly GCA_963969385.1). Taxonomy (NCBI): domain Eukaryota; kingdom Metazoa; phylum Arthropoda; class Insecta; order Diptera; family Asilidae; genus Philonicus; species Philonicus albiceps. The sequence goes on from OZ017773.1 coordinate 38,599,650, forward strand.
GCAAAGCGAAATCGGAGCCAAAAGAGGCGCCTTTCATTTGCACGATTGCACCACGGTCGGCGCAGAACCAAATTCGACTAGTTAGTGCACTCGAATAGTCAAAGCGAACGCCGCCGCTCCGTGCAGTCGATTTTGCGGCGCTATGCAGCGAACGTTTCGATTGAAAATTTTCTATGAATCTGCACAAATTCGCTTAATTTGGTGGAATTTGTTCGTTGGAGTGCCAAACGCGCCGAGTGGGTTAAATTTGCACATTTCAAGATAAGAAAAACCTCGGAGACCGGTGCTCCGCTCCGGCATACCTGGTGCTCCGATACGATGCGACGGTTCTTGTGGGGTGGTGGGGCGGTGGAACAGTGAAGCGTTGGAGCCGCAATCGAGCACTCCGATATCCAACAACCTGTGCGGTGTTGCTCTGGGGCAATCTTACACAGAAACTTTAAACTTCTAAGTTGTCTACCCGGGCCCGGGAGGAAGGCGAAGGGGAGCAAAAAGCAAATTTTCACTATGCTCCGGGCAATGGGCGCCCCGGGCAATTCAAGTGTTTGTGTTTTTCTACCTAAATTAGGCCCAGCAGGGTTTGAGGAGTAAACAAGCAATTATGTCAAAAGATTGAAAGAGAACGAACGCCATTCGGTCCCAAAAAAGTCAAGTCCACAAACGAATATATACCCATGTTAGTCCAGAAGGCACGACTCGATCTTAACTTTTTAATTGGAGTACACTCCAGGTAGACCCAACGAGCCCTCGGGCCCTGCGAGTGACTACCCCTCATCACAGCCAATTGAACGAAATGTCAATTCTTGCCAGCAGCGAGGGAAGATTTGGTAATAGAAAATGAGCATGGGGCAGCATGTGTATAAATAAAACTGGCCCGACTCGGCCGGGCCCTCTCCAGGGTCCCCGAGGGCACAGTCGCGTTTTAATTGCACACGTTACTTTCGTTGACAAATTGTCTTACTTCCTCGCCGAGCTCTTTCGACATACGGCTGGCCCTCGCGGGAACCCCGACCGGAATTACTTTAATTGTCCGTTATCGGCGGCCCTACGTGCAGTTATACTTTCGAAAATAACATGTAATAAAAGAGGGAAAAGTGGCCCGAATTGGACCTCCAATTATTGTCATCGATGTCACTTATTACGATACAACGCCGAGGACCGTGCCCGCAAGCGTAAATAACCACTGTATACAGTTATTAACGATTTTGCAAAATGGGCTTGAGGGCCCAACTTATTTTTCGGGGTATAAATTCTGATTTTATTAATCATTCATTGCAGTAGGAATACAGAAAGATGATTTAAATTTTTTATTATTATTGCTATTTATTTGAGAATTGACTCTCATCAGATTAATACATTTGAACTGAGGAAACCGACCAATAAAAACCATAGTCTAATCTCTTCACTCAATAATTATGGTCAAAACGTGGCCGTACTTCTCAGTAAATTGATCCTAGAACTCAAGTGTTTCTCAATTATACCTTCTGGCATCCTTTAGGAACAAAGGATAACACATATTCATCATCAAGGATGATTTCAAGGAGACAAAGAATCACAAGCCATCCCCTACTGAACTCTTTCCTGAGTGCAGTGTACTCATGCACTTTGAAGGTCTAATATTTACTTGTCGGTAACAAAATCTATCCCTAATCTGTTAGCACCGCCACTCATCCATCATTCACAATAACCCCTTGAGATGTCGATACGATTAACTCACATGTTCTGAGCTAGGATGAGCTTTTTCCTGTTTCGCTCACATAAGTACGATAACAAGGCATCTGAAGTCCATGATTCTCAAGGAGTGAATGCAAAAGAGGAGCTTCATACAAGCTACTGACATCTCGGGTTAATTATACCGCGCAAGAAAGCAAAAGAAGTATTGGCATTGGTACGTCTTCTTTTGACGTTAGTCTCTCTGCATATGGAGGCAAATTAAAAGGATCTAGCCTAGCAAGATCATACGAAGCACCATTTCAGAAACTTACGTTAAACTTGCTTTATGTGGCCAATATAAACAGAATAGGACACTAATAGTTTGGTAATGTATTAATTCCTGTGAGCGTTTAATGAAAAATTAGCCTTGATCCAAGTGCGCAGATTTCTAATCGTGGGAGGAGGGTTACCTATGAAAGATAACTAGATTGAAATTTAGAAGAGAGCAATCGTTGTTGTTAACTATAGTGTAAGAAATGAACGTATCATCAGTGTAACATAAAATTCACGAATGGGGCAGAACAAATGAGAAGTCGTTAATTTATACGTATTATGAACAAAAGATGCGTAAGATAACTATCCTGCGACACTCGAGGCGTGAGATAAAATGCGCGAAAAACGACACCTCGAAAGTTACATTTTATGCGATTGGACAAATAAGAGGACGAAAATCGAGGGCAGAACGCTTAAAAAGATGAATTTCATGACTAATTTTGTCAAAAGCCTTACTAAAATCAGTAAAGATCGATACCGATAAGGAAATCAACCTGCCTGCCAGGTTCAATGGTCGAAATAGAGAAGTTGGAAAATTCCCAAAAGATGGTAGACGTTGATTTGTCCTATGGTTTGTAGGGACCAGAATAAGGAAAAGGAAAAGGTTGAGCTTCTAAATAAACATTGGAGAATATATTTTGTTTTTAAAACTTCTATTTTGATATTAAAAGCAAGTCAATTTTTCGCGAATATATCGCTTTCTTGTAATTGCACACTACTTTTAATCATTCAAAAGTTACTTATTAAAAATTCTTTAGAAAAAAGATTTTACGCATGACTAATATTTTTTGTGATATCGAACATTTAGAGCAAATATAACATCATCTTTATATATCGAAAGCTATTGTTTTACATTTTAAAAGTGACTATTTTTCATTCATAAACGCAAAAAATAAATAAAAATACAGAGGAGAAAACATTAATCAAGCTCGGTTTTTCGATACACATTTATTTGTTTTGTAAACAAATGCATAAATGTTGCAATGGACCTTACAGTTAATTATACTTAACATATACATGCATTTCAGGGACATCATTAATTTGATTTATTGGCAAAATATATGTTTTGTACATACATGATATATCTGTGGCGCTGTTGTTGAAATCTAAGTAGGTACATAGCGCAGAAATTTATATTGACCATTCTATTTTTGCTAGCAGCGTATTTCTACTTTTTTCATAAATTTAATGAAAATAACGTGAAATATATCGACAGCGGTCTGTGGCAGGACAGCATTTGCTCGGGACCACTAATGATTTCATAAATTTTCATAATAATTTTCCAATGAAAAAAGTAAAGTACATGTTATGAAACGACAATTTTAAAAAGATCACAATAATTATTCACGAATTAAAATACTGGGCTAGAACAATAAAATTGAAATAAATAAAAAATCAGTAATACTCGTAGAAAGAAATATTTTCATCTGAACACTTTAGGAAGACGAAGAACTTTTATTGTTAGTTATTATAATTTTTGAAATAAGTAAAAATGAAAATACTCGATTACCGCGCTTTCAATAAAAAAGTAATAGTATGCATTAAATTAATTAAAGTACATTTTTGTTCGTATATACATATATACTTTATTCGAGTGTTTCCCAGTCTATTGAAGTTCTTCGAGATCTCTCCCAATTCAATATTTATGGAGTTTTTCGGTTAGTTAAGGTTTAACGCCTAATAACATTTACATTTCTAAAGTTAGCAACATACCGCTGTTGTTCCAAACTCAAATTTTAAGAATGAGAACGGTGGTAACATGTTGAAAGCTTATTTTTACTTTTCCACATTACAATAATTTAATTTACTTGTATAGTAAGCTCAATAATAGAATTCTTATTGTCAATAATTCTTTGAAGGTATAAAAAACGAATAAAATAAATATTTTATTTTGTATTGAAGTTTATTGATTTAAATGTATTGTTTAGTCGACGTAACTCCATCGAGTTAATTGAAGTCATTCACCGATATCGTGATTTTGATGAGCTCCCAAAGTTCCTGCAAGATGCCCAAAGATGAATTTTGATTTTCTGATTGATTGTAAAAGCAATGTAATCTGGGGCTGTTTATGTGTAAACAATTTCCCTAACCCTGTGTGAAATTCAATTGGATTTCTACTGTGCTAGATTGTAAAGAAACGAACCGAAAATATGTTTATTTTGAAGCTTAACACCAGAAGCATTCAAGAAAGTTGAAAGACAAACATTTTGAGCGGAGTGGATAAGAAGCTGAATTTTATTTTTTCTTTGTAACTGGTATTAAAATTCGAAGGGGGCAATAGGAAGAAGTTGGCTAGTGGCATAATCGGAAAACACTTTAAACACCTGCTATCAACTGAGAATCTTCCCTTTGATTAAAAATTCCTGGTGGAACTGGAGCAGTTTCGAATATGGCCACCCAAATAATTCATATGGGAATATATCGGGCTAGATATGCATGCCCATGCCCAGAATTGAACCTCGTCGTAGTCGTCGTCGTCGTCGTCGTCGTCGTCGTTGGTCTATACATGCTCCTAAAGCTGATGCTCGTGGCATTTCTCCGTTTCCTTGAGTGTAGATGTGCACAAGAGATTTAATTCGAAACCCATCCAAATCGCCAGGGGCCTGAAATTCTTCTTAACTTTGCCCCGAGGACTTTTTGATTTGTGTATCCAGACTCCAAGATAAGGTTTTTGCCTTCAAAGTTTTAAGCAGGGGCACAGCTAAACATCTGTACAAGGCTGTATAGATACATAGTTAGGTGTATCTGGATTCTGAATGGCCATGTAAGGAGCGTTCGGGGCACCGAGCGGCCCATTATGAAGTGTGCCCCAATCAAAGTGTGTTCCCCCAATCGCGGCACGGATAAATTATTTCACGTGAGTTTTTCAAACTTTGAGCTATGGCAAGTTGTGTTCGACGCATGAACCCCTCCCGGGGGTAAATCGAGCGTATTTCGACGCGCAACAATTGTGAGGGATTGCGCCGGGATTTATTGGTAAGGGAACGGGGCCCCGAAGGGCCCGCCGTCGAAATGCTCAAATGGTTTTCTCATCTCAGCTTATACTCGAGATGGGCACTTTTGCAGCATCCGCGCGGGGTCCATCGGTGGTCATGTTGTCTTGTCAAGAAACACCCTCGCGCTTGTATGCTTGTCACGTTATCTTTATTATTTCAGCCTCTTCTCGTGTTGTCCTCGAATTCGTATCCTTCTCTCTCCGCGGCGGTCTTTTGCGATTCTTCTCACGACGTCTTAGCGTCTTACTGGCCCGGTCCCTCGAGTCAATGCGCGTCTTCTTATTTGGCCGTTTCGGCTGAGAAAACGATCGACCGGCGATCAGCGTGCAGTCGTGAAAACTTCTTCCTACGCCAGTTCTCAGGCAATTTACGATGTCGGAAATGTCGTCATTACTTTTTTCATTTTTTAATGCTTTTAAAAATTTTTTAAGTGTTATCATGCCTCAGAGCACATCGCGAATCGACTGAATGCATTTTTGAGGTTTTGTTTTTTTTTTTTTTTATCACACAACACCACCCCGAGCTCTGACCAAAAACAGCAATACACCGAATGAGGCCTCGTCTCGCAGTGATATAATCACGAGGTTTTACTTCGATAAGAGTCATTATCGTTATCATTAACTTTTTGCACTTAAAATACGTAAAAGCATCGCTGTTAGTGCACGCAGAGTTGCATCGGTATGTAAACATGCGAGTGTGACGAGCCCCAAAACCTCATTCTTCGTGCTTTATGCTGCGGTGATCGGTGTAATTTCTTTCGCAAACGAATGGCAAAAATGCGGGAGGGAAATTTGGCAATGTTAAATATGGGGTCAACAAGAGTTCAATTAGTGCTGGCTTGCCCTGCTTTCGAATCACCAAAAATATACCTGGCTTTATACACGATACATGATGATCTGATAACATACAGAAGGTTGAACTTTTACCATTTCATTATCTTAAGACATATCAGAAACATTGAATAAATAAGGAAAACTAAAAGTAAAGTAAAACAAGTCTACAGCTTTTCTCAAGCTTAAAAATTGATACCAAGGACAGTTCTAATATTTTTTTTTCTGTTTGATTTAATATCTCTTAAATTATTCATTTATATAAATTTTGCCTTATTGACTTGATTAGACTTTAGGATATCAGGATTAGCATTAGGTATATCAAGTAAGAGATGCTGCACAGATGCATATATTAAATTAAAAATGTGAGGATCCGTGCAAGAATGTGCTCCTGCCCTGAGGCAGGTTCTTTCATAATCTTGGGGTAAGCTTTAACACATTCGTAGTACTAAACAAACGTATTATAACAAACATTTCAGTATTTAAACATTTAAATTTGAACGTCCATTCCTACACTCATGCGGGCTTTTACATGTTAGAAGTAGCCCCATGAGTCCTCTCCCTATTTACCCCATATCTAACTTACTACCATTTAACATTTATTGGGGGCAGTTCTCATCTATTTTCTTAAAGAACTTTAAAACTATTTATTTTAAAATTATAGAAAAAATATATTTATGACCCTCACAACAATGTCATTTGATGATTATCACACGGTACAATTTGCGAAATTTTGTTGTTGTTGTTGTTGTTTTTTACCTCCATATTCAAAATTCATTTATTTACGTTACATGTTCATTTTTGGATGACAAAAATTCATATGTGTACCAAATTTTAACTTAATCGGTCCACCAGATTCGGAGCAAATTTGCTGTGATAGCAAAACAAACGCCCAAGTAATCCGTTTTTTCATTCGGACCAACGGAACTCTAAAAATGGCACACGATTATGTCTTTAAAAGAACAGTTTAAACAAAATTACTTTTGAAAACTAAAAAGAACTTTTAAATTTCTTGTTTATAAATTTAAAAACAAAACATGCAGATTGATGATAATATAAAAGGTTTCTTTCAACTCAATAGTTTTAGTTTAGATCTTGTCTACACGAAAATAAAATCTTTTTCTCAAATTAAAGTATTACGTACTTCTTTGGTGACTTAAAAATTAAACAGTCTTTTTATTTTCAATTTAAGGAAAAAATGCGATATGGAACGAGATCGCGAAAGAGACGTGAAATCCATAGAGCCAAGAGACTTATCATCAACCGGACGAATTTTTGCTAGAAGCGAAATCAAAATAAGGTTAGACCCTATACAAAATTGAAAATGGTGTTAATTATATTAGCTTTAATGAATTGTATAGCTCATCACCAACTGTATCACCAACGATTTCAAATTCATCATCCCCAACACCAACACCACCCACAACCACACCAGTACCAGGGGTTGGTGTGCCACCTCCGTTGGGGTCTTCATCAGGTCCAAATTCATATCTTCATGCAAATCATAAACCCATCACCGGGATACCCTGTGTTGCCGCTGCATCGCGGTACACAGCTCCAGTTCATATCGATGTGGGTGGAACGATATACACGAGCTCCTTGGAGACCCTGACCAAGTATCCAGACTCCAGGCTGGCAAAGCTCTTCAACGGATCCATCCCGATTGTTCTAGACTCACTAAAGCAACACTACTTTATCGATCGGGATGGGGGCATGTTCCGGCACATCTTGAACTTCATGCGAAACTCAAGGCTGTTGATTTCAGAAGACTTCCCAGATCTAGAACTGCTCTTGGAGGAAGCTAAGTACTTCGAGATTGAACGTAAGTTCCTATGCTTCTTACTTTAATTGGTGCATTAGTTAAATATCGCTTTTGAAAGCCTCTGATGAGTATTTGAATAATATGAAGCTTTTTGGTTATTTATCTTCGTTTAAATTTTGTGACAACTGTTTTGTGGATCATCTAGATATTGCGAATTTATTTGGTGACTTCTTCAAGACTGCTTACTGCGATATGTATGGTATTAATTAATATGGTCGATTTTACCTGTCTGACGAAGCTTTCTCAAATATCCACTCAAAGTAAAGACCTCCTAAGTCTTTTTTTAAAAATCTCTATAACTTAACCAATACTTTTTCCTATGTTCCTAATGGAATCTCTGCTTACTTTACTAATTTTGCAGTTCGCCTCGTTTCTGTTTTTTATTATGAATTTAAGTTATTAATCAAGTAGTGAAATTTTTCGTAAACAGTTAGAGGTTCCCTTGGTATTGCCACACAACAAAAGCAATAAGTGGGATATTTTCAATTATCGACTTATTGCTGCTAATCTGTATTGTTTAAATAAGGCATTGCAAATCTTTTCTAGGTACTTTTTAGCATCACTTGATGAAGGGTAAATCTATCACTGCAAATATTTTAGAATTTATTAATTTTTTCCTTCAAAGCGGTTAAAATAATTAAAATCCAATTGAATTATTATCGCGTTTTGTGATGAAAACTTTGAAAATATTAGAAACTTTGTTCTGTTTCGTGCGAATAGCAGAGCAGGGGTTAATGCCAATCAATTCTAGCGTTCCATATTATAAAGAAATGAAGAATTTTCTTATTATGCTGGCGACGCCAACATTTTGTGGTTTGTAGTGAAAAGGATTCTGAAATTTTAGTCCTACCTTAGACACATTTTAATAAACTGCCTTATACTTAATATTGGTGACTTTAATGATTTTTCTCAGAAGAATGTCCGTTTGTACTTGAGCTATACTTTAAATGATTGGTTGGTGGAACTCATTCTTAATAACCACAAGTTTTTTGCAGATCATATAGATTCTGCCATCAGCAAGGCTAATTTTACGTTAGCATTCATCAAAAGATCTAAGTCTAAGGAATTCATTGAACCACATTTAACCATACTCTGAACAGAATAGTTCCCCCTATTCTCGAGTGTGCGATTCCTGTATGGTCTTCATTTTACGTAAACTTCGTAATTTTCATTGGAGTGATCCGTTCATTCTCTCACCAAACCCGAATAGATTAAAATTGTTGTCACTGCAATTGAGAAATTACAAAAGCAAGACTTATCAAAATCGTCTACTATTACATTTTTGTATTCATCAAAGTTTTACTCGATATTGTAGATGATTAGAGTTTGCTTTGTGTAATGTGATTAAAAAGAAGATAGAGGAAGGTATCGTCATTTATTAATGGGCATCAAAATTTAATTTTCATAAATGTTCGACGGAGTGTGGTTTTTTGGAAAAATTTCTTCAATTTTTCGAGGAGAGACTCAATGATACTAAAATTAATTTTGTCTTCAGTTTGTTTGCGACGTTAAACTCCCTTGAGTTATTAACCCTCTGCGCTCGAAGCTTTTTTCACCAACGTTTATTTATACATTGTTGAGGTGACTAAGAGTCACCTCTCGAGTGCAAAGGATTAAATTCCTTCAACATTTGCGTTCCTTCTCGTAACCTGAGGACATATACCTTCATAACTATGGCATGAATGTACCATCCTCATCAATGGCTCTCTCTCTTTAGTGCTATTGCTGTTTCAATCTTTGTAAAAAATTATTAAAAATCAGTTTAATTTTCGTTCTAGTAGTCAGTTTATTTGATGGAACTTAATAAATTAATAAATAGTATACCTGAGTTTAATCCTCACCTAAATTCTATCTATTTCTAGCTATGATAAAACAGTTAGAGCACCTAAAGAAGGATCGAGTGCGGAATGGAAACTATCTGAACTCGCCCCCACCACCCGCAAGGATTAAAACAAGTCCAAGGACCAACAGCCCTGACTATATCTACGAAGTTGTGGCTCTACATATCTCCCCGGATCTAGGGGAGAGGATCCTGCTGTCTGCAGAGAGATCCCTTCTAGATGAAGTGTTCCCCGAAACAAATCAGGCGACTCAGACGGGACGAACAGGGGTGGCATGGAACCAAGGTGACTGGAGACAGGTGATAAGGTTCCCGCTGAATGGGTACTGTAAACTGAATTCGGTTCAGGTGCTGACACGCCTGCTGAATGCCGGCTTCACAATTGAGGCCAGCACCGGCGGCGGTGTCGAGGGCCAGCAGTTTTCGGAATATTTGCTGGTCCGCAAGGTTCCAATGTGATAGTTAGTACTTGCCAATTGTTTTGATGTACAATTCGTAAGGATTCCACAAAACTAGCTGTAACGTTAAAATGGACTTGTTTTTTAAGTTGTTAAACCTGAAACAATTGGCCACACCTTTGCGTAGACCGTTTCTCGAGACCGCGATTTTCTCTTACCACCAATTGTAGACGAACTCACACGAATGACTATTCTCCCTAAAAGAACTGATTAATTTATACTCTGTAATTTTGTTGAATGTTTGATTAATAAAATTTTATTTAATTTCGCAGAGTGTTTTGCTAAGAAAAGAACATTTTTTACAGATATTATGCAAAAATTCGACAGCATAAATTAATTCAAAGTCTTTAGAATGCCAAAATTCAATTTTTTCTAATATTTTCGTTTACTAAATTTTGCTTGTTCTCGTGTTTTTAATTCTCCTTTTGCAAAGCAGTCAAATAACAAACTTATTTGATTGCGACAACCAAGATCATATTGATCATCCATCATTTTGATTATATACACCATTTGTAAAATGAAAAACAAGTAATTGTCCATCAAGAATGTGTGCCAACTAAACTTTTATGAATCAAATTTGTGCAATAGACTGCTTTTCACCTTTTTAATTGATCTTCTAAGGTTTGTGCTTTGACAATTACTTGCGTTTTATTTAAAATTACCATGAAACAATTAATCATTAGCTTCAACGAAATTATTAAATACATTTCTAAACAACAGGCCTGTTTTGTTCGAGTAGAAATAACCAAAGGCTGTTGCATAAGTAACTAAATAAAAGCTTAAGCCGGTTATGTTTCACAAGATTTTCTACTAGCACCCCCCATCAGTTTGCAGTTGAACAGGAATATTTGTAACAAGTTTCAATGCATAAAAATGACTATTTTAAACAGGAGTACCCCGAAAAATAACTGAAGTCACCTGCTAACAAAATTAAAGCATCACCAATAGCTCAGGATTTTGTCGAAGATCTTTCCACATGATAAAACTACATTGTTCAAGGGTAGTTTTTTTGTATGAGTTCAAGCTGGGCCATAACGCTTCGGAGGCTGCAAGAAACATTAACATCGCATTCGAAGGAATGTCCGTAAACGACAGGCAAGTTCGTTTCTGGTTTCAAAAATTTCGTTCTGGGAATTTTAATCTCGAAAATGAGCCTCGAGGAAGACCCAAGAACATTATTAACAGAAATGAATTAATGGTCATGGTGGAATCCAACTCGAGTACAATGGTCCGCAAACTTGCAAGTGATCTAAATGTTGGCATTGCAACTGTTTCAAGAAATTTGAAAACAATAGGAATTTGAGATGAGAGATCGCATGATTAAGTGTTTTTCATTATTAGTTCGGCATAATCACGTTCCATTTTTGAACAGAATTGTGACTTGCGACGAAAAGTGGGTCATATACGATAGTCGGAAGAGGACTGGACAGTGGGTAGACAAAGAATCCAAACTAAAACATATGGCGAAACCGAATATTCACCAAAAAAAAAGTAATGGTTACTCTATGGTGGACAGCCAAAGGTGTCAGCCACTATTCGTTTTTAAAACCAGGCGAAACGATAACAGGAGAACCGTATTGCCGAGAAATTGATGCCATACATGCATAATTGAAAGAAAAAAAACCGAGTTTGATCCAAAGATCATGAATTACTAGATGGGACACTCGTGACGTATTCCCTTATCTTTTTTCGACCTTGGTCCCCTTAATCCACCGACCTTGCAGATTTTGCTAAAAGTGGATAGTAATAAAGGGCTCATGCGTGAGAGAAAGACAAAAATTTAGGGGGAGGCGGAACGAAAATTAAAATCACGTTTCACCACCCAAAGCAGCGCACACGTTCGAATACGTTTGGCTCGCCTTTAAAAATGCACAGTGAAAAAATGTAAGCAGCCCGCATCTGTATACATGCTCCGAGTGTGCTACTTGCCTGTTCCCCATTCTCAATTCAGCATTTCCCTATGCTGGAACATTACCTGGGGACGGCACTAACACCATGCATGCAGAGGCACACAGCGAGCCGGACAGATTGGCCCGCCTTTAAAAATGCATGGTAAAAAAACGCTGCATTTTATTGCCTACACTGTAAGTGCTGTAGATGAGAATTTTCGGCTGCTTATTCTTATCTCTTTCGTTCTTATTGGAATTTAGATAAGGCATAAAAAGCAATAGTTCTTTGCTAATGGAAAAATTTCTTCTCTAATGGAAAAATTTACCCCAGGCAGTTTAGAAATTGCATATGGGTTAGAGCTTTAAGCTTGTATAGAGAGTATCCCATCTAGTAATTCATGATCTTTGGTTTGATCAACCGCCATGACCCTATATTATTGCATGATAATGCCAGACCTCACAAAGCTCCAATTACAGTTCAAATATTAACCTCATTCAAATACGAAATATTGCCACATTGCCGCCATATTCCCCCGACCTTTCACCGACGGATTACCATTTTTTCAGTAATTACGAATCATTCATAAGAGGAAAAACATACAGAAACCAAAACGATGTCGAAATTGACTTCAAAAATTTCATAAGCAGTAACTGTAACGTTACAAACTAAGCTTAATTGGTTAACATCGTGCGTACTTCGTAATTTGAGAAAGTTTTGCTTATTTCACGCAAGTAAACGGAACAATTATAATATATAAATAGAAACCAGTTAACACTAGAACTACCAAAACCAGTCAATTCCTTCCTTCAATTTTTGTAATTCTCTTCTGATTTATTAAAGTTTAATGGAATTGATAATTACGACATATTCAAAAACCTTTTTCCATTAATAATTATTTATTCAAATTTGAAAGGGTATTAAATTAAAGGTGTAGAAAGTTTTTAAAATTACAGACTTGCGCGCCAGTAGTTCTAGTGTTAATAAACAGCATAAAATGGGCTTGCATTTCTTTTATAACCTCCATTGTATTTCGGCATATTTAGCCAACAAGTTATCCTATACACAAACCCGCTTAATAAATTTCTGAAGTTTTTCTATAAGGTTCTTGCTATGAATAATTTTTTCGAACAGAACTTTAGGAAATATTTATAAACCTACAAATGTTTTGTCAAGACTAAATCCAAATTGTATTAATGACTAGAATCATTTTATTCCCCATTCACATATCATTTTTTAGTAAAGAGTAATGTCTAAAAGAAGTTTGAGATGAAAACCACAAAAATCCAGTAAAGGCGTAAATGCTATGAAGCGGTCAAGTTCATGCAGGTTGAATGGATCTCCGGTGTAAAACCGATTTGCGGAGCTGCCAGCAAAACATAACTTTATAGTAGCATTACTTTTGCCTGCTCCCACATTTATGATCAGAGATATGATTTTATATTACCCATTACCAATTTGATTACTTTGTTTATTGCAGTTAACACCCGTATTATTAAAATTGAAAAATCACATATACATGCATATGTTGTTTGTTTTTATTCAATTTAATCAATAGGCATTTGAAAAGGATGTCAAAGGCATAAAAATAATTTATTAATTAGCGAATTCTATTTTTATTATATTTCAGGTGAGGAGGAAGGAGGGCAACTGTCCTTCTCCTACTTAAACCTGGAAATATGTGTAAAAAATAATAAAACTTTAAACTTTGGCTGATGAAATTTCTATAAATGTACTTAGAATGTTTAGACTATCGTTTATGATCTCATTTCAATATAACGCATAGTACTAGGGTCAACTCACTGTACCACATTATTTGTTGTAAAGATTAACCTCTGGCCGGACTCATTGTGCCTATTAAAACCACCTCTGGCCGACTTATTGTTCCTATGTGATTCTCCTTTTCTAATCCTTGATGATTAGAGTTATCTAGTATTCTTCGAGCTCAAAAGTTAATTTTTTAATTTTTATGGATTTGTGGGAAATCTAATTATAAGTTTTATAAATTTTGTCATCGGTTATGGGAATTAGTTGGTTATTCTGGTAGGTGATTTAATCTTTGTCGAAATCCATTCAGCGTTGAAGTTTTGAAAACTATTTGTTTTTTATTTTTGAAACTTTAAGCCTTAGCTTTTGAAAAAGAGACTTTCATTTAGGACATTAATCCTTTGTTGGAAATCTGTTTGCAGTTAAATATTTTACAAAATTTATAAAGCATAATTAGATTTCCAAAAATCCATACATTCCTCATGTAAATATATTTTTAATAATTCTCTAGATTGATGTCTGAATGACACAAGAAACCATTTGGATTACCTCTGAACATCTTGTTAAGCACTTTGCGAATTCATTAGCAATCTCCAAGTCGTTCAAAAATCTACCCACCCATATGTTTATGTTTATATATTTATTTATTTCGCTAAATACCAACTACATAACAATAATTAAACATTAGAATTAAAACTAATTAAAGGCAAATGGGTGGAGGGGCTAAGGGAGCAGGGGATGGAAGAGGGGAAATCACGTGAGACGGTTGAGCTCAGACCTCAGAGATGATTTGCTCCCGTGGAAGTCAAAAGAAGGGAGGGAATTGGCAATACGAAGCATACGGGTGAGGGGTTCGGAAAAACCATAGTTGGTGCGGTGGAAAATTGGGCGAAAGAGGGGGGCTGCTCTTAGGTTACGGGGGTTGGAGTAAAATATACATATATAGTATATATTTATATATACTTATAGTGAACACGATAGAGTCAGTATTTCTTAATCAATTTGGGGTCAAACTTTGCGTTTTTGTTTTTAATTAACTTGTTTTTCTATATTTACCAGAACAATACCTAGTACATATTAAAAAATTACAGAATTCGGGAAAGAAGGAGAGGTCTTAATTTTATAACATAGATAAGATTTTTTTTACAAAATAAAAAAAACATTTAATTCAATTGTTAATTTAATATTCGGTTAGTTGTGGCAATTTTTAACCTATTCGCTGCCGAGATCATATTCAAGTATAGATTCAGCTATAGGCAACTACGAACATACTCGTAGTTGGTAGTGAATGGGTTAAATTTATAATAAAGTAGTAATTTAGTATTCTGTCGGATAACCCTTCTGTGCAATCACCTGATGTAGACGGTTTGGGCATATTACGGACGATATTTTTGTGTTGATTTCAATATATTCCTGCAGTCAGTCTACTTTTTAATGCAGTTAATGAGATAATGCGTGATTTACGTATTCTCGTATCAAGTTCGTTCCATAAATTCTCAATAGGGTTTAAATCCGATGATTGAGGGGGAGTCTCAATCACCTTAGGACAATTATAAAGCAACCATTCGCGGACAAGGTGTGATTTATGCTTTGGATCATTGCCGTGGTAAAACTTAAAGGTTGACAATATCCCTAATTTTTTAGGAATCTTCTTCAAATTGTGTCACAATATATTAAGATAATCTTCCTTAATTAAGTTACCATCGATAAAGACTAATGCATCCATTCGTTTTGATGACACACCCCCACACCATAATGTGCCGACCTCCGTATCTTATCGTTGGCTTTATATGTATTACAACTTAATTCTTCATAAGGTTTACCATACCATTGTCCTATTGTCTGAACTAAATAATTAATTCAATTTAATGTAAATTTACTTTCATCCACGAATAGAACATCAATCTGGATCCTTTTGAATATAGTTTTTAGTGAACTCTAGCCTTCTATTTCGTTCATTAACGAGAGGTTTTCTTCTTGCTTTTTTCTTGTTTTTTTTTTTTTTTATAGCAATTTAAGGTGCGCTTAAGCTTAGGATTTCCCTTAATTTTTTTCACGCTTAGGCCCTATTATGTTCATTTAATTTTTTTGGCTGC
Organism: Philonicus albiceps; assembly: GCA_963969385.1. Classification (NCBI taxonomy): domain Eukaryota; kingdom Metazoa; phylum Arthropoda; class Insecta; order Diptera; family Asilidae; genus Philonicus; species Philonicus albiceps. The sequence goes on from OZ017773.1 coordinate 38,615,332, forward strand.
TCCTTTTGCCGCAAAGATTCAATCCTTCCTTCGTTTTTGTATTGGCGCACAGTATCACCTATTGTACCCTTATTTCTTATGAATATTTCAGCAATTTCGGCAAAATTTCTTTCTTTTTCATAATAAAAAAATAACCATTTTACGCTGTTCCAACTAAGTGTTTTTATCCCTTTCTTCTCATTTTTACTAAAATAATAAATTTGTCCATAATACTTCATAATTTTATTACATAAAATTCACAAACCAATCTAGATATAAAAATTATGGTAAAAACAAAATTGTTGTGCTTTGTAGCAAGTGGGGTGCAAGGAATACAATTAAAATGAAATTTTTGCTAATATTTTCCGTTTTGCCTTAAGAGGGTAATTAATTCTAGGGTTTAAGCGGGATTGAATATTAAAGTTACTCACTGTAAGTACAATCGACTTACCGATCTCATTGTTATTGATAAAAATTCAATTAATTTAGATCGGCAGCGTGGGACTATTTTGAACACAATTTTGTGACACTCACTTGATGTGGTTGAAAAAGCCTTTTATTTTTTTGGCTGCCAAAATAAACCTCACGACTACAGCCTGAAGAGACATATTAGCTTTATTATGAAAATTTAGTTAAAAGTAGTATAAAAACCAAATCAATAACTCAAGAACTCCATTGAATAAAGACATAATGAAATATATTAAGAAATATTAAAATATATGGGAGTTATCGCGCTCACAAGAACAAATTAGAAGAAATTACAGACCCTCATCTAAAGCATTTGTAAACTTGACTGGGGAATTTACCTCATTAATGTACAAGTTTAAAACAAATTTGATTAAAATTCTCTCTCCTTATACGGGTAAAGGTAAAGCTGCCGTCCAAAGATCTATCTTTAGTTAGTAATTTAATCGAAAATCTTACTATTTATTAGATATAAATAAAAACTCCAGGAAATACCTAATCGAAATGGCCGTTATTATTGACAAATTTATGTTCATTCCGTGCAGAACCTTAAAAGCAGTTTAAATATTCAACATCAGTAATTGAAAGTTTTCTTTTTAGATCTCTGAGGTAAACTAATAAACTATTAGCCAGAAATCTCTAACAGCTTCGGGCGTCGTAACTGTTGACCAGTTGACCATTCAGCCAAGTCCAAGTCTGTCCGTCCATAGCATTTTATGGGGTTCAATTCGGTTCCTTCCATAAGCTCAAGAGCACTAAATATGAAATTCTCATGAACTGCCCCAAGTTGTTTGGTACTGTAATTACATTGCCCAGTGCCAACATCATCAAATCCAATCAAAATGATGTCCTTGTGGCTCGAGTGTTCCTAAGCCAACTATCCGACTCTAGGAGCCGGGAGGGCCGCTAACCAAGTGACCAATCACAGCCAGTAAATCCCAGCTTGCTTAGGTTTTCCCTATTGCTCTGAATCGGCCGTAAGTGCCAAATCCCTGCGACTATTAAATGAGCATAAAATTCCTCAGCAAACTTTTTTCCTCAACGGATTTAAGGAGTCCAGAGGCTTGCTAATGCGTTTTACCCTAAAACCGGGGAATGTTTTTATTTACACGGTCCGGACCGTAAGCCCTAGCGAGTGGCGGAAAGGAACGGGACGCATATAAAAACTTCAGGGAAAATAATTCTACGCTCGGAGCAAGGAATAAACCCCAACGACAGCCGATGACAAGTAGGAAAGTTCAATAAAAGGATGAAAAAAGCGACGACAGGCCACATTCATAGAAATACTTGAGCCGTTTTTCGCTATGTAGGGCTGAAGGGCGGAAACAGGAGCACCAGATCGGGTCCCTAGAGTTCTTTCGTTGCTCGCAACTAATCAGGCACCCTCTCATCCCTGGGAGCCTTGTACCAAATCAACTAAACATCCCTCGGATTTATTACTATTGAGTCGCCGGGGGATGATGTTGATATATTCGTCCAGCGCGCGAGGGAGGAGCCGCTCATCTGTCAAATTTGTGTTACTGGGTTATTGCTGGCCGGATTTCGGAGCACCAACTGTGCTCGCTGCAATAAAGTTTAGACGACTACGACGATGACGGCGGCGGGAGCGCCCTCCCAATCTTCCATCCCTCCAGACCTCCAGTCGGTACAAGAATAACACGTAATTGATTGCTCTATTCACCAGGGTAGCTGGCACCCATGTTCGCCAGCAGGTTCCCCGAAATGCCCAGAGTCCAGGGTCCGGATCCTGGATCCTCACCCCGAAACCGACATCAGTGATTACTACTGTTGCTTTCTGCTTCAGCTTTTCCGCCGCCCACCCATAGAGCCTTTTTTTCCGGTATAGGTGAGGAGCCCCACCGTGGCCCACGTGGCTATTGACTGACCAACAATTTAAAGACTCCCACAGCCACTCCCGGATAGTACCGACGAAGGCTCCATCATAGTTACCTTTTCAAATGGAGGTGTTAATTTAACAATCGGCGAATAGCCCCGCCGCAAGATCGTTTGTGGGATGCCTCCTGATGCCGGTGTTTTTGCCGTCCGGGACTCGGTTCCACACAAAACTCTCCCGGGGGCTACCTGGGAATACTCTGCAGGACCACGAGACCATAGTAGTTCGCGAATTGTTTCATAAATTTCGGCGAATATTTCACCAGACCCTGATATATGGGACTGGTGGCTTCGTCACTTTTTGCTGTATATAGAGTTGCCCGCAGTCCTGTACAATTTTTTTTCGAAAAAAATTCATTTTTCATTTGATACCGATTATATGTAGCTCCCAACCTCCAACCATTCCTCCTTCCCCCCGCAAGGAATTGTTCAGTTCAGCAAGGTAATTTACCGAAATTATTTGCGCATTGTTGCAAAACAACAGGTGTATACGGTCGAAAACATACAGTCTGTTACAAGTCCCATCTTTCCGAAGTGGTTCCAATGTGAACATAGCTTTACCCTCTGTCGATTTGATTCGACCATATCAGCACTCGCTTTAAGGATGCGACCATACTCGGCCACGTTTATTTAAAGAGCATGTCGCCAAAATTTAATTAGCGTACCGAAAAAGTGGCCGCATGCTAATTGCAAATGAAGCTAACTGAGCACGAGGGTATGGCATTTTACGCATTTGTCCAGAGCTGGTAGCATTTTCGGAGGAAGGGAAAGTATGCGGCATAACCGCATAAGTGCTTTGAATACTCTCCCGGAAAATGCCCTTATGGTCAAATAAATGTGTGGAGGTGATTAAGTGAATTTCACCAGCAGTTTTCCAGATGGGTTAATTACTTCAGAACCGTCCAAATACAAACTATGGACCTTTTTCCTGTAAAATGCTTTGCGGGAAAATTATTTAGTTTTTACGACTTTCACAACCTTAACCACTTACCTTTACTGCATTTCAAGGAATGAGTTTGACGGCCTGATGATTTCTTGAGTCTGATTTTAAATTACCTGCCAGTAACACCTAAAAATTGCAAGAAACTTAATGTTAGGCCGTTTCTTCAGGCAGTAAATCTACCTTTGACCTATTTAAAAAATTTAGTACTGGTCTAATTTTTTAAAACACTTTTTTACACCAACCACCAAAACAGCATAAAGAAGAAAAACCAGAAAGGGAATTAGGGGTCAGGAAAATATAATTTTATGATAAGTAATAAAGTAAAATAAAGAAACACATTAAGGGCAAAATTTTGTTTTCTTTTGTATACCTAGTTTTCTAGTTTTTTGTATAATAAAGCTTTTAAATTAAAAAGTTCAACATTTTCTTAATTAAAAAATTGTTAAATATTTTTTAGGGTCTTCAAAGCTGTTGATTTCAAATATGTATATCTACAGGGTGATTCATGCTCCAACATAATGCCAATCGATTCATTACTGTGTTGTGATTAGCGTTCATGATGAACAATTTTTTCGTAAAATCCCTCCATTACTTCTTTCCCCGTTCAAAGTGACCCCCGTTTTGAGGAATGTACGAATATGAGAAGTAGATCGAACTTAGGCAATAGAATTATAAGGCCTTTAAGACGGAGAGCGAGATTGTGCATTCGTCAAAATGGGGGTCATTTTAAACACCTTCTGCAATAATACTTAAGCGACCGTCTGAGCTAACGTCAGAGCTTTGAAACACAAGAAATCTCGTAAGATCGCTTAAGTTTAATGGCAGAAAGTTTTTTCAAATTGAATATTCTAGTGACTCCACAAAAAAAGTTAGTAACTTTTGACGGACTAAAGATATTCACATGGTTATTTTTTTATTTGAAAGATATTTTCTCACATTTGCCAACGGATCGAGACGTGAGGTACTTGTTCACAATGCATACATTTTATCAAAACTTTACTTGTCGTCTTACTGTCTTTCAAACAGAAGTTATTACTTTTTGTATGAGCTCACCTACCGAAAATATTTTAGATGTTAAAAAATCGCACTGTAAGGAATCGATTGCCACATGCTGGAACACTTCTTTACGAAACATCCTGCATATGTATGTGGACCTAATAAGCCCAGTCATTATTACAAAAGTTTTAATGAATCTTGAAATAATTTGTATTAATCAATTTAATCAGCAATTATTGCTTTCAACTAGCATATGCTATAATTCTAGGCGGTCTTATATTTTATTTGAAACCAAGCTTATTACAAACTTTTGAGTAGTTTTATAATACAAGGTCCAAAATACGAGTATATCATCGTTTGCTCATATTTAAATTAAATATTATAGAAATTATGACTTAATTCCGTATTGTAAATGGTTTAGTTTAAGGAGTTATCTTTCTGTGACTAGCAAAAAAAAAAGGCGAGTATTTAATTAATATAATTTAATTAATTTCTAAAAAAAAACATAAATGATATACGTGTATTAGCAATTTTGGAATATTTATCTATATACATATTTTTCATAAATCTGTGTCTACTCGCCTAAAAGCTCAGGCAAACATAGTTTCAAGAAAATTTCGGCTAACGTTTGAGTATTCATTTTTTTCAACACTATCAACTGTGCGTAAAATGTTTACTTTGTCCGAAACGCTTTCACTAGAAAAATATTTCGAATATATAAATTTGACCTTTTGCAAAACTTGACTAGTAATTTTCTTAAAACAAATTTTTCATAGCACACATAAAGTTGGTAAAATGCACAGGATCACTTTTCGAAATTTCAAAGTTATATGTCGAAAAATACAAGCGACCAACAAATTTTATTAGCATATTGTGATCCTAAATGAACATTCGTACAAGGTTTCATCAAAAAAGGAGACTCCAAACTCAATTTGCTAAAAAAACTATATAGACCCAGGTGTGTTTTTTTTAATATTACACTTTGGACTTATAAACAATTTTAACCGCGTGTTCTATTCGCGGTTTTAAGTATTAAATAAAACAATTTCAAAAAATATATCTCAACACGGGTGATGAATTTTTTATTGAAATAAAATTTGAAATGAAAGAGATGTTTTTACAACAAGCACGAAATTATTCTCGTCGCAGAAAAAACGCGTCCATCTTAAGATTAGAAAGGTGAACGACCTGCCCCTCATCTTCCAAAAATTCCCGAGGCCTTTCAAACTTAATTAATTGTAGAGGGAAAAAAAGTGATGGTAAAATGCTTAAGAATTTGCTTCGCGGAACAATATTTCCGCAGCATCTCTCGTATTTGAAAACAATCCAGGCGTATTAAGACTACCGCAAAACAAGGGGCGACCGGCTGCGGTGTATTTTGTGCAGAATGCGAAGGGTGGCAGCATAGGGACAAGGGCTATCCTCATTACGGCGTAAGTAGCCCTTTCGGGCGTGCCATCTATTTAACCCAAGTGTCCACCCCTTTTGATCTAAATAATCGACTGGTACAACCTTTCCTGACACTAAGTCCCTTGAAAAATGAAAGCACCTGACGAAAAGGGCAGCCTACCCAGCCCAAGATGGAATTCTCAGTTATTCAAATTAACTTGAATACGCAAATGTCCTTCCAAGAAATTTTTTCGCACCTCAAAGCCGCTTTGCCTTTCTTCTCGTCAGGCTTTATCATTTTTCTCCTCAGATATCTTTCGCCCGCTCCTTGGACAAATCAGTCAATGTCACGCTTTGAGATGTTAAGAACCTTCCGTTTGGAAATAGATGAATTTTTGTTGCAACCCTCCCAGAGAGCTTGTGTTCGTTTGTCACATCGGTGGCGCTCGGAGCCCGCACCGTGAGCCGCCGAGCGTCCTTTCCGCACTCAAAACAAACCCCACGGCTCGCATTGTGTAGATAAAGAAAAAAGCCCCAAGGAAACAGAAAAGGTAAAGAAAGGATCGACGTCATGAAATATTCGAAGGACATCTTGGGTCCTTATTGAATTTTGCAGACTGTCGTAACTGCGAGGGACATCTTGTTCCGTGCGACTGAAGGGATGACTGTCAGGCAAATATGCACGCGTGCTGATTAGTTTACAAAAATGTACGACGGATGAATTTGTAATTGAAGGGTGGAAGTGTGTTAAGTCCGGGACGGGGGGATCATAACGGTTTGGCACGATTATATTCCTTGGGATCTAAGCCGAATTTCTAATGGGATTGAAAGTCGATTTTGTTGTGTCGAAGAAAGTCGAATGGCCCGCAGTGGGTTAGGGAAGTTTTGTAAATGGGAGACGAAGGAAGAGAGCCCTTTGCGGTTGTTGGGTGGCCCTATATCCCGAGCTGGACCTCCCTCATTTGCATACCCGGTCCCTTTTAGGCCTTATTGAATTTTCGCAAAAATTTTATAAGAAATTCTAGAAAATATGCCCCCAAGTTTCGCGCAACATGTCGAAATCTGAATTTAGCCGGTTCAGCAGTTGTGTCGCTTTGGTTATCGGGACCGATTTATATCGGAGGGCAACAGGTTGCTCCAAGAATATGTGGGTGGGATCAGGCGTAATAAAGTAGACAGGAAGGGAACTATAACATTTTATTAGGCTCCAGTAGAGTCCTCCACAAGATCCTGGAGAGGAGAGCTCGCCGTGCGACGCATGTATTATTTGAAATAACCAAATAATACCAACACTTGTACCTTGTTTATATTTTTCGGAATTTTTAGGTATTCACATCCTCTCGTAATTTCTTCTTTTTCTCCGCGAATATTGAAATGGGCGGGAAAGCTGTGGTTTAGGAATGATAATTTAACAAATTTTTTTTGTTTAAAGCATGAAAAGAATGTAATTCTAAAATTTAAAAATAAATTGTAAAGTATTTCTGAAGTTATAGCTGTTGAGCAGAATACGTCTCTTAACCATCACTAAAGTGTTTTGTTTGAAGAAAGTGCAACTGATGAAATTAGGTTCCGTATGAACTCAAACCAAGAGATGCTCGGCTACATGTTGCAACGGTCGTCAAGGAATCTTTAGATGTGCTTAAATTGGATGTCCTATCCCAACCGCCGTATTCACCAGATATTGCTCCTTCCAACTACCAAACTACCACTTGTTCCGGTCGATGACTTATGGCCTGACTGAGCAGCACTTCAATTCTTATGAACAAGCCAAAAATTGGGTCGATTCTTGGATCATTTCAAAGGATGAGGAATTTTTTCGACGTGGAATTCGCTAACGATGGACAATATTTTAAATAAAATACATTGTACGAATTTCTCTGAATAAAACTTCAAAGTTATTAAAAACACCCTCAGAACTTATTTGTACCCCTAATAATTTGTATAACGTAAAAAGAAATTCTTGATTCAACAAAAAATTGAATATGGAAAAATTCTCAGGATTAATTTTCATAAACCTACAAAATATTCAATTTTCATTCAAAAGGATATTACGTTAATGTTTATAATTTTTTTCTAGTAAAAATGATAAAGTTATGTCGTTTGTATGAAGTTCTTTAAAAAACTCTAATCGTCTAACTGTCTAATTCTATTTAGAGACCATTCAGAATCAAAAGATACGAAAAGAAGTTATGTATGTAACTATGTTGTTAAAAGCAAAAGAAACCTAATCAAAGAAGGAAAGCGATTTATTATATGATACGAAAATATCTGCTTTGGGAAAAATCAAAGCAACCGGTGTAATATAATAAAAATATTTTTTGAAAAAATCAAACTTTGTTTGAATAAATTAAGGTAAATAGAATAAAATGATACATATTTTAGCGGGGAGGGGGTGTTTATCAAAAATTACACTTATGCCGCCAAATAAATGATTTCATGTATTGTATGTATGACAAGCAGTCGTAGATTTTACCCAAATTTATTCGTGTTCCACGGCATAAGTAAAATATGTAAATATCTAAAATTTATATCTCTCTTACCCATGGGTAAAAACTTTAAAGTTAGCAGAGCTAATAAAAAACGTTAGGAAAATTTTTACTACTTATTTTCGAAATTATAGTTTAATTAAATTAATCACAGTAATTAAAGTATTAAATAAATCAGATTGTTATTTTAAAACAAAATATTTTTATAGTTCAGTATTTAAAATGACACCCATCAATTGACTTTTCGTTTTCTTCACTCATAATGAAATACTTAAAAATAAAATTAAAGCAAAAATTACAATTTTGCTTACTTTACTTATGACACCGATAAAATATTAAAAATAAATTATTTTGCGCTAAAACCCCACTTCTAAAATATGTTTGTCTTAAAAAATTAAAATATTAGAAAATGTAGTGTCGCACGTACAAAATGTTTAAAACAATTTGTTGAGAAAATTAGAATAGTTTAAAGCAGTTTTTCTATGAAAGTATGGAGTATAAAAACTTTAACTTTAAAAAACAAAAAGTCATTGTATCGAAGAACCCTTTATCTGTCGGAAACCTCGAATCTTTTTAAAAAGGAGGGTTGCACTCACTGTGACTTTAATAGACAGGAATTGCATTGATATTCTTCACTTTATTTTTCATTAAATGGGAGTTGAACTGCGTTTCGCGTTCATCATTTGAGTAACTTTTTATCGCTCAGCGCATTTAATGAATGTCTTGGAGCAATTGAATGCGCCAATTTGTCAACATAGTTTACGGAAGGTTGAGTGAAAAATCGAAATGGTACCCTAATAAAATTCTTTTTTGCGAGTTTCACCACAAAGCTTGCACTTAGGACGGTGCACTCATAAGTGAGTTAGTGCGCTGACAAAGTTTAAAAGCATCCCAATTACACAGGGCGAAGGATGCACAGGTGCATGCTAAATCAAATTTCAAGTGAGTAGTGCACCGGCAGCCGTGTGCACGGCAATAAAAGGTGCATTCGGGTGCGCCTATATCACAGACGTTTGGTTACAGGGCGCCCCCTAATGGGGCCGGGGGCTGTGAATCCCGGTTCCGGAACGCTCGAGAGATGCAGCGACAAGCACCACCAGGTCCTCGAGGTGAGCAGATCCGCAAATTCGCGGATGCGGAGCCCTACACCGAAGTGCTCTGTGTCCCACGGACGAACCGAATAAATTCATTCACAACAGGACTTTATCGCGCTTTAGCGTCGCTCCGCGACGGACGATTGTATTCCGAGTTGTAATATTGCGGTCTTATGATAATTTAAAGTATTCACGGATTTGGGCCGCAAGTCCTCCGGAGCAGTGCTAGCACAATCTGCAGGTGGATGGGAAGTAGATTCCCGGCTACCTCCGCGGGCCTGATACAAATTTCAGGGAACTTTACCATGATCCCCTGCATAATTCAGAGATTTCCGATGGATCTCTGTTTTAAGTGCTAATGTAGGTCAATTATGGCATGTGCCTGTGGGTGCAGTACTGTGCGGCTGGCACCCGATTCGCCAGGAATATTGCTGCTGCCGTGCATGGAAAATTGAACTTAATTTCGCTTGAATAAATAAATGCAAACAGCATGTTCGAGTAACCAGCTGGAATAACGTCATTATTAATTTCTAAAGTTCGGCCTTTTTCGCCACTGGCCTCGCACTGGGAATTAGGACTGAATCTAATTATTACATGCTGGATTTGACTAATGACTAATAGCTAGCGTATTCTTAAAAGTGTTCATGTTATGCATTAACAATTTATGTGGTATGTACCGGAAAAACGCGGGTCGCCCGACTGCCAGACTACCTACTTTATCAGCTTGACTCTTTTTAAGGCAAATTTGCGCACTTTCTCCTTGATTTATACCTTTCATATATACGAATGAAACCTCTTCAAGATCGAAAATTACAAGATCAACAAAATTTAGAATTAAAAGTGTTTTACATTTACTTTAGGTCAAAAATGAAAAATGTTCTAAAAAGAATTTCGTCGGTTGTTGAATATTGACCCTGAATCCTTAGATTATCACTTCCGTATCTGCTTGTCTGTCAGGGCCAATTTTCTCCGGAACTATATAATATAAAAAGATTTTTGGAATAAAGATAGAATTTGGGCGCCCGTTTACTGCCTTGCGCCATTTGTTTTATATAGGTGAGCTTTAACCGAAATAATTATAAAATTTTGTTATTTTTGACGCGTAATTATTCGTAGACGTATTTTCTTTTTTTTTATTTACTATTATTCATTGGGAACTACATACATACTATCCCATTTGATAAGTGTTAATTGTGATTTTATGGTGATGATGCAAGCGTGAACAATTTTCACCTAATCCTGTTTTGGTAGATTGTGTTATGTGTAGGTACACATGAGCTTGTCACTACATAAGCATGTTTGTATAAATGCTGGAATAAAGTAGTTAAATTAATGCCTCGTAGTTACCAAAGAAAGGCTCCACATAAACATGTTTTCACAGACGATCATTCATTTCGAAGGGTGCAGGAAATGAAAAACTGCATCTCAAGTTGAATTAAAGGAAACTACTCTACGAAAATGGTTGAAAATTGGAAAGACAGTGGATAGCATGTGAAGATTTTCAACTACATTTCCAAAGGTACATGAGGATGATATATACAAATATGTAAAAAAAAGTGATGATATTTTTGTATGGCCTCATTATGCACAACCTTCGGAAGTTGATTTATGGGTATGCACAAATTAATAACATTCGACATCGGTTCAACACATCGGTAAAATTAGCTGGCCGAAATTGGGTATATGGGTCTCTGAAAAGATATCCTGAATTGAAATTACGACAACCAATTCTCACTAGGATTGTAAGGGTATACTTTTGTCACTTTAAGTAGATTTCAATTTAATTAACTTTTGTTTTCAAATGTTGATTACTTTAAGTAATTTTAATGTTTAACACTAAAAAATAGAAATTGTGGAGTTTTAGAAGTTTAAGTGATTCAGTGTTCAGGATCTCTTTATTTTATATTGCGTACACTTAACCACACTACTGAGCGCTTTTGAACCTATGCTGAGGGAAAGTGTACGCTTCTATTTCCAGATTGTTGATTAAAATCTCTAACTAATTAACATAATTTTGTTTCATTCTATCTGAAACTGTTGACTTTAGGCGAATTAAAGCTTAATAGAGATCACAAAAAAAGTTCAGCAATAATATTATTATGGTTCCAAAAGAATAGTTTACACTATTTTTGGATTTTATCGTAAAGGGCTAATTTTGAAAGCTAGGGGCAAACGGGTGTACCGTGCGCAACCACAGTTCGGCTGCGTGTTAACACTTGTAAGTGGGTAGAGTTTCTCGCACAGAACGAGGACGATTAATGAGTTTTTTGTCGTCCGGCCGTCTTCTCAGGGTTGAGGGCGTGTCGACAAATTGGGTTCCCTTTATCATTCTTGAGCATCGTACAAAAAGGATAAGATTACCTTGCAGAAACAAAGAGCAGCCAGCCCCAACGGGCGACAAGGCACAAAACTTTTCGTTTAATTTCTAAATCAATTAAGACTTGTCCTCCGAAGTTGCTACAGCGACAAGAAGTAGTGCCGACATTAAAACGACGTCAATAGAAGTTTACACTTTGTTCCTGGCCGAGATGCTCTGTTTTTGCTAATACCGATCGGATCTTGTTTTTGTGGTGTTTTTGGTCGCTTCAATTCACGCTCCCGGCCGCCGCAACGTCGTACCGCTTTTAATTATTTTTCCACACACAGACGCTCCTGAATTAAAAGTGAATTAGTAGCGCAGCTTTGATTTTAATTGAATTGGAACAGAGGCGTTGATGACCTTCCTCCTCGCGTTCGCCATTATCCCCCGTGAATTAGATAACGACTTGCAATCAATTCCGAACGCGACCGATGCATGTGAGTAAATTTTTAAATTCGCGCAACTGCTCTGCTCTGAGCTAATCTGACCAGATTAGCGTTGCAGTTTTGTTACAGAAACTCCGCTGAATTTCTACTCTTTTTAATTGGTACACGTACCAAAGAAGTACAGCAGCAGCAAGATCTCTGCTCCATGAGATGTGAGATGAAATTTAAGGTACGATTTCGTCGGATAGTCGTAAGTTACGGTCAGTAACACTTGCGAAAGGTGCAGCGTTATTACAAGAAAACATTTTCGGAGAATTAAAAAGACGTTGTGCGGACGTCTAGCAGAAACACCTGTAAATGGATTGTCGGTACGAGAGGACGAAAGGAGCATCGCTAAGTTATAGTTTCGTTTCATATGAGCAGCAACATAAGTAGATAATTTTATTTAGTTAGTTCGAAACGGCGGACAAAATTTTGAAACAGATTAGGTATACCGGACATACGAGTATAGAATAGTGTAGTATTGAATGGACTACTGGAAAAAGTCATCTTAACTTAGAACGAATTAGATCCGGATTCATTTCGTCATATCTATCTATCCGTTATAAATAAACCTAGGCATATGTTAGGCCAGTTTAGTACGGCTATCCCCAGTTATTGGAAGGCCTTTTTTGATTTGTTATGATATAATTTTTTACCACAAGCTCTGATGGGAATTGAAACCCCAGCTCGTATTACCCACGAACGCGTCATGCTACTAGCTGAGCTGTCGAGGCCCCCCCAAGCTAGCTATTATAATAAAATGTTGTGTAAAACAAGCCAATTTTACAACAAAAACCATTAAGGAAATATTATTCTGTAGCAAGGATTTCTTAAAATAGGAAAAAATTCAATTTCTTAGTTATAGAGAAAGCCACTTAATACCAATAAAAATTTCTCAAGTTTAAGAGATTTTAATTAAATATTGTAACAAGAATTTTAAGGGAATTTCAGGATTTAATGTTGAATTTTGTTCCTACATTTCAAAGTATTTCTATGAGAATAAAAATTAAAAGTTAAAGGATTTTTAAAGTTGTTAAATGTAATAAATTATTATTGTCTTGTCATATTTCTTAGAATTTATTAATAAATATCATAGTAGGCAACAAAATGTAATTTTTAAATCTCGTGCAAATGGACTTCGATTTTATCGGGAAAATTTCGATGAAAAATGTTCTTATCCTCTAATTTACTTTTATATCGATGTAATAATGCATTTTAAACTCTAACTTTAATGGAATTTATAATATAAGTATTTAGGTAAATTTTGGTTGTTTTACACTAAGATTAGAATTTCCTAAATTGGATAAATTATCTAAAATAACTTTGGTAAGTAAGGGTATAGTTTTTACATTATTTATATATAAAGTTTCACTAATTATTTTGTCTTTGAGTTCACCGCAGTACTTACATATGCAATTTTCCTTAATAAATATTTATACTAATAAAGGGGTTTTCCAATATTGACATAACAATTTTGTATTTTAATACGAATGCACCCTTGAACGTTTTTCATGATCTGTTAAAGTTAAAACGCCAGTCAAGGTAAGCAATTTTATCATGGTGAAGTTTACGAATGAGCAACGTTTGGAAATTGTTAAAAATTACTACTGAAATTCGGAGTCAATGGTCGCAACTTTAAGAGCGTTTGCTCCAATTCTCGGTCGTAATAATCGTCTCACCAGACAGGATGTGCATGTCATAGTGGATAAATTCGAATCAAAATATTCACTATTGCATGTTCCTGTGCCAGTGAGACAATGCACCGGTTGAAGTACCGAAAACATTGCAGCCGTAAGTGCTTTAGTTCGAAATAATCCAAACTAGTCGATTCTATGCCGTTCAGAGGAATTTGAAATCTCCTAAACCACTTTGTGGTGAATTTTGCGTAAAGATCCTGGCTTAAACCCTTGTAAATTAACTCAAGAACTGAAGTCTCGTGATCATTTGAAGCACCGAAACTTCTCCAATTTGGCTCTGCTAAGGTTTAAAAAAATCCTAAATTTCATCAAAAAATTATCTCTAGCGATGAAGTGTGATTGAATGATATTTTTCCGTCGATAAAAGCGATCGCCATGTTACCGTTAACGGAGTTTATTATGGTGTCATGTTGGAAGACTATTCCATCAACATTGGATGGACTTGACATCAGTGATGTCAAAGAACAAGATGGTGCCACATGCTGCACAGTTGTTCAAACAATTCATCTATTGAAGGGGAAGTTCGGTAACCGTCGTTTCGAGAAATGTCAAATTGCTCATACTCAGAGTTTAAAGATTCGATCACTGCAAAATGCTCATGGTGGTCATATAAACGAGATCGATTTCCATAGTGAAATGTAACATGTGCTCCATACGTAGTATAAATTTCAATCCAATATCTCAATTATTCTATGTTTTATTTAAATACAAAATTGTTATGTCCTTATAAAAAAGCACTCTATTTTAATAAATGCGTTTTCCTTACTAAGTACCAATCCAAAAACGTTACATTTGAAAAGGCTAACCCCGTAGTTTGGATTTTATATAAAGAGTCAAAGTCTCTATAATTTTACTTCTATGATTTTTTGTAGTAACTTCAATAATGAACAAGTTTTGAGTTAAAAAAAGATAAAAATAGTTGAAAAAGAATCTTCTCACACAAAAAATACGTTTTGTATGTTTTTTGTTTATTGTAATCAATTTTCACTACTTTATTTGTAGATGAGTTTTATTTTGAAGGGTTTTATGGCACTGCAAAGATATCAAAATTTTATTTTGACAATCCACGAGGTAGACTTTCCCTGGCAGACTTGATTATTGTTTAAATTTATAGTTTATTGTATTATTTGCATTTTCGAACACTTGGTATAAAAACCAATTACTGAGTTTAAAAGCCTTTAAGAACAAAACTAAAAATAAAAATGAAAGTTGTTTATTATGAAACCCTTTATAAACAACTTTTTTTTTGTATTAATAGAAAAACATGTTATAGCGCCTAAAAAATATATTTTTTAATAGGTTTCTAGCTTGCTTAGCTCTTTTCTTGTTAAAACTCGATTTTAAATTTCCATCAAACGAAAAAATATAATTTTGCCGTACCTAAAATGCACGCTTAAAACCTTTTTATTGGACTATATGGGGATGTCGAATAGAAAATGAGTTCGTTAAATTTTCCCTCAATATAATTCACATGTACATAATATTATAGGCGGCAGTTACGACAATCACCAATATATGCACTTTTTAATGAGTAACTAACAATATGGCTATTTAAACGTGCCTTTTTTAACAATTCCAGATAAAATGTTCTCTCGGTTTGATGTCTGAATTTGAATTATATTTATGTATTCGTAAATTAGGATTGGTAATCAGTTTTCAGTTTTGCAACCCAAATTATTAACTGAATTGGTCACTACATTGATAAAACTATTGCAAAACGAATAATAAATTCAGGTCACAAACTTTTCGAATTGTTTTAAATTTCTTTGTATTTTTCCCGTTTTATTATATTGAGCAAACATAAAGTGCTTTCATAATGTCCCCATACAATTCCCAGTAAGTGTCTAATGAGTCATTAGGAATGACTGGATCTATACCACTCCTTCGTGTTCTCTAGCGGATAAATTGCAATTTAATATGAAAAGTTCCATCGGTGCATTTGCTTCCCCCAAGGAAGGGAGACCCTAAAATAGGTTCATCTGCAGTTAATTGAGGACATAGTGTTCAAAACCTTCCACCTTTGCAAGCTCCCACGGGGTCCTGGCCTGAATTAAAATTCCGCAAATTAAAGCCAATTGGCACGAGAGCAAAGTTTGTCCAGAAGGTCACAGATAAATAAATTTCGGAAATTAACTGGAATCCTTTTACAATGTCCTTTTGAAAACTGTGAAATCCAAATGCGGCCCGATATGCAAATTAAGCGGACTCCCATCACGGCGAGGCCGCAATAGTGCACCTCGGCCCTAGCGTGACCACCGCGCGGCCCAGGTGCCGGCTGCTGCAGACCTCGCGCTTTCAGTCGCAATCATGACAGAATTTGTGACTGGGACCGGGACCGGGAATCCAGGAATCCAGGAGTCCTGCGGAACCCTCCGTCCTCGTCCCGATTAAGTGAAACATCACCGGCGGATGATGCACGCTCCGCAATCCAGTTCCAATTATCCGTTGCGTGCTGGCAGCGCTTTTCGTGCCTAATGTCGGGTGTCAATAAATCAATTAATCGAATTATCGGTCCCGAATCAGGGACCTTATTACACTTCCCCCGCATCCGATCCGGTCGGCCAGATCGAATCGCCATATGCGGGCTAGGGCTCAGCGGCCAGCGAAGTCTCGTCGCTCAACACCCGGGACGAGGGGAACGACTCTCTCTCCTCGAGCAACTTACAGCCAATTTCGGTCCGCACTGATTGATTGATTGATCCCGGGACTGTTTATTGTTTGGGCCTCCTCTTTTTGTGCGACGATGGTGTTGTCGATGCGAGGGGCGCGCTTGGGAATCTGAACGAGAGGGGCCCCATGAAGCAGCGGCGGGATTTGTTTAATTGTGACAAAACTCCCCCGGGTGAGGGTCCATTGTTTATAATTGATGGAATTTTGAGAGCTCCGCTGGATTATACGTGTTCTCGTTCCTCCTCGGCCCGGCTCAAGGAAATCGACATTTGTCAGAAGCGCCTAGATAAATATGCGTGAGAGTTGAGCTCGGATTAAGTGTCAATTATCATTAAGACGTCCTCGCCGAATCCGGGCCTCGGCAGGGCCCCTCTCAGCGAGGCGCTTGCTATCCGAATTCTCCAGAACATTTTGGGGCTTTAGGGGCGAATTTCATTGGCAATCCGCTTTCCCAGAAGTCAGCAGGCTCCTAGTGCTAAACGTTCTGGCGCTTGGAGGTCAGAGCCGGGCTTAATTCAGTGTGAGTTATTGCCGGCTGCGGGACGGGGACTGTTTCCTCAAAGAAACCCATGAGTCGGGGCGGAGCGCCTTTCCACCACCCAGGTCCCGGACTAACTAAGATTGTTTGCATGCACACAGCCAGGGCATGCTTTTGGGGAACTAATTTATTTATTACTTAACACTTCATAGACCTACTCGGGGCTGCCTTATAAATTTCAATTTGAGATGCAATGGATGAGCGATTCCGGGGGTTCAAAGATCTTGTTCAGCTGGCTCAGATTCTACCTCTACCTCCGTCTCTTCCGAGGAGCAGCTGGCAGACTCCCCTCTTTCTTGCTGCTGCACTCGCTGGGGTCTCGTTTCCGCAGAATAAATTCATTAAAAGCGGGTCACATGAATCATTCAGAGCTGAACTGCAAATACTAAGTTATGAATGAGTTCGCTTTTTCCACACCGCCTCTAACCGAAAATCGATGCCCTGTCCGCACTTTGACTGCTTTGTTTAAATTTGCAGTACACACATGGGTCACGGGTGCATGGCACGCTTTAAGGCTTTTCGAGCACTTTCCGACGCAGCCTTTCCCTTAATTTAATTAATCCAAAAATGTTTAAACCTCAGAAGAGTGCAGGAACCGTCTTACTGCTTTTGATCGTTGGGCGAATTTTCACGTACATAAAAACTTTTATTACATATATTTTTCATATAAATTGGTACCGCTTTGGTACACCATTCAAAGTAAAGCTTTGTGGATAGTTTTGTGTTTTTTGGAAATTACAGATATTCTTAGCATTTAAAAATATTTAATGAATTTGATATTGATAAAACGTTTGGTTTATGCGTAGAGCAGCTGGAGCTTCACTTCAGTTGGAACAAAATTGACTCTAGATTTAAATATTATGATAGAAGACAATATCGACAGGCTGATGATATGATTCTTTGATCACCAATATCACCGCACCAAACAACCTATTTGTAAATGAGCCTATTTCCTCAATATCTCGTAGCTTCAATATTAAGTTACGCACTTAAACCTTAATTCAGTTAAGAAAAACCCTAAAGATCTTCATCTACTTACCTATATAATTTGTTTTTCTTATACTTACGGTTTTTAGTAAATACATATTATTAATGGTAAGTAATTAAATAACTATACTGCTACTGCTAACAAGTCTGATTCTGGACTCTTAAAAATTAATAATAAATTTGCCTTTAACAAAAACTTCTATATTGCTAGCCATGAAGTGGTTTGGCACACGCTAACATCTATAGGGTAAAGTCGTCTGAAACTCTAAAAACTCTTCTTTGACTCTGATACACGACTTTCACTCACGATTACAATAAGAAGCTATCCTTTTAATTTGCGATGCTTTTTACCACTTCTTCGAACAAAATATGTATATTAAATTTTTGAGTTTAACTAATCTAATTTAATAGAAAAAACGAGTCCCAGACCACTTGCAAAGCATACGGCAGAAGAACAAATGATTCCGAACTACCGAAAAAAAATTAATAAACTTTCCCTAGAACTTCATTAATATTTTTGGCCTATATGAACCGAAAGTCTTTGTATATGCATTTATATGCATCCCACGAACTGAACACTTTGAACTCAAAATATTTATTAATATGTATGTAAATTAATTTAACTTAAATAATATTAAATATGACTTGATAGTCTTAATATAATAAAAGATAGATATATGAGATATTTTATGAAAGATACCATAAAAACTTCTCCTGGTGTCATTTTCACCGATTATAATATAACATAAAATTACTAGCTAGTGCTTACCTCGTGAAATTTGTATGTACCACGAAGTAATTCGTCTTATTTTTTTTTTTTAAATCGGGTTATTCAAATATCTTCATATAAAATTTTTGCAAAATATTTTGCATTAATTCCTACCCATGCGTATTGGTGGTAATTTGGAAAACAGATTTTCTTTTTAAATAAGAAACTAAGAGCTAAACATCAGACTGACATTTGGAGGCATTTCAAGACTTGTCTGAAATTGTAATGTACACCCAATATCAATCACATACACTTTAAGCCAGTAGAGTGTATGTAAGAAGAGTAATGATGTCACTCTTGGAATGGATATTATCAGCGATTAATAATAGCAGTGAGACCAGAACAGACGAGTTCAGATCAGCACAGCATCCCATAAGTTCATCAGCTGTACCATACGATTCGGCCTTGCCCTATAGTTACTTTGACTTAACTAATTTTGAATATATAAACCGATATAACCCATAATAAAAAGACCATGATTGATCCAAGTTTGTCATCGAAGCATGATCCAACTCTGGGATAATTTTAGAATGATGGCTTCACGCCAGCCCCAGCATTGAGTATTAAAATTCTAGCTGAAATAGGGTAAGGAATGGAAAGCTTTAGTTCGTAATCAAAGCTTGACTATACCTTGGGTTTTGAGTTTTAAGATTTGATAGACTAGATTAAAAAACACAAAATGGGCATTCATTGCTCAGCCGAAGTTTGGCCAAAGACTATGAAATCAAGTAACAATTTTCAACCTTTAATTGAGGCTTGAGCCAGTCTCGAAAAGCCAACGCTTGGTATTACTAGCTGTGCCGACGATTCCGTCCGCGTGGACTTCAGGAAATAGCATGTCCTCGAAAATACATTATGTGTTTTTCTCGAATAAAAGGTATCCTATATTGTTCTTTACCCTTTACTTCAGCTCTGTGCCAAATTTCACTCAAATCAGGTCAGTTGTTTTCGCGTGAAGACTTCATACGCGTGGAATTCTAGTTTACACTAATAAAGCTTCTTTGTATCGTGGATTGTAAAAGATTTTACCATTTTCTAGTCATTGTTACTATGGTTAGACATAAAAAATTGGTTGAAATAAAATAAATTAAAATCCTATTCACAAAGCAAACTCAAGAGTCATATATGGTAGAGCTTATTAAAAAAAGCAAAAATCCGAATCACAAAGCAAAATCAGTAAATGCGTATATCCTAGCCAAATTAATCTATTTTAATCGTAAACCCCCAATCAGTGTTTGGTAAATATTTTCTATGTATAGATACGGTGTTTTTACGATGTTATTGTTAGTAACTGATTTAAAGACGATACCACTATTTTTTTATTCTGGCATATTTATTAAGACTTGTAAAAGCCATACCATACTTATAGAATCTTTGGCTTTATTCCAAAATTTAAGATAACAAAAATCAAAACAATAGTTTTAAAAAAAGCAATTTGTTCCTTTGAATAGTTATTGAAAATTTATTATAGACAGATAGTTAAATCTAAAACATGAACATTTAATTTGATTTGAATAGAAATGAATGTTAAATGTATTTGCAATTGAATATAATCGAGTTAATGTTTAGAAATGTCCAACTCAAGTGTGAGCAATCAAATAGCAATAAAGGGAAAAGTTGGCAGGCGCAGCAGGGGCAGTGTAAATTAAATTTTTTGTATTTGCATAAACATTAAGGTTTTCGCTTATGCAAACATTCCGCGAAGGGTGCCATTAACACGGATAGGGCGCGAGCATCGAGATAAAAGAAATCCTCGTACATTCGCATATATCGCATCGAATTCAGGCGAAATGTTCAAATACATAAATCACTCCGGTCGTTGCGGAGCGATATTGAAATATTCAAATTACAGTCGACTTGTGTAAAACAGAGCTTCCCAGAGCCCGGTAATTTCATTAATGTCATATTCACTATCATTCACTCACGGACTGGGTGCAAAAAGGGTTCGAATTCGTGCCGGTTCCCCAAATGTCTTAATAATTACAGAGCAAGGATGTGATATCCTTGGCGGTGGAGAGAGCGGTGAGCGGTGAGCGTTGTGGAGAGGCCCTTTCAGATATTTCCTGGGACCTGAGTTGACTCTGCGTGCAAAAAGATTACTCTCCTCCCATTATTAAATTATTAAAGGTGGCCCCGCCGAACTGTTTTGGGGCACAGACAGCGGGGGCTGTCGACATAGAGCGCTTTAAACAACTAAAATCCCCAAACTTTTGGGTCACATGGGTGACATAAATTTCATTCGCAGGCATGAAGCGCTCGCAGGAATTGTCTAGCACAAAGAGGGGAGATGTAAAAACGATGGAACACAACCAGTGCGCCATTACAGCGGGCATAGTCTGGCCCTTTAATGCCCGGCACACACTATAGTCTGCCAGCAAGCTGTTTCCCTGTCCTAACGCCGGATAGCCATTTTTGTATTTTTCACATACCTTGCAAGGAGCTGGCCACTGGCAGGAGACGATGGAGAGGAGACGATACCCCAACACTCGAAAAGAAATCAAAGACGGGAGAAAGCAGGCATTGCTCTAGGCCTATAAAATAAATTTTCAAGCCCCACTATCTTTGCAGGAGCTACCACCACCCAAGAAGACCCAAGCAGCCTCCTGGTGGAGCCGTAAGGAACCGTTCTTGAATTTCAGTTCATGTTCGGCCGTAGTGTATAACAAGTTTGAGAGGGGAGTGATGGGGGAGGGGATGAGAAAAAAAGGGGGGTTTAGGGCGCAAGGGCTGGTGAGGGTTGAATAAAATAAGATTTCACACCCCCTGCAGCACTGAAACTACAACGAAGCTATTAAAAATGCAGCAAGCACACTAGTGACGTCAGATACGCACAGGGTTAGTTTTATTTCGCCCCGGATGGGATATGAAGAACCACCGTCTATCTGTCGTACATAGAGCCCATAGTGGGAATGGATGCCACATAGGAAACGGGCATAAAGTAGGGTTGTGGAGCAGGAGGAAGCTCAGACAGTACAAATTTTATATACAGAAAAGGGCTTCTCGAGCGCCACGAGGACTTTCATCAGTTTTATTAGAAAGAGACAAGGACCCAGGCTTGCGCCCTGTGGTACGCTTAGAGAAAAAGCTTCCCCATCCAATTTCGGAGTCCTTTTTTTTATTGATGGTAAAGCTCAGAGAAATACGGTTGGGGCTGAAATCCCGGCAAAAAGGGGATATTATGCCGGCTGGGGATGAAGCTAAAAGGTAAATAGAACAAGCGGGGCAAAGTAGGCTGAAACTGCCTCTCTTTCTAAGCGTTTTGAGTAATCATCAGAAACGAGTCAACGTTCGAGGCCGGCGGGTCATTGCGCTGTCTTGTTTTGTTTTTGCATATCGTGCACAGTGGAGCCGATTTATAGCATAGGGCTTGAATTAGGGTGTCCATCGGTTTGTATCGGTCGTTTTACCCCAAAACGGAAAGGTGATCGAAACTGGCTACCCGCTAAAAAATTATTTTAGTTTTATTTTTTAAACTCCCAGTGATAAACGGGTTCTTCCGTGAAAGTATCTTTAAACGACCTACCCAGTGTTGCCATGTGCATGACCTACGATTGTGGCACTTTTGTACCATAGTGTGTGTTTCGCGACAAAACAATAGTACAGTGCATCGCAAGTTGTAGTAAAAATAAATAATAATAAATAAAAAATAATGTGTCGTTTGTCGCTACAAAGATGTAGCGTGAAATATGCATAGGGTGTATAAAAAGTGATTGTGTATTTTATTCAACGGAGATAAAAAGTTTGGAAAAAGGTTCATTTCCGGATAAATGTACTATTGACGAGAACGACGACTATACAGGCGATAACCAGAACACCCCATAGCAGTTCTTTTAATTGGTTTGTTTTTATGCCGTAGAAGGATTACGAGCATTTACGAGTTACGATCAAATGAAAGTCTCTTGAAATTCTTCACTTTCTCTTACTCTCATTTGCACTTACACCCGGATACAATACCGAAAAAAAACATTAGACGTTTGTTCTTCAGGACGTAGCGTACGCTGGAGATTGCCATTTCATTTAATCAAGAATGAATTTATGTAGTATTGTACGCTTTCCCGCTCTATCCCGCGTAAATTGCTAAGGCGGGAGAGCGATAGCGAATCCATCGCGCAAGCTTTTCAATTTTATTTACATATAACGAAGCACACACAGAGCAAAGGAATCGTGATTTTTGTGATCATATACTCCGGCCGGATCCTGCTCTGGAGCATCCTCCTCCTGCTGGAGCTTCTGGGGAGCGAATGGTACTAATATCGTAAATTTTATCGTATATCCCGAGTTTGCGGTAATAAAACAAACCGGCGTCTTCAGACTAATCTCGGAGACATGAACTTGAGTTTTATAGCTTAAACAGACGGAATAATTAAGGTCTGCATTACATTGGCTCCCATCAAGCCCCCAGCCAAGATGGAGGCCAAGAATACACGCACCGTGCCGTTAGAAGAAGAAGAAATCTTGGGGATGCTTTCGTGTTCAGGTGTTATTTTAAATTTTTCTTATTTTATTTATTTTTTACTCAACTTTCCGGATTCCAAGAGATATTACATACATTACCTAATCGCAAAAGTTGCGGGGTAATTATTTATTTTTTCTTATTTTTGTCTGTTCTAAGACGACTGTACTCCGTGAATGCCGGAAGCATAGATATCGAGAGTTCCATGAAAAATTATAAGCCGGATAACAAAAATTTTCAAAACAACTCACTCTAAATTTTTGAGGGGCCGAAAGATTCATATTTCATGGAAAGGTTGCCTTAAAATCTTTCTTCAGGCTTGGATGATCTTTGATATTTGAGAATTTTCCCATATTTGTCCTTTTTTATTTCTTACCTCTGAATTTGCCTGAATTGCTTTAATAATTGAAAAATTTAGAACAGTTTAAAACAGATCAACTTTTTCAGTTATCGAAGGTAAAAGGATATTGCCTATAGTGGAATAAAATCTATTCAAAATACCCATTGAATATGTGCGTAACATCCATATGTTGCCCTTTTTTTTAGATACTATGTAGGTATGCCATTTAAAGTTATATTAGAAGCCCAAATTAAAGTAATTCATGACAAACACTCTTTAATAAAAAGCAGAAAATTTAAAAGTACTTTACCTCGAATTGAAATAAAAATAATAGAGGTTTTTTGTACGTATTGTGTAGAGGAAAGTGCTGGAATTTAATTGAGTTTGTATGGAGTATTGCGCATTAATTAAATTTTTTTTTAAAGCTTTTTAAAGTTTCTTCTAATAACAACATAACACTATTACGATAATTTCGGAAGTGTTTTATACTTATGGTATGAGGAATTATAAAAATGAATTTTAGTGTGAAATTTAACACATTTTTCGCATTATGTTTTTATAAAATTAGTTAATCTGGAAACATGCGCAATTATCACGTGAACATAATTTAATTCAGTTTTATGCTCTGCAGCCCAGAAATACTCAGTATATAGACATTTTATAATTAAAATCAAAAATTCAAATTTTATTGTTTTTTTTTTATATGTACTATACGCAACACATTTAATATTCGCTCCAAATCGTTTCTAAAATTTAAGTTAAAAATAAAATAAGAGTGGAAATGAACGTTAAAGAAATACATTTAAATTTATATAAATATACATAATAATTGCATAAACCACTTAGCTATTTTAGGTGAATATACTCGTCATGGATAAGTGGCTATATTTTGTGCTATAGAACAAAACTAAAAATTTTGTATAGAGAATTTTGTTTTGAAAAAAGTCACGCTCAATGTGAACAATTTAATTTATGCGACTCTTGTAAGTGTCCCACTTTGAAAAGGGGTCAGCACAGCTGACTGGTTAACAAAATTATATTAATGTTAATTTGTAATTTGCAATGATGCAATTATGGCTTTTCAAATTTTAAATGATAGTTCATAAAAAACAGAAAATATATTGTTTATTATAACTAAATACATTCAAAGTTCTAATAATCATTATATTTACCTTTTATTTTAATAAAAATCGCACTATTTATTAATATACCGTATACAATATAATTAAAATTAAGAGTGCTTATAGTTAAATTCAGTGTCACAAGTTATTTTAATATTATGCATTTTTTTTATATAAATTTGTCTGTACTAAGTCTTTTTCAGCTTTAACGTCTCATATTATCCTCACATTAAGAGTACGAGTTTTTAAAAATAATGCCTATATTACAGATCGAAATATACATCTTTTCGGTGAAACACTTTTAAGTATGGCTTATATTTAATTTGAAATTTTATGCAAAAATATATTTCGACAAATACATTTAGGTTAGCTTTTACACAAAGCAACAAATATTAAATTGAGGATATTTATAATATAATTTTAAGATTTGTGAAAAGTCCATTGACGTTGAAAGCCTTCACTTAGTACGTTAATAGGTACTTTACTCTCGATATGAAAATTTTAAGTTTAAATAAATAGTGCTTTGGGTTGAATTCATAAGAAATATAATAATAAAGCGCTTTATCTCTTCGAAAAATTAATATAGGTAACAGTTTAAAAATTCAATAAAACAAGAATTTACAACATTTTGAATATTTATTTTGTAGTTGATGATGCTAAATTAGCTACCCCTACTTAGGGGTTTTTAAGGTAACTAATTTAAAATCTATTCTTATTTGCTCAGTTCACTCATCATATTATAAAAGAAAGACTGAAAGAAACTGAAGATAGTCCTTTTTTTTTGGATATTGGAAATATTACGAAGTATTATAAATTTGAAGACGTTATGAGTATACCCTAAAATCTGATCAAAACGCTATTTAATTTTTTGTTTTTTTTCGTTTTTGATTTTACGTATTAAAAGTATATAATATGACCTTTCGGCCCTTGTACAAACGTAATAAGTAAACATTTTCCCTTTTGTTAAAAGGTATTAGAGTTCCCCCAAAATAAAAGTAAATGCAGGTGACTGCGTCCACGAATAATGTGCTTCATTCCCTGCAAAGTGCAAAGTAAGTGGCCAGAATAAGAAACCGCGATGTGCATGACATGCAAAAGGTTCCGATATGGATCTGCAGCAAACACCCAAAAAAAGCTAACTCAAAGTCCAAAAAAAAAACAAAAAAAACGAAAAATCCAGCTGAGGCAGGTTGGTTTTAATAAAACCAAAGTAGAAGAACCGGAAGTTTTCTTCATTTCGCATGCAGTGAAGTTGTACGCAACTTAAACGGGGAACGAACAGAAGGGAACATACAAATTTGCACTTTGCGTGCCCAGAATTCATATGCTACTCGTACGGACAAATTAAATATAGCGATAGCACAATAAATGGACTTGCGCCAGCGGTAATTTGATTTAATTTTTATATTCCCCTCTATCATACTGCGGATGTTGCGGATGGAGAAGGGTACGGTGGCCGCCGGACGGCAGAACTCTTTTTTTTTTGTTTTTTTTTGCTTTTGCAGATAGTGCAAATTATCGCAGCGCAACCGAATGCATGTTTACCTTACGGGTGATGAATATGAGTTGCGTGAGCAGACCTCGGCTCGCTATGCCCCTTCTTGGAGTGATCTCTCCTTAATTGCCAGGTGGTGACAATTTATATCAAGCTGAGTTATCTTTTCGGCGATAAGCTCAGAGGGAATGATTTGTCGCGGCGAAGACGGCAATTCTTTTTGCGCAACACCTTGATGTGTGGGAGGAACGAACATCCGATTCCTTGAGGTTGTGTCGCGGGAACTGGGAGACTGTTGCGTCTGCCCACTTGAGGCTCAGAAGGTAAAAGCGTTAGTAAACAGACGTAAATTAAGCCCCATTACACAGAGGTGGTGTTTATGTTCGGCTGTGTATCAATAATTTTATGGGACACCGTACACCTCTGCATCGAATATTACATCCTTAATGAAGTTTGCGATCAGGATGTGCAGTTTATTTTTCGTGAAATGGTATGCATATCAAGATTAACATATTTATTGACGCTCTTGGTGTAATGTTGGGATGTTGTGTCGATATCCAATAAGAAATTTAAATTTTGAAATGAAACATACCTTTAGTGAAATATTTTCTACGTTAAAATGGAAGGTACTTAATGGGATGCAAGCCAAATAACAATATTAACCCATGTCCGTATCAAATTGACTACTTTTCTTTGGTATTTCGCGTGAAATGCTATGAAAATCTTATTAACTTGTAATTTACTTCAACATGCTATTCAGTGAATATGTATTTTTAATTTTAATTCTTCTGCTATTAAGCCCTTGCCGTATGAATTGGGCGATGATTGTGTGTGCCATTCTTGATGAAAGCTATTCTCATGCGTCGTAACCAGAAGAAGTTTCATCATTGGCCAAATTTTGCCTAAACTAGGAGACATTAGTAGTACTGCACTCACTATTTATTTATTTATTTTTTTTTTTTATTTATTATTATTATTAGCTTGATAAATCCATTACATTTAGTAGATAGCCTATTTTTAGAGTTCAGGATAATCTCCTATACAGCTATGATGACTATGTTAGCTAGCTGAAAGTTTGTTTGATTTGATGTATTAGTTGAGGAAAATAGCTATTGAAAAAACCTCTATGTTTCCTTAGTCTAGTCTATCCTACTTATCTAACTTATATTCTAGGAATTAATTTATGTGAAGTTGTTTTAGGTGTAAAATTTCAGAGTTATGACAGGCCTCATAAAACGTTTGAGATAATCTTAAGATTTTAATGATAATAAGGCCGATATTGAATTCGTGATGAAGTGCAGCGGTTGAGTAGTGTCTCGGTAAATTCAGTAAAAGTTTTAACGTTTTATTTTGACTAATTTGAAGTTTTCTAATGTGCGTATTTGCACATTTAAACCATACCGGTGCTGTATACAGTAATATTGGTTGAAAAATTTGTTTAAATATCAACAGTTTGTTTTCCTTATTCAAGAATGATTTTATTTAATAAAACGATAGAATTTTAATATTGGAACTGTAACAAACGAAATCAATAACAATAACGTAAAAACAAAAAAAACATTATCGCGTAAAAACAGTCATTTGTATGATACAAGCTTCTCACTTTTGGGCGGAACAAGACATTACGTGTCTGATACGTGGTTCTCATTTTAGGCACAGAAAGGGAATCACGTCTCCCACACGTTGTTTTAAAAGAAAGGGTTAAATAAATGTTTAGTATTTTTCTTTTTTTGGTTTTCTTAAATAATTTTGTCCAAAAAGGAAGAGGATGATGTTTAGACCTTAAAATTAACAACTTCACTGTCCCCATACATTTCGGATCATCCCATGCTCACTATCTTTTTCTTGATGACCTTGTTGACTACATCTCTGAGTTACGAAATATCATAGAAAAAACGTTTCTGTTGTTTTTAATATTTTTAACATATTTTTAATTTGTGACTTATATCTCAATTACGAACGTGGCAAACAAATTTTTTTAGCCCAAGTTCTGTGAGTTACTGCACCGCATTCAGTTTAAAAAAAATATATTCGAAAATGAGTACTAGCATAAATCATATTTGACTCATGAGCGTATTCCAAAAGACTTATATGAGTTATATATGACTCATTGGGCAGTGAAGTTGTTAAAATACATCGAATTATAAAAATTATTCTATGAGTAATTTAGGAGTTATCAATAGCTTTATTTTTTCCGGAGTATACCTCGTGTGTAGAGTTATTATTCAAGGCAGTACGCAAATAAAATTTTTATAATTCTATTTACAACGGGGGCTACAAAACTTTGTTATTAATTTATTTATTTTGTTTTGTTTTTGTTCATTAAATGTACCTAAAACGAAACAAATATTCGTTTAAATTACAAGTTTCCCATATACATATGTTTTTTAAGAGGTTATTCCGTCTAGGAGGCTGAATTTTGAGATAACTTTACAATTTCTTCAAGTAAATTGTACTAGCTGTGTTTTTTTCACTACAACTCTCTATCCAGGTTAAGCAGGAAATTTTTCATTGATTTGAAATTTATGCACAATTACCCATATCTATCAAACATTTTTTATTTCGCACAAATAAAATCAATTTGCCTGAATTTATACACACCTCGCGTCAAAAAATTTAACCCAAAAATTTATCCGATACAAAGTTTAAGTTTTAAATTTATTGTAGATTGTAATAAGCGATAAAATAAAATAAAATAAGATAAATATCATTTAATTTGATGTACTTCTTCTAAATTTTAAAATCTTGATACGCGTAACGTTTTAAAAAATGCAAGTCAACGACAAATTTCCTATCTAAACTGGATGATATAGCAAAATGAAAAAAATACAACTAATAAAAGTTGCATACACATACTTTTCATAAGTTGTTTATATTTATAAAAAAAAAAGTTTTAATTG
This sequence comes from Philonicus albiceps, assembly GCA_963969385.1. Lineage (NCBI taxonomy): Eukaryota > Metazoa > Arthropoda > Insecta > Diptera > Asilidae > Philonicus > Philonicus albiceps. Next base: position 38,644,334 of record OZ017773.1, read on the forward strand.
GTGCTCACGATTAAAATAAGAAACATTTAAAAGAAAGAGAATGATGCCGGTTTTAAATGTTAATTCTTTTTCAAAAACTGTAAAATGAATGAACATTTTTTCTTGAAATTAAAATGTGTGCTAAAATTAGTCGTCGTATTTAAGGTAGCTTTTAAATTGTTCAAAAACATTTTAGAACTATAATACTTAACGGATTAAAAGCTTTAGTTTATTAAAATCAAGTTCCTAAATAAAACCATAAGGAAATCGAGCAAGGAGGAAAAAACAAATTAGTCTACTTGTAGAAATTTACTTGATTAAATAATCTGAAAATTAAATGTGACTTTTATAAATAATTGAGAAAATCATGCATGCTGAGCCAATGTAATCTCTTAAAGTTAAGCTAAGCGGCGTAGCGCAGTAGTCGATATCCAATGCATGAAATTAGGTTTAGATGTTCTTCATCCATTATACAAGATTTTTTAACAAAGAAGGCTACTGACCCAATCAATTGCAGTCTCCCTAAATTTTAAAATCCATCCACACAGGGCATAAGCCCGGCTGGTGTTATGCTGCACCATAAAAAGAAGACGTCACGTCGGTGCGATCGGCCACTCATGTAAAACATTAATGAAAATTAATGGCTTCGATAAGAATCAGTTTGCGAAGGGACTGCGCGACTGCCGAAAATTTTAGGGCAACAGAAAGAAGGCATGGACAAATGTTTGTGTCTCGGGAGGCTGCACCAAAGGCAGGAAAAAAAAAAAATTAGGTGTTAGAACGTGCGGCAGTACTGGGGAGGGCTACGGGCCACTTACGGCACAGGGTGCATTGTAAATAGAAATTTGTTAGGGTGCACCCAGACACCCTGGCTGCAAGCGGGACTGAGGACCTTTTGAACTGCTGGGAGGGCTCAAATTTTATGTAATTTTTGTGGCTGTGTTGCAAATTTTATTGTGTTTTTGGGTAATAAATAATAAATGAAGTTAATTTTTTCCTTTCAGGTTTTTATATGCCGCAATCTATTAGACAGCTTTATTATATGGGTTCTCAAAAAAAAAATTAAAAAACAAACAAAAAAATCCAATTGATAAAGCCGAATCTAAACAAGACAGACTCGAACGAAAGACTCGAAAAAAAGGTAATACCAGAAATCCTATAAAATAAAAAAATTAAAAAAATATAAGCGGCAAAGTGATAGTTATCAAATCAAATAAATTTAAATTTAATATAACAATTATCTGTAGAAAGACATCGCTTTCGATCTTACCGAGAGATGTAGTAACCAAATTTTTTCATCAATTTCCTCAATATTTTAAAATGTTTAATGCAAACTCAACAACTGATACAATATCTTGTTATATATTATTTTTGATATCCAACCTTTACCTGAAAATGGATTGTATTAATTTAGTTTTCTTTTTATGAAATCATCGTTTACCCTTGATATTTAACTAATAACCTTCTACTATGAATGTTCTACAGAGTCTATTTATAAAATAAAAAATACGACAAATCAAATTTCTGGTAATTTTAATTGTAAGGAACAATAAAATAAAAACTTAGATGTTATTTACTTATTTACTGGGAATAAACTAAATTAAAGAGCATGTAATTAAGGGTGAATAATTTTACTTTGTTTATTGGATCCTTTCTTTTCTTTACCAACGTTCTGACCTGATAGACGGGGAATAAAACCTGCGTGGTATCAGAAATACTAAAAGCTTCTAACTAAATTTTAATCGATACTTTTATATGGCAGGATGCTCTGCTTTGCTGAAAAGGACATCCGCTTTCACTAAATTAAAATACAAGTGTTGCGCGTTAAATGCTATTCTCCTCTTGTTGTTCACTTGCCTTCACTTATAAACTTTAAGGAATAGTACGAAAAACTAATATTTAATTTAATTAAGCAAAAATTGTATCTATTTCTTGCATATTTTGTGCCTTTTATAAATCATTTTTAAATCTCTAGTTTCAAGATTAATTTGTATTTGTAAAAAACAAACTTGCAAAAAGTAAGTGTGGACTTAAGTGCCAAGCATAAAATTTATCTGTCTTAAAAAATTGCATTTTACTCATTACAGTGCTAATCCTTCATTTTATTCGGATTTTTATACTTTAATCGTTACACATTTTGTGTAAAATATTTTTAAGTAAATCATTAAATTATTATTATTATTATTAGAATTATAAAACTTCTGTACCCTTGAGTTGTTAAACTACGTAGCTATTTTGACAAAATGTTTTGTTTTTTTTTTAAATTCAAAGGGAAACAGTGAAAAACAAATTTTTGGATATGTTTTTTCTTCATATTGATCTAATTTAAAAATTTCAAAAATTTCTTCGATTTGAACAAATAATAAAATTATAATCGTCAGGAATCCGATTTCAAGTTATTTTTTTTTTAAATTAAAGAATTAAATTTTAATATCCGATTATTTCAAATTTAAGTTGCAAAAGTTTTTCTTAGCTAACTTTTGTATAGCACGGAATAAAAATAAATCGTTCCAATTTAGTACACGTTCTGCAGAAGAAAGAACATAAAAATAAATGCGGAATTAAAAAATGTATCTAATTAAGGCCTTTTAAGGAGAGTAGGTTTTCAACTTTACAATTACGGAAAACAGTGCTAAAAATAATTTTTAAAAATTAAGTCAGCATTAAACGCTTGAGAAATAAAGTGATACAAATGATTCTGGAATCAAATTAAGTAATAAGATCACGATGGTAAAATTAAAAACATACAAACGCTTAGGGTCACTTAAGGTTAGGTTTCGACTTTTAAAATTGTTTTACCAAGATAGATTACCTTTATTGTGAGGTACGGTTGAAATTGTGGTTTCCTATTTGTAACTCCAAAACTTTCCATTTTCTAAAAATTTGCTAAGAACTCTTTTAATGGGATTGGTAAATAATAAAATACTTTACAAACAATTGCGATTAATGGTTTTTGAGTACGCATATTTTACAATTGCACTCATAAATCGTATGCACATAAAAGTAAGTTATAAAAGGTTGTATAAAACCTAATATAATATACCAGAAAATTGTCTATGATTATAAATTTATTATTTTAGTGATACAGAATTCTACGATATTTCGAAATTAATTTTCTGGAAAAATATTTTCGTCGTGTTACTAAGACTAGGGGCCTCTGATAGTTCAGTTGTTAGCTCGCTGGTCTACCGTCCTAAAGACGAAATTTTAATTTTACAATATCGGAAAGTTATTACGTCAAAACTGAAGTTCTAGCGCATTGTCAAAAATCCTAATATTTTAGTAATATCTAACTATAATCTTAGTGAAATTCACCTGATAATCAATGAGTTGGTTTATGGATCGCAATATTTACTGCAATTTCCTTTAACGTAATTGAAATTCTATAGATATCCGTACACCATCACATCTTCTAGTTTTATACTGCTGGAATTCTTAGAGATTGCAAAACTTTTTCGGTACCCATTTAACTTATTTCGTATTCGTAGTTTGTCATTCAAGTTCGATCTTGTGTAGAGGTAAAATATGTGATAGGATTTAAAATATAAATGTCGTATTGTTTAGATTAAAGTTACTGCAACTTTAGTCGTATGATATAATTCGAAACCAACTATAGAATTTAACACTAGATAATTTTCTAGATTAGATAGATAGAGATTACTATTAATACTACTGTTAAATTTTCTTAGATTTCTGATTAGCTTCCCTGGAAAAGCAGGCAAACGCTTCCTATTGTTGTGGTTCCCTTGAAAATCAGTGAACTTAACTAGAAATGCAGGAAATAATTGTAATAGAATTCTAGTGATTTGATTTTCATTAGATTTTGAACTGTATATCTAGGAAACCAATCTAGTTAATGAGGAACTAAAACCTTATTGATCAAACCTTTGATTATCAGTCTTCTTATTAATTGCTATAAAAAGAGCATATTTTAAGTAACTTGACAAATAACCAAAATATTGGTTATGGCATATCAACCCGACTTGCCCCAACCAATCTTACCCTGTTGAACCATAGCTATGTCGATTCGATTCAATTCTAGCTAAAAAGGTTCATTAAGAGGCAACGGTAGCAGTCATCACTGACTATCACTTTTTGAGGAACCATTGCCAGTTATTGTAAGGCATTTATTTGCAGTTCACGGTATCTGACGGGTCTCTAATTCATATTCTTTCACATTAAGCAGCGCTCTTTTCTTTAAATTTAGAAAAACAAATAGCTCTCACTGATAAACCTGCGGTGATCATTCGATTTTTAAAAATCTTTCTTCACCTGTTGTGTATGTACCACCCATGGTACAAGTCGTCTGATGGGATAATTCTCTATGTACCACTAATGGTACAAGACGGCGGGAACGTGTTAATAGACGTCCAAATTGTCATTTTCGTAAATGTCTATTATTCAATTATGCAATTGCAATATATGCCTGACAATATTTGTCAATCAAAAATGCGCGCGATTCCAAATTCAAGATCTTGTTGATACACCCTTTAATAAATAAACTATCGATCTCGCAATTCTTTTTGCTTAGGAACCCCTCCTAGTAGCCCGGGGAGGTACCCTTTTACCCCACTCTCCTCTACGTTTTTCCAAAATAATCGTACGCTACGTTTCAAATTTTTAAGTCAAGTTTTAGCTTAAGTTTAGTAATCCGAAGATAACATTTTACATACGCTTGCTTACTTTGCATGTTGGGTGCTTCTTTGGCTCGAGAGGGCCTTCGTTCATTGCTGCTAATTTCTGGATTTTATTTGTTTCAAATTGTTTCTCTGAAAGAAAGTAATACATCTTTTTTTCTAGATTTTGTTTCTCAAATTTACGGCGTGGGAGTTCGCTTCTTCAACTGTTTGTACATTTGCACATTCAATTTTTGTCTGAAGAAGTTTAAATGTGGGGTTCTGTCCGCTCTATAGTCCGTCGAGAATTTTTCAACCGCACTAAAAACCGTTTTTTATTCTCTCCACTGCACTGCAGCGTGCAGCGCCACACATCAGCCGCAGACGAGTGCCACGTCCTCAAGGGGGGGGAATCTTTTCGTTCTGAGCAGAGTCCGAGGCGAGAGTTCACTTCCTCAACCATTTCCTTCTTATCGCCGGAACGAGAATCGCCTTCAAGAAGCAGAGCCCCTGGTCTCTAGCAATCTGTGGATGTTTTTTTTTATTTTTTTATTTTTATATTAATCAATTAGGCCTAGGCCATTGCAATCTGGCAAATAGCCGAGCTGACCACAGTTTCGCCCCGCATCGTCCCTCAAAATTGCTCGATCGGCATGCTCCACGGCCTATTGATTTATATGCGAGTGAGTGAGCTGAAGCGGATAAAAGTATATAAAAATAGTTTTTATATATCCGCGACAACCGGCAGTCGTTCGTGCAATGATTCATTGATGGATTCGTATTTCGTCCAACAACCTCCCCCGAGATGGAGCACAAATTTACAAATTTAGCCCCGTGTCATCGTGCCGATTGCACACCGTTGCGATTGGTGTGACGCACAGTGCCCTCCAGAAATTGGCGGCCCCAAGCTTTAAAGCCGGCTAACGGCTGGCTTAGAGGGGGGGGGGAGGGGGGCGGTCGCTCGTTGTGCTTCGAAGTGCGTTGCAGTCGTTAACCTGGCGACATATTAAGCTCAGCGTCGTTATGCGATGCGTTCGGTAGACGTCTTGCTCCATTGCGTTACGTTCCTGCGGGTAATGGTTGCGGTACGTGGCGTACAGCGACGCATATGTTATACAGTGTCCGACGCGTTGTACACCGCATGTGCAGGAAAGGGAAGCGCACTCTAGTGTCGTCTCGCTTCTGACAATCCAATAACGCTTCGCGATTTTCCGGCCATTTCTGTCGACGCACCAACACTACAGGAGCCGCATGGTTTATCGCCCAGTGTCCCGAGCGGGACGGACCGATATTCGATCAGTTGTTGACTCGCTCTCGCGAGTGTGTACACAAACCATTTATGAATTTTAACGCCGACGATGGTTACGTTGCGGCGGACACTGCTCTCTCCGGAGTACGGCGCGCCGCTTCGGCCTGTGGAACTGGAAATTGGAGGAGCAACGGTCGCTTCACTCGTTTGCTGCGTCGAACGGCATGCGACGACGGATGCAGCGACAACACCAGCAACATTCGTTAGGTGAAATGAAACGGTCGCTTCGGTTTTTAGTCTTGTTTATGTCGGCTGATATGAAGGTTCCGCGCTCGGTACGGAAAAGAAATTCTTTAAGCGATTCATAAAAATACTGCAACATTTTGTTTGTTTTCGTTTTATTTCACTATTGTGAAAGAAGAAGAGCGCGCGTATACACAATAAACAGCAACACGTCTGCAGCAAGTGTGACTGACGTGACGACGCTGCTTTTTTTTTTTTTAATAAAAAGAAAAAAAAATATTAAACCGATTGTTTGAGGTTTTGCTCACAAGTTCAGAGCGGAAGAAGTGAGATTTCGGTGATCTGCTACCAGGTTCCGTCGATTGCACTTTTGCAGGTTAAATATTTTCGATGTTTATTTGTATCTAGTTTTATTTTTGTTTTTGTTACCTTATCCAAATTTTGATGAGAGTGCCCACCTGACGAGGTCAGGGTCTGAGTGGTATAGAAGTGCGGAGCTGGGTTGCATTTGAGAGTTTAGAAAGTGAAGAAGTGGCTAGAGGTGCTCCGCTCGCCGGTAGTTCATCCATCTCTCGGTGGGATACTGTTTAAAAGTGCCCTGAAGACGGTTGAACTGTGTGGCGGCTTCTTGCGGCATGGACTAGCAAGAAGCGCGTACTTCGATCCCTTTGGACTAAGCGTGCTATTTTTGTCTTTTTTTGTTTTGCAGATTTACCTGTCTGCGTCTCTCGTCCGGTGAGTGCGGTTATCCTCCCTTGCAGCAGCAGCAGCAGCAGCAGCAGCAATAGCAGCTTCTTCCGTGACTCTCCACATCACCCGCGCGCACATTCTGGTGCAGTGGTATATCCTGGTGCCCTCGTCCGGGAGTGAGGTGAAATTAAACTTTCTAACAATAAAAACTCGTTAAAGTGCGCCTGATTTATGGACGGCGCTGGCAGCTTTATGATTTAGTGGAATTTAACACTATGCCTGAGATGCCGGATGAATAGAAGTGCGGAGTGTCTGTCTATCTCCCCTTCCCTCGCGCAAAAGTGCATCCCGAAGAATTTTTCAGTTCCTCAGTTTGCGCGCGGCATTCGTTGCTAATTTGTAAACAAAATTTTAAATAAAAAGTGAGAACTAGTGAAACTGCCATTCGAAAAACAAAGTTCGTTATCCTCCGCGAATCAAAGATATAGAATAATAAAATAATAATAATACATATATATATAAAAAAAAAAAAAACGTGTTAGAGATAGGAGCTGCTCTTGTAAAATAATTTCCTCTGCTCCAAAAATTAGTGTCAGTGTTGATGTCTCAGTGTTCGTTCGTTCATTCATTATTTTCTAGCGTAATTTGTTAGAGTAATCTGATAAATCGGAGGAAATTCGATTCGTTTTTAGTATTGTTGTGCTCACAAGTAGTGCTCCCCACCCATCGAAAATGGATATACTGCCCAGCGGGAATATTTTCCGGGAACTTCAGGATATATGCAACACAGGATACTTCTCATCACAGGCCTCCATCGAGGATCAATGGCAACAGGTGCGTTTGTTTTTTTTTTCCTACTTTGAATTTAATTCAGTTTATTCCGTCCTTGTATTAAATTTTCCCGTCACCACGGGATTAATTACTTTAATTAGGCTATTTAATAGCCTCATCAACCAGTGATCCAGATTTGTAAGGGCTACTTTCGGTTTTTAAAATTGATTTTAAGTCGAAACTTACTTCAATAGAATTAGTTGGGTATTTACTTTTCACTTATAATTCACTGTTCTAATTCTATGTTTTTTCCTTTCCCGAAAGGATGAGAGCTGTTTTCGATAGGACTTTATTCCGAAAGTGAAAATAGTCCCGTTCCCATCACTTTCTCAAGAAACATATTTTTGCCAGACTTTGAAATTAATAGTTAAAGATTTAATTTTTTATTTGAGTCATGTAGCTATCAAATTAAATAGTTTCCTGCTTAAACAATTAATAATAAATTTTTAAAGATACTTTAAAAGCAAAAATTTATAGTAGTCGTTGTCGTAGTTAATTTTACCATATGACCAATAGATTACGAAAAAAAGGAGTATCTTTCGGTTGGTTACTTCTTAAATTTATTAGTAAAGCTGCACTGTCTTTTATTTGTGTATAATTGTTCCTTTATAGGAAATAATTTCAATCGAATGATATCATCATTTTATTTCAATTCTTGAGTGAGTTGGACCCTGTAAACTGTAAATAATCCGAGGTTTTTTTGCCAAACAAGTGCGACTGATTCAGTTGTTCGGATTTTGATGCCTTTACAGAAACCTTCGTTTACCCTAAAGCGGAAGGATCAAAAGGGATTCTTTGACAAAATTTTCGAAATTAAAAGTTATTTTTAATACTCAAAATTCCTTAACAAGTAAAATACGCCACAATTATAGTAACAACTTTGAGTCAATGAGTTTTGGATTTTCAGACACATTCTAAATTATCCGAATTTATTACACAAATGCGTGCTTGCTTCATTTTTGTACTGTGGTGATTATGTTTAACATCAATTAAAATATATAGTCTCATAAAAATCTTCGAGGTATGCCACTCGTTTGACGGGTAAGTCGCGAGTAATTTAAAATTTTAATGTAAAAACTATAATGATAAATAATAAACAATAATGCCACATGCCTGCAATTAAGTATGTGCTACGTGATTTCTTAAGAAACTTACAAAAATAAACATCACGTCACTTCATGCAACTGCTCTACGGGATTCCAGCTAAATTAGGTAAGTGCCAAAGATAATGGGACTTGTTCGATTGGAGGCCGGACTATATTTAATTGATTATCAGATTTTGGGAAATCTTATCATCGCCAGCAGAGCGACGAAATTGCTTTTCATAGGATTTCATCCGTCTTTGCAGCGACTCGCATTGATAAGCGCGCACTTTCACTTATCACTGCGGCGAGCAGCGACCCTTCGCGTTTTCATTTTACGTCCGACGGCCTGGAGGAGGAAATCTTTTTTTAAAAATTTTTATCGAAAACATAAATAGAAGAAAGGAGGAATAAGTCAAAACTCTTAAAAACAAGACCCGCATAATTTGGTGGACGCGCAACAGCTTCCTCGTCGTCTCTTGATGTGTCCCAATCGGTTGGTGGTTTTGTGCTGCTGCTGCTGCTGCTGCCCCTCCTGCTGGATGCTGCGGCTCCTCTTCCGCATTTGGTCATCGGAGTATCGGGCAACTGGCGGCAACCACTTTGTCATCTTGTCAGATCTTTTTGTTTGCTTTTGATAAAGTCCCTTTTTGAGCAGCAGGGCTCCCTTGCGAATTTAAAAATGAAAAAAGAAAAATTTATCTCGACGGTAAAAAGTGGAAGGCAGCCAGTTCGCATAGTTGTTCCCATTTCGGCCTAAAAAAAAAAATATGAAACTCATAAAAGCAGTTAGCAAGGGGCAACAAGAGAAAAACACTTAGCCGGTGGTTTGGTTTGTGCCACCCCCGAGCTGCTCTGTTCTTTCATACTCCTCCCAATTCCCCTACCGCCCAGGGGATATCAATCTAAGGGCCAGGGAACTCCGGGGGGAATAAAGACGGCGGACTCATATCAACGCGCAGAAGACGACAAGACTTCGGAGTGAGTCGAGGCGTTGATTACACGCCGGTCCAATAAAGGGCAACGCTCGAGATATCTTCGCCTTCTGCCCTTTTGTACGAGACCAAGAATTAAAAAGCTAAAGTGACACTCGAGGGAATAAGCCGCGATCAAGAACGGAGTCGCTCCTCCGACTATGAAGAAGGTGTATCTATGTATCTACTAAGTCTCGAAGACGCGACCGCATCGCGGCATACAGCGGCCTCCGTCCTCCCCCGGGCTCTAGTCTTAAAGATTCTTTCAATTCTTGTCCAGGAATGAGTTGAAATTTATCAACCGAAACGCTCAAGACAAGCACTGAATTAAATACGCGTGGGATTTCATGCCGCGAGCCGTGCTCTCGCATTGTGGTCCCACAATTGAAACCGTTCTTTGGCGGCGACGCACGACGGCAGCAGCGGCGGTAGTCGAACCCTCCGCGTTCCCGGACTATCGCCACGCATTATCTCTAGGGAAAGTGTGCGGGAGGGAAGACGCTCCGTCGAATCCGAGGAGGAATTAGAAATTCGTCATAAATTAAAAGGGCTCTTGAGGTTATGGTGTTAATTCTTCAAAATCGCCCAGATGAAGCTAAAGCAGCGGACAGATAGTGGTTGAATTATATTGAATAAAATCTCATTGATGGGAAGCTTCTAACAGTATCAGTAAAACCTGTCTTCAAACATCCGTACAGAAATGTAAACTATGTAAAGTATTTATTTATGCCAAACAGATTTTCGATGAGTTTTTATGGGTTAAAATGTTTTTCATTTAAACTTTTCTTTTATATCGTAATTATAGGGTTTAGTAGCTGTTATTGCATACTCCTTAGTAGTTACATCTTAGTTTCTAAAAGGCTTTTAATCTCGGATCAAATGTATTGAATTTTTAAAATTTGCTAATAAATTTGAAATTTTCAAAAGCCCCTCTCTCGGATAAAGTTTTGTAAAGGGCCAAAGCGCATCAAAAGCGTCGAAAAAATAAGAAAAATTGTAGTAAGTGTTGTAAAGATGTGACAGCCATTATAATTCTCTTTTATATAATATTTATTGAATATTCTAGTAGGTTGTCTTATTTTTATTACTGACAATTCATAAAATATTTTTAGATATAGAATCGTTGAAGTTTTTGTCTGTATTAAGTTCTAGGTTAACATCTTCACCAAAAGTATGTGCGAAATTAAAACAAACTCGTTAAATATACAATCTATTTTTCAAGTCGCTTAAATAATTTATAATAGCTTGTCTTTTATAAATACTTTCTACTTTGAGCTCATAGACTTCCTGTTGCAGTCTAAAAAAAATTTTTGGTTAATTATGTCTAGATAAGTTTCGATATATTTTTTTCTGCTAAGGGTCATATATTTTAGTAATAGTTGGAGAACTGTCGAATGATTTATCTTGGGTATTTTATCAAGATTGAAATTTGTAGATGTGCTAGTTTTATAGACTTGCAGAAATGCTAGTTTTATGATCAAAATATATCAATCAAAATTTATCAATTTTTTCAACTAACCGATTATATAAAATTTTACTATGTATCTAACTATATTTTCGAAAAAGTAAAAATTTATTATTTTTAGTTTACAAACCAGGCAACCGTCATAAATTTGAGCTCAACGTTTCAACAAACAAATTCTTTCAAAAAGGTCTTCGACTTTTATCTGATTATAGCGAAGCTAAACACAAAGAGTTATAATTTAAGCAGGTTTGTAGGGCCCAGAACCGCCCTGCGGTCTGTGCAGCGAAGCTCCTCGAGAAGACGCAGATCGCGAGATTAGTTGGGTTTCGAATTAAAATAGTAAATAGGCTTTCCGTGCTGTTTCCCGTTGGGAAAGTTTTACAAGTCCCCGAGCACCGGGCGACACGTATTCGGACGACTTCTAATTGGAAAAATTGATAAACACGAAATTTGGAAGTCATGCCCCGCTGCCGCAATTTGTAACTCTTCTCACATTGCAGACGTTTAGCATCTTTCATTATGTTTGGCTGTTTCTCACATTCTTCTCGTAAAAAGGAGGCCACCGTTTTCCCAACGATACACGGCAAACATTGTCCGTAAAAGGGGTTTGTAAGCAGCCGTTCACGACTTAATAGGTTCGTTTGAACAAGTGCTATTAAAGACCATTGATCTGCCGGAAAGACAGCTTTCTGCGGCAATAGGCGCAATTACTTCAGCGATCCTGCAATACTTTTGAACGAGTCGCTTTTTTGGCGCGCACTTTCAGCAGGGAAAAATGGTTGCTCGCGGTGTTTGCTTTTCAACAGTGCGATATGTTTGGTTATTTGTTTTTTTATTACTCGGAATAAGGACGGATTTCTATTGTTAGCTTGGCTTAAAGTACGTTACCTGGATTCAATCACCAAAACGACTGTTTTGTGATGGAAACAAACTTTTGACTATTTAACCATTCAAACAAAAATATCGGAAAATGAATGGGCTGTTTTTTCTACATAAATCGGTTTATTCATAAGAGTTCATTTATATTACATCTAGAAACGTTAACCCTCCAATAATTGTAGATTCAATAGTTTTAACTTTTCATCATAATTGTAATGATTTGATTCTAGATTTTCGCATAAATATCTTTATATTAGGTGTACAAATAGTTAACCGCCTTTTTTTCAAAATGAGAGGCCTTATTCTGGAAAAATGGTTACCTACTTATTCTATAAAGTATTGTCTATCGCTAGGTAATTAATCTGCAAGTTTTTGTTGCATTTGATATGAATCTTCAGCCAGTAATGCTTCCAATTCTGTGTCTTAAAATTTTTGTCAACAGTCCAGGACGTTCTACGTTTTCTACAATGAAATCACCACAAATCGCAATACGTTTTTTCACTATAAGTTTCTATAATCATTCGACGTGCTGATTTTTTTCGGATTGAAGGCAAAAAGCAAAACTTCTCTAAATTTTGGCTCAAATTTGGGCATTATCGGACACAAAAAATATATGTGACACCGGTAAAAATTATAAATATTTATAGTGATGAAGAGTTTTTGAGAGATGCCTAACCTTACTATGCAACGTTTCTAACATTTTTGACCAGCATTTACTACTGGCGCAGCATTAAGCAAATAAAAAGATGACTTGAAATAAGTAAAGCACTCTCAATGGCATGTTTGTCATCAAATTAGTGTATCCCCTTGGTCAGAAATGTGGTCAGTACAACTTGAATACTGTAAGAAAAAATAAAAAATAAAATGATATAATAAAACAATAACTTTTAAACATTTATGTATACAAACAAAAACGTTTATACTACTACTACTACTTTTTAAGATCTTGTAAAACGATTAACACAAAATTCTTGTGTAATCAAATACAATTGTCTTATCTCACCTCAAAGAATAAAGAAATTAAAGTAAAACATGATAAATAAATAAATACCATTGGCCCAAAATGGTTTCGTTGAGGTATTCGAGAATACACCTGATAAAATAATTTTTTAAATGGGGAGATTCTGACGATATCACTCATTTGCTTCTGAATTTGTCGGTGATCTATTAAATGGTAAAATAATCTTAAAATAAGTGATGATATTATTTTATGAATTTCATTTAATGCATTTCAATAAACAACGTTAACAATAGTTAATTCATCGTCAAACCTGATTGCTGTCAAAAATCCGTCAATAATTTTTTTTATATATTTACATCTAATTAATTCTAAACAATTTGAAGAATGCTTTGCAGCCTTCCAGTTCATGAATTAATTGAATCTTAGAATTCGTTCCATATGAATTGTCATTAAAATTCCCCTTGTTGTTGTAAAGGAAGACGAATTTACATAGGTACTTGGATATTCTTGCGCTTTTTGCTTTATTTATTCCAAAACAATACTCAAGTAATTGCCATTGTTGATAGCGAGCATTATCGATAATAATTCTATACATTTCATACTTTATTTAACTTGTAAAATTAGCCTTTTATGCTGATAACATTGAAACTAAAACACCTGCCTACTCGAATAAAGCAGTTTGATAAACAGAGAAATCGCACTAAATTTAATTTTAATAATTTGAAAAATAATCTAAAAAGAATATTGAATAAATTGTATACACTAATGAAATAATTTGATAAAAAGGGAGACAAGAACATAAAAAGCCAAAATTACTAATACCTCTTATAGAATAGGTTAATGTCTTAATAACAAAAATCAAGGTCATTGAAAAAGCATAATCTTTTGCTAAAATAGGGGGATTAATCAGTGACTAAACATTTTTTCTGCCGAAGAAAAGTATAGTTGTTAACGGAGTTATCAGATACTTGGTCAGCAAATAAATATGCTGCCAGTCTTAAAACAATCCAGGCAAACATATTACGCCACTTTTCATATGTTCGAAAGAGAACCGAACTAACTTAAAGCTGTTTACAATGAATTTCTTGAGTAGCTTATTAATAACTGATATGTTCCATTCATCATTGTTTACAGACGGCACTAACACCAACTAACTCCAGTGTGGGAATGGTGTGAAAAATTCACCAGAACATGCCTTCATTTTGCAGAAATTCATTGATAACGTAAGCCTTGGTTCACAGAGAACTCAATGATAACACTATATTTATTGAATGCTACGTGAGATTTTTGATATGTTTTCGTTTTTTTCCGAAAAAAAAGGTATCAAAAGGCCAATTCGATTAAGCTTTTTGGTGTTGTTGATAGCACCTATCGAATTACTCTGTGGAAAAAAAATTGCGAAATATTTCTGTATACATTAAGCTTCGGCTTTTTGGTAAATTTAATTGTTAATTAAAACAAAAATAGAACCCCCCAAAATGATTAAAAGAAGTAAAGTGTCGTTTTGAGTAAATACTAAATTTTTGCAAAACAGAACGTGATTCACTGTCGAACAGACGGTAGCATCGAGCGCTTCGTACCGGTCCCACGTATTATCATCATCTATCATTGTCGCTAGATAGTCAGCTTCATTATGCAAATATTTTATTTTTCTTAGTGTCCACATCAATGCAGTGTTACATCATAATTTGTTGTCAGGCAACACATATGCTTCTTGGAATAGTTCAAGTTACTTTCGATCCCATGATAAATGAATTTCGTAAATATTTGATATCGTTCTTGTAGAATTCTCATACCGATGCTATGAAAAGGGCTCCAAGAACGTATGTTGCTTTTTAAATTAAACAAATTTTTTAAATTTTTAAGAATTTTTGATAAAGGTTCTTCGAAAGTTTTTAAAATAGTTTTTGCCATTAAAGGAATTAGCAAAATACTCATTCTTTGTCCTCTAAATTTTATTTTTGAGTCATAATATTTTTAGTGTTAACCTAGGGAAGTTTTCTATCGTTGGTAGAGCGTAACTCCAATGCTACGCTGCTAAGGTGTTATTATTTTTGTGATTCATGAATCTGCTCTGCGTATGTTTAGCAAAATTCGCAGGAAAAATACAATGTCACGAATGAGTAACTGCAAAGAAAGTGTATCTCGATTAATTAAAAGCTAATTAAGTCAACAACCTGACGAGTTTGACTTGGTAAATGGTTAGATGAAGCATAACATGACAGACAATATTATTTATTTTTATTTTTTTTTTGTATTGAGATCACAGATGGACATATGCACAATAGACCATAATAAAGTGAAGCCATAGTGAAGAGATTGTGCCAACGAGTGTACGTGAAATCTGTCCTTAATGATTTTATAAAATTTTGTTTTAATTCGTATACTAATTTCAACAAAAGCAATGATTGGTCCTAAAATTTTCGGCAGCACTGTATTTTGAATAAAAAAACAGTAATGGTAATTGGGTAGCTCTCATTATTAATTAGTAATTTGATAGGAAGTAATTTTAAAATCAATACTTACCTTAAAATACAATTACGATAATCTTCTAAAAAATTCACCCACTTTACGTGAAAATATTCACATTTCAGCCTATTTAACCCTATTTGCTTACAGCTTAAAATCAAATCAGTTTCTTTAATCTCTACCGATTTTATGAAAGGCGTAACTCACCGTGTAACTGGCTGGAAATCCTTAATTTTGTTTTCTTTTTTTTATGGACGATTTTCGGGGCAAACAGCCATCAGAAAATAAATCATACGAAATGAAATCTACGCCTAATCCTACCCCTAATCACCTGCAACAAAAGCAATAAATTCCCGGGGCTTCTGAAACCCGGTCGGTACTTAAGGGAAGAAAGTAAAAAAAAAAAAATAAAAATAAAAATCAAACAGATAAATTCTCCTTTGGCCTAAACATCAATGACAGCAAGATATCGAATTAAAAGCGAATACCCAAAGGGATCAAATATTTTCGAACCGCGAGCAGAGTCCGTCCGGCGGCGGTGGTGGAGCCGAACTTCTTTCAAATGGAATTTCTCCCGGCCGCGGAAGGCGTCTTTAAGTACGGGGGAAAAAAAATACTCTGGGCATTATGAGACCCGGTGGAAGGAGGTTACAAAAGTACGAGAGATCAAGACGCCCATAACAAGCTCTGAACATTATCAGGAGGGCTGAAAAGGGGAACCGATAAGTCCTTACACAAAGAGCCCCAGCTTACCCGAAAAGGCGATGGTAAAGACATAAAAAATGCTGAAAGGAAGTGACGACTAACCGAGGGTTAAAAAGGCCCCAATACAGGCGTTTTACTTTGATATCAAATTACGCGCCCGTTTATTACCTAACTAAATTGCAAAATTACCGGGGGCTCAAAAGAGCGCGGCTTCGGTCCGTGTCCGTCTCGTACCCCTCCCGTCTTTGCGCAATATGACTTTTGACTTTTGTGACGAAGGAACTTTTTCATTGTTGTTCTGCCCTGTTGACTCGTGTCTATATTTTAATAAAGCACGGTTCGAATGAATAAAGGAGCCCTTCGAGCCGAATCCCAAGGTAAACAGAGCGGGCCCTCTGATCCTTTGCGGCGTATTTACACCCTCCAGGTGTGCGCAATTTTTCTGTTTGTATGATGACCTTTTGATGGAAAACGAGGTATATAATAATTTTTTTTTTTTGTTTTCCGCGTTTTCAAAATCAAATTTGTTCGGAACGACTTCTACCCCGCTTCCTCCTCCAGTTTAACAAGAAAATAAAACGGCACAAAGAAGTGGGATTTGACCTCATTCCCTTTCGATGGGAATAAAAGAAAGGCGACTGTGCTCAAGGAAACGCCATCGCTCCGAGCGCCAAGATACGCATCTTTCGAGCCTCAAAGATGTTCTTATTGAATTTTTTTTTTTTTTTTTTTTGCCGGACACTTGCTTCAAATCGCGCACTGAGTACCATCGGTTTTTACGAGCCGACGATTCGCACAGAGCGTTCTTTATTGGCCAGTGTCATTCTGGGAGTTATCTAAATCTTCATTGCATAAATATTACTCAACGCACAGCACGAGCGGCCCCATGCGCTTTCATGGTCATGTATCCGTAAATTAAATTTTTTGTTCTTTAAGACAAATATTTGCTTTTTATCGAGCTGCGTGGTGGTATCGCGGTCGTACCAAGTCTCGCCCTAAAATTTCGCGTTGAAACTTTTCTTTCGAGCAAATTTCCCAGTCAAATTAGATCCTTATCTGGAGTTAGTCGCGTATTTGAATTGGCCAAGTTGTATGCGGACGATTAATCTGGGCGTCGTCTCCTTCTTCGGATGCCTTGTTAAGAAAAACCCCAAAAACCTCCCTCTGTACGCAGAAACGCACCCCTTGTTACTGCCGACGTTGGTTTTTTTCTTATTTTTACTGTTTTGTTTACGCAGAGGGGAAATATAAAACCAACTCGCTGCGAATGCTTCTTTTTCTTAGTCTTTGAAGGAAAGAAAGCCCAGTGGCATTTCAACAAGTTCTACTGATGAACACGGTGACCAGTTTCTTTGGGGGAAATTTCTTAGAAGAAAAAGAAATAGCATTTAAAGCCACTGTAGGCACTAAAATAATAATGGGAAAAACAGGAAAACAAATACAAGTTTCATGTTGCCATATGGTGAGACGAGCCAAGAAAAAATTTTCTTTTCTGTGAAATAGATTCTTTGATATATTTTTTCTGATTTGATTTAAGAATTAAGGCTCAATCGCTAAAACCCCATCAATAAATTACGTATGTACTGTGTTTTTTTGCGTTTGCCCTTAATTCCGGTGTGAATATGGGCTAGGGAGCTCCTATTTGGTATTATTTTTGTTTAATAAGATCTAAGGATAACGTTTTTTATTGGTAAAAATACGACTATTAGAAATAATTCTTAAAAAATTGCTCTATCCTGGGTACGCTAACTTTTTTGGTGCTTATTGTCTTACTCGAAATCTGTACTTATTTCAATCATTTGTCTACTAGGCAGAGACAGCATAATCGATACTATTGCGTATAAACAAACAATATTTGGTAAAATATTGAAAAGATAAAATAAACTTCAATTGAGTATGGCATTTCAAAATCAAGGTTTCATATACAATTATGTTTATTTTAATGTCACATTAACTGGAGCGCCTACTTTCGTATGAGGTAACTCTACCTTACTTCTATATATATACCTATATCATTTGACCATTTCATTACTAAGTAATGAAAGTATGGAGTTTATCTTGATTTTTTAGTATTGGCTTAATATATAGTCCGGTTTTCGCGCGGACTTTAATTATCTAGTAAAATTTTAGGATTCAAGGTAGAAAGCACAGAGATTTGATTTTTCCAAGACGGTTATTTTTTTTTTGAAAAGTTTTTATTTCAGGTTTTTTAGAGTACGTTTTCTAATTTCTATGACATATTAACGAAATTTGATACTAAAATATTATTATTTTGAATCCAGCCCAGCGATTATAGACACTAAATTTATACAAACGACTCTAAAAATCTCCATTATCACGGTTTTGGGAAATTTAAATGTAATTTTAAGCATATTGAGGCTACATTTGGATATTTTAGAAAGTAGAATTTAAAAGTTTTTATATGTAAATTGTTTCGAAATTTCAATGAAATGAGGGACCATAATACTAGGTCGGTAATTTTTGTTTTATCAAATATTAGTCAAATTTATACGGTACTATCCCGAAATTAAAAGGGTACAAATTAAAAGAATAGTAGTAGAATCCAACTTAACAGAAAACACTCTTCTGGAGAGCTGGATTGTATGTGTTTCAGATATTATTTTGTGTTATTTGAAATAACAGGTACATAAGAATTTTTCATTCAAATAGATAAATGTCTCTATATATTATTTAAGCTTTTAATTGTATACTTCTAATATTTTAATTCAATTAACTTGAAACAATTTTAAGAATAAGTTAGATAGTATTACATTATATAAACATTTTAAAGTTAATTATAAATATAAATTTTTTTTTGTACATTAGATAATACATTTTTACTATTCTAACATCAGTTTCCTTTCCTTTTCCTTTCCTATTGACCCCAATGTCGTTATAAGAGCACTAAATAACAATATCTTAAATGGCGCTTCGTTTACATGTCTGAAATGACTCAAAGATACTTGAAGAGTGCGTTGTCAATTAGAAGACCCACGCAGGAGACGAGAATCATCTTTAGTTAATGCATAACCCAAAAAACGTAGACACTCATCTCGTTGACCCATATGACATCATTAAGTTAAGATTTCGCCACTGATATTAGACAGAAGGCTGTAAAGTTTTAAAACCCGGACAGATGTTAGTGTCTTGTTAACATCTGAGCATCATAATCACCCACTTGACTTGAACTGCCCCTGGGTGCCGCGCGCAATGAGAACGTTTGCGGTTCGTGCAAAAGCCTCCATAATCCAAAATAGCGATAGTAAGTTAACGTGCACTCCTTCATTCATGGATTGCATTTGTTAGTTAGCGTCCCGGTGCAACGGGCATGCGGGTCACTCGGAGCACGTCTTAATGGCTCAATTAGAACGTGCACGATATCATGCACTTTCGAGCATAATACCCCGATAAACTGCCGTACAGCGAATAGCTCGTAAGGTCATGCGATGGCACCAACTTTTACAAACGGCCGCGACGCAAAGGCACGACCGAGGTAAACAAAACGACAATTTGCGGCTAGCGGCTAGGCAAAAAGACCGAGAAAGGCGCCGTCGTCACCCGTTACTCAAGCGGATTCCTGAGGTGATGAGGATGACTTCATCTCTATGCACTTTATATAATAATAATAATAATAATAATGAAAATTGTTGGCGTCCATCCATTACTGGAGCTGCGTCAGTGCGCCAAATGTCGGACCCTATAAATATGATGGGGCCGGGTCTTTAATTGGTAATTATTTTATGGGCCCTGATCTAAGGGGGCACGTCATCAGTCATCACCCACTTTCCATGCGACATTCCTGCATCCGCGACTTATGAATGAAAGCGACCGCGACTCGCGGGTGATTCACCACAACTTCCATTCAATTATCGCCACTGGTCGAGCTGGATGTTTCGCTTTTGGCGTGGGCAATTAGCCGTGGTATTTATATTTTTAATTTTGTTTTAATTAACCTCCAAAGCAGTTAGTCACAAGACTTGTTAGCACTGCTTGGTCTGATAAATAATGCATTCGACGGAATCAGCTCCTCAGCACTTTTTATAGCTTTGCAACTCGTCAGCGTGTCGCTGAATCATGCCATGATGCGAAGCTCTTGAATGTTTAATGTACAATTTGCATGCTACGAGTATTGCAGCAGGAGCATTGATAAGTCCAGTGCCAGGTCTTAGCAATGAGTGCTCAGCTTTAGGATTTTCTCCGATTCTAGGAATACAACCAGCATGGGTTAATAGATGTGATTAATATTGTAATCGTAAAATTATCAGTTTCTGGTGACAGTGATTTCGAATGTCTTAACCGTTTTTGTCTATGAAAAATTTAACTGACTTAAAAAAAGCGGTTTCTCAATTCCTATGTATGTAATATATTTCGAAATTTTGTGAACCAGCTTTAATAATTCTTTTATTATTTAAACTCCGATATTCCTTCTGAATGGTCGCGTATAAATGTGGTTGAGGTTAAATCTAGAAATTCAGAAGAATTTTAAGTAATTTTATTTTTTTGTAAATCAGTAAATTGTACCTAAAATCTCATGAAAACCTGTAAGAGAGTATAACATAATATGCCCTTTGGATTTCTCCATTGCTACTTACAATATATGTTAGGGTTAGGTTAGGTTGGCGTGGCTGCCTAAAAAGACATATTTAGATAATTTTTTTGGTCAATTACAGTACTACGTAGCGGAGGAGACTATAGGTATTCGCGAGATTTGAGCCAACAGCCTCTGGGACGATAGTCCAGCGCGCTAACAACTGATCTATGTCTATATGATTTTCTGAATGGAATTTATGTTAAAATGCTACCTGGAATGTTTTGCCTACTGATCCCTTCAATAAGTTTTAATAAAATAAAAATTCCTGGTTATTTTATGCGAAGGGTTTTGCTTGAAGCCTTCCGAGCACTTAAGCTTTCAAAGATTAAATTTATGCATCGAAAATACACTTACCCACTGATTTGTGCTTATGGGAAAACATAACATAAACGGAAAAATTCAAAGCCACAGCCCAATTTTCCGGGCAAATACTTGAATGCTTTAACCTCAACCTTTAAAAGGTTCTATGAATTCGGTTAGATTTATTTCCGCTGGAAAATCCCAGCCTCTCTGAAATTCAAATGAGTTTTGATATTAAGGGTAACGATGCAGGTCCATCGCGGCCACATCATTCGCAGCGTAAACGCACATTTAATTTGATGATATCCTCTTCCCGCCCCCAGCCGATGCCACCAGCATCAGAGACATCATGCACATGAAAGGCCCGAAATTCTATTTTAAGATGTCCCGTGCACGTCCCCAATATCAGCGGTTGTTTATGCTGAAGATTGAAAAGAAATTTCGAACCGTTTTCCTCCGTTGATTGATGTCCATTCATCCCATCAAATAACGTTCTGAATGATTAAGGGAATAAAAGAATATTTTGATGCGAAATCAGGGCCAGAGCTGCCTTCTTTTTCGTGGTGCGGCACGTCTCGTCTCCCATCTTCTAGTTTCTGGTTCCTGGTTCCAATTTCGAGCAGTATTTATGGTTCAACCGGGGTCTCCTTTGGCCGCAGAAGAATCAAGATTTCGTCATTTCATCTGAGGAGCCAGGAGTCGGGCGAAAGTTGACGAAAGGGAGCAGAAATTTTCCACACATTTCTCTGCCACTTATTTGATTTTTCCTAGGTCGTTTCATCTCCAAATCCATTTTCAATTGTCCAAGAATGGTTGAGCTCTCCCCGCAGAGGAAGTTCGAGGCGCCCCTCATATTTTCAATTCATTCCTTATCGGGGTCCATTATCAATTGAAGCAGCGAGCACAAAAAAATGAGGGTGAAAGGAAAGATGAAACGTCCTGGACAACACACTTTTTCAAGCTGCGATATACAAAGCTTAGAGCCATAAGCATGGAAATGGAAATTTTTTGCGTGAACCACGAGAACAGAATGGAAGACATCGGCGGTGAATGAAATGGGAAGAAATGTTTTCTTATAACGGAAAAACCTATTCAAACGAGTTACTTACTGAATATGAACAATCTGAAAAGATCAACCTCCCTCCGGGGTCGGGGCAGGTTATGTGGGACATCCCCGGCAGTTTATGACCCGGATGCATCCTCCGAGCACTTAAAGAATCTGCCTATGGATGTCAATTACTTTAATGGGGAGATGGTAGGCTTCGACTGCTCCTGCATTAGAAGTTCCCGGCTGACTGGCGGTTTCTTTCCACCGAAATTAGTAATTTATAATCCTTATGGATGTAACCAGCTCATATGCTTGGAGCATTCAATCAATATCCTCGGGCTCCGTAGCGAAAGGGCTAACTTAGTTGTACAAATGGGCTCCTATCCGAATAATTTATGACCGAAGGTTTTAAGTCCCACATATGTGCGGGCTTCTGCATGATGATTTTGAGTTTCATCTCCAATGAGTAAGGAATCCTTTTGCCGAAGCATTTGATGAACCTTGGGAATGGGGGTGGATGCGTTATATCTCTGTGGGCTACAGAAATGTGGGAGCTCAATCACGTCATCGAAGCCATTCCATTGCTGAAGATACCGTGACCCTATCTTGGGGCTTTGAGGTAGGGTAAGTGGATACAGACGTACTTAAATGCGGTCGAATATCTCTGATACCAGAATGGATTAGGTGTCCCAAAAATGGTTGCATAAATTTAACACTAACATAAAGGCTGTTTTGATTAAAGCAAACAAGAAATTTCGATAGATTTATGCTCAAATAGTACGGAAAACGCGTATGATATATTTTATACATAATTTGTTTATTTTATATTTATAAACTATTTAAATTAATTACGAATGCCTTCAGGGATAATTTAGCATCCTTCTAGTGTTTAAATCTACTCAGGTTCAAATTTTCTTCGACGGAGAATGATTTACTCACATCTACTCACTATAGAAGAATACATTTATTTTTGGAAACGAATTCTTATCACTTTTGAGTTTAAATTAAAAATAAGTAACATTGAGTACCGTAAAACAGAGTTGTTTTAGCATCCAAAGCCTACTTTGGCAGTTTTCATTTACTTTTTTCTTATTGCAACTATTTTCTTGCAACTTTTTTCATTTTTAGTTTTTTTTTTGTTTTTTATTTTCAATATTAGATATCAAAATAATATCCCAGGATAACACGAAAGACCCTTCAAAATAAACTCAAGTAGACAAAGCACGGCGCCTTATTTGGCCAACAGTGGTAGTCTATCAACCTAACCCCGAAAATCATGTTTACTTCGGCACCCTTTAAAAAAATAAAAAAATATATTAGTTGTAGCATTAATGAGTTTTAAATACCTTGACACAATGCATGACAAAAGTTTTAAAAGTTCGATTTTACAAAAAATTCGCGACTTAGAGGGTCAAAATAACCTGCCAAAGTAATCCTGTTTTACGGTATATATCCGTTTTATGTTCATGCTTGTAAAACTAGAGGTTGGATTCGGCGTATAGTATGTATATAGGGAGAATTATATCTGATAGTTCTATATTAGTTCTATTTTATATTAGTTAATTCTAGATTAGTTCTACTTTATATCTGGAATTCTTTACCTTATAAGGGGTGATGGTACTAGGCATAAATTCAATAACAATTAGCTCCTATTCTACGTTTAAAAATTGCAAAATTTTCCTTTGGAGGATTTTACTGTTGGTATCTTAATTGGTTTACCCAAATTTAGAATATTTTTCAATCAGGTTCTAGCCAAAGAAACAGTTTCAGGTAAATATTTAACTAAGCCCTCAATTCGCTCGAATACATATATTAAAAAATCCACATTTAATTTGGGGTTACTTTTCGCCCATTTATTTCGTAATTAATTTAAAATATTCCTTCCTTTTATATTACTTTTGATGCATTGTCTTAATATTTTCAATGTGGTGATATAATTTGCCAAGTACAAATATACTTAAAATATAATTTTATGTGTACTAAGTGTTAAACATATCTTATATTGAATTTCATAAAGTTTTTCAAGTTTCATTAAATCCATGTGCAGTATTCATGTCCTAATATTGTACTAGTCAAATTAATTTGTATAAACCTTGAATTGTTGAAAATTACAAGACATTAACGAGTATTATTATTATAATTAACTGCAAAAATCAAGTTAAAAATTAACCAATTCATTTTCGTTATTGCAAACAATCGGTTAGGGACTTTCTTGAACTAACTTGCGTTTTGGTAGGCATAATCTAATTTTGTTTATATTAAACTACCTTTTTGGTAAAAAGCTAAAGCAAAGCTAAATTTTGTTAAGCTAAGTAAAAGTAAATTAGGTTTAAACAGAATCAATCTCCTTTTAAATAGGTCTACAATTTCAATTCGAATGTTACCGCATGCAGAGAAATGTTACATAACAAATTCTACAAAATTGTTAAGAGAATTTTATAAGTAACTTTTTTCACATATCAAGCCTACGTTATATCGCATTTTGCATCCATCTACTTAATGTCAAGAGTAAGTAACTATTTTCCTTTCCATTAACTATGATATATAATGTCTGGTAAGTTCTGAAATGCAGTCAAAATTCGTTGAAGAAAAGAACTAGTAATCATATCGGTTTTTGAATTAACAACAACGATTTTTTAAGTCAAAATTCGGTAGTATTTGCTCTCGCATTTAACGTAATTTCATGTGCGTTTGGAATTCAATTGAATCTTCCTTCCATCATTAATAAATTTAGCTTTATACGTTTTGAATTACTCTTTTTAAAGTTGTTGTGTTTACACGATAAAATTCATACAGTAAACCGCATAAGCGGTAATATGTATTATGTGCCTATAGATTTAACGGGCTCGTTGACCGTAACGACCTTAGGCCAATTTGTAATCTGTTTTTAGGCAAATCACTTGACAATGGATAATTGTTGCCGCTGCACAGGCCACAATGTGCCTGCGGTTTCCATTTGTTAAATATTTCGCAGTCGCATAATCGCATCGACAAAACTAAACGAAAATTGCCCGTCCTCAAATGCTGTAACTAATAAGCTTCCGCCCCATTCAAGTCTCGGGCTGTTTTAAATTTCCCACAAATTATGCGCCAAGAATCGAGTACCGTGTTGCGGGGGCAGGAGAGGGACCGGCCTGGTGCTGATGCTGAAACATAAAACGTTCGAGAACTGGCAACAAAAGCCGGCCTAACAAGGAAAGCACAATTTGATATTAAAGCGAACGCACATCCCCACCGCTCCGAAGTGCGTGTGCCCTCTATTCGGAGGAAGGCGGCAAAAATGTGTGACATAATGCGAAAGCAATATGCGCCTACATAATAATTTTTAATGGCTCTGTCTGGTGCTCTTTTGGGGCATCGTGCTCTATATGCTTCGTGCTCTGCCAACATTTAGCTAATTTTGCCCGGGTGGCTGGGTGCACATGCTGCTCGTGAGTCGCGGCCGTGGAGCTCCTCCAGCCACGGTTCCGCCGCCACCACCCCCGTCGCGGCAGTCTAGGCAACGAGCACTTCCAATTTAAACACAAAAAGTCTTAGCGGTCCGTAACTCCTCACAAGTGCACACGCACGCGTAGTTTCCAGAGCATGACACATGCACGCAATTGATCCCAGCATGCAGGACATGAACCGCCAGCAATATTTGTGCTATGAACTAGCTTAGCGCACCCGTGAAAATTTAAAGCAGATAACTAAAAAGCAATTAAAGTACAAAAAAGATACGTACCTATGATCTGAACGCTAGACAATTTGAAAAATTTGGTGAATTGTGATAGAACTAGTCGAAAAAATCACTTTCAAATTGGCAATAATATCACAAATGAAATGGGAATCAATTATTCGCTGGGAATTAAATTTTTTTTTGTTTTAACTACAAAATAAATACCTTAAAACTCCTTTAAAATCTCGGTACCCGGTTCATATTATCACATTTATCATTAAATTGGGAGATTTATATTAAAGTTTTCCCAATGGAGGACAAGTCTTATTCATTTTAGGAATAGATTAAATTATATTAAATAATAAAAACAAAAACAAATTACTTTTGTTTGCCAATATAATTAATTATATATTATTTAATTTCGCAGTAATTTATTTGTAGTAGCTAGAATCTCGTATTCTTATTATTTTGCGTTAATAGACTCTTTTTCTGGTTTAGGTGATGTTTTAGCGAAATGAAAATATTCGATCGATATAAATGGAGTTTTAAAATTTTGTTATTGTTATTATTTTTTATTATTATTATTGGAGTCGGCGAGACGTGTAGCCTCGAGCGCTCAGACATTTTTGTCCATTGCACTCATTGACCCATTGTGTTCGTAGAGTAGAATACCATGGTTATCGTAGGATTCGAACCCACAGCCTTTTGGACAGTAGGCTAGCGCTTTAACAACTGATCTACCGTGTTATTAATGAAGATTGAATTTCCGTCGTAAAATGTTTTTTAGTTGCTTTGAGTTTTTGGTTGACAATAATATTCTACTGCTAAAATATTCAGTAAGTCCAACCTTACTTTATTTTGAGTTGAAAGTTGAGTTGATGAAACTGATTTTCTTTCTAAGAATATTTGTTCGATGTAAGTAGCTTTTCTCAGTTGGTAATTTGGTTGAAAATTGGTTTTTTTT
The DNA here is from genome assembly GCA_963969385.1 of Philonicus albiceps. Taxonomy (NCBI): domain Eukaryota; kingdom Metazoa; phylum Arthropoda; class Insecta; order Diptera; family Asilidae; genus Philonicus; species Philonicus albiceps. The sequence continues at coordinate 38,671,038 of OZ017773.1, forward strand.
CCCCAATAACTTTTGGCGACAGTAAATTATTATGATATCTTCGGCAAATAAATTTATTTAGTTGAATGCCATAAATTCTTTAAAGTATATTTAGTGTTTGACTGGTAATAAATTATTTGCAATAGTCTTCTTCCTTAATGTTTTTCGCCATTTCTTTCAAATACTTACAAGAATCTTCCGATGCACTAATTTTTATAATTTAATTCCACTGAATATTATTTATTAGTTAATTAAATTTTAATACAATCGACGATGACTGGATATGGTAAATATTGTCAATAACTCGTTGGTAACAAATCGTTGCTAAGTTGTTAGGTTTTGTGAAAAGAAATTTTACGCCTGCTTATCAAAATTTATTATTATTATCCAATTTCCACAAGGTAAAAATGTGCCACTTCTTTCCGCTATGGAGGAAAGAAATTCGAATTTGTCACGATGGTATGAACAAAATCATCACTGCATACTTTAGGAATTATGAAACACGTAGAGAACTTCCTTAAATACAATACAATTGAGAATTGTTTACAATAACTTAAAATATTACATTTTTTTCATTTTCACAATGTCCGTAACATAAAGTTCGTCTTTCTTTCGCTTTAGGCATTAAACTGGTATTTTGTTATCAATTTGAATTTATTAGAAATTAAAAGAAAGAAGAAGAGGAAGAAATTAAAATAAATAAATTAAAAAAAACAGCCATCTATTTATATTTATAACTCATAGCTGACAGAAAACGAATTCTGTTTTCTTCGGGTCAGTTTATTTTTAGCTTTCAATAACTTTCTCACGTTTTCAGTATTTGAAGTATATTGAAGTTTAAAATTAGGTCTTGAATAAAAATTTTTACACTATCATCAATATATTTTGTTACAGTCGAAACCTACGATAACTGGAAAATTAGATAGTTAGTAAAAAAGTTATTCATGAAAGTAATCATTTAAAAATGTATTTCTCAGGCAAAGTGAATCACTTAATCGATTATTCGTAAAGGTGGTTATTCCCAATAATTTGTTGTGAGTTTGTCATGTAGTTAATAAATTAAAAAAGTAATAATACAAATGAAAATAAATTGAATCATCTTCGTAAACAAATAAAAAAAACTTTTATATATGTACCATATACTTTTGTATTTTTAAAAGAAAAAGCTAGTCATACATTTTTGCAGTTTAAAATATCAGTTGTTACGGTTTTGAAAAACTTTAACATTGTTTTATAAAAAGCTTTATAAAATAGCGTAAATATAATCCTTCTTTTATGCAAAACCTTAGCGGTGTAATCTCTGAAATAAAAATGAAACATATTTTGGGTTATCGTTTACATCAATTTTGAAAATGTTTAAATTAGATGCGTTTAAAATTTCGATAAAATGGCTTTAACATTTATAGAAATGCTGAATTTGCTTTAGTGCTTTGCTATAATATTTTGTAAATGTTTTACTAACATTTTATGGGAAAAAAATTCGAATGTTTTCAAAATTATAAAGTAGTTCCCTTAAAACAACTACTCGATCAAAAATAAAACTATTTTTGCCTCCGAAGGGTGGAAGGCGACATAGTAGGCGATATTGTGATATGGGGCAAATATTTATGCTACCCTCCTCGGGAGCGCAAACCTGGTTCAAGGCTTTCCCAGCGCGAATAATGAGCAGTGACAGGAGCCGCGGCGATTGCATCCTCTCGAGAGGCACGTCGATGCAAATTATGCCCGGGAACTGGGAAAAACGTCAATATTTTGCTTATCGAGTTCCACTAGCTTCTGGCGGAAAGCCGGCGAATTGTCGGTGCACGATGCACTCGCGAATGTGTGCAAATCTGGAAAACGAAAGAGCCCGCGTGTTCACAGCCGTGCACCGGCAAATCATTGAATTACATTTAGGTGCCAGTGGAGTCGCTGTGTGTTCAGGGTTGGGGGCGGAGGCGAAAATATGCTCTGCCGCCACGCAGATATGCACGGTGGCCGAGTTAGCAGAATGTGAATGCACTCGTCGTCGCGGAGTGCAGCATTGCTCCAGGCCACGCTTTGTACTTTTCCTGTCCCCCATTCCCTCGCAATGTTCGTGGAGTGCATTGTGAGCCAGTGCGTTACCTGGAACGCTTGTGAAACTCCGATTAAATTGGACGGCATCACCACGTCGAGCGATTGGAGCTACGCGTGTTTGCTGCAGCTTGCAACTTCGCATTGTTGCGTCGTACGCTGGACGGCTAGTCACAGACAAGTCTGTGTCTGAATGGAACTGGAGTAGGAGCGCACATTTCGAGTGGCCGCGGAGCCCCATTCACGGGCGTATTTAGGGCTTTGGAGCTCCGCCGCCGATCTGCTGGCATCGTGCGGTTTCCGCTGGCTCAAAAGCATACAACTTTCAAAATAACTCAGCCGTTTTATCGGTGGTAGGTGACAATGGACATCATTTTTCATCCACTTCCCACCACCGAGCAGTAGTTCTGGGCGCGAAGGAGTGTAGGCGAGGTCCAGATTTTGGAGATTGCAAACAGCCGGGGCATTTTGCATTTAAATAGGCGAATTATCGCCGACTCTGGAGCCTAAGCCGGTGACCTTGTCGAGCTCATTGCCTGCAGTCTCTCATTAGTTTTCTTGGCTATTGTCACTGACAGTCGAACAAACCCAGTAATTTATAGTGATAAATGAGCCAACGAGTGGCAGAAACTCGGCTCGAAATGTATTTCAGGGATAAATAGTTGCAGAAGAATACTTAATATGTTTTTCTAGATTTGAATCATATAAAATTAATAATTTAAACAGTCTTATATGAGATCACACCCTAATTTGAGATCTTTGTATAATAGACAAATTTGGAATGAATTTGTTAAAATCTTTTGAGGCACTTTCATTAATTTCCATTCAATTACCCGTCAAATCTTGTAAATTAAATCAGGCAAAACCATAAATTTAAAATTTTACTTAAATCGAAATATTTATAGCCAAGAAACAGGGCTTCGAGAAAAAGTATCAGCTACCTGGTTTGCAGGTTTTCTGGCTTCTCCAAAATGTCGACATCCTTCTTAGGGAAATATTCAGGTATACGTGTAATTACATTACTTTTCAATTGTGTCTCAGCGCGGGCGCGGGCTTTTCCTTTACCCAGCCGTCTTCACAGTGACATTATTTTTTTCTTTAAATAAAACGTGCGAATGTGCCGCAGAAAGGAGGGTTCCCCGGGGTGAATCAGAAAGTAAACGTAATTTCTCTGTTAAAATTACATATAATGAATGTTAGACAGGTATTCCTCTGCGCTTTGGCAGATGTCTTCGTCTGTTTTGTGCGGCAGTGATATTATTATTTTCGCTTCAAGTGAGGAATTCACTTGTAATCGGATTTCCCTGCGACTGATGATACGGGACGGGGGAGTAATTTATAGGAAAAAGTTAACGTAACGTAATAATATCAAGTGTTTGAGCAAGGAACATTTTTTTAAGACTTCTTATTCCACTGTAAACAGGGCTCGGATCCAAAAGAAAAGTTTCAAAAACTCCAATGGCGTTTTAATGTTTTGCAATTGAAGATAAACGCCAGTGAGGAATTTCTTTTCAGAATTCTTATAGCGCAGGCAGAAAATAGAAAGTAAAGGTAATGTTTCCATGGCATGACCCAAAATTTCCGGAAATAATGAAAATAGCTTTCCTCACTCCCCAGGGTTGCTCCGAATTGCAATAAAGCATAATTTAAATTTTATGTTTAACAACAACGACTGGATCAATTTAAACATTGTTTTCTTTTAAAATTTCTGTTACTTCGGAATTATACAAAGTCCTTGTAACTTTAAGTAAAATCTTAACATTTACATACGTTGTAATTCAAGAGCTCAACTTGTTGAATGTTTAGAATTTCTTATAAATCTTCTTAGTACCTCTTTACACTCCTGTGATCACGATTTATCATCAAATCATTATACTTAGGCATTTCTTCATCGTTATTTGCAGAGTCTTAGTCATTCGAAGGTGAAGTTGCTTTTTTTTCCTGTTGTTTACGTGTTGTCTGTTGAGTAGATTAAAAACATCATTCTCTATAGTTAGATTTCGTACTGAGCTTTAGAAAACAATTGATAAGTATTTTACGTTCATTTTCTTGCCTCAGTAATCAAACGAGTTTCTTATTTTAGATTTAAAAAAATAAAAGTTTTGGTTGGTTGGTTGCGATAATTTTTTCTAATTTTTAACTAGCTAGCATATCTCACATTGCATTGCATTGCATTGCATTTCATCTTTTCTTTGAAATTCAATATATTTGCCCTTTTATATTCCCAATTTTTGTTTTTTATCGTAAACATTTTTGAAATAATTCTTGAAATGGAAGCAAATATCGAAATATTCGATTTATTGCTGGCGACAAGCACGCATTTGTCGTCTGAAGTAACTGGCTGAATAAATGGTTAATTTTGTAATAATTTAATGATTTCAAGAACTTGTACAGAGTTATTTATAATTAATAATCCAATTCGAAAAAATGTTAATTGTTTGAATGAAAGTTTAAGTTAATTTTCGTCGAATTTTCATTTGCTGTGCCGGACCATCGACGATATAAGCTTTTATTTTATGAGATCAGTTTTATAAATAACATACATCTATTTCTTCAAGGTATATTGGTTTTTCACTTTATCTATTAATATTAATAATCTATCGAATAAGGATAAGCACTATTTAATTCTATTCTATTTAATTAAATAATTTATAACTATTTTAGTTGTACAAATCGCAGGTTTAATAGCTTTATTTACATACAACGCTATTCCAGCAGTTGGTAAATTCGATGTGACTTACTATTCATTCTGTCAACTTCATTTGGATTGTATGTTTTAAGTTACCTTATGAGCATTTTCCAGAAAATGTTTCTAAGATTACTAAATTATATGAATTGCAATATATTGCATTTTGGCCTAATAACTCAATGTTAATTAATTGAAAGCTATGATCTTAAACTTTTTAGTTAAGGGGATTCAACATAAAAGAAATGTGTTCGAAAATAGCTTTATCCATTCATAAAATTAGGAAAATTAAATTTGAAGCATAATTATAAATGAAAATTGGCTTCATTTAATTTCTGGAATAAGGGCCCAATGTAGGTGCACTTAATATAATTTTTTGAGTTTGCAAACATTCGAATTATAAATTAGTTCAACATCAAAACTAATGTTGGCCTACATAATTTAAATTCAATATAAAGTTATTGGGTCGTAATAATTAAATAATTTGAGAATACGGTGCACTTTATCGAGGATTTATGAATTTTGTGGAAATGGTAGTGGCATTTTAAAAATACATTCCAAAACAATTTAATATCGCGAATATTTGACCTTGAGAGGAAGGTGTTATTACTTAATTATGAGCACAAATAAACTGGGAGTGACCAAAATACGCTTCTCTGTTTTGAAAACAAATTGCGATGGCAGAATGCCTCGGCCCATCAATTGGAGATGACGCGTGAAAAGTTTATGTACAAAAATGCGGCCGGAAACTTCAAAGTTCCACTAATTAAAAAGTAAAATGGATAGACACCCCAAATTTAGCACGGAGGTTCTAAGTTTAAGCATCTTCTCACGAAACATTTAAAGTGGAGACTTTCATGCAACAGGAAGCGCCGCAGAAAGCCGCACTGTCGGCTAAATAATTTTTATCAGCGGATAGACCTGGGCTTAGGTAATTTCTATCGCATGATTCGCAAAATATTCAGGTGTGCAGAGCACAACTCAAATATTTACTTATTAGCGCTGCGAATCGTATCCTTGTGCTCGGTGTGTTTACTTAGACCGCTGTGGCCAAAAATGAAATATTTGCAATTTTTATCTGTGAGTCAGATGGACGCGAGATATTTTGCGCGGTTGTTTCGCTGTTTTTTCGATGAATCAAATCGGCTGGCGGTTTTCACACCGCACCATCACCATCACCCTACGGGAATCGATTATTAAAGATGACAGCACACTGCAGTGAAGTCAGCCGACTACTAACGACTTTCAAACGGAGAGGCTTGTTGAGGAACAGGTTTCGAACCTAAGACGCGGCGGTTGTTTATAGCTCAGCTAGGCTTCGGAATTATCTGATTATGCTAATGCGCATGCCATCGGCGATTCGCGTAGGTGTCGTTGGTTCAATTGGCAGTTGGCACTGCACCTAGGTTTGCCAACTATTTTTTCGAACCTACATTTTTTTCAATTTAGTTGTCCCGTACTAGTAACTATCTAGTACTACTAACTATACATTTGCCTGTCAATCTGCGAATTTTGTTTTAATTTCCTTTAAATTAACGTGATTTTGGTTACATGTGCTATATTCAAATTAATTCGCAAACTTTTTAAGAAAAGGCTGGAGTTAAAATAGGTTCCTTTTTCCTATAACTGGGGTAAATTGTTCAGTTTTTTACAACATCAATCATTACCAAAATATTGAAAGCGCTGGACTACCGTCCCAGATACTGTAGGTTCGAATCCCGCGTATAACCATCGTCTCCTGCGTTATGTGGTAACACAACGGGCCAAAAAATGGCTTAAGTGTGCCTTTCTAGCTAGCCCCACGAACCTATCCTAACCTACCAAGTCCTTTAATTTTCTCTTGTACAAAACTAGAAGAAATTATATTTTTCTTAAAGAACAAGTTTTTATTAGTCTTTATTATGTGATTGGTAATTACCCTTAGGTTTATTCAAATTTTGGAAGTCGAATATGTAATTGGTCTTTAATTCGGAGATATCTACAACGGATGGATCAAATTTACATATTTGCCACTTTTGACACCAAATAAACAATAAAATCCGTAATGAAACTTAAAATTGAAACTGCTGCTTATTTTCTTTATATTTATGTGTTTTGCAGCATATTGTTAATAATATAGATTTTCTATAAATATTGTCGTCTTTCAATATAGAAGGGTGGCCACCGGATTAAGGTACAAGTTAATGGCAACGTAATAAAGAATTCCATTTTAAATGATTTCTTACCCATAAAATCAATTAGTATCTCAAGGTTAAAAGACAAAATTTTCTTTCGTTTTATCTCTACGAAATCACTCCTATATTAAAGCTTAAAATTGAAAGATTTCTATTTCGTAAAACATTTTTAGAAAGAAGGCTTAAATACTCATGGATTAGTCTCTAAGGTAACTAATTTAAAATATAGTACAGTACAATTAATTATAGTATGACTGGCAACTCCAACTGCATCATCTACGTTCCCGACCCTCGTTATTTGATCCTAAATCTGATTGATCGATGCTTCTATTTCTGTCACCTAATCGAGCCCTGACTAACCCGTTCTGTTTTTCCTTTCCAGGTACGTACTATCGTGGTGAATTCTCGAAAAAAGTGCTGTGGTCATTAACAAGCGTCGAAAGTGATATCGACGGTTCAACGGATTCGTAGCATCGCTTTATCGTAAGCAACATAAAATCTGGCGTATGTGGATTTGTGTGTAGGGGAGAAGTGGCATGAAGGAGCCAGGTTTTGAAAGAGCCACTTACATTATTTTGGTAGTTTATGAACGGATTTGGTTAGTAATTTTATTTTTAAGTGGCAAAACTGATTCCCCATCACTCACAAACATTTGACAGTCTGCCGATACCAACAGACGCCGGCACATCGAGTCAAAGTTTTTGGTACTAAAAAGTAAGTATTTTGGTTCATTTAACTTGTTTTTTGGTATTTTATTGTAAAGAAATATAGGTAAATGGATTGTAGATTGAGTTTGTACATATATTTGGCATTGCAGCTGCGTAAAAACTGAGTCGCAAAAGTTTTGATATTGTTGTTATTTTAAAGGTTATATTATTTTAAAGAATAAGTTATGAAAGAGCTGGGTGAATGGGCCTTAAAAGAGCTGACTCTTTCATAACCTGCTCTTTCATAACCTTGCCTTTGAATTTTGTAAATAAAATAAAATAATAGTAAATATGCATTTTTTTATATATATATCATTAAATTATTTGCTTCAAATATTGCATTATGGAGAAGCCTGGTCCAAAAAAACGAAAAAGACCAGAAAAATCGGTAATTGAAGAAGCAGTCAGTGAAGTTTTGGAGATTAGTCCATAAACAAAACTGCACTTATTTTAAATATATCGAAGGCATACTTAGCTAAAATAGTTAAAAAAGTAAAGGCTTCTGGTGAATCAGCTTATAAACACTGTCCTAATATAGGAAATAAGCGTATTTTCACAACAGACCAGGAGAATATGCTTGCGGATTATTTAAAGACTGCTTCTAAAATGTGATATGGCCTAACAAGGCAACAAACTAAAAAGCAAGGCAACAAACTAAAAGTCTGTTTCTATTGTACTGGTTGAAGTAAAAAAAGGTTGCTCAAAGCAAAACAAACTGCAAAACAAATAAAAATAGTGATGATTGCGTAGTTTGCAGCAAATCATATGAAAACAGTGATCAAGATTGGTTTCAGTGCAAAATTTGTTCTGATTGGGCTCATGAATCCTGTGGCATTAAGAGAAAATTTAATTTCTTTTGCAACACATGTTTCTAATTTTAAACAAATTACATTATATATGCCAAAGTTCTTAAAAAGTCTGAATTTTAAACTTAAGCAAATAGATAGTGAAGACTTTGAAACTCAAAGTGAGCAATATTTTTTTTGCAGTTCTTAAAGATTTAACGATGTTGTTTTTGATAGAAGATATTATTTGTTATTTTGTTTAATTCTCAAGATTGTTATTAATAAAAAATAATCCGTCTCTAATATGTTAAGATTATAAATATAATAGGTATGACTGAATAATATATTAAGATTTAGGCGTTAGAATTACTTAAAATTTAACAATTGTTAGAATTACTTAAAATGACTGATAGAATTAAAAATGTCTTAAAAATGTCATTAGTTTTTACAAAGGATTTGTTAGTACTGTCTTTTTATTTTTTTTAATAGTGGAATTATTATTATTTTGCATAATTTTCACAATTACACTTTATAACACAGACTGGCTCTTTCATAACTTTTAGTAGCTCTTTCAATACTGAAATGTTATGAAAGAGCCAAAAGACACATTTTTCAAAAATGAATATTTCGTTGATTTTTCCATAGCGTTTGAGGTTTTTTTGTATGAAATTACCTATATTACTAAATAAATAATAATTGAAGAAAAAAAAATCATCATTTCTGCTATGAAAAGTATGTTTTTTTGCTCCGTTTAGTAAACTGGCTCTTTCATGCCACTTCTCCCCTATATCGCGGGAATGCACATACCCACATAAGCAGAGGGCTCATAAAACCCACAGCACACATACGTTGTGCTGTTTCTTCATCAAAAACTCGCAGGTAATTTTTGCTGTTGCTTTCCGCCGAATCGTCGTCAGCTTTATTGACTTTAAGGTGTGTAGCTTAGCTGGAGGAATTTGATAAGCGTTAAGTGTTTGATTCCGAATATTACGCTATCTTAAGGGGGCTTTTGTGCGGCTGTTTAGCAAGAAACTCTCGGTCCCAAGATAGAATAATTCTGTCGCATAGAGTGGCTGATTGGGCCGTAATGGAGTCGTAACTATCGCGGCCTTTATAGCGCGATATGATGCCGTTCCGTTGCCACTAGCTCAAAATGATCTTATTGTGAAACATCGCCAGTCATCTGCCATGCACTCTCAAGGTGATTTGGTTTTAGAACTGTCCTTGACCAGCGATGCCTTCATGGCGACAGTTTTGTCTTTTTGGGCAAATTAATGGGGGGAGGGGGGGAAGGGTCATCTTCGCGGGAGAGTTTTGATCGAAAGTGATTGTGTCATGAATTTTTTTGGGCGGCAGGGCTCCATACATCATCATATTTCTATTGTTTTGTTCGTTTGACACGATTTCGATTAATGCTCGTATGGCGCTATTTCTCGCTTACACGGTGGATTATGTGAAAAATATTCGAAACAAAAATTTGGCGCGACAAATCGCTTCGGATAGTCATTAGTTTGCAGATTATGAATTACATTACGAAAGCATTTTCGGAATGTTGATTCTTGTTTTTTTTTTTTTTTTTAAAGTCGCATTGTGGAATTTTTTGAAGTCATTTACATGCAGAACATACAATTCGCAGGCTTAAGCAGTTTATTTTAGGTATTGAATTTTATAGTCATTATTTTATTTAAAAATATTACGTTTCTCCATTTTGTTGCGCTTTTATCATGTCCTGAAAAAGCCTTATGACTTCATTCATGTCAACATTGTGTGTCATATCGTCTGATTAATGTTTTTATGTAGATGAACCACTGGTCGGACTATCGGTGCGATACGAAAGCAAAGCTCTGCCTATATTTTGCGATAGTCTGTTTATATGTATTATAGATAAATGTATTTCAAGTATTTGCTATCATGTAATAATGTATGCCCATAAAGTATGGAGGGCTATGTAAATATATAATTATCAGCGTAACTAAGTATAGAAAATGTTGAAGCAGATAATAAAATAAACATTTGTTAAAATTTGAAAATATTAAATTGGAATTTTAGCATGAAATGTCCCTTCGAAAATTTCATGATAAAAGTATTGAGTTTTAGACTGTTTAATAAATATTAGAAATCACTGAGCTGAGATTTTTGGCATGTATGAGAAAAGTAAATAGTTAACAAGTTTAAAAAATAATAAAAACAAACAAACAAAACTAACGAATCAAATCGATGATTAAAAAAACTAATAAGTAAACGAACCGCAATATGAAAGAGAAAGTTCAAATAAAAATGATACAAATAGGTACAAAAAAAAAAACTACTTAAAAGCAAAATGTCGCTCAATCAGAGGTAAACACACACTTGATCGTTAGAAATTTCCGTTGATAATCTTAAGTATCCCTTAAGGTGAACTCAGCTACTTACATGTCCTGTGGCTTTTACGAATAGTTAGGTATTGATTAATTTATTATTCCAAACTTGAATCCAATCATTGTGCACAAATTGAAAGAAATTTTTACTGAATACACCATTTTGGGATAATTTCCCATAAAAACGGTTATTTATATAAAAAGCTGATTTTCCAGTGGATAAATTGCTTTGTTAAAATTGGAGAAAGTTGTGCTATTTAACAACAAAATTTACCAGACACATGGAAAATGCAATGTATCTTAGGTGTCCTTGCATTGCAATATGCAAATTTAGCAGTGCTAGTGTAGGCTATGTTTTCACGTTTAGCATGACACAACCCAGTAAGAAATCGAAACATTACTCACCCAATGATGTAATGTATATATTTACACAAGAATACATTCCCAGAATTAAGGATTTTAATAAGGAGATCTCATTAGAAATTCATGCTTTGCTTTTTCATTCTTAAGTCATTTATTATTTAATTGAAGTTAGTTTAAGAGTAAAATTAGGAATTTCTAAATCACCTATAACTTCTTTGAAGTAAGAGCTCATACGAAGTCTGTTCAAAAAGTATTGCGAATTTTGAATTTCCGCGGGCTACGTATATTCGATTTTCGATTTTTTTGTGGCGTTATGTTGGTACTCATGTGCTTCACTTATGCTGACAAGCTTGGCTATTTTGAATGTTCAGTTAATTTTTGACCGCTATTTTGTTTGGACGAGTTTTGGCTCGCCTTCGATTTTTGCCTATTCCAAAAAAGGGATCAAAGAATCTGTATCAAATTTTGGTTTCCACGTCATAACCGTAAACCCATGATTCGTCACCAGTTATGACCCTCTGGAGCAAATTTGGGTCGTCGCGGACAGAGTGCAACAACTCCTGAATATAAAAAGTACGATTTCTAAAACAACTTTGGTGAAATGTTACATTTGACTTAAAACTTACTAATATTGGAATGAACGGCGAATTAGAATTAGATCTAGATTTATTCGATAGCTAAAAAGTGTGAAATTTCTTAAAAAAATAGCGATTGCTTTAAAAAAAATAAGAGTTCAAAAAATTACAGAATAACTTTTATACTTTGAAATTCTTCCTTCTACTTTCAATATAATATAGGCACTAAGACTTTACTCGATGTTTGAAGTATATTTCGAAACGAAGCCGATTGTGGATGATTTTGGTATGGCTTAATTTGTGTTAGTAAAGAATAATTTTAGGATTATTGTGGGAAGTAACGTAATATGATAATATTAAAAATAAAAAGAAAGTAATTTGCTTAAGGGAGACCGGCAAAGCATTAAAAACAAAACTCGTTTTCCTAATTGCAAAATGGGCTAACCCACATCTAGCCAGTGGGCTGATGCCGCATAATGCTACCAAACATTGACCAATCCACGTTTCGGGGCTTGTACCTCAAAACGACCCTACACAAATTGAAGTGAATTAATCTGGATCCGACTATCTGAGTCCGGCGTCCGCATGGTCCTGGCGCTCCATAATTTTCTCTCTAGCCTTCTGCCGTTCACCGCCGACTCTATTTATAGATAGGGCTTGCATCCGCCTGCATAAACAGTCCACCCGGTGGGCTTGGGGTGGACGGGAAAGAGCCAGCCTGGGAAATTTTTCTTACACAGATCCATTCCGGCCCGGGCATTATGAGGAGTGATGAATTAGTAATAAAATTGGAAATGAATCGGCCGCAAACAAAGCACGCACGGCGTTTCCTAGCCAGACTGAAATGCAAACAGCACAACAGCGGTGGGTGGCCGGTCGGGCTAACAGGGGTTCGGCGGCTAGACAGGGCGAGTCTGGCTCGGCCTGGCCCCGGATTCGCCCCGGATTCGCCCCAGGCACCGTCAGACAATTCAGAATTGAGAGCCTGGCCAGGACGGTGTGACGGTAATTCCGCCGAAATATAAATTGTGCACCGGAGCGATCTAATCTTAACCCCCAAATGACAGGTGGCGTGATATATTCAAGCCAAGTCAATTGCGGGTTTTGGGGCCGGACGTGAGTAGCCCTCCCGCAACGGCTGTGGCGACCGCGACCAGTAATTCTTCAGTCGCGCACTAATTGTTATTTGAAATTGACCCAAAACCCATCGGAACCGCCGAGTCCTGTCACGTTAGGTGATAATTACTTCTCTGGTCGCCACTATTTGTCTTTGGCCGGATGAGTGCCCTTTTTGCCCGTCGTCCCCCTTCCCCTAACTCCGTTCGTCTCAAGACCGCCCTCCTCCTAGGCAACGTGAAAAAGTGTCTGTCGGCTCTAAGGCGAACAGGATCGATTTATTTTCTTGGAATGTCCCTTTCTGAACGCCCCCGTTTCTCTACCCGCGTCGTTCCGCACCGCGCCGCTTATTGGTTCCCTTCAGAGACAATTAGCCGCATATGAAAGGGAAAATGATGAAAAATCTTGGAACGTTGTGTGAAAGCAATCTCCAGACGGGAAAATTGAGGTTGACGGTTGAAGTGCCTTGACGGAAAGCACACTTTGTTTAGGTAAAAGACTTCAGTGTCAATTGGCCTTGAAGGGAGCATACAGATGCTCCCGCTCTCCCCTCCTCGGCCATGCCCTTTGCATGTAATAGGCCATGAAGGCCTCGGTGTTGCTATTGATGTTGCCTTTTCAGAGTGTAGCCTTTATAATCAATTACGGCGAACGAGGTATATCAAAGGCGAGGCTTTCAACGGTCTTTCTGGTTTATTAAGTCATTCTCGTAAGTGGGGTGTGTTTTTGTTGTTTTGCCTTTTTCTTAACTTCCCTCCGAAATGTTTTGATTTATTTTGCATGATATTTGCCGGAACCTTTTAAGGAAACAATTTTTCGGGCAAAGGGTAGATGTACAAAGCAGCTAACTTGCTGGTTGATCTCTAGTGTGATAACGTATGTCAAGAAGTTTACTCTTCATTTTATTATTTAAATTGGAAAACTAAGGACTAGATTATTCAGAAAGGTCTGGGTCAGGCTGATGTAAGAGTTAGAAAAGTTCTACAAACTTGACTTTGTACATTTCTAGAATTAAAACTCATAATTTCTTTATTAAATCACTAAATCGAGAAAACAATTTCGCATATTATAAGGAATAGTTTTAAATTATCATTAAAAAAAAACTTAATCACTTAAATTTATTTAAAAAATTCTTAAAGTTTTATATACTAATTTTCCAAAAATATCGATTAGTTAAAGGTTAAAGGACCTGCTTACAAAAGAAAAAAAAATAGTTAATAAAAAAAAACAGAACTGAAATTGGCCAATGGACAATGTGGAAAAAGCTGTAACAATATGTTTATCGAAATTCTATTCCATAAATTCATAATTTCTCACCACTACCCCAAGTAATTCTGGTATAAGAAATTACCCACGATTTATACATTTACGCCAACTAAAATTAGCCGAGGTCCGATATTACCAAGTAGGAAATGAAAAATCTCATTAAGAATTTCGTGGTCTCAGTACGTAGCTGGGCGGTTTGAAACCGTTTGGGGGATGCTCGATGCGTGCCGTAGTCACGTAACTCTCATTTAACACCACCTGGTTAGCATGCTCTGTCGACGCAGGGGTGCCATTACGGACACCAAGAAGACAATTATTCCACGGGAAGAGACTGTGATAATTTGTTATCCAGAAATATTTGCAGCTCGAACGTTACTCGGAGAATGCTGATGAGTCAGGGATTTTCGGATGGGGTTTTGATAGGGTCAGGTCAGCGAGTGCGTGAAAAATGTGCTGAAAATTTTAATCTCTTAGCTTCTCACAACGTTGGGTTGAACTTTATCTTTAAAGGATGTATCGCGAAACCTTTTCCATATAATGATTTTTTCTTTTTTTGATAATATTTTCGAAAAAACGAATTTGTTGTAGCCATAATGCCAGTTTAGCAATGACCTCACCAGAAATTCATAATTCGAAAAGTTGTTTAAATTTGGCAAAAAGTAAAACTAAATTTTCTGTATATAGCTTAGTAGCGGCTTCTTAATGTCAACCCTCAGGAAAAGCTGTTCCACATCTAAAACCCTTGGTTACGGGATATCTTGTAATTTTGAACCCTGCTTTTATATTATGAAAATTACACAATATTTTTAATCATCATCTTTTACAATGTAGAAACAGAATATCCTGAAAGCATAAAAAAAATGATAGCAATGAAATTATTTTATTAAGGGCAACTTTTAAATCTGTGTAGATATTCTTTTAAATGACTTATGATTTACTCAGCCTAAGCTATGTAAGAAAGTTAAAAGTGGTTTATTATGACTTTATTACAAAAGATCGACATTTCTCTACTATCCTTACACTAAATATGAATGAAACCTAAACCTTCTTGAAGAAATTTTCATCAAATTTGTTTTCTTAAAGTCGCATTTAAAATCATCAAGTATCTTAGAAGTATGATTGATGGCGACTTTGTTTTATACTAGACAGATTCGTGAAAATCGTATTATCCCAAACTTTGATTTTGCAATCGCATAAAACTAAAATGTGATGTCATAAACCATCATCTATTGCTATGTGTGTTCATAAATAAACTTTTAACTATACTCAACCTAATGATGTATTTAATTAGCAGTAATTTATCTGAAAAAGTTTATATTAAATATCCCTCCTTCCAGGTGTCCAACTCAGTTTTTAATTATTTGAAATTCAGTGGAGAATGTTAATTTTGCTTTGCTGTACAA
Organism: Philonicus albiceps; assembly: GCA_963969385.1. Lineage (NCBI taxonomy): Eukaryota > Metazoa > Arthropoda > Insecta > Diptera > Asilidae > Philonicus > Philonicus albiceps. Next base: position 38,686,504 of record OZ017773.1, read on the forward strand.
GTGTAATAAGTGTAATTTATATCCGAACCAATAATAACAGAAATCAATGCTAATTCGTTTTTTTTTATAAAACTAAAATTAACAGAAATATGCATTGTTTGCATTTTACCCTCTGATTATTTAAGAGAGAACGTAGGTCGCGGTATAAGTTTATAAAATAAATTGATAGGTACCTGAAATATTAATGGATTATTTTGTTTTCTTTTTATTATTTATTTCATTTAATGAAAATAATGATATTAAACGTTAATTCAATTATTACTTCAAAATGTAATTGACACTTTATTGCCTGCTTAATTAGGCAGATGTTTCTCATCAGATGTTCCAAAGAAATAAAAATAAAACAAATGAAATGAAAATATGTATGTTAATATTATTTTACCCTAAATAATTCATGGTAAAGCCGAATAATGATGGAAGTAATGCTGAATAATGCAGGATAATATAAAAAATATTTTTTGTAATATTACAAATGCAGTAATATTTGGGTTGATCTTCAATGGGTTGTTAATCTGTCAATATCAAGGATCGACTTGAAATTTTTATATTTGTTTTTAAGACTATCTTTTACAATCCTACAAAGTAGAAATATCCCTTACTAAAAGAGTTTTGTATATAAAGAATCTTCGTATGTGCGCGTATTTGTATCGACTACATTTTATTTGGATAATTGCTATAGTACTATAGCAAAAAGGATTCGTATAAAATGTCAGCCACCACAACTGCATATTACCGCAAATGGCATTTTCTGAGCTCATGATCTCTTGAAATGTCCATCAATTCCCTTCCAATTAAATACACTTGATTTTTATTATCTGGCCACATTTTATACACTTCCGACAGAGGCCATTAATCAATTTTAAGTGTCCTTTAAGTTGTCTCCGGGCGACCATGCATCACGGGGCCCAATAGCGTGGTGTATCTCACCCTGTAATTACCGGTGATATTTGATTCGCGTTCGCGGCCATTCAGACGGCCCTGGGTCCCATTAAACGGCTTCCGAGGGCGCTTGGCCATCACCTCGGTCTGGAGTTATCACCAGCATATTGCAGATTTCAGTACATCTGATTCCCGAACTCCATTTACCTCATCCCGGACGGACGTCCTCTCTCGACTCCTCGTTCAAAATCACATCCTTGGCCGATCTTGAATGGCTGATAATGTCAAGAAGGGTGGAGCTGGCGCAATAAAAGCGAATGGATTAAGAGTGTACCGTGGAGTGCCTTCGTCCGGCGGAGTAAAGAAACTTTTAAGGAGATTATATCCAGAATGACAATATGTTTAATGAACCGAAAGTGAATTACGGGTCTGCAGCGGCAGAGAGTCTCAAACAAGCGTATCCCGTGGGTTTATGGCCGTTGACACGACCAAACTTCGTCTCAATTTCGTTTAGGTTTGGCCGTTTTAAAATTGTTTTTAGCTTCCTTCCAATGTACTTTAACTTTGTATCATGCAATTTCCCAAAGAATAATACAATTATACTTGAGAAATTCAAATTTTATCGAAAAAAAGTTGTATTAATTCAATCACTGCTCATAACATGCTGCAACAATTTTTTTTAAATAGTTCTTTTTTTTTTATTATGTATTAAGAAGGTGGTGAATATTTAAAATAATGTAAGATATGCTTAAAATTAACAATTTAGAAGTTTTCAGTATTGATCATTTCAAAAATTACAAAATTATTTGATTTGAATCATTAAAACAAGGTAGGCAATATGGGAAATTATCTAATATCGAATTTATCAAAATTTGGTCTTTAGGAGTAGTTGGAGTTAATAATTTTAATTCTAATTTAGATGTAGAGAATCGTATTATTCGATATTACTCAAAATTTCCGAGTATTTAAATTTAAAATTAAAAAATTTATTCAACATGGTCTGTATATAATTCATGGAAAAAAGTAAAAAGATAAATAAAACACTAAACTACAAAATGTTCCATATTAATATGGTATTTAACTATATTTAAAAAATATATAATACCTAGATTGTGTAAATAATGACCTTTGATATGATATAATATTTAACTTAATGAAATAAGTAAAAAATGCCTAAAACAGTTGTCTCTATTTCATCTCCAAAAACGAAAACCCAGCATTTTTTAAAGACAGACCGACATTTAAGTCTTATGAAAACATCTTGCATTAATCTTTAACAAATTCATATCCAGGTAAGTTAACAAAATCTAAGTGTGTTTCAATGAGAAAAATCATATACGAGTAGAGTAATATTGAAAATGTTAATACAAAAGCATAATAAACTCTTCTATGGCATTTAAAAATTTAATTCGACATAGTCGAAATAGCCTATTTATCATTTACTACAACAAAGTTTAATTTTTGCTGCATTAATCACAGAAAAATCTTCAGTTTAGCGTAAAAGTGAATTTTTAACCGATCAATTTTACATACTTTTATTACTTTTCTTGATTTCAAGCTCAGTTCTGTTCTGATCTCAGACGAAGACAGGGGTCAGAGAATATTAGAAGTTGTTTTTTAATATGGTTTCTGTTTTATTTCACGGAATATGCTATTGAATTTTACAGCAAATGTGTTTAGTCTTGTTAGGATATCAACAGAGTTCTGTTTGAACTAGTTGGCTGATAAAATTGATAATAACTTTCGTAGAATAAAAAAACAAGTTATTTTATTGAAGTAGCCAGTTTTGAAAATGGCGAATTGTTGGTAAATGGTGGTAACAGAAGTAACAGACGGTTTTTAAATAAAATTATTTTTGGTTTTTTAGGGCTTGATTTGGGGCCTCTGATAGTTCAGTTGTTAGCGCGCTGTACTACCGTCCCAGAGGCTGTGGGTTCGAATCCCACGAATAACCATGGTCTCCTGCGCTACGTGGTAACACAAGGGGTCAAAATTGACCTAAGTGTGCCTTTCTAGGCAGCCACAGCAACCTAACCTAACCTAGGGCTTGATTTTTTTGTAGAGGGTTCTATTAGTTTAAATTGTGGTTTTTGAGAAATATTTTTATACTCTGGAAATGAGTAAATTAATACCTTTTACTCTTTTTTAACACGGAATTGAATGTGTAGTACAATAATAGTAAAATTATTGCAACTTTTTTTACAGTATATTTTACTTTACTTCTTTAGAAAAAAAAATTTTAAAACAAGATAATCTCAATTAATTCCTACCAAAAAAATTGTTCCCTATGTTGTTTTTAAACAAATTATTTTGATGGAAAATATTGCTTTGTTGCTTCAGTCCCTCTGCCCACACATAAAAAAATGTAAAATAAACAATTACAATTAATTTCCACTAAAAACAAAAAAAAACAAAAAAAACATTTGCCCTCGTCTAAGTATCCGACACTGTCGAACCCCGAACGTCTTGCTTCAGGAGTCAGTGACTCAAAAGATAAACGTAAGAAATTATGATTACGTCCCAGATTTCTATGCTGTGTTGTTGTGACCAAAGAAATCACCGTGCCGGTGACCGTCGACGGTTTCAAGTTCACCGCGTACTCCCGCGACTCTGAGTTAAATGAACTTCTTAAGCACGTGGAAGAAAGTGATGACACGCAATTTTTTACCTAGAGAGAAGGTCTGATTGTCGTCTTGGGAGCGCGTGACCGACAAGCACTGCGGCCAAGCCCCCGCCAGACAATCTGTCTAGGGCTAAATCGGATCAATTTGGCAAATAGCCGAAACTCTGCGGGTTAATGAGTTTTAAAACGCAGCAATTTCAGCGGATGACTGCACGCTCGCCAGGATAATTGTCCAATAAATGACCGAGACGCCTACTGCGTCCGGAGTCACCTTCAGAGGCGGCCTGGATGCCATTGTTGTCTTTGTTCCGTTTTTTTCTTAGCTCATTTAAGGCAATTAAAGAAGTAACTTCCGACAAGGGGCCCACTATGAATTGTCTCCGCGGACCGGGACGAATTAATAATAATAAAAAAAAAAAAGGAAGGGAACTGAAAATCCCAATTGAACGCAATCAAGCGCCGAGCAGAAGCTCGGACGACCACTTTCCGTTGAGGACATCTTTAATAAGGCGTCAAAGGCCCAAAAACGATTTATTTCGCCCGGTGATTTCCTCAGGGAACACTCAGCCGGTTTCAGGGTGCAGACGTCTGTGGCAATACGTCTGAAAAGAAGGCGATTGCAGTGTGACTGGCAGATTGCTAATTGCCGCGGTTATTGCATGCAGTTATGAAGCAAAATTGAAATTAGCCAAAATGTATGGGACAATTAAGCTCTGTGGGCAGGAGTCACTCGAAGGCCAACTTTGGCGCATAATGTGATGGTGGCAGGATTTAAAGGGCGAACAACACCTTAAATTAAGGGCCTGGCTCTTGTCTGCTTTTGAAGCGCTCCTCGACTGGCAGTGACTTAATTGCTTTTGAAATGCTTCCATTAGCCCGTCTTAAATTAAGCCAGGTACATGGATCTTACTCGGCTTCTATGGATGTTTGAATATGCGGTAAATGAGGAATAAATTATCCCAGTCGGGGTTGTGCTTCAGAAAGAACCTGGAAGATAATAACCACAGGATGCTTCTGGTTAAATTCTTATTTATTGGTCTTCCGGACTGGATTTAAAGATCTTATCAAAAATAATTAATGCAGAAACGTTGAAAAACTCTCGAAGAAAAATGTAAACATTTTAATACCTCAATTTGCGCTTTATGAGATGCAATGAAATTTAATTGTTTCGGATATTCACAATAGACAACATATTCAAGATCATGACCATTAAGAAAATTTGTTCAAAATATCCTTTAATCTGTTTCCACACAAGCAATAATTTAGTTGAGTTCAGTTTATAATAATAAATTTTTATTTTTATTTCCATTAAAAGGATGTAAGTTAGCTAGATAAATGTTCTCGGAAATTGTTCGCCTTTTTATTGCCGTGTATTATTTCTGGGAACGCAACGTGAAAGTGTACAATTCTCCTGAGTTTCGCTACCGAGTAATTCTCCGAACAGAAACGTTATTTTGTAAGTTTATATAAAAAGTTCTGAGAACATTTTTCTTTTGGTATTTTATCAGATATCGATACTCTTCTCTTAAAACTATGAATTCAAAAGGGGGGAAAAATTCTAAACTTTAATTTTACTTAATTGAAAGGAATAATCTAGTTATTTTCTTAAATACATATCATAATTCAGTTTTGAATTTAAAACAGGTTATCTTAAAAACATGTGGAAAAATTAGTAATTTTATCCTTAAACAAAATTGCTGAAAGAATGTTTTTTGAGGGGAAATTGTCAGAAGAAATGTTGATCAGGACACTTAGAAGAATTGATTGCCATATAGTGGTGCATATATTTCCGAAATGTCCTGTACAATAATAAAAGAGATAATGTTCCCTATATGGAAAATTAAAATCACAAAAGTATTTGAAATCAGATATTTTTAAATTATAGCTTTACTAATTATTAGATTAATCAGAAAAAAAACCAATTGTTAGCAATTTTACTTTCGTTTCTTATATAGAAAATAAAATTCTTTATAAGAGAATACATTTTAAACTATAAATAGTGGTATGGTGGTTATGACACGAAATAGATCCTCCCCATAAAGTTCGTTATTGGAAAAGTTTTTCTATATATTTATTATTTTAGTGCTCCTGTCATAGTAATTGTTCGTTTTAAAGTGTTTCACATCCCTGGTGTTTTGAATGTATTCACTTCCATTAAGTAGATTTCCCTTTTAGCCTATTCGAGACGGAATTACACCCCAGCCAAATGGATGAGTTACACATAGTGTAAAACACATTGCTAGCTCGTGGGAATCGCCTTCAGACAACTTTTTCGTCTCGAATGGGTTTAAATCGTGTCTACATATGACAAACCAAAAGATAAGACCTTGGAAAATGTCTTATATGTACTTACGTTAACACTCCATAATATCGCTGGAGTGTCTTTCATAACTTAAGATATTACCAAAATATAAACTTAGCGGTAAAGTGCATAGTCCATTTGACCCAGACATTTTCAGAAAGTACAACAAAGTTTCAAGTAGATACCAAGACCCCGTAAATAGCCCTTCTTCCTTTCCCGCCACTTTCACCTCAGCTGAGAATATCTTGAGAGCAGAGCCGCTCAGGTGCCCAAACAATTTATTAGTCGAATTTATGCAACAGTATATTTTCCCGAATATTTGCTCAGAGATAGAAAGAGAAGCAGGAGCACGGGGATAAGGGCCAAAAATTCATCCGCACGCATCCCTGTAATCTTGCTCAGTGCGGGTGGTGGGCTGGAGGAGCTCCAAATTGGAGCCAAGTAGCATATCCTGGCAAAGATGTCGGGTGCCACTGACATGCAAATGCTCAAGTCTAGTGCTTAGTCGTTAAGCTCGAGGTGTTGGGGATGCATAACTTCAAGTGCTTAATTTCCGTTGAAAGTGATGCAAGAGGTTGGGGGGTGCGGATTAGATGGGGATTGGCTATTACAAAGTTGATTAGAATGTGAGCATCGACAGATATTTTTTCTTCTTAGAAAACTGCTGACGAGAGAGTGGTTGTCCTGAACTAGGGCAGGATCTTTCTCTCAAAAAGGCGGGAAGGATGGGAAGGATGGGACAATCTACGTTCTAATTTAGACCGTTTGAGATTACATCACTACAGCGAAGGCGTACAGTGTCAGGGGCAGCCCTCATTTCTGGTTGTGACTGAATAATTAGTCCCTCCAATACCGTCTGAGCTGACATCGAGATTCAATCAAAAGTTGTGGCTTTAATTGCCTGCAGCCGAAGGACTTAATTTCCCTTTTAAGAACCGTCGTCGCGTCCCTGTCCCGATTTCGCCTCGTACACAGCCGAATAATTCTGATATTATCTTCTAATAACTTCTCATCCATTGTTGGCAGAATTCTTGTCCAAACATTTTGGAGATGAAGCCGATAAATAAACAAGCTTGGGAAACAATCGCACGCATGGCACAGCAGGCCAAGCAAAAAATGAGCATTTCACGGCTCCCGCATTTCGTCCAACCGAATCCCGGACAATTCTAGACGAGCGGGATAGGGGGGGATAAGCGGGATGCTGCGATTGCGAGGAGTAGTCCATCGATTAAAGCCGATCAATATCCTTCGCCGATTGATTTCATTCATTTTATGAATTCCTAGTATATCTGCGGAATTTTATGCTCCCACACAAAAATTTTTATTTATGGCTTCTGGGAATTCCTCGAGCCTCCGGCCCACCCCCGGGGAGCCCCCAATAGTTAGTCAAAGTCCGCTTACCGCCTTCACCGTCGCCTATACCGTCTCCGCCGCCACCGCATCCCGACAATTTTTATGGATTCCAAGTAGTGAAACTGACGACGACAACGAAACCAACTGGAAGCTACTGAATAGGTTGTCCCGTGCCGGGGCATCGTTAATGTTCCCTCTTGCCTTCGGGATTAAGAACATCACTTTTATCTCAAGACACTTTTTTCTTCCACCCCCGCTTGATTACTGCGATTTGCTGATGTTGTCTCCTGTCATGTTGTTTTTATACAGCATCTCAGCCCCCGCCTGTTCGGGGGTTGTGCGCTTGTTTTCTAAAGCGATTTTTAATAGTTCTATCAAAAGGCAACGGACGCGTTTTCTTATTTTCTCCCGCTGCCGTCTCCACAGAATCTTTCCTGTTTTGATGGCGCGGCAGGCAGAACACTTTGTTTTAAATTTCGACAGCCCTACGAATTGGGGTATCTAAAATAGATCTGGTGGGAAAATCGCATGCCGTACGATACGATATAAGAGACGATTAAATGGTTTTTTGGAGCTTCACTTAGCTCGAGAAATTATCTTTTGAGTCCCATAAGATCAGATCCTGGAAATGATATTATAGTTTTTTTTTGTCATCATGAAATTGTATTGATTTGCGCAGATTATTTTCATTTATAGTTTTGTGAAAAAAACAACACCTTTTATCTTTAAAGTAAGGATCCATACACTAAAATGCTTCAAATTTATAGTTGAGATTACTAAAACATTTATGTTTATGCTTATAAATAGTAAGAGCACAAATAATTTCATTTTTCATACCACATTTGTTGAAAAAACGTAAAAACGCGAAACCTAAGCAAAATACATAAAATTTTATTATAAGTTTTGTTTTTAATTCCTTTGCTTTTACACAGTTTTATGATCTCTTAATTCACAAGTTATTTATGACTAATTTTTGAAAATTTCCTCTTAAATTTTCTATAAAAATCCAATAGCAAAAAATTTACAGTTTTATTAACTAATTGGTAATTTCATTTTGACATAAAATAATATTGGCTTTCATAAAATCAACTACGGGCAGATATGAGAATATCAAAATTTATTTTAATATGTTTTATGTTTGAATCAATGAATTATAGTTTTACTGCATTTAAAATAATTAGAGCTTCTAAAATTTTTATAAAGTCCAATTAAGGGAAAATTAAGGCAACTAATTAATGAACAATTATTTTTATATCGAAATCAAGTTAAATTTGAACTTTTTATCAATGTTCCCTCCAAAAATATAGTTTCATATAGCAAGAATAGATTCATCTTATTTGCAAATTCGTACAAACTTCAAGTTAGCTTTGATTGTTACGTAAACTATTATAAAAATAAGTTTTCATTTCGAAAATTGACAAGTGTAATGGTGCGGCGAATTGTACATATGTTAAGTAAAGTCACTTGCACTAGTAATTTAGTCAAAATTTTATTGAGCTTAAGTTTAAGAAGCTGAATATTGTTGGGTCTACCATTTCAAATTTCTAAATTAATTTCTAAGGTGAATTAAAAACTTCGATATGAAAAAACATCAAATATTCAGGTTAATTTTAAATTTTGACTAACTTTTTGATGATGAAATCAAAAGTAGTTCAATGTGGTACAGAAGGGACCACATCAGCCCTATTAAAAACATTTCAGATAGTCTGTCTAACAAATTGATCATGTATTTTTTCTTAGAATGTTGGTCCTGTTATTGAGAGAAAATGTCTTAAACCAAATATGAGATACGATGTCCTTTGGGGCCAACGTACATCCCTAGCAACAGTAACTAATCTGTTCCATTTTCCATTATAAGACGACCTTTTGCCTTTCTAAAAGAAACTTGGGGCAATTAAGATGTCCTTCCGAATTAGCACACGGTTCCCTGACTTTGATTATAATAAATTGTTTAAAATGGAAAATCTCCAGTTTAAAAGTTGGGTAGTCGGCTGAGCAAATAGCACGAAATGTCAACTCAAGTCTCCACCGAAAGAGAGACCTGAAAGCCCCTGTGCGGTGGTTCTATTAATTTGCGTGTTATTAAATTCGAAGTGAATGACACACGTTCGCGCACCTTGATGCCGCTGTTATTATTTCATTACCATAAACTGCTGCAGAAGTCCTTTTTTTTTCGCTTGTGAACAAGTCTTTCGGCACTGTGCCCACGTTGTCGTGAGCTGCTTCCACTTGACATACATGAAGGGGGGGGGCTTATGGGCCTATTAACTCCTTCATACACGTCTGACTGCCTTTTGCTTTTTAAACAAACGTCTTGATGCTCGCAATTCCAGTTAAAGGAGTGTAAAATAAAAAACATGACAGCAATTTGAGAAAGGAATCATACTCATCGCGCCCGTGTACTCGTGTTTGCAATGCTGTGCCTCCTATGCCGCTCCACCAGATCTTAAAATTCTTACGACTTCGTCTTGCGGAGGGGGGAATGTGAGGGATGTGGAGATAAGGCAGCGACCCATTTTATTTATAACGACCTCCAAAGTTCGGGGTAGGCTTCGTCATCGTTGCTTCTTGGTGTCTTCTTTGGCGCTCGTCGCCGCTTGTGCCGCCTCCGCCTCCGCCTCCGCCTGCAACAGTGTCATCTTATGTGATTTATGTGGAAGTGTGTCTCCTGTGTCCCGTGCACTTCACATTTTACTGCATGTCAGTCTGCTAATTGTCGTCCTTTTAGGGATTTTACAGCATCGCGGAATGCTCCTTAAGTTGAGCTTTAATAAATAAAGTGGATTTCTCCTCCTTCCAGGTGGTAGTGAGCATACTGATAAGCTTAGAACGGAAGGTTTTAAGAAATATTACAAAATTTAATTAACATACAAGGCGTTTCGTAGCTAAGTGTTCCAACATAATATGATAATTGACTTTTCTGAATGCAGTATTCTGATCAACATTTGTAGGAAATATTTTAGAAGATACCTACACATCTTAACTATAGTCAGCTTATCACTTCGCAACCTGTATATCTTTAACATAGAAGTAATAATGTAGTTTAGTTTGGGCATTAATTACAGCCCCTATTTTGCTTGGAGGTGTTTTGGCTCGTCTTCGATTTTTGTTCATTCCAAAAAATTGATCAAAATACGTAATACTTGTAATCTCTGAAATCTCTCCTTCATTTTTGCTTAAACGCTTATATATTTTTTTATTTTATTTTTCCAGAGTTTAACTTTAAATTTTGAAATGGCGAAAAAAACCGAAATTGCAAAATTGTACAATTTCATGAACAAACTACATATAATTATGGAAACCTGTTTAATAATATAGTATTTAAAAAAAAAAAACCCAGCATAGCTTATTAAGCAATGAATCTATAGATACACCTTCTAAATTGCTTCTACATTATTTTGCGAATCTTCCAATATTTATTGCATAAAACTATAAATTTTTCTTTATAATAATTCACTCTTGGAATTTCAATAAATCATTTGTTAAGATCAGTTTGAAACACCTTTTTGTGTGACTCTCTACAAAGAAGAGAGATCAGTTTGGCTTTTCGAATGGAAACACTCATCATTTTTCTTTAAACTCCTTTATTTCTGCAAACGAGTGCTACAAATTTCATTTGCAGGCAAAAGAATTCGTTCAAAAGAAAAAAAAGGGGATATCGTGTCCATATTAAATTATTAATATGAGTTTGAATATAATCCCTTGAAATATAGCGAAGAGAAAGAACAATATAAAGTAGTCAGTTGATCTAGACATAATAGCTTATAATGTAACGATAATCGTATATCATTTTAGCCAATTCATATTTTTCTCAATAAATTTCTCGTAATTTCTACATAGTATGGTTTTCAGAACTATAAACATGGGTACCATACATTATGGTGCTTCCTACCATAAATTATTAATGTTCAAAAATCGCTGGTATACAAGTGTATCTATGTAAACTATGGTTACTCGGGCTTTCGGGCTAGTTCAACGATATTTGATTAAACTCTATAGTCACTATATTATAGTGCTATTATTTTGTATATTTTAATTATTAATATGGCCCTCAAGCTCTTTATTGCATACAAGAAGATTTTTACCCCATTTTTAAGATATAAAATTGTCTGCTAAACGTGGAGATACGTGCTCGACTCTGTTGCCACTTGGAAACAAAGTTAAGTAGCAAAATGCCGTTTTACCTACTTATGCTATCACCAAATGACTTTTTTAATTAAGTAAAAACTCCTCGATTTCCGCGTCCCACTCGTAAAGGTGAACCTCCTTCCGAGTGCCGTGCCATAGAAGTTGGAAGTTAGAAGTTCTCACCGACTCCAGATCTCTTATCAGAGCCAAGTAAGCGGATATCGATTGCCGTTTGCGACTAATATTTGATTTAGGCACGCACAGGCCGTGCCAACTACCAGGGGTATCGCATAGACAAGTAATAGTCTTTCCGCGTGGAGCTAGCAACGGACATTTTGCAAATAGCAACACTAAAAGCAACCAGATTGGTCTTATCCAATTAACACACAAAATGTATTTAGAAAATTGTGCTGGAGCGCGTCGAAGCGTTCGCGAGGATTGGCGCGGGGGCGGCTGGGGGCATTCGCGTGTGCCAGTTATGTTTGCATGCAATAAAAACTGACATTCCACGGAGAGCCTCAGCCTCGTCTTATGTATATGGGCGAAGAGGAACGGGAAACGATTCGAATGTGCTTTTTAGCAATATGCATCTAAAAATAGAATCTCCGCCCTCGCCCCTCCAAGGAGCTACATTTATCCAACGAACCCTCCGTCTCGGCTGGAGAACGGATGTCTCGAGTGGTGAATGTCTTCCACATGTGTGGAGTGCACGAGAAGTAGAAGATGATGATACAATGTCGGAATCATTTAGATAAATTTTACGTCTATCTATGCGTTGATGCACGAATGGTGTACTCAGCGATGCCCCACTTTGCGGCCCTGCAAGACTTTGCCAGCGGAGCGGTTCGAGAGGTCCGGGGCCCCTTGTCAGTGTAAACAAAACAAGGGCAAAATTAGAAAATTCGTGAGGACAACTATGGGAAAGGAAACAGTATATCATCTCTCGGTTGGCCAACCCCACTGAGCAGGAAGTCGCCTAACATACTTGGGAAATAAAAGCGACAACTGTGGGGGCGGTATTACTTGCATTTCCCTAAGACCCACTTTTATTTTCTACTGGGCTCTTGAGCTTTAAGACGTTTAGATCATTCGCTGCGAAAAGATTTCGAAAATTCAGGAGATCCGTCCCAATAAAATGGACTTTTGTTTTCTCAAAATATGTATAACCCATTGATTTGAAGGAATGTTTTTTATTTACATTTACGATTATAAATAATGCTTTAAAGTTAATTCCGTTGTCACTAAATTATTGGATTGAAATAAGTTGCTTACTACTCTGACGAAAGAAAACAACCTTTCGACAGGATCGGAAGACGTTAGTGGATAATATTCCTCAATTAACCACGTACCATGTTAAGATCATTTACGTAGTACAATAGCCTCTAAGAAACAATGAATTTCCAAGCTATTAAAAAATATAAAAGATGGTGCTAAACACTTAAAAACGATAGTGATGTAAAGGAATTAAAGGGAAATTAAAATCGCGTCTGGACTTCTTGCCAATTTCACTGCTGTGTACATAAGAATTATATTTCCACAATTTGAAAAGGCAATATACATACTGGAGATATCTACTTTTAAACAGGCAATTACATATAATTCACACTACAGGAATAGAATTGGAATGGGATTAAGTAATGTAGTTTATAATTCTGCTTACTACACATACATATTTGTCGTCAATGAGTCTAACATCAAAGTTCTAAATAAAAGTTTGGAACTTTTTCTTTACATACTATTGTTTGCCTTTCTATGTATTAGCCAAAATTAAAGACTAATAATCAATGTGGATATCTTAAACTTTAAAGATTGACTACTATTTTACTTTGCATTAAAGAAAAAATTATATTGTTTTTTTTTTTATTCTAACTATATTTGACTTTGACTTTGGACGGCCAGTTATAATAATGATTTTCCTAAAAATAAATATAAAGCTTAAATTAAACATGATGGCAATGTGCTTGAATTTTATTGGATTATTAAAAGGAAGTGTATAATCAACAAATTGGCAAACAAGCAAGGCAACCAAAATTACTGCGTGAGAAATAAAATTTTTGCTTTTTGCTAAAAACCATCGTAATTTTTGTGGAGGGAAATGCTCTACTTATAAATTAACTCCTTTAATTCTTGATTTATTGCAGTATATTAAAGACTTTGGCTATTAAACACGAACAGAACAAAAACCGCAGCACTAAAAATAGTCCAGAAAGCTTACAAGCACATATCCCACTATATCAATAAAATTCTAAAAATAAGTCATTTCCCATTCTGATTTGTGGAATCGTGCAATTGTGAAAAATTTTTATGTTGGTACCCTTCTAAAACTTCAGAAACATCTAAGACCAAAGTATTTTCTGCGATCACGTTAAAAGCAGTAAATCTTCACGACAACGCGCTGGTTAAAAGCAATGACAGTGTCAGCGATGCTCTACAGTTTCCCATGGAACAAAACGATGATAAATAGCTGGCGCCTAAGAGGCAAACATATGTTTGGTCTTCAAATAGAAATAAGAAAAGATGACGTCGGTTTGAAGAAGTATTTTCAAATGACACCGAATCTTTTAGGCCATAGAAATGCTACAAAAGCGCCAATAAAAGGGGATGTAGAAGCTGGTCGCAGTTAAGCAGTTCTCAGTTTTACACTTTAAAAGAAATATCAGTGATCTTCAAGTGTTAGTATTTTATAAAAAAGTAAAATTTGTATTACTTAATATCGAAAATCTATGCTTTAGAAAACGAATGTTCTATGAAATTTATCATTATATGAGTCTATAAAAAATATATACATATATCTTATTATTCATTAAAGTGAATATTTTTTCATAGAATCATAAATAAAAAATGAACCTTCTCGGAGGTTTTTTCGGAGATTATTACAAAATGATTTAATTTTAAATTCATCTATTTTAGGGAATTCAATGATTAATAGCGGTAATATCCGTTACGAATTATTCTTGTTTCTATATTGATTAATATTTTCTTTTAAACCTTGATATTTATTGCTCTTTGTAAAATTGTAAAATTTGGTAATTGGATTTTCCATGCAATATAAAATAATTACTAATTTTAACTAGACTTAACCCAGGCTGTATTTATGTGAAAATGTATTTTAATTTCTTTAAACAATCTAATTGAGCATCTTCTCATGATTTTACAACGTCGGAAGAAACTTTTATTTTCGTAAAATTTATGGCCAACGTATTTATGGATCTTCGATTTTCGTTATGGTTCTAAGATCTTAAAATTTGTTGTGTTTGAATAGTAAATCAATCAGTTTGAAAGATTTCTATGAAATGAACAAACCCGCTCGTCTAGAATTCCGCGAATTTTTTTCTAATATTGATTGTTGTTGGAAATTCATTCTATGTGAAAGGATAAGTTTTATATTTCTAAGAGTAAAACGGATTATATTGTTTCTGCATTGCTGAGAATAGGTCATTGTTTGAAAAATTAAGTAAAAGCAATGAAGAGTACTATTATTCCGTCATATGACTAAAACATATTTTTCTTCATAATTAAGTTTGAGGTCTGTTTGGAGCAAGATAATAATGAAAATTTAAATTAATTCGTATCATCAATTATGCAAGATTTGAGGTGCCAAGATCGTTTCGGGTCTGGATCCGATCTCTCGAGCAGTAGAATTTTTTTGATAACAGGGAAGAAGTCTATTTTGGTGCGGCCTGGCTGCTCTAAATCAATTTCACCTGAAGCTGTGGAAGGTTTTCATTGCCAGTGGCGGTCGTTGGCAACAAAAATTGTGGTGCGCCAAAAATACTGGCGCAGTTTATCTTCTTTTCGTGTTTTTTTCCATTTGCAGTATCTCAACGCACCGCCAGCCGAGATTTCGCGGGATCCGCATTGACCTTGTCATGCGCGAACAGATTTCACTTTCGTACGGAGCGCACATGTCTGTGCGATGCCGCTGGCGACTTGATTAATTACAGCGCAGCATTCAATCGAGGAGCAGGGCAGCGAAAAAGTCTGCCGTGCGCTCTAATGAGATGCGACTGCGATCATGAACATGTGCTGCGCAATGCAATTTTAAGAAGTCGCTGGGCATCTTACTGCTTCCCTGAACTGAACGGGTTGAGTTGAGATAGTCGTTACAATTAGCTACGGGCCGTCCGTCGAGTGATTGTGAAAGCTCTCGAGATTTTCACGTAAACACGAGATACACTCGAACGTGAAGCGACCACTAATTAACGTCTGTTTATGGCCGAGTCAAGTGATCGCTCGTTATCTTGCTATCACCTGGATTCCTAGAACCTGTTTGATGACGGAATGCTCCAGGTATTCGAAACGAGTGAGCCCCACCGCGCGTCTCCGCATTATGATTCAGTTACCGTCCGCTTGGGCACGACGAAAAAGAAATGGACGTGGACCGTACTATGATGGGAACCGGTTGAGTAACCGACGCTAACTCCAACGGTTACAAAATTTGAATGCTCATGGTCCGGGGGGGTCCCTGAGGAGTGAGCATCAAACGATGATGCCACCCCGCAATTCGCGAATTGACCCTAACAAGCGTAACGAGTTTCCTTTTATTCCATTCAAAATTCCTCAATCGAACGTGGGCATTAAAACCAGTAATCGGCGAATATGCGATGCGCAGTCCAACGCGTTTGTTTATTTCCCGCGACCGGCTTTTGCATCACCAACGGGCCGCGGTCGCGGGCGAAAACAACCAGCGCAACGTAAGACGCAAAGCACTGCTCCGCGCTACCTTACCGGACAAATTTCTCGCGGTTATTTTTATCGCGTCATGCTGCCGTTTTTTATTCTTAGGTGGCAGCCACTATTTTTTGCCCCCGCCGTTGTTGCAGCGTTTGCTTGACCTTGATGTGTTTACCATCAATCGCCGCAGATTATTATTTGTTGGGATAGGTTCGCAGCCTCTGTGCCATTTTCGACGGTTGAGTAATGCAGCGGCGTCATCTTTCGAGATTCGACTTTAAATTTGACAACTTTGAGGTGACATCATTCCTAAGACATTAGCAAGATAGTAAGATCAAGAATGAGACAACTGTGGCATAACCATTAGGTTTTACTGGTTAAAAGTGGAATTTGTTATGCTTCGAGGGGTCTTATTGTGGTGATCGCATACAGCGAAATATACAAAATCGTCGTAGATTCTTAAGTGCTCGTACCTTGTTGCCTAAATTCCAAAATTAACACGATATTGTTGTTTTGATACAAATCTCTTTTAACCATTATGCTAATTTTAACTCGTTTCCCCTGACTGAAGCCCATTTTCAGTAGCATAACATTTCAAAAAGATGTTCACTTAAAAGTCCTTGAAACTTGTTCAACAACAAGCTCTAATATGATCACATAACTAGTGAGCTCAGTTTCGCATAAATAAGTTAATTTTCGCGATGCCAAAGAGATTTCAATCATCATTCTAACGACTTTTGTAAATTGCCATTATATTTGTACCTTTTGATGTTTACCCTTGATCCGATATAAAGATAATGACTTTTATTACTGAAATTACTCTATTACGTTCGTACATATACTGAAAAGATGCCAATATGACTTACATATAAATGTAGAAGTAACAATAAAAATATTTACAATTACACAATGACTGACGGCTTATAAAAATTGCTTAGAATATTACAAACATAGTCAAATTGCCTTTAAGACTAAGATTATGACTCTTTTCACATTTCATAATGTTAAACTTATTATACCTTAGTACGTTCTAGTATGAGTTTATTAGGTTTAAAAGTAAACAATAAGATGATGGTGTTTGATACAATGAAATTTTCTTTAATTCCGTCTTTTAGGATTATTCAATTTGTAACGTATGTTTGGTCATTAGAAATTGTGTTGAAAATCCTACCAGGGTTACAATAACAAAAATAGTAGCACGTAAAATATCCTATAGATTTCAAAATCAATTTTAAATCAATGATGAAATATTTACGTTTAAGGGTTGGGTTAGATTGGTGTGGCTGTCTGCCAGAAAAGCACATTTCGATCATTTTTTTCGTCCATTATGTTACCATGTAACGCAGGAGACCATGGTTATGCATGTAATTCGAACTCACAGCCTCTGGGATTGTAGTCTAGCGTGCTAACAGTTGATCTACCAGAGGTCCCAATTCTTAACATTATATAATATATATAATTAATATTATATAATATATTTTGTATAATACAGTCAGGTTAACGTTTTTTCTTAAGATTTTCAAAGAATTATAGATGGTATTTTTCACAAAATATATTTTGAATATTTTTAATGTGAAATTATTTTGATATTGGAATGGTCGATGTGTCATGCAATCATATGGGGAACTTCTGTCTTAATTAATAATAATATATAATAATAATTTTTTAATCTTCGAGACCAGTTCAAATCTTCGATCGCAGAATAATTAGGTGACGATTTTTTCTTCCATAAAAACATGGGTATTGCGTTTTTTCTCAGATGGCAATCATTATGCATTAATAATTTTCGGGAAAATGATAGCAATTTTATTTAAACGGTATTACAGTAAATCTTTGCAAGAACCAATGAATACATGATAAATGTAACAAATGTTTTATTAAGTTAATTAATCTTTAACTAAGACAATATTATTTTTGAAAAGCTTCAATAGAATAGATATTTTGAAGATATAAGTTTATAAATATGAAGCAAAAATGGGAATTTATATTTAACAAGTTTATTTATACCCTTCGTGTTAATATAATGTTAATATACCTACATACAAAATGGAGAATAAAACACTCTTTTTCCCCTTTTTTACTTTTACTTCGGAGTCCTTTTCGTTGCTTAAGTCCCTAGTGTATTTGACCTTCCAACCTTTGTCTGAAAAAGCACAATTGTTGATATTCTGGCTTTCCAACACCTAATTCGAATGGACCATTTCGAACAAAGCCTCCATTCCCACATATCATCATGAGTATTTCATGTATGTTTCCTGATGAAAATCCTGAAAGCTTTGTTTCCCAAATGGAACATCTAATCCAATATGAGATGGCGTACTTTATATTCGGCCCACGGAAAATTAGATGAACGTAATTACCGGGCAGTGTCCTTTAGGTCCACTTACTACAAAGGATCGTCGCCTATCAAAACAGCTTGGAAAAAGTCAATTCACATTTCTACGTTTTTGCCAGGGAGAGGACTTCTGGTCGCCGGAGCCCCCTTATTTCCTACTAGGGTTCCATTTACATGCTGAAAAGTACAAACGAAAAAGTATTGGTAGTCAGCCACCTAAGTTGCTTCCTTCATTACAATAATACAACAATAAGTATTCACCAAAAATAGGGACAAAGCGCTGTCCTCAATTGTTGCAAGATAAATCTCATAAGGTTCTGGCCCCCCGGCCCCTGATTCCTTCTGTAGCGAGTGTGTGCCGTGCCGGGCCGTTTAATAAAAAAGGGGAACACGTAGGGCCAGGGCCCGGCTATATCGCATTCAAGTAAAGTTCCAAACAATCGACTTAAATGTGCATGTAAATGGCACAGAAGGACACCCGGAAGGGTCCGGTGCCAGTGTGTAATTTAAGGATAGTCCTTCTACACCTTAGGACAAAATTAAATAAATTAGGCGAATGGCACGTGCCCAAAACAAAGGCCGTGCCAACAGTTGCCATCGCCCGGGGCAGGGCGTGTGGATTTATTAAAAATAGAGAGGGTCCTTCGCCCCGTTCTGTGCGACAAATTTCATATACCGAAAAATCCTCGGCGCCGACCGGCGACACACGTACGAGGATGAATATATTGTTGCATTTACGACTCAAGGATAATTTATTTAGAGCGTACCGTCAAGGTGCACGCACCTATAAAAGTGAAATGTCCTCTTTTTTTCATTTTATCTTATATATGTTGTTTTTGCTTTTTTTCCTGGAAACGGGGCGAATTTAGAATTTTGCCCAACCCGACTAACCCTTCCGTGTGCGGTGATGTCTCCTAGCATGACCCGCCGTTTTATGTCGTCACAGTCAGGACGTCCCGAATGTGCAGATACGGCCACTGGTTGTCTCGAGTCCCGCCAACCCTTCACGCCTTTCTTTTATTGTGGCACGACACACATTGACACTTTTATGGTCGGGAGCACTCTCATTTGGGGGGGTATATCTGACAAGGAACGTTCTTCCTTTCGAAATTCTGCGGGCTCTCAATCCCTCCTCTGCGTCCGTACAGTAGTAAGCGGATGGACGGCGGCGGCTGAATTCCCTCCGCACATGTCTCTAATGCCCGGCATACAAATGAAAATAGAAAAGCATTCACAAATTGCAAGGATATTCCTCCCTTTGATGGCGGCAGTAAGTAAAGTAGAGCAATTTATCCTTTTTATGTTTTTATTTAGCATAAAGCCCCATTTTCGACTCCGTGAAGAATTCGCGCGTTTCGCACGTACGAAGTGAGCTGTTGTCACTGCCGTCTCCTAGCCTGTTGTGCGGTGGCGGCAAGGACAAGAGGTTGAGACACAGGATAGCAACGCTCCTGCCTTCGTGCGGGGAACCCCCGCCCGTAAGCTGCAGCAACAAGAAAAAACACACTCTTTTAATGGGACTCTTTTTGGCTTTAGCTCTTAATTTTTTGAGAGCTACATTTGCGGTTGGAGGCCTCTTCAAAGACGAGTGTAATTGTGTTTCACCTCATCTCCCGTACAGCACACGTTCGGGACACCCAACCCGGCAGCCGAGTGCAAGGACGTCAGCTTAATTGAATGGAAGCGAGCTAGGGGGCGCGCTACCGGGGCAAAAGGGGGTCCAGGACTTAAAGATCCTTGAGTTATAATTGAGCACTCTGTGCATTGTGACTTTAATTTAAGGGGATAAATCGAGTGGAAGAGCGAATTGGTGGTAATAACTGTTTGTGCACCACCCTTAGCCCTAGCTCTAGCCGTGCACCTAGTCGTCCCTATGCCCAAGCATGCAAGGGTTGGACATGTTAATACCATGAAACAATAACACTGAATGGAGTCACAAGAGGGCGCACAAGTGCCACTAGTCCGCACACCCGACTCCTCCGTCTTGCCTCCGCCATCAGAAGAGGAACGACAGTTTTCGTTTTGACTAGATTAATTAGGAATTCGATTGTTTCGAGCTTCCTTTCGGCAAGTGCTGAACGGCCACTCGAGATCCTCCAGAGTCTTTGATTTCCAACCAAAATTGCTCTCATTTGATAAGCAGACCGAGGCATTGGAGGAGCATCTGCTCCGACGAGCAATTAAAGGGTCTTTGGCCTTTTGCCCACCTAAAACATATTTCGATATTTCTCCTTTCAAACTGATTGCAATATTTCGTTCCATATAAACTACACTAAAGCCAATGTAGGTACTTTTACTAATTGAGTTTGTACCATCATACTAAATCTATAAAGAAGCAGTCAAGTGCGAGTGTGACTTTTCATGTGCATTTCGTAATTAGAATCTTTCAAAATCGCTAAAAGTTACTGCATTTCGTAAATAAATTAAAGGGTAAAAGCCATTTTCTACATTTTCTGTACATAAATGCGGTGTAAGTTATGAGATGTACCTGTTTACTTTCTGGAATTTACTTATTTTGTACTTAACATGATATTTAATCTTAATTCAATTAAAAAGGAAACTCATACTTATTTTCTTTTTTCCAAAACCGAAAACACTTACTCAAATTTCGATTTTTAGCCGAATACAATTTTAATTAGCTATTTCTCGTCATGTATTCCTAAATTTTGAGAACCCATTTGTAACCCGCGCTCTTTAAAACCGTATTTTGCCCGTATTTTCCTTATTCCCTTAAAAAAGTGTAATGTGAGAAAAGATTTTTATGCGTTTCACATGATACTCATCTATTTTGAGATATAGGAAATGAAAGTTATGAATGTAAAATAAAGGCAAGCTGAAATTAATAATTCTTCGATTCGACTACTCACTGTTGGTTCTAAGTGAATTTGTTATGTCCTATGTATGTTTACTATTCGGAATATATTCGGGAAATTGGAGCTATTGTATAAATTCTGCAGGAAAACTAGTTTTTAAACGTATGATCGATTATTCTTTATGTGTCATCATGTCATGTTTTACGTAAAAATAAATAAAATGCAAATTTTAGCTAAACTTTGCTATGCAATATCTGTGTACATATGTAGATCAAATATACTTGAACACATAAATATATGGTATAATAGAAAAATTCTGTTTTTAAGGTGTTGAACTAGCAGGCGTCTGTTTTCTTTACAAAAACAGCATGCAATATTTTTGTACATAATAAGTTTTTGCAATTTACAAGCCGCTGAATCGTGTCCATAAAACAAAATCCGCATTTTATTCACATTGTCCATTTTTAATGGTGTCGCAGCAGCGTTTCAAATTAATGGACCTCCATTAAGCGCCTCGACTCGGTAACAAATTTAAATGTTTCGGAACTCAAACAGTGCCTCTGATTCATTGGGGATCGTTACATATTTAAATATTAATTAAACTCTTGGCCAACTGACATAATGGCGCACTTATACCATACCTTCTAATTAGTACGCAATTTTCCTAAAACTCTTCAAAGCTGCCACATAAGAGGCGGCCGCGGTCTGGTTGGGCCTGGCCATCGGCAATTATGGCCTCTACCGACAGGGACCCCAAACCGGGTGAGGCTATTATGGGGCCGGGACCGGGGCTGGGCCCGATTTCCCAGTTGCCCAGCTGCAGGCGAAACTGCAGCGAATGTAAAAAACAGAAAGCAAAAAAAAACTTGATTAATAATTTCATTTCGCATTCAGTCGGGCCCCACACACGTTCGCGCTTTGGCCAGCGAACAATAATAATATAAATAATAAATTTTATCTCTCTAGGATGACGTAGGGCCCTATAGGGCCTCCCGTGTTATCTGTCAATTTGTAACGATGGTATGTTTGCGCATCGCACGCCGTCAATGGTGTGCAGATATAGGGCCTAGCTGTACGGCGAACTCTCTGAATACGGCACGGAACGGTGATGGTGTTTTAATAACGCATTTGCCCTAAAGGCCCTTTTTGCTAAGCCCTTCTTTTGCTCTTGTTCGCTGTAATTGGATTCGGAATGGATGATTATTGCCGTTCGAGTGAGCTTTTATAGTGGACCATTTACTCTCATCAGGGGATGAATAGTTCTGGGCTGAATAGTTGCCGGAGCCCTTTTCGTCTGTTCCCCTTTCCCTACACCCTTCGCATTCGTTTGACCCCAGCAGGCTGACCGAAACGTGTAAAATTGCGATTTTTTTGTTTTTTTTTTCTTTTATTTCAATTAATAATTAAGGACTGTCATCATGAGGTTACTTATTAATTAATTCAATTTTTCTCTTTTCATTGCAGGTAATGATTTATGGAGGGGCGAGGAAATAATTTAAAATTCCGAGAACAATGTGATGACAACCCAGTTAACAGGTAAATTACGTTAGTGCTCGATGTAAAAATCCTGCTCAGTTGCGATGCACGCGCGACGACAGGTGTTTGACGGAGGGTATTCGTCCCGGTGTTTATTCGGTTATAAAGTCGTATCCGCCAGGATCAGCCCTGCATCGCACCGAAATGCTAATGGGAATGCTTCGGGGATTATGCGATTATGTGCTTTCGGATTCAGTTTTTTCCTCGAATTCATTGTCTAGGGATGAATTTTGAATTTCTGATACTGATTCTCTCTTAAATATCAATACTCAATCTTATAGGACAGATTCACTTCTTAATGAGCGATTGTGATACATGTTTACCTTAATACATAATATGAAATTTCATTTTCTTTAAAATTGCGAAAAATTTTTACTATATGTATGCGACGTACTTTTTAATGCATTCTTGTAAAAAATACAATGATACAAGTAAAAAAAATATTTTAGAGGAACATATCAAGCATACAAAATGAGAACTGGGTGTATGTAATATAAACCAAATAGCACAACTTATGAAAAAATTAATGGATTTTGAATTATTATATGCTTGCAAAGAGAGCTACCATGATACCTTTTTGATTTATTAAAAAAATTGCATATATGTACACTGACATTATTATGAAGTTATTTTATCAAATTTGGTCATTTATTTAGTAATAAAATTTGTATAGTGTAATGAAAATGGGCAAATTAATATAAAGAAAACGCTATTGCTCGGAAGTAATTTTGTATGAGTGCAGGAAATTAAGTTAGTAAAGTATTGTGTTCAAATTAATAAACTAATTTTAGTCCTTTACTTGCTGATCCTTTTCAGATACCTTAAGATACTATAATATTTTGTTTTGATTTATGGTTAGCTTGATGTCCACAAACATTGGGACTTATGAAGGACTTACAAGTCAACATATAGTTCAATGACTCAATTACAATTGAAATTAAATTTGGTGATTCTTATGAAGCTCATAGAAAGTACCAAAAGTCTGTAATAAAATTCGATGAATAATTCAATGCGACTGATTCAGCTAAAAATTCGTGAATTCAAACTGTTGAAATTTTCCGGTTTTACCTATTCGCTTTTTTAGGCGACGTATGTAAATAAATAAATTTTAGACTTTATCTATCTAAGAAAATCAACCCTATTGGCGAATCCGTTCGAATCGGATCGAAAAGAGCTTGCAAAAGCATTTTTTTTTATTTTTCCATAATAAAGTTGCTAAATTTTTCATAAATTAATTTCGGTAACCTTTGACTTCAATTAAGTTTTTCTTTCAAAGTAGTTAAAATAATCCGTTAGAAAAACCTGATTAAATTATTTTGACGTTATGTGCGGAAGTCAAAGGATACTGAAATCAATTTATTAGCAACTTTATTGAGTTTGGGGCCTACGGAAATAAGTAATTTGTCAGATGTTTGAATTATTTTGTAGTTAATATTTTGGAGTTCGACTTAATATTAATCTAAAACTAATTTACAGCTACTTTTAAATATTTTAAATGACAGCATAGACAAATATAATCATAATTTAAGAAATAATCAAACCCTATCAAAGATTAAACTATACTAATAAATTTTTTCGAATATTACTTCAGGAATTGAAGGCAACTAATTACTTGCAATTATTCCTGTATATTTTAACAGACAACAGGATTTAAACTTTCCCGTTTAAATTTAAGCTCTCTTAAAAGATTAATATTTAACATGAATGTGGGAATTACTCGAAAAAGCAATGACCAGGAAACAGGGCTCGAATTTGTAACCTTCGAATTGGCGCTTCGCTGCTCTAACCAACCCAACTGAGCTAGTTGCGGCCCTTACCGCTGATGCCTTCTAGAGCAATATTTGTTATGGTTAGAAGTACGATCGATCGATTTAAATTTAAAAGCAGAATAATTTAATTATTTTTAAAAGAAAATGGTTTAAATTTTAAAGGAGGCTGTCTGTAAAGTGAAATTTCATCAGTATTATACATTTGAACTTTTATTGTTAAAAAATACGCAATGTTTGAATTTTTGACAAAATATTATTTAAATGTTAATAAAAAGTTGATAGTTACTTTAAAAAGAGCAATTTAATTCACCAATTGAAGTAAACTTTAACAGATGAAATTTAAATGGTCAAATAAACTTTATGGGTTGAAGTAAATCTTAATTTATTTTTTGAGTGCCACGCTTGCATTCCCAGTAAATAAGAATGAGAATGCGCTTTTATGTTTTAGAAACTAACTACTTAGCATAGAGTGGATCATTACTGTAGTTTTAATTATACATTTCATCGTTTTCAAATTGGGATAACAATTCTCTGGGCTTATACATTTACAGATGACTGCATCTCAACTTTTCTGCAGGTAAAGGTATAATTTCAGTGATATTGTCGCCCCCTTCCAATTACTTAAAATGCTCCCTCTTTAGAAGCACATTCATAACATCAATTAAAATCGCTCGAGTGAAGTTTTATCTTTTTTGCTTTCATTTGTCTGTGACATATTCGCGGTGAATGGAATTTTCAGCAAAATTTGCCCATATAACTCATATTAATGGGGCATTCGATGAAAAGTTGAATATCTGAGGGCCAAGCAGGCGTACGTGCTGACTGCCGTGATCCCTCAAAATTACCAAAGAAGTACTTTGATAGCCGGCCGTAGACGATGGCGAGTATAATTTTATGAGGCCCCATTAAATTATATGAAAGTGCCTTAGACAAAATTAATGGTTTCTTTACCATTTTGGAGTTCATTTTACGGTCCACCCCGGACCTCGGAATTAAGAGAGCGCGAAGTGCCTTTGTTTTGTATCTCCCAACTGTCGGGAAGCGGGAATTTGTCGGTGTATAAACGTATAAATTACTCGACTCATATACAGAGCACTTCCTGTTCTGGGGAGGAATCCTCCGAGGTATTCTTAAAAATTGTTTATTTTAAGATATCCCCGCTGGTGTTGCCCCAACCCATACATTTCCGTGTAGTTGCCATTGGACAAGGTGCGCGCCGGCAGTGAGGACAGACATTAGACATTGACAGACATTAGGACATAATTCCGGGCACCAGGACGTAAAACATGGAACGCTTGCCTCCCTTGGAATTGTTATTTTCAGGAAACATTCAGTTGTCGGTAAGGGCCGAAGTGCTGACGAGCTGATTTTGCTAGGGCGAAATATGGGATGGGGGCGTCCCTTTAAACAACTTTAAGTTCTGGAGCTGGCGTCCGTTTTGAATAGATTATCTCTGCGCAAACAATACAGAGGAAACTGGCTGTATCCTCAGCCTCACAATAGGCCTTTCTCGTGGCCACCCTTTGCGGCCCTTTAATTAAGGAATTTTGTTGGTACGACTGAAACGGGAGTCCTACAAATCAAGTCAAATGAAATATTCCACCTTTGCGGGAACAGATTTAAATTAATCCACGTTGGAAAATCGCCGAGATGTGTGCGCAAATCTTTAAAATATTTCGCCCATTCACAATTCAGGATTGTTTAAACGAAAAGTGGAGAGGCTAATCCGTGGCAACCGAACAACCCTTTTCCCAAAAACTTTGACTCGGGAGCCCCTCTGTGAACTGGGTAAGCCAATGCCGCTGCCACCAATCTTACGGCAGGCACCAGGATTGTTGAACTTTGGCCGGTGCTCCGATGACAAGGGACTCAGGGTAATTTAATAAGATTTCGATCACACAATTTCAAGTTTAGTCCCAAATTTCCCACATTTATCCTGCCACTGATTAGAGGGACCGAAGGTGACGTCGATGTAAGGTCAGGTGGTTGCGGAGACCAGCCCAATACCGAAAAAGGATAAGGAAAAGGTAAAACATGTGTCCCTAATCAGGCAAGTGTGGGGACGAAATATTTTTTTCTAACCCTTCGGTATGATAATGCCGAAGACCCCGCTTTAGGGGTTCAAATTAGATGGTGGCTCTGTTTTAAAAGGGGTGATGGTGGAGTCCTCCTGGGAACCAAAACAAGAGTTCTATCCATCCCAACATCCCAATATTTTGGAGTTTTCACCGATATTTTAAGGCATCTATTTGAGAACCTGGTCAGATTTACTATTCCCGAGATTCAATGTTCTAGCGTAATCAGGGGTGAGAATATTGAACCCGGAACATGTTTCCGTGACAAATAGTTATGATTTGGATTGGATGATCCTCAGACTGAATGGACTTGGGCAAATACTCGTATGTCATAAATTTGCAATATACCGATTGAGTCGGACAGCTTTTATAAAATTTGTTTTAAGGTACTATGTGTAAAAGGGATATATGGTATTCCACAGGGGTTTCAAACAAATATATCATAAAAGGGTTAGTTATGAAGATTTCATATTAAATCTTATAAAGATTATTACTCGGGATTGGATGGATGTATATTTATTTTTTTGGTATGAAAAAGCTAGCCAAATACAGAAAATAAATTAAATAAAAGAATTGGATAGAGATAGCTATATTACATAGATCAATATGTTATGGTAATTCGATTATGGTTTTAAGTACTTTATTTTGTTTAAGTCACTGCGACAGATCAAACAAATTGTCAATGTTTGGGAATTTTTTTTTCAAAGAGGGTATAATTAATTATTTAAAGATCTGGTTATCTAAGTATATACATATGTGAATAATTTGTTTATTATAAATTAATTCCACTTGATCGCTTTATTTAAATATTGGGAAGGGTTATGTAAAAGTAATGAAAATTAAATTCTATTAAGACCTTAATAAATGTACCTAAGGTTATGCGTAGCTCTTTTTTTCTCACAGTAAAATTTATCGTTTTTAAAGCATTTGCTATTCAAATCGGTTTTAAAGAATAATAATTATCAAAATTTTAAAAATCGGACATAGGCACAGCTATTATAAAAACGCATTAAAAGTCTTCGTTGCATTATTATAAATTGCCAACGATCAAATTCTAAAGCTATAATTAAAAGGAATTTTGAATATGCATATTTATACTGAAAATAATATGTAAAATCGAATTTGTGCGCCCGCCACAATGGTGTTTCCCCTTAATTTGCAACGTCAATTGATGCATTATCAATAATAAAAAAAAATCTTCTCCCGAAGTTAATTCAAAGTTGCTTCAAGGTTATTTTCTGCAGAAAACAACGTAATTTGCTTGTGGGTTTTGTGATATAACATCATTTGAATCGAATGCCCTTGCAATCAAATTTTAAGTTTTCATAAAAAATTCTCTAACAATCGAGCTAATTGCGTACCAAAGCGATAACGATTCATCTAATTAAAATCATTCATGTTTTATTGCAACAGTAGCTGACATCTGCGGTAAGCAAATGGTTCTTCCGCGACAAAAAGCGTCTAGAATGTATTGCCTCGCGAGGTGACTAAATACCTGCGGCTAGTTTAATATTACGCTCACGGAAATTTGAGATCGCCCCCAAGTTGACCGCAACTCCAAGAACAATTGATAAATTCTATCGCGTTGAGCTAATTACTTGACTTTGCCAGCTGCTGCTTAACATGCCACGAAAAGACAAGACGCCGAAAAAACGCAAGTGATTCATCCGCTAAGTTGAGGAGCATTTACGATGAATATTAAATTGACTGAATAGTTTGAATGGGACAAAGGGGAGGGAATGCCGTAATATGATGCCTGCGCAAATGGAATGCAGATATTAAATATTGCCGCGGTAGGAATGACGTGTATTGTCTAACTTTGCCATCGTGCATTGTTCTCGTTGTGGAAGACGTGGAAGACGTGGAAGACGGTAGACGTGGCGGAGTGCAGCGGAAAGCATTGAAAGCCCATCAATTGGCATTTCGATTTGATTGCGAAAAAATCCTGCTGCTCAACGGCCCGATTGAATTGGTTTTGACGACTTCCCTGTCCCTGTCTCTGCCCCTCGTCGATTTCCGCAATTTTCTGAAGTATAACATTTATAAGTACCGCGCACAGTAGCGGTCAGTAAATTTACCTAAAGGTTTTACCCCATACAGTGAACAGTTTTTTAATGTAACTTTTCCTTTGTCTATCTGAAGTATATTACCTGAAAGATGGGACTTCAAATACTGCCATTATTGTTCTGTTAAACCAGAACTGTAAGATAGCATAATGTACTATTCTTGGGATGCATTAGCATGCTCAGCATAAGTAATTGTTACTAGTATTGGCATTTCAAAATATTTGATTATCATTACCATGTAATTGTATTGGTACTTGAAGCATAACTTAGCATTATACAGCATTACCTTTGCATTACTTAGAAATACTCAGCATTTCCTTGGATTGCCTAACAATTCTCACCATTACTTGACCATTCAACTTTTCGCAATGCGGCATGAGCCGATAGTAACGCAACATTACTTTACAATTCTTCAATACCAGAATTAATCGGTAAATCAGAAATGTTCATCTAATGCTATATAATATACATTTTTTTTACTTGCGGGAATTGGGATTGATTATAAGTTTATTCAGATAAAATGAGTATTTATTATATATATGTAAATATATTGTACAAGATGTTTGACCAACATTTAATTATTAAAAGTTAATGTGATATGCTTTCATCAAATAAACCTACAGCTGAAAATGACTCTTGTTTATTATATTTTTTAAAAACCTTAAAGTGATACAGAATTTTTTTTCTCTAAATAATTTAGAATATTTAAAAATTACATACACCCCTTATTCGAGCGCAAATTTGATAATTTAGTTCAAAAATTTCATTACAATTCAAACAAAATTAGGTACAGAATTAAAAGAAGATTGATTGGCAAAAAGATTTGTAAATATCAACAAATTAACATTATTTAAAAATGTTCTAGCAACCTGAAGTAATTAATTAGTAAGTAATAGTTAAGCAATTAATTAGTAAGTAATAGTTAAGTAATTATGATAAACTGAAACTTATTTGTTCTTCTTGTGAGCTACTGAATTTAGAACAAAAATTAGTTTCTAATACCAAGAAAGGCTTGGGCGCTCTGTTACTTTTTTTAATATAATAATATATAAAATTTCTCAGTTTTAGAATTTCGAAAATAATTTGGAAAAGGAATGTAACCCTTATGGTGAATGTCTGTCTGTCACAGTTGCTACACATTTGGTGCAGGCATAAATCTTTCAGCTTTCTCTACCAAAATTGGCAAATTGTGGTCGTAAAGATATTTACGCTAATAGAGAGTCTTGGAATTATAGGATAAATGTATAAATATGTAGTTTCAGTGAAGAGCATGTGGACTAGAAAAAAATGGTAAACAAAATCTAGTGAAGTGGAAGTGGATTTGATAGAGTAAGTCTTTATTTTCGGATGAAATGATGAACATTTCGCTTATTAGTTATATTTGTATATAATCCAAATCATGCGAGTTGTACTCGGATTTGCCTCTTGAGGCCAAGTGTATATATATATATTTATATAAATATATATCTACTAAGAGAATCTCACACGGGAAATTGCGATCAATCTTTTTATCTCGTAATCATTTCGCATAGGCCGACCAGAGCTCATTGGTTGGCGCGCCAAATGGCAGCCACCTACCACTTGTGCCGCGATTACACAACTTTTCCGTAGGAAGTTTCACTTTATCTCCCGCACCAAAGAGGTAGGTGACCTAAAATTTAATCAAACATCTTGCCGTGATCTTATCGAGCTGGCACGCTAAGTAGACTCTCCGGCCTTGTCTTTGTCGCCTTAGTGCTCTCGTATGGAAACCACTTGCGAGACATTTGAAAAAAAAAAAAATATAGCAAGGCAGCTGCCATGTACCAGGGAAGTCTGCGGCAAGAAGGAAGGAAGACGCGCAGAGCAACCAGCTTTTTCATAACTAAATGATTATTTAACCTCAATTTGCAGTGGCCGCGTTGGTGGTATCATGAATAATTATACATCCGAATAGGAACGAATCGGCGTCTGTGTGCTCCTGGTGCGAATTTAGCTTCTTTCCCGCGGTACGTGTGCACCGCTTAATTGATACAAGTGCTTCTTCGTTCGGGCTACAATTTTTAATTGTAAGCGGATCGCGGTTAAAGAATGAATGACTTCTTCAAGAAGTCATTCCACATCGATTCTGCTCTAAGAAAAACTGACAATAAGAAAAAATAGTTAGTCTACCATAAGTGGAACAATTTTAAATTTAAACAACAGAATCGGGGGTGGGGGTATGTAAACAAAAGTAGCAATCTACATTTTATTTACAAATTGGTATTTATAAAAATTGTATGCCAACAGATTCAGTAATGAGTAGCATTTTATTCTAATCTTCCGAAATACCGAAAACACAGTTTAATTATCTGTGTTTTAAAAAGATTATCCATTTTTGTAAAATTTAAAAAAATGGAACAGTTTCTATCCTTCCACAATGATAATTTCACGTACATATAAGATTTTAAATATGTATATTTGTGAGACGAACACACCTTATCGAAAAATAGCTATAAAATTTCAAAGCCTATCTGATATAAGTGAAGGAGCAGATGCAGGAGATTGGTTGTCATGATTTTGTCCCAGGAATAGATTAATAACTTGGTTTGACCTGAAATAAACTTAAATGTATCAAAAGAAATTGCTTTAACATTTCAAGGAAATAATTCTTGTAGGTTGTATGTATGGTAGGATATATTTGAAAAATGTTTTAAATTTTACTGTTATATAAAGTGTTATATACGTTCATTTATCAATACCTATGGTATAACACTTATTAAAAAGTAATATAGTTGTTTGCTTCTGCGATGTCATGATTTATCGAATAAACTAAGCGTACAATGAAAACTTATCTTCAATCAAATTTATACAGCTTTTGTTTGTAATAAGAAAAATGTGTAATGTTTACAATTTAACAAAATAAGGAAGTCGCCTGTTTTGCGACCGCACCTAAAACTATAACTTACATCTTTTGCCACGCAACTTAAATAAATAATTAGACAGGTACTTAAGTTTTATCAGTGATTTACGGCGATCATAAATAAATCTTTCCATATATCTATTAAAGCACAGAAATGCATAAAAAAAAATTGCGATAAAGCGCCTAAAAAGTGATTTATAACATGCCTTTGAGGAAGAAATATGTCCAGTAGTGCTATTTTGAACTCGAGACGACCGCTTCCATTCCAATTGGCTACAGTTCGTAAATACGATCTAAAAGCCCATTAGCAAAACCATTAACTCTAAACTCCAAACAATGCAAGCAATCATTAAACATAATTCCCATTTAGACACGAGAATATTTCGCAAAATTAGACCGCGAACATGAAGTGTTCCAGTTACACTATCACCGGCGATCGTATCGATCGGTTCGGCGCCAGTTCGCGAAACATTAATTATTCCCCAAACATAATGCCTGCCTTTATTCCATAAGGAATGCTGGGGCTGCATGCTGACTTCCCCCTCTAAGATTTTGTAAACTCTGATGGAATAATTTTTTATTAAATATACACGAGCTGTTCGAGAAATGAGATCATTGGTAACTAATGGCTTGCGATCGTTTTAAATAAAATTTGCAAATAGCGCGCATCGTGATGATATCCAAACTATGGCGAGTACAGCTCCTAACGTAAATAATTACAAATTTCGAACGCATTTGCACTATTTGCGCCTTGTTGCGCGGATTTGCTGCAGAACGTGCAATTTCTTCGGAAATGATCGCGTGAAAGAGACGCTAAGGTGAAGTGCAGCACGCCTTCTACAGCTACGGCGGTATTGCGCAAGGCATGTGCCTGATCATATCGCGAGGCTGTTTACCAGCAGTATGGGAGCGTTTATTTTATGCAATTCGAGTGATAATGGCACAGATCGCAACTGGTGTGCATAGATCACTACTGATGGCATCTTGGCTAATCGGCTAGATGGATGCATTCCTAGAGATGCCTCTTACTTTTGCACTTGATGCCAAAGTCCGAGCTACTGCCTCCATCAGCCGCTGTCGCGGTGATCTTCCATTGAATTTCAACTTTTCTACAAAGTTGGATTTGGGTTAATAGGATAAAATGTGCATGCAACAAGGCCACAATTCCTTTTGTAACTTCTGTGCTCGTTCTCACGACCTCCGACAGTGCATCTCCGGATGACATTGCCAATCAAAGAGAATTTTCCAGATAACTTCCTGTGAAACAAATTTGCTGCTGCGGAAGAAACAACAGCAGCAGATAAAACGCTACTTAAGATAATTTGAGAAAAGCGATGTCTTTTCGGGCCAGCTACTTGAGGAAACTACTTGCAGATGGCAAAGAAAACTCGAAAGTCCCGAAACTGGGGATGCTGTGCTGGATCATTATTTGCGAATGCTCTCTACCACCTTAATGAATTCTCTGTCCTGAAGGTAGGGAGAAGATTTATTGAAGACAATCTTTACTATTGTTTCTAGCTAATTCAGTCAAGCAGCCTTCTGGACGAGAGAAAGACGAGTGATTCTCTATTCTAGGTTCTTACATTTCTATTTTTGTTTGTTTATTTACAAGGTTTCAATTAAATTACCGGCTGTCCATGTGGGCTCTTAAAAAGCTATCCAGTAGAAGTAATCGCTCTCAGTAGCTCTGACTTTGTTAGTTTTTCGTTGGAGTAAAAATAAACAGAGATATTTTGAAAATAGTCAGACTATTAGAAAATATGTCTGATTTTTGAGAATTACTTAAATTATGGACAGCTACAAGCAGTAAAATATTGTATAGAACTGAAAGTAAAGCACGAAAGAAAGAAATTCAATGGGTTTTCTGTTTTTTTTTCTATCGTAATGCAGTCAGCAATAGCAAATTTATTTCTAGATAGGATTGTTAGTTTTTTAAATAATTAATTTATTGATTGCAGAAAAATTTCTAAATTAAATAAGAAGGCAAGAGTAAGTCTTATTAATCTTAGTTAGCTGAATCCTACATCGCATTTGGTTTTTCTAATTTAGCTAAAATACGTCTTATTTTAAAATGGTTTCTAACCATAAACCTTTTTGATTTTTTATTTCTTCATAAAAATGAAATTAATCTTGGCTACAGTTTTCATAACTAGGTTATTATTATAAAAATTAAAATGTTGCCTAGTAGAAATAAAAGTTATTAGACAATTTATATAAAATATTTAGATTTTCATTTCCCAACTTTTTTCGAAATTCCAATTTGTCTATAACAAAAATTGTAAATCATTTATTTTTATTTCTTCTAACGTAATATTTCCGCAAGAAAAAATGGAATAAGTTTTCTTCCAAAAATTGGACCATTTTGTTAATAAAGTTAAATCATGAAGAAAGGTGCATTTCACTTGGGATCGTTCTCAAGACTGTATAATTTATCAGAAAAGGTGCAAAACTGAGGGTGTTAACACCTCTGCAAAGACGACCAAATTTGCATTTTAATTTCGAGGGGTAAATTCATGTGCATTGGAAAAGCGCCTGCTCATAGTTTGGAAATTCTCTCACATCTCCGGTGAGGAGCTGTGCAATTTTTATTAGAACCCGCCAGAGTGAATTTGCAGAATTCCAATAACATCTGATGGCATAGATGATATCGAAAGTTTTCCGTATCATCCCTGGCTGCACCGATCTACCCCTACCTAATCCAAATATAGCCGGGGACGACCCGTCACATTATTTATTTATTTATTTATTTATTTAGGCAAAGAACGCGCCTGATTCAAATCAGATTCAGATACGTGTGTACTTGCAGCGTAACATGTTTTGTGTTCAATATCGCGCTGCCTGCTGGGGATCATTAATCTTATTCGAGGGAGTAGACAAAAATACACCGGCGGACGGACAAAAAACATTAAGACGTAAACAAACACCGTACAGAGATAAAAATAAACGTCAAGGCGAGGTACCTGCGTCGAACTCACCTATGACCATTTTTACGTGACAAGATTTTCTCCTCAGTTCCAGTTGGACGACGCGGCGGTGGACCGCTGGATTTTTTCTATCAACTGACACTGTGCACTGTGCTGGGAAAGGAAATTTTTGTGAAAGGAGTTATAATACCCTCCTATTCACGAGATACGTGCGCGTCTCTCCGGACGGTGTAGAAGTCGAAGTCGAGGCAGGTTATTGACATATTTGGGCTGGTTGCCATCGTTCGAACGGCTCAAAGCACGCTTCTCGTGCCGTGCGCTCTGTTTGCCTTGCGTAAGACTGTGTGACACAATTAGGAAAATTGTTTGCTTTTTACGAGCTTGTTTGGGGGCTTATGCAAGACTTTCTGGAGGATTTCGGTTGAGCGTTTTCAGGGGGTGTCCAAATAGAGTCGAGTGTTCGATGAGCAGGTCAACAGCAGTACAAACTCACCTGGCTGGACAGAGATGTTATCTTAGGTTATCGTACGTTGTCTTCTGATGTATAACTTTAATCAGATTAGGTCAACCTTTTATAGTTTACTTAAGAAGGAGATATATTTATAGACTGGTAGTTCATACAAGCTGAATCATATTCTTGCTCTATCACGTAGTCATCAAATATCTTTAGATCGATTAGAACGTAATGTATCAGTATTAATGCAAACATTTGAGCTCAGTGCATTCTACTTACATTATGAAACTTCTTTAGGGTTCCAGTAGTGTTGATGACAAGTTGATAATAAATAAAGAAGAAAAGACAGAACATAAACAAGCATATGGTCAACTTAATTTAATGTCACTATACAAATTATAAGTGGGAAAAGATTTATAATTTAAAACTTTAAATGCGTTAAACTCCAAACTATTTTTTTGAACGTTTTTATGTATCTTTAAAATTATATCACGTTATTTTATAAGTGCATTATTTTGGAAAATTGTTTTTTTTATAGCACTATCAGAACGTTGTATTGAACGTGTGCAATTTTTATAAAATATGTAAAAATTTAATTTCCTTTTGTGCAACCATATTTTTTAAAATTAAGCCGTTAAAAGTTTTCTCCTCTGAGTAGATTTATAAATTTTTAACTGATGCCATTTTTAAGCTAACTATTTAAAGTGAAAAAATTACGTAAAACTAAAGGTTATTTTTAAGTTTCCTAAATCCCAGAAATTCAAAAATATTACATATGTCACCGCACCATGCTTAAAATATTTGGAAACTTCAAAATATTACGAAAGAAGAGTACCGATATTGAATGTAATAAAAGCCCCATGATTTATTCAAGTTTATGACAATCCTTCTCAATCCTGGTCCGAGCTTGAAATCGAAGCAGTGTCCAAGTCTGAGAATATCTTGAGATGATAGCTTTTCTCTAGTCCAGGCATTAAAAATTGGCCTGAGGCCTGTATGAAAACTTAGACTAGGCCTGGTTCGGAAATTTAGCGTTAGGTTCATATTAAAACTGGATCCTGAATGCTAAGTACGGAAATATGGCCCAAGTTTGATATTTAAAATTGGGCCCATGGGTGGGCTAAACCCTGTTCAAGAAATGATTCTAGGGTGAAAATTAAAGTGGTTTACAGGCTGGAAAGTTAGCGATTCATAGCTTGGCGACACTTGGGTGTGGACTGAAAAATCAAGTTTTGGCTCAGGTTTGAGCGTAGACTAGAAAATCGAAAATAGGAATTTATGGTTCAGCCGAAGTTTGGCGGCAGGCTATTGAACTTGAACTAAGTCATGATTTTCAATTCTTGTTTAAGGATTTGGCCACTTTAGAAGAGCCAACGCTTAGAACACCGGCATGTGGCCAAGCTTGCCTACATACGTTTTTCTGGAAGAGTTTTCTGAATTTAATCTTCATTGAATTTACTTTTGTATTGCCATCATTTTGATTACAATCATTCGGGTTTAATATCACATTCACTTTAAGTTTCTTTCTTCCATTATTTCATTTAATAATATAATTAATATTTGTAGGAATTACTGAAAAAGCAAAAGCTATGATAATAGAGCTCGAACCGTCGCATTGGCGCTTCGCTCCTCTAAGCAACTGAGCTAACCGTGGCTCTCGTCGTCGATGCCTTCTCTACCAATTTATGTTCTTACAAGAATTGCGACCCACCGATCCCACATAGGGGGATTCATTAAAGATATGAATTGTAATAGGTGGGCACAATTCAACTGAGTTTTTTAAAGCAATTCCGTGCCTTGACAAAGCATAACGTAACTTTTGCCACTCGTCATTTTCTGAAAGCAAATTCTCTAGAAAAAAAGTACATAAACTCTTTTCGATTAAAATGCAACTATCTTGTGATTTATTTGATATTTTTCTCCCGGTAGCATAATTACATCCAACAGAAGTTTTGCGCTGTGAGCGACGGCAAAACAAGCGAGACATGCAATTTCCTCAGAAGTTAAATGCACGTCACTTTGGGCCAGCAAATCTGGCAGCATTTCCGTTTCCACTTTGTTTCCTCTGCAACATATTTTTTTGCCGTTTCTGTGGCAAATTACAAGACCGTCAGTTGATAATTTACGAAGTATATCTCTTGTTGGTCACACGCATAAACATCCAGCTCGAATGTCAACATGCGACCAGAATGGCGTGTCGTTGGGGTGTCTGAGTACCCCAAAAAGCAGGCAGAAAAACCTATGGCAAAATGCTCGGAGCGTGTGCAGAGCTTTTCCAGCGGCCCTAGGTCCTGTCTATTTCGCGTCTGGCACAATGTCTGCACTTACGTCGGTTAGTTTCTACATTTCCGTGTTCCGGTACGTGTATGCTCCGGGGGCTGTATGTAGCAAGGGGTAAGGGTTGGAGAGATGATGCCCAAACAAATGAACGCCCTGTCACACATCCCGGAATCGTTTCACAGGACTTCGCGCGATTTAAATCTGGAAACTAGCCGAGTAAAAGTTCACCCGATTCCCTGCAGATATGTGCCCGGTCAAATGCGCTCCAAAGTCACTGCCAGAGACTGTGGAGAATAAAAACTCCCGTAGATCAATAACGGTAGCAGGAGTTCCAGGGATTTGCATCCCTGATGGAGCTTAGCATTTAAAAGTTTAGAATCTCTGGCTGCGATCATCAGGATGAATCTCTTGCCGAGTTCATGACGCTTTTTGTGCACTCAATCCCCTAGATCTCTGACTTTCGAGAAAATTTTATTTATCGGTGAATTTTCACTGGGTAAAACCATTCCTCTGGGCCTTTGGGGCCGTCGGGCCGCTGGGCCGGACTTCGCCGCCGCCGCTCCTGCTGTTGCTGTTGTTCCAGTTGCAGTTATACACGTTCGCTAATCGCATTTGCTGGCACTTTTACAAATCGGTCAGATTTAAACTTTCCAGCAGGAGTAGCTGCCCTTTCTCGGCCCCGGCGATCCGATGCTCCGGTACAGAAACACGGGGCTCTAGAATACATGGCGTAAGGTGGGGGAATGCACAAAATTGTTAGATGATTCTTCTAAAAGTATTCTGATGTCGTCTTAATGTCTAGCGCGCTCTGAACGATTTATTATCGTGTACCCTCGCAACAGAGGGACATACAGACATACAGACATACAAACTTGATTTATGCTCCAACATTTTGGAACCACCCTTTAAAGTTGAAACGCAGGGAAAGAAGCACATCGCAGCGCA
This sequence comes from Philonicus albiceps, assembly GCA_963969385.1. Lineage (NCBI taxonomy): Eukaryota > Metazoa > Arthropoda > Insecta > Diptera > Asilidae > Philonicus > Philonicus albiceps. The sequence goes on from OZ017773.1 coordinate 38,724,541, forward strand.
GATAAGGGCTTAGACGAACGGAAGCGCTCACCAACCCATCCGCCACCCCCAACCCCTATCAGGCTTTCGTTCCGCCCTTCCGTCTCAAATTCTTCAGGTTGATGTATGACATTAGACTATGAAATTGAAATTTTTGGGAAAAGTACCAAAAGTTTCTAAAATAACGGGGAGGCAGCGCAACCTCGATATGATTTAATGCGGAATAAAGTTGGGCAACGGGGAGCCCGAGCACGACTTATCGAGAGTGAAACAAATCTTTCTAATAGTAGTCGTTACCTGGCAGTTGCGGATGATTTACAAAACGTGTAATGTAATTTAATTCGGTTCGTGTGGGTGCGGGGATTTATGTCGACATTTGTTACAACTGCATATGTTCTACCCGAGATTTCATCTGGCGCTAAATTATTCAGAGAATAGTCTACAAAAGATGAGGCGGCTGCAAGCGAAGCGATGATTCATTCCTGATCCTCGGTGTTCATTCAGCGAATAAATTATAGTTTACCGCCCACGTCTGAGTTTGTGGTTTTGATGCCTCCTTTGAACGGGATTCAGTTTTACAAGGTAAGGATTTAAAGTTATCGCTTTTTGTATGGTAGATGAGACTCAAATAATGAGGCAAGAAGGAAGGAAGATTCCCAAAAAGTGTTCCGCTTTAGTAAAAATGTTAAAACAAATTATCAAATAAAATAACTGTAAAGAAATATGTTCCGTATCCGTGAACTAACCCAAAATTAGAAAATAACTTTTATTTCAAAATTACAATCTTAAGAAAAGAGGAAATGCTTCAAGTATATTCACATTACACTTTTTATAAGTATCCTTTTTAAGACACACTTTTTTGAAAAGACAGATTACCAAGAATTAATTAAGAGAAAAGGTCTTAAAGGAAAATTTATGGAACATTTTAACCATTTGTTGTTGGGCTAACAATGAATAACATTCGGTTTAGATGGTAAATTGCTGCGGGTTATATATGGGTTGAAGATTTTGAATTAATGTCCAAATTCTGGTATTTCTGAAAGCCACATCCACAAAATAACAAGCTTTCTTAGAAATCGGTTTAGTATCATTATGAAAACTCTATTTAAAAAAATGCAGTTCAATTCAAACCATAGGCGTAATTATAAGTCCAGAAATCATATTCTCTAATGCGCAATTTAAATGGATTTTTTTATTCGTAGCATAAATGTTCAACTGTTGCGCCCTTTAATTTTTAACAAAAACGAATAATGGGGATATCTTAAATCGTTTTAAAGTTAAAAATGTGAACGTGAAATCAGTATAAGCATCAATTAGTTGGTAGATATTTAAAATATTTCAGAAACTATGCTATTTATTACCTTGTTGACCTCGTATTGCACTAAACAAACAAATTTCTCTCTATGCGGAAGACCTACCTTGGCCCTTTAAGAGTCTTATTAACCTGCTGCCCTTGAGATCAGACATAATCCAGCAGGGTCACAATTCGAGTCAAAATTTAGCATAATTTCGACCTACGATAAAACGAAATGAGTTTAATTACTACTGTCCATCGATCTAGATTTGATGCTGCGGACCCCCGTGACCGTGCCTGTTTACATAATTTGTCGATTCAGAACAAAAACATTTTTAACGTCTATTTAGTGTCCCGCAGAAATGATGCAATTACCATAAGACAGAATCATATCGGTGGATAATAAATCGGATAACAGCTTCGAATATAAACCAGAATCAGTCCTAATGGGGCCCAAATGGTTCTGGTTTGTCTCTTGAAAGAATTGTAAGAAAGGATTTCCACGGTCAAACAAGCTCGAGCAGAAATGGTGCCCTTCTTCGGAATCGAAATGGTTCAAAAACTGCTGGTAACGATAACATCGCATCGCGCATAACAAGGGCGTCTCTGGGCGCGGAGGAGAGCTCGGGATTCATTAAAAGCGATTTGTATTCACGCGATTCAAGTTTACCAGGACGGTTGCCTTTGGGAAGCGAACCCGGCGCCCGGTCAATGGCTCCTCGAGCTCCCCTGTCCCGGGCTGCATCCCAGCTTAATGGCAATTTCCTCCGCAACTTGTCGAACAGTTTTCCCAATTGACTTATTTCGAGGAGTGCCCCGTTCATATTTATCAATGAAATTTTGCGACTGAAGGGCTTTCCCGCAAATCCCCATGCCCATTGCAGGTGTGTTCGGTGCATTCTAGAGTGCGCCACGCTCCCCGCCATTAGCCGACCATTAGAGGTGCTCGACGAAGCGTTCGGTCCGCGTTATTTATATGAAAATTGCTGGGCTGCTTCCATGGGCTTTCAATACCACGGATTGAATTCAAAATGCAAATGGCGGTATTTTTACCTCTGTACGAAACTCTAAAATATCATTGACAGCCATCGGGGCCCGGTTTCTCTGCCTGGGCCAGGGCTCCGTTGAATGGAATTTCATATGCTTGATTGGGGCCCCGGTATTTCAGTATCTCCGTCTGGGGAATATGCATGTGGGAAACGTGTGAAAATTGAATATTTTTCAGACAAGAAACAGTCGTTTTACGGCTCGCAGCAAGTGCAGAGAATAGCCGTTAATTAGGTTTATAGCCGTGAATCCACGGTAATCGCTCAATCCAACTTCAAGCCCATTATTATTCGAAAGCTTTCTAAATGCTAATTCTGCGAATCCGTGGGATATGCGATCGTGGGCTGTTCTGCATCCGGCACAGACGCTCAAATGCTTCTCCCGTTTTAGAGCAGCCGTGTAACAAGCAATTTTGGCTTGCTTTAAAAGACTCGCTGCGTTTCACCTCGGGGAAAAAAACTGCGATACAGCTTCACTGTTTCCAGGGACATGTATAGCAGGGCCCGTGATAAATTAGCACCATCCAGCCAGCCTAGTTGTTGCATCACGAGATATAAATTTTTTTTTTTTTCTCCAGCAAGAATGGCACAACTCCAACGCAGCGCAAACTTGTGAATGAAATAATGAAATGAAAAGTTTGGATGGTTGAGCTTCATATTTGGATTTAAATAAAATTTAAATTTAAACTTGAAGGTGGGAAACTGGATAATAATTTATTGGCATGTAAATTGCTGCTCTATCGAACAACGTGAGATCATGGTTAGAATATAAGACAAAATTCCAGACAAAACGAATAAAAATTACAATTAATTCAATAAACAAACAAACATTGAAAGCAGCTGATTACATCTAATTATTTCAATAGGAAAATTTATCTGTAATTAAGATTAAGATATTCGACATGAATGTGGGATTTAAAAAGCAAATTTGACCAGGCGACAGGGCTCGAACCTGTGACTTTTGAATTGGTATTTCGCTTCTCTAAAAAACTAATGTAAAAATGCAACATTATTTGAAATTTCATCAGAGGTATATTTGAACATTTTATCGTTAAAAATTAAGCAATTTCTGTATTTACAACAACAGGAGTTATTTAATAGATTAATGGAAGTAAACAGATAAAATATAAGTGGTGTCAAAATTACATTATCCATTGAACAAAATCGTAAGGTATTTTTAAAGTATACCTTTAAAAACATTCTTTCACCTAGAGGAAAAAGTTAAAAATAAATTAGTCATGAACTCTCTTAACTGTCGTCTTTTTCATCTTTTACATCTACGAGTATACTTATAAAGTATAAAAAAATGTTTGCCATGGAAAATGGCAGGTATTAGATTGAACTTTATCTAAATAAACGTGCTGGTTCTAATTAAAAATATATGACATATTTCGTATGTATTTAATTTGTTTATTTAATTCGCTTAATACAAGCTACGTAACATTTATTTATTTAACAATAACAATTAAAGCTAGAATTAAATTAAACTTATAAGCTAGGGAAACAGCAGAATGGGAAGGCACAATAAGATTAAGTTAACCTAAGGAAGGGGAAAGGGGCCTAGAACAACAATTCAAGAGGAACTGTGGTGGAATTCTGACGAAAATCCTTTACAATGCTAAAGTTTGAAAACTTTAGGGCCTAACTGCAGTGACCTTAGATTTTGTATTACTTTTTTAATATTATATTAATACAAAAATTGAACAGGTGTTTACGATTCGCTGTCCGTCTTTCTGATCATACAAAGTTTTCTCGTCCCGTTTTAACAAATTTGTTTCATCGATATCTCTGTGGATAAAAAAAAATCACTTTTAACTAAGATTAGAGTTTATTGCGAATGTCTAGATTAAATATAGGAGAAACAAATTAATTTGCCCTAACTTCCCTGGTTACTCTATGGTAACATATCTTCGATTTTTTAGTTTTTCAATTTCAAAGTTTTTCATTCGATGGTTTAATCATAGCGATACTTTTTAAGTTGATGTTGTGCCTTGTCTTCACAAACAAATAAGGTAGACCTTGATTGATATTGTAAAGTGTAAGGTAATGTTGCTAAAAGAAGCCAGTTGATAAATTTATAATTTTAGTAGTTTAATATCGTACCCTGTGTACTTAGGAAAAGCTAATCTCATTTGCCCTATCTGTAATTAATTCTTGCACAGGGCAATACAAATATGAAATGATGAAATTCAGTCTATAAAAAGAGAAAAACCCACATTAACATTCAAGTGGGGGCTATTTCGCTTTCTCTGAAGGTTGAAAAGCAGTTGCGAAACATCACAAAGCATTAATCCCCTGGATCTGGGGAAATAAACAAATCATGAAAAAATTTCTGTAGGAATTTGCTACAACTCACGGGTAGAACTATTAATTTTAGCGCAAAGAACAAAAACTTCAGGGGAACTACTATGCCACCCCGTGCGCCACGCCATCCCAACCATCCAACATAACTTTTCGGGAAGACGCAGAATTTATTCGCCAAATACAAAACCAATCAAAAATTTTGACTCAACGTTTAATTATAACTTAGCTCTTGAAAGAAAATTAAAATTAAGAAGGCAGGCAGAGGAAAGAGGGACTTGGAACCCATCGCAGCGCGGTCCATCCCCCAGCTTCTTTGAACTTCTTAGTTGCACACAATACCCTTAATCATTCGTCTAGACGCGGGAGATGTAGAGACGAGCGTAATGCAGTGGCGGAAATATTCTTCGCCTTCCTCTTAAGTAAGTCAATTGAATTAGTCAAGGAATTAATTTTGAACATTTCCAGAGAAGTTGCAGGAAAGTGCTGTGATTTTGGTGCTTCTCGGCGCGGGGCACAGCGGAATGAGCGCCCTTGTTCGTTCTCCTACTGTTCTGCGCTGGGTGCTCTGGAGCATGCACTTGCTTTTTATTTCGGGGGATTTCTTGGATTTAAGAACTTTGCTAAGATATGGGGATTTGCTGAGAATTTTAGCAGACTCTTGAAGTCGTCGCTGCAGTGATGACATCAGTTTGGAATTTGTGTTATGAAAGTTTAATGGGGCAGATTACTTTAGATAGTTTGTTTGTTTGATGAGAAATTGAGGGATATTTTTGGCCTGCTAAGTTTAGACATTGTCTTATCCCGGCAAAAACCCCAATATTTGAATCAGAGATGTAGATAAAGCTACCATCTAAAATGGGGAAAATTATGTCAAGGATGTGTGGCAACTGGGAACGCATTCTGTCCCTATTGCTCAAGTTTAAATCCAGTTTGAAGAAGTTTGCCTTTGTTTTATGATATTTGCGACAGCTCTGGGGAAAATTAATGATTCACTTCTGCATAATTGCGGGAGCAAGACATTGTTGCAGGAAGGGTCTGATTTGGATAAAGTGAAACGAATTTAATTTAGCTTCCTAGAGATGTAGTAAATTAACTGCTCAAAAACTATCACTTGGATTTAGTTGCATTTAAATACAGTGGCAATTTTAAACCTGATAAAATAGCAATTTGTCAAGAGCTGTCGGCAGAAAAAGTTTGTTGGCAGTCAGTAAAACAAATTTTGTGAATAAAACTATTCGTCGACTTGGAAAACCATCAAAGTGATTATAATTACAACAAATTCGATATTTTGATGAGTAAACTTTTTCGAATTTACTTTAATAAGATGAGAGCAGACACTTTAAATTAAGAATATTTTATAAAAGTTCATTATTTAGATGAATCCGTTTAGTCCGATGCATAAACACACAGTTGATAGTGCAATGGGAAAAAATGAATTTCGTTTGCTATATATGCATGTCAGCAATTGTCGAAGACAAGATTTGAGTATTGCTCTCTACGAAGAATTTATATGTATGTATTTTTTTCCAACTTTAACAATTTTACTTTTTTTCGATGAAATAGATTGAGAATTTTAGTGTAAAAGTTAATCGTTAATATTTTGGTAAAATAGTCTTTTGAAGCGGCAGGAGGTTCACAAACCTCTAAATGTAGATTTAGATTTCTACATTTTGTGGAAACCTGAAAATCTTTCCCTGCATCAATTTTTATACTGTTCCTTGATCGCAGAGACAAAACTAAATTTTACAACACTGGTGATACTAAACAAATAACATACAGCGAAGACAAATGTAAAATTGAAAAATGTTGCAATTAATAAGTTTTAATATAATCATTATATTTATTTATTGAATATAAATAAATATATAATACATATAGATAAAGAGACATATTTGCTGGAACAAAACGTATTTTCAAAAATAATTTTATTTAATTATTTAATTTAATTTTTTTTTTTTATTATTAAAGCATAAATTTTTCGGAAAAAAAGTTGGAACAAAGCATTCTCGTTCAAAAATGTTGAGTGCTTCGTAGGGGTTTTAATAAAAGCTTACTTAAAGGTTTTTTCGCGGTATACACTTCGAATATGAACTTAATTTTTATCTTGGATGTAATTTTATTTCGAGAGACCTTTCATCTTTGAATATTTTGGATTGAAGTGAATCATATAGAAATTTTTATACAGTGCTCATTGCGTACCGTTTAAAGCTTCTTACTAAACTTCACTTACTTACTAAACGTATTTACTTCAATATTGTTTTTAAAAATAGTTATTCGTTTAAGTATTTCTTTCTATTGGGGGTAAAGAGTAGCAATGTTCATAAACAAGAAAAGGCATCCGCAGAGCAAATCTAAGGCCTATAATTTTGGTGCTCTTGTTGAAAATTCTTTCTTAACTTTCCTATTGGGGCCTCAACGAATGAGCCAAGTGGAGTCATTGTTGGTTCTTTTCCTTATAAATACAGCGACAATGGTCGCCGCATCTCTGCATACCAATTGGTCTTGTGCGTCACGGTCACTTTTGATAGAATTAACTCGACTAACTCCGGAAGTGCACGAAAGGAAAGTTTTATCGCCATGCTAAAAATATCCGGCAAATAAAATGAATGGCTGAACGTAGGGTCACAGAAAGTAAAAAATCGACTTATCAGCGATGGGTAGGTGCCCCTGAAAACTATCCCTTGGGACTCGGAGGCAGTGTTGGCGATAGTGCTTCCTCCAGTCGTATCTTGCCATATCAGCTCGGAGTGGCTTCATAGATAGGCGTCGTGCTAAAATTTTACTCACGAGCACCTCCCTGGCTTAGGAAGGGGCATATCGGTCAGATAGGGCAGATTTCATTATCCATTCACGCCACGGTGCAACGGAGAAATTCGAAGAAAAAGCGACGGAGGCATGAATGTAGCTGCACGATAACCACAGAAGGGCATGTTCCGCAGATCGGTCTGACTCTGGCGGATATTAACTGACAGCTACCGAGAGGAAGTTAATTATCAGAATGTAATAAATGTCGATCATCGCGACAGTTCTGGGACAAGTTCTCGAAACTCGGATGTAACTATCGACTGCAGAAATTGATTCGATGCAACCTTAAACCGGGACAAATTGGAAGATGTTCCGGATAATGGTTAAATGGGAAAACAACATCATTCTCGTGACTGCGTATTCTATAAATATTTTACCTTGCGAAACAGAAGTATTTCGACCATTAGTAAAAAAGGCAAAGTAATGTGTGGGGCTTGTACTTTATTTCTTTATTTAGTTCGTTAGGTTTTCAACATATTCAGAAAGATAAAAGTGTGTACGTCTCCTACTAAGGTCGGTCTGAAAACAACAATTCTACTTAAGTCAAATAAGGAATTTTTAACTTTGTTTAAGTAAGGAAATCAGTTTCATTTTTAAAAGCTTTTGAGCCCAATTCTTGAATCCGTTCAGATCCAAACGAAAGGAGCTTACAGAAGACCTTTTTGGATAAAAATTCCTTAAAAAAGTTCCTTAAATTTTCAAAAATTCATTTCATTTACCTTTGACTTTAATTAGTTTTTCCGTAAAAAACTTTAGAATACCCTAATCCGATTGGATTTTTTATCGAATTAATTTAATCACCTTGAAAATGAATTGAAAAGGCAACTGAAATGGATTAGTTATAAATTTAGGAATTTGATTATGAAATTTTAATTCGAAAGCAAATTTTGTAAGATCTTTTCTATTCGTATTCGAACGAATTCAAGAATAGGGCCCATCTTTATAGTCTAAATCCAAAATAGCGGCTTACTTTTTTCTTTAAAATTTTCTTGATGTAGATATGAAATGAAAAGATTTTAAGAGTAAAATACGATAGTCTATTTGACATCGCTCTAAACCTAATATGGCTACAAATCTTGCAAATCAATTCTGAATCAATGTCCGTTGATAAGGTTAAATAAAAGTTTTTCTTAAAAAATAAAGTACTTTCTAATATACGAGGTTTGTTCAATATTACTTTTTATGTATATATACTTTTTATTTTTCTCGCAAAATATTTATTCATCAATATCTATTTTGTCCCCATCAAATATAATGCACTTGTGTCAACGCTTTTTCCAATTCTAAAAGCACTTCTGATATGCGCTTTTTGGTATGACCTTGAGCTCTTCAAGCGATGCGGTCTTTAACTCCTCAATCGTTGCAAATCTCCGTCCTTTCATAGCATTGGGCTTTGGTTTTGACGTCATAACCATATATTCATATTTCGTCTCCAATTATGAAAAAACATCCAAATCCAAAATGAATGGTATGTGCCAACCAATATGCCAACATTCTTAGCAACTTCTCTAATAGTGATTCGACATTTCTCCATAATAATTTTCTTCACTGTATCAACGTTTTCATCGGCTGTTGATGCGCTGGCACGTCCAGGGCGGACATCGTCATTAACATCTTCTCGGCCTTATGTGAAGAGCATTTTTTGATCAAAGTAGATTCGGCAAATGTCCTAGTCAACATTTCAATGCGTTGGAGCACTTAATTTTTTTTTTCACGCTAAATTTTATACAGATTCTTTGATAGCAAAAAATCGCCAAACACTCCAAAACACATCCAACCTTTATACCTGGGAAAAACAAACTAAATATGCAAAATGGCTGATAACGTTATTAGATATTGGGGACATGTATACCAACATAAAAAAAATCGAAAATCCAATGTACGTAGCTTGCGAAATGTAAAAGGTCACCTTATTTATTGAATAAACCTCGTATATAGTAGTGTCGTATGTTTAACTCCTTTAATTCGGCAATTACTGTCTAGATATCGTTATAATGTACTATAGTTAGGATTGCTTTTATAGAATAGGATAGTATGTAGGTGAGGTATTTTATTGAATTTTGGAAAACTCTTTTCTTAAAATACTGTTTCAGCAAGGCTAATAATTAATATCATAGTAGAATGAATCAAACTAAGTTTCGAGCTTTAAAGTAATGATTTTTCATGTTTATATTCTTGTCAACCTTGACGGAAATACAAAAAAAAAATGAAGTACTGTTGAACATTATAATAACAACTGATTATTAATAATAACGACATTTTTAGGACCGAAGGCTAATTTCGAAAACATATGAAGATATTACTGACTCCAAAAAATAGTAACTTTATATTCAATATATGCTTTATCAAAATTTCTGAATAAATAAATAAATATTGAAATTAATTACACTACATTGTTAAACCATATGAAATACGAACAGTTTTTGCACAATTAGTGTCCTGCGAAAGCGTCAGGTAATTTCAACTTTCCAACTGTCTTTAGTTTGCGTTCTTGTTCTTTTTTATTATCAATACGACGAAGCTTTCCAACTTGGCGACTATTTTTGTCAAGTTCACTTGTTAGTGATGTTATTGAAAACACAGGCTTTGGCAATTTTATTTTCAATGGTGATTTATCCAATTTAATTGAACCCATAGAAGAACCTGCGCCATAAGAATAAGACCATCTTCTCTTCTTGCGTCCATGATGACCTTCGGACTTCTTTTTAGTATCAGAGTCACTTACTCTTCGCTTGTCTCCTGGTTGGGGTTTTCTTAATTTTATAGGAGGTGGCGGGGGTTCAGGCAGCTTTATATTTAACGGTGATAAATCTATTTTGCCTGGGGGATGGGTAATCCCATCGTCAAAAGTCCACCGTTTTTTCCTTTTTTCGTGAGCAGGCTTTAAAGTATCAGATTCACTTACTCTTCGTTTGTCCGTTGGTAAAAGTTGTCTCAATTTAAATGGGGGTGGCTTTGGTTCTTCTTTAGGAGGTTCCTTCTTTTTAATCTTCTTAATTATACGTTTTTTGGGCTTTGGAGGTTTTATGACTTTCTTAACTTCTTCAATAACTGGCTCTTCTTCTTCTTCAAGAACTTCTTCAATTGAAGTTTTTTCTTCGGGCTCTGGATACATGTCTTCTAAATTAGACTCTTGATTCTCTTTTGTGACAATGTTTTTAATAATTTTCGGAGGATCTGGAAACAATTTCTTTAATTCAGCCATTTTCTTTTTCTTATTCTTTTCATAATCCTTTTTATTTAATGTTGTACGACCAGGTTTAAGGCTTTGTGCCTCAAGATCCTTTGGCTCTTCTTCAATCGTTTGCTGCGTGGGTTCTGGCATTTCCTTCTTCTTAATCTTTAGTCTTTTTTTGATACGTTTTGATTTTTCTTTTAATTCTGTTGGTAAGGTATCTGTTAAAAGAGCTTTCTTGAAAGGGGGCAGTTGATCCTCTTCTGAAATTGATAAACTGGTATCCGAATACGAAACATTTAGTCCCATTACTTTCAAAGGTTTTTTTCTCATTAATTTATGTTTTATTTTAAGAAACTCAACTTTTTTATCCAAGTTGGGTTCATTTTTTAGTTTTTTGTAAACTTTCTGCAGTTCACCAAGACCTTTTAAAAATTGCAGACTTTTCCATAGAATATTATATGCTTCATATGTATCTATTTCCTTCATGGCTTTACTTCCGTCTTTTGATACATGATCCCCAATCAGAGTGTGTTGAATTAAATTATTTCTCTTGTTATCCATTTTTACTAAATTTTCAGTGCTTATGTCCATACAGTTGACTTGAGATAATCCATGTTGAAAGTGTTTTTCATATACTGTATACCAATTACAAAAATCCATACTCTTTTATTTAGATGACACCTACAATTAGGAAGGAAAAACGCAAAGATGCTAGTCTTAGTTTATAGTCCGTTACAACTAATCAATATGTAAAGTATTTGTAAGAAGTTTGAAGAATTAGATAATTATAATATTATTTTACTTGTTATATTATATTGAAGATAGTCACAAATTAAAAATATATACAAAATGTTACATTAAAATTTTACAAAATGAAAAACATCAAAATTTTTGATAGATTATTTGTTTATAGAAGCCTACGGTGTTATCTAAATGACTAAAATTTGAGGTGTTTATGAACTATGTAAAATGTTCAAATTTCTAGATTAAAGGTTTTCAGTAGTATGAAAAAGTAAAGGTAATAAACTAATTTTTGTCTTATTTCCAAAAATTAGTACTTGATACTTCGACTATGTATGAGTACAGAGTATTTCGTAAATAAATGCTCTAACTTGGACCAATCAGTAGTTTGAAGTGCTCTCACCACTGTGACTTCAAAATTTTTTATATCTTGTAGAGTTGTGTTGATAAAAATCGTTGTAATCAATATTATCGCAGAAAATCCTACAAATATTAATGGTTTAATTTGCAGTTAATGAACATTTTTGACAAACACATAAAATGAAGGATAGAAATTTGTTGACAGAAAATTATAGTCTGCAAAACTCTTAAAATAATTATAAAAATATATATGTAGGTGGGAATTTCTCAAAAAAAGCTACGACTTTAATCAGGGGCAGGGTTCAAACCTACATCTTTCGAATCTGCGCTGAGTAATGTTTGTTCTGATGAGAAGTACGATCGATTGATCCCCCATATAATTTAAGTTCTTTTAAGATAACAACACCAATACAAAATGTAAAGAGAAATGGCCTGGTTATTATTATTCTCCGATGTTCGTTTACGAGTTTTATGTGCGTGCCTCTATTCAAAAGCTTAAAACTTTCTATTACGATTTTGAGCGAGAAGGGTTGATTTGATTAGAGAGCGAGGGCGAAAAATTTCATAATTTTTCGTACACTGTAGGAAATTTTGGTCTTAATTTAAAACAAAAAAGTTTGTATATAATCTGCACGTAATATTGTTTACAAGGAAAATTTTCAAATACGAGTATTTGAAATGAGCATATACTAAACGTTATGTCGGCCAGTACATTTGTGGACATAGTGCATTTGCTCTTAGAGAACTTTTTGATATTGAATAATTTAATATTTTATAACATGCATGCGGGGAAAGTACTAACTTACCGCACAATTTTTCTTATGGTAAGTGGGAAATAGAACACGTAACTTTGGTTGAATTTGAGTTGAGTTTTCGTTATTCCTGAAAAAGTTAATTATCTAGAAAATGCTTTTGTAAGCTCCTTTCAGACAGGCATTTTCTTAGATTAAAAAGAAAACTTTCATATTTTCCTTCGTTTCGAATTAAGACTAAATTGCAAAGGTCGTGTTCTATGCCGCAACCTTTAATAAGTTATGATAAATTCGCGAAGTTCTTAAAAGTGCTCACGGGAAATTCTCAGAATAGCACATATCATGGGAGCACTTTCCGGTTTAATTATTGTTTCCCTGCAACAAAGGGGCCAAATTGAGCAGATAACGTCTTTTACAGGATCTTATGCAATTCACTCAGTGGTTCCCAAAAGTGCAGTTTGGTGACTGAGAGCACATTAGACGATCCAGAACGCAAACAAAAGATGCGATGCAATGCGATGACACGCCCCCGCACTCTGTCCTAAATTGTGTACTTGTTTTCGCGTTTTCATATTTTCGTCCCTTTATCCTTGGAGGGTTCGTGCTCATTCTGAGGAAGATGTGTGGTGCTTCCGTAGCTCACATCCCCTCGACGGACGTTTTGTTCGTTTTGTTTACGTGGCGTGGAAGAATGGGGCAGGACGAAGCGAGGTTTGGCGGGGTGGAATTAGGTAAGGTGAAGTGAGATAAGGCAAGGCGAGCACGCGCCCGTCAGCGGCATCCTCCCCCGCCGCCGACAACGATGACGATGCTGAAGACACCGCGGCAAATGCGCCCAGGAAGAATGCTATTTCGCGTGCCACTTAATGCCCGACGAGTGAAAATATTTTTTGACTTTTCATACCTTCGTCGAGGAAAATAGCATGCTTCCCGGTCGCAGGGGCTGTCGAGAATAGAGCGGAAAAAGCAGTATTCTTCCACGATTCCTTTCAGCACAAAGAACCATAAAGAGATATATGAGCAGTCAAGAAAGGATAAAAAAGCGCTGAAAGAAAGTAATATGCACCCCCTCTTTGCCGCGCACCAGAGCCGCCAGCCACGGGTCTAAGCCGGCCTGCCAACAAGTGATAAAGGGCTCCGTATCAGAGTTAGGGGAAATGATACCTTGCGGCTGTCCTTTGTGCGGGAAGAACTCAAAATCTTTGTTTCAATGCACTTCCCGTCCCGTCCCCAGCAGGTGGCTGGGAAAATTTCCGGGGACGTAACAGGTCCTGGAGCTCCGGAGGCTTCATTAGGAAGCAAAACGCAATTTAAATTTAATTGAAAGCGCAAAGCGGGTGGAGGTGCGATGAAAGGACTCTTCGAGTGGTTCAGAGTGTTTGCAGTAACGATACAGGGACGTCTGACTTGTGGTCGTCGATTCAGTAAAGGTAAATATTTGGTAATGTTTGAAACCGTAAAAGACGAACTGACCATCAGAAATATGCGAGACGTACGATGCAGTCCACTTTTACTCAGTTTTAATACAGGGGAGTGGTTATATTTCATTTAATATCTTTTCATCTGTCTTGCACTTTGTGTAGGTGCTTTTACAATTTTAGAATAAAAAAAGTGAACCTTTTGCACAAATTTAAGGACCTATTCTACTTTTAAACTTAAAGATAACGCATTTTTTAGTCTGCCCCCGTAAATCATGTCTAGTTTGGCACCCTTTAAAAACATAAAAAAATATATATTTTTTGTAGAGATACGTTTATTTTAGTTTTAGCTACCTTGCTCCCTATTGGACACAAGGCATGACAACAATTTTAAAAGTTTTACTTTACTAACCGTTCGTGACTTAGAGGGACAAAATAGGTTGAAACCTGCCAAAGAAACCCGGTTTTACGGTAATGTTGTAGAGAACAAATTTGTCTATAGAAATGGTTACGCGTCCGATTGACCATTTGTGAGTTATCCTTGAAAAAACTGAAATAATAGTCAAATTTCACTACTTTTATTTTCACAAGTACAGAATATAGTTTTCTACAAAATAGATAAAGATACGTCATCTATTATTTTGAGAAATAGAACAAAATATACCTTGAAAGTAATTCAACTATTTTTTTTAGAAATATAATAAATCTACATTAGATGATATTTAGCTTTTCTGTACAGAAATATGAAATATTGCATAGTGCCAAAATGTTAAAAAATAATTATAACTCAAAAATTTGAAATCTGTTTGCTGGTTGGTATAGATTAGGCGTTTAGTATAGCAGTAAAGTAAGAAAAGTTGAGGAAGAAGATAGTGCTCATTATAAAACCATTTTACGCTATTGAGAATTTTAAAACAGTGGCACTGGGCACTTCCTTCATTTGAGCTTTTGTTTTCTTTTATTTTTATTCTTGATTGATTTTGGGGAATTTTGTCATTCACCTAGTTTCATTTTATTTTGAAAAGTATAACAATGTAGGACATACGTAATAGAAAATCGAATACCTAAGGTAGTCTCTTTAATTTGTGGTATACTATTGTTATAGTAACTTGATTCATTGTATGTAACTTTTATTGCTATTATTAATTAACATTTGCATGCAGAAATACATGTCAACTCCAATAATGGATACTTTCACTAAAATATGAATTTACCACTACTGCGATGAGCAAAAGTTGTTTTAACAAAAAGGTCCTATATTGCCACAAGCACTTTTCATTAACCTTAATCGAAGTGAAATTTTCTCCATATCGAATTCACAGGATTCCCAATCATCCCGGAATTCATTGTGTTCCCGTACGTGAGTGCTTACCCGCGTGCAGGCGCATTAACCCCCCAATGTTTCGAGCCTACGCGATCCCACAGGCAGCACCTCATCTTCGGTGCCGCTAACACATCAATAATTCAGCAGCTGTAGCTATTGAGAAATTGGATAGTTATTGTCTTTCTCGGCACAATCAGAATTGTTTTGTTTGGAATTCAAAAATAAATAGCACCTCCGCCTGCACGCCGTCTCTGCTGAATCGAATCGACAAAGCAGCAGAGGAGTAGGGAGCGAACTGCTTTCTACCTATTTCCGAAAGTGTTAAGTTTCCCTCTCTGTGCAATTTTGTTTTTTTCAGCGAGCAAACATCATTAGTATTGATTGCAATGTCAATAGTTTTTAATTACACGAAACAAATAATATTACTACGCTTTTGTTGTTAACTTTTACACCTTGCATCAGGCCATATTCAATTAGCTTAATTGAAAATAAATTTTAATGCATTCAGCATGAGTGCAATGGATTGCCTTTGTTGTTTTTTTTTACTGTTTTTTATATGCATATTTTATTTTTATTCTGTCTCTGGATCATTTGCCAAAATTGCCAAAGCCCCCATTCACTAAAATCTTTATATTTATTTAGCGTTACGTTTTACTGTGCGGACTGGGATTTATAGCAGCCAGACTATAATGAGATATGGAATTTATTTTATTTTTTATTTATTTATTTATTTATTTATATTTTTTTTTTTGGAAAATTTTGGAATCGTCATAAGCTCGTAACGCACAATTAATTATAATTTTTTAAATGAAAAATCATCGGTTTGAGCTGGCCGCATTAAAATGCTAATCGAACTGTCCCGCCAAGTAAACTTGTCCATTTTTGAAGTAATGTCAGTTCCACAAGATTTATTGATGAGAGGTATAATAAAACCGAATGTAAATAGCTTTTATTTGAGTTAATAAAAAAAAAATAACAATGGGCATGGGATAAGAGTTCCTTCGTTGAGGGCATTTCGCCACTGTTTGCGAGACTGCAGCGTGTGTTGATTGATTTTATCAAAATAATATAATATTTTTATAATTTTAGTAAAAAGCTTTTGAAATTTGGTTGTTATTGTTTAAAGCATATTGTAAAAAATTAATTTTGGAAGCTGAAGGGGGAGAGAAATGCCCTTTAATAAAGTAATTATCTTGAATTAAAAGGAAGTATATCTTGAAATTTATCCTAATCTTAATTATAACTTCTTCTAAAGGGCTGTAGACTTAGTGTTTTCCTTCTATTCTATGTCAAAATCACGATAATTAACCCCAAAAGATCTAAGTGTTTAATGGAAATTGCATCAAGACTATACTAATTTATTATTTACATCATGTTCGGGCATATCATTTTGAATATTGAAATTGTTAATTCGGATGTGAAATAAGCATTCAATTAATTTTCTTAAAAGTTGCGCTAGTGTTTTATACTGAGGAGTTATGAAACCCTATTGTGTAAATCAAAATCATTAAGAGGGCATGTTCTTTTTAAGTATTCAATAAGCAGTACGGTATACATTGACTACGCTATTTTACCATATCACGAGGGAAACGCAATCGATTATACATTTTATGTTACTCGCATTTCACGCACCAAGGCTGCGTTAGTCCTTTGTAAACAGAACGCGCTCCAGTTTGCAATTTGTACTATCATAATTTTTGAGAAATATAATTATCGAAATTTATTTATATTTACCTTTTTTATGGATCATATTTTGCTGTATTTATACGTTCCAATTGAAATATTTATGTACAGATTATTTTATAATAAAATATATCCGCAAAATTGTGTAAGATAAAGGTTGGAAAATATTTGCTGGGGAGAAAAGAACAAATAAAGTAAAATATTTACGTTATGTAAATAATTCTACATGAATCATGAATATGAGCAAATTAAAAACAAAAAAAAACTGGGATGCGCAACTTTTGTAAGCAGGAACATACCGAATTTTCCTAGTTACGGGTTTTTTCCTGCAGTTGAGTCTTTTAGTAATCTCTATTTATTTATACTGTCGTGTGCTGTAAATTTTAAACGTGATTTTTTTATTTAGAATTGATATTTGATCAGTATTGTATAATGTAGGGCTATATTTTACGAGATTAAAAAGGCAAAGTCCCTGAAACAGGGACAAAACTTCTACTTAGTTTTTTGATTTCATTCATACATTTCGGTAGCCCTTTAAAAATATTTAAGTTTTTCATTTTAAGGATTCTTATGTTACAGAATGTTTTACAATATTAAGGTGATAATATTTTAAATTTAATGTATTTATACAATTTGGATTTTCGAAATATTTAAAGTTAAAAATCATGGGAACTTATTTGCATCTTCATCACTTTTGTCTCTAAATCAAAAGTTGTAAGTAGACCTCAAACTAATACCTAATAAATTGCCCACCTTCAACTTGATAGAAATGTTTCCGATTCCCCGAAAGTTCTCGCTCGCCATCCTTTGGTATTTCTACATCAATACCTTAATTGAAGTTTTCATGTAACTTAATAATGGCGCAACATCTAAATAAGATCCTCTCTGGTAATATGAAGAAGTATGCAAATATTTCGGGTAAATTAAAGGAATTGTTTTGAGCGTATGAGTTGCGGGCTCGTTTCATTCGTATGCAAGTGGGTTAATATTTCATCAGGAGCTCGTATTTATGAGTGTATTAGCTTTTTCGAGAAATTTAATAAAATATGTGCGCGTCTTGAAGGCCTTCTTTTACAGGAATATTCTTAAGACGTCGCACGATGAAAACCACTTCCTTCCCCCTTAAGGAGGCTGTCTTCATTGTGCGTTCGAAATATGTAATGCTCGCAAAGAATTTTGCACAATTGATACGCTACGCTGGCACTCAACTTCAAAAGCAAATATTTAATAAGAAAAAAAAAATCGCCAGGCTTAGTTACCAACGACCCAACAACATAAAAGTGACTGTAGGAGAAATGAGCAAGAAATTGACTGAATGTAAACATCTGCTGCAGAGGAAACTAGAATTAAAATGAAAGTCCTAGGGGCATTAGGCCGAAATACTTTTCAAGACGTACCTTATTCAATTAAAAATTCTTATCCCGCTGCGAAAAAGTATTTTTATTTATTATTCCTTTTGAATTTGTCAGACCATTCCCGGAAACTTGTCGAGGATTGCCACGAAAGACCTCATTAATATCCCCAGCGGATGTTACGTTTGAAAACAACTCAGAAAAATTTTCCATTGCATTGCAAAGCAGCTGTGTAATTCGATTACAAATTAAATTTTTTAGGCGAATTTTCTGTGCGCGCTCCAAAACAGCAATTGAATACCCTCAAATTGCCCAGAGTGACGAAATCACGAGTTTTAGGGGCAACAAACGTTATAATCTCAGCCAAAAGTAGGCTCCTCGAAGATTTTGCTCGGGGGCATGCTCCGAAAGTCATTAGGCGTAATGAATTGCCACCCCAAACGACTATTACACTCAATTTCGTTTTATCAAGAAAAGTAAACATTTTCAGAATTAATGAACTGCTGCTTTTCAAGTTATTTCCCTGCTCGAAGAGCCGGCCTCTTGCCAGGGCCCCTCGTTGCTCAAGTGGAGCCCGACAAGCACGTTGAATAGACAAAACATCCACCGGCCCTCCGCCCCGCTCAGCCTACATGTCCTGTTTCGGCTGATCATCATTTGCTCTTTGCCAAAATTTTCGCATTCGCCACCCTCGCCCGCTGGTCGGAACAGCGACAAAAATTCCCAACATTCCCCAAAGCAGATGACACCACCTGCGGCTTTTCAGGAAACTTTCCACAATTTTTATTTACTTAACTATGGTATACTAATTTTTTGTTGAGCCCGGTTGCGGTGGCTTTGCTGCATTCTTTTGCGAAGTTCTCATAAAAGTCTACGTTTTGATGATCTCGGATAATTTGCTAATAAAAAGAAAAATGTGTGAGGGCTAGTCCTTTAAAACATTTCCTTGATTGCTTAACTTAATTTCGAAATTTAAATATTCCAAACCGCTTTTTAGTCTCCCACTTTTCGAACGAGTTGAAATTCCGTCGTAATCAATACCTAAATTAATTTAAAATATTTTATATTCTACATTTGCAGAACACTGCATAATTCACAATTTAACAAATTTAAAGGTGTTACAATTCTGGCAAATTTGATACGTAATTACGTTTTTTTAGAATATTGGAAAAGAGATGGGCAAATTGTAATCGGTTACTAATTACATGATTATAAGATGTAATCGATTTCATGTGATTCTAATTACAGGATGCAGTGTAATCTACCATAAAGGGCGATTACAATTCCAAAGTAATTTGTAATCGGGTGTCATTTAAATTGTAGTAGCTTATAATCGTAATCCAAGATGATTACAATCAAAATCTATTAAGTGATACAGTACAGTATTGAGTAAATTTGCTTGGCCATTTGAATGGTTCGGAAACTTTTAGTTTTTTGAAGCATGTTATTCGTTTCATAATGGACTGAGGCGGAAAATAGTGTTTGCCCTGTATTGATTTTCTTCCTATGTCCCACTTATAAGAAGCAATCTTCGGAAAAATGAAAATTTGAGAACAACTGAAGTGGTTTTAAAAACTGTCCCAGTACTATAAAAAACTTATAATATGAAGTTTATATATTATTTTTAAGAGGTGAATTTTGTTAACTATTTGAAAATTTTGTCAGCATTGAATTATATAGAAAAAAAACTAACCAAACATGCTGCAACCCTAACAGTCAATTATACTGGTGAATCTGAAAATATTCAGCCTTATTACAAGCTTTTATTTAACTAAATATCACATAAAAGAAAGATATTGAATTAAAAAAAAAACTTGTTTGGAATAATAATCTTTAAATAGATTTTTTAAGCATTCTGGTAGACGAGCCTAAAAATTGGTTAGCGTTTCGATCCGAGGCACCAGACTAACTTTTAAGTCCAGTCCCCATATACGTTTAGTTTGCAGAATTAAGTGTGAAATATAAGTGAAGGCAATTTCAAGAATATTTGACTTATTTTACCGTGAAATTGCAGAACAATGCTAAAGAAATTCCACTTTTTTCAGTGTAATTGAAAGTAAGTACAGTAATTTCTTGGAGTAATGCATTACGCATGGAATCATATTCTAAAAAAATCAAGAGTTGCGATTACCATGTAATCTTAATTACTAGTAATACAGTGACCAAGTAATTTCAATTATTTTGTAATCAAAATATTGATTACTAGTAATTATGATTACGAAGTTACTATGATTATTTTGTACTTGCGACTAATAATCATATGAATAATCTTTTACATTTTGTAACAGACTACACCCGACACTGATTCCATGTACGTAAGCTTTTAGGAACATAGATTTTTTATGATTTTATCTTTAAAACTTTTCGAAATTCTTAAAATCGAAAAATATATATTGATTAAATTCTAAGTTCGTTCACATATCCGGGTAAATAAATGTGAACTTTATGGTTGCGAGTTTAAATACTCGCCAATTTTTATGTGGTTTTTATGAAAGTATATTAATTACGGGAAATTATTTTCAATTTCCGAGCGCTGCCATGGCAAATAAACCTAATTAAGGCTGTCGATTTTTTTTTGTTGATAACCACCGATGCGGATTTGGGTGAAATTGAATTAAAAGAAAATAAATAAACAAGTTTTTAATTTAAAAATGATGAAGTGTGAAATGATCAAATTACATAATTTATTCATAAGTCGTTGATTAAACTGAGAAAACATTTTCAAAATTTTCTCAATTTGTTAAATATTTTCGATAAATAAAATATTTCAACTAAATAGCATATGAATTTCCTTGATTTATTTTATCTCTTCTAAGAACTTTTGTTACCATACTTAAAATTAAAAACCATAAAAGAAAAATTTTTAATGCTTTCATGAAAAGAAGAATGAAAAACTTAATTAAACTCATCAAATTACTTCCCACTTCCGCACTCTACTTTGTAAATTTTGTTTGTAGCCAGAGTACAAGACAGGAAGTATATCCAAAAACAGCTAAATAATTGATGGAGGTGCTGAAACAAAATTTTTAAGGCGTACAAAGTACGGAAAGAATTACTTTCTAATTTGGCTCATAAAAATTTCCTACCATTTGCCTGGCTTTAAAAAGTGGTGGTAAAGACTTAAAATTTCAAAATTAGAAGCCAAGTCGAATTATGCCTTCTTTGAAGGGCATTAAGTGCACTGAAGCTTTAACTGGAGTTTTTCAGGTGGGCTTCAATACACCCACCCATGGATTCGCGTGCATGTTTGCATTTATTAAAAGTATTATAAAAAAACGAAAATGTATTTGCGCCATTAAAAATGTTTAGAATGTATCGGTGTTACTTTTGATTGTAAAATCGATGGTTATTTTGAGAGTATAATTGTTATTCTAAATATAAGACAAAGTTCTAAATATAAGACAAAGTTCCAAAGTATAATCCGCATGGAGAAAATTATACACGCGTACACAATTAATATATTTTCGGAAGACAGAAATTTATTTATTTTGCTGAAAATAAATGTATACTTTTTTCCGTGTGGGAATCGGAAAGGAAAAATGTATCAATAAAATAAATTAGTTCAACTTGAATCTAACTTGATAACGAAAAGCGGTTGAAGTCCTTAAAATTTAACGCAGAACTTTTGACTGACTGTGTTCAGGTATTGTGGTATGCGATGTTACTGTTTTCGGAAATAATTGTTTTACTGAGTTCATTTAGACATCGAATATTTTCTATATTTTATGTTCTGTGCAGTTTATTAAAAATATGAAGTTATTAAATTAATAGATTGGGTGACTGCCTAGAAAGGCATACTTAGACCATTGTGGAAACCAATGATTATGCGTGGGATTTGAAGCCAGAGTCCCTGGGACGCTAGACAAGCGCGCTATCAATTGAACTACCATTACATTAATATAAGAAAAGGAATTTATTTATTACCTCTTCACCTCCAATTTTATACAATAATAATTTTCTGGTATGCCCTTGTTTTTTTAAGACCATCACCTCGCTAACCTTAGATTTCGAATTAGTTATATAAATTCGCATGTCGTCTAATATTAAATTCCTAAAGGAACGAAAATTATCCGGCATATTCAAATTCTCATTGTCTAAGGGTTTAGCTTTCATTTAGAACTATTTTGGATAGTAAATGCGGTAATAAAACAGAAGCTAAAAAGAGGAAATTAAAAAGTAAAATTTTTCCGAAAAAGAATTTAAACGAATTGAGGATATCTCTAAGTTGAATTTCAACGCAAATATGCGTTAAGCTTGGTGTAGTTTAAATCTTAATTTCTTATCTTGAATTCCAAAGGTTTAATAATAAAACGAGTATATTGGAAATTATTGATCACGAAAATGTGTTTCATAATATTAAGCACCTTGTTGTGGGGGTATTTTAAAATAAAAACACACCTTCCTTCCTTTATACTACATATAAACGCATGTTATATAAATGGAATAAATTCTGTTGAAAAAAATATTTTAATTTAGTAACTTTTATCCTGGTTGTATTACACTTCAAAGAACCTCAGCTGAAATTTATGGCTTCCTTGTGAGGCTCAGGGCAACAGCCAGAAAACGTGTTAGGAGTGTACAATCAAATTTTGATGTGAGGCATGCAAAATTCAACCTCAGGGGATCAACACTTCGTAAAAATTGAGATTTAATTTTTACGTTCGTGGCACCGCACTGAGGCCGCTTTCTGCGAATTCAATGGAGGAAACTTTCAACAAGGCACAGCATATGGGGAGGAAAAAGTCGCTTTTCAGTTCAAATTCCCATTGCCAGTACCAATCCCAGTCCCACGTCTTTCGAGAGCATCTATTTCTACTTGAGGCCGCGCTGTTGTTGCACTATAAAGGACACTCCGGGCGTGATGATGTCGAGCCTCGTACCAGCATCCCGATCCAAAAATCCTGGATCCTGGAAACTGTCTCTCTCAAGGGTGCTCCAGTGTACGGCAGTGAAAGCAACCGAATATATTTTTTTGCAACAAATTCAATTTGCGCTGTTCGAAAACACAAGACAGAGCACTGAAACGAGAATAATTTCTTTAAAATTGTGGCACTTAGCGTACCGAGTACCGGGGGAGTGGGCACATCAGTCGGGATGGCGTTAAGGGGCGCGGGTGGTGACACTGAGTGCTCCTCGGTCCTTAGCCTCCTTGTAGGCTTGGCTTTAATGAGTTCATTTCCGAGCAAGGGGACGCGGCGAGGATTAAGCAAATAAACCAAATTTGCTTCCTATTTCGCCGGGGAGGAAATAACAAAAACTCGAAATTATGTCATTAAGGGTGTTCAGCCGGGGTTCCAGCCCGAGATGCGGAGCACCCGAATGAACATAGATTCGCCAAAACATTTGATCCGACAGCGCCAGCGACGCTTTAAAGCCGGAACGTGAATGCTTTATGACCATTAAATCCTCAGAGCTGTCTGGTCCCTGTCGCGTTTCTATGGACGTGACAACGCATACAATCTGCGGGGAGATAAAACTCCCGGCGAAAGGAATACGAGCATAAGACATTGTCTACTTTTTGGGATGACTGCTGATAACACGACATAAATTATACTTAATTTATAGGAGCTCCGCGTCGTTGTTTCTCGTCGCGGCCGCCCCACTCCCGCTCCAGTTCCAGCTTCGCTGGCGAGTAGGTGCTCGAAAGGACGCTTCAATTTTATGGCGTTCCTCCTCCACACCCGCCTTCGTCTGCTATCGTTCACAGCATCCGCTGGGCAAAATAAGTTAAGCTTTTCACAGAGCTTTGCAAATTTTCGTGATTGATGTTTGTTTTATTTCTGCTGTGAAAATTATTCCCGGAAAATTGTCGGGAATATGCATGCGCAAAATAATATTGCCGGGACTGAGTGGCTGTTATGTAACTTTTATATTCCTCACGAATCCTTCTGTTGCCAAACAACAGCAACATATTTTACATGATGTTGGATCGGGGTGCCAAACATTAAGTAACCCATATTACCATGCGGGTGGTGCTGTTTTCCGTTTTACGACGCGCTTAGGAGATGCAATTTTATAACACACTTGTGCGTGGGTAAATCCAGCCCCACGAGCGCATCAGAGGAAATTCGCACTTTAAGATAGAAGAAAACGAGGTATGATTACATTTGAGGATAGTTAGTGCTGTAAAATAAGATTTCATATGCTTCATATGTTTGAACCTAATGGTTTGACCTGACCCGGGCTCGCTAACGACAAATGGTGTCACAGATCGAACCTACGTTTAACCACTGGGAAAAAGAAGCACCTTACATAGGAAGCAAATTAGTTGATAATTAATTCATATATTAATTCTCGGAAGAGAAGGATTTTATTTCTTTTTATACTTTAAAACGGTGAAGAAAAAAAGCTAATTGGGCGGATACAATAACGTTTTTATTGCTTCCGAAATATTAAATGATAAACCTTAATATTTGCTTCTAAAAATCAGAAAAGAGGAAAAATCTTCCAATACTATTGACAATTTAGCGCAAACAAATTTCTATTTTAAGCAAAATTTTTGTGATATAATATAAACTAAACCTTTGCAATAAATAAACGCACGCTTATGGTAAATCAGCATAACTTATGCAATTTACAACATATGTACATAGGATGAAAAATGTTACAAAAGTTTAGAAGAATTTCATATTCAGTTAGAGTCAAGAAAGGAATGCCTGCTTATTTATAGGAAACTCTTATATCATCTGAGCGTGTGTAACCTTTTTTCCCGATATTTTAATTAAGTCAATCAGGAGATTCATATCAAATTTGAGAGTGCAAAACTGGTTTAAAGACAATTTAACGAATTTGATTTCAAAAGAAGACTGGGCTCACCAGATATAAATCTGTTGTATTTTTGTTCCTGGCGTTTTTAAAACATTGATAAAGCTAAAATTATCTAAAACATCGCTATTTTAGAAATAAACACTAACGATGTTTTTCCCTTCAAAACAATGGAAGCATTTAAATTGGCTACTTCTAAAATGTTGTCTGTTTTCCATCAAATTGCAAAATCTTATATCAATTCGTCTGATTACTAGACGGGTATCGAAAGTTACCTGCATTTCTTATTTTGTATTCAAATAACATTAGTCAGTGGTCTTGAACTCATTATTCTAAAGTTTAGAGCTCATTACTTCCGTTTAGCCAAAAGTTGCTATACAAATTTTAAATTCTTAACGTAAACTCAGATTGGTAGACGTGACAGTTTTTTAGCATAACATTTCAATATGTTATTTTCTTAAATGCAAATGTGAAAACAAAAACAACTTTTTTACTGGATTGGGATTAGAAAAACATATTTTATGAGAGTACCAAAATTAGAAATCTTTTAAGAGAAACCTGTTACCCGCATAATTTTAATGAATTGGATGCATCATAATCGTTTTCACACATGTAGTTCTTGCCGAGCTATACACGAATCTTTTAATAGTTAATGAAGGGGAACGTTGGTCGTTGACATTAATAGCACAAGAGCGGAAATCGCCGACAATCGAAATGAATAATAATCGAAAAATTGAATTCGAGAAAAAGGGAAAATATTAATGCAAATGGGACTCAGAGGGTTCCTTAGTATTCAAGTCACATCTCAACCTGCCAGAGCGGAGAATATTTCATCTTCGTTCCTCCATCCCATCTGAGTGGCTTGGCTGGTGGTTTCCGTACGGCATGGCTGCGTATCCGAACGCAGCCTGGCGACAGGTTTATTTTATTTTTATTCAGAACTTATCTAAATGAGGCAAACTGACTGTGAATGGATAATTGCTGCGAACGACCAACGATACGTGTGACAATTGGCTGAAAACTTGTGACCAAAATTAGACAAACTTTAGCATTACCCAGTAATCGACGGAAATATTTCAATATTCAGTGTGAAAGCAGTTTTTGGTCGATCGACCGCAATCCTGTCCACCTGCGGCTGCGTTTGTCGGGCCCACACCTCCATCACATAAATTCAAACAAATTAACCAAATCAATTTTGCATACACGTCTGCAGCCGTAATCCGTGCCTAATCCCTCGATCAGGAAAAGCCAGCTCGGCAAGAAAAATACCCCGGCATCCTGAGCTCCCTATGCGGGGAATCCCCACCTTGAAAAATTCATCTCTATCACGAATCGTGGTACAAATAGCTGCGGTAAATCTTCCTCGGTCCGAGTAACACCGGGGCAACAGCAAAATAAATAAAACGTTTAGAGCGGTGGGTGTCCTGATATCATCCCCCACACCCCGTCCGATGGGGCTCAACAATGGGCAGTCATCACTATTAATTAAAGAAAATCACTTTGAATTAGGCGCAGTGCAAGGAAGCTGTTGGTGCTAATTAATTTTTCTTACTTTCGTTTCAGGTAATTAATCTGATGGAGCTTCTCATTTGGCAGGCAGATGATATCCAGATCTGTCTTTGAAACCAGATAAGTTTTTGCGCAGCCCGCGGCCGGGGTCGGCGAAGGAGACGCCTCCGTTCGCATTATGTACTCAGAACGCCGAGGATATGCCTAATTTACTTTCCCGAAATGAGTGATAATGGAAGTAGATAAATATAATTCACGGGCTGCTACTGACATGGATTATCTTCAAGGAATTTTTTCCCTTCGGCAGCAGCACGGATCCACTAATTGAGGACATTTTTCTGTGTCCCGGTCCCAGGATAACGATATTGATCGAGTTCCAGGATTAATGGAATGCACGAGGCCCCAAAAGCGATTTGCGGAAAATGATCAGAAAACTTTCAGGTTTTTTTGTTGTCTTTTCCTTCCTTTAGATTTTCCGTAAAAAATAAACTTTAATGTTTACGCTATTAAATGATTATTTATTTAAAAATATTCGAAAACAGAATGGGCTTTATCAAGAATTTTTTAAATAAATTATGATAAAATAATAAAAATGAAAATAGGTTGGTATGAATTAATGACTCTGAAGATGCATATAAACAGCATTAACTCTTCGATGTTTGGAAATTAATGAGAGATAAATACGAATAGTGTAGTCGTCACGAGTGATAAATATGAGTAGTGTAGTCGTCGAGAAATTTAAACGACTAAGATTACTAAAGATTTTGTGCCTATCACGGCTTAAAATATTTGATACTATGACACTACCAACCCGAGTAAAAATAATTTGTCTGGTATCTTTACGCCCAAACTAAGTACAAACATTTAAATTTTTTAAATTATACATGCGCCTGAAACTAGCAGGCATAGCGAACAAATGAGCCCAGTACTATCATGATACTCTCCCGCTACAGGTACGAAAATAAAAAAATCCACCCGCTACAGAGTTATACTCGCTTCCGCTACAGGCCCAAAAATTTAAAAATATGCCAGCCACACGGGTATGCACGCTCCCGCTACAGGCACAAAAATCTACAAATTTGTTTAGTTTCTACAAATTGAATTAGACGACAGATAAAAACAACAATAATATATTACACATATATTATATATTACACATATATGAGTAGAATACATTATTTATTTTATGAGACGTCACAGACCTTAATCTACGAAAATAATTTTATTGCATTTATTTTCAATTTTTAACCTGGAAAAAGGTAAGCGTACCATGCTACGTTTGTACTATTTCGTGCGTCTTTTAACAATACGTGCCTGCAGCGGGCCGCATTTGAAAAAATAAGGTTTTCGATCAGACGTACGGTGCCGCGTTTGGGAGCCATACAGGCGTTTTGATGCCGTGCGTGCCTGTTTCGGGCTAAAAATGGGCGAGCCTTAGTTTTTACTCGGGAAAAAAGATATGGTTGCAGAAAAACCATATCTTTTTTTTTTTTGTAAAGTGTCAAAGTATCAAATATTTTAAGCCTTGTTAGGCACAACCTTTTTAGTAATCTTAGTCATTTATATTTCTAACTTGTTACTGAAACTACAGATAATTTATGCAGTACGTATTTTATTGATGCAAATTAATGGGGTACAAACATTTTTCTCCTCCACTCTATCATTCAATATTTGTAATCTGGGTGTAACTGATTGATTTATTATTTTCAGATAAATATTACTAGTTATTTAAATAAAACATTTATTTAAATAATATTGTAATTGGATAAAAAAATGAAAAATGTTTGCCTGTAAAAATCGTGGTGTGGGTAGATATAATTATTTGTTTACGTATTGTAGATACTAATCATATGTAGTAAGTATTATGGGTATAAATCTTACAATCTTACTTGTTTTAAATCGCACACATATCGTCTATATCTGAAGAAACTTGTTTCTTACATTTCAGTTTAAATTTTTAAATGTCCCTGTTTTTATTAAAATCGCGTGAAATTTAAAAATTTGACAATCCACTATCTTGAATACCACAATTTTGACAGTTTTGTAATAAAGCCTATAGTATTTAATATATTATGGGGTTATAAGGTCAGATTCATATACGAAATCGGTATCAATAAATTTATTTGAAAATTGATTTCAAAACATTAAAATAACTAAGATATACTAAATAAAATTTAATTAAAATAACATTTTATTTAATTAATTGCATTAAAATGTTATTTTAATATAAGTTATTTTAATCTTGAAATAACATTTCAACTATTTCTATTTCTAAAATTAAATAAAAATTGATTATAAAAACGAATTTTAAATAACTTTTACCCGGTTTCGATTGTGACTGTTCTGATATTTAAAATATTTTATGAGTTTTAAATATTTTCAGGAAATAGCTCTCATTTATTGCGATTCATACACGTATTTGACCGGTTTTTGTATGCATAAATCATACAAATCGGTCACTGACAAAATGTAATTTTGTGTTGAAAATGTGTGTTGAATTT
The DNA here is from genome assembly GCA_963969385.1 of Philonicus albiceps. NCBI lineage: Eukaryota > Metazoa > Arthropoda > Insecta > Diptera > Asilidae > Philonicus > Philonicus albiceps. The sequence goes on from OZ017773.1 coordinate 38,753,552, forward strand.
TTAAAGGATTTTAATGAAATAAATAGTTAAAGTTAAAATTGATAATAGCAATAATAATACAAATAATAGCTACACCAGTTTTATATTTATTAAAATAAATAGTTTTTTGAATAATTATTAACTTATCTATAAATCGCTTGCAATACTATAGTTAATTTTATAATATAATTTCCAATTTCCGTTCACGAAGCGATGGGGTTCAGTTGTTCCAAAAGCAGTTCCAAATTCGTTCTTACATTTTGCGAACTCAATTTTATAGTCGTACACTACTTAAGGTTGCAACATCATTTATTTATAAGGGTGTAAGGGAAATGTAGCCCATGTGAATAGCCTTAAGGGATTAGATTAACCAATAGAAAATACAAATAATTATCATGATTCCTATGACTAAAATAGGGTTTAGTTTGGAGTAAATTTAGTTTTCTTCACAACCATAGTCTACGGTTAAGCCGAAAAAAAATGTAATAAATTTAGAATTGCGTGGCTCAGGAAAGTAAGCACATTACAAGAAAATCGTTGCATTTCTTAAGTCGCCTCTGCCCTAAATCCGGGAAATAACTTACAAAAAATGCAAAGCCAAAAGCACATTATTCAAATCCAAGACTGGGGGTTCCATTAAACCGCATATACGTTGTACGATTTATTTTTTTATTTTGATTTGTTGTTGCTATTATTTTTTTTTTCGTTGGTATATTCAAACTAAAAAGTTCACCCAAAACAGGGTGGTGGTAGTTTTCGCGAGTGCATGACAAGATTTACATGTTTTTTTTTTGCCGAAAACGGCCAACTCTCTGGAGATGGGTTGCCTTTAGAGCATTGTTGGTTACGTAATAAATCAGGCATGTGCGCACGTACAGTTGCAGGGCACAAATGTATAATTATGAGGCGTACGACTTACAGCGGCACGTACACAGCGGTACTGTTAACATAAATTCTTATTAACATAAAATTTTCTGGCAGAGCTAAAGTTGTTTGCTACAACATATTCCGCCACTATCAGGAACGCGCACTCCAACTCCAACTCAAACTCCGACTCACAACACATGCGAGTGGACCAGTCGAGCGTAAACAAATTCATTATTATTCTGCTCAGCTAGGAATCAATCGAAGAAAAGTCTTTCGTGGCGACTAAATATTTCACGCGTCACTTTACAGAAATAAATCAGAAATCCTTTCAGCAGCGCCGGATGGACCGGGGTGGGCCTTCTACCCCTACTTAGGCTCACTGAGAAAGTTCGCTAGAGCTGTGGGCAAACAAGTCCGAGAAAGTTTCCTCCGACAAACACTCAATTGGTCACTCAGGTGATTGCCTCGAAGTAACTCTGGCCGTTTTGTTGTAAATATTTGTTTATCGTTCCCTTTCAATTTGGAGCATACAAATCACAGGAGAATTCACAGGACACTCCGGCCTGTCATTATTGATCTTGGACAAACACCTAAGTCTGGGTGAGTGGGCCCAGTCGTCGTCCGTCGAATGGGGCCCGATCGGGTGGCTGTTTGTCGCAAAGTTTAACTTTTCTAGACATTCATGTGGTCAGCTCAGAGGAGAACATGTGACAATTTCCTGACAAGGCATTTACTCTGGCAACGAAACCAAAAGTGAGACTCGGGATCGACCCAGAACAATCTAACGTTGGGGTCCTGCTTAACAGGTAATTGTTAACATAGGATTTGTCGGATTTGATATTCTTGTACGAATTGAATAGAAGAACAAAATCAGTCCACCTTCGAATTGTCTCACAACTTGAACTCCCCATATGTAATGGCTCAAAAGTTGCATAGTACTGGCAATTGTTTGTTCGACACCTATTCCACCTGTATTTTAACTTGGAAAGGGTAGTTTACCTTTTGATACCTATACTATTCATTTACATTTCGTTCAAACACATCCATGCACAAACGGTAAGATGTTTGAATATATTAATATAATTGGATTTAATTCGCATAACCCCTACAATTGATTGTATTGAAATTCACCAAACCATCTAAAATCTCTGAGCAATACTGGTCAACCAGGATAATTATGATCTAAGCGAATTAAATCAAAGGTAGATTATCAGAAATAGATCTGACTTTAATGAAACATCTAATTAATCAATACTGAGAACAATTTTAGGATTAAAATAAGCGTAGGATTGTTTGTCTAAATGTGTTCACTTATTCTCGTTCCTCGAAATAAATAAACTAATAAGCAGATAATAAATAAATACGAAATAAAAAGGTAAAACCGGTTTATTATTATAACAATGAGATGTATTACAAATAATACGTATCTAGTCAAAGTTACAATATTTTACTATGGTGCTATATGACAATTCTTTAAAAAGTTGTTTTATTAGGTTTCACAAAATTTAAGTCCTTATAAAATCAAATTAAAATGTTAAATTTTATTGATAAAATAATTTCTAATGAAAAGTGGGAATTGGTTTGAAAAAAAGAAGATATTTTGCTGATCTCTGATGCGCATGGAACATTAAATAAAATTCTGTTTTGTAAAATGTTATTTTTAATAGCAACTCTGAACAGTTATCACCAGGGATAGTTGGGGAATCTCCGAACAACCAAAATTTGGTATGATTAGTTTGGTGGAGGAAAATAGATTAATATACATGGCAATGATAAGCGCATGTAGGTAAATATGATGAATGAAATTAAATTTATACTTCGTTCAATTAATTTTTCTGAACTATTATTCCGAAAGGCTCTGAGTTCTGTGGTCTTGGCGCGATGCTCCAATTTGCCTTAGAACAGCTACGATACTGTCGGCATCTAATTTTAAGACAACCCTAAAAGTTTTAAAAATTCTAAATTTATATTTTTAGCTTAAAAAAGTATAATTACTTTTAAGAATATTTTCAGAGTTTTAAAAATATGATGAGTGAAAATAATTTCGAGCAAACTAAACTCTTTTATAAGATAAATTTTACAAGTGAAGGTTTAACCAGTTAATTGTGGAATTTTTTTTTTTAATTCCTCACCGGGTACGTTATTAAAATCAAATAGTGACGAGTATACACGTCGAATGCAATACAAACGGTCCCACAATAAATTTTACGAAAAAACTCAGTAAATCCATATCATATTTCATTTTTATTATATAAAAAAGATAAAATCCAGCAAAAGGATTGTTAGATGTTATATGTATAAAGTTGTTACAACAAACCAAAAATTACTGAAGACTATCATAGTTCGCGTAATTTATTTAAATTATTGCAATTGTTATTGGGTAACAAAAATAGAAAATACGGGAAAATAATCAACTAATTTTGTAAAAGTTGAAATATTATATAGGGAATAACCCCTTTATCAGGTATAGGGGTGGTTTACTATATATATAGTATGTGTATATAAGTAAATTTAGAATACATGTCTAAAGAAGTTAACTGGTTAAAAATGTTTTTTTTTTTCTTCATTAATATCTATGCTATTTTGAAATTTTAACCTATAACAGATGAAACAGTAAATTTATCATTGAATTGTTATTTATGAATAATTAAACATAGCAACAACAATTAATTAATCATATATATTTTTGGCGGGGTTTCCGTAAGTTTTAAAATAATGCTATAGGTTAAAATTTACAAAATTTAATTCATACAATTTGATTTAAACTGAATAATGAAAAAAACTCTGTTATTGCTAAACATACTAACGATAAGATTTGTATTAGTTACTACGGATGCCACACTTCAAAGGTATCTTACTTTAATAAATTAAAAGTGGAGGCCGAGTTTAATTTTCATAGAGTTAAATAGGTTGTGGGTTTTATAACTTTAATATAAACTATTTCTCTGCATTTAGCATTGTTTTATCTTACTTTGGAGACCTTACGCTTTGTTTAATCTTGTGTATATTTTGTGTACAAAAATTACAAACATTAAGTATTTAAATTCTGTCCTATTATGTAAGCGTTTTTACTCTACCTTTGACATAATCCAGCCAAAATAAATCGGAAAGTTCAATCGCCTGGAGGATTTCGTTAAATGAGATATCACTGGTGTTACAAAGGGAACAATATTTTCGACAAAAGGTAGCAAATCGAGTGGCGCCCATCTGCCAACAACATCATCATCATCATCGAGAGGGAATTTCACGTTCCGCGGCACTGGACAGTGAGCATAATGACGTGTATAATTTGGCACATTATTGCGCCATTTGTAATCGGGGCTTATTCAATTCCGACCAAGTCATACAGAATGATTAAAATTTATTCCAATTATTCATAATTACTGCGATGGGAATTTTTGGGGAATAAGTCGCTAATTTCCACCATTATATCTAAAAAGGCAGAAACGGATAATGCCGCCGATTATGTACATATTTAGGCATACATTTTCCGGTGGATACGAATCAATAATTCCAAAATTGGAAACTATTTGTAATTGTAATCTCATCCTACAATGCATGCATAGCCGTGAGCGAAACGTTTATAAATGTACAACCGCAGGTGGTACAGGTGGATTCACATTCATATTTTTTCCTCGTTGTTCTGAGCAGTGTTTTTGTTTTTTTTTTTTTGTTCAGTTAAACTGATTTCGCGAAATTAAAGACTGCTTTTTTTTATTAGAGCGAGAGTAAATTAAATTATATGTGGCGAACGACGCTCTGACAAATAAAGGATGCCAATCTGCATAAAATTGATTGAGAACTGCAGGTGTTCGAAAAAGTTTCAATTACGATTTGCTCTTATGCCAGTCATTCTATAGATGAACATTTTACCTTTTGTTTCTCTACTTTAATGTCACAGCTGCTAGTTTTACATTGGCATCCTATACCAACACTTATTTTGATTCTTTGGTCACCCAGAAGTCTATATTTTAATCCTGCCCGGATTCGGAATAATTTCCCATATTATTAGTCAAGAATCAGGAAAAAAGGAAACATTTGGAGCACTGGGAATAATCTATGCAATACTATGGACTATGGACTATTAGGATTTATCGTTTGAGCCCATCATATATGTATTTACAGTTGGAATAGATGTTGATACACGATCCTATTTCATTTCATTGCTGTACCCACTGATTAATTTATTTTTACGTTAATTTTTTCAAGTATATTCCACGGGAAAATAAAGAATATTTATAAACAAATACCCATAATTATTAAAAATTATTATTATAATTCATAACAAACACGAAAGTTACTGTCATAGCCTTTTTTAGATTTTGATATTAACATTTGAAAGTTGGTGATGTAACCAAAATAGAAATGTTCTGATATTTCTGAACCTTAAAATTATTCAGTTAAAAAATGTTGCGAGCTCAAAATTTTCTTGAAATCGTCTCTTTTTTTCGTTTTTCGTCTTTTTTTAATAAATTAATTGTACACACTCGAAATACAAAGAAAATTTGCTTTTATATGAGCTTATCCATTATTGTTTTTTACAAAATGAACGACGCAATGAAATACTTTTCGGTTGAAAGAATTTTTCGTGCATGAAATCGCTAAAATGGGTCTCGGTATATTTTTTATTATTTTTATTACGGAAACGTACTCCGCTCTGATTTTAACATTTATCCTGCCTGCAATTGTGCCTCACAACAACCAGCATTTAAATGAAAATTTTAATTAAAATTTGCCTTTAAAATTTCATATATTTAAGACAAATTAATGGTAACACGCCGAAGCATCTTAAAATGTTCGACAGCTCTTTTAACCCATCTCATTTTGCGAAGTCAAGAGAGTCAAAATCAGAAATTCTTTTGTCACTTCTTCATCTGGAGTATTTTCCGGGAATGCGCCTTCACTTAAAAACTTGACTTCTGAGCAACTCAGCGATAGGAACTTTGGTTGCATGGAGCAAGATACGCCTGCATGAAGCCCTCCTTGCTTTAATTAATTTCGTTTGTCTCTTGAGGAAAACTTCTAAAGGGCTAGAGCTCATGGATTGTCAAATGGAAAATTATTTGCAGACAAATTTTAATATTGGTGCTTTCAACGGATGACTTGTTGCTTTGCTGTTCTGAGTTAAAAGAATCATATTTTTTTTGTATGTTTGATTTTAATTTTCTCTTATTTATTTAGTCATTTTTAGATTTATCTTAATTTACTTATTTATAGTTTTAATAAAATTCTATACTAATAATGAAATTATTATGTAACCACAATTAATGAAAAGAATCGACAATTTAAACCTTAAATATGTTTTAAAATCTGCTATATTTTGTTGTATTATTGTTTTCTAATGTTTCCAATTATTTTTTCTTGGTACAATAACATAATTTATATCTTTTTAAATGTAGAGATTTTATTTTATGAAAGTCGAATTCGCTAGACTCGACTATTGCAGAAACATTTTTAAAGCTAAGAAAATTAATGTCTGCTAGTCGATTCATTCGGATTTAAATGGAGTTGTAGATGTACCTATATAGTTGAATATTTTTTGCACTCGTAGACGAAGAAGACTTTTTATAAGCTATAGCCGAAAGGTGTCTCAGAGGCGACATCAGAGTTCAAAAAGTTAACACGTTCCTTGCCATGTGTACCGAAAACGGTACACAAATGAAATCTCTGTCTTGTCAAATGCAATTTACATGTAAGTTTCTCATAAAAGTTTTGTTGAATATTCTAGCAGGGAATGTGTTAATAAATTATCTGATAATACTTAAAATTAACAATTTTGACTGCAAAACTTGTGAAAAGATATACTAGCATGATACATTTTATAATATGTAGAAGAAATCTGTCAGGTTCGTGTTCATAGGGCTAGACTCTAGAACAATAGAAAAAAGTATTAAGGAGATCCTCGTACTAAAAATTGAATTATTATTAATTTTTTGCAATTGTTTTAAATCCAAGGTTGAATAATTAAAGAGTTGGTATGTTGATCCTCGGGGTAGTAGGAAGGGGAGAGGTGAATAAAGACATATTTTTATAAATATTTTGATGCATATCATTGCCTGATTTGCGAAATTTCTACACATTGGTATAAATTGTAACAAATGTGGTGAATTTGTAAATCTTTGATATTTTGCTATGGAATCCTGAAAACGAAATGATAGTTACGAAAAAATGAATAACTAATCATGAATCATGAGTATAATAATATTCAGGAAAAAACTGATTTTATTGTTAGATGTAGTCAGGGTGGGATTTTTTTAAATTTAATTAGAAATAATAGCAACCTTCGACTCACAGATCTTGTGCTCATTCACGTCCGTTACGCCTGACTAGAGAAGATTTTTTGCAATTATACCAATTATATTATTCATTTGAATTGCAAAACGACCACATAAATTTTATATTTTGAAACTAAATAACTTATTTGCAATTTTATGTAAATCGTCAGCTTTTATAGAAATATTTTTAACTGTGACCTAATGAAAATCACAGCAAAAATGCCCGATCATGCCCTGAAACTAAACAATAAAGTCGTCGATTTGTGAAAAAGATCGCAGTTAAGTGAGGTCGATTTTCTTGAGAAGTGCAACGTGCTCTGATATGAATCAGCAGATGTCTCATTGATTCAACGAAACGTGACGTAAATCTCTCAATCAGTGCCCAGTCAGTGGTAAATGCTGTGTCAGTCGGTTCGCGGTACAGCGTACAGGTACCGCATATGGTTGTCGCGGTGATGAAATAGCCGCAGATTGCATTTTTGGTGCGATGCAGACGCTAACAATTAGAGAAGGGAGTATTTAAGTCTAGCTGTCTATGTTTCGGAAAGGAGAGCTATTCACCAATCCAATTGACCCAATTGCATCTCAAGAAAATCCCTACCCGGATGGGGTTCATTAAGATGTGAGGTTTCTGAGAATTTGCACTATCGATTACCTCTAGCGAAATGATATCGATGAATTCCGACCTGAGTACGTTTGGCCGCGATAGACAGTGCATTCATCTTAATATCTAGATAACCGTTGCGAACGTCTCCTTCTTTCGCAGTCGGGTCATTGGGATTGGTGCGCTAGCGCTCTCGTGATTAACCATTACTACGATAAATCTGCTGGGACCCATAAACCGTGTCTTAAATGCCCCGAGCCAGGTAAAGTCAAGTAAGCGCAATCTCAATCATTTGTCCTCCATTTATGGAATTTAATGGATTATGCAATCAAAGCACGTCTGTGGCTGGCCAATAATTTACGGAATGCAAAGCGGTCGCTGGAGACCCCGACTGATGAAGTTGCAGTTTTCTCCAGGTTTTATCTTCAGCGGCACACCGGAGGCTGCGATGGCGGCATGTAAACGGGTTTGGGTTCTCGTTATTATCGGTTGTTATCGGTCCCAGGCGACTGCTCCGGTACTTCTCAGGAATCTGATTGGGGATCATAACTCAATTCGAGCTTTTCAAAATATTTTTATTTTTTTTTTTTTTGGGACTTTAAAAGCGAGAAATTCGCTGGGGCAATCCGATTAGAGAAACAATTGTCCGCGTAAAGGCCCTTAAATTCGGTTGATTATCCCTTTAAATCCAATCAATCAATTCGAACGGGTCAGTGGACCTTTTCAAACTACAACGTCACCAGTACGGTGCTGCGAAATACAAAGATACATATCGCCCAGCCACGTCCGTCTTCGAGCAAACACGGGGGCACAGTTTGTTGGTTTACGCCAAGCTGAGCCCTTGAGGTCATCTATGTGGCGGGGGCGGATGTTTCGAGAATAAATAAATAAACGGAGTGTGCCCTACCTCAACCTTAGCCAAAGCCAGCTTCTCATATCGTAGTCAGACCGAATGAAAACAGAATTTATTCTTTTAAATTTGGTGAATCCAGGGGAAAGCCGGTAAATAACAGCCAACGGCGACTGATTTTGCGGATTGATTTGGTCCGAAAGCAGTCCTTAACAGTCCGTCCGTGTCCACCCTCGTCTCGGCCATTCCCATTTATTAAGAGGAATAAACCGGCCCTTCGGCCGGCTAAAAGAAAGAAAATTAAATTAGTGAATGGGTCAGCTCGGAAGAGGGCTCGGAAATTGAAAAGTGAATGCGAAAATACAGGGTGTCACCGGCGGATACCAGGCAATTAGACAGGACGAAATATTTGAAAAGAAACTGAAGGCCCGAAGGAGTTTTGTTAATTAAATTATCTTTCAGCTGTGTAGGGCAATTAATTCGAGCTTTGCTGTTACTTGTCAACTTGCGGAGGAAACTTTCTTTTTCGGAGGGAAATTGCTCTAAGGGCATGCTATCGACAACTTTTCATTTTGCTCGGAAAAATCGAACGTAGGAAACATCCCTTCAGCTTGCCTAATTTTACCTTATTGGACCCTTTAGGACGAGCAATAGGTTGTCTGATTTTCAGCTTATTTACTTTTGTTAATAACTATGGGGAAGAGTGAAATACAAAAAGGGTTCATTGCAGCGATTTCTTAGCATCAAATTTCATTAGTTTTGGTGCACATTACGTTATATCACCTTCTTATCATACCTTTTTTAACCAAATTAAGTAGCAAATATTTCCGAATAAATCTCTAATTTATCATAACAAATTTTCCAAATTATATATCCCCTCTTTCCTATAAGAAGAAGCCTGGAAGAAAAGTTTTCTGTCTAATATGGGTGATTAACTAATTAACGCTTATCCGACAGCTTTCAAGTTCCATTACCTTAAATATTTTGGTCATATCGAAAAACAGACACTACATTTTTAATTTTCGTTTCATAAATCAACCACTTTTACGTACAATAAGTGAATGATAAACAACGATTCGAAGGTTATAGACATTTTTAAAAACTCAATAAGAACAAAATTTTAAGACTCAAGAACCACAAATTTCGTTAAATCCCATAGTAGAGGTTCAATCAGCTAAAAAATTCTTATAAATGTTATAATTTTATTGTAACAGTTAATGCTTGTAGAATTAGTCAGTATGTTCTTAATTTTCATACGTTTCGAATGAATTTGAATTTTTTTGGAATTATAAAAAATTGAGTTGGATATTTCGGATAAATTTCGCGCATTCTTCGAGTTTTTCATATCATACGAGTAATTTTACAAAATTTAGCTAAATTTTGTGAATTTATAAGACTGAAAAAGAAGTCTGTTGCATTTTGCTTATTAATAAAGTAAATAATTACATTTTTTTATATCTAACAAATAAAATCACGGACATTGTTATTGTTATCGTTAAAATTGTCTTTTTCAAAGTGCAAAGAATTAAGTTAGAAGCTGTTTGTAGTCAATTTCATACACATGTATTCATTATGTGTATATGACTCGTCTGAAAAATGATTATTTCGAACATCTTGTAGGTTAATTTTACAGAATTGGTTTTGAAGATTATAAATCCGCAATTGAAAATGTTTCATCACATTACGTTTTCGAGAAGCATAGATAGATAATTGAAAATAAATTGTTGCATCAAAAAATATTTTTATTTCGTAGTAAATTAATGCACCAGTTAGAGAAAACTTTAGTCTATGGCTGCAAAAATATGTGTCCAGCTACTAAAACATTTCTTAAACCTTTTTAGTTATCTCAACTAATTTCTATCCGTTCCAGTGGGTTCATTTATAGTATCATGGATTATAAAAACTTGTTACAGCAACTACTTTAAGTCTTCAGTCCCAATTACAATTCATTTCCGCGAATGTGGAAATTCCAAAGGTATACCAAACAGTCGGTACAAACATATCCTTTTCGTTTGCATGTCTAATCTCACATGAAGGGTTTTTGGTCTGTGAAAGTTGACTTTGCTCCGAGTTCGGACATCGCACCTTGGTGTCCAGGAACCTATGGAACCGATCATGTGTCCCTGTAAACAAACCCGTCTACCAGTCCACAGTCGATCTAAATATATCTCACTGTCGATGTCCGCCCGGCGGCTTTCGGGGGAAGTAAAAAGTGTAAACAATGCTGACCGATGGCTGGTTGATGCGGTCTGTGTCCAGTGTTTGTCGCCAAGCGCCGCAACAAATGGGCGGAGGCGTACGTAAAAATAAGCTCCCAACACTTTCACTCGGGACGTGTGTAATAGGATTATGGATTACTTTCACGCCCAATAATCCTGTCTTTGGTATCAGTTCGCTGGCGCCAGCATCGTCCGCCCCGTCCGCAATGCAGATTGAACTATCTGTGGTTGACGGAACGGGGGGTTCAGAAAAGGCATGCACTGTGGATATATTCCGCCTCACTTGGAAGACTTCAGGTGTTGTAATAATACAAGGAAACGCCAACAAGTGACGATTATGCTGCGACTCTGGGTCAGTTGGCGTTCGTTGGCTATGCTCGAACAAAATCAATACGACTCTAGCTGCCATCGACCGTTGTCGGCGGCCAGCGGACCCAACTGCAGATACGCCACCGTTCGAGATGCTGAGATAGCAGAGAAAGTTTGCGTCTGAGATTTGTTTTTCATGTTATCGCACATGAAACTTGTAAATACACCGGCAGTACAGAGATTCGGCATGTAACGATCATGTCTGGGTAGTTAGCGTGCCTCCAGTAAACGCTGATTGCGCTAAGCTTATCTCTTTTGGTGGCAGGTGCTAACTTAATTTGCAGGAGATTTTCTCACGAGCAAATTGGGTCCAGAGCAGTGGAACTTTGCATAAAATACTTTAGTACTTGTAGTTGCATCACAACTGTTTGTTTTGGCAGATGTGAACAAAAATATAATCCATAAAAATAGTCTGAAGGACGAATGCAAGACATTACGTCTTTTTTCGATATTTTAACTAATATTACGTGGACAAACTTCGTATTTTGGCTATTAGGCTGCTAATTACATATATATATATATATATAAAACAAACATTCCAAAACATTCATTCGATCCTAAACATGGAAATTTTTGTCTTTATTTGATATTTGAATTTGTCGCGAAAACCAACCTGATTGTCTATGATTTAATTTTCATGGGTCATGAATTAGCTTCAAAGATTTGGCTTTTCTTAAAAATAGTTCCAATAGTAAAAGTAGATCATCTGATTTGGAGAACAATTTTTGAAGATAAATCGTGCTTTTACATTTCATCTAACATTACAATAAACAAATCAAAAGAGATCTAAAATATTGCCTTTTCCAAAATATTACACAATTTGTTTAGGCTTATGATTTCCATGTACAAAAATGAGATTTTTGTGAAAGCTTAAATTTAATTTTTCCATATTTTTTCTGTCTGGTCTAGCAATGATTGCCTAATGTTTATGTAAAACATATACCTTAATTGATTAGTATAGTTTTATTGAAAAGGGTTATATATGTTTTTTAATATATTTTCAGATTTGTTTCTCATTTAACTTATGTACTTATAATTGAAATAATCACTATCATTCTCCGTTTATATTAATTTATAGATATATCAAACGTATTTGTCATACTATTCAATCAAAATTGGTGTTTTTATCATTTATAGAATAAACAAAAATGTAGGGAATAGAACTGTGACGAGAAAGTGGCAGGCCAGGATGTTCATTTTAAAAAATTGATTTCGTTTGCAGGTGGTGATTATTTCAATTTTATTGTCTTGCAATAATTTATTGAGTCAGTTTGCTCCAGTAATTCCTTTTATACAATCGATATCTGCGTTGTTTTAATAAATCAGGAATTGCTTTGACTTTTATATATTTTTTCGCATATTAATGTATCTACCCAACCTGAGTATTATTATTATGTAAATATAAACGGGGACTCGACAATTGTGGAAATTGGTTCCACTTGAGATATATAAAAATATTCAGCTGTAATTATCTTTTAAAAACATTATGTGATAGTAGGTTCAACCAATGTTGAAATTATCTGAGTTTAGATTGAAATTACAGATTTCCTTTCTAAAGAAAACTTACTGGATTGGTAATAGATTTAACCAGGCAATTTTTATAGGTGAATTTGCAAAACTCACTACCTATCGCCACAGAACTATTTGAAAATTTACAATTTTCATGTACATAGAGAAAAAATATGTGGGTTTTTCCTTTTTTTTCTGAATACCAAAATCCAAGATTTTGAACCTTTGTGAAAAATATTCAAGAATATAAAAGATATTGTAAAAATCTTCTAGAATGTAAATTTTTGAGGTATCATGCATATTTTACTTTTGCAAATGAAATATTTATTGCTATGATACTAAAAGTGGTAATACAATTTTAATTATTCGATTACAATTGCTTTCTGAACTTGTAATGACACAATTACTATTTGGAGAAGCATACATCAACAAAAGGTCTCTAGACTATATTGCATATCCAAAATTATTAAAAATGTTATAATTGAGTTTTTTTATTCCCTTATAATATTTCATATTGGAAATATTGCGCGACAGGTGGGCAGTTAAAAATCCTGGAACTATTACGGAGCACGCTGGCAGTTAAAATTTAAAATATATTGCCAGTGCAGGGTGCTCATTCAGCCTTACTTTATTTGAACACAAGGATGAATATATGAAATTGGATCCGAATTTCCGGCGTATACTCCTGACCGTAGTCCATGGGTACGAAATTCACTGGAATATGAAACAAAGGGCCAAAACAATGCAAAAGGGAAATAATTATACGTCCATTACCTCTGAAGAGGTTAAAATATAAGTGGACAGGAAAAAAATTAAAATCTCTGCAATATTCAGGCAATTTGGTCGTTCCGAAGCACTGTGGAAGGCGAAAATGGTTCAATAAACATTCATAAATTGCCCACATAAACTGGTAACACTATCAAATTAATATCAATCGCCCTCGCGGCCCTCGGCACAACACCTTTCATCCCTGAGATTAATTCATGTCGACGTCGTTATCCGCTTAACCCTCGGCGTCAGAGTCATTTGGCCGTTGTGGTCGCAGCGGAGCTCCTTTTTCGCACACGACCACCACCGCCCCGACGACACATGTCAGTCTCAATCAGATAAACCTTCGCCGATAGATATTATGTGGCATGCGAATAGCATATGTCGTTATTTTTCCACCCAAATCCAGCTAAGGGCGTCCCGGAACCTTGCAACTGGACTCGCACGGGACTGCGACCAAGGGAAAAGGGCAAGGGAAAAAATATGTGGCAGCTTGAAATAGCGACCAGCTGGACGGTGATCCCTTTAAGTGCATTTCGGTATTAGGGGGTGCCCTACGAGGGATGGCCATTATCATTAATTTTTCCGCAAACCCTCATTATAGCAGGCGCTGGCCACTTGTGCTGGGCGCAGCAAAATTTCGCAAAAACTATTGGCCAGACTGAATTTTTAATGTCACACAGCCGAAATTTAGGGGCAGATGTTATCGTGCAAAAATTAATTTGAATATCCCGCCGCGGACCGGGGGCGCAAAAAGGCGGAACAATCCCGCTGGATCATGTGTGGTGTATGCCATTGACATCGTCCTGCGTCGCTTTCCTGTGAGTTTTAAACACTTCCCAAAGTTTTTAGGGATCCCGTCAAGAGCGGTTCCTTGCGGTACTCGCACACACACACACACATGCTCCGCAAGGACCCATAATTTCAGCCCATAATCTGTACAACATTTTAATTTTCATCTGGACAGAAGCCAAAGAGGGCAGCATCCTGCCGGGTTCGGGCGCTACTATCCAGAGTCCCGGATCTTTCATCCTCTGAGATAGTGGCCCGCTCGTCTCATCTTCGCTAGAACGCCCGGGCGTGTTTCTAGCAAGGGAAGCTGGGGGAAAAAAAAATAAAAAATCCAAAAATAGAAAAAGGAAAAAGTTTCGCTTCAGAAAGGCGAGCATGCTGGAAATGGCAAAAAATTCAACACTTGAGATTTATGGCACTTTTTCTCACTTACGAAAGTTTTCCATTTTCGCCAAAAATGTGGCTAAAGACTGAAGGTAGTAGCCGGGAAATGAAATGAAAATTTTGTTTTATTCCCGGACTCCACCTAAAAATTGAAATGGGAGGCAACGTACCCTTTTGTACGTGGATAGTACTCGAAATAAATTTGAACAAGTGCACACTTTCTGCAGCGGATGTACATACCTGGGAGAAGACCCGCCAGAACCCCCGGGGGAGCTCTGCAGACCCAGAAAGCAATTTTCGTTTTGTGTACATGGCCACTTTGGAGAATTTAATAAAATGAATAATATCAAACTATTGAAGTAGGGTGCATTTTCTGCCAGTTTTTTAACCGGTGGTGCACCGGACCTGCTTCCGACACCCCTCGGATGGACCATGCTCGGGGAGACTTAATATTGTATTATCGCGGTTGTTTTCAGCGCGAGCGTAATTCGATTATGCGCAAACTTTTAAATTGCCCGCCCTGCACTGCACAAACTTAGTTTAATTGCATGCATAGTTCTCCTGGAAAACAGTCCAAATTGAGCAATCCGCACGAAGTGTGGAAAATTTCCATAATTCCTTTTTGCTAGTTGTGACGCCAACTACTCACTTAAACAGTCTGTGCGGAAAATTCCGGAAATTAAGCAAAAAGCTTTACGAATTTAAACTTGTAGGCAAAATATTCGCTACACTTATTCATGTCAGGGTTTACATTACATACATTTTTGAACTTTATTAATTCTTTAAACACTGACTTGTAATATCACAATCATTTACTCGGGGAGTGATATATCGGGTACTGGAATTAAAATACGAGTTTTGAATAGTTTTAGAGGTGGTTTGAACTTGATCCTGTTATCGTCTTAAGGTGAAAAACAACACTTTTCGCGTGCCAGTATTCAAATTTGGGTAACAAAAGCATCAACTTAATGCTAGAAAAAAAAATTTATATAATTTCTAGCAAGCAAAATTTAATAAGCTTTAATGTATTTAGGATGGATCAAATTCTGTAAATTAAACAAATATATTTGAAGTTAATTTAAATATTTTAAAGCTTTTTTATTTGAATAAGTAATGCGATATCAAAAATCAAAAATTATTTATAATTATATTATTAATTGAGATTCCAAAGCCTGTACTGGTTTCAATGATTTAATTAAATTGCTTTCTCGAAATAAAATATGTAGATAATTCTCTCTCACGAATAAAATTTTGTATTACTTCCAAATTTCAAAAATATATACCCTAAATATTCTATTAATTGGTAAAAACCATTCTTAATATACCTACATATTTCGTACCTCCTTAAACATTTGACTGCTTCTTTAGTTAGAACTTTGATTAATATGCCATTTCATGCGAAATCGTTCATTTAAAACAAATGCATAAATTGTTTGATTTTCATAATTTAAAACTAATGATAAAAAGGGTTAATAATTATTCTAACTAAGACCGTGTGATCTAGATTTCGTAACTATGAATGGGTTATTTGCAGTAAATTTAAGGATAACAACTAAATAACGTGCATAATCCATTGGGAGCAATGCTAGCATAACTATTTAGAAATACATGTTTATTATACAATGAATGTTCCTTTAACAAATTTCTAAAAACCAATAAGGTAAAGTTTTTCAAATATGTATGTAAGGGCAAATTGTTTTACATTTGGCTATACCAATTTCCATTTGTATGTAAACACAAGAGGCTCAGTACATTACCCTAGGGAAGATTGATTGGGAGAACTCATTATAACATTTTAAAATATTCAATGTCTGCAGTTCCGGTTTTAAACAAAATCTCTGTTAAAATTTAAATTAACTCCCTCTTTTACATCCGCCGTGAGGGGGTACCTCATCCGTTTCAAAGACCGAGAAGATCCTGCTTCCCTTACTCAGATTTTCCCGGTTTACCCAGGGATGAAACGCATTCAATGATGTACAAAGTCACTTTTGTGCAACAAGACCACAAAGGGCCCTTAAATCAGGACAAATTTAAGCCGAAAATTGATCTGAAATGCGAGGAAGCACCGGACAAAGTACTAAACAGAGTCAAAGGGTGACCGGACCGGGATGCACCCGGGTGCAATAGAGAACAACCATTTACATTCACCTAGTCCTGCTTAGATTCCTACAGTACCATAGAATAACGTTCATCAGATCGATCACTGTGCGGTCCTGACGATGGCATCCAAATAGATAACCTGATGGGAGCAATAAATTCTGATCTCAATTAGCGGGAAACATGCGGTTAAATGAGTGCAGGGAAATCGGCATGATCCAGCAGTTCTATTCGGCACCAACGGCAGGCCGGATCCGTCTCTTTTAGACGCGCAAACAATGACGCATTCCCGAAATTGTCCCTAATAATGACGGATGGACTGGTAGTCAATTTGATTTCGCTCAAAATTAGTCATTTCCGAGCGCAATTTAGGAAGCCCGTGTGCCAAACAGTATCAGTTGCCCACAGGAGCATTTGCGGGCATTTCCTCGCCCTGACCGAGCTGATGGCTATCTGCTGTCCAGACATATTCAGGGCCTACAGAGCTATGGGGCTATGGGCCAGATGGGGGGGGGGGAGGGAGATTCGATTCAAATAATTGGGTTATTTATCAAGGACGCCATAAAGGGCTTATCCTGAATTGTCGGGTAGATAAATATTAACAAATCTTTCCGGTTAAGGAATTGCCTTTTCATCCAGTCCAAGCTATCAGATGATGACTACTTCGCAAGCCACAGGACGGCCGTTCGTCTGTCCAGACGTCACCGTCTTCCAGCTGGAGCTGGAAAATTAGGCGTTTAACCCGAACCCATTTAAGTTCTTGGCTTTACGACCGAGTCTTTTATTTGGGTGTGAAATGGCTTTGCGTGCGCTGCCATTATCTTTGGAGTAAAACAATAAATGCGGCCGAACGAGGAACGAGTATCTGGATAATCGGTCCACTCCACCTCCACCACGACAAACCGCTCTCCAACCCCATTCGCCGGAACCCACATGAGACAATATTCGGACTTTCAAATGTTATCTGGAAGGCCATTTCAGTGACAGCAGCTGACGACTCCAGATACTGCGGGACAGTTGGAACGAGTGTTTTTTATCGACCGCAAAGCATTAGGGTCTCGTACAGAGAGCACTGGTCCGAGTGGGGTCTCGCCAGGAGGTTGGCGGTGGGAGCGGCGGTCAGAAACTAATCCAACTTTTTCCCATTTTCTTTATCTAGTTCAGTCAACTTTCACTTTCTCGCCCTTTTTGCCCTATACTCGCATCCCCCGACATGGCACTTCCTCGCTCCGCAAAGGGCCAACAAAACTTCTTCCCACTTTATTTATCCACTTTCCTGTGAGGATTTGCGGGCTCGGTGAGTAAGGTGCAGGGCAGAAAGAAGCGCATTAAGCCGTTGTACGCGCCTCTGAATTTAAATTAAGAATTAATTTTGTTCCGCATCTAGGTCCTGGCGGTCTTATTGATAACGCAGGAAGCATTCGCCCCCTCCTTTTCGCGGGAATCGGTCGGCCTGTGGAGTCCGGAATACGGCACCGTACCCACCCCCGGTGCACCACTTTTCCTTCCTTTCCAGTTCGAGGGAAAGCCACTCCGCGTACTTTTATAAAAATGGGAAATTTGTACAGCCTAAATGGTTCGTTTCATGAAATTAACAGGATCTTCGCGGTGAGGAGTATGGCTGAATTAGGGCCGAGGGCTACGGGGCGGGGAATTGAATAGAACTCACCTCGGCATTCATTTGTGGTACACTCGTTATGGAAAAAATATTAACAAAGAGGAGCAGGTAATTTGCGGAATGCTCTTTGAAAAGGGCAGAACTTTTGTCCCTAACTGGAGTGAAAGTATTTCATGAATTATTTAAGCACTTTGTACCTGGCATGTTCCTGGAATTATAAAAGCATTCCACGAGATGGAAATATTATTTTTATCATTATTTTCCCTTTTTTCGCACTGCTCTTCTCCGGTCTTCTTCTCTGATCTGCGACCGAATAATCTGCTTGACGGTATCTATCCAGATGTCCAATGGTATAAGTGGGTCCCCTCCAACAGAAGGTGGTCAGAAACAAGGTAATAATTGCGTTACCAACTTTGTGCTTTAACCCAGAATAATTTTACCATTGGAAACGAATATTCCGGGACGGATAAGCGACTTGAAAACACTCCTCGGGGGAGAATATGAATTAAAAAAAAAAAAAACAACCACTGGAATGCAAATTTGTTTTCTTAATTCTTTCTCTTCTTTAGTCTCATAACTCATTCACCCTTTTTTTTGCGACCATAGTACTATCATCAAATACTTACCTAAAAAATAGATTATCCTATTAATATAATGGAGGTAGGTTTATGGTATGTGGTAAATATACCAAAGTCCCAGTTGAAAACCCCGGTCTAGCGCGGTACTTTTATATGACATCTCAAAAATTAGTAAAGCCTCTATAGCTCAAATACAAAACTTTATTTAAAAATAAGCCAATTGCATTAAGAAATGCAAAACTTACTAAAGTTAAAATATCCTATTACCTTTTCTTTTTTCCTTGTGATTATGTGCGCTATTAAATTAAAAATATTTACCTACATTTTGAAACAAATCATATCTTAGTAAAATAAAACCTTTTTATTTTTTGTTTTTGATTCCTTAGTTGTTTGTTCTTGTTTTAATTTGACTACGTGATATGATATTTATTACGAAACATTTTGAAATACGAGTATATAGGGGGACTGGTTATTTGGACAATTGTTTTTTTTTAAATCGGTTTTAAATAAATATTTTTTAGATTTTTACAAATGTTAATTGTATTTATTAAATGAAACAAAAATTATTAGGCTTTAAGTATTAATCAACATAATTATTATAGATAACAAAATGTAAGATTCGAGTTTTGTTCCAATTTAGCAGACTAATTCTAAGCTCTAAATTACAAACTTACCTTCAATTTAACAACTACACCCTTAGCACGGATCGATGGAAGATTTTTAAAAATAAAACACAGACTTTCAATATTAAAACGAAAACAATATAATCGATATGCAATGAAGAGAGAGAGAGCTGAGCTAATATACCATTTATAATTTTGTTATTATTATAGTGGCCGAGACGCCTAGGCTTAAGGGCTCAGACGGCATGAAATTGAGCAAGAGTTTCAGTTTAATACACTCATCCAAATGGGTTTTTAACTTTTTTAAGGTTGCACAATTCTTGTAAACTATTCACCACTATTTTCTTTTTAATTTCAACATTTTTCCGTTTTGATCCAAATAAAAATCGAGACGAAATGGAAACGTAGATACTTTTCGACATGAGATCTAAAAAAGACTGTAACCCAAGTTGAAACTTTTAAATTCCTAGAAAGTGTATCGTCATCGACATCGAATTGATACAAATAATAATTTCAAAAAAATATATGTATATATAAAATAATTAAACTGAATGTACCTTCTTTTTACTACAAAAGAATAATTTATTACGAAATTCCGCCATCAAACCAATATTTGGAATTAGACATCATAGTGTCGTTTTTGCTCAAACAGAATGTATTTGAAATAATGTGTTTCTAGATCATTTTATAAAGTAATTGAATTAATAATTATACTTGTAGAATTTAAAATTAAATTTTTTTAATATTCTTAGAGTATTTTTTAAACATTATTTCATTGATTTTTCGTGGCTCTGCAATAAATTTCAAAAACCTTATGATCGCAGATTTTAAATTGCAATACGGTATTTTTCTCAGTGTACTAAAATATATATATAAGGTACATGTACTGATGTATATTCGATTATTTTGATTATAAATGACTTCCTCTTGTGTTATTGTTCATTTATTCCATGAATTTTGTGATATGCTCTACAATGCATAAATCCATAAAATTACCTCACTGAAATCTGATTTACATAAATGAATTGACCTTTGATTCTACAATAACTACACTATATATGCTGATGAATTTGCAATCCAAACTTCAGATCTCGAAAAGCCATAGGATGGTCGTCATTCGATTGCCTTTGTTCCTATATTTGGCTAATGAACACCTCGGAAAAGTTTCAAAGAAAAGGAGCATTCAATTGAAATCAATTGATGATTTCTTTCCCCGTGAACCAATATCCGTTTCTTGGTTTCGTGCAGCCTCGTCACCCTGCATGATATCGCGGGACTCATTAAAGCCAAGTGCGGGGAACAAACAGCCCTCGAGTCCCGCATTAACCGCGCAATTCCAATTTTCCTATTTGGACCCATTTAAAAATCTGTTTTGCCAATTTTCCGCCATGAAATATGGTCGGAAACCTGTAAAGCGGGCAGACGAGGGTGCTTCGCGGTATTTATTGTTCATACCCCCAGAAAATTCGAAGAAATAACCGGAAAAAAGTGTGCAGCCAGCATATGAATGCACGGAGTCCTTGAGTCCGCGGGATGGGACTCCAAGGGAAATTGTCCCCTATCTGGGGCGGCGGTGGTGCGACCCAGTCGTCCCCGCCTCTGTCCCATCAGGTCCGAATAAGTTTTCCTCTCTTCTTTCTTGGAATGTCTTAGTTGCGGAGGTCGTTTTGGCTGTGCGCTTAAAAACGAAAAATAGGATCCTTTTGTTTATTGAAGTTTTGTTTGCCGTGTACGCTCCCAGTGTGTGGCCGGGCGCTTCGTCCTGTGTCTCCAGGAAGTGCCTATCCGTAAACTTACACTCAAGTAAGTGGAAAATTCGTTTGCCGCTGGAGTCCCTGGCAAAAACTTGCGAACCCGGAGATATTTTTACATGTATGCAGGAAAGTGGCGGGACTGCGAAAAATGGAAAAATGAAATAAAACCATTATCAACGTGAAAGTGGCTGTAATGGCTGTTGAGGTTCGAGTGTCAAAACGTTCGGAAAATCTAAGAGGCCGGCACCGCCCCGACAGACGGCGGCCCCAAACCGGGCTTCACATAGATAAACTTTGAGAAAATGATACAGAGTATGGCGATAGATGGGATTTGATAGTTTGCCCGACCACTACGAAAGTTTCATTTGTTGGCTCAATTGGAGTTTGCCGAAATCTATTGTGCCGGAATTGAAACTTTTGCCGATGAACTTTCGATTCGGTTATGTGAATTTGAAATTTATAATCGGTCCAGGGATGGCTTCGACTCGTCTGCGAATCCCTGCGCCGCTCCCCGAAGACCCCAAATAGAAATGTTCCATTGAAACTTTATGCCCTTTGCGAAGGGCGCCCTCGACAGTGGCAAAAGTCCATGCCAAGTGCGCCCTCGTTTACCTGCGGAGAATGTTTAGTTTAACCGATTCTCGTACTTGCGGCTTTTAAATAATTTAAAACGAATTGCTTGATAGCGAAATTTACATCGATCATATTCTGATGAGCGCGCCTCTGAAGTTCGACATGTTCCCACAATTTCAATTCCAGCTCTACTTACGGATTTATTAAACCTCGACTTCATTCCAAAAGTTTATCCGATGTTATACATGCAGATTTAATGCTTCAGAAAGTTTTGTGATGGCTACAAAAATTGAATATCTTATTTGGGATTTATTTAATTGTTTTTTAAATTATTTTTACATTTATTTTGGTATTATTCCATGGAACGAAATCAATGAAATTTTTAAATATACCTACAATTTATTATTTGACCTTTTTAAACAAAAATTACAGTACCGGTAAGAAACTTATGATCGTTTTAGCCTTTATACGCACCTATTATATAACTATATTATAGTAAAGACCCTAATAAGAATTTCGAGAAGCAACTAGTTCAATTTATTTTATTTTTTGCACAACGATTATTTTTAGTAAATTAAACAAACTCATATGTTACAATTGTAAGTCAGATTCATATATACCTATATATAGATATAAATCGGTGTTTGAAATAAGAATTATTGCCGTTTCTAAAATCGTATTGTATAAACAGTCTACACTATTTTGACCAAACTTATGAACGTTTCATTGTGCACGAAAATCTGTAGGGTGGTACCGAGAGAATAATGTGATTTTTGTAGAAAAGACAAATAAAGCTTCGACCTATTGAACTGTACTGGGCTTTAACCAAAAATATATTAAGGAAACAAAGTAAAAGCGTTACAACACTGAAATACTATTCTAATTTATGGAAATCAGCTAATAAGAAAGTCACAGAATACCTTGCAAAAGTTGATGGCTCCAATTAAGAATAAGGTTCGATTGTTCTCTGGACAAAAACTTATTCCTCTTGAAATGTTTCTTTTTATGAATTATTAGTAATGAATAAACAAAACCGGAACAAAAATTGGTTTTTTTTATTGATTTTGAAAATTGTGCGCTACTTTCTAAGACAGTTCTTAATTTCACGATTGAATACGTACGCAGGCATTTTAAATTTATACTTTATAATTAATAATCGACCATTTCACTTAATACATTTTGGAAACATAAATAACAAATTGAGATTTCTTAAGTAATTTTCCTTAAAAAATTTGAAATCCACGATAACAAACCTTCAGTTAAAATTTAAATCATATCCGACATGTGTTATTAAAATTGTCGACTTTATTTAATTAGTTCGTAAGTTCCCGTTAACTTTTTGTATAAAAGTGCTCACATTTTTTCACAGGCAAGATTGCATTACTAAATTGGTGTACGACTGGAGTTAGCGTGAGCAATTAAATTTTCTTTTAATTTAACACTTATACGTAAAACTTAATTACCACAATTTAATTCAATTATCATGTTGAACGATGCAATGTGTTTTTTGATAAAAACTGAGTTAGCACATTTACCCTCTAAGCCTTTGATATAAGATTTGTTTTAGGGTATATTTAGATGAATATAGAGTAATCTTAAGATCTTTCTCAAAACTTTTAAATCCAAATATCATTTTTGACGATTGGATGTAAAGTATACATCGATTTACTGTCTGATTTTAATTTGAACAATTCCATTATATGAATAGCTCGTCATAGTTCTAGTTGTACTATCGTTTAAAATTCAGTTTGTTTTGGCAGCCTTTTATAAGTAAAATAACTACTTTTAATTATTTTGAGGGCAATAGTATGGTATGACCGATTGGATGTAAAGTATACATCGATTTACTGTCTGATTTTAATTTGAACAATTCCATTATATGAATAGCTCGTCATAGTTCTAGTTGTACTATCGTTTAAAATTCAGTTTGTTTTGGCAGCCTTTTATAAGTAAAATAACTACTTTTAATTATTTTGAGGGCAATAGTATGGTATGACCGATTGGATGTAAAGTATACATCGATTTACTGTCTGATTTTAATTTGAACAATTCCATTATATGAATAGCTCGTCATAGTTCTAGTTGTACTATCGTTTAAAATTCAGTTTGTTTATGCAGCCTTTTATAAGTAAAATATGTACTTTTAATTATTTTGAGGGCAATAGTATGGTACGACCGAAAGGTTTTTTAACTTTCTGTGAGTAAGCGATGTTAAAATTAAAATTCTACTGATTTGGTGATCTAATGGACAATTCATTTAAAAAATATAAGTAATATATTTCACAATTTTCTTACGACAAATATGCAAATCTACATATTCTTGAGAAAACCATGCAATTATTTCGTAAAAGTTCAAAAACTTGTATTTGATATATTTACTGGTAAATGTTCATGATTACCCAATTAAAATTTATCGTACGTTTTATAACAAAATTAAATTTCTATTGCAAAGTGGCTTTTTGTATTATTACCAGGATTATTGAAGTAATCTTTCTACTACTACTACTACTAAAACATTGTAATTTGATTTATATCTAATTGTGAAAGAATGCTTATGCCGATGTTATTTTGTTATTCGAGAAGTTGACCTTGGAATGCTTGAAAGTTAATTGGAAAGATGCTACTCACTTTACGATTTATGTGTATACATAAAAATATTTGTTCGTAAGTTTTCTATGATAATTGTTATGAATTTTCATTGTTTTTAATAAATAATCATAATTTTTGAGGTAATATTATATATCTATTTGTAAATCACGTGGTGTGTACTGACTTTCTCTAATAATAATAAAAAGTGTATAGATAATTAATAAAATAAAGGGAACTCTTAAATAATATAAAACTAGAAAGACGTGTAAAATGAGAGATTTACTCGTATTCCATCAAGTTTAATATGTGCATAAGTTAGAAAACCACGTTACTCACATAAAGTGAATATGAAATAAGAGAGAGAATGTGTAAATGTTCTGGATTTTTCATTACCGAAAGAGGTAAATTCAGAAGGGATATGTTAAAACTCGCCTTACAGGATAACTTTTATGTTAGACTGCATGTAATCTATGTACATTCTGCTCAATCCAATTGAACTCTCGACTTTTCCTGCCCCATTGTCTGGGAAAGTGTTAACAGCAGAAAAAGCACTTTGATTTCTGCGCGGACAATTGCATACAAACTAGAACTTTGGTGCAATGGTCCATTAAGGTTAAGTACAAGAATAATTTAATCTTAACCTCCGCCCCCCCCCGGGGAGTAAAATTGTTTGGTTCAGGCGCGATTATGGCGTATGGAATGTTTCACGTTACGCCCGAAAATGTGTTGGACTGTTTACAAAATGTCAAACTACACGGGATAGGAGCTCCAGGGTGCTGCACTGGCAGACAGTACTCTACGGGAGCCCCACTGCACAACACCCAGTCCCATTAAATTATATTTTAGTTAGTGTTGAGGGTCCTCAAGGCAAACACTTGCATACTCCGGTGGCGAGTTAATAGTCATTGTTGAGGTTTAATACCTGGCGTTTGTTTGCACTGCGTCTCATTCCCGGCCGGGATGAGGTAAGGTGGCGGCTCCTGGGGTGTTCCAGGTTTGAATGTAGCTGCCATTCCTGAAACTGTTCGCAAATATGTCCGACCACAGCCATTACAGAGCGTGGCACGCAACTTTCGCACTTGCTTCATTCACAATCATTTTGAATAGGGGGCACAGGGCGTAAAGAGGGCCAGCCCTATTTGTTCAGTGAGATTAGATTCGAACCGTGTCCATCCATATACATGAGTTCAGTTACACGACTCCGGGGATTCCCCGCAGCATCTACCCCAAGTTCACCGTGCGATGCTAGTAGCAAAATTTCCTGAGCTGGGGGGCTCAAAGTTTATTTTACCCGGCTATGGCACGAACAGAAGTTGATCATGATCAAATATTCCGCCATCAAATAGCTCGTTCCGTTTTAATTAAAATTTAAAAGCGTAATTAAATGGCTAAATCCTCGGCGGTCTTGGCTTCCGCGTGCATTGCATCCAGCGCAATACTTCACCGTGGTGGCGTCCCCTTGAAGCCAGCACAAAAAAAAAAAAAAAAGCTGGAAAAGCAATCAAAACCAAAAAAATGTAAATAAATTGTGATATTTACGAGCCACGACTACCGTTGCTGTCCGCTATCAAAAATCGCATATCGCATTTGATTGCCCACCCCCGCTTGGCTGATGAATTTAATGATCGATTTGTAAGCACATGAAATATGAATTAACAAGGGATAAGTACCGCACGCTGGAATGCAGCCGCCTAAATTAATTCAATGATTGTTAATTGTCAAATGCGTCCAGCTTTTCGGTGAAATGTATGCGTTAATCCGGAAAAAATCTCGCATTTATTTGCGGGAGATAAACTTCCAACTTTTATTGCCGCTCCGCTAATTTATGCTGGAATGCGAAGTTCAGTGTCGACCAAGCGTATTTGCAATTTTCTAGTGCACCAATCGCACTGGTGCAGTTATTCATCGATGTAGCTCGATTTCTCAGGGTATTCTAAAATACATCATCATCGATGATGAATAATCCATTTGCTATTTAGAAAACATCTCGGTGGGTTAAACCCGTGAGAAAATTAAAGACAAAATGGGTTATATGGAAAGTTTTTTTTTACTTAGACTTTAAAGATATGAAATTAATTGGTATTCGTTGCATTTTAAAATATTTCTTACATCAATATTTCTCATTTGATGCCCCTGAACAATGCAACCTTGTAGTAATCGATTAATTATTCTTTATAACCTCAAAATATCTTCAGGTTTTTTCTTTTATTTTTCATTGTGTTACTGTTTCATTAATCAAGCAAACGTTGATCGAAATGACATTGTGCTTTTAAACTCATTCGATCACCTCATCAATCAATGAAGAGAAAACCTTTGCAAGAAGATATAACTTAAAAAATTAAAACTTAACCTAAAAAAAAATATAAGTATTGGGAAAGCTTTGCATCCTCATGTTAAATACGTTCAAATAAAATGTAGATAGGTGAGTAGGCAAGATCATTACTCCTGTAAGTTTGTTTATTCATTGAACATGTAGAAGGAATTAATAATTTATTAACAAGACGCTGCTACATTTTCTCGTTATTTTTTTAAAATTTTAACAAGAGTATTTTCGTATATATCAAGTAAAAATTGGTCTCAAAATGCATCTGCCTGATTATTTTCTCTATTTGATGGATTTCTGTGACGGGTGGTATATCTGCACATACACGTAAGGAATATAAACGTAAATGATAAAGAATATAATTTATTTCGACATGTGAGTAGAAATCATCGATCACCTACTCTGATAAAATATAGTGACGTTTTTGATGGAACGAATTTGAAATAGAAGCTAGCAGCTCCTTTAAAAACCTTATAAAACATATTTGCATCGGGATACTTCTGTTATTGAAAAGTTCTGGCACGTTTACATTAAATTTCTTGGTCAATACACATACATAGCTTTTACTACAGATATTTTAATAAAAATAGTGTTCAATTTTATTAAAGAAGAACGTTAAGAAACCGAATATTTGAAAATACGTCCATCCACTTTATACTCGAACAAATCATTAAATAGTGTCCTTAAAATCCCTTTCCATGAATCCCACATTGGGGTCCCGCATGTCATCCTAATGGTTTTCGAGTGTTGAATCATTTAATCCACGCATTAATGGGACCAATTTGGCTATCTGTTTTTTAGAGTATTAATATTCCTTTAATGCGCTAAATTTGTGGGATTGAGAGCTTTTAATTTATTATAGCCTTTATGGAGCTCCTATTTTCAGAATGATAAAATTTGCAGAAAAATCACAAATAATTTTTTTGTTTGTTATCAGATTTACCGATGAAATCAACATAATAATTCCGAAAACTATTGGTTTAATTGAAATGTGGTTTAATAAGCATTCCGCATGGGATGTTAATTCTATTTACACAGATCTTTTTCAATTCAACTTTTAGTTGAAAAGCAATTGAGAAAATCATCCTAATCTACTCTTAAGCACTTCGGATCAAATTTATATTTCCGCTTAAGTGTACCTACGTAACTCAGAAATAGAAAGAGCCATGCTACTTGCCGCGAAGTAGTCACCAGCTATTCAGAGTAGTGAAGTCATTCATAATGGTCGCAATGAATTCCACAGGCTCCCATAAACCAGGCTAAAATTCCACATAAAAATGGTCAACACAACGAACAGCCAGAGAAGAGCTTCGGGCTCAGACATTTTTAATGGACATCAAACATAACCATCTCAACAATGAAGCCTCCAACAATGGGGCCTGTGACTCGGATTGATGAGCTATGAAGGGAGATTAGTTGCGGCAAGGAGGGAGTCACCATCTCATATAGTTGCAGCAAATTATCTGCACATCCAACGATACCCGGACTCGTCATTTCTAGCCACAAATAATAAAGACATCATCACATCTCTCGAAATGAATGCAAAAAAGAGGAGAAGAGCTCTCCCGTTGAAATGAATACAGCCGAGGAAAATAAATAGACGACTCAAAAGAAAAACTCAATGTCGAAGAAAGGAACTGAAAATTATGTTCGGACACCGGAAAAACTACTCTAGTTCCTTCCTCTTTCAGATTCTCTCTATCGAGCATTGCGGGGGAGGAAAGGCAAATCAAACAGAACAGGTTTTTAATTATAGGCCGTCTCTATGACCATATTGATATATCCTGGTTATGTTTTGATTTCAAAATTTTCTTGCATTCGGTATAAATTGTCTTGAAAGAAATATTTTCAAAATATTCAAATCTTACAGAGAGTTGGGAACTTTGATTGATAAAATTGATAAAATCGATAAAATGACTGGATATATAAACAAAAGTAATTGTTTTACTAGTGAGTATAGTAAATAGTAAAAATATGTTTAATTTGCAACAGCAAAATTAAACGCAATCGTTAAAGAGGGTACTTCAACGTTAGCTGTTTTAAGCCAAACGATTTTAAGTGTGCTTCTCTGGTATTCAAAAATACATCCGTCTCAATCGGGTTGTCAATGAAGATCCGAATTTAAAATTCAAACATTTTTTTTAAGTTTAAAAATATCAAGCTCATTTCATATTCTTCGTTTTTACTTCTTTAATAATTTTATAAATTTGATGAAGCAAAATATCCACGAAATGGAGTTTAAATCACCACTTCCTTTTAAAAATAATTTAATATATAAATAGAATATAAATCCAAATATTACGCATTCTTATTTACTTATTACTGCTTTCATCAAAAGCAAGTACCTAAATACGATTTACTGCCCACATCTTTTTACTTAATATCCATGTAAATATTATACTCGTATGTTAGTGTATCTCCTGTTAAAGGGATTATAAGCATTTGTATGTGATATTCCAGATTTTTTTTACTGATTTTCAGCTAAAGAGGATTATGCCAAGGGTATGAAGTCAACTATGTAATTTAGAATCATTTGCAATGATACCCAAATATAATTAGTTCTTGTAAGGGGCTTCGTGAGACATTTGATTAATGTTCATTATATTTTGTTGTTAGGTGAACCTAAAAATTGAGGCTAGATGCTCTTATGAAGCGATTGTTGCTGATCTTTGAAGCGATTCTAGTTTAAAGTCCTAGAAAAAAATCTAAATTGTTTAATATGGCTTTCCTAAATTTTTGATAAATTTTGATCTCTGTTGAACTAAGAAAAAAGTAATCGTTAATAAATAAATATTTAATTATATAATTTTTATAAACAAAGTAAGGTCTATGCTAACAATTTGAATTCGCGTATAGGACAAGAAAATGTTTCTAAATTTTTTACTTTTCATATCATTACGAGTATGACTGATAACTTTTATTTATACTTAACAAAATAAAATAATTCCTAGATTGAAGTTTAAACTGAAACTGTAACTGTATCTGCATAAGTTCTTTAATTTTGATATTAATCCTTTTTAGAAAGTTTAAACGTGACCAGATCGCTTCACACTTCTCTAAACTCTTAAAAGCTTAATAATTTCTATCACTAATTTAGGTTACGATCTTAAATAAATAACAATATTATATTTTAGAAAATTATATTTTCATTCAATTTTTCGAATCGTATCAACAGGTAAATCATCATAAAAAATACCAAGAAATTGTTTTTTGTAATGTGATTTCCACAGCGTGTAAATTTTAACATTATTTCAAAATATTTGATTATCATTATTGTTTTCTTATTGAACCTCCAGTCAAGGTTTTAATGTTGCTCTAAAGTTCTAAATATATGAAAAAAAGCAACGATTTATTCACGTTGCCTTAACCTTCAAGGGATCCATTGTTGTTTGTAAAACCTAATAATAGCGGAAATATTTGACACTCTCAAATCTTAAAAAATACATCCTTGTAACTTTGTGAGAAAACACGGAAAAACCCCCGTATACGTAACAATTGTTGACAACGACTGTAAGTCGTTAACTTGATTACTGGCGTCGTCGACCGTCGAAGCTTTGTGTTCGAACCTAATGAATTTGCTTACCTTTGGTAAACACGGAGATGTGCACCAACAAAATCTTAAAGAATTCTTTAGCCACTTAATGTGTGGAAACAGTGAAAACTGTTTCGAATATTACCGAAGTTAATCTGCGGTAAAAAAAAGAATATGTGAGTTTGAATTGATTAACTTACGACTGTAAAGTTGTTATAATAACAAAAGTGTAATAAATATGATATAACTTGAGTATTTTTAATGCTTTTGCTGCATTACAGCACTTGGGGTATTGTCTACAAAAAGACATAGACTTAGTTCTCGGCATTTAAAGACTAGTGTGCATCTGAAGATGGATTCCTTGAACTGTTTTTCAATTGCTTTTAATTATAGAGCTGAACAGAGTGTCAATTTGCATTAGGATCGGTTAATTACATCAATTATGGGGCATTAACACGTACAATTAGACCCCCTCCGGCTATATGTAAGTATAGACTGTACTGTATTTTTGCAATGTTGAAAAGACCTTTAAGCGGTAAAAGGGCCAGAAATTGAATTTATTAAAAAGGAAATTGAGTTTGGATCCGAAAATAGGATCTCTGGAAAGTCCGTTGTGTCGAGTACGTTCCTGGAATAAGCATTAATTCCTTCATCAGAACCTCCTTAGCTGCGCACAAGGCCATAAATTGAATTTGTTCTCGTTTCGAGATAAGTAAACTTTCATTCGACGTCGACATAGCTGCAAAAATGCCTGTTTGTATCCCTTTAAGATTGTCGGTGTAATCATGTTCCATACCGACATGCAATAATTGCAGGGAGCATGTTCTCTTCAGGGATTCGCTGCCATTGCTCAAGTCTTTTTAGTCACCCTGTTCGCCCAGATTGAAGTGTTCTATGTTCATGGATATAGCTACTCTAAAATTCGGGGCGAACGTGTTCTTTTTTGAGAATGCATAGACATCTTGTTGCGAAATCTTAAAGGTAGGGCAAAGTTTGCGTCGCGTTGCCTGGAAAAAGAGGATAACCGGGGTATCTCAAAACACGAAAATAAGGGAAAATATGAAATACATTAGCGATAAACATGGCCAAACAAGCACAGGCAGCAACGAAAATTATTCCCAGGAAAAATATATGCAAAATGCAAAGCAGAAACGAGGGCAAAAAAAAAAAAAACACAGCAACGCAAACAAATCGACTAAAGGAAAAATACAGGGAAAATGCGGAATGATTGGAAAATATGAGATTTTCCGTGCGAGTGCTCTTGAACTTTCTGAATTCGCGATATTGAATGTGCAGCTCGATAATTGAAATCGGCGGTGATATGGTTTGGAAATTGGCAGTTTTGCTTAAGCGCCAGAACCTGCCCTCGGGCCCATGCCAGATGAGCGTGAACGTGTGCCGAATAAAAGTTTTGGCGGCGCAATTAAAGATTTTCCCTTCCTGCAAAATGACGATATAACAAAATAATTTATATATGTTGCGAAAACATTTTATTACCGGAAAAACAATGTTAGCGCGAGATATTAGCAGTGCAAAATTATTTGACTCTTCGTCTCTATTCATCCAAAAGTTCAATGAATACGTAATGGAATGATTTTCGTTTTTTAAAGTCTTGCCAATAAAAAGCACAAAAGAGGACATTTAATGAAATCATCCTGTTTGTTTTTGTTTTATTTGTCACTCAAATTCAGATATCTCGTTATCTACTGTCCCAATTTTAAAAAAACTGCTGCAGATAGATATGGGAAAAGGACTTTTACACAGAAATATTTAAGCTGATTATTTTTTTATTTCAAATATAAAATCAGGTTACGTACAAAACTGCAGACATACAATAACTAATAGCATTTATTACACAACTCTCAATTTTTCAATTTTTTTAATGGTATAAGTTGAAACAATATTGCAAATAAATATTACATTTATATTGCATAAATATTAAAATCAAAAGTTCACATGCCATTTAATTTCCGAGGTAAATTTTGTGTTTATGTTTCTATGGTTAATGCCACTATTGGTTATTCATTTTTGAGAGGCCTAATTGAAGTTGGTAGAAAATTCATAGGAAAATTATTGTGGTTAAGAGGCTTAAGAACAAGTTTTCAACAAAAATGATGATGTTGTTAATGTTCCAAAAACGGAGGATATCAATTTGATCCGAATGTTCGTGTATTTGGTCACATTTTCATTATGTAATAATAAAGGTTACAAAAACGATAAATCCTGTTTAGGATTGTTATAGGGTTCTTCAGGATTAACCTAAACGTAAAACTGTATTAAATAAAATATCTCGAACAGATTTTGCGAACTTAAAGAGTACATAAATTAAAATGTTTGAGCAATGGACAGACGACACGTAACATCGCATATTTACCATACTCATACATTATAATTAAATTTTCAAAATTTAAACCGAAGAGTCAAAAGTGATGCAACATTTTGCGTAGAGACCTAATATTGTGACAATTGTTCCACTCGTGTTAAGGGTTGATTCGTCCTTTGCTCAAATTATTGCATGCTCCTTTTAATTCAAGTGGTCTGGTACATTGAAATGGATCGGATATAATCCTTCATGGAAAACCCTACAATGTACCGAAGTCGCACACAATCCCCTGGACCATTGCAGGAGACAGATTCACTTTCAGACTATTGAAGTGTGGTGCGACCTTGTTGCTCTATAGCTCTGCATCTGGACGACGAGTTCAGATCATGTGGCGCTTGGTTTTAAT
Organism: Philonicus albiceps; assembly: GCA_963969385.1. Lineage (NCBI taxonomy): Eukaryota > Metazoa > Arthropoda > Insecta > Diptera > Asilidae > Philonicus > Philonicus albiceps. The sequence goes on from OZ017773.1 coordinate 38,786,584, forward strand.
CAAAATCAAATTCCCTCGCTGCGTAGGTGACTACGCTGTTAAAATCTGTTAGCTTAAGCTGGAGAAAATAAGAAATCAAAAGTGGTCCGAACATTCCTCCCTCAGTAAATGTATATATTTTTGTGTGTCTCGGAGCTTTAAGGGGGATGTCAAACATTCTGTCCCAGTACCTTCCAACAACAACGCAGACATCATCAACAGCAGCAAATAGAAGGAGTTCCGTGAATGAAACCCTAATTCCTTGGCAGTCACACCATTTCAGGGGTGATAGCAAACTGGAATCAAACTGACAACATCCATGACACTATGTGGGCCCGCAATACACGTCTATGCAAGATTAGTTCATAGTCGGGCAAGGAGGTGGATATCTCTTTGGGGTTTCCTACATGACTACATCCAATGAATATTCGATTAGTACTATCCCTACTTTGGTCTATGATTTCGATTGAAGGGGATAGAAGAATTCCATCCGAGATGTTTTCAGCTCCGGCCATGGGAAAGGATAACTCTCGCAGAGTATGTCTTAATAATGGGGATTAATTGGTGTTAGCGGTGGGTTCTCTGATTATATACAGCTGTAAATTTCAAACTCTCGGCGGGAATCTGCCATTGTTATTGCCGAAATGTTGACGACTTAAGACTTTGTGGATTATGTAATTTCGATTGCGGGCAACTATTTAATTTATGCAATCTCTAATCCTGTTCAATAATAGTGCTTTTGATAATCAAGTCCTTCAACTTAAAAGCAGGGGCAAAAACATTTAATTTAATTCGTTGTGTAGTTTCCCGACTACATATACGTATATATGAGAATTACTCGAAAAAAGCTACGACTTTGACCAAGGGGCAGTGCCCGAACCTGCAACCTTCGAATTGGCGCTTCCATGCTCTCTAACCAATTCGCTGCCGATACCTTTTCGAGCAATATTTTGTCTGATGAGAAGTGCGATCGACCGATGTATCTGTATATATTTTGTTTTTTAAAATCTTTCATTATTACAAATGTATTTCAGAATGTATTAGTTTTATTTTGTTATCTTTTAAGATACAAAATATACGTTTTAAATTGACATATAAAAAACTAAAAATATTCAAAATTCACTTCTGCTAAAAAATGTTATTTATAAACTTATGGAATCGTTTGGTCTCAGACTAACCTAGAGTAAACTCCTTAGGTTTGAGCCATTTCGTTTTAAAGCTTACATTGAACATATATTTCTAATGATTGGCCTTTGTAAAACAATGTTTGATGTTGATGGATTTACCCAACATAAAATATGAAATTCTCGTCAATTTTTCAATTTCATTAAAAAAATTAACTAACAGTTTGAATTTTTGACTAGATGTTTTACTTTTATTTTTAACGGAAAATTAGAAAAATACAAAATGTTATTGTTTTAAGTAAATTACCTCAAATAGCTGAAAGAAATATAAGACAATTTACAAAAAGAATTAACTATTTTCATTTTTTTCGTATTTTTTAAATTCTTTTAAAGGAAGTAGCAACTTGCTAATAATAAAAAATAAATAAATAATAATAAAAGCTAGAATCAAGTCAGTCAAGTTATTTTGTATTAAAGTAAGTAAATTCCTTGACAGTATGACTAGAATGACACTAGAAGTGCATATTCTACCATGTGTATTTTTATTTCAAATTTTGTTGCTTATAGGCATTATATAGCATACGAAAGATGAATTATTTTAATGTTCCAAAATAAAGTTGTTTTCCTTCTCTAGAGCATAACTGTGTGAAGTATCTAGCAAAGGTTTTATGGCTTTAAAACATTGTCTTCTTAGTTAATTAATTTGAAAAGTACAAGTATATATTATCTAGTATTGTATGTAAAAATAGTATTGAAATTCGGAACATTTTGTTAGTATAGCAAATATGCGATAAATTAAAATTCCCTCTTGAAGCATTGTCGATTCATCGTGTGCGCATTAATCGACTGCTTCCGTTTAGCCCTTCCCTGCAGTTATAACAGGAAGTTGAACTAAGTAAACGCAGAAGGAGTGAACTGTTCTTTGCCTTCTTGCGCGGACCAAAGAAATTTCCTCCTTACCAGGATCTTGGCTGACCCATTTTAAGCGCGGAAAGTGTTGGCAATTAAAATGGTTCGTTGAATGTGGGCAACTAGGTAGTGTAAACGAATTACAACAATGGTAGCCAGGCATAAGCTGCACACTCGTCAGTTTTGTTTTTTTTCCATCCAACTTTCTGCAACTGGCTCGGCTCCGAGCAGTTCCAGCAGGATTTCCAGGAACGACGACTTAAAGCACATACCTCTTCAAAGGCGCCACCGACTGCCGGTCTTTTGACCTTTTCTGTTGATATTCATTTGTTTAAGTTTATATTTTTCTTTGGCGAGGTTATTTATCCAGCACACTGGCATACATTCATTGAGTATTAAGTAAACATTTCCCGAAGGACATTCATTCCGCAGGCACAAAGGTTTTTTTTTTTTTTACTTGAAGCGCAAAGGTAAAAGCGAAAATACTCATTCGGTTAAAATATTCAATTTTCTTGTATTTCTTCATGTTTTTCTTCGCCGTGGCTATATCATGCGTTTCAATATTGTGCTTGAGCAAGTGTAAACAGCTGGTGTTGTTGATAGCCTCAACCCTTTCCGGGGGTGGGACCAGAAAAGGGCTCGGCAAGTGCTGACGGTACGTAAACTGCTGCTACTGCTTCTTACCGCTCGCCCACGAAGGGCGAGCATCCCTCCTGCGTTGTTTGCCAAACTGTCTTCACTCAGTTTATTTTTGTTTGCTCAACCAAAAAATCTCCAATTGCTATTCCTATTGTCTTATCCGGCAGCGGGTGCAGGGGCGAGCCGCAGAACCAATATGTTGCTATATCTCCTATTAATTGATTGCTCCGCTTACAAGTGCTTACAGCTGGAACATCGATGTTATTGCGTGACTCTGTCGAGGTACCTATCTATGTCTATTTCATCAGTCGGCCTCTGGTATACTTTAACTCCTAGCTCCGATTTAGTGGGCACGTGAATGAAAATCCTGCCAAGATATTTCCGAATTTTGTTAGCTACGTATGTCCCTGTCTTATTATATAAGTATTAGGTGACCTTCATTCCTATACGCACATATGACTGCGTAAGCAGACAAGACTTTTTCAGGATAGGTTTATTTATTTATTTCACTTAGTACAAGCTACAAAAGAACTTAAATTAACACTAAAATAAGACTAAAAACTAGAACTAAGGTAAAACTAGACTAGGAAAAAATAGAGCTATGCAAATAAAGGAAAAATAAAAACGAAAATAATAATAATTAAATTAAGCCTTAGGTTAAATCTATAACAACAAAAAAAGGAACATTAACACGTTCATTCTTAAGGTATTTAAAACAAATACGCAAATTGTTTAGTTGTTTTCCCAAATTTTATTATTATATGGTTTAAGCGATGATATAAAACATATTGGGTTTGAGGTTTTCTCACAAATTCAGAAAAAACCTTGTACGAATATTCATTTGGGGTTAAAAACTACGAATATGCAAACTTTAAAAATTTTTTTTTTGTATATTCCCATATGTCTCGTTCCAATTTTCTAAATACCTGAAATTAAACATAATACAATTTTTTCAAAAACCTTTACGAATTAAAAATAAATATTTTTTTCGTTTTATCGATAGTGACAAGCATGTATTTGTCTCTTGTGGCAACATGAAGAAATTCGCCGCGGAAAACTATCGCTGTATCTTTGAATAGATATTTCAAAAATATTGGGGTATATTTGTGGGTACAGGAGTTTATTTTTTGATTGATTTACGTGTTGCTACCCAATACCAGCTAAATAAATTTGTTTTTACCTCAAAAGTATTAATAATAGTAGCGTAAACAACAAAATTAAAAATTATATTATCACAACTAAGTAGGCTCTATTAGTTTACCAGTAATAGTCCACCAATTTATAATGTGTAGCTGTGTACAAAATTCATAAAGACGATTAAATGATTTAAATCAACTGCAATAAGAACTTCGTACCACACCTCAGCTCTAAAGAATGCAGAAAGGAACTACTAAAAAATTATTCTAAATAACAAACATTAATTAATTTACGGTCAAAATAAATGAAGTTGTCAATAAAGTGGCAAAATCATATACCCTTTATAATTAACATTAAATATAAGAATTTGATTGCAAATGTGATTTTCAAAAGTTCTAAATATTAAAGTACTGCTGCCATATGTTTGTTTTTTCATATTAATTTTCCTGAAAGGAACTTTTAAAATAATGTTGAACTTCGTGTAAATATTTTCAATTATTGTTATTGTTTGAAAACATTTTCACAAAGGAAAAGTAGGACAAATGTTTATTTAGATCAAAGTTTAAATTTCGCATTAAAAACATAAATAGTGAAAAAACAAGTGTTTGTTATTTGAAAAGCTGCGGAAAAGGAAGAAAAAAATATGTATCAAAGGGCAATAAAATGTGTTTATCCCGCCATGAATTACAAAATTCAATAAAACGTTGATCATAAAGACGGATAATTTTTACAGTACTCAAGTAAAAGTACTTGGAGTGAGAAAAAGCACCTATCTGAGATTACAAGCACATTATGCGGAGAAATGTTTTCTTAAGTTTGAAATTGAAATTCATGCTGTAATAAAAATTTATGAACGCGTTAAAAATTTTCATAACAATTTGATGGAAATATTGCGCAATAAGAGGTTTGTTTGTTCAGAGCACCCCATGGACGAGGACTCCTGCTGTTGCCAAGGTCGAATAGCTTTTCGTCAATGAAGACTAATTTTTAGTACGTAAGACTCCTTAAGTAGTCCTAATTCTCCTTTTACGCAATTTGTTTTTGCCGAAATTCACTTTACATTACTTTTGAGGGTTTTGTTTTCGGATTTATGTTTTCGTAAAATTTCTCAGCCTCAGATAATTGAAATAGAATCGTCGCGTAGATTAATTTTATAATTTGACGCTTTTCGCGACAATAGATTGTTCTCCTGGGAAATTATTCCTGAGCTATGTCCCTGAGAGACAGGCCTGGAATTTTAATTATAAAGATAAAAAGCCCCTTTCTTTATACTTCAAAGAAACGTTTTACTGAGAAAATGTTCTGCTTTTTCGTTTCAGACATGCTACGAACTGGAACGATATTTACGGGACGAACCGAAGCTGCAGTCTTACAAAAAGATTCACACAGAGCTCGACACAGCTTGGGACTTGTTTGCGACGCCGGCGAGGATCCTAGAGGAGTTGAATATCAATGAACAGAATTTGGATTCGATATCAACAAGTTCAGTGTCGTCGTCCTGTTCGGGGGTGTCGTGGGACAGTTCGCTGAGTTGCTCAGTTGTTGTTAAGAAAGAAAAGATCGACGAAGATGATGAGGACAACTCAGACAGTTGCGAGGAGAAGTTAGATACATTTAGCAAAATTCCACTACAAATGAACACCGAGAAGGCGATCAAGCTACGGTTGCTAGCAGCAGCAAGGACAGGGAGCAATAGCGAAATCTTACCACCTCTGACGCCCCCGTCGTCGCCGGAGTCGATACGCACGACCTCGGCGGACACGGACCTCGCCCTGATCAACCACCAGAACGGCATTTTGAGGTTTTCGTCTACGGCCACAGTTCCTGGAGCTGGACTCGCAGCCAGCCAACAGCAAAACATTTCGACGTCAACAAACACCGACGGACCGCACCACATTCCACGAAGTGCCATTGTAAGACTGACGACTTCGAACGGGAAGAGCGGCTTGAGCTTAGCCAGAGTGATACAGGTGAGCCAGGGGATCCCGACGGCGATCGCGCAGCGCGGCACTAGCGCGCAAAATCCACAGGTGACAACGCGTAAGTAATTCATCACTTTGGCGGTTCGTCCTCAGTACAGTGATTTTCTTAATTTGATTTTCGTTTGCATTCGGTCCCTCACAGTAACGGCGAAACACCACCAGAGGCAACACGATCACAGTCCAGACTCGAAGAGGAGGATACACAAGTGCCAATTTTTGGGTTGTAAAAAGGTTTATACAAAAAGCTCGCACCTCAAGGCGCATCAGCGGACGCATACAGGTAAGAAAAATTCCATTCAATTAGTTTTTTTGTTCCAAGATTACCGATTAAGTAAATTTTTTAGTCACGTGTCATTCAGTCAAGGTTGCTAGTGAGATAAACCAGATTTCATAACTGTCTGACAAGCAGCAACTTAGGCGATGACTATTGCATTTTTGCGTTTCTTTAGAGAATTTACTTAAACATTATAAACAATTTTGACGTCAGACAACAAGAACAGAAATAAAGTGGTATATAGTACAACTTTTTGTATACATTCAGAGAAAGACCGCATTTTAAAATTTATTGTAATCAACTTTGAACAGCAGTTGTTTTCATTTTTCATTTAAATTTGAAACAGTTTGCTTTGCTTTGCTTTGCTTGCTCGTTCGGTTCAATATATTGAAAAAACCTAAAAAAATTCACATTTACCAACAAACTTTAACTTAAGAGAACCCACTTAAGTTCAAAGTTGAATCATATTTAAATCTAAATATTACAACTAGCGACCCGACCCGGCTTAGCATGCGTTCGACGCGCTACGCTGCATGCATGGACCCACATCGCTACCGTCTGCCACTGCCGCCGTCGTCGTCATTGCTAAAATATATATTTTTTTTGCGCGAGTTATTTTAATTCCGTGATATATATTTCCGAAGATATTCATCTAAATTAAATGGTCTAAAAGGCAATTCTGGTCTAAGATGACTAACATATTTATTTAGATAAGGTTTAATACTATTTTGGTAAAAATACCTTCGAAAATAAAGAATTTATTTATACCAAATTGGAAATCATAAATGTATTGCGAGTCAAACTTAAAAGATAGACATATGCTATTCCGAACTTTTTTTTAGAATTTTTTAAGAGGAACTATTCCACTACACATTATTTTCGTGCAACTTTAACCATTTTACGGAACGCACTCCACGGTAGCTCTCAGAAAGGACGATTTTTTCTGATTTAATTCACAAATATCATCATACTGGTAGCTTATTTTCGTAAAATGTTCATGCATTTTGGCCTATAACTTTCCTAGATAATCCATCTTTCTATTGGTGAAAACTATATGAAAATCCGTACAATCGCTTCTGAGATTAACCCGAACAAACAAAAAGTCAGTGCGGTGGGGGACTAAACTTTAATTTATTATACAATCATACAAATCATAACGAAAACGCTTAATTTGGTAACAACTCGATCAACCGTATGAGTTGGAGGAATTTGAGAGTTAGATGACAGATATACAGATTTTTGGTTTGTTACGTTTATGTAATAAATAAAAATATATATTGTATATATGTATATTGTAGTTATGAAAACTTACTAGTCTTATTACATGAAAAATCATTTAACGTGTTAAGTAATCATGATCAATTAAACTTCTTTTATTATTGGTTTGAACCTGAAAATTAAAAAATTACATAATTGTTATTGTTGTTTATTATTCGCATTAATTGAGTTTAGGTTTTCCAAGAAATTCTGTCACAGCTTAAGTCATAACAGGCTTGAATCAATATTTATTTTGTTTGACAACAACAAATGTATGTATCCATTTTCACCATACAGCTGAAACCAAGGTAATACAAAATACAAGCAAAAAAAAGTTTAAAATTTACTCACACAAAAATGTTTCGATACCCATTCATATTTTCATCACAAAGGCACAGTAATTACATATTTAAATCACCAGGAATGGTATCAATAAAATTCAAACCTTTTACCTATTTGTCTTTCAGTTAACCAAAAATGTCTAATGTGTATATCTGTTACCTTTTCGTTATTGCTGAAAACCAGCTTTACAATCGTAAATAATCTATACACAACCATGAAAATGTTAAGGCTCCTTATGAAAACGATTTCTAAATTAACGATGTAAGTCTGCGGTCAGAAAGATTCTACTTTAGCTTTCATTAGGGGTGCACCTCGCTAATACGTTACGAGCAAGGTTTATCATGTGTAAAGCATTTTACGACATTTAGCCCCCATGGGATTAGAATATTTGATTTTGTAAAGTAAATTAGAAAATTTATGTCTGCAAATCAGACGAGCGACTTGGGGACAATAAAATTTCTGAAATTTATAGTCAAGTCTTTTGCAAAAGTAATTGTTTCCGTTTCTATGTTTATGCGTAGGCAGTGATTTAGGAACTATTCACTAAATACTGAGGAAAATGTGCTATCAACAACTAAATTAATCTTTATCTAATATACAATGGATAAATATTGATGGAATAGATTTAATATTTTTAAATCAGCACTATATAAGAGCTAGCTTAGCTTACTCGATCGACTGAAGTATGATGGTTGTTAATGATTCCAATTACTATTACAAATGCAAAGAAACAATTATCATATATCTAACCCTAATCGTACTATGTGTTTTTATAACGAACCTTACCACGATGCGGTTAATAGGAAATGTAAGTTCAAAGTTGAAATGTGACTCAGAGTCACATCATAGTATGATTCGAGTTAAGTAATATGTAGTTCGGCTCGCTACTAGTTATTCATTTAATATCAGTGAAATTGATATCTTTTCTCAGTAAAATTCATAGCAAACTGAACTATAGTGTATGTATGTTTATGCCAAATATTAAACTGCTTCTATCTAAGTATAAATACTCTATCTTTTTCGATGATGTTACGAATTTCTTTTAAAATGATTAACAATAAATAAATCCTACTTTTCATTTAGTTAAAATTAGGCACATATTTTGAACTTCAGTCTGAGAGAAATTGAAGAGTTATGTAAACGGAAATTCTCGAAATAATCCAGAACTCCTAATATGAATACAAATTTTTTACAAGATATGTATAATACATATATAGATACATATTTAAGCTTGCTAAGTATCATAAGTAATAAATATCAATATAATTTCCCTTTGCGTACGTACTAGCATATCTGAATCAACTTTGACTGGTGGCCATATCAGCCAACGTGTCCCACGTTCTCTGGCAGGCTTTCACACTATTTGCCAACGCTCAGAGGGATTTATATTATCTTTAATTGGCAGCATCACATCACTGTCTAATCGAGGCGCCAGGGATCATTCGGTTTGCCAGTCAATTAATCCAAATTCAGAGCTAGTCACTGTGGTTTGAGTGCTTACCATACACTCGCTCTTAAATCAGCTTAAGTGCATCATGCATGACGTCTTATGAAAATTAAAGAAACTTAAACGTTGAATTTGTCGAAATTGCAAGATTCATCGTCATGACTCACAAGATGCCGTGGAAGTTACAGCAGATCTTAAGATCCACGATGACTCATATAGCAGGGTGTATGGCGTTTCTTGGACATTTGATTGAAGTAATGGTGTATGAAGCAATGAATGGACATGGAGTGAATCAAATGGGCAAAGGGACCACTTTCTTTTGCGGGCTAAGGTCAATTATTCGACGAGGAAAAATCTTGCCCAGTTAATTAAGAGAAGGACTAACTGCCCGTGAATTAAGTGCCGCCTCGCATTAGGCAAAGGTGCCGCCAGAGGCCCAGGTATTATTTAATAATTAAGCGCCCTTGTAATTACAAGCCCTACCAGTGGCCTCACATAACGCTCTAAAATCAAAAGCGAGAAGCGGGTAATTAAGTTTAGCACAATCATGAATTAGTAGTCCTTTCGGATAGGATCTGGCGCCCGCTCCTCAACCAGACCATAAAAAGTGGCCCGCTGGTCCTTTTTCGCCTCCTTGCGCGCTCCCATTCAATTTACGTTCATTACCCAACCTGCAGCGAGTGCATTGCCATAAATAAAAATCAAATTCACTTTACGGCAGTGGTAGTGATTTTTCACGTTTTCCCCGGCACACCGCCCGCGGCGGGTAGCTCTCTCTGGGTCTGGTGAATGCAGCAACAAAATTAATTTTCAGTTTTCACAACGTGGCAATAAATTCAATTTGGGGGAGTTGCCAGTATTAAATTTCCCTTGTTCGCCACCGCCGCCGCTGCCATGTAAGGGCTCAGTCGGTATGGTTGCGGCAGCGGTGGCGAGCTCTTCGACTGGCGTAGTTAGCGCGGTAGCCCTGAATTATTTTTTTCGATAAACTCAAGGGCATCGCAAGAACTTGCCACCCAGTCGAAATGGTCGAAATTTTAAGGGTTGCAGGGCAACTGATGGATAATAAAATTCAATGATTTGTGCAGAATTTTAAAATATTGCCGGCAGTAAAATAAATTTAGACATGTTTATGCCACCCCGGCGCGTATTTGGGCGCGCCACCCGCCCCGGCCCTAATTCGCTTTTGTTCTTGTTACTCTAAAATCGGATTCGATGATGCAAATAAAAATTCTTGAGGGTGAAATATCTCACTCGGAGAGCCTTCCTCCCTTTGAACGATTTATCTCCTCTCAGCTCGGGCTGTTATTGCTGTTTCCATTTCTTCTTTTGCAAAAACGAAAAAAGGAAGAATAAAAAAATCCATCCAAGGACTGATGTTAGTGGGCCTTTTCAAGTGGAGGGTAATGGACTTTGAAATCAACTTGAAACGATTTTCTTTACCCTAAGAAATTGGTTAAAAATGGCAACACAAGGGCTAAGACAAGTGGATTTCGTAACGAGTGTGCCTTTTAAAAGTGTTATTTTCCTTTTCCCCCCACTCCCTAAGCATCGAGCCACCCACCCTTGAGTTGGCTCATCTTATGCGAACTGTAATTTGTTAAAAAAGGCTATTTGGGGAAAAAAGGAGCAGCAAAGAAAAAAATAATTTCTTGTTCGAAGGAAAGAGGAAGGTTGGGAGACTCCCCTGCTCGTTGTGGACCCCATTGCTTTTCTGTGTTTCACTTGCTCTACATCTTGAGAGGCTCCGCGCTCGTTGGCTCATTCCTGTAGAGTTTGGGCTGAAAGGCGTGGGAATATTTTTTGAACGAGTTCAGGTTCTCCTTTAAGATCCCACTGTTGTCTTTGAATCTAAAGAGTGCTAGAATAAATACACTGAAAGTACAGAGTTCAGTCTTGCTGTATAATTGCAAAATGTACTTATAATATGCATAAATATTCGTACTTCATCCCTCTTACTTTTAGACCAAATAATTAGATGAACTCCGAATGGATTCAAGTTAAAATGACACAAGTACCTCTTATAACTTTTGTAGTTTTTGTAACTCGCCATGTTTTATCTACTTTATAGATAATTTCGTGAGCTTGGAATGACTTTAAAAGAAAATTCCGAATAATTCTTTAACAGTAACGAAAAAGTTACTAAGCTTGGTAGAAACTACAAGAAAATACCAAAACTAAATACTTTAAAATTCGCTTTGACCGTCTGAAAGATTGAAAAAAGGTATTTCTGGTCAATTTATTGTAATGTATTATTTATTAATTAATTAATGTATTATATGAAAGGCGATGCATTTGTTTATACATATCTAACTGAAACAGCAATACTAGCATTTTTTATCAGTAGAGATCTAGTTTTCATCCTCACTGTCACTGGTTTTAAATTTAATTCCTGTAATAGTAGGAGAGAAAGCTTTAGGTCTACATTCGATTGAAGTAATCCAAAATTTTAAAAATACTTTTATTTTTGTTGCCAACCCCATCTCACGTAAGATACCAAGTCAAAGACGATTATAATCAAAAACTGTCTAGCCTAAGTTTTGATAAAACTGAAAAATTTATGTAAGTATTTTGGAATGAAACAATATAAAAATTTGAAAACATTGAATCAGATAATGAGGTCTGCATTTAATGATAACTATCAGTAGACAGTTGTTACATTACCTAACGTTTTTGTAAATAGGGGGGAAATGTTTTTTTATCCATTTTATGCATTTTTATAAAATAACGACCGTATAATAAGTCTGAAAAGTCATTACAGTGGATAATTTTAGGTCGTAGCATAACGCTTAATTTTTTTGATTAAAATAAGAAAATGAATTAGGCTCAAATTCATATAAGGTACCAATTTAATATATTTTGTAAACACGATTTGGGCCGAATTTCTTAATTGATTGAAATCAAATTTTGTCTATACATTAAGTGGGTTAATATCCTTAACTAAATTCGCAAATGGGGTGAATGGTGCCTTTGATGAATTGTTTGTATTTCTAAACTCACTCCAATGACCTTTATTAATACATTAAGAAAGTCTGATCAAAATCCCCTCCTTTTTCGGGGACAGTTTCATTCGTTTTATAATGACCACAACTACCTTTTTCTTCTAGGTGCCACCGAAAGGTATGTTTTAGACTAAACGTTTAAAAAGCCCTATTCTGCAAGTTATTGTAGATTTCATTTGACTCTTGGCATTCTATGAATGCTCTTCATCGAAAGTCTGCAAACTAATCTATCGTTTTAATTATTTCCATTCCCACGTGTCACTAACAAAGATTATAACAAATTGGAGGTAAATTGATTAATTTTTGCACTACCTCATCATATTTAATGCAAGGCCAATTCTCCTCCACAAAGCAAATGAATTTATGTAATTTGGTTTTGTTGGCATTATTCCTTTTGTGATAAGAAATTTTTGGGTCCGGTAGCAGATTAAACGTCCAGGCCAAGACAGGCAAGGAAATAATTTTGATGCGCATCCTGCGTGGCTTAATGAATAAAAATGCTTCGACTGTAATGTATTTTCCCTCCCGATATCATTGTATAAATGTTTTCTCCTTAACATGTTTTTGATGGCTCTCAGCGAAAATAGCCGCAGGTCCTTTTGTGAAGACCTCTCTGAAAACATCAGACACAATTGACTTAATAACAAATTTTCCCAACTTCCATGGACTAATTAGGTTCCTTCCGGAAATATATCGAAAAGGCAAGGTGAAACCGCCCCCGATGGGCAACAACGGTGCAGGGGACGCAGCGGAGATAGCAGAAGAAAGTTTTCTTGTACCACCCGTGGCGAATCCTGCCCTATAAATTGCGTGGAAGAAGGAATAAAAGAAAAAACGGAGCATCCCTTCAAGGGAAGAAGTCAGTACTCAGCCACAGAGCTGGGTGGATAAAGGTCGATCTGAGATTATGACAGGGAAGATGAGTGCGCTACCGCCGTCATCGCGGGAGTGGGCGAGGTGTTCATATCTCCCGCAACGAACGGTTTGGGGGAGGAGGATAATGTGGACTTACAGCCACCATAGGGCTACTTTGCCTCCGCAGCCCAAGGAAGCATACTTCTCCTCGATTTTTGCTTCTGTCCTCCAGAAGTGCCTCCAGTAGATGGAACAGTCCTCGTGATTGTATCCATCCTCGGCTAGATCGTTGTTGTTGCCCGAGTGCCCAAGATGCTGTCGTTCAACACAGGAACCAGAATTGTAAGGGAGATGTTTTTGCGATGCTCCGGCAATGCGAGAACAACAAAACTTTATTGATCCCGTCTGAGTACCTTGATACACTTTTTGCTTTCTTCTCGCCGTGATTGTCTCGGTGCACTTGGGGTAAATATCCGGTTCAAATGATCTTTTAATAGTCCACTCCCGGAAGTTTCCATTGCGACATTTTCTGTTTTTTTTTTTGTATTTTTTTTTATTTTATATTTTCTTTCGTTCCAGAAAATATTCCGCTTTCGACCACGAAACATTCTGAAATGGCTTCTAAGTGGTCCTGAAATTACCAATTTATGGGAGTCCTGGGCAGGGCTGTGCTCCCTTGTTTCGATTATGATTTAGTAACACAGCGAAAATATGCTAAGCAGGCTAAGCCCTCTCGGCTTTTCTAAAGGAACCTTTTGCTTGGATACTTCTCGAAAATTGTTGAACCGTTTTACATTTTTTATGTTTTTTAAAGTCTTCCAGGCGGACGCAATTTTTTATCCAATAACACGGTTTATTTCATGTAAGTTACTACAAAAAGGCTATGATTCGAGTAGGGTAATTACACAGTTAAGTACTCCCTTGATTTTTACAACGCATGAAGAAAGAACGTAATTTCTGACCTCTTTATCCCAAATAATAATAGTTTTGCATAACAGCAAGTTACACGCATTTGTTACGCTTAAGGTGCATTATTCTATGGAAATATTATAAATTAATTTAATTACCGAGTTCCACTTAAAATTTACTTTATGTCAGGCCGTGCACTCAATTCATGGTAAATTTACAAAACCGTGAACATTTTACTGCATAGAAAAATCTCGCAAACAAAATGTGCGCAAAAGTATAAATTCTCACTAAGTGAAATAAATGTTCTCCTATTTATTTGCAAGCGCAGACTAATATTAAAGCACACTGGCAGGTATGTTGTGTTGGACCTGAAATATGGTGAAAAGATGTAATTGATTTCATTTGGAGAGTTATGGAAATTTTTTTAGTTTTAAGCGAAAACCCATCTAGGAAATTTTGGCAAGATTAAATTAATTGAAATATGATGCAAATGAAAAATGTTTACATGTCGAAAGTGCTTTCGGTTAATCATTACATTTTGAAGCTCTTTTAAATTTTAAAATATTTCTATATGAGTACACGTTAAAGTAATTTTTGCTAATTTCTAAAAACTTAAAGGGTTAAATAAGATTTATGTGCCATTTTAAAAATAGAAATTTATTTACTACATGAATAAATTTTAAATTGGATTGTAAAAAATTATATTTTAATTTCCCAATTTGAGGGGTTGAATGAGGTTTTGAAACTTTGAAAAATCGGTTTTTTTGATAATTTTTTTATATAATACGAGTAATGACCCAAAGAGAATCATTTCCTCAAAAGCCAATCTGAGGAAAATTGTAGGAGTGAGAGACTTTTGAAACTCTATGCGACTCGAACGCGTGAAATCATAAAACTTTAAACGCGTTTTTCTTAACACAACAATTTCACCGTCAGTTGACAAGATATTTTAAAAACGATTCCATCTATAATTCTGAAATTTTGAATCTTATCGACTCGTGATTAAACTAAGAATTTTTATTTTCGTTGACCACATTTTAGAAGCCAGAAGAAGTGGTCAACATTTTTACCAAAAATCGAAATTTTTGCACGAACTCTGCAAAAAATTCAAATTTTATTATTTTTAAAATCCTTCATTCAGACATGAGCTAGTACTATCTACTAACAGAAAACGTTCAGGTTTTTGTTTCAGTTAAGTCCTTTATGAGCTATCTCCTCTACTGCGAAGCTACTGTTTTTGGGGGCACTTAGCAGATCAGCTCTAATCGTGTAATTTTTCAATATTTTGCATTGAAGAATTTATGAAATATTGTTCAAAGTTATACTAAATTGTCAAGTTTTTAATGACAATCCTTTTATATTGGTCATGTAATATTTGTATATGTCTGTAAATATAAAAATCCACATATTGGAGTATATTATTATAATACATGCCTATATGAAATTATTATTGGGCCTTTTTGAAAATTCTGTTAAATATACCTTCGAAAAAAGAAGTAAAATTCCACTTTGCATTCTATGTATAAATTTGAGATGTTTAAATCTTACTTATAAATCACGTCTCACTGTGTTCGTATATGCTAATTTCCGACACCGCCCAACCGACTTCAATGAAATGTTGTGAGTGGGAATGGTTTATTCAAGCTTGAAAGATGGGATACTTTTGGATCCGATAGGTGGCACTGCTGTCGGAATATAAAAACCCTATTTTTTGTTTTTTTTGTTTTTCAAGGAACATTTTTTGAATAGTTTTTCCAGTAAACTAAGTACATAGCGCAGAAATTCATTTAGACATTTCTATATTTGCTAGTAGCGTGTTTCTATTTGGTTTCATGTATTTAATGAAAATAAGGTAAAAAATACATCGACAATATACGTATTAAAATTTTTCAATGCTGTTTTAAACGCGGTCTATATAAAATGCGGTCTGCGGCATGACAATGTTTGCCCGGGACCACTAGTGCATTTATGAAAATATTGAATTTATTTGCGTTGATAGCTAAAGCTCTTTAAATATGTGTTAAATATGCATTTGGATCAAATGCATTTCAAAATATGACAAATATGTGTAGAAATTATTCGAAAATTTAATCTGGGGGCAGGGGTCGAACCTGCCTGCCTCGAATTGGCGCTTCGCTGTTCTAACCAACTAAGTTACCCTTGGCCCTTGTCTTCTCGATCAATTTTTGTTTTGATGAAAAGTGCCACTTAACGTCGTCCAATCAATCTGAACCTTTGGTTTGTTTTTGGTTTTAGTTTCTTGTTGTTTTTTTCGCTTTCTGTTGGTCTGACAACAATTTGGATTACTATAAAAGTAGTAGATTGGTATAATTGTCTACAATACAATTTTGACGTATGATTAGATTTGGATTTCTTGGAGGGTATTCTCTTGATTTTTGCTAACAAAATATACAAAAATTCATAATCTGATTAATCTTTTAAAAATCAAATTGTGTCTCTCTTTATAGGTGAAAAACCATATAAGTGTTCATGGGAAGGATGTGAATGGCGTTTCGCCCGAAGTGACGAGCTGACTCGCCACTATCGAAAGCACACAGGAGCCAAACCATTCAAATGCCGGAACTGTGACCGATGCTTTTCCCGATCAGATCACCTGGCGCTGCACATGAAGCGTCACAACTAAGGACAAAATAAAAAATAAATAAAAAAAAGCAACTTGATGGTGCCATCACTCTGAAATATATCGTTACTACCATTCACAAAAAAAAAAAAAAAGAGATGAAAAAAACAACAAAAATAATAATTCCTAAAGTATGGAATATTCCATGGCAAGATTAATATAAATTTACAATTTTTTATGTAAAATTTTGAGAAGTATATAAGAGTAATGTTTTTTGTTTTTATATTTTTGTTACATGTATCATAAGTGTAAAATTACCAAAGGCGCATGTTAATTGAAGCTGACAGGATTTATGTTATTTCTAAGAAATTTGATTTAATTGTGTTCGAAAAATTTTATTTTTTTTTTTTTAAATATTTTGCGTTGTCGCCATATTTGAACATATATTATGTTTTACTTATAGATTTTTATTTTTTTTTTTTTGTACTTTTATTTTAAGAATTTTGAAAGCCTAAGCAAATTCCGTTCGTGCAATGTTGAAAAATTCTTTCGATTAAAAACGTAACTTTTTAGCAGTAGGTATAAATTTTTTGAATACACCTCTCTCTACCTTTTTAAAGCATTAAATTTAAAAGTTTTTATTGCTCTTTGTCCTCCTCTCCATTCGAAAAGAATTTAACCTTTAGGCGTAAGTAAATGAATTTATGAAGTCATTAGCACTGTAAGGTTTTCGTCCACTATTTTCACGATCTTGCTTAAGAGAAAGGTGAAATTAGGTATAAATGGTTTCCTTGAGTGCCTTGACTGCATCAACTAAGTGTAACCTTTTGAGAATTGTTAATTTGGCTAACGGCTACAATTCAAATTATTATTGCTTTAAAAGCGAATAATATTGGGCATTTCGAATATTTTTGCGATTACATTTACATCACATTCCCCGAGTTTCCTCACTAAAAGTTTGTATCGCACGCGCAACAAATTCGCAAGGGGCTTCTATAAGATGCATTCGTGTTCATTGTCGAAATTACTTTCACGAAAAAAAAAAAAAAATACTATCTGAAGACAACAAAGGGATAAAGGGGATTTTATTTCCAAATAAGTTTGACTTGTTATTTACGCTCCGGTTGAGAATTTCATTTCATGCCTTCTTCATTTACCAACTCCATCTTAGTCACATGTCAACAGACGATTATATCTGGGGAATATCTAGATCAAATATCACAGCGTCTAGGCTGCATGTAGAGGAGCGGAAATTGTACCAAAAACAAGCACACGTATACATATGAAATCTGACGCATGTTCGCTCCTATACCCGGTAATCCCATATATCGAGTTTTATTTTTAGACAATTTCTATATTACAAACTTGAGCTTTGAAGTGAGTCTTAGCCTTGGGGGACTTAATAAGGGTTTACAATTTTGTAATTCGCTTTATGGCGAATAGAAAAACAACGAAATATACATACGTTTATATCTGAACTTTTCAAGTGGTTCATTTACATTACATTTTCATAAAATTATATTTTTCTTTTTTATTAAGAAATTGTTCAAATATGAAATTGGGAGTTCTATCTTACAGGCTCTTTGTATCGCATATGCATTAACAATTTTGACAGTTTTTGATAGAAATTAACATAGTATTAAAATAAATATAACCACATTTCCAAATAGATAATTATAATTTTTAATTACTGATCATTTTGATATTAGTGTAGTGAGGGCTTTTAGAATTTTTAAATCCTATTCATTAATAACTTTACACTGAATCAAAAAACTAAAAAACTGAACAAGTGCTCAAACTCGATCTTTGTATAGAAAATCTTATTTTAATTTGAAATCGAAATCGATTTATCTGTGGAAAAACTTTTTTAGCATATGATCCATTATTTTTCAAAATCAACTGGCAACAGAAATCATTTTAATTTAAACTTATATCGTATTTCCTATTCCTTCAATAAGATGGCCAAGTTTTACTTTTACGATAGTTTTAGCATTAAGTCAGATAAATTTTATTAAAGTCTCGACACTAAATATATCTCTTGGATTTTTTAATTTGAAAAATCTTTGTTTTTGGAACATTTCAAGTTTTCAAGTCAGTGTAAGACTTCATGCTTTCTATTTGGGGTTTTGAAAAGTATGGTGCTCTCACTTATATTTAAATTACTTAAAGTTGATTGCTTTCTGAGAGTGATATTTTCTCAATATTTAATAATCCACTTGTAAGCTAAATATAAAGATCATTTCGTTATGTATTTGATTCTGATTTTGCTACAGTTAAGCTTTTTGAATGAATTCATTCTTAAATTAAAGGGCAAATGAATAATGAAATAATAAAATATATTTCGCTTGAATATAAAACGAAATAACTTCTTTTAAGTGTTGATTTCAAAACGAGTTTAATTTGCTTGGCTTTCAAAAGAAAATTTATTGTTATTTTGATAAAAAAAAAAGTCTTATCACTGCCAAAATACTTTTTGGTTTATTTTGTAAAAATAGTCTTTAGAGTAAGTTTGTTTAAAATATATTTTATTTGTGTATAGTTTAAAATGCAAATGAATGCACATGAAAGCATGGTAGAGTAAGCCTTCTATCTTAGTTTAAAAAACAGTTTTCTGTTGCGTCGTACAAACGGGGCTTCCATTACATAAAGTGCAAATATCACCCGGATATTAGACAAAAGCTGCTTTTTTAAGGGACATATTTATTTTAGAAGCAGACATCAGTCGTTAAGTGAGTTCTGTAAAATTGTGCATTCATTTAGAGATCCTCTAGCTTTTTGCTAAGTAAAGCCGTTACCGCCGATTCTTTAGATAGTCTAGCTGCTGGCACCAATTTGTTGAGGTTACCAGAGGGAGAGTGGAAGTGTTTTAAGCCAAGCTTACGTTCATTTCGCCTGTTTTTTGTATCATTTTTGACGTTATAACTTTGTAATTATAATTTTTTTTTTTTTTTTTTTTTTGTTTAAATAAATTTGGTGAATTTTGCAATAATTGCGATATTTCTTCTTTAAATCAGTACTCTTAAGTGTCGCGAATAGGTAAGTTGCTAATTGTAAGGTTGAGAGATGCATGAAACTCAAAACACACGAACGAACGATACGCGCTAAGAATTGTCAAGGTCACAAAGGCATTCGAAATTTGTTTATGAAACTGAATAAATCAAATTGGCTGTTTTAGAGTAAATTTTTAACGTGAATTGAACATAGCGAAATTTAACTGATTGTTTTCCCTTAGTTCGAATTAGAGAAATGTTGTAGTGAAAATGTTGCTTTTCTCCGTTTAGTGTAATTGGTGTAGAATTAACTATTGTGGGGTAGGAGGAGCGTGCAAGCAAAGCAATTCCACGGAAGCGAAAATCAAACGCAAGGATTACATTTAAGGACGAAACTAACTATATTCAAGAGTCGCTATCGTTTGTGTGATGCAAATTCTGTGATCCGCATAATATATTTTTTGGTGGCCACTGAAGCCAAATTTACGTAATACAAGAGAAGCAAATACAAATGTAAAAAAAAAAATAAAAAATAAATAAATAACGCATAAAATGTTTTTGACAAAACAAAACGTGAGAGAGATGTACGCTAAGTTAGAGGTTAAAATTTTCGTTCGAATATGGAAATAAGGAAAAACAGGAAAAAGTAAAAAAATGTATATATTTTTTTCTTTTTTCTACGAGTGTTTATTCTCGTCATATTTTGAGGTAGTTATGTAAATTTTGAAATTCAGATATTTTTCAAGGAAATTTGTCTACTAAGTAAACTAGAGATTTCGAGTATTTAAGGTATTCACGATGAAACTTTTGAAGTTTTAGCATAGCAAACCAGAAAACGCAGAGACGAGGCAGAACTGTTTAAACAAATTTTGTATGGTAAGAACTTTTTTAAATAAATTTATCAGTAAAGCTTAAGTATAGATCCAAGATACGTACGGCTAAGGATTAGTGATAAAGTAAAACTAACGAAATTGAATAGCAAACGGGTGTTCTTCGCTGCGCTGGATTATGGTGTTGTGAATTTCTCAGTTAAAAAAAAAAAAAAAGTGTATTTATTATATGAGCTTGGCGCTCTATTAAGATCAAAAAAAACCAAAACCGGACGTGAAGATCATGTCAAATATCTTCCTTTTTGTCGATTTTTGCATAAGCCACCTGCTCTATTTTAATGAATTTAATGCCCAAGGAATCATTCATTTTAAGTTTTAAACATATTTTTATATATTTATTTTATCAACATTTTTGCAATAATTGCAAACACGTAATTAGTCGCCAGTCCGATATGTTAAGAAAAAAATGTTACATTTATAAAAAACGCTTGTATTGACCGGCAAGTTCAGCAATAAAATCTAGAAAGTAGAAGTTTGAAGAGCCGACGATTGAGATCTATTTATCCTTGCTTGAGTTAGTTGAAACACTATTTACTTCAATTTATATGATAACCACTATGAAATCCAACATGACAAATTTTTCGATTTTTTTGGAATTGGGTTAATGTTTAAAATTGTAGATAACTTTAGTCGACCAGGCGTAGTAAAACATTCATTTACACGTATTCCATCAATAACTGATATCACTTTTTTTTACGCAGTGGTTTTAGGCTGCTAGGGTCCCATTCATTCAATATCTGTTTACAGAACTTGTAGAATCGAAACTGAAACGATAGTTGTACTTCAGATTAGTCGGTTAGAATCATAATTTCGGATAAATTCGTCTTTATCCCTATTTAATTTGAAATTTTTAATTCCAGTCTTTTTTTTATTTGATTGTTTTGCATTTTACGCCACATTAAACCATTTGAAATGTGTTAATTTAATATGAATTAATTGTAAACTTAAATTGAATGATTCTAAATAAAACTTACTCGAGGGCTATTTAGTATTTTGCAAACATACGTAAACTGTTATTTAACAAACAAAAAAATTAGCGTTATTTAGCTAAAACTTACTAAAAGTTTTTTACGCAAAAGTCCTGGACTTGTAGAATTTTCTATATAAGACTTATACCAAATAAAAAGCAAAAAAAAAAAAAATAAGCTTCTTTTTATGCACAGCTTAAGACGATTTACACTTTTCTCATTTTCTGTAAAATCTCTTAACGTTCCAAAAAACAAAAGCCAAACAAAAAAAAAAAAAAAAGTCATACATTTTAGCATACTCGAAATTACATAAAAAAATAACATCCAATAAAGCTCTTCACGTCTTTCTCTCTAAACATTTTCAAATACATGAAGGCAGGACAGAGTTGTATTTTTGGTATTAGTTTTCCATATACATCACAAGGAAGTAAAAATAAGGAATCAACTAAATGTGTCAAAAGAAGAATGAAGATCCCAATAAAGAAATAAGTAATGCAACAGATACCGTAAATAGAGTAAAAATTATACACAGAGGTCGGTAAATATTTGAAAGAAATAGTTTAGGCGAAATAACAAAATATATAGAATACAAAAAGCAAAAAAAAAAAAAAACGTAAATAGAGAAAAACATTGAGGTAAAAATAAGTATTATTAAACAAAGACTGGTAAAAGAGGTGTTCCGCCAATTTGATATTTTTTTTAATAAAACGAGAAAAAAAAAATAAAAAAGTAACATAGCTAATATTAAAAAAATGCGAACGAGTTAGTGCTAGTGGAGGAATAACTCTGATCGAATAGTGAGCGTTTATAGCAAGAGTATGTTCTGATTAATTTTCTCTAAAAATTTACATTCCGGACGTGTAAGTCTTCTTTCCTCTTAACCAGTTTTGACTTCGCTTGTTATGGTGTATGTGCCCTTTCCATTTTTGGACTCATAAAACTGGCATTATATTTAATATTGTGGGTATCACCAATTGTAGGAATATAAATCCAGTTGGCGTAACTATACTTACTTTTGAAACCCTTAATCATTGCTAAGTCCAATAGCAATGTTTCAGCACTAGTTCAGATATTTACAGTCCAAGCTGGACACTTGGGCACGACTAATTTCCATTTTTATTTATATTTTTTTTTAAGGTGGCAAAGGAATATCGATTTGCATTTAATAAAAGAACAGATTAGAAAAGAAAAACTCTTGAGTGCGAAAATAACCCAAATTGAGTACCCTCTTGGATAGTAAAAAAGTAAAATTACAAAAAGAAGTGCGAATCATCAAAGTTTGTAAAAATGCGCGTAAGCTAAGAAACAAAACATAACAATAAGAATGAAACGAATTTTGTAATGCTGAAAACTAAAGGGCGTTAATGAATTATAGGAGTAAATCTGTTGTAATGAAACCAAACTACGACATGTATATGGTGGTAAACCATGAACATAAGACAAAAAAGGAAAAAGATCGTTAGAAGTTTTTATTTTTATATTTAAAATAATATAAATTTTTTAAAACGGTTTTTCTAATTTTTGAATAATGGAAATAGGAGAGCGTAGCAAACATTCTTTCATTCAGTATAGTTTAATTGTGACATTTAATGTAATGTAAGAAATCCGTATATATAAGGACATTTTTCACACGTAGTAATAACGTAAGACAAGGAAAGCAAATTTTATTATTAATATTGTAATTATGGGTATAATTGTAAAAAAATTATATAAGAAGAATATTTGTATAAAAAAAAAATGTTCAAAAACCACAAAAAAAACAAAACATAAGTCTATAAGAAATGTGTTGACAGAGGATTTGATGCATGCAAAAGGAAACTTTTTTAGTCAGTCTCTTAAATGTTTAAATGGTAAGAAGTAAACAAATATAAGAACTTGTTTTAGCTTAATTTTATTCGGTTTTTGTATTACATAAACTTTAAGAAGGTTCTACCTTTTTGCAAAACAAATTAATCCTCAGAATGACTTTCGTATTTTGAGAAATCAAACAAGTAAATAGAAATGAAGAGATGGAGAAAAACCGCATTCAGCGGATATGTGTAAAAGACAACACAAAAAAAAAAAAAAAACAAAAAAAGAAACATTTGTTTAATAGACGAGGCGTTTTCGTAAAAATCAAAAAAAATCAAATTTGTTGTTCTTTATTTAAAATACATTTATTTAAAATGATCCAAAAAGGAGATGATATTGAAATTTGTTTACGTTAAGATACAAAGAAAAGTGCTAAAGCGTCGATCCTGCATCGATCAGTGGCATTTTGCTTATTTCGCTTGTTTGTTGCTGCTTTTTGTGAGTATATAATGAAGAATAAAGAAACATTTTTTATTTAAAATCAGCCTTTCTATAAATAACCCTACTCTTTTCCTTATATTTCCCTAAAATCATTTCAAATAGACTTTTCAACGAAATGGAAAAGAACAAAGGAAGGATTAAAACAAAGTCTATAACTTAAAATGGTGTTACTTTATATAATTTTTGGTAGTTTTTTGTTGGTAACTTATTTTAACATCCAAAACCGAATTTTTTTTTTGCTCCAATAGAGCAATGTGTCCTTTGGCCAATAAATATATAACAAAACCGCACCTCACCTACCGCTCACCCACAATGATGTATTTAACACTAGAACTACCAAAACCAATCAATTTTACTGGTACTCAATTTCCTCCCTCATTTAATTGTATATTTTTGAAATTCTCTTCTGAGTTATGCCAAAGTTTAATAGAATTGAGAATTACGACATATTCGAAAACCTTTTTTCATTAATAATTATTAATTCAAATTTGATAGCGTATTAAAGGTGCAGAAAGTTGTTAAGATTACAGACTTTCGCGCCGGTAGTTCTAGTGTTAAAAAATGTGTCAAAGTAACCTTGAGTGTGAGGTTTCTTTGAAAAGGTATTAAAATGCAACTTATGACAAAAAACCAAAAGGTTACGGTTACTTTGACATCATTTTGATAAAAAAAAATTATAAAATCATGGATTTAATGAAAATAAAACGATTTATTTATTAATTTTAATTTTTATTAAGGAAACATATTTAGATGCCACATTCTTAAGGCGCTACTATTGTACAATGAGTCTTATAAAAATCTTTGTTAAAGTAGCCTCAAACACTGTCAAAGTTACTCGTAAGGTCAATTTAGCCCCGATTTACGGTATTCGTTTTGCGATTTGTCAATTTCAAAACGGACCTTATTTTAGTAATGACCTTATTGGAGTCTTTCGATACGTTCATGATGATCTTCATGTTCAAAGATCAAGATGCTTTTTTGAAAAAGAAATTGAGGAAAGCATTTTTAGGAATAGTCTGATTTTTAATCTAAACTTTGTACAGGACAAAAGAGCTACATTTCTATTGCAACAACTCTTTTGTATTGCTTACAATTTTTTATCTTTGTTTGGAATAAAAATGAAATTTTAAATTTATTTTCAATACTGTGCCTTTGGAATAAGGAGCACTTTAGGGGTTAAATTGTACTAATGCTTTGAAACTTGTGAAACAACTCATTTGTTTGTGTTCAGAACTTTTAAATCGTAAATAAGTCTTTATATAAAATCAGACATTTAATTTTTAATATTACTAGTGCTCGCCCAGCGATCGAAATTCGACCCTAAATAACGTTCTGTTCCTGAAAAAAAATTTTCATTCCTATTACTATTGAATAAAATTGCATAAAAGTTTGCAAGGCATGAACGATTTGACTGATTATATTTTTATGAAATTACTTCTCAGCGGGTATAATGGTAAGTGATAAATTTTCCTTGGCTCTGTAGATCTTCGAGTCGCTGATTTAGAACTTAAAATAGTAGAACACTAAATGAGATGTAGGTATGTATTTAATTTCGTTGATGGTTAAGATTAAATATGAAACCGTTTTCATCGATTCAAGAAATTTTCATAACAAAATTTTTTATATAATGAGAATGCATAGAAATTTATTTTCCAGAAACTCTTACGCAAACACGTTCAAAATATTAAAAAAGAGAACGGTCGTGGTGTAATTAATTCTGGGAATATTCCTTTTAAACATTATACCACCATAGCACCATAATAAGTAAAAATATGTATTTCATAGATTTTCCCCCATAACATAAAAATCTGTTTTAGTAATATGAATGACCGGGTATTGAAGGGTTATCTTGAATGAAATGAAAAATACATTCGGTAAGGACAAGCACTACTACCGCAATATGAACACAATTATTGTGTACATTCAATTATTTTTATGTCTAACTAAATATAAATTCTTTTCCAAAAGGTATTAATCTTGTACTTGTGCATGTAAAATATGAGGGCCGAGAAATGTTGATTCATTAATATCTGGGATTTTAATAAGATATACATGCTGGCGGAAGTTTTCCCTTTTCCCCAAAAGCAAAACTGATTAAACTTAATTAAAAATTTAAAGCATTTCAAGGTCGTCCGATGTATTCAAAAGATTTATTCCTATACTCTTATTAGTTTATTAATTTAATATTTCTTCGAAATACTTATATAATTATTATTTTTATTATTTAAAACAAGTTTATTGAGTGTTATTAAACCTTATATTACAACCGTACCGTATATTTAGTAACTGAGGATTTACACTATTAAATATCGTCAGTTTTTAGTAGTCTAACAATTCAAGAATATATAGCAATTGATTTCTAAATATTGTTAGTAAGTAGATTGCCCTAAATGCATAAATAAAGAACAAATTATTTTATAAGATATCTCATCATTTATAAAAACTCTAACAGTCATTTATAAGAACTAAAAGATCTTTTGAGTTTAACTGCTCTCTCTATAAACGTTAATACTATAAAATTATTAAATTTTAATAGTAATACTCAATTAAGAGCTGTACATTATGTAAATGCAAATACCACTGGTAGCGTTATTTACTAAAGTCCTTAACTACAAAATTTCATGAAAGGAATAGTAATCCTGTTTATGTGAAATTATGCATATTTCATCGAGAATGTGTACAATCCAACAAGATAAATATTTTATCAGGGAACATTTCTCAAATTAATGGAAGAAAAGCAATAAAATACATGCAATGCACAACTTCTCACGACTTGCAATCGATTGGAGCCATGCATTAGTGGCAGGATGTTGGCTCCTTGCAAGGAGCAAGACGGAGCAGATGAAAATTTTCAGTTGCACTAAGTCAACACTCCTCCAACAAAATGCATTAGTTCAATGTGCAGGACTATTTGTAACATGATATACTTTTGACAATCCATTGCAAATCATAAAGGCAGTTACTCAGGGAAGTATGTCGGTGCCCTGCGGAAATTCATTGAACTCCTGGATAGATTGGTGATCGCAGGTGTGTCATAAATTTTTGGCTTTGCTAAGGGCAATTCTACAGTCGCGCTGGCTATGCACCGGGGACGGGCTAAGGTGCATCGAAATGAATTCCTGATAGATTCAATGAATTATGCAAAGGGCAGTAACTTTAAAATAGAACGCGCACGGATTGTACCCGGTTGCCACCGTATTAGTCAAAGGTAATAAATTTATTTTATCGTAAACGTGATACGACTTGCAGATTATTTCGCACCACTGTGTTAGATAGCAGTAATTCAATTAGCATAATTATTAGTGTCATATGTTCGGCGATAGAGAACATTAGGAGGTCAGGGGTACCCGCTGGGTTCCCGGTGTTGGGTATGATATTTTCTCGTTTTTCTGAATTTCACTGTCCACTACGCTCTTAGTGGAAAATGCCGCAACCGTGGAGGATTTTAAAGCTTTGTCCTGCATTTGATTACCATATGCAGCACTACTGATTCTATAGAAATAGCGTAGTTTAGATTTGTACCATATTTGAAATTGCGAAAAAAAACATACGAGAGTTTACTTTCCTTCCTCAATCTCATATGAATTCAGTCAATTTATTGCTATAGGTGCTCTGGTCGTTACTGTCAGAATATCTACTTCAAGATAGCAAGTGTAAGCAGTATGAATGTACCTATGACTATAATTCAGAATTTTCATTAGTGCAAGTTAGTTTCATTAGTAAGTTAGTCCACGTCCCTTACTTGACCCACGCAGGGCCGGACTGGTAAAAACGATCGGTCCGGAACTTCAAGACGTAGACCGGCCCCTTATATATCAAATGAGTCAAGTGTAGACGAACCCGCTTGTAGCAATTGCAAATGTATGTCTATATCTAAAATCACTGAATGTAAGCTTTACGCTTCACGTTATTGGCTTGGTAAAAAGAAAAGTCTCTGCTATATTTGCCTTTGTCAACAGATTCCATTAAATTTCTTTTCGAAATGTTTATATAGTCCCTATGATCTATTTTTCTTTCAACAAATTTCAAATTTCCTACTCCATGATATGCAATTGCACTCCACACCATAACATTACCTCATCCGTGTTTAACCGTTGAACTTATCTTAATCTTTTTCTTTAATCTTTGAGTTTAAAGTCTCGTTTTTCTCTCTGCATACTTTTTACTGCTTACTATCGTTTCTAAAAATGTCGAACTTACTATCATCTCAGCAAATTCAGTTGTTTTCGAAAAGCTATAGACTCTAACAACTGTTCCACTAAAAGATTCCAATTTTCTGTTTAATTCAACCGTTGTTTATTAAAGATTTAATTTTATTTAACGCTTTAAAAATTTCTTATCTTATATTGCATATACACTGAATAGTGGCATGACTTAAATTTAACGTTTGTCCGATTTCCTGCAAAGTTTTTGCTTTTGGGCGATGATAAATCACTAATGGTCGGACATTTATCGTCGTATATTTCCCCGTTTTAACCATTTAAAAAAAATAATACTATACCGCCACTTAAATCTTTAATAAGCACTGTACTGTAATACAATGAGTATTAACAACCCGCGCAAGTATGCCGTAACCAATTTGATAATGGTACAAGTAAAATTAATTCCAAAAATACGGATTTAGCAACTTCTATGAAAAACTGATAATTTTGTGTTACCAGTTATGTTTTTAATTTTTTAAATAAATAGATAATTTTTTAAATAAATAGATAATTTTTTAAATAAATAGATAATATTAGACCAGTTATGTAAAAAGTTTAATTTGTCTATTTAACAGAATTATCATTTTGAGAATAAGCACATTGTATGAAAAATTATTCTCGTCACTGTATTATCTGGTTTTTAGATAGTTTCTTAATTTGTTGGAAAATTACGGAAAGTGGACTAAATTAGTGAACAAGAGACGAAAGTTTATAGACGGAAAGGTGACGGGATATCCTATGAATTCACATTTCATCAAGGACAATAATCCATAGGTGTGAGATCACACGATCGTGGAGGCCAGTTCGCAAGTTCATTACACGAAATTACGTGTTCATCGAATGTTTCTCGCAATAAATTGATGGAGTCGGGCGCTGTATGACATGTTGCGCTATCTTGTTGAAACCAAAGCTTTGCCACATTCAATACCATCGAATCAACTCATTCGACTTCTTCTCAAAACTACGCTCCACAGCAGCAATAACTACTTCTGTGCTCACTGTATGGTGTCTTTCTGGATGCGTATTATCAACTAGAGTGTGCGTAGTGCGAAAACAATTCATGGTTGTCCGAATAACTTGCTCGGATGGACGATTATGTCGACCGGTAAATGGACGTAGCGCACGGTAAGTTTGGCGAATTGAGCCATTATTTTCAAAATAAATTTGCACAATTTGTAAGCGGTGTTATGAAGTAAGTCTATTCATCGTGAAATGGCAAAATTAAAAGCCAAACCACAAACAAAAAAATATATATACCCTTTATATAATTGCATTCATGAGGGTAAAATATATTTCCGTCTAATTAGTGACTGATTTCCGTCTGATTTCTATATTTACTTCTGTCACTCTTCCGTCTAATTTCCAGTTCTTGTTCACGATTCAGAATACTTTCCGATCGTTTTCCGACTGCCCTTTAAAACCTTCAATTTTAATTGTTTATCCGGTGACTATAAATAAACGCCTTTTTTGGACGTTAACGAACTTTAAAACGCTGGGTACAATCATGAACAAATTAATAAAATTAGTAGAGAATTGGTTCGACAATAATAATAAAATTTTTGGATAGTTATTATTTTTTGATTCTTCAGCATTACTCAATTCATAATATACGAGTATATTTATTTAAAATCAATCTTTTATTTAGATACTTCAATTCGGCACACCCTATGCCCGCTATGCTCAAATGTCCAGTCCGGCCCTGGATCCACAAAAGTCTAATCAAAATTGTAATATAAAACTTGGAAAAAGCATCCTAAACTAACACAGATGCCATCATTTAATAATAATAAGATTTTCCTCTAGATTCTAGAATACGACCGCGTTCAATATGATGAACACCCTGATGCAAAAACATGGGCGTTATAAGTTTGTCTGGCTGTCTGTCAGTTGGTTTATGACGTCGAAAATCCAGAAGTGCTGAACTGACTTCAATATAAGTATATTGTTTTTTTAAAACGTGGCTTTAGTATCTCAGCTGCTACTATAGCCAAATATTCAAATTTTGTAATAATATGAAAATTCATTTGATTTATATTTAGTTTTCTAATTTATTCAAGCATTTGATAAACAATAACACTGCGTATGCATAAAAACTAAAAAAATACTCTCGTTTGCGTACATAATTGGGTTATGCACGAGTTAGTGATTAATGCAAATATTTATTTAAAGCTATCCGGAATATTATTCTGATGTAATAAGTTCACCTTCTATAACTTTCGTTTATGCCCACTTTAATTTAATAGTTCATCGAATGGTTCCGATGCCCACAAATAATTCCACGTACGTAACTTAACCACGATGTTATGCACGCCATTTTTGAGAAGATAAAATAAATTTTTTTTTTTTGCGTTTCCTTAAATTAAAATGAAAACACCCTATAACTCGAAAGTAATAATTTGAACCCCAGAGGTATTCGGTAATGTGTTCAAGTATAAAATATTAACGACTTAAGTTGCTGGCGAAATGTTTTAAAGAATTACATCCATAAATTCTTTGGCTATAAAAACCCCATTACATTTCTGTAGCCCTTCTTCCAAGGACATACTGGACTTTCTGAAGAAATTCCTGAATGTAAAGGTACAGTATATGGACTTGCTTCAAGGGTAGAAACAAATATTTAGATTATCTAATTATGGTAACATTCAAATTTTTGTATGGTTTTGCGGTTTTAATAAAGGACGTTCCTTTCTTCTACAAAGCTTCTGCTTCCATAAAATAAGTTATGCAAGGCATGTTTTCTGTAGATTGGATAAAGTGCAACGAATCCGTATGTGCGGAATAGTTTCGCTTTATAGCAGAAAGTACAATAGAAAATAAATATATGAAGAAGAAAGGAATAACTAAGTTATCTGCCTTTGTAATTTGTCATGGCAGCTTGTTTTTTAAAATTTTAAAGTGTTACTAACTAAATAACTTAATATAATAAAAACGTTGTTCTGTCCATCATCGTTGACTTTCCCTCATTTTTTTACATGTTCTGAACAAATCTTGGTGAAATAAAAAAGCTCTATAAGTCAAAAATTACCAAAAATGCATTTAAGTTAAAAAAAATTGCTTCACGTTGGGACAAGATAAGGAATTTATGACAAATTTTTTATATTTTTTCAATTTAAAAGAGAGTTTTTTAAGATATCTTTTGGGATGAAATCCGTTTAGTTCTGAACTATATGCGCAGTATGAGGAGGAGCATCATCCTGTTGAAAGCAATAATAGTCCTCCCCATACATTTTTTGTGTAGAAGTTAATAAGGCTTTCTGCAAAACTTCTTCCAAATAGTATTTAGTATTGATTTTTGCACGTAAAACTTTTCGTAAAGTTTCTCTTTAAATGTTCCACCATTTTCCGTCATTTTTCTAGTAGATCTTTAACAATTTCGCCTAACTCGTTCGCAAATTCTTTTTATCATTGCTGTCGTCCTAACTGACCTCTTTCGCCCGGGTTTTTGTTATGCTTTCATTAGATCCCATTTCGTTATGTCGCTTTATACTACGATACACATTTACACCCAAATGTCTCACTTGCCGAAAAATGTCTCTTCGTGATATACTGCTCCTGATCCACGTCTATAACTACACAATCTGAAAAATACTTACAAACACTTCCATGAGTAAATTATTAATTTTTTGAACGTGCCTTTTGTATGATAAGAATTTGCATTTCGTATAAAATATGATCTTAAATAAAATTGATTAGAACGTTTAAATAGTGCTTTGTTTTGTTAATAAACAATGCACTTCGCTTAATAGTCCTATCCTGGCATAGAAATTTAATCCAAGCAAAATTTGTAAATGAGACAAATAGACATGAAATTGTTAAAATTTCATGAATCAATATGAAATTAAAGTGATTGCAATTTACTTTTCGTACTTAAAAGACGTCAATAAATAAGAGTCGATGACAATAATTTTCCTATGCAGGTTTAATTTTACATTAACGGCAGAGCGAAGTAAGGATAATAACTACTAATAACTAATAATTTCTACTTGTACTTTATAATTTATTTTTAATAACTTACTAACGCAGTAAAGCAAACAACCTTGCTGGGGATAATTTTTCCCGATGATATTAAAACCTTTCAAATTTTTTAATGCTCATTGTAGAATTTTCTTTTAACTTGACACCTCGTAGAAAAAGATACTATTTAATTCTAAGAAACTCTTAATGCCGAAATAAAAAAATTCTAATTGAAATTCCTAAACCTCTTTTAGAACTATTTGATAAAAAATATACTTTTCCGTTCGGTTTTTCTCATTTAAAAGTCCTTCAAAAAGGATAGCAATTTCTTCATTATATCCCAAAAGGTTAAATGCAACTGAATCGGCAGAGAACATTGATAAAGAAATAGATCGTATTTCAAAGGATAGGCTTCAGCGAATTTTCATCAAATCGAAAGCATTAAATATCTTTGAATATTGTCGAACGAAGAAACAGAATAAATTTTCTTGATGTGATTTTTAAAATATAAATTTCCCAAGTGTTTCATCTTTGATGAAATCAAAATAAATATTCTTAGCAAAGTCCTTCAGGAACATTTTAAAAGGCAAATTATCATGTATAGAATATGACAAAAATAATTTTTATTTTATATATTTAATATCTTTTTTATGTAATTCAAATAAACTACAAATTTTTGACTGCAAATCAACAAAATTGCAACTTCAACAACTTTAAGAAAAAAGCAATATGTCTTTGACGAAATAAAAGAAACATTCCCAAATAAAACATGAATGGATTACATATTTAGGATTTCTTTAATTTAAAATTAAACTTTTAGTAGCAATGTGCGACCTTTAAAAGCTTTTGAACCCATTTTTATAAAAATGTTCTGTAATTGAGTAAGTTTCAGTTCACCTTTTGGAATATTTGGTTAAAGTTTCAATTTGAGACATTTGGGTTCTTAGTCCAAGTCATTGCTTTATTTCGTTTACTTTATTAACCCTTGGAAAAATGTTTGATTTGGAGTAAATAGGTATGGGAATGCCTGTATATTAATTAATTTTCTATTCTGTGGTTTACATAGTAAAAATCTCTGTAATAGAACAAATTTTGAGGTAGGATTAGAACGTTTTATGTGAGATGTTTGCTATATGGAGTTATTCGCAATTGGGTAAGTTTCTTATACTGTTTTTTTTTCATTCTCCTGCCGTAAAATTTGTTTGTTGTGTGAAAGGGTTTGTTAGAGAGTGATTTAATTTTATTTAAGTTAAGATTTTCTAATTAATTTCGTTCAATGTGATGTGCATAACTAAAAAAAACTTTAATGATGTCCAAAATTTACAAAGGCGATATGCTTTTAACGTTTGTTTTCATTCTTTGCAAAAGAGCGTTTCTTATTCCGCACCATAAAGTTCTGCAAGTATTATCATGGCTTGTGGGGTGCAACACAGAACCTATATTAAGAGTTCGCGTGCCATTCATTATCTGCTGCAGCTCCTGCAACAATGCCCACAAGTCCAATATAAATTGAGATTAAACATCGGACACATCCTCCACCGTATGCACTCCCACAGGGAGCCGCAAACGTGAGTCACGCTATGGCCTCGCGATTATTTCTGTTGTTTTTTTGTGGGGGCGTTTTGCGACCCTTTTCCAAAACTTGGGCCTACATAAGGACGGCGGAGAGCAAAAGGTAGAGCCACATCTGCCCCAGTGCCAGCTGGACTGCATCGGGTGCAACAAATTACTTGTTGCAGTCTCACTGCGCCAAGAAGTTGGTGAGTGTTGTGTCTGCTGTCGATAGCGCGGTGCACTGTCGCGATAACTTGGAAGTCAAGTCAGGTGACACTTTTGGAGACTACTCTCGAGATAAGATGCTTTCAGATGATGACACCCTTGGCTTTATGAATTAAGCTGTAAGGGAAGACTTTCGAGGAGTTGAGGTAAGCGTGCTTGCATGCGAATGAAACAGTGCCAGTGCATTGAAAGTCTTCAGGTGCTCCATCTGAAAGGTGAATGCATCGCACACGTGTGTGCATCTCTGGAGAAGTAAGAACTTCTTCACAAGAACGAGACTCCTAAGAAAGTTTTATAGTCTTTAACACGTTTTCCGAGGGCACTTTTCAATGTAGGATTTTGAGTGTGGGGTGTGGATGGGGGGAGTCTTCGCCTGAATGTGGGGATGTATGCGAATGTAATCGCTTTGAGGAATCCTCGCCCGCAGCAGGAGGTGAGGAGCGAGTAATGCATTCTTGTAATTAAAGCCCAATGAAAGATCGTTGAACTCCCGCGCCACCATTTGATCTGCCGTAATTAAGCAATTGTTCGAGCGGCTCTACATGGAATAAGCATTAATGCTACTTTGGCTTGGCTCCCGACCGTCTCAATTAGCGGCAAAGGGCTTGTTACCCCATCAGTCAAGCGGGACTCCATTGAGCGCTGACTTTAAACCAATGCACCTAATGCCCAATCAAAGTTTAAATGCATTCCTTCACTTCCACATACCCTCGATGGTATATTTTTTAATTGGGCGCTATCAAATTATGAGTGTCTATAATTCTCGGTTTCTCAGCGAAAATTAGCTCTCTAATGTGCATATTACTGAATTGTTTATCTTTGCGATATCTCCAAAGATGATATTCGCCCGGAAATTTGTATTCATCGCGGAACTCTTTTGTGACTTGTTTCATTAGTATTTCAAGTGAGTGCCTCCTGCGAGCGCGGAGGAGAGGCTTGAATTAACAATTAACTGAAGGAGTGCACACCAACTTCCAACTTGCTAATACTGTTACCGAGCGAAGATGACTGAGCGCTGGGGGTTCTGAAAGAAATTGACTTTCTTAGGTCACCACCTAAGGAAATTTCGCAGAGCCTTTGTCTATTTGTTCGCACTGATTACAGACATGTAAATTAAGGATTTGCGGTTCTATTTGTTTCTTAGGGCAGAATAGAGTTGCTTTTTAGCTTACTGCAACGCGGTTGTTTTGCGAACGTAATTAGTTGCTGTTCCCCCGAGCAACATGCTCCGAAAAGTAATTAATACTTTGTTTGTTATTATTATTTTATGCTAACGAAGTCATAAGCCTAAGTATTACCTTTTTTAATGCGATTTTAAAGACGTTAAATATTGTAGTTTAAAGAGTTGTAAACATATCATCTTAGGATTGGCTTATAATGGCAAATGTATGTCAGTAAATCACTTTTTGAAAAATTAAATTTACCAACTTTTCTAAACAAAGACTGTCCCTAAATAAACCGATAAAGTAGGAGTCAACTTTTTATTTATACAACATTATGAGTATGCATTAAAAAACTGCTCTTAAGTCTAATTGTGTCAATGCAGATAGAACTAAATTTATTATTATTAAGTCGTTATTTTGATTTTTAAGATCCGGAGACCTGATTTTTGTCAATTGCTTAATTTATGTAAGGCAGCAATTTCACAAGAAGAAAATGGTAAAATTCAATGTTATGTTATTATTTCGAAAATTAAGCTTCCTATTAAACAAAAATTTGTATTTCAATGGGTAACTAACTCGAGTTTAACAATTAGCCTAATGTGCAAAATTTCCATAAAACTTTATAACTAACCAGCAGCATTTTTCATAATGACCCTTTTCTTTTTTCGAAAAAAATAAAATTTAATACTTAAAAAATAACATACATCTGGTACACGATAGAAAAGGTCTGATCTTTTAAGTAGACATTCGATTATGTAGCTTCTTTGTTTTGGTTAGGTTTTCCAAAAAGACTCTCCCGAGAAATTAAATAGGCCAGAACGTGGCTAAAAAAAAAGACTCTCCCGAGAAATTAAATAGGCCAGAACGTGGCTATAAATAGGCATAGTAAGGACACTCATACTACATAAAAATTACTCACGGTATGCTGGAGCAATAGTTTAATTTGTTCAAATGAAACTTGCCATACACGTACCTAAGAATCAAATTCAAATGAAGCTTAATACAAGTGAATATCTAAGTTCTAATGAACCCGGAACATTCCAAACGAAGCACAGTACGCCTGTGGGCTATTGGACGAAGGATCGTTTTATATTTTTAAAACAGTGAATAAATCCCTTGTTACGAAGGTTCGAAATCCATTAAGAGGCCAGTTATAAAACATCTTCGTAGCAATTTTCGTCAGTTTAGGTGTAAGTGTACCCATCAAATGAGTTAGTGTACCTATCAAACGCAGTAAAAGCCGTATCGCTTTCTCAAATATTGTTATTATCAGCTAATTTTATAATTATCTGAAGCACAAAGGCACGAATCTCAAAAAAGGTCCCTCTGTAGGCACTGCGACCGTGCCTGTTTTGGGTTATATTTATTTAAATTTAACTCGGGCAATATGTATTTTAATAATAAATTGAATAGTACTCATTTTTGCCTGAAGATCTATGACTGTTACAGGTCCGTATATGCCAACTTGCGAGCGTATTTTTGAAATTCTGTGCTTGTTACGGACGCTTACATGTGTATGTGCCAACAATTTTTATTAGTTAAAAATAAGTAAAATGAAACTTAATTCTTCATGAAATAAAATAAATCTTATTTCAAATATCCCTTTAGGAAAATATTTTAATTAAATTTGAGAAAGTTTTAAAATATTTTAGATGCGACGTGCGTGATCATTCAAACACTTATGTGATTTATATGAGAACCCACAATTAGATTGCATTACATAAACGAATTTCTAACATTCCACCCCTTTACAGTGGGGATAATCCGCTTATCACAGAGCCTCTTCGGTTTTAATTGCATTCGCCGACTTAGATAACATTTTCCCGTCCCATTTGAAAGTTTTAACCAAAGGAATGGCACATGGCCACAACGACACCCTCAGCCATTGAGTGGGAATGAAAGTCTGTGAATTTTCTGGTACCGCACTACCCGGGTGTGATTTCTACGTTTTTAGCTTCATCAGATATAACAAAGCCATCCTTGTACCAAAAATTAGGAAATCCCTGTTTTCAGCTTATTCACAGGGTTCCAGGACCCTTATTCCTGTTGCGGTTGTCGGTCGGAAATCGTTAAATTAAAAATAAAAATAGCGCCAAAAGTTTCTACCTGCCTCGATTACAGGGATAGTCCCGTACTGTTGTAGATGTAAGTAATGTGTGCTCCTTCATCCGGAGAAATATGGGTCAATTCTGGTCGACGGCTGGCCTCAGGGCATTAAATTCAACCAGTGGGATAATCGCCGTTGATGTTTTTTAGGACTGCTTGGCCTCATATCCTAATATCCGAACAGGCAGATTAGCTCCCTTTTGATTTCTCACGTGATATTCCTCTTTAACGCAATGCTGTCGACCGTTGCGACGCTTAATTCTTCTCTGCGGTGGGGTACATCACCGCCAGATCCGGAACCCAGGACTTGGGACGGCTTTGATGTTTGTTTTTCATGATGGATGAGGCTATAAGGATCCCTACAGGTCCTGCGAGTCGTCCAAAGGCGTTTTCTGTGGCCGGAACGTGCCTGCAGGCTTAAAGCATGTAAATAATAAGGGGATACACCCGTTTTAGACACCTTTCGGCTTTTTAAACTGTATGTATTTGCGTGGGGAAGAGTAATTAAAAAGTTCAAAGTGAAACAACCGAGATTTAAATTTTCTGCACTAGGGAGACACAACATTCACTTCTTGACAATTCTACCATAACAACACTCAAATGGAAAAGTAGGTTGTTTGAAGCAAAAATACATTTCATGGTTTTTACAAATACGAGTACATTAATAGTCATGCATTTGAAGCAATTATTTTATTATCTACACTTTATTTCTATAAGTAAGTATTGACTTAAGAGAAGCTTTCTTAAGATTGCAAATCGTTTTAAGCAAGCCTAGCCGAGTCTAATTTAAAACTGAACTTTTCCATCTTTTAAACATTTTATCTCTTATTATAACTAAATACTTTCTTGGCTGCTTTTTTCCTTGGTTAATATACGTATAGTCCTCATATAATCTTTATTTAAACACATCATTTTAACCTGCTACTAGCTTGTATACGAAATAATAATAATACAAATCCGGAATGATTTTATAATATGAGATATTGGAGTATTTTACTGACAATGTAAAAAACCGAATGAATTACGGAAATCGTTACTAAAGTTTTATCTAAAGCTAGCATATACTCGTAATGCAAATTAGGCATTTCTATCACCTAAACATTGTTCAGACTTTATTTTTTTCATTTAGAGCTTAGTTTTTGTTTATTATTTAAATATGATTTATAAACAAATACATTAAGCAAATTTCAAATTGTAAGTTGCAAACTAAGTATTCGTTTTGTCTGGGTACCGACGAAAGAGTGATTATGCTGCGAGAGAACATACAAAAATAATTTTGTAATGAAGTCAAATTGCGCTGCGGCCGTTCAACTCCGTAAATCCAAACTGAGTAATGAAATGTGCAATTTACATTCCCATCTCCTTGTTTTACATAAAAGCACTTCCATTGGTGGGAGTTTAAAATGCTTTTTATGTAATCCTTAATTTCTTGGCCCAGAAAGACATTAGCAGCGAAAACAACGATCTGCATAAGTCTAGCGAGCATTACGGCCGCATTAAGGGCCGAAAAACTCTTGGAACTGAGAGAGCCATGTGAAACGTAATTAAATCTGCCATTTGATTAGATTAATGTGTTCTAACAAAAAATTAAGGAAGGCATTACCACGTTGAAGGTGGAGCAGAATTTGGACCATTTCGTGTAGTACTCTCTCGAGTGTAATTACGTGATACGAACGGCGGGCGCTAGGGTGGTTACTCAGACGAGACTTTTTAAAGGAACTGAGACACGTGCAGCGGCTGTTCAACATGAAGACTGGCGTATATTGGAACGACGACATTGGAGCCGGCGCTGTAAACAGCTTTATTTTGTAATTAAGTAGATTGACTCCAAGGAATTGATGAGGCGGTGTCTTACGCTTTAAGGCTTTTAGGGTGCACGCCGCGCCGCAACTACGAAGGATGCGCTTATTTTAACTGCCGTTCAGAGGCCTGGGGCGCGCAGAGTTAATACCGCGCGAGACCTCGCAGCCCGTCGTGTCGCATCGGTGCGGCAAATGTGGGCGATAATTTCACTATTGGGTATTACAAAATTGCACCGCAGCACGCACGAATTTGCTTATCTTGTCACCGGGAAAGCATTTTCGGCCTTATGTGAAAGTAGTCCACGAGATAATGTTGCAGTTGCCGAACACAGGGGGTTTTGCTGGGTGTGTTCTTCGTAACACTGTGTCATTTTAATTAAAGTTACTGCAGGAGTGGCATTGCGCTCCGTAATTTGACCCTTTTCAATAAAATTACCATCCGCTTGCTGCTGAATTGTCTCCCATCGGTAGCAAAGTCCTACCCCTTTCGCGTATGTAATTCCTTTTGGTCTAATACTTGAAACATTCACATGTAAAAAAATTTTTAACTGGATTGATTGCAATAAATGTCGTACATACTTATGTAATATGAGGCTACCACGTAGAAGTTGAATCCACAATTATTATGCAAAAAAAGAAATGACTTTAACTACTACTCCTATAAATTTAGCTAAATTAAATTACAATAATAAAAAGCATAGGTTGCGAATTAAATAAAAGAAAATGTAGCGTAAATCGTTTATATAGGTACACATTAAGGAAGCTATGCATATATAGAGAACAGCAGAAAAGCCATTAATTATCGAAAATGTCTGAAAAATATATGTATAACGACCACAACGGCTCATTGGCCCAATGGCAATCGATGCAATTTGATCACTTTTCTTTTATTATAATTGGTAAAGTCCTGTTAGCTATCTTCATGTACTGGAAAATATTCATCATAATCTAGGACTGGTAAATATATATACCTATTCTAATGAAAACTCAATAAGCTAAAATCGACGATCGTATCAAACTAATCTAACATTTCTGCCTATAGTAGGAAATTCTACAACTCATTTCAGACAAAGGGTATCAACTGAGCATTTGTTTAGCATACGGTAATATATTTATTATAAGTAGCCAATCTGCCCCTATCAATGTTGTGAATGACATCAAACTATCTAAGTAGATCTCGTAGATCCATGAGTTAGGAAAAACTTTTTTTGGTCTGATCTAATTTGATTTAACCTAAATTTGGCTTTGAATTCGTAGCGTGATTATTTTATAAAATAACGAGTTTTTGTTTTCTACATGCTAAACAATGAAGTTCTATTAACCTTGAAACCTTAAGTACGCCTTGCCCCAACTTCAAATCAAGCTGAAAATGTAGCAATGTACAAAACTTAAAAACATTAGCTTACTATAAGGGAATTAGCTGAATCGAGAAATTGTCCCTAGTCAATTTAAAATTTTGAAGGTGTTTTAATCGATTTAATCTACAGGTTTTGCAACAATCAATTGGAAATATGTAATTTTAGCAGTATTCGATCCAGTTTTGCCCAAACGGATCGAGTTTTTTCCAGACACTTTGTGATAGTGCGGTAGGTCTATAAGGTGCAATAGATTTGCCTCTCCGTTTATATGTCTGACAAAAAAAGCTTTTCTTATTTTAAGCTTTTTTAATTTAAGAACCAATATTAATATGTTGGCCATATTATATACTTTAAGAGCATTTTCTGATTCTCTATGTAAATATAATCCACTTTAGAATGCAATAGTATTTATCTTTTATATACAGAATGTTTGGGCTAATACCTGAAATACCTTAAAAGATCATCCTTCTGAATAAAATTCTTTTAAAGTGGCGAAATGAAGTCCATTTGATCGATCTGAGCATCACTTTTCAGTTGGAGTAATTGCTAGCAACATAATAAACGCGTTAAACACTTTAAAAATTTAACTTTGTATTTTTCACGTCTGGCCGATGCTCAGCAGCGCTTGAACAGAGTTCAAACAGCGTTCGAGAGAACTGGCTGAGGAAAATTTCATAAATAATTCCCGACCGCATTTGGTAGTTAACGCTTGATCTATTTCGTTGCTGCTCCGGACGCTTCCAGACCAGCAAGCAGGCAAACAAACAAGCTGGCAAGTAATTATCGGAAAATGCTCCTCTCTGGCTGCGTGTTTACTAGATCCGTTGTTGAGCAAAGAAGTTTTCCATTCAATTGAATTTTCCCGAAATATTCATAGCCTGCAGAGGAATTCTGGCTTCATTCAAAACCAATACTTCCCCCTAAATATTTACATTTACGGTAGCGTCCTCGGCCGCAAATGTTCAAACTCCACCCCGCATACTTGCGCTCAAAAGGAGCAGCATGGAGCTGCTAAATAAATTTTCTTGAGCAAAAAATCTTTCATTAACAGCCCCCGAAGCTCGTTCAGTGCGGCCCCTCGGGGGACTTCATTTTAATATTTACCGAGGAAGCTCTGTCTTTATCAGATTCCCATCAATTGGCATATTTTTTTACTTCGAAATATTGCGTGCGCCCTCAGGAGCCCAGTGCATTGTTACCTTGCCGCGCAGAGTGGTAATACGTTGAGCAACAGCCGCCACCAGGATCAAGGTCCCGATGGATTTGCCAGATGGAGCGAGAAAATGTGCTCAGCGTCTAAATTAATGCCTAATTTATATTCAATGTCAGCGTTCTTGCGTATTTACATTCCTCCATTAGGTGGGGCTTAGGGTCCCTGGCTATTTCATTCTAATTTGAATAAGGTAATGTGTTAAGCTTTAATTTACGTTTTCTATAAGTACGCCTTGGAGCTTTACCCTTGTTCCGTCGATCTGTCGCACTCGTGGCCCTACGGATCCGCATAAGGACACTTGTGATTTCGTTATCTGGTAGAAGGGCCCCGCACCGGCCGAAACCGTGCCGTGTCCTAATTTTAATCCCTCTTAAAGCAGCACAACAACGCTGCCAAGCAACATAAACTCGGCCTTATGGGCCAGCCCTGCGACACACGGAACATTAAGCCTATTACGTGGCCCAAATTCTTGCCGTGTTTGCAGTTAATGCCCACACTACAAGGCAAATAATTAACTTAAATGACTTGTCGAATTCACTCGAGCACCGACCACAAATAAAATTGACGAAATTAATTAAACTCGACAATTTCATTTTTTAGCGCACTTTTCATGAAATCTCAGGAGATGGGCGAGAACTTTAATGAATGCCACCACACACGCCATGGGGCGCATAGCAATGAGAGCATCATCCCAGTTGGGAACTTTTTTCCCCTGCGGCGTCCCGGCCGCTAAAATTCCCATATTCTAGAATGCCCTCGGATAGGCCGAGCTACGGGCATACCCTTACCCGGGTACCGGGGATCAGGGGTCTCATATAATGGAGCATATGTGGTTTGTCAATAGCATTTCAGATGTCGATAAGAGTGGCATGGAGCGTTCCCCAAAATGTGATAACAATTCGAAACGTTCGATTTTAATTGTCAAATAATGAGTCCCCACAATGATAAATGGGCTTTTGCCCGAAAGATCATACGTGAAAATTATTGTTTTTTGATTGTGCACGTATTCGCGCCCCCCACACCCCCCCCATAAATGCTTTTATTAGCTACAAATGAAGTGTCAAGTAAACGTTTCGAGAAGACTTTCCGCAGCCAAATTATCCAGCGATCGGGCATGCTACTTCTTTTGATTGTTTTACGCATTACACATCTGCCATGGTTACTCCGGCAATAAACATGATTTT
The DNA here is from genome assembly GCA_963969385.1 of Philonicus albiceps. Taxonomy (NCBI): domain Eukaryota; kingdom Metazoa; phylum Arthropoda; class Insecta; order Diptera; family Asilidae; genus Philonicus; species Philonicus albiceps. The sequence continues at coordinate 38,828,922 of OZ017773.1, forward strand.
ATTGCGTTGGGTTTATATAGGGATACATTAATAATACGCACTAACAGCCAATGGGACTGAGTAGTTCCACTCTGTTGATTTCTCTCATTTCGCTCTGACCAATTAATTTCTCAACCCTTCGTTCGACCCCAGTCGAAAATGGAATCAAAATAACTCATTTCAATTGATCCTTTGCAAATTCTGTGTACATGATTGCTAAAATGATAAATCTTCGTTATAGTGCACTTCAGAATTTTACGAAAGAACGAGTTATTATTTCATTAACGTTGTTAACAACGATTCGAGGTGTTGGTACTCGTATATAAGCAAATGAAATTAAGTACTAACAGGTACATACTTTAATTACTATAAGAGTACCATACTAGACATTTTTGTTCTGTTTAAAGCTGAAAAATATCGATTTCTTTAGTATTTCAGTTCGTCGTTAAAAATGAAATTGTAATTGAGAACTTTTATGCTCTTGAAAAAGTTTGAAAGGCTCAAAATAGAACTTAATCGTAACAACTTATTTTTTATTTAACCCTTTTCATCCCCGAAATAGAATCAGTCTTTTGTGTAATCCTTAGGGACTATATTATGCCAGTTGCATTGCTTTTTATAGGACGGCAAGAAAGAAATAATTCTATGATTTCGGTAGGCAGAATAAAGGATTTTACGACTTTTTTTAAGCCATCGCCGTGGCGCTTTATCAGAAAAATCATAAAATCGTAAAATCACCTGTTTTCTGTAAGTTTTAGAGCAGGTTTTCTCATTTTGCCCTATGAAAAGCATTGGTAAAGTTGCTTCGTGTGAAACGGCCTATAGATTTTTATTTTTAATTTCAGAATCAAGTTAGAGCTAATATTCCATTCTAAAATCGTAATTCTAAAGAAGTCCTCTCTTATGAAAATTTTTAAAAAGACAATGCTACAATACTAAAAAACTTTTCTGTTCTTTATCTAAAAATGGTATATTCAATAGGAAAATATCATCTTTCGAAATCACTTATTTTTATTTCCTTCCTTTGACGGCTACACTTCTTATAAAAAGTCTGCACCCACAACTGAAAGCACTACTGGCAACCGCCAATACCTACTCATTTTGTAACAGATTGAATTTGAAGTCTTATCCGATCAAAATTTATGTAAATAAAATTTGTCGGCTACTTGTATTAACCGAAATATACAATTCTGAAATTTAGAAAAATATATTTTGACAAAATCAATAAAATAAACACATTCAAGGGAAATGAATTATTTGACTTATCGACGGAGACTCTGAATTCAATTTATGAACTTATTTTAAGATTTGGTAGAAGTTATTTGAGATTGTAAACTTATTATATAGTAAATAAAAAGCCGTAATTATTTCATATTAAAATAACTTAGGAACTAAGTGTAGTACGTAACTCCAGACATTCGAGAGTTAGCAAATGGTCACTGTGGCATATTTCTAACCATAGTAATAAAAGTTTAGGTATTCCCCGTGCATATTAGCGAATATTTTCGAGTGTAAGATACAAAATTAAAACAAGATGAATAAAAGAAGTCTTCTTTTAGGTTTACCATAAAAGTTATCTTAAAATTTCTTGCAGTATGTGTGTATTCCAACAGAATTATCATATGTAATTTTCGGTAATTAAGGAAAATAAATGAATGTGCATAAAACCTCAAGGTCAACCAACATTAGATAAAGGAATTTTATTGTACATTCTTTATATATATTTACAAACATAATTTTCGTACAGAACCTAAAAAGAAAATTTCAAAGTTGCATATCTAAATCTGCATAGTTTTTGATATTGTGTGTGTTTTTAGATTTTATACAATCTGATTCCATATTATTTAATGACTGCAAATTATTCTCTTAAACTATTAATTTAACTTTGGTAAATTTGAAATATGACATTTTTTTTCAATGGTTAATAAAAATTAGTAAATCGAATTTACTACCAATTCACAGTAATAGTCAGATTTTCTAATGGATAGAGAGAAAAAATGAAATTCCTAGTGGAAATTTCGCGGAAAGGAGTGAGAATAATTTATAGGTATTGATGTCGATTGTAAGCCAAATGCAGGAGTTCAAGCGAAAATAAAACGATTTGGTAGCCATTGCAAAAATTCCCGAATTTGTTACCCCCGGGCAGAATGGAGCAGAAACAATCGCGAAAGTAGTTTACACTGGAACTACGGATCAACTTCGCAAGGGCGTCCCATGGCCAGCACAGATAACGCCAGAAAGCTGAAAAATTGGACATCCGGGCAATTGCACGTATTCAAAGCAAACACGTGGAGACTCTCGAGGACCTGCCCCAACGATGGATGGCGTTCAGAGTTCGAAAATCGGTTTGGCGCCAACTTGACTAGTTACTTTGCGTGACTTTCGGCAGTTTTGTGGTTGCTCCTTATTATGTTACTTGGAAAACATTCAGTTTGGGTCGGCAACGCCAGTGCGCACAGTAACAGATGAGTTCTACTAAAATCTTAAAATTTATTGAACTACCTCCTGGCGGAATGTGTTTTGAAATCGAAATATGAGCAGTAATTGGCTTTTGGATTTTGGAGAAAATTTATTGAATTCGTCAATTGAATTAAACTTTCGAAGAGTCCAATCAGAATTTTGAGACAATTACGCATTCAAAGTAGATTAAATTGCAGCAATAACTTTGTGCTGGCTCGGTAGACCTGGCTTTAGGTCGTTGCCCATAATTTGCCGGTCTGCTTGCGGGGGCAATTCGAGCTATGGAACCCATTGACAAAATAGGAAATCAATTTCACTTAGTAAAGTAACAAGGGCCACATCATAATAATAAAGCCCGAATGATATTAATTTAACTTTATTGACCACTTCATTTGTCGGCTCCCATTATGAGGAATCCAAATGGTCCTGCAACCCTCAGACATTTCATGAGACTAGCCGTAAATTAATTGAATTTCTTAGGGTCATATTAAATGAATCGGGTCGAACTATTGAAGCTGGGGATTCCAGATACCTAAATAATTATTTTAACGCTACGGCTTTTTCCTGCTCCCCGAATTGACCCTGGCTTAACATAACCATTGAACTTAATTAACGGCGAAATTCTTTCTTAATTATGATAGCAGCTATGCTGCTTATTCCTTGATTCGGTGCTTTGTCATCTAAGGAGTCTCTGGGTATCTTGAACTGGCTGATGCTGGTGTAGGCAAGACTCTCAATGACCAGACAGTTGCTTGCTCATCATGCGGCAAATATGCTGGTTGATATATTTCAACTAATTGCACTCGTCATTGCTGCAGTGCTGCGGGGACTCAATTTCTAATTATTAAACTGGGCGACAGGAAGATTGATTACTTATTATAGTTACCAAGCGCTTTAAATTATGCGAAACGCTTTCGATTTGAATAGCCGCAAATTATAAAGTTGTGCAGAGTACGGGTTCTTTCATTAGTTTGTTATAAGCGGAATATAAAATGAAGCAATTAATTATAACGAACAAATTATTTATGCTATATGAAAACAAAGCAGAAACTGCTAAAATAAAAGTTTCAAGTAACCGGCAATTATAATTAACTAAAAACCACTTCATTATACAACCGTTTCATTTTAATATCAAAAGACTGGTAGTTTTTAACTTCTAGTGATTTTTATTATTTTACTAAAGTTAAAATTTACCGGTTTTTAATTTTTTTTATTTATTTTACAATTTAGAATTTAATTCTGATTTTGCTTTCTCATTTTTTATACAGTCGGGAAATAAGCCCATATGGCAACTTTCGGTGTTATTTTTTACTCTTTAATCACAGTTTTCATTTGGGAATCGAACCCACAACCTCGGAATGGCACACTTTGTACATCACAGCCAAACCGCTCAGCCCGCTATGCCACCCGAGGCTCCCGGTTTTTAATGATTTGTGATAAAAGTAGGATTTTTTGATTTTTATTAAAAAAATATACATTTTTTCTGGTTACGTTATCAGTCGATAGTACTCTTAAAAATAGATTTACTATTGAAATACTTTTTATTGTAGTGCTTCTTTTGGAAGCAACTTTTACGTTTGAAAATTGCCAAATACTCTTTATTTTCGATCCCTGAAAAAATAAAATTGAATCCCTGCTATTTAGAAATCGCACACTGAATAGAAAATGAGCCGTATCTGGAAAAAGAGAGGTATCAATTAAATTGTTCGTTCTATGAATGTATTTAAATATGAATATCAAGTTAATTGAAATGAGGCTGAACAAATTTTTAATTATTCGTTATACCGCTTCAGTTTGAATAGATTTTATATTACTTTCCTTTTTTTCTGGCTGAATGCCAATTGTGACACATAACAAATAAATTTATCGAACATATTTTAATATAGTATATTCTGTAAAAAAGGAAAAGGATACCTTTGGATGAGTAAAAATTTATTCGGTTGATAATACTGTAAGTTCAGTGGAGTTTTAAATATTTGATTGGATTTATCACAGTATACAAATAACATTTTTTCTTTTTTAAGGCGTAAGTAACATGCTGGCATAAAATAACTTCATTTCGCGGTTTAACAGCTAAATTAATATTATGCTACATTTTAGCTCTAGTTTACTAGGTTTTCTAGCATTAAGAAATACGGGTGTTCTTAAATAATTTTGAACGTAAAGCATCAGAAATTCTCTGGGTTCGATGTGGTTTATCAGCAAATGCTTTATGCCAGTTTCATTGCCCTTAGATATCACCCCTACCATTCTTCAAGAACTATACCGGAAGGGAGACCCCTAAAAAGTGGTTCTCCAAGTCCATTTGAACGTTCCTCTCGAATATCCCCGCCGTCGTTCAGTCGAATGGCACAGTGTACGTGTCCAAGAAGAGATAAATATTGCTGTGCTGTGCTTTCAACTTGCACTAATAAGCTATTTAGTTAGGGCCTTCCTATGTCCACAATGTGATTATAATTCATGACATGACCGGGCAACTCTGGCTTTCTGTCTTCCTTCCTTCCTGGCGTTCATGATATTGACTTTTTACTTTTCTTCGCCGTTTCGTTAGAAAGGACCAAACTCTTTCCATCGACTTTGCCTTGAAATATTTGATTTCTCAGGTTATATCTTTCTTTACGAATTGAGCTTATTGGAAAATCCCGAGACGGAATACTTCGGCAGCCAGGATACCGTGAAAAATTGAACTGCACGTAAGTGAATTACTTTCACCAAAGCGAAAACTGCTGAAAATTTCAAAAGAATTTTGGGTCTTTCTTATCCAAAGCAGACTTGTGCAGTGGGTTCATGTGAAAGCGATTAGCATGGTGTAATGCCTTCACTTGTAATTTTGCATTTTAATCCCGTCTGCGTCTTAGCCCCAGCACAAATCCCAATAAACTGTATCATGTAAGCACTGTAAATTGCTCACTTGTTTTTTGGATTTTAATCCTGAAGATTACAAGTGTCGTGGATTGTTGTCTTACATGCAATTGATAGGCATCATGTAAGAATCTACATTAATGGTGCATAATTAATAAGCATTGATGCTATCGTCACCGTACCAACAACAAATTAATATGTACGACATATCAGAAATTGTTAAGTAGTTTCAGGTCAATTGACACCTACAAAGAGCTTTGGTATTCTAAGATAAGTACACAATTTTAGATGCAGAGCAGTAAGATCCAATTACACGATCTGACCATAATGCACACCAAACAGTAACTCGTTTAGGATTCATAGGTTTCTCATGAATAATTCGTGGATTTTCCTCACCCCAGATACGGCAATTTTGTTTATTAACATAACCACCAAGTTTAAAATGTGCCTCATTCGAAAACATGATATACATACATCACACAAAATTTCAAAATACCCAGTCGAAACACCCTTTATATTCCAGATTTGTAGAAAACCCAATTTTTTTACCTTAGGAAGTCGGTCAAATTATAAAGTTGTGCCATTTGAACATCGTTAAAATCTTGAAATTTTATTCCATCAAGTAAATTTTGCAACGAGAGGGAAGAATGGTAATCAGATGGTGGCAGGTCAAGTGAGTAAAGAGTATCGGGTAAAATCTCATATTCAAGCTCTTGGAATCGCTGGTTCGTCTTTGAAACCGTATATGTTCTGTCTTTGTCAAAATCGAAGATCATACTCATACCTTTGCGGTTATGCAAGGTCGAACGAATTTCACAGATTTTGTCATCTAAACGTGTTAACTAATCACAATCGAGATTTGTTGTGACAGTTTTATCCTGTTGCAGCAACTTCCAATGAATTAATTGGCCCTTGACAATCTCACCAGATGCACACCATTAGCTTTTTGTAGTTTATTCTGGGCTTTGCAGGGGTGGAAAGTAGATTTTTGGGTAATACTTTGGACCCTATTCGCATTGCATTATTGTAGACGACCCACTTTTCATCACTAGTAACCGAATTAGTTGTGAGTGCGCAGTGACGATGACACGGAAATTCACTCTGCAAGATTTTTTTCTCTTAACTCATGGGTGGACCTATCGGCAACACATGTAGACAATGCCAAGCTTTCTCAAGTGGCTTTCAATGGCTGTATGTGTTACGTTAAGTTTTTCGCGATCTCTCTATTGGTCACTAATGGTGCATTAATCACATTCATTCAAAACATCGTCATCAAGCTTTTTGGGCCTTCCGGAGAAAGGTTCATCTTTCAGAGACATGTTGCCTGACTTGAACATTCTTACGTTACGAACGTAATGACCTTAGATGGTCCAAAAACAGGCACACACATTTTTATGAGATTCCGTAACATTATGCCAATGTTGGAACACAAAAAGCATAGAATTTCTTAAAAATTCATATTCAATATTAAAAGCAGTTCACACATTAAATCTGAAAATCAATTACAATATCTTACAAAAAAAAAAACAAAAAAATATATATATATATATGTATACATATACAGAAAAATTATTTTTTTACCGAAGGAAACATATTAATAGGTACTTCAGTTAACAATATATCCAAATAATGTAGACAAAAATATTTGAAATGAAGTATACTAAAATTTCAAAAAAGAAATTAACTAAACAAGACACTAATGAGCTCTGAGACCATTTTACCCCACTATGAACGGTTACTTTCATCCCAAAAACCAACCCAACTCACAATAAACATCATAACATAACCTCGTATTATCAGTTACTATAAAAGAATATTGTCAATTATATTGTTGAATTGTATTGGAAGCTACAAGGAATAAATAGATAAAGTCTACCCCGAGGGATCATTTTATGCCACTCTCCCCTACCTATCGTGTACACGATTAGAGAGAGAATTTAGTTTAGAACTGCTTTTAAAGAGTAAAATAATTAAAATTAAAGGCACGGACGGGTACAATGAACAATTCGCCTTGATTGATTTTCGAACGTAAGTACACTGTGATTAAACTTTATGGTATTCGGGGTCCATCCATACCCATATATATCGATATTTTGATATTTTCAATACAGTATGCTATAAGATAACTTTGAAATATCATATTCAGTTTGAATTAATAAAGTACCTGAGTACCTGACTATTCATTTTACCCACCATGGGTGTGCAGAACGGATCATTCACTTTTTTAAAATTAACGCATCCGTCTTGCTCGTCCGTCCCCTAGATCTAGGTCCAATCTACAATATCTATTTAGTAATATATTTAAGAAAACTTTAATGTTTTATGTTTAAACGGATACGTCAAGAATATACGTTAACACTATTTGAAGTAAATATAAAAATTAATCAGTTGGGTTGGCGCAAGAGCATATAAATTTTTAAATCACTCATGTTCAAAATCTAAAATAATTCCAATGGAAGGGATTATCTCGTTTCAGGAGAATAAATTATCTCAATTAATTTCCTTGAAAGTCAATTTTGAACGCCTTTTTGGTCGGACCCTTTTATATCGTCAGAAAATTTAAATTCCATCTGCTTAGACTGATTTCTTGGGCAAATATTGTTCCAGGACCATAAAGGAGCACCGGTATCAATTAGGTCCCTTGACGAATGATTAATAATTTTTCAAGCAAATTTATGAGTCTTGGAAGCTTTTCGGTAGCTTCTAGGGATCAGCCGCCCAGTCACTGACTTATCAAAATGTAACAATTGGCGGTTTCGAATGTATCCCTCTCGATCCCAGACTGAATTCACTTTGTGAATGAATTGGGAGCGATGAAAACTGACTGGGAGTAAGGAGCATTCATTTTTAAGCGCTAACAACAAACTGTGCAATATTAAATTAAACCGCCATTATCACGAAGCGCCAGCTGAGCTGCACATCTGGATCCTGGCGAGTCGACTAAAATTTGCGCGGCATGGGTTGGTTGTCACTGACAAACTGGCTGAATTTTAAATGGAGCCTGTGCATCCGCTACTCCGGGAATTGTGTGGCGAAAGACAAAGCTTAAGAAGTCACGTTGAGGCGGAAAGACATTCTCGGCGGTGCCTTCTGGATTTTAAGGCGTGAATAGGGGCGGCCCAAAACAGATTTCTGCTTCCAGCGGCAGACAAAGCTGAGACAGATGCGATGAGATTGGTGTCATTAAGTCCGGAGTCCTGCTACCTTCCGCATGGAAAATAAGTAGAAGGAGTAATTCAATGGTGGGATTAATTACTGGAAATGTATCAAGTTTAAAATTTCCTGCTTAAGCTTTGAACAATCAATTATTGAAGTTGCTGTAGTGTAGCCTTTCGTTATGATGGGATTAGCTTTATATTCCAATTTCTCGACGATTGAAATAATCGATGCGATGAGCCATGTAGTCGTATAGATGTTTAGATAATTGCAGCGGCGCTCCGCCGGTTCTAATTTATTAACACCTTATACAAGGGCTGCGGCAATTTACTTCATTAGAATGCCCTTCTAAATTAAAATCCATGCCATAATTGGTAGCTTGTTATAGCCGAACAGATTGATCGTTGAGTCGTCAAACTATAACGATTTTACTAATTGGAGTTTAAGCTGCTTAAAAATTACTAAAATAAGTAAAGATAAGCAAATATAATTTTGCCTTGGTATAAAACAAAATATATTACAATTTGAAGTGTTTGTACTTCAAATTTTCTTAATGTTATTCAACTATGTATGAAATTTTCATATGAAGTTCCAGAGATGATCTTAACCAACAGACAAATATCACATATGGGTTTACTTAATTATATTATTATATAAATTTTCTAGTAAGAGTATGTCACAATAAGAGTGGGCAATATTGGAGCTAATTTTTCTCAAAATTTAATTTTTCCATTGGCGAGATTCAAAAATTAAAAACTATTAGCTGATTTAATATTGAAGCATATTTATATTCATTTTAAAAATGTCGTATATCATTTCAAATGAACTAAAAACGAAAATATTTAACCCCTATCCATAGCTACATTTTGAGAAAATCTCGTTTAAAATTTCTCTCGAAAAAGGAAGAAAAATGATGCACATCCAATGAGTGTGTAAAGGTTTCGGAAATGACAAATCAACTTTAATCCGATATTTCATAATCCACTGTAACGCTGGCTATAATTATAATTTATTTTTTATATATTTATTTTTTGTCTTTTCTAGACCTGCCAGGTTTAATAAAAATGGGCATTTTTTTCATTTAATTTAGCAACAAGAATTCGTTCAAGTTTGCAAATAGCAGACTAAGTTAAAAATTTAGATGAAAACTCTCTAAGTTTAAGAAATGAAATTTTAAATAAACAATTTGGAAATTAATTTAAATCTAAAGTTGCTCACAAAGAAGTAAAGCAAAACTAAAACTAGGTACAAACGACCAATCTTAAATAATTCAGATTCTTGAAAAGCTAGAATTTCCTTTTGCAGGTGTACCTACTCGTACCTCAGGAACTTCCGTTTTACGTAAAGTGAATCTTGCAAAAGGAACTCTATACAACCTGGCGTTTCCTTCAAGCAAACCAAATCTAATTATGTTCTAAGAAATTCAATTTTCTCAAAGATCGCATACTCGGCAAAACCCTCAAAAAATTTCTGTGGAATTCCAGCAGAAACTAACGATGCCATCAAAGAATCAGGCTAAATTTAATAACCGACGCAGTTAAAGAGATTTGTGCAAAATATTCGATTTCGTTGGAATGTCTCAGGCTTATTAGAATGGATTGAATTTTTTGTATGTCCATAATATGTTTTATATATTGTGTTGCTGCTATATAATAAGATGGGGTGTGGTCCTGCGAGTTTTGCTATTTCTAAAGGATACTTTCAATACTCTTGAGTCGTCCTTCAGCCTCGGTAGTAGCGATTTAATGGACTATTAGCGACTTTTGTGCAGTCCCCTCTATCCGCAACATTATCGCACAGGCATTTTAGGCATTGTCGGAGTTGTCGAGGGAAGCATAATGGGCACTGCCCGGCCGGAGCCCCATTTTCCTTAGTGAATGCTTTCCAATTGACAAATTATGAAAAGTTTGCGACCTGTTAAAAGACAACTCCAGAGAGCTTATTTTATCAACAATAACCAGAAAACGAGTACGGAGCAACCCTTCTAGGATTCATTTTCCGCTTCCTTTGTAAGGAGCGATATTATCTGCAATTTTGCCAGCGGAGGGAAATGATAACTGGGGACGGAAAAACTCTCTCGGGGCGGGAAAGCCATCAGCGCGGGGACGTGATAGGTGCCGGATGGAAGTACACCTAGATAAGATGATAAACGGGTCTTGAGGGTAATTATTGGAATTCTGAGGTCTCAGGGCCCAACTGCGGGCTGAGATAAATTCGTGCCCTGGCCCGTACCTCAGACGGATTCCTGTCTGATGGAAGGAGTTCGAAGGAGAAAGTGTTGCCCTGCAAACAGGCGCCACTTTGACTCCCTGCATTGCGTGACCTGGGCACATTCAGACCGGGTGGCAGCACGAAGGTATGTCGTGCATTTGTGATTTTGCACATGTGAAAGTGAAGTTCCCTTGGTCTGGTTCCCTTGAAAAGTGGCTACCACTGATCTATGAGCTCATTTGGCGGCTGGGGCTTATGCAGTTCAATATAAACCTTTATGGCGGATAATTGGGGTTTATTTTATCAACTAGGGCAATTTTTAAAAATTCACTTGAAGGTGTGCGCACGTCGAAAACCTTTTATCAAATGCATGGCGAAAATAGCCGCATAAAACAACGATAATGTTAAAAATATGTAAATTCCGAAGCCCAAACATGTAGTTTTAAACTTTATTTAGAAGGGGAAATCACGAAGCTTTCACTCGTATTTTGCCATTTAGTAAATTTTCTCATCTTTTACAACCGCAATAAAATTTAATTTCAGAGTTTTTCTAAACATTCAACCCTTAATTAAATATTTTTAATATACAGGTTGTCTTAGTTGTGGCAATTTTTGCTTTCATAACAAGGTTTCTCAAGCAATATTAAAACAAATAACATAATTTTAGATCTAACAGACAGTATTTTATTGCATTTTTATAAATCTTTATATTCTGATTATGCACCTTAAGAGCATAATATGTGGGAATATCACTAATTACTTAGCCGTCTTTCTAACCTTTCTCCTTGGAATATTATAAGCTTTTGATATACCTAGTTATAACGAACACTTTAGTTTTCTTCTATATTGTATTTTATACTTGCAAAATCCATCGCTGCTTATTTTGCGTTAATATTGTACAACTTGACTTTTTGTGAAGAAGTTATTTTTACTCACAGCGTGCCATGTATTACTATTAACCTCTAATGATTGTCTATCAATCTTATAAATAAATGAAACCAATGGTCTCTCCTTCAAAAATACATTCGAGTACTAAGCAGTCACTTTAGAGCGATGCAGTGAAGCTCATGAATAAAACACGAATATACTATAACACCCCAGCGAGGGCTAACTAATCCTACATTTTGAAGAAGTCAAGGGTCCCTATGAGAGTCGTCAGTCATTTTGATATCTTAATATTAACGTCACGCTGATAGATGTTTTTTCGTATTTTCTTGAAGGGGAAAACTCATGTCTTTTGCTTTAATATGTAAAACAGCGAATGAAAGACCTAATTTCTGAATACAAAAACCATGGAGACATCGACATAATTTTTGTCGGAATACGATCAGTTTGTTACAGGACAAAATTTCTGGATATATTATATTTATATAAATGATTAATGGTTTTATCATCAGAGCCATAGTTGTAACCGGCATTTTTATTGTTGTTCTTGTTTGATTGGAAGCTACTACCAGCCAGAATTATTAGAGTGCTCATTTTTTGATACGCTGCGGTACTTTCAAATAATTTTTGTGTAACTAAAACAACATTTCTTCTTATTGCGCGGATTTTAAATTTTCTTAAGTGTAAGAATGGAAATATATGTATCATAAAAAATATATTTTGCCTAATTAGTTTTGCCAAAAAATTGCATCCATCTCGTTAGATATGTCTAGTGTGGTTGGTTTCTTGAAAATTTCAAATAATAATAAAATTGTAACTTTTTAAAAATGACATGTAAAAACTGGGGAGCACATATTATACACATTCAAATGTTAGTGTTTAATTGTTACTTTTTACAGAAAATGTTCAAAAATTGGTAATTGTCGAAATAATAACCACTAGTGAATGCTTTTCACTATACACAAAATCAGGTTGATGCTGCGGTAAATAGTGACGTAATTATTATTATTCTATTATATGCATTATTTATAGGATTATTGCCCACCTATTTGTTGATTCTTACCAAGGTATGCATATGCATTACAAGTATACAAGTAGCCTTCTACATTCTGAAGTGAAAAATCAATTTTTGTAAAAAGAGCATTTACTTACAGTCAAAGCGGATTCAGTTCGAGGAAACTATTTAACACTTTCCAATCTCCTAGCATAGGTACGAGGAACTTCACCAACAAACTAAACGCCTTTCAAAAGAGATTTTGTGGAAAATCTCTCTGCGTAAACGAGGTAAGATAGCTGCACATTAACTTGGCCGCAAATGCCCCAAAATCTGGGAAAGCAGCTTAATCAACATCAGTTACTTGGAAAACTAAGCCACTTAAAGCGCCGTAAGAAGCAGGTCCTGCAAAAATGTAATTTGTGCAGTTTCAGGCATACGCTGGCTCCTGTGAACCATCCGAGAAATTCTTTAAGTGTAAAAGTTTTTAAAGTTAGACTAGAGGGAAGGCGTCCGAGCTAATGCCATTATGATGAATAATTTTCCGCCATTTTTTACAACAATAAATCATTTAAGAGGAAGTCAAACGGTGAGAACGTGCCTCCGTGTGAAGGGTGAACAAACACCAGCGCACACCAAACCAGCCCTCCACGTGCAAAGTCCAATATATCAACGAAAGCTTCTGGCCCTTTGCAATTTATCTCCTTATAAATGCAAATCTTAACAAATATTTATTCCCTTAAATCCGGTTATCAATAGTGCTTAAGGGATATAGTTACATACACAGGGCTCCCCCGCAGCAGCTGACTTACAATCTGCTGAGCCCTGGAGGTGGTTTTACACCAAAATTGTTCCCGAACACTTGATCTCCTGTGCCTGTGTGCTCGGCTCAACAGCCCCCGTCGGGTTGATGCAAACTTTAAGAATTTTATTTGCATCCGAGACGGGTTGTTTTCGGCTTTCGAATCGGTGAATCGTGACCCCTTTCCCACATTAGTCGATGCCGTTAATTATATCCACCTGAATGATTTATTAAGTTGGTGGCAGGTCCCACACCATCCCAGCTACCCCAGGTGCGGGCCAACCACCCTACGCAACGAGTGATTATTGATCAGCATGCAAATTGAGCTCATTAACGCACTTGGCGCGCTAATGACTGTTCACAACTTTCAAGTTTCAGTGCGTGGTTGCAGCGAGAGCTCCTTTTTATTCATAGCGTTAGTTTAAGGACTTTGCGATGCACCGCTGATATGCGAACTTATTATTCAATGTTTGCAGCCAGCACTAGGTGGAAATCCAAGTTTAATTTCAACATTGAATATTTGAACAAGGAGCCCCACACCTCACAGCTGGTCTAACTAGTTTAATGTATTGCTCTGGCAAATATCACTTTTAAGCGATTCCAACTCCTAGATATTCAGAATAAATAGACTGAGTACACTAGGAAATCTTAACGTCTTCAGGGATGAATTTTTTTTTTAAAGAAGGAAGGAATTTCATGTTTTGTTTAATTACTTTTTATCGACAGCTGTATACAGTAAACAATAGAAGCTTGGAAAAACAATTAATACTTCGAATACTGTGATATACATGTTTTTATTTGGTAAAGCTTATAAGTTTATAAGTTTTAAAAAATGGCATTTTGAAAGCAATGGCGGGTAATACTTTGCAGTTTAATATATAAAAGAATTATAATTTAATCTAATCTTCAACACTAAATGCAGTCATGCACAAATGCCACTACCAAGCCTTTTAAGCATCTGATCCAAAAACGAAAACATAACTGAGTTTGGCCCTAAAATAAGCTCTTTAAAGAAAACAAGATTGTCGGAGTGAACCTACATAGTTTTCGATAAAATTGTCATTAGCCTATAACATAATACTCGAAGTTCCGCTACATATAAAAAAAAACTAAGTTTTCAGATTTGACCTTGACGATAAATTAATAAAAAAAAAAACGTAATTTGAACATTATAATCAATAATTAATTATTTTTAAGAACTGATTTAATTTTTTACACCTAGTAATTTATTTCTCAAAAATTTACGATATTCGTGTAACAAACAAAAAATAAACCTTACACCATTTTGAGATGCAATTTTGCAATTGAATTGCAAACTGAATAATAATGCGAAGCTTTTGTTTTAATTATTAAAAGATAATGCAGTAAATATGAATTACTTTAGTAAATTTTGATGTTTTTCTATTTAGAATAATATTTAACTTACTTTAAAAAGGATGAAGGTTGTTAATTTGGATGGAGCCCTAAAGAAAATATAAAACTATCTTTGTTTTGACCTTCTTGCTACCTAAAATATAATCATCATTATTGTGCTGCTTAAGCCGACGCGAAAGTTTCATTAATATAAATTCCATTTAGAAAATCATCGACAATTAGTTTGCTTCTGCATTCATTAAACATTTTTCGTCGATGATTACTTTTTAATTTTTCATAATTCTTGGTAGAAGGTTTTCTTAATTTTCCATTGTGTATTTGTTCCTAAAAAGCTTTTCTTTTGTAGGTAAACATGTCTCTTCTCTTGTATTATTTTGTTTCATTATTATTATCATAAAAGTAAAAATAGTTTTATTGTATATATCGTCCAAGATTTCTTTAGCAGTTTTCGGCACTTTTTCCTATAAATTGTTGAAATTATCATTTCGCCTATACAAATTTATAGAAGGAGACGATTGACTATGGTTTTGGTTGGGTGGCTGCATATATATTGCTTTTATATTCTTTTAAAGTATATTTTTAAAATAAAATTACTCTCCTAAAGTGGTGTCGAGAAATATTTTATATTGAAATTAAAAAATTTGATTGTTGACTAACACGGATAGACATTTTTCTCTGTGTAGATGCACCAAAATTTCCAATGCGATAAGTTACAATAGGATGAAAACTGTTGTGGTAATTTGTGGTCGTTTTAATTAAAAAGAGAGCTGATAAACTTTAAAATTGAGGCAAATTTCGCATTCAGCAATTTTCCCCGAAATACACTCGACGAGATTTCCGACATTCTAAATCACTCTGCAATTAAAGGTTTCCTGCCAACCCGGGGAGTTCTAGAAGTCACACATGGCGTCGGATATGCCAGGAGTTGGTAAGAAATAGATTGAAAATCCCTCACAATGCCTCTTTGAGGGTGTGTGCAGCCGCACGTCTGTTTACGTGAAGAATCCTGCGGCGCAAACAAATACAGATTTCGCCTCTTTAGAGGTTAATGAGGTCCCCAAAAGACAATGTAAATCTTCCATACGAACAAGTTATTTACGTTGAAAGCTTTCAAGCATTTCAGATGCTCCTCATTACGCTAAGTATCCATAGGCACAGACACATCTTCAGAATTCTAAAAGTTGCTAGTTCAGGACAGGGCAAGTGTGCGACGTTGGGGGGTGAAGGACCTTCTGCACGTGGTGCACGAGTGCAGCACACATCCTGCACCACGTACCCCAGCAGACCACCCTTCCCGCCTTAATGGCTCATTTGAAAATTCAACGAATTAGGGCCTGGCCCGATAAAGTAGACATCTGCGACATACGGGCAAAAAGTCGGCCGGTCGTCGGACGCGTTGACAAAGCCGCTTAACTGCATGCAGCGCTACATCTAAGCGCGTTCATCTGCATATAAGAAAGAAATTTAATTATGAATCGGGCATAAACCCACTGCATTTTTTTCGTTCCCTGGCTGCAGCGAACGTGCCACGGCGCGAATTCCACGGAGTTTAACTGTCGCGTTATTAACAATTCCGTTTAAGGGCAAAAACCGAGCACGTACTGCATTGGAATTAACGAGGATTCTTGTTGCAGTCCCACCTCTTTTGGTGGTAATTCGCAAGTAATAGTGCAAGAGAATAGGAAATTTCAGATAACTCTGCGGCATTATTGGCGTCCCGCATTATTTACGGCCGCCCTGTACAAAGTCACAATTCACGCGATTGCGATTGTTTTGTTTACACACTGGATAAGGGCAACTTAATTCCTTGGAAAAAAGAATTCTGAGGGTGATAACAAACATTCTTGCTTCTCATGATTCTGAAAGACGAAAAATAGAGCTCTAAAGTTGCAATAAGTACTAGTGCTGTTTGATCAAAATTTTCATTACAAATTGGAGTTTTTTTCCTGTTTTGTTAAAAATTTTAATTCTATCTTTAATATGAACCCCCATAATTCCTACATTTAAAAATTGATCCTAACAATTAAGGTATAATTGAAAAGGTATTTTTATCTTCTATTCAATAAGCATCTGCTTGATTCGATGTCCTCTGTTATTTTTACAAGGATTTATGAGGACTTGAGGACTTTGATAACCACACCTCCTAAAAAACAAAAATTTTACTCAGGACATCCCAAGGAAACGAAGCGTTTCCTACGTAGCATCCGTACACTCAGTCTACCATAAGTAAAATATTTTGTAAGTCAATCCCAACAACATAGATATGTATGGGCGAAGGGAGAGAAAGTGCAAAAAGGACTACTGTCCTTCCCCTGAAATTTGTCTGAAAATTTTTCTGATCACACAGAATATTTATTTTATCGTTTTTGATTTAATTATAATATGATGTAAAACATATGTGACTACATACATATTATACATTAATAAAACTCTTTCTATATACGATTACGTGGTGATTTAAGTTGTTTTTACGAAATGTTTAGTAAGTTTACGTAAACTTCGTGTATTAAATTACTACGGCGTTTTTAGTTAATTTTCAAGGTTTTAGTTACTTCTCCAAAATATTTTTCCGTAAGCTTACATTACTGTAAAGATCGCTATTCTTAGAAACGAAATTTTGTTATTTGACTATAGTTTTGTTAAGAACACAAATACAAAATACTCTTTTGCAACTTTACAACTAAATTCAGTTGTACTTTCTGCACATACAAGAATATATAAAAAACTTATAACCCTCATCATTTCGGTCTTTGATTAAGTTCGCACTTACGATGTTCCCCTTTTCTTAATATATTTTTAAAAAATATTCTATAGCATAAACATATATAAAAACATACTTGAAAAAATAACGTCATCATTTACTTTTTTCACTAGGGATAAAAGCTCTTCTGATTTTAAAAAGAAAAGCTATTATTAAAAGAAAGAAAAAACAACAAAAACATATTTTAATCCCCTCTTATACCATAGAAAATATAAAATGTATTTTCACATACCTGTGCAAATTATATAATATAATATATCAAAATGTTGCGAAATCTTGGACATTGAGTTTGAGTGCATCTCCCGATTTTGATAAAACTCTGTAGGATTCGTTGATGTGAAAACGAAAAGTGAAAATTTTGTCGATCATTTGTATTTTCTAAAGTCTTTAACTTTCCATTTTTCTGCAGTATCCGGCCGGCAGTTATACCATATAAGAATAGTAATGAAATTTTCTTTTTTCAAGAAGTTTGCCTAGTTCAACGCACTTTTTCCGACCGCTCGGCTGGCACATTGTCTTTTAGGAAAACCGCGTTTCAATGGAACATCGACGACTTGCTACGAAAACAATACATTCAAATATATTTCCAGAAATTTTGAAGGTAAAAAGCCAATTGATTTCAAAATTTCGAAAAAAAAAATTGTAAATAAATTCATGAAACAACTTTAAAACAGAAACCGATGTTATGCCAAAAATTTGTAAATATTATTTTGGTAATGGTGTAAAATTACCACAAATCACTAGGAAGAAATGCAGAGGCATGCCACAGCAACAACATTTTTATGCAAAGCCAGCCAACGGGCTTTAAAAAGTTCGATGAAAGAAAAATAAAAGCATTCAGAAATGCATACCCACCCGAAGTTGAAGATATGAATATTCATGAAATGAATTTCAATAACAATCGGAAATGGAAATGATTTCTCCCTGCCTTCACTTCCAGGTTCTATTATACAAATGGAAAATGAAAGGAACTTCTTTGGGAGAGTCTGAAGAAAATGAGATTCAACCTAATAAAAGCCCCTTTGTAGTCTGTGGGGCTAAGAAGGTACGAACAGAAACACACAGTACGAGTAATTAAAA
This sequence comes from Philonicus albiceps, assembly GCA_963969385.1. NCBI lineage: Eukaryota > Metazoa > Arthropoda > Insecta > Diptera > Asilidae > Philonicus > Philonicus albiceps. Next base: position 38,847,486 of record OZ017773.1, read on the forward strand.
TTTGGCCGAGGCGGGGCAAGGACTGAGGAACCTTATTGATATCCAATTAAGTGTAACGAGAATAAAAATAGTCTTCGAAGTCACTTCAAATGTAAAGGGGTCTTGCGGTCGTTTTATTAATTTTAGGGCTTCTCCGCGCTGCAATTAATTTTCAGAAATTTTCTGCGATTATTCGAAGAACTAAAAAGGGGCAGTATCTGTCGCTGAAAAGTACCCAAACGGTAGCTCAGCGCACTTTCACGTCAGCGTGTGCTAATTAGGTTTTTAGCGCTTGCCTGATATTCAAATTCTCACACAAAAACAAGATTCCATTTGGTGACGAAGAAAAATCCCAATTTCCTAAAAATTTCAATTTGCGGAATGAAACTTGCAATTTCCTTCGCTCAAAGCGTAAGAGGAGAAAGACGAAAAGTCGGTTCGCTTGAGTACTTTTTATCTAAGGTAATTCCACTCACCTTATTATTTCACCGTTCTCTACAAGTCAAAGGTCTCATTTCTTGTATAGTGATTTTCTTTGATTTTGTTGTGTCTTCTAAAGTTATTTCCACTTCACACTTTTTGATATACGAAGCCTGGCAAAATTGTCAGTACTCCTTACTTTACAGCTTGACATCTTATAGACGAAATGTTTTCGACGGAAGAAGTTGGAAATATCAAATTGAAAAAGAGAACAGGATTCGTTTTGCATTTCACGGCTTTAAGATTCCTGGAGCTCTTTGTGTATTGCATTCCAAGTGTAATATTTTTGTTTAGTATCTTAAATGACTTAAGTTACGTTAGACAAGGTCATTTTAAAATTAATTTCATTTTACGCAGTAAAAAATGTTATACGAGTTCATTGCTTATATGCCTACTAAAAATTTTGAAAAGCGGCGACAAAACGAGTAAAATTATATGAACTGTGAATAACTCATCAACATCTTAATCCTTCAATTTTCAAATTAATTTTAATACATACCTACAGTGTAGATTTTATGAGCTCTTATATAATATTAGGGTTCGAAGTGTTGGGTATCGATAAAAAACTAAAAAAACTATATTAGTTTCAATATAGCAGATGAGTACAAAATCCAGTAAAAATCGGTTATTGTTTTCAATAAATATCTGCACAAATTATCACACTGAATCATACACACAAATATAACAAAAGTCTTTTAATTTCATTCATTTTACGGCTGTTGATACTCTTGTTTTGAGTCAGTCTAAGTTACTGAGCAGAAGCAATATTGTCAGCTCCTATGATTTTTGTCTTCTAAAGTAAAAGTGAAATTGCCCGAAATTAGTCGATTCCAGCGGTGTACGTTGTGTTATTACAGAAACAATAGTTCTGTTGTTGTAACTTCGTTTTAAACGTAGTAATTATTTTCTTTTTCATTAATTCAATATTTTGTTCAAATAGCGTAATCAAAAAATAGAAAATAATTTCCACTCAATAGCCCTCCATTACTCTAAAATATACAACATTATGATAGAGTTAAATGTTTGGGATTATCGCTAAAACTAAACCAATTTTACGTTTATGACTAAGCTAGTTCAAGTAGTATGATTGGTATAGTATAGTGTATATATGAAGAATATGTGTTATATTTTATGCAAAACTATAAAATTAAAAATTGATTTGCAATACATAGTTACGTATCGATTACTCCCGTAATTTGAATACTTCCCCTATTTGTTATAATATAATAAAAAGTTACATTTCCTTGTAAACTCTATTTATTTTCTTGACAATATAACAACTTTGTTCTTTTATCAACTCGCAACTGATAATTGTCATTTTTAGACACGGTAACGAGATAAACAAAACTCCAATATATAGGTATGCAAAACTTATGCGGTACGATCATGAATATTGCACCACTTCTGAGCCTTTCGAAGTGACGCAAAACAATTTCGTGCGAGTCCCTCCTTACGAATTCATTTAACTGCGTGATTTCCATAAAATATCAGCAATACATCAATTTTGGAGAATGTTATGTCCTTAATGGCACCGAGGGGATTTGTTCCAACTTTGGCTTAACTTGAAAAGCGGAACTGCGTGGCACTTAGTTGAAATATTTAAAAAATTCAGGGAACAGACATCGTTACCCTGTAATACACCCCTGTAAGGCCGCGGGATGGGAAGCGTATTGTCACTGATTTCTTGAAGACGGGTTGGGGGCTTTATCTGCGTGTGTCACCCGTTAACATGTGACGATTATTTCCGCAAGTACCCCGCCTCGAGGAGGACATGACCCCCGTTCGCACTTGATCTCTTTTGCAGCAGCGCACTCAGCGTGCGAGTCGCGTTGCGCAGGGGCGGGGGTGTATAGGACCCACATATATCAGCATTTATATTGTATGAATTACAATTTCAAATGCCTTTGTCAATGCCCTGGATCGGTGGGGGGACGAAGGATGAAAAATATATTATCCGTCGTCTTAGTGCCCCCGTCTTCGTACGTGACTAGAACTCCCCCTAAGTCTGCTCTTATGACAATAAATCTGCGTGCATAATGCACTCAACTAAAAGCTGCGAGTGCATTAAAGCTCTCCAAATGGATTTAAACTTTTTGTCCTTGGGGTTCATCTCTGTATCCTTGCCGTGCTCAGTTTTCGGGTGGCAGATTTACGTTCTTTGAAAGAAGGGTCCTGCCGCGTGTATGGGATTTGAACGAACGAAGAAAAAGTTTCCAAACAAGATTTGTATTTTTTGTTAGGAGCACCAAGGAAAGTAAAGTTATTTTGGGTATCGTTGCGCAGGAACTGCCATATTCTTAATACCCTAGCATAATATCTTCGATTGAGGGGTTTTATCATATGAAAGCCAATATCAGCGAAGGGCACACTTCTGAAATGGATCCTGATGATCCAAATTAGTTCTAATGAAACACCCTCACCCTTACTGAACGCCTAAATCAATTTGATTAGTTCTTGAATGTGCTCCAGTTGCAAAAATTTATTCGCGACTCAGAGCCGAATATCTCCTTAGATCAATAATTCATTCTTTCTTTGAAGGGAAACTGTTGCAAAATGGGGTTATTCGACAGCTGGGGGTATAAATAATGAAATCTGACAAGATATCCTATTATTGTGTGGAACGCAGCGGATATTTTATGGCCTGGTTCGTTTAGTTTCGAATGTTCTCAGAAAAATGATGCTTTTGTGGTTCAAAAAGTTACGAAACGATATATGTTTCGTTTAAGCGAATGGAAATGGGATATATTTTATGCTTCATAAATGCATTAATACTATTAAATTTATAAAAGCATTTTGTTAAAACTTGAGTAATATAGCAATTTAAAACAAGGATTTGCACGATAATTCTATAGTTTACGAATAAAATTATGTATACTTCTATTTCTCAACGTTACTCAATTGATGTAATTCGATTTCTTTCTAATATCTGTTTATATATATTGAAATATAGTCAATAATTTGGGAGATAAATATGTTATTTAATAAAACTATTCAAAAATTCATCCTACAAAAATAACTGTGGAGCACAGATTTTAGATTTATCTCTATGAGGACCTCGCAAGGGCTTACTATACGTTTAAGTGAGTCTACATTTAAAACTAATTTTGAGGAAAGAGAAGAAATGGGACTTAACTTTAAAAACAAAATCTATATTTTATCTTAGAAAAAGGAAAGTAAACGGAGGACTTTGATTAATTTAGGAAATAAATACCTTTATGGTAGTGTGTTTTTATTATTATTAGATATTTTGGAATAACACGTCGAAATTATTTTACAATTGAAGTTATTCATATTCAACCTTTCAGAAAATAAATTGTAAATTACACGCTTCAACATAATTCCATAAACTACACAGGGGATAGAGAAGAACGCCCGAAAATTGACGAGGCCTCTTAACCCATTTGTAGTTTAAATACAGTACATTTAATTTTACTTCTGTTTATTATTATTATTCCATATGAATTCTTTTTTTCTTCTTATGTTTGTTTGACTTTTTAATATTTCTTGTATTCACATAGAATTCAATAAGTTCGCTTGAAAACGCAACGTTTTTCTGTGTTTTTTCATTTCATTTTAAAATTTGGTGTGTGGTTAACAAAAATAAAAGGCTTTCCTCCATTAAATTACTTAACAAAGTTGTGCGGTGCATTATTGGTCCTTAGCTCAATTGAGCATGTCTCATCAGCACGTTTTTTCCTGAATCTGTTTTAGAACGTAAGAAATCATCAATTCGCCCTTAGATGGTATTTTTTGAGATCAATTTCCAAGGGAAATGTGGTAGGGGTATTTTTTTCTCATTTTAAAATTCGCGTCTGCTGCAGTAGTGAATGCCCGTCTGCTGACTATGCTGAACTAAATTGGGTATAGAATTGCCGGAAGGAGCTGGTATGAGTTCATTTTACTATTGAACACATTGCTTGATGCAGCTATCAAGTAAGAATGCATCAAGATAGCTTCCTATTCCGGAACCCAGTGTAAGACCCAAACGAAATTGAATGGAATGCCATTAGCAATAAAACAACATAAGCATAGTCATAGCTGTGAAGAAGCTCAAGTAAAAAGAAGGCAACGGAAAATTACCGACAGAGACAAAGAAGTAGCTTGCAATCGTGCCGAGGAATTGTGAAAGGAATTTAAGGGCTGAGGCACGAGCCGGCTGCCGTATGTGTAATAGTTTGGGGGTGGACGGAAGACCCTCAGATCCGATTGACACTGAAAGTAAACCACTTCGACAATTGCAAAAATCACAGCCCCAGTACTTTTCCTTCATTTAATGTTCGTCCTGCTCGGCTATGCCAACGATGAGATGAATTCAAATGCAATCTAAATGACGACAGATTTTTGTAAAACAATATTCCATCTATGGTGCAGATACTTCCTGATTTAAGCTCTGACAGACGGAATTTAAATTGTCAGCAAATTTTAAATTGAATTCAAATCAACGTAACATCCACCACTAATTTTTTCTGACAGTAATCTCATTAATTGATTCATTACGGACGTATACGTGTACTCGTATGACTGAATGAATGTGTGCTGTTTGTTACCGTGGGAAGATCGAATGGAAATATCTATAGCATTCTATAGAACTATATAATAAATATGATTGTTATAATAATAAGATGTATTAAAATGAATACTCATCGGATCAAATATAGTCTTTTATGATGGTGTTTTGTAGAAATTCTTTAAAAAGCAGATTGCGATATTACTGTTTTTATGAGTCAATCAGTCAGAATTCATAAATTATGCTCTATGATAGCTACGTTATTGAAGATACTGTTTTCAAATAAGTCCTTATCATCCTAAAAATTCGTGTAGAAAACTAAAAGTACAGATAAAATGCTGAGCAAAATTTTTCTTTTTCTTGGTACCTTAATAATTTCACGTAAACATTATGATGAAGTTGTTTTAAGTACTTACCAAAGTTGAACTTTCCATAACTTTTCGATTCCAACTTTTCTCCACTTTGAAATATATATATATATAAATATAATTTACGTTTCGCAAGGGATGGTTATAGAATGGAAGTAATATTAATTTTAAAAGTACAAAATCACAGGTTTTTTTCATTGTATATAAACTGTGTGAACACTAAAGTCACACTGAACTTAAGAGGAAAAAATACTAAAGGATTGCAATAATTACATCTACTATATTTAAATTTAACTACTTTCAAGAATTACTTAATACAAATTTGATATCTTTGATCCTTAATAATATTTTTACATGAAATCTAATATGTAATTTTGTTATGTGTAATATTCCAAACAGATAGCAAAATGACATAAACATTTCCTAAAGTATAGACTAAAAATTAGATTAGAGTAAAGATAATTATAATAATAAAACTTTGTTGGTTATAATTACAAAAGTTTATAAATTATATAGAAATCTTAACATGAAAATTGAAGCATGGAAAAAATAAATAAAAACAGAAAAGCATTGAATCTTTTCTGGATATATTCTTGAAATAAACAAATTAAAGATGTATCGACGGAGACGTCAAAATGAATTTATTTTTTTACTTCAATCTTTATTGCAAGTTATTTAATAGGCATAATTAATAATATTTAATAATTTAAACTTTTAAAATTAATAGTTACTTAACTCAACACATCAATGGTCCATAATCGCTAATTGAATTCGTATTAATGCGATATCAACTGGCCGATATTTGCTGGCAAAATTTACGTAAAATTGCATATTTGGTAGGTAAGTGAATATGTAAAATGTGTCATTTTAGATTAGGAATTGTCAAAGCATAGTGCTAATTACTGCGCAATTAACTTTATACCGGTGGCTGCTAATCAAACATGTGAAACTTGAAAAACAAACAAAGCATTTTAAATGATATAGTTTACTCAAGTTGAGGTATTTGCATATAAACTTGTTATTAAATGCACAAGTTGATTATAATCCAGCTACGATTAATTGACTATTATATTAGGATCTATTTAAGCTCGAACATAATTTGCTACTAGTTTTTTGTTGGCATTAGTAGATGAAACAAATACAGATTTTATTAAAGAAACGAAAAGTCAATATACATTATATGCTTTACTAGTTACATATACATTATTCGATGAAAGGAGTTTCTACAATTTACGGCAAAACATTTTGGGAACATGTAACAATTCCTTGAAACCATATACTTAATAAACACATAAAATATCAATCCTTAATTATTTTAGAATAAGACGTAGTTTATGATAGAATAGATTACTCTAGCTATGCCACTCGCCTACTAAAAACCCATACAACATTTTAAGAAAAACGTTTGTCTCTTAAATAGTTAAAGTATGTGAAATATTTCTGTGTCCTTTTTACCCAGGGACATAAAATGCATTTGCTTTTTAGAAACATACAATTATTTGTTTACTGTTTTTTTATTTTGATGTTCTACTGCTAATTGTTTTATTTTCTGGTTGGTAAAGAATTCATTTAGTTAAAAAAACAGCAATTAAATCCAAGAAGTTAAGATTAATCAAAAGGGATAGAGGAACATCTTAATTAAGCGATTATCATTTTTCAACCAGCCAAATGAAGTGTAGACGAAGCGAGTTAGTCCCACTGCATCCGCAGGGGAAGGGGTAGTCTGGAAGATGAACTCAGTTGGAAAAAAAGTGGATATCTGAAAGGGTATAATGACTTCCTTGAACGTAATTTTGCACGACACAAAACTGACACTCTGAGTAATGTTAATGATCCTTTGACCTTTTTAGTTAATTAAAACAGGACTCCACTCAAGATGAGATTACATGCGGAAAGCGTAAAGTTTAATCTGAGCTGGGCGGAATTTCATTTCGATACGAGCCCTTGAGGACAAAGGGAAGTAACTGCTTTGGCACTGATGGAGAGCAAGTCCTGGTTTCCTTTAAAGTCAAGTTGTTTAATTTTATAGTGCTGCTCAAGACCAGCATTTCAGATGAAATATGAAAAGATGTATTTTATTTGGTGCCAGAGAGCAGATTTTTCTAAGCGATACCCTTGAACCAAATGGTTCCTCCAAATTTAATTTCATTAAAAGCCCGGCGGTCCTTGCTACTCTCGAGCAGATGTAATGTATGAACAATAACTTTTCCAGTTCCTACGTACTTAGGGCACGTAGGTAATAGGGCTCAAAGTAAATGTATGCCTTTGTCGCTTTATTGATTTTTCGTGCATCGGGGCTTTTGTGGTGATGCTCATGTGACATGCTTATCTTAGTCGGCGTTTTTCGGATTTGTTTTAAGGTGAACGGCAAGTGTGAAAACTGATGTTCCGGTTCGATGAGAATATCGTCGTGTCTCGGTTTTAATTTGGTCCCGGAAGGTATCCGATTTTCCAATAGTGTCATATAGATCTGACGGAGCAGAAAATGTATGGCAGAACTAGGAAAGGGCAACTAACCCAACATCCGCTTGGTGCAATGGGTCCGGTAGATGCTTGAAACCTGGAGAGCACACAGGCCCACATTCATTCACTTTTAGCTGTTGACTGAGTTTCAATTAGGATATTAGGGAGCAAGCGACATGGTAAAGTGGCATTGTAACGATCTAAGGACTTTAAAGTCAGCTTGGAGCAACTTCTGTTATCTGGAGTGGTCCTTTGGTATCCGCTCCCCATGTGAAATAATGTGGCTACCGTCACGTGTGACATATACGCACGCTATTATGCTGAATTGCGGATGTGTGAATTATTTTATCACTGTTCTATCTCTATTAATTTTTAAGGAAATCATTTGCTCTATTTCTGTTTCAGTAAAATCGACTTTTTCCACAAGCCATCAGCTTAATTAAAGCTTTTAAGCATCAGAATTAATCTGTTGCAAAAGATTGCTCATCATTTAGCCGCTGTTAGTAACCATATAATCAATAAGCAAATTTAATGCATGCTCTAATACGCGGACATCAAATAAATCAACATTTTTGTTTACGTGGACAATCTCTTATAGTTAATAGTTGAAAAAAGATATAATTCTTTCTACACAACGCGGTTTATAAAGGTTGAAATGACCATCCTGAATGTAAATCTGAGAGATGGCAAATTAATTTATCAAATTAGTAGTCGATGCACAATTACTATGTCTGCGATCGCCTGATGTTTTTGCAGACTGAGCATGTTAAGGAGCATCAAGCAATCGTTGTAGAGGGACAGAATAATTAGATTATCCCACGGCAAACCTTTAAGGGAAAATCTGGCAAATTTGCATTGTACAGATTCGATACTATCAATATGAATTTAGTAATAAAGGGACCAAACTTGACTTGCATATCCATTAGTCGAAAAGCAGAAAAATAGATTTGTTTCTATACAGCTGTATTTGAAAATTCACGAATCCTGACAAAGGTTTATGGTTTCTAAAGAAAGATAATCGTTCACAATTGTAAATGTTTAGTTTATGATTACTTATTAATTATGTTGTAATAATCGAAGCATTTATACTGTGTAATTTTACGGAAATAAATATTGGCCACCAATACCTAAGTTTATGTATGTTTCTTGTGTAATAATTATAGTTTCTAAAACAAACCTGCACGCATAGCACACAATGCTATAAAAAATATAGTCCTAAAAGAATATTTCTATTTCACTTCGTCTGTAATACATCATAGGGGTTACTTATATGCATAGTGCTCTTTTTCCCATAATTTATAGTTAAATATAATAAAAAAAAAGTTGATTGAAACCTTTTTAATGATATGATTTGTAAAATTTACTACTTATGTAGGTATGAATAAGTTAGGTTTATACGACCATGTCCGACCATCGAAGGATACACTTCGGTTATTTTTGGCCCATTTGGCCCATCGCAACGTAATATACCTCGGGAGGCGCAATTCCCATTTAAAAACCCTGAATAAAAAAAAGTGATAATAAAAATATACAACTGCGTAGAAAGCGCAAAATACAAAAAAAAATATGTTAGACTACTATAATTTCTATGCAACATCCTTTCAATGTTATTTCTAATGAGTTAAGAGTATGAAATAAAAATGATAAGCTGAGATTGGAAAATTTCATTTATGAAATGGCTGCAAATTAAGCGGACTTATTTGTTTGTTGAGATAAAATAAGTCAATAAGTGGAAAACTAATCGATTTTGCAAACCATCTTATAATTATTATACTTATGGCTAAACTAACTAAAGATAAATCGCAATACCATTTTTTTTAGGAATACACAAAGTTTTTTATTTGTATCGCCGAAATTCCTCTTATTCGTGTCCATTGAAAACTACAAGAACATCATACGATCCCTTATTTATTATTTATTTATTTCATTTCGCTTTTCATACAAGGTATAAACTATTTAGTAAACTCGCAGGCTTTTATAATGCGCTTTTGTGTAATCCCCTTCCTCCATAGATATACATATAGGATGCAGTAAAATTATGATAGGCTGAATAAATTTAATTTTACATAAATGAAAATCTTCTGATTTCTGAAACATTGTCACTTTTTGTGAATTCAGGAAAACCATTATTTGTAGTTAATATTTTCGATTTCAGGGTAATAAATTTTGATATTTTTAAGGTTCCTTTGAAGGACTAAGAATTTTTCAGGAGTCACTATTTACAGTACTTATAGTTATAGTTTCCGATAGGTTTCATTTATATGTAGTAAAGCGGCAATAAAGAATGCAATCTCACTAAATTATAAATTTGGTTGTAGATTTAAGTTTAAGTCTATTGTAGGTCATAAAAATGTAATTTAAAGAACATGTGTAGGAATGGAGGATTTGTCTGGCACCCAGGCTGGGTTGCATAACTTTTTCATGTCGGGCTATAAAATCGAGAAACGAACTTCTGCGCTGGTTCAACAGATCACAAAACCAGCTGTAAGTTATTTTGGTAGCCAGCAGGACCGCAAAAAGGACCTGACAAAAGAACTGCTATACAGACGTTCTTCTGGAGTCACACTCTTATATTCGTGCCGCTCCTGCACGAATAATATATTCTGGAACTTGGCCAAAATTAATTTAAACTGCAGCTTTAAGTCAACATAGCTAGCTACACGCGGTCTTTTCAGTTCATGGCTCACGGGGAGACATGTTGGGGTTGCGGACGTCTTCTTGGAATAAATGGCACCGTCGTATACCTAGAAGCAACCATATGAATGCATACAAATCAGTGCTGCGACAAAAAGATTTTTCTTATTTCCTTTTCTAGCCATTTTATCCTAACTTACGAACTCGAGTCTGTTAGTGGCATATTTCTTTTCCTGGCTGCATGTTTGTACTTTTGACAGTTTCCGTAATTATCCCGGCAGATATCGGCGCTCAATAGGGCTCCTACTGCAGAGGCGACAGTCAGGGAGCCCTGCACCTTTTGTACCTGAGAACTGATCCAGCCGAATAAATAAAACTTTCAGAATTAAAATCTCGAGCCGACTGTAGTCGCTTTGTTAAGCGTCTGTTCCTACCGTCGTAGGAATGCAATTTATTACGCGGCTGGCAGTTCTCACATCGCGGATCCTACAGGCCCTTGGATGAAAGCATACCAACTTTTGTGTATAGTTAGTACGAACATGGATCTGTTGTAAGCCAGGAACCCGAGCTGATGCTACATTTAATATTAATAAGGCGCGCAACATTACGTGGTTTATTTAATTTTAAACCACTTAGCGCATAGCGCAAACACAACAAATCACGTACCATTTGACGCACATGTCGGCGGGGTAAGTTGGTGGTTGCTAAATATAAATTAAATTAGCACACAACTTTGCCCTACCGTTTTATGGCATGAGCATTTAAACACCCTAAGATGCCCCCGTAAACAGCTCCAAGGAGGCCAACACAACAATAGAAAGACCCCGCCAAATCCCCCGCTGAGCCTTTGAATTGCGTTTCGACCATTGAATGATTTAATTATATGCAATCATGCAACCCTTCTTTCACAGGGAGTGACCACTGGCGAGGGTAGGTGAGTCCACCGCTTTTAAAGCGCACCCGGGCGAAGTTACTTTCGGTGGTACAAAGTGGATACTGTGCAGATGACCATAACCAGGTTAATAAAGCCAGCGAGGACATGCCATAGCAACACTGCTAATGGAGTATGTCTGACATCATATTACTTTGCTAATTGAAATTTGTCATATAACGTGGCACGTGTTGAACGTACAGATGAAATGGTCACAGTGGGGGTAATAAGGTCCTGCTGGCACGGAGGTCAACGGTCCTCAGCTTCTGCTCAGCTTAATTTGGGGAAAATACGTTGAGGTCAGTTTGACTGACATCCATAGTTTATTTGTTTTGCGAATTTATGAGGTAGGAAGCACCTTTTGCTTTTGACAACAATTGAGCTATTTCACTTGTGAGGTGGTTCAAGCAGTTGTTTATATTTGAAAGTACCAAGATATTATATAATATTGACTTTAGATGATAAACGAATGCTTAAAATTAAAAACCAGATCAGATTGAATAGATATCTGGCTATTAAAAAATAAGTTTTTTCAATTCCAATAATAATTGAGATTTCTTATGCGGGTCTCAGTTTGGGTTAGCGTCTTAACAAAGAATTACAAAAATAGTAGCTTAGCTTATATTAAAACATTAACATAGAAGCGCTGTTGGTAGGTGACTTAATTAAGTCTTATTTTAAAGAGTCCAATAAAATAAATATCTAATAATTTTCTTTTAATTATTAAAAAGAATCCTGAAATATTTGAAACAAAGATTTTAATATTATTAAATTTTTAAACTTTCCCTACCCACATATTTGTCAAAATTGCCATGTATTTAGACCAACTTAATTTTGTTTAAAAATTTCATATTTTTAATCCAAGCGGTAATCGAACCTGTACCTGTACTATGCAATTCCGGAAACAATAATTTTTACTATTGAATAAATGAATTTGTTAATTTGTTAAGTTTAGTAATGGTTGGTTTTTTACCTTAGTTATAACTTCGTTGGCAATTTGATTTATCACCCTGAAAAGAGTTTTTGATATTTATGTTAAGTAGGTTAGGTTACTGTGGCTGCCTAGAAAGGCACACTTAGGCCAATTTTGGCCCATTGTGTTACCACGTAGCGCAGGAGATCATGGTTATTCGTGGGATTCGAACCCACAGCCTCTGGGAGGGTAGGACAGCGCGCTAACAACTGAACTATCAGAGGCCCCTATGTTAAGTAAAGTATGGTATATATGTAATTGCAAATAGACTCATTCTTAAGAAGGACAAGATTATTACTAACTTCTTTGGAAAGCTAAAAAACTGAAAACAATTTAAAAATTAAAGTTTTCAACAATATCAAATTTCCGGAAGCTTATTGTCAAAATCGGCAGTTCTAGAGACCACTATTATGCATATATTTACTGAATCACTTGACGGAGCAGAGATTTACAATATTGTGTACAAGAAATAAACTTTTAGTGAAAACTCAAAGGATATGTCCTTGCACATGTGTCTCAGTAATTCACTTGCAGTGTTCGAATCCGCTTAAAAGTTTTAGTGCAATAAAGAAAATGCTCAAAGTAACTGGGGGACAGCCACTTAAGGTATAATTCACCTGGGAGAACAGCAGTGAATTGTTATTGCAGACAGCAGTTTTCTTATGTGTGCCGTTAAGTTATTGCTTCTTACCTCCGGATAATTAATGAAAACCCTATCCGGGCAATTTGCTCGCCAAATAATTGGTTTCGCTTCATATCTTTCATCTGATATTTAGCAGAACCTCTTCCCATGAATCATGCCAAGGGCAACTGGGGTGAAAGGTTTCCTCTGGAATTATTCTGGTATAAATAAAACATTGCTAGAATAATTTATGTTACGGGATGTTCCTTAAATCGTTGAGCTGCTACCTTAAGAATCCGCCGGGTCTGCGTGAGGCAAAAGTTTGTTTTGAATCTAAAATGCTGCTCCTCACTCTCCCTCTTTAGTGGCAGGTTTTAATTAATAGGTTCTGAATTCAAATAAGTGAATTATTTATTGTGTTTCTATATGACGGAGCAGCAAACGAAACAGTGGTAGTTACTTTCATTCTATTTTCTGTATATTTGCTCTTCCTCTTTTTTTTTAACTATCTTTTTGTTTAATTAAAACAAATTGTTTTGGATGTACTCTCGGTTTTTTGAATTGTTAAAAAGGTAGGACAGATTTTCAGCTTTAAGTTTTATTAAATGCATACTACTAAAATTTAAACACTTGACACATACATACATTATAAATATTATGGAATTCAAGGATATTTTGAAGTTAATTCAAGAGATACTTCTAATAACATATTAAAATTTTAATTTAATTGTAATATTAATTAGACTACAAAAGAGCTATGAGTTTTTGAAAGCAATTTGGATTACATGGTCTTCAGATACAATACAGTTGTAAAACAAATACATGCATTTTATACAATATGATCAATATTTCCTCACATTTTCAGTATTAAATAGTATATTTGATCATATTTCTAAAAAATAAGTCACTTCTATCTATTTTATTATACGATTATCTAATTTTTGAATCTGCATAGTAGATATTTATATTTATAACTGCAGTGTTTTTTCTCCTCTCCATCCACTGAGTAGAAGAATTGTGAACGATGCATCTGGGTTAGCTCTCATGCATTCATTTACATATTATAGAAACTGGAATGTCAACTGAAAAGCTTACCTCTTCTATTATAAAACTGTTGAATAGACTATTTCTAAAAAAACGCCTTAGAAAATTCTATTCAATGTTACTGGTATCACTGATGTATATTTAGGGTAGTTTTGAATAAATAAGCCGTGTTTGCAACTAAACATTATTCCCTTAAATATATTAAATTTAATAATTAACATCTCTAAATAATATAAATAAATAATATCCGCGTCTGTCTGTGTATTAATTTAGTATTTCTAAACTTTACTTGATGAATTTCTATATAGATTTAACCATAATTTAGAGAGTTTTGGAGGAAGGTTTAGGCATGTATTTAAAATATAGACGTTCTGTAATCAAGTAGTAAAACGTCGCTTTTAGGATACTTATATGAATTACGCTGACTAAACCATTAGACAATTACATCAAATTAATATACTACAGCATTTTAGATCTCAAAATTATTATCAAAAAAGTAAAACAATATTACAGTGTTTGTAGAACCGACTATTTTCAGCGTACTAAGAATATTTTTCAACATTAGCGGTCTAGGCTAAATGAGCAGTTGTATTGAAAAACGTAATAAAAATCAAAGTCTTCACATTTTTCCTAAGCCATGATTTATAATTTAATTTAATTTTAAGTTTAATTAAATAAATTTTTTATTGAACATTTGTGTTACATTGAACGGTAGTCAGTATTTTTGTTTTTAAATTAATATTTTTTCTATTAACCTTTTTTACCCTTTTGGTATGATATCGTTCTAAACACATTTAAAAGCTTTTAGTTAAAGCATGATGATGATGATTTTAATACCGTCTACCATTTAAAAGTTTTAAAAATTAATATTTTTGTAAAAAACATTTTTAAAAGTATGAAAAGGTAGAATAAGGTGGGTGGACCATGGAAGGCCACGCTCCTTTGAAGGCCAACTATTGAAAAGTCGTAGTTATTGGCATGTAAAGACATATTCCTTCTGCTACACATTAAGATCTATCAAACTCAAGGCCACAGATGTGGCGGCGAGTCGCTCGCGCCGCTATTGTGGCAGTGCGATCTCACGCTTCGTAGACTTTAGTCGTCGACGTTATAATTGTTATTCGCACGCACAGCAAAACGTAAGTTTTTAGCTAAATAACCCATTATTATCTCATATTTTTTTACTGTGAATTGTCATATAAGGATATGTTTATGGTACCAAAGAAAAAAAAAATTGTTTTGCCTCGATTTAAGTTAAAATATTGGTAGTGTTCCTAGGAAAGCCGGTGGTTCCTTATAAGGCCAATAAAAAATTTGACGGTTGGCCTTGCTAGGGTACATGGGACTTACAAAGAACATCTATAAACCATG
Organism: Philonicus albiceps; assembly: GCA_963969385.1. Lineage (NCBI taxonomy): Eukaryota > Metazoa > Arthropoda > Insecta > Diptera > Asilidae > Philonicus > Philonicus albiceps. Next base: position 38,862,858 of record OZ017773.1, read on the forward strand.
AGCATATGAACAGTTACTTTTTAATAATTACAGTACTTAGTCTGTAGTGTCTATTATTTCATTACATTTAATATAAAAAAAGTCATTGATAATTGTTAGTTTGGCCTTCCTAGGAACATTTTGGCCTTACAAAGAACGGACCCCTAAGAAGGCCATTTTAGGTAAAAAAAAAAGTTTTTAATTTCATCATCAAACGCGTTGGCAAGTTATTTGATGTCAATATAATACTCATTACTATTATTTTTAAATGATTTCTATTAATATATTCTTAGTTATACGATGGTGTTCAAGTACTGTTCGTTGAGTTTTTTATAAATGATAAAAATATATTGGAGCATTTAATGTTTCGTTTAAATGAAAGAGCTTATTATGTAGTTTTAGTAAAAGCGGATATATTAATTGTTACAACTCTATTTTTAAGTTGAACGACTGATGTATAATATTGGCCTTGTTTGGAGCCGTGTTCCTTGCAAGGCCGTTTGGAAGAGCTTAATAAAACTTACGTTTAATAAATAGCGATTAAAGCTAGGTTAAAAAAAAGTGATTTATGTGGTACACAATAAAACAAAGTATTACTTGATAATTTGTTTCGTTCATTTATCCAATTAATAAACGAATAAAAAGTGTTTACTCGTTAGAGTGGCCTTCCATGGTTCACCCACCTTATTTTATTGAAAGATAGCTTTAATTTATTTAAAGTGCAATCAATAAAAATGTCACTAAAATAAATCGACAAATATAAAGAATATGGAGACCCAAGTTAAAAGTAATAAATTTAATTGGTGAAAGAACAGCGAAATTTTATTATTTTTAGAATAATTACCGCTTCGTTCACAACACAAATTATAAAAAAAAAAGCTCATAAGAAAAACAAAAAAGAGCTCAGAGAAAATAAAATGAATTTTATGCTAAAAATTGTTGCTCTAATAGATTGCAATAAATATTTAAATAAAGTTCTATCGATCTAGTTTTAGATATTAGAGTTTTTGATTTCGTATAAGTTATAAAAATGTAATTATTTCCGCAGTCAAGTATTCGTTACTTATTTTTATGTAATTTTTGTGTATGTTGGAAAATTAGAAAAATTCGTTCACAACTTTTATTTATAAAGTTTACTTAAAGATAACACAATTGAAAAATTGTTATTTTTTAAATGGGAATATCGCTTTAACGTGTATACCATCGTGCATTGATTATAGATAGCAAAAGAGGAAATAGATCCTTTTTATTAATGTAATTTTAACAGAAGTATAAGTACCAGTGTACTTACTTTTGATATGAAGATTCTGCCAATATATAATAAAGTGCATAACAATTCCATCGTGAGAGATACTCGTATAACAAGAATAGTCGTATACCCGTTCAGAAAACATGTTTGTGCATGTTGTTTAGCCACAACATGCACTTTAATGACGACAATATTTGAAACAGAGTTTCCAAAACATGTCGGGATGAGAGCTGGGACCGTACATCTTTGCAAATAGGGAGCTTAGCATTACTCAAAAACTGAAAATGTCAACAAGAGCAATATTGGAGGAATATAATGCAAAGTTTCCTCAATTCGCTGTCCCTCAAGAACCCACTCTGGCATGAGGCCGCTGCATGTGGACGCTTCATTCATGGATTTTCAGTAACATTAAAAGGGCGATACGACTATAAAATTAAACCATAACTGCCATAAAATTCCGATAGAACCGCAAATGCAATGCAATAAACATGGACAATAAATTCTGAAGACACACCATTATAGGTCGCTGTAAAGGATACGAGAAAATCACTCTGTGTTGCAAGTTCTAGAGGAGAAACTACTATAAATATCCTCCTACTTCAGTCTTCTACTGCGGATTCCTTGGCCCGCCAGCTCATCCTGCCCGTCTTCCTTCAATTTTCAATTTTTCACTGGCTGACGACGACTAAGTCGAAACAGCGGAAGAAAAGACAACTTTCGTAGATGCAAGTTGCAATTTTTATGGGGCGCGCTGTCAGCCGGGCGAGGGAGCGGGAAGGCGCCTCGTAAGGTTAAATGGGGAGCTGATGCTAAGAGAGCGACTCTCGACACTTTATTTGCCAAATCTTCGTTTTACTGCACAACTAGCAATTACTCGAAAATGACCCATCGATACATGGCGATTTGTGACTCTGATCGGGAGTGGAAGGGCCGAGCACAGCGTTGGATGGTGATGGAGGGAGGGGGGGGGGGGGGGGGGGATTAACACCCTACCCACATAAGTGCAAGGCCCTTCGGCAGTGGGTGATTGTCTCAAAGCAGCCCGTGCAGGGTGCCTGCCACCCGGAGCGAACAACGCAAACAGTGGTCCTCCGACAATACTGCACAAATCAAGATCGCCCTTTAATAAATCATCAGGGAGCCGGGCGCACCAATACAAAAGGGAGTTGCACCGAACTTCCCCAGTTTGCTTATTTGGAAAAGGGCTAGTTCTCCCGACTTATTCGACGGTGGTGCGGTGCAGGTGAGTTGAGACTATGGCGGCCGGTATGACGGCAGTGTAATTAAGAGACCGCTTCCAGCGATAAATTTGCCAACAAGCAGCGATTGCTCCCGTGAAGTTAATTAGAGGCACGCTAATTAGTTGATTAAAATTGCGGCCGATATGTGCTCCTGGGGGACCTGTCGTCGATTGACAGCCGGTCCCTGCAGGAGCTCCCGATGCGCAGCTGTCCTGGTTCCCGGTACAGGAGGACACGGTCTTCGGCTGTTTACAATCATCAAGAGCTTGCTCGTACGATTGTAAATAGGCCCCTGTATTACAGGAATTTCGCAAACAATGACGACAAATTGTTACAAAATTCGATTTTGATCTTGCATATGATATTTGTTTATCTTACACCACAATTGTAGATATTTGTGCAGATTTCTCAAAAATTAGCGTGCACATAACGATTCCGGCATCCTGTAATCTTACAATATTCATACCAAACTCTTTTTTTATAAGGAGTACATATAAAAAAAGAATATGCTTACAAAAATAACGAACAATTAATAGTTTCGAAGATATTTAAGGAAAATCGGCCAGGAGCGAGTTGGAATCGCACAATTATGGTTCTGTCCCAGAAATTTATCAATGAACAGTTGATCGATCGAATTTAAGGGAGTATTTCGATACATTTTAAGTATTGTTTTTTTTTTTATATAAAATTCATTTATTTTTTTAACTTGATTTTCATTTTTGCGCCTTTAAGAACAATTTTTGCAAAATTTCATTTTAAGTAAAATTATTGGTATTACTTTAGAACTAGGGCCATCCACTTTTGAAGTGGGCTTAGATAATTGTGGCTAGAATTAGTATCATTTAAAAATATTAATTATAAAATAAATTAGCATTTATTGGAAAAATAGTGGTAGCTTATTTGTATACTGTGAAATTCTCCTTCTCTTTGTATGTAAAAATGAATAAATTAAATTAATTAACTTTAAATAATAATACAAGACAGATATATTGTTGAAATTAATTTTTTATTATTATAATTTGGTAGATAATTTCATAAAATTTTTTTTTAAAATATGATTTCTGGCATATGTCCGCCGCGGCTACGAGTCCATTCGATCATTTAAATTTTTCAATACTTTTTCCAAAAAATTTGGCCGTTTGGCGTCAATGGTGGCTTGAATATTAGCTTCCAATGCTTCAAGAGTTGCTGGTTTGTCAGCATAAACCAATGACTTAACATGGCATCATAAAAAGTAATCGAGAGGCGTTAAGTCGCACGAACGAGGGGGCCAGTTAACAGGACAACTTCTGGAAATGAAGTTGTCACCAAATTGATTTTTTAATAAATTGATGGTTAAGCGCGCTGTATGGCAAGTTGCGCCGTCTTGTTGGAACCAAATGTTGTCGATGTTTAGCTGATTAATTTTTGGAAACAAAAAATCACTCAGCATGGCTCGACAGCGCTCTCTATTCACCGTAACGGCAGCGGCTTCCCCATTTCGAAAGAAATAAGGACCGATGATGCCGCTAGCGTGGAAACCGCACCAAACAGTCAATTTTAATGGATGTAATGGTGATTCATTAATGGCATGAGGATTATTTTCGCTCCATATACGGCAATTTTGCTTATTCACGAAGCCATTTAACCAGAAATGAGCTTCATCACTAAACACAATTCTTCGCTAAAAATGCTCATCTTCGGCCAGTTTCAAATTAGCCCAATCAGCAAAAATGCGTAGTAAACGATGGTCATCTGGCTTTAATTCTTGCACGAGCTGTATTTTATAGGCACGTAAGCCAAGATCCTTACGTACAAATTTCCACGTAGTCGAAGGACAAAGGCCAACAAGTTGAGAACGGCGACGAATCGACATTTCGGCGTGTTCTTCAACACTTCGCGCTACAGCAGCAATATTCTCTTCGGTACGCACATTTCTTTGTCTTGTTGATGGTTTTGAATCGAGAAGAGTAAAATTAGTGCGAAAACGATCAATAACTGCACGAATTGCTTGCTCAATAGGCCGATTATGTTGACCGTAAAATGGACGAAGTGCTCTATGAACTTCGCGAACAGATTTATATTTTTCAAAGTAAATTTCCACAATTTGGAAGCGTTGTTCTGGCGTTAAATGATTCATGATGAATTGCCAAACCTTATTGAATAGAAATATCAACACAATATTACATTCTCAACTGTCAAACCATAGACAATAACTGTCGAAAGTTCTCATGCAGCTAAAAAACACCCTATATATATAAATTCAATTTTATTTCAACCTTTAAAAGTTTGGCAAATTAAATCATATATTTATTTATTCGTAAACTTCAGCCATTTTTATATGCATCTTTGAATTATCGATACAAAATTTAATAAAACTAAAAAGTAACTAGCTCTAAATTATATAGATAGCATACTCAAGTAATGAGCGATTTGGTTTTGGGTGGTTTTCTCTTTGAGATTAGAGTTGAAATTATTATAAATATTATAACTCAAACAAGGTTTTTTTTTGCTCTACGCGGCGCGATTTTCTTTTGGAATAATGGTTGGTGATGCAAATACAAATTATGCTAAATATGATTAAAAATTTTAATATTGTAATTTGTAATCGTTTACTAAATCTTGCCCAAATATTTTGACACAATTCATATCTTTTGGGAAAATGAAAATCATAAAATGAAATAATGACAATATTTGTGAATGTGCTTGCGTTTCTAAATATATTTATTCTCCACAGGTATACACACTCAACTGCAGGGTAATTAAGAGATAGCAGAGAAAACAGGTTGTTTGCATTCTGTACGACATGTGTGAGCATCTACATACCTCCCAAATTCCGGTAGTGACCCGGCTCAAAGCCGAAAGTTCCAACCCATGAAATTCCTTTCCCATAGCTTGAATAACATCTTTGATCTTAGTTTTTATGTGCTTTACTTACGAATTTTCGGATCTTTCAGCAATTTAAACAAACCCTTTAGACTTTCGCATTAAACGAACCAAAAACGATGAAGGGAAAACATTTTTAACATCCCACCTTTCAGAAGATAATCTTTTCTTTACGGTTTACCAGTTTGCATACCTATCCTTTTACCTATGCGCCTGAATTAGGACCTTTGGCCAGAAACTTCCCCTCGGTTTAATAATAAAGTGTCCACAATGAAAGGCCAGTTTGTGTTCGATATTTGCACAAGTTAACCTGAATCGGCTAGATATTTTCAAGATAAGGAAGGCCAGCACCGCAATCGCTTTATTTCCCTTTTATTATTGTGCCGCCGGTTATGGTTGCAAAAGTTACGTCTTTGCCGCTTTAAGTCTTTTTACCATTTTCCCGCTTTCCAGCTTTCACGCTTTGGCGTTTTACGCGTTTTGGCGCTTTGCGGTGAAGCGAAAAGGCGGGAATGCGTGAAAGCGGCATAAAATGTTAAAACAGCAAACCGCCAAAACGCGGCAAAGGGGGAAAAAAAAGTGATTTTAAATTTAAATATTTTACATATTTTTACATTTAGCTTTGTGTACCTATGTTAATATTGGTAATGCCGTTGAGTTCGGCGCATATAAATTTGAAGTTAAATTACGATTTAATATTTAATTGAATCGGACAGTATCGTAATTAATTTTCATGAAAATCCAGCCTTTGCGCCTATCAGCTAAAGGGGAAACTCTTCACATTGACCGAGCTTTCGCAGGATAAAGCTAATTTGCAACAGAAGGTATTATTGCAGTTGGTGGTAAAGACCAATTCCAACTCCCCATTTGTTCCAGTTGAATTTTTTCAGCACAACTTAATTTAATTATTATTTTATATAATGCCATAATGCATGTATGAACTCAGTCGAATTGGTATATATTGCAAACAGAACAATTTCGTTTATTGCACCAAAAGTGAATGGTTTACGTTTCAAGGTAGATAATAAACGTTTTACACAATAGATAATTTTATACTATTCACGCAAAACGACGTCATTTCGAATCACGACACGCGAAAAAATTAGGAAAGTTACTTCAACTTACGGTTACAGCCGCAATAAAGATCTAGCCCAGAAAGGAGTAACTTGCTCTATCAAATAGAAGCAGTATTTGTTGTTACATATGAAAATTTATATAAAACTCATGCATAAATTCCTGATGTTAAGACGGGTGGATTTTATTAACAAATTTAAAAACCGAATTCGTAACAAACACCCATCATCCACTATTATTGTTTTAATTTTAAAACAAAAAAATGTCTCAAAAGGGACAGCTAGAAAATACTAAAGTAATCCTGAAGCGCATTTTCATGATTTTAAATTTTTTATTAACAATATTTTTTCATTCTTCATGTTCTATATTAATGTGTTAGAAATTACAAAGTAGGAAGAAAAATGAAATATCCATTTAAAGGAAAAAAAAGACGATCTTTTCGAAAATCATTAATATTTTAAATTTTAATTTAAATCATAAATATTTTAACTTTTTCTTGTTAGTTGATTGCTAGAGTCGATTGATTTTTATTTTTTTAATCTTTTTTTAAAATTTACCAAATTAAATTAATTACAGGGTTATTTTTACGAATTTCTGTTTCATTTCAAAAACATCAAATCAAATAAAACTCATGGGTACTATTAATTCTTATTACCTTATTGTATTTATTTACTATAATTCTAAGAGCACCCTAAATAAATTATGTTTTTGTTTAGCGCCTTACTGCTAGGGCTTAATATAAAAAATACGATCGACTAGGTAGCCCATAAGGCGCGAGGAATCGTTTATATTAACATCATTATGTTAAAAAACGTTAATTTCTGTTAGTTTTTAAACACATCAAGGTGACAAAAGGAGTAACAAAAAGCTGTATGGAAGTATACCTATATGTTTTCAAATAAATAAATTTTGGCCCATATAGAAAAAAATATTTAAAAGAACCCTCTCTGCGTCTTCGTTTTATATTAGTCTCAGATTGCGCACTAAGTACACTTCATCCAATTAGGTGGGTCTCAGAGTATGAAATTTAAAGTTTATCTAAATTTTCGTGTTTTTATAAAAGTTGATCTCATACTAAAACTAAAATGGTTTTACAAGTTCTGAACTTTCCCCTGTCCTACCTGGAACAGTTTGTTATCTTCATGGGGAACTAGAGTGCCAATGGCGTTGTAAATTTAAAGCAGTGCCATAGAATGGAGGCACGTTAACTATGTTAGCGGCACAATCTTGTACAATTTACTTGCTTAAAGTTCCCAACAAGAGAGCGACAAATTCCTAGTAAGGCATGTAGGTAGTCAGGATGGTATGGTAACTAAAGAGCTTCAAACGCTATATCTGTATCACTTGTTATGCACACAGTATCTTCCAGGGGTTCTTTCAGAGCCATAAACTTTAAATCTCTGGAGAAATTCCTACGGTAGCTATGCAGGGAATGATAGTACTTGAAACTGAATTCTTACCCAAACGTATAGCCTAGGTGCAGAGCTGTATAGCTGCCAGCCGAATACTGTGTAATCCAATGACTTGCAGAATTAAGGAATTTCGCAAAGTAACAAGCCACGCATTCCTGAGAATTTTGGACAGGGTTCAAAACTTCGGAGCTGAAAAAAACATAACAATTCACCTCAAAGCCAAACATACTGGCATACCTGCCAGGCTTTGACGGGGTCCTTGCAGGAGAGCAATCCAGATCGATGCATAAGCAAGAATGCGAGAATTTGTATTGACTTTTTAAATTGTTTAGTGCTGCACAGAAGGAAGCTGTCCCGCCGGGGAGCCCAAGACGGCTGAGCTGAGACGGAAAATTGATTTCCAACCGGATGCAGATGCCCGGCTGCGGAGCTGGTGCACACGAGTGCTGTTTGCACAGAGCGCTTTGCTCAGGACATTAGACAAACAACTTGAGTGGACTTCGCTCGGATATTTTCCAAAAATTGCTCCGTCGTTTCAATAAACAATAAATCTCAATCAAAGAAACAACAGACTCGAGCAACGGGCCCGGGTATTGCGCCCGGAACTAGAAAATCCCATGACCGCTAGCTGCTCCCATTCGATTAAGTGCGCTATTTACCTTTTCGGCGTCAACCTCTCCGACCCTATAAAAATTTGTTCCCACCCCAAAGCAGTGCAATCCTTAGTTTCTTATTCTCACCAAGAACTCGATACATTTCACCGATTTCCTGGCAAATTCAATTAAACATAAAATTTTATGTTAAACTTCGAGGACGACGAGGCCGGGCGCGGGCGAGTCTTGCCCAGGGGGGCTACGGGGGCGCAACCTGGAGCAGCACTGAAATGCAAGAATCTCTGCTCTGTTGATGCTATTACACGTTTTCGCCGTCGCTGGTGATACCATCGACTTCAGGGGGCGGGCACATAATTTAAGTGCTACGTCTGTTTGGATTTCTCTGTATTTATTAACTTTCTTGCTTCACATGTCAAGTGAAGTAATGGAACGTTTTTATAAGAAAAGCAACACCCTCCTCCCCCCCCCCCCCCCCTCCGCTCCTCCTCCTAACTGGCAGGCTGCTGAGTATTAATTTTTGTCGAGTAAACCCTGCGTCGGTTTAATAATGTTTGCTGTAAAAAACGGAGATTGGCATTTTAAAGCGATTGAGTTCGTGTCGGATCGCTCTTTCAAATGATAAATAATATATATATATACAAACTAATAACTAGTTATAATTTAATATAACGAAAATTTCCATACGTACATACACGCATCGACTTACGCAGGAAGGGAGTGTGGAGGAGACACCCCCAAACTTGAAATAAAGTTTGAACTTTCATAGAGCTAGCTTTGTAACCAGGACTAGCATTTAATACAATATAAGGTATACTACACACATATAAAATATATAACATAAAAATAATCTGTTCACTTTAAAATATATTTCATCAACTCTCTTCTTGTTAAGTTAGTTAGTTAATCTTTTCGCTAGAACTGGTAATATATTTGTAACAAGATTTTTAAAATTTACTCATTAAAATGTTCCCTTTATCCATTGGCAAAAATTCAACCTCCTCTGAAAAATAGAAAACATTTTTTATATGGGAATTCTTGAAAAAGTAACGATTTTGAGCAGGGACAGGATTCGAAGCATATTTAAATTCTTATGAGAAGTGCGATCAATCGATTTTATTTTTTCCAAAGTAGTGGCCATATTTGAAATTCGCGTTCTTAAAACCTATACATACCGTCAAAGGAGGCAGAGTTTATAATATTTACACAGTGTAACCCTTAGTAATTCTAAGTAATTAATTTCTCCTAACTCTTAGTAAACAATTTCTACCAAAGTAGGAAAATTAGTAATTACTAGTAAAGAGCTTTTACATAGATGTGAATATTTTAACTCGAAATGTTCAAAATATTGCGACAGCACTTAGTAATTTTACTACTCACAGAAAAGGCATTAAATTGAAACTCATAAAAAGTTTTTTACTATGCGCTTAAATTTTTGATAACCTCTTATTTTCGAAATCGGTTAAAAATATTTTACATTATGCTTCTCTAGAAAAGATTGTCGAGTGATCTACAATAAAAACAACCAATGAATAAAATAAAAATTCAACTTGCAACAGAATTTACTTAGTATGGTTGATTATGCTGCACTCTAGCTACAGAACAGTGACAACAATATTCAGTGTTTTCAGCACACTTGCAACGAGTTTAATTAAGTGTTTTGTAAACATTTCTCAATTTCACGGAGAACGGCGGGAGCATAACTCTGGAATTAAACTTAATTTAAAACAAACTTGAACTGCAACTATACAACTTACTTAATTAGAATTTAATGCAGTTTCGCCGGCTCCTTTAAGCTCAAAGTAGTCCTTAAATTAATCATAAAATGTTTATGCGGCCATAAAAGTTGCACCACCACCTACGACTTTCCCCTAATGTTTGCGTCACTAGAATACTTAGCTAATAAAAAATGAAACTTTGTCCTCTTTGTTACCTGTTAGCAGCGCCTCTGTTCCAGTGCAGCCCCTCAGTCCCGGACCGACCCGAGACCACTCTTATTTCTTTTATTATCGCAAACAGCTGGAACAATAATTCGACGTAGAAAAGTTTCTTTCCATCCATTTGAAAGTTTGTGGTTCTCCTCAAATGCAATCTTAGATAGCTGCTCACTCATGGCGGGGGCGACATAAAACATCGCTCCACATTCCGCTCAACTTTGTATATAAATGTGTGTAAGCTCGCCATGGTGAGCATTTAATAAAGCATTATTACGGCAACGCAAGTTTCGTGAAAGTTTTAACCCCTAAAACACAAAATGCCATGTTTAGTGCCGTGATGGCTGGAGGGTTGTTGAAGAAATGGAAAAAGTCTTCCGCAATAGACAAAGATGTTCCTGCAGGAGCATCGAGCACAAAAAGTTCGCCGAACAGGGGTGTAACTAGAAAAAGTTTTGGAAATTGTCGTCGCCCTATTACGCCCTTTCGCCTTATCTCCCCATATCGATTGGCACCGAACACGTATCAAATTGCAGACACCATGTGTGAACGAGGCAATAACAAGTTCCATCGGCCGGGCCCCGACCCGCACCGGTACGCTTCGATCGGGTGCAGGGCTATTATACATACGCCACGGCGGTAGGACGGTAGGACGGTAGGACGATAGGGCGGTTGTCGTCTTTGGGAGCCGAGATATTACCTTCCGAACATGTACAAAATATATCTCCCAATATAAGTCCTCCGTGTTAGCGCTGGCGTCGATTGAAAACTTTTTAAGAGATGAAATATACCCCGTCCTTGAGTCGGGCGCGAAATTTATTTCGAGGAGCCGACAGGACAGTTGTTCCCGGGATGCGACCATGTCATCAAAAATCATTTTAAACCCTCCCCGAGATGGCGTGAACCGACCGGGACAATATCCCGCCATAACTTTGGCGGTTATGGGGAACTTTCCCCATGATGCTGCAGAGCGCCAACGATACGGGGCCCAAGAAGCCGTCGACTCCCTAGTGGATCCGGCGAGCGTATTCACAGGACGCAAATCAAAACAGGATGCCCGGCTCGCCATTCTCTGCAGCTATTTATGTGTGAGGAAATTATTACCACTGAGGAGAGGCGACAAAATGAAACAAAGCCGGGGACCCAGCAGAACAAATTTAATTAGCGGATTAAATAGTGGAAAACTTAAACAAGAACAGAAAAGTCCTTTTGTCGTTTCTATTGTAAACCATAGTGAAGTCTTTCTTTTCCGCTTTCCTGCCGGTTTCTGCTGAATACAAATTAGCTTTGCACACTATGCGCAAATTTTTCGTAGATAAACACCCAAAGACGACGTCGACGTCTGCGATAACGACAGAGAGCCGGGATGTGGACTGAAAGTTTTTTTCTCCCATTTTTGTCTTTTTTTTGTTATTCGGTCCCTGTCCTTTATTCCAGTACGCCATGGCATTGAGTTTAAGTTAATTTGAAATCCTCTTCGCATACAATATAAGCTAGCCCAGCCGGTCTGCAGGGCAAATCTAGGTAACTGCTCTATCTGTCTAGTAACCGTAGTAAACCCTAATTTCCACTTAACAGTCCACCTTATTGTGCATCAGCGATATCCAGTGACAGTAACTCGGCAATTATGCAAATTGTCCGGATCAACTCGTACGTAAATTACATCCGTAGTTTAGCCACCGAATGTAAATTTCTGTTTTCGCACTAGGGAGCAAGCCACTCGGCTTCTAGTAATAGCAGCATTTTGGTAATTCACTTTCTCTAGGATAATCTATAAAAAAAAACGAATTAGCACGTTAAATAGACACTGTTGAGGAACAATTTACAGATTATGATAACGTTAATCAAAACAATGTACCTTTAAGAGGTCTTATTACATATCCAGAAAGAAATAATTTGCTAAAATCTATTCAACCAATTTACTAATTCCACATTTGTAATATTTTCTGAAAGTTGATATTGCTACACATTGTTTTACAAGAACAAAAATAATTCTGAAACTCTAGGATAGTATCGATTAAATTACAATTGATTATGACAAATTTGAAATAAATAAACACGGATTGATTTTATAATATCAGAATAAATTGATAATCGTTGTACAAAATTTACTAAAATTTGTGAAATAATAACAAGAAAATTATTATTATTATTATTTATTTTACAATTTAGAATTTAATTCTTAAATTGCTTTTTTATTTTTCGTGCCCTCGGTCATTTTTACTTTTTAATCAGTTTTCATATGCGAATCGAACCCACAACCTCGGAATGGCACACTTTGTACATCACAGCCAAACCGTTCAGTTAGCTATGCCACCCGAGACTCCAACAGAAAAATATATAGGTTTACTAGTTGCAAAAGAAAAGATAAGAATTAAAAACTTCATAAACTTCAACATCACAATTATCTTAGAACACAAAACGGCGAAACAAATATACTCGTACATACGATTATATAGGTACAAAATTAATTCAACTCTAATGAATTATAAAATTCAGTTCTGAATGCTCACAGGTTACTTTTAAAATTATATTTTCAAATATCTCCTCCATTCTTTTTATGTTGAACCGGAAAAGAATTCTGTTTAAGCTTTAGGCAGTATTTAAAACGATGTTATTATTATTTGTCGGCATTTTTATTAATACGTTCGTCGCCCAAGCTGCTTTTCAAAACGTACGTTCAGCTGTTAGGAGTCACCCAAATGTGAATGACGAAGCGACGATCATAAGTGAGAATATTTTTCTATTTACAATATATTAAAATTAAATCTCGTTTTAGTTATAAATTTAAAAATATTAAATAGGAAAATGAATACTTCTGAAAGGACTTTAACTTTAAATTTCGGAAATCTAATTTAATATTTTAGTAGCGATTCGTGACTGGAAATTTTTTACGCATAGGAAAATTCAAAGTGAGAATGAAAGGCATATTATACATATAAAATTAAAATAAAATCAAAATACTTATTTCTTTGTTCGCATTTCTTCTTTCTTTAAAGTGAGTCTTAATAACCTATTTCCAATACTAAATTGAGAACAACCGATAAATTATAAAATAGTAAACCAAACATGTATTTCAGTATCAATTCTTTAGTTAGCTGCTTAGCATACTTGGGGTCAGTTTTTAAACGTCGTTGTTAAACTGAAATTAAATTCTGTGTGCAATTTTATCGCCAGAAAAAGAAACTCTGTTTAATAAATTCAGAAATATTAATGTTTCACCCAAAAGCTGCGTTTTAAATACATTCAAATTAGCACATTCAAGATATACTCTTTATTATACGTTTCATTCAATTCTAGGATCCAGCAATTTTAAGGAAAATACATAGAACCTTTCTTTATTTATGTAGCTACGAGTTGTTAGTGCGGTTTTCTTTACCCGGTCTTTTGCCAGAAACCTCCCAGTACCAAAGTGTGAGAAACATCTGCTAAACTTTAAACGATGAAAAAATATCTCTGGAAGCACAACAGAATGAATAAATAAGCAACTTCAGGCCCAGGGCAGAATGTTGCTCTTCCAAATATTTATCGACCTCAGCATGAAAAATTCTTTGCCCCAATCTAAAGGTCAAAGAGCGTAAACGTTAAGCATCACGAGCGATATTAATTAATTTAGAAAGGTAAAGAGTTCTGAGATTTTTATCCCGAATAAAATCTCCTACCTGGCGTTGAGGCTTATTTACAATTTTGTGATTTTTTCTAGTCCTTTCAAGGAGCGTGTTTTCTTAACGGCCAATTTCCAAGCAGCCTCTTTTTTTCAACGTAGAGGTGGTGCGCGTCGCCCCGCCACTAAATCCAGATAATGGCCTTAAAATTATGTATGTGCAAACGGACCCCACTTTATTATACACATCGCTTGATTTCATTAATATTCCGGGCGCGTTTTAGCATCTTCCTTTAAATCATTCCCAATACATTTTTATTCTCTCCGTGGCCCATCTAAAGGCGCTCGACGAGGCTCCCAGAACATGTGTATCTTACGTATTCCTTTATGATAACACAAAGTGATGTTTAAGAGGATAGACGTGGAGCTCCGAAATCCATCCGTACCTTGCTCCGCAGCCCATTTCTTTGCATTCTTTCTGCCATCTTGGTAATGGAGAGCGTGGCCCAATGGCGTTTGCGTCCTCGTAGAGGCAATCTTCCAGGACCTCCGTCTCTGCACACTTGAATGCGTGCATGAATATCAATGACGGCTCTGTGTGCGAGAATTTGTCTTATTTTTCCGGATGAAATTTTTGGACTTTCCTTTTCGGGACTCAATACGATAATTGTCTTTGGCTGTGTCGGGGCTCTCCGGCGGGACGGATGGGTTCGATGCCACCTCCAGGCACTTTTTGATGAGGTGTTAGTGAATTATTGCTGATATGAATTCGAGATTTCAGACTGAAAATGAGATGAAATCTTGAGATGAATGTTAATTCCGCTTTCAGTGGATTTCGATGAAATAAGAAAATTGGGGAAAACTTCTATAGGGGCTGGAAGGAATACTTTATCGCGATACTCATCGTTCAAGCGCTAGAAGCGGCATTGCTAATGAAAAATTGGTTATTCATTTGCCTTCGAATAAAATCATTCGGTTCGCACGCGTTTGGCAACTGAAACGTTAAAAGCCTCCGCAGTCTTTGATTTAGAATTTTAATTTCGTTGAGACGTCTATTGCCCGTAAAAGGCTCAAAGGGAATTACGAATTGGGTAAACTGGAGTAGGGTATATATGCGAAATAAATGTCGTGCCTAGCACGGTACGCCCAGCAATCGCGTTTAATATTTTATATACTCATTTCCAATCAAGTTAAAGGGTTTAACCGATTCGAAACGGGAAAATCGTAAAATTGAGGGTTTTTAGGTAGTTTTCGAGCTGAAGCAAAGGATTCACAAATTTAATTTTAATTAGGAAGATATTTGATTTACTGGCACATTTTGTAGGTCGAGTTACTGCAGAATAATTTTAAAAATGTATACCACTCAATGCTATTTGCAATTGAGTCCTAGACTATAAAAAATGAAATGTCAACTGATGGCTTGTAGCAAAATCAATTCTGGATGCAGCTGGGTAAGTCAATATTATGTAAATACAATAATTATTTAATTAATTAATTCTAGTACCTACCATAATTGTTTTTAAAAGTATAAGCAATAGAGTATGAATTAATGAAACTAATGTGAGCCCATTTTGTTTGATTAATTAAACATTTTAAATAAACAAATTTTCATTGTCTACGTTTTTAACAAGTATATGATAACGTAATTTTTAATGAATACAGTAAAGTGCGAGACTAATTACATTTTCAAAATTGAATTCAAAGGTCTCTCCAATCAAAGCTGCCTTTACCATCGTACATACATTATTATGCTTTAATGAGTGAAAGTAAAATTCTTGTTACTGTGAAAATTGTGAAATAAGGAAATCATATCCTAATAGTTTTGCAAAAATTTTCATTACTGTTCACTTACAATTCACAATTATTCCACAACGATTTTACCATTGAACTTTGCACATATGCTGCATATAGTTTCTAAAAATAAAAGTTTGAGGTTTAAAATTCATTCAGTCTCTGATTACGCCTTTTTGCATAAGAAATTCCTTGTGATGTATATAAATACGACTCGTATATTGTTATGATTTTTACTGTTTGGATATTGTAACTTACGATTATACTTAATGCATCGAGGGTTAAAAACTAATGGAATAAAATAGAAACGTAGTAAGTTTTGTACTTGATTGGTTCACTCTCAGTTAGTCTAGGCACGGAATAATCATTAATGGTAGATGAAGTTTCGGCTAACTACATAAATTATGCATAGCAGAAACCGGCCAAAATTAAAGAGGCATGACATCATAAATTTTTCGAATTCCAATTTAAAGCATATCCATGACAATTCCTTTAAAAATTTTGAAGTGAATTATGCTTTTTATGGAGTTCTTGAAAAGATTAACAAAAAGAATAAACTTTTAACCAGATATTGTTTGCTGATATCTTCCTTTCATCTAATCAGTCAATCAATCTAATTTTAATCCACCCCTAAATTGTGTAAAATACCATGCCTTAAAATTCGCCAACTGTTTTCATATGTGATAAACTTGGTGAAACTTAAGAAAAAATTATTTTTATATTTCGATTGTGGAATTTACATAACGTCTAAATAAAATTTACAAGGAAATTCCCAATTAATTTTAATTCTAGGTGATATTACACATAATTCAATCTCCGGATATTTTATGCACTATATCATCAAAATACGCATAATTTCGTAGTGAAAATGCAAGGATTTTCTGATCCCTCCCTTCGCGCGCAGTGCCAAATCGCCCCGAATACAATAGAAATCCGCATTTCTGCTATACTAAGTTCAGTAAGCACAGATTGCCTTCGTTTTATCTTTTTTCGTCATAAAATTTCAAATATATCTGAAATGTCTTTAGTTTTTGATAATTAGTGTAAAGTAAAGCAAAACTTCGCAAAAGTTTTAATAATAATTTCACTTTTTTAATTTTCCTCATCGGTTGTTTATTCAGAATCATCATATTTCTCCTACGACATCACTTTCCAATCGGCATCATGAATTTTAAAATGAGTTTTTCACTGAGGTCAGGCAAACCCTATTCCATCATGCCTACCAGGCTGAAGTAAATTTCTCATTTCAACATCTTTACAGACATGTGTAGGTTCGCAATTTCGTAAAAAATTTGCAAACGAGATCGCGCAGAGTGGTGTCGTAAAAACTTCTAAAAATGCTGTTTGATAAATAGAACAACACATTTCAAAAAGGGTTAAGGTTCAGTTAATGAAAATCGGTTCAAAAAACATTTGTATGAAGCTCACAATACGACGATATCTTCTTTATTCAGTTATGCGAAAAAATTGAAAAGCATGATGTATATTTACTGGTTGAATTTGTCCTCAAATTGTCTTCTACTATAGTAGTTTATAATGATTGGATGATTTTTCCTTAGTTTAATATAGATTTGTTCAAGAAAAACATACTACTAAAGCCTTAAGTATCTTTTTCTTGCTTTACATAAAACCTAACGATCTACATATTCATTTAGACCATCCTAACTATATTTATAAGTTCTCTGCGAGTGTGTTTTAATATGATTATGTTTAGAAGTTAAGCACTTCATCCTGAATTTGCTTTTGCGAAATTTAATTTCCACTAAGATATGAAATGAATCTTATCGACACCTAGAAGTATTGTTAATTATTATCCTGGTAAATAAATTAATTGAATTGAAGATATGTTTTGTACTTATTGTACAATTATGCAACCTAAACTGCTTTTTAATTAGTTTCATCAAAAATAGTTTTTATGTTAGTGGGACTTCACAATCACTCTAGATAGTTAATTAGGCTCTTCTCGTTTTGTTATGAATAACTACCAAAATAGTTTCGTCCTATTTGGGTCCAGAAATATATCTCATATGCAAAACAGTGGTGAAATTAGATTACACAGGTCAGCACAACAATTCAGCTCGGGTTTAATTACATTAAAGTTATCTTGAATTATGATCAGATTGTGTGGAAGCACGGCCCGGAGCATTGTTCTGATGTGCACTAAACTGGTTTTCATAAAATTGATATAAACCGGAAATTACCCAATAAGAGCTCGACAAGATACGGAATTATCCTCATCACGAGTAAATGAAGATAAAAACGATGTTTTATGACCATTAATTGCTTTTATGTGAACCGCATCCCGGCGGGCGAGTTCCCTGTTGATGTAGTAGTTTGCTAATGTGACGTCTGGAGCAGCGAACCCCCGTTTCCCCCGGGGCTTAGTGTCATATTCCCGGCAGACGTCCCATTCGTGGGGGAATCTTAATTTTAAAGAGAAAATGTTTCATTGCGACGGGAGTTGGGAGTGTCGGCCCATAAACGGCGTGGTGCGAACTCCCATAATTCATGCGACCAAGTGCAGTCTTACAAGAAGGCCATTAAAACTACGTGAAAGGATTTTTGAGATGAGAGGCCGCTTCGTATGGAAGATGCCTTTACTGCAGAGAGCGACCATGATTCCCCCATAAAAAATAGCCTAAAATAAAATCTGGGAGCGATGAAAAACTAAAGTTGGGCTTTATAGCTGCATTCGCTGCCATCCTAAATGACTGCGTTATCGGCTAGATTCGCCATTTCATCCCAACTGAGATATGATGACATAATTTAGGACAATTTTCTTGAAGGGAACAAAAAAAAAACTTTTATGGCCGCAATAAATTGGAATCCCTCCCTCCCCCTTCCCCTGCCCTTTCTTCACATTGATGTCCTGCCGCAATAAAGTTTAAAAAGTTTGTCTCTGCCGGCCCAAAAAGAATATGTCACAAAAATTACTGCAAAAATTTTGCAATCGAATGAGGCTCGGTCTGGCCAATGGCAGACACTGCTGCGGCCGTGTTCATTCGGCGGGGACACTTGTAACTATCAGGACGAAAAGTATAGTGCCGAAATTATTTTGATTAATGGAACAATAACAGTCGTAATGAATCTCCGCTCTGTGCTCGCGTGCATACGGTGGCCGCCCTCAGGTTTATAGCAGCTTCAATTTGTTTAATTTGTTTTCGCGACGGCACCAGCTACCAAATGTTTGGAATGGGTGATAAATATTCAACTTTTAGTTAGAACATTGTTTGACCGCTTAAAAACGCGTGAATATTTGAAATTGCGATGCGGGCTCAATTTACGTCCTACCTGAAGCGCACTGAAATATTTTTGGTCGCGAGCCAATCTTATTTGAGCTACCGTTCCCACAGAAGCTGAAATTACAGCTCGGATAGCATTCAGATTAACACAGATTTTGTTACAGTGAATTAACGAGAAATATTTCAAATTTAGACTATCGTATAAATATGCACGCACTTTCAATTGCAAATTGACGTGCTAGTTAGATTCGATAATAGTTTAACAAACATAGGTACTTCAGCAATGCATTTAAATTTATTCGAAATTTCAAACAAACCCATAGGTGAATTTTAATCAAAGTATATTATTAATTTACTATCATGTTTGTGAAGAGAGAAAAATTTGGGAGAGTTTCATAGTTCGACACCTTCATCATATTTTTCAGTAAGTCCTAAGTAGTTCAGAAGTATTTAAGAAATATAACAGATTTTATTTATATTACCCTAATAACCAAAATAAAAAGATTAATAAGTTAAACATACATTTATGAAAAGAAATGTTACCAACTTATGGAGTACCCTATTTTTAGAACTTGTTCAACGTTAAGAAAATTGAACGTAGTAATGATCCTTTTACGATATACTTGAGAAATCGGGTCAATTAGGTTGGGAATTAAGAAACATACATATTTTTTTATTCTGACGATAGTCTTTAAAAATTTAAAAAAGGAAAGCGAATAAAAAATAGACTATAACCTTTTAATCTTTTTAATTCATGAAAATACGGAGGAAATCCTTACAAAAATATTTGTAGCTAAATTTTGGTGATAAACCGAACTGTAGATCCTACTAGCCCAGACAGGGCTGAAAGTTCTCATTAATTTTCGCAATCGCTAAATTATTTTCCGTACCGCGCCTAGTCTCAACCAGATTTCAACCTTCAAGACTCAGATTCTTATAATTTAGTGATGAAAATTACATTATTAAAGATCTAGTAAGACTGTATTGAGCTTTTTTTTTATAGCTTACTGCACGAACAAGCTTGCAAAAGAAGCTTAATGCAGTCTTATTAGATCATACTTATTAACTCTTTTCGGAAACCGCTTTTAAAATATAAAGGTTCGTTATGCAAGCCGATACAAATTGTAGTCACAAATATTTTTTAGAAATTGAAAAACCGATTAAGATTTAATGAAATCTATAAAAGTCACATTTAATCTAATTAAAAAGTTAGCGAAGTTAATTTATAAAGTTTAGATTAGATAGATTCCATCCAAAACAAAGGTAGGTATAAAGTTAATTTTAGTTTATATTTATCCTATAATAACAAGTATACTGGAAGCCTATTTTTAATTGTTATTTATTTCCCAAATCCGGTGGAAAAATTTTTAACCTCTGACGTAAGCCAAGCCAAAATTTTGAATTTCAGTTTCAAACTTTAAAATCGTTTAAACATTGCTAGAATTTAAACACAATTCTATTATTACTAGTTATTTAGCAGGTAACCTATTCAAAATAACGAAGTTTACTTAGATGGCATATATCTAATATTGAATTTTCATGTTCATGTTTAGATTTTATGACTTATTTTCCAGGGTAAAGTTATGACATACGTTTTTAAGAAAAAGAACATTGTATCACTGTTGTTTCATAGCACCTATATTACGCACAATTATGAGTAAATTTAAGATATAATGATCATTTAGAGTTAAACCAAATGTTCAAGCAGTTATTTGTTATTTTTATTTCTATACTTCTGTACTTGCTGTGAAGCATTTGAATTTGTTCTTTACTGTGTATTTCTTCAAAATAACGATTACAACTTGGCTACCGTTTTCTTATGTAAGAAATATTGACTACATAATTCAAATATTTTCCTTTCCATGAAGGAAAATAGTCATGAACTTACTATCTGAAACTATCTAAGTACCGACTACTTTGTTTATATTGATTGCACAAATCTTGTTTATGCCTTGAACCATAATCAATATGACTACAATACTTTGAAGGCTATACAAATACGGTCCGGCCCCCGGTGCATATAATCTGTTTACTCCCAGAAAGCAATTTAAAGATTTGTTTCGAATATCCCGGGTTTTCCGCTACAGCGCCACTCCCTGCTCGAGGTCGCATTAAAGAATAGCTTAGTTAGAGCAAAGCCACAGACGATAAATTTCTAGATCGTGCCCTTTTTAAGTTGGCGATGGAAGTGGCGGTGGCGGCGACGGGCAGCGAGCCATCCCGATCCTCTGCGACTGTCCCCTGATCCATTTTAAACACAAACAAACCCATATATTTTATGTGTCAGAACGTAAATTATGTATTTTACTGGGAACATATAATTCATTTTTTAAAAGCACTTTCCGTGATGGGAACAGGACTACACAATCCCGCTGAATGCTCTAAAAGAGCTTAGCCGTCGCATGGCCTAGTCGTGGCGAATGAATGCACCAGCGACTCGGCTCGGCAAGCTTTATCCACACGTTGCTCATGATGATGATATGCATATCTCCGCCTACATGATTCCTGGCTTAACATGAAGTCCCTAGGGATCAGCCGTAATAGGATTTTTGAATTTTCAGTACATCGAGATGCGATGCACACTGGAGCGGAGGGATTGCCGGCATTAGTGAAGGACAAGGAGCAGGAGGTGCGGTGAGCAACGCCGTCACTTGGTTATCGCGTAAAGTGATTATGTCACTATTAATCTGCTCCTCCCCCTCCCCGCAAACATAAATACTGGGGCACTTTTCCACAACCTAATTTTCGCGACCGGCGAACGCCGACAAAACATCCCAGTCACTGTGACGCGCAAATTTTTTTTTTTTGCACCGCCACAACGAACAATGAGTTCAATTTATGAACCGCATTTCCCAGTAACCTTCCAATCGAAACGACTGGCCGGGCATGGCGGCCTTTCTGACTGCGTGCTCTGTTAAATTTGACGGATATCCCCTGTGCAGAATGGGAAATTGGCAATTAAAACGTAAATTTATACAAAACGTAGCCGAGGATGATTTACGGAGACCCGCAACGATGAAAAAATATCCCTCTCTGCCGTCCGTGCGTTCTGGTGAGGTGACAGGCCATCATTGATGAGCAAATGTTCAATTTAGTTCTTCTCTTCCACTTAACGTTTATTGAATAAAAATATTTCCTGGAAAACTTCCCAGGAATTTAAATGAGCTTACATGAGCTTGTATCAGAGGAAGATCCGCGACGGGGAGGCGGTCACGAAATGCATCCAAAAACTTAATTTACTTTGACTGCTTGACACCTTGTCCTTTGAATTTTATTTTTCCGAAAATTTGTCCGTAGGGAAAGCGGGTTAATTTAAAGGTGATCCTTAATTTTAAAACTAATAAAGCGAGTCATAATATAAGGCTGCTCTATAGCCAATAAATTTATATTTTAGATAATTTAAGTAGGGAAATATATAAGTCATATATTGAATTTGTAGTGGTCGCATATCGAACAAAAAGATATTCCATATTTAGTTATTAAAATTAAATAAATAAATACTTCAGTAAGCTAATAAGTATTACAGAAACTTACTAAGTCTAATAGTTTTAAGGTGGCTTCTATGATTTTGTTGTATTCTTATCAAGCTCTACACTGAAAAAAATACAAAATTACATAGCATTACATGATCTTCATAAGAGAACAAAATGTGAATATGAAAGCCTAGATATGTATATGTAGTAGTAGTATTACGAGTAGCAAAAAAGCCTATACTATATGCGAAAGCATTTTGTTGAAAAGAAAATATAATTTACGACGCCTTAATTATTGCTTTGCTAATGGTACAATAGGACAATTTATTAAGTAAATAAGAATAACAGTTAGCTCCCATACTATATCTTACGAAGAGATATATGTATGTCACCAAGTCACTCTTCATCTCCTTTGTCAGACCACTCCTTGAATATGCTTGTCAGTTCTGGCCACCCTCGCAATCCACACTCCTAATCTCTTAGCTGGTTCCATCGATTGTCCTGACCTCCTTCGCAGCGCATCCGGTAACGTTAGATCTTTCCCTACCTTTCATGAAAGTTATCGTACTAACTATGGTCACTTCGAACCCTCCAGAATGCTGTGGATGGTTAACAACTCTGCCGCCTTCGATTTCCATCTTACCAATACCTCCCTTAAGTTTGCCCTATACTTGCCCAAGCCAACCACCCTCCAATGAAAACCATTCAGTTTCCATGCCCCCCATGATCTAGTCATAGTAGGTTAATTTAATTTAGCTAATTTAGTTTTTATTGTTATTGTTTGTTGTTATTTATCTATATAGCTTGTATTAAGCGAAATAAATAAATTAATTAATAAATGTACATATGTATATAGATTCTTTGGTAATGCTGTGTTGCTCAGTGTATTATATAATTTAAAAAGTAAACATTCTGAATGATTGGTCCTACATTGTTTTACGGTTTTCTCAATGTGTATTGTATAAATTTATACGTTTTTCTTCGTTATATTACACATATAGAATTCAATAAATCATTTATAAAGATCAGCTTACAACTCTTCTTTTTGAATACCTAGGATAGGGAAGTTGTACAGATGAGATCGGTTTTCGGATTGAAACATAATTTTTCTTAAACTCATTTACTTTGTTAAACTAACGCTATTAATTCCATTTTGAGCCGAAAGAATTAATTAAAGAGGGACACGCCATATATAATTAATTAATAGTTTCGACATTATCCCTTAAAATGCATCGAATAGAGCAATATAAAATATGGTCTAGACAAAATAAATAGCTTATGTAACAATATTTGAATAGTACTTTATCTTATACTAATTTTCCAACATATATAAATTTCTCCTAATTCCTCTATAGGATAGATTTCTGAAACAATAGTTGTGTGCTACATAAACTATTATTATTGCAAAATTGCTGATATATATAGAAATAAACATATATAGATTATGGTTGCTCGGGCTATAAGTGCTTTCAGTGTAGAAATTTTAATTCAATTCGTTTTTATGGGTACATATAATGTTAATAATTATGCAATAATTGAAAAAGCCATAAGTGAATTAGTTACTCGATATTTATATAAGTAATGATAATATTTAATTAACATCTAATTATCATAAATATACAAAATTCTGTAATTTATGCAACTTTAAAAGATGATGTTAAATGCATAGTAATAGTTACTATGAACTATTGAAAGAAAGTATTGTTATATCACAAAACATTGATTACTAGTTGTTCTATCCTACGGATTATTACTTTTCTTCCTGATAATGAGTTTTTAATTAGTTAGTTATTTTGATTACTTTCTATCAAATGTAATAAAATAATATTAATTAAATATTAAATAAAGGTAAATAATTCTTACAGGTACATTCAGTTTTGAGGAATGTTTAGAAGTTATTAATATAATTTTGATACCTAATTAAAATTACGATTTACTACAAATAATAGTTCCATAATTATTAAATGTGGAATTCTGTGATGGAATAAACCTAGGACACTGCCATATATCTGCTTCATATACATATAGTTTTGCATGTTAAATTTCTTTACGGTTTTCTTTGAGTGTAAGGACATTCTGAAGTCCTGGAGAAGCTGCAGTACCTTTAAACTTAAATAATGTTGAGAAACCCTACACGTTATTATTTCTAGAACGGATCTGTTTCACAGAATTTTATATTATCTAAGCATGTGTTTATTCCGACTGTACAAATTCAAACGAAGGGAATTTAGTAGTGTAAATCAGTAAATAGTACATTCCTAGGCAACGCCAGTAAAACAAATACTACAATAACTAAACGGGGTAAGGTTTTCTCCCTTTTTCTAATAAAATACGGAAACACTTGAAGCAACGGCCGTCTCCAAGGGTAGCGAGATATATTGGAAGCCGCTTATAACTAATTAAATTCTGGTCAAGTTTGGCTATTAATACGGATCTTTCCGCAGCGGAGAAGCTAGTAATGACTTTGCCGGAATGGCACTTCATCCATCTTTTTCATTATTACAGCAGAATTGCTCCATTACGTTTAACGAGGCCATTAGTTGAGGGACAACCCCTGTTCAATATTGGCTTATCTCCGACGCTGCAAAAGAAGCCGCAGAGCAGTCAACCAGTCAACGGGAAAGCAGAAACAATCGGAGACGGAAACGAGTCTTCATGACTCCCAAGTATAAGGTTAACTACACTTCATGACTTCCTTGTCCTCCACAATATCCATAGAGCTTTGCGGGCCGGACTCAGCCGGATTGGGATAAGAAGGGAGTACGATTGTGGCTGTAAAATCCAATTACCATTTCTTAATTTTATAATCTTCGAGAAAAAAGGGATAGCGAACATGGCGAATGCTAAAATGTTACACTTAATGGCGGATTTCCAGGCAGTCTTCTTCCCTTTCATTCCTTAAATTGTTTAAAGGGAGAACCGCTTCGTTAAGAGCAAAACTAATAAAATTAGGGGATTCGCAACAGCATCGAAGCTTTACTCTACGGAGTGCCGAATTCAACGTGTCATTTCTAAGGATACTGCCTCCTTTTTTGAACATTGTATGAATGCATAATCTCCATTTGCCCTAATTTCCTCATCAAAGCTGTTTAAAATTTTATGATTCATCCTAAAACCCTATCACATGAGTACATATTCCTACAAAATTGAAAATATGTATTCAAGTAGATATATGGTAGTTAAAAATCACGCCTGTTAACAGCAAACATTTCTGTTGTATCCTACCTTCAAACCCACTCATGTTTTTGAAATTGAAAATAAGGTCCAATCGGAAGGTGATTATTAGACTTTCGTAAAAACCTAAGTATACGCTCGAAGCGGGTGCAGTTCAAGGGTATTAATTGTTAAATTTAAGTAAGAGCCCTTTTACCCTTTGTTCGGTATGCAAATACCCTCACAGTATTTAAACTCTTGAATAAATTAAGACATTTTAAAGTAGTGGAGTCGGGTCAAAATGTGCTGGCAATGAACTCACCTATAAAGGCAATGACCACCAACAATTTTTAGATTTTGAAGAGAAAACCATTAGATATTCCCGGAGCCCGCTATGGACTAATGAATATATCTACAATTCTCTCAGCAGCCTATCCGCATCTTGGCCCGCCTGCAAAGACCCGGACTTTTCCTAACCTAGCTTTTTATTTATTCACTAATTTACTTATGTACAGTAAAACTGTTTTGCGGTTAATTAAAGGAAGTTTTGTTGTTTATGGTGGAGGGAAAATTTCTCAGTGTGTCTGCCTTTGTTTGAGGGTGGCTTTAGAGAATAAACCAGCAGAGCGAACAACCAGGCCTGGTAACAATTTGTATGTTTACTCCTTTTCCCCGAGACCATTCATCTCAGTGTTGGCAAAAAAGGGGATGATGTGTTTTACATGCTTGGAGTCTACTTTGAAACCGCATTTTTTATTAAAAATAGAATTACACATCCCGGAATGAAGCCCCAGCTATGTTATATAAAATTATCATATTATTTTCCTTGCAGACATTTTATCAGAACATATGCCTCATATTCAATCCATTGTGGACTTTAGAGTTATAAGTTTATTTACATTTCAGTTTAATTACATTTTGCATATTAGTACAATAGTACTTACAATCTTGTGCTGAAAATAATCCATCTACATATGTTATTACTTAGTCGAAACAATAGAAGTGGTTTAAAGTGTATTTCGATGGGAATTAATTTTCATTTTTTGTTCAAAAATCCAGCGGGTTTTAATCTTAATTCCTATTTCACTTGCCATTTACTTACTTACTATTTATCTTCAAGTTGTCGAACTATGTAGGCGGTTTTCTATCAGCGCCAGAGTTGCAGAATTTTGTTGTTTTGAATTTGGTAATAATGATATTAACTTTTTGGACTTAACTGCAACAAATAATGAACTTGACTTTTAATTTTGCGATAATTCCATATTCTTCTAACCACCCATAGAACATAAAAATGCAAACGTTTAATTCATGATTCATATATTAATCACAATCCCATTATCACAGCACGCATTTAATAAAAAATTGGCATATTTATTACCTATTCCCTAAAAAAACCAGACTCTATTCAATTTTTATACGCTGGACACAGGTTAAAATCCTAAGGAAGAATATGGAAAAAATATCCTTCATAAAAATTACTGAGAATGATATTAAACAAATTTTACAGTCCATCCAGGATCCATTGTTTTTATTAATAAAATGGAATGGAAAAATTAAGTTTTTTATCTAGTTCAATTCCTAGGTATTTTACATGATGTGATTAGATTTAAATTTCTATATTGTACTACACTAAATCGGTGCAATAAAATGAAACATTTTAATATATGCCTTATTTTTAAATGTTGTATAATTATTAAACAATATGAAAGTAGCATATCTGCAATATGAATTTTTAACATTTTTTATTTTAATTTGTTGTGATTTATTTTTTAAATTTCCATTTGTTTATCTAATGATTTTAGAATCGAAAGTGGTTTAGTTATATAGTTAAAAATATTTAATTTCCTACATTAAAAATGAAAAGTTAATGCTTTTTGAGTATTTTAAAATATATTTCCCAATTTCGAAGACATTTTAGCTTTTCAACTTTGGAATAAAATATGTTGGTTTGCTAATAATATGACTAGGAGGGGAATTATTTTATAAGAATCGCCTTTGATAAGTTTAGACATAGCAACCGGAAAATTAATTAACTGTATAATTTTTATTTGTAAAGTTATTTAATAGCTTAAAAGCCTGAAAAGTTTTTCCATTTTCTCCCAAAATAACTCAACTGTAACATTTTTTTATACCACCAAATATTTGCTTGTACCCTTTATTGAGCTTAATAAATCCGCAATATGGAAACCATGTAGTCATCCATATTTAACTCGGATCCAATTGCATTTGAGAAAATATTGTCCTCTCCTGCAGGAACACATGTTCTAGCTGTGGGCACGACAAAACATGAAATTGTCATAGCTTGAGAGAAATGAGTTTCAGGTTGCCTGAAAGCACTTGTTGCAGTTTAATCAACTTCAGAAAATACAATAAAAGTATTTATACATAGGTTAAGCGCACTGTACTTATAACTTTTCTATCTTGAGAGGCCGGTACAATAAGTACATACATAAAAAATATTTTTTAAATATTCCGAAGGTTGAATTAGTATAGTAAAATATTGATCAAAAGTCAGTAAAGTGTCGTGAAGTGTCGTAAACATCTCAAAATATAGCGACTAATTGGGTACGGCTGTGAATACCAAGAGGAAACTTTTCAATGAATCACAGGCGTCATCACGTAAATTTGCGTTATATTTTCCTCAAGTGGAAGAAAAAAGCTTCTCCGAACTACCCTGAATCAATTAATGGATCATAATTCACCGTACAAAAATTTAGTGAGCAATAAATCAGGCAATTTAGTTGTTATGTTCTTTCGATGAGGGTTTTATAATGTTTCATCAACTTGAGTTAAAGGCGGTTGTGATTTCAGGACAGTGTTGCTTTCCCGAAATGGAGAGAGGAACCTTTAGGTCGTAGTTTTTTTGCTCTTGGCGAAGTTTATGTGTCTTACTGTCTTGTAGCATAATCTAGGTAGCAGCAATGTTAATATTTCCTAATTTATTTCCATAATATGCAAAACAACAACAGCAGAGGATGTCCAATTTTAATTGCGACATCTGTGAAAGAGCCGGCTTCGTGCTGGAATCTAAAATTTAAATATTTGCGCGCAACTTGCCATGTATCAGCTTGTGCAAGCGTTTTAGTCTTTTAAGGCCTTTTACTTTCGCCAGAATCCGCTAAAGTTGTATCCAAAATATCGCATCATCCAGACCATGCACGATTATGGATTTATGAGAGGAGTCCGCTGCAATGTCGTTGGCCAGCAGCACAGCTATGCAGCGTAGATAAGGCCGCTTGTCTATATGTAAATTTGCTCGTGCACCCACGTCTTCGGCACACAGCGACATAGATTATCGACATCGTTTCTTGCATATATAAACACTTTGCAATGATATTACGAAATTTCATCCTTTAAGCAGCCCCCACGTCCTGTGTCCCATGCTGTTTCCTTGTCGTTATCCCCGGTTTAACACAGTATTATGGAAAAGTCTTATGATATAAGTTGGATTATTAGTAATAAATGGCTTAGTCTGCTCCAGAGATATGTTGGACGAAATCTCTGGACAAGCGAACTCCAAGCTAGCACCGGCAACAGACCCCGGTTCCAAAGATGGAGGTGCTCTGCATAGCCAGAGCTCAAGGAGCAGGACAATGAAGCTCGTCGGTGTCTTATTGTCGAACCGCTTAGGATAGTATCCTCGCATACTTGCATTGTCGCAATATGCTCCAAAGTAATTGTCTCGAATTAATTTAATAGCTTCCTCGTACAAGTATCGATGCTTGAAATTCCGCCACTCTATCCTTCAGGGAGAGAGTCCTTGATCGTCACACACAGGCACAGTACCGCTCCTGTGTTTGATTAATATTTGACTTAAAGTCCCCGTCAGTCTGTTGTACAAGGTGAAGTCTTCTAGGAGGACGAAAAACTTGTTTATGGCCAGCCATCAATGTATTTATTTTGAAAGGATAGGAGCTCTGCATGCACCCCGAAATATGCAGTCCTGTGACGTATGGTAAGCAACTTCTTCTCCGAAGCGGTGCTGTGACCTTCATAAACAAAATTAAATTTGATCTTCAATAAAACAACAGGAGGTGCTCTATGGTATAGAATTGTTAACAGGAGGTTTGTGGAAAAACACCACAAAAGTAGAGCTTAACTGCGGCAGACTAAAGTAAACCATAATCTGATATTGCAGAGATTTACCTGCATCTTTAGGAAAGTTAGGTTTAATGCGAGCACATATAACATAAGAATTTTTTTCGGACGGTATTTCATCATTACATAAAATCTAAAGTGGCTCAGAGAAAACGGAAACTTTGGGAAATGATTAATAATAAATAAAATCTCTAAATAACTGTTTAGATGAATTTATTGTGTACACTTTTAATAATATTAAAAACATATTTTTTGTTTGATATGTTTTAAACAATGGTAAGGTCTTTTCTCAATAAACAAAACATCTTCTTCAGAATATAGTTCAACAGTTGGACAAATTACTCCTTAGTAGTTTGACCTGTGTAATAATAGCTAGAGAAACAAGTAGGGAAATTAAAAAATTAAGTGTTTTGCAAAAATGGCGTACGTTCAAAACCAAAATTCTCATTCCGATGAAAAAAAATGATAAAATTATTTATTAAATAAATTATCTACCACATATGTATCGTAATATAATTTTAAAGATACTGTACAAAATTCATGATCTGTTGAAGTTTAAGTTTTGAGATCTTTTTATTTTACACCTTTGAAATTTTATTTCGCATTAAAATGCTGGATGAATTCAATATTATTATTATCATTTGAACAAAAAATTCATTTTCACCAAATTCTGCAGAAGGGTAATTTAGATTTGATTGTATTACATTCTCACACTGGAGCAAATATATTGCCTAGGAGCTAACTACAAAAATCTACGTGATTTATTTACAATTTTAGCGTTAGGTATAATTATTGTTCAAATTTTATAAATTAGAAAGTAATCTACATAAAACTTGGAAACGATTAATGGATCGGAAGCAGTGATTGTTTGACTTTATTTTAGAGCAAAAATTTTGGGGTTATCACGCTTTAGTGCACATTTTTGCACCTATGCAACTACCTAAGAGTTAATTTAATTTAATTTTAATTTATTAAGTACAGTACAATTCCCAGAATTTGCATCTTTAAAATTAATAAAACTCAAGTGATGAAAAATAACAAATCTAAGCTAATAAAATTACTACAAACTAAAAGGAAAAAAATAAAACAAAACAAATTAAACTTAAAAATAAAAGGGAGTGTTCAAACAGTAGATGAATTTAGTAATCCTACTGTTAAGGATAAAGATAAATGTGCATCAAAATCAGATTGACAGAAGTTTGACCAAAAAGCACCATCAAAATTGTTTAGAAATTGCCTTCGGATTGTTTACAATTTAAGCCTTTGAACGCACTAAACGAGAACGCACTCTGAACATCGAAAGGTGGATCCCAGAGTCGGACGCATTGGAAAGCATAAGACGATTCATGTTACGAGATTTTAAATTTCGCGAGAATCAAAACGCTGATCCCTGGTTGTTCTAGGTGGTAGAAAAAAATCCTCTAGGTATGCGGGCTCAAACGACCTCACAAGTTGTGGAATGACTTTTAGTCTTTTAATAGTGGAAAATTGTTAACTTTTTCCCTATAAATTTACGAATATTACTGCACAGTTTTTGAACTTTTACACCGTTTGCAATAATGCAAAACCCATTTACATCAAAGCGTAATTACACCTTCTTTAGATTATTTTAACTATTTTCTATAGCTTCAACATCAACATTTTCACACTTATAATAATGTTGCCATCAAGAACTATTTCTTTTATTTTAAAATTATTATAATATAAATTGCAATTTATTTCCAAAGATTACTATAGCACACCACTTATAAATTGAGAAATAACTCACTTCAGAGTTTTGTAATAAAATTGATTAGGTAAAGCTGCAATAAACTATGGCATCATTCGAAAAATGCACATATAATTAACACACTGAAAGAATAATAATGTCTACTACAAGTTATGTAATCAAAATTATCTGAGAGGCCTGTCCTTTAACAATTTATTAAGAAAATGTAAATTTTATTAAAATTGTAATCAAAGTTAGAATATACTAACTATAATTTATTTTACTACCACATATAATATTTAAGTGTGTTAGATATATTTTAATTGCTAGCTCTGTGCGAAATGCCAAGAGGGACTTTTTGTTCAGTCTACTCTTAGACTAAAACAAAATTTTAAGTAACTCAAGTAATGTGGCAAATAAAAAGTTTATTAAAATCTTTATCTCATTATGAAAAAGTTCGTATTAATTTAGAATTCCATCGGAGGAATTCGAAAACCAAATATATCACTTGCGAAATAAAGTTTTCAAAGTTTTGTTTGAAAGTGTATTTTGATTACTATAACATTTTACTATCCAACTACGACAAAGCCAAACGAGACTTATAATTTTGACTGTTAATTCCTTCTGTCTGTTTCTTCCTAGAGTCTAACCTAGTGGAGCAATTTTAATATGTATATGAGGTGCTGTTGAATTCGTTACGATTTTGCTAGTGTTGTAAACATTTCAAATTGCAATTAAAGAAAATGTGACAACAGAGTGCAATATTTTTCTTCAATTACGTTACGTTAAAGAACTTTTTAGCCGTAAGCAAATTTCAGTTTTTTAAACCTTTTTCTTCTTTCCGAGTTTCATGATAGGAACTCAGTTATTTTTTGCTTGATCGATCAAATTTTCAGTGAAATTTTCGTACCAACTTTAATTAATGAAATTTTTAGAATGATGTTAACTCATTGATCTTTATCGATTGTTGCAAAATTTTCAACGAAGTTTAAAAAAAAAATATATATTGGGCAACAAAAAAGTTCTAAATTACATGCCCCCACCCCAGTGAAATGCTAATGGCCTTAGTTATTCCAAGAAAACTTGATGTCACTAAACTTCAATTAAAAGTTTTCGGAACTTAGTTTAAAGTTAAGCAGAGGAGTTCGCAGGCTACCTGCAGACAGATATGCACCGTTCAAGTCCGAGAAATATTTATAAGTTGATTTAACCTACACTTGAATCTTTGCCGGGCTTACTCCAGCTCTGGTCCTGCCGGATGCTGCACCTCACCCGTCCGTCGAGCCCGGAGCTCACTGGGTCATTGCCTCAGCAGCACGGTGTGCACGTGTGCTTCGTGCAGGCTGGTGATGGAAGATGCTCGACCACCTTTCGTGTTCCTTTGTGGTGCCTGCACTTGAATTATCTGAGATGTTTACAGGTAGTCCTGTGACCGGAGTGTGTTCGTAATTAAATGATGAGCTTCGACCTGCATATTCCCTGATTTTAAAGGGAGAAGTGACCAAGATCGCCCAGGCCGTTCAGAATAAAAGTTTTTGACCCGGTGCAGCTCTTCCTGAATTCCCAAAATTAGGAGAGCCATTCAAAAACACATGGTCGCGGTCTGTGACCAATGTCGTCCTCTGATAGTCCCCCACGGGCGGAAAAGGGCGGCGAACTGACTTTAAGGTTCGTCTGGATACGATGGAAGCTGAGTTTGGGACCAAAATTGACATCGAGCTGCACGACCCGATTACCCTGATGGTGAGGATTACGTGGCGTAATCATTCAATGACCGGGCGCGAATTTAGCGCCGCTAAAAAGCTCTGCGACAACGTTCCCGTGACGTGGCATTTTTGATTACCACTCTGGTTTATGCCTGACAGGATATTTTCGAGCTAAATGGTAATACATAATAATCAGAGAATCCTTTCAGACAGACGTCACA
This sequence comes from Philonicus albiceps, assembly GCA_963969385.1. Lineage (NCBI taxonomy): Eukaryota > Metazoa > Arthropoda > Insecta > Diptera > Asilidae > Philonicus > Philonicus albiceps. The sequence goes on from OZ017773.1 coordinate 38,896,219, forward strand.
CAGTCCCCGACTTGTTGTCACAGGACATTTGATATATGCTACGTGCTGCCCCTATTTAATTTCTTTCGTTTTGTTCTACTCCCATGTTTGATGTGTTGGATCCGGAGTGGGATTCGTTGCAGATAGGGCGGGTACCTTGCTAGATACACAAAATGTGATGAATGAAAATCTCATCTCGTATATTATTTACAATCATGGGATGCATTCCCGGCCAGGAGGAGTGCAATGCGATGGCCGGAGGAATCCAAAGGTAGTTGGGAGCGTGTAACGCGCTTATGATCCAGGTTTTCATATAAATGAAGCGAACAACCCTAACAAAGCCATGTATCACGTTCTGAATGCAAAACGTGAGTTAATGTAACTTTGTTCGGTTTGATTTTTATTTCACAGTCGTTAGGGTGACAAGCACTGAATAGTGATTCCATCCTATAGATGAAACCCAACGGGTCCGCGAGGCTGATGGAATATTCTGTGAAACATCCTCTTAATATTCTTTTTGAAATGCGAGTCAATTTCGCTTGTTGCTGCACTTCCGCGCCCTGCAACCGGAGTTATTAAATGAAACTCATTGTGACACTTGAAAATATTTGCATTTCGCTTTTGCGGCTTAATACTTTTTCAAGAAAGTGTTTTAAAAGGGGCAACAATTTTCATTTATATAACTTCATCATCGCATCTTAATTGAATTTGAACACACGTTTGGAAAGTATGAAAAAGCGCTAAATGTTTTAAAAAGGTTCACATTACATTATAATTTTCATAAAGTCACAACTTATAATTGATGTAGTGAACTTAGTTGCTCTCCTGCAACGAACGCTATACGAATGATGCTTTAGTTCTATCGTTAAAAATACTATTCCAAACAAAACATTTCAAAGTTTACTAAATTAAAACCCCTAAGAATGTCTTTTTACACAAAGTTTACCAAGTATTACAGATGGACTTTGAAAAAATAAAATTTATATAAGGGGAATAATGATCCCGAGGCCATTAATTTCATAATCGGATTTTAAATTTTAAAGTGGTAGACGAGAAAGTTATATTAAAATTTAAAATTATTAAAAATGTATTTATTTTATTTATTTTATATGCAAGAATTTAAAAAAAGACGGACCAGCGCCAGTAGAACTCACGCCTTAAAGGTTCCGTGCCACTATGTTACCTTACCCTACTTAGTTAATAAGTATTTACTATTCAAATTGAATCATTTATCACTTAATATGTCCATCATTTTGACTTATTTACATATACAAAAAATGTTCTCCCACACATCAATAAAAATTTTAGGAGAAGTAAATTCAAATTTTTCAAGTTGACGTAATCACTATTTTGAAAATTATAAGTACTATATAAATATGGTGTATCTAAAGTCTTAAAGGAGGTAAAATAATCTATAAATGTAGTTTATTAAAACGCTTGTTAACTTTAAAAGGACTATATTTTTAATTTGAGTGCGAGGCGAATAAACTATGGATAAATTCAAACAAGTACTATCGAGAAATTCTATCAATTGATAAATAGCTTAGAATTTATTTTACAATTTGATTGCTCTGTTTATATTAAGTTGAAAAATTACGAAAAATGAAATAACAAATTTGCTAGGGGAAATCTTCTGAACGAATTTTACCAATTTCTTATAGAATGACAAGTTGTTCAAGTATTAATAAAAATAGCACGAGTCAGGCCCTTTATGGCCTACTATTAGCGCCCCGCAGGTCTAACGAAATCCACTTATCGCAAGATTTCAAAATTTATTGCAACCATCAAACTCAAGCAAGCGTGTCAGAGAAGGGTACTGGGACATCGTGCGGGCTCGAAATCTAAAGATATAAAAATGACAAGACAAACTCTTGAGGCAGGTAATCACAATTTAGAAGTGGGTCTACCAAAGACAATAGCAGCAGGTGACGGGGATGCTGACAATGATAAAATAAGCAATTTGTGCAAATTACCAGGCTGCGTACTTGTTAATTGACAGGATTCTTACAGTAAACGTCTGTTTAACTTCAGGTGGTGGCCAAAGGAATTCTTTCGCTTTAATGGCTCATTTTACTTCAGGTATGTGGTCCGGTGAGTTATGATTGAGCTGTAAAAGCAAAATAAAGGGGAGGCCACGACATAGGTCCAACAATTTCATTTTACAGCAATTTAATGCAGTTCCTGTCGCCCCTTTGTTGAAGGGATTAGAGCCGCCAGGATACCGCCATAAAAGTTTTATTTTGATATTAATGGCCTCATCCAAGGAACTGAATAAATTTCTTCGTTAAAAGTAAGGCCTCGATGAAGACCTGCAGGATTACTTTTTGCCCAATTTTACAATCAACGCGGCAGTTAATTAAGTTTATGACTTAATTCAGCTGTTTCCCTTTCATTGTTTCATTTGCAACAAATATTTGGAAGATGAAATAGGGTGCAAATTAATGGCTGTTACTCTGTCCCATCGAAAGCTCCGTTGCGGTCCTGTTATGAACTTCTACTTCAAATTATCCATTGTTTTTCGTACTCATTATATCTCTGAAATGTTTCAGGCATTAAACGAAAGGTTGTTGTTCAACTTTATGGAAAATTGATGGTCGGTAAAATGGAAAAGTTTACTAAATAAAGGTGTAACCAGTGCAATTACTGAGAGTTACAATTTAATGCAATTATGTATGTCCCTTCATTTGTTAAAAAAGTGAATGGTTGGTTGAATTTTAGATACATGTTAAAATGTAAGAAAAAGCTGCTGCTTTCACTACTGCAGCACAATAACATCATACCGCTGAATTAACATTTTATTGCATTTCACCATACAATGAAACTTGACTACTTGATTATCTCAAGTAACCATTGGCAGATAAAGAATTTTACGATATACTTTTGAAAGTATAGACTTTCTATAGTTCATAATGCTTGAAGTTTATTTAAAAAATCACAATATCTCAGAAATTTTCTATTTTATTTATAAGTAATTACCACTGAAAGTATATCTGTTAGAGTGTATTTTTGTTTTTTATTTTTGTGGTTTTCAGCAATGTGGGAATATTCAATTTTTAGGAAATTTTAAAACATATATTTAATATATGTATAACAGGGAAAAGAAAAACTACTCAAATTAAGATTATCCCTTATTGCTGTTTCCCTAGCTTATAAGTTTAATTCTAGCTTTAATTGTTTTTGTTACGTAGCTTGTATTAAGCGAATTAAATAAATAAACTAAACAGGTTCATAAATGTTTAAAAAAATTGTTAGTAATAATCTTTCTGCTTTATATAAAAAATAATATCCCATTTCAACTAAAATCATAAGAAATAATCTGGGGTACTTAACGTGGGAATAATAATAAGCTGACAAAATATATCAAATACTTTGTCGGTAAAATCCTTAGCCATGGCATTTTGTTTCCCTAAGCCATTTCGTATTAGCTTTATTCGATGACTCTGCTTTATCATGTTTTTATTTGAGCCAAAATTCCTTTTATGTCACAAGGTATTAAGAGGAAACATCCTTTGAAAGGTTTTAGATTTTCTTGACCCGCCAGAACATTCGAGTTACTGCCATTGACCAAAAATCTATCTGAATGTGTCGCTGCGAAACCCCTAAGCACCACCTACAAAATTGATAACAGTTTTCTAGTCTTACGTTGTGATAGCTGTCATGACCTTCTTTAAATCCCGTTATCTACCAATGTGGATATGCTTTATGCCTTACAAGTTTTCCTTCCTCTTTTTCTTTCCGAGGTTATCTGTCAGCTCCTGGCGCCCGATTTACCCCGAAAAAGGCTAGAAATTCCTCGCACGAGGTTGAAGTATTTTGGATTTCAAGCTTGGCTCCCTTTTAACCAAATAGACCGCCATAAACCCTAGTAGTAAACAGCTCGGGAGCAAGTAAGCTATTTCAATCCGATTATTTTTCGGAAGCTAAAAGCAATGAAACTTATTCAATTTTAACCAAAAATGTTCAGGCTACCCAGGTTGAGAAATTATTGATTGATGCTCCCTGAGAAGCCAGGAAGTAGTCAATTTGCTCCTAATTTAGAAGATCTATACACTTATTCTGTTCCTTTTCCTTTGAACGTAAATCACATGGAAAGAACATCAACATACGCTAAAAATAATGTTAGGGCTCAGTGGTTTCCGAGTAAAATATTTGGTTACAAGATTTCATTAATACAGATTTCATAATAAGGTTACTCAACTCTACTTATGTCCTTAGAGAACTATGTATTAAATAGTTTCTGGCTGAAATCTAAAACGCTAAGATAATTTTGCTCTCAGAGCTAAGCTTCAACCAGATTAAAGACGTATTAATTCAGGCATTAAATTGTTCGATTGCATAGTGCCCAAAATGTTGTCATGCACATGTATACCAATATACCAGAGCACACACACTTGTAGTTTCTGTTAGCTACTTAAAATTATAATGCATATAAACCTTAAAAGCAAACATTTCATACTCGTAAAAATTTATATAAATATATATATATAAATTTTTGTTCAAACTCGTCTTCACTTTTAACATTTTGCTTTAGTGCTTTCGAAACTATTACATTTGAATTTTTTTAGTTTTACTTGTTAAAAGTAAGCTTTCAAAAGTCGTACTTAGCCGTTTTTATCTTATTCATTGATTGAACATCAAGAGTCAAATAATTATGCATATATGCTTAATTAGTTAATTTTTTTAGAACGAGCTTGAACAAGCTAACAAATTCTTTAATTGATAAATACGGTTGCGTTTATTTTTGCTATTTAACAAAATTACATTAATCTAAAAAACAAATATAAGCTCTTTTCAGCCCGGCTTTGTAAAAGGCAAATTAATTTCGATTTTTCGCATTTATCTTTATTTTTATTTTAGTAATTGAAAAATAAGTCCACTCCATTTTTCATGGATTGCTGTAAATCATTTCACTTGACTGCATTTTTATTGATCAATCAGGCCTGGATAACTTCAATTACAATTTTATTTAAAATACAATATCAATTTTATTTCCAAAATAATTAACCCATTTATGTTAAATATTCTGTAATTTAATTGAATTAAATTATCAATTCAGATAACTGCTTAATGCCATAATTTAATAATTGGTTATTTTCTCATATTCTCATATTAAGTTTCGCATAAATATAAAATTTGAAATTCTCTGCATAGAATTTTATAACCATTCAATTTTTCTTTCACTGGCAAAATTATTAATTTAAATAACCATTTCATATAGATATGCTATTATCATACCTTTTCTTTGTAAATGTAAATTTTTGAAGTCGATTCTACTTTGTTTCAAAAAGTTTTTCATATGTTTGCTTTTGAAATTTTGCTTATAGCTCGTTTGCATGCAAATATCATTAAAATGTGAGAGCCTTCATGCTCTTATGAGACTCATCTTCGTCGGTATTATTCGCTTCTCAGATCTAAATTCGTTGATCATCCCGCTTTAACCTTGTCATTTCCTCTGCTAAATAAGGATGACTGTCATGCATATGTCTTTGATTTTTTTTGTATATAAATGCTTAAGCGAGTTGGAAGAGATATTGATTGACGAGTGATACCGCGCACAAAGCCCTTACGTGAATTTATATTAAATGAGATTTTAACTTTCGGCAAATTCTTTTCATCGTACAGTGGGTTTCAGCCGTATATAAAATATTGAAGCAAAAATCCGTGTGAGGGAAGCTCATAAAACAGCCACTTCTCCTAGATCAAAAATTGATTTAAAGCGCCGCAAGCGGGTGAATCCCCACATCACTAGGAGGTTTGCCAAAAGTATATAGGTGTCACAAGAAAAATCTTATTGAGTTCGTGATTTCTTTATTCCCGAGGTTCTTAAGTTGTCTGATTTAGAGAGTAACCAATACACCCATTACGTTCGACCTGCACACTACCGTGCATTTCTATTTGGAAGAAGTACTCCATAAAAGCTGACCAAATACAGCCACATTAATGGCCGGGACAATGGAGATTTGGTGCTTTCTTTTCTGGAAAGTCACAAAGTTTTTCCTGACTTTCAGCAGACTCCTAAGGCCATGTATTAAGGATGAGAAAGGCTAGCGGCAAATCTTTCTAATGTCAATGCACACACTCAGGCTTACATATAAAGTCGCATCAAACGTGAATTTCGAGGGGGAGTCGGGATTTTCTTTACTCCTAGTTAGGTTAATTCTGTGAAAAATGTGCATTTGTTTTTCGTCGAAGAGCGTCCCTGTGCTCCCTGCGACCCTAACTATTGGGGAGGGACTAGGGGGCATATCCAGTGAAATACTACACCGATAAGGCGAATATACAGAACAAAAATAGTCGCAGAATGTTGTCCTCGAGCACGCAGCAGCGCAACCAAAGCCGAGGGAAGATGATAAGAAGGAAAAAATCTTTAACAGAAAAAATTGATGTCATTAATCATAAGACGCAGACCTATTACTGTCAAGAAAGAGGAGAGGGTGACTTGATGAAGAGCGAATGCGAAACACGAAGCGGGCGGCTTCAAGTAAAAATGACCGTCCTTAAAAATTCATGCCGACAGGCTACCTTGTTTCAAGTTAGGGCTATCAATCCAATCCAACGTGGACGGAGCTATTTTGTTGAACGTTCAACGGGTTCCGAGCGCAATGCCGCTATCACTGCCGCATTTCAGTATGGATTTTGTGACCCGGAGTCAAAAACTCTCAGAAGGACGACAAACCGTCAGCCAAACACTTTATTAAATTCCAAATCAGTCTCAAATCCTTAATTCTAGATTTGTCCAGAGTGACAGGTCCTTCCAAGATATGAGAAATTAAGTTTTCGGTTCTCGTTTGCTCTTCTTGTACAATCCCACCCCCTCCCCTCCCCTCAAAACGGTATTGGGGCCTCATCAAGCCCTGCATAATGGATATCATCCCTCTAGACTAATTGGAATTTGTCGAATTTCAGTATTATTGAACAAGAATTCCGTCGAATTCTAATTAACTGAACGTCTGTAAAAATGATATCTTCTCGATTAATGAAATTTTAATGACAAATTATTATTTGATGCTGTCAAAGACGGTGAGACATGATCGATTTTCGGCAACGTTAATTAAAATTTTATAAAGTTACTCGAGTAAACTAGGTAACGAGAGTCAATGCTAATGAATCTACCCACATTTTCATTTAGAAACATATGTTTTAATTTTAAAAAACACAGTATGTTTATTATTACTAACGAAAAGTACAATGTTCAATATAATCTTGGTTTTAATGTTTAACATAAGTAGATATGTTACTAAATTTACCATAAAAAAACAATGTATCATCTTTGCACTGTGTTGCGAATTGTGTTGAGCTCACTTTTTGAGAATGCATTTTTTTATGGAAGTGTGAAAAATGTCGATACTCATCGTAACTATATAGAATTTAGGTCCCTCAGTCCCTGTGCTTTTAATTTCATCTATGCTTGCGAAACAACGGCGTTCTCCTAAACTAGACCAAGTAATCTGTGACTGCTGACAGTCGACTAAACATCGGCTTTGGCTAACAAAGTACAGATACTTTTCAATATGTTTACCAATAACAATGAATATATTTAGCGAATAAGAATAATATAATATAGCCAGCTAAATTACAAAATTCTTGTTACTTTTTGAACAGACCTCATACACTGCTTGACGTGAAACGCATTTTATACTCACTTTTCATGAAGTCATATTTTCTGTAAAATTTGATCATTGGAGTAAAAATTGAATGAAATAAAATGTTTAGCGTAAAAGCTTATGTAAGCAAATAACTACTATAAAGCACAAAAATAAAATATAATAATTATTCTGTTATATTCTGTTATATTTTATTTTATTCTAATTATTATTATATCAAATACAACAAGTTTTCTAAAAACCAAGGACCAATCAAAAGAAATTAACGGGTATGACTGTTCGAATAAGTCACACAGGAAGATAAATATTTTCTAGTTTTCGATTTATAAGGTAATTTTTTCGGGAAATAGTTCCTTTATGTAAAAATTATTGGTGTTCCGGGTTTCGGCAGCAAGTAATTTTGTATTTTTTCTGATACTCGTAGCTTTCTCACAATTAATTGTGATCACGTAAACAAATTTAGCGTAAACTGTTAAAATTGAATATAATATCCTTAAACATTTTGTATTTTTCTCGGAAATCTTATTCATTTCCAATTTCTGAGGCATGTGAACATGTGGGTTTTACATCAAAGTCCAAACGTCGATATTTTGCTACGAATTGTAGCACGAATAAAACTTTTACCCACACAAAATGCAACTATTGCGCGAGCCAGGTGTTTATCCTTGGCAGAAGCTGTGAGTAACATAATTAGATAGTTTTGATGTTGGGAGTTTCCTGAAAATGTCATTTACAAAAAGTTAGCGCCTGGCTCCGAAGCATAGTGATTGCATTAAAATTTCATCCAACAGTTTTCCCTCTGATGAACTGCTGATAAAAGTGCGGAAATATTTTCCGAACAGAACTGTCTAACTCCGGGGCGGAGGCTACTGGCCTCGGAACAATTTACGCTGCATTCCGAACACGAATTTTCATTTGAACTGGAACTTGTTTCGAAGCCATTAGGTCGTGCAGTTGTTCCTCAGCTTCAACCCCGTACTCCATTTCGGATGTAAAGTTCATAGCTTAAGATTAATTATTGTCGCTTACAACGTTAATTATGGCGTCATGTTCCTGAGTGCAAGGAGTATTCCCGAACGTTTTAATAACCGGCAACTTTCAACGAAGAGCAACTAGCCGTCCAGAAGCTTATGCAAATCAAAGTCCACTTTCTCTCGCAAAATCTAGATAATTTTTCTTGGAGTTTTGAGTTTTAGTACCGGTGCGAACGCGCTCGCTGTTAATTACTGACAGTCACAATACGTAACGAGGCTATTGGCGGACTGTTTAATTGGACAAGTGAGACTTTACCAAATGCGACTTTTAATGAGCAATAAAACTTTTTAATTAAGCTTTGTTTAAAAGCATGTATAAGGCCCCAACTATCTCAGCTAAGCCTTTCATTCACATGGATCTGTGGTCAACTTCCTCGGTAGGGCTGCTTTTTCCAAGTGCTTTTCTACAAGCATTTACTGAAATGCAACAATAATGTGCAACGTAAAACTAGCTAGAGTTACAAGTTGAGTTAAGCTTCTTTTATTAGAATTGCGTAGCCAATTAGGATCCTTTAACCCTTCTTCATATTTGTCCATAAAGAGATGTTGAGATATTTTAATTTCAATCCAGCAGTAGAAAAATACTCTTTTTTAAAACCTCTATCCTACTCCTTAGAAAATCTGTAAAAATTAAGCAGTAGCACTTCCAATAAAAATTATATTGAAGAATGAAGCAAAACTACTTTCTGAGGATTCGTGTAACCGAATTTTCTACTTTATTAATAAATGAACAGCTCTACCTCTACCTCTAAGTTCGATTATATAAAAACCACGCACAGAGAAGATAGTGTCTCTGTTGTACATTTTGTATAACATTTCCATTTTTATGCTTAGAAACTAACATTAGGTATATCATGTCATGCAAAAATTAACACGATTTTTGAATGTGATATAGTGATAAACCACAACTTTATAGTATTTCATGATTCCTTAGGAAAAGTCAAGTATTATTGCACAAAACATTTGCATTCATTAAAGGGGGGAGTCGTATAAGAAATTCATCTGTGCATATACGACTCTTAAAAAAATTGTAAATCACAAAGGTATTTAAATATGATTAATAACAAACAAATGACTTTATCAATGTCCTTGACATTTACAAATATTATTTCCTTGATTTGTTCTAAACATCCCCCGATGCCTTCGAAAATTTTGCATTAAGTAGTCTAAAGGCCAATCATAATCCCTGAATTAACTCTAATTGGGATAATCAGGCACTTACCCAATTGGGGAGAAATTTTTGTCGGCTTTCATGAGGTTAATTGCATGAGGAAGGGTTGAAACTCTGTTTAACTTTAAAAGCCACGCTAATTAGTTATTTCGAAAGCTTTTATAAGTAAGCGTTAATCGATTTAGATAGTTCGTCATCTAAGTTTTAAATGGTTGCCACAAGGGTGCCCGAGTTTCTTCAAAAGCCCCAATCTTGTTAATAATTTGTTTAACCAAACTTTCTAAGAAAATTTAAGTTTTATACCAAAAATATCTAACAAGAGCAGCAACTTCCTTAGCTAAAAATGAACTTCTCATTTAGTTCTGAGGGCAATCAAGTAAGCTCTCCATAACGAAGCATTGGTATGAAAGGCACTTGAGCTTCTAGTTAATTATCCTATTTAACAGAGCACCGGCTCCGCCTAAGTAATCCTTTGACTCCACTCAAATTCGGAAGAATTATTTGAGAGGATGCACAATTACTGCTGTTCGGTAGATCAAATGAATTTTAACAATTTTGTAGTGGACTCGCTGGCTAATCAAGACGGACAAATGCTTTTACAAGGAAATTGGATGAGCCACATGTTGACTACTTGCTCCATTATATCGAATGGACGTTGTTGTATAAGGCTAACGAATTTCTTAAGAGTTCGTTCAATAATAGCAATTAGGGGAACTGGCATTTAAAAAAATCTACACAATCGTTTGTGTATGTGTGTTCTTTTAGAAAGAAAAACATCGATTCCTTGATAAAATTGGAAAAACTTGCATTTCTACTATTTGATTTGGTACAATGTTGTAACCATTGATAGTTGTACCAAGAGATTTCCCAATAATGAAAATTAAATACGGGCTAAAATTGCAATCAATATATTGTATATATTATAAAGTACCTTTCTAGGAAAATGGATTTGGCGCAGTACAGTAGGATAATCTCTAAATATAAAAAATTGATAAAAAAAAACCTATTTTGTGAGTTGACTCTGATACTCTTTTCAATAAGATTTCAGTTTGCTAACGAGAAAACATATTTGCTTAGTATAGTAAATGAAAACCTAAAAATACTGCCGAAACGAAAAAACTAGATATATGTATACTAACTATGATTTAATTCTTTGCTCTTAAACTTGTACAAAATTAAAGACATACTTTACTTTATAAAATTCGATATACGATTTTTGCAATTTCCTCGGAGGATTGAGCAAATTATGGATAAATTCAAAAGCATATGTATCCACGAGGTTGAATCATTAAATTGTGCCAGAACAGTGTACTGCCGCAAGCAACTTAACTAATTAAAGCCTATCCATAGGCTGACAACTTGTTATTATTATTTGAAATATCAGTCATTTATCTGCTGATATATCACGTCGATTTGCTCGAATGGTAGTCATCAGACGTCCGAAAATCTGGCATATCACTTTATTCAACATTCAGCTAGGATGACTATAGTGCGATTATTATATAGAAAATAAAGTCTTTAGAGTAATTTCTTATATTGGAAGAAACCCGGAGTGTCGAATTTCTAAACAGCATTTGTTACGCCTTTAAGAATCTACCAATTTTGTTTTACAGAAATTCAATATACATAATAACAATTTTATATCTTATTTAAAACTTTTCGGACAATTTTACCCAGCGTAATTTCTGGATGAGATCGTTTATTAATTGAACGGCGGTAAAAGTTTAACGCCTCCTCGACGGAGCGACTGTTCATAAAACATCGCACTTGATCCATCGCTCTTGTCCTTGGCAGTGAAAATTAACAGAATTGCCGCACATCAGCCACTAGACGTGAGTAACTCATAATTCGTTATCACCTCATTACGCTGGGACCTCTTTAAAATCGTAAGACGGCGCTTTCATGGTGCCATGCTCCATAAAATAAACAAAGTTCGTCGCTTTAATGGCACCTATTACAGTTCTACAGACCATCGAGCAAATGGCGTTATAAATTCAATAAGTTGCTGCCTTTCCGGGATGGTCTGGCAGGTTTTATCCACCGAGAAATGCAACTATACGTGCCCTCATTTGAGCTTCGTAGTTCATAAATTTGTGTGTTGTGAGGGCCCAGGAGTTGTAGAGTGTGCGGATGTGCGGATGTACGTCATTCTCGTAACTGGGTGTCAATGTTTTATGAGGGAGTTTCCCTTAACAATGTTTACCTATAGCTTCGAATGGTGTACTTGTGGTCCTCTGCAAGCTCCTAGGCTCCCACAATCTACACTCAATTCCGCCCTTGGCACTGTGCCGTGAGGAACTATTGGCCCCACTTGGGAGCATCCACAACCTTACACAATTGGAGGAGTTATCGGGCGCTCGTCAAGATCCTTCACAAGGCTTCTTGGACAGTTCCCTAAGTATATTTTACAGGATTTGTCTGGCGCTGCTCTACTTTATATAAACAGATTCAGAAAAAGTTTTCTTGGTTCTCTACCCTCGCCGTAATTCATGAGTCTCCTACGTCGGAGACGCTTGAATTGAGGCCGAGGGGTTCTTTAAAGTTACAAATGATCCTGCAGGTGAACCTACTACCAACTGCCGGGGCTGCACCAACGTCAATAACGAACCTTCATATCGCTTAAATTAAGTGAAATCTGCGGCTCTCTGTAAACGTTGTGATATATGAGACGAACGTGCTTGCGATAGATTTGTAGATGCCCGAGTATGGGCCAATGTCACCTCCATGTGACCATGCTTTCCTCATTGAGCACTCACCTAATTTTTCAGAACGTAACTGCATCCAGGAGCAACGTTTTACGACTCCAGACACATTTCCTGGTGGTGTTTAAGAGGTCTGCTCGTGAAATCACTTCGGAAGGTTCCATACCCACTACACAGCATGCTAAAGATAAATGAGTATTCCGAGGTGTTATTATCATGTATGGGGAGCACTTGGAGCACCCAAAGCAAGTGCACCAACCGTTGCCGTTTCCTTGAGGTGTGCTACGAGAAGTGTGCAACTGCATTTATGACTGGTTTATGTCCCCCACACAGAGGACGCCCTGCACCTATGATAATGAGTGCAATTCAATTAACTTGAAAGCTGAAAAAGACACCTCTGGAAGACTCTGTCATTTGAGCCCTCCGCTTAGTGGTCAACCAAGCCAGTTAGCACGTTTACTAGGGGCGACTAGCTAATTAGACCAAATAATTTCGTCTTGCATCCAATTCTAAGTGGTTGTATATTGGAAATACAATACATAATTGTTGTATTTACATACTAGAAAAAATCTTTTTAAGTTAAAAAATCATCAATTTACGTAAAAAGGAGAATACCAATTTTTTATAAGCGTTTTGATTTATTTTTATTTTTTTGCTGTCACTGCTAATAGTCCGAGTTCCAATATTCGACTAACAATATGAATTTTTAGGTATAACAATCAAATCATAAATGGGCGTTATAAAAGACCTCTTTCAAATTTGGACTATATATAATAAATATCGTATTATAAGTAAATCCAAAAAATTTGTTCTACTATTGCAGACTATTTTTTACTCATTATTTTGTATATAAATACACAATTTTTTATTATTATTTATAGAAATGAAGTTTAACGCATGGTCTGACCCTTTTTAATTTTAAGTGTTTTGTAGTGTAAAGCATTGTTTCCTATTATAGTATGTTGGTCTATAACTAAGATAGTTTTAAAATTAAAGCAGGTAAATTTAAATACAGTTTTGCAGAAAGGTTAAGACCACTTGCAATTTGAGACATTCGATGAACTTCAAACCCTTATAACTTTATTTCTTCAAATTGAAATTATACCAAACTTTATATAGTGAAACTCTAAAAAATTTTCCACATAACAATGTACTTCACTTTGATCAAAGTAATTTAATCCAATAGTTTTAAATAAAACTTTTACTCAAATACTGCAGAAATATTTAAGACCTTATTCCGAAAAAGATAAATTTATGAATCATTACGCTTTGAAAAAATACTCTTTAGCCTTTATATAAGGAGTAATTTTTTTTTGCTGAGAAGTTCACTAAATTAACGATACATTTGGCCATAACCTGGGGAATATTTCGTCTTTCCGTGCGTAAAAAGTACTCATTCAAATTACTAGGGTTAGGTACGTTTTGATACTCTATCCACCAAAGTTTTCCTGTAATTTTCGATTATGTTGGGAGACCAAGGAAGAAAATTCGGAGACCAAAGAAGAAAGTTTATATTATGCTGTGCAAGTCGTATTTTGGTAATGTTGGCCGTATAAGATAGTACATTATCTTGTTGAAAGATAGTACTACACTCGCAGTGCCGGATTTACCTAAGACGGGGCCCCAAGCAACCTCAGGTTTTCGGGGCCCTCATTCTAAAATTAACCCCCCCCCCAATATTTTAAAATAATAAATAACCAGTTAATTTTGCAAAATTAATATATTATACAGTTTACTTATAATTTACGAACTAAATTACAACTTTTTCCTACTTTTCGCAGTCGCAAATTGATAAATGACATCATCAAAGTCAAGTTTTTGAAACTTGTCTTTTTCGATAAAAAGTAACGAAAGACACGAAATACGAGCGACCGAAGCGCCAACTATACGCGCGAAATACAGTTTTGAACTAATTTAAATTCGTTTGAGGACAATGAATAATCGATATTGTTTACATGGATTTTTTTAATTTCGCATTTTTTATTTATTTTTTTTTTAGTTTCCGAATGTATTTTCAAATTTTTAAATTTTTGGGGCCCCTGTCCAAGCGGGGCCCCAAGCAATTGCTTCCTTTGCTTCCTGGTAAATCCACTACTGTACACTCGGCATTTCTTCTTCGATATACGGAATAGGATATCGACATATTTTTCCTTATTTACTGTGCCTTCAGTGGTGATACACAGTGGTGATTACCCATGCCAGGACATAACTCCCCAAACTATGACCTTCTCACCGTCCATTTGCACTTGTTTCTGGACACATTCAGCTAAATACTTTTCGTTAGGTAATCTACGAATGGTTTATCTAGAATTGGGATTCAGTTGAAATGGGTAATGAGTCCAGACAATACGTTTCCGCTGATCTATTCTATTCTATGTTTATACCATTTTTAAATTCTTTTATTTAACTTACACTACGTGTCGTCAAATCTTGCAATGCATTATAATTGCAACGAAACTGATTTTTTTTGTGATTTCGAGATAAATGAAAAACAATATTGGAATAATTATAAATTTAAAATGAACGTAGTGCATGTAGTTTAAATGTACTCTTTGCTTATCAACTTTAAAGTAATTAAATTATATTGCATGCTCAACGCAGCAATCTTCTTAAGATCTAAGTTTTATTTACGTAATTTGTTTTTTATAACCCATTTTACACAATTATATTTTTGCTGTTATTACTTATCCATGAAATAGCCAACTTTAAATGCGAGTCGGAATTTATCAACTTTAAATGGCAGAAAAGTTTACAAAGTTTAAATGAGATAGCTATGGACCATTTGGTAGCCAAGTGTACCTTTCAATTAAAAGGTACAATGGGCGTGTTTTGCTAAATTAAACTGTCTTTGGGTGCACAATTCGTAGATGCATAAATTGGCGAAAGTCATTGTTGCGGCCAAGTTAGATATTGTTTAGTGTTTAATGTTTACCTGCCGGCAATGAACAGAAGGAGCAATTGTGGAGCCACAAATATTCGGAAACATGAGCAAATACCCAAACGTTGCCCACCACAAGCAGCTCAGTGAAGGCTCTTTCACTGAAAGAAGGAGCCCGAGTTGGAACTCGTTTCCTTTTTTTGTTTACAAACTTTAGTACAATACACCTAGAGAATAGGAGGCAAGAAAAGAACCCGGCCCATTGTCTGGAAAGACAACCTTGTGGTGCACATCTCTGGCGAATAAACGTCGGTATCTGTCTGGCCTGAATTTGAAGATGCTTTGAGTGTTTGTGGGAAATGCCATCTTCTGCTAACATCTGTGTGCAACATTTTTAGGGGTGAAGGATATTTTCAGCCACCCAATTCTGCCAAACCGCGCTACTGCCAACCACCCCCCAAGGAGGTCCGGGACTGCATGCGGCTCTAGTGCAGCGGCAGAGCACCCGGGGAGGCTGTATAAATTATGAAATCTTTTTTAACATATGAATTCACTTCACATTTGCTTCGAGATGTGGCATGTGCGGAATCGTTTATTTTCGGAATATGAATGGAATGGATGTGAGAAGAGTTCCGCTCTGAAATGCACATATGCAAATTTTCCTATTCCAGACATCCCTTCCTGCATATAGGAGCGCTATAGACAATCGAAAACAAAATTTCCTGATTTCGATTCGGGATGTAGCCCTATCCCTTTTGATTTGTTATATTATTTCAAATTCATGTTGTGGTGCTCTTCGCCAGAATTGCTATTTGCAGAAATGCTTGCACTGTTTACTTTATTCCAGAATTTTCTCCATTTTCAGTAAATGTGTCAACTTTTGAAATAGAAAGCCATAGCTCTTCCATGATGATACTCCAGGCTCCCCCGCGCATAAAAGTGCAACTTTATCTGGTTTATTGCGAATGAACACTTGTGATGATGGAACTTAGCTCCCACTTATTTCAGTTTATTGAAATGTATGATCTTTTTTTTCACGGATATATTTTTAGATGGCATGTGTATTGAGAAATTGATTCTCGTAAAAATTCAGTAACCTCTTCAAAACCTACTTTTAAGAAATTGTTTTCGACATCAATAAATATTTAAATGGAATCTAAAACAATATTTTCCTTTGTCAAGGTTAACTTCATATATTTAATAAACTAGTACAAGAAATGTTCGCACTTAATTTCCAAAAGAAGATTAACATAGTTTAGTAGGTAGATCTGCGAAAATTCTTCCCATTCTATTTAATAAGTTAATGCTTTCACGCAAAAGTTGTAACACTTTCGTTTTGGATTTTTGTATAGAATATTTAATTAGGTTATTTTATTACAAAAGGTTAAAAACTGCATTTCTTTTTGCAAAACTCAATTTATAGTATCTGTCTCAATCTATCTATACATAAACATGTTATTCAAAATTAAATGCAGAGTCGCAGAAACGTTTGAGTTGACATTAAGGTCTGAAATTTTTTCCAGCAGTTTTTAAAATTCATGTATAATACAAACATTTTAAGTGTTTTGAGTGTTTCTGTAAAACAACATGATATACGAGTATCTACTTAAAAAATTTATTTTAAAAACATACGTTGTATACTTTGTTTTTGTCCTGTTTTAAGTCTTGCTTTAAAATTGGTTTAATGTTTGAAAACTTTCGTTGACAACAACATTAATTTTTCATTAGTGTGAAAAATCCTTTTAAAAAGTTTCCAAAATCTTAGTATGATGTTTTTGTTTTCTTTTGCGTAGAAAACACCGAAAATCTAGAAGGGAAGTGCATGCCTAAAATATTTCAGGAGTAATTCACGTAAGACTTGTAAACTGCTCTGAAAAAGCATAAATTTAGAAAGCGTGCCTTAACGCAAGCGTAACACCCAGTCAACTCTTGTAAAAATTTCATAATTAAAACATAAAATTTAAAAAGCTAAGAATTAGGGCAGAACAGAGGAACGCTGGTATCTACAAGCTCGTGTAAGATACTGGCTTCGGGACGAGGACCCAACAACTTCTGGTGTGACATTTTCTGGGGCTGTTAATTATTTCATCCGGAGCTCTCCCAGCGAGCAGCAGAGGCTGGCATAAAATTTAGTGCTTGGTCTGCATAATGCAAGGGGGAGGACTGACTTTTATGCTGCAGCCAAATTGTCCTTCTGGGTGCTATTCTTACTGGCATCCACCATGACTGCAAAAAAAAAAAGAAGGCTGAAAGGAAAATTAGTTGACGGGAAAGATTTTATCTTGCAAGAAAGATATATTCGCAATACTTTTTCTTGTTTCATACACTTTTCGTAGTTTATGTACTCACTGTAAATAGTTAAAAACGTGATTATGGCGAGAACAACATTCTAGCTAATGTCCATAGAAAACACTGAGGTAAATATTATAAAAATGTGTAATTAGAGGATTAAATAAAATTACTCCTGGTATGTAAATCCAAATACCTTACAGGCAAACCCATGTGAAAACCAAATTTTGTTGTAAACAACCCATAAATTAATTTAAAAACCGCCCCACTCCATAAGAATTGGCGCCTCATATGAGGAGCTTATTTTACTTGACGAATGCGAAAATCTGCATGCTGAGTGCTCCTGTTCAGCTAGCAAAACGCAATTAACAACCTACATAATCTGAGATAGAATTACAGGGGAATAATTTTTCCGCTTGTCTCCTCTGACAACGGGTTGAAATTGAAATCGTTTTTCATGGAAAGCCAGAATTAATGTCATGAATATTCAGATCCTTTGCATATGCTTCCGATTTTAGTTTTCACTGATTTATCATTTGGCCAACCCGAATTGCCACGTAGAACCCTCGTTAGGAAGTCCTCCGTTTTTCTTTTTTTAACTAAACCCTAGGAGTCTTCATTTACTTTAAATCGCTCTTTGAATTAGCAGGTGGTTATCTGAGAATCTTCTGTCAACTACATGATTTGATAATTTATCAATAAACTTAAAATCTTTGTATTTTGAATTTAATTCGTAATACTTATTCACACACCGAATATTTATTCGTAATACTTAAAGAATTTCTGAATGGTTTAGTACCTTTTTCAGATTTAAAAGTATAAAATATTTTAATAACTTACGTATAAGTGTAAAATTAGGAATTGAGATATTATGCTAAAAATTATAAACTGAGATATACATTTAGTAAACTCGAAAAGCTGATGGAAATAACTCCGTGTTCATCCATCCGTCGATCCTCCTCGGAGAATATTTTATTGAGAGAGTAATAATAAATATTTAGAAGTAACTTAAAGGCAGGTATACGAATTTTAGCATCTAAAATATTAATAATAAATTAATTAAAAGAACAGCAATTTACAAAAATATCAAATGTGTAGAATTCGGATAACATTGAAAAAATCAGTAAGGTCCAGGAAATAATTCGAATCGAAAAAGTATTATACAACACAATAATGATAAATTTTCACTTATAAATACGAAGTTGGCGAATATTTAAAATTTGTGGTCCATGATTATCTATTGATTAAGTAGGTAATAACAATTTTCGGTATTTACAAATGTTTGCCTAATAAATTACCAATTACTTGGAAAAAAATTAGAATGTTTTAATTAGAAATTGTTGAAAATTTGGAAAATGATTTTTTGTTACTGATCTCTGCCTGGTAGTACAAACTATGGTAGATACCTACTAATCCACTACACATTTTGCACTATATATAAAAAATTCGAAGTTATTATACAAATTATAAACTTAGAAAAGGAAAAAGGGTGACAATTTAATGGTACTGCCTCCCAATTACTCCTGGTGGTATAAATAGGGTGATAATTTAAAGGTAAAAATTAAGATAAAGCTGTAGACATGGTTTGTTTTACCCTCGGTTCTTTTGCTTAAAAATAATTTTCAATTTGACTTACTATTATATATCTGTTGTGTTATTTATTACTAGTGATTTGTTTCTTAATTAAGCCATTTTTTATATAATTTTTATACTTTCTTTTGAATTACTGTTGGTAAACTGTGAGATACTTATTCGCCTTGTATTTATGAAAATATAAGTTAATACTATTAATATAATAATTATTATTATTATTAGTACAGAAATTATTGATTTTCAATTCTAATTGCTTTGTCGTAAAAAAGGAAATAATATTTTAATTCAATTAAGACCAATTATAAGGACTAAAATAAAATAAATCTCTATTAAACTTATTAATGAACTAAATTTAATGTTGCAAATAAGCTAACAAACGTGCAGTTCAGAGGGCCAATTGAAGTCTCAGTGTAATTTTTTTAAAAGTAAATAAGCAAAGAATTATAATATAAGTAATAATAATATTGTTTATGCTATTAAGTGCAGGCAAACGTAAATTTATAAATTCATTGGTTAGTGGTAACGCTAAAACAAAATGCACTCGCCAATACTCGTATATATGGTAGGCTGGTATTTACATGTGCAGATGGAAGATCCATAGTCAAACTAGGTATTAAAAGCATGCACTTTGGAATATTCCAAAAATACTATGGATGAACTTTCCCGTTCGACTGTATTAATTCTAATTTGGTGATAAGTTAATCAAGCAGATCTACATATAGTAAAAGCTTGGATGTAGAGAGGTCCTGCGGAGATACGTACAATAAACTTAACTAGTCTAAAGGATCTGCTGGTAAAGTCGTCAATGTGAGCATCAAATGTCAGCTTATTGTCGACCCTAAGCTTGCTTAGGTGTATATTGTGAACATGTCTAATGTAAATATCCTACAATCTATAGAATCACTGAAGGTTTAAAACAAAATGCCAGACGCAAATAAGTTTATAGTGAGTTGGGTGTACCAACTCTGATCAGCAAAGACGTTCTGCTAAAAAGGGACTCTTGATAAACACACATACCTTTAGCGAAAAGCGGACAGGGATCCGTTCCCAACTTTTGGGTGCGATATTCACATTCGCGTCACATTTTCACGACATTTTTCGTGTTCCCCTTCTTCTTAACCATTTGTCGCTGTTGGCCCCGGGAACACCCGACCCTCACCGGCTTCTTTCACTAAATTTTCTCCGTTGTCGTTTCAACTCGAACGTCTTGTCGAATGTCATCACCCTCATATTACTATCCAAAATTTCGTGTATTAGCTACGTAGCTCTTGCAGTAGGGCACCTTACTGTTCCTTATGATTTATGAAGACAAATGCCTCTGTCCCTCGGTACGTGCGGTCCCTCAGCCCCTGATGAGTACTCAATGGAGCCCTTAAGTTGAAATTTAGTTTGTTTCCTAAAGATCTGAGTGGATAATCCCTGTAGTAACAGCTGGTGTGATACATGCTGGAAAGTGTTTACTATTTGGTAAATAACTCCGAAGGAACCTAAATGAGCCGTAATTGAATAAAGTTTGAATTACAGACATCATGCAAGGCAAATAACAGGATGGATCTGATGCTCCCGAAAGTTTGCAAGTCGATTCAGATGCAGCACGCAACACTTGAGGCATTCGTCTTAAAAATAACTTGGGCAGACAACTTCGAAGCAATTTTATGAGACTCCTAACTGCTGCTACTCCACGCAAATTACATGCTCTCCATGTCGAGGGCCAATATCCCGGCGTATTAGATATTCATAAGCATGCCTATGACAAGGGGGTTAGATGATAATCAGGGGCGGTTACTAAAAGAACACCACTATAAACCTTTCTTCCTTAAAGAACTTAGAAAAAAGGAATATTTTAATTTATCTGCTACAAGACGTCCCAGATTTTCAACCGTTCTGCGAGGGCATAGTTATTAAAATGTTAAAGGTGCACGGAAGTCTTGCAGGTAAAAATCTCCAACCGTTGTAATTAGCTAAACCAGACATTTAGCACGTTGGAAGCAGCGCCAACATAAAATTAGAAATTCTGTTCCCTTAACTACATCCAGCTTAGCAGGATCTTTGGGGGCGTGAAGCGGTAGTAGACACAGCCAGTCAGGATAATAATCCGTGGAAACTGCTTGTAAATTTCATATAAAATATCATGCCAGAGAGCATAAAAAGTTGGCAGCCCCCACCGACGGCATATCTTGGAATTGAATAAATTCACCTCACGCAGGCATTCTCCGGAGGCGTGTTGGTATCATGTAGACAAAGCCGTCGTTAAAGCAATTTACCTGCGGCAACACAAGTAAAATTCATTTATTAAGTTAGTGCGGACAAACAGCCTTAGTAAGCTACAAAGTCCCATAAAGTTCAAACTGCTCCCCCTGGGATGGGGCGAGTTCAGGGGCAGAAGGGACAAACAAACCATAGAAAAACATTGTATAAGCTGAAAAACTTAAATAACTAATCATGACCCTCACTTTTCATGGAGAAACTTTAAATTATCTCCGTTTTACTTTTAAACATTTAACACAAACACAAGAAACATTTTTGCTGCAGGACAAGAAATGGGTTTAAAAAATGCACTGTTTTTTCTGATTAAGAGAATAATATCCTTCCATACATTTAATCTTCTTTAGAAACAAAATAGGATAAATAGTAGCCTTTATTAATAAACGGTGGATATATCTTTAAATAAATTTAATTTTAATTTTAAAAATTTATAAATTTATGCTACAATGCTGTTTTTTAGTTCTCCTCTCAAAATAACAAGATACACTCAAAGACAAATGGCATTGTAAAATCATATGAAATCAATGCAAAATAAAATATACGATTTCTTACAGTGCAAAATGTTAATTTATAACATTTACATTTTCAATTAACATTACGACATCTTCGATTGAAAACTTTAATTTAATTTTACAAGTTTTATTGTATGAATTTCTCTATTTAGATTTACAATATTACAATTTTCTATGTACTTTTACAACATCAGGTATAAAATCATAGCATGGAATATTCGTACACAAATTTATAATGAGTTAAAGTGAAGGTCTCTATTAGGGATCTTGAGAATTAACAATTTCAATGATTTGAAAATCAATTTACAATACTCAGCGATTTAGATTTTAAGTTGCATTGTTTAAAATTAAATTTTAATATCATAAGCATAGAGTTTTAATTGAAAATAAAAATTATGGTGCAAGATGCTACATTAATATTAAGATTTTGTGATCCATAGTATTGATTGGATGCCTCTTGAAGAAATTGTTTGTGGTAATTTGTGCTATATAAAATTAAACAAAAAAGGCTATTTATTCTGGGATATTCTGTACATACATAGTACGTATTAAAAAACTGTGCTACTTATTAGAATTTGTATATATGTAGATATTTCTGTACCTGCTAGAATCATTTTAAAATAGAAATTTAGATAAACTTTGTTGAAGGTTGTTGTTTTACGTAAAACTATTAAATTAATTCATTTTTAAAATTACACATTAAACATGGACTAGATGTTTTATTGTTAAGATGCATAACAAAAATGGATTTGCCCTCAGAACGTCTCATTAAGGGGATTTTAGCAATTTTTATTACGAATTTAATACCGAATTTTAAAAAATCAAGAAAAATGATAATAAAATTGAGATATCTACTATTGTTTGTTAAGTTTTTATAAGTAATATTTTACCAATAGATGTTTTTGAAAAAAAGGTATTCAATAAATTCCAGCTATAAAAATTACCGAGTAAAAAGGTTCGAAAACACTTTGCTCGATGTATGACAGTTGACAACCACCGGGCACCTGAAAGTGACACAGGGTCAAGTGCGTGAAATAATAGCCCCGTCCACAGGCGAGTTCTATTACTCGCCCCGGGCATCGCACCAGCAACAACGCCGGCAATTACACGTGAATGGATGTGTAACATGTTATTGTGTCAAATATTGGATATGCAGAGGAGAGACTATATCAGATTTATGCGAGCGATACTGAAATTTCTATACAAGTTAGCAAACAGATGGGTATAACACAAAACAATCAAACTCAATTTAACGTGGATGGGGATGGCTGTAGGTGCCTAGTTTTCAGATGATGTAGGTGGCCGGGAAACAAAACGAAAACACGCCTGTTCCATGTATCGAAAACACCATCTTCCTCTTTGTATAAACACAATCTGTTTTCAGTGTTAAAGCCGTGCGTGTGGGACATAAAATATGCTCTTTATTGTGTATGCAAAATATTTAAGGAAGTGTGGGACAGCCGCCATTCATCGGTGCCGGAGGAATTCTTTGAGGGTGGGTGCTCGCCAGCCTCAGGCAGGTCCGTACAAAATAAATGCACTGATTATTTCGCAGAGATATGCACTTGCCGCCACTCGATGGATATTTAAAACTTTAGCAACCCCAATCGACCGAAAGGGCTACACAGACCCACTTGACAGTCGGAATTACTTCGCTGCATGCGGCACTGGTTATAATGCTAAATAATCAATATATAAAACATACACATACCGTTCGCTACCATGAAGTTACAGATCTTGTTATTAAAACGGAGATTTTAACCAATTTTTAGTACAGACGATAAACTAGCTTCATACTAGGGGCATTCCACTTTGACGGGCTGAAAAAGCGGAATATTTTTTTAAACAGATAGTACCTTTTCATTTAACTTTTCCTATCAGTCTTTAAAACTATAAAAAGCATTAAAATAATAATATTTTTTTCTCTGAAGTACTGACAGAACAAGCTATAGCTAGATCGAAGGATCCGTACAGTTATATTATTGTAATATCTTTTATTACTTTTTATCCTTTACTTTTGTCTTACTTTCGCTTATATGAAATCCAAGAAAAAAATATGTTTCGAAGAAATCGAGTTACCTTTCCTAACAATATGTGCGTTTTTTCAAAATTTAGATCTGGAAAGTAAAATCTTTTAAGGGCAATTGGCCCGTATACCTTAAACGAAAGGTCTTCATGGATGCATTGTTATACATTTCCTTTTTAGAAAAGTAAATTTAATTTATTAAACAATTTTAAACTTTAAAACTCAAACTATAATTAATATTCGTTCGAACACCTTGTAAAAGAAAAGATGTAAAACTCCTCCCAATCTGTATTAATAACAATGGCCAATAGCAACTTTTCCTCCAAAGAATTGGCAAACCATTTCTATAGGATTGCTTCTGTAGATTACGAACTTATAAAAGAAAATGCTCCAGAATATCACGTTTTAGAGAAAAATAGGATTAAAAAATACAAAAGACGCATTTCTACAATATTTTAAAAATCATTAAAAAAATAACGAATGGATTTAGGAGCTTACAATGTTGCTCAAATAATAGCTAAAATATTAAGTTATTATGTAAAAATACCACTATATTTAAAATATTTCGAAATATTCCTTCAGTTAAACTTTTTTCCATAAACTGATTATTTCATGCAAGGCCACACTTATGAAAAACTTGTTCATCAAGATGTAAGGTCTGCAAATATAAGTTGTATTCGATATTCTTCTTCGACTTTGGCTTTCATTTAAGCGACATTACAAACTTCTATGATGAACTTTTATTTTATAATAATTTTTCAAAAATGCCCACAATACGGAAATACAGACCTAAATTTTTAACATTTTGTGTTGCGAAAAATTCTGATGTGATAGAAAATAAACTGAGTTGAGATTCGTAAATAGGAGCTCCCAAATCGGCTATAAAAGCCGAGAAAGGAAAAACATTTTTATGTTTTCTATGTAATTTATTCTAATTTATAACAAAATGCTGGATA
Organism: Philonicus albiceps; assembly: GCA_963969385.1. Classification (NCBI taxonomy): domain Eukaryota; kingdom Metazoa; phylum Arthropoda; class Insecta; order Diptera; family Asilidae; genus Philonicus; species Philonicus albiceps. Next base: position 38,921,228 of record OZ017773.1, read on the forward strand.
TATCAGATATATACACAATATAATAAAATTCACCTGTACCATCATTATATAATAAGTTGCAAACTTTAACTAAACATTAATTAATTATTTTAATTTAATCTTGAAAATTTTGTATCTAACAAGTTTTCACCCAAAGAAACCTTTGATAAACATTTTTTTTATTACAACGAACGGCTGACGAATTAAGAAAACATATTTTTAAATTAATGGGTTGAAAAATTCGTAGAAAGTGTTAAACAAGAATTGCGTAAAACAATATTTTACTTACCCCAAACTTGAAGTTTTAAACTAAAAAATTTAATAATTTTAACTTCTATTACCGTTAAAGCAATTTGATACTTATAATACCAAATATACTGCTAAATTTAGTACGAATCTAAATTCCAATCCAATTACAGAATGTGAATTGAATTCAAAAATGAAAATTGATGTAGGCATAACATAGCATTTTATATTTACTAGCAAAAATTAATAGCTAGTTATTTATTCTATAACCGGAATCTGATAAATAAGGAAAGGTGTTTTGATATTGAATTTGAATTATATCTAAGCTTTAATTTCATAATTATTCGAACGTATGTAAGCCAGAATAAGCAATTACAATCTCTATAATAAAAATGTTTGCTTGATAAATTCTTTGGTTTCCGAATACTATTTTGGCTAATAAATATGTGCATTGTTTATTTATAAAATATTTTATAACTAAATACAAAAATTGAATGCAGGACAAAACAATTACCGTTGTATCTAATGTTTTTATGCTGGACATCTTTCTCTCTACTCTTTACCTTCTTAAGGCTGGAGTTGGTGAGTAGTTAAATTCGATGCTATTTCTTGGGTGAAATGAAATATGTGCCTATTCCACTGATATAGAGGTTTAATACTAACACAGCCCTCGGAAAGTGTGTTGTAAATTAAGTGTTATTAGTAAGATATTTAATATTTTAGTTAAGCAAACTATGATATATCGTTTAAAATAAATTTTTATTATGAAAGGTAACACACAATGACTGCATGATTCTTTGTAAGCACTATTTTAAAAAATAAATTTAAAAGACCCCCGGGTGTGTTGAAAGAATCCACTTTGAGGATTCTTAAGTGCCGCTATCAACACTCGTTTCACTTTTAAATACAACCAATCAATCCGCTTATTTTCTTACTTCTGCTTCCAATTAGTCTAATTACTCTTTGCAGTTATTGAAAAGTTTATTTCGAAATTCTTTGGTGGAACGCTTTCCGCCGCACATTGCTGGAGGGTGTTCCTTTCCAAAGGCGCAACGCAGCGACAATTGAGCAGGGGCAGTAAGAGGATGTTCGGGACGATGGTGCAATTTCACCAGTTTTATTAACTACACATACCAAAAAATAAGATTAATTACAAAATAAAACTTTTGTATTAGCGAGAGTATCTTTTTTAAACCGACGCGGACGCTGGGGCAAGTATCCTCCGGTGTGGGACAATACGCCGAAGGGAAGTAGAACGGCTGCCGAGTGGGTGGAACCGAGAACAAAAATCAAGGAATTTCGCAGCAAATAATGAAAGAAGTTTTAAGATCTGTGGTGGGAGAAAACGAAAAGGAAAAATTCCTCACTTAATTATAGCTGGCTAGGATAGAAATAAAAGCTATTGGTTCATCCTTGGCGTGCGAAATCCTCCCTTGCCCCCTGTTGGCTGTTCATTTTTAATTCTTGCCATCAGATACCCTCCTGTTCTGGAAGGATACCCATGGAAGTTGGAGTTATCGCTACAGAAATGGATATGGTTGTCCGAAGAGATGGGATAAGACAATTTTATCTCAGCAAAGGTACCTATAAATTATGGGCTAACCGCATTGAGAATTTTATGCGAATTGGTCTTTTGATACAACAAAAACTTTTTCAAGTTTTAGAACTGTGCGGATGAGAAATGGGCACAAATAAATAATATTTTATTGATTTTCTTCGATTTATTGCTTTATGATTTTATGGTTTGAATTTTGAAATGGTCATTACTTTTAACAGGTTACTAGGTGCTGTTACTACCTAAGCATTTTTATATGTACCTATTTTAAGTAATATATTTGGATAGCATAAATTCTGTTTTTAATTAGATGATTTCATCCATGGGAAAATATAAATTGCATCTAGATAACCAGTAAACTGTAAAATATGGTAGTTTAAACATCTTATTAATAAACTAAAGTTACAAAAGAAATTACCGAAATATTTAAAAAGTTGTTGTATTATAAAAGTTATTGCCAAATAAAATAATAACACATTTTATGCTTCTTCACACTACAAAATAGTCCACGATTTAAATTAAAGATGCGTTTCAGCATTTTATTAGTATCTCAAGGACAAACTATTTTTATTTGGCTATAAGTAGCCCAAGGCTTCCTACTCCCAATTAGTTTTATAAGTCTACATACAACTAAGCATTTTTATATCACGCATTCGGGTATAATGCACTAACTTATCGCAAACTTATCCATGTGATAGATGACAAATAAAACACGGAACTTGAATTGGAGTTGATTTTTTGTTTTTTGTGTGGAAAAACTAATTTTACGATATAGAATTTTACGAAACTCGGTGAAATCATCCTATAATTATTTTTGATTTGTGTCTTCCGCATTCATAATATCTTATAGTATGAGGCCCTCGTATCGTAATATATACTATTGTTTTTAGAACTAACACTATCTGTCAATAAATAACCAAATATTTTAATTTAAGATTTCACAAACGTGAACAAAATTAATTTAAACTAAATTTTGTTTTAAGCAAAAAGAATAGAAGGAAAATTGACTCAAATGGAGAATTTTTTATTTTCTTTTCAAACATACTAGCTTTCTTAAATTCCAAGTAACAAACTGAGTTTCTTATTGTTTTAATTAGGATTGCGTCTCTTGTTTCCAGAATATATTTCTCTGACTTTTTATTGTAAAATGTACATGTTTGTAGCTAGTTTTTATTATAAATAACAAACTTATTCGTTTTCAACTCTAGTTACCACTTTTAGTGAGCTATATGTCTATATCTATAGAAAAAAACACTACAGTTTTTTTTAAATTAGCAAAAACCAACAAATGGTAGCCTATTAAAAATAGGTACATAAATAAAATAAGATATTTATATTTATTTACATTAAATTTAGCCAATGCTTCGCAATGTAATATTTTTTAAACTCAACACTCAAATAATAAATATTATATTTTAAAGAATATCCCCACATTTTTATATGAAACACTATCTTTAAAAAAAAAAGTCTAGTTATAAAGAGAGAAAACAAATTTATAAGAAGGACGAATATCTCCGGAACAACATTTGCCACTTCTCCACTTCCGGAGATGAATTGGCACTCAAATAAGTGATTTTAAAAATATTTCAGTTTATCGTGAGTTAGCATGGTTCCGTCATGTTAAATGCGGTATTGCTGTTTTTGACATGTTGACATATTAAAAATTATAAATTATCTAGAAAACCATCCGAGCAGCATGAGAGCCCAACAGAAGATGCTTTATTGGAGCCTTCAATCAGAAGGATTCCCAGAAGTGCTAGTACCACTTCTGGCAGTTTCAACGGGCTCCGTCTTTCGCACACATCCGAACGTAACTATCCAATTGAAAGTTACAACTTTCTGTAACTTATTTTCAATAGCTCAATTCGGAGTATAGTGAGAGCGAGTAAGATTTTCAAGTTATATTCAATAAGTTTCTATTTGCTGAGACATCTCAATTGAATTTTATTGATAGAGTTTTCGACTCTACCTTTTCCTTTTCTTTTGCAAACCGCCCGCATCGAAGGAAATCAGGGCTGGATTGCACAAAACGGCAGCCGAGCGAGTGCGAGTTATCGCACAAATAAAATTTTCTGCGAAGGATGGAACTTTTCTTTTATTAAGGAGAATACTCTAGTACAACTAATTCTTATCAAATAATGTTGATGTGACTACGACAACAATTGCAAAACTTTCCATCGTTCTGGACAGTTTCGCTCCAGGAGATATCTTTTACAATTTCTTTTGTAAGTTTTCTTCTCGTGGTTCTGCATAAAACTAAATTTATACGAATCATTACAAATTTAAATGTTTACATACAAAATTAAACGGAAGTTACATTATATCTTGTTGATTAATGACTAGCTTTTATGAATATTATAATAATAATAGAATGATATTATACAATTTTTCATGAATACAGTGCTTGATTTTTAACGATTTTTAAGATTTAGCATAATCTTTTAAAGCCAATTGGGTAAGCTTTGATTCTGCTGAAATTTAGATATATATACGCAGCAATACGAGTACACACATGTTACCAAGTTTAACTTCTTTAATATTGTCCCTCGATAATTAAAAGTGCCTCAAACTTAGAAAACAAATACAATGGTTTTTATATGCATATGACTTTGATAGAATTTCCTGATGAAATTCCACACCCAATTCTCTTATAATTGTTCACAAAGTTGTTGAAACTTTAGATATTTTGGAATATCTAGTTTTTTGCGCACTAACATTTAATTTACCTCTCTATTTTAAATTTTTAAAATAGCAATTGTACAATAATTTACCACACAAATGCAACTCGAGTAACATAATAGATGTGTATGGTAATAACATTAATGTGAAAATCTAATCTGAAGCAGGGAAAAGTAATAATTCCAAAAGTATGAATATAGTTCTGTAACGAGTTATGGTAATTATAAGACTAGTTACCAAGTGGTGTATCTTTTAATTTATATTACTTTTGACATTGATTGCCTTAGTAGGTAACCCAGTTAATCGATAGATCACAAACTATCTTCAAACATCACACCATTTTCAAATCAAATATAGGCAATGGTTTAAGGAATTAGTAGTACGCTTTTGGCTACTTATTGGTAGAAAGTACCTTAGAGATCTCTTGATCGTTTGATGACAACCAGTATGAATTGTTTTGAAATACTCTTATTAAAGGATAACATTGGTTAACCAAATTTTTTAGGTTTTTGCTTTTTTATCAAACAAATAGCAGGCTATTCTTTATACCTGTAATTTCATAAATGAAAATTCTCAGTCACCCCACATTATAAAGTTAAAAGGAATGTCCATCTTTTACTTTGCAGAAAAAAGTCTAATTACAGAGTTATTCCTCAACAAAACTGATGTTATCTTCTGTAATATAACTAAATAACAATCAACGTAATCCTAAGGAAAATCAACTGAAGTTGCTACCAGTTAAATAAACGTAACAGAATTACCCACACTTTATTTCAGCTGTTGTAGTAGTAACTAAAGAAGTTGCTAGTTTTTAAGTAAATTTTTGCATGTATGTACATATGTATGTATGTTATGTTATAATCATAGATAAAAAAATCCCAACCACTCTTTTCGGCTTAACTGCAATGGGATAAAAAGATGAGCATAGAGAAATTATACGACTATGAGATGCATAACAAACTTAAGTAATTATTTTTGGTGCCACAACCAGAAAACATAGAGCGTTCAGAAATCCTCTAGTACAATAATTCTTAATTTCACCCATTTTACGAGCAACAATACAAAAGTAAGACCTGGATCCTGTGGGGAGCGTTTCATCTCACACAATTGTATAATGCGAGGAAGAAACGTCGTTAGCTGGCGGAAAGTGCACTTTCGCCAATATTTATGCATAAATGGAATGATAAATGAAGAGGTACACTTACCGCAATAAAAATGAAGGAAAAAACGCTCTTCCTGTAGACCTTTTGCGACTTCCCTGTATCACCATTTGAGAGCAATTTCCCAACGTTCGTGCCGGGATGCGAGAAAGCTGCACGGGCTGTGCTCAGTAGCAATAATTACATTGTTATATACCCGGTTCCATGTAGGATGTCGAGATAAATTGCGCTACCGGAACTTTTACTACGCCGAGATAAAAGCATTCCCTTAAATATTAATAGAGTTCTGTGTGAGTTGAAGGATTTAAACGTTGACTGCATGCAGCAAAAGTTGTGATATGCAGTGTGATGGCTTCTTTATTTTAGGATCTCGACGGGGCAATATTGAAACAGCTTTCCCGATTCTGTGTCCTGTATAAGAGAAGACTGCAGACTGTTTGTTCGGAGATCACATTTAATAAGTCAAGTAGCCCTGGGTATTCGCTTCAACTAAAGCGCCAGCAAAATGGCTTAGTGGAACGAAGTAAAAATCTAAATAATTTAATTTGATAAGCTGTGAACTTCCAAGTCTTTACTTCTTACTTAAAGCTTCATTAAAACTGCACAATAAACACGAAGTGAATAGCGAATCGGATGTGAAATACCATCTATAAAACGGTTTAACTTGATGATAATCAAAATTAATTAATTAATTAACTATACAAAATAATGTGGGTACACATATATGGTTTTGGGATTATAATGAAGGAGCTGTTTGCAAAATCTGTTTATTCATGCATTTTCCAACCACAAAAGCTTTTCAAAAATTGATAATTTATGATATCTTATCATCAGAAACTGACAATTTGTTCTGCCTTTTCCCCACTTTCCAAACAATACATACTATAGTAAAAATGATAATTTCGAAAACTAAATAGAAGAATTTCAATTGAACTAGGACCAAGTCAGTGAACCCTTGAATTGAATGAAAGCGTTTCGCCAGTATACTCCAATAATGTTTAATTGGTTTTGGAAAGTTTCCAGTTCTTCAGAAAATAATTCTAAATGTTAATAATAATAGTAAATATAATCATAGTTGTATTTTAATATAAAAAGAAATTTAGAAAGTTATCAAAAAACGGAGAATTTCTGTTAACATGTTAATTACTACAATACATCAGAAATTGGAACTGGGAATAAGGAACTTTTAAGAACTGCTTTTAAACAAACTTTCAAGATTTTTTCACTTTTTTCTAACGACGACTGTGATAAAACATCTGTGGTAAAAACATTCAATTCCTCTAGACTACGCCTATTTTTTAAAATGTATGTATTCTTGTTTTTACCTTCAATGTATTAACTTATATCTAACAAATACTTGCAGAAAAATCAAACATATTGAGACTACATATATAAGTAGTACTAACAATTATAATATTTGATATGAATAAAGTTTCGTTATTTGAATAATCTAATAAGTCAATACATAATGAATAATCACATAATTGATTACTCGTAAAAATTAATTTCTTATTTTCGAAACCTTTTCTTAATTTCTGTGGAGAATTAAAAATATGAAAGTAAAAGTAAGGTTCCTTGTAATAGAATTAACGAGTAACTCACTTCTATTAAAAGAATTGATAATTATCAATTTGTAATTGTAAATGAAATAGAGAAACTTTTAAAGTCCAGCAAAATATAAACTATAAATTTCAATTCTAGAGAATTTGAATTTCATTGTAATTTAATTCCTAAATCAGTAATTTCAACTTACATATGTTACAAATGCAAATAAAACACACTTCATATAAAAAAGAGAGAAAAGCGTAGAAGAACGAATTGATTCAAAAATTGAGAAAAACTGTGAAATTCATTTGAAAATTTGAAATTTTCAGTCCCGAGAGAAAAGTCATATGAAAAGGCCCTTTTTGGATATATCATCCGTAATTGAAAGAGATCGAATTATATAACTTTAATTTTTTATAATTGCTTTTTACGATTTATATTTGTTCAATTTAAGGAAGAAAACGAAATTAAAAGAACGTTGAACAAAAATGTGATAGCTAATTTTATGGAAAAAGTTGAACTAAAATTTGTGTGTACCATTTTTGCCATCAAGCGCATATAACAACGTTTTACTATTCCTCCATACTACCTCCATGTATACAATTGGGTTAATGTTGTTTCAGTTATTTTATGCTACTTTATGCTGTGTATTAGAATCATTACACTTTTTCCAGTGTTATTATGATGATAAAATTTACCAGGCTAGAGACTAAGACTGTAATGATTATTAATTTAAATCTGTTCATTCCCCCGATCTTTACTATCCAAGAAGAAGTTTTGTAAAATCATACAGAAATTATTGTCATCATATTATTTTAATTGTCCAAAAATTCAAAATAATAGAACTTTAATAATTTGTAAGCGTTAAGCGCTTCTTCCAGATAAATTAATCAAAGAAACTGTCGCAATCACAATGAGTGTGCTCAGGTCCTTTTCCTATGCAACGAATTATTCCAGAATACTTCAAACGAAGTTGATTAGGGGTTGTGAAAATTAATATTACTTCCCCGCCTGACTGTGTGAATGAGTACTGCAAACAAAGCTATTTACAGTCACTGCGGATCTCATAGTAAGTGAGGGATGTGTTACAATGGTTTAATCTTATTAGCGCTGTCCGTAACAATAACCGTGCAGTGTGGATTTAGCACTAAAACAGCTCGATGATGATATTAATTTTCTCCACTCTAATTGAATCTAGCTCGGCTCTCACCACTGCATCTCATAGAATAATTGTCAAACTCAGACTAATATTCTGGTGGTCAGCAACTTTGCAGACAATATAACTTCGCACACATCCCGTACATCTCGTTTAAAGTTTGCAAGTCTCTACAGAAGGTATAAATGCCTGGGGAGAGCTGAGAAAGTTCCAGAACTTTTATTCGTATTTGGTCATGCTAAAAATTTGTTTTGAATTGAATCGCATTTGTGCTCGATGAAAGTTCTTCTATTGGTGATTTACTTCATTTGCGACCAGTGGTCCGAACAGATACTTCTCCGGATGCTTCTAACTCGAGTTTAATCAATTCTTAATTATGTACTCGAGTACCTACTCTTTAAGGAGCCGGCTTAAGCTTAAGAAGCACCCTTCCCGGTTCCGGAATGAACTTCGGAACAATGCATAACTCTCCTAGACAGAAATTGCCCGCTGTTAATGCACTGCGTCCTAAATTAACTTTTAAGCAGCAATCTTTCTGCGGAACCGTCTGTCCGGCGTGCATTCGGTTCAATGCTACTCAGGGCAATTCATTTCATCCAGGATAAATCTTGCCTTCTTGGCTGGCTCACTCGCAAAAAGTTGCAATTTACATAATGGTCATGTTTCCGCAAATCGCAGTGGACTTAGTTTCCGAGGCAAAAATGCTGTGCGAATTAATCTTGCATGGCTCACTCCGTTGCCGGCGCAAATGCATTTCGACTAAAGTGCACCAGATCCGCTCGTCGCGCTGCCCTTCTCGTGCCAAGGATGCTCCAAAGGCCTCTGGACCAACAGAATCTAGCCACCTCGCAAGACCGTCCGCAGACCGTCGTGTCGAGCTCGAGATTGGCCAAGCCGCAGAAAGAAGCCGGGATACGTACAAGATGGCAACAAAGAGAACAACAGGAGCATCAAACCCCTGTCCTCAGGGTGGGCCGGGCGCATACCAGCGGAACCCCAAAATCCTGTGATACTGGAGCCAAAGGGATGTTTTGCAGTCGGAGATAAAACGCGGATGCGAGAAGATGTTTAATTTTATGACGGAAGCTACTTTGTACATAATTTAGCCGGGATCCTGCATACCAGAGAAAACTGAAGAATTTCCTTTCCCTGTGAAAACGCTTGCTGGGAAATTCCTGACTCAAGGAAATATCCCCAAACTGACAAAAAGAATCCGAACAATATTTTGGCTTTCGTCTGGCTTTTGTGCAATTTATGTTCAAGGCGACCTTCAAAGAAGCCTACAAAATTGTATCAACAGTAAGGCATAATCCCTTAAATAATCTTATAATATATGTATGTATATATGACTTTCATTTGATTAAATAGAAATGTAATGAATGCCGCAAATGCTCTTTATCAAGCACGAAATTCGACATATTCACAGAGCTATAACTCTATGACGCTATTATTTAGACGGAATGAAACTTTTGTTGTTTTAGAAGCTTAATGACATAGAATACAATAACATATGTTAGACAAACTGCTAAATTCCTAAAAATATTATTAAACAAACAGTGGGCTCATTTCAACACGACTACTCCAACACGACTAGTCCAACAGGCAACAAATCAAATAAAAAGTAAATTCAGAATGAAATGATTAATTTCTAAATACGCTCATATTTAACTTATAACTTAGATAAGATAAGTACAGATAAGCTAGATTGAATACGTAGGTAATAAATTTTTATGCTAAACAAGAAAAATATACAGAAGGTTTTAGTAGTACGTTTTTTACTTTAAGGAGTAACAAACTAAAAAAATTTACTATTATCCAACTGTAAGACCTTTTTTCGTTACACAAATGTAAAAGATGTCATAATAAGTACTAAATAAAACATAAATAAATCTAATAAGCAGTAACAAAACTTATATATATATATATATATAATTTAGGATATTTAGTATGAATGATTAGATATTTATTTCTCCATTATTATTTGTACATAAACGCAATATAATTACATATCATTAACTATAAATGAGCATTTCCTACTATAGTTTACATTTCTGTGTTTTATGAACACTATTATAGAAATGAACAAACCTACTTTTAGTTTTTTGGGTAAAATTTTATAAATCATCCTATAACTTTCTTATAAAAGAGAATCTTTGCGCAAACGAAAACGAAAAATTCTTAAAAGGACATACCTATTTTATTTTTATTTATTTTTTTATATGGTTCCCAGCAGTCTGCAAGAAAAGTTTGTTTCTTTTACATTATTTGTATGCAGCGTTTGGAGTTTATTAATTTTCCATAAAGCTGTGATATCATGCTTACTTTATGATTTGATATATGTATATTAATTAATATTTGTGATGGAGGGAAAGGGGATAGTAAAACTTCTCTATTAGCATATTTTATTTGTTAGCTAACCTACCTATCTTATCCTACGTTAACTTAAACTATTCTACTAAACTTATCTATTTAACCTTGCTGGCTAGGTCTTAATTTGGTCTTATATTTCTTATTAGAAATATCTTGGCTCTCTGGTAAAGAATATATATGCTGTGCCAAGGAAGGTTATAAATTAGCTTTAGAATTTTATTTTGCATAACCTTTATAAGTGTGTAAGCACAGTTCTACAAAACTGGGCAAGCTTAAAGCATAATTGCTTCAAATATTTAAAGGATATACCTAATTGACAAAACTTTAAAAATAGGGAAGATTTTTGATTCCTATAATATAAGATGAATATTTAAGCAATGGTATCAAAATATTGAGAAATATTTAAAAAGTAAATATTTTATTATAAAATTAAAAGGATTTGACAGCGTTTAATCAAGGTTGTTTTAGAGAGACTATTTATTTTTGTGACCAGAAAACTAATTTTTTAATTTCTAATTCTCAAAAGCAAAAAGTAAGTTATATAAGGTTCAGACATCGCTTCAGGGCTTCAAAGGGGCACTTAAAGTTAATTTTTTAAATTCATTGTTGTGTTAACTTTTTATTTATAATTTCATTGGTGGCTCAAAGGGAAATTGCTGTTGAATCATCTCTCTAATCTCAGGCAATTTGATTTGCCTCCTCGGCACAGTCTCTCGGCTTTCATATGCATGGTGCACACATTCCTATTGCTTTTTAGATATACACCGCTTACAGCGTCTTTTTCTGACGATTTCAATTTCTGTCGCTATCCTTGCAGGCAACCAGAAAAAAAGGCTTTTGTAAACACTGATAAAGCTGAGTAAACTCCTTTGTGAATTAAAATTCAATTTTCTTCCTTCAACAGAGAAAGACCAAGTCATCACGGCTTTCAGTCATAGTGTGTGTATAAGATCGCGAGTATACACTGCTGCCATTCAGTGCCTTGGCTCATATGAGCTCTACTGTAAAATTTCTTAAGGGATAGGACTGCATCCCCAAGAGTCCCCTGACTTCCTTTCAATTCTCGTGGTACGTCTCCTAAACAATAGAGAGAACTTTTAATGATCCCTCAGGCTATATTTTCAGTAAATGAACATTCACTTCATACTAGCGCAAATATTTGACGAGACATTCAAGATATAAAGATGAAAATACCTCGGATGCGGAGTAGGTGTACTGGCGCACGGTGATCCTAGAAAATGAGCTGCAGGCTAACCTCCTCCCGACTTAATATCATTACTTAATGGCGGCGCTACGTCTCTTAATGGCGCGACTTGCCGGGCATGAATTGCTTCGCGGAAACCGAATAGTCTTGCTTATTTTCATAGCGCTATTGCATTCACTGGATTCACATTGTGCGTCAGAATGAGTATAAAACAACTGCTGTCCAAGTACAGCCTTTGGGGCCCTTAATTGAAGGACGGTCGCTGCGAACGCTGTCAGCCCTCTCCCCAGAGATGTAATTAAAGGGAAGTCCTGGCGCAATTTGTTATTCTATTCAAAATAAAATTACCATGAAATCCAAAATTAATTACGAGAAAATGCGCAATCAGATTTTTGGATTCGCTTATTTATAATTACACAAAACTAAAGGCGGTAAACGGTGATATTAGTCGCCCTGGAAGTTTGCATCACTGCGGGTATTAATGCACTCGTGCATCAACTGACCATGTTCCAATGAAAGGCAGCTTCAACTACCTGTTTATTCAATTTAGCATATTATTAATTGGTAAACATGTTTTAAGCCTCCAGCAAATATTGACGAATTCATGATGCTTTGTAAATTCATTTTGCTTGGTGAAATTTGAAAGAGTACCCTGTTCTATATGTCTTATTATTTTATTGGATTTGCTTGATAGAAGATATAAAAATACATAAATTCTTAAATTAAAGAACATTAGAAAAAGTTTTGATATGCTTTTCATACAGCAGGGAAAATTGACTTTAAATTTAGCAGTAAATCAAAACTCTTAAAAGAAGGTTTAAGCCTTCGACATTTCTACTAATTTCATTTTCAAATAACGGATATTATTAGTTAATAGTGAACTTTAATCGACTTCTTGCTTATTAATTTCTTTATTTGCATTTTCTTAAAGCGTAATATCTTGAAAATTGTTTGTACAAATTTCAAGTTGATTCAAAACATAGTTTTACAGATATCCTACAACTATAGAAGGTATAAGTGTGAAGTTTCTTTCATTAAACTACATTTTCATAGACGGTGAGCATTATATTCTAAAAGCAACTCAGTGGATCTAAATAAAAATTGTATAGTATTTTCAATGTAAGGATATTTTGTTAAAAATCATCATCATCATCATGAAATTTATATATAGTATACGAGTAATAAATAAATTAAATAAACAAAAGATAAATATACATATGCAACTGTACAAAATAAATGCCTACATACCCCTAAAACCTTAATTCAGGTCAATACTTCGGCAAAATATGTCTCTAATAGTTTTTTAAGTTCGCTTTCCGAAAATGTTCGTAGTAAATGATAGCCTCTTTAAGGAACAAAACTTTAAATTTAAAGTGCTTAACAAAAATGATGAAATCGTAAAGTGAACTTGCTCGTTATTCTTTTGCTGTTAAAAACGACCTCTCATATCCACATGGTTTCAATAACAGTTTCGAAATATAAATAGGCGATCTGAAAACCCAATTTTCAAACCTTGGCAAAATATATTCAGAGAACTTTCCATCTTTTTCTAAGGTTTTATCTCCCTGAACAACATCGTTTCCTTAAAAACGTTGTCATTTCATATGGTATATGAGATCACCATATTCAAAGTTACTACTTTAGGTATCTAAATTGTAAAATATTAAAACTTGATAAAAAAATATATGTACAGCTGAATTTTGCTTTGTAATGATTTTTTATATTTTTAAAAAATTCTAAAGGCGGCTTTCTTCTGGGCACACATGAATATGAAAGTTCAATAACATGAAAAATATTTTCCTGAATTCACTTAAATAGCGGAAATACTTTCCATCTAATATCCCAGGGAAATGGATAAATGGTCGGCTTATTCTCGGGTATATTAGTATAGTGTACATAGTTACTTCCGGGATGTTTTTCTCTACAGTCAGAACAACTTACTCTGTTAGCTAATTAACATACCGCAAAATCTTCTTTTGGTGCATCATTAATCATTCTATTAAATTACTAGCCAACTAAAGTCCTTCATCAGGATCTATCAAATTACAACTGGAGCTGCCACTTTGCATCAAGTAACTCCTTCGCCCACAAATGTTTGCTAAACCCTCCATATGGACCGAAAGGGCCTCAAAAGAGTTGCCAAGTAGCTCGCCTACAGAAGGAGCCCCGCCAAAAAGCTACTGCCTACGGATAACCGTCCGGACGACGACCGACTTTAAACAAACACAGGACCGAGATGCATGAATAACGTAATTATCTCCACAAATTCACTTCTCCGCTCGATTAATAAAACTTACGGGCTTAATATATTCATTAAATTTCTTTCTTTCCCTCCTTATTTCCGCTTCTGTCGGTCGGAGGGACTCCCGTGGAAACTTTCATCATTTCGGACCATCTTTCATGGGCGGTAACAGCATAAAGGCCCCCGAACAGTAACTTATGAAAGAGGCTGAAAAACTCCAGGTGTGGGTATACACCGGCAGAATAGGCAAATTATAAAGGACGTTGATGTGCTATTAATAATTCATATCATGTAATATTTATATGATAATACAGAGAAGGCTTTAGCGACAGCGCTAGGATTCATTGAAGTCTTGTAAGGCTGTTTTTGAACTTGAATTTGTACTTGAAAAGTATTCAAATAATAACCTTTAAATAATTCTGTCAATGTAATTATAAAAAAATTCAAAAATTTTGATAGGAACAAGTTTATATGTAGCACATAATATTTAAAAGCTTTTATTTATGTTTTATTGAGCCAATTCAGCCGAACGAATAAATATAGTAAATTGGGACAGAATTGTCACTTAAATTAAATAAATTCGATTAGCCATTTGAGTTTGCATAAAGTATAAAGCCACCATATAGAGAAAATGGATAGATTTTTATACTTTTAGAAATTCTGATTAATTGGGCTATTTTTGAAATAATGAAAGATATGAAATGAGAGAAAATGAATAAAGTTTACTAAAAATTAATTAAAAATTTCGAAGAAGATGGTTGCAGCAAAATAATTTGCCAGGAAGAAATGCTTGCAAAGTGCCATTGCTTACTAAAAAACATATAACAGCACGAAAACAATTTGCACTCCAATTTAAGGGTTACTCGAAGGAAATGTTTTGAAACATATTGTGGAATGATGAAACCAAAGTTGGTTCAGATGGTAAGAGAAATTTTCGGCGACCAAAGGGACCACTTTCGTTTCACACAAAAAACCATAAAACATGGTGGAAACATAATGGTGTGGGGTATTTTTGTGGTTTGGTATTGAGCTTATTTTCCGCAACGAAAATACCATGACGAAAAAAGATTATCGTAATATTTTTAAAGATATTATGTTGCCATACGCTGAGGATAACATGCCAATAAAATGGCAATTCCAATGCAACAATGATCCCAAACACACATCAAATTGGTGAGTGCTTGGATGACCGATAAAAAAGGCCCTGTGTTATCATGGCCTTCTCAATCCACCAATCTCAACCCGATTGAGAATGTGTGAAGAGAATTGAAAGAGATAGTTAGGAACACTAACATTTCATAACAAAAATTAACTATGGACTGTCATGCATTGGAATGCTATTCCGGTAGAAACAACAGAAGTTAGTAGACTCAATGCCCAATGAAATTGGAAATGTTTTAGAAAATCATAGTGCTCATTCCGAATATTAATTTAAAATATTTAAATTATTTTCTATTTAAAGATACAAAAATTCCGATATTTGTATACTGCCGTGCAAAATAATAAACAGAAAAGAATAAACTACAACCTTACTTTGCAAATTTAAGAACAAAACAAGCAATTTAAGGCAATTGATTATTTTTATTACCAATTGAATATCCTTAAGAATACTAAAAATAAATATGGAATTCAAATAACAAAGTTAAGGAGTAAAAGAAAAACTTTAAAACTTAAATAAATGATTTCAGCTGTGCAAAAAAATATGAATAGTTATTAGTGTTACTTTATTTTCTAGCATATCACTACTCCGCCGTGGCATTGAATCTACCAGCTTTTGGCACAGTGAATTAAATATTTCATACCACATTTTTTGGACGTTTTGCCAGAGTTCGATTTTATTATGTGGCTTGGGCCCTTTTAACATGGGGTTCAGGTCTGCGGATTGTGCGGGTTATTCAAGAAGTTTAACACGCATATCTCGAAACCATTTTTTCAACACTATGGCAGCATGTTTAGGATCGTTGTCCTGCTGAAACTTTAAAAGCAACGGCATATTATTATCTGCGTATGGATACATGACTGTTCGACGATTTCGACGTATTTATCTTTTGTTAAAATATGCTGTATCAAATGAAGGGGCTAACACCATTATACGAAAAACATCCCCAGACCATGACGTTTCCGCCCCCATGTTTGATTGTTTTAATCGTAAATTCCTTTCCTGCCGGCCTTCTGACGAATTTCTTTTTTGCATGCAATCCAAATAAATTGATTTTTGTCTCATCGGACCAAAGAATTAAACGCCATTTTTCAGCTGGCAAGTAAGTTGTAGCAAATCTTATTCTATCTTTGATGTTCTTTTTAGATAGAAAAGGGCACTTTCCCGAATAACAAGCTTTCAATTTATTTTCTGTAAGTCGTTTTCTAATCACTGAAATGATACCAGGTCCAGATTTAACGCATATTTAATTTGGGATGGGTTTCTTTTGGTCTCCTGTCGTCTAATTCATTCTTTACTATTCCTAATTAGCACGAAACTTTGTTGGCGATAACTCTTACAAATTTTCCATCGCTTCTCAAACTTTTCATAATATCTCGAAGTTCTGTTTATTACACCCAATTTCTCTCTAAAGTTAATTAAAGGGAATCATATTTTTCCTATTTTATTTCCTTAATGTTTTTGATTATTTTGATATTTACCAATAAAAATATGTCAAATCAAATCAGTCGCTCCTATGCCCAGAAAAAATGAGTACCTGTCCTTAAAAAAACATGTTTCACTGAACTTAACAACTATAGTTCGCAAAAATTTTTACCATTACATAAATTCAGAGGAACAGAGGAAAAAAGGAGAAATTTCTGTTAATGTTTAGAACGTAAAGAAGCAACTGACTTCTCAGTGTGATATGTGTGCTTATTATTTTCCACAGCAGTGTGTATTTTCCATCCTTATTTCTTTGATCGGTGTTGATACAAATGTTTATTTTATAAACATACATATATAAATTGTTTATGCTATAGGGGGAATTCTAATTCAAAAGTTCACTTATTACAATATATTTTTTTAGATTTACGTGTCAATTTGATGTAATTAACATACAAGAATTGAACATTTTTCTGAAAATCTACAATGCTCAACTTTATCACAGAAAACTATGCGAAATATCTCTAAAGCTCATAATCTCATAGTATTCCACAAAACCACAATGTCGAATTTTTCTGAGGCCCTTCCCGTTTTATTATTTTATTTAACTTTTTATATTTACATTAGTCGTAAAAGGCAAATATCTGTCTATGCATATGCATAAACATAAATTAGCCCTAGAACAGAGGCATTTGTGTTTGCATTTTTATATGAATAAACGGGTGTATGGGTGTGTATTATATCTTTCCAGCGTTTGATGCTGTCAAAAGCTTTTAGCAGCAATCTTACTAACAGATTACAAAAAGCCCAAAAGGCAGTAAAAATGCTAAAATGTGTGAAATTGATGCGCGAAGAACTCCCCCAGAATCCGGCGTAATAATTTATTTGAAAATGAACTTGGTTTTCGTATGTGTGATTACGGAGACTGTGAACTTATCCGTCTCTATGAAATTTGCTTCATAAAATGTGTCCCTATAAAATGGAACAAAGCGAAATAAATGAGTACAATATATTACAAAAGAGCCGCCACATATACCCGGGTGTTCATCCCGGCGGGAAAAGTCTCCGAAGCGCCTCACATCGCGGCAACTGAACGTCATTTTTCTTCAAGCATATCCCCTTAAAAATGCTCCAACTTAAAAAGAAATGAAAACATAAATTCCCCGAGAATGTAGTGATTGCTTGTATCTAATTTATCCTGTGAATTGTATAAGGAAATCTTGTGGCAAATTTTTATGGGATGTGGAGCGTTATAAATTTTGGTGTTGCATGTAAAATTCTTTAGGTGAGAGAATAATAGCATTTGCCGGGGAATGTTTAGAGCTCTTTATGATAGAGCGGTGAGCATAAGTATAAAAAATTACGAGCGTGCGAGGGCTTTGCGCGTTTTCTTCTCCTTTTTGATTTTATGCGGAAAACGAACTTCGGTTGAATGAGTCCAACTGACATGTTACGTCGAACCACATTCAGCGGAGAAAATGATTTCATCAAGCAGATTTAGACCATTCCTACGACACTCTTATAAATCCTTTAAAAAAACCAAAAAACAATAACTGCTGGGAACAGTACATATGACAAATATTCGGTGTATAATTTGAAAACGAGGGATATTTTGCAAAAATATAGTTATATTTCAATAATTAAATGAATTCATATTATTTAAGGTAATATCCATCGGCAGCTATGACATTTCCCTTACTTTTCGGGCAATTTATGGATTACTTGTCTAAAAAACTGCTCATGTTTTGAAGCTAGGGACAAGTAAACCCTATTTGTAATATCTTCAAATGAAGAAAAACGTATTCCATGCATTTTGCATCGAATCAAAACAGTGGTAGTCGGAAAGGGCATGGTCTGGTGAATATCGCGGATGAAATAAAACTTCCCATCGACTGTTTTCCAAATAGTTTTTAACCGTTGTAGCAATATGAGGCCGAGCGTTATCATGATGGATGATACTTTTGAATTAATACCAATGATTTTAGGCGCTTGGAATTTGATGATTATGTCACGCAAAAAGATTTTGTAAGCTCTTTTAGCATTTGAAACGAGTCTTGACTAAGTAGAGTCTCCAAATCTTCATCTTCGAACTTTTTCACTTAGCCAGGGCGTTCCTTGTTTTCCGTATCAAAATCTCCACTTTTAAAACATTTTCAAGTGTAAATCGAAGGAGTATTATTCACCGTAAATTTCTAATAGTAGTCGATGACTTTCAGCAGAACTTTTTTTCCAAATAAAAAATAAAAGCAAAGCTTCTCGCAAATACTGTTTTTTTGGCATGTATGCTGACATGATTGCACTTCAAAAGAATTATCTTGTTTACACTTTGGAAAATTAACGCATAATAATCTAAAGCGATATGTTTTAACTTAAACATTAAGGTAACCACAGTATGGTCAGAAGCAATAGAGTACAAGTAACATCATCCCTTGTTATACACTGAATTGTATGTTCAGTATGATCAGAGTACCGCGTAAAAATCAATAACTCGCGATCAATTAATCCTTATCTTAAATGATTTTTCTTTTTTAAGCAAAACTGAATTTTTTTTTATATTTTGTAATTATATTAGCAGTTTTGTATTATCTAATTTCGAAATTGATGCACTTAAAATTCAACAAAGCCAATTAATTCATATAATTTCTAGTTTGATCAAAACAAATTTTAAATCAGATATAGGAATAAAATGTGTTTGCCTTTGTGGCAATATTTTACCCATTTTAATTTGTAGGACAATAAGAAGGTGACGTATTAAATTACGTGTTATTATTATTGCTAATTATGCGTTACTATGAAGTTGATCGTGTGCACCTCTTGAAAATTTTATTCACATTTATGCCATTTAAAAAGTAAGGAGAATGCGTCGCAGAAATCACGTCTAGGTCGCCGGTATTACTAATGTCCGAACTGGTTGTTCCCCATATCGCACGCACTCGATACCTTTAGTAATTTATATCTTATGCGCCCGTAAAACTGCAATTAACCAGCTGGCAGTAAATTAGCCCTGCAGGGTTGGCGGTTTATCATAAATTAGCGCTTTTTGTTCCTACCTTTGTGGTTTTATCACAATCTACAACAAGGCAAATATCATTAAGTCCAAAAATTAATACCGATTTTACGTGTTCTACAGGGGCCACTACCCTGCGGGAGCGACTCGCCACGAAGATACATCCACTTCGAAATCCGAGAAGTCGTCCTGGCTTTCAGCACCGACGTTCCCAGGGATGCACTCGCACTGTGCTACCTTCTACATGAATTAATTTGGAAATATGCATCTCTTGTCTCGCGAATACGTAGAAAGCGAATTTCTGCACAAATGTGCACAAATAATTGCAAGTGCTGGCTGACTTAATATTCACAACGGAACGAGTAAAGCGCTGAATACATGCACGGTGGCTGCTCCGGTAGGGAAGCAGCGCCTCAAATTTGCAAATGTTTTTACCGGGGCTGCTGGAGAAATGCTTTCTGGTATGTAAATAATTTAATTATAACTTTGGACTATTTACATTCGAGTGTTTAGGCACACTCAAGTAGAATAATATAATTTTCTTTGAGGAGATAAAGCCGGAGTAAATAACTTAATGCAAAGGAATTATCCCCTCATGTTATGCGTTCTCGCCAGTTCTTTGTAGCACTTTGTTCCGGACTCGGGGCTGCTTCGTTTGTCCTCCAGTTAGAGTCTAGTGGAACGAAGGCGGGCTGCGGACGGACAGACGAAGAGTCGTCGTCCTTCCGTTTGAAGCAGCAAAGGTGAGAGACTTTCATGTAATTGGACTCGAAAGGCAGCAGAAGTCAATTATGTATGCATTATCGCATTAATGTTGTCATAGTCGTGAACTTTTTCCGAGCTAAAACTTATTGAAATCTCAAGTAAAATCTTTTGAGCAGCGGCGACGGAATTTATTCAACACTGTCTGAAGTACCCTATTATTTCGTAGTATCTGCGTTAAGAAAAAATTCATATATTTTTTTATTTATACAAAATTTCAAAATTTTGTTAATTTCATGAAACCACTTTAAAATTAATGTAGTAAAAATTTAAATTCCTCTCATTGATGAAATGTTGAAAATACAAGAATATCTCCTCTATTAGGTAATTCTCTTTAGACAATTTTTGAATAATCGGTTTTTGTTTGCTTAAACGATACTTTAAAGTTTTCGAAATGAGATACATTTGGGAAAACTCTGGTATTATCCCTTTTTTGTAATTCGCCTGCGGCTCCTTAAAAGTATTCCATTGTGAATATGAACTATATGGCAACTATAAACGTATTTTCTCGAAACCGCTCTTCTCAAACTAGGCGGAAATTTGTGATAAATTAAGTTATTATTATGATTTTTGTTTAATTCTCTAGTAACTAACTAACTAACTTATTTTCCTACTGTAAGTCATCCTTTGCATTTTGTTTAATGTATAGAAAATATATAAGATTAAAGTGGTTCTCATGAATGCTTCCTATATTTATAACAAAATCACAGAAAAAATTTTATTGGTTTTTTTTTTATTTGTCTTACTTTACATTACTAATTTAAAAAATTTCCTTTGAAATTTTCTCCTTCTTTTGGTATATTTTCACAAATTAAATACTTTCTTTTGAAACATATATAGTTAGTTATTAAGCCATAATTAAAAAACTGAAATGCACAGACTTCATGACGCAATATTAAATATTCGCGCACTATTAAAAATCGCATCTAATTTTTATGAACATTTTATTGTATAAAAACACTATTTGTTAAAATTACAAAACCTGACATTGCGCTAATACAAGGGAAATGCATGCACTAATTTTAAATAAAATCAATAAATTAAAACCTACTGTTATAATATAAATTAAATTATAAACTATACGCTAAAATTTAAAATAATTTTAATGAGTTTAACCCTATGAAATGGAAATCTAATTAATATTCTGGAATTTGATATGGACATAAACTAAAAATTTCATTTGACTGTCTTTCATTACCAATAAATTTTTTGTTCCCCCTTTCTGTACCTAAATTAATGTAGAATTAAATTTTGATGCTGCCTGTGTAAAGCAAACAAATATTAAATAACTTAAAATATGAAAATAGCATTGAATTTTTTCAAGAAAAATTAAACCTATCTAATACTCTGTGGGATCCATAGGTATTATGTTTCCGGGTTAATATGATTAAAATTAGTTTATCTAAATGTCAGGATATCCTACTTCATTTATATTTATACTTTTCTGGATTTAAGAAATGGAATGTGATTATAAATATTACAAATTTAGTGTATATCGTAACTTTTACACTTTGGATTGTAAATGCATAAATGTTTCCTTTATGTTTTTTTCTTTTTAGTTTTTATTTCATAGATTTTAGTACAATGAGTTGAAAGAATACAATTTTTCTTGCTTTTGTCTCATTGAGATTGTTCATTAAATCAATGAAAGCACTTTTCCTATCGCTACTTCTGGTAATAAGTTTTTTCCTATCTTTATTAAATCTTTTACAGAAGATAATGGCCTTAAGTAGGTCGTCTTGTACTAACCAGTATTCACTTGTATCAGGAATAAATATAATTTTTTAATTAAAATTCTGGGGACATACTTATTAAAAAGTGTGGATTTGTACTATAAGTCTTTTGCAAAATTAGGTATTTTCAAGATCAAAGAAGTAGGCATTACTGTTCACCTGGTTCATGTAAGGAAAGACACATAAAGGTGCTGAATTTTTACTCGATTCAAGATCGCTCTCCTGTAAAGTATTTTTTACCTTATTTATAGTTTTCTCTCTTGCCAATTTTTCTAATATTATTTCATGCTATATCTCCGTTTCATTTATTTTTCTAAAAAAATTACTGTATCTGTACGAACCAATTGTGTTTTGAAGATAAAATATTATAGTTTAACAATTGTTTAACCTATTAAAGCAAAATTTTGGATATCTGTAGTCTTCCATTTCCAAAATGTACTGTGTATGATTCAAAATTAATTTAAAGTATTTGATCTATTTCTCTCCCAATGTGATTCTTTTTTTTTCCTAATGGCAAATCCAAGTGTGTTCTAAGGGAATTGCAACAGTTTTCTTCTGTAGAATAATGTATTTTCCTATATTTTCTTTATTCTGTAAAGACAACAAATATATTCGAAAAGCTACAAATATCTAAGGGTACCCTTCGCCCAATCAGGCTTATATGATATAGCTACTAAATACTTCCAAGCTAAAGGCATCAAAGCAATTCAGCCAGCTATCAATGTAATAAATATGATAAAATCATAGAACTTTCATAATCTGAAATATGATGATTGCATATACTATGAAAAATGAAAAATTGTCTATGGCCTTATAACTATCAGCAAAAATTCAATTAACCCTTTGCCTCAAAGCAACGTGTAAGAGACGTGATCTCCTTTCTGTGCCTAAAATGAGAATCACGTATCAGACACGTAATATCTAGTTCTGGCCAAAAATGAGAAGCTTGTATCATGCACATAATTGTTTTTACACTATAAGGTTTTTTTGTTTTTAGATTATTGTTATTGTTTGTTACTATTGCAATAAAAAAATTCTGTGGTAATGAAACTGCTTCTGGTCACGACGTATGACAAAATTTTTTATCGAAAGTGGTACACACAATCGTCGCTCAATTCGTAAGGCAAAGGGTTGATTATTTATATTTTGTCTCTGACAGTTTTTTATTATCAACATATTCTCTAAGTGTTCGTGAGTGAGTGTGAGTGTCAATTTTGTAGATCGGAAACATAACATAATTACATACATAGGCAAAAGTATGAGCAGAATTTAAATTAAAATCGATTCGAGGTACTAGGGATCTCACACTTTCCTGAAAGCAAACAGGACAAAATAAAATCACATGTATTTATAGAACAAATTACGCACTGGGAAAATACAAAGAATTCTCAGAATTCTTTATTTTTCGCCGTATTTTCCGAAAGGCATGGAGATTGATTTTATTTATTGAAAAAAATTCATCATTCTTCCAGGCGTTATCGAATTTAGTCAATTAATTCTTGCGCGACTATTCGAGAGCGATATTTAACACTTGAAAAGCATTTATTATACAAAGGTGAGAATTATTTTGTGCGTATTTTAAACGAAACGAATTTTTCACAAACAACAGCTAATGGATTTCCACTCGCTCTTACGCACACGCTTACGTGCATAAATTTTGCCTTTATGAGCATTTTATGTGTCCTCCTTGTGCACGTCATAATGAGCTTGTTGAACGCACGTTTCAATGGCAACAAATTATTTTCATATTTGCGATGAAATATTTTCATTGGCCGTTAACTCAACTTTACTCTTTGAACCCAAATTGTTGTTTTACGCACTGAGAGTAATTAAAAGTACGTTACTCAGGATCGCCGCCATAAAATTCGCATCACAGTGAATTAATTAACATTCCGCTGTTGCAGGCAGAGCTACATACATTACATGCTTTTGACGAAAGATAAGCACTTTCTGAAAGGGTTTAGGGTTCTATGAGGGTTTTCTGGCCCTGTTAACGTGTCCTCTTCGGAATTGTGTAAGTAGCAGGTTTCTAATACTTTTGACGCTTATATAGACTTTGTACTTTCAGATATTTCCATCCAATTTTCGACTCGCAATAGTTGAGATTTTCGAGAGAGGCTACAACACCGAGGATGAAAAGTTTCGTATCCATTTATTTCTGCATATCTATAAAGTTCCATTCACAGAGCCACGAGAAAACCCAGAAATAAACTTGACGGACAGGACTCAGCCTCAGAGTTGGCGGCGGGTACCTCCTGCAGTGAACGGCAAGTAATCATTCGTACGATTCGAAAAGTGAATCAAGCAGACAATGCCCAGTGCGGTCGATTCACAGGAGTTTGTAAGAGTGCAGGCTGGCAGAAATGGTATTATTAAAAAAGTTTTGCAATTAAAACTGCTAGTATAACTTGAAAAATTATGGGGAAACATTTTTTTGCCCGCAATGCTGTCCGGCATCCGTCGTGCAAATGTAGATGGTACCTATAGAAAACCCATCGAGGCGACTGTTATCCGTAAACTTGTATAAGCAGCAAACTTGCGAGTCTTATTATTACATCCTCATTGTAGTAAATATTTACACTCGAAGGGTCACTCAAACTTAAATAAATATTCTGTTTTCTTTTGAATCGAATGCCCATTTAAAATATTCATTTTATTCGGATTCTAAAAGAATTTCAAATCGAAATATAATCACGTTAATAAGCAAAATTAACAACGAAACATAAAATAGAAAACAACCTTTATCTAAAATATAAATTTAGCGCATACATGAATATAATAAAATGCATTTATAGGCTAAGTTTTATTGTAGAGGTCCACATATTTTCCGCTATACAAAAGAAATCCTTCGAAAAAATAAGAATGACTTAGAGGTGAAGAAATACTACAATATTTTATAAAATATCTTTTTTTATAAAAATTATACAATGAAATTGGTCGTTTCAAAAACAACATAACACATTTTTTCTTGAAATGCATCTGAATCGATCATATCAGAAACTACTCAAATCAAACTGTGGGCACTGCGATCAGTAAAAGTTTCTGATATAAATTCTAAACTTTATTTTACTACGCTAAAGGCTAAAACAATGGTTCCTAACTCCAATTATTTTGTCACTGAGATACTAAACAAAATATCGCCCAAAATATCTATAGATTCTGGTTATAATGAAGGTACATAATAATCGTACTTCGCAATGGACTCAGTGATACCTTCAACCCGAAACTGTGTTTCTACAAGACCAAAGAACCAAATAAATTTTGTCGGAACGAAGTTTTAAAGAAGAAATTGAGATTGACGCTTGATCTTTTGTTTAATTTCATTAATAGTAATTTTTAAATTTTATGATTAATAGGTGTAATTTATAAGAAAAGGTCTATATAAACGGAAATATTTTTGAAAATTCCCAACGAAAATTATATAAGATTGAGATTAATTTAATTACTGTTGTTATTGTAGTGTTTATGTTGTTTATAATTGGTAAATCCTATCCGATGTCCTTCTACACTTACGAAAATTGTACATGACTAAATGACTAACTGAAATAAAGTTTAATTAAATTTGTTTAATTCTAATCAAGTTATAAAATATTTAACTTGTAGATTTTTAAATTTGAACCCAAAAATTTCTGCCTCTGTTTGCTCCTCGCATGGTGGAATGAATCCACAATATTTCTTAGCCTCTAAATACTTCGATCGACTAAAACGTGACTGAGAAATTATTTAGCCGAAATTAAACTATTTTTTATGAAATATTTCTTATTACTGATCATGAATTGGTTTGCCTTGAATGCCTGAACTTACTGTGATAAATTATTGCGTATATTTGGGGTTCTGACACTGGTTCTTAACTCCATGCAATGTAAGTTACACTAGAACTAAACTCGTTGCAAGATGGAGTGATCCGAAAATGAAAATAATTTGGCATTTTTGGGAATAGGTAAAAATCGAAGACGAGCCAAAACACGTCCAAGCAAAATAGCTTTTAAAAATTAACTGAACATTCAAAATAGCCAAGCTCGTCAGCATAAGTGAGGGACATGAGTACCAACATAACGCCACAAAAAAATCGAAAATCAAATATATGTAGCCCGCGGAAATTCAAAAATCACGATACTTTTTGAACAGACCTCGTATACATTGCTTTGTTGTTATTTCGACACCGAACAGGGTTATTATAAACAACTGTCTAATAGTAACTCGTAAAATTTATTAATATTAATATTTTTTTAATAGAATTTGTATCTTGTTATCTTTCTTAAGACGGGGTATTATTATTTAGTAATTCGACAAATTTTTAATTCATACTGCCCATATGCATTCTATTATATGTTTTTCAATTTTGTAAAATTGTTCTATAACAGAAAAATTCATATAATTTTTGAAATTTTATTGAAATAGTGGTGTACCGTTAATTAAAATTACTTTGAAATAGGCGAGGGCTAAGGAAACTCATAATTCAGGTATAAAGTAAAGGTAATGGCTTCGAAAATATTAAAATGTTTACAACATCAATAAATTTTAATTTATAATTTCACTAACACGAATGGTTTTTCGGATATTATGGCCTGTAATTTCAGTATAAAAAAATTTTAAAATTAGATCTGTTTTCGTCAATGTGCATACAAAAATAAACATTTGATATGTGGTGACTTAAAATCTACAGAAGTAAGTAATAGAATTACATAAAAATATGTTGTTATAGATTCAAAAAACGTAAATGAAACTTTTTATTTATATTTTCTTGATAACTTTCCGTTCTAGTACTACGAATGGCTGCTAGATGGCAGAACACAACAACGACCGCGAAATTATGATACTTTTGGAGTAGCACCAAACCCATTTTTCCTAGTTAAAAATACTCCCAGTTTGTTTGCCAAAACTATTGTAGTTTGATACGATTATTGCTAATAAAACTGAAAAACCACAAACTATTTCAAAAGAATTTATTTGTATGTCTTCAATTTTGAATTATCTGTATGGAAGTATCAAATAAAGGAAATAGTAACAAATATAAGTTCTTTTTCGATAAAATCGTACAAAGTAGTGAGTTGCATGCCGTTTGATTAAAATATGATGTGCTCCGGAAGCACTTTCAGAATAGTTCAGTCGTTCGAACTCGGTACATTTTGGGTACTCTCCTTAACATGCACACGGTTAGTGCTAACGACTAAGCGTCGGAATTTCTTTAGAATAAAAAGAACACCGCACAGCGATGAGCTACAGTTAAAAGCTTTTAAATTTCCATCACCTTCCGCACTTACAAGCAGCAGAAAAGGGCTCGAACGGAGGCACCAGGATTACGATTAGCCTCATTGATTCACATGCAGTGCCGTAAAAGCTTTTTCGCATTTCCAATTCGACTTTTTACTTGACACTTTTTCTTAGGATGACAAGACTCAAAGATGGGAAGTATAAGTAACTTCTGCGCTCCCAATTTAGTTCATCCGTCTTATCACCATAAAAAAAAAAATTCAGGAAATAAGTAGATCCTCGGATAAAAAGCAAGCGCTCTTAATGATATTAGAAATCGATGGGCTCTGCATGGATTCTTTTTTCTACAACAAGAGTGGCTCTGGGAAAGGTACATGAGTTGGGTAAGAGGAATAATATTTTAATATTTACAGGGTTGAAAAGCCCACTCGAGAATCAAGCACTCAATTAAGAAACCTGCCCGAAAGCCATTTTTGATTCGTTAGCTGCTTATCCTTGTTCTAACAAGAAAGCGGAAATGTTTACAGTATCTTGTCCTTAAGTGCTACTCTCCATCTTAAGACATGGTTCTTCCAGGCTCAAGTTCAATACCACTTCACCGTATCTCCTCATTTTTTTTTTGCATGAACGCAAAATACTTATAAGATTCAATAAAATGCGGCGTTTAAAACCGCTCCTTTTACTTACAAAATAGACCGAATAGGACGTTATAAGAATGGTATAAGGCAATGTGTGGTTACAGGGATTTTTTTTCGATTTAACTGAATATAGACGTGTTTCAATTATCGTGCCTCCTTTTATCGCCGCATTAATTAATTGAGGGTAATTAACGCAGACATCATACGATGCCCTGAAGAGTCTTGGCGATGCAACAAAAGGCACCGAGTAGAGATTTTCAAGAAGAGCACCGCTGAATCAGATGCCAATGGCGATGTTCATTTAATCCCGAATCTGCAGTTCCCCACGTCGTACGGCAAATAAGTCCAATTCCTTTGCCATAGCCTTAAATCCAAGGAATTCTCCTCGAAACCACCTGAAGGCTTTTTCGCAATCAACTTCGAACTATGTGCACGTACTGCAAGCTTAAGGTATCGACCACTTTGAAAGTCTGCAAGGAAGAATGAATTTAGAATGCAGAAAAGTACATGCCTGTCTGGTTATCTACACCCGAAAGACATCGTGCACCACTACCACCACTACTTATCATTACACTCCCGACAGACTTTCCAGACGGAACCAACTATTTAAGAGGTTGTTTTTATATTTAACTATTCGACCCTCATCCCGGAGCTATCCTAATGTTCTTGGCGTTTCTCCATTTTCTTCTTTTTCCTCTCGGAAAAGTGCTTTTGTCTGTTTGCAAGAAAATTTCCCATAGAAAAATTTTTTGAAATTTCTTATAAAAAGCCCTCAGGATGTTGGTATGAATTGTAAAAGTTGTGTGCACCCTGCACTCCATCCCCTCATCCACCCTAGCATTTTTCCCTGTCCGGTCTATGAAATTCTTGTGCTCGTCGTTGAATAGTCCTCCGGAAACAAATTTTTCCATTGACAGAGCGAGAGACCGAAGATGCAGGGAGCAGGTTAATTACAAATGAAGGTTTCCGATTGCATTTCCCTTAACATTTCTCAATTTTGATTCGATAAAAATTCCTCACATTAATAAACATCTGGTCAGCATGCATCCTTCTGCGATTTAATTAATATTATTCTTATTCGCTAAATACATTCAGTATCTTTTAAGTTTTACAAATTTATGAAAACTTGTTAGAACAACTTTCAAATTTCTTTAAGAAAATAATAGCAAAAATTAAATTTGCTTTCATTAACGAAGCTGCTAGATTTTTCTGATGTATTTAAATCCATTAAACTCGTTTTTCAAAATACAATATTAATTGCGTTTCTTGATCCTAAACGAAGAATTGATTCGACAAAAAGAACAACTTTACGAAATAGCTGTTTATTTTCAATTTTTAGTGCTAAAAATGACTAAATACAAAAATGACTAGATGGTCGGTCCATCTTTTAGTATACTTCGACATCTAACTTTAAAGTAAACTAAAAAAAAAAAAAACTTAAAAGTAAGGAAACTTACAAGTAATTTATTTGGCTAATAAAACTGCAACTCCTCCATTATTAACATACTTTAAAATGTTTATGTTCTATTTTAGTTAATATAGTTTCTATCATTTGTTTTATACCTTATTTTTGAAAAGACCATACGTTTATTGTGTGTTCGAGACCACTGAATCCAATATTAGGATAGATTTTTGCATTTAGAATTGAAAATTTTAAGCTTTTACTTTTCCTAAAAAAATCGATAACAGCAAGATGCGTATTGCTTTCAAGACTAATGAGCTTATTTTTAAAGTAATTTTTATACTAAAGAGTTGAATGCATTTAAAAAGAGCTGCTTTTCCAGTATCATTAACATCAAACTCCGTATTGAGTGAGCTGTGCAGCTTTGAAGACATACACTCTATGAACACAAATTAACCATCATTGTTCTAAAAACTTGTATACTTATTTTAGTTACAGTC
Organism: Philonicus albiceps; assembly: GCA_963969385.1. NCBI lineage: Eukaryota > Metazoa > Arthropoda > Insecta > Diptera > Asilidae > Philonicus > Philonicus albiceps. The sequence continues at coordinate 38,951,204 of OZ017773.1, forward strand.
AAATTTGAGAAATACATATAATGAGAAAAATTTAAAAATTAAAGGGTTTAATATTATAACCTCCAATTTTATTTTATAATTTACTCAAAATAATCGATGGGTTGAGGTTGAGGAAATGAATTTAGCAATCTAAGATGCAGTTTACATATTCACAGGGTGTCAAGACTGGGTGAGCAGTCATTGTCAGTTGAGAGCTTGGAAAATCTTCAATATAATGATGTTTTAGTTATAATCAAGGGATGCATACTTGTCTGAGTTACAGGGTGATTTATTACTGCTTACATCAAACCATTAAAGTCCCCTCATCTCGAACACAAAGGATGATACGGAAGAAGAGAATTTGAAGTTGTTATTCAAATCAGAAACTCTGTTTTGGTATAGGTTTTTATTTTTAAAATTGATAATATTAATTTTTTTTTATTTAGCACATATACTACTAAGTATTTTTAATCAATAAAAAATGTATGTATATGTGATATGGTAGTTCAATTGCAATCAAAATAATATGATTGCTAACCAATTCAATTAAAAATAAAATTGTGTTATTATTGACAAAAAAGTACAAATAATCGCTCAAAAAAGTATACTTGTACGAATGGTTTTATACAAAAACTTGTATTATTTTAGACCATTCCCATTTTAAATCACTTTTATTTAATATTTTTCTTTTTCTAACCAGCGTGTCAAAAATAACCTAAAATTCTTTATAGGGTTTACATCCAGTGGTTGTAGTATGTGAATCGTCAGTTGGTATATTACATAGCAGCCATTATTGGGTTTTCCTTGCTGAATGTTTAGGGTCGTTATACTGCCAAGAATAGTATGACCTATCCAAACTTAATTTGGCAGCAGGTAAACTATTTCGCAACACGTCACTGTAACAATCTGTTCCCATTGTCCTACCAATTCAATTTCAACTCCATAATTGACCATGGAACCTCACAACATAACATAGCCGCCACCGTGCTTTATTGTAGTTTAAAGATTTCTGGGAATTAGTTTTGTTGTTGGGTTTTCTCCACACAAATCAGCGTCCAATCGATCCAATAAGGTTACATATTTCAATTACCATTGGCCAACATATTTCCTCTTACTTCGTAATTTTACTTTTCCATAAAATGGACAATTTGATTACGTTGAGTGTTGAAGTAAACCTAAACATCTAGACTTAGGTCGCATTCTCATCTAAAATTGGGCAATGGGTTGGCTAACGAAAAACAAAAAAAAGTATTAACTTAAGCTCTTCATTATATATAAATTTTTTTTTTCTTAAGACAAAATACGGTAAGGTTGAAAAGAAGTTTTATGGCTTAAGTCTTTTGAGGGAATGATTTTTTAAAAGATCTGAAAATATTCGTTTATTTTTGCGTGGGAAAATATGCCATGAACGTTTAAAGGATGCGTCTATTCCCAACTTTTAAATGAAAGCGAAAGTTTCACCCATTTTGTGCTAACCGATGAGTTTCTCTACGCCTGTATAAGTTCATTTTCTACCCTTTTTCAAGAGCGAATGAAAAGTTTGTGAACCGGTAAATATCCCACTAACAGAGTTTTACCCAATTAATGAAAGCATTAAAAGTAAAATTCCCTGCGCCTCCATTGAGCGCAATTTGCCCCAACATTAATACTTTGGCGGCCCCATTCGCCCGTTGTGCAAAAATTTCAAGTTGGTGGTTAATACTTTTGCCCGCGAGCACAACCTCACCCGGAGGCCCAAATTTTCTTTTAGAATTTCCCCTTTTCAGCAAGATTTAATAAAACCAGCGAAGAGTTATAAAAACGTGTCAAATTAAAATGAATCTGTTAACACAACAACGGGGCTTACACTTAATACTTAATTTAATGGGAGACTTCAAGATGGGAAGTTTTATAATTACGGACCCCAACGCACCACGGCCTAAACCTCTTTGAGGGAAGTGTTACTTTGCCCGCAAAAGGAAATATTTGGGAAAACCCGACGAGGCACAGACTTAGGAGCAAGTTCTGGCATTGTGGAGGACTTACATTTGTTTTATCTTTCCCAAATTTCGGTGTCCTCGTTGACGTATTAATTTCTGTGGCATAAAGAACGTCGTGCCAAAGCCGATTTATTTCCTTGTTGTATTTTTAAGGCTTTGTAGGAGCAAATTCAAAAGCATTCCCTGTCGCTCTCGGATCCCAGATCCACCGAGAGAAGTGCAGTCACACGACGCGCTCTATTGAAATAATTTACTGCCGGAATTAATACCCGAGGGTCCGAAAGTAATTGGAGTTTTGCTGAGCGCGACTATCAAAATTACTTCGGTTGGGAATAATCTACTGCAGCGCTGCTGTAATTTACAACTAAACTTTCGCATGTGCAGGGCGATATATCGGACGCTGCATCTGGGAGTAAGTCCTTTTTCCTGGAGAGCTTTGTTTGTTCCCTTTCATATTACGTCCTGATTGCGGGTCTGAACTCCTCGCGGAATAAAATTTTGCAGTCAGTTGTACTGGATTCTGGAAAACAACTGCGACCTTACACGATTTTCTTTGACATATCTCATTAACCACGGAAAGAAGTAATCCTCCACGAGGATGACATGCTCTTGTTCCTTTTGTGCAGGATATCTTCTAGGAGCGTCTTCATGTCTGTTTTCGTCTACTCTTGATTCCCGCTCGAAGACGGTTATTACTGGCTTTGCAATCGATTCCTTAAGGGCAGGATAACTATTGCGTTGCTGGAGGAGGAGTGAATCCCAGTTCTCGATAAAAACTGACTTGCAAGCATCTTGAGAGCAAAGGATATTTGACTCGAGATGTATGAAGACAAGGAACCATTATTTTGCCATATAACAGACTTGTTGTGGCATTCATTTCAGCGAATTGCTCCATTTGAGGAGCACCCTATGATCCGTTGGCTGTATGCTTTGCGGGGAGTTAAAATAAAAACATATTTTCAATTATGAACAGCCGGTGGGAGTCAATAATTCCCGGGAGAGCAATATTTGCAATGCAAAAATATATTCTGCACTTAATGAGAAAACTTTCTTTGTTTGATTATTTCTGCGGTGAGGTGAGCCATTATTCGAACTGAAATGGAAATGTTCATTTTTTCCCTCGCAACTCATTTTGAGATGTTGTGAAAGGTGAACTGGCCAACTCAAGATTTTCTTTTCTTGCCGCTAGGTGCTCATTTTAGTCGTTAATGGAAACGAATTTCATTATGATACCGAAGATCTAGGAGAAGTGTACCTACACGTTTTCTGCATTATTCAACCATTTGCGTCTTATGTTTTAATCAACGTTTTCTAAATATTGTGAGTCAATAACCTGAAAACTGATACTTTTATGTACCTAGGCAAAATTGGATTTTAAAAAAAAATAGCCACTTTTTTTAGAGTGTTCATTAAAATTTAAAATTACAATGAGATCTTAAAATAGTAAAACATCACATTATTTTAGAATTTTTACACAATTGCAAATACGAATGTTATTTAGAAACCTACGCAAAAAAAATTTGATATTTAAAAAAGATGGGTTTTCTACTTTACCAAATGTTGTCTTATTAAAGTAATTTAGCCCTACTTTAATTCTCGTTATTTACTACAATAAATTTGCAAATAAATTATGTAAAGCTTCTCACTTTTATTTTGCAATTTTGAGCTTTATTAAGAAATAACTAAATTTCAATGTTCAAACTTTTCTCATTTCTAGTATGTAAAGGAAAAAGGTAATATCAATTATTTAATTCGATTTCCTCTCGAATGAAGACAGTCTTGTGCAAATCCACATAAAGCCAAAACTTTCAGTATCTTATTTTTGCGAACCGTAAAGGTAATTTCATTTTTTATCACTATCAGATTGGATAAGTTTTCATTAAAGAACGTCTTTTATAATTTTTAGGCAGATTTCATATGAAACAGCATCTTATATAATTTTTAGGTAGATTTAATATGAAACTCTATCAATTGTAGCCTAGTTGATGATTTCGGATAATGAATGATACCAAAAATTCATGTTAGAGATAGACTTCAAAAATACCCATCACCCAATTAATCGACTTTGTGACTTTCACTTCACCATATATTTTAATTTGCTGCCATGCGGACCGTATATTTCTTAATCCAATTTGATCAAATTTGACTAAATTTATGGCAAAATTTCGGCACAGTTCGCAAATTGGACGAGTCGATCAAAGGAATGGGGAATTAAGAACTTCACTCCCTTATGTAAAAATCATTAAAACCCGATATTTTTCCTATTCTTCTATCGATAATTTGACTTGTACAGAATTGACTCCTTTGACAAAAGAATATTAAGGATGTTTTTTAGAGGTATAAAAATTTAAAATGAAATAAAACACATAAAAGTAATGTTAATGACCAACACTATGGCTTAATTTTAAAGATATTTTTATGCCATTTAATTTAAATATGATTTCGGGCATATGGGCCCCACGACTGGCTCGAATGAAGGGTGATTGTATGAAAATTGTGTGCTTTGGAAAAGAGGGTGAAAAAGACACCTTCTACTTAAAAGAATTTCATCATCATTTCTATAAAAATTACTTTTTTATCATGCTTTTTACTCACGTTCGTAAAGTGAGTCAAACTATTCATTTTAAACGCAATTTTGCGATACTGGTTAAAACTTGGTTGAAAGCGTTACGAAAACCTAATAAACTACACAGGGAAAAACATACTTCACTCTGTTGAATTTTAAAAATTTATAGTTTTGATTTTATCGCTTAGACCATTTGATTGCATTTCCTAAATTGAATATTCTCATTAATATATAAATAAAAGTTGATCAAAATCCCCATTCGTTCTTTTTTTCGTGTTTTAAAGACCACATTGAAATCTACCTCATCCGTCTGACTGCCGATGAAAGGTCTTTTTTTATACTTTTACTCTAAATTTCAAGATAACTTTGTAAACAAACTTTAGAAACATTAGGCTCGCAATGTAATGCTTCAAAGCTTGTAAATGAAATTTTTGTACTGTTTTCTATACCCTTGTTTTGTGAAATCATCTGAGCTAAATTGAGAAAAGACATCTTCACCACGAAATAAAACAATTTCATCGCGGTCTGGTCGACGACAGTGGAATGAGGACGAAGTTGTAGTAAAACCAAGGGTACATGTTCATGGTAAGATAGATCCTGTGCGCCCTAATAAATAAAAATTAACTTCACCTGAAACTTGAAACTGTCGTCTTAAGAAGTTTGAGGATGTGCGGAGACACGATAAGGCATTGAAGGTGCTTCTAGAGAACTCGTTCCAACGGAGGCCAGGGGCAGATGTATATTTCATTCACCAGGACTCAGAAGTTGTCTGTAGTAATTTTACGGCTTTATGGGGATGGGAAAAAACGTCCAGCAATCCATCAGGAAAAACACTCATAGATATCCCCCGAGCAAGTTGTCCCTAGACTTGCAAGACATGCACCTCCTTCCAGCGCTTAATCTTAGTTACGGTTGCATCTCGGCGCTCTGTCAACTTTTTACACCTTTTGAGTTGAATTTTCTCTTTCATCTAAAATCCAAGCAGCATGTGAAAGTGTGAAGAATATTAAAACAGGTCGCCGTTCCTCAGTGTGCTCTGCTTGTATCTAAACTTATTCCTCCCGCTGATGCGATAATGCTGCAATAAAGAAAAATGAAAATGTCTCACATGAAAAATTCAGACAATTTTTTTCTATGGCTCTGCGTTATTATGGGGGCTGGTGATTGGAAAGAAAATTATGTGACGTGACGTGGGCACACAATTTAATGATGGTGGAGCGCCATTCCATCCAATTACATGGTGATAGATAAATATTGCGGCTTACTGCTAATGGTCTCTGCCGCACTTTTTAAAAGATGAAGGGGAGCAAGACGTATACTTTCATATCTAACACTTTTGATACTTAGTTCTGGATGAAATTGGATGCGCAAACTTAAAGAACAGGAAAAATTTTAGTCTAAAGGCTTGAAAGGCAGTCAAGTTTCTTTACGCCAGCTATTGAAACTTAACTATACAGTTTTTATTGTATGTATATTTGCTTATAACTGAATTTAATCGGTCATTTCGAAAACCACATAAGTCATACAAATCAATAAAAACTGTGCTATTTAAAAGTAAACGAATTTTCAATGGCTTTTTTGGACTGAATATAGTCTTTTGACTTTAGAGAAAAACTGTTCTTGACTTATGTTGTTTGAGGAGGAAAGGTTTAGGTGGTATTTATTTGAATCATATGTTTCTATTAGTAATAAATTTTCAATATATTCAATATTTTATTTCGAGAAATACATTACTGAGTTTTACGGTCAACGCATTTGATCTTGTTGAGACATCTTCAGAGCTCTGCTTGCACTCGTTGGCTGGTAAACTTGATAATATGGCATATATAGTAGTTTTCGTAAATATCGGAAGTAATTTTGTACACTGAATAACGATCATTTTTATTATTACTCATAATTTACTACACAACTCTGTATTACGTATGAGAATTAATGAATTCATAACACAGGTTAGCAGGCTTTTTAAGTCTGTACTTTAATTACCATTTTCTAATTCTTTATTTCACATAACATTTTAGTTTAGAAAAATTTGATTTTATGCGTTTTTATGGTTTTTAATTTAGATTTTCCAAAAAATATTTTTAAGTTCAAAATTGGCGGGTTAGTAGGCTTTGTTAATTTTCAACTCTTAAGCCAAAAAATGTGAGAAAAACCTCGAAGACGGACAAGTGGAATGCTATTTAAAAATGTTCACAAAACCCTAAAAAAATGGTCATGAGTATCGAATATATGTATATAAAAGCAATTGTTGTTTGCCTGGATTGTATAGACTCTGAAACTACTAGGCCGATTGAGCTCAAATTTTGCAAGTATACATGTTTCGAGTACAAAATAGTTTAGGGGTTAATAGTGAAGGTTTGAACAATTTCCGATAGAGCACGTCAAACACAATCAATATTTTTGCTATTCACTGTAACTAAGTATGCATTAGTGCATTTTGGGAAATCAATATTGGCACATGACATAACACATGATATGACTGATGACATGACATGGTACATGACATGGTACACGACATGAACATTTTTAGCATATTTAAAAAATTCCCCGCTATATTGGATTTGCCATATTAGATTACAAACTGAAATACAGTTGCAATTTCCGGTACGATTGGCATTTGCAATATTGGAAAATTCGTGTTTTGCTCATGGCCAGTTGTAAATATGTGACGCTCTCTCGTTGGCAAACCAATAGATTTGTTCGTTTACGCACCAGGCGATACTACAAAGAACGTTGTCTATCAATGTGCGTTAGAATAAGTTTTCATTTCATTTTCACTTTTTTACAATAAAAAAATTTCTCAAACAAACACACAAAAAACAATATTTTCTGTATTGCAGCAACAAACTATAATCATGCTGTTCATATTAAAATTTGTAAAGCAAGCGTTGCAATTCTAAGTATTCAAATTCAAATTTGAAAAAGAAAATGTTTCGGTGTAGAAGAGCGCACTGGACATTGACCAGTATACATATAATATTAACTAATGACTGAGACAACGACAACATCTATTTAAAATTGTGTCCCTGTGTTGTTCTTATTCAATTAATATACTTTTATAAAATCAGCATTTGATCGAATTTTGAACTGCTCCTTATTTCACGATACCCTATTTGTAAATCTTATTATTGGGAACACAAATAATTTGTTACATATTGTATGATCTGTGTTGAAAAATCAAAGCATGTACCAACACATCATGTTCAAATCAAGTCTCAAGAGCTCTTTATGTAATAACGCAATATATGATGTAGCTTGATGAAGGTTTTGCGCAATAAAATATTTTCATACGCAATAAATCCGTGATAAGACTCAGAATATCATTTCCCTTTCCTCGCGTACTCACCCCTCGTGTGTACTTATGTACCGTACGTTGGTATGATTCGAAGCGAATAAGTAATGCCCGAAATATTATTGACGTAATTGCGAAACTCATTCGGAATGTTTCCCTTTGCAAACAGAGGAGCTCAAATCACGGCAGCCGATATCAATGAGAGTAGCTACATCATTGCCACGATGTAACGATTCCTACGCATAATGGCGCCAAAGAGGAGGAGAGCTCGACGCTAGCCACCCCATCAATTGAAAATTCAATTAATCTACGCACTTAGAGTGTGTACTTACATCGATACGTTGATAATCTCATCAATTTCCCTCGAATGTGGAACAACAAACATATCGCACAAACATGGCAGAGCCCTCATCCCGCATACCACCTACACCTTCTACCAGGAGTTGTCAAACTTCGAATTGCCAACTTCGGGAACACATATTCGCATCAGAGATCAAGATTTCAGGGATATCTGGGGAAACGAACGTTGAGATGTGTTTTTGGAATTCTGGCAGTAGTTACTGTGTTTGACACTCGCTCCTAAGGAGAAGAACGTCGCAGATAAGAAGGTGTTATCGCCGCATTAGGATCGAATCGTTGTGTCTCTGTCAGCGGCAGGTGTTCGATTTTTGAGACCACATCTCACGTTTCCTAGTCACCCTCGTTGTGAGCTGTTAGTAGACAATTTCGAATGCAAAATAAAAAGCTTTCAAATAAATAAATTTTAATTCCATATCCATTACTATTCCACTGTTGAGATTGAAGGAATCAAAATAAATTGGTTAGTTTTAGATGTCGAAAGAACTTTACCAAAATAACTTTTCATATAGCTACTATACTGTATTACCTGCAAATTTCTACCAAAATCCTCTAAAATAAAAACCACGGCCCTCCCGCTGATGAGTTCTCGAACAATTTTTGTTTTGATGATTTTTCATTACCAATACCAAGAACTATCTCTATGAATTGATGATGATTTTCAACAAATTTGATGTGAAAATGCAACTGAATTAATTTAGGATTCATCAGGAGTGTACATCTATACTTTATGTTTTTAAAAATTAAACAATTTCAAATTTTCAGCAAAATATACTGTCGAATTTAAGAATATTAAAAGTATTTCAGGTTCTACAGTGTTATTATCAGGTTACGAATAAAACGAAAATATCCATAGTTAAATCTTTAAACTCATTTACCTCGAAACTGCCTTATGACATAAAAACAAAAAGTTAGACAAGTACAATGATTTTAGTGATGCGTGGGTGGAAATAAGGGATGCGGGGGTAGATTCGCTCGGGAAACACCACTAACTTGTATTGTCACCGAAGTTATACACGTTCGCCAAATTTCATTGAGTTTGGTAAAGTCTAAGTATAAAAATTTTACATTGTAAAATTTGACGACACGTAGTGTAAGTTAAAAAAAAAAAAAAAATTTAAAAACTATTCAGCCGAATCATCTGAAATTTTGATTTGTCATTCAGGACATCAGTGGCTATCACTGGGAGGAATCAAAAATTTTATTTGAAAAACTGTATTTACAAATTAATAAGAAAAAATTCTATTTTGAGAAATTTAATTTCAAAATTACGCCATTCTGTCATTCTATAATATACCTAAATATTCTCAGTATTGTTGTTCATTATTTGAGTCTTAAAAAAATCCTAAAATTACCTGAAATTTTCGGGCGCCAGACCATCGGGCCCCCTTACCATTTACTTTACAAATGCTATATAATACATTAATTAAAGCAACGTTCAACAAATACAAATTTACAAGGCATCATATTTATTTTATAGATTAAAGTAAAGTACAACTTATTTTTTAAAGTGCACTGGTACTGCGGTTTAAAATGTTCGCATTAGACTGATCCAAGTTAATTAATTAATAATTAGTTAATTTAATTTAAATACATATTAACCATCATCACTCTATCATTAAAGAGGTGTCCTTAGAAATTTTGAAATCTAGCATGCTATCAACCAAAATCGTACGAAATCTCTTAAAGGACTTATAAAGTGTTTTCTGGGTTCACTTCATCCAAAAGACAGGAAATTTTCGATTGCGATTTTAGATTGAATCACCGGGGTATGCTTAGTGAGAATAGGTTAGTTTAGTTTATGTACTTATGTAAAAGCAACATGGTATTCAAAACAAAATGCCAAAAGGTCTATTTTTTTATTCCTTATAACATTTTGGATTTGCATCACTTTTATAATAAACAATTCAAATGTTTTTCATGAGTTTTACCTGTTAGCTAAATTTTATTATAAGTATTTAATCATGTAGAAAAGAAAAAGGTTTATTTGTTTCGATTTTATAACAAGGTTCTTTTTGATAAATTCGAACTCATTCAGAGAACAAAACCAATCGAAACAGTCATTATCATATTGTGTACGTTTGGAATTTAATGAAACGTGAAATTCGTCAAATAATTCTGCCTTAGGGGCTAAATTTAAATAATTAAATTTGGATGAGTTAGCATTCTATAAATAGTTGCAATCTATAGTATACCTGCCGTACCTCCTAAAATTGTTACCTCGGAAAACCAGCAGCAGCAGCTCCTGGCTCCCTTACTCCAGGTCAAATTTAATTTCCCATCCAGAGAGGCTGTGCTCATAAAATGTTTGCTCTAGGCCTGAAGTTTAGGAAATTCTGGAAAATTTGTGCTATTAATGAGGATGATATCCTGCTAACTCTTTATGCAGTACCGGGGAGGCCGGGTACAGAGAGCGCAATTAATATGCAACATGCGAAGCAATTTTTTACAGCGCATTGTGACTTTAACGGAAGGCTATATCCGTATACCTCCGGATTTCATCCTTCTTCCTTTCTAGGAAATTCCTTTCAGGCGCAGATAAGGTTTAATTGGATTTTTATTTTAATCCGCAAAGTTAAAAAGGAGCACGTTCATTCCTCCGCATTCCTTGAAAATTATCATCCAAGTTGTAAATGAATTTGTGCTTTGAAATTTTAATCAATTTCTTTGTTAGCACATTAAATTTATCGATTCGAAGAAGTTTCGTCCTTTAAAACGAATGCGCTCCTTAAAAATAAAGTTGGAACACCATCAGAACTATAAAGTAAGGAGCGCTGGCAACGGCTCAGCTGGCGAAAAGTTTTCAGCGTTTTTAAGCACTACTTCATGCATTACGTGAATTTAATTAGCCTCAATTGCGATGACCGTAAACATTTTGCTCTAAAGTTTGCTATTCGAGGAAGAAACGTTGTGACGCTACTTAATTTATATAGCATTAGATCTTGCTGAGTTATTCCCATAAATTCAAATCTAAAAAACTGAATTTCAACCTTAACGGACAAAACACTCCTTTTGTAAAAGTGACATTTAGAGGGACAAGCATTGCTAAATTTTGTTGACGTAAATATATTTTGGAATTTTAGAGTCTAGAGTATATGGCGAGGGTACACGTACCCCGGAGAAGAGCAAACATTAATAGCAGAATGTTATTATTTTGCTAAGCAGCTGCCCACACAAGTTCAATTTGCGAAAAATTTCACTTCGAAGAGCAGAATAAACATTCCGCTGCCGTTTAGGAATTTCAATTTGTGTCGACGCTCGAATATCCTGTCCATTATCACATGTAAATCCCAGCCCACTCTGGTTCGCGTTTTAAGATATTCTTAAGACATCCAAGAACATATTTATGCTGCCGTAGAGGTCCAACCAGAGACGGTGGAGGGATTTCATTGTTGCTCTAAAATAAAACTTTAGTGTCTCACTTTTGCTCTATTTGCGCAAAGTTTTGTGTAGCTACTCGTACAGGTCCTGCTGCTCTGATGTTTTTAGTTTCTAACTCAGCAAATGGAGAAAAATTCATAAAAGTGAGAACGGCATGTGCTGCCTCCGCAAACACCAGCACGCTTCAACGTTTCTGTTTTTCTTTTCTCCTCAAAACTTTGGAAACTCATAAGGAAATTCTCGTAGAGGAACTTATTGACAGAAACACACCGTGCGAAGTGTTAAACAGAGTTCTCAACTTTTACAAAGTTCGCGTTTTTCTCAGTTTTAAGGACTCCCTTCGTACAGGTGACAATCTTAAGATTTTCTTAAAAAAATACGTGTAATAGCAGAGGAATCTTGGGAAACGAGCAACAACACTGAATATTCAGCACAGAAAATTTCATTGATGGAGTAATGAGAGGATTATAAATTAAATTTTCATAAATTTCTTTTTTTTTTTTTTCCTGTTCATTCGGAATTCCGTTCTTAGCCTGGCCTTTTGGGAGCTGTCTTCAAGGCTGCCGCAATATCCTTGCAAAACTTTTACACTTTTCTTTCATATTTGTAACAAGTACAAGAAAGTTTCAATACAAAAGTACATACATAACTACTACTATGTGGGGAGTTTGGTTGCATTGCCGGACATCTTGGGGCGACAGAGTTCGTTGAGTAAATTGAAAATGAGCTTCAGTGGAAAAGGGTCGGACTTCAACTCCTTTCTCAAGAACGACTTTATTGTTACTGCAACAGCTATGGTATACCTCTTTCCCCTTTCATTTAAATTTCTGAAACTCCTCGGGTTAAACTGGTGATCTAAATTTTGCCTGCAAAGTAAGACTTTTCGGTGAGAAATACCCCCGTGGAATTTCTCCTCAAAGGTAAGTTGACTTTTGTTAAAACATTTTTTGTGGCGTATAAAGTCTTTTTAGAACGATATATGCAGTCATTTTTCCTCATAAGTTACTAAACTACTTCTAGGTTCACCTAGAACCTAGAACCTAGAACCTACTAAACTACTACTAAATTACTATATTTCCTGTATCTATGTAATATATGTATAATAGGAGATACAATAGTTGTTGTCAATAATAGTCAATAAATATTTCACAATTGTCTTAATAAAATGTGATATTCGACTCTGTTCGACGGCCTTTGTAGGATTTGAACATCGATATTTTAAAAGGAACATACAGATTAATTTATATTAAGTATGCGAACATCGAAACTAGTATATATTCGTTTGAATTATACTTCAATACTGCGGTAGAAATGATGATTTCTTCCACCCATTTAGAGATATTTTGCTCGCAATTTAATCTTCATTCCCCTATAATAGGAAAGACTAAGAATAGTTATTACGATAGTTTGCGATAGTTTATTACATTAAATATGAAATGAGTGACAGATACGATGCGGATCTAGTATAATAGTATCCAGATCAGTTATTTTCTGATTAGCAGATTATTTGTCGACAAATTTAATCCTATCTATATTAATCATATTTGGTTAAATTAGTAATTATTTTTACACTAATGATTTATTTTATCTTCAATGCTGTATACGCTATTATATATTGAAATCTACATATGTAGACTAAGAAATACCTAAATATCTAAACTATCGATCTTATAAAAACATATACAGTGTAACCAAATCCTTTATGTATGATTTTGTTCACATTTTAGTACTAGAAACATCAGTAGAGTTTTAAAAATAAAACAATAGAGCTACACTGCTATTTATAAATACGTATATTTCAAATATTCATACTTCCTTGGTATTCTAATGATACTTCTTGCAATTTATTTGGAATAGCAACAATAATTTATTCAATAATTGAATAACTTTAAAATATTTGGTACATGGGCTCCACTAAAGCTTATTTTTAATGCCGTAATATTTATTTTTGCTTGAGCTAAAAAGTTTCAGTTCTAAGTCTAAAGCAGGCGAAGGATAGATGAAATGCACTATTGTTATGTTAGCGCATCCCTTTACCTTGTTTGCAAATCTGTAACATACCATAAATGATGACATATAAAAAACTAACCCTACAGATTTAGCAAGCAATTTCACTTTGGGGTAAGTCTTTACAATTGAATTTTCATGTTAACAATACATACACTTTCTTTTATGTTTAATATACCTGATTATTAGTTTAGATTTTACTTAGGGAGCTTGTAGGAGCTATATGCAATAACCGTGTCTTTTAAGCTTGTAAAGCTTTTTCATAATTATAGAACTATTAAATATTAACCTGAATTGAATATTTTTCTATGCAAAAGTATAGCAAGCTAGGCTATGCATAGTGCTTAATAAGTGATGTATATGTAGGGATTTTGAGAACAATGTATTCAAGGTAGTCAGAAAGAAAACCACGCTCTTCAATCAACAATTGAACTAAGAATAACTTCTTTCGCAAATAACCAATTTTGGAGAAAAATTATTCAGATTTACAAGTACCATTTGCTGTGCTGTGTTATTTTCAACAAGATTTGGTTTTTAAAACGTTTTTCTTTTCTTTTCTAACAAAGACGAAGCCATACTACATAACATATATACTGAAAAGCGGTACAAATGAACCAAATGTATTTACGCTGAATTTATGCCAACTCTTAATTAATTAATATTAATAAAATAGTCCAATTTAAAAACTTATTAAGAATTAAAAAAGTAAAGCTTTAATGGGAAGAGTGGCTTTCGTAGGATAAATTGAGTAACATGCCAGAAACACGATTTTTATTGGCTTTACTATCAATAGCGATATAAAAACGAATATTTCTATCCGTAACTACATCAGGGATGAAATATTTCCCACAAAATTGTCACTCATTTCATCGTAACTTCTCTAGAGAAGCCGTAAGGACATTGTTACACACACGAAAGCGTACACTTCACCTCGAGTTGTGAAAACTTCTATTCGAAATGTTGCCGCAGCGCCGCTCACTTTTGTTCCTTTAGAATTCAGAATAAAAAGTTTTATGAAGCGTCGCAGAAACTGTTTATGCACGAGGTGTGAAATAGAACTTTTTTTTTTTTTTTTTATTATCAAATGAACTTCCAGTTCACCTGTCACGGCATTAGACATTTTCGTTAAGAGGTTGTTCCTTCTTCATTGTGCTGAATGCGATATATATAAGAATACGAGTAGTAGGGTTATTTTGCGTTGTGGAAACTGCTGCTGCATTTTATCCTCTTTCGGCACGGCTCATTTCTTTTTGAAGTTTTTCCCATTTGCAACGTTTCCCATTCCACAATCGGGGCCAGCAGCTAACATGTCTTGAATGTTTTTCCCTTCGCACCATTCAGTTTTGCTCTTTGCCTTCGAATGTTTTCTGTACGGCATAAGCCACCTGAAATAACTTTATTGTACACTTATGCTTTAATGAAGTGCTTATTTGGTGTTTTATGTCTAAGTAGCTAAAAGCCAACACCGTAGAAGTGAAATGCTCTCTTACCGCACAGGGTTCTGTCTCCAGAAATAGGTGTTCTGTGATTAAAATCTCTTTCAAGAATTTTACCCATTTCATTTATTATATAACTAATGATTTCATCTTTTAGAAATGATCTTAGTAGTTTTTAATTCCATTTGATTATGGTAGTCATATTGAATAAACTAAAAACAGAATCGTTAAGATGCATGTGGTGGCTGAAACGAAAATTATTCAGCATTTGATTAAACTCTTTTGCCTTATTCCTATATTTATCATGAAAAGTACCATAAATATTTACTTTAAGATGAAGAAATTTAAAACAATTTTTAAGTTTTGTCAACATATTCTCTTAGTACCAATAAAATTCTCTAATTATATTTAATTTATATTTTATTTTATTTTTTTTCTACCTAGCCTAATAATTTTTAAATGAGAAGTTACACAAGTCAGAATAAATATGTAAAAGCCCTCTTACTTTCTTATGTAGAATAGTATATAGGTACATAGTATAAGAGAAATTTGTTATATCTATTTTACTACACAATACTGATATATTATGTTATTATATAATTGTATAATTTTTCTTCAAGTAATATCTTTAAAGGACTCCTTACTGAATTTACTTTCAGAGGTTAACAAAGTGCCACTCCCAGAACGCCTTTTCAGATTTTTCAATAAAATTCATTGAGTAATTTTTACACTTGTCGTACCAGCTAAGGTGGGTTTTGCTTGATACCAAAAGACTCCTCAGGATATCAAAATATTGGAAAGGTATTCTAGTAAGTCTACATATCAGCAACTTTACAATTTAGCCTTGATGCACGAGCATTTTTTCTACTAACGAAAGTAGCGTTCACCGTTACGTTGATCCAATTAATTAGCACAGATTACTATTGTTATAATTATTATTATGTTTATCTTCCCTGGAAGCGGTTAGTTCTATCTTTACAAGAAAATCTGGTGGGCTAAATTGCATCAAGTGCTAAATTTAACTAATTCCCGAACATCGAGGAGCGGGATGAAAATCGAATTTACCATTCAACTCAACCAGAAAGTCACTTGCACATTTCCGGAGGAAGGACAACTACTTCCTCGGAATCTTGTAAATGGGACTTTTTATCTATGAAAATTTAATTAATAAAGAGCCTTTCACTATGTCGGGAATGCTCACAACGATGCTTCTGGTAGAGCATGCTAAAGCATCTTCAGAACGTTCCACCCATCTCTGGGCGCTTTTCATAAAAATGACGATGCTCTTGTCCTTATGATCCTTTTGTCCTCCTCTGCGCTTAATATTTTTTATTGCATTTATTAACATTGTGTTATGCAAATGCTTTTCATCTCTCTAACAGAAGTTTCGGAGCAAAGACATTTATTGCTTGGTACCTACGTATCTTTAAATTTGTTCAATTTAATTAGTTAAGTTAAATTATCATTTAAACGAAAATAATCCCGCTATGCCATTCCGAGGTTGTGGATTCGATTCTGGCTTGGAAGCCCTGAATTAGCCTTAGTTCCTAGCGATTTTTTTTTTATTTTTATAACGAAAAATTGGAAATTGTAACTTAAGTATAATTTTATATCATACAAAATTGTTTTAACGTGTTTTACCAGACATGACAATTTATTATCATTTTCAGTGCTTTAAGGAGGTATGCTGATTGCACATGGTCTTTAATTTTCTATTAAACCAAATATAAGATAAATTTCTTATTCAAAGTATGAATAAACTTGTTTTCTTTATTAGCATTTTATTTTCAATCGCATTTCTGTCTCTAAATACTCAAGCTTTAAATAATCAATTCCCTGGATTGCACCCATACAAAAATAACGATTTTAAATCAAAATGAAGCAAGGCAAAGCAAAGCAAAAGCCAAAATAAACACAATTTTTTTTTTCTGCATAAAATAAGGGGGAATACCATCATCAAAACTTAACAATAACCATTTCCTGGATCAGAAGTTGTAAATTCAACATCAATAGCCAAGCTCACTAAACATCTAAACATAAAAAAACGAATTGGTAAGCGCCCATTATATTGAAGCAAATCGCAGTAACTTCATTAGAATACAGAAGCAGTGAGTACGAAAACACCACGAAAATATCAAAATGCAATGAAAACGAAATTAATTACCACGCAATTGGCTTACCTGAAAGTTTGCCTTCACAAGCACAAGTTGAGGGAATAAACTTTGACGTACTGGAAACTGTTTTCAAACAAAAATATCCGTTTACTGCGTTGTGTTATTAGAGATAAACAGGGTGAATAATTGCCTGAAGCAATTTCAAATTGAATAAATTTGCACACCCCTGCGAACACGTTTTTCAAAATATTTCCGCGAATTGCCTCCTTATTTGTGCTTAAGGTGGAACTTATCGATCTTTGATGATGATCCTGTGAAATAATTGCCTTCTGGGGCTTTTTGTTATTAAAATTTATATATTCAAGGTATATTTTTAAATTAATTTCAAATAGTTCACCTAGCCAACGATATTAATTGGTCTATTGTACTCTTTGTTGTAGCTTATTCATAACTAATCCAAGGATAAGAAACATTTTGATCTTATAAAATAAAATTAAAAACATTTAACTGAATGAAAAAACTATTATAATTCAATTCAATTCATTTTATTATAAATTTAGAAGATTTAATTCACAAGTTGTAATAATATAAAAATAATGTTGGATTTGGAAGTTGTAAAAGTAAATAACAAAAGAAAAATTTAAATTTAAAGTAAATGGATTCCAAAAATAGAGATAAAGTTAAAATAAAGAAATTTTATAGAGAATTCAAAGAGAAAATGTGTAATTAAAAGGATAAAAAATATAAACATATGTGTGTCCATAAACAAAATTAGCCAAGGTGTTAGCTACTCATAATTTATATATCTAGCCCCTGAACGCTGCGCCTGAAACCACCAAAGGAGTCCGCCTGCTAAACGCCGAGCGGTAACCCATTCCAGAGTCGAATGCACCGGAAAGTGTAAGATGAGTCGAGTACTAAAGTTTCAAATCTTGGGAGGTGAAAATGTAATCCTCTATCTGAGCTGACAGGTACATGGGCTGAGATGACTTAGTGAGTTTGTACTCGTAAATGAAGTATATCATTCTTCGCGTCAAGTAGACATACAGAGAACATCCGAGCACTGTGTCCCTGAGATACTCGGTCAAATCTTTTCAGCCCATAAATGAACCGAACACAATCATTAAAGGTTACATTCCGCTTTCGTGGGCAGCATGAACCCACCTTAGGAAATATCAATGAATTTTTCAAAAGATATAGAAGAATTAACGCTTTCACCATCTTCAACCGAATACTCGAAGATAATATGCTCACAGAAAGCCATAATCGTCGCAATACTCGATAAACATCGAACTGAGGAGAGAAAAGAAATTTGGCTCTGCTTAACATACGAGTACTCGAATGTATTTTATTAGGAAATGTCCTAATTCAATCAATATATTTTGTTTGGGGTAATATCAATAGTGTTGCGCCAAAAAAGGGCAAAATTCTAATTCAAATAACATTTTACTTTATTATTGCATAAAAAATGTATCTGTAAAGAGCACTTTGTTAAACGCTTAAAGAGATCAGCATTTTTGGCGGAATACCATCGATATGTACTCATTAACTTCGTAATAATAACAATTTAGAAAGTACATATTCGCCACGTATTCAAACCATGATCGATTTCGACAATCACTATTGGTGATTTAATTTATCTAGCAGAGAGAAACAAAATTTTTCAGTGAAGCCTCACTTCAGAGATAATAGAATTTAAACATTTGAAAAACTCATTTTGAGTAGATCTTTATTTCTTAGTTGTGTATCTAAATGGTAATGATTGGTGAAAGGAATGATGAGGTTATGTGTACCTTTTTATGATCATAGTTTACTGCCGTTTGCCTAATATATATGTTTATCGATCAATATCTATATTATATTCTAAATTTGGTAGAATTATGGAAAGGAGAAGAGATTATAGTTCTTTATCAGAATTTTATCATTTCCTTCATAGTACAGGTTGACCATTTAATAATACATTTAACATTCAAAAGGCTTTCAACATCGTTCTTTCATTTAGGAAATCTGCGTTTACCAACTGTATTTATGTTATATAACCATTTCCTTTTACGAATTAAATACCTTCAATCAAGAATATTGAAATGTCTATGTGTCTTATGTAAACGTAAGTTAAATACATATATTATTTTCGTTTTTATTTAAATCATTATTTACAATTGTAGTTATAATTTCTGAGATATTGCTGTAATATTTTATAACTTTAATATAACACATCATCCTCTAGGTTAAATAAACTTTTTCGTAATAGTTTTATTAACTACTACATTATAATCTTATTTATTATAAAATGCTTCCAATTAAAGTTTTTTATTTATTTAAATTGTACTAATAAAGATTATCTACTAAATTTTATATATTGCATCATGCTATTATAAATTTAAATGATATGAGATTTCTAAGTATATTTTGGAATTTAATTTAATTCAGTGAATTCAAATAAAACTTTCAATTAAATAAGAACACTTTTCAAAACGATTTAACTTTCCAAACTCTTTAAAATATATGGAGAGGACTTACTATATATTCTAAAAGTCTTACTTTTGGGTTACTTCAAATAAATTAGGTAAACATTTGAAGACAATTTAGAATTGCTAATCAGTTAAATCACTAAATAGCCCCCTTAAATTTATTTCTGTCAAGATTAGGAAAACTTTAATTTGTTCAACGAGCATCACATCAAAGGAGTTATACTGATATCATGAAAAGTTTATCGTTGGAACAACAATCGGAACATCTATTATTTCCTCATTCACTGACATAATATCAACGAAAAATGTTTCCCACTCTCGAGTTCGATGAACTTGCAGTAAAATACGGGAAAATATCGTCGTCCTTACAAAGGCATAAACAACACTAGTAAAAACGTCGACATGCAGTGTAGCCGTACTGAGTTCCGAATATGATAAATGTCGACCATACCACTCCAGGACTTTACAATTTTTCGAGGCTCTCTAACCGTCCTTTTCGATTGCACGCATACCAAACAAGCCGGCTTTCCCGGAGCTTGGAAAGTATTTTGTATCCATGTAAAGAGTGCTTGGAGAAGGTCCTTTCAAAGGATTCGGGAGGATTCCGAAAAGGAATGTCGCTCTTTACGATATTTTCCCAGACTCCGAAAAGCCACTTTGGCATTTTCGTATGTGCTTGTAAAAGCTCCACGAAGGAATTTTCCCTCCAATTTTCGTGCAGTGAATTGGCGTTCTACTAAATATTAAAAAGAATTTCAAAACTTTAAAGCCACAGCGGAAAAATAACAAAAAGGACTCCCGGCTGGCACATACACACCTCGTACGAAAGACAGAACTATGCTCTACATAGACACTCTCATATTATGAGATTAAATAAATTTCGCGAGGCTTATAAAGACATGCTGGCGGGGCCGCGTTGGTGTAGGGTTCCATTGGCGGTTTTCTAGACTATATGTATGCACATCACAACGGAGCACGTGTGAACACAATTTTTAGCCATTTCACTTGTGCCTTGTGCTTATGTGAAATTGCACTCATATGTGCATATATTCATTTATCCCAGCTCGAGAAGTAAAAAAATCTCAATTACTTCATTTAAGTTGTAAATCTGTCCCAAGGCCCCTTCTAAACAGAGCTTTTACTGCATTTTTTGCATGGTGGCTGGGTCCTACGAAACACTGACGTAAATTATACTTGATTCCTGAAAATTATCATTTGATTCCAGCTTCAAAAAGGCAAGTAATTAATGACTGTATTCATTTAGAAAGTTCTACGAGAAGATTTAAAAATTAAAGTAATTACAAGCTTAATCTATGTAACTATGTAATTATGTAAAAAATGTATGCAAAGTTCATGATCCATCGTACGCTATGTGCAATTTCCGAAATGGAATTTTTATGAGCTAGTTAAACTTAACTTTTGAGATCCTTTCGAAAGTGAAAAATTATTATTACAATACCTTGTATTTCTGCTAATATTGTAATTATCGCATGTATATAAAGAATATCATTATAATAAAGTCGAAAAACTCTTAGTTTCAAAAATTGGAGAAAATGATAAAAGGCTTCTTAAAAAAAATTAGTTCTTCGGCTCAAGTTGTAATTGTGTAATATTAGTGAAAAAAATAATAAGAACATTTTATAATCGCCATTGTAAAAGGAATTATATAGTTATTTTAAGACTTTACCGGCGGTATGTATTTAGTGTCGACGTTCGATCAGTAACCAGTCGGCGGCAGATTAAATTATTTCCCTCATTCAATTAAATAAGTACAATATAAACCTTATTTTACTACAATAGAAAATTACTATCATACAAATAAAACACAGCTTATAAAAAAACGCATCTGTTAAGCGTTAGAATAAAAATAGTTTTATTAAAACATTCAACCCGGTGTGGACCATTTTTAGTCTAGACTTATCTCTTTCATCTGGCGGCATGGACTGCTAGCTGTGTGAGCAAGATTCATTGGTTATTTACTATAATCACACGAATGAGCAGCTTATAATTTCGTATCAGACTTGCATAATTGTTATGTTCATTACAATTATCATTGCCATTACCCATAATTGAATATTTTTTAATTATTATTACCATTACTGCAATTGTAATTGTAATAGCAATAATTCTTCTGGTTCAATTATTTCATTATAATTAATTACTAATAAAGCTTTCATTACAATTACATATAGCAATTGCAATTGTAATTCCATAACGGTGTTTAAGTTTCCAATACTTTTTCTTCTGTGAAAATTCTTAACTATTTTGAAAATTACAATAAAATGAAAAATAAGAACTCAATTTCATTAAATATTGTATATACATAGATGTTTATGTATTCATTTTACCTTTTAGTATATATACATGATTTGCATTTTGAAGAGGAAGTAGCCTTTGAGAGAATTTCAGACGAAACCTTTAAGAAATTGCAAATCAATTTCAATATGGGAAAATCAATTTCAATATCATTTTTGGAAATCAATTTCACTTGTTTCTCTTTAAATTTTTAAAAAGAAAAAAATTATATTTTTCAGAGAAGAGTAATGGAAGCTTAAATATTATTGCACAATTATAATTTCTTCATTACAATAATCATTAGAGTCATGGTAATAGTAATTTAAAAAACTTGTATTACTGGTAATGTTAATGAAATCTTTGCCAATGTAATTAATTATTTTACAATTTTGATTCGTGCACAATTATTTGGTTGAAAACCATGAAATTGGAATCATATTGATTTTTAAAACTTTTTACAGCAATTTCATGTATTGCAGCTTTTAGGTTCAGAGTACGCAAAATTTCATATAAATTAGTTCAAACCAGAGCTATAAATTCTAAACGTGACGAGTATTGAATATTTTATGCAGAAAATGGAGAGCAACTAAATAATTTAAATAGCAATTATTATCGAAATTAACATTTAATTTTCAATACGGTGTTAACCACACAGATGCATTTTGTAAATTCAACATCATCATCAAAAATTATACATGTGAATCGAGAGATGAAATTTCAAGTCAATGCAGTCGCCGTCCCAAGGAAGGGATCATTACAAATTTATATCGTGAACATCCCGCTGCAGTAGTGTTATCATCACCGCCAAAGCGATTATCCTATTCCTTATGGTAATAAGTTCAATAATGAGCTTTCTTAGCATTTGAAGGTTTCCTGAAATATTCAAAAAGGATTTTAATCCACTGCCACTTCATCGGGATAAAAGGGAACCAGCGAAGCTTAATCCAATTGTAGGACAACTTGGTAGATGCAGAATCACTTAAAATAGAGTTTTCATGATTCCCGTCCTGCATAAATAGATTCTGGGCAGCTCATAAAGAAGATTTAAGGCGATAGCAATCTATTATAGCTCGACCATATTGTCATGCCGAAGGCTAAGTGCGCTGCAGGGTGTATGTGCGGCGGCCGAAGGGATTCAAATGGCGGCTCTAGAATAGGAGCGGGAATAGAAGAATTGCAGATATCCCCTGCTGCACCAGACCAAGTGCTTCTCGACAACGGGCATAGTTTGCTTTGGAAGTGCTTCAGAATTAATTCCGGCAGTCCATGTTTCCTGGACCAGTGCTACTCGGGACTCAGCCCTTGAAAATGCAAAAGTTCCAGTGGACGGAATGGCACTTCATAATGGCGCTGGAGTGCATGCTTTTGATACGAGGCTACTCTTGTCTTGGATTAAATTATGCCATGTAAATGGATTTTTTCATGGGCGCTCCCCCGTGTCTTGGGCATTATGCAATTTTCAGTTAAATGAGGAAAATGTTCCTTCTATGCACGAATCACAAGTGCATCTCTAGCGGTCGCATAGTACCGCCTGCTGGCTGAAAACTGTGTTTTCCACGCAAGCAAAAATATATTTGTCCCAGGCATCTATTATTCTTCAAGGACTAGAGGGGAAACATTGCTACGTTGATGGCAATACAATTTGCGATAAGCGATGACTCTGCAAGCAGCAGGACACCGAGATCTCTGGTTATTTTTTCAAATGATGATGGTCCCTCATCCCACGATGCGCCACGGACGTAGAGTTGAACGCCTTTGGATATTCCCAACTAATGGACGTGTTGCTGATGGCAATGCAGCGGGATGCAGATAATATCTGTTGCCTTCCTTCCTTTACATTATATTAGTACTTGGGTCCCCCACACAAAGATTTTCTCATTGCATCGCTTGCATAATTGCCGAAATGAGAATATTCTAATAAATGAGACTTACTAAAAGTTGTCTTTTAATCAAAAATTATCTGTTTCGAGACGAATGGATATGGATTCACCTCAAACACGAAAATAAGTAAAACTACTGTTTCCTTTTTTATTAAAGCAATCACTCGATGAACAATGTGTTAATTACGTGGGGGTCAAAGATCACGAATTGTAATTGTAATAGTTTTTAATTGAATTTCTTGGCAAAAAGTATTTAAATCATTAATTCGAATTCATGACAAGGAAGAAAAGCATTAAAACTACTTCACCGACTAACTTAATAATAATACCCATATACAGGGTGGCCCAAAAGTTTCTCCCCACCTATTTAAGTAAACGCATTATTCATTACCCTCTCAGTCTAGCAAAAATCTTAAGCGGAGATTAAATATCAACTCTTCAGCTATCTTAAAGATCATATAGTGCTTAGCTACGACAGCATACAGATCAATAATAGCTGTGCAAAGCGATATAGTGCATTTCCAGGAAAAAAAATTAAACATTTATCCCTATAGTCAGATACAAATACGTACCCTTTATTAAGCTAATTTGAATTACCGAGATAATTAAAGGTTTTTCTGCGAACTTACGTGTGAAATTTTATTCCTCCTGACCTCAAGGATCCTTTTTTATTGCCGTGTTTATCGTAAGTAGTGATTTTTCTTAGAACATTTTATACGCGCTACTTGAAAAATGATTATTTTTTTTAAAGCCTATCCTAGAGGACTTTTGTGCTTTTTCATTATGGCTTCGAATAGGATACAAACAAGAATTCAAATCCAAACTCTTGGCGAAATAGGAAAATCCGTTTCCGAAATATCAAGGAACTAGGCGTGGACACGAAGTCCGTACGATTATGGATAGAAAAGAGGAAAGGTGATATACATACAAGACAAAGACGTTCCGGTAGACCGACAACTCTTTCACTTACAACAACAATAAAAATAAGGAAGATGGTGGAAAACAAGACATGCAATAGAACCAGGACAGCGACCAAGAGGACAAATCAATCCGAAAATTACCAACAACGGCGAAAGACAACATCTCGATCAACGTTTCAACGGTACATTAAATCGACGAATTGGGGAAGACATGCCTACGTGAGACCAGAAAAGAATGTCACAGATAGACTTAACTTCTGTAGAAGGTTCCAAAGCGAAGGTTTTTGTAAAGATCATGCTCTTAGAAGGTCTAAGAGAGCTAACGTACTTTTTACGGATGAATCCCCAATTTTTTCGCACCCAACGCCGAATAGGTAAAATATGAGAGTTAAAACAAGTGATCCAAGCACTATTCAACCCATACAAAAGCCCAAATTTGACCTCAAGATAATGGTTGCAGGAGGAATCAGTTCACGTCGAAAGTCGAGACTTCATGTTGTTGAGGAAAAAACAACCGTAGATTGACCCTATTACCGGAACAGCATTTTACCAGCTTACGCAGCATGCCAGGATGACAGAAGACAGTTTCCAGATAAAAAATTGGCTTGGAAACTCTCCTGACCTTAACCCAATCGAACACGTTTGGGATAAACTTCAAGAGAGTGTATTTAGACATCCGATGCCGAAGAATAGACGACACTTAATTGCAAGATTACAGCAAGAATGGAGCGGCTACACCGAGGACGAATTAGAAAATTTATGTGATAGTTTTAGATGAAGTATTTTAGAATGTATAGATAATAACGGTAGCCATATGCATTATTAGTAATAAAATAATAATCTGTATTATGTTAGCATCACGAATAAATGAAAAAATGAATTTCTAATTTATTTGTTGGTTTGCTTTTTATAACAAAAAGTTTGTGGAAGAAACTTTTAGGCCACTCTGTAGTATAAATCGGGTTCTTCGATTTTAATTTATTATTTGTATAAATATTTCGAAGTGTATGGGAATTGTTGAGTGAAATTTATAAATTGAACTTCCAAGAAAGTAAAATTTTAAAAATAATTACGAAACTTTATTATTTTGCTTCTATCTTTAAACAAATATTATTTTATGCGAATAGTTTCGTTTATCCAAAATTATAAAATTTGTAGCAAAACTAGAATTTAGCTGAAAATACACTAAAACATAAACTCCTTACCTAACAAAGTTTTCCTAAGGTTGATTTATATTGAAGTCCTCTTCTGGTATCCTACACCGTTAATGATACATCCTGTATCTGTAATTTGTTTTGTGAACCGAGACAATTGCCTTGATGACAGGAAAATAACTCACTGAAACGTGCCAGTATGACAACGTTGCTTATATTGATTTTTGCATTCATAGGAATTTTATTTTCACAAATTACCATATTTTTACCATTTACTTACTATTCAAAATATGTTACAAGTTTTAAATTTTTTATGATGCAGAAAATATGTCATACATGCAAAATTTTGCCATATGGGTATACCTATAAGCGTGCAATTCCGCCCATTTCTGTTTTCATATGTCTTTACAATTTCGATATATGAGCACAATGACAATTACGAAAGACCCTTTTAGAAGTTTAGGTCATGAAGTTGGATTTACCCTTAAGGACTCAATTTTGATCCACTTGGCACAAACAGGCAAATGCAGAATATGCTGTATGCTCTTAAAATGCCCTTAAATATTTGCAAATAGTGACGAATAGTAGTAAACAAATTGAGAGACGAAGATAGAGACAAATGAAGAAGAAGTGAAAGCACAATTTGCTCGAGGATAGACTATACCCGAGCGACCCTTTGTCCAGCTAGACGAGTACAGTGTGCTCGTGCACTACTTACTTGAAAACATTCAATTACGACGAAGAAGTTTATCTTAAACACGAATTCTTCCTGACGTGTACAAGTTCTTCACCTTCAGTACTAAATCAAGTAAAGCGCCCGACCAGCAGCAACGAACGACAAATTCGCTCAGCAAAATGAAGTACTCGAAGAAAATTGAAGGGTACCGAAGGACCCTCTATGCAAGGGAGCAGAAATTTCTGATTTATGTTCCTCTCTTTATTGAACAAATAACGTAAATTTTTCATGTACACACACCGTTAGAGTCGGGCTCTTTCGTTAGCACATACCAATGGATCAAGCCCAGAATCTTTCTATATGGGCAAGGAAATTTCTGTAGACTATTGATGCCAGCGGAGGAGTCACGTCTATGGCCCTTTGAAAGGTTCCTTCCCTAGGAAAGTAATCAAAGTGAGACAAAGTTGTTTGGCGTGTTCTTTGAATGATGGCAAACAATATGCGACATACGCGCGACTTTGGTATGTAAAATTACTTTGGCAGCAACTTTTCCCCGGGTGACGTTCCAACCAACCGACTGTTGTAACTTATATTGTAAATGCCCCGGCATTCAAAAGCAACAAATTGTATCCAGTCGCTCAGCTAGACAGCATAAGTTGCGCATGTCGGGCTCACCAAAATGAAATTTTAATGAAAAAATTGTGGAGGTTCGAAAGGAAAATATTGTAAAGTTTCGCGGACGAAAAGAGGTGGATATTTTCATTTAGTACCCTCCGCGCTGTTATGTGCTGTCGCCGCTATTACCCAGTAGAATTCCATGCGAAAAATGTAAACTTAAGTGATTTATGGACGACGTTTCCTATTGTATAAGGAAGCACTTTTCCTTGCTCACTTTATTCCAAAATTAAAAAATGATTAATTAATGAATTTATTGTACTCTGAGGTCTTAGGCTACTCATGGTGTGTAACTGCATTAAAACATTAAATCAATTAGCTGTTTCTCCACATTAAATTTTTGTCCTAAAGGATTTTATATAAATAAAGTAAATAAAGTAAAGTTCATGTAAAGCGGACCACAAAAGTAAACAGTACCTTGCAGAAACTCTTCTCTGTTGAGGTAACACGTGCAACCTAATGGACAAAGTTCGTTTTGTATCTTCTTCTCCACTATTACCAACTAGAAAATCAGCAGCAGCTTCATCCCTGGATCTCCTTCGCTTTGGTGGTGTGGTGGTAAATCTTAAATTATCGGAAAACTTCGACTTCTGAGTGCTAGTCACGGACAAGGCGACCCATGCTGCAATCGACCGATTGTGCTTATCCCCATCCAACCTATGAAGCTTGGGATCAGTGTTACTGTATGTTAACTTTTATTTTATTGCTTTAACATTTTGTTGCAATTTCTCCATTCATTTTAGCAATAACAGTCCATAAACTATGCCATCACTTTAAATTAAAATTTAATATGTCTTCAATTTACACATTTACCTGCATGTGCTGCAAAATATATACATTGTATTACAGGAGTTATTAATTTAGATTTTAGAGTTTAATAAATAGTACAAAGTTTCAGTTATGCAAGTAGAAAACTCAACTCAATCTTGACTCGATCTTTTAACTGTATGAATACATAGCGTTATTTAAAATTTTATCATACATCCCTGATAAGAGTGAAATAAAAAATATCCTTATTTGACAAAAATCATTTATTTATGTACTTTGAAGAACTAAAAAGTATGACCACTTTTCGGCCCCATCATAATAATGATACCGTAACACTAATAAGAAATTAAAGCAAAATTTGATACTGTATATGGAAACCTTTTACCATCTATAATAACCGTGAAATATTGCAAATCGTTTAAGGGTTCAAGACGTGATTTTCACTAGTCCTCGAACGAAAGTCCACGAAGTAGCAAAGAATGGTAATCAATATTTTGCCTACTAAGTTAAGAATAAGAAGGCTGTGAGACCGAAGGGTGCCACGATTATTTACTGTGGACAGCAAGCGGACAAGAGTGAATTATTGGACCGATTCGATAAGAAATCCTCCCATTTTACAAAGAAAAAAGTGCTGTTCTACCATGATAACGTACCAGCCCAATAATTCCGTAATTGCTTTAGCCAAATTGCGTGAATTGCACTAAAAATTGCTACTATATCCACCGTACTCATCTAACCTGACTCTCTGTGATTAGTTTCTGTTAAAAACGCTCAAAGGTAAAGGAATCGTCACGACAAAAACCTATTTTGAAGAGTTTTTTGTTTTTTAAGGGCTAAAGAAATGGCAGGGATGTTGAGAAGAGTATCATCCTAAAAGAGAAAGTGTCTTGAAAAATAAAATAAAAAAAGATTTGTAGAAAAATCGTCCCCATGTAATGCATGGCAATGAGATTCGTATTTTTACCAAAACGAAAAGCGGAGATTATAAGTTGTTGATAAAATTATTGTATCAATAAAGATTTTCTCTTTCGGGAACTAGAATTTTCTTTAATGGATTTTAAATTATTTTCGCTTCATATTTTCCTATTCCATAAAAGAAATTAAAGCTTATACAACTTTGAAATAAATAAATTTTGTTTCTCAATGTTGGATACCGCAGGTAATTGCTTTCTAAACTAGTAAATAGTTTCGAACTGTCGTGGATAAAAACTAAATTTTGTTTCCTATCTTTACAACTTTTATATGAAAAGTTCGGACATTCGTATACATATTATAAGAATATTTTGAGAAAGTCAACAGCAGGACTTGCGTTTCAAGGTTAATGCCTAATTTCTTATTCAAATTCGGTCGGAAAACTTATGGACTTAGCAGAATTAAGAGGACTCCTATTAGGTTTAAGTAGAGTGGCTCTGCGAGATTAGTCGGTGGAAAAATGGGGAAATTTATTCGCTCATTCGCATTATATGCCCCACAAGCCTCCGTATCTCATATCTCATATAAGTTAAATAATGGTAAAAGTTATTCGGTAAGCAATTCGCCCAAGCAGCACCATAAATAACTTCGGCCAGCACATCTCGAATGCGGGGAAAGTTAAAGTTCTAAGCAACTCAACTACAAGAAGGAAGGAAGATTGCCATCCAAGGGAACAGGCCTCGGCGTTCTTCCTTTGCCGGAGCAGCGCTTCAGATAGGATCATACCTAAAGCTTGACGAATCGTCTGATGGATGTTGTCAACGTATATTTTGGATTTATCATCATCCGTTGCCACTCATTCAGCCATTGTGGCCGGAGAAATGTGTGACACTCGGCGTGGGTCTGTTTCTGGGTCCCGGTCCGGGAACCGGTCCCGGTCCCAATGTCGGTGCCGGTGTTTGTGCCCGGACGACACCAGTTGGATGAATGTAAGACAATAACGTGTAATCCAAAGACAGGGTTCGAAGACGGCTCCGGGACTCGGAAGTGGATTGGAGCTGCTCCGGTACGGCGACATTAAGTAAAAGAAAATAACTTGCGCTAGAGGGACTTAGATAAATTCATTACTTGGCTCAAATCACGTATCCAGTAAAAAGGGAAACTTTTATCCTTCTTGGCGATTTATCTGCACCTTTCGTCCACCCTCACCTTGTTTTCCCCCTCTTATCTAGACTTTAATTCCGTTATTGATGTGTCACTTTGTGTTCAGTTTTCACTTCTTTCTTGAGGGCTGCACTGCCGTTGAGTGGGATTAACTCTTTTGATAGGAGAACTTAAGGCATTATCGACATTTGTCTGTCATTTATTTCTGTTTACATGACATTCGGTATACACTGAGCTCAACTGATGCGGCAAACAATGACAGAGGCAGCCGTTTTCCGCATTATGAAGTGTCCATCAATTCTAATTAATCGCAACGAGGTTATTAGGCGTGAAATTGATTTTTGAAGCCCTGAAGGATGTTTTGATTGCTCTCGATCATCGATACTATTTTTTACCAGTCCATTTCGGATTTTCCGCATTTCAAATCTAATTTAAAATTGATTTTATATTACCATCAATTGCGCTCGATGGAAGCGTTTGTTCAAAATATAGGCACTTATTTTTCGTTTATATTCATGTATTAAAAAAGTACTCATTTTATTTTAAGCCATAGTGACTTTCGTTGCAAATCTATCACAAATTTAAGGAAAAATTTCTGTTGGTTTCAAGAGTTCAATTCTTTTATAGCAAACAAAACAAGTATTTTGGAGATGAGTGTAAACGGTTGCATACTATACTCATTTGTCGTATAATATTCTCAGGATTGAAATCCTATAACTATTGCTATTTGAATTATACTTAAAAATATAACTTTTAAATATAAAAAGTTCAAATTTAAATAGGAAATCCCTAACTTTACTATACAGCTTTTGATCAAATTTTTTTATAAAGTATACGAAATATGTTCAAAAAAGCTGCGTTTGTCCTCAATACCAAAATATGAGAAGTCAAATATTGCATTTACCGAATAAATTTTATCATACAATTTCATTACCAAATGATTTTAGTTGTTAAAGTTTTGGACTTCGTGTTATTTTCGTAAGATCATACTTCTTAATTAATAATTAAATGATCGTACACATTTCATAAAATAATTGTTAAAATTAAACTAAATTAAACAAAAGTATATTAATTATTCATTTTTAAAAACATCACTTTCAAAATTAAATACTTGCACCTGCAAGTAATTTCGATCTCCTTCGTTCGCTGGCAATTCGACACTAAATATGTATAAACCCCGTAGCCTTTTAGCGCTGATGTCTTGGTATAAAAATTCAAATGGGTATAAAATTATACAAGGGAAAACTTTAAATAAGAAAATAATGTCTGGTAGAAAGACATACGAGTATTTAAAAAAAGCACTAGCACTCGATTACTTAACTCAATTAAGAAAGGATGGAAATTTAATACTGTGCTGTGTAAAATTTATCATCACCAAAAATTCAGATGAAATATGTAAACAATTCTCCGAAGTTCTTCTCCTTTTTCAATAAAAATGTATGCAAAATTTACGATAGATAGGTGCAAAGCCTTCAAATGGTATTAAGGTACTTTTGAATGAAATTTTGTAAAAGAAATGGTAAAATTAATGATTTAATTTTTTAAGATTTACCACAATGTTAAATTTGGAAAGCTTGAAATAAATAAATAAGTCGATTTTTAAACCATCCCAAAAAATCTTTGTTAAAACCTTTTTGTTAAAAAATATCTCCAAAAAATAACGAGTTTTCACACTTGAATTTTGAAAGCCTATATTCCGAAGTGATATAGGGTACTAAAATTTAAATAGTGATTTTAGTTGATTTTTAGATATTAATTGCACGAAAAAAACACTTCTATTACAGCTGCTTTTCACATTATGTCGACTTTCTTTAGTAAGTTGGTCTGACAACAATTTAAGATCTTATTAGACTATTAGACTTAATGAAATTTCGCACTTAATTACTATGTATCAACTACAATAATAAATTTATATTCACAAAGCATCCCAAATTCCTATATTTTTCCCCTTTGCGAATGAGCTGAAAGTGTTTTTAAAGTATAAAAGTCAATACTTTACTCCATAAATCTTCACTAAGATCAAACCATCTAAATTAAGTATTAAAAACAGAAAAAGCTACTACGACTAAGTCTCCGATTTTAAATTTATGGTATAGTTCTTCTGATCAATAACATATTATTAAAATGCATTGAAGCCATTAGAGCGACGCTCTTTTATTTCTCGGATCTATGTCTGTCCGTATTAAGTAGCCCATTCCCAGTCAGCCGGCCATTCCAGACCTAGTTCTGTTCAACGGGCAATCAATTGTTTTGTTATTAACAGATCTAAAAAATGGGCGCACGTCGGTGGAATGACCTCTAAAACAATGGTGGGTAACATGTGGAGGGTTGCTGCAAATATTAACTCGAGCACATATCATAATAAACCGGGGCTTACGGAGGTAATACAAACTAACCCTCCTTAGGCCATTATATGTTCGTAGAGCAAGTGGCTGACTGCAGAGGAAAAAGCCAGGATATAAATAACTTGAGAAATTATTGTTGGCGGAGTATGCGTAAGGAATATAAATTGGGCCCGCTTATTCTCTGGATCGGTCAGATACGCACTTGCGGGGATTGCTGGGCCTCGCTCGTATGAGACACATACATAATTTAACTCATCAAACACCCTCGGCGCAAGGTTCCAATCTCTCCGCTTTATGGCCCGGGCATTCGTCTTCTATCAGCCATGATTTAGCCCTGATTTGGTTCCCGTCACCGTTTCCTTCGGCCCCCAAAACAACGGTCGGCCTAAGCTCCGCTGGACCCTGCACGGCGCTCTGCAGCTCTATTTGAGTAGCTGAGTACATAATTCCTTCGACTCGAGCACGGTTTCAAGCATCCGGAGGAGTCGATTCGAAAATGAACAAGTTAATGAATGAGGTTGAAGTTCATTAGCAGCGGCAGGAACTCGCTCTCCTGCTGGTCATTAGATTTTCACTCTAGTTTCTGGTCACTGTGTTTTATCTGGCTCAGTGGCCAGGGCCTCACCAGCTACTTCAGAAAGTTGCTTTTTAATAGATGTGAGGCGATTAGTTGCTCCTATTATATCAAGTGGGGAGAAAGTAATAAAAAAGTTACTCGGCAAACCTTCACGCTGAGAGCTTTGAATTCGATAATTAAGAAGTTTTGTATTTTTCCTTCCTTCAGGCGCCTTCCGTCGGCGAGGGCCATTAAAGTGAGATGAAGGATTTAATGGTCGAACGTAAGTAACAAACTGGGTACCAAAACATTTTCACAACTTCCCTTGTCATATTTCTTTATTACTCATAATCAAGGAATATTCGCTGAATTAGTGATAAATATTAGGGGAACACATGCAGATATAGTCGCATAATTGCGTATTATAGAATCCCAAAAAGTCCACTATAATAAACTTATGCATAAATTAAATGACAAGGGTTTTTACTATTTTTAATACATAATTTTAGTAATCTTACCAGAGCATTGTATAATTTATCTCCAAAGTATTTTTGAACATGAAATATAACACTTGGTATAAATTTCGGCAAACTAAATTCCTCTAAAATCTATCTAAACTTATTTCATTTTCGCGAGACAATTTTCTTTTTAATTTTCAATCCTACTCATTACAAATATAAAATGATATCTGTTTGTTTGCTAATCATTAGTTCCATATCTAAAACCACTGAGAAGTATTGATAAATTTTATTTCGTACGGATTATCGTTATTATTGCTCGGATTCTTCCCTTTGGAGCTGAACAGTTAAAAAAAACAGTAATTAAATTAATATGTAATGTAAGTAGTATTATAAAAAATTATTTAATCCTAAAACGGCAGTAAAAAACTAACTCGATCAGTAGATTCAATAACTATCCTGCGCAATTATTATTTGAGCAGTAAAATGATTGATTGACTAGTTAGATAAATATAGTTCCCAAATTCTTTAATAAAAACCATATAATAATAAATAAAATGTTTTTATGAGAGTGCATAAAAGTCGGTGTTAAAGTTAATTGCGTAGAAATTGATCTAATTAAATTTATATGAATACAGAATGGACTTATTCTTGAGTCCCGAACGGATTAAACCTAATTGAATTGATCATTTCAAAAATAATATAAGTCAAATTTTTCTTGAACTGAATCGGTTATTTCATACTGTAGAACATTTTACGATTCCGTAGCAAACCAAGTTTCACCATGTCCGGCTGTGTATTCGTTTGTATGGTACATTATTTTATTCAGAGAGTATTATGACTATAGCGCTTGAATAGACGTACAGATATTTATATCCCCTATGATAAGATATGTATTAACACTTTGGGAAACACAAATTTAAGGCCGAGATATATGTAGACCAAGCTATGCGTATTTGGACTTAAAAAACTGTCCGGGAATATCCGCGAAACAACTTTGTACGCTAAAACTTTAGCAAAAGATAATTCTTATATTTATTGAGTCAATATTGATATTTTTGGATTGTGATTGAAATAATAAATCACATTTTCTTTGCCACGATACGTTTTTTCTCTTGTGAAGCTGGATTATTCAATTCGCTCTTCAGCTAGCATCGTATTTTATAGGCTTAATTCTAATCCTGAACCGAATTTAAAACTCCTTTGTAGTAACATCTGCAGAACCCTACACTAAACCTCTTCTTGACCGCTTTTGTTAAATTTTGTCTACTCATAGCTTTTGATGTTACTTTAATTTTGTTTGTAATTTATAATTTTACGCGTTCAGCACAAATTTGGCTCATTTTGTTTTTGCAATGACCGATTCAATTAATTTGAATCGTAAAAGTATGTTCCGCTTCGAAAGCATTTTTACTATTGAGGGATTAACACAATCTGGACATTTTCCTTCAACCACAATACTTATATTTATATAAATACCACCCACCTTGTTGAAAAAATGAAAATTTTAAGCATACTTCATTAGTCTAAAGCGCAGCTCTGAAGTCTTTAAGTCAAATCTCCTGACCAGAGCGTGCATTTTCACAGCAAAGCTTAGCAGCTGCCAAATTGGCTGGAAATATGTAGGAGGGCTTTCGTGATGGATCCGTAAGCATAATCAAAACACCAGGTTGGAAGGAGCCCGGGGCGCTCAGAACATAGTGCTTGCTTTATCCAGTCGGTCGTCTTACGATTTCTTTGTTGTCGACAAATTGAAGTCATTTAGCACGTACAGTTGGGTACGAGCGATCAGCGCCCTAACGTACCTGATTGTGGATGGAAAGACAAAGAATCTCCATTGTGAGGCAATCAGTAGAAATCTTCGATAATTCTTCACTTAATTCGGCAAACGCACAAAAGCCCTCCCACCCCGGTATTTTATCGTAGGGCCGCTCGGGAAGTTCACACGCAGCTAATTTATCACGCAGATGACTAATTTAAAGGTTTAGGGCGGGATGAATTGGGTTACCACAGGGAGTGTGGGTTGTGGCTTGGTTCTTTCTACGCCATTGCAATTAAGGGGTGTTGTGCTTTCGCCCGTCATCGCAAGATGGAAGACTTACAGGTGGTCGGGCGGCCGGTCCGCCAATCCCTCCTGCTCAGGCGAACGTCGCAGGTATTGCCCTACGCCAGAAAGATGTAGTTGCTTATCTCAGATGACCGGAGCGATGAAGGACGAAACAGTAAACCGTTTTTGCAGATAACATTTTCTGTTGCTTTGCCTGAGATCAGCTCTACGGATTTAATGAGTCACGTAGGTAGATCCTTCTGGAACGTAGAAACTGCCCAATTTATCTTCCTATCTTGCGTGTACGTGTTTTATTCGCACACATCAATTACAAATTTCGTATAACGGTCCGTCGACTTAATTTTCTTGAGACCACGAGGACAGGAAAAATGTTGTACTCATCCGAACTCCTTGTCAATTCGTCGAACTCAGAGTTTTCACTTTCATGCAGTGACAGGGCGGATATCTTGGTTTGGATAGTACCCTAAGTTCGAAATACGCACAACCGAAATAGCCTACGCCGGATGACGGACTCGGCATTCTGACGGCTGGGTGGCAATAAAAAAAGGCGGAAATAAATAAGCTGCACCAGCGGGAAGCCCTTTACGACTTTATTTTATTTATAGTTGCAAAAGTGGCCACAGAAAGAGACTCCCGCATACTTACGAAGGTGTCCATCGTAAATGTTGAATGCAAAAGTACTAATGTATGGGTTGCTCGCCCCGTCGCCGACAAAGCAAAGGGCACTTCGCATTGGCGTTTTCAGGCCTTATAGTGCTACTCCCCCTTTAATGTCGACCGAGTGGAATTTACGTGAGACATTCGAGTCATCTGTAATTGAAGTTCCACTTGAACTTGAAAACGCACGTGTGAGTTTTATGGATGGATATAGGGAAAGAGGCTGCTATATGAATCTTTTTAAGTGCAGAAACACCGATATTCTCACCGTGCGGGAAGCAGGATATCGGGGTTACGACCCGCATTTAACGTGCAGAAGGATTAAAGTATTTTCGGCTTTTTAAGGTTCTCTTACAAAGCCGCAAAGATTTTAGTACTCTAGAGAGGGAGAGAGGGATAGCATTGTTAGCATGAACAATATGTCCAAAGAAATTTCAATGAAAACAAATATCAAACATAAAATCTCAATTAATTTCTAAACTTATATTCATACTCTGAAAATTCCTTGATAATACATTAATTAATAACGTTAGCTGGTTAGAATAACATAATATAGACACTAATATATAATACCTCCACATTAATATAGTATTTATTATAGTACTAACTAAATAATATTATATATAGCTGAAAAAATATATTTTCTTGCGTAATACTACATATTATGTATTATATGTTATGTTTTATGTTTCGTGGTGAGAGCAAGCACAATATAACATTATCTAATAAGATCCCTAAACAATAATCCACATCTTCTAAGTGTCAAGTGTGGTAAGCCAATATATACATACATGAGCCGTTTTAACAGGGCAAATCGATTAACTCTACTAGCAAAAAAATGAAAAACACTGGCACACCTCTAATTTAAAAGCTCGTTTTAGAATAAAAATTAAAATAAACTTTGTTCAAGTAATTACTTTTAAGTAAAATTATTAAGATAACTTATTTCGAAAATTAAGTATTAGGTGCTTTAATATTCAGATTCAAACATTTTTAAAAATGAACTTAGTCGGTATGGCATGTTAATATTGCTCATATTTATCTAAATAGTTAGCTTCACTCACTAACATCTGGAAACTTTTCACCATTTATTAACCTTAAAATTAAAAACACCTATTGAAACTTTCAAATTTAAAATAACAAGTCCATGGTGCGAAAATAATCAATTTTAACTAATCTACTTATTTAAAATCGGTTACATATGATGATACAAAGATTTAGAATTTGTATTTGTAATTAAGTTATCGCAAGCAATGCCAACATCGTATATTAACATAAGTATTCAAGAAAATATGTTTACCAAGTATTTGTTAATAACAACTATAACTTGAGTAATTTCTTCCGTGACTTCTTTTTCTTCTTTCTTCTAAACGATTCATTAGTATCCTGAGACTGAACATCTCTGAAAATTATAGAGAACCATAATAAGCTAACAAATTAATTGAATGTTCCAAACAAATTAATATATTTATAAAATAGGAAAGAGAACCATAAAATTATATTAAAAATAATGTAAACATACATTTCAAATCTTAGTCTTTTTCTTACACACTCCCAATATCGACCGTATTTAAGGCTAAAGGAAAATTCCTAACAATCATGTATTAATATATAATTAGTGATTGAACTTAAATAAATTATAGTAAAGTAAAGATATACGAAATTTTTCGGTTAACACTTATATTTATATTATATATATTTTTATTTATTTATTTATTTGTTAACAATCTCCACGAGTACATTAATGATTTAGTGCTATATTTTCATGATAAATGTGATATAGCCAAAAGTGTTTAGTTTATTTCCTTATAAAGCCTTTGGGAGAAAATTTAGTAAAAATCCATTTAAAACTTGTAATAAAAAACAAACAATTTATATTTAGAATTCATTAAAATTCCTTAGAAAATAAAGCAAAATACGCTTTACATTCGATTAGTTGATTATATTCCTGGCGCCATACCATCTACATGAAAATAACAATCAAGTAAACCGTCAATTTTTTTCTGCAGAACTTTCTATGTCACGAATGCAAATAATTCTACTCACCAGTGTGCCCTTAAAGGGGCCAGAAAAAGGTTATAAAGAAGTGCGACACATTGTGTAGTGCCATCAAGTCCCGCAAAAAGAAGTGTAAACTGAGGTATCCAATTTGAAATTTTCGCATATAAACCACTATCCTTTGCGAACACACATGTCCGCATAGAAGCTTACGCGCAAGGAGCACTTCGAGATGAGACAAAATAAAATAAAAAAGTAATAAAAAGGGGATATGTCGGAAAAGTGGACATAAATTGTACTGGAGTAAGAAGGTACAGAAAGGACATGGAATTTTTATATTACGAATGAGTCTAGGCTCTTGAGAATTGCGCTCTCAGCCAACATGTAAGGAATTCTGTTCTATATCTATCTATGTCCATATATGTAAGGACCACTCTCAGATAACATATATATACATATATACATATATACATAAGGGCACTGCATAAACACAGAGATGGCCCATTCCCTTACGAAAAGAATAACCCAGATCCTAAACGTGTTGAAATGGAAATAGCAAAGGGACGTTTTTACATGCTGGTAAAATGCACAAATTTGTAGCTACGCTCAATACCATTCATATGCTAGAATCGAGAATAAATATTTTGTATTTCGGGAATTTTACTTATTTCGAAACTGGATAAACATCTAACCATTTTTGTTTTTTTTTTTTGCCAACCCCTATTTATCGTTTTATCCTTTTTGACCAGTTAAAATGTTTGCATGAATTTTTATTTGTAGGGTTTCGGCATTATGCCGTAGAACTGTGTCCATGTAGCATCCAAACATGAATTTAGAAGGTACATTATCGCATGAAGTGCTGAAAACAAAATGTCCACAAACTTCGGGGGACAGCAAATCTTTGCCTAGATCTATTTGAACTGCAGATATAAATAAATTCGTAAGTATTGACATATGTATGTCATTTAAAGGATAAACTTCCAAAATACAACTAAAAAATCACATTGCAAACTAAACAAAATAAAATAAAATAATATATATCTCTATATGCACTTAAGTTTTATTTGCTTGTGAAAAGTCTGAATATAACAAATAAATCTTTAATAAAACTTAAAATAAAACAGCAGCAATATAAGTAAGCGGTCTATAAGGAATTACTTCACTCACATTATTTTGCAAATCGTCATCATTTACCTCAAACGTCCGTACCATGTTGTATCACCATTAAAAATGTAATAATGTGGTCATATTTTTGAAGCTTTATGGTTAATGCAGTAAATTTTATTTTTAATACATTTTAGAAAATTCTGCAAAATGTAAAGTATCAACTAATATAAATTTTTAGCACATTTGAAATTTAAAAATCCGCTTCATTTTACGATTTCAAAACTTATAATCTGTTCTTTCTGAAGCATGAACCTTAGTCATTTTGGATTCAGTGCTAGGGGTATGATCGTGTTAAGACGAGTAATTGGGAAGGTAACTTTTGATTTTGTAAAAACAACATATAGTACAAACAAATGAAATTTGTTTATTGCCGATTTATTTATGATTTATGATTATTGGCTCAAAAACCTGCAGTTCTAAATCTACACCGTAACACGATATAACAGTGGTGAATGTAAAGTAAAAAGATTTAAATTTTATACCATTAAAATTTTTATATGAAACGAGTCCGAAAGATCAATCATCAATGTATATATGTGTGATTTACTTGAACAAGCAACAACTTTGACTAAAAGATTGGGCTCGAACCTGTGACCTTCGAATTTGCGCTTCGCTGCTCTAACCAACTGAGCTACTTGTGGCCCTTACCGCTGATTCATTTTGCTGGTTTTGTGTCTTCAAATCCACAGCACAACTTAACAGCAATCCAACTGCTAAGTTGTTATTGCTGTCGCATTTTCTCATCGAACTTCTAACACCATATGTTTATACCTCATTTGCGGTTTTAATTTAGTTTAATTTAATGCCATTAATTTATCTTACAATACCTGACCACTTCAAAATCTGTAGTCCGCATACAATTTTTATCGTTTGTATGCCATCGTGAAGTACGTTTTCAATTCAATTCGTGTCCTTCTTGCTCCTGTCCAAATTACACGTCAGTAAATTGATCCCTGTTCATGCCTGTCAAGGTGAAGTGAAGCTTAGTTTTTTGAAAAGAAAAGGCAATCAACTAGACTTTATTTGGCCAGACTTTGGTGAAAGTAGATACCTAGGGAAAGATTTTTGACTGACAACTCAATCGTAAATACAAAATATAAAACACTGACACTTCTTAGGCATTGACATGTTATTTAACTATCACCACATTTTATTTAGTTGGAACAGTAATTATTATTCCAAACAGATACCAGTTTACAAATTCAAGTGGATTCACGCTGTCTGGATTTCCTTTTGACGCCAACCCTTTTTGAAATAAAGAAGCTATTTCCCTACATAAAGTAGACCCAACGAGTTGGTATGACCTTTATATAGTTCGAATCTTATAGAGTTTCGGAAGAGAAGGAACTTTTGGCAGTACTAATACACCCCAAAATTTTTAAACTAACCTAAACTGCTTGCTTATTCCAAACAACTTAGCGTTATCCATGTTTATCCGGTAGCCCGGTCGAGCTCGCAAAAACAGAATCTGGCGAAAGATTTATGCTGACAGCATAAGCTTTATCCCTCGTTTCGCCGGTACTCCTTTTTATCAAAATAACAATGAGTTAAAGGGAAATGAAATTCAAATTTTTCCGGAAGGTGAAGCACAGCAGTGGTGGAGGTGCAAATAGGGTGGGAGCATAAGTTAGCTCAAATTCAAATGAATTATCCCGAAGCATCTAGGGACCATTTGTCACAATCAGTTTCGTGTATTTTTGATATATCATTCCGGGCTTGGGCCGTATCAAAGGTGCCTTGCGGATACCTCTCAATCTCTAGTGGAGATGTCCGTCCGCCGTTAGCCGGCACAATTAATTTATCGTTTAGCAACCCTTTCGGATATTTACATTCACTATATCTTATTTTGCTTTGTAAGTGTGAAAGGATAACCGGGGATTTGCTATCGACCCGCCGGCCCGTGCTCAGTTACCAAAAGGGATTCAATCGTTGAGATTTCACTAAACAAAGACATCTCGGATTACGTTTGTGTTCCTCGGCAGAGCGCCAAGCGATACTGTCGGCTCTGTTAGCAATTGCTTCCCAGGGAAGGGTGAGGATCTTTAGCATCCACCTTACACTTTGACTTGTTGTTGTGGAGCTCCTTTTTTACTCCTCCGTTTGCCTTTGAGGACCTTCTTTGGGACTAAAATTTTCAGAAAGGTCTGCTGTAATCTCCCTGGTGTCTTGGATGCTTCTCTGTAATGGAAACTTTCAAGTCATGTAATCGGATATGGGTTTTTCTATGTTACCAGAAACATAATAAAAAAAAATTG
Source organism: Philonicus albiceps (assembly GCA_963969385.1). NCBI lineage: Eukaryota > Metazoa > Arthropoda > Insecta > Diptera > Asilidae > Philonicus > Philonicus albiceps. Next base: position 38,992,734 of record OZ017773.1, read on the forward strand.
AATCCATTCGTTGGGGAGATCAATGATGTCAACAGTTTATTGGAATCTCTTGTGAGCTTTCAGCTTTCATTAGAAGAGCCGTTTGAGATTTTTTCAAGTAACCTTGGTTGCCTGAAAATCCCGAGGGCCCCTCTGTTGAGTGTCGACACTACTGACTGAGTGCACTATGCATCCTCAGGCATTTTCAATAGAATGATCTTTGCTCTCAGTTGCTGCATTCAATTCAATTGCGAAAAAATATGAAATGCAAAGCGTATGTATCATAGTTTAAATTATTTTTAATTATTTTAAAATTAAATAGAATAACTCCCATTTATAATTGACATTGAAATTAACATCAAATAGCTCACCTAAAGCACTAATTTTAATTCAGTGCGCAACTTATCAAATGTCGCCGCTTGCTTTTTAAAAGGAGGTTAAAATATTGGGGCTGTTGAGACATAAATTCGTGACAGTAGATCGATTAAAAAATTGCATTTTGGGTACATTAATAAAATCATCAATCAGCGGCTTTTAAGTATTTAAAATGTATTACAGAAAGCAAATAATTATTTCCATTCAATTCAATTAATTAATGGTTAAAGGAGTCGTTTGATCTGACTTATTTCGCTATTTTTAATACGTTTATACAATTATTAATAAATTTATAATAGTAGTTTAAATTTTAAAGTAATTTAAAACAAGAAGTTAGCATAATAATTATTACTAAGAAAACCTTTAGTTTTATTTGGCAAAATCTATCACTAAGCTGAAGTTTTTAGTCATTTATCTTTATATTTAATTCAATTTATTGCGTCACAGCATGTGACGTGTGGTATACACCTATAAAAACTATATCTTTTCAAATTAATAAACTTAAAAATATCTTGGCTTTGTTAAATATGTCACAAGACAAATCAATGTTCTAACTTCAAATGTTAGATTAGAACACTTTTGCTAAAATAACAAAATCGAAAAAGGGCATACGTGCGTTAAATTATCACAATTTATTTAATACGATTATTATTTTTTGTTTAAATGTTAGAATATAGCAATGAAAATTTTTTGTAGACTATACGACCAAATAAATTGATAAAATTATTAATTAAACATATTGTTTCAATTTTCCAAAATAAGGTACATACATATAATGTTAATTTTGAAACAATTATGTAGTACCTCCCATACTCACTGAGTTTATGTCTTATACCTGAATCAATATCAATTTATAGTCAGTAATATTGCTCAAAACAGTCCAAAAGATTTAACATTTGTAGGAAATCAAACCTGCGTTCAAGTAGATGGCACCAACATAAACAGAACCAAAAAAAAATCTATGAGAAGAGAAAATCATATCTATGGGTTTGCACAAGTACTCAAATAATAATCCGGAAATACAGTCCTAAAATAGCAAGTGCTGTAAAGAAGGCTGAATTGCTGCAAAGCGACAAAATACCTAATTGCGGGTCCACCCACCGTAGCCGTCGTTAAAGGAAGTCAAGTATCTAAGTGTGGCCATTCAGTTATCCGTACTTATTCATGGTATTGCGGTTGGCTCCACAGCGTAATAAAAGCAGTAAAAGACCTGGATAGGATGTAATTTTACTTTCCGGCTACCATCAAGCGAATCTTTGCTCCTGTTTACACGAACACTTAGCTCCATGACAGTTTTACATCTCCAGCTTTCCTACTTCGTCTATTTGCCCATTAGATTCGAGGAAATTAGGGAACCGGGAATCAGCAACCTGTTTAAGCGCTATCTGAGGAGAGCCGTCGTTTTTTGGGTAAAATTTAGGGTCTGCGTGATTAGAACTAAAATTAGGTGTCAGGGAGGTTTAATATTCCGAGGAGCCGTAAAGTCGACCAGGTGGCGGAGTTCTTGTCGGCAATTTTGAAGATTCCAACCCTTCCCTGCCTGGTTGCGGTAGTGGTTGATAAGACGTGGGTCTGTCTGTCTTGCAGAGGGCGCATCAAATCCCGCAGCAGACGGTCAATAATTTTAATTTACGGCGGAACGCCATTATGCATATTGAAGTAGATGCCAATTTATGAAGTATTCAGGAGCCGGCTTTCGTTCCCGTCTCAGTCCGAATTTCGACTACACCTAGGTAGTTAGAGAAAGAAAATTCTCTGCAGAATACGTTAAAAGTTATTGGACGGGATCAATCGCCGAGACTTGACTTAAGAACTCGAAACATCACCCGAAGAGCAAAATTTTTCCGATTCGAGAAGTACAAGTTTGGAAAAGTTTTTTCATCAATTTATTTTGAGCAGTTTGTGTTGTATATGTAATCATTATTTCCAATTTATGCTATTTCAAAAGGATAGTTAATGCCAAAGCTATAAATTTGAACGCTGCGGATTGTAGTCAGAAATATCCTATTTATTAAACCAACAATACAAATTCGTTATCTCAACGAAACTATAATTTTAATAATAATAATAATATAATAATAATAATAATAATAATGTAAATAATGATTTAACAAATTTTTCTATTAATACTACGAAATCTTTAAGAAATAATGCTTTTCTTCTTTATATGAAAAAAAAAAAATATTCAAACAAAAACAAACAAACAAATACATTTTGCACGATTAATGAAATATAATTCTAAGAATTGGTACGTATTGCAAAGTCAAATACTTTTGATGTAATGAAAAAAATGGTTCAAGACTCCATTTAACATTAAATTAGAACACAGTGATACTTCCTAACTCAACAATAACAATTTGTTAGATATGATTCATTATTTTGAAGCTCAGTACTGACGAAGTATGGTGAATACTAAAGATTATCATTTTATTAATCATTTTAAAATCTTGAAATTTGTACTACAATATTCCTACAACATTGTACCTATAGTTGAATTTACGTAAATTCAACCAAATGATTCTGTTGGTCGAATAAACCTTCAAATTTTTATAAAAAAAATTTAAATTTAAATTAACGATGTAATTAGCTATACGAGAAAGAAAATTCCTTGAATTGGGATATTTGCAAAATCTACGAAACTAATGTTATTCCATAAGTATTTGTTTGTCGAAAAGAATATTTTCGGTGTATGAAATTTATTCTATTTAATTTATTAATGTAATTTTTCGCTGCAGACATTAGTCTTTTTACTCAGGTGCCAATTGCTTTGTAATTCTGGGAATCAATAGGGCGAAGTTTTTTATTTCCTTCTGCAGATTTCCAACAGATAAAAAAAATACCATTTCTTAATTACCTTAGTCCAAATTTTATTACAAGTTTAACATTTCTTATCTCTTGTTCTCAATAAAAACCTACCTGAACCATTTAATTCAGCGTAAAATAGCATTCCATGAATCGCTGCGGTTTCAACAGAAAAGGTTGTTTGCAATTCATTTAATACTTGACTCAAGTTCTCTCAATTAATAATAATGAACCGGACGGAGAATTCTTAAATTACAATCCACACCCCCCTGATTGAGTACGTGATTTATATTCGCATCCATAAATCCGTTGTTAATATGTTTTATTTGATATAGAAAACCGATTCATATTTTCGAATTACAGTATAGGTCCAAATCGCATACTTATAATGTATACGTAAACATACCTACGACTTGTGCAGGAAAACTTAACCTTTAGAACTAAGTGCCACTAGTACTTTATTGCTGTGAAGGTTGCCCATAAGAGATAGCGTGTGCAGTACTATAAATCATCTTATTTTATTGGCAAGTTTTCAAATGAATTTCTCCCAGAAGGAAGTTTTTTCCATTAATAGGCCGATAATCAATTGCCACACACGATAGCACTATTTGTTCTCCCTTTACAGGAGAAAAGGAGTAAATGGAATCAATGCTATCGAAAATGTGTTCGCCTTGCCAAAAGGTAGAAAGGAACTAAAAGGACTTTTCATTTATTCCTGCGAAGGATTTTAGTCAATAAAGAATTCAGGTTCGAAAAACGAATTGAGCGAGCAAGGAAAAATCCCTTAGCAATACCTTCGCAAATTGAGAGTACACATGCAATTAATTTCGATAGACGAAAGTATCCGCATTTTGACGAAAAAGGTTTTTTTTTTGTGATTTAATAGTGTTTTGTTTTATTTAATTTTTAATTGTATTTTAATTTTCTTGTAGAAAAGGTCAAGATCAACATAAAACGGTAGATACGCTATCGTCTATACATGGAACATTCCTTACAATAAAATGTTCATACAATATATCGAGACACGTTATCGAATCAAAGCATCGATACTTTATTAATAAATAGTATCGAATAAAAAGCATCGCCATAAATAAAGTTTAAGTTTAAAGTCGCGATGAAAATAATAGTTTTAATATATGTGTTGCTTACTTTTCCCGAATAATGTAGAATTTTGTTGTGGTAAAGTAATAGTTTAGCTTTGCAACTAATTGTTTTGTTTACCTTTTAGCCATAGAAAGAATTCTCTCTTCAAAAAGTATTGTTGTATTGTAGTAAATAGGCTTTCGCTTGAAATACTATTTCAAAGATGTGATCCATTCATTTTTGAATTCATTGTAGATTTCGCAGAAAGAAGACTGGAAACTAATTTTAAGTATGCAATACCCTCAATTCAATAGAGATATTCCGCAAAATGATATATACCATAATCATACAAAAATTACCCATGATTTAGCTTTAATTTGTCCACACAATAATGTGTGTTACCGATATTTATAAATTTTATGGTACTTTAGCAAATATTGATTTTGAAAAAAATCTTTTATTTTCAATTTATCAAGCTTGGTTTTGAATATATATGGGGAATGAAAAACGAATACTATTTATGAGACTGCTTGCAATTCAATTTTTGCTATTATTGCTAACATGTGAAGTATTTACTTAAGTCAACATTACAAAATAAGGAATATTTATAGCTATATTTTAAAAACAAGACACAATACTGTAGGCAATCAAATGTGCAAGCTTATTGTTTGTTTCTCATTGGCAAAATGCTTGAATGGCTCATGCTCAAATGCAAGAGACGTTTCGACATACTTTTTTCCAATTTTTCATGAGACCTTTACACAGTTTTGTCGACAGGCACGTCTTCTATACAATTTTATATTTAATTCTTTGACCAACAGTCTACCAGCTTGAGTTTCATCACAGCATTTCACATCCTCCTTGAGTTAGAGAGTATTTTAATTTCCGCTTGCCAACTATAAACCTTTCTAGATCAACACGTTTTGCTTGGAATCAGAGGAGTCCCGGTCCCAGCATCTCTTCTTGGTTCCTTGGCAATAAAATTTTCAGCTGAAAATCTGCAGTATATAAATTATGTTATGCATCCACAGCTTTCCCGGAGAGTTAAAGTATCCTCGAATGGTTGTGGAGTTCAACACGAAATAATCGAAGAAATTTATTTTGAAATCTGTCGGCGTCAGATATTTTTCTCTATGCTGTGTTGCTGCCTTTAATCGAACCGTTCCGTAATTTTCGTATAAGGGAAAATGCTTCGAGTTTCAGCACAGAATAAAGGGGATTTGCTGAATCTAATCGAAAAGAATCATTTGATGCTGTCGCTGAACGAAAGGATAGACACAAGCAGTAATTTCCTTTGTGGGGAATTTAAGTGACAGTTTAAGCCGTATCTCATATAATACTCTTTCTGGTAGAAATGCTGTAATCTATGAGTTGTTTTTATTGTATTTCAAATAGTTTCCTTATCTTTTCTCCAGGCAATTGTTAAGCTCATTTTTACGTTATTTGTACACATACAGAGTATTCGATTCCTTTGGCAATATAGTATTATAGAAGAATTCATTTCGAACTTTAACTTAATTGAATGGTTAGGTTTAATACAAATCTTTAATGACAAATTCTTCAAACATATTTTTAATCTGAAAATATGTTAATAGGCTGATACATCATTTAGGTAAATAGTAAAACCGGTTAGTCCCTTTCATCATATTTTAAATAATTTATTGTAATAAACATCTCTTACTTCATATATTATTCCCGAAATTTCATTGCCTTTGGAATCGAAAACGACATTATTATCTTAACAAATGATTTTATTCAAATGTAAGACGTATTTATTAAATTCCAAAATGTTCTTATTTTCACTTTTCAACGGTTATCATATTGTTTTGAAAAGTTAAGTTTAAATGGTCCTTTTATTCTTGTTCAAGTCTTGCATGGCCTTGATCTTGGTCTCAATCTTGAAAATCAAGCCTTGGTATTGGTCTTGCTGTCGCAAGTATGATATCGGTCTTGCTCGCGGTCTTCGACTTTCTACGAGACCAAGGCCGATTTTGCTCATCATTATATAAATTTGGGTAAGTTCGAAAAAAAGGAATTTCAATATTATAGTGGAAAAGAAAGAAATATTAAATTTTCTCGGATTAATGCTTTGTACATAAAATTATTAATTTTTATCAGAATTTATCTCTGTATTGCATATCTATTTTTTGTTATAAAACCAACATCACTTAAACTTAAATTGGATTATTTCAGACAGGTTCTAGTTTAAATCCACATTAAAGTACTGAGCAAATTACAAGCGTTAATGCGGAACTTTTTCAATTAAAGGTGTAAACTTTAATAGAATTTGAAGTTATCTTGCGGCTAAAACGATGAAAAGGTTTAAAAGGAAATAAACAGTTTCGGTAAGGAGACGGAAGCAGCTTTTCCGCACTTAAGCGCTTGGCCAAGCTTATAAGAACTTTAAACCCTTACAATATCCTCTCGGTGCCCAAACTAAATAGTTGCAAGGTGCAGAGACGAAGGGTATGCAGGACGATTGATTTTGGCTTTTGTGTCTTAACCTGTGGCTATCATTCGGGTTAATTATTTGCACATCTGTCTCTTGTCTACCTGGGCGGATGTTAGGCAATAGCTCAACATCCCTCGCGACACAACCGCCTCATGCCCCTCCTCTGCAATGTTTATTTTATGCTCGAAATAGCATCGACCGCCTTGCAAGTTTTAAGATGAAGAAAAGTTTTTCATTAATTAAGATTTCCCTCTCAGAGTCGTATCTGCAATGCTATTAAATTGCAGGGCTCTGGCTTCGGTATTTATTTGTATCCAAGCGAATATTTTTGCACTGCAGGTAGAAATCCGGCTTCGACATTGGTTTCCAGACAAATAAGACTAGTGGTCTTAACTTATGTCTTCTATTGTAGTCTAAATTAAGCGTCGGTTTAAATTGTTTTATTTGTTTGTACAATGCGACGTAGTGCCAGACAACAAGAAGTTCCTCAGCTAGGAAAACACTATGAGAGGATTCCGGAAAACAAACACTTGCAACAATAGCCACTAACGAAAATACGAAGAGAGGAAAGTAGTTAAAGTTTATGCTATGGATAAAGCCACAGAGAAATTTCAAAAGAATTTAATGAAAACTTTTCCGTTTTTCCAACTTTTATTGCGGTAAAACGAATGAAAATGTGGCAATTACAATTTCCCATCCATTATAATTCTAAATGTGAATTACCGGAAATCTCCTGGGGTTCTTTTGCGACCTTCTCGGTGATATGGTCGGCTATAGAGAAAACGATTTATGCAATAAATTTCTCGAGTAAGAAGTTTTCACTTACCGCAGAGTTTTTCATGAGCAACCGTTTTATACCAATAAAAATTAATTCCCACTTTCTTAAGTAAGCAGATTGAATAAAATTTGAATTGTGTAGTCTTACTGTTCAAATTTTGGTATTATGAAAGTTTATAGGTCTCTCTCACCAGTTAATTCAAGCATTTTTAAATCTGAGAGGAAGGCAATATTGAAAACTCAACAATCATTAAAAAATTGGAGAAGCCCAAGAAAAACATGCCTAATACGAGTACTTATGCAAACGTTTTTTGATAAGTCAGTGACTTTGCAATGAAATAATAGAACTTGTTTTAATCAAAATCATTTATTTTTCAAACACAACTTTTTAATATCATTCAAAAACAGATACATTTTTGTTTCCTTGCTATAAATTAAAATGAAAAAAATGTTTAACTAACGTATGATCATACAAACTGCAAAATGCAAAGTATGTAGAAAGTGGATGAGCACATATAATTTAACTATCTTTATTATCTCCTCCCGGATAAAACTTATTAATGTTTCAAAATAAATACAAAATTAGATATTAAAAATGAGGCATTTTTATTTTAATGTGATTCAACTTAAGTCATGAGATTGTTTACCAATGGAAGGAAGCTTAAGAAACATTATCTCTGCGTAGTATAAAACATATTCGTTTATCTGTGCATTCGCTAAGTATTTCTTAAATAATTAATGGATTTTAATGCGATTTTCACCAACATTTAGAGATTTTATTGAGAAAGTTTTAGGAGCATAATATATTCAAATTTACTGCAAATGTATTAGAAACGTTTTATAATCAAGTCGCAAAAAGCTGCTTACATGACTATGGCTGAGTAAACCATACGAGATACATTAAATTAATGTATACCTAATTGTAAGTTTTTTCAAAAAAGTATGCAGAAAAGTATTATTATATTTTCAGGGTAGAGTGCAGAACCACCACTCGTTTTATTTAATTTAATTTTATATATTTTATTTATTTATTTCGCTTAGTGCAAGCTGCATTGGCAAAAACGTTAATTAACTAAATTAAATTAACCTACTTATGACTAGAGAGGTCGGAAAGTTGAATGATTCATTGTATGGTTGGGTTGGGCTAGTATAGGGAATCCTTAAGTTTTAAGGTTTTAGTAAGATAGAAATCGAAGACGGCAGTGTTGTTGACCATTCACAGCATTATGGTAAAGGGTTCGAAGTGACCATATTTAGTACGATGACTTTCAAGGCAAAAGGTAGAGAAAAACTTAACGTTACGTTTAGTGTTAAAGAATATGCTGTGAATGAGGTCAATACAATTAATGGAACCGGCTAGAACTTGGTGGATGGATAGAAGACAATATCAGCTATTTAGAATATATCCTCAGCAAAATAATTACATTCTTATCATACCCATAGATGTCAAGTAATACCTCAATCCACCTTTGAATTTAAATTCTAAAGAACACTTTCTAGAATGTGTTGAAGCTTTTATGAATTTCTTTTATATTTACTTGAATTCTATTGTTTTTCGTAGTAGAGTAAGTTTAACATTGAAAAGTATTTAACTAAGTAGTACTTATAATACACCGGGTAACTCAGCTAGTATTTCAATAAAAAAAAATTAAAGCATTATTGGAGGACTAATTAGACACATACTCGTATAAAATGAGATATTTTGCAGAATATATGTGTATAACCATTTTATAAACATATATCATTAATCGAATTTAAACTCATATCATATATACCAAGATTATAGAAACAGAAAGTAGTAATATTGCAAAATACATTAGGTACAGGTATAAAGTAAATACTTTTTAAACGAAATATTAAACAGATTACAACTACACCAATTATAAAAAAAATAAACTATGCATAGTTAAAGTTGTTTCAATTTTTGTCCAGCCGTTTATGTAATATTTTCTAAAGAGTTTGAACTATTTCTTGTTTTAATTATTGTAATAATCCTAACGCAATTAGAAATAATTTCTTCTAAATGTAGCATTTCTTTGTTTTATTTACGAAACCTAGAAATATTTGCTTCATTAAAAGTAGGTTAGCCTATTATATTTTTGAAAATTATTTGATATTATGTATATTGATTACATATGATGGCATCGAATATAAAATAAAAAACATATTATGGAAGAAGTTTAATAACTAATGACTGTAGAAATGCTTGTCTGGTTAAACTTATTGCAAAATGTACTCGTATTGTGAAAAGTTATAAACAAAAATACCTGGTAAGCCCTAAGAAATACGTAAAATAGTGTAATATTCGTGGTGCAAAAATAATTTAATAAATATCATGGTGTACCTATCGAATACATAAGTAAATGACATAACTTTTAAAATTACATTGTAGGAAAATCGAGCTCATACTCAGCCGTCAACTCTAATCTGATATCTAGCATACCGTAAGAAAGCAGTCATTTTCCTTTTCATCAAAGCACCAACATTTTTTTTTATTCTTTTAAAACTGTTGAGTAATTCAGTCATAGTTTTAGTGTCGGAATAATTTAAAGTTAAAATAATCGTCTACATTCATCCGCATTTCTATTAACAGATTACGAGAATTTAAAACTGAGTTAAAAAAAAGCTTGTATGGCATGTATTTTCTTTTTCTTATAAGTAAAAGAGAATGTTTAGGATTTTGTACAGCTAAAAAGATAAGACTTTGAAAATGTTAATTACTTTTAATTATTCGTTTAATGAATTCTGAACATTCTATAAACATGGTAACAGTTCCGACATAAGGCTCCTCATCAGTGTTATCATAAACTGTGAGTCGGAATTTGTACTTACCTTGAGGAAACACCGAAGGAAAGGCTTCAGGAATAAAATGAAATCCACGAAGAATCAAGCTTTTCTATAAATAGATACAAATTTATATTCATGGCGATTTAATTTTCAAAAATTTAGTCCACCGTTAAAGGACAAGTATGGTTGATATTTGAAAAGTCTCTCAAATGCTTCTCTACAATTTTAAGTAAGGGACTTCTTTTTCTGCCTGCCATGTAATCGCAGTAGTACTCCGTTATGTTTGGAATGAAGAAACGATACCCATTATAAAACCGAAAGACTTCAAAGCGTGCCTGCAAACAAAATACGTATATTCCTCGCACTATGTGACTGAAAATAGCTTTTAATTCTTACACTGAAATTCCTTAATGGTTGCACCAAATCGGCATATGCATTTATAACGTAATTATTCCGACGCATCGCTTTTATTGCGCAAGAAATATTCGACAAACGCATCGGATTACTCTTACATTTTATTCCAATGGGTTTCAGGAACATACTAAATTGCTGCGAACATTTATTTAGGGATATAGAAACAAAGATGGCAATTTTGAATTTTGTTCACATTAATAATACATTTCACTGTAAATCTCAGTATATTATTTTAAAACGCTTAGAGTGTTTTATTGTAAACGCTTTAAAATATTTTAAAATCGAGACAATGCTAATCAAATACGTTACATTTCTGTATATCATTTTGAGAGCACTTACAACTACGCTAATTTTATGTATCTCATATGGTTTTTTTTTTTTTTTTTGGACAGTTTTTTACTACTGGATTAACAAAACAAACAAACTTTTCTTCTTTTTCTATACGCCAAAACCTTCGTCGAGAAATTCTCTAAATGATGATGAAAATCGCATTTAAATTCCTTAAGTAGTTTAGAAGCACTAAGCGAATACACAGATAGACGTGGTTAACCGATTATATTTTATACTATTTAAATATAAAACACTGTTACTAGAAATATAATAATAACGAATAACAGAATAATTCAATCGATATTAACTTTTTTTATATTTAATTTCTTGTTTATCCAAATATTTCACGAAAAAATCAAATTATTTTCTTTTTTATGCAAAATGTAGATCCCTTCCTTTGCTTATAAAATATACCCTCAATTTATACATTAAGTTTAAAATTAGTTGAAAATTTCTTACTTCGCCAACTATAAAATAGAATAGAACCAATGACAACAAGAATGACAAACTATTTCGAACCATGGTTGAAGTTGTTCTGATAATTTTTTATATTCTAATTCGTGAATTGAAAAAATCTTAGCGAGTTTTAATTCGATGCTACTTACCTTAATTACCTTAATATAATTGTTTGTGGAGTACTTCTATATAAAAAAAAACAGAACTATAAAACTTTTTGATTGTAGACTACCTTTATATGATATTTGCTTCTGTTTGAGTTCTGTTTCGCTTGCTTACACTCCAAATGTATATTTAAACGGCCCACGTGAGTTTGCATAAATATCATCATCATCAATTATTGTTAAAAATTTGTAATTTTGTTTTACGTTCTATCAACAATTACGATTTTCACACATTTATTGCAAATTTCATAATCATGCTTTAAGACAATTTGTGGTAGATAAATTTATAATGTTTTATATTATGCGATAACATTGACTTGAATTTGCGTATCAGGAAGTAAATTTTATACGCATGAATTTTAAATTAATGTCACTTACTGTTTCAATCTAGAAATGTCTCTTTGTGGTGGAGAGTAGAACTACCAGAAACATTAAGAAGAAGGAAGACTCATTAGAACTCGAAAATAATGAATGAAAATGGTTTGCAACTTCTTCAGACTTTCAAGGGCGCATCTTTGCATCAAATGTTCAGTTATATTTATATTCGGGAATTGGCGTTTCATGATTTTTTTGTTTAGTATCTTCAAGACTTTAGAGAGATTTAACGTACGTTTCGGCTTATTTACAGAGTTAATTACAATAGATTTGAAACTACTGCTTTATTATTAAAAATATAAACAATGTCCAACCACGGCTAAAGCAATTCGTAATTTCAATCACATATCATAATATTCATACATCAAATGCAGCTATGAAAAAGAAACTCTTATCAACAATTCCACGTTTTGAATTTGTGATCATCAAGGCGGGAAAATATCGTTTAAGCCCTAAGTTGCAAAATTTTCTTTACAAAAATATTTCTAAGTTACCAGTTGAGCTGTGTATTTTTATTTAGGACCAATTTTTTAATAGCCTGATAAATTTACACTTCAAATAAATAATTAATTTAGCTGTAAGGAAACATTATTTTGCAGCATCTTAAAATTAGAAAACTTTTGATTAGCTTGAAAAAATGCGAGGTGAAAAGCAATATAGCCAGGCATAATTTGAATGGCCGCTTGTTTGTAATTAGATTTACTAATTTCAATATCACTGATAGTTAGTTTTTAATACCACCTAAATAATGTATGATGCAAATAAAGTGCCATTCGTTTTATATAGACGAAACTAGCCCCTTCAAATAACACCTCTCTCGATTAATTTGTTATATTTTGTTTTAATCCACTATTAGTCCTTTATAGTACCTTAATAATAAACTATACCAGCTAATGGCTGAATTACTTGCTTTTATTCAAGTAATAAAATGATTCATAATTCAGCTATAAGTTTAAATGTTTTTTATTCTAACAAGTTCTCCATAAACACTTTATTACAAATTTACTAACAACTAAAATAAAACATATTTCAGCTTAAAAACGAGTTTTTATAATCGCACTTTTAATTGCATAACAGTTAACATTTAACATGCCTGTACGCTACCTACTTTCATTTTGATTATGTTCTTCTAATTTTCGAGGTAACTTAAAACCTAATCTTACTCTTGGATTAATTTCGAGGGTTATAGGTGACAAATCGGGAGGGTGCCCATACACTTTTAAACGATCGATTCTGTCCTGGGGAGTTGGTACATTTGGGCTTTTACCCGTATAACAAATATTCGGTAATTTTTTTTCAAATGAATTATCGAACGGGCTGGGAAACCGCCCACATAAAGATAAAGATTTCCTAACTGGAGTGGCAAAAGAATTCGCTGATACATTACCATTTTTCATATTTTCAATTTTTTTCACACAGTTCGATGATAATGTTGAAAGATCAGTCTCATTAAGAGAACTTTTGAAAACTGTAAAAGTATTGCTCATATATTCATTTTTAGGATTTTCAGTGAAAATGGAAATTTCGGTTGCGAACAGACATGGAATAATACCAGTTTTAGTATTTGCTCTTATCTGCAAATTGCTGGCGGATATAAAACGACCCTCTTGGATCACATCATCGTAAGCGTATTCCTTCACTCCATTCCAGAAATTTATGCATAACATATTTTCCTCAGCATCACATAAAAACACGGACTGGAATTTCCTTTGTCCTGCGCTGGTAATCATAACGACAAAGCCTAATGTATCCACCTCATTGAAATTAGGTGCAAAACTAGATGAGGAGATTTCTCTGATTGTTGTAATGCGCCTTAATAAATCTTGCTTATCTGAGATAGTCAATTTCTTTGAAACGAAAGTGAATTCAGAATTTTTAGTGCAATTCAATTGCATGTCACCATAACGCATTCCACTCGGAGTGCAATTTGTAACTTTAATTGAAGTGCCTTCTTTAAGCAATTCGTGAAGATTCTCATTTGGCCTCCAAATTGATAAAACAGCGGTTGACTTTGGATATTTTACATCAATTACACGAATTCTTATTAATTCCGTAGATGATCGCTTCTCTGAACGTTCCTTTAGTTTTTCTTTAACACGGCGATTCACCTCATCCATTCTACGCGATGATACATCTTGTTGATGTTTTATGACCTTGTTTAGCTCATCTGGCGATAAATCTACCTAAAATATATTATATAGTGTTTATTCATACAAGCAAGCATGACTTATAAGTAGTATCTACAGAATCTTTTATGATAAATTGTAAGATAAATTTCAAAACAAGACGCGCTTTTCTTGTAACAGGTTTTTTTAATAAGATTCATACAGTTTTGCAAATACTAAGCAATAAATATAAAAGAAAGCCTAGTTACCTCAATATCTTCTAAGTCGTATCCTTCATCGATGAGTTTGTATAATTCTTCTGGATCACTCACAATGCTTGAACAGTTTGCTTGTTTTCTTTTCGCTGCCCTTTCTTTCTGTAGCTCATGTTGAACTTGGCTAAAAATCATTTCAAAATTCTCAAAGTCAATCTTATCTTCAGTCTTTCTAAGCCTTTCTTCCACTTTTTGTGAATGAATACCTAAATTATAAATGACACAAAATGAAGTCGAATTTTTTTAATAATAAAAATAATATATACAATACCTTGGGAAGAACCTCCAGTTCGGTTCAAGTAAACTGTTGGATACACTCGCAGGATATGAAGATTTAAATCAAAAGCCAGGCCTCCATTTTCTTTGATATCATCTAGCGCTGTGTAAAACGGTTTGGGATTTCTAAAGAAGCCTAGTTTCAAATCCCATACGGCTCTTCTACAAGAATTGGTGTGAAGTTTTAACCGAGCGATCGCAGGTAATTCCAAGGGATCGCAGCCATTACCACAGTTTAAAAGCTTAGCTCCTTGGATCATTAATTTCGTTCCAATGCGCACTTTTCCTAGCTTAACTAAATTCATCATAGCTAGGTCCACTGTAGCTTGAACTGAATACCACCAATCGGTGAGCTCTAGCTCCATTTCACCATTTCTTTCTTGTATATCCAATACCAAAAGAACCATTCTTTTAGACGCACTATCATCACCTTCCAAAATTTTCTTCAAACATGATCGTTCAGCTCGATCAATTTCACGATCATATCTATATTTTAACTGTGTTAAGATATTCTCTGGAGTGCAGACAATTTTAGCGAAATATTGTGGAAATGCTTTCTCGAGCATGGCGAGTTTTATAAGGATCATTTTGAAGTGGTGATCTACCCAAGCCTGAGGAAGTAGCGATTCATATACACCGGATATAGTTAGGAAGCATTGCTTTATTTCATGCAATCCAATTTTATTGTAATCATCGGGGATTATGTATGTAGGTTTTTTTTGAATAATTATTACCGTTCTACCTTCTAGGGGCTCTGAAAATTTAAAATTCGATGCTTGTGAGAAAGTTAGTTGGGCAACTTCAGGTAGGAGCCCACTTTTAATCAATTCGTCTTCTGTAGAAAATGTTGGTTTTTGATTACCAACTATGTCCTTTATTTTTTGTCGATTCTTCCCTGCCTTTTTAATATAAAGCTCGCCTGGACACATCTTTCTTGGATAATTTATTTTATCTTTTAAAATTTGTTCACATTTTTGTCTATAGGCTTCCCTATTTTTTATAATTATTTCAGATACTTTCTCTGGTATCTTATTTTCTTCTCTAGTAATTAGGTCTATATTCGACTTATCATTGAAAGAGGCTTCAAAATCATCCCATTTAATTGTATGAAAATCATCAGCAACCGTAGATTTTAATTCATCCTCTGTAAGAGCAGCAGTACTCGCTGAAATTTCTTGAGTTAAACTGAAATTGTTTTTAATTTTCATTGATCGTGGCGTACTTGTTTCAACAGAATTGAAGAATTCTTTAAGATCTGGAGTGTTACACTGCTGAAAAGCAGACTGAGTTTTTACAGGTGTAACAATCTTTTCACTATTGCAGATAAATAGTTTTTGAGGTACATTATAATTTCTATGAGAGTTACAACTCGTAGAAGCTATATCTCTTCCACATGTGGAAATTGGTAAGTAATTGTTTGATCTGAAACGTTTTATCGGTTTTTCTTCGCTTAAATTCGTAGAAATAATACTCCTTCCAGGAGTATTTTCAGAACAAAGCCCTATTAGTCGTTTATTTGAATTTCCTCTACTGAATAAGTTGAGACTTTGACACCGATCAATTCCTGTTGCTGATGTTGAAACTACTTGAGTAATATTTTCCTTTTCATTAAATCTGTTATACATTTGCTGATTTTCAGACGTTATCTCATCGATAGTAGGTTTTGGAGAACTTTTCATTGTCCTTTTTTTGTCTCCTTTAACATTTATAAGCAAATCCTGCTCATTCCAACTATTAAACTCAGATAGAAGTTTATCTGCTATAGTCTTACCTTCACTAGATATTTTTAGTGCCTTTCCAGACACTGTTGTAAAACCTGTCATTGTTCCTTTTGAATTTGATTTCTCAAAATTAAATTCTTTAAGATAATTTGAGTAGCTTTCAAATCCCTGGTGAAACCGATTTGATATGATCTTCAAATCTTTAGATAAATTGCTGTCTTTCTCAGAGACATTCACCTCGGAGAGTATATTTTCTCTATTTTGAACTTTATTTGATATAAGGATAGGTTTCACTGAAACAGATTTAAATCCAGTAGAGGTATTATTTTCTGTTAAATCTTTTAGTGGATCGTGAGTGACCTCTTCGCCAGTAAAAGCATCGACTTTGGCAAAAAGATTATTTGCTCTAGTTGACGCCTCTTTTGAAATTGTTACAACTTTTCCAGAAACTGTTTTAAATCCAGTAACTATTCTTTTTTCTTCAAAATCTTTTAATAGATTTTTGTCGATTTCATCTCGCATTAGATTATCCGCATTGGATAAAGGTCTATTTACACTGTTTGTCAATTCATTTGAAACTGATACTTGGTTTTCTGTCACTAATTTAAATCCAATAAAGCCCTCGTTATCTGCTAAACTCATTAATGAATCCTCTTTAGTTCCATCTTGGACGAAGGCGTCTAGCACTTCGGCAAACAGATTACCAGCTTTAGTGGTTGCTTCCTTCGAAACAAAAATTGGTTTCCCAGATACCGATTTAAATCCAGTAAAGCCGATATTTTCTTCAAAATCTTTTATTTGATTCTGATCAAATTCATCTCGAATGAGGTCATCTACGTCTGATAAAATTCGAATTGCTCTCTCCTTCGCTTCTTTTGAAACGAAAATAGGTTTTCCAGAAAGTGATTTAAATCCGATAAAACCTTTACTTTCGTTCAAATTTCTTATGCAATTCTGATTATCCTCAGTTAAGTTAAATTGGTCGCGCACATTCTTCTTAAGGTTAGAAGATTGAACAATTCCACCTTCCATTGGATGAAATTCGGACAAATATGAATTGTCTTCAATAATTTTAACTTTTTGATTATTGGAACATTCGGTTTTTGCTTCTTGGCATAGCTGTTGGAAGTCGTTTTCTTCATTTTTTTCTGATGCTAAAAGTGACTGACTTTTTGTAAAATATCTGTCTACTGACATATTTTTCGCTTTATTACCTAAATCTTGTTCAGTGAAACTTTCAACTTCTGCCCAAAGCCTCTTTGCTTTTAACATTGCTTCCTCAGAAATTTTAATTGTCTTACCCTGTGCTGATTGGAACTCTACAGAAAAAACGTTTTCTTTAGGAATTTTAAAATCAATTTTGTCCGACACTTTACCGTCAGGTAAGGTTTCCTTATTTAGCACAAATATTTCCTTTTTAGACGCTACATCACACCCAGTGAAAGAAGTGTTTGAGTTCCATTGACTTGCACCTTTTAACAAATTCTCTGTAGTTGGAATTGTTATCACAGGTTTACAAATTTTTTCTTTTAAATCTACTGAAATTACTGATTTTTCTTCTATTGGTACATTAAAACTATCAGACGTGCATAATAGGACTGATGGTAAAAGACCTTCTTCTTTAAAACTTTCTCTAATACTACTTAAGTCGTTCTTTATGAATTTTGCCTTATTTTCGTTTTCATCAATTTTTGGATTTTTCAATTGTTCAACCGATTTTGTTATAACATTTGAATCAATAGCGGGCGTTAAAAGTTCACAAAGCAGTTTATCATCTGGCCAAATTTGAGATTCCCTGGGAGATCCTGGGAACATGTCTTCATATTTCCGCTCCATTTCACCATTTGTGGAAATATTCTCGACGCAGCAACTATCATGATTTGGAATTGCGAAATTATTATTTTCTCTGTTCCAACAAGACATGCGAGCTAAAACCAAAATTTAATATTTTTTAAAATAAAGTAAAATCTTAATAGAAAACTTAATATTTATTCATATTTATCCAACTGCCTTTTAAGAATTATTTCTAAAGAATTCGTAATTTTTATAATTAAAACATATGCCAAAATTCCCGCCACATATCATTAGTATGTAGAAATGGACTTCTACTGAATATTTGCACTGTAAGAGCATTGGCGCAATACCATGAAAATTGTTTCTTTTAAGGACTGTTTATAGTGTTTGTTTGTAACTTCACCATAAAAATGAAATTAAATAAAACTTAAACTTTATTTGAAAATTTAAGATGAGATATACAAGATAGAAATCAAAGTTCTCACTACTAAAAATACCATGAAAAGAAAAGTTTTGGAATTTTTAAGTTTAATAATTGTTAAATTAACTTAATTGAATTTTCGAATAGTTTTATGGTTCTGCAATATGAAGGAAGTATAAATAAAATTTATATATTATTTTAGCAATCAAAAATAAAAATGTGTGTGTTGATTGGCAACATTTTCAGACACCTTTTGATCATAGCAGACACCGCGATACCGTAAAACACGGGGGCTGGGTTCCTAAAATTTGCCTTATTATATGAAACAGACCAAAAACTAATACGAAGAGGTGAATTAGATTCCAAAAATTAAAAATACATGATATTATAGTTTTAGAAGACAACTTTCCTTTCGTAAAACAATTTTCTTCAAAAGTATATGAAGTGAATAATTCAGTTGTCAGTATCAATCGCTATTAACAGTTCTGTGCTCCCATTTTTCCTAAAAGTCTATAATTTTAAATCACCTACTTGCTTTTAAATAATTGTTGATATATAATTTTAAAATCCCATGTCAACTAAAATATTTTTGTTTTTTTTTTCAAATATGATAATTTTAATCCTTTTTCGAATTGAGTTTAAATAATCACTGTATATTATAAAATAAAGTACCCCTGCTGTAGGTTTAAATTTATACTTAATGAATCATGTAAATTAAAATTTAAACGGTATTTTAATTATGAATATTTATTCGATTTCAAAACAGCGTTTAATTACGTGCGCATGCAAAAAGCTAGGTCCGATAAAAAACGCAAATAAATAAAAGCACGAGTTTAACTCGTGAGCAATCAAAGATGTTAAAAGATCTTTATAAACTTCCTAAAGCACTAAACTGCATTAGACATAAACCGTCTTATAAAAGTCCCGTGGAATATGGGGGTTTCTCTAATTCTCGAACTATGTTCGAACGAAATCGAGTTCTAGAAATACCGCGTTGTACAGAGGTTACCAGTACATAAATTGATTTATATGTTTTGCAATCGAGAATTATATTGAACATACCTGCACAATTTTCCGCTGAACTATTCAGCTGAACAGAATTATTCGAGCCTAAAAATAGAGAAAACGAAAAATATTTACATGAGAAATTGTTGACCTTTAAAAATAATTTTTATACCTCCAATTGCACGCTCGGAGTGCTTAACTGAATCGGATGCCTCACCAGAGAGTCCTGGTATTTTGGTTATTCCCTTATTCATGTTGTTGGCTAGGTAAGTAGCCCTTACCTCTTGGAACAGTTCGTCGTCTTCGTCCAAAAACGTACTGATGTCCTTGGATTTGTAGGAGCTCTCAGATTGTAATGATTCGATTTCGGAATTACTGAAACCCTCGAAATTAGCGCTACTATTATCGTCGGGTATGTGAAAGTTACGTTCATTGTTGTACCAATCAAAGAGGCGCGCCTCCCCCTTTTTGGCCTTCAAGGCCATTATGCGGCGGTAAATTCCATCCGCGATAGCATCATCCTCCGCCTGAGTAAATGACTGTGAGAAAAAGGAGCTGAGATTCTGGAGGTTTTCACAAACCCGAAACGATTTGTGCAAGTCTCCGCAATCTGTGGGGGTGTATTCCAGGAAATCGTCATTTTGCACGGACAGCTCTGACGATAGGCTTGACTTTGAGTCCGAGTCATAGTCGTAGGCAAGATTCCGGGCGATTTGTCTGTCCTTTTGTTTTTTTGCTTTAAGACGAGAATATGTGTCCGGGACTCTTAAAGTCTGCTTCGGAGATAGCGGGTGATCTATTGGCCTTTGGGAAGGTTCGCTTATTGCTTGGGAAATGCAACACTGCAGAATTTCACGTGCCACCGGGTCATGGGAATTAAAAGCCATCGTGTTCATGATGCTCATCCTCGATGGGCCAGGCTCGGTTCTTTCAGGGCTCTCCCACTGGCTGGAGAGCTCGATGTTCGATCTCTTAATTTCCTCTATTATATCAGCTGCCTCGCACAGCCTCAATACCTGGGTGTCCGAGACGACCGATGCGTTTAATTGAGACTCATTGGTGGTGCTTATTTGGCAAGGCTTTTCTTGAAGTTTCGGAAGGTCACACGACGCTGTAAAGGTCTTTGTTGCCTGTTCCTTTGCCGGAGAGTAAATTCGTCTTCCGGGACCGTGCAAAGCAGCCTTTTCTAGCAAATTTACATAAGAAAAGATATCACCCCCCTCAACGTTAACCTCATCCTCAATCACCTGGGAGCCGTACATCCCTGAAATGTCGAGCAAGGCTCCGGGAACGACACCGACAGAATTTTCCCCAATAATTGTGGACAGTTCCCAGGATGTTTTGCTAGTGGAGCCAGTGATTTCAAAATAGCTGGAATCTTCGGAGTCTCTAGGTTTTTTTACAGATTTCGGCAAACGTCGCCTTCTGCGGCGCTTCTTTTTATTTACAGGACTGGCTTGCACAACTTCATCGCACATTTTTATCACGTTTTCTTAAAGCAACAATTCTGTTTAAATCCAAATTCAAGCAACTGCACTAAATCACTTTAAATTAAAAACGCTAGTAACTGTCAAAACATACGAAATGTCAGTTCGTCCTGGAAATCTGGAAATTTAAAGTGATTGGACTTCTTCCATAATTTCCAAGAGTTCACTCAAAACCAGTCAAAATGCATAGAAATACGATCAGCAACCACCAGATGGAATACTCTTCACAATTTCAGCAAATACACACACCAGATGTAATGCCACACTTCCAACGGAAATGTTTGCATTTTGAATTTTGTTCAAAATAAAAATTTAATGGATATTGTCAGAAAAACCTTTTAAGCCTTTTAAGTTTTACATTATAAATTATTAGTTATATAAATAAAATAAAATTAAAAACTGACAATTGAAATAGCAACAATTTTTATTTATCAAAAATCATTTGAAATAAGTAAATTTTGTGAATACTGCGAACATTTTGATAAAACGTAAGAGGGAGAAGTCGAAAATATTTACAAGAATAGATATTACGTAAATTTTACTATCTTTAAACACGGGGACGGTGTTAACGACTTTTTATCCAAAAAAGGCTTTTGTAAGCTCCTTTCGATTCGATTGGCACGTTTTCAATGATAGGACCCAATGTTAAATATGTCGATATGTTTTTAAAAAGCTTTCATAAAGTGCAAAGCATTATTATTTTTACTTGTTGACAATATTTGTCTAAACAAAAACGATGCAATAGAACATTTTTGATTTCAGAATCATATTTGGTATCTCGAAAGATGCATCAAGTATTTGAACTAAAAACTGGGTTTATCAACCAAACTTCGAAGATGTGTTATTGTAAGATCTTATACCGAAAACTCACTAGGTACAATTATTAAAGGGTTATTATATTTATGCATATAAAAGAAAGATTTCTACTGGAACTATACTGAAAAATATGCTACATATAGATTGACCGTTCTTATTAATGTAGTCAATTCAATAGAAACCTAGAAGTTTTTCACTGTGTAAGTTATGAACAATTTTACTATCATTAAATTAGTTTGTCACTGGTAATCATGGATAGTCATCTGACTATATATACCATACATATATACAATATACATATATATAAAAAAAGTGTGAACATACTCGTAACATTGCATATTTTTCCAACATTTAATCTAATAGGTGTTATTTATGTCGTTTCGAAGTTAAAACAATGGTTTTTTTTTAGAATTTCCGCCTTTAGTCTGTTTATTTGCTCATGACGTGAAAGCTACTGAATAAATTTCGATGAAATGTCTAGAGTCTGGCAATATTTTTGTGAAATATACTTAAAATGCAGGTTTTCTACTCACTCATAGATCGCCCAGATAAATCGAATTGTAAGACTCAAGAAAAAAGAGGTTGTCGACTGTGAACGCCTGAAAGCCACTCTTACAAAATATCTCAGAGAAATAGAAGACAAAAAGTAAATAAAACCCTGTTGAAAGCAGATGAATTAACTTGGGGGCTGTTATCTATTCAAAACTGAAAAACGACGGGGAATTTCTAATAAACCGGGGTCCTGGTCTATGTCACCCCGACACATGCTAAGGAGCTGCTCCTGTTTACAAATATTTTATAATTGATGCCTGTCTTGAAGAGGACACGGCTGCTTCGTGTGACCTGAAATTTTTATTTATTCAGGTGCCAACGGAAGAAGGGAGCAAAAGGATAACATCGCCCGGCCCAACTATGGCGCATAAAGGAGTGCCTTAGCGCTCCAAAGAAAATCGCACCAGGAGATAAGAAAGGCTTGCCCTGTGATTTTAAGTTCGCCCGATAAAAGTTTAAAAGAAAAGTGGAGCAGGGCGCCTAGCGCAGAAGATCGAATTTTGCTGGCCTGGGATAAAGAAGCGCTCCTTTTCCTTTTGAGGAATTTTATTTGAGAGCT
The DNA here is from genome assembly GCA_963969385.1 of Philonicus albiceps. Taxonomy (NCBI): domain Eukaryota; kingdom Metazoa; phylum Arthropoda; class Insecta; order Diptera; family Asilidae; genus Philonicus; species Philonicus albiceps. Next base: position 39,015,739 of record OZ017773.1, read on the forward strand.
GCAAATTTAAAACTTCGTTTTGTCTCTATTTTCCATTTGAAAACCAGTCTCGACAGGCGGAAGGATGTGGTGGTATCCGTCGGGGGAGTTTTTTCCTCATTCAGCATATCGCCACGTCTTGAGGAGCTCCACCGAATGTCTTGAGCACGACCCTCCTGACACTGCACGGGGGATATTAAAGCGGATTAAACGGAAGAGATTTTCGAGATTAGCAAAGTTTTATCACTTCCTTGAGAGGATAAGGGTTCGGTTTTATGTCCTTCCGCACCAATATCGAGGTTGTCACTGTTTTCGATAAACTGATGGCATCATGTGGACCGCTGCTGGAATTCTTTCTCAAAATTTACTTTTGCGATTAACTTAATCCTCGCTTTGTGTCCCTCTCGGGCAAAAGCGTCTGAGGCTTTGCCTTATTGGACATGATTAGACGCTTGATTGAAGGGGCTTAGGGCGGGCGATTTGTTTGCCATTTGCCATGATTGCAGCGATGAATTGCTCCCATGATTTTAGTAAATTGAGTAAAATCAACAGTTCATGCACAAAACTTTCGAGCTTGAAAATTAAGATGTTCCCTGCATGCACTTTATGACCCAAATTAAATTTTATATTCCAATTAAGTTCGTAAAAGTGGTTTTAATGAGAAAACTTTAAAAAGTGGCATAAGCCTACTATTCTTCATTTCGAGATATGTTTTTGATTTTAGGCATTTCTTAAAATTACAACAATATTTTTAAACACTTGCATGTAAATAAATGTATTTGATATTTTTAAAATGCTATAAATTAAATTTTCTACTATGACCCCTTCCTATTCGTAACATTCTTGGAAGCACAGCCTTTGAGATGGTAGTCCAGTGCGCAAAATACCTGAGATATCAGAGGTCCCAACTGTTATATTACTTGCATTTAAACAATTTATGCATAAATGCAATAATAAAACGGGAGGGAGTTCATAAATCTTGTTATAATATACCGGAAATAAAGTAATTCCTTTCCAAAGATCTTATTTTGCTTGAAAAGTTTACTGGGCTCTTTTTCTGCAAAGGAACTTTTTTTGTGTAAATGTTTTTTAGGAAATGGGATGGACTTGGACTTGTTATCACAAATGTTCATTAGCTTAAAGTTTAAGCACCCAAATCTCTATCATTTATGAGTTGATCATTGAATGCAGGGTGCCGTATCGAAAAAATATTATACACAATGTCCAATAAATTCGAATAAAAATTGTTTTTCTTATTTAAACAACTATTCTTTTTCTATTTATCAGAGAGTTTAGTTTAGAGAGCTAAGTACAATGGAAGCTTTACATGCGATAGTTGTGAGTAAATTTAGTAAAGCAATGAGGCCTAGTAAGATTTATCGTGACCTAAGAAAGAAATAAAACTGGACTTCGTATATAAAATCATTAAACGTTTCAAGTAAACATGATCTGTTGAAAATCGTAAGAGACGTGGACGTCCGCGCACTGTACGCACTTAGCATCAAATTTGTATGAGAGGAAATTCGAAGAGAAAAGGTCGTTCGGTACGGAAACTCATTGGAAAATTAAGAATCGGGTAATCTTCGGCACTTTTGATACTCACCCAAGATCAAATCAGGACGAATCAGAATTTTCTTGAAATTCGTTCTTTTCTTATTAGTAAAACATGAAGGAATGCAGTTTTGAGTATACTGTGTTTAAAGTTCATATTCTCGGTGAGCTGAAATATGATTTTTATCCAATAAAATATTTATAGTGAAGCAAATTCTGGGAATATTTACATGGAATTTGTACCGAATTATTCTTAAGAATTCATTCTTTTAAAATTTGACAAAAAAATAAAAAAAACGATTTTTTGAAAATAACAACTGGATGCAACCCCTTAACGGAAAGAGTTGATACAAAAGGAGTGTATGATTGCGTTATGTAGCTATAAAAGTAAAAAACAAGAACAGAAATGGAAGAAAATAATAATAGAATCTAGCATTGTGGTAAAAAGTGCACGACTCGACCTCACGGTCCTTGGGTTCGCGCACAAAAGCCAAAGAAGGAGGAAGGCCACAGAGGCGAACTAGGAGCCAGTAATGCGCGGCGCTCCTTCAATAAAGAAAACTTTTATTTATAACCCTCATAAATAGTTTTCACTTTATTCCCGCCGCGATGAATGCGGAGGACTCGAGTTTCTTATGCTCCCGAGAGGGTAAAGGCATGCGGGTAAATCCACCCTTAGACAGCAAGGTGAGTGCAGGCCTGCCCGGGGCTGTAACCGATGTCTGGATCAAATCTTGAATTCGAATTTAGAGTCTATCCAGCCGAGTCGAATGGGAACTCTAAGAGAAAGTCCATAATTTAGCTAACCCTACTGCGAATAAATATTTTGCGGACTTTGATTACGTGCAAGATACCGGGTAAACAATGACAATAATAAATTGAATTTCAAATTAGAAATATTTTTGCAGTGATGCTTCACGAGTTTCATCAGTAATAGTTGGAGTAACTTTACCAAACTTCATTTATTTATATTACTCCAAATACTTACTGCAATTTAATTCTGCAACTGATTTTAAATAAAAATTATTGTGATTTAAGTAATATTCATGATTACTAAATAACCCTCCCCCGAATTTACGGTGTTTTAAAAGTGAGAAACGAGTATAATGTCTGTACAAAAGGTATATTATAAATATCATCAGATATTTATTTACAGGGCGTTCGGCTTCTACGTAGGAATCGCATACACATGCGTATATACCAATCGATTCCTTGGAGTCAGAATCCGAAGAATCCGAACACCCTGTATGTACCCATACATACATATATGTATATGTTTTTTTATGAAAACTTTTTAAACAATTATGGACCAATTTTAAGGACATCTTTTATTATCATCCTTTTACTCGTTATCAAAAAATGATGAACTTGCATGCCAAAAATAAACTCGTGGTCGTACAATTTTCGATATCAGTGAATAATTGAATATAATGACAAAGCAATCCAAGATATAATTTATGATTTATGAAAGTTGAAATATTTATCAAATCAAAACTATTCAAACGTTTTTGTTATTTGTGACTTCTTACTTCTTGTGGTTAAGTAAATGCTGCCTGAAAATATGTACTGGAGTATTATAATATATGCATGTTTTAGCTTTTCAGTAGATATACTGCTATTGGATATAAATATATTTGGAAGAACTACGTTGATAGAGCCGCAACGTCCACCAATTGTAAGTAGCTGGCGTTATTAAATAAATTCTCGAAAAAAATTGATACAACTTTTGTTTCTGTACCTCTCAAATGATCTCTAGTAGAAGTACTCTTTTATTAAATATAATTTATCATTTGCAGTCACATTTTTATTCTTTAGCTTAAGTAGATCTGAATATTGAAGTTATTTTTAATTTTTTTGTACTCATTAAATTTTGTTGAAACTGTCCCATTTTTTTAAATAAACATATTTTCTTTTACTTTACAAAAAAAAAGCGGAGTGTATAATTTGCAAGTTAAGTACAATCTCTTAAGCATCGCTCTACTCAATCACTTTGTGTTCGTTTAGGAAGAAGGCATTTCTTTTTAGGTGGACGAAGTACCCTCTTAGAGGTTCTTTCATGAAAAGAAGACCTCTCCAGTGCAAGACAAGTGGAGGCGATGTCTTCAAAATAATCAACTTATAGAGATGTATTTCGAGAAGTTCTTAATTTAATTCGAGCAATTCATGTCGGAAGCAGTTTATGTCAAAGCTATAACGACCTATTTCACCCGCAGAGTACATAAAACATTCAACATCCACAGTAGCCTCTTCCACTTTTCAGTTAAATTGAAAGAACCAATTACCTCGGTGCCTCTTTGCTAAAAATCCCGCCGTACGTAAAATCCCGGAAGGTAAGGTAGGAAAACTGAGACGTAACAAATAAAATGAAAATTTTTCTGGCAAGAAGGGAAATGGCCTGGTTGGTGCGACTGGATGAAACGAAGGAAGGATGTTCAAATGGGCGGAAAGGCATTAAAAAATGTGCTTCGTCAACAAGCGGCCGAAACAAGGCTTCTTGGGGAAGCCTAATTCGTATAATAACTGGCCTCCAAAATTCTTTCAGTCGGCTGAACTGGACTTCGAGCTGATTTAAGTGGAATGCGAAATGAAACGAAATAGTGGAAAAGGCAAATATTAAATTTTTACCGCTTTAAGATCCCACTTCTGGTGGATGATAAATTCCTTGAAGTAAATCAAAAGTTATGATTTAAGCAGAAACTTCGCCACCCCGAGATATAAATGGCTCCTCACATTGCCGCCTTTGAGAATGGACCTTCAAAAACTCAAGGGGAAATAAAATTAATTTTAAATATTAGCACTGTCGCGCTTCCTGCTTTTGCAGAAAATTACTTTTTGTTTGATTTTAATTTATTGGGTGTACCGTGGGCAAACTTTTTCATGAGACTCTTCTCAGAGAAAAAGCTCTTGCGAAAATTTAATTTTATAAATAAATAATTTTTTTGTAATCACTCCCTGGCAAATCCTCTTCATCTCAAAACGTTTATTTTGTTGTGTAGGTACGTGTTTAATTTAAACGAATTTCACAAATTAATATTTTATTACTGCCTCTTATTTTGTACTTTTCGAGGAAATTAACAGAGGCTTTCACATTTTGGATTATCTATAATACACTTTAACTGCTTTACTGGTTACATTTTATACTGTTAAAGGGCTTCTTTTGGTTTTTATGACTTAATCCTTTGGTGCACATATTCTTTTTGGTTGCAAAACTTATTTTATTGGATATGCGGAAGCTGAAGTTAAATTTATAAAATCTAAAATGGTGAATTTAATAAGGCGAACGTTAAAATTTAATATATTTGGGTTTTAACAATAATAGAATTTTTAGATCAATGAAAGTTAAAATGCTCCATTTCTACAGTTGTAGTTTGACTCTTACATAAAAGGCCTGCAGAAATACTTTTATTGAAATATTTATTTGCTACAATTTCTTTGAAAAGATGATATCTGGCATCCTGGGGGAAAAAGAGCAGGCTCTCAACTTGATCTCTACATATTTAATTTATTGTAATACAAAATCAACGAAGTGGATTTTAATGAAAGTAAAACTAATGTACAAAAACAAAATCAAATTTTCTTCATACCTTTTAAAAGTTCGGTTGTTAATAACCTAAATAATAAGAACCGATTAAGTGCAGAACTTATATGCCTTTGGCTCTATGCCTCTATTTATTTATTTATTTTTTATTTTATTTCGCTTAATACAAGCTACAATATAAAAAATAAAATTAACACTAAAATAAAACTATAAACTAAAATAAAAATTAAAGGAAGGGGAAGAAGGGACGGGCTAGTGTAGGGTGGAGAATAAAGAAAATAGAGGACAAGGCAGATTAGGGGACACTATTTAGGTGATGCCTGAGAGATTTTTTACTATGGTGAAAGTCGAAGGAAGGGAAGGAATATAGAATTTCAGTTATGAATTTATAGAATATGTCACAATATTATATGAATAAAACATTGGCTGCCAAGATACGGAGACCTAAAAATTTATTAAAAATGTAGCGTTTTTAAAATAATACTTGTTAAACACAATCTCTGTAGTGATTGGTGATTTTATCAATCGATGCTCTTCCAAATTAATATTAATGAACATTACTCATTAAGTAATTTCCCATGGGAAGGGCTTTCCAATTACGATTTAATTTTGAAAATCTCAATTTTGCCTTCTGTAATTTGCTTTTGTTTTTGACTCTGCTTGTCGAAGCTTCGCTAATTTAATTAGAGAACAACGACTTAAATACTCCTTTAGTTGTGAAAGCGAGTCAAAATGGTGAAAGGAATCAAAATCGTCCCTTTTCTAAAGTACGTTAAAACGATCGACGATGAAAAGGTTTGTGTCAACAAAATACAGCACGGAAAAGCCATTCTGTCAGAGGGATGAAAATTACATTTTCCCTCGTGACAAAATTCAAGGGCCTTTAAATATGCCGCCGCTGTTGGTAGCGTCGAGGCTGCGTATTTGGAAATTCAATCAAAATTGCAAGCTAATTGGCTTTGATTGTTCACTCTTCAACTATTTCGTTTTGCCTATCTTCACAAAGAACCGAGTGAAATTTCTGAATGTTCGTTAACAGCACGAAAATGCTAATTCTGCGATTTTTGTGAAAGCACTTGCTTATGCGCTTTATTACATTACTTGTTGTTAGTAGTCGACGACTCCTCAACTTGAGAGGCGACAAGTTAAATTGCAAACACGTTGAACAAATAGTCGCTGCCTCTAATGACGGCGAATTTAAGTTATTACCTTACTTAAGCTAATAGCAGACAATAGACATTCCGAGGCGTTTGTAGCACAGTCTTACCTTCCGCTGAAATTCCCATTGGAACGTTACACAATCGCTGTTTAGAATCGTACGCAGATTTCCTAACAAAATACAAAGCAGAGACGTTTGCTTTCAATAAAGTCAAATTATATTTGTTGGAGCTATATTTCTGTGTAGATGCAAATTAAATTCAAAATGTTCTTTTCTCAAATGTTTTTCTTACGTTCATTGGTCTCTTTTTTTCGAAGAGATTAAATCGGTATGTATTTTTTAATGTGGGAAATATTGCAGAAATAAAAATACAAGTAAATTTAAAATTATTTCAGTAGGTAGGAGGTATATGATGATTGAAATCAGCAAGAGTATGGAAGATAAAAAATATATGCAAAATTCAGTCAGACTATTATTTTCGAAAAAAATGTAAATCTAGATGACATTCATTATCAAAATATTGGACTATGAGAATTAATTCCACTATTTTTTAAAAGATGTCATAAATAGTACTTCTGCATGTAGCTTGATATAGTGAGATTATAAAGTACTTGATACACGCCTCTATTTATGTAGTAAAATATTAAGTTGAAGTTTAATCGAATATTTTTGTATTCGATTAAAAGTGGATTATCATATTTGTTCCTTGTAGAATGGTGAATGTATTTTTCCTCAATTCCCAGAATACAACAGCAATCTACTTCTATTTAAATAAACATTGCGACAAAACGACCAGGTTGTCTAAAAAGTTATTTTTAAGCATGATAACGGTATACCTTATATTGTAAAAAGAATTAAGGAAACTTTTGAAGCATTTGTTTGAGATTTTACTTCACCAGACATATCTGTACTAAAATCAGAGTGGTCGATGCAATTAATAATTTCTGGAACCTTATTCAAAAGATGGTCAAAGGTTCTAACTTTGCTTCGAAATCTTCGTTTGGATAAAGAGATATTTTTTTGAACGTTGAACTTGTAAAGATTTTCCCAGACAGAGAAAATTTTAAATATCCCTAAAATTAAGAAAATTTACATTCTCTAAAATTACAATGCATATTACAAAAAATGTACCCTTGTTTAAATAATGAAGACACTCATCCTTTTAGTTTAAATTATACCTAACAAAACTCAATTACATCCTTTCACCCTAATTCTTTGAAAATTTCAGGTTGTCTCAATGTATTCACTTAAGGCAATTTTCTCAGGTGGTCTTGTTTTGGTGAGAAATTACCCGCTTTCCTCTAGGTGAAGGGTTAATAATGACAATTAAGATTTTCCCTTTTCACATCGCAATGTAATTTCATTTGGGGAATAATTACGCATGGATACTGGTGCGATGACAGGAAATATCCCTTCCACCATTACACACTTTGTAGTACAATTATTACCTGATTAACACTTTACACGTAAGCCAGGAACAGGGATACAAACAAGACTGCCTCTCAACGGCCTTTTAGTTAATCTGATGAATTCCGGCGAGCACCTATAACGTGGATTTTCTCGTGTAATTGCATTAGATTTTGAAACTGTTACTACCAAAAATAGCAGAGCCATTTATTTTGATTTACTTTCTTACGTATAGAGCCTACTAACAGAGGGGTACTTGTGAATCTCCAAAAATTCACGTCACGAATTGTTTCGACCTTTGGATTATTATACCTCAGTGATTTGGCGAACGTGTACCTCAAACTAGTTAGCTGCATTGTGTGAGTTGACGGCTAAAATATTCTCAAATATGAGACAACCCCCGGCAGAATACGAGGTCTATGTCGAAGTCGAAGTGATAAAATACATATAGCTCGATGAGGGAATATGTCGTCAAAATTAATGAAATTTTATTTTATTACATGAGCTTTATAAATTCAATTAAACAAATAATAAGCCTTACTTTCTCACTATGAATCACGACCGTCGAGGGACGAGTAAACAATTTGAATTATTATTTGAATAATATCCGGGGAACGGGACATGAGGCACTACTTAATTTCAGAATTGTGATTTTTGCGGCCAATAATTAATTAGTCTTCTACAGAGAAACAATGTGATAGGATGTATGTTTGTCGCTAATTTGGTAACTATTTATGTTATTAAAACTGTTGGTGGTGTTGATTTTTTACTGCTCTCTCTTGATGAAATTAAATGCGGTGAAAAATTTGATGTAGCAGGCAGAAATAATTTAATGATGTTTGTAATTAAATGGACCCGCTTTTAGCCTTAATTCGTTATTTTGGTTGGATAAACTAATTTCCTAATAACATTCATTTGTTTGCATGAAATGGCATTTAGTTTTTATTCTAATTTGATTAACTACGATTAAGAGATGTATGCAGTTGAGATATAATGTTATATTATGTTATGTTGCACCTATGATAGTTTTCAAGTATACTTATATATTTTAAAACTGTAAAGTAAGGATATTTATTATCGTATTACTCGCATTTACATCATATAACATAGGTAACCCGAGTAACTACAGGAGTATAAAAGCTTTATATTAATAAACTAAAACGTCTTGTAGCTGCTTTTAATTTCCATTTTATGTTAATAAATTTCATAGATACCTGAAAAGATGCAAGGCCGTAGCCAGAAACGACCCTCTGTCGTGTTTGATCCCCACCCTTATTTTTATTAAAATGAGAGTGAGCAATTTATTAATAATCAATAAAATAAAATTATAAGTCCTCCTCATACCTCTCTGAAATAAAAGTAAAAGTAACGAAAATTAGGATCAGGAAATCCACACATCATCAAGAGAAAAAGTATGCAATGCCCATTTTCTTGGTATAGCCTACATACACATGAATACATCTAAAAAATTGGAAATGCTAAAATTAATTTTCTTAAAAAACTAATTTTTTATTACGACAAGTAATATCAGTTAACAGCATTGATTTAAAATAGATAGATAAAAAGATAGTGTAGGATACTAGGATTAGCTGATAATGTTAATGATTTATAAAGTAATTTAGTTGATTTTCAAATATTAAAATCTTTCATTTTCAGATATTTTCGTCTTACTTTGACGATTCTTAAACTTTTTCAACCAATTGTTCCTTCAGTATTGCCGAAATTAAGAAACAGGACCACAAGTCCAGCAACATTCACACTCTGTTTAAAAGATTTATGTATAAATTGTGGCAATAAATCTGTTGAATTTTCTGTACTATTGTTGGTAAAATCAGGTCACCACCATTAGGATCGAAAATTTAAGAGCTTGAGCTCCTTCAGAAACTTCATGAAGATCAAGTGAAATTAAGACGCTGCAAATAGGAAAACTTTGAATGGCTTTAACGCTTTTTGAATTGAGAAAAAGGACGAACATTTGAGGTAAGGACTCGCCAACTTAAGGAACTTCTTAATTGCTTGTTATTGTTTCTTCGTCAGAACAAAATTTTGTCGTCTCTTTGGCCATCGGGAATAGCGCTAAAGTAAGATAGAGGGGATGTAAATTTTATACAGTCTAGTGCAAGCTTTTGCAATGCAATTTCTTCAATATCTCAGCATTAAATATATCTCTAGAGGTTGGACAGGACAAGTACTACCAGCTGGGAAATTTTCGTCAGGTGGACTTCTGCTGTATTAAGAATGTCTTTTTGATGAATTTAATGCAAAATAAGACAAAAGTTTGAGTCCGGATTTTGTTAAACAAACTGAGTTTGAAAAATCACACAGCGATGCTCCTTATTAAATTCTTTTCTTAAGTTGATCTTATCCATTTAATTAAAAAGGTAAATTTTCTTTTGTTGATAACTAAAGATACTAATTCATATATTATCTAATTAGAAGTATTTCACCACAATGAAAATTGGTAATGATATGTAAATAATTTTATCTATATGTGTTGCATTTGAGTTTTGCATTTGCAAAATTAATCAGACGCCATAAAAATAAATTAGAAAACTGTTATTAAAAATTTACACACGAGTTTGCGACCTTAAAGAACATTAGCATCAGATTTTTGAGTTCTTTGCTAATATCGGGAATTCTTTAACATCTCAATTGCTATAAATTTAAGGAAGTATTTCAGATGTTTTCCAGCGACGATTTTTAAAAGAAAAACTGCAAGTCATATATTATTAAAGGTTTTTACTATGTTTATATGCAGATTATGGAAAAGACAGATCTTATCAAAAATGTTGCATTGTATATTTTGTTTGTCACAATTTTTTTGAAAAGCCTATATTTTATCAATAAAGCGTATATGCGAACTCTTGACTCTACCCCTAGCACTTCCCCCTACAATTTTAGTTCGTGACTTTTTTGCTTTAAATAAAAAATATCTAAGAAATCTAGCGCATTTTTCTTCAGAAGCACTTCTTTAAGACACAAGCTGAAAGTTTATGAAATATTTTTTTTCGTATTTTCTGGCATTTTTCATCATTTTCCCTCGTTTTATTTCTATCTCAGGGTAAAAATGCGTATAAGTATTTTTCAGACACATACGTCCGAAAAAGAAAATCTCTTAAGCCCTAATAGGGCTTCGACCTATAGACATTCCGTACTGTGATAACAGTTTGTTGGAGTAAGAGTCCGAGCAAAGTTTCCCTGACGGATATTCTGTTTGGAGAGATAGTTTTCCCTTCCAGAAAAAAATATGTTTATAGCCAACCTTTCTTATCACAACGCCATATATATAGTATACCTATGTACAATATAAATAACGTCTAAACCAACAAAAACTATACTATATTAGATTTCTTCGAAAAAATTTCAAAACCAATTACTAAATACTTTGAAAAATCGAATTATCAATACAAATTCTCATACTTTTTCAAGTTTCAATTAAATTTATTAAAAATCGATATCCATCGTTCAAGATTATAAGATATTGCATTCTTTATGTATTCATTATTTTCTGAAGCCGCAAGCTTGTCAACATTATTACACGAATTCTTGTACAGAAATATTTGACATTAAATATTTTAAAGCATATTTATCCACCGAGTCTGTGACACTTGTTTGTTTGTCAGTGAATCAGTTGTACAATATTTGCGATGTTAATGTCCTGGGGGACTTGAAATATTTATATGGTTTCGTGAAGTGGTTGCAATGGATAGCCACTTGCAGCAGACAGTTTTGCGTTTTAAACAAATTTTCTGCGGGATGAGAATTTGTTATGATTTAGTATTAAATCTCTCAGTAAAACGAAAAAAGATTATGTCTGGAATAAAGTAATTTCCGTGTCATATAGTCATAAAAAGTTCCAAATGGAAACGAAAAGCTTTTTTCAGTAAAGTATTATTAACATAATTATATATACCTACATATCTATATACCTACATTTTAAATATTAATCTTAGAATGTATTCATTAATGAATTTCAAAGAGGAGCAGTTTTGAATTATTAAGGATTTTAATAAAATAGTATTGTACTTTTAAGAAGAAAAATTGTAACAATTTTATTTCTCGGAAAAACTTGGTAAGCTTTGATATTAATGAGAAAGAATAGAGTTCAACCACATTTTTGCTTTAAACAAATTAAATAGAGTATCAATGTTTACAAATTTGTCGTAAATTTCGTTCGAAAGAAAGAAATTTGTTAATGAAAATTGATTGTTTAAAGAAATATGTCGAAAGAGAAATTGTCGTTAGAAAACAACTTAAGCTTAAAATTAAAATAATTGACGTTGATTAAGTGTATGCAAGGGCAATGAAAATTGCCCACCTCATAAAAGGAAGAAAATTGACAAAATTATTTCAATTAAAATAATTATCTTTTCGCAATTTTTCATTAACGGGTATTTATAGAATAATCATCATTTTTATTTAAAAATCTTTATCTTTTTTTTAAGAAGTGTTGAGGTATTTATGTTAATAAACTTTAAATACCTGCCAATGCATACATGTCGGATTTCTCGTCAGCGATTGCTTTGAACACAAGCGGGCATCGAACCGACGCCCATTGATTTTGCGCTTCGACGTTCTCACTAGTTGAGTTATCATGACAAATTGCTGATATTTTTGGGTAATTCTGAGTTCTAATGAAAAATGCAACTGATCCCATGAATGCTTAGTCTGACGTAATTTATTGTGATAGAACAACGTTATTACTGTGAGCCATGGACCCTCGACCAGCAAATTAAATTGCCCTTTACGGAAAAAGATATCTACTTTTATGCAAATTAATGTATGTACGCAAAGTGTACTTCGAACGACCAATTCGCTTTCGAAAGGGTTAGTTTAATAATATAGATAGTTTTGTAAAAGTATAATCAAAAACTGTCAGTTTTATATCTATAGTTTAATTTCTTTTAATATAGAACCAAACAAAATATCAATTTAAATTTCTTGCTTAGAATGTATATTGCCGTAAGATATTTCCATTGATACTAACATGAACTGCGGAAATCAATTTACAGCCCCTTGTCTTATTTGTTGTACTCTTAAGGTAATAAATATAAAAGGTACCTTCATATATCAAGCTGAAGAATTATTGATCCTAAACCCTAAAATGAAATTTCCCTTGATGTTTTAACAAAGTTCATCGCACAATTTTTCTCTTCTGTTTCCCTACCCTACTGATTGAATGAAAGCTGCTTGCTAAAATGTTTTGAACACTATTTATTTTAATAATCCATCCATTTATGGTTTTCCTGGAGAATACTTTTAGGAGAAATAACTCTATATAATATTGTTATATCTCTCAAAATGTACATCAAGTCCTTTGTATTGCTCTTAATTTAATTTTCCTCGATACACGGGGGATTTTTTGCGGAAAGCACTTTTCACAAAATTTTTTATCACCCAAAAAGCAGGAGATTTTATGTAAGAGAGGCAATTTTTCATTATTTTTTCCTATGAAGTCTTGAACACTGGCATTTATTTAGCAAGGCCTATTTTTAATAACTGTCAAACATGCGCCTACGAAATTTTGAAGACAACCACTTTACCATTTCAAAGTTCAAAGAAATGCATATTTGTAATATTGTCACTAAGGAGATTTTTTTGTGACAATTTTAAACACTTGGGAAATTGAAGAGATTTCATATTTCAAATTTAGATAAAAGCCTTTTGAAATATCGGACTTTTAGTTTGAGAACAATGCAATAGCAAATATTTTAATACCATCATACATATATACATACATAGATATTTTCAGTTAAATTCTATGCTGCTTCTGTGCTTTCACAGTTGTTTCAGTTTAAACTTAAAGTAGCATTAAAAGTAAAAAACATACATTCATGGTGAAATATAAGTTAAATACTTCTGTACATGAATCGAACTCAGTCATCTATACAAAATAATATATCTACTGGTACAGGAGTTTCAAATTTGTGTATGTAATTTGAATAAAAACGAATACGTACAATCGATTAAAACCATTCCATAAAATCAACAGACACATGAAGAGGAGACAAAACGATCAATTTTCCATCGATTTATTTTCGTTGAAAGAATCCTATTGTTTGTTGTTGGCAATGTTAAGTAATTGTAGACAGTTAAAAGTGCAATTTAGTTCTTCCCAATTACAAATTACTCGTTTCCATTCGCAATTACGGCTTTTGCTCGTACTCATAACATAGAGTGACTATGTCCAGCAAGGATATTTTGTGTATGCTGGTTTGTATCCATGATTCTGGATGCATCTGGAATGTGAGGGTTTTATTGAGGCGATAATAAGTGAGAGAATTCTTTTATGTCTATGAGTCTATCATTGCCTTTTAATTGTCATGAAATTGATTGGGCTAATTAACTGAGTTTTCTTTCTTGTTGTGGTCTGTTGTACATACAGGGAAGATGTTAACCAGTATGTACCAATCGATTCTTTGAAGTTTTCTGATCAATATTTGCTCCGACACCACACCCTGTACATATGTATATCAGATGTATTTTTCTCATATCCAGATTCAAGCAGAATATTTTGCCCTGAATTGAAATTGATGCATATAAACACTTATTTCCCGAAATTAAAATCAAGTTATATGCTTATATCACTTAATGCATCAAAAATCTGAATACACTAATTTATCCGATTCAAGACTTGAAGTTTGGACGGGTAAATATCGTGTCAATATACTTTTCCCAAATTTAAAAATCTTGATATACGTGTCGGCTTATAAAATTAAAATTCAATGGCAAATTTTCTATTTAATCTGAACCAGATTGATTGCATCTGTTAGAAAAATGAATATAACACAACTATTATATATCACTTTTAATTTTTGAGAAAGTAATATTTCCTAGATATTGTAAAATAACTTTATTTGCCGTCGACAGCACTGAAATTAATTAACTTTTATGAAAGTTGCATAAAACACTAAAGATTTGTTGAAACACATATATCAGATTTCAATTATATAGCATACAAATTTATCAAATTAAATTAGTATCTGTCTATCTTAATTTTATTTAAATTTTATATTTTATAATTACTTAATATTTTTAGTAAATACAATAAATGTTTTTTTTTCAAATAATTGAAGCATTAAATTTAATCTGTAGATATTTTTTATATTATGATTACGTAAGAATTTCAAAAACGAATATGAATTATTGTTTAATGAGGTATAGGTACGTGAGAACTACTATAAAATTATATAAAATGGAGAAAATAAGAAGTGGATGGAAAGTTCGAATATAACTTCATCAGAATTTAAATTTAAATTTGGCTTTTCTTACTTTAAAGTAATATTTGTTTTTATTTCCTGATATTATAAAAACATCAATCACCTTTTGATGAAAATGGGATAGTACTTGACTTTCAAAATTATATTATCATAAAACCAAATACATAATTACCAAAATATATAGTTAATACCATGAAAACCTTCAGGACAAATTCTAATATAACTTTTCCTTTTAAGACGCTTGCAGAAGACAACTGAAAATGTTATGAAATTCTCAAGCAAAACTTCATTCTTAATTAAAATATCCAACCGGCAGAAATATTTTCTCCCGAAAAAGTTTTAATTATTTCAGTTGTAATTATGAGATTTTATGACTTCCTCAAAACTTTAAAGAAATCTGTTAAGATTATGTTCTTGGTTAACTTTTAGTTTTTTGATCATATTTATTACTTACTATTAAGGATTTACTTTGAACGTAAAGTATAAAAGAGTGAAAATAAAATGCGTTCTTATATTAATTGGACTAAAATCTATGTTTAGTCTACATACAAAAATATTTTACTAATTCTATTCGTTTACATTTTTTACTTACTGTAGCAAATTATTATTATTATTGTGTTTATGTAACTCAACATTTTTAAATTTTATTTTCGTAACTATTGGGTTTTCTCGTTTTCGATGAATTAATTAGAAAAAATGTTAAATTAAGCTTAGAAATAATTTCAGAAGTATAAAAAGTAAAAGTGTTTGACGACTATACTCTCAAATTGTAAAACGAAACTTTCGATAAAAGTAGGTAATTTGAATTTAGATTGATATTATTAATTTAATGAATATTATACAATAATAAAAAGGATTTTAATGAAATTTAATATTTTTTGTGATGTGTATTTTCTACTACTTAAGTAATATCTTACTACTTACGTTAAAAGACCTTCTATTTTTCATTATATTGTATTATTGTATTTCGCACTTTCAAATTTTGTAGACTAATTAGATTTTTGAAAACAGGACATACTATATAATTATTTCTACTTAATATTGCTATCAATCCTCAATATGTCGGTTTCAATTACTTTGTACCCGTAAATCTTGCACATTATTCCCATGCAGCTTTTAAATTGTTTTGTGATTTCTGTCTAATCATAAGAATCATTTACACCACATTACATTTTACATTTCTATGTAGCATTCAATATAATATAAAAAGCGTAACTTTTGGATCCCACCCATTAGAGAAATTCATATTTAAAATTGGGACAAACCTATATTTATGCAAGTTATCGCAGTGGGCCGCAGTTAAATTTGATGTCTTTGATAATTCCACGTTATGGTTGACCTCAAATTCTACTCCCACTTTTGTATCCGTTCATAATTTATGTCGTTCAACGCATTTTTCAGGTATAACAACAAGAGGGTCCCGTCGGAACCGTGACCAGTAACTTCCCGCCGAACACCACCAACCGGAACTCCCTTTTTTGAATTCGATTGAAAGCCGAGGTGGCGTGTCAACGTGCCCCTAGAATCTGGATGGACGTTACGTTTTGTGTCGTTTGCAAATTTCATGATAGTTTTAAATGCTCTAGAAGTCGCAATTTTAGCTAAAAATGTTGAAAATATTGTTGACGCAGCCAACCAGGTCTCCGTCCCGCTCTATGCATCCTGCAAACACGATGGGCTACTTTAACGAGGCTTTTCATGTAATTCTCGGAGGGCTCTTGCCGGCTGCCACCAGATAAGAGAAGACCCTACGACATAATAAAGGAAATTTTGATGGAGATGTAAATGACAGCTGTTTCGAGGAAATTTATTCTCCCCGTAGAGACGGTGAATCGCTTTTCAATCTGGAGCAGTGAAATGTTTTTCTGAATGTTAATGAAATGTCAGCCGATGTCAGAATTCCCCAGTAGAAATTTATTTGCGTTGGCCACCGATTTCTATTTCCGTAAGAAAATTGTACAAAGCGAGTATTTTAGGGGAGTTACTTTCCTGACATACTTCTTTTTATTGAATCGCCATGCCAGCGTTTCATTATATTTCTATTCCTGCTCTGCTCAAGTTAAAAATTTTCTTGACTTTTTCAATTTCCTTTGGGCACCCTGCTAGACATTTACAGAATAATCTGTGGAAATTAAACCACTTATTCAAAAAAAAGGGCTTCACTTAACTTTCTGATTAGTACATATACTCGTATACCATAAATAGAAACTAAAAGT
Organism: Philonicus albiceps; assembly: GCA_963969385.1. NCBI lineage: Eukaryota > Metazoa > Arthropoda > Insecta > Diptera > Asilidae > Philonicus > Philonicus albiceps. The sequence goes on from OZ017773.1 coordinate 39,032,809, forward strand.
ACTAAAGAATCGAATCTCCACACTCACTTATATTATAATATTATTAGTTGTACTATTAGATGCTCCTACTTTTAAAATTTATAAAAATATTCAGTTAAACTCTAGAAATCACACCAACGAATATTTACGGAATAGTTAAAAATTGCATAATAAAGATTGAAAAGAAATGAAAAAGCTGCCATACGATTTTAAGTTTAACAACATCCATTTTTACACATAAATATATTTGTGAAGATAAATAACGCTATCAAATCACAAACACCTCTAATTTTCTCACTTTTTATTATAAAAATGAAATGCAAGTATTATTTTTTTAAAATAAGGGATCGGATTCTTTTCTAAAAGAAAATAATCACTGAGAAAAGTTTTAATGCCTGGGTATGGGGTAAAAGCTGTTCCTTTAATTAAAGTAAATTGTAACACACTCATCAGGGAAATAAAATGTAAGAAGAAATGTTCATTTATATGTATTAGCAAGGAAGAACAAACCAGAAATCTACACGATTCCAAGAAACTCGAAAGAGGCGTACCATTTTAAGGAGTACATAAGTTTGGGAATTAGAATCATTAAGAAAGCATTGTGCCAAGAATAAGTGTTGCCTTGATAAATCTACTTAAGTAAAGTATAGTTTTTCACTTGTTCGCTGTGATACGGCATTCTGGGTGGTCTGAATTAAAGTAAAAAAATTTAAAACTGTATTGCAACATACTATTTCCTGATTTTTAGTTTTTAAACATATATTATTCTCCTTTAGCTTTAAATGAATCTAAACCACTGTTGGTGTTACAAGGTGCGTACAAGGTTCAAACATTTATGTAATTGTTATATTGAATTTGAATTTGTAAACGTAGAGAGCATATGGGTAATCCTGAGAATTCTAAGTATATATATTTTAATAATAAAGCTTCTTTATTTAAAATTAAGAAGGATTATTGGTACATACATATAGGAAAACTCTTAACATAAAATATCCAAACTTTCATATATAAGAAGAAAGGAATGATCACAATCACAATTTCATTTGAAATTTAAATTTGAGTTCAGTAATAGGTAATGTGTACGCCGTTAAATTTTAAACAATCAGGCTGATTTTTGCGATGATGTCAGACACAGACATCAGTTATAATTTTTTTTTTGGTTTCTTTTAATTTCTTTAAAATTAAATTTTTAGCAATAAGAGAATGGTTTTGATGTTAAGGAAATAATTCCCGGCATAAAAGCTCCTTTTCAGTTAAAATTCAGATTTAGTATTTTTTTTTGTGTTTTAAGCTATTTACAAAAGTCGTTTTATTCATATAGTGGAGTCAATGCATCAAACATTTTAATATCTTTTAAATATTACATAAATTATTAATGCAATGCGGAACACATTCCGAATAGACTGAATATGAAAAACAAAATAATTTTGAAATACATATAGAATAAATTACTATGAAGTCCTCATAATATTATCTACTTTTACTTTAACCCTTTGCCTTAAAACAACGTCTGGGAGACGTCATCCCCTTTCTGTGCCTAAAATGAGAAGCTCGTATCAAATACGTGATGTTTTGTTCTGGCTAAAAGTGGAAAGCTCATATCAAATAATGTTGTTTTTGCACGATAATCTTTATTGTTAATGTTTGTTATAATTGCAATATAAAAATGTGGTTTTAGTAAATAGTAAATGGCAAACCAGTGGATTACGCAAAATTTGACCTGTGATGAAACTGCTTGTGGTCACGGCGAATGACAGAAACTCTCATCGAAAGTGGCACTAATAATCGTCGCTCAATTCATAAGGCAAAGGGTTAATTACGCTTATACCTACTGATTTTTTTTTGATACTGAAGTATGCGTAATCACACATATGTTATAATATTTGGTTATACTTGAAACATTTTATTGCATTTCCTTACATTCACGTCCTAAACTCAAAACGCTCAACATTAGCTCTGCCTTTTCTCTTCTTTTTTTAATGATTTCATCTTTATCAGGTTTCACAGCAAATTTTGCATTAAATTAACATTTGAGAATGGTTACCGGCAGCAAATTGCAATTAATTTATGCCCACAAAATGTGGATCCAAAAATATTTTTAGATTACGACTTGATATTTGGGTGGAAAAAAATCATTAATTGATATGTTGATGTACGTTTAGAAAATTTAAAAGTTTTCCTATAGGTAAAAGTCCACTTTAGATCATAAATAAAAGCTATTTCATTATTCGATTCAACTTATAAAGTTATCTGTAATATGATAACATAGTCCCAACTATCCTTTGTGAAGTGAATCGTAACATAATTTTTTTTTACTTCAACCGTTTTCCAGACATTAAAAAAACTTAAAACCCGAAAAAAAAGACAAAACTTAATTTTTTAATTGAAAAATGTGTTTTTTGTTTTCAAAATTTTATTTTTGTTAAAATTGAAAAAAAAATAAGAGCCGTACAGTGCCTATAGATATAGGCTATCATAAAAAAATAGGGTTTATTGACTTGTAGTGGAAATTGCATAAGCTACACTTACACTGCTAGTTTTTCGCAAAATAACGAATATCTTAAAATGAAGGCGAAGTGCAAATTAACCCTCACTATCCGCCTACTACACGGTGCGACTATTGAGGGGGGTCCACCTGTGCACTCATGCATACATATTTCGTAGGCTCTGCCGGTAACAAATGGCTGCACCGATGAACTGAGATGCTGCCAAGCATATTGACATAAACTTTGCGGATGAAATCTCTGATAAACAAAGCGCTTCCATTCAGCGACAAATGTCAGGATGCAAATGCGTCGGCTGGTCGCGTCCATTCCACCGCAGCCCCATACGAACTTATTGATTACTCAAACGGAGAAATGACGGAACAATGGTCCCGGCCATGAACATTTCACGATACCATTGTAAGGGGGGCTCAGGTCCGTGACTCGTTTATTTGATTAGGTAATGTGTTTTAACCAGGTGTTAGGAGCCACACGAAGAGTAAAGAGGTGGTCACCTTAATTGTAATGTCAAATGCATTTAGGGATCTTGTTTAGTAGTAGGATTAGGTCATATATTTAGGAGTATGTACTAATTGTATTTGCTTCCTTTTCTGTATTACGGAATTCTACGGTAGAGAATATTGTCGTACTCTCAACATTAAAATGCATCCAATCGGGAATTAAATAATTTTTCACCATCAACCACTGTAATGGAGCACTCTTTTTCATCACCAACCGGACGGGGAAACTGTGTCTACTTCCTTGATGAAAAAAACGTTTCTTATTTCCCTCCCATCTCGGTATGTAATTAGGTCTTTGAAAATACTCTTTAGCAACTCTGGTCGCTTCCTAATTAAAATTACTCTTTCCGGGATAGTTTGCTCCTCTTAAATATTTTGCCTCAAGGGATCTACAAGAATACCGAATTATGAAATTTGTTTAAAGCATAATAAATAAGTTTCTGTGGGGTGTTTCCTCCCTTTGCCTGCGCTTTGAATGGCTAAATATATATATATATATAATTATATATATATATAATTATATATACCGTAAATTCGAGTTACTTTGTCCCCGGGGAGTTACTTTACCCCAATATTGATTCTTCTGATATTACTTTCTTATCAAACTAAAAATTGCTAAACCTTACTTACCTCAATGCTATATTAGGTTAAGATGTTTATTCTTAAATACAAACAAATGCTAATTAGGTTGGAAAAACAATTTTTCAAATAGGACAAAGTAACCCGAATTAACAGTATACGTATAAATTTAATTATAGATAATGCAACCACTTCATATTTTATCGTAATTGAATGGGGACGGATTGCTAATCAACATTTAACTTGGGTTTTTTTTTATAGTCATTAACATCAAATTACAATTTGCATTGATCAAAAATATAAGCTCCATACAGATGTAAACAAAAGTGTGTAACAAATAAAACCGGACATCTGTGGAGCTAACACCCTTTTTGAAAATTTATTTTATGGTTTGTAAACAATGCAAATTGTAATTTTGTTGAATTGGGTGTAAATTTGGGTCATATCACTTACTTGATATGTTCCCTGAGCAGCCACAAAAGCGGAACTTTTATCTCGACTAAACACGAAATGGGTGGTCCTTCCCATACGAGTTTTTACACAATTTTCTGGTTTTTGTTCCCCGACTTGAAAAGTAACTGACATAAAAATAGGGGGCCAGTAGGTTCATTGTCCCTCCTTTATCAAAGGATGATCCCAATTTTTTTTTTTTTTTTGGCTAGAATAAGGATAAATGTTTTGCGTCTAAAAAATAAATATAAAGGAAGTCTTTCGGAGAAATCCTTTGAAGTACGGCCCATAAAAGCTGGCATAAAAATGTTAGTAATAAGATCTGTTTGTATATGACCAGTCCCACAAGGGCATATAAATGACGAATTACTTTCAGCGGAAATTTTAGAGCTACGAAGTGGTTCTGAAAATGCAAAAATCCTTCTTACATTATTCTGAAGTTTTATGAGAAATTGCTTCTCACGGGATTTATACTTTGCTTGGTTATTGCGCGACACTCAAGAAAATCTCTTGTGTGCATTTTCAATTTTTTTGAAATTTGTGCACACTTTGTATACACCTTCTTTTTTAATAAATGTGCAATTTAAGCAGGGAACGTAAAATTAATAATGTTCTTATTTTCATCTCTTTATGTTTTAGATTAAATTGCAAAACCATACCGAATTTCTATTATAACTTCAAGAAATTATATTTCAACAAATTCATATAAATTTGTGGGAACTGGCTTTAAGCCTGATTTTCAGATTTACCAAAGGGTTTTATTTTTCTGGTATGTTAAATTTTTACAAATTCAGAATATTTTTAATATATTAAGGCTTTCTCTTTTGTAATATATTATAAAACTTTCCAAATTATGAATGTATTATTAACACAATTTTTATTTGATTGGTCAGAACATTACATTTCGTTTCCAATTCTTTTATTAACTTAAAAATGCAGCATTATAATTCTATACTTTTTGCAGCTTAGCTTAGCTTAGCAAATTAAATTAATTTTAATAACAACTGTTTTAAAGTAAGCATAAAACAATGTCAAATTTAATATAAAGTATTATTTTATTTATTAATTAAAGTATAAACTACAATAATATAAAACTTTTGACGAGATATTTCCTCAAGTGATATTGCGCATTTAAATGTACGTTCTTTGTTGTCTTGGATTTTTCTGTATTGTTTTTAAATGTAAATTAAAATTACAATCATAAAATAAAATGCATTGTCCGATTTAAATTTGATAACTAAAATTTCATTTTTGTAGGTAGGTTAATTTTTTCAATTTTAGAAAATAGAAATTTTTAAGTTTATACATTCTGTTTGCTGATTGTCAATCCACGAGAAACCTTTTTGATCTTCTAAGTTGTAATTAATTAATTTATACCTCCGTTTTTCGCAATAAAGAAGTTTTGTGATTAGACATCCATTTTTTCGACATTTATGAATAATTGAATTCGATGTATTTACATTTAATTGTAAAATCTCTGCTGCTCCTCGTTTTTCTTCCTCCTCCTAAATTTATTTTATATTTACTATAGTAAAAAAGCAAATATGCAAATATATGTATATATACGCACATATTCCGTCTAATGCCTTTTTTCCACAAGTGATTTTTTAAATGTCTCTTTTACAAATTGAAGATCAGAATATTTCAAGCATATTTTATAATAAATATTAAAATCTTTGAAACCTGTTAATAGATTTTCCTCTGCTTTTAAAGGTTTTGTAATCGGCACTAGATGTAAAATAATTATTAAATTTCAAATGAGAGTAATTTTAAAGTAATATAACCAATCTATAACAAGATGGGCTTTAACAATTTAAATAATTTCTAAAATAATCATATCTTCTACATAGCACTTTAATTTGGTTAAACATTAATTTTTTAATTTTTATAATTTAGTTTAGATATAAGCTGCTCTCTTATATCATAAATATTTATGTTCAGCCTTTAAAAAAACAGTTCTTGTGGGAAAACTTTCCCTTGGAATTTGTAACCTTGAGAAAAATTTTCAATTGAAGGACACCACATCTCTTCCAACGCTAAAGGTAAACGAATGTTTTCGTAGAGGAACTTTCACAGGAATAAGGGGATAAAAGAAATACAAAACTTAAGGAAATGCTTTTAGGATTATGATTTGGCAAGAATTTGATCTTCTTTCAATTTGGGGGCACTCCAATTATAAAATATTTTAACTGTGTAGAACTTTAAAAGTACTGAAACTCGAGCTGAAACTTCTGAAACCAGGTTATTTTGGTTGCCATAGTAAAGTGGGAAAATTTGTGTTCCTTGCTTGCAGAAACGTGAAATTGGTTTAAAGGAATACCGCCCTCCCTTCTTCATCCTTCCTTCAATGAATACAAAAGTTTTAATTGATGCACTCATGGACAGACAATCGATCTCTGGTGCAAGTCCCGGGTTGCATGCATGCTCTTATAAGAGCCTAACTTCCTGCCGTCATTGATTGGCGGCTTTGGCCCGGTATTGCGAGCACAAAGGAGTAATATTTACCCTATAGATGCTCCGTTAAATTGAGAACATTGCACAAAGTTTTCGAAACTAATTTAATGGGTTCGCTGATTCAAAATCTTCTCGAAGTAAATAAGTGGAAACCCTTTTGGGTGCAAATTATAATTTCCAATGTAATTGATTTTAGGAAGTGAATCCCTTTAAATGAAATCCTTTTGCCGACATTAAATACCTTATCAATTTTGTTTTCTAACATTTAAAGCAACATCATGCGTACATCAATCGCTAATTTATTTTATCTTTCAGTCCACATCTGGACTTTTAAAGTGAACCATATTGTACAAAGTAAAGAATTGTATATTAAACAATTTGTTGTTTCCCGAAGTCATCCCTTTTTATATAAATTAAATCGAAACAACTGCAAACGGAAAACATTTTGCTTTATGAGCTCTGACATGTGAAAATGTTGGCGCTACAACATAGAGAAATAAGATAGGGAAGAAGTTTTAAAGTATTTCTGCAAAGTCATTCAGATAAACATAAATAGCAGTGAGTCGAGAAGGGGCGTTGATGGAAATAGCAATCCTTTCAAAAACTGAAAAGGGTTTATTTATTCTACCACCTAAAGTGTACAAAGGGAATATCTAACTGCTCTGTGTATCCTGAAGCCCGAAAATCTGCCCATAACCCTCAACCCCTAGCCACTTGCACCTCCTGTTCGTCTTCCACTCCTTTTTGGTCTCAACCTTTTAATATGTCTGTCTGCTCCCAGGGGATACATGTCGGCGGCCACGGTTACAGGTTCTGGAACCTACTGAGGATAATTTTCACCAAATTTGGAAAGTCATGGTTTTTTATTACTCATAGCTTTCATTCCACTGTCGAGGATCATCCCCACTATAGTCAGGAGGAGCGATAAAAATTGGAAATCTTTTCAACCTACAAAAGCGTTCCATACAAATCGACAACAAATTTACGATTAAATGGTTCAAGATTTTTGTTCGGGTGTTACATTGATAAAATTTATTTAATAAATAGCAGATGTTTTGACTAATAAATCTGTATTCATTCACAGGAATTTTATGACAAATTTAAGCAATTGGGCAATTTAATTTGGGAAAAATTTCCATTTCCTGCTAAATAAGAAAATGTCTGTTTTCAGCTAAAAAATTTTAGAATTTAGAACAAGCGCTATACAATTGTGTATTCTTCAAAAGTTTTGCTTTATTATTTTTCGTATTTTGTTAATGAGATTTTTTTTAAATTAAAATTATTGAAGTTTAACGAACTGTAACTTAGAAACTAACAATTTTACATAAAAAAATTAATCCAGTACAAAACAAAGGTCAATACGTTGTCATTTTAGGTACAATGCGCCATTTATTCAATAAAAATTATTTCCGTAGAATATTTTTCCAAAAATTTTTATGTATACTTTGGTGGCTTGGCTCTATAACTATGCAAGCTCTGGATTTATGTAAACGAAATTCTTTAAAATTATTCAAAATATTAATAATCGATTTCTTTAAATTGTTTAAGTAGAAATCAATCTTAAATTTTAAAGTGTTATGCATTTAATACATACATGTGGTTCAGTTGTCGCCTTCGAGATTTTTCAATCTAAATAACTCTCTGTTTGAACATACCATTTCAAACAATGCGCAGACATTTAACAAAAGATGTTTACGGGTTAACCCATTCAATGTAGGTGACTTGAGGTTTGAGGTTTATCTGTGAGAATTTGTTCATCGCATACTGCTTGCCATAGCCCCCATATTTCGAAGTAGATCTCTAGAAATAATTGCTCAAAAATACAAATTTTCTAATTTAAATTAAGTAAAATATTAAATTTCATTAAAATAAGAAATATTTATGTGTATTATAACATGATTTCCTATTTCTTTATAGAATTATATTGCTAGCTATTTAATTAAATGTTGCGTATTTCAGGGATTATTAATATTTTAAGAGATATTTAATAATTGGATAAATATGTGAATTTACTAATAACAGAATAAGAAGTTATACATCAAATAAGAGAAAAACTAGTAGCTAATCTCATTATAAAAAAATCTCAATTTCTCTGTAAAGAATAATTAAGTATCGATTGTCGTCCAGTGCATGGAAAAAAATATATAAGGCATTCGTTCAATGCTTTTCAGTCTCAAAATCGAAAAAGTAGCTCTATTTGAAAAAGCCAAGTCTTTTATTTTATTTTATTATTATATTTGAAATATTTTCAGTTTGATTTTACATATGTATATACAATAGGTACTTATCTAATTTAGTGCTTGAAGTTGTACTAGAAGAATTACTAGTTGTCGGATTAAGGGATTTTCGGACAGAGAGCAGTTTTCACTGGATATTCAGTCTAGGACTTATTTGGAAATGCCAAGGCAGGTCCACAAACATTTTGAAAATTTGGTTTTGAGCGATTTGTAATTTTTTAATATGAGAACGAGCACATCAATAGCAGCATAGAGCAGAATTGCTTGGAAAAATGCTTTATACATTGTTGTATAATATATATAATAATAATGAGCTCATATCCCAAGTTTAGGAAGGAATACATCGTATTTATTAATAATTTTATTTTGCGTTGCGTCGATGCTATATATTTGACGAAAGTAAGTGTTCGATTCCTAAATATTTAATATGGTCTAAACAAGGAATTTCCACGTTATTCAGTTTAAAATTTACACTCGGTGAAACAAAATTTGAAATTTGTCGCAAAAAATCGATTAAAAGACTTAATATTTTTGGATTGTTTTTAGATTATGTAAACATTCATATAGAAAACCATCCTATTATAATCAGTTTCAAGTTAATCCGTTCATTTGTTTTTGGATTCGATATTTCGGAAAACACGATTGTTGGGAAAGCACGTTAAAAGAGCCAGAATTTTGATTGTGAGCTACTGTACCTGTTCCGAAAAAACTCAGCAGATAAACTTATAGCTTAAATTTTAGGAAAAGGAAGGTATTCTCTTATTATGCTGCTGTTAGGGGTTGTTTTAAATAAATCTGAATCACGATAAGTCAGCAAAAGTAGTAGAGAGTAATGTCATTGTATTTACGATACGGCATTTCCAATTTATGAATTTGAATTTTTCTAAAAGTACAAGAACAACATCATTTGATGCATATTGTTTCTGGGGTAATTTAGTTTGCTTAGCAAACTTCAAATGGCTTAATTCCTCCTACATATGGAATTACGTTCATATTAAAAGTTTAATAGAATCTCAGAACATGATGCACGTGAAATTCAACAAATTTTGCTTGCTACAAAGCTATTCAAAAGCAAATCAGGGAGCATGTAAGTTGTAACAGATTTATGTCTGAAAATAACCTTAAAAGTTTTCGTTACAAATTCCCATAAACATCCTTTATGTCCGTATCTCTACGTACAGGGTCTGCGAGATATAGTGCGGCCCAAGGAAGCGCGAAGCGAAAAATAGATCCATAAATAAAGGCTAACTCTCAGAAAACTAGCAGCCATGAGAATGATTAAAGTTTGTAGATCGGGTGGTTCTGGACTGGCCACTAGATGAATTTAGCTGGCTGTTGAGACCCCTTCCTTGGTGCATTCGCTCACTTATGTAAAAATTTATTAAAAGCATTTACCTGGATGCCAACACATTTTCTTTGTAATGAACACTCAGACCGTTTCGTTTTAGACTGGAACGCTTTGAACCCATTCTGCTCTACAAATTCGCCGCCAAAAATTTATAACAAGCCATGTGAACTTCAGAGTATCACTAAAATAGCATCACAACTTTAACACTTTGGGAATTTGTGGAATTCGTGCCCGGACGATCCGACCCCTTTTAGGTCGATGGTAGTTCTCTTCTCGTCGAAACTCGTTGGAGTAAATTTTGATTTCGAGTGCAGCTCAGCGAAAACAATTTGTTACATAGTTTGGAAGCTAGTGGCATGCTAGATGAACTCTTCGGTTGCTTTGCAACGAGCAAGATTTTTCGGAGAAAACATAGATATGTACCTACATTAAAGTTGTTCTGGGATACCGACCACAATCTAAAATTTTATATAGAATAAATAGCCAGTCTTTTATTCCACCAAAATTTCTGCTTTCAAAACAGAGAAAAAGGACGAAATTTACCTTTTTTCTTAGAATTTTCTTATTGCTATAAAGAGAACATATATGCTGTCCATTGAGTACAAGGGCTTAATCAATTGGCCGAAAGACGCAACAAGAACAGCGACGTATTAAGAAAATTGAGAAGAAATTGTTAAGAAAAATCTTTATCTCGGCGCAGATACATAGAAAGCTGTGTGAAATTGAAGGAAAATAATTCAATTAAAGAATGCTGTTTGTCCTTTTTATGGTTTAATGTTTATGGGGAGCAGCATTATCCACTCTACATCGTCTGCTTATTCCTCTTGCACTTTCTAATTGGATTGTTCAGTAGGAATAACAAATATCTTTTCAGAACTATAATTATTAATTTTAATAATCAAATTGCTTTTTTCGTTTTATGAACATATTCTGAAAAATAAACACTAAAATTTGACAATGAAAAACGAAAGGATGATAATATCAAAATGAAGAAATTTTATTGTTCATATCGATTAGGATTAACCCTAGAAAGGTAATCATGTTCCAGAGTGAGTTAAATGCCACTTTTAGAGTATATTATAAAATTTAAATACAGAAGTAGATTGTTTTCTAGGGCTAAGAGGACAATTCTAATTTCGTATAATAACCACATTTATGATGAAAATTGATGCCATATTGAGTGCTAGTCCGTTAATTCGCAATTAAATGAGATTTTGAAGTTTAACCTTATTAAATAAGAATACCAAACTTCTTCAAGTAAAGTAAAATAGTGAATTAAGTTCGATAGATGAAAGTAACAAATATGGATTGCTTCAAAGAAAGATATTAGTTTTTATTAGTTACCTTGTACGATAAGGTTAAGAACAAAGCAAAAAAATTTAAAATATTTGATTATCTCCTTTAGTTAGGTATTTAAAATCCATTAATTAAGAAAGCTTGGCGAAGTGGTGGAAGAATAAAACACTTTCTTTTATGCATTTCGAATGTTCCCAAAGAGATTTCTTTTAAACCGAAATATATTCCAACAATTTATCATTTATTTATTAACGTATTTCTTGGAATCCGCAACTTAAACAAAATCTATTCCAAAGGGCAAGAAGACACTGGAAAACCAAAGTTCTTGAGAAAACAACAAACAAACGAAAAAGTTAGCGAGCTGGTTTTTGGGCTGTTCCCGTGTAAAAGGCTTTTTCTGCTTGGCATAAAGTTTTCGGAAGAAATTTTCTGCTTTGGCTGCCGTAAATCAAAGTTTCCTCGGAGGTAAAATTTGCAAGACATAAAGGACCATTTATTTTTTGCTCGAAATAAACATTGTTTGCATAGATGACAGGTTTTATGGATGTTCCATTAAATTCTACCCAAGGATTTCGCGGCTTCCGGCTTTCCCGAGTAAAGGAAATATACTTTTCAAAAAAAAAAAAAAAAAAACACGCCCAAGTCGATCGATCAATCGCTCTATCCATTTTTCTTGTAAGTAATTTTAAAGACGATGAACACGAAGGATTTTACGTGGATGCGGACAATAATTTTCGTTGGGGAACTGTTGAATGCTCATATTCGAGTCGTTCCACTAGATTTTGTACTTCTGAAGTGCATTAATACCAAAATAGTAAGGATTTGGCAGAATGCACTCCTTCTGGGAGTTGTTACCTTTCAAAGTACATTCGCTTCGCCAGATACTGCCGGCGATTATAATTTAGCTACGGAAAGCCATTGACTGAACAGCACTAATAAATGCGGAAGGCACTTATATGCGAGCATGCTAAATTTATGCAGTCGCAACAATTGAACGGTTGCGAAGAAAGTGCAGGAGGGAGTTGCTACTGAATTATTCACTGTGGCCGTACTAAGTAGACCAAAACGAGCGGGGTGGTAACATCCCTCGAAATGAGAAGCATTTGCCGTCGTAATAGCGCACTTGCCCGAAATATTGCAACACAAATATTCATGTTGCGAACGGGCAAATGCAATGCGGCATTGTCTTATTTTGCTCAGTAAATTGCCTTAAAACGGTTGGAATCGAACGAGGCTATGCAAAGAAGATATTCAATTTTAGGGGTTCTGCTGCTTGTAGTTTGCCAGACAGGCAGTTTAACCCGAACAGATTTAATGCGACACTGCCACTATTTTACTGCGGATTGTTTTGTTCACTAAATTTCCTTAGTACGTCGTAAAGATAAAGCCACAAAGCCTTGGAAAAGCATTTAATTTTGAAAATTTGTAGCGGACAAGCATTATCTAAATAAATAAATAAATAAAGGATTTTCCGGGGATTTATAGTTAGTGCATAGAGAACTGTAAGTTTACATTGTATGTAGGAATTTATTGTTTTCTAACTCTTTCTTGATAAAAACATTTTTGCCGCTCAAAGCGTACTTAGGTGTTGGCGCTACTGGTTCCGTATGCATTACAATGCAGGTGAAATATTAATGAATGCACACATCAATAAAATTACTTTACCATTCCAGCAATGGCGCAGCAATTTAATAAATAGGCGTTTCATTACAGCAACCGCTGCGAATATTTTCGACCCTCAGGTGGAAATTTAAATTTCATTTATGACCAAATTTAATAAGGTGTGAAACGAAAGAAATTTTAATTTGCCGCACCATCTGCCCGGGTCTACAGTTTCATTTGACGAATATTATCTTATGTGCAGAGGCCCTTCTGGTGGGGCTTCCCGATCGGATAATGCGACGACACTTTTTATTCGCTCTCTTATTTCTCAGCCAATGGGCTGGAAAATTGCGGCTGAGGACTTTTTCAGTTACCTCGCCACAAAAGCGCGCTTGTATTACCTATATATGATCATGAAACCGAGCCGATTGCAGCCGCGGGAATGCCTCCGTCACCTAAGAAGAGCTTTTCGTAATAAAAACGCAAATTGATTGAGCAGAATGAAGACATATTTTGCACGCACAGTGCCACGCTCCTTGAATAAGAAAAAAAGCGTTACATCAGTGGGGTCCATAAATTCGAAATATTTTTATTTTATCAATAAATGCTCGAATGAAATATGAATATGAATGAAATATGAAAGGTGTTTTCTATATTAATTCGGAGGGGATTAAGCGATTATAAAGAATCGAAGGATTCACATGAGTACACATTCTGACCGGCATAATTCAATGTTGTATTTTTTTTTCTTGCATAAAACTCTGAGGACGGTCAGGCAAACGCAGCTGTTTTGCCATATGTTCTAGAACCCTTTAAGTTGAGTGCGAAACGCTAAATGTTTTTGTTCATAAAGTGCCCAGGGACATCTGCAAATGCTTTTTTGCTATTTAATTTTTCATAGTAAATAACTGAGTCAGACGGCTGATATATGCTAGTTCAGAGAAAATGGCAATCGATTAAATTATATATATTCGAGTAGGTTACATATAAAAAACATTGAAAGTTAGGTGATTTAAATAAAATTATATCTGTTATCAAGCGCTGCAAGATGTTCCAGAGACCTTATTTTATATAACAGAGTGTCAAGATGATGAACATGCATGCTTCATCAATTTCACATTTGTTAGATGGATAAATGGCTGTGGTCAGTATTTATAATATATTTATATAAATTAATTTAATTATGCAAACTTAAACACATATATAGTAATAGTCGATGTGACTGTATTCAAATCATGTAGCAAAAACAATAAACTCTCAGTTGAGTAGAATCCAAATCAGAAAAAGGATATTACTAGCATTATTTTATTTCACGCATTGTATTAGTAATAGCAAAAATCGATTTGAATATCAGTTTTATAGCATTCTTGAAATCCACATTTTTCGTATGTGACTGGAATAGAAACAAATTTATTACAACTTTATTTTTTTTATTATTATTCGCAATAGAACAATAAATAATGCTTATAATAATGTTTGAAATTTAAGGTTTATCTGTATTTTTTTCTTACTTTAAATTGTAAATATAACACCTTTCTAAACGTTTGTTAAAGCCAAAGAAAATATCTCTAAAATATCTCCTAACTTTAATTTATTTTATTGTTTTTTTTGTTTTGATCGACTCTAATTTTTGAGGATATATAACATATGTTTCCTATATTAAAACTTTTCTATATTGAAAAAAAATTGTTGTTCTGATGTTAGTATAATAAACATGGTCTTATATATATTACAAATTGAATGAAGTACACTTTTACAAGGAACGGCTCTTCGCAAAATAATTAAATAACACTAGCCAACAGCAATTTTTCCTCCAAACAATTTGCAAATCATTTCTATAAGATTTTTTCTCTAGATTAGGAATTCATAAAGAAAATGCTACATCATATAACGTTTTCGAGAAAAATATGGTTAACAAATGCAAAAGGACGAAATTGGCTAATTTTAAATATCATTAAAAAATAACGAATTGATCTAAAAGCTCATAGTGTTACTCAAAGTAAAAGTACTATAAAATTTAAAACATTTCGATATAAATAAACCCACATTTATGAAAGAGGTCAATAAATATAAGTTGCATTTGATATTCCTAAATTAGGACTCATGTTTTCATTTAAGTGACATTACAAGCAAAGGATAAGCTTTCATTTTTTAATAATTTTTCAAAAATGTCCGAAATGCGGACCTATATTAATAAAATTTTGTATTGTGAAAACCGAGCTGAGATTCGTAAATAGGAGTTCCCAAACCCAGATAATCGGCTATAAAAACCGAGAAAAGAAAACAAAGCTTTTAATCTGCAGGCCTGTGTAATAACTAATATCTATCTATCTAATAATATGTAATGTAAAAAATATAAAAAAAAATAGTAATAATAGTTTTATTCTTACGTTTTTGACTGTTTGATTGAAAGTACGGTATAATATCACAAATAACAAGGTCTATAATATGCCCGATTCGTGTATAGTGAGCTAAGTTGTCCTTTAACTACGCTCATTTTAAGAAATAAGTGCTTAATGTTATAGTTTGTAAGTAGGTTACTACTTAAGATTAATTTAACTTTTTGTCACATAAACATAATTTATTCCAACGACTGAAGAGCAACAGTTATTTAACTATTAAGGCTAATTGAATTTTGCAATCTCTTTTAGTCAAAGCATAATTTTTGGAAGTGCCAAATGCATACGTGACCTATAAAATCATCGCTCGCTCTGTATGTAAGGTATTACCTCGAAGACATCTCGGGATCCTAAATCTGTAATTAAATAATTCGTCTCATAAATACCTAATTTAATCTTCCACTTGGCTCCTCGTGCGTTCCTCATAAGGAAGCTGACGTTAATGGACGGGCTCTGGCTTTATTAATGCTTCGAGATGTCATATGTCTCTACATTAGAACACTCTGTAGTCAGGGCACGTAACAACCCAATAAGTGTCCGTCCTAATAACTTTTATCTGAATGTGTTGCACCGGGTGTACGGTTTCGTCAAAGCAAGAGTCCTCCGGTCTGGATTCTTGAGTAATGGAAATATAGGGATGGATTATGGGAATAATCAGGCAGGCAATGATTTATGCTTTCGCCATATCTTCGACGATAAGTTTTATAGACACTTAACCTCCCAGGGGATTGACTCTACACTACATCGATCAAAATTTCGGGCTTGGGCTCAAAGATTCTACAACCTCCACGAGCCTTTTATAAGCCTCGTATAACTGAATTCCATACTTTCACTACCTCAGTGGCTTGTTAGCGTCAGCTTTTACTCCGTGTCGGTGCAAAGGATATGGATTTGGAAATTCCAATTTACGCGGTCAGAATGGATCCTTCGCTGCGGGCAATGAAATTAATAACGAGATTCCAAAGTTAATACCTCCATCATTCCGACGATGAAGCTCTGTTTCCATGCATGGCCCTACTCTTTTACACTTTAGGTCTCGTGCTTGTGGCAGGAAGTCCCAATTTTGGGAACATTTCCGAATGCAAAATCAATTGGAACTTGCCAAAATTACGTCAGTAAACTTCTAATAAATAATCGAATTCATTTTCTGTTAGTTACCAAGGTTTTATAATTGACTAAATAAAATATTGGAAATACTTTCTAAGGATACGAATTTACTCAAAGACTTTTATTTTAAAAAATTTAACAATGCGTTTAAAATGATATTATATAGCTTATCGTATTCCATTCGACCCTTTCATTTGATAGGAGATTTAAAGAAAAAGGCAATCCGCCATCATCGGGTGTCCGCTTTGTTGGACCTAAAATTACAACAGGTGTACTGAATTGGATTGCCCTCGGATTTATAAAGATCAAAATTCAGTCTATTCCCATAAAAGAAACTGGTTCAATGAAAGCTTTAAATGGTAAGAAATATTATTCTCTTCTTCCAAATTTAAGTTGGTCACGTAATACAGATGGGTTTTATTATTTTATGGGTATTCTTCAATTAATAAAAATTGTGTAAACTGATGAGAGTGAAAAAAATTGATTTACAATTGATTTTACTTTCTAAGTTATGAGTATACAGAATGGCATACAGATGGAATGAATTACTATAATTCGTTTTGTAACCTTTACACGAAGATCATTTACTACTGAAATACAGCAATGTTTTTTTGTATATTTTCAAATATTAACAACCTTTTGCACCTTAAATTGCAATTAAAAACAATACCACTATAATTGCAATTGTTGAGATTTTTCAAACTACCAAGACTGCTTGAGGGATACTCACTTATGCTACAGTGAAATCAAATAAGTTTTATTTTTACTATGAGTGAAATGCAATACCTTCATAATTATTATTTTCTTTGAATATTTGCATGTCTGCATCAAAGCTCAAAGGGACTTGGTCCACACAATAGTATCCAAGGAGAATTTAAAAATGTTATATTCTTAAATAATAAATCTTTATTGAGGTTGAATATCTAATTATATGGCATATCTCGTAGGACATATATCAGGTCTATTCGGCACATTTGAAAAAATTGTGTTTATGGGGCCACTATGCAGAATTGTGAGATGAATAAAATCGCATAGAAACCATTATTTTGATTTAATGTCACTACGAACGTAAGTGTAATTTACTCCAAAGAATTTAAATATGTTGAGTACATTTTCACTGTATAATAAAAAGTGTCTCAAAAGTACCTTTCTGGACAAATATTATATTCTTGCATGTAATCTGTAAGCATTCCTTAGATGCATTTTTCAATAAATTCTACACGGTACTGCGCTGAAATACCTTAAGTACCTCGTTTCAAATTCGATTGACTGCTATGTGACTCTGATGAAATGTTTATTCCCATGGTTAGTAAGGTATGTTCATATGTTTTTGATTCCCACAGGAGTCAGAAATGTTGTACGTTGCATAACTGCAATTTTGCAGTCACCCACCTCTGCTCTATAGGAGGTATCAAATTTCGAACGGCGAAGAGGAATATACCTTGCGAAAGTTTGGAAGAATTTTGTGGAAGAATTTCATGATCGTAATGTACAAAATCTGTTGTCTGAGAGAGCAACACCCGTTGTAATATGATGATGGTGAATTCGAAATACTTATTATAGCCGAAGTGATCCATTTCAGAAAATGATTTACCTCTTATATTGTGGGAACTGAAATGGATATTTTTTTAAGGATTTTTGTGCCAAAAATCTTCATCACGTAACATAATTAAAACTTTAAAGGGCTTATTGGAGTAAATCATATAAACATTCGATGAGTATGAAAACTAATTTGGTACAGTACTACCAACAGTACTAAAAATTATCAAATTGTTGTGTTGTTCCGCTTTAAAATTTAAATCTTACATAATTTGATAGTAAACATTGAGAAGAAATGCTCGAGAGGCCATCGGCGGTTAGAGTCACGGTCAATTGGTTATAGAATCGAAGCGCCAATTCGAAAGACACAGGTTCGAGCTTTGTTCGCACAATACTTTCCCCATTCATGTTGAATATTACTTTAGTAAGAACATTTAAATTTAAACGACAAAGTTACAAAAAGTACAATTCAGGATTAAACGTAGATTTTTTTAAATGAAATTAAATTATAAAAAATCATATAAATACTTACATATACATATATATATATATTTTTTTTGCTTTTTTTCGACTCTCAACTCCGTTTTCACATAATTTTAATAATACAAGACGGTATTTCGGGCATTTTTGAAACATTATTAAAACATAAAAGTTCATCATAGAAGTTTGTAATGTCATCATTTAAATGAAAACCTGAGTTCTAATCTAGGAATAACGAATACAACTTATATTTACTCGCGCATTCTACGAGTGTACACTAAAAAAAAATACCTATTTTGCTATTCCAACTTTGATCTTGTTAATTTAAAAATTTAGATTATTAAGTGTGTAGGTATCCCTTCAAATAAAATGCTTCTCGCATTTTATCAATATTTATTTCACTTTTAATTTTGTCATAATATAGGTAGCTTTATAAAATATAAGTAATTATAAAATTAAACCTGAAGAAATGTAGCCAAGCACTAGTGTACCAAAGTAGAACCACTCTGGTGTAATTTGAAAACCTAGCTTAAAATTTATGCAAATTGTAGTGCTACTATAAAAGAGGAAATGAGTGAAAATGTTGTAAAATAGGTTAAACCGATTAACAATTTATGTAAAATGCCAAAAACATATGTCGTTTATGGATTACAAAAGTCGCGCATAATGGGAGCGCAAAGTATCGGACTTGAGGTTTGGTCAAGAGTATATGTAGTTGCCACACAGCGCTTTATTACTTTCACGTCGGTAATATAAAAATTAACAACGCACAAACTTTTTCCTTGCAAAGAATAACAAATGATTTTCAAGTGATGACGTCCACCAACTGGGTAACTTGTAGCTATTGGATAAAAAAAAATAAAATTGTTTTTCTCATCGGCAACATGGCAAATGAACAAACAACTGATGAGGAAATTTTTTAAACAACTTACTCTCTGTCTAGGATTGCACGCTCCAATAAAACCCTTGGGGCGCAACCTACACAATTTAACCCTTTGAGACTCGCTTGGGTGTTCCGCGCACACAGAGTGAGATTTTTATCCGTTCTTCAACTTTTTATGCAAACTTTATCCTTACATTACATAGCCCAGACATGATAGATATCAGCGTGTCTACCAATATTATTCGCCTGAGCTATGGCTCTATGTGAAAGTATAGAAATTTCAATAACATTAAAGGGAATTTAATGGATGGAATGAGTTTCACAAAGTTTGTGGCTTGTGCAATTAATATGTGAGGATTAAGAGGATTGAGATAACTTAATATCACATATGACAGTTTCATAATTACAATAAATCCTACTAATTTGAATTTCATTATGTTATGCATTAATGATTTTATCACCTTAGATTCACTTGGATCAAAAATATAAACGGCAGTGACAGACAAAAAGTTTATAAACCGCAAAAAAAATGATGATGTCTTTATAATTTTTTTGCTGTTTGGCTTAATGATAAAATGGCATATTTTATAAAATTTCCAATAATTTTTCTTCAAGTTTAATGTAATAATTAATATATTTCTAATTATGCCATATTGATTGATTTACGGAAAATATATTTATATATATAAATGTGTTGTCCATATAAAATAATCTTTGAGAAAGATTTGAGTGATACTCGATGTATTAAGAAAATACTCATGAATTTGTTCATTCACGTATAATCATAGTATATTTATGTTATTATTTTAAACTAGAACATATAAAAAAGAAGTTCAGCAATACTAGAATAAATAAAAACGGAATTGAAAATAATAGCAATATTCTCATTTTAGCCGTAACAAGTCTCCTTTTTTTTCTGAGCATATGTTTCAATAAATTTATATCTTAAAAATATTCTGTAAAAATGTTAGGTCGAGTTTCGATTTATTTATAATTCGCTTATATTCAAAATTATATTCATCTTTTTATTTAAAATGAAAAGTATGGGTATAATTTTGTATACCATGAATCTAAAGGCTTCGTGGGGAGTGCTGAAAACGTAATCTATTTATAAGCGAAACAATTATTATTTTGAAATTTATATTGAAATAAATAAGATATGAAATTTCATAAATATTAAAGGTTTATCTTATTTTTCAAAAAGAAAAACTAAACACCCCTATTAGTTTGTTTTAGGTAATTACTAATTATATAACCGAAAGGCTTAGGAAGAAATAATTTCTCTATGAACTTTTATACACATGTATTATGGTCGTATTTCTGCGTTCATTTCTAGAAATCTAAGGTCTGAAGAGGATATGGGTCAAAACTGTTGTTATTCACGTAGTTAACGCAAAACGGCAGACAAACAGAATGTTTTGATACGATGATACCTAATCAAGTGAATACTACGTACCCTACATATTTAAAAGGAAATGAGTCTTTGCAACTGGTGGCTCCACTTGCTTTTAATTAGAACCAGTAGCCGTTTTGTTTGGATAATTTAATAAAAACTTTCTCCAAGGCAAAATAACAGTAACGACGAGAGTATCTATCCACTCTGGCCTTAATCGGCGGCTGGAACAACTGCAGTCCTTTCTAGAGTATATTTGCCGCTGCTCCACTTAATTAAGCTGGCACTTTAACCATACAACACCCACATGACACCACATATTGCCATTATGTGCTCACCCTCGGACGGGGGACTGATCATTATATTAAATCGAGGAGGGGGAACAATCAAGCCGTCGAACTTTTTGGAGTAGGGCGTGGGTGTGGGTGTGGATGTGGGGGTGGACCATTCCTAGTGGCCAAATAGCTTAATTCGTGGGGTGATGGCGGCTCGGATTATTGTAATCAGCTCAATTTAGGGATTGCACATTAGCAATTAATCAGGATGCCGGGATTGTGCGGTTATTGAACGTTATAAGGATAAACGACTTCTGCTGCGGCTCACCTGAAATGGATGCCTTCCGAATGGCTTAGGCGACAGTCAAAAAGGGCGTAACGAAGAGAGCAGAGGAAGAATACCTTTATTGAAACCGAAATCACTCGCCGGGGAACGTTCACCTGCGACAGATGTGAAATTGATGTGATCTGCCTTTAAAGGAGCTTCTTTGCTCTGCTGACGTGATCCCGCATCCGCCCTCAAAGCACTCGCCGGGAGGCACTTAGACATTGACAAATCGTAATGCTATTAGTCACGTCGAATTACCTGAAATCACGGGAAATATGCGAAGGGTGCCTCTGCAAAAGCGGACACCACTTCAAATGAAGGAACTGCATCCCTATCTGGCCCGTCTAACCGTTCTAGCATTCTCACTGGCGCTAACCTGCAGCTCGTGATTTTTTCTCTGACGCTAGCGATGAGGGTGCTTACCCTAGAAATTCGCTGCGGCTCTAATGGCTTTCACAGGTTCGAAATTGCTTTGGGAAATGAAATTACAGAAATGTTCGAAAAGTTCCTCTCGCCACCCCCTTGGTCCACGAGTGCCTAACCCTAAACTAAACCCGTACCTCTTAGTGCTTGCTATATTTATCGCTTTCGGGTGCAGAGCTGTAAATTATGAAATTGCGGGGTGGTTTTCATACACGGCCGATACAGTGTTAATTACAAATTCAGGTAAACAACAGGCGAATAATGAAATGCGTATCTGATTATGAACTTTGCACCTGACCAGAAACCAACAAGCATTCCCATAAATAATGCGGCCCACAATAAATCACCTCATAAGCTGTCCCGCACCAGCTGATAAATCCCTCTTCCCTGCCTTGAATATACAGCATGGAGCGACGCTTTCAAATTTCGTTCGATAAAAACTAACCGCCACTAAATCTGCTATAAAAATAAAATTAAGAATTTAATTGGTTTGGCCTAGATTTCACAATTTTGCAATACCTAATAGCAGAATAATTAAATAAATGCAAATTAATTGTACTTTACGTACAATACAAAAAAAAATTTAAAGTAAGTAGGTATTACTAATTTTTTCTGTATAACATTTAACGTTAAATTAACAACAAAAATATTTAAAATAATGATGATGAAACTTTATTTTATTTTTTAGTTTTACATATCATTATACTCTTACTTCTTATTATGAATTATGTAATTCAATCAGATTTTAACACTAATCGTACCTATGAAATTTGTAAGGCTTTTGAATAAAAGAAAATATTGAATCATCAAACAAATGCAAGGAAAGAATTGATATAGAAGAAGAACTGATTATATGTACCTAATGAAAATATTAACGCGATAAACAATAATAAAATTGACTGTAAAATGTTATAAGAAATGCTCAAAACGGTCCTTTAACTGATGATGGTACGATTAGTGTTAATATGTTGTAGAGCAAATGGAGAGTAGGACAGTAATAAGAATTAGCCCCCGTGACATTTTTCGCCTGAGCATAGCGTCACATATGTATATCAATTACTAAATTGGTTACTTCACTTTTCTAGAATATTACAAATGCATCCTACAGTAAAATAAGTTAATTGAAAAAACCAAAAACCCGTCTGCTTGTACTTAGAAAAGGAGATACAAGTATTTAGACACAAAAAATAAAAAATTACTATTACTATTCTTATCATTGAGAAATTACAATATTGGGGTTAACAATTTGCGTCGTCTTTCTCAAATCCATGACATCAAATCGCGAGACACTGACGGAGGGTCTCAATTTACAATTGAGGTCAACAAGACCGTTTATTTAATACCCATATTGGTATGTTTGAATATAAAAAACTACACATGAAAAATTTATATAGTTTATAGCACTCCCACAACTAGCACGAATCTAATAACATCTCATTTATTTGAATCTATCAAGCCGTTTAAACCACCAAAGAAACAGATATACTTATGTATACATACATACAATCGAAAAACATTACCCTCCTCCTGGGGTAGTCGAGTAATAATGAACAATTGATGTCATATTAGATTTATTGTTCTGAAATCTAATAATTTTCTCTGATATATTTTAAGCCAAAGCTAAGTATTAAGCTTTACATATGTGAAAAGCCAAAAATTAAAAATAATAACAAACTAATAATAAGTAACTAGTTCAATTATGACTGACTTAATATCTAGCGCAAACTAAAATAATTGAATTTAAATATTCATGTACCATAACTTAAATATTTTTATCGAAATAACACTAAACAATGTCTTTTGACTCTTATCTACTACATTTTTACCCTTTTCAGCTTTTTAACCAGTTTAACCAAGCTTCTGAAATAGATAAAAAAATATACATATTTAAAGCTGGTCGTTTGTTTCTTATTAATTTCTAAAAAATATTACTTTAACTAGTTTTGGCGTTATTGATTTCATACCTGAACCCAGAAATGGGTGCTTTTCATTTCTTAAAGGACTTTATGAAAGCAAAACTAATATTAATAATATTATTATTCAATAAGTTTTCTTTGCATGAGCATGTAATTTTATTTTTATAATACTTCAAAGATATGTGGAAGTTTTCAACAAACTGCTCTTTTAATAACAAATTTGATCTGACAAAAGTTTAGCTTGAAAATTCTCCCTAGTCCTTTCCCATTTTAGATGGCGTAATGAATTTTGTGCAAAAATTACCTTGTGATGTAGCAAAAGCTCAAATATAACGAAAAAAACAAGTTTTTTCCGACTTTTAGTTTAGCATAATCTCAAAAACCTGATTTGATGGAGAAATTCTAAGGCTGAACTTTTAGTGTGTTAGAAACTTTAATTATAATTATACTCGTACTTTGGACTATATTGAAAAATTTTAAAAGATAAAGTAAAAGATAAAACGATTTTTCAGCCAGGTTTTTCTAAAAAGCATGATGGGAAATTTTCCTTTTCTGATTCGCAATCTACGAGGAAAGTCCTATCGAAACAGCATACCTATAATCCTTTAAAGGAAAAAAAAACCATAAAATATACAAAAGAGTGTAATTGAATTCTTGAATATACGGCATAGTAATGGCCCTATACCTACATAATTATTGGGTACACATAACTTGCTGCCTTTAAGGTTGAGTTCATTGTTATTACTTTTTAATAAGTTTTTTTTTTCAGGATATTGCATCAATAATTAAGTAATAAAAAGTAATATTTTTCCGAAGTATACCGCATTAATAGCAATAAACAAGGAGCTTTTCGAAGCGATCTCCACGTATCGTATACTATAAAATTTGGGTATAATTATAAAAAATTAAAAAAATTATGACTTGAGCCAGGGCAATAAGATACTGAAAGTGATGCCGAGCTTGCACGCGAATTTACCACCGTTTATTGCGTGCACACATGGCGCGGCTAACAAGCCTTCACGCAAGGTGTTGCACGTCGCGTCGTCGGCTGGACGCGGCATTTTAATCAGATTCCGCTGGCAGTGTGCAGCCGCTTCCTCTTCGGCTTCTAAAGTGGTTCTTGCCGCCAGAAAGAAGATATCAATGAGAGTCCAGTGGTCAGTGGTCACTTGAAATGGACAAAGGGAAAAAACAGATGAATCCGAGTCGTTCTACAGCTGCCCCTCAGTGAAATGATTTCGATGGCAGCAGGACTGTTTAAAATCCAGAACGGCTTGGCCAGGTATAAAAATACTAAAAGACGCCACACGGCATCAGCTCAAAAGCGACCAAAACAAGCCAGTCCGTTTTGTGAAGAAACCACACCAGCGGCAGGTGTTTACCTACCTGTAGCCGCCGCTGTTGCCCCGGGCAAGATGGGCTGCGCAATTGACCGAATGCAGGATTTGATTACAGGCTTTGGCCTCGGCAGCGGGCCCAAAAAAGAGGTCAAAGAAAGATTCGTTAAAACCAGCTTGATCGACTCCGGACCCGAGGCTCATGGAAAGGGACTGGAGCACTCCATGCAAAACGAGGTAACATATGTCGCGTGGCTGCTCACCTTTAAAAGTTCTGTATTTTTTTTTTGGTATTTTGCCCGTCGTACCTTTTCTTTTCTATACCAGGAAACACAGAATGTTGGCTCGCTCAAAATTAACATTTTTACTCGGCGCGTAAGTTGTAATTGAGTTAAGGAGGGTTGAAGGCGACCCGTTCGACAGTCTCCTTTCGGACAGACTGTATAATTTTAATTTTATTCTTACCTTAGCGGTGTTACGGAATTTTAAGGACGAAACCATTTGGAAAATTGTTTGAAAAATATTTACGCCCAAACTCTTGAAGGGCTTAGTATAATTTAGTAAATTAAAATTAAAATTCACCGCACTCTTTGCAAACTTACATTAAGAAAAGAGGTAAAAAGGTGCATGAAGGTAGCAAGTAGTTGCAAACGATATATTCATATACTAAATTCAATTAAAAATACTAGTCCAGTTAAAGCGGACATCAAATTTAGGAATAATTTGGTTTTGTTCCAACATTTCTTATATATGGACTTATTACCAACTAATATCTTATGAAATTTCCCGCAAAAATTCTCTCCACACTTTATTTTATGTGAATAACCCCGTTAATGCGATATAAAAATGCCAACAATATTAACTTTAATATTTGTGGAGAAATGCAGCCATTTCTACATTTCCAACCTCAAAGCAGAATACATCACAATACTTTAGTACAAAATATTTCGTCCACCCGTTTTTTAATGAGTACTTGTAAAAACAACTAAGAACAAAATATTTTTTGAGTTAATGAAAAACAAAATATCATACTTAGTTTTGAGCTTATTATACGTAGTTTTTTATGAGCCAGCAATTTTATTTAAACTTACTTTAGACAAAACCTTTACTTTATGGTAATAAGCTACATTTTGTAAAATGACTAAAAATAAACCGTAGATGTAAATAAAATGAATTTTAAGACATATGCTTTAAAATGGCAATAGTATTTTGTTCTTCTCCAGGAACCCCCCAGAAGACGACCCCAAGAAGAGACAGCATTTTATTATTTCTTTACAAGTACTCATTAAAAAGCATTCCCTAATATTTTTCATTGGAGTAGTATTACCCCTGTAGGCTTTGATTTCCTATTTTTGCTGTTCAAAAATAAAGTAAGTTTGTTCTAAATTTAATTTTTAATTTTTTTTATTGATTAATATTTTTTGTGTTATTTAATTTTCTTGAAATGAAATGAACTATCCAAAACACATAATAGTATTTGTCTTAAACAGAAAAATAATAAGCATTTCACTATACCTAGATAAGCAGTATTACAAGAAAGAAGTAATTTTAGACAACATCAAACCACTTTCAATTCAAATTTCATAAATCATCGTCAAAGATAATAAGGACATAAAAATCAGTTTTAAACCAATTTCCTAATTAGAAAGATGTCACAGAAAAAACTAAGATTATTAAGTAAAAACAAAAGATAAAAATTGCATAATATTACACAAATTAAAATTTGAGAATTGCAGGAGCGTTTACACTGGACAAACATCTAAGAAATTAAAAATAAGACTATCACAGCATTAAAATTACATAAAACACAAACTTTGCACTCGGCGTTGGCTGCACAGACAATGCATATATGTATGTAGGCCACAAATTCTTATTCGAGGGTGGGAAAATAATTAATTAACATAGAAAACAATAAAATAAAAGGAGAGATGGAAAAGGCTCGTATCCATGAAAATGAAACGAATATTGTTAATTTACGACAAGATACAAATCGCATAAACTGTTCTATGTAAACTGATTAAACGAAAGATAGAATCATTGGCTTATATCTTTAAGTATTACAAATTTTCTAATTTCGTGTTTCATTTTATTTTTTTGCACATAGTCTCATCAATTATAATAAATTAAAAAAAAATTCTAAATAGAAAACCCTTTTTGATATGAAAAGACGTTCTGAAAGAACAATCAACAATTATTTTCAAACGAAAAGTTAAGTGAAAAATATACCTCGTCAAAAATTTTGTTTGAAAATAATAATACTCCAAAAAAACTGAAGAGTACTGTTTTATACATCAGACAAGTATTATATAAATTGCAACGCAGTAATTTAAAATTAAACCTAAAATTTGCAACAACTGTAGTATGCCATTGTTAGCATGGATCTCAATGAATCAAAATTACAAAATTTGTAAATACTCGTTCGATACGTATAAATCTTAAATAACTCTTATTTTTGTCCAGAATTATTGAAGCAATCTGAAAGATGTTTTAAGATCTTGTTTACGTAGAGCTCTAATTGTTATTAGATTATTTTTTATGACAAAAGTATCATAGGACCCCATGACCTCATCTTCTATAGGTTCGACTGATAATAACTTTTTAAAATATTTGGAAGATTTTAATGTTTTTCCCTGACTTTGACAGCGATAACAGACTTCGTTAAAAGGTGACAGTCTTAATTGGACTCTAAAATTTTATGTCCTGTGTTAAAACTGACCACTCAAAACAAATTATGCAACTTTAATGTCACCGGAAATGGCAAATGGGACAATAAAATCAATGATACAGCGTTCACCCTTAAGACGAAGCCAGAAATTCCCATCGATTTTTTACCCTAGGACAACCACGTCCGACTCCTATTCCACGTAAAAGCTATTCGTCAGGACAAAAATGCTTTAAAAATGATAGGAGCCGTCAAAACAATGGCTAAGAGAGTAAACTGCTCTGGGGACAGGAGTAGAAATAAAAATCCCAAAAAGAGCATTCAGGAAATGACACATGTTGCTGGCGTACGCCATGTGTGCTATTCGTATTAAATATAAAGTACGAGGAGCTCTGCGAGTCCGGGGAATCACTGCTCGTCATATAATAAGGAGATGACTTTAAAGATCGGAACTTTTCTAGAAGGGAAAACGAACCAACATCCGCTTTGCTTTCTACTTTTATGATTTGGTTCCTGTTTGTCCTTCCATTTCAGATACGTATTAGGGTTCGTTTGTATTTAGCCGGAAATCATATTTTTTGCTTTGCTCCTTTGCATGGAAAAGGTAAGGGAATTAAAACAAGATTTCGTATTGCAGGACAGTGCAGAGTGGCATTTGTAAGCTCTACTAAATACCCGAACAAAATCTTTTCTCAAGGATTCAATTCTTCAAAGTGAACGACGAACTTAGTCAGTGCGTGGATTTTTAAGAAAGGTTCTTTTAATTACATCACATTGTAATCCATCACTGATTATAAAGGCTCTGGTAGTAATTAAAGTCTATAAAGAGCGATTACTTGCAATAAGAAATAATGAAGAGAGAGGGGAATAAGGTCTTAGATGAATATCCCCCGAAATTTCGCATTGGTTGGACATCTTATTGCCCCCTAATTGAGGCTTTTAAGGGTAAAGCCGATTATAGGTAACAAATTTGGATAAGCACTTCTTACCAGGGATAAGAGAACCGATTTGAGGAGCGCTACTTTTACTTTTGGTAATAAATTATTTAATCTGCCGAATATTTCTCCGAACCAAGTCCTCTCAGAGCAATTTTATTTCGAAA
Source organism: Philonicus albiceps (assembly GCA_963969385.1). Lineage (NCBI taxonomy): Eukaryota > Metazoa > Arthropoda > Insecta > Diptera > Asilidae > Philonicus > Philonicus albiceps. Next base: position 39,061,602 of record OZ017773.1, read on the forward strand.
GAATTGTGGGACCGAAATCCATAAATATTCCATGCGCGATATAAAGGAACGTGCAAAAAAGGAAGCATAGAAAATCACGAGTTTCTTTTCCGGACTGATGTACTCCTCCTCAAATAAAATTTCATGTGAAGGCAATTTTTGTGTCCTTTAGGGTACCATTGCTTAATGGGATACTCGTTCCGCAAACCTAAAAACAATTTAATTTACGCAATTTGGTAAAGAGCGTGCCAAGGTTCTGTACACACCGCTAAACTTAAAAAAACCTCATATTTTATAAATCAAAATATCTCACAGGCTTCCGGTAAATGTAAAAGGACTAAATAAAAATTTAGTTTTCAATAAAAGGCATCCCATTGACTTTAATGTTCCGCAAAACATATCTCTGGTCAAGCTTTTTATATCAAAAAGCAAGCAGCGTTTTCCATTTATTGCATTTTATTTTTATTCGGATTTGCAATATTTTAGTGAGAGATATCTTCTTCGTATAAAAAACCTAGTGAAATTCCGTTATTTGCTATGATACCTCAATTTATCATGTTGGAAATACTATTTGCTTTTGCTGAATTTAAAAGTACCATTTGAATTATTAAATACCTACGCCCTTCGATTCCTAATCGCGTTAACCTTCATACAGTGTATTTTAGCAAAATTTCTTAAAAATAAATTAAAAAGGAAAAATTGATAACTAAATTGAAAAAGTGATGATCACTAAAGGTTCCTAATTGTAATTTTATTTCACATCTATAATTTGGAAACATTTCACCGACCATTTTGAAAATTAATTAACTTAAAAACCCATCTACGTAAAAAAAGTGAGCAAGGCAACATTTACGAATAATTAAAAGTCGTTTTTTAAAAAGTTCTGCTTTGTTGTCTGATTGCTACAAATCTTACAATTAAAATATTTGGCTAATGCCAATTGACCTAGAACTAGGCGCAAATATGGAGTAATATAACACTGATCGTATTTGTTACCCACGTAAAACTTGTTACAACAATTTTATTTAGTTTGAATAGTAATTTGTATGTTAGGTGTAGTACAGAAATATTTTATGTAAATTAACCGATGTATGACGATAAAACCCTTAACGTTTTAAACGATCTGGAAAGAGAGGAAATTCATTGACAAAATAGTTATAGGAGGATTGGAGTAAGATGGAGTGCCGCTAAAATTTCCTAAATCAAAAGAATTACTAGATTGATAATGTATTTATTATAAGTAAAAACATACCAATGTTGTAAATGACATCGACATCTTACCTCTATGATGTCTACTTACTTTCTTACTATGTATAATTAATTTCTTAAATTTAACCTTTCCCAGGATTTATGACAAACTGCATTATTTTCATACAAATAAGATATTAAAACAAGAATTAAGTTTTATAATATTTACAAACAGTTTTTTCGGTATATGAAATTTCGTTTAGAATCACCCGAAGAGGAAAGATGGAGTAGGTAAATAAAGACAAAATTCTACTTATGCAATCTTGTCCTTTGGATGAATCTACATATATGCAAATTTATTTCGTATTATATTTTTTATACTTCTTTTGATTTTAAAATGGCGATAAATCCTGTTTACAAAATTATAATATTAAACCCCATCTTACCTTTAGGGCTAATACATCTGACCTCTTGGATGGGACAAGATGGGTTGATATGTCATGTTCAATATTTAAGTTATTTGTTCTCAAACTATTTAAAATATGTTTCTATTGTGTCGACAGGTAGTTGGTCAGGTAAACTTACTCGTAGGAGAAACTACTTTTCATTTCTTTACATAATTTTACGCATTCTAGTTCATCTAAGTACTTGTATGGCATCAATAAGTATATAATATCAAAAAGGATGTTATGCAAGAAGAATTTCAAGTAATAACTGAACTGCTATCAAAACCTTCAACTTGAACTCTCTCACTCAACAAGAGCCTTAACAGCAATTTCATACAGCCAATTAAATTTCAAAATATTTCTTTTCATCAATTCAACCACTGCTATCCTCCAAATTTGACCCATTTCCCTAACTTTTAGCCGAAGGAAACTTAAATTTTTTAAATTATTATCTCTTTTTCTGTTACCTTTTCCACGTTAACGAAGTTAACTGGCAGAGGAGTATTATAGCGATAGATAGTTGGTCTGGTAAATATACCCATAGGGAAAACTACTTTTGAGATTTCCGTTATTAATAAATTGCTTTAAAAACAAAATATTTATGCGTTCAGTCGGGCTTCAGATTCCCAAACGATACGTTGTAAATTTTAAATAAATTTTGTATAATTGATATTTATAAAAGCAACCCAAACTATTATAGCAATTTATAAGCACAGGTTTCATCAATAAGGTATTCGTTTCCTATGTTCTAAACAACGTTTTGCCCTACCTCCTTCTACGTTAGGTACTCTGGGAAACAAAACAAACTTTCGAGTTATTGCTGATTGTTTTAATGTAGCAAAATCAACGCCACACCAAATATTTTCAGAAAATTGTACAAACAATTTGCTTTACATTAAGAAATTAAATAAGATTACCTTACCTTATATGAGCAAAGTAAAATAACGGAAGGATGACAAGAAATCCGAAGGAATCCTTTTCTCTTTAAATTAGTATGTGGTGACGCTACCCAAATAAGAATTCCTGTTTTCAGAAGAGATTCCCATATTTATTATAATAGGAAAGGGAATCACTTCATTTTGCATGTGGTTGTTGTATGTATATTATGAAAATGTGGAGTACTTAAATTCACATTAGTTTATTTCTTAAGCTATATGTAATAGCAAACCATATAATTTGAATACTTTTATTGGATGCCCTGGTAGCTGCTATAACGTTAACATGTAGCAAAATAGCCCACTAGGAAAATCACATCTTCCCAAGTAAAAATATCAAATTTCATTTTAAACGTGTCAAATTTTTCAAAAGTATTCTTTTTCATTTTACAAGTTCTAAAAACGGAAACAGATTTTAATACGTTTGGAATGGAATTAGATATTTTTGTTTTGTAAAATGTTACTAGAAATATAGTGTTAAAGATGCAGCTGACGAAAATAATCAACAATTCTGTTTACTATTTAAAAGACACATTAAATAATCATATTTATATCTCCACACAATTCATATCCAAACAAAAAATAAGACTTTGTAAAAAAAAATGCAAAAACGATTAAGCTATTGCTATTAGCTAATTGCGCCTAAACTGTTTTTAGCTCACACGTTTCTCATTCAAATTGCAATCTTTCTTTCTCCATTTCCATAATTTCTTTATGTCTATTTTAATTCTTGATTGCCTCCTTTAGAACTTTAGAAAGTTCAATATTTGCAGATTGTCGCCTTTTTCTTATCTGAGACTGTGGCATTTTTTAAACTTCATCATTCAGTCATTGGGTGCTGTTGTCAGGAACGAGACAAGATTTTCATTGAGAGGTTCTATAGAATATCTTTAGCTAAAATTTTAAAATATTCCCACCTTGTGCCTCTCCATTCAGTCTTTTAAGACTTTGCCGCATAGGATCGAAATTTTTTCTTGCTCACTTGGAGTTGGTTCTTTTGTAAACGTATGTATGTATATGTATTTATGGGTAATTTTTTCTTTATTAAAAACCACCAGACAAAAGGAAAAACTACAAAAACTTTACATCGCTAAAAATCGATTGAAAAAATAATTTAACTTTTGATACTCTCAACAACGCATAACACATCATATTAAGCAGTGGGCAAAAGCAAACTTTGTGAGATGGCTAAGTTCCTCTATTCTATTTTTTTCGAAAACTATTCAATTCGAGGATACGCGCGGACGTTCTGAGGAAACTTACGTTCTTTCTCCTCCGTGTCTTAAATAGTTAACTATAGACTTTATTTTTAAAAGTCCTTCACGGGAAGCGTAATTAAAGTCTAGCGATGGTGAGTATACGCGTCGAATGCAATATAAATGATCCCATAAAAAATTGTGTGAAAAAAATCAAAGTAAAACGATAAAGATTTCATTTTTATTAAATAACGCAAAAGATTTGTTAAATTTTATAAGTATAACGTTGCTGTAATAAACCAGAATTTACTAAGGGGCCCCATTGTTCGCGCAACTTATTTATATTATTGTAATTGTTATCGGTACGTTAGGTACACAGTAAAGTAAAAAAAAAAACAATGTAAGGTATAACCGATGCACTGGGGAAAATAATCAAGTAATTTTGTAAAAAACAAAACATTGTATGGAAAATAACATTCATAACAAAGAATTTAACCTGTTTTTAATAATGTATCAAGTTTACTGTTGATATAATGAAAATATAATACTAAGCGACAACCGCATTACGTCTCACTGAAATTTTGAGTTTTTATATTGCATACGAATTTTTATTTTATAGTTTATACACATCAACGATACCACACCATAGATATAGATTGACATGTATATACTCGTACACGTCGAACGCAGTTAATGAGTCCTTCCCGTTCAAAATTGACATCAACGTTTTCTAGGAAGTGCACTCACTTAAGTCCTTATAGATCCTCGTAAGGACATCGAGCAGGGATTCATTTAAAAACACCTTTACGAACAGAATAAGAATTTATTAACACTAAGACTACCCGTATATGAGTACCAGTCAATTTGACTGGTTTTGGTAGTTCTAATCTTAAAGTAATATATAATAAGTAATAAGAATTCATACATATTATACACTATATTTAAAAACTGAGGTGTTATGATGGACAATGAGAAAAGAGATAATTAATAATGTTTAATCGAGGAAGGGATAATTTAAAGTTTGCAAAAACTATTACTAAGCCTAGGAACAATGTTGCCAAATGCATTTTGTCTTTGAATCTATGATCAAATGTATCAAATTAGTTTTCGCTTTGATAATTAAAACTTGAGTTTAGTATCCTAAATTCTCAATTGTAGAGTTGAAACAACATTAAATTGTTTGATACAGCAATTTCAGGAATCATCGAAGCAGAATTGCAAGCACAAACGTTTAGACAAAACGGAAGGCAGTGTCAACTCTGATTTCAGGAAGTTCACATTCCTGGTACTTCTAACTAAAAGAGGTTTCCTCCCAAGTTTAGAGGTATGAATTGGAATAATGTGTTGCTTGTGACACCTACTTTCACCCCCGAAAGGCATAGGGAGTATTTTAATATCCTTCGGGAGTGGATCTGGGATCGTTATGGTTAAGTGCAGAGACATAGGGCTCCTTGTTTACGTTTATGTCTTTCTCTCGTTTGAAGTCAAAACAAAGTTTGTAATTCAACGTTCAGGAAATCAATAGTCACCCTAGCAGCTTTTGTAGGTAAAACGTGCTCCACGAAAAGATACAGCATCGGTAGCGCTTTCATCACACTAATTAAATTTGTTCGCATTAAAGTTCTAAGGTTCAGGTGCGATTTAAAGTCGCTAATTACGCGAGCCGCTTCAATTGAAGGTAGCAACGAACGAGCGTCGCACTGACGGAGCCAACTCAGACATTAATTGATAATTATGTTTTTCCTGTGCGACTCACATCGTTGCTAGGAGATACCCTGGAAAGGAATGTGGCTCTTCTTTGTTCAGTATCGCCCGGTGCCACCTACCTGGAGCCCTACAAAAACGCGACAAGAACCGAGTACGTGTCTAATTTCAAAATAAAAACGCACTAAATAGAAGCGGCTGCATGAGTCTTTTTGCGTCGCCGTGTAGCACCTGCCAGCTGCTCCTGGCCCGAGCGCTTCTCATCTTAACCTTCATTAGTTTCACAATCCCCAGGAAGACTGCAGGGACCAGGGCGGGGACCAAAAGGAACCCGAATAATTACAACAAAAGAAAAACCACACCTGGAATTTTTGAAAACTCGAGTACTGCTGCTGAGTGAAAGCAACAGATTCCTTTTATATATTTTTTACATCTGAGATGAGTGCACGCCAAATTAATTTCAGTGCAGAATTTTGTCATTTGTGCAAACAGTGTGCACAAAAAAGGAGCACACGACACGACCTCGTGTCTGCAGATGAGACATTTCAATTGCACTGGTGGAGAAATTAAGGCCCTCCGTCAGGATGACTGCATAATTAAGACGACACTCTGCACGGATGTGTCTAAACATTGCCAACCGGAGGTACACTTTGTCATTTCTCTCACATAAAGGATATTTCTGGTTTAACAAATATCTACCTAAATGGAATCGTAATTTGAATTTCGTGGAGTTCTATATGCTTTTGGGAAATCGCCTTATTTGATTTATGAAGCAAATAGTTCAAAAGCCTTAAATTTAAATAACCTTGAGAAGGTAGAGCTAGGTATACGGTGAAAACGTGCTCAAAACATATCTGATATCTTTACATGTTCTCTTTAGGACGCAGATGCTTTAGAAAAATGAAACGAACTTAATTGGAACCAAGTGAATAAAATTTTGTATAGAGCGTTCTGGCTTTCGTATTTCATACGTTTCCGTTTTGTATTGCACAAATTATATTTTGATATAAGCCTCGTTTTGGCACAAGGTTACTCTGTATTCAATATCTGACTATTCAACTATTAAAATTTCTTTCTTTGTGTACGTTATGCTTTTAACCTTTTTAAGTAATATATTTCCTCAAAATTCAATCAGTTCTTTATATCAATAAATGTTGTTTTTAAGACATTGTATATAACATTTACTTTATACATAAACATTTAATTCAAAATACTTCAATAATTTTAGATTCAGTCAAACTTTTGTACTTGCAAACTCTAACTTTAAATTATTATTTCATTTTAACCTCCACCGGAGCAATATCTCACCCCATCATGTTGGACCATTTTATTTTCTAAAATGTCTAAGCACTAGAATCGATAAATCGGTCCTTCCATTTTTTCAGTTGCCCCATTCTTTGATGAAATCAGACCATCTACTTCAATATTTTACTGTCTTGTTACAGTGTCGATTACCATGTCACTTACCAACAGGTTTTCTCACATCGTGAATAAATCGTATTCATTTTTGATTTATTAGACCCATGCTGTTCTCTATTTTGTTGCCCAATTACCATAGTTTCTGCAAATATAATACCATTCAAGCCTTCCGAGTTAGTAATTGTTTTTAATATTGCAAGTTGTTTTCTGTGTATAGTTTTCATAGTTCTACCGCTGTTACGTATTTATCAGTATCGTAGGAGTCGTTCAGTTCTAAATATGTCTTTAACTAATTATATGTAATATTATTAATAAGAAAGTTATTCACTTTCCTAATTTTAAACTCTTGGAACAAGAAATTCATTCAAGTTTCCACCGTTTTGTTCAATATTGTAAACGTTATACTATTATTTTCCAATGGTTTTAAAAATTTTAACATTTACTGAGCCCTTTTTCAATTTATTTACGAGGAATTGTAATTGTTAAATGATAACGATCAAATACTTAGTAATGGATTTGAATTATTGAGACATTCAGGTATAAGGAATTGCACCTATTTGTGAATTCATTATTTTCTGTTCTGAAAAAGAATTTAAAAAGTATTTGGAAAAGAAGGAATTTCTGTTAATACGTCATCAATTACTATTTGAGGAATTCAAAAAAATAAGATTACAATTGTAATGTAATTGAATTTACCCAGCTCTCAATATAACTAAAAAAAACACTGCAGATACACTTCTGACCTGACATTTCAGTTAATTTTCGGGATTTGATGCTGTTTAATTTGCAGCTAGGGTGAGATATTACACATTTCAAAGTGTTTGATTAAAGTAATCTCTCAGTTAAAATTATGAGCTTTAATTCAAACGAAATAGAGTGATTGCTCGCTGAAAAAAAGGTATATACATCTCATAAAATATCTCTCAGAAGTAATATCTCAATTTTATTCCTCTTTCGCTATAGAATGGCAGCAAGCAATTCTTATGTTTAAATTTAACAAACCATTAAAGGTCTATAATGCAAAATTAAAGGCGCAGGACAACTAAGTAAAGAGCACATTCCGGAGGCAGTACAAACTACCGAAGTTCGGTAAAGCGACATATTTTATTATGGCTTCGGGAACAAAGCTTTTCAAGGCTCAATTAAAGGTAAAGGAGGTCACAGCTAGGATTACTGATTGAACCCCGCGTAACAATATGAGCTCCGTGAGCTTCATAACTCCGGGCAGCGTCGGGATGAAGAGTTGCGTCATCATCGCTGGCCATTCATCCATTCATCCCGAATGAGGACTAGGAGCAGAAAGGACGAGGACAGTGGGTACCCACCGCATTTTGAATGAGATCGGGCTTCCCTATGCAACCCTCTAAAAGTTTTCTGGTCCTTGTACAAAATTATCCGGCATGTCCCGAACTGCGAACCTGGCTGCTTAAAGGGACTATTGTCGCCGAAGTTCGGACAGAACCTAGCCCCAAAAGCACCACATACGGACATGTGTTATTTCTAGTTCGCTTTGGGCTCCTTTGACGAGTGCCCCATTTGAAACCATAAAGGTGGCGGAGTTGGTAGTAAATTTAGAATAGAATATGCGCCACAATAACTCCAGTCCGTCGGGCAATAGTGTGAGTGTGGCATTTGCATTCGTTGGCGAAATAAATTAGTTTTGATTTGCCGTACGATATTATCCGGGATTCTGCCAGGAAGCGGGCAGGGAACCCACCCAGCCATATTATCAGAAGAGGCAAACAACCCGTCGACGGTCCCGTGTAATAACAGCGATAATAACGGCAGCGTCGCGGCGTATTTACCTAACTGTTGATATCATCATAACCGCACTGTCGCGGACTACTGCCGGCTGGCTCCGACAAGGTCTGGCTAATGCCTGCCTGGAGAGTGTCGAGGAACAGTTTCGAGGTGCTTCCTCCTTCGTTCAACTTTTGGCTGGGATAAGGCCCGATGCGTCCAGAACCCATTTCTTGGGCGGCCATGCACAGCAGAACCAGTTTCTGGTTAAGCAGGTGAAAATGTTTGCATCGTACCAGCCCCAGCAGCGACACGACGGACATGGAGAGCGCGGCCTCCGACGCACGGAGGAACATCTGCCCATGCGCTGCTCACATCACCCACTATCTCTCAGTCTGTGCTCGCGGCTGAAAACTGTTATACTGAGGATTGGTGTCCGTGCCGGGGCCACATATTGCATCCAGAAAGTATCTTGTCTCGTATAAAAGGATCTGGAAGGAACTTCCCAGCAGTTACTTGCCTGCCGGACGCGAGCGCGCCTTCTTTAGCCGTTAAGCGCCCTCAGTAGAATATTCCGGTGAAATAGTGCGCGAAATGTGCTAACCCATCGTGTTCTGCCCTTACGCTTTTCAGAAACCAGTGCGAAATATTATTTTTGTTTTTTTTTTCCCGTTTAGTTAGAGTGAGTTATTATTTCGTGGAATCTTTTAATCTTATTAGCAGACGATGGATCTAGCCGTCTGCCATCCCCTTGGATTACTCCTCCTCCTGATGGCGGTGGCGTCCACGGGATCAAACAGCGTTCTCGCCAACAAACAATATTTCAAGGATAATAGTGTGCTCCGTGACAGTAACAGTAGTAATAACTATAAGAGTGAGGATACCCACCATCCGGACGAAGGGTTCCATGCAGCAGCATCCGCTGGTGGAGCGCCCGCAGATCCAGTGGCTTCCAGTGACGAGACCTCGCTCTCGCTGTCGGATCAAGTCCGATTGCTATCGAAGCAATTAAACGCGTTAATGGTGCGCCGCCAAGAGGATTACAAGTTGCTGGAGAACAGTCTCAAGAAGTCAATAAGGAAGTTCTCTGGGGTCGACGCCAGCTCGGATATGGATATTCGCGTCGAAATGGAGCAGCTGAGGTGAGTTCTGTTGAAGAATCTGCGGATCCGGGCCGCAATGGCCTCATTTATAAATTGGGTGCTCCTGCGAATCACGTTTAATAATTGCAAAGGATATCTGCCAGCTAAGGCGTCGTCCTCGTGTCGTTTCCACGTAATAAACGTAGTGCACCCTCGTGTCGTTCCGGCGCTCGGAAACTGCCCGGGTCTCCTGTGAAGGATGGAGACAGTTCCGTAATTGAGGGGGTTATAATGTATGCCACCAAAGGGGGTGGTTCTTCTCGCGGCGCACAGCTCACGTTATGATAATTACTTTATTCCCCATTCATATTAAAGAGGGTTTTCCAGCGATGCCTTGTGGGTTAATTACGCGGACTCATTAGATTCAATCAGTGGTGAAAAATGCATTTAACGCATATATGCATTAGAGAAAATCAAATTTTTAAAATACCTTTTGGGCGGCAGCCAAAAGAGAAAGATCGATTTTGACTTTGTAATCAGGAGATGACAAATATTTTGTCTTGTGACAATTGGTCAAGGGGATGAGGGTCCAAACTTTAACGTATACATTTAAAATAAATTTAGGCACTGAATTTTAATTTTGTGATTATTGGACTTGGCAACCTAAAATAAATAAATAACGTAAATGCACCCTCGCTGAAGCAAGTATTGCCCTGCTACTATTTTCAAACTTTTGCATTTAGCAATAGAAAAGCTTATTATTAAGGAAAAATTACTGATTATTTAGACCAAAAAGTAAAGTTTTTATTCCAATGGTCGCTATTTTAAAAGAGATTAAAACTTTGTGCTATTGAATAAAATAGCTAGCACGACTAAGTGTAACCCCTTTAACAATGTGATGGACGAATTCTGGGGCTTTTGAAATCAAGGAACCCCTATGTAAATTATTTTTCAATAAATGAACTATAATTTTAAAACTGTAATTCATTTTAGTACTTTTGCTATATAAATGTTCTATCACTTGCTTTGATTGAAGCTAAAAAAATATTACATTTTGGTTTCCGTTTGAGCAAACATTGATTTTTTGATTGAATTGAATTCTAAAATTATATGTGTGAAATTATTACCCAACATTTCATACTTAATATTATATTTTCTAATTATTTTTTCTACTTGTTAACATAGCATTTGGGGCCTCTGGTAGTTCAGTTGTTAGCGCGCTGTCCTACCGTCCCAGAGGCTGTGGGTTCGAATCCCACGAATAACCATGGTCTCCTGCGCTACGTGGTAACACAATGGGCCAAAATTGGCCTAAGTGTGCCTTTCTAGGCAGCCACAGCAACCTAACCTAACCTAACCTAACATAGCATTTGCTAATTCTCATAAAATTAAATAATTTTCCTCAAAAACCATTTTTCTCTTAATACAATTGTTTATATTTTTAGTTAAAACTCAGTAAAGACTCTGTTCATTTAAAAATTCATCAGGTTCCATTTAATTTATTTATTTATTATAATTTCCTGAAAATCAAAAACTACGGCTCAATCTAAACTGATTTTATAGACTATTCTATTACCAGATTGAAAAACTATGATTTCTAACATTCTTTTGTTTTCTAATTTACTTTTATTATTAATCTTTTGGTTTTCTTTCTAATATTTCAATTGTTTGGGAAAAAACTTTAAAATGTAGGTACACAAAAGTATTACGTACGTTAAAATTAACTCATATTATGTTTTTAGACTTTTACATTACAGATTAAGATCTAGATTGATTCAAAATATATTACAAACCTTTTAAAAGTAATAATATGCGTTTGAATTTGATAAGAATTCGGGCAAACATACAAAAGAAGAACCAGGCAACATATTTTCATTTTTGGTACAGGTACAATTTTTCAAACGAAAAATATTAGTTTAGTAATTTGAGTTACGGAATATCTGAAACTTTTAATTATTCTTTTAAATTTATAATGTATAAACTTATTTAAAAATCGTAGCTTATTCCACAAAGAAAATCTCTCTACCTTTCTCTTTGCTCTTGCAATTTGTAAAACGTTTTGGGATTTCAGAGTCGCGGATTTAAAATCACCAATTCTGAGAATTACTGCCTCTTTATTTGGCGCCAAAATGTTTAAAAGTTATTATTTATTTATATTGTAAAGTATTATATAAAATATTGAAATATATAACTGTTTTTGAAACATCAGAGGTCCGAAAAACCATAAAAGTTGTTTTAGTTTAGAATTCTCTATAACTACTTACAATATGTATTGCATCAAAAGATTTTATTAGATTAGATTAGATTGGTAATTTTCGAATGGCTTAGAGAACTATCTTGATATTTGTTCTAGAAGACAAACGTAAAACATAATATTTAAACTTTTTGTAGCCTCGTTTTTCGAATCAAAACTGAAGACACATTTTTGGGGCTAAAATGCATAGCACCTCCTTATTTATGTAATTTAATTATACTTTGCCTTACATAATTTTATTTTAGAAGATTACGATTTTCTGAAAAGAACGAATCTGTAATACAATAATAATGCTAAATAAAGCTAATGCATTTGTGGCACTATGGCCTCCTTTCTGACCTTAATAAATTATAGAAGTGAAATTGAAAACGCGTTTATCCGCCACTCTGTGATTACTGCGAATTGCATGATGAAACACATTTTCTAGCTAATCACGTTTTCCACTGAGATGTGTATGTATGAGGAGGATCAGCCTTCATATGGATTTCGGAGGTGGATACATTCCCTAATTGGAAAGCGAGTAATTGTTGGGCAAACTTAGTCAGGTCCACACAATGAAATCGATTTCGGCTATATTGACGCTGCACGTTCCCAAAATCAATCATCAAAGGTCGAAACTCAGAAGTGTTCACCCAAATTTAATCATCTTTTGAAAGTACAAACGTTTTTCCTATAGGCTAGAATGGTAAGCGTTTAACAAGGATTTTTAGCGCAATTTCCGTAGTCAAGGAAATAAAAAAGTACTATTCAATAATCTGTTCGATTGGGCTTTCAAATAGTTTCGAGTTTTCTTTCCAAAAGTTTTATGAATACAGCCACTTAAAGTTTTTATACAAATTCGGAATTTGCATTGAACATGTTTTGATGCCTTTGGTGATGTATGCAGCCAAAAGCCTTTTCACATTTTGAATATTACAAAGCAAATTTAATTAATCCTTATTGGAGTTTTGTTGAAATGCAACAATTTTGTTAGTGCTATTGAGAATAGAAGAACGAATCATCAATATCTAGGTATATATACATTGGCCTGCAACTAATTAGCATACACATGATATCATATAAGGGATGATATTTTATTCAATTCTATTATAATTTAGCCAGCTTATATACCTTGCTTTTAATAAACAAACACTTTCAATTCACGAAATGAGAAAATTCCAAAACATTTGCAGGCAAACCAATAGCTTCCAAGAATAAAATGAAATATCAGTCAGAATCAAAGCAGCAACTAATGACCATAGTTAATTATAGCGAGTTGAAGAGTGTAGTTCCGAAGAGTAAAGCATTATTGTTTTTAATATTTTCTTTCGTTCAAAAATTCCAAGCATCTCACTTAAAGTGTTCAAGAAAAATGATTTATAGCGTTATAAAACATGTGACAATATCCCAAGAAAACCAAAAAAAAACTACAAAAAAACGAACTACTCGCGTGAGCGAGTTTCATGGTATTAATGTCAGCGTAGATACTATTAAAAGACGTTTACGGAGTTCTGAACTAAAAGGATGCGTCGTAAGAAAAAAGCTACTTGTCAGTGAAAAAAATAGAAAGTTAAGACTAAAGTTTACAAGGGAACATTTAAACAAACCCATGTGGTTTTGGGAAAAAATCTTATGGTTCGACGAAAGTAAATTTAATAGGCTGGGATCTAATGGGAAACAAAATGTATGGCGTCCTATAAACTAAGCTATAAGTCCTAAGTACACAATTAAGACTGTAAAGCACGGTAGTGGAAATGTAAAAGTTTGGGGTTGTATATCGTAGCATGGCGTAGATTCTATAACAAAAATTGAGGGAAATATGGATCAATTTATGTATATAGGTATTTAAAAAAACACGATGGAACCATATGCAGACGATGATTTGCCAATGACATGGACTTTTATGCATGATAAAGACCCAAACATACAGCTAGATCTGTGAAAAACTGGTTGTCTGAGAAAAAGTTTAGGATATTGGACAGCCACCCCAAAGTCCAGATCTAAATCCCATCGAGCACCTGTAGAACGATGTGGATAAAGAAATTCGGAAAAACAAACCATCGAACCATAAAGATGCACTGCTATCATAAGAAATAAGGAATATCCAACAAAATATTGAAAAATATTTAATTAAATTAGGATATTTGGGCAGAATTATTACTATATTGAGAAATGTGTTAATTAGCACATTTGTTTTGTTATTATCTTTATGAATTGTTATTATATAATTTTTTAACAGTTGCTTTTTATTAGAATTTATGTGGATATTTTTATTAAATAAAATAAGGTTTCAAATAAAAAACCGTTATGATGAAATTTTATTATAAATGAGAAAGCGTGCCAACTTGCATTTATGATTGTAATTGGATCTTTGCTCTAAGAAATGAAAAAAAAGTGAGCTATGCAACAACATGCGTATGTATATGCAACAATGCCGAAATTAATTTTATGCGTTATCTATTAATCGATATTAATTCTAAAAAGACTTCATTTGATACCTTATCAAATTGGATGGAATGAAAATAAATTGTTATGTCCTCATCTTTATTTTAGATTTTATAACTTTGGTACTGTAAATTTTAAATTTAATCAAACACACGACGGATTTGCAAATAAATGTTAACGAAATCCGCAAAACCATATACACTAGGGAGGTAATATGTTCAAATAATGCCTAATGTAAAGGACTCCCACGTTTTATAAAATATTTATGTAAATTAAACATGTATTAAAGATTACATATACCAAACAACATTTATAAAAAAAAATTGCTTAATCGTCATTGCAAATCAAAAATCTTTCTCACAAATAATATTTATGAGACTTACATTTTCTTTTTTAAAATGAATGACAACGTCGAAGATTTCTTTCTGTTAAAAGATGCAGGATAAAGTATAAACAGGAAGTTTGCTTACTTCTTCCAAAGTCTACTGAATGGAATACGTCTGCCTTTCTGTGTTTATTTATTTTTATTCAATGTGTCTGTTTTTTTAAAGCAATCATTACATATATTATGAATTTTTATCGAATTCAATTTTCTTCTCAATATTTAAAATTATGCAATTTGTTTTCTTATTTCGTTTACTTTTTATTTTAATATATTCTAACTGAGTTCGAGTTACGAAAAAAAGAAAATTTTTATAAATTGTACTTATATACCAAAGTGAATTTGAGTAGTCGAACAAAATGAAACATTTTCTTAACTTCTCTTAAAGGTCAAGAATGGTTTTCGAGCAAACAATATTGAAAGATTTCTTAAAATAATGACACTAAAAGAAAACTTTCAATTTCTTTGATTTTTCAATTCACACGAAAAATGCGTGATTTTCGCCGTCGATAAGTCGAACTATTTACCTTTAATTCATTTATTTTAAGAAATTTTCCGTACAAGTTAACAAAAAGGAAGAGACTTATGGTTTTGACACAATTTTAAATGAAATTACATTGTTCGAAATTTTTAAGTTTAATATCTTGGAAAGTGGCAGACAAATATTTCTTTACATATTTCTCATTTTTATCTCCGATAGCAAATAAGAATTTCTCACTCGTGCTCTTACTGTTGCCAAAAGTTTATCACATACGATTTTAAAAATTACAATTATGTAATAAAAAAATTATTCATTTTTATATAAGTACATACGAATATATAACTCTAACCATTGGTCTATATATTAATACACTATGGGCATACCATATTTTATTTTTTTAGAAATTTCCATTAGACACAGTTTTTATTTTTTTCCGCAAAATAATTTGTAAGAGCCAAAAAATGCCTGGCATTGTCGTAACCTATGGTAAACCACTTTTCGTTGAAAGGGTGTAATACTCAAAAAAAATGCACTTTATAATCAAATAATTATAAACTTAGAGGTAAAGTTTAAAAAAATCAATTCGATACAAAATTCCAGATCAGAACATATTGACGAATATTGATTTAAAAATCTTAAGTATAACTAGAAATGTTCTTCAAATCAAAACGCGATTATGTTTTTATCAAATTAAGCAGCGTGTTTTTGAATATATTTCAAAATAATTCATTATTATATCAAAGAGAAATGTATTTGACGGCAAATCATATTTGTTTTTTATTATTTTAATATTCACATTGGGTTTTCTTAGCGTAACTATAATTTACTTGCTAAAACTTCTTATTCATTCTGCACTATACGTAACAAGCTATTCAGAAATCAAGTAATTTTCCCTTAACTTAAAAGAAAAAAAAATCGGGCAAATTACTAAATCAAATAAATGCAGATGCACTTTGAGACGCAAAAAATCATCCGGCATCACCGGAGAAACATCGAATAGATGTAGACATCACTCCGCCACTAGGGCCACTTACACGGAAGTGAAAGTCATCCAGCAATTTAAGGAGATGTAAGTCACTAGACGTGACTTATTAAGCACTTGAGTGGAATATGCATGCCGCAAGGAAATGTATGTGCAATGTCTCCCATATTCTTCGCGAGTGCCGCTGGGAATATCTTAACATCTGCAAAAATATAGAATGACACTACTGAAACTAACGCTAGGGGATAGTCCTTCCGCTTGGATGACAATAAAATGAACAATCTGAAATGGCAGATGGAGTTTAAGGGGTGTAACGCATTTTATAGTCTCACCCGTCTGAATTGGTGAAATAATTGGAATTTAATAAGTTGGCTACTGCAGCCCCATTTGTCGTAGGGAGGAGAATTTTACGTTAAAATTAATTTGCATAGCCGGAAGCTATGTTTAATGACTTCATGCTTTGCAAGCTTTTAATATTTGCATTTTCCCGGTTTACTTGATGCATTTGTTGTGTGCCATTGTGTCCATTTAATTGATTCTGACTTCGTGTCCGGGCGATCCGTGTGGTGCTATTTTTTTGCGAAATTCATTTGCAGCGTTACATGTTCCGATCGCAGCACTATAGCGGAATCGCTAATCTCTGTCTATTTAAAATATTCAATAGCTGAATGCCCTGCTTTTCGGTTTCTGCCCTCGCGGACTTATTTACTGAAATCCCACCTCGACGGGGCAGCTGCACCGACTAAAGTAAATTTCACCCAGCTGAATGAAATTAATTTTCGTGATTTTTCACGTGCAAGTTTTTCTGGCAGCTCCCTCGACACTGCCACGGGATCGCTCAGCCGTGCGCTTCCATTAAAACTGCTTTATTAAGTGTAATGACATTTGTAGTGCACGGCTCTTGGTGCTTTGCATAAATCATAGCCGTAATGAGTTATTTAAAAAACACACTCATTGCAATTTGTTCCATGCCATTCTTCAGGAAGGTGATCTTAAAAATTCATTAAGCGTACGGTGCACGCCTGCTCTGGCCATTCACCGAGTGCCTCAAATTGAAAATTTTATGTAGTCGAGCTCTACATGAATGACACACTTTGCAGATCTGCGACTGTACAAAGGCTGCTGGCGATGAACACAAACATTCCAGCGAGACAGTCATTTTTCACAATTTTATGAGCTTAAGCCTCAGACAGACAGTGCTTTTAATAACAATTAAATCGATCTCAATTTTCAGTGGGTTGAATAATATTAGTTTGGTTTTGATTAAATTACTATATAACAGGTAATAATAAAATTAATCCCTATCCATCTAAATAATTGCACCTTTGAACCTCCAATCCAGGTCTTTAATACAGAGGTTTAAAATAACTCCTTTGATTTTAAATAATTTATTTATTATAAATTTATCGTCAAATATCAGATCAGGATTTTAGCACTATCACTACATTTCCACTATTACAAAACAAAAAGATGATATTAAAAATACCATCAAAGTAATTTTTTGAACCCATATTTGGATACTATCATATTTAAGTAAACAAAAATTTGAAGTTATAGTTCCTTGATATTGTAAATCTAGCCGTAACTAGCTTTGTGATGAGAAACCTAAATTAAGTTCTGTCCTATAGTAAAATTTATCAAACTCAGAAGATTCGTCGAGTCTACAACGCTGGTAACAAGATCGTGCATAATAAGACACCGGAAATTAATCTAAGCTTGGAAAAAGACGCCAATTCTAAAAGTTTTAGTGTCATTCCACGATAACTGGAGGAGAGCGAAGGGGATAAATTCTTTTTCATTGCTTCGGTGCAATTGATTCATCACCTAAAGCTTGCCATACGAAAGCTCAAAATAAGGTTTGTCAGATAAAAGGATTAACAAGATCCTTCAACTAACGCTTGATAAAACCAAGAGTTTAATAATTATTCATGTAGTCAATGTGGTCTGAATAATTTGGTTAAACCAAAGTCAACAACGTGCTCTTGATGACGCAAGGTTGTATTCCGAATTTCATAGAGAAAATAATAATAAAAATAATGCACTTATTAATATTTAAGTCCATGTGATTCTTTGAGCATTACTTTGCAAAAGTAGCAAAGTGTTAAGAGGCTACGGAGACATAATCAGGCAGAAGATTTTTAACCTTTCTGCATAACCTACAGTATACGAATTGAGAAATGGAAACAGGTTGTTAAAAAAATTATAAACATTATAGGTCCCAAGTAGAACACCAGATAGAACTGAGATAGGGACGGAAAAGACTGTAGGGAGTTTAACTTTAAAATAATGATCACTTAGATATGAGTTAATCCAGTAGACAAGTTTATTTAGAAAGGCAAGTCGCAATAATTTCAAAATGAGCACTTTGTTTGAAAGTTTGTCAAATACCTTGCTAAAATCTGTATTTCGAAATACGACAAAGAAAAATTGGAAAACTTTCTGTATAAACATAAAAATAGAAATAGGTTTTTACGGATTTAAAAAGTAAAAGACAAATTTAATAAACTCATTGATAATATCTATTTAATATGCTTAATATTTTGAATCAGCTGAATAAATTTGTAAATATTGCACCTTGCTAGTATTAAAGTTGCACTAACATTAATTATCCTTCAGTGCGTAGTTATGAGGACCATAAGGACGGACATACAGGAGGTATTAGAAAAAAATCGAAAACTAAAGGAAGTTTCACTCTCAAGGTAATTCTCGATAAGATTTCTTACGAAAATGCAGCACCTGAGAAAAATAGAAATCTTTTCCAGTAGCTGCAACGGTGCAAATTTATTGAAATTCAAAACGAAAACTCATGAGGCTGCTCCTATTTTGCTGGTTCATTTTTCAAACTAAATGGGCACAAGAGTGCTATCTCAATGTTATCATTCTAAATATGGAAATGTTTTCTTGAGGCGGATGGAGTGTGCTGTCCGGAGCTCGGAGAACTAGAATGCCAGAAGTGGGACTCTATATCTACATTTAATTTCAGAATGGGTTGCTAATTAAAGATCTGAAAGTTTCTCAACATTGGATGCTGACACTTTTCATTCCGACTTTTGGGGCATTATAGTGCAGTTCATATTAATATAATTAAAATATATTAGAAGGTGGAGGTTTAATAAAATTAATTTTTATAGCCACTCTTTCTATTGACTTTTCAACGTTGAGACATGTATTTTAACGTCTATTACGACTATCTTCCAATCGGTAAATGGAATAATTTCAATAATATGGTTTAATGACTTCAAGACTAAAAAACCTGTTATTAATTAGAATAGGTACTGAATTTATTCGAAAGCAGTGTTTATTTGATTAAACGACATTTGCCAAATTTAATTTAATAATTTTGTGAAAGAACAAAATCAAGATTTATTATATTTATTGAATAAATTTGAATTATTATATATAAAATAAATGTTTGAAGAAGCGTTTAAAAAATTGTAAGGAATTACTTTTTTTAATATTGCAATTTAACTTGTTTTGTTCTTGCGCTTGTGGTTTCTTTTGCTTTCTGTTATTTCATACTAAAATTCACCGCAAAGCTGTGCAATTGATCTATTTTCAATTCCCCTCGCAATTAATGTTCTAGTAATTGCCACTGAGTGACAATTTAACTTACCGCCCCGTATTTCATTAATATTTTTATTTGGAAAATTAAGAAAAAGTACGTGTAAAACGTTTATAAGTTTTTGACTCAAATTTTCTGAAAAACTTCACTTATTTATTTATGCATTAAAGAGTGATTTCTAAAATACGAATATGAAAATCCCTGTTCGAATATTGGAGGTATGATAAAAGACGCTTGAATGTAAATAAAACTCCTCAGTGTAAAAAGAAAATTATTAAGTTTTGAGATCACTATTACTAGTTATAGGAGATTTTTTAGATTTTGCAATTATTCTTTTCAATTTATATCGAAGATATTTTGATATTCTCTAAATTTAAGGGAAAAATCTCGTCAAGTTCAATATATTCTTCAAGCTTTTTTATTTTATTGCCACTATTTAATTTTGTATGATTTATCAAACTATTTTAAAAGGCACCTCAAACTACATTCTTAGCGTACCCGTTCTTGAGTTATACTAATTTTTTTACGCGGCTAATTTAAATTGGCGACTATCTTATCACGAAATGTGGTGTCATCCGTGGAAGACATATTTTCCACTATATGCTTTCATCTTTGCCCTTTAAATTCTATACTCGTTAATTGAATAAGCGATATAGTTTTAAACTTATTAGGATTGATCGCGACTTTCACACAGTGTGTTTCGCGTCAAAAAGTCTAAAAATATTCTTTGAAATCATAACTTAATTTTGCTTCATTTACTGTAGATAGATATATGTCTGTATATGTTATGTATGTAATAATACTTAAATCGAAAGATAGTATTGATTTTGTAGTAACGTGTTTTAAAAGCATAGGAAAGTTTGCATAGTTCATGCACGTACTCTTAATTTTTTTTTTTTTTTTTTGTAAAGAATAGTTGCCTTGCAGATTTTATAACACCTCTGTTGCAATTTCACCGCATCGGGGATTTCGTGACCTTTTATATTTATGGCCTGCCGCGATGACGTGCTTGTTTCAGATAACACACGCGCAACAGATGCGCCCATTCTTTGTTGAGCGAAATTTTCCCAACTATACATACATGTTGGAAAATGTGTTTATGCAGTTTGTGTAGAATGGACAGCCGCGAAATCGAAAAATACGACAGACAGATACTGGGCAAAAAACTCCAGACACAATCATTAAAATAAAGGTAGGGTCGAAAAAGTGGAAATTTAAATAAAATGTATAGAGGGATATGTGTATTTGTTGCGTAAACCGCACGAATATGGGTAGTTTCCGGTTAAGCATATCCAGGCTATGTACTCGGTTTATCACAATCCAATTCCTTCCAGCAAATGCACTAAAATATGTGCATAAGGAAGAGCTGGCTCTGGACGCCGGCCCGTATTTGGCTTAATAAACAAAATTAAAGCGCACATGTGAGCAGGCCCAAATCAAATATGCCCACCTGAGGGCGTAAAGCACACCTCTTCAAGAGGAGAACGCTCTCCTGCCAGGATGACAACAGTCAGGTGCTACTTATTGATTCCTCCTCATGATCTCTATAAGACCGCTGCTATTCCTCAAGGGACTGCATATCCCGATAACGAGTTGGGCCATTATGCATCTGAGCTCCAGAGCACCACTAGGCAAATATTTGTGCTTCAGGAGTGGAGCATGGCGGGACGTGGCAATTTGGAAGGATACAGGGGGGTGCTCGGAGTTTTATCTCTAAGGATCCCGAATACCGTAGGAAGTCAGTTTCGCAATATTCATTAAAACATTTCCGGTAATGGCATTTGCCATGCCCTCGGGAATGGGGCCGAAACCCTAGAAGCCATCGCTTATCTGCTCATTAAAATTTTTGACTTGTACATGCTTGAATTGGTGAATTATTTCGACATTCGGTCGAATCTTCGATCTGTAAGATTGAAAAAGACGTTCGCCAATTCCCGATATCACCAATAGAAGTCCTCCCCGTCGGGTACTTAACTCCTTTCCCTGGAGGGGGCGGTGTGCTGGAGCACCCGAAAACTTATCTCTTCAACGACTGAAACTTTATCTTTTATTGTACGGCAGGCAGCGATAATCCAGGAATATTGCGCTTGTTAGGGAGCAACTTTACCGGTGTGAACAAAAGGGGGAGGAGTGCTGGGACGCCGGGGACGAAATCACCTTCACCTCAAAAGCCCCGGATTTCGAGGAGCGCACAAAGGGCAAATTCGATTGGTAATTTTATTTCACTTCTGTTATCACAAGCCTTCAACTTCGGCTCCTTCCTTATTCTTTAATTACTTTTAATTCGATCATGGGAAGCTGTTTGTTATCTTCGAGAAACTTTTCAGCCAATTTAATTTGCGCGCTCCCCTACTCGGACAGCCTCCGATGATCTCATTTTCTTGGAGATCCACTGGGACAGCATTCCCGAGAAGCTACTGGTAATCTATAAATAATTGAGGCCGCCCGTATTGTTCTCCGATTAGCTACTGTAAAGCGCTCTCAGATAGTGATAAGGACACTCCTCAATGGAAACTTATCAGGCCTAATTAAAGCCGCAAGTTCCTGAACCTCAGCCACTACATCGGCTCCTCGTTGTTCCGAGCAGAGGGTAATATTGAATGATTTACATGCGATTAGTTAGTGCTATTCATATCGAAATTGATTACCTGCCGATGATCCCATATTATGTTGTTAGCGCTCCGCATCCTTCTGAATATCTGTGGAACTCGAGTGGAACCACATCCAACAATTTCCGAAGATTGTATGAGGTGTACAAGCTCGAGGCGTAACCAATTAGTTCTCTTGAGAGTGAACATATTTCTAGAATTATGCGAAATTCGATAGTCCTTTTAAACATTTCCGTACGATTATCTGCTCTCAACAACAAAATATTTCAATCATATGTTTCACCTACTATTAAATCGCTTTAGGATTCTTAATCACGCAATCTTGAAATTAGTTTCGAGTGGAAATTTTATACCTACTTTGATAGCATTTATGCCTATTAGAACCTAACTTGGTACTACTCAATACTACCGCTATTAGTTTTATTTTCTAACTCCTCCTCAGTAAAACTCATTCTCCTACTTTACTACTGCCAGAGCCTTCAACTCCTTAATGATAAGGAATTTAATTTTTTCTGTGAGCCTTCAAAACTCTAACAAAATATTTTTTAAATATCAAATTTCACTGATAAGTAGTATGCATCCGGGAGTTATTTTTTTCATATAATTCCGAACTGTTTAAATTTCATCTTAATTATAGAAGTGATTTTTAAAATATAGTGGCCATCGTATCTAAAAAGGCAGTTTTGAGAAAAACGCATTTAAAGTTTTTCAAAGTGATCTGCTATCTGCGAATAGTAAAAGGACTCTACAGTTATTATCTTTAAAATTATTCATCAGATTAACTCAAAAAAATATTTTTTATATATTGTACTTTCAGTAAAAATAAACAAAAATTCAAAAGGATCTACGATATATGTCTGTATTTCAAAACTGGTTTGCATTACAAATGTAGGGTGATTGCATTTTCAGCTTGTTCGTTATTAGATATGTTTTCCAAATGTACGAATAGTTTTTTTTCAAATTAGAAAAAGTTTCCTTTTCCTGATTTCTATTCAAAATAAATTTCAATCTGGGGTTCATATAGATAGTACCTGAGAAAATTTCAGTGTTTAAAATATTTTTTCTCATCATTTAATTTTAATATTTGGTCTGACAATTCATTTGGTAATTTGCTCAAATCAAATATTCAGGTGTAGTTAAATTTTAAAAAAAGTCTCCTATAATGAGTAGGAAGCCTTTAATTGCAGTACTTGCTGTTGTTATTTTGATTAGCTTGAAAGTGGTATCAAAGTTTTCCTATAAGGCCCATACATTTTCGGGAAAATCCCGAATTAATTTTAGAAAACCCTTCTGCATACTATAAGTTTTTATTATTCCGGAAGGTCATATATTGATATATATTCATAGAAAAATGTTTTTAAAAGTTATATTTATGTTTATAAATGTTTATCACATAAAAACAAAGTCTCTCAGAAGTCATGGATTACATTTTTGACACGTGTCAAATATCCACACTTCATTTTATGTATTAAGCCATGCTACTTTGAAATCGTAGCACTTTCGCATTTGTGATTTAAGTCTCGCACATCAATCATCAGAAAATAAAATTGGAATTTCCTCACGAATTTCAATGACGTGCTTTGAACTTTTATTAGTGCGTGATCTATATCAATTTCAATTTGCAGAAAATGTTCTCATGAAAAGTGGAAGGTGAATTTCTTTCGTCTGATTGATATCACGAGCCACGATGCCAAGTATCGAAGGAATTAGGATTCAAAAAGAGTCCAATTTTTCCTATACATTCCGGAACACCTGTATTAGTGTCAATAATGTATTCAATTATACCAAGAACCAACTTTGGGGAATCCATTTTCTATTTTCATTGCTTAACACTAGATTGCCTAAAGAAATCATTTTGGCTGCTTTAGACAAACAATTATACAATTTCTTAGGATTTCGAGACTTTGTATACATTGTATAAATGAATTTATTAGTAGTTGTATTTACCTCCTCCCCTCTTTATAATAACATTAAAATTTAAATTTAAATAGATTTCTTTATGCATTAATTATTCTTTTACAAAGTAGTATTTTCTGACTGCTTTTAGGCAACGTAGGTATATCCTAAATTTCAGTTCTTTTAGTATTAATCATAAGCAAACTAAATGCGTTACCACATAATTTTCTTTATTAAACTGAATTCATATTTCATCAATAAACGAAAACTTTGGATTTTTAAAAAAGTCAACGAGTCTCAAAAGGAATCTTGCTGAAGTAACTTAACTAAATCATTAATGCACTCTTCTCCGATTTTGATTATTTTGGAATTTGGCATTAAGTTCGTCATCCATTCGCCGAACTGCAGACAATTTGCTTGCGAAAGTAACGATTTTAGCATATACATAATTCCAGCGTGTTATATGCCGTGAAAACTTTAATTTAAACTTATGAAATTGACTGTTAATTTTACGGATATCCATAAAAGAAGGTTATTTAATAAAATTCATTAGATAAATTAAGAGATTTTAGAAAGAATTGCAATTTGGTTTGTCACAATCAATTTGTAAAAGTCAATAAAAATTTCTAGTTGAAATCTGAAATTCATCAAATTGATGTATCCGTAATGACTGAACATTTTTATATTCTATCCCGATGTCTGTATAATTGTGATTTTCAATTTGTTTCCATTGTGTTATTTTATTGCTTTTATAAAAATTCAAAAGCATGTGAGGGAAAGGCAAAAATGTTAAATACATATCTGCAATAACACAGCCTAAAAGTCTGAAGGATTTTGTACTGACAAAGGGATCAACTTTTCTACCAAAGTAAAACAAAACCCCTCTAATCAATGCAGAAACTTCAGAAGGTCGAATTTTGTTTAAGAATGTATAAGGCCTGCTCCAGAGTAATACATTAGCCGCAACTGGTAGGACTGGGCTAGAAGGTCATTCCTCTTAAGCCCACTAGAGGTCTTCATTTGTAATCGCCCACCTCTACGAGGAATAATGATGCCCTTAACGCTAATCTAACAAAGTTTCTTCAAAGAGCAGCTTTAGCGTTTCATTACAAATTCTTTTAGTGTTTCTCATATTTCTCCTGATTTGCTCCATCCTTAAAGGGCTTATGGGACTCTCAAAATCTTCGGAAGTAGCCAAACTGGGTCAATTGGAGCTATCTGTGTATATGAAACAGTTTACTTAACTCGTGCTTTGACCAACCATGCGGATGGGGCCCTCAAACTTCCGTGACTCCCTCAAGAAGGTAAACAATTACATTTTCGCTTCAGTATGCCGGCACAACTTACTGGCGTAGTGCGCTATTGACTCCTCGAGCTAATTTGATCAGCTCATAGCCGTCAATGAGGAAATATAAGAAGGCATTTCTGCTTTAATATTTATTAATCAATTGCTCTGCTCCGCCCGTCTCGACTTGGGTCGAATTGAATTGGATCGGGTTGCAAAGTTCAAAGAGGAAAATTCCATAATTAATCGGAAATTTTGCAGGACTAATAAGTGGATCAAAGTATTGTTGCGATAATGGGGCCCAAGTAGTGATTTTGACTTGCTTAGTCGTGTGCATAGCCAACTAAAAGCCCAGAAGCATTAGAACTCATTTACCGGCAGAATTTCTGGGGAGGGGCATGGCAGAGTGATGCAGATGGGAACAGGGACGAAATAATTAGTGTGGAAAAGGGAACTTTTTACTTATAATAGTATGTTTGATTTGCTTTGTTACTTTGAATAGCCAATTCTATAGAAAGGATAGAATATCTACAGTTATTGCTTTAAACGTTGCATATAACCTTGCGCCTTCTACTAGTATTTGATGTCTAAGACAAAACAAACTTCCTAGGTTTAAACTTCTCTAGGTTACAGGAACATTCGATATAAAAGTGCATCATATTATGCCAATTGAAAGAATATTCTTCATATAAAATCTTTCGATGACACGATACTTTAATCTAGGAAATATCAGAGAATCGTTGACATTCGAGTCGATATTTCATAAATAAATAATGTCGGATTGAATAAACTCCGTTAAAATATGGCTTTTATAAAACCTTCATAACCTTGAAGGCGCAATGTGCATGTATTATCTCATTTATGACCTTTTTCAAGCTAGTTTAAATTAGTGTAGATCGATTCGAACCATTTCTATAAACTCGAGACTCTTAAATCGAATCGCTAAGACTTCATTTCTATGTAGTTTTTAATTTTCCGAACCACATCGAAAAGTGCTATAAACAGCCGATCGATTCTTAAACCGGTTAGATTTTTCAATAGCTTCACCACTTCTTGGAATATAAAATTTCTGAGTTGAAAAATGTCGTAAACACTTTCAAAATAGGCTTCCAAGACAGTTTTCTAAATCGGATCAAATTTCAATCCTGTTGCAAAAGTTCATAAAGGAGGCATATGTATGCCCAAATTGTGGCATAAATTGATTATTTAAATTAAGGTCTCTCCACGTATTTTGATATACCGTTGCAGAAATGTTAAATTAAAGTAAAAAATAACGAATATGGGAAAACATTTTGTCGGTCGCGTGTATTTTCTGAGAAAATTATTGGAAATTAGCTAATAATTTCGACGACAAAATGTCTTATGTCATTATATATGTTAATTTTTAAGATATTTAGTTTTACATTCTTAAGTCAAAATTGTTGTTTTTACAACGTTCCATCATAATCGGTAAATATACTTCAAATTCAATCTGTGCTGAATTCGCTTAAGAGTATTTTAAAAAATAAATAAGTTTACCTACCTATGGGTTTTATTTACCACTTGTTCTCTAACATAAACAAGCATCAAAAATGTTTACCCAAGATGTGACACTCTAACCTATATGCAATTTCTAAAACGGTGTGAAAAAATTTGTTCTATTAAATAAAGCAGCAAAGAACTCTTTCTTCCCATGCCTTATCCAAATTTCAATGAGAACGAAAGAGATAAGAATATGCAACCAAATATTCTCCCTCTCAGCACTTACAGTGTAAAAGTGGAAAAGTCTGAATCGAGAATGGGAAAGAAGCAAGCAGCATAGACAAAAGCATATATACGGATACGGGCTGTTTACATTTTTTCACTGCGAATTTTTAAAGGCGCGGTAAAGTCTTCCAATGTGTATATTTCGTTCTTTCTCCCCTTAAATTTTTGTTTTTCTCTCACACATGAGCCCTTTATTACTATCGACCTTTAACAAAATCTGCATGGTCGGTAGGCTAACGAGACCAAGGTCGAAAAAAGATAACGAAAAATTTCACGAGTGCTATATCTTGTTGTAGGTAATCTTTGGGTTTTCCGGCTTTTCGGCTTACCAGTCACAAATTTTAATTGTCTCATACCGCAGAGATCTTATGCTTGAAGAAAATCTAAGAAGAAAAAGAATTTAATATTATTTGGTTAATTTTTTTGTTAATTCAAAATATCGTTAATCGGTTTTAGATAGCTATAATTTCCTTATAATTATGGGTGAAAGCAAATGGATTCCAACTTGTAGAAGCTTAAACGAACTATAAGTAATCGTTTGTGTATCTCAGCTCTTATCAAAAATTGTGAAAGTTTAATTTGGGAAGCTCAAAAGATTCACATATCTTAATCGAATAAATGTTGAATAAATTTGTAAAAATAGATTTTCCGCAGATATTGAGTAAGCTACCTTCGATTTAAGTTTTAAAGCCAGACAAATCCGGGCAAAGTGAGTACATTGAGGGACTGCAGTAGAGCTATTGACAAATTCTTAATGCACTGCTATTCATACTCCTCGGAGCGTTTTTAAATTTCTGGCATTCCCAAGAAACTGATGACTTTTCAAATATTAATATTTTAAATTTCACCGGGTATGCACCGAATTGCGACGAAGAGTCTGTTCCTGAATCTGTTTGTGCGAGCACACAAGAGGTAGTATGTTTTTTGAAAATTTTAGCTTTAATCCGAGGTGCATGGCTTCAATCTGAAATTTATTTTTGCTCAGACATATGAATGTGACGCTCAGCCTTATCCCACATTTGACTTAATACGAGAACCCTTCAACATTCAATGCATACACTCGTTTTGAATAATGTGTTCCTGTGTGAATATTCCAGGAACAGCAAAGGAACAACAATGGCACTGGCAGACGACAGCTGTAAAAGCGTTCCTATTGAATTATTTATAGATATCAAAATCTTGGAGCAGAGCTTGCTGGGTTCCTTCCCGACGAAGAAGTCGTAACACAATTTGCAGGGACTGCCACGACTACAGACGGGTAAATTTTTGGGCACTTGTTTTTCGTCTTGGTGGTTTTGATGGATTGGTGCAATCATGTCGCTTATGAGATGGAAAAAATGGTTCATGTGAATAAGTGATACGTGTACGGTGGTTGCTGGGAGGAGATGCTGCCTGGTCCCCGGGAGCATCCAGCATCTGTCCCTCACATGAGAACCTACAATTTCGAGGGCAATTCGACTATGAAACGTCTGTGGGTTCGGAAAACAAGTCCTCGGGCAAATGAGGTAATAAGCTTCCACCACCGCACAGCGGCAAATTGATTCGATCAGACCATAAAGCATCTTTTGCACAATTTCGCAAATTTTTCCTTTTTTACTCGCCCCTTATTACATTATTGTGCCCCTCGTGGCAAACACTTTGATGTTCTCGCTCGCATTTAGCACGGGGCCCAATAGATTTCGGAACAAGCGAAAATAACCCCAGGTTACGTGCAATGAATAACCAATCGCCAATAAAATTAGGGCGGCGCTTCCACATATTTGTGCTGAATATATATTACTTTGATTGGTATTCGGGATCAGATATGATTGATTTTTCACAGAATCTGTATATTTTAACAAGAACACTTCTTTGGCGCGCGGATGCCTCTGGGACTGGAACAAGTTTTTACTACCCGCATTAATATTATTTAAGAAGTTGCTTAGTACTTATTTCAGCTGGATTAATCAATTTACCAAAGAACTTTAGTCCCCAATTACAGGTTTTCTTCTTTTGATTATGTCATATAGAATAGAAATAAAAATTATTTTTAAACCAATTTTCTATCAAAAAGTTTTAAAAGACTTAAACTCACAACTTCCGAAGTTTGGAGTGTTAAAGTTGAAGGCAAAATATGATACATGCAAGCCTGTATTACTTCTTAAATGTTTTACTTCTTTTCCTCTCTTTGTGATAGAAGATAAAAATGTTATTTATCGGCAGTGGAATCCTTTTTACAATTACAACTTTTGTTTTGAAACTTTCGGTAGTAAGCTAGCCAATTTTAAATTTACATTGTATACATACAGTGATATGCAAAACTAAAGCAACCACTTCAATAAAAATATAAACCTATATCGCCTCTCTATTTCCAAAAACATACATTAAAAACAATAATAGAGCATTTTATACTTTTCAAGCAGAAACAAACACACGTAACTCACAAAAGGCAATAATATGATTTTAGTACAAAAACTTAGAAAAGCATAACATTTTTGAATTTCTCTGTATACAAAACTAAAGCAACTCCCAGCAACAATAAAAAAAACTACAAATAATTTTAATAAAACGGATATCCGGATTTGAATTCTATTGAGAACCTTTTCAGTATCTTGAAACGCCGAGTTGCAGGACAACGTTTTCGAAATAACGCAGAGTTATTGAAAACATTAGAAAATGCTTACCAATTTAATAGCATCAATGCCACGAAGATGGTATGGGTTGATAAAAAATAAAGGCTACTATACAAAATACTGAAAATTATAAATGGTTTCAAATGCCATCGAACCGATTTTTTTTTTTTAAATATTGTTCATAATTATTAACTTTTCTACTTGTCTGAAGTACACATGATTTTTATTGTTTTACTAGTATATAAGAATATTATATTCTTTGAGAAGTATATGATTAAAATACTACTTAAAATAATACAAAATATAAGAAAATTATTTTGTGTAATTACTTGCTTCCCTTTGTTTATTTAGTACTGCAGCACCGGCTACTTTAACCTTTTTACAACGGTCAAAAATTAAGCGTGAAAAAGAGATCGTTTCCAGATAAATTATTGAATCAATTTAGCTAAATATTTAGCAACTAAATTCCAAAGTTAAATGTCCATACAAAATTTAGCAACTAAATAAGCACAATGACGTAAGGAATAAATTAAATTTTCAAAATTTCAATATACCACCTTATACAAGTATATGCTTGCTTGAAATTCGTGAACTAAAGTTAAAACGAAAGTTAGTAATGTTTTAGTTGTAAAATATTTTCAATCGAACAGAATTAATTCTCCTCCGTGATTGTAATTAGTTCCCCAGTTCACAATTGTGGATCATTTCTACGAGTATAATTATTATTCGATTGTGATATGCAAAGAAGTCTTTAAATCTACTCTTTTCTGTTAGATCTTTTGAATCGATAGACAAATAAATGAATACTTTTTTTTTAAATTAATGCTAAGCCAATGATTTGATTATGTAAATTGATAAGAGAGTTTTTAGATTTTCGCCCACAGAATATGAAAAGAATTTGTATGTGAACAATTTCGTTATTCATAAAACAGAACTAACTTTTCAAACAATTATTTTCTAAAAATCTATTCTGTTTTTTTCTTTGAATGTAATTGTTTCCTAGCAATTCCTTTATCAAGCAGTTTAAAAAAGAACAAAAATGAAAACATTTTTAAGACAACTCCTTTTTTTATATTTTCACTTGTTTCTAGAACTACCTGCCTTTTACTAAAGAATATAAGGTTTGAAAGTATCTGACTATCATTCAAAAACAATATTTAAAAAAACAGTTCCTGTTTTTCAATAACATTTTTTTTTTTGTTCAAAATATGGTGCTATCCCCTTGAATTATTTTTTTTCACTGCGAATGCTTTCAACTGAGGAGAAATAGCAACAACTTGATTTTTAGTCATCAAATTGTCAGTGATGCGTACAGAAAAATTGTACGAACAACTTTGCCTCACTCTTTTCGCGATTTTATGCAGTGCTCTTTTTCAAGAGAAAAATAAAAGCCAATGCTGTCTAGACAATGAAGCAAATAGCAAACATGCAAAGAATGCATTTGAACCATGCTTATCGATGAATGAGCGTAGGAGGATGTTACCTAATTACTTTAGTGAACGCTTTCACCTGTACGATTTGCATGAAGCTTTATTCTACCTAGAACCAAAGGGGATAGGATCTATATGAATGAGAATTTTGTAAAAATAGCACTCCTCTGTTGGGAATTCAAAATGATCAGTGAATAAGATTAGGTTGTGCAGGTTAATGAACCTTTACGTGCTTTATATAAATTAAATTCATTAATTACTTTTTACTATATAAGTAGTTAATCTGATTAATCCGATAATTAAATTTGAATCGGCAGTACTTTTTTTAAAGGTAATAGATAAAAAGAGTAAAGATATACATATACATATATGTTACAGAGCGTATACAAATTAAAAAAAAACATACATTATTAGGGATTTTATTATACTTAGTCAATTGTTATAAATGATATCAAGTTATTTGAAATTAGTATGCTATGCATTGTTTCAGATATTTAGTCTTTTTAGGGTTCCGTACGACCGAATGATAAGACAGAACCTTTACAGGATCACTCACCATTTGCTCCGAATCAACTGGACCAATTGCGCTTAAATTTGGTACACATAAGAATTTTTGTGGCCCATACACGGACCCAAAACAGGCGCAAACTAGGGCTGACTAGGGCTGACTAGATTTAGACACGTACATAGATCTGCAGACTTTATGAAAACAAAACACACAAATGTAACAAATGTTTTACAAAGAAAATAGTGGAATATAAAAATGTTTAAAAAGATAATTTTAGAATTCATAACCTTCTTAAATACTTTAAATTCCGGAGTAGTAAAATAGAATTTTTCAGCTGCATGTAACCAGAACTGATATTAAACATGCCATGTTACCACCAACATCAAAAGATGCAGCGGAAAAGCATTTCTTTTCAAATTCGGGACTCCGAAAGGAGATAATGAACCATCTGCTCCCGTTGTTACGCTGTCAGCCGCCTAAAGCGGCACAACTTTCACAAGTTGGCAAGCAAGTGCAAGCGAAAAAGCAGGAGCATCTGTTGTGGCAAGATGCTCATTTGCACAGTACACGGGCATAAATCTGCCGAAAGCTGCGCTATATAAAAACGGAGACTTTCTGGGTGGCGCCCCGAATATCTGTCTTTGTGTCCCCTAATTAGCATTTCGACTCAATTCTGCACGAAATCCAAACTCCAAAGCGAACCCATCGATGGAGTTTGGCAGAGCCCCACGCCGCGTTCGCCGGTGACTAACGAGGGGAGCACCGGAGCGTCCTTTATCAAAAATAGAACTAATAAATTATTCCTCTCTTTTCAGGCATGAAATTAAAGCGGTTCGAGAAGGAGGGAGCGCTAATAAGGAGCGACTCACAGTCGAATGGCTCACACAGTCAATAGCTGAAATGAGGAAAGAACTAACAGAGCTCCAGGAAATTGCTAGTAATGCCTCAAAGGACCTCAATCGGAGGAGCCAAACCTTCGAAGACCTGGCAACAATCAAAAACGATTTCAAGGCATTTAAATTGGAATTAGAAACTCTAAAGCAGAGGCAGGAAAGGACCGAAGTGTTCGTCCGGGAGCTGCGGGAGGAGGCTGTCCAAAAGGAGGAGGACTTGAGAAAAATCCTTCGTCTTCATGAAGAGGTAGGTATATAAGAAGTATACGTGGGCAACCCGAAATCCGATCTTGCTGAATCAGCGCTCAGAAATTTTTCGGTCTCTCCAACCGTGCCCATGTTATTGAATAACCCCGACCCATGTGCGTACTTCACATAGTTCACATTTCATATCACATACGATTCGTGTACACAATCCGACCTTTAGGAGGCCAACAAATGTTGTGATAATTTCGTTTTATTAAACTTTTATTGAGCACTATACAACCCAGTCAAGAAGCCGGGCACAGCCGAAGGCAACTGGCCCGGATTTTTGGGGCCCAGAATCCCAGCGCGTATTCCACGAAGGCTCCCGCACAAAAATGCAATATTAAACGAAGGAAGTAACAAGGAGGCTGAAGTGGAATGCGGCGGATGTCGAAATAAAACTCGTCCGGAATTTCACTTTTATTATATTGCCTCTTGTCGATGTGGCGGGTGCTGAATTGGCAGCGAACCCTTGAATAGATATTGTCGAGTAGCAGGTGTAAGTTAAATTCATTTTACGAACCCCTTATTTATGCCCCTCCCACTCCTAAAATATTCAAATAATTGCTGCATATGCTACTTGGTTTAGAATTTTCACTACAATAAAAGAGTTTAAACCAAAAGCTTGGAATTAAAGATTTAAGCAATCTCAGTCGTTTTAAAGATGTCTGCAAATTGAACTTTAATTTCAGCAAAAACAAAAATAAAATACGAAAAATTATATTATGAAGGTATAAAAAATAAAAGTGGACAAGCTTAGAAAAATTAAATGACTGAAACCAAAAATCATTGTCAATTTTATTTTATAAAGTTAACGTCCATTTAATTGACCGACATGCATTTTGAGATTAACAGCCACTTTTGTGAGGTCTCCCTACACTTTGGGTTGTAGTCAAAAGCCATTTCCATGAAGTCAAAATTTAAAAGTCATTTTCGAACGATTTTTGCAATTAATGCAATTTTTAAAACACCAAAACAAAGGTTTATGCAAATATTTGGGTTTCTGATTTTCATTATAAGATCCCTATTTGACTGAAGCGATAGCCATTTGAAACATTGACATCCGTTTTTAGTCGAATCAATGAACATTTCGAAGTAATTATTAGTTAAACAAAAAAATTTGAGCTTAGGTTCTTAAATAGAAATAAAGAAACATGTAGTTTAGCACTTTTTAAAAATCAACTCCTAAGGGAAGAAATGGGGGCGGAACTACCTATTGTGTGAGAATTGCGAAATATTTCAAATGAGAGGCATGGTACACAAAATCTGCTATATTCATATTATAAAAAGAGTTGTAACTGACTCATCAACTCTCAGTTCAAACCACCGAAGCTGACATTTCAAAATTTGAATAATAATTGGATTTTATGACATAGACAGCCACTAAAAGACTTGTCGCAATTCAAACTCTGAGGGTTTAGAAGCGGATGTCTCATAAAATATTATCGACAAATTTTCATCCATGAAAAGAAGACGTCCGATAAAGGACTTTTAAGTTTTGCGATCTTATTACTTGCAGTACTGAAAATTATATATAATCATAATATTATCACATCATTTACAGGTAATATTTTGTTGCTATTTTTTTCAATTCAGAAATATGCAGAAAATTAAAAGCATAAAGAATATGAAAACTTATTATTGGCATACAGACAGATTACGTACCATTTTTGCATAATTTTTTCTGAGAAGACGTAGACTGCTCTTATAAAGCTCTTCTTTTGAGCAGAGCCTTTTTCAATTTGTTCAACTATCTCTTAATTAAAATCTAAAGAAATTAAAATTTTCAGGGCGGAAAAGTCAATTGAATTCCAACTGTTTTCAAGACTGAAAGTAAGGGTTGTATGCCGCTTTGTCCTACTCAAAGGCACCCGCCCTAAACTTAAATTGCTAAGAACTGCTCGCGGAAATTGTGCGCTTAACTGTCTTAACAATAGAAAAGGACGGCCCTCCATTTCGCATTCACCTACATCTGCTTAACAATCCATAGATTATTTCCTTATTATATTTTTTTACTATAACGACAGTATGCCAAAAGTACTGAATGGTTAGACGAGCAAACGTTTAGGCAGCATTGTTGTAATGGAAAAGTAGAAGAAACTCTGAAGACTACACCGGTTCCTAGAGGGGGTACCTAGCGAGGCATTCTAAATAAATTAAAGGAATTTTCTGGCCGGCCTTTTGTATACTGGTTGATAGAAACAATTTGAAATTAGTGGAATTAAAGGCATTTCACCGCAATCCTTTTCGTGGAGAGCGAGCCGTAAGTTTTCATCTTAATTTCATTTTAAGAGCTAAATAAAACAGTAAAAACAACGACGTGATTACTACGGCAGATGCTCTAAAATTATTATCTACTTAAAGGATTTTGTTAACTTTAAATAAAGCAAATTAATTTTTGCTTTTATGGAAACAGAATGTCTGAGTTTCATCCTTATTTTTTGCATTTTTCTATGATACTGAACATATTTATCTTAACATTATGTGCCTATTATGAACTATTAAATTTCATCGGTCAGTAGGATGTTTTTAAGAATAAATTTGTAAAATCTAGCAGGATATAGAAATTGGTTGATTGCTTTTATATACTTGTTTTACATTATAACATTTTTCTGTGCTATAGTTTTAATAAAATAAAAATGCTTTCATTTTTCAACAGTAGGTCCATGCATATAAAAACGAAAATAGTACCGAAATGCGCTCCGGGTTGGCTCTTGCTCGATCTCTGTGTAATTTATACCTAGTAGCCGAAATAGCTATAAACAGAAATTAAAATTAGAGCTAAAAATTGTATCCGCATTTGATAGAAATAACTAATTCTTATATATGTTATATATGATATTTTATGTTTATATCTTTTTGAGTAAAGTAAGGACTTTCCACACCTACAAAGAATTGATAGAGCCTATTCATATGATAAATACCTATGAGAAAAAAGAAAGTGATATTTCTAACATCTAAAAACATAATTGCAAGTATTTACAAACAGAAATATTACGCTAACAAAATCTGCGTTTGCAACGCAAAACCTATCTTTAATTCTTTGAGGTAAGGTAAGGAGCAAATGAATTTCATTTTTCATTTTTTCATTTAGTCTTAAACCTCCTAAGAAATTTAAATTCTTTTAAACTTTCTTTGCTTCATATGTAACCAATTTGTTCTTAAATGTAGATAAGCTTTTTAATTTTCTGCGGACTTAAACAGGAATAAATAGAATTAATTATTGATAAACCCAAATCTAGATTGTAGCAAGAAGAAGAAAATACAGGGTGGGGGGAAAGGTTACAAATAAGTTAAAGGAAAATGATAAAAATGAATTTTAGTCGAGAAGTTATACCCTACCAAGAATATCGTGCTCGCATATTCAATTTTAGCGATGGCAGCCAGTCATATAAATTTCTTATTTCGCATTAAATTTAGACAGAGAGAGCAACACTCTTCGTGCCCCAGAGAAGTGATTTCAAATTCATGAAAATGTTCGGTGATAAATTTTTTGGGTATTGATTTCCTTTTTGTAATATTCCTCGAGAATCTCTTAGCGCCCTCGTGGCTCACGTACTGTGGATTTACAGAAAAGGAGCTCAAATGAAAGTGTGAAATTGCATTTTAAGCGCACGTTTTACTCAAGCAGCACAGCCGAACTGTGCGCAAAGAGTTGGGTCCTTATGGTTATAGTATATGCCCTGGCGACAAGGACGTCAGGCGTAGCATAGCATAGATATGCATATATTCTAGATATTGTAACGTAAGCTTTGTTCCTCCGCCTGTGCAAGCACCCTCATTTCTAGCTAGTACCCAGATTGCAAAACCAGCGCAATCAGAGAATATTACTTGTACTTCCTCGTCAAAGTGGAAACCAATCCAGTAACACTGGATCCTGGGTATCCTCATCCTGGCTTGGTGCGGATTTGTTCGAAACTCGGGTAAATAAATGTCAAGAACTTCTTGTCAAAGTATTCAGCATTAATTGTCTTAGCCGAGAGTTCTCCTGTCTCAGATCGGCATAGAGCAAAAGGACATTTAGAAATTGTCCGCCTCCTTTTGCTGGAGCAGCCGTTCTCGGATGTCAGATCCAATTTCAAACTGGTTCTCTCCCACTCAACAGAAAAGTTGCGGGCAATAGACAATTAAGGCACCTTTAAGGGTATTGAGGGTTTTTCAACGCAATCCTAATTATAAGTTCGCCTCCGCAAAGGAAGCGCGAACAATTTTTTAATCCAACGCCTTTTTCCACAACTTGCCCGGGGCTACTTCCTTTCATGTTTTCACTGAGACCACACGGCTTCCGCGCTTTCTTGAATTCAAACTACCGAGTTTTCTGCTTGAGTACACAGGAGCAGAAAATTTTAAAGTATGCCAGGAAAAATACTAAATCCGTTTTCCCATTAGCTGGTACGTACTTATGTACAATTAAGCCACTCCTCGGGCTGTTTTTTCATATCCTCTGTAATTTCTTCTTCGGAAAAGTCTTACCCAGTAAATAATGGAGCGGAGAATTCAGGTGACTTACTACCTTAGATTTTAAGGTATTCAACAAAATTCCAACCCGTTGTTATCTTTGAGGACATTGTACGCTGCGAAGATCTTGAAATTCTTAAGATGCTTTCGTTGACTCTGTCATGAAAAAAAGGTAAATTATTAAATTTTTTATTTAAAAATTAATAAATATATATATGAAAATGTAAATTTCGCCAAAACGTACAGAATTTTGCTTTAAAATGGGATATGATTGTTATATACACAGAGAAAAATTGTACTTATTTTTAAACAGACCTATACACGTAAAGTTGTATGGATTTCTTATTAAAAACCCCTATATACATATATAATTTCAGAGTTAAGCGTTTTAAAAATCCAAGCAAGATTGTATATTATTTTTAACTAAAGTCGAGTAATCACCTTACTTCATGCTAAGCTCAACAGAGAAAATCATTTTAAATTTAACGATATAAAATTTAAATACCATTTAAATTAAACAGGTTTCTAGGAGATGGCCCGGTTGGAAAAAATAGATTGAAAAGTAACTTACAATTGAATTTCAGACGAATACAATCGAAAATTATTACTTGCACTGAAAACTGAGGGAAAATAAATTAATTAATCTTATTAATCTCCAAACTGCAAACAGATAGAAATTTGCGAAATATAAGACTTCGTACAAAGAATAAAAAATATATTCTCATTAAACTACCTAAGTGTCAATCGAATCTGAAAATTTTACATTTATATTTTTATTACAGGTGATATTCAATTTAAATTAGTCAGGGCATTTGAAATTGACATCATTAATTAATTCTTTATATAAATTTCCGGCACTTTTCCATTTGATTTCCGTCAATAAATTTCTGCTCTCTTGCTCACTTATTCAGTATATATTTTATTTGTTTTCTGATTGTCCTTTAACACAGACAAAATTGGTTAGTTTTCTGGTATATTTTTAAGTTTAGCTGTTCACCTAGGAGAACACATATTTCTGCCAGGGATTAAAATAAGGTTCACTTTCCTGAGTAGAAGGTCAATCTAGTGTACCATCCTGGCCATGAGAAGAGCATATTGGACTTAGATCTAAAATACCCAACCCAAGTTCAATATCCAAACCTAAACAAATGTTTCTAAACGTGAATACGATTGGGAAAATAGAAGCTCAAGATTTTCAATTAAATGTTCATTGTATTTCCAACAGGATGTAATTAAAAATACTATCTGGCATCCTTTTAATTCTATTTGTGCAGCTTTCATTCAAATTTCTTCCATGAATGAACACCATAGAGAAATATATATGGTTTTCTTTTTCATTTTTGAGCGACTTTTTCTATCAGTGTGCTTAAATTTTAATTGTACATATACAACAGTCAACAATACACATCAAAATTTTTAAATTATTATTTTTGTTCCCTAAATCCTCTAAAATATTGGACATATTTGAAATCAAATACTCAACATCTAATCAAAAGTGAATTTTCTTGTACGAGACCATTGCTTCTTTTACTTCTTGTCATTTTTATTAGAACTAACACAATTTGGAATGCCTCTATATGGGTTTGAAAGAGAACTTCTTTAGCCAAGGGCTTGTAAAATATTCAATTATATTTCTAGAAGGAAAATTAAATAACTATCAAAACGTAGGTTCATTCATTCGAATATTGAAAGCTTTGAACGCCTACAATGTAAGCAACGCCAAGGTAACAACCCGATGATCCAACAAATATTATATTATATTATTATTTTCCGAACAACAAAATCAAGAAACTCATATGGCTAAGCTATAAGCTTAATCTCATTGAATCCTAGCATGTGTAAGTAGCATTTATACCGATGAAACGTTGAAATGTATTAAAACTTGTCCTTCTGTAATTTTTATCTGAGTGGAAAGCCATTTCGGCGGAATAAGGGTTTTGATGTACTATATCCATTTCAGAGAAACATTTTTTCCTAAATTTGTCCATATTTTTCATATTGTAGACTATTATTGTCATGCATAGGTTTTGGTAAAATTAATTCGTTTTGTGTGTGCCATGGAGCTAGAAATCTTGGTCCAGTGAAACAGAATAGTAACTTTAGACACGTCAAAATAAATTACCTAAAATATGAAAATGATGAATGGAGTCACTTATGAATTTATTAAGTTGCCAAGATCATAAACACCAAAACGAATGCGAGAACGTACGAATTAATATGTATAGGCAATCGAAGCGAAAAAAGGGAGGTGATAGCAGAGAAGAAATTCATAATGTAGGAAAATAGGAATTAGAAATCTTAGGAGGAAAATCTGTTTAAATTCACTGCAAAGTAGCTTTAGAATTTATATCAAAAATGATTGTAATAATTATTGTATTATAATATAAAAACGTACTCTAATACTTTTGGAACTTTTTTAAAAAAAAATCCATATTGAATACAATTTTAGGCCTAGTTTAGTTTTACCTGTTACGGTTCATAAAGGAGTAAAGGATCATAAAGAGTAAATAAAAGTATATCTACGGAGGTATTCAATTGAAATAAGTGCGATTAAAAAAGTGAAAGATAGGCGAAAAGCAATTCAAGTTTTGTACTTCGAAAACTTCGTAATAAAATATCTTATATTATGTATTTAAAACGTGTCCGCTCCAACTTCAGCCTATTATGAGATTCATAAACAATTTTTCATAAAATAAAAAAGACTTTTAAAATTCAAAAGTTATCATAAAAAGCACAACATAGAAAAGATTTGTAGAGCTAAAAATCTATCGCCAATGTTTTGTTTTTAAGTAATATTTGAAATCTTTCTATTAATATATCTATATAATATAATATATAATCTATAATTGCCAATTTTCCATGAAAAATAGAAATCAATTTGCTATTTAACTATACAGATTTCATATCGGAAGAGTATTAAAAGGTTTTATTCTACTCGTCTCAGGTCCTTAATAAATTTTAAAAAAAATATGAAAAATACCCGGAATTATGGCGTTCAAATGAGTTCTTAATTGGTCTATCTAGTGGAGTTGACACTAATGAATAAAATCCTTATAAGTCATAATGCGCCACTTGTATGGGTCTGGCATTTATAGCCATAAATTGCTGTTCCACTTATTACAGTCCACGGAGAACAGATGTGGTCGGAACGCCTTGAACAACTTGGGCCAACAGGGAAAGGGAAAAAATTTATATCCGGATGAGTTGATTTATACTGACGTATGTAAGTCGCAATCAAATTACATTACCTCTGGACTTGTGTTTTTGTTCTACTCTACTCAAGCATTTTTCTCTCCCCCTACGGCCGCGGCCGATGATTTGTATTTGTGTCACATTTCTCAGGGGTTTGTGCTTCTGCAGGTATTAAATGTTCCCCCTAAAAGAAGGTAACCACATTATGTGGATAGGGGAGGGCTATTTTTGTCAGTTTCTTTTTCAAAAGGTTTTTTCGAAATGTACATATGTAGTGATTAGTCGTTTGCTTCTTGAATACCTGAAGAGCAGAAGAGATGACGAAGAGAGCAAGGATATAATTTATGTAATAAAATACCTCGTTTAATATTGAGACAATATTGAGCAATTTTCCTCGAGTAGAAGACATCTGAATCCTTTACCTGACCCAACTTAATTCCTTCTTGTACTTCCAACAGTCCTTTTGAAATCTCATTATGCAAGTCTAGACATTAAATTTTCAATAACGTCCCTTTCAAAGTAGATTGTATGTATATAATACCAATTAAATTTCAACTAAATGGGTCGAAATACAGAGGTAAATCTATTTTAGACAAATTGAATTTTAAGGCAAGGCAAACATGCTCTGCACCCATCAAAAGAATCAGCTGAAGACGCAAATTTGAATTTAGTACAGCGGAAAATTCAGGTTTTCACAATGAGATTCCGAGATTGAGTTCAAGCACCATAAAATGATAATGAAAAAGAAATCGGTGAATGCGGTAGGCCACTCTCTCTTGAAGGACTGGGTCTAAAAATTGGGCGAAAAATTAAAAGTTGCAAAATACCTGAGGAAAAACATAAAAGTGATAAGGGTCTTTTAATTTACCCAAAATTTTTAGGTTGGCTACAGGCAATTCTACTTTCCCAGTTGAAAAATTTCTGTAAAAAAGGAGCGGTATAATTGATTGCTTGCCGACCCCGTAGATCAAAAGAATTGTGATATTGTGCCCTAATTGTTGCCGCCCCGTTCAGAGTAGGCTCCAGACGGTGGTTCTTATCTGATCCTGGAATCATTGGATATTTAATTTTTTTTTTTTTTTATTATATATTCACCCGGACTTTAATGGGATGGAAGAAGCCCATTTCGTCTGAATTTCTTTGCTACACATCTTCAAGGAGCTCCTTACAGCAACGCCAGCTGTTTCACAAATTTATTGCAGCATCTTGGAAAGGTCTAAAATTTCTGCTTCAAGTGGCAGATGGCCACATATGTATGGTAAATTAGTGGGGACGCGGAACGAAAGGAAGTCGGCAAACAGGATAATAACTCATGGCTAGCAGTCCTGTTTATTTATGCTATAAGCCGTGATAAAGGTACATTCAAATTTGCCCTCTCCTCCTTTTTTGGCGGCTCATTGCTTTCCGTCTCTCTTCTCTTGTTAAAATATTCAAATGTTTCCACTTTAAATTCCCTTCAATTTCCATAAAGCTGCTTAAATTCGATTTTCTCAGGCTATACATTGATTGACTCAAGCAATCCGATTTCATCTTAATGCCAATCTGCAATCTGACATTGTTACATGCCTTAAGTGCAAGTTAAAGACGTTAGGAAATTTCAAAGTAATTGTGGAGAGGATAAACATTTAACGCTTCTTAAAGATACTCTCCTTGGTGCTATACTATATATAAAGTTTTGTTTGTATTGTTATTACCAAATCGAAAACCAAAGTTTGCGAATCGAAGAGAAGCGGATTGAACATAACTTATATTCATATTTTGAAGCTTGTTCTGTTTTCAACGTAAAACTGCTCAAGAAAATATCTAAGAAATTGGTAATTTATTTGCTTGTAAATATGTCTGCTTACATATATAAATAATTTTTTCTGTGCACTGCTGATATTTTTAATAAAATATAAATTTTCGTTTTGAGAAAAAAGCATGCTATTGAAAATTTATTCAAGTTATTGTTACTTCTTGAATGTTTGCAAAAATAATGACGGGTAAAACAAAACCAAGACCGAGACTATGATAATCTGTCGAAACGGTTATCAATTTTATCTGAAAAATTCCTAGAAGTCACGACGAAATCCTGACGCCTTCAAATCCAGAGTTCTGTACACTAACCAATGCGGTATTTTAATAAAATTATTTATAAAACAGACATCCCCACAAAAACAACTTGATTTCATTCAATAGTAAAATGTGTTAATTATATATGAAAACGTTTGTATTTTCATATTTCAATCATCAATCAATATCATTGTTTTGAAAAGTTTGGTAAAGGGCCCATTTATTCTTGTTCAGTCTTGCATCTCTTAGTCTTATTACCACAGGCTTGGTGTTGGTCTTGATCTCGTTCTTAGACTTTCTGTGAAACCAAAGCCAACACCGATTCTGCTCATCGCTATCAAAATATGAGCGTCATTTTTGTTTCCTTTTCTTTAAGAACTGTTTTTACAAAATAATATTGAAAACATGTTTAATTATTGTGTGATCTTTACTTCCATTTGGGAGACTCAAATAAATAATAATTTAAAAAAAAAAAAGGCAGCGAAACCTAACTTTCCACTGCACTTCCTAACCCCATTGGTTTTTTTTTAAAAATTTTCTCACTTTGGAAAAGTTAGAACTAAAAAATGAAAAGGTTATTACTACTTTTGTGATCTCTGGCAGTGCAATTAGCGCACTGGACTACCGTCCCAGAGGCTGAGGGTTCAAATCCCACATGGTCTTCTGCGCTACGTGGTAACACAATTGGCCAAAATTGGTAGCAACACCAACCTAACTTGAAATTGAAAAAAAAATTGATAATAATACTCAGAGGTGCAAACAAACGATTGAAGTCTGAGTTATAACTATAAATTACTAGTTATATCGCTTTATTAATTAAGAATTTAAAGTTGTTAGAATTGAGCTAATTGAGCTTGTTTTAGGTACTTTCAAAACTCATACCTCTTCTAATATAAATAATTGTTTAAATAATCATTTCATTTTGCATGAATATCTCAAACAACAGAAAGTTGCAAGAGAATGTTATTCAAACCACTTAGTCGACTAAATGTCGGACTACGGCAACATAATTTTGCCTCTCTGTGGCAATTAATTATTTACTGTTTTTGAATACTTCCTAATTTTCCCAGCCATAAGCCTGTCAGTCTCATAGGCGCAAATGTTTTACTTATAAATTCATGAATTGTCTAGCCTCTCTGCAAGTCTGTATAATAAATCCCGAATATTTCATGGAGCCTGTTGTCCACTAAAAAATATGCAAATAAATAATGACAGCAAATAATTACTGTTGG
Organism: Philonicus albiceps; assembly: GCA_963969385.1. Taxonomy (NCBI): domain Eukaryota; kingdom Metazoa; phylum Arthropoda; class Insecta; order Diptera; family Asilidae; genus Philonicus; species Philonicus albiceps. The sequence goes on from OZ017773.1 coordinate 39,105,535, forward strand.
CCTAGCTTAGCTTGGCAATCAAACAGCAAACCGATCAATATCCTGCTACTATAAGCAAAGATAGTCAAAAATCATTGCCGTTGCCTGTTAAAGAAAAATCAATGGAGGCCGTCACAGTTTCTATAATTTATTTATTTTAACATGTGCGGAAGGCGGCAAAGGGCAAATATTCCTATCAGAGTTCAGGACGATTCTAACAACGGATACTGCATTCATTTACGTATTCAAATATTAGGGGAACATTAACAAGACTCAGGGTCGTTTCATTTGAATTTGTTAGTCATTTAGGGAGGACTGTTCCAAACGTGTGCAAGAGAAAATGCTTAATATGGAAATAAAATGATTTATTCAACTATTTCACACGTTCAAACGGCGACGTCTGCTTCATATAGATAATTAGGCCATTCAATTCTATCGTATGTTATCAATTTTGAGGCTTTTGATGAATAATATTAATGTAATAATCTTGTCGATGTCAAAGCATTGTACTAATGATAAAATAAGAAGCAAACTGTTTGAAGTTAAAACTTGAGGGTGAATATTTTTCCACAGCTGAGCAATTCTTGTTAAGAAAAGAAGCACTTTAGCTCTTTTGCGGACACTTAGCTTAAGTTATATGACGGTTTCTGACAAAGCCACTTGCTCTATATGGCGTCATGATGATATGGGAAGTGTTTTATCGACACAGAAATGTCGACGTTAAATACTTCTGTGGTGATTTCAGAGTGTTTTAGATGGTTTGTAAGGGAACTCAACATTCGCTAATCGCATAATAACAAATTAAAATCACGATGTAATATGCCATTTGTGCTCTTTTAAAGTTCCAAAATTATTTGACGTCGCTATCCGCGTAAGGACTGATTTTCAGTATGTACATACTTGTAATTATTGTTTTTGTGAATCACCAATTTTTGAATAAAGAGATATTCAAAAGGAAAAAATTGCTTTTACTTTTCATTTTTTTCCAACAAATTATTCAACGAAGGTCAACTTGTATCTGTGAAACAAAAACACTAAACACACATAAAAACCAACAATTCAGAAGAGTTCACGATTGACTTATGTTTTAACGTTTTCAAATATGAAAATAGTCAATTATTTTATAATTTTACTAGTGGATTAAGTGAACAATTAAAAGATAATTTACTTTTAAAAGCAAATTTTGATATTAAACCATAAATTGAAACTATGTATATTATAAATTAGTCTAATCTGAAAAACCTGATCGGACTTCTATATGAATCAATTGACAATATGTAAAAAAGCCTAATGTATTACATTTTTGTTAAATTCTGCTTCTAGAAACAGCCACGTGATAAAACTCGATTATTCACGTTCTCAAAAAATAAATAACACTTTAATTCAAATTGTCCTTTCATTTAATGAGAAAATCGATTACCTCGAGTATAAACGTCCTGCGATGCTTTATATGAAAACAATAATTGTAGGATAATAATAATTAAAATCATATCAGAGGAACTCAAAACCGGACGAAAGCCCCTCAATTCACATTTAAACATTACGATGGCTTCTCATGAAGGACTGATTTTAATATCACGGTGCCAGAAGCAGTATGATGAACTCTTATTAATATGTTAATACGCAAAAAACCCATCTGTAGTTCTTAATTCAATTATTTATTAAATTCTCTACGGAAAAAAATTGCAATTTCAATTTCAGCTCAAAAGAGGTGAAATATATGAAAGATCGAAGTTATTTTCGTTAAATTATTATTGTCGTTGTTATTTTTCGCGGTTTTCAAAATTATAAGGAAGGCATTTTGATAATTGTTCAATTTTATCATGGTGGTTATAAAATAATCGGAAAATAAAATGAAATACGATGTAATGAAATGTAGAGAATTTTGGTTAGTTTATGCATTTTAGCCGGTGTGATTTCAGAATATTTGAATGAAAATGCAACTTACACCCGAACTGTTTTATGCAAACGGGCAGGCATGGAAATGAAAGTGTGCAATTAAGGCTGCAAATTACTTTGCACCTTTGACACTCAGCGCAAATTATAAAATATTTTCACCTCCAAAGCTAATAGAGTGTCTATTTGCTTGCAACAGGGGCAAAGGCATGAATTTTTTACATATGCTAAATGCTCGTCCTGCAAGACCCCCCTTTACCACTCAGTTGCAATGGAATTCTTTTTCCGTTCAATAGTTAACCAGCAGCCTGATGTCTAATGACTCGGCTGTCTGTGCACGAATATGGGTCGGTGCATTTCTTTTGATTGCACCCTATCTGACGGGGCGACACCCTTTTATCAGGGCAGTGCAGTACATGTTAAAAACTTTTGGAGCTGTCGAGCTAACGACGTACATGAATTACTATTCAATTTTAGAAAGACACTTGTATCGTTTGAATCTGGCGGATTCTATTATACCGTGCATGCAAACGAAAAAATGAAGAGGAGTAAGGGCTCTTCAGACTGAAATGTGTTCCAACGCGCCTTTATGCGGATCTTGTCTGTTGGAATGTTTAAAATAATAAGGGAACGACTTATAGATTCCTTCTCTCTCTTAAGTAGGAGAGAAGGTTCTTTCATAGGTACAACATCCTCTAGAACCTCGATTTGTTTTTGTATTAAGTCACTCTACATTACGTCATCCAACCTCTTACAGTCCCTACTTAGAAGAGCCTTTTCTAATTTAATTTAGGTTTACTGAGGGGAATAATTAGGACACATTCTTTGAGAGTTTGTAAAAAATACTCCTATTAATTTCTGCATCAAGGGTGAGAATACCCTAACAAAGGTCATCAAAAGAAGCTGCCATATCCTCCGCAAATGGCCGCATATCCCAGTGAAAATTTATTGAAAAGTTTACAAAAGTGGCTACCCGAGATTCATCGCTCTATTACAAAGGCAAAGCGCAACCGCTAGCCTTGATGGTTCTCACACGTGCACACAAAAAGTTGTTCTGGATTAGAATTTCACTGGCGGGATATCTACAAAGTCTTTAAGGATTTATTAATTGTCTGGAGGGCTTCTAATTTCTCCGAACATAATTGCAGGGTTTCGTAATGAGCTCTTCCGTGATAGTTTTAGCTCTTCGCCTGGGATAATAATCATAAATGTCGTTTCCCCTAAAGTTGGCGGGTTAAAATAAATGGCGTATTTTGCTAATGAGACCTCGATTAGTTTATATTATAGGTGGTTGACACATCTGACGCACAATAACACCAAAATGATTTCAAGCTATGCCTTATGTTTGAGATGTTCATGAATTGTAATGAACTTAAGTTCTTTAAATTTCAATTCATTTGGTATATATGTATATTTTGTAGCATATTAATAAAATAAAACCACTGTTCGTTGTGATAAATTTATCCTATATCTTTTTGAATATATATATATACACAATATTTTTGATATAATATAAAAATCTTAAGCAATTCAGTTATTTGAAACCATTTGAAAAATAGGGCCCTAGAAGTTTTTTCATTACTAAGTTATAATTTTTGAAATCCAATATAAAAAATCCGAAGCCCCAAATTCATATAACTTAATATAAATATTTCTTAAGAAAATTTATTAACCCTGTATTATTCTGCATTTATTAAAGCCACATATTGAATTTCCACTTCTCATTGATTTTAGGATTTTTAATTTAATTCATTATCCATATTTTAAACATAAAAATATTAAAACGTATATTATAAAAATAAAAAATTGAACGCTTTTAATCAATTATTTTATGTTATAGGTAAAACTATAAGCTTTAAAAGGAGTATAGTTTAATGAAAAAAAAAATGTTTATATTGCGAAGTGTAATGGATTAATAAGCTGAAGTTCAGGTTCATTAAAGAGGAGTTAAATTGGTTAAAAAGTTTATTGTTGATAGCTTCATCTACAAAATTTATCCAAAAGTATACAATATAATTCGAAATCAATTCGTAAGCAAATAGAAGTAAAATTACATTAAAAGTAAAGAAGTAACACCCATTCAATTGATTTTCTTAATGTTGTTATGTTAATATTAAATAGGCAAAACTATGTTGAAATTAATGTAAAGTATTATTTTTAAAATTGAAACTTCCAAGTTCCTAGAACTTATCGGTTTAAAGGGCAGGGCAACCCATCAATTTCAATGTATTAAGATTACGTTCGAATTATTTTATTATTAATATTAATATTAATATTTTCAAAACATAATAGAACTCGTGTTAGACAAAAATTCAATTAAATTAATGAACTCTTCAAATATTGAATATTTATAATTAGATTTTCACCCGCTTCAAGAATCGGTACCACTTGTGCTTTTTAATGTCGAACTTATTACCTTCAACGTGAAATAAAACCTAATTAGATATTCTGGTGCCTTCTCCTAGAAGTTAAACAATGGTATTCATTAATTCTGTTTACCATAACGAATTATCGACGCAGCGCTCTGAGCTAAGAGCTCGATTTTAGTTTCACCACTGCTAATTTCCTCTTGAACCCAAATTATCAGTTTGGTCTAGCAGCATTTATTCGCTATTATGCTCCTGGCAGATCGTGAACAATCTCTCGTCCATCTCATGTAGATTAGAATTAGGTTAAGCTCTGTGGTGGATACGTCTTAAACAATATCAGAATTCAGAATTCTCCGCAAGCAATTCTCTATCTTGAATGCTCGCAATTTCTAATTATCCTGATTGCAGTACTGCTCGGTACTTGCTATTAATCACTGCATTATTGCCCCTGCACCATGAAACGCACGAAGAGCCAATACCGAGCGATAAAGTTGTGCAATACATGAACATTTTCTAATTGTTCACATCTATAACCTGGAAATTATTAGAACTTTTATCGAGTTCAAGTCAAGGCTCACGGAGCCTTTCAAGCAGAAAACAGTTCTGAAAGTATTTTTAGGAAGCCATTCATCCGTCTAGCTCGAAGCTCAATAAAATCTATAAAAAGTCCTTTCTTCTCAATTTCAACTATCTTTTCGTTTAGAAGCCCTCCTCATTTTTGCTGCTTCTTTTGCTCTGTACTTATCGGCACTCATGCATCATTTTTACATGGTTCATTGCTGCACTTATTTTACCCATTGAATAGCGAACTTGTTGTTATCGATTTTTCTTTGTATGTATGTACCGCTTCAGGCCACTCAAAAGTGCACAATACATACATAGGCGAAAGAGTAACAAGTAAATTTTAAAAAGGAGCATACCGACCATGATTTCCTTCCCACCACTAGTAGGTATTTTTCAATTTTTTGTTAAGCAGGCCAGCGAGAGAAAGTTTTATAAAAAAAAAAAAAATTGTTAATCAAATTGGAGTGTCGTTGCACTTTCGAGGGTAGTTCATAGTGGCAGTTCGCGGCGAATTACATTCAACAAGAGCATGATTCACTAAAGTAGACTTATTCTACTTTGTCCTTCGTTCGTGGATTATCTTTGAGTCTTGATCGTCGCTCTGACCAGAGCTGGGTAAATTAAATTACGCTACAATTACAATTTCAATTCCCTGGGGTTGTAATTTATAATTGATATGTTAAAGTCCTTAATACTGGATTTGAAAAAGTTTTCAATTCCACTACGAGGAATTGTAATTGTTAATTGACGACGTTCAACTTCTTAGTAATGGACTGTAATTATATGTCATTTCCATTATAAGAAATTGTACTTGTAAATTCCATTCTAAAAGGAGTTCCGAAAATATTTGGTAAAGACAAAATTTATGTCAACGTGTCAATTACTATTTGAGGAATTAAATTACAACTTTTAAGAAATTGTTCCCAAAAAAAGTCGAATTCTTTATTTTTATGAATTCTTAATACAAATAAATAAAATTCCTTTTCATTTTTTCCTGAATTAAGTAAAATTATATATTAATATCTAATATTAAGTTTGAAAATTTCTATAACATTTTATTTACAAAAAAAATAGATTAATATAAGTAGTTATAAGAGAACATCTCTTATCTTCATTCATGAAAAGCATATAAAAATTATAAGAAATTTCCGTTGCCTTTCATTAATGGGAGAATTTTAAGATTTTCATCGGATAAAGTATGATGTCGTGGGGATTTTACAATATCAGCAAAGAAAAATAATCTCTCAACCGGTGCCGCGGAAATTAAAGGCGCGTTCGCTTTTATAAAAGCATCGTTAGTACTTCTTAATGTTTATGTAGTTGTATCTCTTAATGTTCAAATTACTTTTGGCTAGGTATTTGTTAAATGTAATTTAACTGAGTGGTATGACGTTGTGGTAAAAATCCTTGGAAAGAAAAAGGTCGGAATTCAATTCTTTAAATGCTTAATTGACAGAAATTTCTTCTTTTCTAAATACGTTCTATTTAAATTATTTTTTATAATGAAATAATCCCAATTACAAATACATAATCGTAATGGAATTGAAGAATAATTCAAGTCGATTACTAAGTACTTGATCGTTATCAATTAACAATGACAATTTCTCGTAATGGAATTGAAAACTTTTTCAAATCTAGTACTAAGGAATTCAACATATCATGGAATTGGAATTTTAATGTAATTTAATTCCTAAAGGATTGATTCCGACCCAACTCTGGCTCTGATGAGGTACATGCAGAGCATTCCTAGAGTTAGACAAAGTTCTAAGTAAATTGTTATTTGGAGGAGCGTTCTCCTCGTTTAGCAAACTTGCCACAAAGCAACCCACCTGAATTGGAATAAAGCTACAACATCTAAGAAATTGAGGCGCAAACCCTACCGTACATGAACTCAGCACAGTACCAAAAGAAAGACTTTACACTTACTTATTTTTCATTGCAGACGAAAAAAGCGAAAAAGCGCTGATCTGTCTGGTCTTTGATAAGTTTTAAAATAGTATCTCTCTTAACATATTGACTGGAGATTTAGTAGTATAATAAATAACCTATTAACCTTCGCGGCTCTAGGGGTAAAATAAGAAATATATATACTTACGAGTATTTACATAATTTAAAATAACGTAACCCACCTTTGTGCAGCTTTCTTAGAATTGCTTATTATCTTCTGAATTTGAAAGGTAAAACTCCGATTTTATTTTGGTGAAAACACAAATTCCATCTTTCTGTTCACGCTATATATTTTCTTGTACTTTAATATCGCGGATGTAAATAATTTTAAGAAGGAATTAGTAACTACTTGCATAAGCAATATTTATTATACTCCTAATATAAAATCCTGATAATTTCTTGTTTCGACTTAAACAAGCAAAACAACAAAGGATCGTCCGACGATATTAATTTGAGAAAACCTTAAATTATGCCCAGCGTGCTAATTCTGCTAATTTCGGTAAATTGGAGTGCTAAGCAGATCCTGACTGGAATTACATCTTAAAACAGATAAAGCACCAGCTCCCTCCGATCCTTCGAATCCCACCATAAATTTCCCAATAAAATTCGATTCCGTGCGATTCGGTGTCCTCGTGGCCCACACCCTTTAAGCTCAGGAAAATCCATTCTTCGAGCCCAGTAGCTTCGTATTCGGCTGTTAACGATTTTGTCTGCATCAGAACTGGAGGCAACGGAAGCAGCAGCTCCTAATAATTACCTCCCGATGTTTCCGGACTACCAGAAGATTAAATTTGATTTCTTTCTTTTCCAGGGGGACCGGAGTGGTGACTATGTGGAGCCAGAAGCTGACCACCGGATGCGCCATCAGCGGTTCCTTCGGGAGCAAATCCACGAGGTGGAGCTATCGCAGCGTGATTTAAAGCGGCAATTAAGTGAGCTCCAGTACCATCGATTTGCGGACCGAATTCGCAATTTGGAAACCGAACAGCATCGCATCGCGAACGCAAATTTCAACTTGAGCCGCCAAATCGCCGGATTGGATAAATTGCATAGTTCGATGCTGGAGCTACTCGAGGATGTCGAGGGCATCCAGAATAAAGTTGACAAAAGCATTCCCGAAATAAGGAAGGAGATCTCGAAGTTGGAGTTTACCTCGGCCCAGCTCAATTCGGAACAGAGTCTGCTACGTGAGGAAGGGCACAATGCGGCGAAAAGCATCCAGGCGATGGCCGTCAGCGTTAGCGCCCTGCAAGACGAACGTGACAATGTGAAGGAGGTGCAGAATGAGATTCAGAAATTAGGGCGAGATGTGGAGCGCCTTCAATCAGTTACCAACGCTCAAAAATCAATCGTGCACAGTCGAATTGAAAAGGTATGTCGAATGCATACATAATGAAGTTGTCTTTTGTGCGATCAATTTCAAATATTACAAGCGCCGGCTGCCGTCTAGGGCAACATGGGTGGGGCCGCAACCCCACTTCTGTTGTACATATAAAACACGATTTGATTTTTCCTATAAAAGCCTTCCATTTCGTCATTTCCCTTCGCCAGTTCCGGGCCGCTCCGTTCAAGTCCTTCTCGCTTTTATGTTCTATTGATGTTTATTCAGACTTCGTAATGCGAGGAGCCGGACGGGGGCGCGACGCAGGTACATTGCAGGGGCGAAATAACCCAAATTCAAACAAGTGGAAAATTTATGATAAAAAAATTCCCTTTCACCGTTTTTTCTCCTAGTGTTGATTCGCTACAAAGGAAACAGGAGATCGTCCAGGATTAGTTCCGCACCTCGAGGAGAAACTGAAGGAGTTTCTTTCGTTCTTCCCAATTTTGGGGGCAACTATCTTTCGCCTTGATGATCTCAGAGGGCGATCCAGAAATGTTACTTCCTGGGCGAATGGAAAATTGATTTATGGTTGCGTGATTAGGAGAATCGTTCGAATCAAGAAAATGTAATAATGGTATCCCCTGAATGGACGAAAATCTTAGCGTTCAATAAAGATTAATGATAAGGCGACATATTTACCAGTTCCCTACAGCTACAGTTAATGGGTCTGCCGGGGAGACCTGATGCTCGTTCGCTTTCCAAATTTTTTGGATGTATTATGGGGCCAACAAAGAGCGAACGCCAAGGGTAATTGCCGTGTCCTTTCAGCTCCCCGACCTCCCACATTCCATTCGTGCCGATTTGAATGGAATTTTATTTTCTGATGAGTTCCATTAGGGCAAACGAGGTGCTGTAAAAGTGTCAGAGTTGAATCTAAGTATACCTGTCAAGGAAATGGTTAATTTGTTTATAGTCTGCTGTTTCTATTACAAGGGACTTTTTGCTTTCCGGTCGCTAATTCGATCTAAATGTGTTTTAAACAACCAAGGAGAGTGGACTGTAGAAACTATTTTTCTTTTTTGTTTAATATTCGATTTCTATTTTAACCTGAAAAACTTTAGTATATGCCCTTTACTTTCATTTTAATGCGCAATTGGATTTTACACAAGCGCATCTTAAATTAATAGAAAGCTATTACTCAATGCACACATTTCTTATATTTAAAGATGCCAACTATGCTTTTTTATTAACATTATAATTTTGTAGTAGTACCTAAAAGATAGAATGAATAGAAAAATGAAACCACGCCTTTAAGGAAAAAGGGCTTTAAGCTTAACAAATAAGACTATATAAAGTGAAAAAATATTACTCATTAAGATTCACATTCTATCCATATAAATTGAGAATTTAGATCAAAGTACCTGGTAGACCTGGAAAGAGTTAAGTAAAACCTTATGAACATAAAAAAGAAGTATAGTTGGATTAAAAATCGATTAATCAACCCCCGAGCATTTTGTTTTCCTTCCTTCACTCAGCGATTCAAGCTATTTCATCGCTATATAAAGCTTCAAAATTTCCAGTTTTGATAAAATATTCGAATTAGTTTGATTTTCATTATCCGCCTCGAATAATTATTACAAAAATCGATTAAAGTACCAAATTTCGAGTTTTCCCAAAGAAGAAACATATCTAAATCGATAACCAAATTTTATTGAAATCCATTGAAGTATAAAATTTGAAAGATCACGATTTTGAATTCTGGATTTTCCTAGTGGTGAGACCTATCGAAATCATCGAATTTTTCACTTCCAAAAACCCCTGTATTATAAATTTAATCGAAATAATTAGATCCGAGAAAGCGATTAAAGGTACAATACCATTACAATTATTTGACATTATTATTTTTAATTTTTTTATGCTAAATTCTGGCATTTTTGTGTGAAACATAAAAATTTTCTTTTGAACCATTCCAATTTATTATTTCCTATTCAAATGTAAATTTTTTCTGAAAAAGAAAAATAGAATTAAAATAAAAAAACAGATATTTATTGGACTTATGCCCCAATATTAAATTTCCACCTGTTGTTACCAAACGAAAAACAAACATTATCTTTTGCAAATTAAAAATTGCGTAAGGTTTCTTAATAAGTAAAAATATTTTAAAAGATATCCTTTAGAATCATGCTCCATTTATAAAAATCTTAAAAACTTAGTCCCGATTGAAATATTTTGCTGCAATTTTCCACTTTACACGACTGTTAAAATCGACATAATTTTATTCCTCCTTCAACTTACAGTATAGATTTGCATATTTGAAGGAAAAAGGGCAAATAACATCATCTTGCCCTACACAGGACAGAAACTACAAAGTTTTTCAGTTGTTACACAATTTGAGTAAAAGCAATAAAAATGATCAAGTCATAAAAGTTTTGCGCCCTTTTCTGGCAGGCAACTTCTGTCCTTCTGTCCAGTCCGAGACGTATGTTCCAATTACCATTCGACTCACGTACATATTTAAACGAAATTTTCACTGTAGGGGTTTTTGAGCCATAGTCCAAAAATCCCACCAACTATGTATATGCTCACTTCGATTTCCTTCCAGAAGCCAGAGTAACCCATTTAATCTGATCAGAGACACTCGTTCAATGGCAATAACTATTTAAATCCAAAGCTGAACGATTTTCAATTTAAGTTCATTTTATGTGTGTATGCGCGGAAGCCCACGATTCTCTCCAAATTCGATTCGAATAGCCGAACCTCGTTTTTGAACTCGATAGAAGTCTGACTTTGTGTACAGATAAAATCACATCAGCCACCCCCTCAAATACCTGGGGTACCTTTGGAGTGGCGATAATTTGCTAATCGGCGCTAACCAACTTCCGCCGCAGACTTCCGCATGATACAGTGCAACTGGCATTGACCCATCTGTTTCGCGGCAATTTAACGCCCTCCCCTCACCCAAGTTAAATTAGCGCGCTAAACACATCGGATACGCGTCGTGGGGTGACCGAATTTAAGGCTCCTATTGCCTGTATAACCTGAATTCGTTCATTTCAATCGCGTCAAAAGGCAAAGGATTCCCACAAATCTCGTAGTGGTTTTTAGGTCTTCAACCTGAGAAGATATGAATGTAACCCACAACATACTTATCACATAGCTGAGACGAAGTTGCTTTTTCAAGCGAACTGTTTAGGTACTAGACGTACATGTAATGCAGGTGAGGTGTTTCCACCTCCCGTTTTTGTCGGAAAAAACACATCAGAAGTTCCCATGGGAATACATTTTCAGGGTGAATGATTAGGATTAAACCCTTCTTCACTTTTTGCTGATGAACAAAGCACTCATCCTTTGTTTGCTTTTACAGAGGCTATTATTTGATTGGAGTTCGTCGTGAAAGATTAGCGAAAACTGTTTGTTTGGTATTGAGAGTAATTTTATTTGACTCTACTACTTACTTTTATATAGCTCCAAGAAAAATTCACCATTTTTTAACTCAACAACATACGAGTAAGTTATGAGGTATTTTGTAAGTAACGAGTTAGTCCTTTTTTTCTGATTATTGATGGTTCTTGTCTAATTTACTGGTACATGTTTTTTAGCTAATCATTATAAAGTGATGTGCACAAACAAAACTACCTACTAATAGTATTTACTTTTTTTTATTCATCCCGATAAATGGGTATATCATCATAAGAAATGACTAATTCTACGCGATTGTTAAAATAATTGCATCAATTCCTTTTCTTGGGATGTTGAGACTTGCACTTGTACTCTTGTACTTATATTTAAAAATATTTTATTGCGTTTCCCATGAAAAAATAAAATGAAATGAATAATAAAATAAAATGGTATAAAACTTCCATTTAAAAATGTGCAATAGAAGTGTAACGAGTACTTCAAAATATGCCCTAGAAACGTCGTCAGACTTGGAATGCAATGTAAAGAGCTTTTAAAATTACGTAAAATGGAAAATTCTGTAAAAATTGTTTATTATTTAAAACCAGATTAGCGTAAACATAAAACAAGTCAATTTCGATATACTTCCACTTTAAGCCATTGACATGTAAATTGTTTATGTTATTTTAATACTTCAAAATTCTCTTCTCGTTATATATTAAGGCAACCGTGACACACATCATGCTTTAAGCACCTAAAAGTGCTCACTCATTTCTCTAATTTCTCTAATTTTCAATCTTTCTTACAATATCTGCACCTATAGTTATATAGTTTTTTAAATCATAACAAGTTATTTATTAAAATCATACCTTCAAGCTCTTTCAGAAGTTTTGATGAGAAAAGTTAAACTTTTTAAATTTTAATTATTGTAGTTAATGTATGAGTAAATTCCATAATTTTATGGTTAGTAATATTAAAATCTTTGTTTGACAGAATTTGCAAAACAAATTTAAGAAATTATATTTAAACATACATAAATGCTATGCATTAAAAAGATTTAAGAAAAGACATATAAGAGAAAAAAATTTAAAAACAATTAATGGTTTAAATTAAATAAGTAGTAGATTTGTTTAAATATTCAAACGAACTCAGTGCTTAGTTAAATATTTACCTCTAATTTTTATTTTGGTTCGAACGTAATTGGTTGAAAATTATTCTAGCCAACTAGATACTTGGTTCACATCTAAACGAAAACTACGTTATATTAACAACAATTTTGCTTATCAAAACTTTGTTTAAAATTTTCATTTTATTGATTTGTCCAGTAAACTTGGTTATATTCAAATTAAAAAAAATAATATTTATTGGCCAAAAATATGATAAGCTGTAAACCTTTTAAGAATTTGGCAACTTGATTTTTGGGTTAAAAATATTACCCTATGCATTAAAACTGAATTATACTTTTACTGAATGATATTATGTCATAAAAAGAGGACTTCCACTTTTAAAAATTATGCTTGAATTATTTCTATGGCAACAGATTTTTTTACACCTTTTACAATAGCAAATATAGCGAAACGTTGAGGCGATATATTGGCGTTGGAAAATGAGAAATTTTTTAAACAAAAATATAGTCTTATTTCAATAATTAGGTAGGTTGCTGTGGCTGCCTAGAAAGGCACACTTAGGCCAATTTTGGCCCATTGTGTTACCACGTAGCGCAGGAGACCATGGTTATTCGTGGGATTCGAACCCACAGCCTCTGGGACGGTAGGACAGCGCGCTAACAACTGAACTACCAGAGGCCCCATCATTTCAATAATTAAATTCATTGATATTTATTTATTTTATTGAAAGTATTGTCCATCGGCTGCTATGACATTTCCCCACTTTTCGGGCAACTTATGGATTCCTTGCCAAAAAAAACTGTTCATCTTTTGAAGCTAGGAACATTTTTTGATATTTTTAACTGAAGAGAAGCGTATGTCAGTTAGGGCATTTTGCAACGATCGTAAAAACTTCCCATCGGCTATTTTCCAAATCATTTTTAACCGGTGCAATTGCTGGTTGTGTCACGCCCAAAAGTTTTACAAGCTCTTTTTACGTTTGATACGAGTCTCAAAATCTTTAGCCTCGAACATTTTCACTTAGCCAGGACGTCTTCCGTATCAAAAACGCCACTTTTTAATCGAAAGAGTATATTTTTACCGTAAATTTCTGACGGTAATCGATTTTCAGTAACACTTTTTTTCCAATTAAAGAACAAAAGCAAAGCTTCCCGCAAATGCTGTTTTTTTGGCACGTATGCTAACATGTTTGTAATTAACGCATAATAAAATGTAAAACCATATGACAGCTTAAATATGAAGGTAGTTACAGTACGGTCAGATGCGATACAGTACAATTAACGCTATTCCTTGTAAATCCCTTATTTTCAAGTTATTCAACGAGTAATAAAAAAAATTTGAATTTAATGGTACAATATGAATATAAAAATATATATGCGTCTTATATCCGATTTTTTGCAGTTTCTTGCTAAGTTTGAAAAAATGTTAAACTATTTTCCTTCTAATTTCGGTCTTGCTGATTTCCGCCAGTTTTAAGTATAAATAACAAATTCCAACTAACTTTCGCTTGTTTTCTATCTAAAATACAACTTTCAGTCTCTTTCCGTCACTTTTCCCTTTAATTTATTTACCCTGGAATAGTTTTACTATTTTGTAATACTATCAAAACTTTATTTGAACTTCTCCACTCTGCAGTGAACATTTAAAACGTACTTAAAGATTCGTAATCGCTGTGTATGTAATTTTCTATGAAAAATTTTCTATTTGATAAAAACGAACTGAAGCTAAGCCTTACAACGCAATAATCTGAGGTGATGAACATTTTCAAATAAATTTTTATAATTTTTCATTTTTTATTTATTTTTATTTTTTTTCTGATTCAACCACTATGAACCTCGCCCACAACCTCAAACGCATCAATTTTTGCGAAAAGCAGTTAATCTTCCCTGAAGCCAGATTAAAGGAAATCCCCAGACGCCCACATTTCGTTCACTTTAAAGAATGGCCCCCTTTAAGTTTACCTAGCGGAAATTTAATCGTATTCGTAGGGGAAGCTTTTAATGCCATCGCGGGGAGACAAATATGACATTGTGCTTTTAATGTTTTTATGTCGTGCGGGCTGTAAGCCGGAACAAAGAGAACCGCCCGCGTATAAAAAGCACACGTATAGAAAACCTCTCGCCGCTAACATAAATTTTCTTTTATTTCAGATGGAGGCGAGAGCGAACGGCAGCCCTAACAGAACAAGGGAAGTAAATTACACGAACATTCAAACGGAAAACAATCTAATCCAGCAGCTGGAATCTGTGGAGCTCCAGTATGAATCCATAGTCAATAAATTACCGACTGATTGTAGTCAAGTGGAGCACACCTTTGCAGGGCTTTATTTAATTGCACCTGTGGGACAGCATAGGCCAAATGTGGCCCATTGCTCGAAGGGCTGGACGACAATCCAGCGCCGTTTTGACGGGAGTGTAGACTTCAACCGGTCATGGGAGGAATACGCCGCAGGATTCGGAAGACCTTCCGGAGAGTTTTGGATCGGGAACGAGATCCTCCACCATTTGACTAGTGACAATTGCACGCAGCTGAAGATCGTCATGCAGGACATCTACGACAACACGTGGCACGCCCTCTATCAGAGCTTCTACATATCATCGCGTGAGGACGGGTACCGGCTTCACGTGGCCGGGTACAGCGGCAACGCCTCCGATGCCCTCGACTACCAGAACAAGATGCAGTTCTCAGCGATCGACGTCGACCGCGACATCTCGAACACGCACTGTGCTGCAAACTATGAGGGTGGGTGGTGGTTCTCGCATTGTCAACACGCCAATCTGAATGGCAGGTACAACTTGGGGCTGACGTGGTTTGACGCATCTAGAAACGAATGGATTGCCGTTAAATCAAGTCACATGACCGTGGCGAGGCGGTCCCGCTGCTCTGGCCCCGCCCGCCCGTTGACGACGGACAGAACCACCACAACCATCTCTTCTGCAGTTTGAAGTGCAGTGTATGGATTCGTTAGATTTACTGTGCGATTAGTTGTGAATGGGAGTGAGGCTGCGTGCCATGGATGCGCCTGTGAGAGTGAATGTTCGCTTTTGTATAAGGTAATTTATGATCTATGTATTTAACGTGTGCAGGACGTGTGGGAATGCGGTTACCTTGTCGAAATTGCGCACCGTGCCGATTGGCCGAAACGAAGGTCCTTTGATTAAAACGATTATTTATCTAAAACCTACTTATACTTTATTTTATAAGACGAGGTGAAAATTCTGAATATAATACGTGATGCAAAATACTTTGAATATACCACCTCCTAACATCTAGGTCCACTTTAATTCATAAATATAGTTTGGCCTTACGTTATTTAATATATCTACTGAAAACACTGACATATTAAAAACTAAATTATGTCTAAAAAAGAAGGAAACAAACAGAACTCGTTGCAAATCCATTTCTTTGAAATTTTACTATCAGAGCAGTACAATTAGAGTAACTGAAAACGCAAATATAAAAGAGAAACTTAATAAACCATTTTCTCATAACATAATGTTTATATTAACTTTCAATTATAACTACATATATATTTTAACTTATTACACAAACTATTTTGTACGATTTTTCATTTTGAAATTATGTTTTATTAATACATACAGATATTTTAAGCATTTTTCTATTATAATGAAATAAAAAAACAGAAAGGAAAAACGTTCTTCGAAATTACTTATATCGTCAACAAAACGCAAAAAACTAGCAATTACATCAATTAACTAAAAGGGAAGATATTTATTCGACTTCAAATAATTTTACGTCCTCATCAATAACACAGAATGTTAATTTATCGTAGGAGGATACCCTTGAATTATATTTAAATATTTTATATATCTATACTTTTTGTGTATGAACTATTTTTACACATCGAACTAAAATCAATGGTTTTATTAAAAAACAAATTTACAAGTTATTGTTCAGTAACTAAACACGGAAATAAAGTTATAAATTTTTGTCATATTCCAATTTCTAGTCTAACATACCGACAAATATTTCTAGTTTCTAAACTAACATAAAAGGAGTACATTTATTTTAAACAAAAAGCAGGATTCAATTAAAACTACAGTAATATCAAAATACTCTGGAAAATTTCTTCGAAATACAATCTCAAAAAAACAAAGCCAAAAATATTAATTATATCATATTTCATACTTTAATAAGTATGGAAGAATTAAATATTCGGAAGAATTGTAAAAAATTATGAAACGTGAATAGATATTTAATTTATTTAGGGCATATTTTACCGGTTACTGATATAATTTCAGTTAGTAAGATGGGCCTCTGGTAGATCAGTTGTTACCGCTGGTTATGGGTAACCATGGTCTTCTACGCTACGAACACAATGAGTCAATAAGTACTATAGACAACATCTGAGTACTCGAGACTACACGTTTCGTCCACCCGAATAATAATAATAAGCTGGCAAATAAATTATTAGCCAAATAAATCTGCCTGATACTCAAGTCTCTGATAAGATACCTCATAGCTTTCTATCAGAAAATTAGCTCTGATTCGGAGCGGAAGCATCGCAAAGTAAGAATATTTGATGTGAATTAAACAAAAAAATTGAATTACTTAAAACGAGTCGAAAAGGACGATACGCTCTATGACAATCACTCATGGTAAACAAATTTCATGCGTCACACTTTTTGTGATTATTATGTCTATAATGTTCTGCATTGTCCCGACGTGCACCTGTGAGAAAACTTATTGAACAAATTTGTTTTTTTAGAAGGTATTTTTGAAGCTATTAACTAAATTAAATAAGCTAAAAAGGGGTCACTTGTTTGTTACTCTTATTTAATTTAGTTAATAGCTTCAAAATATGTATGAGTACAATGTATTGCGCTTATAAGCCTTGGAAGCTATCTCATAAAAAAATCTACCATATTCGATTGCAAATCTTTTGGGAAAATATTAAAAATTTTTTTTAATACATATGTGCTGTGTTAGCTCCTTCTAATGATACCACACAAGCATAGAGTTTCACGAGACCATACGAGACCCTAAAACGCTAACAGCTTATGAGTGAATTGCCCGCTTTGATACCAGTAATAAAATTGTTCACAATTCAACCAAAATTAGAAGGTTAACTGAATTGTTTTCGCGGTCACTTTGAAAAAATCTGATAGATAAAAAAAAGGTAGCAACTTCTTCATCTAGCAGTTAGTTTTAACCACCAAAAAAAACGTACAAACTGTCTATAAGATAAGTTGCGGATAACTATTAGACAGTTTATCAGCGACCAGTAAAACGGCTTTTAACTCTTTTATTGATGCATTAATGTAATGGCCTAGTCTTAAAATAATACTCAACCGATATTTTTTGGTTTTATTTATTAATTTTTTAATTAATTTTATGAGAAAATGGCTTAAACGAGTTTTAATAAGTAAAGGGTAAGTCAAACTATATTTTATATAATATTAGAATAAAAATGTTCGTTATTTACATCGATTCCACCAAAAACCGTATAGAACTATGTGTGTTTTTTTCTGTTAAATATCAGTTTACAAAGAAAACATTTAACTTATAATCAATCGAATTTTATAGCAGACAGAATTATAAATTTTAGATAAGATTCACACATTATCCTCAGAATTTTTTCCTTGTACTCTAACATCGCGGAAGTGAGTGGCTCTTGAGTAATATTCAGGTGTGGGTGCACATCAAAGCGTCATCTGCTTAAGACGGCCAGAAAAAAGCAGGCTACAAGCTTCAAAAGTGTCATATAATCCCCATTTAGCTCAACTGTACATATCTGGAGCATTTGTGGGTTCGTACCCATCCCATGCGTTCCTTAATTTGCTTTTAAAAGAGCTCCCAAGATATTTCGCCGAAACCAAACCTCATGAATAAAGCAAGCAGACAAAGGAATTTGGCGATAGTCACGTTTTAAGCAAGCAAGCTTGCTTTTTCGGTTGCAAATATTTGCGCTGCATGCGAGCTCGAATTGGGCCGAAGTGCGATATATTTAACGAAACAAGCCAAAGCTGGAAAGTGGGAACCTTTACTTTTGTGTTTTTACACTTACCTAAAAATTGCATCATAAAATTCCGACCTTTTCGAACCTATCATACACTACAATTCTGTATGTAGCCAAAAAGTTACGATAAATAAAAATAAAATAAAATAAAAAATAAAAAACCGCAGCAACAAAATTTTTCAATAAATTGAACATACATTAAATTGGCAACGATGAAGTTAATGATTAACACCGCTGCGGTTCCCAAGCGTAGTATTACAGGTACTCCATAATTTATAAAGCAACAAGGAAATGCCGAAGTAAATATTTTGAAAACGGAAATTGGTTTATCGCATCGAAAAATAATTAAATTTGCATTGGGGCCTACAAGCCAGCCAGTGAAATCGCATAAAATTAGTACAGCAAATTACAATTAGCACAATCGATAGCAAAAAAAGTGCATCAGAACAAGGCACTCATCGAATTGTTGCATTTTATCGACGAAACAATTCTGCTACAAACCGCTTCCCGGATCAAAAAGAGAAAATTTATAGTGGAAAGCCAATTTCATTTATTTCTTAATGAGCAGAAAATATCGATTGAAATGTAGAAAATGTCCATATGGTAGCTATACCTCTAGTACTTATCTTATTTAATTTTGTTTTCGTTTTGTACCTCTTCGTTTAATAAAAGTAATGTTAACTAATTTAAGCCATAATATGTTCCCAAAGATGCATTTAACACAACCTATTTTCCTAGTTATTTTTAGTCAAACGTAATTTATCCTATAATTTTACCAATTACAATTCAATGTATTGTTTATGTATTCAATGTATTATTTATGTATGTAAATAAATCTTCAGTTTTTTAAAAGCATCTTTTAATTTATCAACGCTTTTTCACATATCCCCTGGGTCCTATCATATTGAGATATTAATTCACCAGTGGCATATCTAAAATAATCCAAATTCTGGGTAGAAAGATAGCTTCAATTCCCAGCATTAAGTAGTAACTCGAGTATTCAATTTACTAGCAATCTGATAGTTAAATATTAAATGGTAGAATAATACAAACCTTTTTGGTAAGAATTTTAGTAAATAAATACTTTATATAATGCTTTTATTTTTGGCAGAGTCCAACTCTTTAGTTTTTTCCTAAGCATGCCTCGTTGTGATATATTTTCTTACGGTGATGTGAAAAATGTAACTCGTAACTTATTTTGGAACTGAAAAGTTGGCTAAAAACATGTAAAAAGGTAAGGTATACCAAATTAACTATAACCATATGTACCGCAAAATAAAATTTAAATTATTAATCGGACGGCACTAGTTGTCAAAATTAAAGTTATTTTTCAAGTGCAATGGATCTATTATAAAAAAATTAAACTGAAAAAACATCGAAGGTAAATAGAAAACTAAAAAGTACTACAACCAATTCTGTTATTTGGCTTTTAAAAATTCCAAATCCGATTTTTATTTTCCATATCAACATGGATTTATTAAAACCAAACTCGGAATTAACTTTAGTCATGCGGACACCGAAATACACGAAATATAGTATGTAATTGAGCGAAACTAGATCACAAATTCGTATTAAATACTTTTCAAAAATAGCCGGTAATTAAAATAATAAAAATATGTTTGAGCTCTTTTCATTCAACTACAAACATTTTAAATATATCAATAATAATTAACTAAACTGAATTTTATAGTATGAGGTAGATTAAATGCGGAGTAAGTTTATTTATGGGTGCCTCTACACAATAAGTAAACACACGACTTTCAAACTGATTTCTAATTACCCACTTCAATGATTTGCGGGTGCATTCAACAAATGACAAATTGCATAAACGAAATAATTGTTTTCTTCATAAAATCTAAATTTAATGTCTAAGGCATAATTAGTCAATGGTCCTATGGGAGATGTCTAATACATACTTAATGGATTTTTAATATCTATTTCATTGATAAGAGCATATTGATTGCGATCAATAAATAATGCCGAATCAACAGGAAGGAGGAGGAACATAATACGATTGTAGAGTACTTTTACGCAAATACCATGCAAAGCTTCCATTATTATTATATTTTCAAACTTGCCATTATTGAAGCTAAACAAATTATTATTTCTGCTAAATTTTATCCCCAATTTTTTTGCATTTTAAGAGGATTATGTATTTATGGAAAATAATAAACCTTTTGACTTAAAAGCAGCTTTAATTTTTGTGGTTAACTTTTTTCCTGATACGGGCGAAATGAGTTTATTTATTTGCATCAATTATAGTTACAAGCCGTAAAATGGAATGATTTCCTTGAAAGATATATCTGAATAGTTAATCCTTGTCAGCAGTGTTTAATTATCGTTTATTTAAATTTAAATAATAGTAATTGTGGTTAATGAATTTTGGAGAAGGTAATTTAACCTTGAGGTAATTCATAATCATTAGTTAAATTGCAGAAAATTCGAAATTCGCCTTTCATCAAGCAAAAATTAAGGTGACATTAGTTATAATTTTTATATGAATACAAATCCTTGCCTCAAGGTTTTAACATCAATTTAAATTCTATTAAATCAATTTAGTTCATTATTTTAAATTTAGCAAAAAGAGAAGCAATTTATATTTACAAAATTTTTTTCGCTTCTAGAGAATTTATTTAATGAGGATGAATACAAAAACAAAAAAACCAATTTTAAAATTAAAATCACTGAGGACCAACAATAAATTGAATTACCTTTAATTTATGCTTCATTTTTTATCGACAATAAAATTAGCTCCCTTTGTGCATAATTGGCATTTCGAAAATTAATAAGCTTATTTCTGAGAATATTTTTTGTAATTTTATTTAATAGCGCGCTTCTTTTTTATCTACCATATTTACAAGAATTTTTATTTTTAATTAAACATGCAAATTATATAATCAATCATCAAATTATATAATCAACATCAATTTTCAAAAAATATTATAAAACTTTTTAAAGAACAAAATTATAAAGTGCTCAGGTTTTTTCGTGAGTTTCTTTAATTAAGAAATAGTGTTATATATTTTTATATTTTCTTCTTATTTGTTTGTTAAATTTTTCTCTACATTACATTTCAGTATTGTTAAAAAGATCAAAAATTACTGCTCCGTCTTTGCGCCTCAAAAGGTTAAGTGCTAAAAATGAAATGTTTAAACTTCGTATTTTTAACTATCGCAATCGCTATTGCTACTTAAATAAAGTTTTACGAAGAATTATGTTTATCTTTTTGTAAGATTACATAGAACTTAATTAATTTAATGAAAATATGATAGACATGTTTAATAACTTTTTTTTAAATTAAGAATTCCAAACAATTTTCACAGTATAGGATCTAAAGCAATATAAACAAAATAATTATTTCCATTAATCGGCAAAATAAGTAAAATTTATTGAAAATAACGATCCTGTGCGATGATACTACCATTTTACCTGAGTCATGTGTATGTTTAGAATTGCAATGCGAGCATGACGCATAGCCTTATAAACACTTAATTTGAATGGAAGCACTCAGCTTGGCTGAGAGGCTCAATTTGAGGTAATGCTGCTGAAACACTTTAAGCTTTAAACTCTTTAAAAGTATGCTGGTCAAGTTATTCATTAAAAAATGCATTATTAACAGTAGGAAGTAGTTTCAGTTAGTTTTTACTAAGGAAGAAACTATCTGTAGTCTATTTTTTGTAAACCAATAAAATATAACTATTATTTTTGTCAGTATACACGTATGAAAGATTTAGTCTAAAATTTTTGAGTCGCATATAAAACTTATTAAATTCTCCCAAAGTTCTCCCCTTATTATGTTTTGGTATTGGACTAATTTAAGCTTCTAAAGAACATTCAGAAAAATTTATAAAATTAATTATTATTAAAGTAAAATAATAAGAACAACAATGAAATAGTTACATAATATTCATTAACAAATACATCTCCCAACGCACTAAAATGTTAAAAAACAATACTAACCGTTTCCTTTCTCCACTTCCGGTTCCAACTCCTTCCCCTCCAACTACACTTCCTGATCCTTCTCCCTCCCCAGACCCAACATTCATCGTTGCGCCCTTCCACAACCTCATCAATAACAACCTTACTAACAGCCTCAAACATCTTGGCATAAAAGTTATTAATAAAATGAACAACAAACTTGACATGATTGTCAAAAAAGGAAAGGACACACTGGAAAAAATGAGAAATCACGACGTCATATATAAGATAAGTTGCAATAATTGTGACAAATCTTATATAGGACAGACAAAGAGGGCATTGGAGACACGGATAAAAGAACATAGAAACAACATGAAATTGCCACAAGACAAACAAAATGTTATTTCTAAACACCGACTCGAGACGGGACATGACATGAAATGGAATGACTGCCAAATACTTGACCGCGAGGCTCACTGGTACAGGAGGGGTCTATCTGAGATGTTATTCATTAAGTCAACAAACAACACCCTTAACAGACAAGTTGATACTGATAAATTGAGTAGAATTTACGATAAAATTCTGATTCGTTAAGTTTAAATTTCTGATTCGTTAAGTTTAAATCTCGGATGAACCCCTCATGCCCCTGTGGAGCCTCACACATATATACACATTTTTTCGTTATCTTTGGTTTCTTATCTCGTGCTTGGTCAGTCTTGATCCAACGCACACATAGTTTGCAACTCAAATGACACTTTTTAAATTACTGGACAAAAACTATCCGTTGGATGTCCATGTCTGTCAAATATTTATACACAACATGGACAAGCTAATTTTTCATGATCAGGTCAGAATATTCTCAATTTTTATTTTTATTTATTTTTGTTTATTTATTTTTGTTTTTCTCTTTTCAATCTCACCACCACGTTGGTCATTGAAATATGTTTTTGATTTTTTGTGGTTTTTTTATTTATTTGTAGAAATTCTGATGAGGACTCACACCAAGAGTCGAAACGTTAAAAATAAAAACGTAAAAATAAAAACGTAAACCAACAACGAAACTGTTGTTATTGTCTGTCAAATTGGTCGTTAACAAACACACGTATAGTTACATAATAGTTTAACATCAAAAGGACAATATCAATGTAGTTTAAAGCAAACATTCAAGCCCACTTCTGTTTTAAATTGAACAGAACTAATCAACAAATTGCGAACTTACTTTTCAAAATTACTCAAATCTCAGAAAAGTTTGGGAACCGTGAAGTTTAATGAGCACCTTATAGTGCAATTTACTAAAAGAGTTGTTAATTCTCATCACAAATTACCTAAAAAGTATCGATATTCAATCATTTTTAATATGTTTTCGACTATGATGTAAATGCTAATAAATTATCATTTATTTTGTTCAAATTGATTACTTCATTGTTATTTTTTGCAACGAATTTTTAAAAACTAATCATACTTTCGTTAGGATTCAATTTATGATTCAGTTTTTTATCTATTAGATGGTTATATATTATTATTACGAATTAGTATATAAAATGCTCCAGCACCGTCTTTTGGCTATTATTAAAAATCAATTAAAAATTAAAGTTCATCTAGAATAATTTGTAACGTAACTTAAATGTTCATGTCTCCTAATTTATGAATATCGAATACAATTCATCTCTATAGACCTTTTTCCACATCTTGACGAACAAATTCATAATTGAGCGGTTGTCATGTGTTTTTTTCACCATCCATTATATGAAATAATAAGTTTATGGGAAAAAGTAAAACTGACGGAATATTTAGCAATGTCTTAAATTTTTTTATAAAGGGTTTTCAAATAGGGACACAACAATTTTGTATTTTAACACGAATGAACACTTAAACATTTTTCATGATCTATCAACGTTAAAACGTCAATCAAGGTTAACATTTTTATCATGGTGAAGTTCACGAACATTTAGAAATTATTTAAAAGTACTACCTCAATTCTAAATATTAGTTTTCGCAACTTTAGGAGTGTTTACTCCAATAGTACTAACAGTCCGGTAGTAACAACTGTGCGTGTTGGTGTTTCCAATGCTACTCTGAAAAAATTCATTTTCGAAATATGTACTGTTGGATTTTCCTGTGCCAGTGAGACAACATACAAGTCAAGTACCGAAAATATTGCAGACGTTAATGTTTCAGTTCGGAATAAGCCAAATCAATCGATCCTACGCCGTTCACAGGAATTGGGAAACTCTCAAGCCACAATGTGGCAAACTTTGCGTAAAGGTCTTGGCGCACACCCTTACAAAAATCAAATTAGCTTATGAACTGAAGCGTCTTGATCATTTTAAATGCCGAAACTTCTCCGATCGGGTTCTGTTAAAGTTTGAAGAAAGTCCTGTATTTCATCGAAAAAACTGCTTCAGCGTTTAAGCTCATTTTTGACTTAATAGCTTTCTCAATAAGCAAAATATGCGTTATTGGACAGCAAAAAATCCTCATGTGGCTCAAGGTAACTCCATGAAAACAACAAAAAGTTACCATGTGGTGTGGATTTTATGTCGGAGCTGTGATTGAATCATTTTTTTCGTCGATGAAAATGATCGCCATGTTACTGTCAACACCACTAACATGCTATCGTGCCATGTTCAAAAATTGGATGAACTTGACACCAGTAATATGTGGTTGGTCAAAAAATTGATCTATTAGAGGGGAAGTTCGAGTAGCATGTAATCTTAAGAAATAGTCCGGTCGAATGGCCGGATGGATTTATTTTTATAGAATTACGTTAAGTCATTTGTCAAGCCAACAAAGTTAGAGGAACTCAGAGACAATATCGGACGCAACATTGGCCACGTTCCGACCGATATGTGTGAAAGATTGGTGGAAAATTGACTCCGAAGAATCGATCGCTGAACAAGATCGAATTCCTAGTTAAATGTAACATATTTACTGCAGGTAGAATAAATTTCAGCCCAATATCTCGATTATTCTGATTTATTTAAATAGGAAATTTTTATGTCCTTGTTGATTAAACCGTTATTTCTACATAATAATTCAGCTATCATTTAAGGAACATTATAAGCTTCTGGAGCAATCCGTTATTTTTTAATGAGTTTTACCATATACGGCCTTCTGTATTTTTTAAATCTATTTTTCTCGAAAAGGAAACGCATTTTCATTTAAGAATTCGTAATCTACAGCAAAAACCCTATAAATATAATTTCCCAATTCTTTGGAAAACCAAAGCTGTTGACCAGTATTATTTTTTTTAGTCAAACCTGTGTTTACGGAAGTTCTAATCCGACGAATAATTAACTCTATTTTTTTTATTTAGCATTTAAATCTATACAAAATTGTTTAGACATAAATTTTATTTTACGACAGGACTCTGTTGAACCATTTCATTTAATCTCTTTTAAATTTCATTTGTATTTACTTTACCCGCGAATAAATAAACTAAAACTCCATTAGTAAACAATGTTTTGCTTTGTAAGAAATGTTTGGAAAATGCCCTAAATATAAACGATACCTATTTATTTTCTATTTAATGAAATGAAATATAAACATTATCAATCTACTAATAAATTGATTTGAAAACAATTTTTGGGTGAGCTAATTTCTCTATGTTATGGCGCAGAGAAGCAAATACATTTCGCTTAAATATTGAACAAACTTTGTAACTACCCCCAAATCCACATTATTATACATGTGTTAATTATTCAGGCAAAATGAAATATTAATACAATTTCTGACAACGTCCCAAAAAATCCGATATACGCAACATAACTCAATTTGATCATTACCCATCAGTGGCTGGCTGGCTTAATAATCGCTTCATGTATAAATTAACCTGAATAATGGATGAATGGATGTGCGTAATGCCCTACCACCACAATTAATCTCACCACGCATACACAAACCCCGCTGTTATTCAAATGATGTTTAATTATAAAACCACAAAATTCGCTTCAAACGCTAAACCGATTAATTGAAACAAGTTAAGCCTCTGCGATTTATGCCCTTCTTACGTACGTGATTTAATGGGATTTGCTAGATTCGCGATTTATTGCTGGTATGCGCGGCTGTTCTTTAAAATCTTCCATAGAAATAATATTGTCAAAATCCAAGAGTGTTCTCAAGTTAAAAATTGGCCCCCAGATCCTTACCAACGGCCAAATTTGTGTATGGCAAGAAAATTGAATAAAATTTCCAAAGCTTTTGCTTGCCGCGGCTTTTCTCGCGCATTTTTATTTCATACAAATTCTCACATAATTTCGTTACGCCCCAAGATACAGAAACACGTGTAACATCGCATTCGGGCTTTATTTCCTTGAATTATGGGAGTTTCTACTTTGGTCAAACTCTTTTTACAAATGAGGTGCCCATTATTTTGTAGCTCGGCAACACATTTTGGTAAAAGCATAGAACCAAGAAGAGATATGCAAAGCACGCATTATTGTGAAGGAACAATGAAAGCGTGTACCTCCACACGTGTAAGCAAATTATTCAAGGCTTTTACGCCCCTGGAAATTTTTTGGAAGGAATTATCGGAGAGTTATTTATCGCAGAATTTATCTTACTTTTTTTTTAATACCTTTCTACTGACACTGTAATAATTTCATTTTGCTCGTGTCAGTATCTTCAAAAAAGCTTAAAACTTTTCCAGTTATAATTTTTCATTTGAAAAATAAAAAAAAAAAACAAATGCGTTCTCTCTTGACTTATAATGGGCCCTATCATTAAAAACGTGCCAATCGAATCGAAAATAGCTTACAAAAGCCCTTTTTGGGTAAAAATTCGTTAATAAACTTCCTAAAATTTTCATAAATTCATTTTTGTAACCTTTGACTTTAATTAATTTTTAACATCAAAATAATACGATTGGATTGTTTTAATCGACTTTGAACACAAGAATTAATTGAATTCAAAAGTTACTAAAATATGAAATTTATTAAGGAATTTTTATCCTTTATTATAGGCTTTTGTAAGTTCCTTTCGATTCGATTGGATCGTATTCAATAATAGGGCCCATAGTTTTGAAATCCAAATAAAATCATGTCACCTAAATAAAAAATGATTTATGCATATAACTGCTATGCACATCAATTATAGCAGAGCTGTAAAATAATGCATTACTTTATCATTATAAGTAATGCAATTTTAAATACTTATAGTTATTCGTACTAATCCTTCATTTTTACTGGAATTTCATAAGTATTACTTAGCATTATTCGGCATTATGACCATTATTTGTGTATTTTTAATGTTTTTTCCATGAAAGTCTAATAATTTGATGAAATTATGGTCTGAAGTATTAAAATATTACCTTTAGTCGACATATATTAAGCTGTCGTATATGAAATATGAAAGAGTACTTAAATTTTTAAATTTTGTACACATAAACATATCAATCAAGTTGTATAAAATTAAAATATAGGGCTACATAAAATAAGTGTGCAGAACAAAAATGTGAGATTTTATGTGTCATTAACTAATTAATAGGTCAATTACCCAAATTATTGATTTAATGTATCTTACTTCAAAGTTATGTTATTAAATTATGATTTAAAAATAGCTCATGCCACTCATGTAGGTAACTACTTATGCATTGAATGCATATTAAATATTAATTTTACATTTTACCTTCGCGTTTTGACAATATTCAAAATCCAATATATGTATGCAATTAGCTAAATGTCTTAAATTTTTTAACAATGCATCATATAAAATCGTATCTTATAGCTAATTTATTCATAAAAAATAATCCGATCTGCTTTAATCCCTTTTCACAAAACCAACTCATAAAAATTAATTAGGTTTCATCTTAAAAACGTGTTAATTTTCAATTAACATGCCACAATATCTATCTCTGGGAGTGCTAATTAATTTCGACTAGGCAAAGCAAAGCAGCAAAATGAATGTTTGCTCACAAGTAAATTAAAATTTTCTAGAAGGATAAATAAAAAGGGATATTAATTTAAATAGCAGCAGCAACGGAGAATAGTTTTAATTGCTTTCAATTTTCAGCAATGTGAAATTTATGTGTTTATCGTAAAAACAGGCAAAAATACACTTCTTTCATATTATTTTGATGAAACAATAAAAAATAACTTCCAAATTGATATTAATTGCACTTAAAACTTCCAAGACTGAATAAGATTCCTTTGTTTGCAATCAAATTAATTTTCATTACATTTTCCCTACGGTTATCTTCGGTGAATTTTTAAGGATTTCCATTTTATAAAAACCAAAAGAAACAAATCTCCTCTATTGTAAAATATACAGAAATTGAGTTCAAGCAAAAATCAATAATCCCTTTAAGCAGTTCACCCTTAATTGAGAAAATTTTATTGTATTTAAGCAATGTTTCCGCCTCAAATTAAACACACTCAGGAAGCCCTGAACGTGCCATTCAGCTTCAATTTTCCTTCTATTTATCAAAATTTCGTTTTTTGTTTCGCCTTCGGACGTGTGCGTTTTTCTTGTGGTAGTTTTTTAAGACAGTTTCTTCATCTTCAGATAATATTTCAACCAAAAGGAATCTAATGAAATGATAAAAGATTCGAGGGAACAATTACAATCATTGTGGAATTTTGATATCTAAAAAGTATAAGTATAATTCTAAATTGGGGGTTATTCAGAAAAGGATGACTTTTTTCAATATTTTGTTTTTGTTTTTTAATAAAACTACACTTTTTTTTAAAATTCAATGAAATCCTTTTCAAATAAATTTAAATTCCAGAATATCGAATTAATTTTAAATTATTTTATTCGTTTTGTTTTTATTCTTTAAATATTTTTAATACAAAGGGTTTTACAATCAATATTTGAACTAAAATAAAACAACAGTTACATTGAACTTAATTTTTGATAGCACTGTTACATAAATCAAGGTGTCTTTTAGCGATAACACGTTCAATGTTGCATTGAAACGGATTAAGTATTTGGGGTTTGTTGGCATAACATGTTGACTTTACATAACCCCATCTAAGGGATCATTCTATTGGTTCATTTCTCGAAATAATGGATATAAAATTTCCTTTAGCAAATTTTTTATTAGCTGAATGACATGTGGCACCAACTTGTTGAAATGTGGTTTCATCTGCATCGACATCATAAATTTTTGGACAAAAAAAATTGGTGGAGTATTGCCTTGTAACGAATTCCAGTAATAGTGACTGTGTCCGCTGGTTCAATTTTGAAGAAAAATGGACCAATGATGTCACCAGACCATAAACCATATCCAACAGTTAACAAATGAGTTTCATTTTAAAGTTGCTCTAAACCCCACTCAACGAATTTGGATTTAGTTCTTGAGTCAACTGAATTTTATATGAATGTAAACCCAAATCAAATTACGCGGTGTTGATGTTTGAGAAATGCCTAATTCCTGAAATCGACGAGTAATTGGCAAATTTAGATTCGCACGCACACATTAAGTAACAGCAACAATATTGTCCTCAATACGTGCAGTGTCTCAATGGTATTTTTATAAGAGCACCAGTACCACTTGATTCAAATTTTTTCACTTCAATTAAGCTTTATACATTTGTTTTTAATTATTACGGACAGTAAGGAATAATGAATGTAATTTAAAATTTCTATAGTATTACTCACCATGATAAATCTAATTTACTATGGTTTCAATCAATTTGAGAATACTTAAATTTAATGTTCAAAGTATTTCATTTTCCATTTAATCTAAAAACGCTATATATACATACAATATCGAACATGTCAGATTGAATTTTAGTAGTCAACCGCTAGTAAATGTATATTATTTATCCCGAGAAATGTCAATCATAATTAACAATGTTTTCCTCATTTTATAGAAGAGTATTCTGTTAAAAATAACCATCCACTTATTGATTTCCAGATACTCTTCACACATTCATAAGAATTTATTTTAGAACTTTTCAAATATTAAGCAATATTATGAAAGCATGACATCTTTGTCAAAGAATTATAAAAATATACCAGTTAGTATCACGAAATAAATTATTCTTGGTCGTGATACGTCAATTTCTAATCAAAATATATATTGAGGTATACGGAAAATGTATAGAACCTAAGTGGATTATAAAATTCCTTCATTCCCCGTTTCCCATTTAATATATATGATTGGCAATTTTTCCTACGCTTTGTTAATAATTGTCATATATATATCAAATATATATATTTTTTATAGTCTTATGAAAATTATAAAAATACATCCTACGTATATTTTAAAAATATATCCAATTTTTTTATTTTAAGTTAAGTTTATTTATTGAATTCAAAAATATAAGCATATTAAGAATATTTATTATTTTATGTTTGAAAAGAAGGAATGGTTATTTTTAGTTTAATGGTTAATGGCCAATTAATACGAATTAATGGAAAATGCGATCAAATTGATGCTTAACGCTTAAACATTTTAAGGAAATAAAAATTATTAGTATTTCTTTTTTTATGATTGTATATATTCCAAGATTTTGTCAGATATTTTAAACATTTTCGCGTACATTTTTTTTATATTAAGCGTATAAGGCCTCCTATAAATTTATATAAAATTAAATTTGCACTGTTTTTAGAAAAACTATACTAAATATGGAGCAATCCTATTTGGTCTCTAGTTTTACATCTTTAATTATAAAAAAAAGTCATACTACTAGAGGTTTGTTATTATTAAATGGAAAACGGTTAGGATCTTTGTGAGAAAAGAACCCGCGAAAAAAATCAACAAAAATAAAACATCCAAATTAATTTCTATAATACAATACATAAAAATATGTCTGACCTTAACCTAAATTTTTCTACAAGCTTGCGATTAAAATTTAAAAATAATTTTAATATTTTGCCGATAAAATTCTTATTAAAGAAGCATGACTGATCCAAAATTTATAGTTATGAATAAAGTCATCCAGATTAAATTGAATATCCAAATTAAATTCGTTTTGAGTAAAATACGTTTAAAATGTTGTTGGATTCTTAAATTGATCACACCCAAATTTCGTTTAGAGTATGTCCAGTGTACCGATTGAAAACATGTTGAAATATAGGTCATAAATGTGACCTATTCAAGCTATATAGAGAAAGTAAACAAAAACTGAAAAGTGCTACTAATATTAAACTTTCACCATACCGCTGAAATTAATCTTTCTAAGTGTGAAAGCAATAAAATAAATTGCACCCAGTGAAAGCCTGCATTTGACTACACCACATGACTGTTTGGAACCAATTTCTAAATATATCGGCCAATATCTGAATAGATAGGGAAATAAATAAAAATGTTTTCCCATCAAATATTTTCCGATCAGAATGAATTGCCCATCAATTTACAAACCTGAAGGCAATCCGAGAATTTTTTAGTCATAACTAGCCCATTTGCATGAGTCGTTCAAGTATTTTAAACCGCTCCGAAATATGACCTTTAATGCACGCTTTTCGCTTGGTTCACATTTCGCCCGTCTGTTACGGGGGAGGATGAGGACCGGCGAATTCTGGATGTGCTCTACTACTTTTTCAATTTCTTTTTCGTTATTGTGTTCATTTTAAAAAGAGAGCTTACTTCCGCCGATACGTGGGGCCTTTGTTAGTTCATTTCCACTTTTTGGATCTCATTATTAAGTGTTTTATTAACGTTGGCATGAGTGCGCAATTTTTCTTCCATTGCTTGTCATCAAAAGAAATTTAATTACCACCCGTATATTAATTAAACAGTTTCTACATGTAAGCCTAGTACCGGCTGTGGCAACATCTGAATACAAAAATGTCGTTTTCGAATGGATGCATGCGAGGGTGTGCCTCGAGTGCGGGCTTAATTGTTGTTTCCTTTTGAGTGCTGTACCATGTTGCTAAAACATTAACGCTCGCCTATATTTAATTAAGTTAATTAAGTTATTCGAAAATTTATGGAAATTTGTTAAATGGCACAAAAACGTTTAAGGACCATTAACTTTTTTTCAGTTACACAGACCGCCACGTATTAGACACCTATTTAGACTTAGCGTGTAAGATTCAACGTAAGACAAATAATAATGTAAAATGAGTGTTATAAATTTAAATTTGTTGAAAAAAAGCTCGAGCCTCGAGTGGGAACTGTGGCCCTTTCCTGTTGAAATTAATCTGAAAGCCTTTTCACCGCCGTCCGTAAAGTTCGTGACGCAGCAGAAAATGAGGTAAAGGTGCAATCGAGTGGCCAAGAAAAGGTAATTAAGTAGAAAATAATAGAGAAAAGGTTTTGCGGAAAATAAATTTCCCGAAGTTCCTTTATCCTTCCAACATATTTTTTTTTCCCTGCGGTCGAGCATAAAAAGCACTTTGTGATGCCTAATTAAGGACTAGCCGTCATAAACAAAAGCTAGGATAAGATGACAGGAGCATTACTGTCTCATTCGCACACCCTTTTTCGTGAAAGGTGTTTAGCCTGAGAGCGGAATATAATTAACTGGGTCATTATAATTTCTGTGTGCAATTAACCGGGATATAAATTGAGGAAATTCCGCATAATTTTTTTAATCTCCTTCCTACTTTGATATAAGTCCATTTATTTCCAGAACTCATCCTGAATATTGGTGGACAGAAGCTATGCTCGAAAATCAATTAAATTCAAATAATCACACATTATTGTTCCAACTCTGTGTGCTTCGCGTGTGTTATTCACCCGGAAAATCTCATTAAAGCACAAAGGCCCCTATAGGCATTATGGAAATTTCCTCCGTGTTTTACCTTGTCTGTTGCTCTTAAAAGCAGAGTGGCGATTAAAAGCAATAATGTTGGCAGATTGTTAATAAGTAAAAAGGAGTTTATAGTTGTTAAATTTAAGAGAATCGTTTGTTAACGAAGATGTAATTTATGTAACCAAAACTTTCTAAAATAATTTACATTTTAAGACGATCTGTTCAAAAATATAATAAAAGAAAACACATCGGAATATAAATATTTCACTTATTTATTACAATTTTTTAAAGAAAATCGAATATATCAAATTGCAATATTTTGCATATGTAAACAAATAAACAAAACTGTAAATTTTATGTTTGAAAATGTGACTATAGCTCCTGTACGCTAAGCAGTAATTTGTCTCATATTGCAGCCAATTGTATTTTTAATAGAAAATAATTCTTAATTTCCTCCTATAATCCTTAAATTCATACTTTGCTCGCTTTGTTCAAAATTCGTCGTTAGTCTTAGGTCAGGAATATATCCAAATAAAGGTTATTCGATATATTCGAGGCAGAATGCAAGCAGTTACGGTTGTTAATATTTAAAAAACAAACCCAACAAAAATCAAATAAATATGTGCATCTACCTTTGACGACAAAACAATTCTTTCTCAATAATAGTACCTGAAAGCATTTTCATTTTCTAATTTTCATAATAAGTTCATTTATATATTCTTTTCAATAAGCCTTTTTTAAAAAAAAAACTAAGAGCTACAGCTACTATATTACAAACATTTTCATGCACAAAGTTTTTGACTAGACCTATAAATTTTATTTTATTATTTTTTTCAGTATTTCTCTAGCATCGATAACATTAACTCTACTATATGGTATATACATATAGATATAATTCACCTGTCTGTTTAATTAATCAATTTTCTTTTTCTTCAGTTTAAAGCTTTATATGAGGTTACCCTAGATTTACCAGATCAGATTATATAAAAAGAGCTTTACAATTGGAATAAAATTCACATCTCCTGGGTAATATTTTCGAATAAAATTTTACATTATCAAGTTTTTGCGAATATATTTATCATACAAAATGATTACCATAAAACGGGGCTATATTCGCTTTACGGGTAACTTCGACAGTTTTTGAGGCTATTTTAACAAAGCGCCAAAATATGGAATAAACACTAGCATAGCAAACCCACGTGACATTGTATGGCGGGGGAGTTTTCGGGGAGAGATAGCTGTGCGATCACCTAACTCACTGACCAGCCTATCATTAAATCCATGTGTCATGCACAAACCATTATAATTTTTGTATCAAAATAATGTCAAAGTAACGCTTTGGATCTTTTATCATGAATTGCATTTTAATGCCTTGTCAAAGAAATCCCACATTCGAGGTTACTTTAACACTATTTTTTAAATATATCATTATGGGCATAGGTTGTGATTTTGTTATACATTTGCAGACATAAGCACACGTTGTTCTATTGGAGCAAAACAAAAATTATATTTTGTACGTTAAAAAAAGCTACCAAAAAAAAACTATCAAAACATGTATAAAGTCACCCTATTTTACGGTAACATTTTAAGTCCATCAATGGTTTAAAGCGACAACATCTGCAGATAAATACACTTCAGTTTCGAACTCCCTACTTGTTTAGAGTAGAGAGATCTGATTTTAGAACTATCTTCTCCCTCCGTTATTAATAATTTTGACATACTTCTGATCAAAATAGATTTAACACCTCATCTACACTTTAATACTTAAACTACCAATAATCCAATTTTAAGGCCGGTGCTGAATACGAAGTAGAAATATATTTTTAAATCTTGCATTTCATTTAAATATCTTTGTTACAACTTTTTAATAAACTTTCTATTGAACATCTCCAAAGTATTGTGTTTATCAGCAAAATGAATATGACCATGCTCAGTACTTGTTCAGCTCATAACCACATTTTATTACTTATTAAATTATATATTTTTTAAATATAATATTTTGTTTATAAGCTTCTCTTTTTAACAACTAGTAGCATAGCAATTATTATTTAAAAACATGATTGTTTGTACGTCCATGCCAGGAACAACAATTTTTCCAGTTTTGTCAACAAGGGATCACTTGCAACATAAACAATTTTCCGCTCGGGCTCATCCTAGCTTTTGTGCGAAAAAAATTAAAAAAATTACTTCATCGTTAATGGTGAAATTAGGTCATAAATACTCCACAGATATAGAGTAATGAATAGATGTTTTGTAAATGTTGAGCTTATGAAACTTAGCTGCTTAATAAAACTTTACAAGTAAACAGCTTCTGTAGAAAAAAATTAACTGCAAAAGATGAAATAAGAACCCCGAACGATTCTATTTTTTATAAAAATAGAATATCCTACCATATGTAATTAGCGTAAACCAAATTCTGTATAAAAATTGAAAACATTCACATAAAATGAGAGAATCAGAAACCGGATAAATTAATCTATTTAGTAAAATTAAAATATTTTTTAGCATTAATTCATGTTATTCATTCGGTGGAGAGTTCTTTCATATCAAAGGGTGTGCATGCAGTCCCTCGAATTGTATGCAGGCATAGCCGACATTTGGGCATATTTATGAAAGCCATGAATGAGGCCCATTTTAAAATGAACATAAAATGTTTTTTGCATTTTCAGTCCGAAAAAAGTCTAACGTACTGTAAATATCGTATTAATTTTATTTTCACAAGATTTAGCTCCATCCAGAGAATAAATTGTAAAATGCTTAAATGTGTAGGTACTTTTTGAATAATTCCTGTATATAATGAAAGTATCAAATGAATTAATTGTATGGGTCGTTTTTATAATAAATCATTTAAAACATCAACTGTTGTTTATTATTCGTGGTTCTTTTAGCCAGATTTTTCTAGTGACTGCAAAAATTTAGTAAACGAATTAAATACTCTAAGAGAGAATAATCTCACCTACTCCTATACCTACTCAAGGTAAGAAATATGATGTTACTATATATATTTTTATTTAGTATTAAATAGAAACTTGTATAACAAACCAAAAATATCGGAGATGTCTGGTCTTGATTTTTTGTGAAAGGTATAAATTTTTGAATATCAATATGTAATATTTTCCTAAAATAAAAGGTTTTCTTTCAGTCAATCTAGTAATTATTGTTTAATTACTGTTAACTTAAAATAAGATTGCATGTTTTGAATTATTATACTTAGAATGTTTAAAAACTCGTTTCTTAATTTATGTTTAAATTATATTTTCATATATTCTATATAATCTCATAATCTTAAAAGCTTAACCAACACTTTAAAAACCTACAGGCATAACACCCAGATACCACAAAAACTCAAAAAGGGAATTTTACTAAAGGAAATGTTTGAAATAACTTTGATAAAAAAAAACTTGTTCGAAAAATTTTTTATGCATAAAAGTTATATATTTCTATTTCAGGCGAAGGAAATTTGAATAGCTTCAGGACAATCAAACAGCAAGGACATTTATGTGAATATCATCACATGTTCCTATCTAAATTTATTTGGAAGCAGAAGGTAAAATTTTCACCACTTTCCGTTTGAATTAATAAATACTCTGTAACTCTCGTAAGAGTTCTTCATGTTGTTATTGTAGAAAGTAAATTCCTTTGGTAACTTTGAACATATATTCCGAATCATTTATGCGTAAAATTCGTTTTCATATACACTAAATAAAAGAATATATCTGACATCATCCGATGAACCACATAAAGAAGAATTTCAGATGAAATTCAAATCCATTCCCAATGTTAGAAATTTAAAAAGAGGCATATATTTTTCGAATTTTTAGCTACCGTTAAAATTGCTTTTCGTTTCAAACAGATTTAGTACAGAAATTATTCTGTGAGTTGAATTCTTAGAGTGTGCAAAGCAGAAAAATTTGTTAAAAGATAAAATTCAAATCAATAAAATTATTAAACTATTTAAATTTTGCATTATTCCAATTAAAGCATTAAAGTTACTAATAATTCATTATGTACGAGTTTAACCAACGAGAATCGAAAACGGCTCTACAGATAGGTGTTTTTGGAGTTGCTGATTTTAGATTCATTATGAATTTCAAATAACAAATATTCATCGTATTTCGAGTGATTGCCAAAATTGAAAAAAAAAGCTTAATATAAATACCAAATTGTGACCGAATGCATGCTAATAAGTGTTTTTATATACGAGTATCTCTCAGGTAGGGGAACAGCGTCCTCATTATCACAACCGGTATTAATAGAAAACGAAAAGCTTTAAACAAAATTTAATAATGTAATTTTCGAACGTATAACAATACTCCCAACATTAGAAAGTATCATCATAAAATGGTCGAAATCTAAAATTATTATTTAGTGAGTATATCTTTCACTGTTCATTTAATTAATTTGTTGATTATTTATTTCATAATTAATAATTCTGATAAATCCTATAAGATTTCTTTATTTAATCATATTTTCGTTAGAAAAGTTAATTTTTATTTTCGGTAAATAGTTTTGAAGCTATGTTTGCATTTAATAAAATTTTTCGAAAGGTGCTAGCTGTGTTTTGTACAGATATTAAAGTGTCGAAAAACAATTTATTATTGAATTAAACAAACAAAATTGTGGCTTTACAGCGTATTAGTCAATTCATTTTTTTATGTTTTTTTTGAGGCAGTTATTATTCATTCAAATCCGATTTTATCGTATTGAGAAAAAGAAATTTCGAGAAAAAACGTATTCGCGCGCTATGAGACCCTGCGAAAAATATGAAAAAAACATTTTTAACCCATCATTTTGAAGTAGAATAAAAAAATAGATTTATCAAAATTTCTAAAGTTGACGGTAAATTAAAACATCAAATAACGCATGGGCCATTTTATTGGACGCGCTGAAAACTGTAAATCGATGAGTTCAACTGATTTACTTTCATCAAATTCTCCTATAAACCCCGCGCATCATTACACTGCTCCGGCACAAAATCCGACTATAAGTCCAAAATGGAAAATTATAGAATAACGATAGATGGGATCTGATCCCACATTTCTATCCGATTCGTGGTGGATATTTTGTTTATCTTTATGCATTCATATACTCGTAGATAGTGAAATCAATTTTGCGTTTGCAAACGCTTTTCGCCATCAATAAACCGAATACAACGAATATAAACTGAACGTAAACGACGCGAGGGGCTTTCAGGGGATAGTATAAATTTTAATGAGAATTCAGGGCCAGATGCCTTTAACAACATATCTGACGGACGGGTGGAGATATATTTTTTTATGTTGACAATTTTCGACGTATTTCGCTAGTCGTACCGTGGTCACGCGGACAGGACTGTTTTCATAGCCTGCAGTTTTGTAACTTAAAGTCCTAATTCTATTACCATATGGGCGGGTTAATTTTGGTGCTACCCCGCACTCCGAATAAACGGACGGGGGTGCTCACCTCAACGGGGGAACAACACTGTCAGGAATGGGATTATATCTATTTGCCGTGTGGTCGGATTAGTTCCTAAAATATGAATTTCATGCCCTGCAAAATGGATGAATGTGGATAGAGCGTGCAGTGCACGACCGCCCTCTGGGCTTAGTTTGTACTGAAATAGCAGCGGCCAAATAGTACCAGGGCTCCTTGTAATTTAGGTAAAGTGTATATTCGGAAATTATGTTGCCGAGCCCTTGTGTACACTTTACGGGGCAAATTTACAGAAAATTTATTTATAAGCGTGGTTTAGTTCAGAGTTGATTGTCCTTTTAACTCAAACTTACCACAGTTATTCGAAAAGACGCTCCTCAGATTTAAAGCAATTTTATTAATATATGTATTACCGAATTTATGCCTTTAAAACTAAGTTTATAAACTTATACTGTCTTTATAGCTAAGTTTTTAGAAATTTTGTTCCTGCTTCTATCCTTTTTTTGTGGGAATTAGCTCAGTTTTTTAACTTTTACCTACAACAAAATTTGTTGAGTTTTAGCCTTTAGATTATATTCCTGACGGTTATTTCAAACTTTTCGTTTTCGACATTTAACATTTTAAATCAAATTAGAACAAATAACCACAAATTTTGGAACCCACAACAACCGAAAATATTACATACATATGCATATGTTATGCTACTTTTATGAATATGTAAAATTTTTGGAATATTCTCTTTTCAAAAGTAAAAACATTTCACTAGTTTCATCTAAGTTTAATTGCTTAAATACTATTAGACAAGAAAAATAACTCAGTTTTGACGCGTATAGATGACATAATTGCAATAAAAACCCTAAAAATGGAATAATGTAGACACTATTGATATGCCTTTCTGCTCAGTAGCAAACTACAATTTAAATTTCATTAATATTCTATTATAGTTCATTAGAAAATTAATCATTATCTAAATCCCAAACTAAATGTTAGTCAGTTCGTAATTTTTATATACTTACTCACCCTTTTTATAAAATGAATAAATGGTTTCTTCATTCTTCCACAATCACTGTCAGATCGACAGACAATCAATTACTGTATTTACTGATTTACTGTAATAACAATGTTTTTTGTACCCTTCTTGGGAGTTCACGGACTACTCGTATACTTAATAAATCGGCATTTTTAAACAATGGTTCATTTTAGTACGCATTATGTGTCGTGTAAGTAGCTGCTTACTCTAAAATTTACTTTAATTTTAATTTTAATCAGACTTATTTAAATTGTTTGCACATAATAATAAAAAGAAGTACATACTAAGAAATGAAATCTTTATATACTCAGATTCAATTGTAAATACAATAATACCTTTACTGTAATAATGGTAACACCCAAAAAAGATAGTAAGAAAGCTTAGAAGCAAAACAAATTCTTAAATTACAAAAACTTCCAAATCAACATCATATAGCTAATTTTGAGAAAAATCTCTGTCTTTAGACCTCAATTTAATTATAATATGTTACTAATTAAAAAGACGATTTAAAAGTGCAATAAAAAAGAATATAGACATTCAAAATTTTCTTGTTAAATATAATATTTGTTAGTAATAGGTAAACTTTATCACTATTTTTAAGAAAAATTGGTTTTTTAATGCATTCGCTATTCCAACCAATGTCATCAAAAAAATTAATGAAAATAATTTATGAGCTGTGAATGGAATGCTTAGCTTTCCAGTATAAAACATCAAATGTGAAAATCCACCCAGGCAAGTGAAAAACGCAATGTCTTAAGTCTTCACCTTAGACAATGCGCCTACTCACACGTCACTTGTTGTTATGCAGTGGCTGGGCTCCAGATACCTAAAAGTCATATCTTCTCAGTTTCCTAGCTACACCACAACATACTGAAAGCGACTTGGCTTAATCTTTGAGAAGAAACGCAAGCTGAAAAGACGATATTTTAACACGATTAAGGAGATGTAAGCTAAATCATAAAAGGAGCTTAAGACACTTAGCTCTGAATACTTCCAGCAAACGTTTGAAATTGTGAAAAACATGAAAACAACACCAAAACTGCTGCTTTTGAAGGAAGTAATGGGCACTTCAATTAAATGGAACAATTTCTTTTTTTTTTCTTATCAGGAGCTGTTGAAGATATTGTAAACATTTGATGCTTATAGCTTATTTTAAAAAATTAGTCCACCTATTTTCCTTTACAGTATTCGATAACTGTGCTTTGGTCTTATTATTAGATTTGTTTTCGAATGTACATATATCCAGTACCCTTAGTTTAGGAGTAGAAATTTTTCTTATGAACTATAGGGTTCAACGTCTGCACGGATTTCGATAAAATTTTGTGGGAATTTGTTGTAAATAAATTATTATAAGGGAAAATCAAAGGTTGTAGGGTAGAATTAATAAGAAAAGTATCAGGTGCTATATTATCAAAATTTTAAATTGAAATATTTCGGAAATTAATTGTGATCGACTAAAAATCGTTTTGCTATTAATAACTAATAAAAGGGACGAATTATTTTTCAATACATTCAACTATAAAAATGTAATCTTATAGAGTAATTTGAATAGCAAGCAACTACCATATATTAATTTCTAAAATCACTCGGTGTCTTAAGTTTGTCTTTATCTTTATCTTTAGCACATTCACGCCGACGCTTTGTGAAATTTATTTAAGCACTTCACTAAGCTATAAAGCTTAAGCTAGTACTATGAAATCGGCCTTAAATATTTGTATTTTTTTAATAAAATTAGGTATTAGAATTTATTCCAAATTACTTTCTTTTAATTCAACATATCGAAGATACTTTATTTCATTTTTTTAATTCAATTATATTAGTGGTAAACACAGAAATGTAGTTAATACAGCGTGTAACTGAAAAAGGATATATTCAATAATGAAAATTTCAATCCAATATTTAACTGGCATAATTTTCAGTCAATCAGAAAAATAAAGTTAACAAGGTAAAACTGCGCCCACTTTATTTATATATTATAAAATTCCTAAATATTTTCATAGTCAATAAGGGAGAATTCCTGAAAGTGGCAAATATCTAAGTCCCACCAAGTGCAGACTTTAACGCCTTAAATTATGTTGGAGAGCAAACTTGTTAGGCTCTTCATTTGTTATTCAGTGTAAAACTTTCTGAAAAACCTTGCTCCCCTGTTAGATGTGCGTCTACATCCCAAGCAATATTTGCATGTGAAAGCAGTGAAAGCCCCAGCAGCTACCGGAGTAAACTCCCTGCAGCACTGGGGCTATGTAAACGTCTCACGTGCGCAAAATAAATCTGCACAGGTGAAAAGCTGCCAATCAAACACTTTTAAGTTAGGAAGTTCGATTATTTATTACGTGCAAGCAGAAATTAATCAATAAAACTTGCATCCGGTACAAGATGTAACATCGATCCTCCACTTAAAATGTTACCAGCAACCGGCGCACCTTCGTAGAGATGGAGCATGGAAAGTTTAAATAAGCTACAGCAACGCTATTCCAAAAACTAGAAAGACGAAACTTCCAAAGTACACAGAGTTCAACTTTCCGTTTAAAACAACTGGGGAAGAAAGTGAACAAAATTACCAATCTTGCGGATAATTCATACAGTTCAATTTCACTATATCTAGCCGGGCTCCAGCTCCAAGACCGGAAACGCACAAGGGTTAAATTATTAAGAGAAACGAAAGAAGCCATGATGTTAATTAGGAACATTTATCATTCATCGCACGACAAACTTTTTGGGAGCTAAAGTGTTAGTTGCACTTCTGGCTTTTCGTACAGCCCAAACTCCATCGCTGGTAAAAATCAAGGATTGCAATAAAAATCCCGGAAAATGGGTTAGGACACAGTCTTTCGTGGTCCCGAAATAGAAATGGCGCCTTGAACATCTGCTCCACGAATTATTACTTTTCCAGCCAACTCCCAGATTTATCTTTTCGTGGTACACTTTCTGCAGTGCCGCCGCCGTTTCTTTAAATTACCGTGCTTTATAGCGATGCAGACACACTGCACTTGCAATGTTTCTAATTCATACCTTTTAAAGTTATTATTCCAGAAATGAGGACAATAAAAACGGTAAACAAACTTCTTAAAGAGAAATATTAGCAAAATTATTAAAACAAAGAAAAATAAATGAGACAAACATAATTTTATTAATGTAAGGAATATTGTCAAATACTTGTACAAAAAAGAAACAAATTTATACTCCAGACACTATACAAAAAGTATAATTAGAATTTATCTACGGAAACTGAAAGATCCGGGACAATGCTAGATCGATGCTAGAGTTACAAATGTTACTAATAATTAAAATAATGTAATAGGTACTAATAATAAAAGACCTGTGATGATAAAATATGTCTCTAGAATTTACTGTCCACATAAATATAATAAAATTACTCATTTATTCAATTTACATATTCATAGGTTTTTAAAAATATGAGTATAAGACAAATAATTTTAAGATAAAAACGTTTCTTTTCGAACATTACAAATGTATAGTATTATGAGACATTTTTAGATTTTTAAATAAGAAATTAAATTAATTTCAGGCCGGCTTGATACCTCAAATAATTTTAGATGATAATGCTTAATATAAAAACAGAAACATTGAACCAAACTATCTAAAGTTTATTCCGTAACTTAACCTGTTTAGAGATCCTTTCATAACATACATATGTATACGTTTTAGTATGTTTGGTCCATCATTGACTTAAGAAGAATTAAAAATAACTACATTAAAAGAACTGATTTTTTTAAGAATTTTGAAAAGTCACTCCTAAAGAAATTAAAATTATTGAGAGTTGCATTGTCAAAAATGATTCTTATTTTCTGGATTTTTTTTCAGAATGTTGTCTATCTTACGGAAAAGGTGAATCCAGAAAATGCTTTATAAGTCCTTTGAGAGACATCGTACGCAAATCAAAAGAAAAACTAATATCCGAAATCAAAGTCCAATAAAAAAACTAGAAATGCCTAAAGTCCAAAACAAAAA
This sequence comes from Philonicus albiceps, assembly GCA_963969385.1. Classification (NCBI taxonomy): domain Eukaryota; kingdom Metazoa; phylum Arthropoda; class Insecta; order Diptera; family Asilidae; genus Philonicus; species Philonicus albiceps. The sequence goes on from OZ017773.1 coordinate 39,149,092, forward strand.
ACTCCAATTCACACGAAATATCCTAAGCCAACCTAACGCATCGAATTTCACGGTAAAGATGAGAAATTCGAGATTGCAGTGACCCACTTCTTGTTCCACGGCTTTAAACTACTCCGGGACTGTGTTGTCGGATTCGAGTGCGGTCATTTCTCCTAGAAACATCACAAGCACCAAATGTTTTTTTTCCACCAAAATTTTCGATCTTCTCATAAAAAATCGGCAGAACGAGAAGTATCAATAATCAAAATTTTAGCAATTTTCATTGTGGAAATTTGACGCGGAATTCCTTGTTTATAGTAAAGGTACTTAGAAAACTGAGAGGGTATCTAACGCGCTACCAACAAAAATCGTACGATGTCGTTCAACAGTTTTAAGGTTCAATTCCTCCGCAAAACAGAGAATTTTCAATTATGATTTTAGGAGGGTCTCGTTAAGCAGGAGAATCGCTTAGCATACCTCCAGTTAGACCTTAGCGCAAACTGTATAGTTTAAATATTAATCACTCTATTAATTAGTTCAAAATATGTAGTAACAAAAAATACCTAGCCTAATAACATCTGCACAAATATGGAAAATTCAATTTATATTATATAAATAATATCATTTTAAAATCTTCTTTGAGTTTCTGTAGTATCTAGCCACTTTTCTCTATATATTCTTTTGCATTAAGTACATATTTTAATATATTTTAATTTAAGTTGTTGTTCAAATGCATAAATGAATTAAAACTGTCCAGTAAGTATGTGCAAAATATGAGACTATGGGCTGGAATCTTTCCGAAACTAAGGGCATCCGCATTCCAGAGAAATTATAACATGAAACCAAACAGCTTGATTAAAAATTCCATCCTGATTGCAAAATCCTTATGCTTCCGTCATTACAACAAAATGAAGAAATATTTTGCTCCTCTTTATCCCGAAAATATTTGTAGTATTCAAGAAATACCTATACGTCTAGATACCTAGCAACCACTAGGCCGGGATTAACAGGGTCTGCGTAAGGATCCCCATGAATTTTATGTCACCTATTAAACGAACTTTATTGGACACGCTGGCTCAGGTATAAGCACCTGCTGGTAATTATTGTCCTCTTTCCAGTAATTTCACCTATTCTTCTTATAATAAAGTTTCGGGCTAGCTCGAATATTTCCAGGAGTAATAAAAACTACGTACCAGCGCATCTGAAAATGTTCAATTAAATTTTATTCACCTGTGGAGTGTAGTTTATTCCTTTGAGTTCATTACTAAAACTCTCATGCGACACACTGGGCTGCTCTGCTGGTTTTTGTAAATTTGACACAGCAGGGCGTTTTTGGGCCGAGTACCATTAACCTGATAATTCGGAACCTTGTAATAAATGAATTAAATTCCTGCATTGCAAATCCGAGCATAATTTTCATTCAATCTCGAAAGGTACATCTGATCCTGTGTGACTATACCTGAAATACGAAAGGGTATGGTTCCTGCAAATGAATACAGGATTCCATTGTTTCCGCAGGGATCTAAGCCAACCCGATGCCAATAATGTTGCAATGAAATGCATGTACATCACATTCTTCAGGAAATCATTCAAATGAAACTAATCAGGTCAAACAAGAAAGTTCAGTGATAAATTTGGGGTAAAGAGCGGAGTGAAGCTAGGCCACTGTGTTCCGGATACCCGAAGATAGTTTACCTTAAACTACTTCGATGGCTGGAATTCACTCAACCGGAAGGTAGCGAACCGAATTCTGGATTTATCGTTAGAAATTTTATTTTGTATAAAGCCCTCGAAGTTCGGCTGCGAAATTACAATGTACCCCCAAGTTCTAGCTACTGCCCTAGTTGACCTGATAGGGCTAAATAAACTTCTCTTGTAGATTTTCCGGCTATTTCCCGCAATGGATAGAAACAAATCCTGTGAGATTTATTGATAATAATTTCTTACGGGAAGCATACTAGAGGAACCGATTGAATCCCCAACAAGCTTCCCTGTGTTAAGCATTACACTTGCAAAATAATGCAGTGTTTAGGCTGCAATTCAAATTCCCACAAAAAACTCCCCTGCTGTTTCTGTAAACTTGTACTACTTGCTTTGTTCCCCAAAAATTGCCACGTTGCATGTTTTCCGGGATATGCGGCAAGTTTTTATATGAGGTGCTCTAAGTGCTCTGGTGCATTGCGCGAAACAACTGCAAATTTTCTCAACTGCAAAGAGGCTGCTGTATGTAAATCGCATAAAAATTAACTTGTGGTTTCTTCCTTCAAAGAGATTGTACTCGCAGGAATACTTTTATGACTTCTTTTTGTACTGAGTTATTCTTTCTTAGGGTTTAAAAAATGCCTTAGTAATGTTATGAACTTATTCGTTAGTGTCTCGATTATCATGTTGGGAGCAGAACGTTTAATATAATATCTGCAGGCTACTACCATATAATTGCCCAGAGTCACTGAAGTCCGTGATATCTCAAAGTTTTTAAATAATGCAATAATCAAAATAATTTTTAAGAATCCTGTTGTACACCGCAATTTCACACAATAGCCCACCGATAAAAGATCTGTTCTTTCTTTTATTTTATGAAAATATCTTCACTTCTGAGGGCATTTGTTGTAAAGAATTTTGTAACCAGTTGTGGAGAGCATTGAAATCAAATACATACACGCTTTTTAAATAAAAATATCGCAGAACAGCTAGCCAGGAAGTTTTCTATTTAAAACTTTTGATTTTTCAAGGTGTACAGTGAGTTGTCCTTACATAATACTGGAGCAAACTCTTCTTAGTTTTCTTACATCTCTGCAGAATATCTTTTCTAAGTAATGAAGCCGAAGAAAATTCCATTCGAAGTACTTTTCATTTGTATTCCATTTTAAATTGCATTGTTGTACTGATTCATTCATCTAGAACGCATTCTCAGAAGGGGTTTCTATTTCCAATCTGGAACTTTTGGCGGTACGGGAAATCTTTGTTAATTGTTTTCATCAAAATAAATTCGTCAAAGTCTTTACAGAGAAAGAATGCATCCAAACCAACCCCACGCAGAGTATTTTTGTAAATGCTTGTAAAATGAATGAAAATGAAAGCCAGGAACGTATGCTGGATGTAATCCATTCCTTTCTTCTTTGGCTATTAATTAAGAATGTTGGACGATCTCTGAGTACTCTGGAGCTAATTAAGCTGATATGAAAGGAAGTTGTACACAAGGGAAACTGTCACGTAATTTTGCATTGCTCTCCCCACTGCAGTGTATGCCCTGGACACGGTTGAGCAGCGAAACTTTTGTTTCAAAACGTCGAATTGACTATATCCGGCACTATGCACATTTATCACTCCAGGGAAAATGTTTCAAGCCCAGAGAGTCAAGGATCGAAGATGGTAAAGGCATTTTCTGAAACTGGGGAAAACTTTTCAACTTTCGCTGCAGCTTGTCTTGTTACTGTTTTGGTGGCTGAAAACTTCTGAAAGTTACAAACCAACCAAACATAGGAACAGCTGCCAACTTAAACACTTTAACTGGAACTTTTGAACACGATGTTGGGCGAATATTAATGTTGAGCATATGCAGACAATGTCCCGCGCCCCACTTTACATTCACCTTAAAATCAGCCCACAAGAAGCGCCAGAAATATAATGAGCACAAATTGAAACCCTTGCAGCAATTTCTGGCCAAATTTGCATTAGCATTTCTGCACAAATACATCCTTCGATTACATTTGTGGGCAAGTTGGAGAATGTAACATACAAAAGGTTGTTCTGAATCCGTAAATAGCATAATTTCTAGAAACGCAAATTCTAGTATGTCGTTCTTTAACATATTGTAAATAAGCTAACCGCGGATATTTGAACAGACTATCAAAACCCTATCTCCTTTCCTATCTCACCTTATCCGCTTTTTAATAAGAATTTAGAAAAAAATCTTTAAAACATTAATTTTTTAGATGTCATACTCGTACGTGCATAAAATACTATGCAACGTTTTAATTTAATGTATTAACAAGAGAATAACTGCCACTTTTGAATTATTATTTTTAATTAATTTTAGGTAAAACATGTTTATGAAGCCCTTTATAACAATATCTTACATGCTAGGTGTACATTATGTTTGAAACAAGTATTTAACTTTTTATAGTATTTTTAAAATATCAATGATATTTTAAAATATGTTATTACAAAGAACGAATATGTGTGCCATGCTTCCATCCCATTAATACATTACATCGATTTTAGAAAATCTAATTAAAAGGATCCCCTTAACAACAACAAAAATACTTCACCACATAGAAGTCTCAGAACTTAAAAATAAATCATATTCATTCGGCTTTACGTAGCATAAACAAAGCACAACCTTTAAAATGATTTAATTAATCTAAAATAACAATTACAACACAATGACTATCATGGCTTATGTGCAGGATATATTCTAGTATAACTAGGATTTTCCGGCCTATTACTTGTTGTATTAAGAATAGCTTGCTGTCTGAATTTTGCTTTAAAAATAAATTCAATTGACCCATTTTACGACAGTATTCACTATAATTGGGAGGTATCCCTTAAAATCCCAGCATAATCCAGAATAAATCCAATTTAAGGAATTTAACTGAATATTTTCATCATTATTAATCACTTATATAAAGGTTGGGATAATAAGAACAAAATTTTCATTTCTGAAACCAAAAATATAATACTTTACTTGGAAAATATGCTTATTAAAATATTATTATACATATGTATATTAAAATATGCATTGATTATATGTATAAATTGAACCGCTTATTTTGAAAGTGATGTAATTTCTGAAGTCCAAAATGTAATTAGGTCAATTTTACTTTAAAAAAATATGGAAAAGTCGTCTTTATGACATTTTTAACTTACACCGCTTTCAAAATAAACGGTCCAATATATCACAGAATTAAAAATCAGAGATACTGCTGGTAGTTATCGATGGCAAGAAAATATATTTGAAAATTATTTACCTGATAAATAAAATATAAGAATCATTTATCTGATTAAACAGGTGCCAAGTTTTGATCTTGTGTACATTTTAAAAATCATAGTAGCTAAATAACTGTGTTATATAATCTGATCTAGAACTAGAACTTCGCTTTTAATTTAATTTTTTGTAAAATTTACATCAATTTGCAATGATTTTTGCCCATCTAAACTCCAAGACAAGAACCTAATAAATTATTGGATTTACTACAAGTAACCAGTGCCATATTTCAATTGAATACAAAATGTTTTATGAAATATGATAAAGATGAAATCATCAAAAAAACACAGCTAATACAAAATTCTTTATAATTAAATTGTAACCAATTAAATAATAAAAAATAACAAACGATATAAATAATGTCTCAAATAAAGTTTAAAAGCTTACAATATACAAATACTAACTAATAGCTGGACACTATCCATATCGATTTTTTTTATGTATGAACTTCCCAAAAATACTATGCAAAAGGAATTATATGCGGGAAAATTTAAAGAAAAACATTGTCTAGAACTCATTTTCGGAGGGGCCTCCAAGCTTTCAAAAACAGTTTTCAAACTTTAGAGGTTTTTGTACATCCGGTTGTAATTTTTAAAACAAGTATTTGTTTTTTAGCATAATTAGTAAAATGCACTTTTGGTGCAAATTCCATACAAAATTGATAGAATTGACTATACTATACATTTTCGAACATTTTAATAAAAATTATACCTGAGTATACCATAAACGATAACTTTAAACGGTGATTGACTTAAACTTTTAACTACAACCTCGCAAGCAAATTATTCCTATAGGTTTTCTAAAATCAGTTAAGAATTACTTTTTTTATAAGTAAAATAATGAAGATTTGTTCATATTTAAAAAGAACTCTTGTACTTGTACAGTAAAACTAATGTAATGTAGTGTATTACAGGCCGCGAAGCACTCCTCGGAAGTTATTATAATAAAAATTGAGCCGGCATGTTGTAATATTTTCAATAAAACAACTTTTCTTTTGCACGTCTAGATTTACAGAATAAACTTTTAATTCAATTGATTTTATTTTCTCAAAAAATGTTCCCGAAAATATAATTTTTAAGAATACGCCCAGCTAGATGTAAATCCTTAAGCAAATTATAAAGATTAGACTCATAATATTGTGAGAATATGCTTATTTTAATAACATTAAACGCTTTATGGGGAATGTAATTTATTCCATTAACTTATTTCAGAAAATATACCAGACAAATTTTGCCCCAGACACAAAATATTTTATTGAGTGGGCGAATGCTCCGCCTCTGCCCTTTAAGGTAAATAATTAAATTGGTAAAGTTCGCATCTGTAATATGTATAAGGAATTTCTGAGAAATTCTAGAAAAGTCTTGAAATAAATTCTCTGTCATACACCCGAACAAGATTTTACTTTTGGCACAAACTCGGCCCCAACAAGGCAACAACATGAAAAATGCATTAAATAAAAATGAATTGAATCTACTTAACCGAGAAGCACAAGCGTATATAGGTGGATCTTGGTATATTAGAGTATATATTAATTTAAGCAACTATTACTTACAATTATATAGAGGGATTCAATAAGCAGATTATCTTTTTTAATTAAAATACAACATTTTGTTTCAATACAAAGCGAACTCTATTTTAAATACCGGATACTAACTCAATTGTACTTTTTTTATATATAAAGTAATTTAACTAAAAGGAATTAAAAGGAAATATACATTCTTAAACTTTCTTAAATGCGCTTAACAGTCTGCCCCTATGATAATAAGTCCTGGGCCCCCAAATTGTTAATTCCTTCTCTGGCAATGCAGGATGTACATATCAAAATTTTCTATAATCTTTTGGCATAATTCGAATTTTAACTTATTAATAATGCGCATGATTTCGTCCTTCAGATATGGAATCGTCTTGGGCTTATTGGCATAGATCTTGCTTTTCACGTAGCCCCTTAGACAGAAATCCAAAGGTGTCAAATCGTAAGATATTGACAGCGTTTTCTCCTCGTTGTTTCGTAAGATAATACGTCTTGGGAATTTCGTTCGCAATAGGGTCATAATTTCACGTGCTATGTGGTAAGTAGCACCGTCCTGTTGAAACCACATATTGTACAAGTCCATATCATCCAATTCAGGCCATTCCGCTAGGCTTATTGCTGTCTCAGATAGCCGATTATGTTGACTGAAAAAATCACGCAATGCGCGAAATTCATTGTCTGCAGCCTTTTTTACAAAACATTTGAATTAGTTTTACGCATTGTTGAACTGGGTATTGCTCCATAACTAAATTTTTCAGAATCTGATGATTGCAGTTGTCAAAAATATAGAAAATAAAAAGAGAACAGCATATGTATAAACAAATTTCTTACAAGGGCCTTAAAGTTCATATTAACTTCACTACAAATTGAATTAAAAGCACGTCTAAAAGAGTGCTTAATTACATTGTATTCCTCGTATACTGAAGCAATACGAAAGCAACTTTTATGAAGCTACTTCACTTTATAAAGCTTCATTTACTATGAATACCTGAAATTCTCGAAATGCCCCGAACAACAACCTAATAAAAAGTTGTATAATATCTCCATCCAGCGAGTACAGAATGACCACTCGGGGAGATAATTCCCTCTTCGAGTAAAACATCGAATTTGTTACAAACCAGGACGCCATAAATTTAATTAAAATAGCTAAAGAGAAGCAGGCATTTAATGAAAGACACAATAGACTCTTGGGCTTGCTAAAATTGTGATAGGGGATACACTGTCAAGATATTAATCACCAGAGTCAACACAACTTAGTGACACATTTCTATGGGTTTGAATTTTTTATTGGTCTCTAGGGGATGACTTTAAAATACTTTTACGAGTTTCTGACCTCGTGTTCCTGCGAACTTCATTAGAGACTCACAGATGCTCATTCATGTTTTTTTTTTTTTGTAAAAATAATTTGATGATGGATTAATTTTATCCAAACTTTTATAATATTTAGCCAGAATTTTTATATTTCAAGGAGTGAATACTTAATAAATGTTTCTTAAAGCAAGTAATACTATAAATATCCTCATATTTGTGAATCGATACTTAAATTAATGACAAGGTCTTAGAACGTTGTTGGTTATATTCTAGTTTCGATAAGATTTGCTACACTATCGACCGCTTATACTTGTTTACTCAAAATTTTATGAAAAAAACTGGTATTGTTTTGATAAATAAAAGTGTACGTCTGGCTTTTTGCATTTTGTTTTTTGTTGTTTATTATTATATATTTAAAAAGTATTATTTGAAGTTGTTTATTGTTTTATAAACAAATCAATTTCAGCATTCAAATAAAAAAAGTGGATTTATTTTACAATAATAGAGTAATGTAATTAATAAGCAGAAATAAAAGTCTTAGTTGGACCACTTGTATTGTACGTTTTTATATATGTACATATAATAATTTGACGTGCTCTTAAAATAAAACATGCAATTACTCACATAATTACAACGTAAGTATCTGTTTAATTTCATATTTCATTCATCATTTATTTAGTGTAAAAAGGTATTAAATATGTATCGAAAATTAAATGAATAAAATAAGCCATAAAAATATTGATCAATCTGATAAAATTAAGAATTAGGAAATAAACACAAAACATACAAAAGCACAATTAAGTAAATCCATGAATCCTATGGCTATATTAGATTTAATACTTTGGATGAAAACAATTTTGTTTATTTTACTTATTTTTCACGCTTAGAAAAGCGTTTAACCTTGTGATTAAAAGCAAAGGCAATACTTCTCTATTTAGAATTTAGATTAAAATGTTAACATTAATGACTACGAGCAGGATTGTTCCAAAATAATTAAGTTTATCATTATGTCAATTAATTGGTTGTTGGTTGGTTCCTAATTGTATTCTAAAAGCCACGACTTTTGAAGCAAAAGCAAAGCTGCACAAGCTGATTGTTAATCTTGTTTAGACATCTCTCTCCAACTTGCCTCTTTCATAGTTTCCAATTTATGTTTACAGAAAAATTCTGATGAAAGGAAATACCTCCTGAAAACAAAGAATCCAAGGACGCTAGTTTATCATCTAAAACAAAGCAAACATTCAACAGATTGTTTTAAATTTGTTTGCCTTTGATGATTTGCATTTTGCCTTTGGAAGTAATTTGGTATGCCATATTTCGGAATTACATTTTCTACAGACATTTTTTGTTATAGATTCATAAAAAAGTAATGACCATATAGAGTTTCTCAAAAGAAGATTTTTACTTATAAGGTAATTTCACTTTGCTTTTATTTTAGTTTTTGCGTTAATATTTGCATAAGATAGCATATAAAAATTCGAAAAAAGTTTTAAGGTTAAACTAAACTAAATTTCGAAATTTTATATTTTTTAATACACCATTATAGCTTGATTTTTAAGTAGAAGACAAGATACAAAGAGGTTTTATTGAAGAATATTTCTTGAACAAATGAGTAGAGAAATAAATTTTAATAATCCAAAAAATAGCCCAACAGCCCCAACAGCCCAAATCAAAATTTTAGAGTTCGTTGTAGCCTAAAAACCCTAAATTCCTTTTTTTTCTTAAGTTACTTAAAAGATATCCTTTTAAAACGGATTTTTCAAAATACTAACCTACTTAGACAACCCGCATCCACAATTTAAGTAAGCTTACTTCTAAAAATAACGCAGTAAATTTTATCGTTTCGTGAAATCAGTTGATGATATTATTAAATCATATTCAATTCAAAACATTATTTATATGCAGTGGAAAATAAATTTCATATTAACGAAGTATTGAATTTAATATTTGAACAAAATAATACTTATATAAGTTCCTACAATAAGCTAATTTGAGTTAAAATTCCTCTCGCACAATTTTTAATTTAATAATGGTAATAATAACTTCTGTGGTAGAAGTAAAATTATACAAACGAACAAATTTTGGAATAAAAAAGGAAATAAAGCCATTTTTTCGGTTGACGCTCTCCTTTAAAATCCCACGATTCGAGTCTTCAAGACTTCAAATATGAGATTGAGAATTTCTTTAAAGATTAAAATTAAATCTATAAAATTTTTAATTAATCATAAAACAAATACAATTGAAAACGTTCCAAAAATTAAACTTAGTCCGCTCCAGTGAGCACAAACGCAGTTAAATTTAGCATCCCCAAATCCCAAGACTGGTCGTTTATTAGCAGCATTCGCGCAATTCTTAAAAGCTTCATAAGATGCTCTCATTCATTGCAGACGAATGCTGTGAAGGACTTCGAACTTTTAAATTGCATGAAATTACATTCATCCTTTATTTAGCAAATATAACCATGAAAAGTTTCATCCTGCAGATTCTTCAAGCTTGAGAGATATTCTCACTATAAAGATAAAATGGAACGAAATCGGGGGGAGTGTTTGCTGCTCTATATGTGTATTAAAAACTATTCCTGTTCCCGTGTTAAATTAAGTGCAGCACTATCTTCTTAAATAGCATCGCATCTCGTCCGTTCGTGGAACGCGAGATAATTATGAAAGAATTGGAATCGCGGAGAAGTGCTCGTTCTGGTCGTCTCGGTTGAATCGAGAACTGCTTTTAATTTCCCGCAAAAAGAACCTTACGAAACGAGTTATGGTTGGCTCCCACTTAAAATTAAGTTTATTTTTAACCCGCGCAACCCGACTTTATTTTATACTAAAAAAAAAAAAACAGCAATTAAACTCTGGTGGAAATTACTCAAGATGCTTTCGTCTCCGGCGGCGTCCTTAATTTGCTGCAGAGCCATGATGCTTCACAATTTGTCGCGAGGCTTCGGAATCCTTCTGAGTGTTGAGCAACAAGTCAGTGCGTGGGTCATGGGGCGCTATTTAATTAAATAAAAGAACCTAGGGTCCTTGGAGAGCCGAGAGCAAATATTTCTTGTCACTGGGTCAAAGCACTCGAGTAATATATTCAAATTTCATTCCCGCTCGTTTTCCTCATTTGCCGCCTTCTCTAATATGTTACGGCTCTATAGTAAATGTGTTAACAGACCTTTTTAGTCATCCTGACATGGAGGGCTGCTGTGACTTGAATACGGAATTGTCGTCGAATATCCTTGCGATAAAAAGTAGTAGCGCTCCCCTGCCTCCCTGTCTTTAAAATAGAACGTGCAGGTCCTTTTCAGCGCAAACTTTACAGTCGTACAGACGTGAGACTTCAATAGCAAGAAGGCTTCCTCCGCAGGAGAAAAGGAAGTCACACCCTGAAAGTGAAGGCGATAAATTAGGGCAATTTGATAAGTGAATGTAATTCGAAGACCGAACAGATAAATTAATTAGAGGCGACCCATAAACACAAATGTGTTTCTGAAAGTAATATTTTCCTCTGCCCAGAAAAATTGCCTCAGCTGTGGACCCAGAGTGCTGCTCCATCTAATTGAACCGGGCAGACGGGAGTTTCGTTGACAAGAAATTTTGCTCCCAACGGATTGTAAACATGTTCCCTTTTAGAGGTCAAATTACAGATTTCGTGCAATGAAGGCTACAAAGTGAAATTTCAATACGAGCTCTGCCCCGGGGAGCAACTAATTTTAATGCAAAACAAACTGATGAGAAATACGGTGATATTCGAGACTGGCTTTTAACTCTTAGCATAATTTGACTGAACAATTCGATCAAAATGTTTACATTTCACCTTTGAACTTTCCGAGATGAGGAGTGCTCCTCTTCATTCAATAAAGTCGCGCTTCTGCTGGAACGAATATCTGATTCCATCAGCTGCGACGCTTTTCCTCTCCAATGCAATATTCACCCTAAAAAAAGGTTTACTTTATGAGATTCAGTATAATTCGCACAGAGGCCCTATGCTTCTGTCATATTTGTTGGCTTCCCATTTATTAACAAAGCAAAAATTTTGCTGGCTGTTACATTTTGGACGCAATATCATTTCAATTAGCGATAAAACTGCCTGCACTTCATCTGGTACGCGACTCATAAGCTAAAACCCCAACACTATTGACGGTATTTCAAATCAAAACTAAGCAGCTGTTCCAAGCCCACAAATTTAATGCTCTTACCGGCATTAATCTCACCAAAATTCAACATTTACGTTCAATGTTAATAATATCAATATAGGGTGTTTCATAGATAAATGACTGAAATTGAATATTTTCGATATAGTGTCCTTTTAACAAAGAAACGCAATTTCAAGTGGCCTAAGTTCTAAACGATTCTAATATTCAAAGCCAATTTGTTTGAATATAGCTATCAATTTCTAAATAAGTTGGATAGAGACGGACAATAATTAAAGGGAAATTCAAATTACAAAATTTCAAATTCAAAAATTACAAAATCAATATTATGAAATTGGTGCATAGTTTCCTATTAACAAGGACTTATACCCTTCCATAACTCTCTATATAGTAAAATTATTGACAAATACGAATATCATTAATTTTGCAATATATTGAGCGGTATGAATAAAAATTTGAATACTTACTAGACAAAAAGAAACTTTTGCTGAATATACCATTTTTGATTACGACCGTCTCTCATAAAAACAACTTATTTTAAAATAGTGATTTTCGATTTTCCATTGAAGGAACTGCTATGTTAAAATTAGAAAAAGTTTTCCTATTTGACAACAAAATTGATGGGGCAAGTGTACCCATGCATCTTAGGTGGGATTGCAGTGCAATATGTAAATTTACTAGTGCATTGGTAGGTCAACTTTGTAAGTCTATGTTTTCCTGTTGCCCATGTCACAATTAGCTTTGTATCTTAGTATAAATATTACACAAATTAGATTGACAGATCAACTCGAAAATTAAGGCTTTAAATATTTAACAAAAAGGTGTGTTAGCTAAAACATGTTGAGTTGAGTACCAAAAATATGACAATATGCGCAAAATTCCCCATGTTTTTAATACTTCGAGTAATAAAATTTGTAGCTATGTTAAAGAGGAAAAAGCTCAATGGAGATATTTTGAGTGTAGCGCCTACTAGTACTTGAGTATTATCTTACTATTTATCTTAGTACTTACTACCTTAAGCGGCAGGAAACATTTTAGTATTGATAAGTACGTTTAAATTTCCTTAAGCATTGTTAAGTATTATTGCGTTTTTCACAAGTACTATTGAAAGAACTTCTAGTTAATTTAAGAAAAGCTCCTGATCAGAATATGAGGAAATAAATTGTTGCGGAAAATCAATATTATGGAAAGTAAAATAAGAAAAATATAAAAATACTGCACTCCGGTAGCACCACCTCTAGACTGTTAAATTTTGTCATTAAGAAAAACTTAAGAAAGCAAAATATTTACGAAAAATATAATATGACTACTTGTAGATTTTTTTATATAAGTCATCAGGATAATCTATTCTTTCAACATAATGTTTTGGAGAAAAATTTTGTTCCATGGTCTTTCCTGTTTTTCGCAGTTACTTATAAATACTAATACTTTTAATTTATGCACGGCCTATTGTCTGAAATCTTGTTATTCAAAGTAATTAATTTCATTAAAAACCAAATTTAAACATTTTTGGAATTGCTGAACTTAGATATATCCCTCTGAAATTAATATATTCGGGTTTTCTAGTTAACGATTTCCTGTTTGTTTTTTAAATTAATTTTAGATAAGAGATTTTCGGTTTAAAATATATATAATATGCCTATAATACTTCTTTCTATATCGATTTTTTCTGGAACAAACATTTTGGGTACAAGAATTTGAATTCTGTGTATCGAATTGAACGTAATCTAAAACTTTATGCTGTGTTTTTAGCTTATGTTTAAAAAACAAAACAATAATTTAATAATTTATATATTATATATTATTATTTAATAATAATTTATGGTTATTATAGGTCTGTTTTTATCCGAGGAGGATTCATTCACTCATCCTGCTATATTTAACTCATAATTGAAAGAAGCCATTCCTGACCCTATTCATAAATTTCTTAAAATAATCTTTTAAAAATTGCTTTTCTGTTTTTCTTATTGGACGCTTGACAAGGTCAATCAATTAACATTTCATAATCTCAGAAATTGCTAGTGATTTTTTATTTTTACTGATTCATAATTTGGTTATTATTGCAGAAAAAAAGATCTTAATTGAGGAGGCTGATTTATTTTTTCTAAGAAAGAAAATAACTTTTCTAGGATCAGGGAACTAGTTATGACCTTTTCAAAACATTTTTCTTTAATTATTACTCCGAACCCAAATAAATTATTCTTTCATCCAATATTGAAACAGAAAGATCCTAAAATAATTTGTTATGATCAGCTTGTGTAATTTAAAAGTTGAAAAATATCAGTTATTATCGGTCTGAATTTTTCAATAAAATTTTACTTTTGATGTTTGGTTATTCCTAAAAAATAATCATGCCAAGAAGCTAAATAGAGCATGACTCTTTCAAGTACCTTAATAGCGTAGAGTTTCTAAATATGTAAGCCGATTTGCACTTCAACTGCATATATTTTCTTTCCAAAGGACGATGAAAATGCTCGTAAATGTTTCAATATGCAAATCAAGAAGCTGGCGTTAAATAAGAAGAATTTCTCGAAGTGCTGTTAGCAAAGTCACCGCAAATTGATGCTCTCATGAAACTATTTTTCAATCAACATTGAAAAGATCCAACGAGCCAAAAATACAAAGAATTTTCTCTAAATAGTGTCTATGGCTTTGACTTTGAGGTTGAGGGTAGCAGCAAGCGAAATTGGTTTAAGTCGCAATAGCACCACCCAAAGAGTGTCTTCCACTTTGTTTATCTTTTACAGAAAGCAATAGAGCAACTTTAAGGTCTGGCCTTATTCATCATTGCAGTGATTTATTAAAACTGAATCGCAATTTGCACTTTTGGATTCATTGAATTTGGAAGCATGGGGGCAGCAGCTAATTTATTTTCCTGAAAGTGATTTTTCAGTGGCTATTCTCCGGAGTCCGCGTACCACCCACCGCACACGTGCCCGGTCGAAAAGCCAAAAAATATTCCCAGGTGATGTTTCCCTATTTGCGATCCCGGCGAATGTAACCAATGTAGCGTTTCAGAGTTTCAGGTTTCAGGGTTTTAGGTTCAGCCCCTCCGGGCTATGTGATAGTGGCCATAAATTTTTCAAAGTTTACTTTACGCCAGCGCTACCCCATTTTTTCACTTTAGCCGAACACAGCCGAATGGCAGCCACCTTCGCTGCTGGTCCGGGCAGGTGAAATTTCCCAGATTTGTATAAATTATCGGGAACGTGTTGGTCACGGCTCTAGAGGAAACATAAGCCCAGAACTCAACTGCTTCCGCCATCCATTCCGGCAGGAAGCTTGCAAATTAAATTATTTGACCATTTTCTCCTTTCGCGTGCCCGCTGGTGTTAACATTTGTGCATGCAACCACGTGATTTACCTGCAAACCCCCGAATAACAGGTAAACGCGCGGGCGGCGGTTTTAAGGTCCGGCTTTGATTTTTAGGAAGGCACGATTTCCAATGGATTATTCAGCGCCTAGAGTGACTTCCCTCCCACACCGGGGTCCTCGCCCTACAGCGTTCCACTCAGCGTGGCACAGTCCTTTTCCACTTTATTCGAAAAGGAGAAAATAAGGTAACTAGAACAAACTTTTGTGTAAAGTTGAAAAGTTTCGGCTTTCAGTAGTTTCTTTTTAAATTTTTTTTTTCTGGAACAATTTCTTATTCATTACAGTTGCGCGTTCCCCCGTCTCCATGGATTTCCTTTATATTCCCCGATTTTTCTCTGCTTTTCCACGGATCTCAACAACATTGGTAGTTTATCTTGAATTTCGCTGCTGATACGTGATGAATAGCTGCGAACCTTTCAAATGGATGACACGTTGCAAATTTGCCTTCATCTAAGTAACTTACTTTACTTCAGTAACCTCGTCTTTGCACCATATCCGAGCTCCATAAAAATGCTATACTTCACTATACCTTTTTAGCGCGTTGGGATGTCGCTCGTCCCGTCCTTTTGAGATAAAATGCATACCTACGTATCTACTCGTATACACATTATATATGTATCTTCTGTCTTTTTTTGAAATATTTTGCAAAGAATATTTTACCATATTTTACGTTTGTTTTAATCTTAGACAATTCAAAGCATGCATAAGTTACTTTTACTTTAACACCGGATTTCATAAATTTATTTCAGAGAACCAAACTACAAGTCTAAAATAACTGATTCAATTAAGTGCATAAAATAGAGTATAATTCTTCATAGAAGGCTTTACTTCTTTCGCCTTTGTGACGTAGGTGATTACTACCAGCCTCGAATGTAAAATTTTTATTTAGTCGGTCCAAAGACGTTTATTGACGTTTTTTTCCCTGGGATTAGCTACCACGCGAATCTCTATATGCATTTTTTCTTAAACCAAATCAACCGCACATTTATTGAAGTGGTTTATATCTGTTTACATTTTTTTTGCATTTTTTATTAGCTTAAATTAAGTAAAAATATCTGAAAAATGATATCAATATATGAAATTTAACAATGAATACCTCTGGCTTGAGCGCATTTATTTCAAATATCCATTTTCAAAAAAACAATTACGACAAATTATTTGTCATATTTTCAGTTTTTCTTTTAAATTGATGCCAAATCTATCCATAATTAACTGCCAGAAATAACCCTATAGCCTATACTATAAAACTGGCTAAACTTAATCAAACTACATATATAACTTTCCCCTAACTACACAACAATTATATTAACAAGATATCTATTAATTACCTAATCACTATTGTAAAGCGAACTAACGTGCGTGTTCCAGGTTTCTATGAAAAATCAAATAATGAACAAACCTCTACGACTACATCACACCCTGCCTAAAATACCAAACTATGTACTAAGCCTGTGGCCAGGGGGTATAGTGATTTGTTTAATAAACGTGTAAACTTCATTAGGAAAGGCATGTAATTATAAAAAAAGATTTTTTATTGCTCTAGGTGCAGATGTACAATACTCTTCCCTCCGTGGAGCCCCTTCAAAAAATACGCTTTACAACTAACCCACAATTTTGTTTAGAGACTTAAAATTAGAAAAGAAAAATATTTATTCCCTAAGGCATATGTATGCAATAAATCCTCAAAATACTTCATGGATCAACTGATAATTACGATTTCCTCTATTTTAAGATAAATAAAAGGGAAAGTTTTAATTACCTCTTATAATTAGTATACTGTCCAACAATTCATGCAAAAAGTTATCATACTAATTTACTGTAAATTTATTATACTAATTCTTACACGCACTATACAAACCTGAATCTATAAAGCTAATGTAACCTAGTCTTTAAGGAAACTAATTTCATAACGATCTCAAGGAACGCACATTGCTTCTTATAATTGCCTTTATTCTTCAAGGATAAAATAACGTTCTGCTTGGGTTATTTATCGCCTTTAATTTTAATTATTGATTGTTGCAACCACCACTTTGTGCCACAAAGATACCTTCCCACTTGTAAACCTGCAAACAGAGCGAAACAGAGCGCAAAAATATTAAATTCAAATCTCTCCAAGCCCCCGAAAAAAAAGGTTTTGCGGCGGCCATATGTCACGCAAGGTAAAACGACTTCAAGTTGTTAATATGAAAGCTTACAGAGAAATGTCACAAATCTTGGCTGGGGGTATCCAAAATAAGTCCCTGAAAGCGAAATTTTGTCTTCATCGTCGGTAGAACCATCACGCGAAGTAATACCAGAAGATGATAGCTATATATCAAAAATAATAGAATGTCAAGGTGGGTATTTGTTCTGTCTAGGAGCGGCTCTGGTTAGATGCTACCTTTGTAGGTGAGTATACATAAAAAACTATTGCATACCATAAGTTTTCTTAAAAATTACCTCTGATAAAAAATTTCTTTTCCTTGTAAGAACGCCCATAAATTCTCTAATTCATTGCGCTACCGAACACTTCTATTCAGTAGTAACGAAGGAATTTGTTAGAATAAAAATTACCAACTGATTTTCTTTTCATTTTCAACATACATCAAATAGAAAGTTTATGAAAAGAATGTCACATATATATACATATGAAGGTAAATAATAAACAGTAATTATTACTATACGCTAATTTTTCTTCTTTAATAATTCACACTCAGAATTTCAATAAATAATTTATGAAGATGAACTTGCAACCCTTTATTTATGAATGTCTACAATAAAGAAGCCTGAAATGCTCATTAAATTTCCTAAATTCGTTTACTTTGGTAGACAAGCAGCGCAAATTTCACAAAACTGATTCCAACTACTAACTAAAGATTTATCAAACTATTTTGTGTATTCATAGTACGTCAAATATCTAAAAACCACATATGAATGAATATATTTAATTAAAAAATTCCTTAAAAAAGTACTAAAATGAAGTAGTTATTCTTACAGAATAATGACAGTAACTAATTTATTTTTGAAATTATAAAAAATATTCTTAGAAATTAAATCGTTGACCGTATTTACACTATCTACGAGTATCATGGGTATGAGCTTAAAGTCACAACTTGTGGAAAAACGAAGGATATGCAGGAGACGAAGTAATCATAAAGGAAATAGTTTCTGAAGCTGCTTGATGCATGGCTATGAGCGAAAATTGATGGGAAGTTCAGAAACTATAATGTAAACAATGTTCTACAGAATCATTTTCATTATAGAAAAAGCTCATGAAATTGACTCCTGGCGATGATAGTGTAAATTGGATCTTAGGATAAATTTGTATAGTTATTAAAAATAAATTTACATTTATCAGTTTTATTTAGATTATCCAAATTTCTAATTCATGCAACTTAAGGTTTTTACTTGTAGCATGATGATTTGAGGTATTCTAATTATCAATTTTTACTTTACTTCCCGAAAATTAATATTATTTAATATTATTATTACTAAATTAAAATTATTTATTCATAAATCCACATATCGAAGATATAACTTTCAGCTTAAATTTTCAATAATAATTATATAATTCGCACAAATTTAAATTCTGTTAAGGTTGTTGCACTGAACAAGGAGTAAGATAAAAAGTTTTAAATTTTAATACATCATGGGAGTTTTGGTTTATATGTTATTTCCTTGCATATATAAAATATGTGTCTTATATAAAAATTACAAAGTGATGATACACTTACTTGTAAAAAAGTTGAATCTTTTTCGTCGTTTCTTAGATGGGAGTTTTACATTTAAAGTTGCCAGAACCCAAAATGTGCTGTACTGAGCTTAAAGAAGGAGAAAGTTTACTAGAAGGAATTCGTTGAACTCAAGTTTCAAATTAAGGGAAAATATTGAAAAGTTTAAGGTTAAGCACTCTGTCAACCAGAAGCAGACGAGACTATATTTACCAACAAAAATTCAAGGATCACCCGTACCTGCTCCAAGTGCTGAGAAATTTATAATAATTCAAAATCAAATTATCAAAAATGTAAACTTCGCCAGGATGAGTGGGAAATGTCTTGTTGTGCCTAAGAACAAGTCGCAGATTTAAATCCTTTAAGTAACTGCAAACAGGGCTTCCCAGAAATATTTATAATTCAGGAACAGTGGTCCCAGACTCAGCCTCAATGGGAAACACAACAGAAAGAGCTGAAGGGACTCACCAATGAATCATTCAAGTCACTTTTGTTTTATTATCTCTGAAGAAAGGACTCAAGAGTTCTCGAGAAGCATCCAAAAGGAGCCCATTTGCTGGCGATTAGAGCAATTTTAATTGTTTTAGAACGCATTTAAGGCAGAGAACAGAAGAAACCCATATTCTGGCGGGCCATTTGCAGCAAGTGCACAGTCAACAGCGGCTTAAGTGCAGGCCCACCTCCTCCCGGTGCGATCAAAGAAATTCGTTAGTACGAATAATGACGGCAATGATATTCCCGCAGGAGCTGCACGAGTAATGGCTTCAGCAGCGGACTTCATTGCTAATGGATTATGCTAATGTAACAAGGATTATCTTCATAAGCGTTATTTAACGTCCTCTCAGTCCCGATGTGTCTATTGCTCAACGAAAAACTCACGTTCGAGCGGGCCCCATGCAAGACAAGAACTTTTGTTTTTATTAGGACTGTAGGAACTTGGAGCTGCGGCAGTTATCCTGGAGCTTCTATGGCCCATCCATGCGAGATTTTATCTTTTCTAACGTCAAATATAAACATGATGAGGGGATTTTCAGAAGTGTTGGTTATGACCATTCCGTATCGAAGTACGTTTCGGGATTAACTTTATTTACATTGAAATTTAGTAGGATTTACATAATATGGTCGGATTGGAGCACACTCACATTTCAATGGAGCTCAGGGACTCTGGATATGCTACGATTACGTAACGCTCTTATAAATTTAATATTCTGGGCTAATGTCAATAAAACTGAAATTGTATATGCCGAGTGAGTTCCGGACTGCCAACATATTTGCCATTTTGTATTGTTAATGTAAATCAGACCGAATTATAAAACCAATTCGTCTTTAATAATAAAGTGTTTTTACAAAATGTGACCTATACTGTTCTAGAAATGTGTTTTTTTAGTATATTAGATATGCAAAAAAAACATTTCTATACTTATTATCTGGCTTATAACCTTACAAGTCAGATTTAATCAATTTTACAAAGCCTACGATAATTGCAATATTACTGTAAAAATTTTTGATCGCTAAATTAATTTTCTTAGGTTCAAGTATAGATATTTCAAAAAAAAAAGCCAAAACAAATTTTCAAATGAAAGTTTTCATATTTCGAAAATCATACCATTTAGGTTCTAGGTTCTAGGTTCAAGTGGCTGCCAAAAAGAAGGCACACTTAGGCCAAGGTAGGCCCATTGTGATACCACGTGGGACGAAGTCCCAATTACTATCCTTCGAACCATTTAGACTCTTTAATGAACTGCTCCAGGCTTCTGATCCTGACGGACCATCCTAGTGGAATGTTTGCCGATGAGACAGTGGCCCGTAATGACCGCTACTACGTTGCTGATAGCGGTTCTCTTGAGCGAGACCAAGTTTCTGGACCTGTTGCGGTCGTAGATGGGCCAGATAAATCTGGTCGTTACGCAGGTGGGCTCTTTTCTCCACCTGCGATTTGCAGTTTCCAAGAAGGACTCTTATATGGTCCGCTTGCTTGATGCAAGCGGAGCACCCGGCTTAAGAGTTATATCCTCAACGGGCAAGCCTGCGCCAAGCCTCGCGAGCTCATCCGTCCTGGTGTTGCCCGGGATGTCGGAGTGGCCAGGCATCCAGACCAGACTGACCTCCGTAATAGCAGCCATGCGGGCGAGCTCCGTGCGACCGCCTTGTCCATGCTAAATCCCATTTAGAAAGTTTATTAGTATAATCGCGCAAAGTACCTATTTAACGTTTTTCAGGTCTGGTCTCCCTCCCAATTTACACTCATTAACAGGATTAAATCAATTCAAAGTAGATTCATCCGCTTCGCGTTACACAATTTTGTCACTCTATTGCAATATTTCATATCATCCAATTTAAGATATCACTTTTCATATTTTATTTTCTCTTTTATACATTAAAGAAAATTTAAAAATACAAAAATATCTATAAATTAGGCATGAATGAAGTATTTATTTTTGTAGTTATATCCTAAAATCCAAATGGTTTTCAAAAGCAAAACTTGTCTCAATTTGTGAAATATTTTTATTTCATTTTAAAAATATCTGTGAGCAGTTTTCTAGCATATGACACTAAAATAACGAATTTTATTCAATTTAAAGTGAATCCTCCTCACAGATGTCGCACTAGCAAAACGTTTTAATATGAAATAAAATGCGAGCGAGATTAATTGCATCCCTAATTGTCTGGCTTCTCTGTCCGAAGGCAAAAGCATATTGCAATATGTCAGAACGAGCGTCATCGTCCCTGGACGGCACCAGGAAAAAGTAGACGGTTCGTGGGAAAATGGAACGTTCCTTTTATTGACATTATAAACTATTAAGAAGACTGCAATTAAAAGTTGCATCTGCACAGATGGTCCTTAACAAGTTAATTATGAAAATCGCAAAATTTCTGGCAACCGGCCAAAGCATTTGAGCGTCGAATAAATTCGGACAAACTTCCATCGTAAGCGTCCGACCTCTAGTGATGGAGCAAGCATTTTGCTGGTCTCCTCCTTCAGTGCCATCAACAGTAAATGACATTTTGTGAATGTCGTGCACACATTCTGCATGTTATGCCAGATAATCAATTTTAATAAAATCGGCCACCAGCAAAGTTGCGCTCAATCTGACATCATCGTAATGTCGGCCACTGAATGATATATTTTTTTTTCTGAGAAATTTTGCCCAAAAGCACAACGGAGGTATTCCGGGTAGGGGATTAATTTTCATTATATATTCATCCAGTGGTGAAGCGAAGAGCAATTTTGTAGGTTCCGAACCTCATTCCCTCAGTAATTATGAAAAACCCCCACTTCGCTTGAAAGATGCGCAATTGAAAATGCTGCAGGAGTCATCTCATGAAATAATTAATGCTAGAGAATTATGTGCGTTGGGGTCCTAAGGCGGGTCTCATCGCCATTATTACGTGGGCCCTTCTCTGCATACTTTTACGAAATACGTTTTGGGGCCATTATTAATAAAGCGACTGCTTCTGTCCCGTACTTTAATACCCTTGACACCCTCGAAACGAAACAATGAAACGGTTGTAAAATAGGGGTTTCGATTTTCAAGAGGTATACTTAAATTTCTACGTATAATTATTTTTATAGATAAATTGGCTTCTAAATAATATACCTTATAGAAATCCACATCAAATTTTAATCCACATCCAAAATCAAATCAAATTTCCTTAAAAGTTTAATATTCAAATAATTACTTTTTAATACACCTACTTGCATATTTCATAGTGTGCCGTCGTCCGTCAAGGGCACATTACGAAGCATTTTGTATGCACAGAAATTACTGCAGAGCCACTCTTTCGTTGCTATTGCATTGCACTAAGTCTCCCCACAGTGCTCCGCGCAAAAAAAAAAATAAAAAACATGAGACATATTGGCATTATATCGCGAATTATGCGGCTTTGCATTTTTCATTGTGACATTTTTATATTGCATTTAGCGTTTCCCTTGTATGCACTCTGCTGCAGGTTTTGCGCTATCCGTGGAGAATGAGAATTTTTTTTCTTAACCTTTCTTTGAATAAATAATAAGCATGTACACTGAAATGTTCGCTTTATATGCTACTCCTCAGAAGAGATCTGACAAAATTACTTAAATTTCTAAATTCTTTAGTAATAACACCTGGATATTATGTAAGTGTAGTACATTTAAATATATCACTATAAAGTACAAGCGAAAATATACTCCCAACTCTTCTTTTACAAAAACCTATGCTGTGCACATAATACAATTATAAATGTACTATACATAAAAACCCTTCTAGTAAGATGAAGAAACTGTGAAAGATACAATGGAATCTAAAATTCTGTAAATTTTACAAAATGTATAATTCAATCGAATTTTTATATTAAATACAGGTAACGAAAATATGTTAGGCCAAAAGTATTATATAAAAAGTCAAAATTCACACTTGATAATAAGCACAATATTTACGTGCGTCTCATGAACTTTCAACACAGAATACTTAAAGATGTACATATATGCACCTCAAACAATTTAACTAAAAAAATCTAAAATACGACTTAGCAGCACTGATATAATAAATATGGGGCACTCCTCCTATTTTATTTTATTTTTATCTACATACATATCTATTGTATGTAATTTAGTTTTCATATGTAAATAATTATTTTATGCAAGGAAGGAGCTTTTAATGACACGATCTTATCTAAATTCGCGTTTTTCGCGATATTATAATATTATTTTATATGCTCAGTTCAATATTTTGCAATGTATTAAAATAAAATTCGCAATATTCACGTTCATTAATAATTTTTTTTAAAAATATGTATTCATTTTCGGTTTTTAAAATATTCTGGACGTGTGTTGTTAAATTTAAGATAGGTATGGTTTAAATATAATTTTATTAACTTTTAGTTATAAATTGATGCTGCATTTTGTTATTTATGTGCCACACTTAAAAAAAACAGATTTTCCAACAGATATACAAAACTTCCATCTACAACTATTGATGATGACATTATGATAAGAAATGTTAGTAGTTCGTAAACTATCATTTCATTGCTTCATTGTTATTCTATCTAGAAAATAGGTTATACCGTACTATGTACTAAAAACATAAACATGTTTCTTGCCATATACCTGCAGCTAAACGGCTTTAAATTATCTGTTTTACATTTTTAGAGTATATATACATGCATACGAGTATGCTTGATGTGCTAAAATAGACGTAATCTTTTGTCAACATCCTGTACTACATATATAAATAATATTAAGAAAAATTGTATAGAAAACAGAATAATAACAGCTGAATTAAAATTTCGTTAACAAGTTAATGAATTTTTCTGCTGTGCCAAGAGGTCCTTCAGGGGTTTCGAGCCTTTATTGTTCCCAGTCTTGCCCTCGTAAACTTTAAAGCAAATGACAGTCACTAAAAGCGATTATTTTCATCATAAAATTTGCATACTAAATTCTAAGATCTGTTACAGCCCTCCCGTGGTGTAGTGGGCTTTCTCTTCCACTTCCATAATTAGATTCGGCCACGTCAAATAAAGACAAGAAGCGCCTCGAGCAATAGGACGAAATTATAATAAGCGGAATCAGGCTCAACTCGAGTGGAATGTAATTTAGAAGGCATCAATTCGTCTTTCATCTCGCGATAACTTTGGTATTTAAATATTCTTGTGGGAGGCGTTGCTTTTTCGGAGACTGAGAGGCGGTGATGAGCATCAGGCAACATTTGAAATAAGATCCTCAATCCGAACAAGAAATTAATACACCGGTCGAAACTTTAACACTGGAAGGGCTGATTAAGTTATTAATTCCGCTGAAATGACGACGTCGAATTTCGTATTTTTGTCCTCAAAGCATCACCAGCTGGAGGCGATTGTTAGATTTCCGGAGAGATTTTGAGTTTGGCAATTTTTGCAACGGAATAATTGCGCCTATTGACAGTTGAATTTTTTTTTTTACTAATTGTTGAAATCATTACTGCGGAGGATGGCCCGCAAAATTTGGCGGAGGTCAGTTTTATGGTATCCGCGCAAATAGAGCTTTACAACTCTGAGATAAAGATCCGCGACTGATAGCTCCTCCCACTTTTGCCCCTTTGCCGCACTTTACAGTTTCGCTTAATTATTTGGGAGAACAACATTTTGAAATTTAGAGGCAAAAACTTTACCCATAAAATATAGCTAACGCCCCTGGGATCTATTGTGAGATCCTCAGAGATATGAGGATACAACGTCCCGGAATATACCTAAATGCTTAACGTACCATATCAAGTTTTACCGCATTTGAATAATTTAAGGTTTATGCAAATATTCATTGCATATAGACAACGAGCGACGAAGTAGACATGCACACGTTTTATCGTGTGGCCGTGATACGTCCCCAGCAAAACTCTAATGTGGAATTGCGGTGGATTAGGCGGCTGCCTAATTTTCACCGATGGAATCCCGTGTGGGTGGTGTGGGTGGCATGGGTGGCATGGGTGGCATGGGTGGCCGTGGGAAGGTCCCATCCCCTAAACACATAATGCATATAAACAATTTACTATGAAATCAACAAAGTAAACGCAAGGAGAAGAAAGCAGATGAAATTCCTCACTCTCTCTTAATGACTTGTTTATTTTTATCTACGTGGTACGGGATGCTGTTCGGCTCCTGGACCTTGAGAGGCTCCGCCATCACCTCCGAGGGGATTTTTAATTTGTGTTTGCTTTCACGAGGCATATCATATCTCCGCTTGCTGTGTTATATTTTCTCATAAAAGTGATCTGGGCTGCGCAGAGGGATGTGTTTCTATTGGGGGAGTTATTGTTTTGTAGAATTGCAAATAAAAACGCTCATATTGAAGTTGGGGAAACTTTTCGGGCGAAATTGTGCGAAAAAGGAAATAAAAAAATTACGCTCAGACTGTCCCTTCCTAAGCGGAAATTGTTTACGTTTTTCTGATGTATTTTTGAGCTCTGGTAGAGATTGAATTTGTTTCTGTTCCCTTTTTATATTTTTTTGTGTGCAAGTACCAACAAAGGTAGCATTTTGTGGTGATACCGATCTGCCAGTTTTTTAAATGCATTCATGCTGAAGACATTTTTAAGCTAGAATTAACATCAACTGATGTAATTAATTCAGAAGCAATTTCATTCATTTAGTTGTATGGAACTTCAATTTTTCATAATACGGACAAAAATCAATTTTGCAGTAAATTCTTTCTGAAATACTTTAAAATTTTTTTACGCGTAATGAAATGACAATTCTTTTGTTACGTCATTTGCGGTCACTTGTCACATTATTGTTTTGCTGAATATGAAACATTAAATGAGCATACACTTGCTAGCATTACTTTGAAATTAAAGTTATACCAACTTCAATCAGGATTATTATAACTTTGGCCAATTTATAATAAAATAAATATTGAACTTATTCTATATTTTGATACACATCTTTTCTTAAACTACTATCTATTATAAAGAGAAGACCCTATAGATTGTATATCCTTTGTGTATTTAACGTGTTAGATTAAAAAATAATATATATATAATTATGGCGCCACACTATTTATAATATCATAGAATAGGATAGAAGTTTTACTATCTGGGCGCAAAATTAGTAGAAAGAAAACATTTTATACTTAATTTTAATTTAATATAAATAAACTACTTTAAACTATCTACTATATATGTATATAGCTTTGAATCAACTCAATTTAAAACCAAGGACGAATTATAGTATTATTACAATTTTATTATGGAATTTTTCTTAAAAAGCAAATATAGCATAAATATTTCCATATAGTTAACGAATAATAATTAGATATTACCTCGAAGAGAGTCTTTGTATTCATTTGAAATCTCACTAAAAACCATTTAACTAATTTTTATGCAATTTTTATCACAACGTTATAGCACTATTATCTGCTATCGCTCATCGAGAAACTGTGGGCATAAATAAAAAGTTATATTCGCAATGTTGATGAATACAATCAACGCTAGAAGTCCCGGCCATTTGGACCTCCCGATCCCGAAGCAAATACCGAAAAGACGTGTTAATATGTTGGACATTTTATAAAATGCCATATTGAAAACAAATTTATGTGTATGGTAAACAGGGTGTATGAAAAGAGATAAGCCAATCGATTTTGCATAACCACGTGATCAAAGTTTATTTGGAGTACTCCCCTAAAATCGGTCATGACCCCTTAAAATCGCAATTGACGTATTTTGCTTTATTGCAAGAATTGGACCAAGAAAATTTCTTATAACTACTTTCAAGGACAAGACTTTTCATTAGTTCCTTCATAAAGACAAACGCTTCACAAACAACCGAGATATTGGTCACTATCCTTCGAATATGATAATTTTTGGATAATTTTCACCTTAGGCCCTTTGTCCTACCAAAATTTCTATATCAAATGATTTCCAAAAAAACGATACACCACTTACAAAGAGAACTGCACTCAAGTTGCTTAAGGCATTTTTAATTTTTTAGATTCAGTTAATGTTGTAAAGATACCATGGAGAATCGATTGGCATACCCTCCTCCCATTCATATAGTTCCAGAAATTGAAGTAAAAACCTTACTTGCAATAATTTGTAGTACTTTAGCTGCGCAACATACTTCAAGTGGATTTACTCAGTATCGGGGCTGTTTGTACAAAAAATTCCTCACCTAATTGTGATGAATTCAAATCGCAATCTAATCTAGAAATTCCATAACATTACCGAATTATGTGGCACAAACTTTTCTTCTCGGGGATATTGCAGTAATCTCTTAAATGATTATTATTTGTCTCCTTCACCTCTGATATGTCAATTTATATAAATCCAAACAGAGGATCCGAAGCTACATGAGGAGACGGCCGCGCGGAATCCCTCGGAAGTGTATTCCGAAATACGGGCCGCAGTAATACGATCATTAAATTGATTTATGCCACGATAAAAGTGGAAAAGTTTTTATTGCCTTCCGAGAACGCCGCATGTTTTTCGATCCTGCGTCAGCTCTTCATCGTTGCATAACAGTGGCGGGTGTGATATCCTGTAGGCGAACATCTCATGTCGGTGTATAAGCGCCAGTCGGTTATGATGAGCGGAGTCTATAAAAGGACGGCTGATTTCCGAAAACATTAGAACAAAAAATGGCAAAATGACTGACTGACTACATGAGGATGAAGACTCCACCGGCTTTCTATCCGGCTCAGCCTTCTTGTATAGGAAGTTCCTGAAGGAACACCGCTATGCAAATGAATATGAACATTTCTTCCAAAAAGTCGCTTTCTCTCCCAATCACGGGAACGTATATAAATCAAAGCGGGGGTGCCACTTCACGTAAATCGCTTCGCCGGCAGATTGAAAAATGGCCCCAAGTGTCGAATTACTTCCAATTGTCGAAAGCTCATTTGACTAATATCGATAAACAGTGATTAATGATGCTCGACTATGGCGATGGCATCAACCAATTGCCTCCATTTCTGAGCCGTCCAGCTCCACTTATTTTCAAGCTCGGGGTCAAGGTTGTCCAAAAATCAATACTTGCTAAGGATCGAGGTGTCAATAACAATTCAGTTTAACTTCTCTCCTAAAAGGATTGAATTTTTACACCATCTCCGGATAGCAAGAAGCCTCTCGAGATATACATTCGATTGCCTTATTCCGGGATGCGGGAATGAAAAGAAATCATTTTAAATTAAGGAATTCCAGAAATGGACCTGTTTAAATTGGAGAAATTCTTTCGATTTCTCTAATTTCGTAATTGATTTCTGAAAGCATCAAGAAAATCAGTATTATTTCGTCGGAATAGGAAGAATAGAACTCTCTAAAAATGCTCAATTTCGAAAATATCACATCTAATGTATCTAACCTTAATTGAAAGAAAGCCTCATAAATATAGGAAAATATTTTTTTAAAACTAAATCGACCACAATATTATATTCTATATATACATTAAACCAATCGCAGCATAAAATAACCCTTTTGTCAATCAATAGTTAATCACTAGAGCAATTTTTTATGCACACTATAACTAAATTTTAAACGCGTTTTTCTTAAAACACGATTTTTCAACACAGGTTGCAAAATTCTTTCGAAACTTGACAAAATTTTCAATATTTACAACACTTTTTTAAATTTGTTTAACATGAGGAATTATGTTAGCTACTAAAAAGAGATTAGTTTAGATTTTTAGACTTCTGATGACTAGAACGAGAAATACGAGTATAAATATATTATATCCCATCAACTGATATATTTGCCCAGTCATTGAGTTATTATGCATTTTTTATAATTATTATTATTGTTGAATAATAACATAACAGATTGAAAATAAAATAGATACCAACATACATCACTTCATTAATGGAGAAATTATAGGATGTTTCGATTTACTATTGGGATTAGCCCCTGTTAAAATACAAACAGATTCAGTTATCCGTCCTCCTTTTTTTCAAAATTATTATTAATATGTAATTTTTCTTTTTAATGTCTCCAGTTAATCGCTATATTTGACTATCTATATCGCCGAAATTTTTACCTATTTTAACATTAATAACATAATTCATTCACCCTACTTTTTCAAGTAATAAGCATATTTGTGAGTTCAAATTAAATATTAAGACGCAAAATGAGAGTAAAACTGAAATAAGATTATTATTACAATACAATTGTTTATTTCTTCCTATGTTTTAGTTCTAATATTAGGAAATCTAAATTTAAATTACATTTGAACGATTTCAATATGTGTTGTATTAATATAAAATTAAAATACTGCAACATACACTTCGCAGTCCATTTCTAAATGATTTTATTTGAATCTTATTTTCTAACGTCACTTATATTTCACCATCGCTATCCTCCGTTGAAATGTACTAGAGCTACTACACTTGACATTTTAAATTATCAAGAAATGTACGACCTTTAATAAATAAGTTTGATATTAATGTTATCACCCCCCAAAGCAACCAGAATAGATGGCATTTCCTTACCGTGACAATTTCAATTTTAACTATTCCAAGTAAAATATTTTCTTTCAATTCATGTTATTCAAGAAATAAGTTGCATTCATATGAAGTGGAAATAGCATGGAAATATTATTTCACTTGAATTGGAATCTTTTCTTTCCGGAGTTCTTGTTTATCGAAAGATCAAATTCAAATAATATTTAATATGCAACATTTGAATATACATCTTACTTGGAAGATTCTGGAGTAAATTCCCCTTATAATATACCTCCGCTATTTAAATTTTTTTATTGTTTTCATTAAACATATTTGAATTTTTAATATTTTAATAAGCATTTCTTATCTTCAAAAATCCTCAAGAATACAACAACGGCCCTTTACCAATATGGAACCTGTTAACAATTTAAAAATACCAAAACATATCTTATCTTGGCCTCTCTCACTGTCTGTATCTAAATTCAAGAATTAGGCATCATAAAAATACCACTATTTCGAATAAGATCATACTTGGTAAGTTTGAGGTATTTCGCCTTGAATATACTCATTATGCCCAAGGGCCTAGAATAATTGTTTAACTTTGTTTAACAAAAATTAAATAAATTAAAAGTTGCCAGCTTAATTTTCTTGTTTACTTAGCGTGCTGTGAACGTCTTGTAACAATCTCCTTTTTTTCACGTAATATGGACGGAAGGAACACTTTGTGGGGAATAATTTTATGCTGCGTCATTACCAAAGCTCCAGACCGCGGAATACTTTAAAAATGTTTAAAACTAGCCAGCTGGCTAGGAGAAAAATGTGGAATCTGTAAGAAAATGGCACGAAGAAGTTCCGTAAATCCCTTAAAATTCTTATATTTTCCAACATTAATTTAATCAGGAGTGGCAATTTAAAACTTTCTTATTACAGAGCATCTCAAGATGGCTTAGGGCCCGAGCAAAAAGGCTCATCTCAAATTTCTTGACTTTCACAACGAATATAAATTTCTGACATTTTCCACATCATTAAAAATGTCCTTATGATCAATAAAAACTTTTCTACCCTCACTCAAAGTGGGTAAAGAACCTAATCCGTGTACCCTTAAGCGGAAAGACACGGGAACGAGTTTTTGGTAGCGTGCTCTCGTAAATAAATGTGAAACGAGCCAAGTGAAAGCCTAATAAATTCGCGCATCGTTCTGCTCCTTGATTTCTTTCATTTCAACTGTTTAGTTTCGTCTCAACATCTTCACGTATGGTCTAAGTTTGAATTTGTCTAACAGCGCGCCAATTCCTTAACTGCTGGTGAGTAATGCAATTTGCGACTATGACTGCCCAATAAAAGCTCCTTAACGACATTGCAGCGAAATTGCCAACGATTCGCATTCAATTTGTTTTTCTCGTTAAGTAGAATAGTTGTTGTTTTATGCTGCAGGAAAACCGAGGCTCATGCCTTGCAGCATTAGGAGCCAACATTGTGCTAGAATGACTCGAATGATTCCAACGTTGAAAGGAAACTTTTAAGTCCACCTCTTTGCTCCTTTGTGATATGAATATCCTTTCGGAGCTTATGCTTTAATCTATCTGGTGTGTGTGTTAGAGCACGACCACTCGAAATAACCCTTCCATTGATTGCTTGAGATGAGGAAAGCCATAAACCAAGTGGATCAACATGATCTATTATTCATCAAGCGCCCATTCTTCTCTGCAGGCCACGACGTACAGAACATGGCTTACGAGGGAGCTAGCGTCCTTTTGTTTAGTCTTTAGTCGCCAGAATGCACAGAGGAAAGTACAACCTTCCTTGGGACAATTCCTTCGGAAAGAGCTTTGTTCGAGTATCAGATACAATGTCTTTTCTTTTCTGAAATATATTTTTCATTTACATTAATAATGAAAAACAGTTCGGGCAGAATAGACCTACAATTCGAGCAGCTCAATCATGGAATATGTACGACTTTAAATTCTGAAATGTGATGCCTTTCTTTATTCTCCTTTTAGAAAGATTTTATAGAGATATTTTTAGAGTAAAGTAGAGAGAATTGATACAATTCCAGTGAATTAGTTCAATTTTAATAATAATCAAATTTTTGATGTTATTCTTTGTCAACAAATAATACCTGCTTTATCACAACAAACTTTCCTGAAAGTATACCCAATAGGGAAAACAAATATGACTTTTTAGAATTCAAACAAGTTTTTGGAGCCTGGTTGAATTTCTATAAAATGGATTTTCTGTGTTCAGTAAATCTAAATAATTATTTTTTAAAAAGGTCGTTTAAGCCCTTTTCCAAGTTGAATACCCACAACCAATTGTCTTGTCCTTTTTCCTTAAGAAAAAAAGGATTAATGTTTGTGCAGAATAGAAAATGACAATTACTTTTGTTTTATCCTTCCTTCCTAAAACTCGCTTTGTGTAATTATTTTTTAAAGATCTTTAGTTCCAAACTTTCTATAATAGTCCAAAAAAGCTAGATTTGATATTGAAAAATGATTTATTAACAAGTCGTATTTATTTTTATGTAGATGTCAGTTTTTAAGGTTTAAGCAAAACATAAAATATTAAAAAATAAATTCAGTAATATTCCATCACAAAAATTTATAGTTGACTTTAAAATACGATTTTTTTAAAAAAAAATTCGGATGAAAAAAAAAATTTAATTTAAATGGGTCAGACTGCTCCAGTTGCTTTTGAAACAATTTGAATGAAAAGGAAATCAGAAAATCAAATTTTGGGGGCGATACTTTAATGGTTTGGGGTGCCTTCAGCTATCCTGAAATGCTTCCGATTTGTTATATTAGTACTTGAATGATATCCAAAAATTTTACTGAATTTTTAGAAGTTATTCTAATGACTTATCTTCAAGAAGAGATTTCACATATCAACAACATAATACAAGTTTTCAAGAAATCGGTGTGAACAAAAAGACATACTTTTATTGGACTAACCTGAACTGGCAATCCTGTTTATAACCGCATAGAAACTTTATGAAGCATTTTAGTATCACGAGTTTATCCAAAATGACGTCTATTTCAAATGGTTACGAAACTCAAAATGCGTATTAATCCTTTATCCAACACTTCTCTGGTATCATATAAATAGGTACCACACTGGAACGTCTGGTAACCAAACCACTAAAATGCTTACTTAATTGATTATATTTAATTTCAAAAATATACAAGTAAAAGATGTTTAGAAAAGATATAATATTAAGTAAGAATAAAAAATAAATATTTCAATAAAAAGTTTCAAGAAAATGGAACAATTTAAAAACTAATTAGGAATGGAATTTTTTTCTTTTAATTTAACCGTTTGCGTACCAGAGGGTTTTCATAAAACATTGGTATGGTCTGAAAACACCAAGGAGAACGATTACTATTATATGCATATATGTATATACTATTAATTTTTAATACGTAACAAAGAAATATGAAATGGATTACTTTGATTACTGATAGTAGTATAGATCATTACTGATGATGTAGACGTACATGCGTCTAAAAGATTGAGTGCATTTCGGCGAATTGTGAGAGCGCCGTCTGTTGTCTGTATCGACGAAATGCGCTAACTTTTTCGACACGAAATCTGAAGAGCGTGAAAACGGCCCGCGGTACGCAAACGGTTAAATACCTAAAACTTGGATTTGACACTTTTGAGATATCACACTTTAAGTAAAAACATAGTTTAAAAATGGTTGTTAACAAAATATATTTATTCTGGCCTTTGTAGGTACATCTAAATTTTTAGATGAAATCAGATTTATTTATTAAAAAAAAATAAATATCAATAGAAGAATATTAGTAAATCATTGAAAATAATATACATAAAAATTAAAATATGAGATCAATTATATAGTGCTTTTGTTTTTATTATATTTGCAAGTATCATCTTATAACCCCTGAAACATATTGTTTTTTCTTGTATAATTCTTTTACATATACTGATGCAAACAAAGGTTATGAAAGAATGTTTTTTTAATAACCCTAACTGACATACTGGAGTCTCTGAATATGCCAGTTAACTTCCCGTCACAAATTAAACTAGAATGATGCTTTTATAATAATGCTAAGTGTTTTAGGAAGAAGCATCGTAAACACCATTTGCAAAACTTAAATTCACTTGAACTGAAATTAATAAACAGTGGGACGTCTGGTACCCCACAGTGGCAACCAAGGGTTGAAATTTGTTGGAAAAATATTCAGCAGGAAACCCTTCAAAATTCAATTAAGTCTATGTCAAAGCGAATATTTGAAAATTAAGGAGAATCTACGAAATTTTAATTAGTTTTTAAATAACAATAAATTTCATATTGAGGGGCTAAGCAAAGACAACATGCGCTTACGCATAAACTGTTTTTCCATACAACATTTTATATGTCTTTAATTATATTGTTCAGACTTTTGAAAATATCTTGCTAAATATTTCTTTTACTAATGTCTGATTGTAAATACATAATTCTTGTTTTTTAATTCAGGTCCAGGTTTAATTTTAACCTTAAGAACACGAATATTTAGCACTTAGTTGCTTTGAATTTCTATAACTACAAATTACTGTCCTACGTACTTTATTACACTTTTTATTTGCAAATGCAAAAAGGTTAGGGATTTTTTTGTAGCCTTTATCACAATATTGTTTTTTTTTTAAATATTGGAAGATGGATTGGAGAAGTCCACAGAAGAATCCTTGTTAAAAGGTCATTTTCATGTTTATAGTCTAATTTTACTGGGTTATTAAAAGCTCTAAGGTACTCTCGCAAATGGGACAGATATTTAGAATACAATAAATGTCCCGAAAGCAGTTTCGAAGTTCCACCACTCATTAATCTGCCAGATGTTACTAATTATACCTACAGTCCTTTTTTAGTAGGTATCCACTCGTTCTACTTTGAATATTTTAAAGGCCAGGCAAACTTGTAAACACCACCCTTAAGAGAGTTGTTTGGAAGGTCGTAAATTTTTACTAACATCAGGCTTGAGTGGTCACCCCGAGACTCCTGGATTGTGCCACTTTCGAGTTCAACTGGTAGAAAGTTGCATACAATTCAAGCACCATACCAACGCCGTCGTATACTTGAGCAGATCTGCCGTATGTTGCACTCTGGATTTCGAGTGGAAACAGGAAAGCCCATAACTCACCTAAATTTAACAGGCATTTTAACGTTTCCCTTATTTCACCACTGCGTTCCACCAGAAATTCCTGATTATTTGTCACAAACATTTGGTCGGGGGAGGAGAAACTCGCAAACTTGTTAGAATTATTGCCCGCTCATGTTCCTTGACCGTAACAAATCAATTTCGCCTCAGATTACCACAAGAAGTTATTTTTAACTGCACGTTGGGAAGCGGACAAAAACCTTCTACGTGCAAGTCTATTATTTTCCTCCCATTACTTTGGCCCTGCACACAAAGCGGTCGGTTTGAGGCACATTTGCAGAAGTGTCCACCCACACGGTAATTTAAAGCAATTATTGGCCATTTTCTTTGCAGCCGAGAACTACTGAATGCCTTCCTGAAAGGAACTCGACAGAGAGTTGTTTTTTCATCCGACTTCTATCGATTTCTCATGGCGGGAGTTTTTATCGTCACAAAGGGTGCAGAATCTCCTGAGTGGAGTAAGTGCTTGGCTGTGCTCAATCATAAATTAAAAGGAGTTTTACGGTTACCCCAGTTCATCCAGTTTACATTCGGAACAATTTAGGGCTTGTTGATAGTACGCTGTTACGTGCGATTGTTGATTTTATCCTCAAACCCCTTCTGTCCGGTCACAGTTTCATTTCAATTTGTATCTGTAGCGTCGAGGGAACGACTAACGAATCGTCTAATAAAGAAAGAGTTTATTACTTGCAACTCATTCGATTGCGTCCGTTTTGCGTTATACTACAGCTATTGTCTCGAAGGTATATAAGTTAACAAAATTTCCAATGCAGAATAGCACTTCCATTTGATTGAAAAATAATAAATTTACAAAAAGTATAAAATAGCACTATTTATCCTTCTTAATAAAATATCCTAAAAGTCGAACTTCATAGTAAAGACCGAAAATAAGACTTCTTTCCTTTTTCTAACCCGACAAATTATTTTTAATTTTCATAAATATTTTAAAAACCAGCCAATTACGCAAAAACTTAATCATTTACCTACCACATCACACTAGTCATACGTTGATTCGAAATGATTGTCATTCTCCTGAGAGACCTTTTTGTTGTGTATTAAATTTTCTATCTATCAAATCAAAAAATTAATTTTATATTTATAAAATAAGATAAATTGTAGAGTCAAAAAACCGTCAATTTATTTATGATAAAAAAGAAACGCAGACGAAGAAAATATTCTTTATATTCGGTTTTGATTAAAACGTGTTCAAAATTTTTAGAACAACATAATAGTTGGCCTGACCACTCCGATTCGGCTTAACAAAACTTTTATAACTTTTTTTAATTTTGCTAAATTCGACTCAAAACACATTTTTGATACATTGATCTTTAAAAAATCTTATCGATGGACTTTATATTGTTTATTTTTATAAAATAAGAAAACAAAATTCTGCAGACTGTTTCATTCAATTGCACATTAAACAACTTACTTGACTACCTATAAAATTAAAACTATTCATTACTCGACATTAACTAACATTTTCATCAGTGGTATCTAAAATTGGTACTGCACTCGGCATAAATTGGCAAAAATCACCGATTTCTAAAATTGTCGAGGGTACTGAACTTGAATGGATATTTTCTTCTGAAATTACCAATTATAACAAAATGTGTATAGTTTTTGTGAATGTTTTGGTAATATTTGGAGTAACTAAGAAATCATTAGCTAGTGTTGCAGTGTGTGATTTTTTATTTTCAATTGAAATATAATAATTACTGAATCAACTTTCTCGATCGTCAAATTGTCTTCCAATTATTTATTATTTGTAAAAAAAAAAAAAAAAAATTAAGCTCAGGACGCGAAAAAAGAATTCATATTATAATGCTACCATTTTGCGACTAAAAAAACGACTAAGCTTAAAGAAACCTACATTACGTACTTAACCAATTATAGCGAATTTTGTTCTTTTGATCATTTGGCTTACAATATCCAGCCATATTCGTGGCACATCGAACAGGCCAAAAATGATAAACACGAATCGCAACCATTGTGCGTCGATTGGGCCAGAAATGATAACCACGGGCCTTTTCGTAATACAAACTTAATAATCTTCAAAATAATAAATATTTCTTGTCATCTAATGCAATTCATCAGATGACTAGACATATTTACTCTTATTCAAATTTTACAAAAATAGCAATCATATTGTGCACAAATAGACGTATGAGTATGTGATTTGCACAACTTTGTGCAATCAACCGAAGCGCGAAATGGCTCGATAAGTGACCGAACAAACTTTTGAGTTTGATACGCTTTGTTGAAAATTAAATAGGGGTTAATTCTAAACATTACCATTGAGGTCTACAGCGCTGATGTTTTTCTTAAAATTTGTGTATACGAGTATATATTCAATTCAATAAAATAGTAAAGACAAACAGCAACTTTCCATTTTCACATAGATAGTAAGCCTTACAGTAATTTTCGTAAAAATTTATATAAAAAGTTTAGAATGTGACTTTGGAACTCAAAAATGTACATTAATGTACTTAACTAAAAGTATGTTACAATTCTTGCAATCTTTATCAAAGATTTCCAGCTTATTCTCAATTAGATAGTGTCTTGTAAATGTGCTGATCTCTGTGCTCTTGTAATTCATTACTATGCATTATTTACCTCAGTAATGTCTATGGTATAAGACTGAGCAAAAATAAATAGTATATATATCCTTTGTCGTCCAGTGTACAAAAAGATAAACTTGGATGACTACTTTATGAAAATATGATGGATTAAATTTCGGAGTGCAATTGACAGTCATGCGCTTAAAATTTAATGGTACGAGGTTAATATCGATCAAATTAGGTAATGAATAATAATTGACAGGGCTAATCTCCTGCAATGTTCAATTTATCAAAAACTCTTAATTAATTTCGCTGTCTTCTCTTCGTTGGTTGATCGCATAATGCAATAAATTAATGGTCGGCAGCCGATAACTTAATAATCCCGTTTTACTGGGAACCGCGAAAAAAGAGAGTTATGACACAATTACTATCATCAATGGTATTTTGGTTGGATGTCCGGTCTGCGGATTCGAACCCCCATAAAACGGCCAGTGGGACATTAAGTGCATTAAATGTTGTTTACTTACGTGTCAGCAGGGTGGCGTTGGCGTTACGCTTTCCTTTGTAAAGCAAAGTTCCGAGCCGGGGTTTAAAGGTTGATCAGTACATTTATCTTAATTTAATTGACTAATTGCTCCATCGATTATTCATCGGAAACAGCATTTATTGGCTGTTCCCAAAGCTCATAAATTTTTAGACTCATCGAGTACAAAAGTTTCGGCTGAGTATGTACATAGTGTGATAGGCTCAAAATTTATAACAATTTATTGCTGAGCCTCCGCACATACCGCCGTTAATATTTATAACGTTTTTACCATTTTTATTAGAGTGACGCTAGTGGCTGGCTAGTGCTGGCAGCCCATGGCCCTAGTTTTCGCCA
Source organism: Philonicus albiceps (assembly GCA_963969385.1). NCBI lineage: Eukaryota > Metazoa > Arthropoda > Insecta > Diptera > Asilidae > Philonicus > Philonicus albiceps. The sequence goes on from OZ017773.1 coordinate 39,187,594, forward strand.
CCAAATGTATCCGATGATTGTGCATTCACGCGCCGGCACGTACTCAGAGGAATGTTGCAACCACTGCAATTTAGCAAATTCTTTATTCACATAGATGCCCCTCAAATAAATGACCGTCCGATATAATTTAAATGGTTCAAATTCCGTCTGAATCCAGAACAAAGATAATTGCTTTAACGTAAATCAAATTCGTTGTTGTTCTTGTATATTTTTTGTCTTTAGATCCAAATCGTTCTGAATTTTCACAAAAGGAATTGATTTGTTCAGCTTTGAGTTGCATTGCCTTTTCATGTTCCTTAAAGGTGCTTTTATTCGGATAAAGCTCCAATAAGATTTCACATAAGACATCATACGATAAAGTGCACAGCTACACATTCAGTTCGGCATTTTCCACTCGTCTTTCCAGACCCTTATATTCAACATCTTTACTTACATCCAATTGCACTTACGGAGAATTTCGAAGCACAACTAGGGAGAAGATTCTTTTAGAGTTCTACAAGTGCACCGTAATATTTCGATAGACTATAAGTACCCCGAAAAGTGACCTTTTTTTCGTGGCTCGTTCAAAAATTTTCACCTGTTAGAGGATGGCAAAATTTGGTGGCACAAAAAAGCAAATTTATATTATTAAATTTGGTTAGAAATATCTCTCTTTTTCCAAGCATATATGTATTAATAACACAGGACATAGATCACTTCTATAGCAGTTTTCCATAGATTAAAACCCTCAAATTCAAATTTTAAATTGGTTCCTGTTTTCAAGAAATTTAAAAACATAAAAAACCTTATTTTAAGCATTTTTAAAAAATTATTAAAAAGTAAAAGTTTATCATGGAATATTCTTCAATACCTCAAATGAAAGCTTAAATAGTAATCTAAACATATAAAATACCACTACTATCTATAAATCTTTCTAAAAATGGCGAAATTTTTTGAATGAAGGTTGTTATGATTTTCTTTCAGGTGAAAAAAATGTTGCGGTGAAAATAACCACTTTTAATTTTGGCATTTTGTTAAAATTAAAGGTGATATATTTCGAAAACTATAACCGACCGCAAAGCTTTGCCCTCAGATCTATCATTTTAGACCAAACGGAAAGTTCCTTCAGATTCTCTCATTTTATAACAAACGGAAGGCTTTTGCAAAATTTCATTGTAATCGGCGAGTTTTCCCTATTCCTTACTTAAGTCAAAAAGCCAATTTAATAAAATATTTCAAAAAGTTTTAAAGCTTTTTAGATTTTTATACAATAGCTTAAGATTTAAACGTTTATTTATGTTATGCTACTATCTCTTAGAAAATTAAGTTATTTTTTTAATGATTTTTCATAAATTACGTATATACGGCATATTATACTTTTTAATCCTATTTCTCCTAAAAATTAAGCTAATTAAATATTTCCGTTTTCGAATTCATACCGAATCTATGGAAAAATCTTATAGAAATTATCTTCCATTTGTTCGGCCACAAATTTAATGTTAACCTGTACAATTATCCTTTTTCCTTCAAAACAAAACAAGTGCAAAATTGTAGATCGTGGAAACTTAATTGAGCATTATTTGCTGCTAAAAGAAAAACTCAAAACAAAACAAGCCATAACTAAAATGCGACAACTCTTATTTTATATACTATGCTGTGGTACTTGCAAAAGAAAACATTCTAATAGCAAAAATTTCTAGTGATGCTAAGAAGTTCTCTTTTCAAATCACCCGACTTTTTATCACCTTTTCAAAAAAAATCCATTTGCATGCATAATTAAATCAAATCCAACTCAACAGAAAACACAAATCTTGAAACAATTCTATGGAAATGGCGATATGCTGATTATTAAGAGTGAGAGAAAAACTTTGTCAAATTTTGATTTGAATTTAATCGAAACTTACAATATTCAAAAGTAGTCTGGATATGTCAGATAGCTTGACACTTGCTAAACTTTGTAAATGTTAGAACCTCCTGTCAAATTTCCTTCATTGCGAACAGATTTGTTTTCCATCGGGATTAAGAATAGGGTTGAGTGGTTCGTAAGCTTGCCTGTTTTTTTTTTTTCTTTTTTGTATGCTCCTTTTAAAATCACATGCCCAAGGCTAAGACGAGATGCTTTCAGCTTCGAAAACATTTCTTTAGAGAGCCTGGAAAAATTTTTTGAAATAAATTTTTATATAGCAATGATCTCTGCGTTCTATTTGAAAGGGACTACCACCGACTAAGATATGGTCAATTTGGCATCACATTTAGTTGCATAAAGTTGGAAGAGTTACTGTAGTTGCAGAATTTTGTATGATCAATGAGTCTGTTGACGTAACCTACGCCTATAGAAGCTGGTTTAGGTACTTTATGAATCCTATTTAATATATTTGCAATCTTCTATAAGAATCCATACACCCTCTAATTACAATACAATCTGAAAACTCGTTTACTTTCAATTTCTGTTTCTTTACCAAACTCAGTCGTTCTTTTAATTGCTTGAGTGGTTCTTTTTCAAATACGATATTTTTAAATATTCTTTCCATTCTTAAGTATTTAGTCATAAAAAGTAAATGGACAAAACATTCGAATAACACGACAGGCGTGTATGACCAAAAACTCTACAAATTAAGCTAAAACCGACCATTTACAAAACAATATTCGGTAGCTATTGTGGCTAGGGAGCATAATTGTATTTGTCCACGTTGCCATCTGGAAAAGGAATGACGAGTGGACAATGAATTTGATGGCACATGGTCGAAAATGTAATTAAACGCAGATATTGTAGATGCCTGTAATTTCGATTAGTCAGTTTAGGGTAATTTCACGGTGACGTGACGGGTAGGGCATTTTTATGCATTTTTTGACAGACTTTCAAATATTTCAAGGTATAAATAAAGCACATAATGCATGATGAACTTGTAAAAGCATTCCTAGATCTATGTACACGAATTTAAACATAAGTTTTTAATTATTTTCTTAGAAAATACAAGAAACATAACGGGAACACAGGCAATTGAATGCCTTAAAACTTTACAGGTAATTAACGAAATAATCACAGTAGATAAAGTATTTAACAAAATAGTAAGAGTTACTTCAAATAACTTCAATTTTATGCATCTTTAATTACTTAATTAATTAATACATAAAATAGTAGCTCGACCTGACTTAATTCCCTATTTTTAATGCATTTATACAATTATTATTTATTTTATAATATCAAATTAAATTGTAAAGTAGTTTCAAACAAGATATAAGCATAATAAATATTAATAAAAAAAACATAGAAACAATCAATGTGACGGGTGGTTTGAAGTTAGAAAATCTATCAACAGACAAGTTTTTTCTTACTTTTAGAAAATTAACAAATACTAACCCTAGTAGCTTATGGTTAAATTCAACTTATTGCATGTTTTCAGTAACAGGTGGGCACAAAAAAGAATTTTTTTACAAATGACACTTTAACTGAGGAAACAACAATTTAATTTCTTAATATTCGTATATTTCAGACTACTTTGAAACTTTAATAATATTTTATCCCTAACAGTTAAGTGTTTCTTGTCAATTTATTTTTAATTAGTCAAGGTCATCTTTCACAAAATGGCCCTTTAGGATACCAATTCTTTTGTAGGCAATTTGATTATCTAGTAATTTTATTTTTACTGAGTATTGGACTACCTAATTGTCGTTATATGCAGGATTTTTTCTTTTAAACAAAAAACATAAATTGTCCAAACAATTTTTTTATTTTAGCGCCACACAAGCAAAATTGCCCTTCATATCTATTATTGAAAATATTTTAGGTTCAATTTGATATCGCCAGTGTAATCAAGAACGACTTCAATCTATTAATTATTTCATTTTTGAGCGTGTACTCAAACTCCAAAAAACTCGCGATAAATTTACTTATTTAAGTTTTTGGAGCAACCATCACTCGTATCCTTCGTTCTCATATTTTGGATATTTGCATTTTCGATTAATAAAGAAAATAAATTATAAATTGGTAACCGGACATAGTAATATTGTTGTCCGTTGAACTAATTATTATAATTTTAGAAAGTTCCTTTATGTTTTTTAAAAATTCTAAAAATATCCATCCATAGGTCAAATCCATTAACTCCACTTTTATTTAAGAATCAATGCATACAAAGTTTGTATGAAAGAGTGTTAAAAAATGTGCACTGTAAAAACAATCGATGTATGGTGCAATAATAATAATAAATTGAAATTAATATTAAAAAGAGCGTATATAATTCTATCAGTGTTATCCACTTTTTGCTTGTGGAATTAATCGATTTGGTCTGGGAAAACAATGATTTTGACCAAGCAAACCTACGAACTGACGCTGTAACCAACGCAGCTACCCTTGGCCACTTGCTACCGATGCCTTTCGAGCAATTTTTCTTCTGATGAAATATGTGGTCGACTGAACCCACAAATATTTTGATTAAAACAAAACAATATACGAGCTTCAGGCAGAGTTCTGTACAAAATTAGCTTAAATAGCTGCAATATCTTCGGCGTCGGGACAAAATTTATCACAGAACCAAGAAATGCAAATGATAAAGACAAGAAAAATTCGATAAAATTTGTTACGTTAAATTTTGCAATAGATATCAAACAGCTACCAGCATACATTTGTACGATAATATTTATAAACTTATAAAGTTACTAGTTAAAGTTACCTAAATTCCCATTTAAGTGTTCTCAAGTATGGCGAAAGATCTAAGTTAGATTTGTTGTTGAACGTTAATAAGTGCCTCACTTTAATTCCATAGAGTAGAATAAGCCGATTGTAGTTACATCACCATTATATAAACTGCTAAAACCGATAAAATTCAACAGTCCCTGTAAAAGAACCAGTAAGGAGTCAAGGTAATTAATCTTCTTTCTTTGATAAAAACATCTGAGCTTCACAGAAAGTTCGTTTACTTTACTTACCAGGTAAAAACGTTTCGTGGGGAGTACGTTTTGATGATCTGTGAGCAGATTCCTCAGTTGTCAGGGAACCTTGAGAAAGTCCCTTCAAAGGAAAACGCTTAATGCCTAAGGACCTAATGGTTCTTCACAGCGAAATTGGACCCTCAAGAAATTCTACTAAGTAGCTTCACCCGCTCCCCGTGTCTTGAGTAATCGGTCTCTTCATTAACATGCATTAGCAAATTAATAAATTGCCCACCTTGGCATTTTAATTGCCTCAAATTGCATTCTCCTCAGAGGGCGGAGTGCACAGGTAGCTGTGTGCTGCGGTGAAGAAAGTCTTAAAGGCTTTTTTTCAATCTAAGAGATGAACAAAAGTTTAATGGGAAACTTTCGATAAATACAACAGTTTGTAAAATCATTTATAAATTTAGTAATTTAATAACTTTGTTCCAGGCATCGCAGAATTACTTTAGAAACTTTGTTGCAGTCGTTATCTTTAAAGATTATCCTGACGAGGATGGGGGCGACTAAGTATCTTATGAATCGAAAAAATTAGGCAGAAAACCCTTCTCGACTTTATGCACGCCCTGCCCTGCACGTGTTCCAACGGGCAGATGTACTGTTTTAAAATTCTCATTTCCACGAGCAGCTGGGGTTGGTTACATCCCCCGGAGGAGTAAATTTTTATGCAACTGCATCGAGGTGAGCTTTAGATGCTCGTTGAAGGGCGGCGAAAAATTCTAGAAAAGCAAAACTTCCACGAGATTTTTATCCAGGTTGTGAACAGTTTGACGGGGAACTCGAGAAAGGGGTAAATTTGTTCTTGCAATGATTTATGGCTCGTAACACTTGCTAAAAATAAATAACGAATTCTAGGGTAAATGTACTGTCTTCGCTGATTGCCATAGTTTTATGTACCGAAAAGGGTGGGAATCTTAAACGTATGTTTGCCCTCTGCGAAGAGAATGGAATAATCCCGCTTCGAATGAGGTGATTTGCTTTTACGTTTTTCGAAACTTATATTTTTTAAGTTTCTATTCTATAAAAACCATATATTTTGAACTGATACCAGAAATATCTCAAAAACCGCTCAACCGCATTTGTTTCAAATTTGTTAGGGTTCTTCTTTGAATGATTTATTTATGTTCGTAATCGAAGGGTTTTTTAGACGCTCAAAGTATCCATTAAACTCCTTTAAAAGATTTTGTATCACATTTGTTATTTGCCCAACATTTCTTCATTTATATTTATTTTTTCTGAACCGCTGAAGTGGCTTCACTCATTAAAGAAGTTAAGAGAATTTAAAATGGAATTTCTTTTTAGATTAGAAACTAAACGTTTTTTCGCAATTTTCATTAAAACATTGTGAAAACTCAAGGAAAATCGTAACAGAGCTTAAAATTTTAAAGTTAAATATCTCAGAAAATACAAACGATCGACAAATTTGTTCTTTGTATATCCGACACTTTTGACCCAAAATGAACGTATCTTTGAGAAATCCTAAAGCTCAATTTATACCAACATCAATCTTAGACTTTGGAATTTACTTTATGTAATTGTCTCAGCACTCACTGTCTTTTTTATAAAAGGCAGGAGTAGATGTCCTTTTAAGGAAAGTATGTTTTTTATTTTTAAGACTTAAATTATATTAAAAATTGAGGAAAAGTTAAAATAGGTATATCAGTATTTTTGAAATTATTTTTTTCTATTTGGCAGTGGAGGTCGTTTAAAAAACAACCAGTTCGCAATTTTTAATTCGAAGAATTAATAAAAGCTGTTCAAAATTAATTAATTTTGGAATTTCAGTCCTTGTATCTGTGGGAAATTCACCTGCTGGAATTTGTAAGATCGTCTTGCATTTATTTAAACTTTGTAATAATATAAAAGGTTTTATAAAGTGTCCATGATAGGAAAAAACCAATTTGTAAATTCCGAAAAAACAGCGATTTACGCACTTATTCGAGATGGAAGGCATTACCTTGGAGAAGTCGGGCGTATTGAAGGAGTTATTCGTTTCAACTCACTTACAAGCTACAATACGGAGCTAAAATTAAACTAGTCTAATAAAACAAATAACCTTAATATAATAATCACAAAAATAATAAATAGTGAAAACAAAAAACCAAGGAGGTTGGCGAGGGGGGGGGGGGCGGGGATAGGGGTGAGAAATGCGTTAATATATAGTTGGGCTAGGCAAAATAAAGAGCAATTTTGAGGCAAAGATCATGAAATACTAGATTCACTCTTGACTTATTCCCTTGTCTTTTTTCGACCTTAGTCCCGTTAGCCCACCGACCTTGCGGATTTTTCAAAAAGTGGATAATAATAAAGGGCTCACGCGTGAGACAAAGACAAAAATACAGGGGTAAGCGGAACGAAAATAGAAATCACGTTTCACCGCCCAGAGCAGCGCACACGTTCGAATACTTTGGTCCGCCTATAAAAATGCACAGTGAAAAAATGTAAACAGCCCGCATCCGTATATATGGTCTGAGTATGCTGCCTACCTGTTCCCCATTCTCGATTCCAGATTTCTCTATGCTACAACATTGCCTGGGGACGGCGCTAACACAATGCATGCAGAGGCACACAGCGTGCCCGAGACTTTGGCCCGCCTTTAAAAATGCATAGTAAAAAAACGCTGCTTTTTATTGCCTACACTGTAGGTGCCGTAGATGAGAATATTTGGCTGGATATTCTTGTCTCTTTTGTTCTTATTGGAATTCCGATAAGGCATGGGAAGCAGTAGTTCTTAGCTGCTTTCTCTAATGGGAAAAATTTCCCCAGGCAGTTTTAGAAATTGCATATGGGTTAGAGCTTTTGGTTTGTATAGAGAATGTCACATCTTGTGCTTCATGATCTTTGGTTTGAGGGAAGCCTTATCGACATAGGGGTCGAATGTGGCAAAGTTGTTGGCCTTCCGTAGAATTCTGGTAAAGGGTTCGAAGTGGCCGTTGTTACTTCGATGGCTTACAAGGCGAAAGATGAGACAAGATCTAACGTTACGAAGGTTCTTGTTAAGGTATATGTTGTGCAGGAACTCGGGATAGTTAATGCAACCGTTTAGGACTTGTCACTAGCGTGACAGTAGCTTAATTAATTTTAGACAACTAGCGTAAGGAAGAAATGGAAGTTAGAAGTGGTTTGTCCGGTGTGCGAAGCAAATGAATCTGCATTGAACAAATTGAATTCTGTTGATGAGCGCTTGTTAGTCACTCTTCAGTGGTAAAATTGGCTAGCGATCTCTTAAAAGGTATTACAGATGCAAGGCATCATCAGCATTCACATCCTATAAAGCCTCACGAGTGCGATCGCATATATCGGCGAATTATTTCCACCGTTGCCGCAAACCGATCTCTACTTCTCAGAGAGATCCTGAAAATTCTGCATAACGATGACATTGAAATATCACACCGAATGCTAGAGCTCTGTTGTGCTAAAGCCAATTTTAAATGCAGGCGTCAAAAAGGCCTTGACTGACCAAACGGATGATAGTGACACGATTATCCTTCGCAAAACTTTTGAAGTCATTAGTAGATTGCAACAGGTTATCTTTAGCGATAAAATAAGGTTCCAAATCCTCACTATAACGACAAATTTTGTTCGAAGGAGCCTTACAGAGAAGTTTCATCCTTCCTGTATCCAGGAGAAAGTAAAACATACTGACTCTATTATGGTTTAAGGATGTAGTGACCTCCCTATTTAGGGCACTATCAGGATCAACATATACGAGGCCTTCCGGATGTCCTACTCCCATACATTGCTACTTCTGGATTCAATGAAATCGCGTGAACCTTCCAGCAAAACAATGCACCTTGCCACACTGCGCAAATAGTTAAAAATTTCATATCTTCGCACAATATCCCTGACGTGATAGTTCCTGCAGAAAATGTTTCGTATCTCCTAAAATTCATTGTTTATAAACGATCGAACCCTTCTAGACAAATACTCATCAATAATATTCAGCAAGTGTAGCAAAGTGCACCGGCAATTGGCGAATGCGAAAGCTGAAGGCACTTAACCTTTTCATCATGTACTAACATCTTTCAAATAACACCATACAAAAACCATAAACCTGTCTAGTGTTTTCTGATATAATGAAAAAAGAACAATGTTGATCGGTAATTCGCATTTTATTTTCAGATAGAAAAACATGCGAAGCTTGATACTGTCTAGAGTACTTTTCATCATCTCTGACAACCTTGCAATTCCAACGACTTTTTGCAATATATTGGGATTTGAAAAGAATAATTTTCATGGGCTTTGTGGAGAAAGAAAGCACAATCAGAGGACAGTACTACAGAGCGATTTGAGCAAATCAGTCCCCAAATTACTTAAATTGCGCTACGAATCGCTGTTGCATCCACCATATTCGCCCGACCTGGCTCCCTGCGACATCTTTTGGCTCCCTAACATGCAAACATGCTTCGCAAGAAAAAATTCAGCGTAAACAAAAAGGTCATCGCTGAAACAAAAACAGATTTGACAAACCATAGACCGTTTTTAGAAGATTTAAAAAATGTGAAAAGTGTATTAAGATGATTGATTACGTTGGAAAATAATAAAAATAAAAAATATCTCACCCGTAAATTGTTTCCATTTAATTTGAGGTCATTTTTTAACGGACCAAATTAATTTAAATTGTTGGAAGAATTCATGGTGCTATCATTGGGTTGAGATACTTCGCATTTTAGCGAGGAAAGAGCCACCTCTGAGAAATTATTCTTTGGATGAGGGCAGAATTAATGGTTTGAGTATTTACTAACTGTCTAATGATTTAAATTAGGTCATTTTGCGTACAACCAGAAAGTCACTTTGACACTTTTGACATTTCAACGTTAGGAAAAAGGAAGCTTCTACCATTCTGTCCGATATATTTTACTTCCGCAAAAATTGGGGACAAAAACTCCTCGAAAATGCCAGCGGCAACGACCACGCAGGCAGTAAAAAGCGAGCGTGAGGAACGATTGCTGGAGGCCCTGAAAACGCACATCCAAAAGGAGCGCCAACGGAAAAAGGAGGGTACGTTGCAATGTTTTGGTGAAAATGTTGAACATTTTTTTCATAATTTACCTTTTCTCCCAGAGCATGAGGCCGAAGTTGAGGAGGAGCGTCTTCGCAGAGAACGCGAAGCACGTGAAAAACAAGACGAAATGACTTTGGGTGAAACGCGAGAGCAAATTCAAAAATTAGATCAAAAACTAAAAGAGCTGAAAAACCAAAAGCAGCAGCTCTTCCTGCAACTGAAAAAGGTCCTGAATGAGGACGAAAATAGGAAAAAGCAGCAACAGCAGAAGGATAGGTTTGACGACTTGTGTCGGGATCGTGAAAAGCTTGTTAATTTTCGTGATTCCAGTGAGATTTTCATGCACGCCCTTCCCCCACAAGCTGCGCCCCATGGGCAAATATTTCTGCCGCCAAGGCAGGCCCCACAGCAAATTTTGCAAAAAGTAAATTAGCTAATCATTCTCTTTGCAAACCATTACATTACTCTTTCTGCCTTTTCCAGGGTACCCCAGTTAATATAGGAAATCCGCCGATCAAGAGAGGCAGAAGCCCCTCGCCCCCGTCCCCTCAGGGTTATTATAAAAATCCGGCCTACACCGCATCTTCAAGTAACCTACCCAACCTCTTAAGAACTTTTTAAGATATTTTATAAACGTCCTATCCACAGAACACGAAGACGCAAGACGAGGAGACGTTGCCAGGGTCCTTTGGAACAGTAAGTTCCACATAATTATTTAAAATTATTAAATGAAGCCGCAGCATTTTTGATAAATGTCGGTAAGAATTTTCCTAAAAATCTCAAGGGAATCCCCCGTCAGTAAACTTTTTAACCTCATCAGATTCAATCCTATTCCGAGAACCCTCTCCAAATTTTTCCTTGGCTTATAAAGAATATAAGAACAAATTTAATTAACCTAAAATTGAAAAACGCTGAGAAAATGGGTTTTGGTAACGTTTGGATACAGTTCAGTAATTATTTTCAGAGCAAGATAAAATTTACCAATAAACAGTAACAGAAAAAATTCCGTCCTGAGCTCAAAGGTAGCGACAAAACTTACAGATTTACTCCATAACAGACCAAAACTTAAGTCACGATTAATTTTCTTTTTATACATCTAAACCAAGATTCTTACCAAGTTCATTTAAATTAAAAATGGTGTGCTCTCCAATTTTATTAATTTTTAATGATTTCATGTGGACGAATTTTATAAGAAATTTGTTTATTGATTTCATAATTTTAGAACCAGCACAGTACCAAAATCCGCCAGGTACTTTATTCTACCAGACGACATCCGCTCCACCCGTGCAGCCGGATTCCAGAGCTCAGTCGATCATGTACCCCTCGTACAACTTGAATTTGATGCACCCTAGACCGAATTATCACATGGAAATGGCTCCCCAGCCTCCGCAGCCCCAGGTGCATCCGAAGCAAAACGACAAGATCTACATAAACATCGATGTCCATATGCCCCTTCCGCACCAAAACGCAGCTGGAGGGCATAACGTGAAGCCCGGGCACGTTGCAATGGAAGTTAAGCCGGACCCATCGCAGCCTCAAGCCCCTCACCTTCCGGAAGGTGTTGCGTACACATCCCTAATGCCGGGCCTCCCAATGCATCCGACGGTCATGCAAATGCCCGCGAACCAACAAGTAAATCACTTTCAAAATTTCTCATAACTTTGGATAAATTTCTTCGTCAAAGAGAATGGGTACCTCAATTAATGCTATAATTTTTAGAATCAGAAACCCTCGAGCGGAGCTAACCAGGGATATCCCAGTCGCAGCTCTGGTCACAATCAGCCACCGATGCCCGACCAACAGTCCCAATCGCAACAAATTCACTACCCCCGCCGGCTGTTTTAGTATTAAGCGATAGTATTTTGGTTAAGCACTGTTGGGAGCATTTATTAAATTAGTTAACCACTTCTGCGACTTTTCTTAAACCTAAGATGACAAATTGGTAATATTAAAATCAAATTTGTCTTTCGTATTCTTACAATTGCTTCTATATGAAAATAATGAAAATGTCTAAAGCAAATTTCACAGAATATCATAGTTCTACTAAAGAAAGGTTTTACTTCGGGAAAGTAAGTTATTTATTGAAATTTTCAACTAAATAAAAAGTTCAAATTGATCACACAAAATGAAGTCTCTTCCAGAATTCCTTATTAAAGACATCCCAAATGAAAATATAATAGAAATTTTTGCCTTTACTGATTTTGAATAAATACAATTTTTTTAACTTTGATGTTGTAGGTCCGATATGATAATTCATAAATGCAATGGTTTTCATTTAAACACATTTTCAATTAAACGAAACCAGAAACCATTTAGAAATACATTCCGAATGTTCCGAAACATATCCTTCTTTACGCAAAAACAGTTTCGAATAAACTCTAATTAAATTTTTGAAATGGAAAGTGGTAAGCAGAGAAAAATGTCTTATAAAAAATAAACGCACTGAATTTAAAGAAAAAATTAAAATGTGTTGCAAAAACACTGACTTTCAATGATCTGTTTACGAATTCAAACGTATTAGCAATTTTTGAAAAAAAATCATAAGCGAATATAAACAAAATTGCAATTAAGTGCAATGCGAGTGAATTGTAAAAACTTTACTTTTAAATTAACGTTTTCTTGAGATTTATTGTGTTTTTAATAAAGCATCTCTCTTAAAACGATTCTTATAAGGTCAGTGCATACCGAAAACATTTTTCTTGAAATAAAAATGATCACCTGATTAACTTTGGTCAATCAGTTAAAAAATTAGAAACTCTTTCGCAGTTTATTTAGAAACTTTTACGATAATGATTAAGAGTAAACCATAAAATAGGTTAAAATGATACATCCAATTATAAATATGTTTATAAGTGGTTTAATTAATTAATACACAATGAATGTCGGCGCTTTTCTTCAAAACTCGTCAAAGATTGCTACGACTTTTTTCAGCGTCTGGCTGCCTCAAACAGTGTTACACTCGTTTGGGCGGGGTACCAGGGCACTCTGGCGTTGAGGGAAACAAAGTCGGTTAGAGAAAGATCTTCATTTAGGTACCAAGGCCCTAAACCCTACTGCAGTATTGCTTGGTTCTCGGAAAGACAGCAAACCCTATATTGGGACAATTCTCCGGAGTTACGGCAAGCCAAAGAGCTTATTACTCCAACACCACCACCCTGAGCAAAAGCAATCTCAGGCTATTGCAGGCTACTTATCTGACCACTAAGTGATATCTGTACCACTTACATAAAAAAATAGGTCTCTCTGTTAAGGTGGAATGTCGGCTATGTTTAGAGGGCGAGGAAACGACAGCTCACATCTAATGTGACTGCCCGGCTGAAGTCTGAACCTTTTCTGTGAAGGATCCTTAGTTTTCCTTAGGATCGTTTATTTCACTAATGGGGTTTTGGCACAAAAGACTGTTTCTGGTCGAAGTGCCGACCATATGGGGCAATCGGTAATTAGCGAGTAATAAGATTTTGTGGTAAAATAAAGAGTCACTTGTTTATTTCTAAATTTATTTTTTTAATTAATAAAAAAGATACAGTGTTTAGATTGCGATTTTTCTTCTACAGATTATAACTATCAAGTCTTTACTTTTAGATTGAAAAAGGATTTTGAATTTGTATACCATTTTTCATCAGAATCTTAAGATTAATTTTCCATTTTCCATCGTGATGAGTAATAAAAAAAAGAGAATACTGCTACTGTTGTAATCTTTAGAAAATAATAAAACAATAAAAACATTACAAAAGAAATTAGACTATATATTCTATTACATTTTCAATTGATAAACGAAAAGAAAAAATAATATAAAACTTTTAAAGGCATCAATTACGAAATGTTTTGCAAAACAATAAAATAATGCAACAAGTCATAAGTGCAATGCTTACTTCATCTTTCGCACCTGTAAATTAAATAATAGCAATTGATATTAAGAGTTGCGTTATGATTATAACGTAACTTTTTGTATTTCGTTAAAAGAAAAAATACTCTTCATTGTAGAAATTCCGTAAACTTTCACAGCATGTAGTTTTTCTTGTTTATAGCATAGAAGCATAGAAAAGAAATATTCTCAGGTAGTAATCAATTAAAGTCTTCTATAGAATTTTTAATTAGGATTTATAAGTCCTTTTATATTTATATAATTTTAAATGTTATACGCCTTTTTTCTGATATGATCTGACCCAATTCAAATTTCCGCCACTCTCAAGGGTTGCTCAATTTAGCGTACCAAACGCCCTCTCGTCGTCAGTGCGGAATCTCTTTGACTTGCCGCGACGATTGGGCCTGGATCCATCATGCTCCTGGATTTTGTATTTGGTCACTGACGAACCGTTGTCTGTCGTGTTTTTTTGTTATTCGCCGTTGTTTGGCAAGAGACGCATTCTTTTTTCGGAAGCATCGTAAAACCAAAAAATTTCGCATTCTGATACGATTTGGATTAGTGCCGGAGCGTTTGCGTCCTTCCCGAAATTCCCCAGTAAATGTAATTTATTTTCGAGTCAGTTTTTTTTTTTTTTGTGTTTTTTCCTTGTGACGACCAGTGGACTTCACCTGAGCAGCACTACTTCACCTGCCGAGTGCTTGGTGCTCCCCCTGCCCGAGTTGGTGCGGTGTCTGGATTAAGTGTTTCTCTGTGTAAAAATAGATAACTCCGGAGTACTTCAGGAATGGCAAGTAAGTTGCTCGAGCGCTTGGGGCGCGTGTTCTCTGACCTCCCTCCCCTTTTCCAGGCCCTCTTTCGCGTTTGTTTGGTGCTTTGTTTATGTCCCGCCGTTTTGTTGTCTTCTCACTTTTTGACAGCGGAATGAGGCTCCATGAGCGTTTTTTCCGGCCGGGCAGCCCCAGCCGGACTCCCTGCACTCGGTGACATTCGCTTTCGACGGTTTTTCCGCTCATTACGCTTTCATAAACAAGCAGAGAAAATCAATATTTACGACTCCCTCGACTATAAATAATACGACATAACCTCAATTCGGAGCCTGGTCTGGTGGATGGGAGTTGAATAATCCTCCGATTAGGGGCCCTGCACCTGGAGTCGGTGTTCAGCGTTTCCTATTGGGGGCGGACTCCTGCCAAGCCGATGAAAAGAATCAAAACAAATTGCAGGCGTCGTTCAATTCCTCTACTGGGGGGAAAATATGCCGCATGCAAATTCATGAACCGGCGTAGGTGCCGTGAGATAAATGGCAGTTATTTTCAGGATATTGATTTCCAGGCTCCGCTCCGTTTTAAATAGGTTGCGGCTGCCAAGAACCGGAATAGTGGGTGATTGAGCAAAAAACTACAGCTCTGCATCCGGGGACGGGGAATGAAATCGTAAATACCTCAATTTAACCAGAAAAACGAATTTCTTTATTAATATATAAGTGAAAAAAACCGGATCCCTATCAGAGACCTGTTAGACATTTTTTAATTTAAATTTGCATTACCGCCGGTTTTTATTTATTATAGAAACGTATCCTTATTCAGTTCTGTCCTTAAAGATTCCAATTTCGTCAACACTTACAATATTTTTTTTCTTTATACATCCGTAAGGAATAGCGTCATATTTGCTGTCGCAAATGCCATATAGGTCCCTGGTGTATAATTTTGCACAGTTTCATCAAAAATCGTCCAATGATTTTTTCATTATGCTATGATAGTATCAAAATCTACTGTTTTGTTCTCATCTCATCGTTTCTCTCATCTCGCGTTTTAAAAATCATAAAATATGTTTTTTTCCACCAATTCCAATTCCACGCCTCATTAAACGTCCTGCTCACTTATCAATGGTTAAGTTTGCAATTAAAAATTATTAGTAAACATTTGAAATTCTTATTTTCCTGACAAGTTTTTCCATTAATGACAAAAAGTTTTGTTGTTAAAAAAGTACAGACTGCAAAGTACTTTTCTACTGTTCAAAGTGCCCTATATTTATTATTTAGGTCAGTAACTAAATTGTCTTCAGCTGCTCGTTTTTAAATAACGACACGTTTCTTCTCCATACAAATCTGAAAACTGTGGTTTTATCTGGTTTTTATACAGAATGGGGCAAACTTGATAGAATCAGAATTTTATTTGTCTTTGCCTGAAATCTAAATTATTAAGGGAAAATCTACATTTGGAGGCAAAAAAACAAGCAAATTTTTGCCAATTTATTGTACATATCTTCAGGTACATCAAAGGTAAAATTAATAGATATGCATAATTGCCTTTGAAAATTTCTTTTACATTTCAGGCGTGATATAGTCCCACAGAATCGTTTGAAATAAAAACAAATTGTTTGTAAAATTTATGAGTATTGCTTTTCTGTATGAAAAAAATAAATTTATTATAATAAAATAGCGATAAAAAGGTTCATAATGAAGGCAATTTAATAAGCAATAAGATTTAATTAAGAAAAAAATGAAGGATTCGTTTATAAGCTTTTCTTTAATCAGCCACGCAGTTACGAAAAAAAAACGTGTTTAAAGTTCTTGTACAAGAAAAATGGTTTATAAAAACTTGTAAATGTTTATTTGGATCAATCTCCTATCCCTGCTTCATATAAAAATCCCTTCTCTACCTCATACAATTCATTCGCCTGTATCTGCGCCGTTGTTTGTGATACGTTTTCGTTTCCGGCACTAACCTGATGCGACAGTTTGGCTACTAGTGTGGTTTTCAGCTATTCTAGCAATATCCCGACAAATTAGTCCTCTTACACGTGCTCTTGTTGGCCTCTTACAATTTGAATCTATATTTGGAACTTTGAGAGCATATTGTACAGATGAAATATAGTCCAAAACTTCGCTACCAGACACACATCACATCTGAAGAATATTTTTCGCCAATTAACAAAAAAAGTATTCCGGAATTTCATAAACAACAAAAACATTTTGACATTGAGGCAATCTTACAGCAAAACAATCTTAAAATTTCTTAGTTTATATTACTTCTTATTTTTATTATAAAAATAACCGCACAAAAACTGGTTTGAGTGAAGCCTCAATAATCATTTTCGTTGAAATATTTTTATAATTAGATAATCTTTGGTTGTCAGATCCAACTACCTTGAATTTCCTAAATTTTATATAAGTTTCGAAGTTAGTGTCACTGAATTGCCAGTATATTAATTTTCATTAAAATACCTTGAATTTCATAAAAATCGGTAGCATTATTGGGTCTGTCATCTTGAAATTCCAAAATTTGGTGAAAGATTCCAAATTAATACCTTCAAAATACCTTTAGAATTTCCAAATTTTGGTAGCAAATTCGAAAATGACCTCAAGATACCTTTATTACTAATTTTCACTTAAATTGTTCTCTACCAACCGTCACATATGTGTGGCACAGTGTTTTCTTATCAGAACAGGTCGTCACATATGTATGTACAAAAATTGTTGGTCAATTTATGAAGATAGTTAGAAACGCGTTGTATTTTGAACAGAATTGCTAAGTTTTAAAACGGTGAAATATATGAAGAATGTGCACCAGTTTGAAGAACTGTTTATTTTACTTTTTTTTTAGAATGCCCTAAATGTATATCCGTAAAGATTATTCGAATTGGTGCCATATAATCTGAAAAAAGTTTTGGTCTGTGTGGACGTTTTTCCCAGGAGATCCTGTGGTTGCCATATTGAGCCCGTGATCTTGGATTTTTAAATTTCGAAAGTGAATTCACAATCAGAATCTCCAAAAACCTCAAAATTCCATTTTTATCACATTTCCTTGAAATTTACAATTGTATCCTATATTCCATGACTAAAGCCTACCTGTATGCTAAACTTCATTCAAATCCGTTGGAGTTATTGAGTAACTAACATCCAAAACACCCAAACTTTATAATATAAAATCTGATTAGTGTCAGGACAGTAAAGGCTGAAATGAAACATTTTCTAAAGGGGGCGAAAATGGCAAAAATTACGAAAATTTTCATAATATTGAAAAGTGTAATATTATTATTAATTTACACTTTTGAAAACTTTATATTTGGTTTCCTAATTTTGAGAGGAAAAAGATGCACGAAATCTAAGGCTATATGCACACTCCGAAAAATTCGTTTTACCGTTTGTAAACAGCAACACCTCAAATTTTGTTACCTCACATATACGGAAGATTCTGAACATACATTTGACTCTTCTCACCCTGCGGGTGCTTCCACAAAATTTACTTGTTTCGCCTGCTTCGATGGGCATTCGAAATTTTACTATGTACATGTTCAGGGCATTCTTTAGCTTTTATAAATCTGTACTAAGATTTTAATAGAAGATTTTTTCAGTCATAATATATTAGGCAAAAACTAAACTATTTGCATTGCCTATGGTAATATGATGATAGATAATTAATCTATCATCAAATTATTTTCTCTTAACTTCTCGAGTTCAGGAAGGAATGTGTATTGAAATAAATTAAAGACTATCATAAATATATTCATAAATTACAATTCATTCACTTGGTAAGAGGCATGTTTATATTTCTGTAGATTATGTAAACTTGTCTGTTGTCTTCAATTATGAACATATAATAAAATTGTTCCTATAGTAGATCACACATTCTACTTTAAATTATGTTTACATAGTGTTCAATTTAATTGAAATTAAAATATGAATAACATATATGTGCCAGGGATTTTTTTTTTAAATGCAGAAAAATGACTTTATTTAAATATTAATTTAAGTACACATTTAAAATTTCAAAACCAAATCCCTTTCTTTAAATTTTCACATGATTTGACTAAATTGATATACTAAAAATAGTTTAAGCGCAGTATTTTCTCTATGAATAAAATAAATTTTCAATATGATTACATTAATGTCGGGTGATTAACCCTTTACGTTTGGTTGATTCGCATTGATGCTGCAGCAAATACAAAATTCACGAGAATATCATTGCCCCGAAATCAGCATTTTCCCATGCAGGCAAATTCTGCATCGCTGCGACGGTGATGCGATTTAGAGCTCCTTTTGTTTTCCAGCTGTATAACTCCGCAGCTTTCGTTGCAGGGTAATCGTCAAATTTATTGAGGGCAGCCCTTTAACTTTTGACTACTCAATAAATGTTGGAATCAATCCGCAAATATACTGATACCAGCAGTGCAAGCGATAAAATTGCAACCTAAATTTTTTATTGTAATTTCGAATGTGCAGACAGACGACAGCCGGCATGGCGTAGGTTTACCTTCATGCCCTTTTTTATTCTCATTTTGCAAAAGGTATTTGTTCGGGTAGCGTGACTGCCGTAATTGTAGTATGATAACGGGCTTTACAAAATAGAACTTCCCATCTAGGTCAATACATTCAGCAGTTCAGGAATAATTTGCCTGGCTGCTTTTGCAATTCAGTTCCTTCCGTTCTTTTTTAAGGGTTCTTGAATCATTAAACAACTTTCGAACAAACAAGTCTGAGAAGTTTCAATTATCACTGGGTGGATGGATGAAAGTCTGGTTATTATTAACTAAATTGGATTCTGTGTGATGAAGTCGATTTGATCCCAGCAGATAAAAAGTTCTGTGGTTCTAGAAGCACTTTTCACAATATTTTGGCGGTTTTTCAAGTGTCTTGTTGAAAAAGAGAATTTCTATCTGAATTGCTTTTGGCGCCAGAAAAAAATATTTTTTTTCAAATATGCTGGCTCATGGTCTTAGATGGGAGTTAGTGGTACCTCCCAGCTTATGCTTTATGCTGTCCCCTTTATTGCAAATCGCAGTGCTCCTCGAGACTGAAACAGCGGTGAGTGGTGGTTTTAATGGGGCTCCAGTTCCGAGGTGGTGACTGGTAACTACCTCATTTTTCACGGGGCGACGCACCAACTCGGATTTGCTAATTCTCTTTATAGCGCATATTTCGTTTATTTGCATAGTGCACGCATTAAACTTTTAAGCTTGGCTTCATTATTTAAGATCGGAACGACAAGCAACTAAAAAGGATATTTCCATGTTAATTCCTTGGGAGAATGCCAGTCTCTGGACTCCATTGTGGGTACAACAAAAGCATAGCGAACCAAATGGAAACTTAAATGGGAATCATTAAGCTCGGATGTGCATCATATATAATCAGAAACTTGTTTTATCCCTATGCAGGTCATGGAAGTTTATCCAGCGGTTTTGTTTTTTTTAATATTGCACTCTTCCAGGCAGAGGTCATATTGTAAACACGTTTTCAGCAAACACTTTCCACTGTTGATAATTGCTCCTTATCAGGCTTGTTGCGCTGAGGTTAGTGGCGTTACAATTTTTTGCAATAGTTGTCCCACTTCGTGGAGTGTCTTTTCAACGTTCAAGTCCCTCTCTTTGGTTCTTTGTGCAGAAACGTTTCCAGGCGAAGGACCTAACCGCTTTGAAATTTTGAAAAGCAATTAAGTTATCTTCTCGACGAAATCTGAGCCTGGAAATACGTCGGCTCCTCGTCTAATAGTAATAAATCAAGATTTTGATAACGAAGGCCTTGCCCGCAAAATCCACCTCAGCAAACAGGCAGTCATTGCATATTTAGTATGTTTTAGAATCGTCTGAAAAAGATGGGATTGGGATACATACATCATCCTTGTGACTCCTGTTTATCCTTTTATTCATTAGAAAAAGCACTTAACATGCGTCGTCTGGCGGGGTTAAGCAGAAATTTTGCAGCGCTGCGTACCACAAGCCGCCCCCTCGTAGCTTTCTTGCAAAATCCCACCGACATTAAAGCTCATAAGGTTTTAAGTACGTCCTTAAATAATATTTTTTGTATTTATTTTCCTGTGCATATATTTTAGCACGGAATCTCTTTTGATTTCAATGTAGACTTTTTTTTTGTGCAGGTATCCTCATAAGTAATTGTCACGTAGAGGAAATTTCCTAACATTGCTTCGCGATGGAGCTCGAGGGTGAAACCTTACAGCGGTGAAAAATTGAGGATTATTACTCATATCTCAAAATTTATAATGTGTAGCGGTATTAATCTTTTGAATGATTTTTATGTAAAGAACAAAAGAGTTTTTCACACTTTCGCAAACACTTTGAATTATTAATCGGTTTGTGTCTAATTCTACATATTTAATGCAAATAAACTTAAATTTAAATTAGCTATACTATAAAAAGATCACTTAACGGTTTTTGCACGATTATATGTATTTAGTTTTACTATAAGAGCAAGTCATTGCATTAATAACTTTCCACAACGAGTTAATTTCGTCGTCGTTGCAGACTAATTTGCAGATAATTAAGCATCAAGTAGTTTTTAATTGCGAATCCAAACCTTCGACTGAGTGAGCACAACTTCGAGAAATTGAATTTTATCTCTAATAGACAACTATCATATAAAACAAAATATGCGAAACATTTTTTCATTTTTATTAATGTACTATCGACATTTTTTAATTACATGAGTTTGGTATTTTAAGAGTTACGCTTTATTTTCTGGATTTTTTTTGACAAAATCAGTCGCACTTATAATTGAGTTTAACGGATTTTTATCAAATTTCTTCGTTAAATCGCTACGTATCTTTCTCCACTTTAAATTAAATTATTTTGTACATTAAGTTCAATATCTTTTGAAGCAGGTTAGAAGCAGTTTCAAGTGTTATTTGTAAGAAAGTAAGGTATCAATCTGTAAGGCTGTACTGATGCCATATTTTCTCTGTTTTCACGTATAATTTTTTACCTATACAACTTTTGGTTGCTTAGTCCATATTATCATTAGTAAATAAAAAGGTTTAGTGATTGTCCATTTCTTTTCATTCCCCTGAATACAGACAAAGTTTTATTTCCTTTGGAAGTTAAAATAATTTTTAAACGATATTTTTAAGAAAACAAAAATAAATTGTAGTTGGGTGAAATGTATCGACTGTAGACAGAAAATTAAGAAGATGAAATCCATCTTCGGTTTATTATAAATTTAATACAAGTGTAACGGATAAAACATTTGTTTATACAATTCTAAATAAAGAATTATTTTTCATGGAAACAGTTGACATACCTTGTGCAATAATAATCCAGGTAAATAAAGTAAATAAAATGCCTGAGGAGTTGTTTGGATCAATTTCAGTTCCTTGGAAGCTTTCTCACTCAAGTCTTCTAAGTAAATGAGGAAAATATTATCGATATCATACAAAAGCTATATAAAGAAACTCGTGAACAGCAGCTTTTTTACAGCTGCCTTTATGTTTTAGATGATTACCTTTCAAGGCCAAATCTAAAATTATTCTGTTTATATATCATTGATTGTTAAGAAATGTCGCAACATTCTTTCGGGTGAAAGTTGCGTTCCCTATGTAGTTTGGTGTTATCTTCAAAGCTAAATAAAAATAATGGTAATGTATGTGACTATGGAAAGTTAACTACGCATTAGAATTGCAAATATCAGTCTAGATCATGTTATATTAGTTCGTCACATGATATATTTGTTTTCTCCCAACAGTTATTTTTCAATATTCGTTTTTCTTTTTTAATATTTTCAAAAGATTCGTGAATATTCTTTTATCCTGTCCGGTGGCAATGTAAGATAGGAAATCAAAATCAGTTTAGCGAATAACAATTTGTAACATTTAATAAATCCACAACCATACTAAATAATCTAAACCATGTTGTTATTGTAAACGGTTGTATTTCTTTTAATATTTTCAGCTGATATCGATGATATTATTGAAAGCCTTAAAAATGCATCTATTGAGAAAGACACAGAAAAGACCATAGCTACGCTAAACAAGATAATTTCTAGTGAGCCAAACTGTTACGACAATTTTGAGCTCACCGAAACCTTCTTAGAACTTCTCAAGTATGAAAACGTAGATATTAGCAAAGAAGTTGCTAAATGTATCGCAGAAATAACAAAAACAGAAGCTCAGCGAAAAAAATTCACACAATCGGAGATTATCAGAGCCCTAATAGACTGCCTGAAAGACATCGAAAGCAATTTCAATATGGAACTAACGTCGCAAGTTTGCAGAGCCCTGGGAAACATCTGCTACATGAACGACGAAGCGAGAAATATTGTTCTGGGCATCGAGGGCGATGAGCACCTGATAAAGCTGTTGGATATAGAAGCACAATGTGATAAACCTAATGAATTGCAATTTATTAAAGTCCGAGGTGGATTGATTTCAAACTACCTTCTGGGAGGAGAGAATTTGGCCAAGAGGGCGATGGACCTTGGCATTATGAATAAAATACAGAATATCGTTGATCATTGTATTGTCGATGTGGAGAAGAACGAGGACCTTTTGCTTAATGTGCTGCCGCCTTTGAGCATTTTAACTGAGAATGTATCCGATCTTAATTTCGAAGCAAAGCTGAATAAGCAGTTGGCACAAATACTCGCCGCTTCCACGCATCCCGACTTAGCAGAAATGTGCCTTGAATTACTGCACTATCAAGCAGAAAACGGTAAGGCTCCTAATATATTCTTTAACATTAGTTTAGTATTTTGTTGCAAGTTATTAATAGTTTCATTATTATTATAATGGAATTGGTTTTATGCTTTTTCTCTATGCATGACGTCAAACATTGTTTAAAACTTAAAAACCATAATACCACTTCCCCTGAGGCTGCTAATCGTTAAATGCATCCATTTCCGTTAAAACACTTAGGGCCTGTTTCACCGATTGTTGATGTAATTTCATATAACCTGATAGATAAAATATCATCCAGACAAATCCGTATGATATATTGTGTTTCACCACTCAAGTTTTTGATAAAATATCTGCAGTTGCACGCAAAAATTTAAGCCTACTTCTGTTTTGAAAAATCTCTGTTATTTTAGATTGTTTTGAATACGAAGAATAAACATTTTTTGATAAAACGAAGTTCTTGAAATGTAAATGTTCCAAAAAAAAGAGACGGTGTTAAACTTTTGTCCCAGCGGAATCATCGCAAAATAAGAGTGGCAGCTATATGAGAAAATTATTGCCTTGACGCCACTAAAAAAATTGAATAGCTTTCTTATCTGATAGATAAAAAAATAATGTCCATTTGATCTGGCTAGTAGTTTATGTGTATTACGAGGTTTATTAGTCAGATAAAGTATCAGGCACTTATGAAGCAAGAATGTATATGCTATCTATCAGATAACCTGGGAATAGGCCTATTAGGGAGTTTATAAACAACAAGTGAAGCAGGCCCGCAGTGGTGTAAGTTTCAGTTATAATGTATTAACCTGTATTTCTTAACTAAAATTAAATAAGGACTAACACTATAACAGTCATAACGAGTAATGAAATATGCACTGGTAATTTCCCATAAATATTTCACCAGAATAAGTAATGCAATTAACTAAATTAAATGCAAATTTTAAATTTTTGGATGATTTCTCATTAAAAACGTTTTTAAATTTACTAGTGCAATTGAAAATTAATTAAATTAAATATAGATATTAATTTTTCATTGAAAACGTTTTCAAATTTGCTAAAATATGGTATTATTAATATTAGTTTTTTGTATAGAGTTTTCTGATAACAAATGTCGGAGATAGAGTCGAACAAGCAAACTTTTGAACCTATTTCTCATTTAATATCCTGGAGAAAATTTAAAGATTATTTTTGATTGGCAGTCTCATTGACTTTCCAAAAGTTTGCAAGTGCATATTAATTTCTGGATAACTCTTTTTCAATTAATTTTTTTAATTCTACGTCTAATTCTAAGAGTGCTGTTAGAATTCCATATTCATTACTCAAAATTATATATATTGGTAATTTTAACTATTAATTGAAAGATATAAGAATCTAATTTTCAAATACTGGTATATAAATTGTATTTAATTCAAAACGCAATGTCTTTTTAATAAACAATTAATTTGAATATAATTTCAGATGATGTTAAACTCCTACTGGCCAAAGCAGGTTTGTGCGAAACTATTTACAAACTGCTGGAAAAATACAAAACCCTCGCGAATAGCAGTGAAGCCAGAGCCTTAATGAAACTGGCTTGTGATTTAATTGTTCTAATTTTAACTGGAGGTAAATTTAAATCGTCACATATAGCCTCATTAGTCTTAATACATATTTTTTTATTTGAATTGCAGATGAATCTATGCACTACCTCTACTCTACGCCGCTCCTTAAGAACATGGAGAGTTGGCTCGATTCGTATGACATCGATTTGTTAACAACAGGAGTCCTGGCGCTGGGAAACTTCGCTCGCACTGACAGCCACTGCATTTATATGGTAGAAAATAAAGTCATGAAGAAACTCTTGGGTAAGCAAATAAATTAACAAATCTTGCAGCGGCGCGAAGTTTTCCTTGTTTTTCCGTCTTTCACAGAAATCCTTTCAAAGAACAACGGCGTGGATGATGATATGCGACTGCAACATGCATTGTTAAGTGCTCTGAGGAACCTCGTTATACCAAAGCCGAACAAGGGAGCAGTTATTCAGGCCGGTTTAGTCGAAACAATTCTTCCCATGTTAGAAATCCACCAGCCCCCAGTTGTTTTCAAATTGCTTGGGACCTTGAGGATGACTGTAGATGGACAAGGTAAAGTATTGCGCGTTAATTTGTTAAGCCTGCCCTAAATAATTAAGTAATATTGTACAGAGAAACTTGCCCTGGAGCTGCTGCAAAACAAAACCTTAATTGAGCAATTAGTCCATTGGAGCAAGTCCTCTGACTATGCCGGCGTGACTGGGGAATCCCTCCGGTTAATGGCGTGGCTAATCAAGCACGCTTACCAGGCGAAAACCTCGTGTAAAAAGGACAAGGAATCGTCCTCGGAAACAGGAACAACGAACACCATTGAAGCGACCGAGGCTTCAATAGAAACGTCGGCAGCGAGAGTTGACGAGACAAGTCTGAAAGCCTTTGTGAAGACAGAAGGAGCCGTCGAAAGCATGGTTAGCATGTTGACTTCTCAACATTTGGTCATGCAGAACGAAGCTTTAATTGCCTTAAGTATTCTGTCAACAATATTTCTCTGTAAAAACGATTCAAACATTAATCTAGACGACTTGTACATTCAGTGTGACTTAGGCAAAAAATTATCGGAATTTATTAAGCGATCCTCGGACAACATGACTAAAGAAATCGTCGAGAATATGCAGACATTCACAACTCTGCTTCGAAATTCGGACAAACTTGTCACGCATTTAGAGGAACATAATATCAATGAATTGCTGAAATCTATTCCTATTTTAACGGAATATTGCACGCTTTAAGTAACTTTCGAAACAAATTCAGTCCCGTTTTAAAGTGATTTCCTACTTGGAAAACGCGCGATCTTTACCGTGAATTAGTAATATACAAAACGTTTGTTTTCTTTCCTAAGATATTGTTATTATTGCGTTTGTATTGTTTTAATTCTCTTGTTTCTACGACTGAGTGGCAATTCAAACTGGGAAGCATCTCAATATAAAGCCACGAATCTCAGCGATCTAGAAATAGCATTCTGGATTTTACTGACACAATATTTAAATGTTTAATATAACTTAATTTGTTTCCGTACTAAAGCGAACAATTTATTAATTTCTTTTTGTTAATAACTTGCATGGTTTCCTCACTATGGAAGGTACAAAAGTGTTTATATTTAAGGGGTTTTGATAAAAATAGCAGAGAGTAAGTAACTTTCGTTATTATTATTATTTGAAATCACGAGTTGGAAAGATCTTTGTCATTATTTAACACGTTTCGGAAGAAAGTAAGATAATTATTAAACGACAATTTAGAATCCAATATTCCCCAAAAAAAAGGCTATGAATAATACTCGACTAAAAAATGCATTTCTGCTAATTTAGTTCGCTTAATACAAGCTACATAGATAAATAACAACAAACAATAACAATAAAAACTAAATTAACTAAATTAAAATTAGCCTACTTTGATTAAGATTATTACCATGCCGAAGTTAGTGGTTCATGCCGAAGTTAAGTGTTCTGTTAACTCACTGGACTACCTTAAATATTTAAATTTTAAGCATAAATGAAGATAGTAAACTCGACTGCATAACTATCCGTCATTATTTTAAAAGTTAAACAGTTTAACCCAAAAAAACTATTACTACCTTCTGTAATTTTCTTGAACACATAAAAACATTTTAAGTAAATTATCGTTCAAAATATGTTTGCTCACTATTTTTATTATAAGCCCTAAAACAAAACTATTGCTACTTTCCACCAAGACCTATAAATATTTTGTTTTAATAAATGCTTGGAACAAATTTTGTGTCAGTAAAATCACAAAATCCACAGTCAATCCAGCGTAAAATTAATGTTTTTTTTTATTGTTTGATTTAACTTGTTTTTTAAAGTCTGGAATTATTGTTAGAGAAAATCTTAAATATGTCACATTGAAGACGTTGCTACCTGCATGCATGCACCCTTTAATAACAAAATTTGAGAACTGAGATGGGGATTTTTGCTGTTTAGAGCACAACGCATAGAGAAATCTTGGCATATATCGAAAAATGTCTTAATTTCAATACGATGTACATTTATGTAACTTTAACTGCTTAATTAGTTTTAAACTGTTTAAGCATTTTGCATTCGTCTTTACATTTAATTAAACTAATCGAACACAATCAGCGTCTAGGGACGCAGAAGACGAGAAATATGTATTGATTTTTTAATTATTTACACTCTACGACGTTTTTACGAACAGTATTTATTTTTTTTTTATTGTTTACAAATTTTATATTTAATTTTTGTATATTTGGTACTTTGAACATAAACAAGCCGTGAATTATCTAAGAGAGGAGCAGATTTACAAAGGATGAAAAACAAATATTGAACCGTAGATCTTATGTACCGTACGTACAATTTTTATTATATAAAGTTAAATTAGACAAGTTTCAAATTCAATAAAATTCAATTCGTAATTTCTTTCAAATTATAATTACCAGAAACATCATGTAAATTTCAATAAATGAACATAACTTTAATCCAGATTGTGTTTTTGTTATTACCTTTCCTAATTTTTTGTTTTTTTTTGTCAAGCATCTTTTTGGGAAGTATAGGTTTTTAGAAGGTTTGCAGGTATATTAACTTTAAAGTATTACGATTTTTGGTTACTTTTTGCAATGTTTAATTTCAACAAAAAATAATACGAATCGTTGTATTATCCTTGCAAAGGGTTTAAGTCAAAGGTAACTAAAATGAATTTATGAATTTTAGAAACTTTCTTAAATTTTTATTTAATTGCTCTAAACGCTAACATCAACGATAATAAATAACGTTCTGTTTCCAAAATTTTCTTATTAATAACACTAAAGCTCGTCAATAGCTACAAAACCAAAACACAAAATCGGTTGACAAACAGAGGAGAAAAAGGTACTGAACTGTTTTGTATTTGCCTATTTATTTATAAGTAATATATAAATGTATACAAGAAAATATTTACTATGCGGTTTTTCGTTACATTTCTCTTTGTTAAATTGTAAGATGAATTCTTAATTTTCGAAATGATTTTAAATTTTTTGATTCTGTTTATACAATTTTACAGATTTTGTTTACAAAATGCGGAATCAGAGGGTATATCAAAGATTACGGAAAATTTACCAGCTCCTAAACATGCTCTTGACTATTTAAATAAATCTACACAGTCCAAAGCAAAATGATTTTGGGACATAACATTTTCGCAAAACTTTTGGGTTCTTATCATTCATCATTTAAATTATTAATTCTTTTAACAAGTCTATAATAAGCTTTGACTTTTGTATTTTTTGATATTTTAAAGTTTAATTAAATTTCTAGAATTGTAATACATTTAAAACTTCCGTGATGATGTCTCATTTTATAATTCGATGGGAGAATTCATAACAATTCTTCGATACGATAAAATCGCATTAAGGAATTCGATTTGACCTGGTTTGCTGTAAGCTGTTTTTTAGTGGGGGGGGGCAGCGAGGACAACAACCGTTGGCATCCATTTAAGCTGTTTAACGAATTCTATTCGCCAGGTGGCGTCGGAATCAACCTCGGCCACGTCAAATTGTATCCCAGTTAGCTCAATGTAACTAAGTTACCGTGTGTAGATTTTCTTTTCATTTGGCGTGTCTGGTGACGGTAAATCGCGAAAAATTCACATCAAATGCACATTTCGCGAATTAAAAACGCGTAATTCGAATACAAATAATCTAATATTAAAAGTGTAAACAATTTTTCTGTGAAAATCTTACTTATTCCTAAGGAAAATCGCAAGAATTCACAGCGAGAGCCAAGGCCAGGCCATAGGAGCAGTTTGACATAAACGTCAAGTGGTTGTCACTTCTTGCGGATTTGTAGCATTATGCTTGGCAAATCTCTTGCCTTGTGTAAGTTCTTGTGGTTATTTTAATTAAAATTAAGGCGGAACGATGCTATGATACTGATAGCGTTTTTTGTGCGATACGTTTACGTGTAGTGCGCTTTAAATTTGCTCTGTACCATTCGGTCGACTTTCGTGGCTATCAGTCTCAAAGCTGAAGGTCTCGGCGAGCTGTAAAATTTTCAAGAGCAAGTGAACTAACTAAAATTTGGGTTATTACCGCGGCCTAGTTATAAATAGGTCCAGCAATTTGGACCTTGCTTAGTGGCTGTGCAGATCAACCCGACCAAAAAATTTTCATGTACACTTGCCGCTGATTACGTGGAATGAAACTTGTTTAGTCATTTCTGGAATATTTCTGTGCCTTTGTAACGCAACCTAGGATTCCAGGTATAATAAACATAGGAAAATTCCTTATCCAGGAGCTTGTCTTTATTTGTGCAAGTACACGGAATTAAAACAAGTTATATTGCATTATCAATTCCACAGTCCTTTGGGGTACTCAGCGATTTAAAAAAAAAACGTAAATACGATTGAGCCGTTGCGGCAACAATATCAGCGTACTATGCACCCTGATCGTCTCTGGAATCTCCACAAGTTCTGACGTCATAAGATATCAGCCTTTGCTCAGATATCAGCTGTGACGCAGCGAGACCCAGACCTCTTTCTTGTCTGATTTGTTAGCGCAGGTTTTGTATGGGGCTGCAGCAAGTTTTCCCTTTTTCTAATGAGATTGATCTAATAACATATTTGGAAATTGAGCTACCTTGGGTATTTTTTTTTATTGTTATTGGAATACTTTTAGTGAGTCACTTATTTTCCTTTTGAAATACTGTACAATTTGCTAGAAAAGCGGTTATTTTTAGAGAATGGTTCCCCAGTGGTAAATCTTATCGATAAGAGGCTATTAAAGCTTTGTAAAATGATTTTTAACTTTACTTTGTTAAATATGTGTGAAATAACTTATTAAAATTTAAACAATTTGCAGCTTTTTAACACAGAACACCCAGACTAATTTTGGAACAAATTCCTTCGCATGAAAAATAGGCATCCTAAACTCAACTCTTTAGAAACTAGAAAAATAAGTGAAACGGCACTTATCAGACTTACCGATTTTTTTTTATTTTTTCTGAAACGACTTTTAAAAAATGGAAATGATTTCGCGCGAAAAAATTAGCGCAATCTTGAAATTTAGAGAAATCGAAGTAATACTGTCGATTGATTTATTAACTGGGTGTATTATATTAAGTACTATTTAATTAAAAACTTCTCTAATTTTATAGTTTGATACTTCACCTAATTTAGGAGTATTGCATAAATTTATAAAAAAAATGTATTTTTTACCTCTTTAAAGTTGCATACGAAGGACATTTGTTATTCGATATTTGGTAGTAACTAAATTCCTGAATAGTTCCTGTAAACAAACTTCAGTAATAATTCTCATTGACAAAGAATTTAATTTAAAAATTACATTTATGATTGTAAAGATTTTAGATCATTTACCAAATACCAATGTATTTTCTATTTATATTCACACAAAGCTTCTTAAACCTACATACATAGGTATATAAGAGAATACTCCTCACAGCCTTGTTCTGCTGTTTTTGATTCCCTGTCATTTTTCATTCCTTATTACTGAGGAACACAACAGTCAAACACCCAGAGTATATTCAAAATGCGGTTTCGTAATAGTATTATAAAAATTAATCACCATTGTTATCACTTTAGGTCTTATTCTTTTAGAAAACCCATATTCTGTGTTGTATAGTTCAAAAAAATACAATGCTCATTTGAAAACAATTTACGAAGAAAAAATAAGGTCCCTTTTGATTTGAATACAGTTTAGTGTATTTGGGATAGACTTAACTCACAATTATCGGAGGAACCTATCGCATATTAAGAATGTTAATAATCACTTATTTAAGTAAAAATAAAAAACCTCTGCATCTTAGAAAACTGAATTACGAAGAAAATAAAAATCGCGGTATCTACTCGTTTTCTTTTTTATCAAATCCTACTTTAAAATCTTTCTTCCGCGGTTTTCATCATAAGATCTGTAAAAATTTTATCACAGTCGATTTTATTGCCTTTTATTTGGAAAAATGAAACAAATTATTCGTTTCACGTAATAATTCCTCTAATTAATTTGGCATGCAAGTGAACTATAACATGTGAGAAAAAGTGATTCTGTTTGACAGACTCCAGTTTTTGTAATTTATTTGAAATACGAACTCCGAAAAACGGATCATGTAGAGTGGTAAAAGTTTCTCTTCGGTTGAAGTCTTATTTAAGCTTGGCTTAAGTTGATTTAAACCTAATTTTAGCTTGATTCAACTTAGCAAAATTCTGAGTTGAAAACTCCTTTTCGTTGTATTCTTTTATATAAAGAAACGCATTTTATTTGATTTTATCTTTTGTATTTCAGATTTTATTCAAATGACTTTCTAGATAAAAAAAAATATAAATTGGAAGCCTGCTGTAATATTTAAGTAATACTAAAAGTTTAAACATCAAAATTTCTAAATAATATCATTACTATAATCTTTCTTTAATAGTTTTAAATACACTTTATGGAAAGAAATTAATGTGTGATAGTAAAATATTGTCCGTTTCAAATGTAATATAAATTGCAATATATTGAAACAATTTCTTTTTAATTTTCCAGAATATATTTAATGTAGAAAAAAGTATTGTTAAAAATGTCCGTAAACCCTCAACAAGCAACGAGTTTGCCAAACGGGATTCCTCCGCAAATGCAGCATCAAATTAATTCATCTTTAATGAATCAACAACCAACGGGGCCTCAAGTGATCAATAAGTTTATGCCTCCATCGTCGCAGTTCGCGCCTCAATCCCTAAATAATAATCCGGTTGCAATGAATACGACGACCTCTTCACAACCGCATCCGCAGTACCAGCAGCAGTCTCAAAATAGTCACTTCCCTCCAATGCGCCTAAATCCCAGCCTAACCAATGGCGGAGGAAGTGCACAATCTTCGCGAACAGCGTCTCCAGCCGCAAATAGTTCATTAAATCCACCACCAATGAAGGCGTCACCATCTTCGAACTACGTCTTTCAAGCAAATCAAAATAAGATGTCATTCCCGAGTGCTGTGGCTCCATTTAATCAGTCTAGTTCTGGAGTACAGCAGCAGCAACAGCAGCAACAACAACAACAACAACACATGGCTAATATAAGTGGAAGCTTGCAGAACTTATCGCTGCATGCTGGAAATCCTAACAGTCCACTGCCCCCACCTCCATCGGGTAGTGCAAGCCAAATGCAGACACCGGCAATACAAAGCTATGGTTCAAATTATTCGATGAATTTTCCGACTACTGCAGGTAATAGCAGTATGCCCCCTGTGTCTGCATCCCAAAATCTGGCTTTTGGGAACCAACAGGCTGCAAGGGTTAACAATCAAATGCAGCATCAACCGCCACACATGTTGCCACCCGTTTCAATGAATGGACCCCATTCGAATGCTCCGCCCGGTACAGCTCCACCGCGAGGATCTGCAGTTACTGGCAGTTACGCGAGTAAGCCTCCATCATCCGCTCCAAACATAGTTCCTCCCCTGCAAAATGTAAATCAAAATAGCTATCCGTATTCGAATCCTCAAGGACACAGCCAACATACTGTGAACAACAATCAGGCACAGTCTGCACAGTTTGTCCCTCAAATGCAGCAAAGTCAACAACAGATGCCAAACGCTAGGAAACCAATGTACCCCGCTGCCAAACCTCAACAGCCAGAGCAGCCATATTCTCAAGCCTACCAGTCTCAAAATCAACAGAGGGCCGCTTTTAATGGTCAAACAAATACAGCTCCTTTACAGTATCAACAGCAAAGTACGTTGCAGGCAAACTACAACCAGATGAGCGTTACTCAACAAGGATTCAATCGGTTGTGGGG
The DNA here is from genome assembly GCA_963969385.1 of Philonicus albiceps. NCBI lineage: Eukaryota > Metazoa > Arthropoda > Insecta > Diptera > Asilidae > Philonicus > Philonicus albiceps. The sequence goes on from OZ017773.1 coordinate 39,220,574, forward strand.
TCAAGATACACTGGACTTAATGCAACACAGACATATACTGCCACACGAAAAAGTGAAACCTCCACGAATATTACTCAACAACCAATTCCACGAATCTGTTAACTGCAACCCTGAGTAAGCATTCTATTGCTATGTTGTAGACTAATTAACATAAACTTTATTACTTTCATTTCTAGCATAATGCGGTGTACATTGACCAAGATCCCTGAAAGCAATAATCTTTTGCAAAAGTCAAGATTGCCCTTAGGTATAGTCGTTCATCCGTTTAGGGATATCAATGTAAGTCCATTACCTGCTCTTTGCAGTTTCTCAGTTTAATATTTAATTTTTATATTTTCTTCTAGAGTTTACCGGTGATTCAATGTCCAAACATAGTTAGGTGTCGTTTATGCAGAACTTACATTAATCCCTTCGTCTATTTCGTCGATAGCAAAATGTGGAAGTGCAACTTATGTTACAGAGTGAATGAACGTAAGATTCATAATTTAATCTCTGAGTAATTACTAAAATATTTTAAATTTTTTAGTTCCAGAAGATTTTCAGTACGATCCAGCAACTAAAACTTATGGCGACGTGACCAGAAGGCCAGAAGTTCGATCCAGTACAATAGAATTTATCGCACCGTCTGAATATATGGTACCAATGTTTTCCTTTTGTCTATTTATACCTTGCTTTAATTTAAAATTTTTAATGTCAGCTTCGACCGCCTCAGCCTGCTATTTATCTTTTCTTGTTCGATGTTTCAATACTAGCCCAACAGTCTGGCTACCTGGAAGCGGCCTGCAGTATGATACTGAAGCATTTAGACGATATGCCTGGAGATGCTCGTACCCAGGTTGGATTCATTGCGTATAACAGCGAAATTCATTTCTATAATATCGCTGAAGGGTACAACCAGCCTCATGAAATGACTCTAGTTGATATAGAAGGTATATTTAAAGTTTTGTAATTTGTATGCTCATATGTACTATGAATTTAATTTAGACCCCTTTCTGCCTTGTCCTGATAATCTTCTGGTCAATCGGAACGAATGCAAAGATCTTATAAAAGACCTTTTAACTCAGCTTCCTTCGAGGTTTGCTGACACACACGATCCAGGCTCAGCATTAGGTGCAGCTTTACAAGTTGCTTATAAATTAATGGTAGCATGCTTGGAAAATTATTTGAATTAAAATTATATATAATTTTATTTTTAGAGTTCCTCGGGGGGACGAGTAGCGGTGTTCCAAACGTGCCTTCCTAATAAAGGGCCTGGTGCATTGCAACCAAGGTGAGGAAAAATCTAAAAAAAATATTGAATACAAAATAGGGTTGAACGAAATATTTTTCCTTAGTATTAATATAAATAAAAACGAAAATATTTCTATTTTCACGAAACAAAAATTTGTAATAGATTAGCTATATGTAATTTTTTATAGCCGGTCTAATGAAATGGTAGTTCGGATGCGTATTAAGTTGGATCATTAATTGCTATGCCAGCAATGTAGTTATTCGATTTTGATTGGAAAAATACATAAGTATCTTATCTAAATTCAAAAGATTATTTTCGTATAAAGTATCCCGATCGTAAAACAATACCTGCCTTTATCAACAACTTTTAAAACAACGATATTTTTAGATGTTTTAGAAGAATTGAAATCTAGGAGATTACTCTTTAAAAAACTCTACAACTTTGCAAGAGTCTTCTCGATACAATTTTCCAATTAACTTTAATGAAAAAATAACATTTATAATATAAAATACTACCAAAACTAAAAAATAAGTTTTACTGTTTTAAAATACGTAAAAATTGCATAATAGTTCAATTATTCAAAAATTTACTTTGAAGTTTATAGTTGTGTCTTTAATGTTTTTTTTTTATTTATTTATAGGGAGGATCCTAATAATCGGTCTGCAAAAGAAGTATTGCATTTAAACCCAGCAACTGATTTTTACAAAAAGCATGCGCTCGAATGCTCTGGAAACCAAATAGCTGTCGATCTATTCTTACTAAATCAACAGTACAGTGATTTAGCAACGATATGTAAGTAGCATACAATATATAAATGTCTGCATTATTTGCAATATTAAATATATTTTGCAGCCGGCGTAAGTAAATACAGCGGTGGTAGCATACAACATTTTCCACTTTATCAAAAGACAAAACCGCAACATGTTGATGCGTTGAAACAATGTCTAAAAAGGTATTTAACGAGAAAAATTGGTTTTGAGGCGGTTATGCGTATTCGGTGTACAAGGGGGCTGCAAGTTCATACATTCCACGGTAATTTCTTCGTGCGTTCCACTGATCTCCTTTCGTTGCCAAATGTTAATCCAGATGCTGCTTATGGAATGCAGGTAATATCTCCATAAAATTGCTAAGCATCCAGAATGCTGTTCATGTCGTTATTTATAACTTACAGATTTCTTACGAAGAAAGTCTGACCGATATAAAAACAATTTGCTTCCAAGCAGCATTGCTATACACGAACAGTGAGGGTGAACGTCGAATACGCGTGCATACGCTATGTTTGCCTGTTACCTCTAATTTAGGCGAAATAATGCATTCAGCGGATTCCCAGAGTATAGTTTCTCTGTTAGGAAAAATGGCTGTGGATAGGTCATTAACTTCTAACGTAGCAGACGCACGAGAGGCTTTTATAAATGCAACGATTGATATTTTGAGTGCATTCAGAATTGCTCAGAATTTACCTCAAGGGCAAACTGGGCAGTTGATAGCGCCACGAAATCTTGCTCTTTTACCTCTGTATATATCAGCGTTATTGAAACACGTAAGATGAAAGATATATCTATTTTAGTATAATAAAAATTAATATTGGCTTCCGTTATAGTTAGCATTCAGGACAGGCACAAGTACTCGCCTGGATGATCGCGTTGCTGCCATGGACGCTATGAAAACATTACCTCTCGATCAATTGATGAAGTTCATTTATCCAGAATTCTATATTATAGATTGTTTGTTCTACAATTTGGAGAATTCTAACGAAGCAGAAGAAGATGATCCTCAACCGGAACCACCACTTTTGCAATTATCAGCTGAGCAGTAAATTTAAAACATTGTGTTTTATAGTAAAACAAACTTAATAACCTTTTTTTTTCTTTAGTCTTGACTCGAGGTCCATATTTCTTATGGATTGTGGCACACTCATTATAGTTTATGTGGGATTGAATGTACCTTCTAATATGTTGAAAAGCTTGTTAGGTAAGTTGCTTTTCATTAAAACAAAACAAAAATCAGAATTAATATTGTTTTGTGCAGGTGTTCATACAACTGCTGATATACCAGACTATTGCTTTGGTCTGCCCTCCATAAAAACACCAGAAAATGAAACGTTGAAAAATTTCATCAACAGTTTAAATGACGACAAACCATACCTGCCTACAATTCAAATTATAAGGTAAGCTATTGATTAATTATTAAATGAGTATGTAGTTTATTTTTCTTTTTGACTACACTCGTACATAAAATGTTTTATTGTCAAAGATTTTAAAACGAGTTACTTATTTTAATAAGCCAGAGTACTTTTTCGGATTTGTTGTAATTAATGACGCTTAAGTTTTATCCATTAACTATTTTATATTTATTTTCTTTTTGTTTATTTTACATAATTATCAATTTTTAAATTTCTTTGCAGAGATACCAGCACCTGTAAACAAACGTTCATAGAAAAGTTAGTAGATGATCGAAGCGAATCTAGTTTGTCATACTATGAATTTTTGCAGCATCTTAGAAGCCAGGTGAAATAATGGTAGCGGTCCCTCGTTATTAATTGCGGCGAAAAATAAACTAGTGGATATATCTTTTAAAAATCCATAAGACTATAGGTGAACATGCGGAATGCTTGTATTGAGTGCGGAGCTAATTGGGTTAATTCACTTATCGATCAGCAACTATTAATTTCAATGACATTTAAGTTGAATAACGCCGTTTTGCCGGGATTGAAGTGAATAATGTTGTTAGTCGTAAAGACCGCGTTGAAATTTGTTTAAGAAAGTTGTAAACAGAAATCACAGATTTAACTCGAGAGTTTAAATTATTTTTAAGTAATAAACTATGATATATGCTGATATAAACTAAACTTATTTTACTATTACCCGAGCTGTAGCTTGGCATTATTATGTTGTTGATTTCACTGGCTATTCTATATGTTGCTATTGTAGGTAGGCAATTATTTCACTGGCAAATTGTTGCATTAAATCAATTTGTTTTTTTAGACTGCAATCAAATAGCATATTTAGTCCTCTTAGTTTATTTTATTATAATTTAATTGTCTTAATTTTGTAAAAGGTACTTCCCTTTGGTTTGAGTATAAATTAAACCTTAATGAAAATTTCTTTTCAAACAAATTATTATCCCTAAAAGCTACACAAAAGTTGAATGTTTGAAAATGAAAAAAATTAAAAATGTTTCCAAGTGAAAAAAGTAAAATTATTGGGCATGGCAATTTCATCTCTATTTATTTTATTTTTCTTCAATAAAATGAACGTCCATAAATTGTTTTTTTTTTTTGAATAAAATTATTAAAAGGTGGATCCTTTGTCGATTAAAACGTTCAATCAAATAAACTATAAAATGCATATTCGCTGATGTATCTTTTAAGAAAAATTTTGTGCGGAAGTAGATATTATGTATTTACCTTGGTCCTAATGGCTGTTATCCAATAATTATGAATAGGTTGATTATTAGCTTTAGTAATATATAATTTTTAATAAAAATTCTATGAAAAAAACATTTTGTGTTCTAGTTTCTACAGAAATGCTACACACAAGGAAATTATTTCAGCGAATAGATCACTATTTCTTCGTCAGACCCAAGAAAATTCTAAATGGTGAATAAGTGGACTTTGCATACCGAGTGTTATTACACACAGGATCGAAAAAGAAAATTTGTTTTTATCACTTGCACTTGACTGGTTTTTTCCTTAAATCGTTTTTGTGTAAATTTTCTCCCAATTTTGAACATTTTTGCAAATAGAGGAGAGAACATTTTGTAGGTCCTTTAAAGATAAATTTTTCAAGGCTCCATATTTAAACTTAAAGAAATTTGGATTAAACTACTGCAGTAAATGTAAAGTAAGTAAAGAAACGAAACTAAGTAAATAGATTTTAAAACTTTGGTTAATTATAAGTAGATGGCATATAATTTTTAAGAAGCACATTTATGATATGCAGACAGACAACGAATGTAGTTACAGCTTATACATTTTCATAATAGTCATTCGATTCTTACCGATATAGGTGATAACAAATAATTTAACAATTGTCGTTAAGCTAAAAATGGAGTATTTAGTTTACTTGCAAACCGAACCCAATCTAGCGAACAAAATTTTAAAATAATAAATTTATTTGAAATCTAGTTAAGTAACTCGGGTTCACCCAATGCTCAAGTTTGGTACTGTATTCAGTTAATAACTCATTTTGCTGCCACTGTCTACATCTTGGGCTTGTTACCTCTTCTTTTCTTATGCATTTTTATTGTTAAGTCTTCTTGAATAAAGGGTATTCCCCTTTTTTATGTACTTGCAGAATATTTAAATTCTCTCTATTCAAATATATTTTGCCATTGTTGAATCGTAGAAATTTTGGTTTGCAATATTCAATTTGCAAACTTTCGCTTTCGAATTCGTTTCGATAGTAATAGTAAATTCGGGAATAGTTCCAGTAAAATACGCTCAGCAATAATATTCATTGAAGTCCTTTGAATTATAATTACCATTTTGAATTCTCAAATATTGGTAGATTCAATATAAGCGACCTCAAAATACCCTTATTGATGGTACAAGTTTTATTTAAATTTGTTGAATTTGGAAAAATTATCGTCGCCATATTAGGTTCATTATTTTGAAATTTTTAAGGTAGATTCGCAATCAAAATCTTGAATTCAATTCCATGGAAATCTCTTGAAATTTCCAATTGTTGGTTATCATTTTGAAGCCCGCGAATAAAATGTAGCCGAAATATATTGTATGTTAAGTTGGAATAATAGTGATATAGTTCTCTCTATCAAAATTACCAGCTAAATTTATTTATTTTTTTTTAAAATTATATGCCCGGATGAAAAATTTTTGCCGGAAAGATGCTAAAAAATAGCTTAAAGGTTCATTTGAGATCAAATAGACACTTTAAAATTATTAAAGAAGTCGAAAAGACATACATTTTCCAGTTTTTGAAAAAATTGCAGTTCAAGGAATTAGAGAAATTTAACATTCAGGCTAATTTGAGATATACGTATCAGCGCGGCCTCAGTATGTATTTCGACATGCGTGATGTCGGTCTTGTTTCAGTTCGTTAATTTCTGGATATCGGCGTGTATTTGTTATGATTCGATGTTTTATCGTCCTTGCGTTCACTACCTCGACTAATTTACGACGCATTCTCAGTCTTTCCTACCATTTAACATATAGCATAAGCCCAAACCGCACCGAAGCTCTTTTACTTTTCGGTCTTTTATTTTCTCCCGAGTAACCTGCAGCATTCCCTTGACTAAGACGAATCTAATGAGACCTCACTTATTAAAATCTATCAATTTATGTCAGGCTGCAGGACACATCAAAGAAACAGTCATACTTACACCCATACATACTAACATGCATAGTATTTCGCACATAAGTTAAGCATAACAGTTACCGTTGTTTCAAAAATAATAAGATTCTGCAAAGATTTAAATTTAAATTAATTTTTGGTATAAAATTAATAAAATATGTATATACACGATTATGTAAGAATCATTGGAAGTATCAAAAATTCAATTCATTTTTCTCGTTTTCAGTTTTTGAAAAAATTCAAGGGAAAAAGGATCATATATTACCCCTCACATTAAATAGTATGATTTAAGGAATTTAAATTACTCAAATATAATTAATTTATTAAATATGTGCCAGAAATCTGTCTGCTGCGAGTTTTGTGTTTTGTTATGTTTAGTAATTATAAGACCCCAAAATAAGCAGTTTTTTATGAAAAAAATCTTGCAGAATTTTTTATGCTAACATTTATAATAAACACAAATCAGTCAATCAATATCGGAATTCTAATAAAATTAATTAATAATCTATTTGTAATATATTCACTAAAATTCTTGCTTTTTAAAAAACTGTGTAATTAGTTACTAATTTTCATATAAAACAGGGGAGCCAATTTTTATTTATAATTGAGAACATAACATTAAATTTGGTTTGGGATTCACAATTTTAAAATCAATTTCTTCACCAAAATTAATGTATCAAAATACTTGAGATTATAAAGTACCGTCATCTTGCAATATACACATTTCTTAAAATAAAAGGCGGAAATAAGTCTACAAATTTTATCAAATTTTAGGTTGCTCAAGTGATGTTTACCTACTTCTGATTTCGCAAACAATATCGGAAGCTCTACAGTTAATTTAATTTGATTCAAAGTAATCGATAAGATAAAATTACAAATATCGATGATTGGGCCAATTGCCAAAAGTAAGATCATAAAATCGTATAAATACGATTAACAGGAGCTGTAACAACATAGTTCAATCGTTTGTGATAGAAACAATATAACACTTCTTTAAACAAAATCAAAATGCGTTTCCTCAACGTTTTCTTGGTCTTTGCTCTCATCATTGCTGCAGTTAGTGCTTCTCCTTACGTTGCTGAGGAAGAAGGTGAGCTCTTCGATATTTGTTGTGTTTTTTGATAATGTGATTTGAATTTGGAATTTTGCATTTAATTGATTTTTTTTTAAACTGTTACCTATAGCAAAAAAGTACATTAAATTGCAATGATTTTTGTCAACCAAACATCAAAGTCGTGAAGTGAAAAAATTATTGGGTCTTCCTTTTAATGCAATTTGCTGCTCTTTTCACAAAGTTAAAAAGTTTTCCAACAAGTAACCATTCCCAAATTTGAATTCAATACTTAATTTGTTATGAAATCTGATATTGATTAGCTATTATCATATTTACGGGTCGACATATTGATTTATAAATATTTATTTCCTCAGATTTGGGCATGGACTTTGACATGGAACCAAGGGTCACTTGCGATCTCATTGGCAACGAGCGTCTTTGTGCTGCTCACTGCATCGCCAAGGGTTTCAGAGGAGGATGGTGCGACAGCCGTAAGGTCTGCAACTGCCGTCGTTAAACATTTTTTTTTCTGAATACCAAAAGTTCATTTTTAAAATTTTCGTATTTTGTTTACGTTTTTAAATTGGAAAATAAAAATTTGAATTACTTGCATATTATAAGTAGTCTTTAATTTCCCCTTCTCATTTTTCGCTTTTACACTTTACACAGTTAGTTTATGTACGAGTAGTTTAAAAGATTACACTAGTCTGTAATATTTTGCAAGTACGCTGGGTCTTTCTTCTATCAAGAAGTATTTCATCACTGTAACATATTTAAGTCAAATAATCGGCCTAAAATGTTTTTCTATTCTTAAAGTTTTTGGAACGATATGTAGTTATTAAATTTCGAAGAAGACGCTTTGTATTTCGCTTCCAATTTCTCAAAAAATGTGTATAGCAAAAACTCTTAAAACTAAATTCTAATTAAAACACATAAATGATAAAAATATTTGTTAGCATTTCTAAACAAATACCTTATTTCAGATCTTGATTCTTGTTATTAATAGTAGCAATTTATTCAGATAACCAGTTTTGAAGAAAAAAACAGTAAAATTCATTGGTGTTCTATAATTTTAACGCGGAGTGTGTAACACCTATGTTTTGATTAATCGCAGACAAAACAGCAGGCTAGTGCGATGAAGCGATGAAGGCTGCATGTATAATACATGTAAAATTATAAAATCACATATGAAAATGGTAAAAATATAACCAATAATAATTTAGTTTTCTAAATACTACCATTTTGCTTATTTTAATTTGTTTCTTATTAATATTTTCCACCTGAAAGTCTATGATACACGATATGGTAAATTTGATATATGTTTTGTATTCGGTCGCATCAAAATGTTTTCTTTGACATTAAATTTATATATAAAAAACAATTTGCAGGGAACCTTATCGAAATTTTAAAATTGTTTTTTTAGAAATTTGTTTTTTAAAACCGTGTATGCGGCATTTCGGGTTGTAATTGATTTGACTTTAAATTCTAATTTTAATTCAGGGATATGATAAAAAAACTCAATTCTTAACTCTGTAAAGAATTGATAAATAGAGTACGATAAGGCTAAACCTGGTTATCTAAAAATTCAGTATCTCGCTAAAATTTGTAAACATCTAAAGAACTAATTAAATCACATAATCATTTTTTCATTCGTTATTATTTTGCGGTTACTGGTAAATCTAAAAACAACTCGTTACAGGGATAGAAACGAACGAGTAACCTGAGCATTATGAATGCAATCAAATCAACGGAAGAACGAGTTAATTGCATTCTGCATATGTGGCTAAGACCGGTGTATTGATCTCGTTCTCCACGAGAAGGAGCTTATCAACATCTTGAAATAATTACAATTGAATTGAGCTTGAATTTAGTCTAGGTCCGACGTGCATTCATCTCGGAGATTATTTAGGACTTGATTTTTTGATTGATACCAATTTTCCTAACTAAATAATATCAGTGCCATGTCGCTTTATCGCAGTTCAGCCTGGGGCCTCATTTTACTCACTTTAGCTATTTTTGCGACTGGGTTTCCTACAGTGAGTAAGTACAAAGCACCTAAATATCAGTGAGCCAATTTTACTATTCTTTACTTTTCAGAAGAAGCTTCTAATAGTGCGGATACTGCAAATGTACAGCAAAACTTTTTAAATCCCCTTTGTGACGAGCTGGGGACACACGTAAGCTGCATAATTTACTGCAAAACACTTGGGCAAACGGGCGGACATTGCAGCAGCGATTCTCTGTGCACTTGCTTGGATTAAGTACTACCTACCGTGAAGACTAGTGCAATTATTATGACATAAATTAATGTTCTGAAAGTAAAAAGTATTCAATTTTATTTATGTGTTGTTGTTATTAAAACTATGATTTTCAGTGCCATCCTCAGTGTCTTAAAGAAATCAAGTCTTGGAGATTCATCAAACTTTATTTACGCATTAATGAGGTCAATACCTCAGTTAACTTTGTAAATGCAAATTTTTCAAAAGGATAGGATGAGGGTCTTCACTTTATTCTGTACCTATTTCAATCAAACGTTGGGGATACATTTATTGGGTCAAAATTATAATATATTTCTAAATTGGGACGTTTTCTTCCTTGTGTATTTGATTTGGTCATCTTAATGCTTGTAACCAAATTTTAGCAAGTTAAAAATTATAATATATATTTCTTCGTGAGCCGTATTTTTAATGGCAATCAAAAGTTATATATTATATGTGAAATTAACAATTGTTTTCAATTGTGTCAAGTGAGAGTCCTTAGATTCTAGAGTATGATAAAGTTGCGAAAATGTTCCTGCTCTGCTGATCTAAGTCTCATGAATTTGAATGCATACAACAAAACAATTATTACTAGTTCAGTAAAAAAAAAAATTATCTATTATATAGCGACGACTTCTACCTTTTTCCATATTCCCCAATTTTTGAATATTAACCAGATTTTGTTCTGATAAATAACGGAGACAAAGTTTGATCAACACCACCTTACAAATGAGATGAAAAGTGGTAACAAAGCAACTACTATTTTTATACACGTTTTCCAAGTTTGATCGATAGCAATGAAGAGATAAAAGAAATATAGGGTCAAATTAATTTTTATATAAGGTAATGAATTGATTGGAATGAAAGGAATGTAAATACCCTTCTCCTTTCTCAAACTCTTCAACTTTTTAATATGGCCTAGATATCGCTCTGATAAAAACATAAGCAAAATTTGATAATAAAATTCTTTAAGTTCGTTTATCAAAATCCATTAAGAAATGCGGAAGGTGTAATTTTGTTTGATTAATTTGATCAATCCACCACATTTTGATACACGGCGCAAATTTTGGTCGATAAACGTACGAAAGATATCGGGTCTAAGCTATTTTTACATATACTCGTATACAGTGCTGCCGGAAATTTTAGAACCAAACTTTGCTTTTGTTAAAACAAGTACATGAATTAAAATACAATTTTATAAAATAATTAACTACAGACAAAGATCTCATGTACACTCGTTGTCAGACGAATATACGAGTATACAAGTATGCTCAAAATCAACGTTTGGTTCTAAAATTTCCGACAGCACTGTATATTGTTTATATGAGCCGTATTATTATTTATATTTATTTTTCTATATTCTTTTAAGGTAAAATCGATCTTAAGACATTTTCAACCTACGTCACTTTCATAATAAACAGGTCATATATATATTTATATACATTGTATAACCATTTGGTTGGGGTGTATTTTTAAAGTGTGCAACGCACAATCTTAGACATGAATTTTCATATCATTCATTTTCCGAAATCGTTTCATCAGGTGGGCCGCAGTTGGTTAGGTTGACGTGATTGTCTAGAAAGGCGCACTTAGGCAATTCTTTGGCCCATACATAAAAATACAATTTTATGTTTACGCATTATCTTATTTCGCATACTTCTTGACTAGACCATTTGAAAAAAGCTACTTAAAGTATTAACTTTATCCAAAATATTAATGTCTTTCAGTGAAACTAAATGTTTAATAAATAAATTAAATCGTTTTATTATTAATACATATGTAAATATTTTCTTATTTTTTCGTTTTAATATTCTGAACTTGAAATTGAGAATCTTTTGTAAATGATTGTAAATTAATGCTAAATGATAAAAACTTAATATTTTAAAAATATTGAATATGTACAATTTCATTAAAAAAATAACCATCAATTTAAATTTCTGTGATATGTATATATAGTGTGTTTGAGCATAAATCAAAGATTAGATTCTGTAAGCTTTTTTAATATTTCTTTTTTTTTTATATATATAGAATTAAACCAATCTTGCTATCCAAAAACCAAAATATATCTTATAAGTTCTGAAAATATTGTGCACACGAAGCGAAATTTAATTACATATTTTTTATACACATATATTTATATGTGAATTACGTGATTAACTTTACTGAAATGTTATACAAAGATAAATCGTGATATTTTATCAATGCGATAATTTAATCAATTGAAATTCAATATTCGGTAATGAAAAATTACAAAAAACGCAGAAGAAATAAAACTGATCATTATTATTTTGATGATTAAGTGTTTAACTGATTCTTAGTCAATCAGATTTGTATGATGCATGACCCTTTCCAAAGAGAAGCAGTAGATTCTTTAATCCGAATGCTTGTTGCATTTTTGGATCTGGAACGTTTAATGTTACTCAATATATTAAGTTGAATTTTGAGAAAATTCGTAAATTGTGCTATGGGTAAATTGTGTTATTGTTACCATTTCAATAAAATTGAAATGTTTTGTTAGATTATTTATGCTTGCAAAAATTTAGTAATTATACAATTATTTAAATTTACAAATATTTACTTAATTTCTTCCATGTTTATATTTAATTGCCTTCACGATATACTCACTCAGCATTTTTTTTATTTCCACTCGAGTGTAAATCACCGCAAACTTATCTCAGTTTGGAAACAATAAACTTAAGTATATATTTGATTAAGTATTATCATTCTTTTCTTTTTCAAAAATTATCGTTAAAAAGTTTAAAAGTTACAAGATTTTAGATATCAATTATGTCTCAGATTATATGTATTATATTTTTTTTATGATGCTAAGATATTTGTTTCTGTGGGTTGATGATTTAAATAAGCCAAACCAAAAAATTTATCAAAACTTAAATAATTATAAGTTAGTTGAAATTAAATGCTTCTAAGAGTGCACTTTATCTTTGGCATTTTCTTGTATTCATAAATAACTTTTTTAGTTTTAGGTATTAGTTGTGCATTTCTGCTAAGAAACTTTATTTATTGTGTAATGATGATACTATGATAAAAAAAAATTAATGAATCATAAACTTGAAGTACCAGTTATTGGTATTTTTAATTTGAGAAAATTATATCATTAATTTCTAAGTATAGTTAATTAGAGTATTTACCTCGAAAAACCAAGTATTAATATTGCAATAATAAAACAATTACATTAACCTCTTAAAATTATAAAGCAAAAAAGATATTATGCATATAAAGCTTACCTTAATCAAATTACATATTGTCAATTTAAAATAATAATGAAATTATTTAAGTGGATTCCAATGCATTCGTACTGGTTAAAGGAAACCACAGAGAAGTTGGTTGATTAATTTGAGCTTATTTTATCTTATTTTCTTAATCTTCAAATGCATTACTGGAGTAACTCTAATCCAGGTGATGTATCACTAGCTTTGGAAGAATATGATCCGATCCGTATCACGATTAGTTTAATTATATGTTAATAACGAATTATTTCATAATTAAAAGTTCACAAAAAGTAATTTTAAGATGGATAGAAATATAGGGCATGCATTTAGCGTTGTAGCAAAACTGCCAAATAAATAATTTTTATTATATATCTTGTATAAAATCGCTAGCTTAGTTTAGTTATCGACTAGATGTTGATTATATCGCATATAATATCATGTAGATCATTAAGTTTAAAAGGGAATATTCTCTATCCCAGTCATTAACATAATTAAAAATTTTGCTTAAAATATTTCGAATTTCGTTCGTCATTTTTAAATTTATGTTGAAAATTTATCTCTTGACACAATCCCAATAAAATAGGAAACTTTATAAAAAAATATATATATACATATGATTTATTAGACTATATATTTTGTAGTATTTTTATATGAGTGGTTTTCCAGTCTTTGTAGTTTGCTAATGGAGTTGTGGAAGTAAAGCCGTTATCCCTTTTCTTTTTTTTCCATGAAACAAAATATCAATTTCTAGATGAGACATAATTGAGAACTTTTTATTTATAAATAGGTGAAACACATACCTTGAAAATCCTGAAATAAATTACTACCAAATTAGAGACATTCGTTATACTTCATGCGGACAGTAAATGCATTTTAGATCTTTGCAATTCTCGGGTAACTCAAGAAGGATAAAAGGTAGGATAAAGGCAAGGCCTCAGATAATCTGTGGCAGTGATTGCAGTAATATTAATACTTTTTCGCTATATAGAGTAAATTTAAAGCATCAGTTTTATTTAAATTCTTGAAAAAAGAATATTAAACAACCAGTATTATAATTCTAAACATATGTATCAACTGTGATTTGGATATGCTTTCTAGATATGAAACGATATCAATGATAAACCAACAACCGCGCTTGAACTTTTGAAAAAAAAAACTTGTATTTGTAAAAACCCATAGAAAAGAGGATAATGACCTTAAGTCGTGCGTAAGTAGGAAATACCTGTAATATATTAATATAATACCCATTCTTGGTAAACTTTTCTAGATAGGATATAATCGTATTTGTATTTTATTTCCATTTGTGCGCAAATTGAGATTATCTAATATCCTTTAAGAAGAACATACGACACGTACTATGATACTTTTCGCGAAAGCGCTAAGAAGCAATTCCACGTCCGTAGATAATTACAATAGCATTTAGACTTGCGAATGTTATCTGTTCTAGTTCGCAATTTTTAATAACTGCTAAGGGGAACTTTTTATTGAGGGAAGATTATTGATAACAGATATCTTCCGTAAGTATGATTCCAATTTGATTAGAAGAAGTGATATACAAAATTATTGATTTTCTGATATGATCTCCTTTATTGTTCAAATGGTATAAAAACGCAGAGGATTAAGAAGTCGATGTGTAGTATAGTTTTGAAAACAATACCGTGCAAATCAATCAAAATGCGTTTCTTCAACGTCTTCTTGTTCATCGCTGTTATCATCGCAGCCGTATCTGCTTCTCCAGTCTTGACTGAGGAAGGTAAGTGAAATGTTTGCTTTTCAAAAAATATTCAGTTCTAATAAAAATTTTAATTTTCAGACGATTTCGAAATTGAGCCTCGTTTCACTTGCGATCTTTTGGGAAATGAGAAACTTTGCGTTCTTCACTGCTACGCTCAAGGCAAGAGTGGTGGATGGTGCGACGACCACAAGGTCTGCAACTGCCGTTAATTTTTTCTCCAGTATACAGACGTTTGAATAAAACGCATAAAATATCATAAAACATTTTTTGATTGAACCTTAACTTAGACCCCCTTGATCTATACCATACTTCCTTATAACAATTTGAAACAGATCAGAGATTCAGTTTGAGATCTCCTTACGGATTTTGATGAAACCTCGTAGCTTCGGTCTTCATTGGTGTCTAAGAGACCGAATATGCAAAAAAAAAGACCTTTTGGTTAGTTGTATTTCCTGAGATATATAACTTTAAAATTTCGAAAAGTGGTATTTTTCGTTATGATTTTCATCATATTTTCATCAAGTTTCTGAGGTTCTTTAGTAGAGCAAAAGCATTACTTTGTTTTTTTTTTTTTTTTTTAAATATGAGAAGTCGAATCAAAAACTACAAAAGCATCGAAAGGAAACACCATTCTTTTTAAAGTTCCCTAATAACATGGATCGTGAGATAAAAAATATTTGTTAAATTTACTATGAACAACGAGTATATTTATGGTTGTTCCTTGTTACTCAATGGCAGCGAAGTAGTTGATTAATAGTTACAAGAAATTGCAGTATTCTGCTTTAAAGTCATAGTAGATTTTGGAAATAACAAGCTGAATAGGATTGTGGCCTTGAAGACTATTGGTAGTTTAAAAACATTTCGTTAAATATGATTATATTGCATTTGAAGATGTAAACAATTTAGAGTTTTATTTTCAAAATTATATTTTAAAGTTTTTTGTGTAATAAGAAATTTCTAGTATAAAATTTGTAATCGGGAAAATATTGAATTGATATTTTAAAGTTCATAATTTTATTACTTAAATGGCTGCCCACAGAATTAAGCACTGCAAAAATAATGTATAGAACTAAATATGTGGTATGCAAATTAAATTTGAAATATGTATCGCATTTTAAAATTGGGTATTGTTTATGGCCAAATAAAATGTATCTGTACTTTATCACGAATTCAATATTGTGATAGTTAAAATCTTAAGATTATCTCATATCTTTTATGAGAAATTTTATTATTATTGTGAAATTTTATATATACATTTACATTTTAAAACAATTTCACATAAATTATAAATCAGACAGTGGAAGATAAATAAATACAGAATCGTACAGTGTAAGATAGATAGAAAATATTAGAAATATTATTTACTATTTTCGTTGATTTTCAGCCACCTAATTGAATTAGTTATTAGAACTGAAATAGTGCCAATAGTTGAACTAAAATAATTGGGAAATCAATCAATTCTGCAACTGCTCTTGCAACTTATTTAATTTTATCAACTAATTTAATTAGCTGGCTGAAAATCAATTAAAATATATCTTTAAGGGATACAGGTTAAGGAATCATAGAGTTTTTTCATAAGCTATTTTCATCAACTATCACATCAGATCAAATCAGCTAGGTAGCATTCGTCATTACAGCAGTTGTGTAGAATATCATCCTGAACTCCGAAAACAGACTATTTACTATATGTAATGAATTAGTTGAGCTAATAATAAAATTTCTCTCAATATCAATATGTGTTTATATGCCAAAAGGTTGCACGAGTCAAGAATTCAATATTAGCATGCTTGAAGATATTAAATAATTTATATCTTTTGATTTGTTAATAATATATCAAATTGTTTTTATTTTGTAATATGAATATAAAAGAATGCAAACAACATTTTAATTTACAACACTCGTTAAAAAATAAATTCGTTTTTTCTTTTAAATAGAATTGGAGATTATAAACATTATGGATATCTGTGAAAAGACTGCGGTTAGGATGATTATTCGGGTTCTTATTAAAATTGCGTCCTAACCTTGAAATGTTCTTCATACTAGATATGGTCTGTTTGATAAATGCGAGTAAACGAGCTGCGGCGGATTGATAGAGTCAAAAAGTGAAAAGGGTATTCGTTTTGTTCGTAAACAAAATTAAACTAAATATCATAAGTTGCATGTACTAAAAGATGTTATTCAAATTATTTTTATTTAACTTGAAGAAGATAAGAAGAATTTGGTTTATATGAAAAAATGAATGACTTAATTGCAAACCTATATAGCTTTTTTCAAATCCCTCAATTTGCAATTCTTTTTGTGTTACTTAAATTTTATTTTCTAATTAAAAGAAATGCACTCACGGAATTATCTGAATGAAGAAAGTGAAAAGCTTTGATATGACTTCATATTCTACGAATTGTTTTTTTCTTCATGAAGTCAGCTTTAATTTAGTATTATTTTTTAATAGATTTAATATTTCATAAAATAACACCCAAAAAAATTGATCTTTTGAATTATGAATCCTCGGGTGTTGCTATACATAAATGTATTTTTTTTATAAGCCTATTATTTACTATATTTTCTGTATTTTCTACTTATACATAAACTGTAAAGAATGAATTTAATTTTGCTGCAACAATTGCTCAATTTATCTCAGAGGAGATTAAATTATATATTGCTCGTTTTTAATGTAAAAAAATACAATTTACACCGATAACGAAGTCAATTTTTTTCACTGAAATACGATACAACACTACTCATAATTTAGTGTAAAATATCATTTGAATGCCTGCCTAAAATTACATTTTTTGAGAAGTAATATTTTATTTTAGAAATGAGTATATTAGTGAACTTTTCATTGGGTTTTTCCACAGAACTAACTTTTCCCAAACATTGAATAATCACCTTGATCACACATTCTGCTAGACTACATAATAATATCATAGTTGAATGAACATAGATTCCGGCACTAATTATAAGACTTCCTCATTGTATGAAATTTTATATGTTATACTCCGAAATAAATAAATAAATAAATAAATAAATAAATAAAAAAAAAAAATTAGTGAAATTTACTCCTCGACATAATTTCACTGCTTTTATCCTTTTATATTAGTAAAATTAGTCGTAGTGCTAACAATTTGGAAATTATAGTTGAAATTATAATTGAAGGAATATTTTAAATGTTTTTAAGAACCACAAAGTTAAACTACTTCCTAATTTAAATTTTTAAGTTCCTTGCACTGTGTAAAAATGTACCTAATCGTATTCTAGGATCGTTTTATGCGTGAGTTTCAAATTTTATCCCTAAAAATTTTTATGAATTACAACCAAAATTTTTTTTAAATTTCACAGATGCTGAAATTAAATAGGTTTTTACAAAGAATATATTTATGTCTATTTAAGTTTTGCAATTTTAACATATGACCCGTTTATTTTGAAAGTGGCGTAAGTCCAAAATGTCATAAGGTCGATTTTACTTGAAAATAATATAGTAAAATCGACCTTATGACATTGTGGACTTACGCCACTTTCAAAATAAACGGCTCATATTTAAGTTTAATATGAAATCAAATAAATGTCTTACTCTCAAATATGTAAAACCATTATTTTATAAAAACTGAAAATAATGCTAACATACTTCATTTACAACGAAAACAAAACATTTCTCGTGTATTTCGATGGAGAATTCATATTAAAAACCCATCATAATCGGAAGTTACGTTTGTTACGTTCTTCAAAGTGCATGAGTCAAGAGTGAAGAAGAAGGTCTTGAGTTTAGATAACCAAGGTTCACGATTTTATCCCACAGAAAAATCCTGTTTTATAAATAATTTTGGATAAATATTAATTCCAAGTATTACATCTTTACTAATTCCCATTTTATTGATTCAGTAAAATAACTTTTTCAACCCATAATATTTTAAATGGGTTTGTCAAAAATTTAGTAAATCAACTATTAATAAATAATGAATGTATACTTTTTGGAAAAAAGTTTAATTTAATTGATGCGAACCGTACCACACCTTAGTATGAAGTCATATTTTTACGATAATATGGCACATGCATATAAGTCGATAAGGGACAAACTCGTAATTTTGTCAATCGAAAGTATTGTTTAATTTGAATTTCTACGTAAAATCTGAACTAACAGATTAAAACAATCTTTATAGCAGTAAGTCATTACTTTCTTAAATTTAAATACAAAATTGAATATACAAAAATAAACTTCTTATAAATTAACCAGTTTAACATTTCTTGTTCTTATTACACAACAAAATTAAAATAGAGCTTTCGTCTGCGAACTAGCTAAAATAAAAAAAACATTTCCAGAACAGAACTATCTAGAGTTAAAATTAGGTTCACAATAATGTTTCTTTTTTATAACTGGTTTCACACCAAAATACTTAAAACGTGCTACCTACTTTTCTGCAACATTTCGAGACTACAGCGCATTATTATGTTTTTATTTTGGCCTTGCGTCTAGTTGTCTTCTACTTGGCCTTGAAGTATCGAGTTGCCCTGCATAGTGCACTCTTTTATACAAATAGCCCTTCTGCAAATTACGTTAAATTCTTATGATGGGTGAAGAATTCCCAGTGACTTCTTACAAAGCTTTAATTTCTTTTTAGAATTAAAATGTTAATATTTTGCAATTCTACCAAAATTAGATGCAATAAGAAAGTAACAATCACTTTTTACCCTTTTTGAAAAAGTTTAGACTTACAACCAATTTAAAGTGTGGCGTAAAGAAGAAGGAGCTCAACACTGACCAATTGAATTCAGGCTGAAGTGGAAATCCCAACCGCAAGATGATTCATTTTTTTAAGCTCGATGAAGACGCACCAAGTCTGAGCTCAACTGAAGAGAGTCAGAGCAGAGCTTGTAGATATTTTTCACAGTGGAAATACGAGCGTTTTATTCAACTTAGGACTACTATAAAAGAGGGAAGTCCATCGCCATTAAAAAACTTTGATACGACGCGACCGGGTGCAATTTAAAGCCGTGTCGAGTTCCTCTGAAACGAGATTCAAGCTCAGATTAGCCGGCGAGAAGCGACTTGTAAGTAATATATAAACACCTCGGAACGTCTCAGAAGTCAGTCAGCTTCCGACATCCGAGTTAAAGATATCCACACGGTGCTTACGAAAATATTGTGCTACTTTTTAAAAAATTATAATACAGAGAAGAGTGATACTAAGTGAAAATGGTGTGTACTTTAGTGGCATATTTCTGTGAATATTTTCATTATTAGAATATTTCAGGTTGCAGTTAACTTCATCGCTGTGCTTCTTGTATTGGTTTCCTGCCAGCAATTCGTTGCTTCACAAAGGTCTCCCTATGCCGGAAGTCGACCTGCAGGATACAGGGATAAATTCGTTTCCAGACCACCGCCAAGCGCAAACAGTATTGAGAACAACGACATCAGTAACAGATTCGGTGGTGTCGATGGAACTCAGAGACCTCCTGCTGGTGGGATTCCTGTTGTCGAGGGCGTAGTAAACAATGGACCTCTTATCTCTCGACCCGCTGCAACACCTCCTCCAGCATTCGCATCCATAACAACTTCCACACGCTTGCCCTACGACGCCCTCGGAGATGCCCAGGCAGTACACATCTTACAAAGTCGGCCGGAGGAGCAACAACCTTTCTGGCTTCTTAACTATCAAGCCATAGAGGCTCACAAGAATAACCCAGTTGTGGGTAACTCCAATCCTCTTGCATCTCGATCGTCGTTTTTGGGAAGAAAGTGATCTCCACCTGCAGTGATCGACTGATATATATTTTTTTTATCATTTTCAAATGGTTAAACTGTTAACTATGGCTGTATTATAGATATTAAGACCGCTCTATGTTAAGTGTTATTTATGATCAATATAAACCATGACAACATAAACAATTTCTCTTTTATATAATTCTTCTTTAAACTTTTCTATCTATAAAATATAAAACGTAGATCGCATTTTTTTCAAGGCGCAGTTCCCAACCATTTGCGTACGCTTTCGAAAAAAAAATATGTTTCCTCTTTCTTCTCATCAAATTTGGGTAATTGGCGATTAATTTTTTTAGCTTGCACGTGATGTTACACAATAAAGATTAGCCCCACAGAACAGCATGAGGTTATTTATATATCAGAAAGTTAACCTTTAAACGACCTACTCCTAATCCAGGTTTTAATTACGACTTCAAAGCAGTTTGGCGAATGAAATTATTTCTCATTTTATGGGTATTTTAGTTTTCGAATTCATTTTTATAATTTCTTCTGAAATAAACGTTTGTGTTACTAGCTCAACTCATTGATTGGAAATCATGATATGATTTTTATATGACTGAAACAGAAGAGTTAATGTGCTTAATGATCTGAGAATCCCTTTCATTTCGCGAAGACATAAGAAAGTAGTAGTAAATTAAACTGTCTTTAAAAGATAAAAATTAAGATCAATTAGACTGTTAATTTGCAAAATACCGATAATTGAGTTCTTATCAATTACTTGTATATGAGAAAATATATTCATAACTCACGTCCTGATAACTATTGTAAATTTTCTAGATAATAATTGCGATGTTATTTTTACATTTCAGCCGCATATTAAATACAATCCTACAGTACGACAAAACGTGATTGGTTCTCAGAATCGCATTTTATATAGTAATTTGTGGCTATGTGAAACTTGTCTCGAGGTAACCATGTTTGGTTAGGAATAATTTATTTTTGCCGTCGTTCTGTCTGATATTCGATGTAATTTTCTTTTCTGTTGTAGAAGCTAAACAAAACTTGGCGACGAGTTTTTAAGATTGTTGATTCCTAACATTCAAGAATGTTTCAATTGACAGCAATTCATTATTTGTCTAATTGATTTAGGCAGTAGAAATGCAAGAGATATAAATTTATATAATTTTGCAGTCAAGGACATTATTTTCAAAATATTAATTCGCTTTCCTATATTTCTTTATATCTATTTATTTTTCTTTACTACGAATATAAAAAAAAAGATAATTTGCTATGCAAACAGATCCCGATTTAAAGCCGACAGGCGCCGGGCATTGGAGGAAGTCGAAATCCTTTAAATTCCTTTAATATCGTTTAAAAATATTACACGGTGTAAGTTTTGACGCACAATACAACAAAATGATGTACGAAGATGTTTAATTGCCTTTATATGATTTTTTAAACTTTTAAGTGATACCATCTACTCCGATCTGGTCCATAATTAATTGTCCGATCTGCCCCATATTAGAACTCAGCCTAAATTTTCTACTAAACTATTATTATGCCAAGATTCATCTTAATTCACTGACCAATATTAACCTTAAAACCCTTAAAATTAACACTTTGCGCTTCAACAATCACTGCAAATTTTTCTTTTTTAATTATACTAATTAAAAAAAGTACATAGCAGATACCATTACTTTAATATTGAGGCATTTTTATTTTTGAAAGTATTCTGATTTACAAAATATTACATAAACGTTCCTGCCGCGCACAAAATGTACGGAGCGTAAAGGGTTAAAAAGTCAAAGTCTCTAAAATGGCAAGAAATCACCCCTCTAACCCTGTGATATTTTTCCTATTATATAAAATAGTTTTAATGAATATTATACAGCATTTTAGCAGTCAAAAAGAGAGTAATGGATGGATTTTCATATAGTTTAAATTTTATTGACTTATGAAGGATATGATAAATTCAAAAAGGTTTTACGCAATTAATACCATATTTTTTGAGTTGAGAAAAGTTCTCCGATTGACTAAATAGGGCAGATAATAATACTTTTCATGATGTCATCATGCATTAATTTTATATATTATAAATCGATTTCGTTTTGTGAATTACTTAAAATGTCAATAAAATTATCAAAGTCATATCCTTTACCAGGTAATCCCCCCGAATTTTATTAATTTATGAAGAAATATTCAAAAGAGTTCAATGATTAATTCTACTGGAATTAAACGATTTTAAAACGGTAAATTTATTATTAAATTAACTAACTTTAGAAGTGACAACTAAAATTTTGTTATTCCACAAGCATATAGTT
The DNA here is from genome assembly GCA_963969385.1 of Philonicus albiceps. Classification (NCBI taxonomy): domain Eukaryota; kingdom Metazoa; phylum Arthropoda; class Insecta; order Diptera; family Asilidae; genus Philonicus; species Philonicus albiceps. Next base: position 39,243,410 of record OZ017773.1, read on the forward strand.
TTTGCGAAAACTAGAGAATTCATTTCGAACCATGCAGATTTCGTAAATTATTCGTGGTTTTAATCAAAAATCTCTTAAATGTTTTTGTTTTTAAAAAGAACATTATTAATTTTTAAGCTCCAATAAAAATAATATAAATGTACCATACGATACTAAATCTGTTCCGCAATATCAAAAATTAGAATCTTTTACATTTTTTATGTAACCGGTTTAAGATATCTTAGATTACTAATCAGCTTTAATTAGTTTGTGTTTGAGTCGTTTCAGTAAGGGTTGTATTATTTTTCCCCATTTGCTTAAATTTAAATATTGTCTAAAGTGTGAAGAACTCTGATTCTAATTAAAATTTATACGGTGAAAATTTTCTATTTCTTAAATTACAAAAACCATACACACGTATGTGGTAATAAGAATTTTGTTTAGAGTTAGATACTAATTAAACAGTGAAGCGATATAATGAATTCACTCTATATCATTATAAAAACGATAATTGTTACTGTGATATAATTAATTAACTTTTCTATTTGTATTGACAGCCTTAAATAATTTACTTAAAGTGCGCACAGGAAATAGATCAGTTTTTTCCTCAAAACACCTTGAATTAAACAGTTTTTTTGAGAATATATGGTAAAGTGATTTCGGTATTTTGAGCCTATATAGTAATTCATTAAAAGTACATTTGAGCAATTATGTTACTTGTCAAGATTTTATATAATTATAGCTCAGCCCAAGGTCTCTTGTTTTCCTAGGTCATGGTTGTAGATGAACTGTTCTGCAAATAGCTAATTGGATGTTTCTCCTTGATATTTCAAAAAATTCTTCCTAGTTACATTGTTTCTTAAACAAAGTTTACACTTCAGTGGTGTTGACCTATGACCATTTGTTTAGAACCTCTTAGATAAAGAATAACAAAAAAATATACAATTAATTCATTATAATTAACTACTAAATGCAAATTTTACAGAAAAATCACGGATATACATTAAATATACGATGAAAACACAATCAGATTGTAAAAATCATGGAATTTAAAATATTGTCTGAAATTTTCAAGTGTATGAATGAAAGATTTGCGCATTTACCATAATTAGTTATCATTTTTTAAATTAGATTTCTAAATCCGTGATGTGTCCGTAATATTTATTGATTTTTGAAAATAGTTTTTCCCCAAAAACAAAAAAACGAAATCTGACGTTATATTAAAAGACTTGAATTGAATAAAATATTAAAGATTTTATTATAATTTAAGTCATTGACGCTCTGACTGGTTTTTAAATTAGCATTAAAAGTGACATGCACAATTTTGTGGCGTCAACCACCCGCAGGTGCAAGCGCTTTCATTTTCCCATGTCTCAGTTGCTTCGATTTGCATCATCACCCCCATAACCGGTGAATACCAATAGATTTGTAATTAACGACAAAAGGAAAAAGTTTAGTCACAGATAGCGGACAATTAATTACCATTCCCATTTGGGTTGATCTGATCGCTTAATAATACGCGATCGGATCAAAATTATAGTACAGCACATAGAATGGAGTTGATAAATTTTTCATTGAATGCATTTGTGGTCTTTCACTTGTTAATTAATAATCGATCTAATCCGGACTGGAGAGTTCGATGTGAGATTTATTCGAGAAAAAAGCCAAAAATATCTTCTTAACTTCCGCGATGGAGTTTTATTTAGACCTCATTTTAACTGTACCTATGGCTGGCTGTATCACGAGACCAGTTTCAGTCTCATACATAAAAAAGAAACAAGCTTTGCTCTGAAGAGTCAAGAAATGAAAGTCAGAGTTTGTTTACAATCGTGGGGTATTTCCTTTACCTTCTCAATCCTCTCTCCTGCTGCGATTTATTTTTAGCCATAAATTTGGTTTAATGATGCTCTTGTTAGAAGTAGCCGTTTCCCTTGATTAAAGTCGAAAAAGTAGCTTTTCGCAAACTGATTTTGTACAAAATTTTAGCAAAAATAAACATGATCTAAATATGTTACGTTCAATAATAATTTTTAAAGATTTTATGGCAAATTTATGATTACTACTTTTGAAGAAGGGAAACCTTTCATTTTCGTATAATAGGCGTGGTAGGTGATAATTTTCTAAAAATCGTAATTAGACATACCTACCTATGTTAGCTGAAGATAAGATACAGCCGGCACCTTACTCATTAAAGCCAGCGACTTGTAGCTTTTTCTTCGCAGTCTCGAAGAATATTTTACGCCTTATTTAGAAGCTTTCCTGTTGATCAATCCGTGACTTTGCACATTTGCTGGGTTTTTACGTGTGTCTGATGAATGAAACTAATTTGTCAGGCGTAGGTGCAATTAGATATTCTGTCACCATGGCTTTGGGAAATCTTTAAAGCGCGGCATTTCGTGACGTAAGATTCATTTTGGACTTGCGGACTCTTTAATTCTCCTGTACATTTACAACGGCCATATATTTTTGAAAATATATTGCCTATGTGTTTTTTATAGCTAGGATAATTCCCTAAAATAGTTTTGCTACATGTAATCTGTTTTATTTTCGCAACTATTTCATTTAAATATGAATAATTCAATTAAACATGTTAAAAATTCCTCAGCTTAATATTTTGTTTGAATTTAGTACCGTTAAAAGGATTATGGACTATAACTTGCAGGATTCAATAATACTTACATATAGAGGGTGTTTAATTTTAAGGGTTACTCCCTAATGTATAATGTAAAATTATATAAAGTAATATTTTACCTTCGCCATTTAAGCATTTCTTGATTTCAAGGTCAAGTGTACATTTTTATCTAGCATTTCATAAATAGGATATCAGGTGCTATTTTACGTTAAATTTTAAAATTACTTAATGATCTGAAGATTTTTCCTTTAAAGAAATTAGAACGAGGGTAATCTTAAAATAGGTCATTATTGTTCTAATTAAAAAAATAAGAAACTGTAGTTGTCCGTACTTTACATATTTAGAACATTCAAGAAGCACTAGACTGCTTCGCAACTTACCAGTTTTTGTTAATAATTTTTTTTTTGTGATTTGTGATTTATGCACATATCTTTCATACAAGAAATAAAAACATAAAGCGAAATGTTTTGATGTGAAAATCTCCTGAATTGAAATATTATAAACTGTTAAGTTTTTCGTCTTCCGATAACAACAATTTCTTTCTACATATATTGCTAATCTTTACAATTCTGTTTGTCATTTTTCTTATGAAAATGAGCGACTAAATTAGTTAAATTCATTTTCGAAAAGTACAAATTAGTTGTGGGGATTTTTAATCATGTAACTGCTGCTGAGGCAGCTTAAGCTAATCTAGAAGCGTACTTATATGCAACAAATTCGGAAATTGTGTAATTCAATAATTCCGAAATATAATGCAGTTTTATCGTATTTTATTTTATATTACTTGTAACGTTTTAAAATTTTTAAATTGCAAGAGACAGTTAAGACATTTTTATAATAAAAAGTCACGACGGATATTAATTTGGGGAAAAAGGTGTGTTTACATATTCGCTATGCTAAAATGTTTTAGAGTTCAATTGTTTATAAAAGAAAAAATCAACATAATAATGTTTAAGGGGCATACATTGTACAAAATTAAGAAAATTACATTGGTAGTGATCTTAAAGTCTAAACGATTCATTTTTTTATTCTGATTTTGAATTTGCATGTTTTGTGAAAAAGAAGAGACGTTGTGGCTTCAAACATGAAAACGATTGCTTTAGAACATTTAAATGTTGATTGTTTCAATTTTACTTAAGTAACATTGTAAACTTCATTCATTCTAATCATAAAAAAGTATTCGCTATTTTAAGTAAAGGTCCATATCATGCATCCATCGTTTCCTGCTCGTAGCGGTTCCTCTTCAGCAAATAGTCCTAAGTGTAAAGTAATTTTTGTGTAGATTTTTTGTAAAGTATTTTCAGCTAAAAAACTGTGGAACATTTTGTCACATTTATTAATTTCAACACTCATTAACAAAATTTTCTAGTATATTTTAACTCGCCGTGTTTTAGTAAGTTACTTGATTTCTTTTCCAGTAATTTTAATTGGCGCCTTGTGCCTGAAGGTTCGTTGTATGATAATATGAAAAATTGCTTAAATTTCGTATTTTAAATGTTACGAGCTGGAAACGATTAATGTGCGAACCTTAAAAATGACTTTGACAAAATTAGTACAGTCAAGTCTCCTATAACGCGGTGGTTTTATAACGTGATTTCCTATAAAGCGGGTCGAATTAATTGCGTTATAAGAGACTTGACTGTACACAGCATCGAATCTTTACTCATAAAAACAAAAAAAATTAAATTATTTCTGAAGATATTAATTTTGTTTTTAAGTGTTTGTTTTAAAGCATTTCCAGTTTTCCCAAGAATGTTATTCTCCTTAAAATAAATTATTTATTTATGTTATACCCTCTATGTGGGGAAACCTCTATTTCTCAAAATTTATAAGAATGATTTGTTTGAATGTTGCTGATAAAAAAGAAATTAAAACAACGATGTTATCAGTAAATGAATACGTTAACATCCCGTAGTAATGAGTTCAATTTTATCTGGCCTTTTAATTATATGAAATTAAATAAGATTGGAACTCAAATGTGAGGTGTGTAGTTTTCGTTTAGGGGAATTTTCGAACGAGATTTTTTAAGTGAAATTTTAATTCCTTGTTTACAGAACAAAATATTTATTTCAAGAATATTTGATTTCGAGAAATTGTTATTCGGGGAATTAACGAAAATATTGGCGCTAACGCAGCGGTCAGTGATAATAAAACATTAAAAATGAAGCTTTAAAATTAATTTCTTCGAAACAATATTTTTTAAGATATCTTACCTCTTTGTGATCAACCCCCGTAATCTTTTTATTCAGTTAAATAAAACATCTTTTGCCAGAAACCAGGCATATTACAAATTTTGTTAGTTTTGAGAGTTATAAATGCATAAAAAAGTTATAAACAAAATTTAAATCGACTTGATGTTCAAACAAGTAAAAGAAAACGTGTTTATTTTTAGTTATATAATAATATTTTATTACTTGATTGATGTTACTGACTAAATTATACATGTTTGCAAAAATTTTTCACTTCCCTAAAACTAAAAACAATAAATATTTACATAGTGAGGGAATAATTCGAAATAATAAGATAATATTACACTTTTTGATAAAACTCCGAAAACAATGAAAATTTAAACAATGTTTTGTTGTGCACCCGAGAGTTTTAATCGTACTTTTAAGATTAATATATATAAAAAAAACGAATATCCCTTAAAATTTTGCGGCAGTCTTTTATTACAAGGCGAAACGCAGCAGTCCACCTCAGAGTCCAATGCTTCGACCGAATCACCGGGTTTACTTCCTATTCGGAACTTTCGACGTAATTGTTTTATTTTCAATATAACTTTCAGCGTCGGAACTTCCTATTTATGTTAATCATATTAATTATGTCTAATAAAGGTTAACAGCCAGGAACTTATTATTAACCCTAAGGACCGTTTATATGGGACTCTAGAAGCCCCTACCCGTGGAATACGTATTGCCTAATACCTAAATTTGCTCTCTATCTATAAACTTCAGTACAACTAAATTAGCCCTAGTATAAATTACTACTAAACTGGAAGAATGCAATAAATATTTACAGATTGGATTACTTAAAACAAGTAACAATGCTTTTCAGCGATATGGGCTCTACGCCCCGAGGTTTGGATGGGCTTCCTGGAATTGCGGCAACTCTTCACGCGATTGTATTGGTGTCTGCGTATGTGTTATTAACTTCAGCTTCTTGTGCATCTGTAAAATTAAAAAAAAATATATCATTCCATAAAACGAAAGTTTATTTAGTAGTTTAAACAAATAGGGCACAAGACATCAGAAGACAGTGAGCATAACATTTTGAAAGTTGGTGAATTACATAGGGAAGATTTTGTCACAACGTTACCCAAGGGACAATCAAATCAGACAGGTCGCCTTCGTGCATGCAACACACTAACAGGTCTACACAAAAGGCAAATTAAGTTTGACCAACCTACTGACAGTCAGTGACTCCTCTTAGTGTTCGCACATTGCAAGCCCTTTGCGGTGCTACATTAAGAACACGGATGAAGCATAATTTGAAATGAAGACACAGACACTGTGCAGTCTTCGTTAACATTGTTACTATTTTCTAAATGAGGGACAGTGGAAAAATAAAAATTATGTTTAATGGCTGAACGATCCTACTCTTATAGATTGATGAAAAATAATCAGCGTTCCTTACCTTTCACAATTTGGGCGGCTCTATTTTTGTCCTTTAAAATGTAAAGGGCAGTTAGCAGGAAGAAGATACCTCCGATGACTTCGACAAAACTGGTTGAAAAGAGAGCGTACTGCAGGGCTTGGAATTTCACTTTGTTTGTGTCCTATGAATAACTTTAATTAGATATCAATTTAAAAAGAACTCAATTTTAAATTTGCGAACCTCTTCCATTGCCTCGTTGTCGTGTCCGGGCAAAGTTGCGTTCACTGTCAGCGCTAAACTCTGGAGCCCATCTACCACTTTTTCCGTTGATACTTCTGGCAAATTCCTTAGTATAGCTTTGATGGCTTCTGATATCTATGCAATGAAAAAAGTACCATTAGTAGATCTTTACAAAAGCTTTCTTAATATCTTAATCGTAATTTTAATTTTAATAATATGGGTGTTTGGCGCTCAATCACGCCAAAACGGGTCAACGGGTTTTAAACGAAATTTGTCACACGGGAAGAGTATATCCTGGAAGTAGTCATACGATTCGATTCCTTTATTGGAATCTCCTGAAGGTCAATATATTTTCCAGCAAGACGGCACATTCTGCCATACTACTAAACTAACAAAGGCGTGGTTATCTCTAAATAGCGTTCATCTTATAGAATGGCCTTAAACTAGCACAAATCTACCACTCCTATTTAGTCCTTATGGGTAAAAATGAAAAAAAAAGATACACCAACCTATGATGAAGATCGAAGAATTGTGCTCTTAAATACAAACTATTTGAGACTCCATAGAGTCCGAAAATTGCTAACAATTAGTAAGTAATAAGCCAGATCAAAATAAAGGTCACGCTTCGAACTAGTGACGACTTAATTTCCAATATGTGCGAACTACTTTGTTTCGTTTTTGAGGTGGGTGAATTATTTTGCTTTATTGTGCTTTTGGTTTTTAACGAATTTTGTTGTAAATGACGAATTGTTGTTGTTTTTTTATTAATCATTAAAAAGTACATATAATAAGCTTAAAACTGAGTATAATATTTTGTTCTTCATTATCCCAAAAAGTACAAAATTGTTTGTTTTTTTACAAGTACTCATTAAAAAGAGGATGGGAAAATATTTTGCATTGGAGTAATATAAACCGATGGATATTTATTTAGCATAATAAAGTCACGCAAAATGCAAATGTCTTTATGATGATAAAAATAACAAACAAATGCGATTAAAAATAGATTTAAATTCCAATATCTAACAAGATAACATATATTTAGGGGCATTTACTTACCACTCCCACTAGGAATGGACTACCGGCATCGCCGAAAGCATGGGAGATTAAAATCTGGAAAGCTTCGGCTGTTGACCTCCGCGTCGGAACCACGACGTACTGAAAAGTGAATTGGATTAAAAATCAACGGAACTTGTTCTAGCTGAAGTGTAAACAAACCACAATTAGGTCAGTTTAAAGTGAAACGAAAGCTCAGTCAAGATGGTGCTGCTTGCCAATGATATGAAAGCACCGCCAAAAGCAATGCTCGTTCGAAACAATGACAAGGAGATGGCGTTAACAGTTAGATAAAGGTGCCAATGGCGACAGGTGGTCAGGAGCGCGGGATTTTTGAAACAGCTTGAAATATTCGACTGGGCAATTTCGCGCGAATTTATTATAAATTTAGTGCAGCGAAACCAGTTGACACCAGGTGATTGCTTCCAAAGGAAATTAATATGCTCACTTCAACACTATGCTCCTTTTAAAAAATGACATTTAGTTGTAAGTTATGAAAGAGGACCAAAAGTGAAAAAATGTAAAAAATTCATTGTTTCAAAAATACTAAAGTACATAACGCATTTAAAATTTGTAAAAATTGCAAAAAATTCTACATTTTCAATGTTTCCTCTTTTCTGTTTAAAGCAGTGATTAACAATTGCAATGTATTCTAAATGCAATGATTAGCATGTATAAAATGGTCAGGAAGAAATAAATAAATAAATTTAGCTTCATAGAGAATGTCTAAAGGTTAAAGAGTAGTTAATTAAACAGAGAGGGTTTTAATTTACAGAGGAGTTTAAAAAACATAAATAGTAAGCGTATGAACAAAAATAATAAGAAAATGCACCATCACCTTGTTTCAGCTGAATATCGCACGCACCAACCACATTGAGGAGCTTTCATTTCACGATTTTGTTTTTTAGAAATTTTCAGCAGAAATATAACACAAAGTAATACACAAAAACAAACATCTTTAGTCCTTACCAATAATATGTCCGCAACAATTGCCCAATTGATATTTAAAGCTAGTTGGCCTAAGAAAACCAAGGTGTACGCGGCTACGCTATTCTTAGAGACTACGATCATTGCGCCGGCTAAGAGAGGCACACTGAGGAGTAGCCCCCCCGCACAAAGCAGGGGATCAATCGTTGGGAATCTTTTGATTAGCGTTTGCGAAAGGAAGGATCCCATCACGACCCCCAATAAACCAGCCGCCATTGTAAGAGCACCAAATTTGAAGGACACTCTAAAAATACAAAAAAAGAGACAAACATTTGGTGATATGATACAATATAAAAACTTTTAGGTAAATTCCAAAATTTAGTATTTGTAGACGTTGCAAGCAGCACCATTTCTTTTCCTTCGTTATATTTTTTAAACGAATAATTTCTTACCAAAAGAATGTCTGCGACGATTGACCAGGTTAAGTTTAGTGCTAATTCTGCAAAAAAGATGAACATAAAGCACAGAGCAGCGCTGACTTTAGGGAGTATCAACGACACATATACGAATGGTGACGAGATCAAAAGACCCCAAGCACACACCAATGGATCCACGTTTTGAATACTTGGTCTTAAAGTTTGGGCCAAAAATGACCCTAAGGGCACTCCAACTAGCCCCGACATCATGGCCACTATTCCAAACTTGTAGGAAACCCTTTTCAAAATCGATATTTTTATTAATTTCTACTTAAGTAAACAACACAAGCAAGGTGAATGAGTGTCACAATTTGAAGAATTTGTAAGCTATTTATAATATTAGTGTTCATTCAAGAATTCAGTTTTTTTTACCCTTACAAATTAATAGCAAAGTAATGATTTAAGTAAGTAATTAAGGGAGTTCTCTGACAGTGCCAGCGCATTTTTAAATATCTAAGTAAACCTAAATATTATGAATAATTCAAAATAATTTAAATTTAAAATTACACATAATTCAAAATAAAATTTTAATGCTAAAAATTGAATGCTAAAAAAATCCCGAGATATAAAACAGAAAACTACTAGAGAACATAATAGAAGGAAGAAAACCCTGCTAATAAATAAGGTAAAAAATTCTATGTTCATATGTATTCTTTAATTCCTGAACTCCAAATTAAAAATAGTTGGTAGTTTTCAGCTCCACGATTCACTTTTTATCCTACTAATTCTTAAAAGAGGAAATCATGCTAACATTTTTGCTCCTCATTTCTATACAAAAATGATCCACACACTAACATTTAACATTTTAATTTGAATATAATTAATCATCGACCGACAAGGCTGAAATTCTTATTAGATGTTAAAAGTGCGCTGTATATTACCTTTACAAAATTAATTAATGGTTTCAAATAAGTGTCTATTCTTAGTTCAAGAATTGTTATTGCATCAAATCATGACACTGTATTTTTGCGACCAGTGTTAAATTAAACTATACCCACAGGTTCAATCTCTCTGAAGTCAAAAGGCTTATTTACGATAATAAATGCAATCTTGAAGATGTAGATGTAGATAATGTAATTACCAATTACTATTTAATATTTAAAAGAATAACTATCGAAGGAAATGAGTAATAATACGTAACTTTGAATTGTAGTTGTCTAAATAAAGTAATCCATTGATATTTAAACGAATTATTTTCATTCTTACAAACGTTAAAATTACAGACCAGAAAATGTGAGAATCTTCTTTATAATAAATTTCATTTTCGATGAATATAACCGATAAAAGAAAATTAACTGAAGAACCGGAAGTCACAGTTGCTTATAGCCGTGTAATATAAGCAGCACTCTGCGGAAATTACTCTGCATGGAATTTGGGTTGTGTAGAATAAATTTTTCATAGAAAGTGCAGCGATTAAGAAGTCACCTTGCTTGCGTGTTGGAACTTTTAAACAATGGAGGCAAGAAGAGGTTTTCTTACATAATTTTACTTACTCGTTTAGTGTAATATGTTCATTGCCAGGTTGCATTTTAAGCCCAAGATGAATAAATTTGGGGCCCCACCATGCAAGCGCTCCAGCGACGAAGGCAACGCAGGTGAATCCACAGGTAGACAGCATGAAAGACCGATTTTTAATTAAATCCTTCAAATCTTCTCTGTACGATGTCGTCTCCAAATTATGCGATTGCTCACTTTGGCCTCTGATCGGCTCTTTTATGAGCAAAATCATTGCGACCGCAATGGCTCCAAGGGCGGGTGTTACTCGAAGGGCCCATCTCCATGATCCTGCAAGATAAGCCGTCTCTGAACCGACAATGTACCTAAAAAAAAAATTGGAAGAAAATGAAAAATTATCAGACAGCCATATCAGCATTTTCTTATTTTTATTATTCGTGAAATGGGAGTTACAGCGTGAGGAAGAGGACACCCATTTGACGATTAACTACACTTGATTTTTTTTTAGATTGACTTGACGATGACGAGGTTGAATGCGTTAACCTTCTAAAGCTTTTAAACGCGATGTATCAAGATTTAAATGAATGGATGCTAAACCTTTACTACGGGCTTACATAAGATTTCTGCTTAGTAATGGGATTTTGTCTTGTTAGTGGTGGCCCTATTTGAAATAATATCCCCTAAAAATATTAATTATCGAGATATGATATGGAATATCTAGTTCAATAACTTCTAGCTAAATATGTCGTAGTTTATAGTTTTGTTATGAGAACCATTTGATAAGAAAGAGATTTTAAAAAATTAAATTCATAGACAAAAGTAAACTTGAATATAGAATATTTTTAACAGCATTCAATAGTGAAGTTTGTTGTTGTTTAGAATGATGCAAAAATTTGAATGCGAATTATCAATAATAAAATTCAATTCACTTCTTTGGGGACACTTTTAAATGCGTTGTATGTTTGTCTATTATTCGAGAATCGTTTAATAAATATAACTGTAGTTTACATTTCTCCACACCTTGAAATGAAAATTTAACATGAAATGTACAAAAATTTCAACAATTAAATAAGTCTCATGATAGTCGAAGAATTTTATTTGTCACGAAACAATTTGATTCATTGCGTGTACAGAGTTAGCTATAATTAAGAAATCCTGCGGAGTTATAGCATGTTGGCACGAACGAGAAAATTTACTTTTTTCCGTAAATGTCTTCTTCAATTAACAAAGTGTATGTTCTTTTTTAACGTTTAAAGTATTACTGGATATACTCGAAAGAGAAAAGGTTCGAAGTCTATCTAGAATTGCTTTAACAATTTGTGATAGTTATTTATATGTACATATTTTATAATGGCAATTGTATATCGTCTTCAACAAAGATAAAATTGTCAACAGTGAAAATGGCATATATTTTAATTAATTTATTTATTTACTTTTTCAATTTTCGTACCGATATTCACTTTAATAGGCATCTGAAAGATTGGAGCACAAAACATGTTTTGTTCTCAATGATGTGCGAATCCAAAAATATATAAAATGTTTACGGAATGTAAACTTTTATACTATTATTCTTTATTCTTTTATTTATTTATTAATGTACTTATTTATTTATTTACTTTACTAAATTCCCATTTGCATATTTTGTTTTAATCATTGTGAAACAAAAATATGAGCATATAAAACCAGACCAGAACCTTAATTTGGTCTTCCAAAAAGATACAACTCAACAACGATTTACTTGCCGAATATTAAAATTTATAAATGGAAATAAATATGTAATATGCATATTTTTATAACTTATACTTATAACTTATAATTATTAATATCAACTGAAGTCGTAGTTTCATTTGATCGGCTTTTGTTAAATCTTCATTCAGTAAAACTTTTAAGAATTTAGCTACAAATGAGCTACAAATGCTCATTAGCCAAATTTATTATCTTTACAAGTAAAATGTGAAGGACGCTAATGAATTTTTAAATATTAAAGTAATACTCATATAATAATAGAATCCTTATGATTTTATAATTTCAGATGATACAATTCGCAGAAGCTCTGCTGCCGTATAGTGTACATAAAACATTTGTTTCTTGGAGAATAACTGATACCTATGTTAATTTCAGTAATCTGATGGAGTCGAATATTTTGGGTTAGTTCAAAAATATCCCGGCCTTAAGAACACAAATGATAAAATATATTCTATTTAATAATTAATAATATTAATAATTTTATATTTCTATTAGTAATAAAATGTTCGACTTACCCAAGTCCAGATCCAACTGGAATAGCGAAATAGAATAGCGCCAACATTTTTGATCTAATATTGTGAACGAAAAGGTCTGATATTATTGTAGGGGCGATTGTACTATAGGACGCTTCCCCAATACCAACCAATGCTCGGAACGTGATGAACCAACCAAAGTGGTTCATAAAGGAACCAATTAAAGTAGTTGCACTCCATAGAAAAACTCCCGATGCCATAATCCATCGTCGGGAGTATCTATCGCCAAAGTACCCAAAAATAGGGGCACATATCATGTAAGAAAGTACAAAAACTGTTTGCAAAAGTCCCCCCTTCTCGTCCGATATTTTGAAATCACTTTGTATTGGTGTGAGAACTCCTGAAATTAAAAGAGAAAGAATCTTAAGAATCAAAGTTGAAATTGTTCTGTTTTTAGAATTTAAATTGATAATGGTACGTTCCGTAGAAAATTCGATATAAATAACTTGTCCCACAAAACGTTGCAAATTAATGTTTTTTCTCGTAAACAAACTTGAGTCGCTGTGTTTTACTTCTTGTCTCGCGCTTAATTCGATTAAATGAAATTGCTTACAGTACATCTTTCGTAATAAGCAAGACAAGAGTGCCGATGAATTCCTCGTTAGATTTACCCCCATTAAGGGCCGGAACTGTATACAAAATATGAACTATGTCTTCAACTTTGTCTCGTGGGTCCCACTTTATCAAGACATTTGACGCTGATTTGATTTGCGGTGCTACAGGTTAAATTTTGTAATAAATCATGACAGCATTCATCCTACAAATATGTGCTCAGAAATTCCGTGGCATACCCCAAGATGCGAAGTGCAATTTTCAGTTGAGTTCATTAACTCAACGGGGGCAGCTGAAGACTCCCAGAGAAACGATTGCCTTCATCAGATGAGGGAAATATTAAAAATATGCCAACTATGTGATTCGGAAGATTTTATTTTTAGCGTTCGGCTTTTTGAAAAAGGCAGGAAAATGCATCGGTCATCTAATGCTTAATACATATGCCTTGAAATTCTGTTTATTTATAAACTTGGGGTGTGGAAAAATAATGGTGTATCTCTTAAAAAAATTTTTTTTTCAAGTCAGTTTTTTCATTTCCATTTTTCGTGTTTTTGTTTTTTTAAATAAATTAGTTTGAGGGACGGAGGAATTCCTTTAGTCTCATAATTACTCATTAAGGAAATTGAAAAAAGCCATAAATATGCACACAAAGTGGCAGCGGAGACAGAGGACAAATCTTCGAAAATAAAATTTAGAGTTATGGCGTAATTAAGTTGAAATCGTGTCACTAACAAGTGGCTTAGGGAATTAATTTTGTAATTTCAAAAGTAAGTTTTTCTTTAGGAAAATGGGTACTTTATATTTTTATATAAGTAATTTTTTAAAAACATTAAAATGAAAAAACGAATACGATTTCAGTTATCTCTTCCTTTTTAATTACATTTATGTATTCATTAAAAGTCAATGGTTATTTTAGATGCTACTCAAATTGCAGTTTGACCTACAATTGTATTTTGAGTAATGTTTTCAACATTTTTAAAATTCTTTCTCTTATTTTTTTAAATATTTAAAACAGCTAATTTTCGTTAAGAAACAATAATATTTAATTCTTTATGAAACTATTTGCTAATTATGTTATTGTTTCTGACCTGGCAGCGAAGAGCAGCTCTCATGTATTGTACACTATTTTGCTACGTATTTTTACTTGATCAATTTTAACAGTTGTTAAGTTTAAAAGTTTATTTCATATTGCATTTTCGAAAATTTTATTTGTGGTTATACTTATTATTAACAATTAACATTAAAATGTACATAAATTTAAATTATAAATAAAAACAATAACTAATTATTCCCATGATTCTCATAAGTGACTGAGAGTCACATTGTGGTATGATTCGTTATAAAAACACGTAGTGCAGGAATTTTAATAAAAAATACATTAAATTTTATAAATAAAGACAAATATAATATATTCCATATATAGATAGATATAGAGAACGAACGAGTGCGTACATCGACCAGAGTATGTAATTGGCTATCGGCCGAGTGCCGCATACTACTTTACATTACGAATGCGTATGACTAACAAATAAAAAATTAATATGTATGACCTGTCTGAAAGGAACTTACAAAAGCATTTTTTGGAAAAACAAAATTTTCGTAAAGAACTCCCAAATCCACTTAAGTTACCTTTTTGATTTCAATTAGTTTTCTCATAAAAAACGAAAAGCCAACCGGTCAAAGATGCGTTTTTTACTTCCCATTTATTACACAGTAAAGTCTGCGGTAAGTTAGTACTTTCCGCATAAAATTAAATATATCACCATAAGTTTTTGTTAGCTCTCTCTGGGAGGTCTTCAGTAATCATCTTTCTGTCATAATAAAAATCTATTTAAAGAGATAATTTTTACATTTTTAAATTCAATACGTTAATTAGTGTAGAATTTTTGTAGAAATTTCTCAAAGCGGTGTGCATTTATTACCGGTGCCAATGGAATTTACAGAAGAATTTGTAATTTGAAACGGTCAGCTAGCTGAGACTTTTCGACTGTTTTCTTTTTACTTTTACCGAAGCCGATCTGTTGCTGTGGATTCCAGTTGATCGCCCTAATACATGTTTTAGGATCGTTCATTGAATCGCTTCGGAGACTTTTACACAGTTTTTGTTCAGTTCTAATGGATTTTAATGAGTCGCTTCTTCGCTTTACACAATTTGTGCTTACGCTATGCTTATGCTAATTAGGACTTAATTAGTTCTTTAAGGAAAGACTCCAGTTGTCGAGAAAGTTTTGAGAAAGATTGATGAGAAATTTTTTGTTTTTTTATTTTTATTGGGACGACTCCTTCAAAGATATTAATTTTCTTTTTAATGGGTCTAAAATCCTTCGGAAATTGAACGGTTTAAATTTCATAATCATATAATTATTTTTAACGGTTCACTAAATGTATCTTTAATATTTGCATTAAAATTTCACTAAATCAATAGTGCAATCCGCGAAAATTGCTATTCTTAAATTTCAAATAGCTGTTACTACATACGAATATACTTGTACATCTACTTGAAACGATTTCAAAACTAAATTCAATTAGCATAGAGTTTCTAATTGCTTTAAGTTACAAAATTATCACATTTGAATGTCTGCAATAGTCGTTTTCAATGGTCCTCGCAATGGCGACGTGGGAAAAGTAGTTCAAATAAACTTGTTATCACATAGATAACGCAATAGGCCTCTTCAAACAAAATTAAATGGATACGCGTTCACAGCTTATATGTGAAGTTTTGTTATTACACCCTTTCAATATCCTAAAATACTAGGGCTTAATGCTATAATATAAAACAAAAACATTATTATTACATGGTTGCCCTTCCAGAATAACTTGCCATTGACTTTAACTTGATGTTATGAAAGGAAAGAATCAGGTCAAGGTTAAGTGGAACAATTTAACAATAACTTCGCAACTGTCCTTTGTAAGAATACCCATAAAATGCATAACCGACTCATTCAGTCCAAATTAAATTCTCTTTTAGCCATGACTTAGACCTTCGCCTTCGCCAACTCTCGCAGTTAATGGGTAAAACTAGTTGGCAAGTTTATACATCACAGCGAGCCCTTGCATTTTGATAATTTATGGGAATTCCCGATGAATCCCATCGATTGTCAATTAGGAGAATTAAACACTTATTTTATTGAGATGAAATCAAAGCTAATATGGTCAGCGTGAATATCTGCTAACAAGTAAAGATGGGGGCTAGTCATAAAAGCAATTAACTGTTATTGTTGAGAAATTTATACCATTTCGAAGATACCGGAAACCTTTCACCACCATCACAGATAATCAATGCTTTTGAAGTAATTGCAGATATTTGTCTATAAAAAAATTTACAATGGCTCTGGAGTTCAAACAATTTTGTGTTACTTGTAATGAAGACGGAATGTTTTTTTTTTTTGAAATAAGTAAGACTTCATAAGCCGACAAAAACTTGGGACTTTCATTCCGGCATTACACTATTTTTCTTTTGCTGTCTATTTTGTAATATAATAGCACAAAAACCGAGGAGTGAAATGTTAAAAAATTAATAATATATTAACATAGGCTTAAGTGTGTCATATCACAAAATGTTGATAAAACAACAATAGAGATTGGGCACTTCGCGTTCTAATATTTGTTTAAATAATTAAAATATGTTATTGATAAATATACTAATGAATAGAGTTGTAAAATAATGCATTACTTTGGAATCCATTAGCATAACCATTGTAATTACAATTAATGCAATTTAAAATGTTTTACCGTTACAGTTACTGGTATTGGAACTTCACCATTACTTAAATTGTATGATCATTACTCTTAATTAGATTTTCTTAATTACTATTAGTCGTATTGGTACAGGTAATCCATTTTATACGCATTACCTGTAAAGGTAATTAGGGATGAGAAAACAAGACCAGAGCAAACCTATTATAGCCATTGGTATTAGTATTAGATTTGCATCAATAGAGTTAATCTGAGTTGTGGCCTTGGTCTCGCCTGTCTTACTTAGTTTGCAAAACTCCAACAGTCCTTGATCTTGGTCTCGGATTAGCAGTTTTGTAGATTTGGTCTTGGTTTTGCTACTATAAGAATAACATTGCAAAAAAAAAAAAAAACCAAGATCACGTTTGCAAGACCGATTCTGCTCATCATTAATGGTAATGTTTATTACTGGTAATTCATATTTTTACAAATCTGCTTAGAAAACTACTCGAAATGTTGGGAGGAGTTTTGTTGGTCTTGAATATATTTTTGTGAAAGCTTTGATATTTCATATACGGTAAAAATGCAGTTACATTTGCACGTAGTAATTTTTAAATTTTAAGATTCTGAGAAGGTGGTCATGTTCTATCGAAAAAATTGCTTAAACAAATTAAAAAAATAGCGGAGTTATTGAATAAATCTTATTTTTCGATTTTTTTATTGAACAAGAAAAATTATGTATTTTTCAAATTCGAAAAATGAACCACATTTTATTTCAATACAGTAAAATGTCTACGGCTGCTGGGAGTTGTTTACGTTCGTAATTCGGTAATACTCCTCAAAATTTGTGTTCTCTCTGTCCATACGCTTTTCCAAATTTCTTTAAATCTTTAAATAGCATCGTATTAGCAGAAAATACTAAGAAATTTACGAGCAAATTAAACTACTATCTTAAATTAAATAATCAGGTTATTAACATAAAATTGTATAATGACATAACATGGATGTCTCCAAAAAGTGTTCTGATAAAAAAAAAGTTCAAAGTTCACTTTGAAATATTTCTCAAAAAAATTAACTCGTCAATTAAACAATATTAATTCATCACAACATTTCAAATATGCAAGTAAAGAAATTGCCAAGTGAGGAGATTTAAATTACTTATTGTAAGTTCGTCAGTAAAAAAAAAACAAAACAATGACGAAAAAGAAATTCTTGTTGAATCTGTTTTTGTTTATTTGCAAAGTCAAACAAAAAATACAAAAGCGTCACAAATCCGCGATTGACCTTTGATCACTATGCTTTTTAGTATTTTTCTTTTGATTATGTTTTTGCCTCACTTTATAAAAATTGCTTTACGGCGTCAAGGCTTCTACTTTACACTAAGCGCATGGATTGGAATTTTACGCTAAATTTTTTAGCACGTGTTTAAGTGCTGGTTTACCTCCTACAAATTATTTTAATTTCTTCAGTATTCTTTAAAATATTATGTAACATTTCAGACCACACTGTAAGATCATATTATGTATGTATTTAGTTTCGTTAAAATTAGTATAAAGGAACTTTCTGAGCCATTGATTTGGTAAATTATAAAATTTGGAAATTCAAGATCGTAAATAAAATTGCCTTGTTGTTCATCATACAAAAATCAGTAAGCTTCCAAATTGAAACCAAGAAGAGTTTGATATTTGCTTAGTTGTATTGAGAGACTGAGAGACTTATATACTATATACTATACTACTATAAGTACAAAATATGAAATTATACATTCGAAATAGGTAATGATAGTGTTCGAGGATTGCCTCTTTTTATAGGATGATCTGAACTGTTTTGTGGATTGTTCTCCTGTTAAATGTAGCTAAATCCTCTGTCCGTTTATAACGTTTTAGCGTCTGTAGATCACATTAAGGATTTCGGGATGATCCTGGACCAACAAATTAGTTTTTAGGCAGCACATTGACTGCATTATTGATAAGAACAATTCTGTGCTAGGTTTCATTCGGTCTGTTGCGGTCGGTAGAGTCTGTTGCTTGAAGATTTCGTATACGGAATTTCTGAGAATAATTGTTGAGTATTCATGTGTGTTATTATACTATGAGAATAGATTAAAATTAATAAATTTGCAGATACTTGTACGTCGTGAGATATCTAAAGTTGGTTTTGCTTATTTCTTTTTTTACCGAGGAAATAGATTGCTCCAGTTTCTAATACCTCTAAAAATTAATGTTCCGATAAGAACCTGAGAAACGCTCACTTCCTTCAAGTTGAGACTCATCGGAATTGGCACGGGAAGTTTTGACCCATTGATTCTTTAATTAAATCTTATAATAAGCACTTTAACAGGCTGGATTTTAATTTAAATAAAAATCAAGTTATACATAGGCTAAAGTACGTTAACCTAGACTAGTACAAGTAAATGAAGATTCGAGATTAGAGTTGGAGTAACCGGATACAAAATTTCGTGATTTAAGATAAGATTACCTACATCTGTATACGAATTCTGTCGCCAGAAAGCCGGGAATCCTTAAGATTATAAAAGCTTCAATACAAGCATTGTCTTATTTCATTCTTTTATTTCTGTAGAAACAACTCATCTCCGCCAAATAAGTCATAATGAAACTTACAGCCGAAAAGACGCTACTATCCACCCACCGGGGGCTAAGAAAGAATGCGTCATCTATCCAAATTCAAGTTTTGACCCATTCGAAGCAGTTCGCCGCTCTTAATCTCAATAAAAATTCCACCCGACATCAGTCACAAGAAGCCGGTTGCTGCTCACTCAACGATGCACCCAAAGCCAGATTCTTTATCAAACTTTCAAACATACCCCGGTTTAAAGTCAAGATCGCGTGTTTTCGCGCTTTCCGTCTTGCCGTTCGATTACATCGTACGATCCATTCAGCCAATCAGAATCGATGCCGGCGTGACGCAATCGGCCACGTCTGGGCTTCGTCGAAGGCCTGGCACCATTCACGTTGTATTCCGCGAAAGTGGAAGAGGGAGCCACACTAAAATTTCTCAAATGAAAAAAACAAATTGACTCGGCCGCAACTCACTCGCGCGAGTGGGTGACGCTGATAAATTGGGAATTGGTAAATTTTTCTCATCCCATCGATTGATATAAGTTGACCCCTAATGCAAGAGCTCTGGGACTTATTATTATTATTATTGGCCGAATCTATTTTTGCACAGAGGCGGAGGTTATTTCGTTTTTATTATTTTTGAATTGCGTCAACAAAGTGCTCCGGGGGAGTTAATTGTGGCTAATATCGATCATCGCACTTTATGATTTCGGATTTCCCGCCCAACGAACGAGAATTGATTAGCCCAGCTTGCATTGAATGGTGCGATGATAAACTATACCACGAACCTAAATTAAGTCCATCATCAGATTCAGTTTTGGCTTTTTATCGATCTTTTTTCTGCCACTTAGCCAATGGCATAAGTAATTTATACTTTCGAGTAATTTGAGCAGGTGATTCATTCACCTCGTATCACTGAGCGGACGGAAACAATTGGATTTTGCATAAATATTTTCTATATATAGAAATATTTGCTTCTTCGAAATAAACAAGAATACGGTATTTAAAAATATTGATAAAATTAATATGTGCGTATAAAAAGAATGAAAAAAAAAATTTGAGAGACAAAGTTCAACCATTTGCGAACGAAAGAAAGTTTCTTGGCACGCTAATTTTCTGTTTATATTTTAAGATCTTACATAAAAGAGAAAGAAAAGTGTTTATAAAGAAACACAACTTTAATCGTTAGACTAAAGTGCAGTTCTTTACCTTGTTTATTCGCGTACGGCTGTTTTTTTTTTTGAACACTTTTTTGCTTTGAATTTAATTTAATTTGAAAATAAAATTTGAGAAACTCGCGTAAACCCTTTGGACAACTCTTTATAGATGACATGGATAAATGTAAATCCCAATAACTATTTATATCAAAATACATAAATTAAAATAAGAATCATTTTTAAGTGTATTATTAGCAGTAAATAGAAATTGGTTAAATAAAATAAAATTAGCAATTTATTTTAAAGGAAACCCCTCTGTACTGAATCCAAAAAAAGATAATATTTTTCTTTTTTTATGTAAATCCTTATAACATTACCGTTTATCCAATATATTTTATTTATCGGAGGGTCGTAATAAAATCCAAAGTTATAAAAACTAAAACCCACCTTTGAAAAATCCCTTTTTGCAAATAAACTAAGAAGCAATAATTAAGTTTTAAATAAAAAAAATTTATATATACAGTCTGTTTGATAAGAGCGTATCGCTCAAAATTCAATAATGCGATAAAAAATTAACAAAATATTATTTTTTCCTTATTATTTACTTTATTTTCTTTTACGCAATACATTTAATATTTGGTGAAGTCATCGTTACTTTCTATTATAGCTACACATCTATTGTTCATATTTTCAACTAATTTTTCAGCATATTCTAGTGATAGATCCATTCAGGCTTTATTTTACCGATGATTTAAGGTATTGCAAAGTGAAAGCATTTTCCTGATACAGCTTTGCCTTAATAAGGGCCCATACATTTTCAATTGGATTAGCATCGAGACTTTGATTCTGTGTTTTGGATCGTTGTCTTCTTGCAAGACCACAAATTGACTATTTGATTAATGCACTTACTCTTATTAAACATAAGCAATTTGAACATTTGTTGGTTAATATTACCTAATGTATTATGTAATAAAAATTGCATTTCTCCTGAAAACGTGAGTTATGCAATTTTAATATAAAAAAAATCACAGGAGCAATATCAAAAGACACACATTGAATAGCACCTTTATATCATTGTTAATAGTGTAAAATGCGTTTTAAATATAAAGGCTTTATCGAGTAGTTTGTATGCACATAATATTAGGAATATTTACAATCTACTTGAATAGATAAGGGCACTAAGAGAAAATTAAATTGCTTTAAGTGGCTACTGAGAAAACTTTACATTTTTATTTGTTTACGTTGAGTGAGCCGAATAATACAATTTTCTATTTTTACTTTACATACTCTATGGTTTCGAAATGAGTAATGCATTACGATTATTTCAAAGAATATTTACTTTCTTAGGTCAACCCACGTGAATTTTTGCTTAGTCAATCCTGTTTTATCTCAAAAACTATAAAGATAAGGAAACAAAACGTTGTGTTAAAAGTTAATTAAATTTTCATTTAATAATCTCGTTTTGCATACAAAAAAACGCAATAAAGCAAGCAATAATTGATTTGAAAATAGAACTTTATCTGGATTGAATTCAATGTGCAAAAATAGAATTAATCAAAATTTTTCGATCATAGGTCACCTGAAATTTGATCTTATTCACGAGCAATAAGAATGTCGTAATCGTCAGTAAACCGCAGACATGACTACATTGAAATGCTATCCCTAAGGAATTGAATTTCCTATATGAAAAACAGAATTGTGGCAGGAAACAACAGATTTTTCAAATTACGTAAAACTCCACTAAAGGATTATCTTTCTTATTTAGCTGTTCTTTTATAATAAGGTAATCTCGACGAAAACATTAATTGAGAATAAATCACATGCATTGTTATCAAATATTATCACTGGGCTTTAAAGTCTAGAACATGAGATCCGCTTTATCTAATATAAATTATCACACGTTCAATATTATTCGGAAGGTTTTGCTTCCACATTATCAATTGTTATAAGCATCCATAAGCAGTCTTATTGCTCTAATCATAATATCTCAAATTGCACTTTAATTCAAACTGATATTGTTTATAAATGAAAATATCGTAATAATTCGTCTACTTTAAAATTTCGTTCAAGCCCCTTATCTCGTAGTATGTCTAGAGTCTGTAAATATTTTTTCATCTCAATCTCATTTAATTTATAAAAATAATCTGCGTCGCGTGATGACTTATCTATAGCGTCTTTAGCGGTCAGGGGCTAAATTCGAATTGTTCAACGCCAACGCGAAGGTCAAAGTGTTAAATTCGTTTGCTCTAAATTAGGACATGTTTTTTACGCGACATTTTTTATGTGATGTGCGATTTTCCCACAATGGTGTCATAGGGTAATGCGATCAAAATAATTAAAATTGGGGTTAAAACTTTTGATGCGATAAAAGAAAGTTTTAATTGACGACTTGCTCCAAACATTTATTTAGTATATATTTTTACTGATAAATTTAAAACTACAATTTTGTAATTAACTAATTATGTATTAAGAAAATATATAAAAAATCTTAAATTAAAATTCAAGTTTGATTTTTTAAAGGCATTTGTAGCAAGCAAGTCATAACCAAATTTATAAGTTTTGTTAATGTTTAGACCTTACCTTTTTAAAAACGTGTTAAAATATAAAATAACTATTTATTTGTGAATTTATTGTTCTAAATGCCCTTAAAACCGTTTATATCAATTCATATACAAATAATGTATTAAAAAAGTCCAATTTGTACATTATTTATTTTATATTCCTTAAAAAGGATATAAGTTTTATTTCTATTGAGGATATTTTTAAGTCCATTGTCTACTTTAAAATTCCGGAGATAGCATTTCACTTTATTGCTTAAAACTAAAAAATTGCAGCTTTACAAATTACTCTAAAAAAATCTGGTTGGCTATAGTGCTACAGACCTTAATTCTACCATTCTGCTTTAACATCTAATCAATGTGTTCGCATTTGGTAAAATTTAAGTAAGGTGAAAGAAACCTTTGCAAATTAAGCAAGGTGAGCAGTCCGTTTGATTGTTGCTGAAGAATCTCAGAAAAAGTCAAAGTTACTCTGTGAAACGACGACTACAAGAAGAGTTTGCACCATGAGCTGTGGGCCAATATATAACAAAGATGGAAAGACCAATGACCTGAAAGTAGTTTCTCCGAGCATGCTCATAAAAGTGGATTTCTATGTAGGTTCGTAATGGCATTAGTGCAGATTTGCACTTGATAGTTTTAAGGCACTAAGGTGAATCGTTCGAAAAGACTATTGGAATGAAAGTGAAATTTATATTTACACCATTTGGACCTGAACTGGCGGAATTAACATAATTGGTGGAAAATACAATCTGCTGCTACATATCTTATCTTTATCTTAGGCGGGAAGAATGATAGTCTTCATGTGCAATTTCAGCATTAAAAAAAAATATTTTAAAACACATTTCTGATTTTGAAAGTTTTAAAATTCTTGAATAAAAGGCGTTGTGATTTATAGATTTCCTTTCTCTTATTCCCATAATTAAGTAACTGCATGTGAGATTGAAAAACCACCAACGCAGCATTTTTGCTTAATATGGTTCGACGAGGTTTGAAGGCCAAAATTACTTTTCAGTTAACAAATATTTAGAAATAGAGTTTGGGCGAGAGAGACATTCCGCAATACTGAACGAAAACAGCTACATATAGTCGTAAGTATTTTATTTGTGGAAATGAGATATTCCTTTATAATTACGTACTATGCAAAGTAGAAAATTTTGAAATCATGGTTTTATTAAACCCCTCTCTCTACTTATACTATATTTTAACAAAGAAATGTTATAGCACTTACAACAAACGATAGGTTGTTATTTTTCATTTATATACTTAAATTTGAACGAAATGTTGAAATACATCAACAACCTAAATGGCGTGAAACGAAAGAAATAATGGCACGTGAAATATTATTAAAGAAATTTTAATCGTGACTGTGTAAAAGTCATGGCAATTTGATACACTTTTACTTAAATTTAAAATCTACGAGATGTCATGGATAAATTTCAATTCAATACATACATTTTTTTTAGTTTCGATAAGAGAAAAACGTTTCCTATGGTTAACTTTAATATAATAATTTGTAAAATTCAAAAATATTAAATTTATAAAGAAAACAATTTTTCTTCAACTTGGAAGGCAAATCTATCTTTCAAGATGAATACATATCAAGCCTCCTCAACACAGCAGAAAGACAAGTCTCACAAATATGTTCAATGAAAAAGATATCATTGTTGTTGCAATTGTATTCATTTTTCGAGCATCAATGAACCTTTAAAATTATCTTACCATGAGATACATTAAAGTTATTATTTGAGTATCATTTTCAGTTGACCATCGCGGACTTGATAACCCTGAAGTTGAAAATATTATTCTTCTTGCAGTGTTATTTAGGCTTTTTTTTTTAGCTAAAGATTGTCATAAATAAAATTAAAAGAAAATATGTTGATTGACTATAACGGTTTTAATTTCAAATTACTTATCAACAACTTGCAAGTTTTACATGACTTGTGTTTTGCACTTATTTTTGAAATTTTGGGTGTTTTATTATTCATTGGATTTACGTCAAAAAGCGGTCTGAAAAGAGCTGACGCAAATTGAAAAAATGCAAACTATGAACGTATGCGGAGATTGGATTTAAGGTGTCTTTGGGCGTTAATCGAAAAACATCCATTTAGGCTATATCACAACAATTGTAAATTAATTCTAATGCCAGACAAATCAAATCGATGTTCGTGTTTATAGTTATTTTCCACTAAAAATTATTAAATTTATCAAAATTTAAACTTTTGTGTTTAATCTTTAAGCGCAATCCATTGCAAGAAATTCTGTTTTACAAGATTTATTCTTTCGTAAAATAATGTTGATATCTATGAGGCCTTAAATGAAGGAAATGCAGATTTGTAAAATTATTCTATAAAGAAACAAAAGAATAGGGTAGAAGTAATATTAAACGTAATTTGTCTAGGTTTTTTAGTAGCTCAACCGTCACAATTATTATAATAATAGTGTTTGAGAACAGTTCTATAGCTAAACTAATACGTATGTCCGGATTATTCGGAAAAGCAACGACTTTGACCAGGGGAACGGAATCGAACAAGTGACCTTTGAATTGACCTTTCGCTGTTCTATCTAACTGACGCGATTGTATTTCAAGCAGTTTTTAGTTCTGATGAGAAGTGCGATTGACATATGTATATATGTATTTTATCCTTAGTTACCTGAATATTTATAATAAATTAATTATATTTAAAAGTGTATTCAAAAATGTATTGATTATCACCATGAAAGGATATAATAAATTTCCAAGACGATTTAAATGATGTCTTTGATTATTAAAATCTAAACTCAGTATAAGGATCGTATTTTGATTTTATTGCTCTATATAAAAATGTTTTCTTATAGCATACGTTTTAAATAAACCTTTCCTCCTTAAGTCCAGTGAGTTGTTACCGCGAAAATAATGATCCTTGGCGAATTAGCATCTATGAATAAAATAATTTGAAATTACCTTATAAAATATGGTAATAGTATAATTTATTAATAATATCACTATTGTGATATTGTTGAATTTGAAAAGAACTTATGATGTGATTGTTTTGTCTTCACCTAATTAGAAAATTAACTGATGCTTCATGCAGTTTATAAAAACACCCGAGCTTTAAGAAAAACTTTAAATTTCATCTCTTGAAATGGAAAGTTTCTAACTGAATTTTATTATCTTAATTAATAGGTAAACCCGGTTAAGAACCTAATTTAGGTTTCCTTTTTTACATTGTCATAATAAATCCTAAATATTAGCTATCTCAGGGGTTTAAAAGGCAATTGAGATTGGCAGCTGTAATTTACGTTCAAAGTAGGTGCTCTCTTCCTCACCTTTCGGCGATTACTTAAGAATTTTAAGACCTTTGAGTTCTCTCTCATTGGAGGGCACCGCACGACAAGATGTTTTATGTTGCCACAATCCCAGGTATGAAAACTCGCCCTGGACCGGAAAAAATTTCGGACGTGCCCGGGATGCATGTCGAGCAAACAGTTACAATCGAACCCTTATGATCGTACGACACAAGGTGTGATATGCAATCCTCTTGGGGGATTATGTTCACGTAATTTATTGCATCGCAGTATTATCGTCCTCCCATCCGACGGATATTACACGTTCCAGTGCTTTATCTCCGGACTATCAAATCGAGTCGGAGACTGCGGGGGGTGCGAGACGTATTCATCAAAAATACAGATGCGACCGAGGGTGACAAATGTGAAATGGTAAAGAGCTCGGCTCGAAATTTATTTAAAGATGAAAACAAGCCAAACACTAGATCATTGCAGCTAGGAACTAAAAAAACAAACTTTTATCCTTAAGGATTACCCCTGTGGACACACACGACTACTGACAACCCCGAGATCTCGAAAGTCCTCGCATATGTTTTTATGCCTCTGCTTTACGATACGACCAAGGGGTGTAACCGAAAAAATGAAATTAAATGAATTCCCCTTGAAGCGAATGTATTTTTTTTTTTTTTTGCTAGGAAGGGTTTCTCAGTTGTGGGATTAGAGCCGACCAGCCCAAGTTCTTTTTAATCCCATCATAAACTTTGTTCCCCTTTTATCGCCGGATTTGATTAAAGACATTGGGAATTTTCATTTTAAAAATATATAATTGGAATTGCTCGCACCCTAAAGAATTTAATATTATTTAATGTGATAATATCTAAATACTTTGGGGAGGAATATTTTTATTTTCAAATTCAAAGTGTTCGCTAGCAATTTCATTTTTCCGGTTAAATTCTAACTGAAAAGATTTACAATCCCAAGGTGAAAGCTGGCGAGGCAGTTTTCATCAAACAGTTTGCTCCGATCGAAGAAAAGTGGATTAACCAAAAATAAAAATTCCTTGGACGCAACAGAGCAGCACAAATGCAAATTATGTTTAGAGTCGACAGGTGGGTACAAATGTTTTCCAGCTAGATTTATCACCATGTCTAGAGTTATGGATTTGGTTTGTAAAAATAATTAATACTTTCTTTGATGTATTTTTGGCAGTATTCTAATTATATGCTGAATTATTAAGACCCGACATACAAACTAATTGGTTAACATCGTCCATAACGTAATCACGGAATTTTATACCCTTTATAAATTAAAATTGATAGCTAAAGTATGTAAATAAGTAAGCCATAACCAACTATAATCTTAGACATAGCAACATTAATATTTATGTCGCGATAAGTACATTGCTTAGTTCCATTTAAGCACTGCTGTTCACTCTAAAATTCGTGAACTACGCAAATTCATTTTTCTAAAGAGTAAACTAATAATGAAAAATAGATATTTTTTCAGTTACACCTTGACTAACCGTCATAGGTACATGCTAAAAGAATTTAAATATGAATAAAATGTTGTTTCTTTTTTTTTATTTATGATTGCTTATTACACACAATTTATATTGATTTCTGTTTAAGTTAAATAGTAGTATTAAATCTTTAAAACTAATAATAAAAAGTTACATAAGAATAAAGAAATAGTAAATTTCCATTATTATAAAGCGCATCTTTTAAACATTTCGGAAGAGTTAAAAAATGCGTATATTTTTCTTATTTTTGTTTTCCTAATTCCTAAATTTTAAGACTGTTAAAAAACTTTTCACGTGTAACAAAACTAGTAGGAAGTTAAAAAAAAATTTCAACTTGCTTTTAAAACTTGAGTTTGTGGATGTGAAAAACTCTTAGTAGCGATATGACCACGCAAAAACTTCTTGATAATTACAATTTTTATTGGCTTTTTTGTTTTGCCTGTATCTAAATTTGCCATTGAACAATTTGTAAAAATTATGAAAATTGTAATTATTACATACATTCAACTAAAACTATTTAGAACGAAAAGTTCCAGAGGTATTGGTGGTACTAAGTATGAATTATTTCTACGGAATTTTGCATTTTATGTTTTTTGAAAATATTTCAAATTAATTCTAAAGGAAAATTGCGCTTGACCTGGTTTTTGATGCCTGATTAAAATAGTTTCGCCGTATTTTTTCGCTTCCTAGTTTACCAACTGCACACTAAAGCAATTTGTTCCAATAGTCCTTTGTAGTTTTCTTAGGTGTTACTTTTGTAGAAGTTAGGAGCGCCCAAAGGTGTCTAGGTTATGAAAGTCCTCCTTTGTAAGAAAACAAATCGTTTTGTTTGCAACCCAACAAAATTCCCCCATTATGCACACTTTTGTTTCCCTTCTCTTGGCGTTGTTCTGGGAGTTGGATTGAAGCCACAAAAGTGCTTTAGGGTGAAAAAAGCGAATTCAAATCTTTCTGCATTAATTTATACTCTTCCATACCTTTGTAGCGCAGCATGTTCTTTTCCTTTTATATCTTTGCACTTAAATTATTAAAAGACATTTTGCGGGTTTATTTAAGGTGGGAAGACGCGTAATTATTTTAAGCACAACAGAAGAAAACTTGTAACAATATTGGCACTCAATTTTTGAAAACATATTGTGTTAGCACTAATTGTATTTAGGGGATAACGTACCTGAATTTTCATAGAGAAAATGAGCCAAAATTAAATAATCCTCTAATATTGTTGAATTTTCCGAGCTATTGTTTATGGAATAAAATTTTGGAAGCAAACAATCAATGAATTTTCAAGAAATTCGTAATTTATTTTCTGTTTAAAGTATTTTTATTTAAGTAAACAATGTTCGCAGAAAAGGGTTAACATTTTATTAGATATGTGACTAGTACAGAAAATTATTTTATGAAACCACATTTTAAAAAGTGTTACTTAAAATTTTTTATATTAATAATTTATCCATATTTTTGTCTGATTTTATAATTTTTAGACTATTATTTATTATATATATATTTCGGTGGGTATTTGTGGTGGTTTCACTCTATTGGTTGAAGGGCTCTTTGACAAATAACTGAGCTTTATAGGATATGTGTTAAAAGGAGTGGGTGTATTATGTGTTGATTTAAATCCAGTAAAAATCTCCAGAAAACTAAATTCTGTAAGTCTAGAGGAGAATTTCATGCTACGATTTCAGACAAAAATGTTTTCTTGTTTCATACTTTCCAGTTCGGTTTTCCGGTTTAGTTTTTTTAACTTAATTTTTTATTTACAATTACATTTTTTATTTTTAGATAATATGTAAAGTAAGGAATGTTGTAGCATAATTAACATTAACATAAAACAGGTAGCTTATATTCACAATTCGCCAGTTTTCATATTTCAAAGGACGGACAAGCAAATAAATAAAGAAACAATCCCACAATCCCAATGAGAGCATAATATCTATGACTGGGAACTGTCTCTGTTATATATAGTATGACCATAACGGAGTAAGTTTTTGGACCCACGATTTCCCATCCTGATGTCTAAAGTAACAAGCTATCGCATGGCCTGCGAAAGGCGTTTGGCTTTGTTGTAGGCATCATCGTTGTTCAGGACATTTTAAATACCCTATATAAAATTCTGTTAAATATTCCATAATTTAATTTTATACTTTACGGTTTATTGAGTTTATTTAAAATCTAAAATTCATTTCGTTTCGTTGCGGGCAAGATGAGAAGCGATTCCAAATGTGAATATAATAATAAAATTACACGGAATTGCTAAATCGTATTTACTTGAAATATCTATTTAAAATGTATTTATGTATCGCTGAGAAAGGATAGTTGAAATTCTTCTTGAATTACTTCCACACGGAGGAAGGTCGCAATTAAAATTTTCTAAGGTCGCAGACCAGGCCCAAGGCGAGCACAACATGCGCCCAAACAAAAATTTCACGGAGCCGACGACTACCCACAGGAAGGATGCAACAGAAGAAGTAGCAGCATGACGTCGTCTCTGGCCAGTGGGAGATTACAACGGCCCACTCGAAAAATATCTACGGCAATTAAGTTTGCCCATTAATCTGATTAAGGAAGACAACGACTGTTTTCCTCGATGGGCGACGCTATTATTCTCGTGGAAGGCATTCGAGATATTCTGGGATTTAAACAAATATTCGAGTTTCTGGCGCTTATTGCTTATAAATGGAAATTTACCTTAGAGTCGCATTAGAGTGAAAAAGTCCGTCTTCTGAGTTTGACTTTTATGATTTATAATATTCTCGTGTGGAAGACTTTTCTTTCCCTTTCGACCCAGAAATTGCCTCCCATTGCCTAGAACAATGAGGTAAGCCGCAGAAGATTCGTTCAACCGGCGGAGTGCCGAGCTTGCAAGTTGAGACGGAGGCCACACTGATTAGTCAACTGAGTCTCGTGTTTATGAGTTGCGCTGGGAGGGAAACCGGTAGCTTTACGACTAGCTGATGGTAGCAAGGCGCGTTACTACCGTGACGACAGTTCAGTTGCCCGCCGAAATTTGCTAGCAATTAGTTTTCTTTTTATTTTCAGTTTGGATCTGGTGCTCCGCTGTCGCGCCGTAGCGACCGACGGCTATTAAGAAAGTCCAATAACCGGAGGTGAGGTGAGTTAGCCTCGGACTCACTTTCTACACCGCACCACTGCCTAGTTACACGTCAGTATTTTAAAATTAGCAAACTGATGAACTTTCGCCCTGGCATGTTGCGACTGTGGTGGGGCTTCGCACTCACCTGCGATTGTAAAACGGTCCATGTAGTTGATGAGATTAACGAAGCAGAGGACGGCGACCGTGAACCAGTCCCTGGCCGGGATGGACTGCAGGCTCCCGTATTGGGCCGGGGCGCGGATCCTCTCCGTTTCAGACACGATTACACTGTCCGTGTCGTTCGGCATGAGCTGCTGCGAGGAGTGGGTCGACGGCAGCCCACTTCTTTCGTCCTGAGAGTTATCCATTTGTTGTATGGGGGTGTAACCTTGGTGCCCAGGCATTCACCTTTATTTACAATACAAATCACAACAGGATGTCACAGAAATTCACAGTCTTTGATTTTGGTCAAAGTTTCATGTACCACTTGGTTTCGCGGGGAACTACAAGTTGATAATTAGAACAAGAAGTACTCGGGAATATTTGTGGATGGGTCTGTTTGCACGAACAACACAAAGGTAATTTACTATCAGCTACTTCCCAGACGGACCCAACATTCCTCAACAACTGTCAACTCGAAACTGCATTTAACTAACGAACAGCGAAACTCCACGATTCAATTTCGTTTTCGTGTTTGAGGATCGACATATGTCATTCGTTCAGTGACGTTTCTTCTCGGCAGGGAAATTCACGCGGAAACTGAAATTAAGCGATGGAGTTTGGTACGCCTCCTTCATACATTTGGGAACATCTATAATGATAAATAGGAAGATGTTAGTTATATAATTACTTTAACTTTATTTAATTATTCTACTTAATATGCATCTGAATGTAACTTATATCAAGGATGCTAAAAAATACATGACGTAGGTAACACGCAGGGTCAGTAAAAATGAAAAGTATGAAACAAGCAGTGGAAAGTAATAAATGTTGCATAGTATGAGGCGAAATTAAAATTGTCTTTACAATTTTCGTAACGTTTTTCCTTTTAACTAGTGTTCGCCCAGTGGTCGAAATTCGATTCCAAATAACGTTCTGTTCCTGAAAAAGAGAAAATAAAAATAAAAATTTTCTGGCTTTGAATTCAATTGAGAGTTCAAAACGGTAATGCAAATTAACAAACTTACAAAACGCTGATTCGAAGCACAATAACACGTCACCGTCATTATATTTCTTGCGTTCAAATAGATTTGAAAAATCCAATCGTATTATTTTGATGTTATGTGTAAAGGAATTATAATATAAAGGTAATTAAAATGAACATTTTAGGAACTTTCTAAAGGAATTTTTATTCAGCTGCTCTAAACGCTAACATTAACGATAATAAATAACGTTCTATTTCCAAAATTTTCTATAACTCTAAAGCTCGTCAATAGCTACAAAACAAATAAAGAAAATCGGTTAACAAACAGAGGAGAAAAAGGTTCTGAACTGTTTTGTCCTTGCCTCTTTATATATAGATTAAGGTAATATTCAAACTTCAAATGGTCCTTTTTCCGACGACTTTAACTTAATGTTTATGTAGCTAATTCAAATAAAAGCGCTACACAGACAGACATTAGAGCTAAAATCAGCTGAAATGTATTCGTTGGATCATTTCGAAGGTTAAGTAAAAATTATTTACATAAACATGTGCTTGAAGGCTTTTAATTTTCGGAGTTCTATAATATCTCAGACTAGAGAGTTCAATAGATCAAACTTTGTAGGAATAAGACAAGATAAGTAAGCTTCCTTGTGATTACCCTGACTTTACCCTCTAACTACATTTCTAAACATATTTGAAGGTAAACTCCTTTTGTTTTTAAATAAAGCTCACATTTTTCAGAGTGAATTCAACAAGAAACTGATGATTTCACTTGAAGATATGAATCTTGTAAGGAAAGGTTTTCAAGAAAGACACTGGCTTATGAAGCTCATCTGAAAATCAAAATGTTACTCTCACGAAATAGCTTGATATTTAAAATTGGTATTCTTGACAATCTCAATTTGATAAAAAATTCACATAAAGTTTAAAATTTTTTAGTATGCCTTTTACAAATTTGAATACAAAATAAGGGACCAAAGTAGTTGGGTAGGTACGTTAAAAATAAGAACGCGTCAAAATTTAAATGTACATTTTTGGTCTTATTCTTTTTGTTACGTCCAGTAACTAAACTAGTCTGTAATAAAAATATATTTAAAAAATTATATGAAGCCAAACTTTTAAATTATAGGAATTAGAAGATACCACGGTATTTTTCCTGTTTTAAGAGTGAGCTTGCTTTTTAAAAATGTCAAAATCATACTTGTATTATATGTCTCGTATTTGTTTTATATAATATCTTTAGCGTTCATAGTTTCCCAAACCAATCAAGGGTAAATCGCCACAAATCTGAAAAATGTTCAGTCCAAGATTTGAAATAGGGCATAATAAATAAATAAATAAATAAAACTGCCATTGTTTTCAAATTTCCACTATTCCTTTATTATTACACATGATAAATAAAAATGCAAAATATAAATATCAATCAAAAACCACATTAATAGATTTTGTATTGTATAATAACATTTTTAGAAAAACAGAAACAAAAAAATAAACGAAATATAATTTTTAATAGGAAACAACACAGGGGCGAGTTACATAAATGCTTATTCTGGCGCTTAGTCCTATAGTATATATTGCGATAAATGTAGAAAATCACTTGGAAATTATGGCTTACACATGTACGTACATATGTATGTCCATTGAAAGTTTAATATTTACAAAACAAGCAGTAGAGTAGCACGAGTGTCGAAATAATGGAGTTGAGTGCTGTGGGTATGACTTATTTAGCAACATTAATGTATAATTATAAATATAGTTCCTTTGTATAATTTTTTTTTAATTTAGCTAAGTTTGCCAAAAATATCTTCTCTTTCTACTTATACTTAAGAGTGATCGTAAACTTAAATTGTATTGCGGCGACGACTTCTGTTCTGTGCAGCGAGTGATTCAATTGAAAAGTATTTATCCTTAATTATTTAAATCTTATGTAGTCTTTTGGGTTTGTACGTTTTAATGATATTTTTTTTGATCATGCAAAGGCTGCCTAAAGTAATGTATGCCCGATCTATTTTGCTAACTATTACACAATAAATTCGTGTGTTCTTCAGAGGATAAATTTCATTAATTGTACTGAAGGAAAGGGATAATACGATTGGTGGATTAATGCAATTTTTCTTTATTTTTACAAATGTTTTACTTTATGGAAAAATTGTTAATATTAAGTATATGTTATAGATAATGTCAGTAATTGAATAGTGCGAGTTTTTAATTTGTATATTTTTCACAATGTTAATTGTTTTATGCCTGAGGGTTTTTAATTATTTTTTTAAATTGTTTCTTTGTAGTTCTCGGTAAATGGTGCTTTGAATTCTTGAGGAAGTACATGACAATTTTATTTTATTTGAGAAAATATGTTTGATTGTTACATTTTTTGTTTGTTTCCGGACTACTTGGAAACGTTTATATGTACGTTATGTGTAAATTCAGTTGCTGCAGGCTTTATATAATTTGTGATTTTGCAAAAAGTGGATCTTGTAAAAATGTTGTAGAACAATACTGTTTTTGATATGTGCTCTTAGGGTAGCAATTTTTCCTGTTAATTATTTGTGTTAAAGTGCTTAGTTTAAATTTTAGAAATTTCTTGAAACATTATTTTTTTTTGATAATAATCAAGTTTTATGATAATTTATGAATTTACTGATTGCAAATATTTGGCTTTTTTTATTTTATATCTTTACTGATTGGCGCGCCTAGCAATACACAAGTTTAAATAATATTTTCACTCAAAAATAATCTATGCGGTCATCACGTATGTGGCTCTTCTCATTTAAAATTATTAAAAGTTTTCTAATTAAAATTAAAAGTTTTCTTTCCAATTATGTATTATTTTTGCGTGTTTAAACTATTTTAATAAAAATAAAGGAAATGGAAACTATATTTCTGGAAATTATTTTCACCCTGCCTGGATGCGTTTTATTACAATCTCTTTTGTGTCAGTACTATGAACAATTTTATTTTTATAGTGTGGAAAGCGCGAGGAAAAGAGAAAAAGTTTTGATATATTTTCATTTTATTAACTTTATAGCTACATGGTCATTGCTAAAGCTTTTAGATTTATTTTACACATAAAGCATCGTTACCATTAGTGACTGGATCATATTTTAAAGTTTGCGGAGTAACTTTCTAAAAACTGCACGCTCGTCACTTTACGGTCGTATAAAGCACGATGGCAATTTAAATTTTCCCGTGCACATTTTACAGGTATATGTACCATAAATATTGAAAAAAAGGATGACCTTTTCAAAGCAATTGAAGCCTTCTTGGGCTCGAGTTGTAAAAAGGACACCTTTGTAGTGGGAAAAAAATGATGAGATTAATTTCTTTTTGGATTAATTGAGTCAAAATCAGTACAATTTTAAGAGGCAAACAATTAAACAATTAATAAATGAAGAGGTATCTTGATTCTATTTTGTTTTTATTCGTGGCGTGATTTTAAATTTCAGCGTTTTAAGCATGTTTTCTATATTTAATCAGTTTTGGAAGGTACATTGGGTACATATTCAGGCACATTCTAAAAGAATTTGTATAAAATGGTTCGATTTAAGAATTTTTGGTATGTTCTTTTATAATTTATGTTGCTTCTTTTTGGACAAAGTTAATTATGGAGAAGCATTAAAAGGTATAAAACATCGCATTTTGAACATTTATGAGAAAATCTCAAAAAATAATATTTTACGAATTCGTAATGTGGCTTAAATGAACGGTATTACGAGTATGCCAAATTGTAAAGGCTTTGTCCGTGAAATTAATTTTTGTCTTCTGTCTTTTTAAGCAATCCGCTACCCGAGGGAAAAACAGAAGGCCACCCACTGAAGAACCTCAGACATCAGCTGAGCTCAAGACTGTTTTGCCAAAGCTCCTTTTCTTGTCTATGCTGGAGCCGAGTGCCCACACTGATGTGGGCTATGAGCTTCCTGGTCTCTGTCAAATCGAGAGACTTTATTTTTTAGGTGATATCGTAACTATGATGGCCCTATAAGTATCCAACTAACAGCTTGACATCCATTTTGCTCAGCTCAAGATGGTGGTGTTGGAATATACCAAGGGTTTAACAAGCTTCTTAGGTTAATGTAGCCCCGGAGCATTATTCTAGTATAGGGTTTGCTGAGTTTCTATCTACTCCTCTGTTGGAAAACCAGCTAATGCTGAGTTTGGATTCTTGGTACTGGGATGATAAACCTTTTCAAGTTAGTTCATCAGTGATTTCGCTTAGCCTAAGGCTAGAATGTCTTGGCTATCGAAAAGTATGTTGAGAGTAGTGTCTTTGAGTTCTTTATTAAAATTAAGGGGGGAACATGTTTCGTTGGATTTCGGTCTGGAAAATGTGGGAAAGTTATCCATTGCAATAGAAACCTCAGTGTTGGGTCCATAAACACCAGCTTCAATCACATGTTCTATATTTGAGCCATCGGTGTACCAATTAAGACTTGGGATACAGATTGGGACTCTCGTCGTTCCAGTCCGTGTGTTCAGAGATAAGAACCCTGAATCACGTTGGTCTTGGGTTTGATCAAGTAGTTCGATATGAAGAATACTTCTATATCATGTCGGATGTTACAAAAGACTGATTCAGTTAATTTTATATATGAAATATAAATAATATTAATATAAAGTACCTATAGAGATTATTAGTGGTTGTTCATTGTTTTGATATTTTTTGAATACCATAAATGAAAGTCGTCCAAATGTCATTCGATAATTGAAAATCCAAATAAAAAGCTATAAGATGCTTTAAGTTTGGGTACTAATATAATCAATAAGAAAATGTTAAAAATGCTTATCTTACGAGAAAATGCTAAAGCAAAGACCTCTGTATTAATTCAGGACGTCGCCTAACTTTGGCAATAATTAGTTAGAAAAAGTTTTCTCAAACTAATCAAAGTGTACATTTTTTGAAACCTTAATTGACTTTATATTTATTAAAAAAAAAACTGACGTGTAGACAGCATGCAAAAATTGTAAATCAAAAGTTTTGCGCAGAGTGTGCGTCAGTCGTTATTGTTGATTATTTACGTGCGCTGATAAAAGTTCGTCAGCGAATGACGACGGTTAACGTTTTCATTAATTATGCTGCGCGCTGGGCCAACATACGTGATGCCGAGCGTTCTGAAACTAAAATTAATGCTTCTCCTAATTTCATACGGGGGTGGCGGCAACAACCTCAATATCACTGATGCTCTTCACTCGCCGGTGCTGTCCGTAGGGCGGATGAGGGTTGGAGGTGTCTGCTGCGGGCGGGGCGCTTACCCTGTGGCTGGGGGGTGGCGGCGGCGCTGTCGTGGGTGGCGGAAGGAAAGGTTGCCCAATTGTGGCGTAAATGCCACCCTCGCTGCTGCTGTACGACGGGGTCGGAGAAGTTGAATTGCCAAGTGATTTTTCTCCCCGGGTCTTCGCGTTGAATCGGAACGCCTTGGATAAGGATCCCTTTACCAAAAAAATAATAAAAAAAAAACAAATGGGAGAAAAAGAGTTAGAATATCACTTTTCAAGCTTTCCATCTGGAAAGATTACCTGAGATCCCTTCCACGCGGAAATCTAAACGTTGCGGATGGACAAGAAAACGAAAAATATATAAATTTTGGTAATTCGCTTTTATTGCTGTGTTTGGTTTTACGCTAAACAAACCCCAAAAAGTAAACCCCAGCGGTCTCCTCTCTGGCATGCATAATGGATATCGCTGATTAGTCCTGGCCAGCTCCTGTTTCCAGGAAACCTCTCATTGGTCTCGCTGCAGGGTGTTCACTTTAATATAATTTTTGAAGGGTCTTTACGTATTTGCATATGCAATAGAATAAAATTTCAGAAGCTTGGAAAATGTGCTTTATACTTTTGCTGCTTTGCTTAATTTTTACTCTGGTCGCGGGCATCTACTTTGTTCCTAATTAAATTTTCTACGATGAAAGCTATTTACGTTGCCTTTGAGTAAATTATGCTTTATGAGTAATAATGCAAACATTGATCTCAAGTTAGTTTATGCATTAGATAAACAGAAGTGATGACTTGCTTGTTTTCATTACGTTTAAATGCTGTAAACAAAATTAATGTACAGATGCATATATCTCGGATAAAATCGAATTTTAAGGCGGAATTATAATATTGTATATATGAGTAGATTCTGAAGCTGGAATAAGGTAATTATTACTTTTTATCACTTCGTTCCCTTTTCTCAAAATGACCAGTCAAACGTTATTCATTAGAACATTTCTCTGGACTTCACCGAGCCTACATTAGCCCGTCTTTAACTACCAGAAATATTGAAAGCACTCTACACGAAACAAATACGAGTAAACAGTAATAAATTTAAATATAATAAATCATTTATCATAAAGCAACATTGCAATTTTTCCCACGTAAAAGTATATTATTCAAATTTAAAAGGCCATTTTTAATTTCACAAGTATTAAAGACCAAAATATAAGAATTAAAGCTTTACTCAAAAATGTCTAATGTTCCTAAGAATTCCCAAGAATATTAGGCACTTTTTAGTTAAGGGTGGAAAAAAGTGAATGTCTGCTTAAAAATTTTATATTTAAACTTGTAGAAGTAATTTCATTTCAAAATTAAAGTACTACAGGATTTCAAAGAAATTATTTGTATTTTTTCGATTTGTCGTGTTTAATACAAAAAATTATTGGATTGTTTTGAACAAATTTTTCTGCTTGGAAATTCTTCATTAGTCGGCTTTAAAAATAATAAATAAAATGTAAAATGTCGGATGGCTCATTGAGATTCTGCAATCATGCTGAGCATATTATGAATCCAATATGACAAACATGCATTTTTAACTTGAGCAAATTTTAAAATGTTTTTCGGTTTTGGAGTTGCTTATTTGGAATTTGTTTTCTATGAATATCTATATATTATTAAGAAATATATTATAATTTTTTGAACTGTAAATGCTGAAGATATGTACATATAAAAATATATCAATTTTTATTTTGTTTTTACTCCTTATCGCCCCGAATTCTGGTCTATGGCCTCGCTTAAAACTATAAGCTAAGTCCGACCTAATTTATTTACTTATTTTAAATTTGTTCTTAAGTTTTCAACATTTCATATCTGAATCATTTAATTCTACGAATTCAAAGCTGAGTATAATTTCTACTTTGAAAGTACATTTACGATTATGCCTTATTATTAAGAACTACAAATACTTACCCAACTTAAGTTTTATTCAATTAATAAAGTTATTTTAAGGATTTTTGGTCACAGATGAAGGACTAAAAGGGTACTTGTCCCATCTTATTAAAACGGCGGCGAACTTGCAACCCACAGTTAATTAATATACAGACGTATATACATGGGTATATAATTTTGGGTTTTGAAAATGCCATTGTGAAAATATGATGCTGCAATTCGCGCTTGTTTGTTGATCGATTAAGTCATAAGAAGTGTCTTTAGAAAGCTTGAAGGCTCAGCTTGCTAACACTGTAAGAACCAATCCTATAGAGGGATCGCTGGTCTAACATCTTCTATGATATAGAAAATTGAAAATTCATTGGGGTCCGTTGATTAGGAGATCGTATGGAATCGTTTGGCCGTTCAGATCATAGCACAACACCCTGTCTCTATATACAAGATTTACTTGGTATGAAATCGTTTTTGGCTATTGTAGCTGCGGGGCTTGAAAATGTTAAGTGCCAAATTTTTGAGCATATTCGAAAAATTAAAATACAAATTTAAAAAAGGTTATATGAACTCGTAACTACTGACACAAATGAAAGCATTGTTTTTTAATTGTAGCACTAAAACACCACTAACCTGTATTTTTGGTAACAAGTATTCCATGAACGTGTTCGGACATATTTTGCAAATAAGTTAATAATTTTTTTCTTTTTTAAGTATTTGCTAATATTATAAAAGTTTGCATTTTACTCTGAGTTTTCTTTAAATTACAATAATTTTTTAAGCTCGAACCCGCTTGTAGTTTTTTCGGTTTATAATTATTATAAAAATAATAAAGTAAATTCCCTAATTTACTGATATCTCTTCAAATATGTTTTGTTAATTTTAAAAATTTTAAGTAAAATGTAATATAAAGATTGTGATGATGTTTAAATTTAGAGAAAAAAGATTTAACAAAAGAAAGCATATCTTCAGAAAACCATTTTAGAAAATAATAATATAAATATTCACGGGCAAAGCAACCAGCTTAGTACTTAAAAAGGTGTTAATAAAAATAATTAGGTATTACTCTGCATTGCTCTGTTGCTCATTATCAAGATGATAGGAGCACTGAGAATCACGATCGGTAATACTACAATAGCTGTCTTGTGATCTTATTTATATGCAATTTGTTGTTTAACAAAATATTAGTAGTACTTTTACAATTTTTGAATTTTTGTAAAATTGCAATCTAAATTTGATATATTGATACATAATACAATACATAATAAAATTCTATTACCAATTTTAATAGTTTCTTAAAACAAAATTACATAAATGCATATGTTTATAATTTACAGATTCGTCCTGAAGAGCAGTAGTATATCACTAATAATTTGGGTACTTTCATTTTAAAATTGCTTCTTATATTTGGTTCTTATTTAAATCTCATTATTACTCACTTTTAGTTCTTTGTGTAAGAATGTTATTTAATATTCCCACTTAAATGTGAACACTATAAGTATAGTCATTTATTGCTATGTTTTTATATAGTAGGCATTAAAACGAAAATAGTTTTAAATTATTTTATAATATTATGAGAAAATTTAATTGATGAAAAATACTCATTCTGTTACACACGACATGTATAACCCTAAAGATCTTAATATTAAATTAAAAACTAATTTGATCCTTAACTGTAAAAGTCATTCTTTTGGTATTTTGAATTGTAAAATTTTAAAAACTTGTATTTGAAGTTCAAAATAAAACTGAACGAAAATCGCGGAATAATTAATTCATTACCTCTACTCAGTAAGTAAGACCTAATTTTTTATAACATAACCTGAATATTTAAATCTATGGATCTTATTACGTCGAATTTGCAATCTGGGTGCATTTATAAAACTGTATTCTTCAACGAAGGGTATTAGAAAGATTTTATAAAAAAATAGAATAAATAACGAAAATTAGAATAAATTGCACGAAAATTATTTTAATAAATGACAATATAAGCTATCATAAAACGAAATGACCCAGCAATCTCCAATATAGGCGGCTTTTAGTCGGAAGGTTTTAATTGCATACAATTTTACTTTTATAGTCGAAATAAATATAATGAGCAATTAATAAAAATATCTTCTTAATACTCATTAATATAAATAATAATAGTAATAAGTATAATAAATTGTTTACATTTATTAATATAAACAAAATCTATCAACTGAAATAAAAAAAACGGAATGAATAATCCAAAGCTTAAAATTTAATACCTTTTGCCTGCTGAAGATGTCATACATAAAATAATTATAAGATTGGATAAGCAGCTATAATCCTCATGAAAGCTGAGGTTTAATCAGTATATTCCTTTTGAATGAGTTACTTATCCTTCTCCACAAGCAGTATCTACTTATGTTTGGTACCATTCAAGAAAGCTTAAGCGAATTAAACTTTATGAGTAACATGGATTCCATAACATTTGGAAAGAGAGTAAAATGAATCATTCAAGACATATTTCAGTAAAGTTGTGTATAATTTATTCATAATTTTAAATGAGCCTTAAAGTTCTGAAAGGTGTGCTTTTGCTTCTGAAATTTAAATTAGAATTTCCCATGTTGGGAATCTAAGAGGTTTACCTTTAATAGGCTGTAATCATATTATTCTTTTAAATATAGTTCGATGTAAATGGATAAAATTTCGTAGTCCATTACATTACTTTTCAAGTGATTCTAATTTTACTTCATGATTTATTGAGTTACATTATCAGAGTGTTAAAAAAAAGAGTTTTATTGTTTCATGAAATGCTCAAATTTATAGAAATTTATAGTACAAGCATTGTGATGTATTTCGGATTTGCATTAATTCCTTCTGTGATGGCAAATAGGATTTTACAAAGGAAAAGCGATAGCACAAAGTAGCATAAATGAACAGGAGCAGGAGAAGGAAATGGCGCAAATAGAGCAAACAAAAATATAAACTGTTTCTTCAAATCTGAAACAATCCAACAAAGCTGCTGAGAAATAGTACTTTCCATAAAGTGAAAGTTGGGAAGGTTTCTTGAATTTCAATATATGCGAGAAATTTTATTGAAAAAGCGAAATCGAATATTTCAATAAATTCTTTAGAAAGAGTACAGATATTTGAATTCTGTAAAGGTTATAAAGGTTATTTTTTGGATCTGTACGATAGTCAATATTATATGTATATATGGTTTTCAGAAACATTCTAGAGTGATTCATTGAATTTTGAAGATAATTCAAAATTTTATTTAAAATCTTTAATTTATATTTAGTACGATGAAATTCGATTCTAACATTTTGTACAAATAATAAAGTTAAATAAATTAAAAATTTCTATGGCTCGAATCTTCCACAAGTATTAACTCTTTTCGGCTAAAAATTTTGTTAAATAATGGAAAAAAGACTTTTTGTGGACCTTAATGAAAAACGCATATATAGTTTGTCAAATTGTAATTATAAAGCTCATGTTTTTAAAATTTGATACATGGAATTGCCTTGAAATTAAAATAAATAAAATGTACTTTTAGTGTTATGTACTAATATATACATAAGTTCTCAAAATCACTGATTTTAGCGAAATATATTTTCTTACAAAATGTCGAAATTGTTTTGAAAAATATTTTAAAAAAGGCTGTTATATGCATATATGGTATGTTGTCACACTAAATCTTTACCGAAGTTATATAAAAGCCACTAAGGCATGTCAAAGCTTCATTTGAAAAGAATCTAAGAAATGTTCAAATGTCAACGCAAAATAATAAATCGTGAATTTAACACAAATAATGTAGTTGTAGCAAATAAGGTCACAAATTTGGACATCATCCAATAAATGAAGATTTAAGGGTAAATAGGTTATTACGCCTCATTTATCAGGATTTCTGATTAGGATTTCAGATAATTCTGGGGATATGAAAGGATTAAGGAAAATTTTACATTTATTTTCGTGAAATTAGGTGTAATTACTAGGTTAAGGTTGAAATCAGTATTATTTTGGCTTAAATTGTTGCAAGTAAATATTTATAGACTCTCGTCCGTACTGAATTCTTAGTAATACTCTTTTTAGATAATTTTTCGACGCTTTCAAACTCCTTTGATCTATAATTAAACATACGTTAACTAAAATAAATAAGATTTACACTTGTAAAATATTTGTAAAATATATAATCTGGCTTTAAGTATCGTGTAATATTTCTTTTTTATGTAACATTGATACTATAAATCATTATCCACCTTACGGTTTGTCAGCAAAAGATCTGTTGTTTTATTTATTAATAATGTTATGGCAATATTGATATTAATTTAAAATGGCGAAGAATATTATTCAACTTTAAATTTTTATCAAAAACCTTGATACAAAAAAGATATGTAATTTCCAAATTTCATATTATAAAGCAGTCAGTAGACAGATTAATTTTCCCGTGTTAAGAAGTACCTTTCTAAAAAAATCCTTTTTCTATAAGTATTTTTGTTTCTATAGGTATTTCGATTTTCAAGACATTGTTTCTATCGGATATGATCTTAAGCGACTTGGTTTTTACGGAATTTAAGCTTCTGAGTTCATTGTGTTAACCAGGCTGCGAGGAAATTTCATTTCCATTTAGAACTCATAGATCCTAATTGTTATTTTCATTTTTAGATCTTAAAAATGATTGATAAATTAAAATAAAGTTTCTTGGTTATAGGTTGCTTCTCATTTGAAATTGTTTATCCTAACGATATTTAATCGGTTTATTTATAAGTAATTCTTTCTCAATGTATTCAGTGGAATCATTTGGATAAAAATAATAAAATTTCGATCCGGAAACGCATTTTAGGTGAATGAAATTCACTTTTAAAATACTTGAAAATGCTGTTGAAAGAATAATGGATGAATTGGA
This sequence comes from Philonicus albiceps, assembly GCA_963969385.1. Classification (NCBI taxonomy): domain Eukaryota; kingdom Metazoa; phylum Arthropoda; class Insecta; order Diptera; family Asilidae; genus Philonicus; species Philonicus albiceps. The sequence continues at coordinate 39,287,588 of OZ017773.1, forward strand.
AAGCATAACATCTACAGTTAAAATATGTACGTATTAAAAACATGTTATAACTAAAGTTATAACATTTGGTCTATTGTATATATCGAAGCGGAAGAAAAAATTTAGCCCTTCAATTTAATTTCCCTTCATGAATCGTTCGTGGTTTTTAAAAATGCTTCAATTTAGGTAAGGTAAGTACAAGTGTATTTTAGGAAATTAAATTAAAATAAGTGGAACTATTTTCCAATATTAAAGTATTTGATGAATTAATTGACAATGTTAGAGGAAAACAACTATGAATATAATGGAATTAAAGGATAGATTTAATAAATAATATATGAGCCGTGTCGCATTTGCTAATTTTTAATATTCACTCAGCCGATTTCCAAATACTGTTTTTTAATAAAATAAAATAAAATAAATTATTAATTGTTTATTCTTCTATTTTTTGAATGATCGTATTTTACTATCAAAAACAATATTTTCAAGTTCAAACATTGAAACTTTTTCAATTGTAAGCAGTAGCAGTTTAGGAATCGGCGCATGTGTAAAAAAATTTAGTTAGGTTTTACTTTATTTCCTGTTCATATTTATTTTAAAAGCTTTGTTATAAATTTTACTTATTATATTTCACCTTTCTATTAGTTTTTAACTATAATAATTTGGTTCTATCACTATTACCCTTTTTTCGTTCCCATGTACTCTAGTGCTTAATATTAAGTTTTTAATTCTTTCGTAAATTTATGTTTTTACCGTTTACGTTTATTATTTTTTTATTTTTATCCACACTTGTCGATTATTAGTTTCCTTCCTTTAGATAATAAATTTATAAAGAAAAATAGTTATTATTTTTGTAATAAAAACCACTCTGTGTAAATAAATTAGAAATATTCATATATTTTGAATCAGTAGTCTACAAATGTAGACTTTCTGGTACTAGGTTCGGGTATGATATATTGCAAAGAGACTAATAATAGATCATAAAAGTATAAGAATAAATTAAATTTAAAACTTAGATATTACACAAAATATTATGAATAACAAGATGATCGTAAAAAACCAATTTTTTTTCGAAGTTAGTGATTTATTTGTTTCTCGTCAGATTTTACTTTTGGTTCATTTCAAACAAATCTTATGCCTTAAGTATTTTCTATTACATAAATACGCACAACTCCAGTTACATTATTCTAGTAGGTAATAATCGCTAGAACAGATGGGAAGAGTAGTCTAACTTTGAACATAATGATTTTGGTTTTTCTTCCACAGATAAGATGTTTTTACACAAAATATTTTAACTAGCTATATTTTTCGAATAATATAAACGTAGGCGAAACTTTTCACTCATTTCATGTTTTATCGAATCGTGTTGTTTTAAATGTTGTTTGTTATTTTAGCATGAGTTCGAGATCTCCTCGTGAATTTTGATGAAACTTTGTAGACACATTAATTTAGGGTCTAAAGTGACGGATAAGCAGAAATCGATCGCTTATATTTACTGAAATATTTAACTTTAATTTGCATATTCGTCACTTTTGGCAACACTTGATTATTCATACCAGATTTAATCCAAATCGGTAAGGAGATCCCTAACTCAATTTGCCCCATTTACTTTTGCTTAGTACAGTACATTTCTTTTAAATTACCTAATTAATATCTTAGAATACAAAATTTGATCTATCGTTGCCACTGATTAAGCTTGGAGAGTAATTATTATTTCTTCACCATAATAAAAAGTTTGTAGGTTTTTAGTAAAAAACTCATAACATTTTTTGAATTTAAATGTAGGTCTTCGTTTGTACAAATTATTTGAATATATTTTGGTTTTATTGACCCAGATCACAGGTTGAACAAATATTATTATTTTTTTTATTATTTCTTTTTTTTTTTTTTAAAGTTTATAGCAGGAAAAATTTGCATATGGGTTGGCTTAACTAACATAAAGGGTGTTTTATTTGTTAATGTTTGTATGTTTTGTATGACATTCAGAGTATTTAAGCAACGAAATTGATTCACATGCTTTAGCATATTCAGATGCATAAGACGGAATTACTAAAAACAGCTAAAACTTAAAGTGCTTTCACTAAAACAATTAAAGCTCCGGTTATGCAGGCCAGAGATAGAGTGGCTAAGGAAAACGTTTAAATAAATTTTAGCAACAAATTTTATACTTACCCTGAGACTACCACTTGAGCGGCGATCAGCTGTGGCATAGTGCTGCTGAAGTCCTCCAGGGCCTGTTATTGGTACAATGCCACAACCTGATCGGATACCCTGACCCAAAGTTGCTCTAATATTCATCCAGTCATACCATCGGGCACATACAGAGCAAGAGTTGAAAACGTAACAACAGAGAAGTGAAATCAAAAACGAGAAGAAATAAACGAATTTGAAATAAAAACATTTATTGCTTATTAGGAAAATGTTAAAGTTTTGTTGTCTAACTGTGTCCGTTGGGTCCAGGAATCTTTTGCTAACCGCTCCAAGGACCCGGATTCCTGGAGTGAAGCGTTTAAGACTCGTGCATCCCCCGGACACTTTAGGCTGTGCTTCACATTAAAGAACTCCACATTAAAGAACAAAATGAAAAAAAGGAAATATTTAAAACCAGTAATGAATTATGGCTCCATACAACGCATGTTCTGGATTAACACACATATTGAAACGATGAAACACTTAATGAAACGGCTAAATGAATGTTTTGGGGTGGGTTTCATAAGCATGTCCATGTCGCTGGGCAAAATGTGTATGATGTTGATGGTTATGGTAAATGGTGGCGCACGTGTGGGAATTTTTGGGTTTCATGTAATCATGTGTGGTGAAATGAGCTGAACTAAAGGATTAGCACTGGTGCATGGTTGATTTGGATGAACCTATTCATGTTGCTAATGCTACCTACCTAATATGCCCTTTTTGAATTTTCAAAGCATAGAATATGAAACGAATTTCTAGATGTTGCGCCAATTTATAGACGGTTTAACATAGTCGAAAGTTCTATACAACAAAGTCAGATAAGAAAAAGAAGGAAATATATATATATATATATGCATACGCATAAATGATTCTACAGAAATAAAATAGTTTACAGTACATTCAGTGTACTTACAATTATTTGACTAAACTACTTTCGATTGAGGAAAATATCTTGGTGCATATTTAGGCTGAAGCCTTATGGCATGCTATAGCCTCGTTTTGGTGTAGGCCGCACAGTACTGAAAAAGTTTTTTAATTGAACCATATTTATTTTTGAATATAAAACTAAAATTATTCTGCCAAGAAAATTTATATATAAAAGTTTTATGTTATTACACGAAAGGAAGTTCAGTTTACTGTTTCCTGAATAAATATTATATAACATTACATTGCAGGTATCCGAAAAGAACAACTTTTAGATTTGTTTTTAATATAAAAAAGAAACCTAATCAAACAACTCGCAGGTCAATCGTCGAAAATATAATTTTATTAAGTGAAATATCTATAACCTGTTGATGCAGTAAGTTGGTTCACTGATTTACCAACTTTATATGTTTTTGCAGCTCTTATGCTTTTTTAATTTATAAAGACCTTTTTGAGGCTTTTATTAAAACATGGACACTTTTTGAAATTTTACTTTTTAATATCACTATCAATCCTGACGCTGTTTTCGTGTGGTGCAAGATATTTATCTTGAAACCTCCCTATTTATTCTTATAATAATAAAGGTAATGTGCATGTTGGTGTTTGTGATAACAGCATAATATTTTTGAGAACGATTAAACACATCATTTTGTTAATTTTGAAACTGAGAAAGCATTTTAAAATTTTATATATTTTTTCACTTCAATAATTTGCTACTACCTTTTGCTCCTTTCGTTTGTTTTTATAATTCTTCTAGGTAGTTTATATATGACGTTGAAGTGATTCAGAAGAAAAAGAAGCTTCTTTGATCGTTAACACACTGCTGTGGATATTGTTTTAAAATATTACTTTAAGTAGGCCTTGTATCTTACTAAATATGCTAACTCTCGGATAGATGAGTACAACATGCAATGTTATATGCAGTAGTCAGATCGAAATTTACAATAAACAATGTTTAGTTTTATTCCGGAAGAATGTAATGCTTTCGTCTGAATGGAAACCACGAGTTTTTACATTTTACGATTGCGAGTATTTTACTAACCGGAATAAATCTGAGAGATGATAAAAATAAATAATAATAAATAAGTTGGTAGAATTCTATTTATTTTACTTATTTACAACAGCCTTTCATTCTACTTCAATTAATTAGGCAGTTTAATTTTTGGTAACAATGGTCACAATTACCTTGATAAATTGTTAAATTTTAGTGGAATTAACATACGTACCAAGATGTTAATATTCATTGCAGTAGTAAGATAACTTTTCATATGTCTTTTATTTCGATGTTTAGTTCACTAGTAATGTATTATTACAATGTTTTGGTTTTACATTTACTGAAGTCTCAAAGGATTCCATATTCGACGTACAGAGTCAAATACTTATAAAGAAACGAAAGTTTAGAATTTAATGAAATATTAGAAAATATTTTTTACGGTGATAGCTAAAAGCATTTAATAAAAGTTTCAGATTGAACTTTTTCTGAGTTACTATTTATAGCCTAAATAAGCACTTTGGCGGCACTTACATACATTATTTTTTATTATTCAAACCCAAACAACATTATAAGCAAGACAATTGTCGTATTGATTGTCAAATTAGAGTGGTTAGTCTAAATGTTGCCAAAACTAACTGCATATTTTTGATATGAATATAAAAGTTATCTTTTTAAAAGAATTGGACCCTTAAATACAGGTTGGGATAATAATTTCAGAATGTAAATGTTTCACATCTGTTTCAATAGAGAAAGCAAATTTTTACAATTACGATTTTTGCAAATTGGTCGCTTTTATTTTATGGAATAAAGAAGTATGAAGAAATAATGAATAATGGAATTAATATGGTTTTGGAAGAATATATGGCAGTGGACTTAAAAATTGGTTTTTATTCTTAATGTACCAGTTTCGATATTCTGATTGGCAAATGCTATATTGGAAATGTTATGTTATGTTGGTGAGGTTATTTCTAAAACAAAGAGATAATTAGAAATGCAAAATATTTGGGCTCAATCGTGAAATCCAATGATGCATCATCGTTTCGCGTTTAGGTGAGATTAAATTCAATGCTTTCCTTTCAGAGCTCTGACACAATTTTCATGTATTATGTGATAATTCTGATATTGTGTTTTGCTTGGTTAATAATGGAGAATGAATGTAAATTAAAATTGAAGGAAACAAAAAATAGTAGCGGAAAAAATTCACAAATAAAAAAAAATATTTTAGACCATTAACCAGAAATAACATCAAACATTGCGAAAATTGTTGTGTTTTTCTGATGATGTGTGATTTAATATGTAAGTGATTAAAATATTGGGAAACAAAAGCGGGGGTACAATGAACAACGGTATAAAGAATTCCAGCATTCAAAATAAAGCGGACGTGTTTTCGCATTAAACCTTTTCACTAGAAAATTTGTTTCCGACGATATGATATTTAAAAAAGAATAATTAAAATAATTTGCATTCATCTGCAAAAATATGTTGGTGATTTTTTGAGTTTGCGCAGGCAGTCATTTGTACATGATTAAATAAAATATTTAATTAAAATTATCAGAGTAGGTAATTCGAATGTCATTTCATTAATCGATAATTTGCGGTTAATTTTTCGATGTTTAATTCTCTCACTATTTTTTGCTTTTAATATGTAAATGTTGATTATTTGCTCGGTTTGCCCTATTTCATTAAAAATTTGTATTTACAAATGCACCGGTTTGTTATAAGCTTTTCAGCAAACGTCGAAATTCAGTAATTTGCATTTATTTGAAATAATGTTTAATTTAATCACAAGCTGACTGAATTGATATTAAAATTTTTATTACAACAGTTTTAGTTAATTGTAAGCTTTGTGACAATCTATGACATAATTAAACATTTAATCTAGGTTGGAAGTGCTTATTAAAACTATTAGAATTTTCAATTTAAGTTATATATAATAGTAATAAACATATTACAAAATTTAAAATTTTAACAGTAGCACGTATGCGGTAAAATCAAATTATATAGTATGCATATATATAAAATAAATTTTACTTATATGTAGTTAAAACAAATTATTGATTAAAAAGCAAAAGCTGTAAGCGTTTAAAAATAACTTGATATTTATAGCTTATTGTATCAGTGTGTTTTGGATGTTGTAAAAAGAAAAAGCAATTTTTTTAAAAATTTAAAAATTTCTTAATATTTATACTACCGGTGAGTAGTCTATGAATTATATTAGCAAGCAAAAATAAAGAAAATCGTGTTTTTTTTCCAAAAGATATGATTATATAAAAGTTGGTTAAAGAGAAATAATGAGGGAACTTTAATTAGTTATTACTTGACTAAATGCCACAAATCTGCGCATGACTGAGTTTTTTAAAGCATAACTTAAGAACTCTTTGTACTATAAAACAGTCTTCTGTCTATTCTACATATTTTTAAAAATTGTTAATATAATTTTTTTTTTATTTATTTTGTAGATTGTAGAAGAATGATTAAATTAATCGCGGTGGATAGTCAAAGAATAATAAATTAGCATCATTTTTTGTATAATGACCAATATCGACATAATTAAGGACTAAAATAAAATTAGTAAAAGTAACTCAAAAGTTTGAAAAAATTTTAAAGAATTTCTTTTACCTAATTTGATTTTATTATCAATATAGCTTGTTGCTATATACGAATACAAAATACTTGTCCTCTTGCGCAAAAAGTCTGCTTCACACGTTTTATCTCTCATAGGCGACGACGTGAATTGGCGTATAACACAAGGTTTTAAATAAACATTAACGTATGCCTATTGTTGAAAAACGTATAAACTTATGTGTTGGAATAGTATGACGCTGTATGCAGTAGACAAGTAATTTCAATCGAAAAGTATGCCTTATAATTCAAACCTACATTTTCAAAATAATAAAATGATTGTGTCAACGCTTCAACTGACTGGTTATTGAGTATTATACACCTCATGCTCCCAACACATGTCTATATCTTAAAACTGGAAGTAAAACCTTACGTGACAACTGATGCATACATATATCTCTTGGCAACTTTTTTCATGTTAACGTTTTCAGCATATGTAGCTGAATTAATATTTAAACAGTTTTTCATGATCAAATTAAAATTGTTTAACCCATTCACTGCCAACGACGAGATATCTGTGTGTGCCTGAATGTGATCTTGGCAGTGAATGGGTTAAACCAAGTGTTCAAATGTTCAATTGAAACTTAGCAATATAAAGCTGTAAGGTACTAAACAATTGTTTTAGTAAACGTGATACTGCAAAGGAAACATGTTTTCCAAAATAACTTTACTTTTCGTTCTTTGTGTAGTAACGTGTTTCGGGGATCAATTCATGTACAAAGGGTGCGTAATCTTCTAATATAAAATATATTATATAACATAAAGGTCTATTCTGTTACTATTTTTCAGATATAAGATATATGAAGTTGTACCTAAAACTGAAAAAGAATTAAAATATCTCGGTGAATTTTCTGAGCAACATTCAGAATTTGATTTTTTAAATGATATTCTTATGATAAATGGAACAGCAAAAATTGTAACTTCTCCATTTGATACGGAAAAACTAGAAGCATTTTTGCTGGATAAATCTTTAAATTTTTCCGTAGTGAATAAGGATCTTTCAGAGGTGATAAATAGTGAAAACTCAGCACCCATTTCAAATAATCGCGTTCCTCGGGCATCCAAAAAATTAATATCTTTTAGCAAGTATCATCGTCATAAGGATATAAATGGATATTTGGATAAGCTTGCCAAATTGTATCCAAATCGTGTTACAGTAGAAACAATTGGAGATTCTTTTGAGGATAAAAAAATGAAAATTATTAAAATAACAAATGGATTAAAGGATCGTCTTCATCCAAAGAAAAAAATCTTCATAGAGGCCGGAATTCACGCACGTGAATGGATTGCACCCGCAACTGCACTATACATTATTCATCAGTTGGTTGAAAATCAGAATGCGAATAGGGAATTACTCTTAGGTTACGAGTGGATTATTTTACCAGTTGCTAACCCTGATGGATACGAACACACGTTCAAGAAAGATAGACTTTGGAGAAAAACCATGAGTAAAAATACTGAAAAAAAATGCCCAGGAACAGACGCTAACCGAAACTTTGGATACGATTGGGGGTTAGGAACTGATTCGAAAAAGGAATGCAGTCCTGTATACCCAGGTCCACGAGCCTTTTCAGAAGTAGAAACACAAAACTTAAGGGACTTCGTTTTAAGCATTAAAGACAATTGCAAACTTTACTTATCTCTGCACTCTTTTGGACGGTTTATCTTTTACCCATGGTCGTGGGATGTGTAAGTAAATTATAACTATAAGTTTTGGATACTATTTCATTTCTGCATTCCTCATTATAGGAGTAATGTAGGCAACCTTGGTGATCAGCATGCGGTAGCTATGGCTGGGAAGACGGCAGCGAGCGAAGAACATCATACAAATTATCTGGTAGGAAGTCCCGCAAGAATATTTAAAAAGATATCTGGGGCGACTATTGACTGGGCTCACGCAATAGCTAAAATTCCTGTTTCTATTACCATCGAATTACCAGCCGGTGGTGAAGGATTTGATCCACCTCCGAAAGAAATAAAAGAATTGGTTGACGAAGGTTGGGATGTTGTAAAAGCAATGGCTTTAAAAACTAAAACAATATTTGAATAAAGTGTGATCAAATCAATAAAAATATACTTATTTTCGGAAAACATTTTAGTAATCGTATTTTTACCATACGTGCTCATTTATGTTAAATAACTTCTACCAACTAGACTAAAGGTAGCCAGATATGTTTTAATTTGCAATTATTAGAATAGAACTTAATAATGCTTCCAGATAAATGTAATGTAAAAGCAGTTAATCATAAATTTTAGTCGAATTTAAGAAAAACATGTAGCGTATGATTTATTAACCTTAAATAAGTGTCCGAGAGTAAACGTAATTATTTTTTAAAATGGCTTGTAAACCGTGTTTGTGGACTTTAATCACCTAATTATGATATTCAAACTCATATACTCAATTTGTTGAAGCTTCAATAAATTCAAAAATAATATTCGTAATATTTTCAGCAAAATCACAGGTTATTCTAAATTTTCAAAAAAAAAAATACTTTGTAAATTTGCTGGGTACCTATTTATGTACAAAATTATCATAAGTGACCAACTAAATTTAATACATTTAGTTTATGTATTGCAAGCATACCGACTGCTGTACGAGAGAGTGTACTTAAGGAAAGGTGCCTTAAAATATGTAATGTATCTAATTAATTTTAATTTGTAAAATTACAAATAATAAGCTTTGGTTTCATTAGATAATCTTTAAATTATTCCTGAATTTCAAAATTCTGATGTACATATGGAAGTATAAAAATGAAATTAGATAAATTAACTAGAAGCGATCAAACGGAAATTTCAAGCAAACTTTCCAAAACGAACAATTTTACTTACTGAATTTAATTGATAATTTAAAAAAAAATTATAATTTTAAAAAGTTCAAAAGTTTGCTGCAAAGCTTTAATGCTTCTTATATTTTTAAATTTTATCTTAAAATGTAGTTAACTCATACCGAAAAATTAACCGCAAGAGTTCCTAATTCTGATGAATATTACTTAGTATTCGTATAAACAATTTGATTGATTTACATTTACTAAAAATGCGATTTTGCTTTAATTTACATTTAAAAATGCTCGTAAATAAGTTATACTTCTGAAATAGTTTTACTATAAAATCTCAAACTTTAGTCTTATAAGGCTAATAAGGAAGTCCAACTATTGTTTCACGATTTTTCAAATCATTTCTCCTCACTTATTTGTTTTTTTTTTTTATTTTCTATATTTAAGCATTTTGTGTTCTCAGAAAATGTAGATTTATATTTTTTTATTCTTTTCTTTATTTTTTTTTTAAATTTAAAAAAGTCTATATAAATTAAAGTTTCTCTAGTTCACGTTAAGAGATATTTATTCCATCATTTTTGCATTTATCTTCCAACTGGCTTAGTGCTTAAAACATTCCTTGTGCTATCCACTTGGAATTCCTCCATTTGGCAGAATACAACATATCTGATGTTGCCGTTTACAAAGGGAAAAGTAAAATGAATTTGCTAAATTTTGTTATATCCATGTAATTTTTTAAGAGTTTTAAAATTTGTGTGCGCAGGATTTTGTTGATTTTACTAAGAAACATTTACTTACCGGGCGGGCAAGACCAGGGCTTCAAACTCAGTTACTAAATGCCTTCGGATTATGTTCTTCGAAGGGGGAATACCTAGAGCAGTTGCCATCGTTTCACCGGAAAATGATGGTTCTAACACAACCAAACCTCCATGGACGCCGCTGTCTATATTTTGGGAAATATTTTAAGTTGATTTATTTTTCCTGTATAAAAGCAAATTTTAATATTTAAAATTCTTTTTAATTTAATGATTACTCTTAAACTTCCCAGAGTAAATGTAAGCGTTAGGAATGATGAAATTTGCAATTGTTTATATCTATACATATGTATAACTTGCATGGTTATAACGGCCACGAAATTAAAATTATTGTTTCTTATGGGAGTTGGAAAAAAAAATTGCTCCAAGCAATGTTGCTATATTGAAAAAAACAGCAATAAAAATTGTGTTGATATACGTTGTACATATATAACATAATTAAAGGACTATAAATAAGTTAACATTAAACATTAAAATACTATATATATACTAAATAAGTTAACACACCATCGAAGGCGAAAAAATATCAATTAGATTCGCATTAAAATATCTCTGTGATGTAAATATGTATATATGGTATCATGCATCAATCGTTTTTTGTTTATAGCGTTTCCATCCGGTAAATATTGCTTAGTGCGTTTTAATTCTTAACTGACGTCGTAGGTCTAAATGGACCCTTCCAAACAATAGCCTAGCCCTATCAAAATATAACAAACATTTATTCTTATCTCAAGTCAAATGCTATATAAATGGTATCTATTGTAAGATTTATTATAAAGTTAATAAAAGTTGATTTTTATATTCGAAAAGGCATATTATTTTCAAATACAAATAAAAACACATAAAACACAATTTATTTGCATTTTTGCTATTGGAGTCCTTTTGAACCCTCGATACTCACAATATAATATGAAAAAATATCGATACCAGCTACGGGTTAAATTAGAGTATTCGTATCTGAACCGAACCGAACCGAACTATTATTATTATTTTTGTCGAGAATATTTATTTATATACTCGTATTTGTCTGATGTCTGCATACTGCACGGGAACGTACTTGCCACGGTTGGCTAATATGAAATATTTTCCGGCGGAATCATTCGTATTTAGGGTATTAACTAAAATTTTATCTTACAATGAATTAAATATCACCTAACTAGTATCAATTTCTATTCATGAGGAAGTTATGTCTTGAAGTCTATGAACATAAAATCTTTAATCAGTATTAGGATTTGTACTATATTATTAAATTTGCTAAATGATTTTTAGTATTTCTTTTTATTATTAAATAACTGTTTGTATAACTAAGTCTTCTAAGAATTTGAAACGATTGCGGCATGATAATATGAACGGGCTCATGTACTCTGATAGATAGGTACCCATCATAAGCCCACTTTTCTTATTACAAATGTCGTCAGTTATTTAATTTCAAAGTAGAGAAGTGTATGATTTCGCGATTATTACGCTAATTTGAATAGCAATAAAATAATAAGTGCACATTATTAATATTGACTTATTAATTAGTATTTCAGACTGAAAATAAGAGAACGTATGTAAAGTTTGTACTTCAAATGTCCACATATCTCGTGTAGTATTCGAATGATTTTACAAGGCTACTCTTCCTCACATTCAATTAATAATTTCATAAAGTGGAGACTCAATCGATCAAGCCAATCATAATTCTGAATATTTGAATAAGAACTAATCAATAAGAGAAACTTCAGAAAATTTAAATCTACCCAGCTAATTATATCAATCTCCTATTTGATTTAACATTTCAGTGTGCTACAGTAAATTTCATATTTATAGCATACATATTGCTCTAACAATGCATACATACTTATTTAAATTTTGCAAGTTATTTAAATTTTTGAATTTATACTGGCATTTCAAACGAAAATATAAAAGAGAATACAATTCGGAATTAAGAACTTCATATTGGTAAAACCGATGCTTGGCTGTTTAAAATATTAAAATATTCATGAAATATGCTATTGTATTTTGTATATCAAAGAGGCAGGGTGTTTTTATTCCAAGGCTATAAAATATTTATTGTACTGAAAATTACTGTAATAAATTTTAAATATGATTTAATTTAGTAATTTTACCTTTATACATTTAGAGATATTTCTTCATCGAATACTAAGCCATTATTTTATTTATTTTTTTCTTATTGAATCCAAAATTTTGTAATTTTGTTTTTTTCTTTCAAGATTTAATAACTCTTTATAAAATATAATAAATCAGCTTTTAAGATTTAAGATTTTTTTGGAAATTCGTCGTGTTTATGAAATACATTGAGTTGGAAAATGCAGTGGTAAGCTGATTTTTCATGTATGCTTCGCTAATAAATTGAAAGATAAAGGAAAATAAATAATTCATGTGCCTTGTCATGCATTTTAGCTTAAATAAAGTTTACACAGTTTAAAAATTGGAGCGTTATAAAAGCATATAGAAACAAAGTAATATCGCGTATTTAGCATAGACTAATATCGGTAAGAACGTAAGCAACTATTAGTAGTTGTATTTTTGTAATATAGTATTGGTATCGAACTTTTTTTATCTACAACTCGTCGTCATTCGAAATTAATAATTAAAAATTAATTTTAATACAGAAATTATTCCATTTCTTATTATTAACCAGTCTCGAGACATTCTGATCTATTTGTCACACTGCCTTAGAACGAAAGGTTCGAATGTTTCAACACTGTTTCTACTGTGGTCCGATAAGAAATAATTATTATCTAAAAAAAAAATTTGACCTACCTTTTAAATTGTCAGCATATTCACCCAAATCAATAGATCGTGCCCAACGAATGAAGCGTTGATTTGTCCAAACAATTGGGTCAGCGTCTACATTTTCAGATTGTAGTCGTCTCATAGCAAGCGTTTGTCGGTCGTATTTAACAATTCGCAGTACATGAATGCCTTATAAAAGATATTAGAAACCGATATTAGAAAAGAGGTTTTTAAAACACTTACCATGCACTATGCTCGCCTGATGGAATTTCCTTGTAACTCCTAAGAATTTTTCAAGTTCTTTCTTTGAAAGTGTGTCCAACATGCGGGCATCTACTAAGGAATGCAGAAACGATTCTGCATATTGGGGTAGTCCAATATCTGGAAGCCACTCGGAGGCTACCCATGTGTGTCCTAATTGCCCAATAGTTGGGTATCTTACCAAATCAGGCCGTCGCTGCTCCTCTATCGCCAGTCTTAACTTTTTTCGGTGCATGGGATGCGTGAGACCCAGACCAGTTTCTAATTCGGTATCGTTTAATTCGAGAAGTACTTTACCACTTTTTACATTTTCCGAGCATCTTGTGCTGTATTGTGGCATTCCTAGAGCCACTTCAAGCCATGCTAAAACTTGTGAGGCTCGCCATCGTTCCATGGGTACTTGAGAAGCTTCTCTAAGAAGTCGAAGCTTCTCAGCGTATCCTTCCTCAGATAAGGGACTCCAACTGAAATCGGTAACTAAAAGGAATCCTGGTTATGCTTAATTTTAGATAATTTAATGAGAGTATCTCGGCCCACCTTCTGCATCTGCTGGTGTAGTTTTGTTCTTATTTCGTGTTCGAGCAAAAACACGGGATATACTTCCCCATGTTCCGCCCCGTCCTGAACGTGCCAAAGTGCCTGCTCCTCCTTTTGTTGGAAATTTTCGTGTTAAAGCTGTTGGCCCCTCAGAGTCTACAGGTGATCCCAATTGTTCAACTGAACGACTGGTATTAATTTATTGATGAGAATTTATTTATTTTGAAGTATAACATTAAATTTACCTTGAAAATGCACCGGAGTTTAAAGGTGACAATGTAGGACTTCTCTCTTTCGGTGTTCCAACTGAAAAAGCAATTTTATTTTGTCTATGGACATACTACCGAATGCTCAGCCAGATGATTAACAAATAGTAGTCATTCAAAACCTTAATTTTTCTTGGATTACTTCACAACTTCTTAACTATGTATTGTATTTTATCAGCGTCTTTAAATTTATAAATATAGTTTTTGGCGAAGCAGATAGATGTAACTCCTTCATGTTAACTTTACTAAAACTGCAATTTTCCTGGACCGGTTAGAGAGTTAGCCTATCTCTCACTAAGTGGGCGCTGCAGTTAATCGGAGGAGATTTTATTATCTGCTTATGGCAGACGTTATCTCTTTCGGGAAGATTTGTTACCCTAAATGCAATACTTCTTGCCGAATTGCTTTTGAATAAGAAACAACGTTTTACGATCCTTTAAAAAATAACTAGATTTCTAGTATTGTGTTTTTATGTTGCAATTTTGAATAAGTAATTTAATATAAATTTACTTAAAAGATTTTACTTTGAAATTTAAAAACAAACGTTTTTTCTTATCATCTCAGTCAAAATCTAGAAAAACTCTTGAGATTCGCATTTTACAATAGGAAGAGTAATTTTGGTCTGAAAAATGTAAATTTCTTTATTTTACACTTTTGGAAAAAGAATCTTCCGCTTAATTTTTATTTCAAAATGTTCAATAGCTCATAAGTTATAGCCTTTTGAATAGAAGTGGAGCACCGTCGTGTCTTGCAGAGGACCCTCAAACTTTAAACGAATTTTTCTCAAAACCATAATTTGGTTAAAATAAAAACCTAAACCGATTTATCTCTTGGATTAAAATTTGATCCGAATTGAAAATTGCTTTGAGTCATACCTATTTTGAAGATGCCTATGACCTTTGTCAAATTGGACTGAATGTCGATTCAGACCGGAAACGTGCTATAATTTGCCTTTTAATTTTTTTTTTTAATATATATCTGTGAATTAATAAATCGTGGTTTGTGTTAAAATTACTATTCTTTTCATCTGTTCATACCAGAATAACCTTTAAATTAATTTTAATTGTTCATTTAAAAAACCACTCCATTTTTGGTGGAATTTGTATAATCATACATCTTTGCTATGAGGTTAAGTTAGTCATATTGCATAAAGTGCATAATAGTTAAATAGTTTTAAGGTAATCCAATAAGTTGCAAGAACTTTAAACTTTGTCGGATCTTTGGAGAATTTCCTTTGCATTACTAATTATTAAAATTTCCAATCGATTCTGGATAAAATTTCAGAGCTCTTAGCCTCTTTACTGCTAGCAAAAAGGGTAGAAATGTTACAAATACGTTAATCTTCTATTATTTAGTAGAATTTCTCATTCTCAATAAAATTGATTTTTTTAAGTAAAACTCTTTTCTTTTATGCAGAATTGAAATCTGGCTAGTGATGGAAAGTAATCTTGTGGAAAACTTACATTGGTACATATGTTGACTAGAAACTAGAGATATACTGTCAGGATCAACAGTGATACATGGTCCGTTTTCGCATGGCCCATCGCTGAGGTTGAGGTCTCCTGCAGTGCTTTCGCGATCGCTGCTCCCACGGACCCCGGAGTCAGCGCTGCAGGAGCCTCGATCCCCAGAGCCTCCACTGAATCCTGGAATAGCAGTTGATGTCCCAGCCATGTGCGCCATGAGTCCAGACGGTGGAGTGAGGGGTGCAAAGGACAGGAGACTTTCTTGGTCGGACAAGCAACCGGAGAGTTGTCTTCTTGCATCTTGAAGCTGCTCTTGAGTCCTTTGGAGCTGAATGTCTCTAGCGTTTAATTGCTGCGCTAATGCTAGCGATCTTTCGGCCTCATCTCTTGCGTGCTTGAGCAACGACCATCTTTCGCGCTCGCGTTCGGATGAGATTTTTGCATTAGTTGTTTCAGTCTCGCGAATGCGCTGCTCGTAATTTCTAATGAAGTCCCGCAGCTCCTGCTCCTTATCTTGCAAGGAGGCGCACAGTTGTTTCACATGAGTCAAGAGGTCAGTTTTGTCCGATTTTAATTTTTTCCTTTCCGCCCTCAGTGCAATGATTTGCGTTTTAGCGACTTTCAGTTCAGCCTCTAGCCTTTCTATTCTGCTGGTGCTCCCGTCCGTAGAGTGGGCGTCATAACTGTTGCTATCCGACAAATCCACCCCGCCCACAGCCCCGTCGGGGGAGTTCTCGAGCAATTTTCGCAGCCTTGCAATTTCCGCTGTAAGCTTTTCGTTCTCGAGTCGCAGCTTGTTTGTCGGTTCTGAAAAATGTACGAAGAAACTTTGACTGAGGCTTCTGGAGGAGTGCTACAATGCTAAAAACAATGCGAAAGTAATTCCATTAAAAGGGGATTAGATAACAATTTTATCTCGGATTCCATTTTCTCCATATAGTTCTTTGTGGGCCTCTCGGCACCGAGGCCCTAATGCAGTTTTGCAGCTATGTGCAGGGCTGACATTGAGTGCAACCCTCGCCGCCTGCTGTTGCAAGATGAACGGATTACCAGCGGAATTAAATTTAATTCATTGGAACTGTTTCATCGCAATTTGCGTACCAGCCATGCTCCAGCCAGCTATTCAAATTGCACTGAAAACTACAATATTAACATTTGCTGGAGTGACGCGGCATTAGACGGGGTGTGGTGTCATTACTGTGAGGAGTTCATGTCCGGAAGCATATGAGCGGAAAATGTAAAATGCTACGAAACCAAAATGTGAATATGTTATCAATGTCGCCCCGCACCGTCATCTATTCGCTAATGTGGAATTTGTTTCCGTGATAACATAGGTACTATTTTATTTTACCAGATTTTACAGTTTAAGTGTATAGAAACATATTCGGTGTATAAAAGAGGTATATTTATGAATTTCTTAGTTTTCGCCTTTTTACTTTAATTAGATTTCTCAGACACACCTTTTAGACAAAATATAAAATCAATGCGTGCTACTAATTTCCTTGAAGAGTTAACGAAGTTATGAAACTCAATGAGAATTCTTCGAATCAAACTTAGAAAGTTTAGACTATCGCATATTATGTTATTACAATATATTATGTGGGTTTTTTCTCATTTAAAAACATATTTATAATATTTAATCAACTCTGCTCCCTATGAAAATAAAATATTGCATTTTCTGCCTATCATTAGATTATGGCATATATTGTATAATAAACAAAACTTTTTAAAATATTCAAAAATGTTTGAATAATTTACAAATGGTTTCCCAAAGCTATTCATAATATATACATGGTATATAAAAAGAAAATTTGCTACAAAGGCTTTCTGAAGTTTATTTTACTTGTTTTGTGAAAAACATCTTAAGGCTTGTAACATATGGATCGTTTCTTTAGCTAAATAACTTCCGTGTAGGAATTTTGAATAGCTACTAGAAAAAAGGAAAGAGAAGCATATCAGCATATATAAATCTTAATATTTTATTTTATAATTTTCTTATCAAACTTAACAATTCTTTTAGCTTAACTGCCTTAACTTCTTTTAATTCAAAGTTTTCTTAAATTGAACCCTTAAGTAGATCTAGAATACCTTCATAATAAACAGTTCATATTTTGAAAGATTTTAAAAAAAGTAACCTTTATAAAACTTATTTTGGCATTTTTGAGAACTAAATGCGTGCATATTAATTCATTTATATAAATGATTTTAAGTTATTAAATTTTTTAAATAGGTTGGATCTAGAGAAACTTCTCTTCGCAGCTGCAATTGCTATGGTTATCGAATACGCTTTCAGAGATGTTTAAGGGCTTCAAGTTTATGCTGACAGCTTTCACGCTCAATGCTCTTTCGGTGGCCGTTTTGAGGTATTAACAAATGCATAATCTATAAAAATCTAATAAAAATATTCTGCTACTTGCTCGGCAAGTAGTGTGTTATTAATTCCTTTATTTTCAGCTACTTTTTTCTACCATTGAGCAATTATTTTACTTCTTTCATAACTTTGAATGATCATTATTGGTAGTTCTCCATTATACAAGTACTATTTGAAAAGTAATGAAATTTGAACTTTTAATATGTTTTCAAATATGATTATAAATTAATTTCTTGGATTAATTTTTGGCAGTATCTGACTGTTCATGTAATTCGCATTATGTTTCATATTGTTAAGGTGACTATTGACGTGTTGATGTATGCTATTCTTTAATTGGTTGCATAAACATTTCCAAAAGAAAAAATCTTAGAAATTGTCTCGACTCATCGGGCAATTTTAGGTACCTAATCAAGTTGTCTACGGCTTAATAATGCAATAACAACAGTTTTTACGGTCAGGGAACATATAATACAATGTAGTTATGCTCTACCAGAGGGTCTTTATCGCAGTACAATAGGAAAGCCATGGAGAGCGCTTGTAATTGAAATTAACTATCAAGATGCGGCTAAGGGAAACCACCCCCTGTACAAATGGGGAGGTGATAGATTAGCCCTACCTTTAGAATCCTTGTCCTCGACTAGGGTCGAGCTGTCGTTTCGGTTGCCATCGCAGTACCCATCTTCTTTGAGCGTGTCATTGACGTCTGCCTTCCGGACTGTGTCTTTGGTTTGGGCTCCCACTTGACCATTGAGAGTAGTTCCGCCTTGATTGGGTCTTGCCTCTGTTAATTGAACACTGTTGGCGTTGTTCTTGTCCACTTGATTGTATTCAATAAAATGTTTAATTCTGGCGTGTGAATTGCATTTATGACTTATTTACCTGATGTCCCAGCATCAGGTGCTCCCAGCTTTTGTCCGGATGCTGTGTTGCCCTTGTGGTTGTTAGATTCGATTCGGGATGATGATGTACCATTTATCAGTTCGCTGGGGACGTCAGTTATTCGATGATTTGAGTCGCTTTTGTCAAGAGCCTTTTGATTATTATCCACCACAGGAGTTGTTACCGTCGTCGTTGTTAACGTGGTAGCTGATGTTGCGTTCTGATTGTTGATTTTGCTTGAAATGGCAGACTGGCTTAGTACCCCTGACCCTATAGAGTTATCCAGAGAAAGTAGGGGCTTTAAGGGCTTGTTGTTGTTGACTGGCTTATCGTTTCCATCCAGCGACTTAGTCACCTTCTGCAAATGGTTTAAAAGAAGAAAGGTCGATATGAGAACTCTCGGGGGATCTTGAGGAAAATGAAAAAGCATTGGACCAAACAAATTTTTTACACTACTCCAGGAATAGGAGAAATGAGCAGAGGAATAGGGCTCTAGGGCACTAAAGGGTTCATAGATTTTGCGCCTCCCTCCCTTTCTTACCGATTCAGCTAGTTTGTTTAACGATGCATTTATTCTGTCCGGATTTCTTGGTGGCGGTTCTGGTGGCTCGGAGGCAGCCATCGTGGGGCCACTGCTGCCGTTCAGTTGCATTTTCCAGGGTATCCCAACAGTTGTGAAAAGCCAGCTTTTTGCTCACAATAAATTCTCTGTATTTAGCTGCTATATACGATTGTGGTCTATATTTGTGGTGTTTTTATTTTCAGTTGAAGTACTTCCTCAACATATTGTCAGTGTTGCATTTCAGTTTCACGGCTAAAACAATTTCGTTGCGGTTTCTCTTTTAGGTTGCACATTTTCGAAGTAAATTTTTCCTGCAAACAAAACAAGGAAACGTGGATAGAGTCAAATCAGCAAATACTTGTTGAGCTGATTATAGAACGTCTGTCGTGGTATTTTCCTATGCGACTCAGACATGGCGGAGTGGCTGGCTCGACTTTGTCAAAAGAAAGTTAAGTCGTTGTAAAAAAAAAATTTGCTTCCAGAGAAGTATAATTAAATTCCTTGTAATTCAAGCAAACTCATTTTGACTTCATTGGGTAACTGAAACGATGTGCTGTGAACTGAATAGGTTTTATGGACTCTGCGGTGTGGAGCTAGTTAGTAAATCCTTTTTCAGTGTAGCTTCATGAGAAAATTTGGTTTCTGCATTTTAAATACAAAAACCTTTTATCTGAGAGTAACTTTACCTACTACAATACTGTGGAAATCCCCACACCATTATTGGGTGGGAATTACAACATATTCTTTCTGGAAAGTGGACGTATATGGGACGTATATTAATATTTATTAATCATGCAACACATAAGCACCTTCTTGTTTCCATAATAGCCTTATTCGTCACGGCGGAGTTTGAATTTTCCATATGTAGCATTACATCTATTAATGTTTGGATAAACTTTTGCATTCTTTTTATGTAATAAGCGTAAGGATTAAAATTAAAACTTTAATTCTTGTAGCCAACTCATGTATTATCATACAGAGAAAATAAATATTTCAAATAATCAGGCTTTTGCAATTAAATGACTGTTAGTACAAAAAAACCATATCAAGAATACTATATATGTGCACCATAGATAATATAAATAATACCTGTCGACTATAAAGTATATTTGATCATTTTAATTAATTTATATATGTATTTGTTTCATCTTCGTTTGCAAGTGTTTGTTGAATCGACAAAATTTGAACTATAGCGAACTTTGCTTAAACAGTCTGGGAATATTCGTTGATAATTAAAAAACTAAGAAAACTATAACATATTTTCATATGTGCTTATTTATTATTCGATGTATTGATCAAAGTTGTTTTAATAACTCAATTAAATATAATGCATAATATATTTTCACTTCCGTATTTTCTGAGGTCATTTAAATTGTTATAATGATAATTTAATTTCGTGAAATGCAGAACCCATCCAAATGAATATTCAATAACCTAAAACAATAGGAGTAGGCAAAGAGCTTATATTTATAACCTACGAAAATGTATCCAATATTGTGAAAATTCAAAATTATGAAATATTTGTTTGAACACTAGTCACGGTATAGAAACACAAATCGGGTTAATCCCGACGGATGTATCCTGCGGTGTAATCAGAATGATTACTTCCCGCAACCTAATGATAAAGGGAAAATATCAGGAGTCGGGAATACACCCTTACAACACATGTTTATTGAATTTATGCAAATTGAGCTTAATTGCACGATTTGGTAACTTTTATTAGAGCAAAGGGTTACTGTGATTAGCACGCGCAAGTACTGCTTTCCTATGCTTCAATGAATTTGAGACGAACCACAAATGAATTTGAGGAGATATTTCCCCCAAAACCGCGCAATAAATGGTCCTTTGAAGTTATTCATTAACATTTTAGTCCCTCTTTAACTGATGCGGTCCAACGTGACGTGGCTGTAATTAATGAAGAATTGACTTTTTTTTTAAGGAAATTGCTTCCTACGTTTTAACGAGATGTTTCATTGGTTGTGGACTGTCAGAGATTTTGGACCTTTAAATATTTTAATTTGAGATACTTAATTCTAGAGATTAATTTCCGTATTTTAGAAATATGATGAGAATTTTACTTTATTGTATTTATTTACAATCAGCCTTGTTATACGATACTGTGAGAACTACATTACTTTGTTATAAAAAAGTTACTATTAGAAGTCATCTGTTAAGGTTTATAACGCCTTTCGCTCCTCCTTCTCTTTAAATCTAATTACTGCAAACATTTCTCAGCTTGTTACTTATGAAAATAATAAGTTTAGTGTACATAATTATTTCTTAAAAGATCTAACTTACAAGCTTTCATTAAAGAAATTATCAGTTTGGGTAGAAATGGAACGTTTTTGAATATATTATGGCAACTATTCTATTTTAATTATTAATAAATAGATACATATTTTATTACTATTTATTTTTCGCAAGATGTTTCAGAATAAGAATTTATATAGAATTAAATAATGATATCAAATTTAATAATTATATATTAAAGCTTGGTATTGCATTGACTCCTAAAATTCTACAAGAAATGTAATAACTTTCAGTAGTATTTTTGATCATCAAGTTTAACAATAATTCTAGGTACTCGAAGCCGATTATTCTTCTAATAATAAATACTAAAATAATATAATACATTATCGTATTATCTCTTTTAATTTAATTTCAAAAAATCAGCTCAAAGTGTAACACAAGACAACTGAATGAGATTGGTTTTTATGCTTATTATGTTTTTATTTTGTAAATTGGAATTTTTATTCAATTTTGAGGAGTTGTGGAAGATTATTTATAATTAGAGATGTTTTTGGATATAGTAAAAGGTGCAATGGTTTATTTATTAATATATTTCAGCTTGTGTTTTTCTATATTGGTGGAAATTCGGTATCAAATTTTGTGTTAGTTTTAAAATAACCTACAACATTTTAACTATTTTTAATATAAACGTTATGTAAGTTCTAATATAAAGTTTCTATATATAAAATGTTATAAAAATTCTCATAATGTGACATTAAAGGTAACGCTGTCGCATGAGCAGATACTTAAAAGTTAAGGGAAAATTAAATATTTAAATTCTGGAGAGTGGTTAAAATTGTTCTTTCCTGAGCTGCTCTACGTCTAACTTATTTATGCTTTTTGTTTTTGTGTCAATTCTTTTAGTCTACCCTTCTCTTTAATAGATTTCCCCGATGATTTGAATCCATCCCGAAGTCATTTAACCCAAGGGGTCTTTACTCAAGCCGTTTCTACTTTTTGTGCAAGCGTTAAAATGATGGCCTGCCATTTCCTTGAAAACTCATAAAAGTGTCGTTTAACTGCCATTCTCCTCGGTCGACGCCTGTTCCTGTATAATTAGGGGGGTGGATCGATGAGTTTTAAAAACATTTTAATGTGTCGAAAGTGTCAAATGTCAACGCCTACGGGACACCCTACGCTGATGGTTAGGTAATTTTAATTATTCCATGGGACTTTTATCATTTTCGTTATCGTAGCCAGTGAAAATTTGTTAATATTTGATAAACACTCCTTCCTTAAGAGGAATTTTAATTTCAATCTAACTTTTTTCACCGGGTCTTCCATTCTAAAATTTCATTTGGAGATTTTGGGGGACCAAGCAGTATAAATACATACGCAATTAAGATTAATGTATTTATTCGTTTAAGCACTGAGAGTGAATGACCTTCTGTTTAATTATAAAATAAATAATTTATAAAGGTACTTTGAATTAAAATGAATGAATACTTTGAAGATTGAATTTAATTAGTTCATAACTGATGCGATAGTTAAAGTAAATTTGATAGAAATAATTTATATATTTTAAATTATATTTTCTTACTTTTACACTTGTAATAGCTTACGAAAATACTACTTTTTATCGAAAAATAAATTCCGCGCAATTGTAATTTAAGAATTATTTGACGATATGTAAGCAAAAATTATTTACAATAAAAACAAGAAAATAAGGCCTAAATACTATAAAATATTGTTTTATGGATTATTTATTTTGATGAATTCAAGAAAAAATAGCATATACAAATTTTATATCGTTGATTTTATATGGATCTTGGATTTTAATATAAAAATAATGAAATAATAATGATGAAAATATTTTGTTATATTTCGAAATATTGAAATAATACTTCGTTTTTATAGTCATTTATTTACAAACAATTTTAAATTGAAGCACAAATATTTTTGTTTCAAATTCCAAATCATTTTGTGTTTGTTTATTATATATTACATAATTTGCAATTCTTTGGTTTTGGCATAGTTCCACTTTAGATTATAAAATTTCTTTGTTATTAGCATTAAACAAAATGCATAATATAAAAAGTTAAAAAACAAAAGAAATATATGCTATAACAGTTTAAATGTTTTGTTTTGAATTGAAGAGGTAATATATAATGTGTATTTATATTTTACCTTATTCTTCCTACTTTCTTTTCCTAAGATCAATGTAAAAGTCCGAAAACAATTGTGAGAAATCGTAATTCTTTGGGAAGGGTTTGAATTGCTTAAATATAAATACAAATAAATATAACACGGGCATTTACTTATCCTTCCAATTCTACCAATCTTATTGATGAATTCGTAGCACGAACGACATTATTAAATATCCATAGTAGCCAATTTCGTGATATCAAATTAAATATAAGTATTTGTTTTTGCCAGTTGCTTTTTTAGCCTTCTATTTTTATAAATTCCAGGACCAAATAGGATCATTTTTCTTATACAACTTTTCTACGTCGTTTATCTAACGGAAACATTTTCCTTGAAGGAAATATTTTCTCTGGGGCAAAAAGTAATTTGTAAGTTATGACACTCCTTTCCCGGCTATCGGAGCCTCCTGTAAAATCGATAAGAGTTTCTTTAATTCCCCTTAGTATCGGAGGCTTGTCGATTTCACGGATACATCTATTTTCATTTCACTTGGATGGGAGGAATAAAGCAAAATTTCTGCCTAAGATGCTCTCCTACTGTCGTTCCATAGATAACCTCAACTGCAAAAGGGGGAAACGATGGTAAAATCAATTTGAGCGCCAAGGAAAATGTATTCCTCAGCCGATTGAAGACATACTTAATGGCATGGAAGACAAATATATTTGAGAGTCGTGCTCGCTTCAAGGACTCTTTCAAGCAAATCAAGGAACGCAAACATTTTTTCCTCAATCATACAGATTTTTATGCAAGCGTTTGAATGTCCTCGAAAGTTTCATCCCAACTCTACGGATAAGTTCAATGTTGTTCAGGACAGTTTTCAGATCCTATTCAATATTGATCGAAAAATATATTCTCATCTTTAAATAATGTGCATCACTGCTTCTCTGTGTCTATAATTGCCTTAAAATAAAGTCCCTATTTTCATACTTGTCAGTGTATACCTAATCTTTTAAATATGCCGTATATGTAAGAAATTTATCTTTGACAGACAAATTATATATACATACATATATACATTAACTAAAAAGTTTGTCGCGTAATAATTTTATAATTTTAATTGATATAAAAAAAACCTCAATATCACATCACATAGAGAGATTTTTGATTTTTTTCTTTTACCTTGTGCTATGAGTGATACCTTCTTCCCTCATGGTAAATTTCAATCGCATTTTGAAAGGCTGTAACTTTTAATTAAATTGAGTTGAAATTTGATTTATAAGACTATGAGGCTGTCGATTTTTGTATTTGGGACAATAGTTTTGAAGGAGTTAAAGATAGGCAGACAACAAACAAACAAATAACAGAAAAATAACTTCTTATAGACGGAGAGTCAATCAAAAGCCAACCCAAACAAAAGTCACTTCTTTTTCTATATGCATAAGCGACTTTCAATTAAGTTATTCCAAAATTATATTAATCAATAAATGCCTTTTTGTTGACATTGACGATAAATACTTTGGCGCCAATTAGCAGAAAAATTCCCGGCTTAAATTTATCCGCAATTTTGACTGCTGGTTTTTATGTTTCACAATATCGAAAAAAGCGTGCAATTATGTTACGTATATTTTTTAATCATGTCTACAGCAAGCTTTTGTTTTCCATTAAGTCAGATCGACATCGTTATATCTACCTACAGATAAAAGGACAATATAAATATATAAAAGGAACATATATATCTATAAAAATAAATAGCTAAAATTTAAATACCATGAAAAGATTGAGGGGCAGTTTCATAACATGAATTAAAATTTAAATGCGGCTGTGTCCAATTTCACGGGAGATCAGAGATGGTTATTTGCATGACCTCGCATTCATAGAATAATAAAACCATATCCCAATTGGGGGCCAGATAAAATATGAATTGAATGTGATATTTCCAATATTATGCCATTTAACGACTTATACTAAATTGGGGAGTTTACAGGGAATGGGTAGGTACTTGTTGTAAAAACAAACTCAGAATATGAGCTAACGGTATTTAGTTGACCATATATCATTGGTTAGGCCAAACTCTCAAAGGACCATTTCGTTGATTAGTTGAAGGGCTATTCGACCGGAAAAATACAAATGCGCTCTATGGGGAGGGGGCAATTTGAGAAAAATTCAATTTTCGTTTCATGAAACGAAAAAGGAGTTATTCTTGCTTCAAATATTACTTTACATTATCAAGGCTTGAATGATTAATACTGCCATAAATAAATTACCCAACCATCGTGTGCCACTTTACCGAGACATGTACCTTCAGGTCGTCATTGTGGGCGCTTAAAAGAACTACACGGAAGCAATTCAGAAAGGATTAAAAATTTGCCGGGGCGAAAATTTATTCAGGACTGGGCGCTGCAAGAAGCGCCTTTCTTTTATATTTAAAAATAATTACTGCCTTCAAAATGGCCTTCGCTATTATGCCACGCCTCATCATCGCTTATTTCAGGGAGAGGCCCTTTGTGTACTTGCTATTTGCATCCACATGAATAACGCAATTTAAATGGTTTTCTGCTGAAATACCCTCACATTCAGGGCAAAATTAAATTTTCTTAGTCTATGGAAATGAGCTGCTATCCCATAATATAATACCCACGTGGAAAGGTTGTCTAGGGTCTCACACGGCACTCCCTCCAACTCGCCGCTGCCACTATGAACGAGTTCGCACCCACTCTGCATGGCTGAGACTTTCTTTTATAACTCCAGGAATATGGAGCTATGAGCGACTTTGGCATGTTTATCCAAGTCCATGCGACAATAGCTCTAAGGAAAGAAAATCCAAAGTTATCACAGAGCGGTTTTGTGCAAAGAAACAATCCTCCAGATATTTCCACTCTTCCTTAGCTAGCGAACAAGGGCGTTAATTTTTATTCGCTGCTCTTGAGGTTTCCGCAATCGGAGGATGAACCGAACTTGCCACATCACTTAAGGGCTAATGGGCTTCAGGAGCGGTTATTAGTTTTAGGATGTGCCTCAAAAGGACGGCAAAATTGCCTTGGAATAATTAAATTAGGCCTGTTCAAACAGCGGCAATGCTTTCTCTTCTGAGGTTTATTTGTTTACTACTAAACGAACGAAATACTAAGGCCTATCGCAGGATATTTAATGAGAACATCGCTGTCGGATATTGCTACCCTCTGTCATTTATAAGTAATAACACCTATTTAATGGAAAGTATTCCTTGTTATGCAGCTGGTGCGTGCTAATCGAAAATTAACTTGCTCATCATACCAAATTGCTAAACATGATTTTTAATTATAAAAATTGGTTTTGACTTGAATAAAGCGAAATTCTGATAAGTTCTGATAATACTATTTGGGTTGAATTATTAAAACAAAATAATGTCTTTTATTTCGACAGTGGAAGCTACCAACAAAATCGGCGATACCAATTTCGAAAGGTAGCCTCTATTTAAAGAGAGAGAGATCTACAAAGTTTTCAACAATTCGAAATTCACTATTATAAGGCCCTGGAATATTATTCTGTAATTGGTACCTTACAGGATAATGTTCTCTCCTCAAAACTTCTTCAATTACAATTATAACATTAGAATTTTCTAACTAAAAATATACTCTCAATGACAAAAGTGTGGAAAAAAATTAAAACTTTCATGTTTTAATTTTTTAATTGTTTTATTCAGTTTGTTTATAATCACGCACGTCGTATAATATAGTTATCGAAATATTTACCAATTTATATTTGATCAGTAAAACAAAGGATAGAACTTTTTAAAATTTATACTTGTAATTAACAAAATATTCATTCAAAATAATACAAATATGTAAGAAGAACTGTTAATAAAAAAAAAATTAATACTCTCCTTTAAAAACATATAACGAAAATAGTATTTATTTTCATGTAAAGGTCACCCTTAAATTTTAATGTAATTATTCTTATTTAAAATTATTTAAATTTCGTGCTTAAATAAACTTTTTTTATATTGTTTTATAATGTAATATTTGTTCTGGCACATCAATATCGACGTTAATGCAAGTTTGATATAATCGATGCAAAAGTACCTAAACAAATATAGTCAATTATTTTGTTACTTTACTCGTTTGTTGAATTGTGCAGAATTGTTGTTCAGTAACGATTTATGATAACAACAATTTATATTTCTTTGAAACAGCCTCTTCTTAATCTTTTGATTTTATAATTTATTAAAAAAAGTTAATGCATTTTTGGGTGTCCAAATAAAAAATAGGATAAAATATTTTTTTCATTTAAAACAATCATTGTATATCTGAGTGTATTATTTCAAAATGCTTTAAGCTTTATTATACTGCAATTTATATAATTATAATGATTTTTATTACGTACATTAATTGCATACATACCAAATATACTCTGCAAAATGTTTCCAGCAAAACTTTAGTAGAATTTTCTAGAATTCCTGAAACTGGAAAGAATTCGTATTACGATAATATTATTAGAACATAATTATAGGAATATAGTAAAAAAATAGCAATTTTTAATCGTCAATTAACTACGTAAATCTCATTTTAAAAAAAATATATTTATTAAAGGTTTATTTGAAAATTAAAACCTCCCTCTCTTTCCACTGCACATGAATTATTTTGATTAAAACGAAAGAAAGAACATTTTATGCTTATAAAATCTAGGTAAAACTGAAGCTTACCCATCCACCAGAAGGAGTTTTAAGGCAATTTGTTTCTGAGATTCCAAAAACTCTAAAATAGTTGGATAAAAGCAAATTTCTGTCTTCGTCAGTCTACGGTTTAATTTAAGCGTAACCAAGGAAAATGGTACATCTAGGAGTTAAAAACAAAAATTCTTATCTTTCCTTCCGTATGAATTTTTCACTCTTGCATTTGGTATGTATTGATTTAATACAGTGAATTATGATCTTAAATATTGTAGCGTCTAGCGTTTTATTTATTGCCTGCATATGTAGGTCATTCGTTTCTAACTATTTCTTTTTATTTTTACCTAATTTTAATAAATTCATTGAACCTCTTTATAATTTACGCGGTTAGCTGCAAAATATTGACCCGATTTTACCCGTTACCTAAATGAAATAGTTTCTGAATGTCCTCAAGCTGTGTTAATTTTAAAACTTTCATCTTGGTTTAATTTAAAGAGAACATCGAATTTAGCAAAGGTTTTTCTTCCCTTTTTTCTGTGAACTATGAAAATAACTTTTCGTTTAATTAGAGTACAGTGGAGTGTAGCGTTTTCTTATTTTTACAATTTTCTTTTTTTGAAAGTAGTTAGCTCGGTGGATGCAGCTAGGTGCATGTAGCAAATTTTCGAAGAGTTTTTGAGTATAAACGGCTTTTTGGAGAAGTTGGGTTTTTAAAAAGTTTTTTTGAAAGGCATCTGCTTGAGGAAAAATTGGAAAAGCAATATAAGTTTTATTTTTGTACCAAATGGGTTTTGAGAGGTTGGAAGGTTTGCAGAGGGTTGTATACTTGTATACCTCGCGAATTAAATATGAAGAATTTTTTTTTGCGCGGTAGCATCCATCAAAGTTTAATTAAGGGGTGATATTGGAATTGCAACTATATACATAAATCACCTTCGCTACATCGACGAATTTATGGAAAAAGTTTATTTTATGATGAGCTTTCCGTAAAAGTCAATAGGACGGAAGGATTAAGTCACTTTGCAGGGTTTGGCCAAAGATCGATTTCATCAATTTGGAAGGAGCAATTTGGATGTCCGCATACAAACCAGGGGCCGGCCTCGGACATTATGCCCGCATACCACCCAAGTAAATACCAATATTTGGTGAATTAGAACGCCCATTGACTCCCACGCATCCAAAGTCCGTGCCAACGTGGGATCAGCCCAATCATATGTGGAGTCTGTACGAATTTAAAATGTTTCATCCGTCCTCTTGATGTCGAGCGTAGGTGCCGTTTGCAGAAGGGGATCTAGCTGCTATTAGGAGGGAAATTAAAGACGGTAGTGGCATCAGTTAGCAGAAGTGAAATGCATTCAGGGAGCAACGTCTTACCATTGACTTGTCCATTTGTGTCACTAGCCCGATCACTGTTTGCGTTTGGCTGAAAAGCGCTAGTTAGAAATGTGCTGCCGGATAGCAAACACAAACCCTAGAAATGTAGGTCAGGAAGTCCTCTTGCCGGAAAATTGAATGTTTTTTGTTGTTTCACTTCACAGTCTCAATGCAAAAAGTTTTTCTTGGAAATGTCAGGCTGAAAATCACTTTTCTCTGGTGAACAATAGGTGTCCATTTGCAGGCTGAAAAGCGGAAAATTTTCGGAGGAAATGTTCGCACACTAAACTCACACATTTGATTCGTTGTGCTTTCGACTTTCCACAATACATATTTATGCTTTTAGTAGAGCTGAATGGAACTAAACAAAATTTTAGTAAACTTGTTTAAGCTACACCCTCGGAACATTTTGGAAAGAATGGGGTGAACCTTTGTATGTAGTTAGACCATTTTAAAACTTTTATATCAACTTTCTGGAACACCTTTCGTTAATGTTTACAACGGCGATATAATTAATGATTTTTATACTTGAAATATATTTTTAAAATATGAGAGTATATGCGGTATATGTTTTCGTAATTTTCGTATATGAAAACTATAAAAAATATATATATAATTTTTATATGCCAATTGTAAGCAAAGCATTCGTAGAATGTATGAGACGTATTTTTGGCATGTAAAAGGAAATACTTTCCAAACAAACACATTAAATCTAAATATATTTCAGATATACATATTTTGAATATAAAAATGTGAAATTTAAATATATAATAAAAAATTACAAATAATAATTTTTTATACTTTTGATAACGCTATTTATTCTTCGTATATTATACTCGTATATCTTAGATAAATATGGTAAAAATAAGCTCGCAGTTTGTCGTGCGAGCGATTTTTTCCAATCGTATATTCCTAGAATAAGAAGTTGAAAGTTAATTTGTCATACAATTTTTTTCAAATTAAAAGATTAGAAAAGAGCAGTTGGTATAAAGAAAATTCATTATAAAAAACATTTCGGTTTTAAATTCTATTAAAAGCTATTTGCAAGACTATATGGACGTATAGGTGAATATAAATAAAAGCTTGTTATCAAAAGAGATTTTTTTAAATGGTAACGAAATTTAGCAAAAATCAAAAATTTCTGGTCACTTAAAGACCCGGTTTTAGATCGCAAGTTTGTAAAACATTATCTATTAAAAATCCTCAATTCAATGCGTCTTTAACTGGTATCAGTTTGTTTTCTTTAAACGTACTCTAGAAATATCTAATTTACATTTTGTTTACCACATTTCTGAAAAATTTTTCAGTTCGCTAAGTTTTACTTCAAATTTAAATATAATTCATAGTAGTTGAGTTTGAAATCTCAAATACTTTCTCGGAAATAAACCATTATGCATATTATTTGAGATTTTTCAGGGACTAGTATGTTCGATGCGCATTTTTACGAATAAAAAAAAAAGCATTTTCTAGCAGGCATGCTGCATTAACTGCAGTTGAAAGTTATTTAAAATTCAAATCGTATTAACATAAATTGGTAAAACTTTTCCTTCGCCAGCCGGTGTAGGAGGCATATGTAGGAAGTCCTTCAATTTACCTTTCAAATGTGACAATGAAAAAGTATGTTTTAGTTCGGGAATAGTTAAAAATTTATTCACTGTTTTCGTCTCGTATATTTTCGTTTCTTGGTAGTTTTTTAGTTACACAGTTTTTCCATATAGAAGAGCATATAGAAAATATATTGCAAAGCATTTTGCATACAAATAATTTGCACAGAATTTTTGTTAGTGAATAAATTATTTCGCATAAATACCAGAGTTCATTACATTCATGCTATCGCTGAATTAAAAGCATTCGTGCTATAGTTGTTGGCGCATAAATTTGAATGACATCAACTAAAGAGGATGCATCTCATTTTCATACAAAAAAAAGAAATTTACTTTTCTGGATTTGCGAGTGCTTCATTCTTCTGGCAGGAAAATTATAGCCTTTCGTCCTGCGCTGTTAATTCAATTTTACAAGCTGGAAAAGTTTGACAATTCTTTAATATGCATAAGTTGCCTCTTCTGAGGTCAGTAGTTTTAAACTAAGAAAGTGGTTTCTAAACAAGAAACAATGTAACGTAATTTCCAAAATACACAAGACGGCTTTATTATTTTTAAATGTAAGAGATCCTAGTTTTCAATTTCGGTTCAATCGAGCTATTTTAGTACCTTAAATAAGAATATAAAATTATACCTTAGATTTCAATAGTATTGCTAAAGAATATAGTAAGATCTTTAAAATTAGTGCGTTTCATTTTAATTTCAGAAAAAATTATTATATAATCTGTTGCGTGTCCAGAACCAAATTAGCTATTGAACTCTGTTATACTCGTACGTATTAGATTTAATAATTTCTGTAAATTTGAATATTACAAATAATGTGCAGTACTTTAGTCATACCGTCTACTAATATGAAACTAAAAATAAAAACAAATATGATAGATTCAGCTGTTGACATAGTTTTAGTAGGAATTATATTTGCATTATTTAATGATCTGAAACGTTTTTATGTTGATCGGACTAAAATTTATTTGAGTATATCTTGAGTGATACTTATTCGGAAAACATATTTAAAAACTTAAAATCATTTCTAATTTAACAATAAAAATTTTTCGCATATAGTTAAAAGAAAAATATATTAATTTTTGTCTTGAAATTTTTTTAAAAAAACTATGAAAAATAATCTTCAAAAGCAAAGAAGAAATATGGAAGGAAGTTAGATAATAAAACAGTTGTACAAGTTGTAAAAGCTTAATATTGGTTAGAAGTAACCAGCAATTTTTTTTCTACTTTCAAAATCTTAAACAATTTAAGTTAAATTTAAAAACCAGCAAACTTCCTCGCCTTAATTGGAATTGAACATTTTTTCATTATCCACGTTTGCACTTTCAATTATCTTGAGTACTGAAACTTCTGACAAAATCGTTAAATAAGTGTAAATGAGTTATTTTTCTCTTGAGCATCATAATCTGGGTAAATTCCCAATACTTCGCAGAAAAAATCTCCATTAAATACAATAACACAATACCATACAAACGCAAAAAGCTCTAACATCAAGTCATAGTATAGTGTAATTGTTTTAAGGTAAATGCCCGAATATTTGCTTGTGGGAAGGGATTTGATTGTTTCGAAAACCTGTACCAATTCAGGTAGGTACTGCAAAATACTTTGATATGTTATTGTTGATACGTTAAACGCATGCGCCTTTAATAAAAAAATACAATATAAATATTAATGACCTATCTGTTGATGTCGCCCACTTACAATCTTACAAATTTCCTAAAGATGTTTTGAAGAAAAAAGAACACTTGTTTTGAATTCACACAACCGGAAGCTTCCTGAGGTAGAAATCTGAGTGAAGTTTTGAAAGTTGAAAGGCAACAAATATCTGATGGGGGAAAGTTGCCAGGAAAGAACCCTCCTTTCCGACGAATAAGGTCAAGGCGAGTGAGCTTGGGGGAGATGTTAAATTTTAAAACAGAAGTTGTTATGTTTTCCGACGCAATAAATCACAAGGCTATGAATTATGAGTGCACTAAATTCAACACAGAACATAAAGTTCATAAGGTACAATATGACTAAAAATAATTATATTTACTCCAGTTTCACACCACTGCAGGAGCTATTTAAATGCTTTTTTTCAAATAACATCGCGACTTCCAGCTTAAGTATCTAAGGAAGGCCCTATTTAAGGGGATCTGGGACTGTATGCACTTCATCATTTAATTTTATTGGCGTTGTTTACCACCGGTGGGACTTCATTTCGCAAGATATAATCTTGGCGGCGGAACAGAAACTGGGAACAAGTTTGCCACTGCATATTCAGAAGTTTATCGGCACTCAGAAAGGCTCATAAATTGCACTGGCGTGTGAATGCAAAATAAATATATATGTTAATATTCGTCCTATCCGACGTACATACATACAGCAGCCAGGACTGTGATCGATAAAGTTTATGTGGTGCTCCCGTGCATGGAAACAATAAAAGACACTACAGATGTCTTTGAATATTTAATAAAGTAATCTATTTATCTAGTCTCGGTGCAGCTGGTATCTTAAATAAAGGTTTGCGTTGCATACCTGTATTTTAATCATGTCTACATATTTTAACGAGTAGCTCAGTGATACGATATAACATATATAAGAAATGCACCCGTACCAAGTTTAATGAATTTCAATTTGTCCCAACCCGTACGGCAGTGTACTTCATTAAAGTTTTCTTTCATTGGGGTCTAACCACTTCTTGCACCTCACTGCACCATCTGCGGATTAAGTGGAATACTTCAAAACACATAAAGCCATCCCCGAACCGTATGTACGTTAATCCTTTTTAATACCAGTCCGGACCCGCACAGGAAAATTTCCTTCGCTCCCGTTTTACGAAACTGGTGAAACCCTGACTGGTTTCGAAAGGTTCAGAGGAGCAGCCGTGACCGAGTGAACTGAGTGAGCAAAATACAGCCGAACCGAATCTCAAACTAAGTCCATCAACAAAGATTTTGTTGAAGGTAGCCCTTTTGCCGACGTAGGAAGCTTTCCTCCCGTAATAGAGGAGAAGAAGGTGCATGGAACGCATGTGAGGCTACTGCCACAATTCCACCCTCAGTGTGCCAAAGCTTTACACGGGGGCATTCAATAGACGCATGCGTCTTACCAATGTTTTCTTAAGTTTCCGTACAGCCTAAATTCAATGTGGATAAAAGCGTTACGAATTCAGTGACGTGCTCAACATTCGAAAAATGTTTAAGGTTTAAAAAGTACATATATCATTCCAAATAGCACTTTAAGTCAGGCCTTAATTCTCTATGGTTACACTTTTACGGGTTTCTTATTTACTTATTTATTTGCGTTGCATGAAATTTGTACAAGAAAACGAGTATCTACCACTTACAAGAAGGAAATTAAAAATATATCAAAATCATGGAGCTGCAAAGTATAAAGTAATAGTCCTTGAAATTGAAAGGAAATTGAGAAGTTTACAAAAATTCAGACATATTTTAAAGGAACGGACTTTCGTAGGCTATGCCTGTACGTTGTATTTTTAAGTCGGATATTCGATAGTCCCGATTGAACTTACGAGTATATGACAGTTTATAAATTGAATAGTAAGTTCATATATATTTTCAGATTTTTTATTTTGGCGAAGTTGGATATTTTCAACAGTTTTCAAGTGGTCATTTCGATAGAAAATAATTTCATTAATAAGCATTTTCAGAAAGTATGCGAGCTCGTACTTGTTCATATATTTTTGGTATAATACATACAATTTAGTTTATAAAAAAAATCCAACCGTCTCCAAAAATTCAGAATATCCAAAACACACAATTTCTAATATTAGTTTTACTACTAACTTTCGATTAAATTGATTAATAATACACCATTTTGAATGTGTTTATTGGCACAGAAGAAGGTTTCATAATATCAAACAAATCGTTTGTGTTTATGAAAGGTATTTTTGGTGGAACATCGATTTAAATAATTAATTTGAAAATTTTGTACCACGGGCTATACCACTCGACAAGTCACATAAACACATTTTCTTTGGCTAATTAAATTCAATCTTTATAAAACACCTTTACTTTTGTATAAGACATGTAAAACTAGTATTTTATTGTTATTCTGTAAATAATAAACAGATATAAAGACCGAAAAACACAAAAATATTGCATACGTTTTTTTTTAACATTAAGTAAATTTAATCTTATTATTTAAATTAACTACCTACTTTTATTTAGTATTTTACCCATTCAAAAAATGTTATAAGGCCAAGATAAGTTACGCATATTTCATGAATATAACATAAACTTTCTTTAAAAGACGTTTGCTACCCATCCATGAGATAAAGCAAACGGAGCACTTTGGAAAGTATAAAGAATTCTCCGTATTCTGAAATTGAAGTAAAGTAAAATTTCATGGAAAATTTAAAGTTGTCAGATTCAGCATTTGGGGAGATGCGGTGATTAGTCATACTTAAGGGCTTTTCGGACTATGGAAGAAAATCGAAAATCTGCTTCGCTATCTTTTATCCCAAATCGTGTGAGCATATATAAAGTTTTACTAATCTAGGTCAATTGGGTCTTCGTAGGTTTCAATAGAATTACTTACTAGAGGAAATTACATTTATATTACTATGCATGTGTTGACTGTTTGTTCATTTGGATAAAACGAGAGCAAACTCAAGTTTGTCGTAATGTTTAAGGGCAAACCTAAATTTTAAAAATCTAAATATAGAAGTTACAAAATTACTGTTTTAGTACATTAACATATTGTATAGAATTGTGATGTTTCATTAAACTATTTTTGGTTAAATATCTGTGTAGATTTTTGTAAATACGATTTACATTGACTATAAAGTAAAGTCTTTTCGAAA
Organism: Philonicus albiceps; assembly: GCA_963969385.1. Taxonomy (NCBI): domain Eukaryota; kingdom Metazoa; phylum Arthropoda; class Insecta; order Diptera; family Asilidae; genus Philonicus; species Philonicus albiceps. The sequence goes on from OZ017773.1 coordinate 39,323,774, forward strand.
AGGTATTTTTATACGGAGCCATTTTCAGTAAATTGACGGAAGTAACTAACTAATTAAGTAAGTTTCGTTTATTGATATTGATTATTATATACTCACCATAATCCACATTTTATTAAAAACATATATTTCTAAAATTTTCTTCCATAGGTATATGCAAAATATTTCCTTTTAAAATGTTGATGCTCCTTGAGGGCATCTTGTCGTTTAATTTTCTTAGTATCATTTTTCCTCTTGACTGATTTTTATCAAAATTTCACGGAAGCATTTCTGTGCTCAAATCAAGTTATGTACGGAGATCTCTATTAATTGATTAGAATTTGTTTACAAAGCTAAATAAATTTCCTCCCTGTCATTGATAAAAGTAAATAGAGGTACACAATTTTTGTAGGTAGCCCGAAGGAAGGAACCAATACGCTTGAGTGCACATCGGAAAAATTTTTAAAAGGGAATTTATCGATGCCCTTATACAGTTTCTAGGAAGAGTCCTTGAAGCTTTCAAGTACTTAAGGTTCACCTGAAAAAAAAAAAAAAAAAAAAAAGTTGTCTATTATGGAATTAGTGCGAATTTAAGATACACCTTTATTTTACGAAATACACCTGGCTTTTACGAAATATGTTTCTCCAGAATTTGAGTTTTGGGCTTTTTCTCAGACATTTCTGTTTTTTTTAGCGTTTAATTGAAATTTCCGATCTGTTATCTGGGGAAGCTATCAATCAATAATGAAATTTCTGTTCAGTAATTTATTTTCTGCTGGATTGCCATATTTTATGCAAATTACAATCTGATGAGCCCTAATGCGTATTTCGTTGAATATAAATTCATTTTCCTTGTGTGTTGCGTGTTTTGTATCTTTACGATGTTAGAAAACGTTTTATTAATACGTTAGGAAATTTGTGGTACAACCTATTAAAGTTTTTATTAATTATGCAAAAATGATGCTTACTAGTACCTTATTTAATTTAACTTCGCCATTACCGTACACATAAATTTTTATGTGTAATTCAAATGTTTCCATTGTTGCAAGACATGCTCTGCGATTACAAGAGAAGTAAAGTGATAACTCGAACAGGGAAAACTCGTCTTTGAAAGTTTCCTTGAAGTATCTAAATTAAATTATAAAGCTGGGTGCCCTGGGTGCAAAAAATAAAGGGCAAACGTAAATCAATAGATAGACTGTTACAATTTCCTGCAAACATGAAAATGTGGCAACAATATTGTAAATTTCACAATGGTATTCATCGGATTTATGTGATACCTGACAAAGGTAAATATTTGAATGTATCCCAATTTCAGGAAGGCTTTTACAATATGCGAACAATTTAGTTTACCTATTTTATTGGATTTTTTCTTCCACAGAATAAGTGTACATATCGTTACAGTAACTTTTCTTTCTACTATCTACAATTTAAAAATTATCGTAACTTTTGTTGTATGGTAAATGGAGTGATTTTGTACCTGTTAGGGATCAGTTCATCAAAAAGTGTTGTGATATCACTGTCTGTCATTTCTGAGTGCACATTTATGTTCTTTCCTTGAATCTATTATCTAAAAAGATTGATGAAGGATAGAACAGGTAAGATTGAAGATCAATATGTCAGCTTTAGTCTGACATGAGCTTGTATTATTTTGTTCATATTTGTCTAAGCTATGAGAAAGAAAAAATCGTGGATTTACGGAGTTATTCTATTTTAGCAAGATCTTAAAATCGAAATTCGATACCACATGATAACTGATATTTGGATATTAAAAGTGGTAAGTTTCAATTAAAAGATCCAATCAAGTCATTCATTGTGTTTTCTTCGAAGTATCACAAATGAAAAGTTTCAAAATATAATCTATCGCATGAATCTGTAGACAATTTTTTGTTATTGTGCGATATTTAGAAAGCAAGATATTCATATCATATTCTAAAAAACTGAAGAAAATCTCAGACTTTATTTTGTTTATAGAAAAATAAATTTCAAGTTGATATCGAACTCGAATTTTCTATATTTCCCGATTTTCTCATACTTCATTCGTATATGAATTCCTTCAATCCTACTCGGACATTAACATTAATGTATAAAGAGAAAATCGAACTATAGATACTCCTTCTTAGCTAGATTTCCTAATTATTCATGATTATCATTGTATCACTGTAGTAGTACATAAAATTGACGTATATCAATTTTTAAATCAAAATTATTATATATTATATAAATATAAATTATATAAATTTTGTATTGTGAAAGGATGTAAAAGATGGTAATTTGCAAAGATATATAATATAATGCATTGCATGTTCAAAATTGATTTATAAAATTGTAATTTTCTCGAAAATGCAAACCAGAACATATTCTGCAACTAATCATACTATAACTAAATAGATAACACCTATATCATTTAGTTTTGTTTTAGTTTAGTCGAGAACGAGAACGGGAACGATTTACGTTTGGATGGTTTTTTGATCTTAAAAAGGTATTACAACTAGTTTTCTAGGTATCTATAACTAGTCAGGTAGGTATTTATAAATATTTCACCTATGCAGCAATTTGAGTACTGACTTTATGTCTACCGCAAACTTTAGTAAAATAAAAAAGAATTTATTGAGACCATAAAAAACGTGAGGGTCGAATTCCTGCTATTAACCATGCTTCGTTAAATTCTCTTAAGTACTTGAATTAATTTTTAAGTATTGTGAATACATCAAGCGAGCCCCATTAGTAGTAAAATTTTCTTGGCTCATAAATATTGCGATTTATGTGATAAAACTTAAATCCACCCGCACATTTTGTAGTAGGCTTTAAAAACTGGTACTAAGTTTATTGATGGTCTTGATTTCCCCAAAATTCACCTCGGAATGGCACATTTATCAAATGGTTTTGGCAGCCGCCTGGAGGCATATTTACTGGGTAGTTAAACAAGGCGCGGCCTACATTTCGACATCGCTGATAAACAACAGCTAATTAACCTTGAAGTAAGCGGCTCTGCATTTTCCGCAGCATCTTCAGCTAGGGCGATGCATTATTTCGCAATCGGCCACAAGCGCGGGGGTGATATCGATTTTTTGCTATGCCCAAGGGATCCCTTCACCACGTAATAACAAAGTGGGCGGCAGGATTTTGTCAGCCATCAGTCTGCCCCTGTGAGCGTGGGTGGCCTACGTCCATGTATAATCCCTTCTAGGGTGTTGCTAGTGTATGTAGGGAAGGTAGCTCTGCCTGGCTGGCTCTAGAATTATACGCTTCAAAATCCACTTACATGCTGTAATACATCTTTGAACCTTTCACTAGGTAAATTATGGAGGAGGGAAGGGATAAACTAACAGCCCTGAAGTGTACTCAAGTCGGCTCTAAATGAAAACAGGGTAAGGGCGCTGCTATTGAGGGACGTGTTCCTTCTTTGGGTCGGAAATTTTCATCTTATACGTGCCGGTTATTGCATTCCTTTCGGCCCTGTCATTTACTTCATTCTTGCGTTGTTTTCAGTCATCGAGTGGTTTTCCCTCTTTTTCTACCCTTGAAAGGTCACTTACTCTCGTCCTACCGAAGGGTTTTCCTTCGAGGTTTTTTTTTCACTTTTCTGGAAGATCTTTTTTCTACTCCCCGATAGCATCGATGTGACAAACTCGTTGCTTCTTCAGTTCGGTTAACTCTTTATTCTAAGGTTCACTTTCTGAAGGAATATGAGCAACTCCGGCTGGCATGAGACAGGAAAGGAGGTATTTGCAATTTCTTAGTTATTTTTAATAACTTTATCTTGACGTTGCGGAATCCTTAATATTGCATTATCTACAAAAATTGCTTTTCTAAAGCATATTAAACATAAGTGACACAACTAAAACATGTGAGTGGATTTACTCATTAGAAAAATATTTCATTTTAAGAGGACATTTTAGTTATATTTCTTTTTAATTTTAATGACACTCAAATTAAATGTTCGTTTGCTGCTTTAAACCCTGCACTTCGATTTAATTAGGAAAAATTTTGCAATAAAGCGCCATTTAATTTTCATTGCATAATATACCCGAGTAAAAATGTATTATAAAATAATGCTCAAGAGTTATACCGTTATCGCAGAGTACTTATTAAAAGATTTTGTGGATGTTTAAACATACATACGTCGCGGATATTTAAATATTCTTCATATATTTTTATTTTCATGACGAATATAGCTCTAACTTGTCATTGTAACGCAAGATGTTAAATAGATGCATATAAAGATTTGTTTGAAATAAGAAAGAAATAAGGAGTAGTAGTAAATAAATTAAGGGTTTTCGAAACTTTGAAAAATCGTTTTTTGTTATAGTACAATAGGTGTAATAGTACACCATGTCAGTAATATTATCTGAAGGTTTTAAGTCAATCCTAGCAAAAATGTTGAAGTGAAGTACTTTTGAAACCCTTTCCATGTGCATTTTTTAAATACAGTATTTTCATAGTTGGTGGGGAAAATATTTCGAAAGTGAAACCATCGATCTCTGTGAAATTTTGCACACTACGCTTTCGAATACAATAAGTAAAAATAAAAATTCCTTTAACCCTTTAAATTCTTATATATTCTAATCGTAAGGTGCCCTGATTTTCGAACTCAATTAAGAATATTATGGGCAAACTGGTACATACATACGTTGTCAGCGTACTTATAACTAAGGTAAAGATTAAAAAGAGTAGTACACATATTTTTTATCTTATGAATTTTTGTCACATACGAGTATGTAGACAAATAGTTTTAATTAACACTAACATTGCTTTAAACATTGAATCATAAATCAAAACAAATTTATTTCAATATGTAATTGCAATTGAAATATATTTATACGTGTAAATTCTTCAAGAGTGCAGTCAGTCAGCTGGGCTTTTACCTACATACAATTTGCCTCAAATTAATTTTCTTTTTTACAATAAGTAATAAGCTTCTAATTAAATAGGATTAAAACTGGAATCGTTCTCTAAACATATTTTTTATTATTTACGAAGTAAAGATAAAAACAAAAATAAAAATTGAAATACTCATACACTACAAGTGACATTGTGCTTATATAGCATTAATGTTAAAGGGAAGTTGTGCCTTTTCGAAGTTAAACATAGATCAGAAAAATTTTACAGAAGACATATATTTTCGCGTTTTGTCTCTTCCATAAAAAGTTTCATATAAATATGCATTTCCATAGAAAAGGTTAGATTTAACTAATTCAACGCTAATATCAAAGCTTCCATATCGTGCTTGCCGCGGTCTCAAGAGGGCAGAAATGTTAAGTTGAACTAAAAGGGTTCTTGAAACAACATGCCGCTGTTTCAAATTCCACTTTCATCTTGAAATAAACTCAAATACTGGGAATATTTCATATTTAAATGGGAAGGGGGTAAATCTCAAAGGAAAGAAATCACAGACGTACATCCATCCATAATCCATTCGAGTATACCCACTTCAAATGTTAAATTCGTAGCTTTCACCCCAATTACCCTTATTCAGGCCTATGAAACAGAGAAATATGACGGGGCAGGCAGCTGTTCGTGATCAGCATACAGGGTGTGAATTAAGCTTTGGCATTTCAAATTATGAATTTCCTTTATTTTTATTATTTTTTTTCCTGAGTAAGTCGGAATAAATGGGGGGCTAGAGCATGATTGTGATGTATGACATTGTGTTCTAGATGTAATGCGTACTTTCGGAGTGTCTTACCAGGATGAAATATTAATTTTTAGTAACTGAGGAACTTTAGAGTTTGCCAACTTGTTGGTGATTCTTGAAATATTGCGACTTTTTACCATCTGGATGCTGTCATATTTCTCTGCATTTTCTAATTTTGGTGTCACATTGATGATATGTACAAAATATCTACATATATGTTTGCAACCGCACTGGTTGGATAAATTTACAGAAACAGACAAATTTTTGGTTGGAATGTAATGCATGGTATTGCATTTTCAAGATAGAAAGACGAACTTTATATGTTTGCAGTCACATAGAGTACCTACTGACGTGTATTAAATTATAACTTACCTGAGTTCCGAGCAAGAACTCCTGAAATGTGCAAAATGTAATTATTAGTATTTTTTTCTTGATATTGTTGAGTTGTTATATAGGTAAAATAACCGACAAAATGGTTTATTTTAGATTAGCTCTTTTTTCCCGGTACTTCACCGACGGCTAATTTAAACTCTCTTCCAAGATCAATTAAATAAGTTTTCATTATTAAAACCCTATGAATCCCTTTCATTATCAGATGTAAGTTAATTTAAATAAAACATTCATCGATTTTACTTTTAAATCTTCTTCACGAATCGATTTCTCTAATCGTGAAAACCGGAATAAAATCCGTGTTCAGTAGTTACCGGAAAAATCGCGCACAAGGACAGACAGATGTATCGTGGGACTTTGCTTTTTAAGTAAGTAATGATATTATGTAAAAATTTGGAAAATGTAGAACCATCATTTAAAAATTTTTACACTCGTATGTTTGAGAACTCCGAAAAATTGTGAGATAGGGATTATAAGTCAGCATGCAGCAATAAAAGTAAATTTGTAAGTACTTTCAAATAAGAACTTTTACTTTTCCAATGAAGATTATATTATGTGTATGTGGTATGTGAAACACCCATAAAAATCTTAGTAAAACTTGAGAAGAAATATTTTGGAAAATCGTTAAGAACTTTGGTAAATTGCTTAAGAACATTTAGGCAATTTTATACAAAAACACTAGGTAAACTAACTAAAAATATTATTGGACTACCTAAGACAGTACAATAATATTATACCTGAAGTTTAGGTACATACATATATTAAAAATTAAGTTTTTAGGGGTTGTTTCAGTTGTATATTTCCCGTTTTGCGTACATTTTAAGGCATAAGTACAAAGATCCTAGTCCTGTTGTTTATTTTTCTAATTCGAATTGTATAAGTATTAGGGCAAAGCCAAACGCAAATCTTATATCAAAGTTTTAAATATTAATCTTATAATGCTTAGGAAAATATCCTAAACTCGCGTCAGAATTTTCTCTAGATAATTTAACCAATACCCAAAGGTATCATAAGCTTGGTATAAAACAACCAAATACAAGGGCGATTTTTGCCTCAGTACAAACTTCTATACAAAATATTTTACCCAAGCCTGTTTAGATAATTTTATAATTTATATATATAGTTTTTTTCTGAGGGTGTACATCAAAGTACAATGTCTTTTAAAAGAAATCTGGAAGAGGATATCCCAATATAACATGAATATTTTTACGAAATTTTCTGTTTACTTGATATTATTATTACCAGACCAAATAACCCCTAACAAGAGCGATGAGTTAAGCATTTCTTTTACAGGAATTGGATACTATGCAACCATGGGGTATTTGTGAGTAATTTCAAAACATTTTTAAGGCTTTATATTTTCAAGTATATTAAAGTCTGTGGAGATGAAATGCTCCATGTTGCTTGAATACCCAAGAACCATAGAAGGTTTATCATATTTACGAATATTTCATTTTATTAACAAATCCTACCGTAATCCTTGCGCTACAGGGAATGATTAAATATATATTTTAAAAACTCCTCTTATTTTAGTTCGGTTTGCAAGTTCAGTAAGATAGCCCCAGATGGTTAGCTGGAAAACTCCCTGAAAACTTGCTAAAGTGTATCGCTTAAATTGCCGGTGTGTGAGTTGGTCAGGTGCTGTGCTCAAAATGAAATATTTCTGCGAAACTAGAATTTGCTGCCATAAATATCTGAGCAGTAAATTTATCTCTACCTGCAGTCCACAGGATATGCGAAAAAATTCAATTTGTCCTCTCTGTAAAAACTTAATTTTCGCTTTTTGCGCCAGGGTATGTTTCATCCAAAACTGAATATAAGTAAATTTCCCTCATTCATGCGGACATGCTTCGGTAATAAACTGCGACTAGTGCACTTTCAGTGAAAGGGTGTCATTTTTCTGGGGTGAAGAGAAGATGACGTTGGAACTGGGAAATACTGAATTTTCTAAGGCCATCAATCTGTCCTAATTGCATTAAAATTTATCGGTTTATGCAGTCGGAGAGACGACGACGGTGGGGTGCCAAAAACAAGCAATGGTGTAGTAATATTTCTTCGGTCAAATAGAGCATACAATCTCACCTGGTTTACATACAGCCACCTTAGAAGGATCCAAATAACGAGGTTTAATGAGTCTGGTTCTGCCCGTCGGGAAAATGTTGAATTTTTTTCTTTCGATTTTCTTGCCGTTGCCGCATTTCGGAACTCATTTCTAAAAATGGTCGCTGATTCCCTTTGGATGCCATTATGCAAATGGGATTAAGCCGAAAAAAGGCAAGAAGCCATGTTGGGAGATAGCGCTATGATCGCCTCCGCTTCACGAAGATGTTGGTTGAATTAAAGTTTTTTGTCGAAAATTTAATGAGGTCGGGCAGTGTTATCCGTGCGAATTTACCTCCTGAATATTCAGACCGGCGTTGTTGTTATTTTCAATTTTCCATAAATAATCTCTCTAGTAGTAGTCTAGTAGTAGAAAGAAAACTGAAAGCATCCTACAAAAACTTTTTGCCGGGGGCAAACACTTTGTAAGAATAAATGGTTAATTAAACATGTCCATTTACTTTAGTTTATACATAAAAACAGTTTATGGGTTTCTAGATTCGAAATACCGCAGTTTAAAATTTATATTTCGATTATGAGGATGCACTATAAAATCTTTTAATTTTTAATACCTTGAGCTTTCTAATCAAAATGTTTCTCTTTAAAATAATTTTGTATAAATATAAAATATGCACGACTGCATAGGTTTATTATAAGTACTAAATCAATGTGCTAATTTTGACCTTTTTCGGATATGTTATCCGTAATGCAAAAAGATTAGATTATTTAACTTAACTTAAAATTTTAGATGTTTAAGATGTAATTTTAAATTATAGATTTTAATCGAAATATTTGTCAATTGCTCCTGGTATAGTTGCCTTTCCTGACTTAGGTTTGTTTAGGTTGAAAGAAAATGCAATTAAAAGAAAGTTGAATAAAAATGTTATAGCTACCCGAAGCATTTTTAGTCCTAACTACTCCAAATAAAATGCTTTCCTTGCTTATTTATGCGTCTTCGTTTTGGTAAAAGTTTGATAACTCTACGAAAAAAGTATTCTTCTCTTTAAACCTTTTAGTTATTAGTACAATTTAATACGTTGGTAATGTTTTCGCCTAAAATTATTTAAAAACTACAGGAATTTTTAAATTATGTGTAAACGTTTTAAAAACGCGAAATTCATTATTTAAGAAAGCAAAGATATAAAAGTTATACTATAATGATTTTGATTGTAGGATCAAGCACAAGGGAAGAAATTATCGAATAGATCTTATAAAATTGAAGATTCGATTATTTTACTAAAATTTAATAGAATTGGACTATTTGTTGTTTATGCTAATAAAAATTCTTATTATGCAAAATTTAAATTGAGTTGCAATAACTCAATATTACCGAGCTCTTTCTCTTAAAATAAAAGTTTGTACTATTCGCTCTTTCTTTTTCAAAAGGCAAAAAACCTATACAAAGTACAACTTCGTATAATTGTATCTTAATCGCTTAAATTACATTTGTTACAAGTATTCAGTATAAAATATTAAAAGGACGAACACTGTCTACACATCTGAGATAAAGCCGAAGCCAAGAAGAAAATATTAAGAGCCCTTTAAAACAGTGATATTACCGCACGTGGATGGCACACGTTCTTTTAGAGATTACCATTTTAAATGAATATAAATTAGCTAAGGACCACTGTGCATCAACAAAAAGATAAGCATTCAATATGCCTCGAATTTAAAGGGGTGGCGTGAAAGGCGCCACAACATCTTAACAGCTTCAAAAATAAATACTAATTACACATAGATTATGTACCAACATATGTGTATAGCGCGACCTTATAAAATCCTTGTAATTTTAATTTGTTTTTAGATCTTATAGAAATCATAAAATGTCAATAATGATTTTTAAAATTACATTTCTTGTAAAAAAGTTTGTATTTAAAAATATTGAATATTGCTTTGTAAGTGAAGGGACTGAATAAAGAAGAAAATTTTTTTAATTGAATGTTCATTTTTAGTTTTAGTTTTAATTTTTGAAATTTTAATTTTAATACAGCTAATGTATGAAGAGTATGGAAAAAATTACTAAAATTATAAGCTGCTCAAGTTTTATTAATAAGCTTTAAGAAGGTTTAAATAATTAAAGGGTATTGTACGATGTTAAATTATGAATGATTTCAGATTTAAACTGTAGGATGATTTTAAATGCAGTTTTAAATCTTTTTATTTTAGGCTTTAAACTTATGGGATTTGCTCATTTTAAATTTATGAACGTGTTTCTTGCAAACAATAATTTTTAAGTTAATGTTCTGATATTTGATTATAATTTTGTAGAGATATTCATGAAATCGCTTACTAATAGAAATTGCAGTAACAAGAATCGAATTTTTTTGACCCCTTAAGAAGAAACAAGTGACAGGAAAGGCGAGATTGAGTAGTTAAAAATAGCAAGCACGTTTGCCACGGATTTGCTGATGAAGCGATTTATTAATAATTTTATTGTACCCTAGGTAAGGCATTTAATTTCGAATTAATTTATGTAAGGCGGTTTTGTTTACCTAATCGTAGTCTCACAGTTTGGCTGAACGTTATTTATCGGTTGGATTCGAACTAATATAAATGAGCTAATTAATAAAGAGCGATCACACCCATCTTTGATTGATATATCTGAAAATATCAGATTTTTCTAAATGTCTCTAGGCATGAGATATAACTCTATGAAAAATTTGCTGGAACTCGAGGAAGTGTTACGCGCGCGAACGCATTCTTTACATCCGGAATTAAGTTTTGCGGGTTAATTAGATCCACTGTCGGTGGGGCTGTGCTAAAGCCTTCAAGAGCCACACCCTTAAGTATATGGTGCCATGGTGCCATAGTGCTATGGTGCCAGGCCGCCTTGGCGTTTCCATGGCCTTAATGAAAGACGCTGCACGTGAACTTGCAGGATGACACTAAATTGAGCTGTTGAATAAATAAAGGCGAAGATTGCTATGGCGTGTAACGCTCGCTACCCTAGGTGCTGAGTACAGCTTGCACCCTGGGGGCGGAATCATGCCTGAATTTTTGTAAGGGATGTGGCAAGTTGCCAGCTCGGGATATGCGCACGGTATATTCGTATCAACCTGTTCCTTCCCTCGTGATGCGATAACTAGGATACAAGCAGTATAGTGTTCCATGAAAATCAAATATAACTTAAGTGATGATTCATCTTCCAGGTACCGCGCAGGAAGCACAACAGTTCCAACCAGGACAAGTGGGATTCTATGCTCCCTCTTGCCCTCATTATTGCTCGGGAATGAAAGAATTTATTTTGCAATTAGGGGGAACTGCAATTGTATTTGTTGTTCGTGAGTCATTCACGGCACGTGCTCGATTCGGAAAACTCATCAAAGTTTGTACATTTTTCAGCAAATAATTCAACAAGGGTAGATAGGGGTGCTGGTTGAAAAGAGAGGGTCACAAAAACAATGAGACTAGGTCTGTCTAGTTGCAACAGAGCGTTACACTGAATATCTACAGCACTTCGAAACAAAGTAGACACCTCGTGCAGTGATTTAACAGAATTACAGAATTATTCCAACAGCAAAGGGATGCTGGGTCTTAAGATCGACTCTAAACCGATTGCAGGCGTTCTTGATGCACGAAAAGCATCGCTCTGCTAAAGGTTAAATACACTTGGTATGCAGACGATGTTTCGAACTAATGTGACACGTTTAGTATATGTAGATATTGAGCTGAAAACTCGTGAAACATAAGAATCACGTGCGCCCAACTTCAAGACGGAAAACGTGCTGTTTTTACGGTGCAAATGAAAAGTATAAAGTTTCAACAAATGTTCGCTCACAGGATTAAAAAGGAAATTGAAGTCTCCGTTCAAAACTGTCGCCAGCCAAAATGGTTTTATGGCGCCATGTCGTAAGTATTTTTTTTTTTTATAAATTTCATCATAGACTGTACGGGAATGCTATCTGTAAGTAGCATTCAAATTGGCTACATTTCTACACATATCTAACCCTGTTGGGATGGGAAGAATGTCACACATATGTATGGATTATTTTACATGTTATCAAGTAAAGAGCGCGGAGGTGACGAGGATTAGGCAAAGATTAGCTGCTACTGTAATATGTTTGGTCGTTTTTGTATGATATGCATAGCTTATTCCGTTGAGATAGGCCCGGGAATGGTGTGCCCGCGACATTGAGAATACTCGTTATCTCAGCTAATTAAGATAATTTAGTAGACCGAGTCCGGTTCTCTGTGTGAACGGCATGCAAAGCGATGAGCTATTTTGATTAAATGTGTGCCTTAATCAGTCATTTTTTTAATTATAGCAATTTCTCCGTACTGATAACAACTCATTGTGGGCGTAGGCTGTATACTCGTAGATCCAAATTTAAATGTATTTATGTTTAATTTTACTGCACTACAGATTTATACATTTATTTATTTTCGATTTTACCATCTATGTGTTCAGATAATTGTCCCAAAAATTTCGACTTGATAGTTCACCTTTTAAGAGCAAATTCGGTTATTATATCTATTAATTTTACAAAATATAAAGACAATACAAATTACTAAATATTGTAACTGTTTTTCATTATTTGAAATGAAACTCATTTGATCAAATATTAAAAACGCAGTGTAGCTCTTACATACATACTCGTGGAAACATCCCCGATGATAGGTCAGGGTTTAATGGCGTCGAACAAGTCGCAGTTAATTTCTATTGAATTTTTTTCAAAGAAAATGATCTCGGAAATATAAAAATCAAATCTTGTTTTCGAGAAAAGTAGAATTAAAAAACGAGACGAGATTTGACGATTTATGAAAAATTATACAAGAATCACAGATTATCCAAAGAGGTGGTAAAGTATTTCATATCATAATTTAATCGCTTAGTTATCTTATTTGTATAGACTAATTATTTAATAAAATATTACCCGAGTAAAAATAATTTGTCTGGTATCTTTACGCCCAAACTAAGTACAAATATTTAAATTTTTTAAATTATACATGCGCCCGAAACTAGCAGGCATAGCGAACAAATGAGCCCAGTACTATCATGATACTCTTCCGCTACAGGTACGAAAATAAAAAAATCCACCCGCTACAGAGTTATACTCGCTTCCGCTACAGGCCCAAAAATTTAAAAATATGCCAGCCACACGGGTATGCACGCTCCCGCTACAGGCACAAAAATCTACAAATTTGTTTAGTTTCTACAAATTGAATTAGACGACAGATAAAAACAACAATAATATATTACACATATATTATATATTACACATATATGAGTAGAATACATTATTTATTTTATGAGACGTCACAGACCTTAATCTACGAAAATAATTTTATTGCATTTATTTTCAATTTTTAACCTGGAAAAAGGTAAGCGTACCATGCTACGTTTGTACTATTTCGTGCGTCTTTTAACAATACGTGCCTGCAGCGGGCCGCATTTGAAAAAATAAGGTTTTCGATCAGACGTACGGTGCCGCGTTTGGGAGCCATACAGGCGTTTTGATGCCGTGCGTGCCTGTTTCGGGCTAAAAATGGGCGAGCCTTAGTTTTTACTCGGGTAGGTCATGAAGTATGAAATGTCCGATTTTGAAGCAAAAGATTAGTTTATTATATCAGAAATAAGAAACAATGCAATTAATCAAAATAGGCACCTAAACTATCGATACAGTTTTGCCATCTTAATGGTAGCTTATTTATGGCTGCAGCGAAGAAACTTGGAAGGCGAGAGGTGATAAAATCCCGAAAGGCGTTTTTCACAGCTTCTTGAGAACTGAATGTTTTTCCTTGTAAGAAGTGATTCAATGCTTGGAAGAACTGGTAGTCACTCGGCGTTGTCTTGCAAGAGGATTGGCCAGTCTCTATTGACCAATCTCGGCTGTTTAATCGCAAGTTCCCTATCATCTCGTCCAACTGAACGTAATAGACATCCGCTGTTATGACCAGGTCTCATAAAGCTGTAGTGCACAATGCCTGCGGTGGACCAGCAAACAGACACACTTAGTTTTTTTAGTGAATATTTGGTTTCGGACTATGTTTCAGAGCTTCTTCTTTATCCAACCATTGGGACAAACGCTTGCGATTGTCAAAAAGAATCCATTTTTCTTCACACGTGACAATGCGATGTAAAAATGGTTCACCCTTATACCGTGACAGCAAAGAAAGGCAAGCTTCGAGACGATTTCTTTTTTTACGCTCGTTTAATTTATGCGGAACCCATCGATCCAGCTTCTTTATCTTGGCGGTTTGTTTTAAATGGTCCAATATTATTGGAATAGTAACGTCCAACCTTGCTGCTAATTCACGTGTTGTTTGAGATGTATTCGCTTCCACTACGGCTTTGAGTTAATCATTATTCACCTTGGTCGCAGGTCTCCCACGTGGCTCATTTTCAAGCCTAAAATCACCAGAATGGAACTTTTCAAACCACCGACGTATGGTGCGTTCATTAGCTGCACTCTTCCCAAACACATCGTTAATGTATCGAGGTGTCTGCGATGCATTGGTTCCATGACGAAACTCATGTTCCAAAATTACACACTCTCACAATAAAGAAGAAAACAAAACCGCTAAAGTTAAATACCAGAGATATCGACTCTTAAACTCAGTTTTTAAGGATATCGGACATTTCATACTTAAAGACCTTATAGATTGTGAAAGTATGGTCATAGCATACTGATTCTCATGAAATGTATAATAAGCTTTTCCATATTCAATCTTAAGTCGTTTTTTAACAGCTACTCAAGCATTTTATTCAATGTAGAAATATGTAGGTGTACATTAATGAAATACAAATGTGTCCTAGTCGAAAACTTTAAGCTTGTTACCGGCATTAGGTTAAAAATCAGATGTATTCAAAAATTCAAATTATTTACAGAGCATGTGAACGCAAGTAGAATTCAAATAGAGGATATTAATCATATTTGGTAATAGTTTAGGTCGCAAATTTCCAGCATTGTTAGATTTTCGAATGATTCAGATTTGCTTCTGAATGTATAATTCTCTGGTGCTACCATTTAGCAAATTATCGCAGAATTGACAACCAAATTATAATAATTTATGATGCATTATTCGCAAATAATTCTTTAACCCCAAAGGTCTTACAAAATGAGAATGCAATAAATACATATAGATAGCATTTTGAGAGATGGAAATTCATTATTATGTATTTGTAACAATAATGGTCTTTGTTTAACTAAATCTCTTAGATAAAGCTTATGAAAACTAGCCGAAGTAAGGCAATAAATTCTTAATCCTGTCTAAACTTGTCCTTGCAATTACGTGTATTTATCGGAGTACCTAATATGCCTTTGAAAACTGAATAACAAAAGAACACAACGAACTGTTTACAGCCAGCATACATAATTGGGATACTCCTGACCTCTTTAGAATTTCTGCATGGGCTTGTATAACTTTAGCCAATCTGGCACTTATGTAAATGCAAATACTGGTCGTAGTCTGGATTCTGGATCAATGACTGACTACACTGAGGGAGCAATTGAACAGCCACTAAATTCCTGTGGAGAGCTCCAGAGTCTGCATCAGGCTCAATAAGTCAGTGCTAATATCGCCTTTAATCACGCCATGGTAAACTGATTACAGAAATTGCTTTACTCGCCGGCTGTCAATGGACTCCACTTGATTTGTGTTGCGCTCAATATGAGTTCTATGTCGAGGAGATCATTGCTCAGACCCGGAGCACCCTATGCCCGCCCGGACTGACCTATCTTGTCTTCTGAACCTCCGGCACCCTGTCTGGCTGAGTGCTTTGCCCTGTTCCATTTCATATGCTTCGGTTTTGATTAAAGTTTTCTCCAGACCTCATCCCATGGGGAACAAGCACCTTCGTACTACACTCCTGGGAGGCCAGGCAGTGAAGTCTAGTAACGTCCTTTTGCAGGGCTTTTTACGAAGTCGGATGAGCTTTCAGATATACCTCGTATTTAGCAGTTAGAATATTGAAGTTATAGCTGTAAGTTTTTAAAAAGCAAATTTACTCCGGGTGTCCTTTGTTCCTACTTTCTTAACTTCCATTAAAAGTTAAAACGCCTTCCCCTGCAAGCACTAAATACAGCACTCAACCAGTGTCGGTCTAATTTATGGGTTCAATTTTAGTTTTATATCAATGAACAAAAGTTGTTGCTACAATTTTTATAAATAACACAGCAAAGCTTAAGTAGAAGCTACAGTTAAAGGTTTTGTACTAACCAGTCGACTGTATCGAATACTAATTTCTAGTATTTTATAACTCATAAGTCACTCTTTATGTAACAATTCTCAATTTTTTCCATTACTGCTTTTAGAAATATATGTTGAGAAACCGCCTCTACTAATTTTGTATAATTATTTTTATATATTTCTTATATATGGGAACTCTATTAATTGACCAAAACTTATGTAAAAGAAAATATGTAAATGTTTCCTTGATTGAAATATGGAGAAAATGCGAGATTTTCTCTTCGTTTTTAAATAAAAATCAAAATATCTCTAGAGCTAACTTTTACGATGGTTTTTCGAAATGCAAGCACATAGGTAAACATTTTCTAATTTGGTTTTGACCATCACTTCTCCAAATAATACCTTAGCCTAAGAAAAGGGGTTTACAATTTACGTGAAAGCTTACTTGCAACTAACTTATATAACTTTAGAGGTTAGATATAATTTGCAAGATTTTGACAATATTGAAGTACATGCACAAGGATATAAAAAATTTAAAATATTTAAAAGGAATTCGAAACTAGCATTTTTGTTTTAACTGAAAATACAATTTTTCCTTATTTTGATTTCAGATTATCAAAGAGGATAATTTAAAATATCCGAATATGTACAATTCACGTAAATTTCAATCCTAGTTTAATAACTTCAAAGTTGTTTGTGCCAAGCTGTATAATCTTGGCGCTAATGGATTTATATTGTTTAATTTAATTGAGGGAATTCTTGCAATTGACCCACAAATTCAGTCATCTTCGCATAGTACTCATTATGTATCTTAATTAAGGGGAAGTAAAGATGGGAAAATAAGTTTCTCTATAAACTAGTTATTTATTTTTATTATATGTACATATATGTTTCAGTATGCTTTTCAGTTATTAATACAATTTCAAATATTTCAGCTAGGTGGGGTTCAGTAATCAATCTTAACTAACTCTTTTCCACATGCTTACTTAAAAATAAATAATTAAATTGTTCAGATTTTGTTATTATCCTCATATTTTCGTTCATGGTAGTTTTGGTAGCAACCTCCTATTCGCTTTAATTTTCTTAAGATCTTCCATTAAAAATTGCATCACTTTCTGCTTATGTATACACATCCACCCATAATCCTTTTGGTTTATGGATTTCATTTTTGTTTTTGTGCCAGTTTCATCTTCTAGTCAACACGAAAGGAGCTCTTTCCGAGGCATGGAATCCGAACGGATACCCAGAATGCTAGTATATTGTAGCAGAAATATATCGCCGTATAACGTGAGTCGAGTGTACAAAAGCACAAGGTCACGTATGAATGATGTTTTAAGAAATTTTGTGTTTGCTCAGGTAGGTACACAGTTCCTTAAAACGCTGAAATTAAAGCATTCTCCTAACAAATTGAATTTTAACCGGCCACCCGAGTGTTCGTGACGTTTTAAAAGCAGCAGCCCCTAACTCAGCAATTTCCAAAAAAAAAAAAAAAATGCGCATGTTGAGCCAACTGCTGTAGGGGCCAGACCTATTTCGTAAGATGAGTACAGAGGCCAGGTACTGAAATGTGACAGGCTCTATTGCAACGGTGGCAATTTTTCAAAACTCTGAGTTTCTCGACTTGTCGTTTTCGGTCTATTTGCTTATAAATTGAGAATAATTCTGTCAATTCTGAAACAAATTAAGGAATTTAATCCACCGTGCCGATGTCATGGCTTACCTTCGACAGCAGTATTGGGAAATCAAGTCGACAGAAAGCCGTAAAACGTAAAATCCTATTATCCTGAAAGCTCTCAAACATGGGAAATCAATAAAAGCACTTCGAGGAAGTAAGAAAGTAAAAGAAAAATTTTTTTTTTATAAATCCGCTTTGCTTTTTTATAATTTCCTCTTTCGCTTGCATAAGATGGTGAGTGCTGCTTATGCAGCCGGATCTCTTGAGACTAATATCAACGACTCAATCATAAAATCATGATCACAGTCTCGGCTGGGAGGAAAGGAACTCATCTTTATTTCATTTATTTGCAATACTTTCATATAATACTTGTCTTATTCATTATTAAGGATTTATTTATTTATTTTTTTATTATGCATTCTAATTAATTGCAATTTGTCAATGGAATATTGGGAATATTTATCTAATTTGCGATAAATTTGAAAATAATTGGTTATTTAAGCAGTAGTTTACTTGAATTCATGTGTCACAAATTTCAAATACTCACCTTCTTAGTAATTATTAGTTAATATTTTTTTATTACTCAAGCAATCGACTAGAGATATTAAAATTCTCACTTAATTCCTTATTTTCGGTAGTGAAATCTTCTCTAAAACAATTAATGATTTTATTGTTTTATGCATTTCTTGAAATAGTTTTATTGCTTCCTTTTTATTATTTCTCCATAATCAATAAATGGAATTGATTTGTTTTAGATAAAGAGAAAAGATATTTTTCTGAAATGGTGTCTTCATTTTGATCTAAAAGTTTGTCCATGTTGAGAAGAATGCATATCGCTGAAGATTATCATTTTTTTTCAAACTTCAAAACAAATTATAAACGGAAGCTACTCGTACAAAGGATTAGTGTTAGGGAAAAATTAGTCGTATTTATGTTGTCATGTCAATTTTGTGCATATGATACAACGCATAAACTTAAAGTTTGATACGGTTTCAAACCAAAAAAATTGGATTTTTAAAGTGTACAACATTTTTATGGATAGCAAATCTATGGAAATCTATCTATTTGAGAATTTCGGAAAGTTTATGCAGACCTTCATCAATTCAAAATAATTCAAAGCATGTAATTGTTAAATATTTGCACTAGTTAATAATGCTACAATTTAAAAATGTTGACATATTCTCTGTAAAATAAAGTTACTTCATTTATAACTTGTATCTTAAAACTCTAATAAAAAAGACGTTCTTTCTCTGAGTGAGATTTATAAATTTGCAACAGAGTGTATACTCCTGTTTTCATATGTGTTTCCAAAATTAACAAAGTTGTCACGCGGTAATTAAACGTGCGTATCTTGGCTCATTACCGAAAACCAGCGAATATGACGCATGGGACGTGCTTTATCAAGTTTCAACTTAAAGTCAACGAAAAGGTGCCGCTGGCTCTGGTTCGTATGGTTCGTAAGTATATGTGTAAGTATGACACAAAAGAAATTTGATTAAATCCCGGAAGTGCAATTGGAGATGACACCCCAGGAATATTGAACAACTTTATAAAAAGTAGACACATCGCCATTCAGTGCCGGCGACATATAGTCAATTAAGAGGCATGAAATATTCACATTAACTTCCGTGCGGTGGCACGGATGATACGGTGGTGTTAAAGCGATACTTTTGGGTTCAATATTTAAAGGCCTTAAATTTGGTTCGCACTTTCCGAAAGGAAGATTCTCTGGATCTGGGATATACGCGATTTTTCGGAAGCGACGACACTCTGGCAAATTTATTCAATGGCTGATTCCTGTGCATACATCAGAGCGGATGGATCAGCGCTATAAATCAATATTACCTGAGCTCGCGTTGAGAAATGAATGGCACAACATTGTAAATGGACGGTTCGCATCCTTCCTGAATTACATTCACTATTCAGAGACCCCGTAATGATGCATTAGAAAACGTTTTTACGAATCTGCCATAAATCACCAGCAGTCGCTCACAATAAAGCGAGGTGGATTAGTGCTTCTGACAGCCTTGCGCTTCTTTGGCTGTCCCCGGTATTACGCCTTCTGATTTCATTGAGCATTTCCTAATTCCTGGTATATTCAATAAAACACCCCCGCAAGCAAATGCCCTACTGTGGCATATTTTTCTGTATGTTGAATTTGATAGATTCCATTGAAGACGGTAATAACTTTTTCCGAAGTTCACCGCATGTCAAATTGCTAATTCCATGTTAAAAAAACCGAACGGGGAGGCCTTTGTTCGGGAACGATTGTCCGATCTTTCATATTCAATATTCAATACGACAACTATGAATGGCTATTGAATGTGATAGGTTAGGCGAAGGCCTCTCTGAATTCTATTCCCTGACGGAATATATGAATAATTTTATTAAAAGGCCGTTCGTTTCTCATTTCTGCCAGGAAAACAACTCGTACATTTTCTGTGGTGTCCCAAAACGAGGTCACTCAAGTATATGAGAAATATGAACTTCTTTTGTTTATTACGATTTACGGAAAATATTATAGACCTAAACAGAAAGGGTTGGGGAGAATGAATGAAGAAATTGTAAGAAAAAAATATAGGGTGCTTTTATTAGCACAGAAATTTAATTCTTTTCTGCGTGGTTTAATATAAGTTGTCACCTCTCTGATTGAAAAGAAAATAACCAACGAAGGGGCATCGTCCGTAATCCAGATTGATTATTGCTTCGTGATTTTTTCTGAGATAACAAGATTTGCTCCTTGAAATCCAATTCATGCAGATTCTTAATGAAGGAAGATTATATCCCCGAGGGAGTGCTATCTTTTTAATCTGGTTGGAAAGGCTCAAAGTTGCCGCAAAATTGTTTGAAAACTGATAACGAAAGAAAAATTTTTTGTGACCGAAATAAAAATTGCCCTCATTATCACTGACTTAAAGAATAATAAATAAAATCAAAACCTTTCAAAAGACATTTTGGTAGACTGACTAATGAGGAAAGTTGTGGGGACAGTAAAGCATCTTTTCAAAGAAATATTGCTGGATAAATAAAATAACTTTTAAATAAGTGCTTTTACTCATCAGTGGATTTTATTCTGGTAGTCATTTTATATTCGGATCGATATTAAGGACAGTAATCTTCTAAACGGATTGCCGTTTGACGAAATGAGTTATTTTAACTTTACTTTATGTAGTGTTGTATAAAACGGAAATATAATTTAATATCAAATATAATTTTAGCTTTAGGAAACTTTCATCCTTTATATCTCGTTTGGTCAAAATGTTACAAGTGCTTAATGGCACACTTTCATCAATTTGAAATTCATGTCAAATTACAGACATATGATAAAAGTTACGCTGACCATTTTTGAACAATATTCTCTTAACTTTATCTTCGACTTAACAAAAAAGAAAATGATTATATTGAAGCTATTTTTGGTGCATCAACTCATTTTCGAAGAGAATTTCATATTAATAATAATTTATTAAAGACTACCTGAGTTTCGTAAAATAAACCCACCTATTGTATTATAGAGTCACGTAATGAATATCTTGTTTATTTCTCAACCCCCATATTGTCGCGGTTTCATATTTTTCACTAGTGAGTGATATAATTCCGCAAAATACAATTTCACTCTTTGTTATTTTCTACAACAGCGTTTTAAGTGTATTAGAACTAAACGTCGCATACGAAAACATGAAAGACAAGAGGAACAGTGAACACTCCTTACGATGACTTTGACAATGGACGAAGTGCACTTACTCGTCTTGAGAATTTTTTATAAAAGACATAACCTTCCTGTTAAACCTACTTTTGTACATCTTGTTGACATTCATCGCGTAGGATGTGCATGTTTTTCTGCACTTTCTATTTTTCATCTCTGCAGTACCTACAAAACATGAAGTGGGAAAAGCATTTCCCTCGTCCTCATAAAATATGGGTCAAGTCACGCTAATTATTCCTTAATGGAACCTTATTCTTGTTTATGTCATTTGCAGCGAGAAAATTTCCCTTCTGCGTTCTGGTTGGCTTAAGTTTTTTCAGATTTTTACGCTTAAAACCGGATTTGTGTAGAACGGAAATCCGTTTTTAATTAGAAGCTTGGTTTGGTGGGTAATTTAATTAAATTAGTAGATTAGTAGTCGCCAAGAATATCACATTATTTTTGTTATGAGAATGTGAGTTTAATTAAAATTTTACGTTTTTCTCGAACATTTTCAACTCTGATCTGATGTGTAATTTTACATATCTTCATTCTCTAATACGAGTATATGCAAATTTCAGAGTATAATAAGTTTTAACATGCTAAACATTTTCCTTGACCCTAAAAAATATATAAAAGTTGTGACTTTAATATTTTATATATTTTTCTGTAAAAAAAATGAAAGCGTCGCATATATTTAATAAAATAAAATAATATGTTATAAAAGAAGCTTTTACTTTAAGAAATGTACTAACAAACGAAATATTTAAAATGTAAAAAATGTAAAGAGTAAATTTTAAAAAAATGTCAAAACGAAAACTAAGGGAAGTTATCAATGGGTCTATCACCACAATTTAATTTAGTTCACTGATGATATCATGATTTTAGATTATAAGAAATATTTTCTTGTGAAATTTCATTACGAATCAGGAGAAATTTTAACTCAAGAATACCATGAAATGCAAAATACCTTTTTATTTCTTGACAATTATCCATAGTATCATATTCCCTTTTTTGCTTGAAGCAACCCTACTATGGAACACTATTTTTGTTCCTCGAACAAAAACCATACGATATGCAACCAATAGTTTTCTTTGAAATTATTTGCCTTGAAATAACTTTTCTTATTATTCCGGTCACAAACTTTGGGATAAATTTCTGCTTGCGAGTTCGATTTTCAATATTTGGCATGAATGAAGTGATATTCATGCAATTAATCTTTTCTATTCGCTCAAGAAAGGATTTAATTTCTGTATGCTTTTAAAGTTTCAAAGCTATGCACATTTTCTAGAGTTTTAGATTTTTTTGGCGTTTCTTAATTTAATCTTTTTACCAAGCATAGTATTTTATGATACTTTTCCTGATATATAATGTTATTTAATAAAGGGAGGATTAGAATAACCTTAGTAGTTTTAAATTTGCTTAGTCTCTGAGGCTAATATCTGAAAGCATAATTAATTTTTACATACATTTTAAGAAATTTTCATTATTCCGGGAAGGCGCCAGGCCTTTTTTGTGCAAATGAAAATTTTAATTGAAAAGGTATAAATTTCTTATTAAGCAGACATTATTTTGTAATTTACCATGTTTTACTACTAACTAAAACAGAATTTTTCATTGTAAAAAAAGGTCGAAAGTAAATTAAACCTTTTTGTTAAGGGAAACTTTCTTAGAATTTCCCATATTCAAAGGGGTGGATTTCAATCCTGTTCCTGGAGATTGGTTCAATTTTACTTTTTCCTACCTATATTTTAGTATATTAAGAAATATCTGCGTATAAAATGACATATCAATAAAAAAACAATTGGATATTCGTAAATAATGTCTGCAATAGTTGTCTTTCAAAACTAAAAATATTCGGTTGTACTTTAGACACCCCCCAAGTTTTATCAAAATCGATCCAATAGTTTTTAGTTCATCGCGATGATGTGGATGATATATTTCTAATAGCAGTTTAACTCCTCTGCCAATAACCAGAATTTTATTCAACGTTATTCAATGCCTGGGGTGTCCGGGTACCAAAATCCTTTACCAATACAATCCAGTAATAGCAATTATTACAAATCATATATTTCTATATTTATTTAAAAAACTCTTCTTATTAAATAGTTCCTCTTCTTATATAATAGTTAGTTAATAATTCCCTTAATATTAATTTTAATACTTTTAGTATTAATGATGGCCCCTAATACCCTGGTACTCGGATATTGAACAAGCGCACTGTTGACTTTAATGCTTTATTAAAATTATATACATATACATAAGTATCTATTTTAAATTAAATTATGAAATGAGGATCTTGGGCGAACAAATTACTTTACAAATCAAAATTGGAAATGTTTACAAAGTTAGTTGAGAAGAGTCCCCTGTTATTTATATAAAGGTTAAAAAAAACATATTAAAGGCATCCCTTGAACAACAATGTACTTGAATGCATGAAAGTCGCGAATAAGCACGGCTAAAAATTGCGACAGTACTCGGAATTATACGGAACACAGAATTGCATAACACGAACCGAATTATACTCGTATGCCTGTGTTATAATATATGAAATTGATCTTATTTCTCACCTAAACTCAGAGTTATTTGAACGCATCGGTACTGCCAAGGTTACTACTACTACACCAAGAAATCGAAGCGTTAATTGAGTTGTTTTTGAGAATTCTTATATGTATTAATGTTACCAAATTAATCTTTTATTATGAAAATCCCAAGTGTATTTCTCAGATTTTTACAAAAGGTTTAATCACAACCAATTGGTCTGGACTGGATTGAAATACGAAGTTATATTGTATAACTGTCTGACTGTCGTTTCAAGTCCGATTTGCGATTGTATAAAAAAATTGTTGCTTGTTATCATATAAAAATCTATGAGCGTATCTAAATATTTCAAAGGTTATACTTACATATGTTATGTATACATCCTGTATAAGTGTGGAGTTTTGTCGAAATTATATATCCTGAATTTCTTTTGTCATAAATAGACTCAATTTAAAAATTAACTTGTGAAATTTTTCACCTCATTGAGGTTCGAAGAAAAACTTTTCTTTTGACAGTGGTTATAAGGAAGAATATCTTTTATGGAAGGTACATATGCCAGTCTTTTATGCGTGCACACATTGTCCCTGAAATGAAAACCAAATTGGGGAAAAGTTGTTGGCACCGTAACCGACTTCGCCACCTTTTATGAATGGAAACAAAATTGTATTATACATTGTTGTAAGCTATTGATAAAAATAGGGCTATAATCCGTAACGAGGTAGTTCAGAAACACTGTAAACCTCACTGCACACCCACGACCAGTAATTTGTTACCCTACAACTCTACTTCAGGTCCTTTTGGAATTGCGGCTAGAATTGTTTGGCGGTGACGAAGCGGCCTGCCATTGTGTGGTGGTGCATGCTAAATTATTGCTTTCAGGCGGCCTTCCCCAAAAATATTGTAAAATTTTGAACGAAATTCGCCAGGCATTTTAGTCCTTGAACGAAGCGCTCAAAACGAATAAAGTGGAATCTTGTTAACACATACATTTATTGCGAATTACATAACATATGTTAAAAGAGCTGGAGGGATATGTTGCTCGACAACAATACCAACATTTTTGTGCTGCAATCGTTGACACGATGTTTTTGTTGTTGGCACTTCCAAAGCCGAAAGTATCCTAACTCAAAGTGGCAAAATACGACGTAGCACGAGTTTAGAAACAAAATTAAATTTCAATTTCGTGGGTTACCAGAATTTTGTATTGTGGACAAAGTTAGCGAGTTGAATGCATTCACTTTTCGTTAGAAATTCTATTCTTTATTTTTTATATATAAAACAAACTTTTTCTCGAGTAATTTATAAAAATTCCGTGTTTATATTTTCCCTATCCATTTACTGTGCAACTCATGAATAAGTTTTATAGAGCTTTGCATGTTTCCTGAAAGTTCAAATACAGTTCCCATAAGCTTCTTGTTGGAGACATTCATTGAGTTCATAAATTTATGCTTAGATCCATCGCAAAACCCATGATATGTTATTTATGTCTTTAAAGTCGTCCGCATCTTGACACGCATTTTGTTGAAAAATTTTTCAATTTATTTTGTGACACATTTGAAGCGCCAATGTTTACAATTACGTCTCGTGCTGATAATGGCGGTTATGTGTTAAGAAAATTTTGTTTATCACCGCTTAGTTATTTTAATTGCGTTCATCTCTGCATTCAACTCTGAAATTTTACAAAAACTCCTTACTCGCCCCTAATGCGAACGTTATACTTCGCTGTTTGACTTAATGGGTTAAAGAAGTATTTAATTAATTAATTGAATAATTAACGAGAAAAGGAGGCATTTGGACGGAGTGCCTCCGACCGTAGAATTCATTCGAATAATTTTTTTGATTAAGTTATACGATTAGGGCTGTAAACTTTTATGCTGGATGGGGTGGACGCAAAAGGGTTGTTCGGCCGAGTAAATGCTATTAAATAATATGAAAAGGGGAGTAGAAACCCGCCCGGCAACTTGGTCTGGTCTGTCTGCGCTCAAAAATTGAGTTGTACAGTACCCAACCGCGGCCAGGTGGGTGCCCACGCAATCAAAGGAACTAACGAATGGAGGCACTTACAATAATTAGCGAGTAAAAAACTGAAGTAATCCTGGTGGGTGGTTAGGCCCGGATAGACAAGCGATTCGGTATCGATCCGGCTCACGTTCAGCTGCTGTATATACGCCAATGTGTAAGCAAAGCATATATCCGTACAATTTGCACCACAAATTTATCTAAATGAGCTTTCAGCCTTGTTGGCCACAGTTACACGAATTTCACTGGGATTGGAATTTTAGATAGAGACCTCGACGTCCACGTCCGCCGAGCCAGGCCGGCTCCACTCGGGGAGGCAATAATGGGCCACTAGAAAACTTGATTATCTCGATTCGTGTGTTTGTGATTTGGATTCGACTTGGGAGACGCTCCAAGCTCTGTACAAGATTCCGCACTTAGATACGTGCGTTCTATCTATCGACTTGACAAATTCGCGACGTTCCAGAGACTAATTCGTGACGAACCTTTGGCCCACTACTCCGCCTCAGTCAAATTGAGCAGAGAATATCGTACAGTTCCAGTCGGTAGTTCTGCCGCCCCCGCTACTGCTTAAAGCCCCTTTTGTGTCACACATCTCAAGATAGGGGGATTCGTTCACCAAAACGCGTACAGTGGTGCTAGAAAATTCGAGTTTGCGCCCTAAGTGAACGCTTCATAATCGTCATCACGGCAACACTGAACGCACACCGGGTGGAAATTTCACCCCAACAGAGACGTCCAAACACACACATTCAAACAAACACTCCCCCATCTAAGTGTGCGCGCGAAATCTTTCAACAGGAAAACTGCCCCGAGTCAAATTAATTTTTTTATTGATTTTCCTCCTTATCAACCGCATGTACCCAGAGTTCCTGTGCAACATGTGCAATCTGCTACCGTTCTCCTCTCTCACTTTAATTCTTTTGAATTTCCGTTGCGTTTTGCGCTGCGACATCTTTTCAACTTGTTTAATAATCAGGCGAATTGCTCTCCAGTGGAATATTTCGAGATAAAATTGCATTGTATACGTGTTTATCACGGAAATTTAATTCACGCGTTCAATATGAAATGCACGATATATTCGCACTTCATTGTTTGCTTTTAAACTTTTAGTATTGCGTTAATCTTCTCATAATTATCATGAAATGAAATTATAAAAGAGGAAAAATAATGATGATTGCGAACTTCTATCTATAAAAAATTAAATAATTTTTATATTCTGAGAAAAATGATTAAATCCAATAATGTATAATTGGACACCCACTTTATACATATGTATGTATGTGTAAGCTTGGATCCGAATATTGAATTTAAACGAATCCAAGCATATTCAAATATATCTCTAGACATATGGTCATACAATAATATCATATATGCTCATATACTTGCATATATTTTCTATCTTATTATACATAATTATATCTACTAATATCTAGGGTTAATATCCCTTTAACGCCAAAATGTGCTGAATTTTCACTTTGATTTCAATCTCGTGATGAAAATTTGAACAAGGGTCGATATAGCCATATTCTTCTATTTTCGAAGTCATTTTTTTGAATAGCATAGGCGAAATTTTTGAAAAGTAAGATATAACCATTCCGTTTCCACTTTCTTAATTGCAATATTCACTATAATACCAGATTTTAAGCGCCTTCTAAGGTGTCAGAATCGTGTTCTCGACCCACTTAAAGAAAACCAGATAATGTAGATATGAAACCGAAATTTTTATATAGAAAAAACGTGTATTGTATGAAAATTATGAACAATATTTTATTCGAAGCATTGTCCATTGCTAGCTATACATTTATCTCACCTGTTTGGCAATTGGTGGATGCCACATCAAAAAAAAAAAAAAAAAAAAAAAAAAAAACAGTTCCTCTTTTGAGGCAAATCATTTGTAAAAATTGAAATGGAGCTAAGTCTGGTGAGTAAGGCGTATGTGAAAGTATCTTCCAACTAAACGCCTCAATCGTTTTTTTTTGATAAGTTTTGCTGTGTGTGATGGTGCAATATCATGAGGCAAAACTACTTTGTGTTGTCTTTTTTAATATCCTGACTTGTTTTTTTGTGCGAAGCTTGATTCTAATCGATAATAATAATAAATCTATAATATTAAGTATTAACAGATTATTGCGTATGAGTGTCATCCTTACCCAACAATGCTTGTAATTCGCTGTCTTCAAACTTTTTCGGTGGCCTTCTACGCTCCACACTTCAACGCGTTTAAAACCACTCAAAGCAGTATTATTTACCAAGAACATGGTTACCGTAAACTTCGACAAGCAATCGATGCGATTCTGCAACAGTTTTCTTCAAATGGTAGAAGAAAATCAATGTTGTCGGCAATCGTAAGTCACAAAATTCCACATGTTCGCTATAACAAATTATGCTGGGGTATGAAACTTGTATTGTTGTGAGTAAAAAATCTTTGTCAGATGTCAACAAAGCAAATGACGCCTATGACGGGATAAAGTTTCAATGTTGCTAGAAATTATGTTATGTTATTTTTTTGCAGATAATTTATTATATATAATATATTTAAAATACTTATTATCTAAATATTTACAAACTTTATTTTTCACTTCCATAGAAAATGATGTTCACATTAAATATATAACAGATCGTATGTGTAAAGTTTTGTAATAAGTATTTAAAAATCGTATCTTTTATTTAAAGCATTTCAAAATTAAAGTTATATATAATAAACATAAAACTTAATACATTAAACTTAAGGTATATATTTTTTATCTTAGTGATATTTTACCTTAGTAGTGTTTGCAAAAGTGGTAAGAGGTAGAATTCAATATTCATGTCTTAGAAGCTTATTATAAAATATGCACAACACGAAAATAAATTCATTCTATTCTATTAAAAAGTTAGCTTTAATTATTTAAAATAAATAAACTTAGGTTTTAAAGCTGTCAAAGTAAGGTATAAAGAATAAGTATTGAGTATTGTCGACAATATTTTAATTAATTACATATGTACAAGTATATCTATTGCAATTTTTTCTTTAATACCATACATGTTTACGATAACTTTCTTATCACTGCATCAAAAACCTTTATTAGTTTTTCGACTAACTAAAAAGCCTGTCTTTTTAAATAAAATGAGTATTTGTTTGTAGGATTACCATCAAGAAACTAATTCGTCCGAGATTTTCATTTACACTTCCAAAAAGTTGTTCGATTTCGTTCCACGAAATTTAGATAAAGTATACACCAAGGAAACCTTATAATCCTATCTTAAAAACAGACCGACTATGTTCAGAACAAGCAAGGTTCTGCCAGCAAAGTCTGTCAAGGCAATTTGATGTTTGCTTTTGAGGTGAACTTCCTCTGCATTTGCGATTTACCTTCGAGCGTTACGTGCTGGTATAACTATATGTTTAATTTACCAGGAAGAGATTCCGAGTTTCGGCGTCTGCAGATAGTAGCGCTAAAAGTAAATTTTTCTAATTTCAGTATTGGCGGAGCATCTCTTTTTACCTGCATAACCTGGCCATCACTGTCGACAGTTTTGCAGTACAGGTTAAGCTAATATCCTACGCTACCAGATTTCGTTAAAACTTTATATGTGGAAATTAATTACGTAAATCTTCATAAAGCAGCCAACGGTGCCAAGTTGGCACTAAATTTAATAATAAATGGCTTAATAGCAAACGAAAACTGCACTGTTGTGCTTTTACAAGTTTAACGACTAAAAGCACGGAACAATTTTTCAAAAGTTTGTTCCGGATGATAAATTATTAATTTAAAGTTTTAAACTCTATCCTGTTATAATTTGTTTTTAAGTAACGCAACATCCCACCTTGCTAAAATTTGTTCGTATTTTAGTAGCTGGGATCGATTACATTTTAAAGAGAGTTTATTACTTTACCTCCATTTGTGGTATTAAATTAAATACTTAGCTAAATTACATTTCATAACCTTTAACTCTATACATAAATTTGTCTCCTGGCGTTAAGTGACGTAATTATATTTTATATTATTAAAAAAATACGTTTAAATATGTTTGGAATCGAACAGCACGTATGATGAATAGAAGAATATTTCACTTTTGCTTCTTTTTTTGTCACGAACATGAATTATCATAACTTAATTAACTAAGCATAAAATTTACTAGTGTACGAGGAAAGTCTACACTGTGTGACTTTTTTCCTTTCTCAATAGCAAGAGTCAGTGTTATGGTCACATGTTGAATTTTGTTCAATTATTTCAGCGATTTTCTTTGGATTGTCGTGTGAGAGTGGAATAAATTAACATTCATATACTTTCGGATATAACTTGAGCTGCAGTCTTATTTGAACCTGCACGTATTCGCGTTTCCTTATCGTCTTACAAAAACTATTAAGTGCATTTGAGTTATTTTATACTACTAAATAGTACCCAGATGCGTACTATAAATCAGACGAAATATCACTTGTAAAAGCTAATCCGTAAACTAATCCGTAAAATGATTATATACACGATTTAATTAAGTTGTTTCAATTCAACAATTATCACTTATTTTTATTTATCACTTATATGAAGCAATATTTTCAATGTTGTAATTAATTTTATATCACAAGCAAGATTAAATAATCCAATCTCTATTATATGTTTTCTGGTACCTTTATAATTTTTTATATATTTAAAATATGCATAAATCTAATTTATTTGAGTTTTGTTTTTATATAAAATACTTCTGCAATATTATTGGATAAGTGGGTTTAAATTTCATTCAAGAAGAATAATTAAATACTTTTGAAATAATAAGAAACTTTAGTAGATATATCCCACGTTAAGATTAAATTTAGTTTTTCTAGTTTTATTTAAAATCTATGATAACTTGCCTATGTGGAACATATTCTTCAATGTGTAAAAGTTAGTCTGTTTTTTTTTCTGCAACCTTCTTTGTATACCTTATTACATTTTTTAAGTTGTGTAATAAACTATTACAAAATATCAAAACTATTCCAATTGATATAAATTTTATGGAGAAGAGAACATGGAAATCTTATTTTCTAGGAAAAAACGTTTAACACGTACAGTTGTTACAAAATGCCAAAACAGATTAAATTGCATTTCCAAGGAAACTGCCAGGTTGACGGAAATAAGTAAGCTCGCGTCCGGAATTCGTTCAACCTTTAGAGATTCCTTAAAATCATCCAGAGACGTTGGTTGTTAATGATTAAATTTTCATGAAACTTACACCGAGGAGGTCAACCTTATCTACAAAGTGGTTTAGTCGGAATTTGTCTCGGAAACTGAAATTACGACTTTAGTTGTAAACCCTTCTCGCCGGGCGCTTTGAATCGCATTTAAGTTGGAAAATCTTCTTAAGTGATCCCTTAAGTTTGGGCTCTATTTTGATAAAGTCCTCGAGAATTCTGTTTGGATTTTAAATTACTCTGGAGCTCAGAGACTGCTTCGCTTTTCATTCCATAAATATCCTACCAAAAGCTAGAATGTTCATTCTTTGGTATTTTCAAAGGGGTTTGAGAAGAGTTACGGAAATTGTCTAAATCTAAGTAATTTGAGTTTCCCTTCTGGGTTCAGTTTTAATAAATTCAATTCCTGATCTATAGTGGAATTTTTATTCATGTGCTATATATGAGAATTTCTTTAACAAAACATTAAAGGGAAGTGGCATACGGACATACCTTATCATTCCGTTTCACAACGTCCAAAGTGCACTCATTAATCAGTCAGCTGGTCAATTTGTGTCCAATTGAGTTAATTCAATTTGAATAACATGAATATGCAAACCAAACATTTTCGTTTTATTATTGACCTGCTGCGATTGTAATCTCTGCGGTTTTATTTACTCAACCGCGACACAATACAACAATTCCCCCGTCGACAAATTTAGCTACATATATGAACATAACAATCTCAAGAAATGTTGTTGTTCTATTCTTGCTCGCATAGTGCGCTTATCCATACATCAACGCATGGGGTCTTTGTCCACCCCAACATGTGTTCGATGCGACATTCGCAGGGAAATTCGTCAAAAATTTCATGCAAGTCAGTATCGTGGTAGGCGTCTTGTGTCTTGACCTATTGTTCACTTTATACGGTCTCTGTTTCCGGTCAATAGACGTCTTTTTCTTGGCGATGCCTCACTTCCAGTGGCTGTGAGTTATTTGTCCAATGGTCTTCCGACACGGACAAATTGAAGGTGAATGCTCAATTGATTTATAAATTACATTATCTAACAGAGAAATTTTGGGAAGGGGGAAATAATATAATTATGTATGCCACACACAAATTCAGATACTTGCAAAATAATAAATCAGTTCTAATATCTATATAGGTTGTACTATTAAAGGTAATTTTGCTTTAGCCACAAAAAGAAAATAAATAGCCAGCGAACACTAAATTTAGTTACCAACACAGTAATTAAAATTAATAGGTTTTGGTACATGGGCATCATAATATAAAATCTATGTTATATATTAGTTAAAACACTATTAACTTCTAAACTATTAGCAGCGGAATAAATAGTTATTACACTAATAACACAGATCAACCGTCAACCTTTTTGTTTGTTTTCTTCGAGAATTGGCAAATCAAAAAATGTTCTTAAATTATGAATATAAATAAAAATGCTTCATTAGCTCCCACTTTCAAAAAAATTAGGGTAAAAAAGTAAGAAAAAAATCATATGTTTAACAAAACCTTTAAAAGCACAATGGATTGATTCAGGAGGTTATAATTTTGTTGACATAATCTGCCTGATGATCTTAATACTTTCGAAATATACCGTGAATTTGACTTTTTTCTATAACTTAGAAATCGATTTCAAGGTCTAGTTGTGTTTTTGGAGGGCCTTTAAGTCAGCATCATTTATATATGGGGGCGAGTGATTGGCTCTATTTAATTTTTAGATATTCCAAGTTTTTCAGTAAATGCAAAACAACCCTAGGTAAAGCTTAAGGAAAAAATTTCAAAAAATTAAACTAACTACTACTACTAGACTAAAACTTTGGTAAATTACCTAAACCTACTCGGACAAATTTATACAGGAAGCTTCCATAAATTATATGAATTACACATATTGCGGAAAGTTAAAAAATAAAATTATTTACACTAGTACTTTTGAACAATTTTATATAAAAAAAATTGTGAAAATTATACAATTTCGAAGAAATTTTATCTAAGCCTTGGGCAAGAACTTTTCTAATGTTTAGGCCAAAAAGTTATTGTAGGTAATTTATCCAATCTAAGGAGTTTTGTATAGAACAACAAAATACAAAGTCAATTCTAACCTAAGTATAAACTTCCATACAGAATACAGAAGTTTGTTTGAGCAATTTTACAACAGAGTTTTCTTTCATTGTATTATATTTAAAATTTGAATTCTCTAAAGGACTAATTTACATTTGTTGGGAAAATTATTCAAAAGTTCTTCATGCGGTTTCTCTGATTAATTTACCTTGGTTGGTCTTCTTCATTTTTGTGAAAAGCCTGTTTATTATGGTGTAATTTTGGTAGCTTTGAAATATATTTCTACCCCCTTTGCTTTATTTATAGTTAAACAATTCGCGTCTTGAAAGGTATTAATAGTGTAAGCCAACTGTTTTCATTAATAACAACATCACAAGCTTAGAGAAAATGACTGAATAAACCAAATGTTTCGTTCACTTTAATGTATGGTATATGCATGCGTGTATAAATCCACGTTCGCTGTATGTCCTTTTCTTTCGCATTACCCCCTCGTTTTGATTTAAAATTCAAATAAATTGATAGGATCATTAGTGTACCTATTTCTCACCTGCCAAACAAGCAGAATTCATTTGTGCCAATTTTCTCTTATAAGCCAAACACGTACGTTCACCAAGTTAAATCCCCCGCATGAATGCTTTTATCAAGTTAGTCCTGATCGGAAGGAAGCCCTGGTGACAGAGGCGTGGGTGATTTTACAAACTCCAGATAAATCCGGTAATCAAAAAGTATTCATTACAAGTAAAATTATGGGAGCTTAGAGCAGGGCTTAGTAAGGCACGTAGAAAATCGGATTCGGTGCAGTATTGATTTCTGGTAGTGTCTCCTGGCACAAAGGGAATTGCTGCCTTTGCATTTCAATAGTAAGCCCTCCTCTAGAATCTTAAGTAGGCGTCTTCAATGGAGAGATGAAGAACTAGAAAACTGAATAAAGGCGTCTCTCGATGGGGAAAATATATTAAAAGTTGAGCGCGCAGTTACAAAGGATCAAAACTTTGGTTCGTCTTGCAAATTATGTGCAGGACTCCAAATGAATGAAATGGGTGTATAAATTAGTCCTGGGCAACCTTCTGTAAAACAAACAGGTCTTGTTAATGCCAAATTGCTCCCGTATATAAAGTTGTTGAAAAAAAATGAACTCCGCGAACTGCAGGAAATAAACAATTAACTGGCGCAGTAAAACCGTTTTACAACGCTGACTAAGGGCAGATTCCCAATCACGTCGGAGCCCCATTCATTTGATGTGCAGTCCCCGCCATCGTTAGTGGGAAAGCAACTCAAAAAGC
The DNA here is from genome assembly GCA_963969385.1 of Philonicus albiceps. Lineage (NCBI taxonomy): Eukaryota > Metazoa > Arthropoda > Insecta > Diptera > Asilidae > Philonicus > Philonicus albiceps. The sequence goes on from OZ017773.1 coordinate 39,358,419, forward strand.
AAATAAATTTTCGATTCGGAAATCCAATAGACTTGCAGACAAATTTAATTAAAAGCGCACGTCATGATGTAAAGTGTCCCTTTAGCGACCGCGCTTTTTGACCGTGGGATGCTTCAGTGACGAATTTTGGCATTCATATGAGAGTTTTTAGCTGTTACGCCCGTTACGGCCCACTTAAATTCAACAAATTTGTGAAAAGAATTCGCAAAAAGAATTCGCCTGCAGCGCTTTAATGGGGCAAATTTGCAGCAATCTTACATACTTCTGCAGACATGATTTATTCCTGCTGTCATCGTGGTCTTTGTAATCAGCAGAGATGCATCTGCTGCAAGCAGATAATATCTTTTCTGAGATCACCGAGGCAAATTCCCACCTCCTTTGTGCAAGTCCCTTTCTTAACAAGCAAAAATTACCTTAGTGCTGAAAGCAGATCCTCAAGCAGTTTGAATTAAGAAATTTTCCAATGGAATAAATCTGCATAAGAAATGAATGAAATTCTTGCCCCACTTCTTCGTGCAATTTCTTACTCTGTAATTTAACCGGATCTCACCCTGCAGTGGGAGTTGAGCCATTTTTGTTTTTTTTTTTTTACAAAATGCACTTCTTGTTTTCCCACCATAGTCTCATTTTATTAGTCCAATTCCCTTAAAGTGCACTTCAGCATAAATTCTAATAAACAGAGAAATAATGGTGCTTCTCAACCCCTCCATTGCTGGTCATGTTTCTGTCCTTTTGGGTTAAATCTCAGCTAGCAAATAAGCGAATAGGAATTTCCCGACCAGCTGGAGACAGTTTTCTTTTCTGTTGGTGTAGGGAGTTTTTTTTCAGATGTGATTTCTCGTTCTCTTAAAGTTTTTCTCGGAAACTCTTTATCAGGATTTACCTTTATATGCGCTTCTGGTACGGTGGGGCTTTCTTTCTCGAGTATAAATATAAAACAAAGATTTTCACTCATAATTCGCTTAAATCAACAACTTCTCCTACTTGTATCTTGATTTGATTTGTAAGGATGAGGTAAGACGGTTAAAAAGTGAATAATTGTATGCAGAAAAAGAAAACGACTTGGTGGAAATTAATTTATCAACAGAACAATGCCAGGATGTGAGTAGCTCTATAAAAAATTAAATAAAGTTCTGATGTTAGGTCAATGGAAGGTGCCTCTTGTAACTCCCTTGTTAGCGCGCTGGACTACCGTCTCAAATGCTGTGGGTTCGAATCTCATGCATAACCACGGCCTCCTGCGCAACGTGGTAACACAATGGACCAAACAATTGGCTAAGTGTGCCTTTCTAAGCAACCTAACCTAGCCCTATGAAAAATATTCGGGCATGGCTGGTTTGAACAGTTTATAGAGATACAAGCAATTTAATATTATCAATGAATTTAGCACTAGAATTACTAAACCCGTCATTTTGACAGATTTCAGATTTATTGCTTTAAAAATAATATTAATATAAAATATGCAATTTCCATTTTTATTATAACTCCTGTGATTGGTGCGATTTATGCCCAATTATATCACAATAATTAAAATTGATTGGCTTACCAAATTAAAAGTTTATAATATTATTTAAAAATAGGCATTCGTACAAAATTTATCTTTCAGATATTTTCTGAAATAATTTGTAATATAAAAACTATAAAAATAGTTAAAAGTTGAAACATTTTCAAAACTATCAATAATGTTTTAAATAAAACCGTTGGAGAAAATGTAATTTATTGTCCCCCACGCGAGTTTAATACGAAAGTTTTAGCACTTATCGAATTCTTTCGGTTTTTTTTTATCGATTGTAGTGTTGTTGAGAAAAACCTTACCTCACCAATTATCTTTCTACTGAAAAAGCATAACATTTTGGTGCAAATTTTTGCATTTGTAATTTTTTAATTTTTCCATTTATAATTTGTTCTTTTGTTTTGCGATGTATTTCACGAAATCAAAATAAAATTGAGCCAACTAGAGGCTTTAGGATTACATTTGAGTTGCATCAATTTTTCGACAAAGGGGTTTAGCTTTCAATAGAAATATGAAATTTTGATATGCGAATTTAATTGTTGAAAAAACAATAATGGCAAACATATAGAGAGAGGGGAGCTATACAGAGGTGATAAATTATTTATACCATTTCATTTAATACTTCAATTGCCGGAAATTAAATATTAAATATGGAATCATAGAAACAAATTTACAATGATTGAAAATTTAAATAAAATCTAAAATTGTTATGATTCAATATTATTATAATGATTTCATCAATAATCATTGTATTAGCTTATTAATGATAGATTATTTTATGTTATTTCGCAACTATAGCTATTGCGCCAATAACAATACTCGTGACTGGCATTCAAATGAATTTAATTGATAACGAAATATCATATTAAAATAAAATCTCATTTGCGAAAATAAAATTCAAAGCAATTTGAACAATGAACATCGTTCATTCACTAACCGTTCCGCATCGCATATCTGGCGAACGATTGTTCGTGGCAATGGTTGTGTTAAATTATCCTTGCAATCAAGGAAATCGATCGAAATGCAAGAAAACCCTTTCTGTTCAGAACTTTAATGTGAGGAATTGGATCTAGGAGCACTTAAGTCAAGAAGCTCGTCGCCAAGAGGTGCACCAAGACTACCGGCCGGTAGATAAAAAACATCACAATTAGCCCAAATAAATCATTCCTTCTTGCACGGGCAAGTTTCGCCAGTAGAAAATTTAAAAGGGAAGTAATTATCATCGCTGCAAATGGGATTTTATAGCCGAAACTCAAGATAATAGGGAATGGGGTGAAAGAAGTTATTGGCAAAACACATGCAACAGAGAAATCGATATACTTGGCAAGTTCATGCGATCAGACTATTTCATGGAAATGAAATTTACTGTGCTGGTAGGAATAGTCAATTAAATGATAAATGATGCATGCATCACTTTTATCTTCTTTTTGTATAATATTATGCGTCTTGTACGCTGTTGCCAATGAACATACATTTTCTTTCCTTCCGTACCGTGAAAAGGAAGAATGAATCCCACACTGATATGATGGTCATTCGATAACGCACTGAAGTATAGTAGTAGTATCGGGATTATATACCTAATGCAATGTTTCAAAACAATAAGTTATAATATTTTACTATGTGTTAACATCAAATTATTTGCGACGCAACATAAATATAAAAACGAGTATACCGTCTTTTGAGCAACTTTAAAATTCTAGAATCTGGAATTACGTCTGGGCAATATTCAATGCACTATGAAATGTTATTTTGTTCGATACATAAAATAATAATATTATATAATATATTCAAATAATCTCTATTTGGTTGTAAACTGTTATAAATTAGTAAAGTCCAGATGGAAAATAAAATATTTAAATTGTATAATTTGAGACCATAATGAAATCAAAAGAAGATGAATAACCCGTTAATCGTGAGGATTCCAAAAGAATCTTTTCAACATTTTTGGTAAATTCTGCGAAAGAATATCCAATTTTATTTTTGAATATAATGAAAATTTTAAAATACAATAGAAAAACAAATTTTGTTCAAGAAGATAATATATGTGAGGCACTGCTATCTCAGTTGATTAGAGCAGCGAAGGCCTAATAGGTCTAGTAGGTTCGATTCCTGTCCTTCGTTGCTTTGTCGAGTAATTGCCACATACAAAAATCCCTAGAGTAATTATTCTGACGATTTGTAAATAATTGTTTCAATTTGCTCAGGATAATTATTTCAACAATTTAGATTAAATTAAGTTAATCTAAATATGGGTACAATGCAGAATTTTCACGTCCTTGCTTTTATTTGAGATTATTACACTAGTAATTAATAATCTAGAAATTTGGATTTAACTTTTCTATTAGAATCAAAATGAGAAATAATTATAAAAAAAAGTTTAATGCATACTATTGATTGATAGAATAGAAAATTATTCTAATTAATTTTAACAATGGTTTCTTATTTGAATTATAGGCCTGAAGTAATTACTTTAATAATTACCATTTAAATGGACAATTGTCTGGGATAGATATTCATGAAAATTACAAACTTAGTCAACATCTGAGATAATTTGGAGTACTAGTTTGAACTTTGACAACAATCCAGATAATTTTCTAATTGTTTGATAATCCAGATTTGAGTCCATTTTATATGTTGTTTGATCAGCAAGATTGACAGTTCAGGTTTTCTACTTGCAGTTTGAGCTATCGTTGATATCTTAATGATTCTTGTAATGTAGTTTAATTTAGTCTATCAGATACTTCGGAAAGATGGCAACATATAATATCAAAATCCCGGTTCATGGAAAAAAAAACTTGATATGTTTGTGTGGAGGAATTTTCTTTTTACACAATTTTGATTGATTACCTTTCCCAAATAAAGATCAGCTGATAAAGAATATAAAGCAAGCTCATTCCTAGACTAGATCTAATACTTTTCCTCTCCTTTGGAATATGTGAGTATCCACTATACACTATAGATATAGGCAATCGGTTGCTTCATAAAAGCCAAACTTGTGACACTGGTCCTTCGTTCTGGTGATATGGAAGTTATAAAACTAATAAAGCCAAAATATATTTGCAAAGGGCTAACATTTATCGCAGTCGGAGGCATCTAAAAAAAAAAAGTATTTTTTCCAATAACTCTATCTTATTGTACAAAGGGAGCAGAGAGGTCTATTAACTGGCCCATAAAACATGCTTTCGCTGGTACCAGCGAACCCGTCTCCTGATGGGAGTGTAGTCGCAGATTAATCCCTTGAGGGCTCCAGCCAGAACACTTGATCAAATTCCAGATTTAAATGGAAAATTCTCTCATGCATGATATAAATTGCAAGCGAAATAGGACAACCTCCAGAGTTTTGGTTAGGAAGGAATATTTTCTTAGATGAGCGGTTGGATGTGTGCAGTCAAGAAGTGAATATCTATTACGTCTGCTAAATTCTGAGGTGTTCATTTTAATATGGTGCTTGCGTTGATGTCAACGTGACCAAATAACAAGATTTAAATTAGATTTTGTAAAATCTTAACATCACAAATTTACAAAATTGTGTAAACTTCGTAAATTATTCTGTGTGAGAAATGAGAATATTCCAATGTTTATATAGTGTTTGTGAGTTGATATTTAACTTTTGCATTTAAAAACCTGGTTGAAAACATAAAGTTGAATATGGTGCATGTGGTACAAAAGTTGAAAATATCCTTTAATTATACATGGATTTAATTAAACATGGAATTATTGATATGTGTATATGTGAAAACATCTTTTGTTTTTAATATTTTTATTATGCTTATTGGTTACTCAAGATACTTTGGTTTATCTATGCTCAAATGAACGGACGTTTAATTGCTTTCAAAAAATAAATAAATAAATAAAATTAATGTGAATATAAAAGAAAAATTAGGGAATAAAATAATGCTTTCTTGACTTTCTAGTTAGTTTTAAAAGAACAATCACAGGCACTGCTACATTACAACATACATATGTAATTACTAAAGTTGTGATTCATTAACAAGTTCATGGATTAAAGTGCTAACCAGAATGTGGTGCTGGCTCCTGGCTCTGTTGTTGTGGTCGTAGTTATCAAAAGTTAAAAGTTGTACTTCTGAGAGAATGTGGCGGTGGTGCTGGTCCTGGCGCCTTGATTGGAAAGCTTTTAACTTTGGGGTTGGCGCCAAACTTGTGATATTTCGAATTATTAACAAACTGTAGATCGAAGCCGTTATAAGCTATACTCTCGTATACATTAGAAAGAGTAGTTTTTCCTTTTTATGAAAAATAATTAATAAAATGGACCTCAATTTCTTAAAATAATCATGAAAGAAAAAATAACACAACATATTTTGAAAGAACTGCGAAAGTCATCTCCAGATCCAGAGTTAGTAACAAGCACAGAATTAGTGCCAGTAAGCTTTAATAAATGAAAGTTACACCATGCTTACTAGCCTTATAAAGTATTTGTTTTGCTGTAGACTTAAATCCATTTACATAGGCTTCGATAGGTCAAATTGGCCTAACATTATACTCTTCTACACTGCAAATTTAAATGCGTTATTTCAACTCTTTTATGTGTAATTATTTTAGTGTAGTCCCTTTTTATTAGTTTTCATCCTAATGCTTCTCTAGAAGCTATTTGAAACAATTTCGAGATTATGCTGACATATTTTGAAAGAGTCATCTAAAAGCTATTTTAGGGAATTTAAAATTACTATGGAAATTAAATGCAGTGGCATAATTGCCGAAATGATGTACTTAAACTGTGTTGCAACAAAAATGTAGTAAATTTTAATCCTTTTCACTATGAGATCATTTTGCGTGGCAATACTTGTAGTATTTTTTCCTAAAACTCTGCGTGTTTGGAAATGGTCAATTCTCATCTATTTTCTTAAATATCTTTAAAATTATTTATTTTTTAAATTGTAAAAAGATTTGAGACCCTCATATTAAGCCCTTTTATTTGATATGTAACAGTACAGCTATTTTGAATTTTCGAACTTGTCCTCCAAAAATGACCCCATATTCAAAATTCATTTATTTACGTTACACGTCTGTGTTTTGGGTTACATTAATTCATATGTGCTCAACTTAATCGGTCTAATAAATTCGGAGCAAATTGGCTTGTGACATACGGACGACTAGTGATCCTATAAGGGTTCCGTTTTTTAACTCGGACGTACGGAACCCTAATAAAATGGTTGTGCTTTTGTAGGAGTGCTTGAAAAAGCATTTTAAAAGGCTTCTTTTCCTGCTAGAACGGGCTTGAAGGTGCTGTTGTGAAATGGGTGAAATACGAACGCTATGCTTCTTTTTAAAAGTTTATTCTGTTATTTCCATATTTAAAAAAGTAATGCCTTTACCAGGTAGTTTTGAGGATTTACAATTATGTTCTAAAAGAAGCTTCACGAAAATAATCCAGATGACGCTAGTGTTGAAAGGAAGAGGAGCTTCGCATTATAAAAGAACAACCCGTTTGTACAACCGTAAGTTCTAAAACTTCTAAAAGCTACAGCGACCAAAAGTTGTGTCGAAAAGCTTTTTAAATTTGCTTGGTGACAAAAACAGTGGGTATCCATTGCATAAGGAGGGCTTGTCCGTAAAAGATAGCAAGGTAATGGGTCTGTAGAATTGCCTATAAAATTCGATTTATTCTGGTGCAGCAATATTATCTTTTTTTATAATAGAATATTGTACATATGCTTTGCGAAGAATGTTAACGACTAAGTCATTCGATATTAAGGGGAGTTTCTCATCTAGAACACCAAAAATTAGGTAAACTTTGGGAATTTTTTAAAGGAAAACCATAAAACATATCAAGACGATATTTAGCAGTTTGATACAATGTACTTTTATTTATACATTCAAAATTTTTTGGAGAGAAAGAAAAACAAAATGGCGTCCGTTATTCGGCTTTTCTCCGTTCCTGTTTTTTCAAAATTGCCGGGGACATAACCCGAAAACGGTTCAACCGATTTTCTTCTAGTTAGTTTCATTTTAAAGAAAACAATTTTTATTGGAGGATGAACCATTAAAATTTTAATATTTTTTACGTTAACTATTTTATTTTAAGCAATAAACTGTGAAAAAAAGTCGAAAAACGGCACTCAAATTTCAAAGTCGCGCCATTTTGTCAATTTTGATATTTTTTTTGAAAATTTTGGTTTATCCTCCAATAAATTTATTCTAGTTATGGCTCCATGAAGAATTTTTTGATTTCAGATTGATTTGCGACCTGTGGACACCCGGCAGTGGAGCAAATTTTCCAAAACATGCCGTAGGAAAAGCCGAATAACGGACGCCATTTTGTTCTTTTTCTCTCCAAAAAATTTTAAATGTATAAATAAAAGTACATTGTATTAAACTGCCAAATATCGTCTTGATATGTTTTATAGTTTTCCTTTAAAAAATTCCCAAAGTTTACCTAATTTTTGGTGTTCTAGATGAGAATCTCCCCAATTAGCAAATTAAGAACAAAACAAAATTCCACACATATTTATAAAAATTCTTTTATTATGATATTAATTTTTAATTAACATCAATTATTTAAATATCACGAAATGTTTCCCCTAACTCAATGATGCTTTCTGTTTTTAAGAGCAATTTGCTCTTTACACTATACAAAAAAAATTAGTTTAAGAGTGAATCTGGCTCGGTCAGGATTCCGTACCAGAACTTTATCAATAAACAGTGGATCGATCGACGGAATTTAAGTTAATTTAAATTTAAACCAAATTTGTCTACCACATTATCCTGGAACTTAAGTAAATACGTTATTGATTAGTTATTTATTCCTTATATTTAAAAAATAATAAATTAAATTAATTCTTCTGAAGGAATACATATTGAAGTATTATTTTTATCTTGAAATTTATCGAAAATAGAGCTCATAGTAGGAGTTCTCTTGATGTAGGCACTTTCGTAAAAGGGAACACTTGAAAAAAGTCTACTGTATTTGGAAATTTTAATAATATTTAACAGACGGACGTAAGAGTGATCTTATAAATTAAAAAAAAGAAAAAAATTAATTCCTAAAAGTATGAGACTGACGATAAATGGTGCGGTTTTTCTGTTATCTTTGGATAATACCTACTACCCCTGAGTTCTAAAAATTTAGAAGAACAGTGATTTTATAATCAATTCACAAAAATAATCTGTTTTGGAACTTTTAAAAGTAAACCTTTCAAATGATATCTTACACGATATAAAACATAAAACTTTTTTTAAGGGTTACAACTCATCTCCATTAAAATTAAAAAATATATATATTTTATAATTTTCAATCATCGAAAGAACCTCAAATTTTCCTAAATTTCAAGTTTCTAGTTACGTTGTTTAAAAGAAAAATTTCTGCAACAAACCGCAGACCGGTAGTACAGAACCATAAAAGCGTAACATAGCATTAGCTTTTATAATTTCACTCTTCAAACATTTATATTTTTAACATTACGCTCAATTATATGGAAATCTGAATTTTTGGCAAATTGGTACAAAAATCGCTTGGCTTTTTAACAAAACGTTCTTTGTATATTGAGTTATCCCTTGTGGGTGGGTAGCTCAAAGGAAAATATAAGTGGATTTAGTAGAATACGATTGTTGAGGCCAACCAAGGATTAACGCAGCGGTTCAGAGAGATCTTGAAAGAAATACGATTTGATGAAGATTATTTTATTTCTTGTTCTTTAAAGTACAGATAGAATGGATTTTGAAAGTCAGCGTTACGGGTCACTTATTCAAAAATTCGTTATGATTTTCAATGTAAACAGTTGTAAGTGTGCTGTTGAATTACGCAGCATTTATGTAATGATATATCTTTCTTTTTTTTAGTACATTGTACAGAATTATAGCTTGCGTACAGCATTGTTTCGTTAAGTAATTAAAAATTTTAGCAATAATTGGAAGTACACTGTCACGTTGGCTCAGTTTGTATTTCACAGTCAACCTGTGTGCATCTTTTGTTCGTTGCTAGACACTACGACATGAATCAAATGCATACAAATTTTTCCACATTTTTGGATTAATACATTTCCTGAAAATTGCAGGTGTTTGGAAATGGGGTGAATTAAATTAGTCTAGATTTATTGGAAGTTTTTATGTTCAAACAAAAGGGCTCATCCGTACATCTACCTGAATGGCTTTAGGGTAAATATATCTAATAATAAAATAAAATATATATATGGCTTGTTATTTATTGATTATTCATAATTTTTATTAAAATATTATATATAGTGAGAATTTAAACAGTCCTCTTGAAAAAATGGTGCCTTAATGTTTGCTGTTTAAGTAGTTAAAATATTGATGGATATTAAAAACTTGTTTTCGTTTTAAAGTGTATGGCATCATCTTTTCACTTTTCATTTTGTTGTTATTTTTGTATAATAAATTTTAATTAAATAAAATTAAAATAAATAATTATTAAATAAAAATTAAAATATTTTTGAAACAAAATAAAAAGAAAAGCCTCCAAACGCGATAGATAGTAAAAGTATTCTGAAGTTAAAAAAAATTAATGAAATATATTGAAAACATTTTGAATTATCATGCTATTAACAATCGAAAAAGGAACCAATCGATGTCATTCAGTTCTTAGCTTTTTATACTCTATATGTATGACTTTGATTTGATTTCATTTGAAATCAGGCGAATATTACTTTCATAGACTATAAATATTTAAGTTATAGATAATCATGGCATGATACGAGATTTAGCAGGTAATATTAAACCTTAAAAATTTAATTTAGTTGCACTTACTTAATAGCTTATGTTTTAAAATTAATGCAATCGCATAATAATTGATGAATGTGAATTAATAATAAAATCATTATCACTCAACAGGAATTACGTAATTGCATTTTTATAATCGAACTCTGTTATTGTACACGTGTAAAAATATTTCCAAATAAATTGAAATTCATCAAATCAATTCGCATTCCGAAACGCATAATGTTTTGAAAACATCTAGGTATTTGAATTATTTTAAGTGCAGATTTAATGGTGCTTTTGTTAGAAGAAATTCTGAATTTAATTAAATAAAACATTAAAGCGCAGTCATAAAAAACCTAACATAGTCATAAAAGTCTTGCAATCTAGAAAATAACAACTTTGCACTCTTGCACAAATTGAATGAACTTGAATAAAAATTTCATTGCCACATTACAGGGTAACGAATTGTGATTCGCATAGATGAAATAAGTTCCTTGGTGATATATTCACATTCTTTAATAGATAGTTATTTTTACATCTTATATTAGTCATGAAAACTCAGCTGCATATGTAAGAAGACATCCCCAAAATTTCCATTTTGTTAAAAAGTACTGCACAATCGCGACACGATTAGGAAGTCGACGTCGAAATGCGCGCTGCGCTAACACCACCGACCGATTAGAGTCAAAAAAATGGACACGATTATTCCACGCTTTTACGGTGTATAGCGCATTGCTTGTCTGTTTGTATTCTGCAGTTGTGTAGTTCACAAATGTCACATATGATTGACGTACGACGCTATTTGCAATAATTATAACATCTTCCGATAGAGTGATTAATTTTGCGCCACCTTGTATTTATATGACGTGGCAAGCGTAAAATTACCGAAAGCGATTAATAATCGTCAATTGGAAAAGAATTTTAATGAAATAACATAAACACAATTCAGAAGATAATCTTTTTAAGAGTGACCTAAATCCTAAAGTACTTACCAAACTATGATTCGGATATTGTAGAGTCAAAAAGGATAATATAATTTTGTAAGTTTAATCAGCACTTTACTCATACCTTACATATAGTGCAAAATTTTATTTTGCTTTAGTTCTTGTCTGTAATAGGAAGAGTTTTAAATCTAAAGAGCTACTTACCTTGTTACTATACACCAAACTTGTTAATATATGGTACTTTTCGTCAGATCACACATTTTTGTATTGAGTTTAGTGAAACTAGCTACAAAATGTTCGAAAATGTGATATCTGAAGAAACGGCATTCCTTTTGTGGATTAAACTGAGGAGTAGTCTTTGTTATAAGTAAAGTCTTAAAATTTGTTGAATACAAAAATTGGTGCTGCTTTTTAACATTTCCTATTATTACAAATAAAATCACTGGACTGTTTAGCTTTAGATGTTTTCGAAGAAATATAGAAAAGTGTCAGATAATAACTACTCATGTTTTAAATGGAAGATTTGATACTAAGTCGCAGTAAAATGCTATGTTTTTGTAGATTTCGACAGAAATTGACGCACGAAAAGTATATAGATGATGAACTTCTTCCTAGGTAAAGAATATTTGTTTCAATTTTGAACTTCGTAGTAATCAAAAATTGTATACTTTTGGTCAATTAATAGTTACATATGAAATTAAGATTTTTAGTTTCGAAATGAAGCAGACAAATTTTAAAGGTTTTATTCTTCTTACGTCCAATGGTTTTGTGTAAAAACAAAATCATCCTTTCTCGATAATCAATATGCTAAAAACAACTGAGATTTATTTTGCATCACAAAGATCAGATGTGTATTTCTTTAAAAGTTTGAAATTAATTTACTCATAAATTTTTTAGGGAAATCCACTGATTGTTTTATTATATGATATTAGCTTTAGCGTTCTTTTATTGTTGTGAAGAAAAAAGCATTGAAAAAGTATACACACCTCGTAAAAATTCTTGTATTTTATACACTGTATTAGAAAACTCGAATAAAAGAAAGTTTCGATACTTTGATGTTACTTTATACGCTGTTTAGAAAAAAATAAAATAATCTTGAAACGCCAATAATTTGCTTAAGGCATGAAATGACTGATTAGCGTAAACAAATAATTATTACACAATTTTAAAAAGTATGTAACCATACGGCAGCTTAATGGTTTCCGCTGAACTTTCTTAGCGTTTAAGAATAAATCACGCAATATTTTTACAATTTCCGTATTTTATAGAGCTTAGAGGTAAAAATGAAAGGCAGGATTATAATTCTGTTTTTTATTTACCTATAAATTATTCGTACATAATTACAATATTTTTACATGTATGCTGGAACATTTCAAAATTATTAGTTGCAATAGTGTCAAATAAACGTAAAAATCTTCAATTTAATTAGACCGCTCGCTACACTTGGAGAGCAAAGCGGGTGTTCAGTATTCTATATATAGTTACCCAAAATCAGTTATTACCAACATTATACCCCATTTAGTACTTAATCTATGCGCTAATGAAGGTTATACATACGCCTTATAATTTATACATAAACGGTCTTGTCTTCAAAAAGTTAATTACAACACGTCAACATTATTCATAGCTACTAAGTTTTTTTACCAGTAATGTCGTTACAAATTTATAACAATTTCCTACTTTGTATACACAGTTTGCTTGTCAAGTATGTACAATTTAACTTGCTATTAGTAATATTTTGTTATTTTCTCAGCGTAAAAATTTTGTTTGCAAGTTTTTGTATAATTTTTAAATATCTTCTATTCGAGATCACTAACTTGTTAATAAAAATAGCCGCTGCAGGCAGCGCTCTCCAACAGATTTTTACACAATAACCTTTTTGTATAAAAAATTTATTTGATATCCTTAGGAATATTAAATTGCAAGCAATTGGTAGGATTCGAAAAAAAACGGGACGGTCCGAGGGCCTCAAGGAGGAATTATCTTCCAAACAATTAGAGTTTAATTTGTGATGATATAAGGTTGCTCAAATTAGATGGTGGAAGTAGAAATTCTCTTCCATGAGAGATGATTAATGAAGGATATTGAAAAAAACGTGGCGACAGGTCTATCTCAGGATTGTTGCCAAGGGAGCGCATTCTCAGCGCCCCAATTTCTCATAACATCAAAGTTCGCAATTAAAGAAGAATATTTGGGGGAATAGGTAAATCGTGTTTCTTAAATTCCTCAGGAAAAAAAAATTTATGTATGTATTTCGCATAAAATTAAAGTTCTTGACGAAATTCCCTTTTCAAAGCAGCCTACCCGTGAATAATTTGAATAATTTAGGTATAACTTGCTCGTAGCTTCATTTGCCATAAAGAGGATTAATTTTTCCCACGTAGGGTTCTGCTGGATTGAATCGTGCAGGCAGCATGAGAAATTAAATTTTATTAGCCGATTAGATAGAAGTGCTTAACTATAGCAATCAAAATGATGTAGATATAAATTCTTTCGCACTACAATTTATTTTGCTAGAAATATATTCTATAATATACCTTTTTCATTTGGGCACTCTATAAATTACCAAATTTATGAACTCTTGCACCTATTCTCAGTTCGTTTAAGATGTTCGGCCGCCTTGCTGTTAAAGTGTCGAAATATTTCGGGGAAACTTGCCTCTGCTATTCATATGTAAAATTTTAAAGAGAAAACTATATTTTACATATATAATGTGGTGGATGATGGACTAATAAAGCGTTTTCGTATGCACACCACAACAACTCAAATTTATTGAATTTTATTATTTTAGATTTTGAAAATACAATACAAAATTTTAGTGCCGTTCCTCTTACATAAAATCTGTTTTTATCCGGTGCATAGAAAAGTAGATTTGTATGCATATTTTATAGAGCAAACTCATTTTTTAGATAAACAAGTTTGTTTTATCTAATAAAATTTGAAGCACAAAAGCATGCTTTATGCAATTAACGTTTCGTTTAATAACATGAATTATTGGTAAGCAGGTATGTGTTTTTAATTAATAAAAATCGAAGCAGAAAACTCTGTACAATAATAATTTGGTATATGGGAAAAAAGATAACGTAACATATGCGTATACATATCCGATAAAAATAATTCAATTTATTTGTGAATAGTCTTTAAATAGAAAAAAAAACGTTATGAAAGATGACATCAAAATTTCAAACTAAAATATTTCTAATTGCGACCGAGGTTTAGATTAGATTAGATCCATCTCATCGAAATCCATGAGGAGGTCTTAATCTCTATTTAAGCCAAATTTTATTATTATTTATTTAAATAAATATCAGCAGCGATTATAAAAGAATTTGAATTTCTTATGGATCCCGGCTTCGGACAAAAATATGTGACAGAAAGCAAAATAACTATCTAGGTAAGTTTCAATGAGCAATTAAAAAATTGGAAAGATCTAAATTCTTCATTATCTCATGTTTGTCGATTGCAACTTTTACCGATGTCAGTTTTTTATGTTTTTAACATCTAGTGAAAGTGCTTTTAACAATTCCGGCTGCTTATTGAAGGCGCAGAAGCGAATTATCTATTTACTTAAGAAGTGTACTCGTTTAATTATACGAGTACACTTCTTTGTTATATTTTACCCACCTTTCAATTATGTAAAACAATAGCACTTCCTTTAAGAATGGTCAACGTGAACTATTTTTTATGGGATTAATAAATAAAAATAGGTTGAGATTAATTTTAAAAGTAGTGTAAGGTGCTTTTTTAATTTACATTTATTACTTTCATTTTTTATTAGAAGAACGTTCTCCAGTACTATATTTTTTAAATAAAAATAAAATTAATATTTTGCTAAGCACAATTTCTTCTATTTAATAAAGCAGAGGTACATATATGGGAGAGTGGGGTAACATACCCCACTTAACTACTTATAGAATGCCCTCAAAAAATTATATTCGTTCAATTAACTATGCAACAAAAACGATAGTTACGACACAAATGAATTTATGTATCTTTAGATGAACAAAACGTTTCTTTATAATTTTGGAAACAATATCAAAATACCTAACTCCTTACTTAGAAACATTTTCGAATTTGTTTATCCTTCCTCTTAAATACAAACGCTTCTTGTTGGTAATCCTTGAAATTGTTAATTATTACTACACTGGAAAAATTTAAGCTTGAGGGTATTTTAGTTAGGTCGAATTTCTTTGACATTGAAAATTAAATCAAAGGACTACTCGAGCTTGAATTGCCTAATTTCTCAGAACACGCCCTTGAATAGATACGCAAAGCAAACAGCCAATTTGAATGTATTATACAAGATGCTATATTAATTGGTCAGTATTATATTTTCGTAATTATCTGCCAAAAGCAAATTAAAATCTTTTGAAAATGCCGGCACGTGTTTCGGATAATCCTCTTACATCTAAGAACTGCGTGTATGAACTACTTAACTAGTCAATATTTTAATAAGCTTATAGTGAAGAATCTTTCTATTCTTTTATGTGTATTTCTATCTATTTTACAAAAGCTTTATAGTTTTCTTAATTGATAAAAAGAAACTCGAAGATTTAAAGTTATGAAAAATCGATTTTTTAGGTATCCAAAATAATATTTTGAAAGTGGCACTTTTATTTCCATCTCTATAACACCAAGCGAAAGTTGGAAAAAAAAGGACGTTCGATAGTTTTTTGGTAGCTCTACGGATCTGTTAGTATCATACATTGAAAAATGCTATACTTTTTCAGCAATGAACTAAAGACTCTGAAAAACTGGTTTTATTTCAAAGGAAAACTGAAATCAGAGGCCAATCCCCTTTGCTTTCCCTAATTCAAATGTGAGGTTGTCTGTCAGAATGCAAAATGCTTTGAAAGTCCCAAAATAGCAACAATCATCAAAAAGACCGATTCGGTTCATCGAATCGTGATGAGCAACCGTGTGAGTTGCTTTTGAATGATGGTATCTAAGGCACAAACTTCGTTCTATACACACATAGGGATTTGAAAAAGTTGAACATTCAAAGGGTTTTTATACTTTTTGACCCTTGATCAAAATTGTGTGTAATTTGCCATTTTATATAGCTGAATTTAGCACTTTTAGCCCAGTAAAAATGATTTTTTGTAACTGACTACAGCTACATACTCGTATGTTAAGTTGTGGATGAAATAAAATTTAAATGATTTATATTCTTTGAAAATAAATGTGTTTTATATTTAATTGATCAGATAAAAAACTAAAACTATTCCATTACGACTGCTGTTATAAAAAGGTCCAAAATAATCTAATCAATCTAAAATAGTCGTTTATGCTAGGATTTTTTATGAGATTGGATATCCCATCGTCACGTTCAAAAAAAAAGAACTATTAACACCGCTGATACGTGCTCGTGAAGAAAAGAAGAAATTAAGTGACTAAAAAAATCTAAAAACCTGGAAATAGACACCCAGTGGACCACTAGTCCTCATCTATTATTACGCACGACGAGCGCACGTTTGAATTCACAATAATCGAGAGAAGATATCTTTTTGGATAAATTGGATCTTTATCAACTTTTGACGCTCTAGAAGAGGATAAAAGAAAATATAAACGTCTCTACTTGTTGCGAGTTGTGAGGGCGCTTACAACGAAGGTAGAAAAACAATGATTGGATTGAAGGGCACAGGAAGCATTTCCTCAATTTATTTCAGGAAGCAGAATTCTCTTTCACAAAACTTTGAATTCCCGGACATCTTGAAAGAAGTTTATCAGCGATGTAACGAGCCGGGGCGCTGGCCCATCCGCCCCCATGCGTTTCATTCAAGACGCAAAAGG
Source organism: Philonicus albiceps (assembly GCA_963969385.1). Lineage (NCBI taxonomy): Eukaryota > Metazoa > Arthropoda > Insecta > Diptera > Asilidae > Philonicus > Philonicus albiceps. The sequence goes on from OZ017773.1 coordinate 39,375,345, forward strand.
GCTTCTGATATTTGCGTGTTTTCGCCCGGAGACTGTCTCAGTCAGTCATTGTTATCACTTGGGAATTCTTTTGGCAATTTTTCAAATTTAATTAGATCACACGATTCAAAGTGCGAATACGAGCGTTTTCCATCCTAACTCTAATGTGCCTCCCCCGCTTGTCTACGATGTCGTCGTCATCCATAATAATACTGGCGGGTAGACAAGCGAATTTTCACTAAAAATCTAATAAAGTTTAAGAAGGGAAAACGAATTTTTATTGATTCTAAGCGCGGATGGGGGCACGCAGTGTATTTGGTTCGCAGCAGTATCTATCTGTGGTTTAGGGTTGTTCGGAGTGTGAAATCGTTGGCACTGTACGATGACAAATACCCTTGAAGTCTTGTTTTCTGGCTTCCCATCAATCAGCTAATGCATAAATATTTCCGAAGGGAGGTGGTTCCATCAATTCTTTTGGGAGCACTTTGAAATTTCGAAGGGATGGAAGGGATTCACATTTTTTTTTAAATATTCGAGGAATTTTCTAATACCCATAATATTTAGCTAATATTCTTGGGGAGCAAATAGAGAAGAAACCCAATATGAGTGCATCTTAGATTACTTTGTATCCCTCGCATAGCACACGTCGCGACAGTCCCTTTCGGCGCTGTGACAGACATTAAAGAAAAGACAAATTAAATTAAAAATTATAATAGAGAGTGGTGGAGATTGGACCTGGCCCCCCGGGGCTGAGGGGGCGTTGGGATAATACTCCTTAAGGCCGGCGGATTAAATCGTGATTGGGAAGCATAATTAGATCTTGCCACTCCGATAATGACCCGGCCGATGGCCGCCGAATAGAATTCGTTTGAAAGCCTGTCGGAACTCTGGACTAAAGATGGTGTAGATGACCGGGTTCAAGGTCGAATTGAAATACCCCAGCCACAGGAAGAGCGACGAAATGGTGTCGTTTATGTGACACGAGTCACCGCATAGTGGGAGTAGCAGGGCCATCAGGAAAAAAGGCAACCAGCAAACTACAAACGCCCCCGTAATGATGGCCAGCGTTTTTGCCGCCTTGCGTTCGCGCTTCGCCTCCAACGTCTCCTTTCGTTTTGTCACCTGGCTTTGGGGGTTCGGGACGCTCGATAGGGGTGCATTCGAAGGGTGGGGCTGTTTGTTCTGCTGCACAGGTGTAACTTGATTCGAGCTCTCCTGGAGCGGCATTGTTGTTGGTGTCGACGACGACGTTGGAACCTGATCCGCCTCTGGGTATTTCGGTGTAGCTGGAAGCCTCAGCGTGGTTGCTATTGTCGGTGTTTGCACAGCACTCACCTGGTTCTGATGTGAATCTTGATTTTCGTTATTTGTTTGATTCGCTATTGATACTAGATGAGACACCGTCGAGATTTGACTTGTCGATGATGTTGGCACCTGCGAAATAAAAACAAAAAAGATCACTGAATAACGTACTCCATCGATTTGGGTTTTGATTAATATTTCCTAGCGCGATGCAATGTTGAAGTAAAAGCGAAAAAAGAGAAAACTCAAAACCGTAGCTTACTTAAAAAAGCTAAATTTGTTCATATACCAGTACAAATTATTACCTCCGTTTTATGGGAATACTTAAATCTTATTCATATTTTATTTTAATTTACGCCCGTCCCTAGCCATCGCCACTTTATCATATAAAACATAGTTTTTGTGCTCACATGAATTTTGAAAATCTTTGTCTCATTCCGATGCGATAAGAAGATTGGATTCTAGAGAGGAAATAAATTTCGTTATATGCACGTTATTATTTACGTTATTTACATCGATGTGTTGTGCTAAAAGGGCCAATGTGCTTACATTTTAAATACATATCTTTTTACAGATCTACTTTTAAAATAATAATAATATAAAAAGTTTTTTTAACAAGGACATACAAATTTTGATTTAAATAAAGCAGGATAATTAGGATATTGGGCTGGAATTTATTTCAGGTGCAGTACACATGTTACATTTAACTATGGAATTCGATTTCATTCATATAACCACCGCAAATACCACCGCGATCGATTTTTTGGAACCAATTTCTCGTTCGATACTGTCCCTGAGTTCCTCCAGCTGTATGGCATGCGGCACCATCTTGTTGAAATCACATATTACTGATGTCAAGTCCATTCAATTCTGGCCAAAAATAGTCTTTCAACATGGCACGAGAGCGAACTCCATTGACCGCTTAGCGCTTTAAACGATTAAGAGAATTCAGTTTTTGAGTTAATTTGATCTTATAAGGATGAAAGCCAAGATCTTTACATAAAATACGCAACAATGTGATTTGAGGGATTCTCAATTCCTGTGCACGGTGTAGAATCGACTAATTTGGCTAATTTTGAAGCATATTTTCGGTACTTGAACTGGTGCGTTGTCTCACTGGAATCCAATAGTGAATATTTTGACTCAAATTTTTCCACTATAGCACGCACAGCCTGTAAAATGGGATGATTATTACAACGGAAAATTGGAGTAAGCGCTTTTAAAGTTGCGACCACTGACTCAGAATTGCGGTAGTAATGTTTAACAATTTCCAAATGTTGTTCGTTCGTGAATTTCACCATGATAAAAATGTTAATCTTGACTATTGTTTTAATATTGATAGACATTAAAAACGTTCAAGGCTGCGTTCATATTAAAATATAAAGTTGTTATGTCCCTATTGGAAAACTCTTTATATTATCAGAATCGATAAACATTGTAGGATGATATTGATGTTTGTTTTGTTCTTTATTTGTAACTTATTTCAAAATAACCTTGTTTTTATGTAAAAATATTTTTATCAACACGAACATGTTCATAATCTTCTTTTTTATGCTACGTTTTTCGATTGCTTGGACATTTTCACAAAACCTCATTAATTTGATGATCTCCTAAAACTTATATTAAGCCAACACAAATCAACATATATAGATTAATTGGGAAATTGCTCTAGCATTTTGTGAGTTGAAATTACTAATTAATATTGAAGAAGTAACACGGTAGGTAAATGTTTTATCATCATAAGAATAAAAATATTTAGCTAATAATTTCGAGTATTCTAATATTCCCTAATGTGTGTTCTCACACAATATATGCAGAGACATATAAGAACAATTTAATTATTTTAAAAAAATTAAATGTTTGTTGGAAAATATTTACATTTGTTATATTTCTTATAATAATTAAGGTCAATATTCCCATATTTGCTCGTATTTTTAATTTAAATTGCTTTTACATTATCTAATACTGTGAAATAGGAAAAGTAAATTGCCATTGATTTGTTGATTGCCGCACAAACGCCAGCCAATATTCATTGAATCACGTAATAAATCCCACCATAATATATAGAACGTGTCGCCCCATTCTGAACATAACTCTGTATGGGGTACACGTATGAAAAGCATATTATTCAATATGAAAGCGCTTAGATCTAAGTTAAGAAATTCAAAGGTGAAGCAAAGTTTACTTGCAATTAGTCTATATTTCAAACTTATTCTTAGAGGTATCGTTACATACAAATAAAAAATGATTAAAATTTAATAAGCGTGTAATACCTTTTTCAATAAGGATCACAAGAGCGCTAATTCAGGTATTTAATTGACTCCATTTCGCTGAACACATCGCTTATTCTGAATTATGCACTTCCAATTAAGAATTTGGTTATAATCAGCAAATTCCCCCTGCCATTTGTACGGGAGAAATTAATTGCTGCCTTTATACAGGAAACTATTTTCACGTCGCTTCTTTTTTTTTTTTTTGTGTGTCCACTTACAGTAAACATACACACCATTAAAACGATAAATTGCTCCCAGGGAGGATAAAACTGATGAAAAATGTAAGTAGTGCGCTTCCACCCAACACCCTCTTCTTTTTAATGCAGTTAGAGTTCATTTCATTGCCCGAAGATTTACACATATATACGTTTATAGTACTCTTATATTGGATTAATTTAATCGAAGGAGCAAGGGTTTATTCAGGTAATGTCCTTGGTAGAAAATGCAGTGGCTGCGCCTGAGGCTGCAATTAAAATTTTGCTGAATATATGCCTTTCGGACATTCTCTTTAGAACGGATAATTTATTTTCAACTTCCCGTTTGGTTGAAATTATGAAGTTATTTCAAGCGCAATTATTGAATTCATTAGTCTTTTTGTTTTCTCTGAACCTTTTATATTTTAATTGAGAACTGCAACTTTTTATTTTGTAATACTAAACTGGAAAATAATATCATCTAATACTGGAAATTTAATTAGACTGCTATTGTTCTCTTCATTATTCTGTTTTATTTTTCATTAATGATTCTTTACCGGCTTAATAAATATACTTTTTTTTATATAAAACTGCCTCCTATGTATTGTATTATATAATATAAAGCATTTTTAGATTAAATGAAACCATTCTGAGATTAAACAAAATTTATTTCAATTTCGTAGTATTTTCAAACAAAATAAATGAATAAAATTCATTCATTTTTTAAGATTCAAAGATATAAAAATTATTCATGTAAAAATTAAATTTTTGGTAATGATGCCCATGCCTTTGACATATATTGTTTGAATGAAAAATTAATTTTGTTTAATACTCATAATTAGGTTGGCAAAGTTAAATGAGTTGTATTTAAACATTACATTGAAAATGATGCATTTTTAATTTAATTTCATACTTTTTATGTGTACAAAGTTTTCAGTTGCAAGTTTTAAAAATATCGAAGTTTTGTCGTTTACAATTTAATAGGTCATCACCAATTAAATTGATCATAGGATTGTTTAATTAAGATTATATATGACAAAAGTTACTTTGATTATACTTCTTAAGTATAAAATTTATAATACAACTAATACAACTTTCTAAACAACACAGAGAAAGTTAAAAGTTGATCAATATTTGTTATTTAAAAATCGCAATTCATAGGATCAATACCCCGAGTATTGGGTGAATGAGATTTTAATTGATGTGGTTGTGCACATTTATAAAAGAGCTCTCGACATTTATAAAAGAGAGTAAGTCAAATCAAGGTAATTTTCTTATATATGCTACTTTTGTAAATATTTTTCATATGTTCAAAGATGAGTTTGAATACCTAGCTTTAACAAAAATTGCCACTTTTAAGCTTAGTATTCTATGACCCGATTCCTGTATCGACAAAGTGATCTTGACTTATCACAATATTTGAAGGGTACGAGAATAAATAAAATTTATCTTTATTTTACATGTAGGGGAGGTATCGTAAAAAATCTTAAAAGATTTAATTTCAAATCTTTATGCTTTATAGCAATAACAATCTGTGACGGCTGTGAAATGCTGGAGGATATAGTGAAATTATAAGTATTCCTAGTTTGGATACGGAAACCTAAAAATTATGTCAGATACTTTATCAAAGTAACTGTTTTGGCAAAGCGCATTCTATAAGTTGAATTTTATATCACTTTAATTACCACGGTCTCTAGAATCTATATTGGATTGGCCTGGCTTCAGAAATGACAGTTTTGTTTGCTTAATATATCGAGGACGAAATTTTAATATTTTTTGGTATCCCAATAATTCCACTGAGGACATAGAGAAGCAAATAAGAATTAATGCCTTATATACATCGAATACCATTTTGATTCCCAAGACGGTAGCTACGTCCATTTTAGGAGGGTTTGGGAGCTAATCGATATTTATAAACCCTATTTAGGTCCTTTAGGTCCCGTCTTCGGACCAAAATTTACTTTCAATTTAATTCCGAAGATCTCAACCTAAACATGTAAACTCGTCAATTTAATATCGTCCTCAAGACCCTCCCATACAAGACTTGTTCTTGAAAAATACAATTAAAATTATATATATAATGTTTATTAGTTTTAAAAATGTTCCGCGTACTTATAAAATTAATAAATCTATGAAATTATTATCACTATTACAAAAACAAGTTAAAACGAGAATATTCGTATAAACTATCACCAAAAAGCTCAATTTTGGTTTTTTGATAACAATTTCGATGATATAAAACTACAAATAAGAATTAAGAATTAATTAAAGTTTCCAAAGAAGTATTTAATTTCGAGTAACAGAACAAATAATAAAAGAATTACGACGCAATTACACATTAAAACAAAAAATAGCCTTGCGATAAAATTACGTCTATAGGTTTCGTGAATGAGACCTAATTTGGACAAGGTTTAATCTTTCCTAAAGAGTGACTAATTGCTATTTATTAGACTATATATATATATATATATATTTTTTTTTTTTTAGATATTTATTTTTATATTTACTTATAGGAAGTTCTATCTAAAAAAAAATATATATATATAAATACAATAGTTTTGTAAGTTTAATTTTAGCACTAAATATAGTGCATTTGGTAGGGGTTGTGCAACATTTTCTAAAGTTTTAAAGGAGAAAAATAGAGTAAATTATAAATTTAGTTAAGCAAGTTAATATCTCATTCTATATAATACTTCTATTCCACGTACTGTCCCGAGCGTAGGGTAGAAAAGGATAAAAGGATTTTTGTTTTAAAGTTGTTTTTTACATAATTTGATAATTTGTGAATTTTTTTTTAATGTGTAATTATGCTCTAAACATATTGAAATAATATTCTGCCATAAACAGTCTGTTTTATTTTGGTTTCCCTACAAACCACTATAAGTAATAAAATCGATTTTTTGCGGCCGAAAACAGTTGAGCTAACATTTTAACAATTAAATGGATATCCATTAATCCTCGAAGCTACGTACTGTTTCGTTTATGATTCAATTAGTATCATTCTTTGCAGAAATTCGTTAAAAAGGAAATCTCTGTAAGTTATGAGAATTTAACAGATTTTTTCACATCATTGAAAACATTCTTGTATTCGTTAACAAAATTTAGCCGCACTCAAAGAGTGCACATTTATCAAATTTCACGGACAATTGTTTTCGGGCGCTTAGAGCGTTTCCACATTTATCCATTGGTAGAAGTTAGGGGCAGGTTAGCGTCGTTCGTGTGGTTCAATTCAAACACACTTGGATGTAATTCAGAGAAGTCCTTTAGTACTTGCAATCAAATTATTGACCACAGTGCGAGTGTAGGACAAATATTTTCGCCAATTGGGATTATGTGTCTTTTCCCAAAGATTCCGTCTCATTTTCTAGGCTGAGTTGGACTTGCCGGTGGGAAGAGTAATAAGCGACTCATGTGAATGGCTTCTTTATTTCCCGTCCGAAATACTCTACGAGACATCGCACTTATCTACGAGGAGAAAATAAATTGTCGAAGAAGGATCGTCTCGATTTTATCACATCGCAATTTTAGAAGTGAAATGAAACCGGGGGGACCAACAGAATCGCTGCCTCTACTAAAAAAAAAGTAATGAACAATGGAGCCGTAATGTTATAGGTTCAAGAAATGAAAAACGGAATGGCGAAAACCCAAAAGTTTTCTTTTCTTTCTTGTCCCCTTTCTTGGGAGCAGCCATCTGTTCTCGCCTGTGTTATGGAAATGAGGAAGACGTTGCTGCTTTTGTATAAAGTGCGTCAGGATGCGTCCTTGGCCCCCAGAGCCCTCTTGATCACACAGTGCTCCCATATACGGTCGCGCGGCTAAGGAAGATGTGAATTTTTCGGCCCTTCTCTCAGTTCTCGAATGTGAGGTCCAGCGCTAATTAGGTGATGCATTAGGGACATGTGCGGGCGCCACCATCACCCACTCTAGGCCTAATGAAATGTAAATGTTCTTACCTCATCCGCGTTGTTGAAGGTTGTCACCTCGATCCCCTTCTTGGCATCTGCTAAGTTAGCGCTATACTCGGTATCCTCGACGGTGTTCACAGTGTTCGTCGAATTACCTTCGACTAAACCTAATGACGAGGCAGCGGATTTCCCCTGGCTGGAAAGTTTCGAGGCAAGGCGAATTTTTAACCTCGTCTTCTTCTTCTGCAACACGGCGGGCTGTAATATCAGAGGGATATCCATTACATTACATACTGCGTGAGCTGGCGGTTATGGCTGAAGGCATTAGGAGCTTTGCTCGAGATTTAATATAACATTATTACGATTGGTGGTATGGCCCGCTCGGTGCCGGGGAACAGATTTGCTGTTATCTGGGAAGTGGTTTTGTTCAAACTTTTCATCCTCATCTAGCTACGGAACCTTAAATTGCTTAACACGTTTTTCACCTCTACTCTACTAGCGCCTCCGAAGGGGACCCCATCCTTTTTGCTATTTATGGCACTTTGCAGGCAATATCCTGGCCTCAACGTGCCTACATACAAGGCCAAAATTATACAACACCGCCGGAATACTTGTACTTCGGAATTAAAAGGCTGATGACGCCAACAACTGAGACAACATTGCATTTACCACTTGTGCATTAAAATACCCGCAAACTTTAATTCTCAAGCCATTTGGCCCGGGGGTATATGATTTTGTTAAAATGTTTTCGTATAAGAGGGACTAATTTTGTTCTAATTAGGAATGTTCCAGTATCAAAAATATTTTATCTCTAATTGTTCACTCTGTGTCCACTAATCGATTTCTCGAATACTGGCTAAGTAATTTTAGAGAAAGCACACAAATTTAAAATTTATTGTAGTTATAAATGATCATTATACAATGAAAAAAGAAAAGAAAACATTAGTACACGGATAAAAAATTCAGGTATAGAGTACAATAAAAGTGGCACTGATATTATGGGTGCAAACCAAATTTTTTGTAGGAATTGTACCCATAATTATTAAGTAAAAGACATTTGAGCTTAGCTAATGCTCTTATAAATTTAATCTTTTAAATTGCCAGTAATAAAAGTTGTGGGTTGTCCCACCAATTAGAAAATGTACAACGTAAGCGGCACTACAGACATTTTTCCTATACTAAATAATAGTGATGCTATAAATTATCGGAAGTATTAAAACAATTTACAGTGCCTATAACAGTTCGTTTGACTAAAGGTAAACAAATTTTATTTGACTACTTGTTTTTCGAAACCACAATCTCGGGATGACATGCACTCGCAATTCCACCTCGTTTCGAACTCCCAATCTAGTGATGATGCTATAAAATTATTGCGTTTAATACGTTGTTAGATAGTTGCATGTACTAAAAAATATTGCACGGAGCATTATTTCTTTTATGACCGGTTGATATATTTTGATTAAAACTTGCTAGCTTGATAACACGATGAAACTTATCCTTACCTAGTTCTTTCAGCCAAGGGTTCCAAATTACCGATTCGTGGTATACTGCTTTATATTATCGCTATGTGTGGTAGAACTATTGTTTTCGGGAATATATTTTTAGACCCTTCGTTAAAAGAGTGGAGAGCTAGTTCTCTTTTTGAATTTTACAGGTTGACGCTGATCGCATGACACTTCAACTTATCTTAACATCCTAGTTTTATGCTTGAGGATACTCTGGTTTCAAAAAGGCGCATACTAGCGCTAATTGGACCTCAGTTGAACGGGGTCACCACTTAAACGAACTAACCAATCTATGCTCATTTATTTTTTTGAATATTTCATATTTCGTAATTCTGGTTTGTTGAATTGCTACTTCAATTCATCATTTTGGTTGACTAAACATAGTTTTGATTGCATTAAATTACCTTTTCGGTAGAAAAGTTAAGCAAGTGAGTTTTGTTAAATATACCAGTACTTTTCTTAATGTGTAAATATGTTAGTACCCTACAAGTTGAGGACATGCGGAAATTATACAAGATTGAATTTAAGCTTTAAGTCTTTTACAATTTCGCATAACCTTCAACTAAATTTAGAAAAAAATGTTGTGAACTCATATAAATTTTGATAGGTATTCTTAGTGATATTTTATTGTCTAGAAGTAGGTTAGTTTAATTAACCTAAAAATTGATTAAAATTCTAAAGTAAATGCGATTATATTTGAGTCCGTTCTCGCAAGGTGTTCAAAGGTTGTGTTTTTTGTTGAGTTAGATTTATACTCAAACATTTCATATATTTTGTACAAAGAGGTGTAAAAAGTATAGTAAATTGAAAAGAGAAATTACTGCGCAAATGTGAAAGAAATTTAGTTTGCTAGATTCCCCGAAGTTTTTGCAATGTTTATGTTGTCTGCCATAAGACCCAATGTAATTTATTTAGAAAGTCAGACCATTTTCGTGGCTTGTAATTTTAGAAGGTTTTAACATTATGTATTTTATGATCCTATATTTTTAGTCGTACTTATTCGCTTCATCAGTCTTTTGCTCCAGGGAAATTTTGGTATCGTCGTATGATTTTACTCTAGAGTGTAAGTGTGTCAGTTAGGAGGAGTTCCCCCACTAGCTATTTATGGTACTTTGCAGACAATATCCTGGGCTCAACGCGCGAATTTATCCTCCGTGTATATAAAGACGACTCCTGTGTCGTAATATGTGGAGATAATAAAAAGAGGAAACTCATTATAGAAAACCAAATAGTTACACTCCCACTCCACGAGATTCATTTAACGTGAAAAAGCGTTAATTACATCCGCTTTCCAAAGCTGCCAGTCACAACTCAGTGGGGTAAAGAAGGGAAAAGGGATACAACGCGAAAAATGCTTGGAAATATAATTTTCCCATAATTAATGTCAAGAGCACGGCTATTGTTAGGTGTCAATAGCAATAACTGTAAAATAGGTCACCAGTCCAGCCACCGCGGAAAATCAATGAAACAAAGCGACTTTATACTGAAGAAATTAATTCCCTCGAACAGGATTTCATTGCTCTATCCCGGGCTGATGCAAAACGCCCGGGGCGCAGGCACTGAAAAGATGCATGCAGGTGAGAGGATTTGATGGGTTCCCTCTAAGCGGGTGCTTAAAAGCGCTAAACTAAGGTCACATTCAAAGAGCGCCTGCATAGCCTTCAAGGGTCACAAGGAAAATCCTTCAAAGCGCGCAAATGGACCATTGGACAAATTTTCCCGCTGATGGCGGGCCAAAAATTTTACCTTGACGCGGTCTCGCACAGTAAAATATGCAAAACATCTACTTAAATGAGCATAATGACCGGCTTTTAACGGACGTCTTTTTCACCCGTGCTACTACCTAATTTATATGATGCACTACATCGACTAATTTTCCTCTCCTGACTAAAACAAAGCGCTTTTAGCAAAAAACGTATAATTTTTACGCTTAATATGAACGTGCCAGAGAAAATGCACCGGCAGTAGCATAACCGCAGCATAGCATAGCACCGTAAACAGGTTTCTAAGATTTTTGGCCCCAATTTGTTCTTTGTCTATTAATTTTCGTTTGAGTGGTTATTCTTAAAAATTCTTTCGCTTTTAATTATCCATTGTTCGCGAACACATGTATTTGCTATTAGCTTGCACTTCACCTCGCTACTAAAAATTATGTTTATTCCCAGTGGTAGATTCATTAAACTAATTAAAAGCCCCTTTCAAAGTATCCTTGGAACGACTGCAACTGTTTTCCATCTTCAGACTGCTATTTCTCTATCGTCAGTGAAAAGTTAAGCAAATATTCGTAGCGAGTTCGCTATGAAGCTTTACACTGACAAAGAGTGAACTAAAATTGCTTTTCTTTATGAAAATATAATTCTGTCGTTGACATCGAAAATTACTTTTGGGAATAAACTAAAAAAAAAAAAAAAACTTTTAATTTAGCTAAATCATTCTATTGGTACAATAGCAGTTTTAGATAATTAATATTTCGAGAAATTAAATATGAAATGATAATTCTTCGTTCATTTTATTTGCTGAAAATTGAAAACAAGTGAATATTCCGATTATAAGTCCAGTTTTGGCATATTGTGATACTTTAAAAAATAAATAAATAACAAATACTTCATTATTCTTTTTGAATGTAAAGAAATTAAAAATTTAAAATAGGTAGATCTTAATTACATGTAAATACCTTTTCAGTTACTTTTTAATAGACAGACTTACGAGCAAATATAATTTCTATATTTCTATACAGGATTTTTTCTGATTATGACTTCGTAAGTAAAAATCCTTAATCAAATTTAATTTTCAAGACAATTATAGTTAAAAATTGCAGAAAATCTTATTTTGATATTTGAAAAGATATTTAAAAATACGGTGTAGAATAGAAGTTTATAAAGTGGCTTTAACGAAAGACTTGTTCTTAATCTAAGCTTATCAAATACAAGTTAAATGGGTGCTTGACTTGGTATTTCTTAGCAATTTATTATAAGAACAAATTATTTTATTTTATGAACTAATATCTTAATGGAAAAAAAGTTAAATTCAAACAATATTTTAATATTTTTGTATTTTTATGTATTAGCTTAAGATTCAAAATATTTTTTAACGATTTTTCATAATTGGTATAAATATCGTCTGTTATACATTTGAATCCTATTTTTGTCGAATATAGTTATAGTTTTGTATATATAGTTATAGTTATCAGTCCGATAATGAAGTTTCATTTACGGGTACATCTACAAAATAAAATTTTATAAAAATAAAATATTTTCCAATTCAATGTTATAATTTCATCTTTAATTCAATAATATAAACAAAAATCAACACTTTAGTCAACTGTAAATAAAACCAGGAAAATGTAAATAAATCTAGACCATTTTTTTATAACGCCGTATATGTATTATAAATTTTATTAATGTATTACCCTAAGATTGTTTGGGTCATATTTGTTCATATAATTTACACTGAATGAGCTGGCAATTTAAGGATATTTTAAACTTACTTTAATACTGCAGTGGAGATAAATATCTTAAACTATTAATTAGTTTATCAATTACCCAATTTAAAGCTTATTCTCTCCAATAAAATTTTGTCTGCATCTTGGTCACCCCATACCCAAAAACAAAAACCTTAAAACACTTACAAGATGAATTTTCTTCATGATGTAATTCAGTGGTAAGAGGCTATAAGTACTTGAGTGATTTCTCTTGTACCTCATAAATCTAGAAAATCGATCACGTTACTTACCCATGCTAAAATATGATTTTACCCACTATATAAATTTCAAGTAAAGTTGAATTTTGATCGCGGGATACCAAGATATGCATACTCTTTAATATTACGATCCAAGAATTTTATTTTATATGGGCGATACTGGCCTAAGGTGGAATTGTATCTCTTTGGAGCGGCAGTAAAATGTTGGTGCATATTTCAGAAGTGTCGGAGGAACTTTCACTAACGTCTCTATCTTCCTGGATGTCTTAGGCATGGTGAAACGTGCCGTCAGCGCTACATATAGCGCGCAATTGTTTAAAATAATTACGTTAAGTTTGTTTACACGACAACGTTCTATAATTCATGAGGTGGTTTTCAAGTAGACGGAAAGTTGCCAAAATGTGGAATTTATGTCCCTTTTGTAGCGCACACAAAGGTTAAGCTCTTAATTTGGCTGGGAAGAAGGAACCAAACTTTGTTAGTTTGTCCGTATTCCCTGAAGAATTTTAGCTCTCAGCCAGGATACACAATCAAATCTGGGAATTTAGCTTAACCCACGTTTGACAATGAAAAATGACTTCGGGCCAAAGTAGTTACTTCTTTGGACGCTATTCTTTGACCATTTTGGTTCCGTGTTAATTGCTTGCTATTTGTCTGTTATAAGCATTTCATCGGGTCCTCAGATTGCCCCTGGAGATATTTATGCGTGCTGGAGACATTCTGGGCTTGTACATTGTGCGGATCAATTGAGAGTGGCCGGCGGGTTTTTTCCTTCAGTTATTTGTCAAACAAGCGGAAATTTCTAGTCTTGGACTCGTTTGTGTAATTGTCTTACTTTATTGCATTATCATTTGTCCTACGACAAAAGTATTCGGATTTGGAGTTATGCTGCCGGTAAGTAAGTATTGTTTATCAATACAGGCCTATAACTAAAGTAAGTAAATTTGTCTATAACCTTCAAGGCACTAATTGCATATATACTTGCAAAATTAATTTAATTCATTAATTATAAAAACTGTAAACGACTACACTACACTACATTTATGAAGGATCAAGGATTGAGGTTTCAAATTACGAATTCATAATAATACAGAAAACATTCTATGATTATTATCTGCCACTTTATGGAAAATTGAAAAAAAACATTATATTAGTTATCCAGTATAATCATTGGAAATCCTAAATACATAGGTATCAGCAAAACGCATTGTATTAAAATGTTTGGAAAACAAATTGTTCAAAACTTTAGATTATTGAAATATCCACACACGTGACAGAGTTCTTTTGCTAGGAGAGGGAGTAAAAAGTTTTTTTATTACAAATAAATTGAAATAAGGGCATACAAATAAAATAAATTTTCTTTAATGAGAATGTAAATTATAAATTAATATTTTAAATATTGTGTCCGTAAAGGCTTTTTCCTTTTTGTTATGATTTTCAGGTCTGTTTTCGGTGAGTTAATAATATTTTCAATGGCAATAAAATTCAAGTGATATAAATTTTATGCGTTTTACTGAAACTCGAATCATTATCCTGATTTCAAATGTTACATAAACTAATTTCATTATCATTGTTATTATTGAATGTTCAATTTTACGGTAGAATTATCGTCGACTTTTAATGAAATCAGTATATTCTGCTATTACATTTATAGTAAGAAAAAAAAGGAATTTTGCCTTTGTTAAGCATGATATTCGTCTAATAATTTTTTGGAAAGTCTCTTGAAGTTCACTCATTCGGCATTAGCTGATATGCACTAAATTAAAAACTAATCAACATATCTGGCGCAAGTTTTCTACTTTCAACTTAATTTGATGCATTTAAGTGTACTAATATAATTAGTTGAATTATTTTAAAGGTATAATTATTTGAATTATTTCAAACATAGCGTTAAATTATTTAATTTTTGGAAATTCAGTGTTTTTAAGTATTTAATAAAATTTTGGTCATTTGGCTTAAATCACACCATGATGATTTTTCTAAGGATACAAAGTAATAAGGGATCTTCTAATATGATTCATAATTTACCATATAAATCTTTAAATTCGTATCTTCTTACGTAATTTCTTAGTTAATTTAATATTTACGTAATATGATTGTAATATATATCTATAAGTCATTTCAATGTTATATATGTAGTAACCTCTTAAAATAAATGGAGACAAGCTACTTTAAACATGATTTTTATGTAGAATTATTTCATAGTATTTTTTCTTCCATTTCACATTAATTTATCTGAAAGTCAAGTAATTTCAAAATTTCTAAAATATGTCATAGTAAATTTCACATGACATACTCATACCTATCAAAGCTATTTTTCAATAATTTTACCTCTAAATATTATTGGCAATATTGAAAGAATTTGTCAAAATATACCTCTCTTTTTTATCATTTCAATACCTTTGAAACTTGAAATCAATTAAATGTCGTGCTCGCTGTCATTGCTGAAAGCAAACTTTTATGTATGCGGTGCCTTTCTAGTCAACATAACAATTTTATTTGACAGGTTCTGAGTTTAAATTAGGATTATATTGGAAAATCGTATTCATTTCATATCAGGTAATAAAGCTTACCGAAGGTGGGGCATATTGATGTTTTCTACTACCCGATTGACTACTAACGATATTTACACTCTTTCTATTTGAATGATAATAATTGTTTCTCTAATTAGTTTGCGATTTATACACTACAAGTAAATATTACCGTATCTCACGCTTCTTAATTTATCTTTAACTATGAAAATTCTGCTTAGATTCATTGTTTCCGGTTGCCATTTGTTAGGTAAGCATACGTCTCCAAAAACGATAGTTATAATTTAAAGTTAACATACTTAGCTTTGTTATGAGAAAGTTAATTTTTTAAATTATAGAAAACCTTTTCGTTCCTTGATGATTATTCAGGTTTGAACTTAAACATCATTTAAATATATCGATCATACTGATTGCAGTTGGAATCCATGAAAAATGTGAAAATGGCATAATATCTCCTAGGTAATTGCTTTTTTCATAATTTTATTTGAGCTTCATATCGCTCAGATTTTGGTTGGAAGCATTACAAAAATGTTGTACCTATCAATTAAATCTTAATTTATGTTATCAAATCGGCTAAATTTAATTTTATTGGACTGATGGCTTTGAAATTCGCTGCTGGTCAACGTTAACACATTCGTCACATAGTTGAACTGCATTTATGGTTGGTTAAATGTGTCGAAAAAATGAAACCGTAGAATAAATACAGTTTTAAATAGATTTTCTTCTACCGATAATCTATGTGTTAATTAGATAAGTATTAAAATAAAAAGCCATTGTCTTAATAAAGTTAGCACATAGGTTAAAGGAACATCTTTTTATACTGTTTTACTGGTATTAAATACAACAATGCCTTCTCTTTTAATCCATATTTGAACTTGTCTTCCATTTTTCTATATTTTAATATATTGAAAATGCGCAAAGAATATAAAAGCAGCTAAAAATGTTGAATATTTACCTGATTATTGTTACCAGTCACGTCAATAGGACGCGGTCTCCTTCTATGTATTCTTTTCCTAGCTGTTTGATAAATTTTCCAATATAAGATTAATATAACCAACAAAGGAACATAAAATGTACAACAAGTTGCGAAAACCTGTAAGGATAGACGAAAAGCTGCTAAGGCAATTAAGTAAGAAAATTATGCAGAGTGTGTACCTGATAGGCAACGTCTTGAGACACCATACATCGTTGCTGTTCTATCCTTTCTAAGTATTCCGGATCCTTCCATCCGAACTGCGGTGCTAAGGATACGATCACAGCCGCAAACCACACTAGGAAAATCATTGTGAAGACACGTCCTCTGGTCCTCGAATGGATGTAGTCGACATTTGTGACGGCCCAGTATCTGAAAATATTTAAGAGAACTTTGAGTTACTTGTGACCAGGAAGAAATTGTAATTTCAAGGACGGCGGGTCTGATTAAATTTTCGGTAAGCTGCTGCAAGAAATTTCCGTAAATAACAAGGACAGCCACTTGAAGTTGTAAATTACGCTCTTGGTGACTGTCACACCGGTTGACGAAAACAACGAACTCGTCATTTACATATCTAAAAGCTTTGGCTAGTCGAGGACGAAATGGCATTTGAAAGAAAAGGGTTATAAATTCAGATGGGCAGAACGGTTGTATATTGAAATAGTGGTCGTAAACCCACAAATGAGCACTGAACGCAAAATACACAGAAGGTGAAAAGAGCTATTTTGTCTTTGTAGCGAGATCTGGAGGTGGAAGATTTATTTTAAAATAATTGCTAACTTTATTATTTGTTTGCTGAGACGAGAGCTGTCCCTAGTTCTTGTTGGTGTAAGGTCTTTCATAAAACAAATAAATTATATACACACAAGGCAAGGATATGAAGAAAAGCACAACTTTTATTTAGCACTGGCTCCAGTCGAAATAAAACGACCCATAGTATGCTTGTAATTTTGATAATTTCGCTCAGAAGAATCTACCAAATACTACAAGTGTTTATTTGACGTCGTGAAAAGTTTACTACGCAACATTTCCTTCTTTTAATTTAACATTACTGCATTAATAATGTCACTGGATGTATCCTTCCTCTCAGATCTGGATGAAGTATCCTTGGGATATGCATGCAACAATTTTGAGGCATTTTGTAACGTCCACAAATTTCCGCAGTCGTACGAACTGTAAATGAGATCATTACGTTGTAAGGATCTTTATCACGTGTTTAAGATAAAGGTAAAAACTATAGAGATTATATAGAAAATTGTTTAGGGAGCTATGAAAGGTAAGAGGGTAATAACTGCGTTTCTGCAAGGAAACACTTAACATTTCCTTTTTATTTTCTAAAAATTACGGGTTAAGATTATATAATGTTTCATTAGTGCATAATTCCACTCCGGCGACATTGAAAAATTTATTAATGTAGTCAATTAAAGTTTTAAAAAAGATACATATTGATGTGGTAATTCTGCTATAAATTATAAATCTAAATTTGGCAATGTTTTTTTGACTATATTTTATTTGAAGATGTTTATCAAAATAACATTACACAGCTAATTAACAAAATTTAATTTATTATAACTATACAAACTTTGTTAATTCTTTTCAGATATGTAAGGGAATAGTGTACTAATTGTTAAAAGTTCTTAGTTGTCATATCGATACGACTCGAAAACAACTTTAGATAAATTTGAGTAACATATTTTCCAAATCTACAACAATACTGCTACTATTAGAAAATGTTAAGTCATCAAACTCATCACGATTGATGATTGAAAATTCAAATTTCTAAAATGAACCGTTTATTTCGAAAGTAGTCCAAGACCAAAATCTCATAAAGAAGTTTTTTGTATATGTAAAATGCTGTACTAATTGAGTCGCATATAGTCGTAAAGATATAGTGATTTTAGGTAGTAAAAAAGTTTCAAAAATGTTGGTGTTGAAAGAAATAATAATAATTTTATGTAGAATTTCAGTCTATCGAATTATAGGACTTGATAAATTAAATTCGGTAGATATTTCTTCGTGTTACGTTAGGAAGTAGAGCTACCTTCTTCTTGGCATGGGCCGTACAAAATAATCTTCAAGATAAAAGACTTGTTCACCTTCAGAGGTATCGGGATCACCAATACGTGGTAGAATTACTGCATGTTAGACATTTTTGATTTTTGATAATTAAAACTTTATTTTTTAAAAATATTAGCAAGAAATAAGATCATGTTGAATCTTTTGAATTAATAAATATTTTTAAAATAAGGCATACTGAAGTAATGCATTGCCAACTATGCTGCCACAAAGTTGTTGAATTTAAAGAGAGCTCATCTTGATGGGGATAATTTAATGGTGGTCAAATAAAGTACTTAAAATTTTTTATTAACAATTTCTGACTATATTTTTGCAAAATGTGAAGAATAAAACATATTTAATTTTGTTAAATAAATCTGAAATGACTAGTACAATGACAAGTAGGATTTCCAATTGAAAAAATAATAATTCCACTATGTAATCTTGTAAAAAGAGCATGAGAAAAATCACCTTTGGATGGTTCACAAAAAACTAACCGAGAAAAGAATCATCATAATAACAGCCTACGTACATTAAAATGTATTTTAAAAGGAATATATGAATGAAAATTTTAGAAATTCATTGAATGGAAAATATAGGAAAATAAGGATATATAATTTTTCAATTATATTACTAATAATTTTAATTTTAGGTTCAATGTTAAAATATTTATCTTCAATAAATTTTAGTATAAATTTAAGTAAAATGTTAAGAAATCTTGTTGTCTGTAGTCTAAATCTAGAAGCATAAGAAATGCTGAAATAGAAATTAAAACAAATGTTTTTCAAATATATACTTTCCATGTATTACACAACAGCTGCATGATATAAATGGTTATTATCAAAACACAAAATCGTTCATCGAAAGCAATATGTATAATGTCAAGGAACAATCTCGAAAACACACAAATACGTTTTGCTAAAAACAGGTGTAATTTCCAAAAAGTTAGACAAAAGTAATTAGTTCGACGTTTTCCTAACAATGTCAAACAAATCTGAGGAGCATTACAGCAATTTGTAAGCAAACATTGAATTTGAATGACACTCTTATTGATTGCATACTGCGCTTAGTAATTCATATTTGAATAAACATGATTACACATTGAACATTTCAGAAGTGTGTTCACTATTCAATAAGATGAAACCAGGGAAAAAATGAATCAAAAAATAATCACTTTATTGTTTAAAATACCCCAGTGCACGATTTTTGTGAATGAATATGAACAATTAGAACTCTTATTCTTGGCAATGGGAAGTCTGCACCAGATTTTGGTTAATAAAAGTAAAAATATGCATGCAGGTACGCAAAAATAAAGAGAATCTTATATGCATATCATTTTACATGTTGTTCCTGAAGCTTATGGTACGAAAATCAATAGAGGTCTTAATCACATTATTTTGTTAAAGAAGACAATATGATTTTTCGTCGAGAAATTGATAATCTGTGGGTTGTTTGTTGTTTTCTATTGAATTTTTCTAAATGTTGATATAACGTAAACATAAACGGCGTCATTTTAAATTGAAATGGGCTATAAAAGTTGTTTTGTTTAATGTGAAATTTTATGATGCTAATGATTTATATAAATTTGCAATTATACTAAAATATGGACTGGAAGACTTTGTATTTGTGTTTTGCTTTATGTATTCTATTAAAAATTCATTTAAGGAATTAAAAATCCCTTATCGGATCTGACTCAATTAATTGAATGGTAATTTACCAAAATCGGATAAATAATTTTTAAGCACAGCTTATCGATATATTATATTTGAAATACATTAACAAAAATCACATCTATATATGCGTAATTGACGTATATTGAAGCGTAAAGTATTTATGATCAAAGGTATTTATTTATTCTCGTCACATCTGAACTGCTAATATGTTAAGTCATAATCGATTTTAATATAAGCGTTGCTGAAAATTGGGACTTATGGACACATTGTCAATGGCTTATGATAATCTCCAATAAGTAAAAAAATGCCACTTCTATTCTCCTACAAAAATAAATTCCAATATTAAGGCTGCTAGGCATACCATAAACATATGTGTGATTGAGCTTCTGCGAGTTCCCTTGAGAGTTGCCTTGTTTCCTTGAATGAATTTACGTACTCAACTCCTTAAACTATTTCCGGATGCCAACGGCGTACACTAGTTGCTATTCAACATATGACCCAGCAGTTATCCCTTCTTACCGTAAACACAAAGTGATTGATTAATCCGCAGAGAGCTGGCATCTAATGAAGGAAATTATGGATGGCTCGTTCAGACGAAAGGTCCTGGAATAATTGGCCTAATGCGCAGTGATGGGCTTAATCGACACCATAAACATAAGCTCTATTAAAGAGGTCTCATAAATCAGCAGCGTTTTAAAGTTTATTTCTTGGATTTTCGGAATGGTTGCCTTAACCATGGGGCAAATTGTTGCGGTGAATTTAAGCCTCGCCTCGCTAAAAACTAAATTCTTAGCTGTCCGCATAAATATCACAAAGTGATTTACGAGAGCCCGCAGAAACCCTTCGTTGGAGAAAATTTGCTGTATATTTTGGAAAAATTAAATTTATTGCTGCATGTCCATGTTGCGGTTATTTGTATTTGAGGACCTTTTCAAAACACATGTGTAGAAGGGCAATAATTGCATATTAGCGGTCATAAATATAAATTCGCTTTCGTTATTATTGGTACATCAACGTCCAGATGTCTAATAGCATGTCCTATATATGCTTCCAATAATTTATGTATTTAGGCTGTGATTAAAATTCATCTCGTTTATGGCGTTCATGACCTCTCAGGTTTGTAGGATTCATCACTGGAAAAGGTATGATTTGAAAACAAAACAGCATTATTTTAATTTTACTCTCTTTCGAGTTATCCTAAGATATTAAGGCCGTAATTTAGCAAATGCAGAATAATCGTAGAATAATTTTTCTGTATTAATAACGTAGTCGGTTGTAATATTATTTTGTAAAATGTTTGTTTAACTTATTGATCTCACTAAAACGATCATAACGTTGCATTCTCAGTGTAAAATCAGTATATCAGTATGGAAAATGTTAGACCAATCAAAAATCGGGTAGTTCATTCACCGTCAGGTGAAGTTAAATAAAATCTTATAAAGCTGTATCTTGTCTTAGGTTATGATTAGAACATCTCATTACAATATACGACGACTGATCGATGGACAAGTGCATATTTGATTCGTTTGTGGGTGCAAAGATGCAAGAAGTGCAAGAAGACAACAAGGAACACCGAAAACATTTAAGAGGTGCAAGGAAGTTTGCGTGTCCCTCGGAAAAGAGCGGGCACTTTTCACTCCCAAAGAATAGTGTCCATGAAATTTTGAAGAAAGACTTAAAGTTCCATCCTTTTAAGATCCAAGTAGTGCAAGAACTTAAAGAACACTACTTTAATTTAAGGTAAACTTTTGTGAAGTAATGTTGGATAAATTTCGCACTCTAAATTGCATTTTTTGGAGTGACGAGGGCCATTTCCATCTGAATGGTCACGTCAACAAACAAAATCGTCGCTTCTGGGTTGCACAATGATGTAATTCGCGATTTAAACACCAACAACCTTTACATTGCCCACGAGTTACAATGCGGTGCGCCTTATCGACGAGTAGAATTATCGAGCCCTATTTTTTTGAAAATTCCAAGGGGGGGGGGGGGGGGGGGAAGCAATAAATGGGAACTATAACAATTATGGATGCATGGTCACAGATTATTTTTTCCTAAATTTGCGAGCGTATATTTCTTACTCATCGCATTCGTTGGCTTCAGCAAAATCGGGCCACGTCGCATATCGCCGAACGTTCATGAATTTGCTTCGTGAACATGTCCCGCAAAAATTAATCAGCCACTTTGGGGACATCCCCACCGAGATCTTCGGATCTGACTCCATGAACATTTTTTTATAGGGGTACAACCAAAATAAATTATACGCTAATAATACTCGGGGTGTCACGCAGTCGAAAGAAAATATCCGCTGTGAAATTCACTGCAGCGCGTGGTGCGAATTTACATTTATATTTGTTAACTTAATTTAAGTTTGTTTTATTTTCTTCTAGCTTGTCTTAAGCGAAATAAATATAAAAAAAAGAGAAACGATAGCCCGGTTCGAATAGTGTGTGTTTCTAAACGGCCAGCATTTGGACAATGTTCTTTATGTGGTTGTTTATGTTAAACTCATTCATTAACAATTTAATTTTTTGTATTTGTTTTATTGAGTTTTAATAACAATAATCCGCCACCGGACACCATGTAAATACAATAAATGCTTCAATATGAGTACCATGGATGCAATAAATGTTTAAATATATTAGGGCTTTTAATTACACTTATAAAGCAATTTACTCGAACTCGAGTTAATTTTTTAGCCAACATATATATTTACTGTTTTGTCTGTTTGATATATTTTAAATATTTAAAATGATATTACAAACAGGAAAATCCATCATACGTAGAATTGATAAAGTAAAATTGGAATTTTTCACAATTTTCATTGTGACGTGGCTCATCGAATAATTATTTTAATTGAATTCTGCATGAGTACGGTTGGACTTCTAGAGGTAGATTTTTGATGTACCTTTACAAACAATGTTACATCTCCATCATTTTCAAGGGCAATTTATGTCATATGTAATGGAAGCCCAAAGGCGGAGAATGTTATATAAAATAAACTTCCATCGAGATTTCTAAGCTCATTTGTTTTGATTTCATTCAAGTATATTATCAAATTTACGATATTCAATTCTGTTTCACTGATTTCTACCAAATAAAATGCCGACCAGTTCAAATTGTTTACACTTAAAGTAAAGCAGCACTGCTTCTCTTGGGCGCTACAATAGAAAATAAAATGAATTATTCCGCGTTTTCGGCAACATCTTGGTACGAAAGGTGATAACTAAGTAGAGAAATCGTCAGTAAAAAACCTTTACACCATAGAATTTTCAGTACAAATGGGAACAATTTATTTGGAAATGGAATTTGTATTCCGCCTTAGTAGCTCCTTAAAAGGCTCCACTTTATGAGCGCAAATTTAATCGAAGGCAGTGACATAAAAAATCTGAATATTTTCCAGAGTTGGAAACATGACGTTAAACCATCGTTTAATTAAATGATTCAAATCTCGGGGAGATTTCGAATTTGTGTAAAAGGAAAGTAGAGCTCTAGGGTATTCCCCAGGAGGGCATTTATCAAGCATGTACATCTTACTACCACAGCCACGCCTCACTGGGCATCAAATGAGCTGAAATTGTAAATTATTTTCCGCAGGGTAGTCGGAGGAGTTTCACTTCTGCCACATGCAAGACAACCACAGTAATGGTCTTTGATATTTAAATGAAAATTATTCGGATAGATAGTTTTGTCGGCACCACTCCCTCCCTACTGACCCCATCCATTAAAGCGGCCCTTTAGATTTCAACAGTGCTTCCCATTTCTATTCCATCGAAATCACTTCCAGCTGAGATATTCAAATAGATAGTGACGGGAGTCCAGAGCTGGGCAAAAACCGACCATATCCTTTTTCGCCGACTAAAAGTGGGTGGAACATAATTTCTGGACGAAGTGCAAACTGCGGTGTCAGTAATTGTGCAATACTCGTATATCTGAAAAGCGCAGTGCTGTAAAATCAACACCTCAAAGACGAGACTCCTCTCCTCTCAGCCGGTTTTTTAAGTTCTGACTAAATCGCAACTGGTGTAATAGCTGCCAGGATATACAACCCGTGAATTACCCTAAATACCGGGAATGGTTTATTCTCTGCCGGCACGACTCCCGCTGGGTTGTAAGTTTGGCCTGGAGTTCTCAAATTGAACGTTACATTGCGGCACAGCGGCTGCCAGGAGTTAATCCCGAGGGAAACGTACAAGGCGAGGGAAAATCAGGAGGAGCCAAGACGAGCACTGTGGAAGCTAAAGAAACCGCCCGAAATTATGTAATTATGATATCTGGAGACAGGGGGAATTAAACAACATCGTGCAGATCCTGCGGAAGATAAGGGATATCTCGGGTGGTGCGAAAGAGTGGGCAATGGAAAACTATCTGGAAAACTTACAGGAAAAATTCTCAGTTTTCAGTTTGCTAAGAAGTTGCTGGGCTAAATTATTTGCTGGAACTATTTGCTGAAACTATTTGCCAGCAGGCTATGATGAGTTTTACATTAAAATTGAATTCCTCCTGCTGTTTACCGACGATGCCATTGTGCACGGTTTCATTACAAATTTATTCCAGCGATTTGCGATGCTTATCGATCATGAGATATTCAATTAGCGCACAATAACGGCCTGAGCCACGCAAGCAATAACCAAGAAATCAATGCCTACCTTCCGAGGAAAGAGAATCAGGTTGCGTTTTCAATTTG
The DNA here is from genome assembly GCA_963969385.1 of Philonicus albiceps. Lineage (NCBI taxonomy): Eukaryota > Metazoa > Arthropoda > Insecta > Diptera > Asilidae > Philonicus > Philonicus albiceps. Next base: position 39,400,121 of record OZ017773.1, read on the forward strand.
AATATTGTGCCAGGGTTGATTGCTGTGTATCTAATCAGATTGATTTCGTATTTACCTTTTTTATGATCTAATGACTCCGTGCTTGTGATCAATTTCAATTGTGTCATTTGATTTGGTTCTAAAAATAATTTTTGAATATTTACTTTTATCCACTCAATATATCTATTTTGTTGAAATAATTCTTCATATATTTTAGCTGATTAAATGGCTTTAATTTACTTTTATTAAAAGTTGCACATTAAATTAAATAACTTACGCGTATGCATTTAAATTGAATGAACTTGTCACTTCATCACTTTTGTGAATGTCCTACTTTGCGAGGTAAAACTATATGGATTCTTTTTATGCAGGACGTGCATCAGGTAAAAGCTCTCTAATTTCAAAAGGAATAAAAAGAGCGTTGAATTTCAAAGGACTTTTATGGTAAGGTGGAAGTTAGCGAGAGCTAGAATGAACAAGTTTTAGTTTTTCATGGTACTAAATTTTACTTTATGCGAAATATTTAATGCTGGAATAAAATTTGTGATTGCAATTAAACTAAGTAAGCGAGATAAATAAAACCTATAAACAGGTATCAAAATACACTAAATTAGATATATCTGTAGTGAGAGAGAGTACTTTGAAGACATGATAAAAAGAACATTTAGTAACTTTAATTTCAATAGCAATGCTTTAATAAATTGCAACAATTGTATTAATTGGATAAATTTTTGTTTTTAATTTTTTTTCCTTAGCGTCCAAGTTAGCTTAAGGGGTTACTCTATATAGAATTTTCTAAATATATTTTTTTTTTACAAATCGTTAGTACAACCTCATTCAAATATTATCGCAAAAATGCGATATCTATAAGCTTATTTCTTTTACAAAATGCTACGGACCTGATTCGGGTAAGAAAGTTACTTGGTTTTGGTGTCAGTATATGTCCTTTAAAAATTTAAAGTTTTCATAAACCTTAAACATTTAAAGACTATATAAAAATTTTAAACAATAAATAAATTATAACACATTGATATTGAATTTCAAATAGTTTGAATATTTTAATGTTCAACTTTGGTTTCCCAGTCAAACCAAACCGAATTGAAATATACATATTTTAAAAAAGCAGTAATTACGCATGATATACGTATGTTTTTCTATGTATACATGATTTAAACCACTGCATGTATTTTTATTCGTCAAGATTTTTCATACCCCATTTTATTATTTAACGCTAATCATTCTTATGGGGTTGAATAACAAAAACTTACGTCGACTTACACACTAATTATTCTAATTATTTCGTAATACTGAAACTTTTAAATACTTTTAATACTACATATGAATAGAGTGGAATTATTATTTTATGAAAGGCTAACTATTTTGATTCAGTGCATTATCTATAATTTCATATGTTAAAGTTTAGGTATTTTCAAATATTTCCTCAATTTTGTTATAGAGAAATATCTGAGGAAATTCTCTAATGAGAATTAATCTGAGAGGGAACACTAAATATCAACAGAATTAATCTGAGAGGGAAAACTAAATATCAGCTTCAAAACCACTAATTAAGACGAGTTATCCAAACTCCTTTGCTGGCATTTTCAGGAGTAAAATTCGCAAATTGAAAGTTAAGATACAATGCAATTAATGCAAAGTATTTAAATTTAAGCATTACCTACATTAATTCACGCCAATATTAATTTTGTGGAATGGTAATAAGTGGCATGCAACTACTTTTTGGGAATCGTATTGAAGGAAAAGTGGATATTGCATTCACTATATAGTTAAAATATTTGTGCAATAGATAAAATGAATTAGAACATTTTAAATATAATTAAATGACTCATTGGAATGGGTGAAAAGTTTTCTAAATAATTATCAAATAAGCTTTATAAGTGTAAACTAAATAAATTACAGGACAGTTTAGTTGCATACGATGGATGGATTATTTTTACGAGAGTTATTTAAACCTAAATGTATAAAAGTATAAATATTTGTATTATCATTACTAATATATAATTAAAATTTATTTAAATATTTCTCATTTTTCGTCATATCCATTGCAGCCCATCAACTGATCAATAAAATGGTACCCATATAAGTTATGCATATTTATGTATTGATAAGGGGATAGAATGAATATATTATTCGGGCTTAGTCAAACTAGAACTATGCTTATGTCACATTTAAGTCAAGAATTAGATTTTATGAAGGTTAGCACATAGAATTATTAAATATTGGTTTTTAAGAAATAGTTTGCCAGAAGGCTCTGTAATTTCGACTGTCTGCCACCACGTAACTTCAAAAAATGCCGAATAACTTAATATAAATATGGTATATATGTATATATATTATATTATAGGGTTATTTAGTAATCCTCCCTTATCCTTGCACCGTTGGATATATATATATAAAGTTTATATTATAGCTGCGCCATTTCGGCTCGCCGGCATAATTAATAAATTACGATAACCACCAATGATTAGCGAGTTCAAGCGTTATCGGGAATAATTTTCAAGAAATATTGTGCCCAGGGCACGCAAGCGAAATTTCATTTTCATGGGTGATCCGTTCATTAAACTTAACTCGCATAAAACACACATGAGATATAGTTAACGTTCGTATGCGTAGGTTCTCTCATTAGCCATTATGCGATGTTATGAGAAGTGCCTGGTGCCTGGTTCCGTGGTTCTAGGGCCTGTACGGCCAAATACATCCGGAATTACTTAAACATAGCGTTGCTCACGCCATTCGTTCCTCTTATCGAAAATCTGATTCAAGCGCTGCGCTCCTTTTGATTACAATCATCGTTATATGATAAAATTATGAAGAGCATAGACATGTTTACATAAATTCTCCTCCTGGGGGCTGTTAAATCCACATGTGACCCGGATAATATCCGTTTTAAAGCGGACCGTCATCCAGGCTGACGCTATCGAACTGAAATTATATGCGGCCCGTCTTGTTGGGCCCCACGCCACACATGGCTCCGGAGACCCTTATGTGGAAAAACTAAACGATGCCTCTAAGGAAGGACAAGGAAGGTTTAAGGTTAAATGGATTTGGCGGCATGGGTATGTTTTATGACTTCAATAATTGTTTTCACAGCTCATGTCGTTCATTAAAACTTTAACTGGTGACATTTAGCATTGATTAGAAAACAGAGTTAATGCTGGTACTTCGTCACAGTCCGGCACGTAATATTCTGATACCTCCCATTTCTGTGGTAGAGTTTAACAATATTTCTTAGATTTATTGTTTTCGTACCGCTGTTCTGCTAGAGAGCTACGGTGAAGACATTAATTAAGCGAAATTATTTTAAAATCACCCTGGTAAGTGAACGAACTCAAATACAATGCAAAAGTTCTAGATTAGATTGTCTGTAGTGAGGTGTACTGCGCTGCAAACGTTTTCTCATAAATTTTTGAACCAGAGATTTCTAATAAAGTAAGCACAATTATAATTTGATGACGTACTCTGTCAGGAGCTAATTACTACCTTGAAAGGTCACTTAATTAAGGTCAAACCATTTCGCTTCAGACGCTATTTGCAAAAAAAAAAATTGGTCACCCCGTTTTTAAATGGCCTTGTTGACGTGCACCTTTTCTTTCAGCGGTCTTAGGGTTACTACTTAATTATAATGGACGTAAATATTTCCTGCGAGTTGCACGGTTCTCGTGAAATATCTAAAAGCTAACGCCTCTGCAATGGGACCCTACAGAAAAAAATTCAGACTGTGACAAAAATCAATATCGTCGCCAAACCTCTGCCGAAATGTAGGGGTATTAAAAACATGGGATTGGGACGCAGTTTCTTGATGACACTCAATTCGCATACTTTTAATTTTTATCCCGGTTTTGAAGTTCCGAGTGGTCATCGGACTTCAGAGAGGACTTGGTTGGTTGGTTGGTTGCTGTGGCTGCCTAGAAAGGCACACTTAGGCCAATTTTTGGCCCATTGTGTTACCACGTAGCGCAGGAGACCATGGTTATTCGTGGGATTCGAACCCACAGCCTCTGGGACGGTAGGACAGCGCGCTAACAACTGAACTACCAGAGGCCCCTCAGAGAGGACTTGGTTCAATTTTTCTTTCAAGGAATGCCTTTGGGAATGCAATCATATCCCCTTCAGGTATTTTTGAATTGCCTTTAATCTCATGTTTAGTAGTTGTTTTTTTGGTATTATTTGAGCTCCTGGGCCCTTACAATATTGGATAATATTCTCCCGTAGGACTTTTAGCATTTGTTTTGTATTTTATCAAATATCCGAGAGACAGGTAAATCCTCTGCTTGGAGTGTGTCATATTTCTTTTTTTTTTTCTTATATTTAATGGCATTCAAGACATCACGTCAGCACGACCTTTATCTGAATCAGCGAACTTAGGGAATGAGCTCATGTGTGCGCATACGGTGAGTAGTATTGTATTATTCTGCTCCGGGTGACGAGGATAAAATAAGGAGTAACAGCTGCCGCTGTGAATACCGAAGAAATTGAGTGAACGTAGGAAACGTTCAAATTCTTTTCTTACACTATGCAAACAGCCGGTATTTTTAATACTTTGGGAAAAAGAATGAACTTCAAGGTTTTATTTAATAAGCGTTTCCTCCATTTCACTGCAAAGAAAGGACATGCATAAGCCACTTAGATTTTGATATCTTTAAACATTTAAATCACTTAAAAAAATATACTTTTGTTTAAAGATAAAAATATTCATATATTATTACGTAGAGAAGAATTGTAATTCTTGAATTTTATTGGAAATTGTATGTGGTATATAGGAAAACAAATTACACTGTGAAAAATGAATTAAATTTTACTATGTATAAGAATCGTTCAAAATAACTTCGAAAATAAAGTATCATTTACACTTCATTTTTAAACCTTTGCACTCGAGAGGTACCACTAAGGCACCGCATCTCGGTACAAATGTATGTTTCATACAAAAAGCAAAAAAAGAAGTGAATGCCTGTGTAAAATTACAAAGCTTTACTTTGAAAATGAGTAAATTAATGCCCTTTATCGATGGTTCCAACAATGCTCTGACCTCTTATGATTCTGAGATTTTGTAGGGTACGTCGTATATTGTTTTTTTTCTATTTCACTACCATATATCACGTCATATATAGCTGATTATTCTAAAATAAATTATTATATCTACTTCACTAAAATAGGAACACAATTAATGAATCACCTTATGCTTTGAAACTTTAAAATCCAAGAAGAAAAATTAAAACTAAAATTCATACAATCCCACAAGTCAAAAGACAAAACTGTACTATAACCAATTTCATAAAATCAAATCACATGAAACGAAACTCATTATATTTATCAAAATTCATAAACTTACAACAAATGCTAATGGGTCAAATAATTTGCTGTAAACGCATGTCCTTTTTTTAAATTATCTATGTTACTTCACAATTTTATATTAGAATGTGGTCGGGATATAACGAGTCCAAGTTTGTTATACGTGGATATTGTTTCGTAGGATTTTAAGTTTGGTGTGCCTACTTTATTAACCTACAGTCGATAACTGAAATCTAAATAAAACAATTTTTTATGAGATTTCAATATTTTTACAAATTTCAAAGGAATATATTATTTTATTTTGAAAATTAATGTGTAAAATCTTTCCCAACATCCTACAATTGTTTTATCGATTCTAATTGACATCATTTCGATGTTTTAAATTCTGCCTCTTCGTTAATTAATTAATAGTTTAGTTATAGGTTAATATTTTAAAACAAAAAATTGTACTACAGTGCGAAAACTATTTAATTAAAAATTGACAAAATCCACAACTTTTATTTGCTAAGTGTATGCGGTCTCTTTAAACAAATTACAATTTTTTGTCAATTGCATACACTTGGCACAGATGATTTCATTTAAGAATTTTCTGTTCTATACATTTGAATTTTTCAGATTGTTCACTAAAAAAGCTAGGCAATGTTTTCAATTAACGTCAATGAATATAGCCGTCACCATGTATGCACAGATAATTGGAACGTTCGGTCACTGTCGGCTGGGAGATAAATTGATATTATTGATTTCAGGCGAAAATACACAAACCAAGAAAACAAAACTTGTTAACGTGCGAATGGAATGTATTTTCACTTTAAACAAATTGTTTCTTTTCAAATGATCATCTTTTAATTGTTCTTGTGCGCCGTATAAGCATAAAGTACAACATTTTCAGCAATTTTATTTTAAAGAAAGACGATATGTTCAAAATCCAATTATTAAATATGATAGCAATTGGATTGAATAACTTTTACATGAAAATCATTCATTTAAAAGCTTCTCCTTGATTGAAAGAATTAACTATTTTTCACTAAATATTGTGGCAAATTAAGAACACTTTGAATCAATATCTACCATATTTTAAGAAATTATGAATTTCTTAAGAGATCTTTGTTTGTAACGCCGACATGCACTAAATGTAAAATCGTTTTATGTAACTATGTATATCTAACGTTAACAAACGACATTTTCTAATTTTAATGTTGTTTCAAATCAGCTATCGAAATGAAGAGTTAAAAATGATGGATTAATTTTGCTGAGCATTTAATGTACATTCCTAAACATTGCTTTAAAAATATAAAAAAACTGATCACAAAATTCATATTAACTAAATTTATACGTGAGAAATGGAGAAGAAAGAATGATGTAAAATCGATTGTCTCTCTACTTTTATAATGGAATACATATTTGTAAAGTTGGCATATTTTATAAAAACTTCTTTTATTTATAAATATTTAAATAATTTTCCAAAATTTTCAATATGTTTCGCCGGATATTTGAGTTTTCTTTAGAAAATATGTTGAGCATTGCTGCAGATCTATCAGTCCAATTGTCAACAATTCAACAAGAAATATAATAGTAGTATATAGTACCGTACATTAAAAAAAGGGGTCATTAAGGTTAAAATAGGCATATCAAAGCATAAACGTACCGGTCTGTCGCAATTGCCACCAAATGAAGTATGGATGCTGTGCAGCAAAGAACATCGCATGACGTCCATATGTCACAAAGCTCTGGCCCCAAAATCCATCCTTTGCTTATCTGAAAAAAAGGACACACATTCAGAAATTAATGGCGGAATGTTTCCTACATTAACATCTATCAACCAGATTCACCACCAAAAGTAGGACGCCACTGCAGGTGAATGTTGCTGAAGGGTCAGCAAAATGGTGATGCATTTTCATTCTACACTTTGAGCTTTCAGCTGCATAGCTTACCTCGTATACAGCTCCTAATGGCATCACGAGGCAGGCAACGAAAAGGTCTGCAACAGCTAGCGATGCAACTAGATAATTAGCGACGTTCTGCAAGTTTCGCTCCAGTATAATTGCTGCAATTACGAACACGTTGCCTGTAATGGTAAATGGAAAAGGATTGAGATGCAACGGAAGGTGTTCTTCGAAAGGATCTTTCTATATGGTTCAAGACCAATTTGTTGCGAGTCCTCCTCCTACATGCAAGAGAATACAATGCTTGATGTTTAAGAGTTTCAGCCTAGGCGCGTATTAGAGTTAAAACAGACTTAAACAGTCTTACATATTGTACTCGTTTAACAAAGACATCCGATTGTTTCCATATTGTTTTGACTCTATGTGCTCTTGGCCTTAGATGTACATACATATAGTACTTAATATACAACGATTTATCGGTCGGATAAGTCTTAAATGTTTAATCCAAGAAAACGATTTGAACTCTTTCATCGTATCGAAATAGATCACGAGCAATTTGCTATACTAATTTGTGTATCTTTCAGCTATATCTATTCCGCGGTTTACCCTTCTTACTCCGCTCCATGAAGCGGAAAATAAACAATTTTAAAATTCTACATGCATTCGATAGTACGCAACAACATTGTCTGCAAAGAGCTGAATCGACGCGGTTGCAAAGGATTTCTTTTGCGTTCCAATGGACCGTTTAACTATGTGTGTTAAGCCGGAAATTGCGTTAGCCTTTCTCCTGTAACTGACCATCCGTGTACGAGTGCAGCTCATCCTTTTAACTGAATCCGTCCCGCTGGGTTTGAAATTAGTTATCTTTCAGAACACGTCCACAATTTGATTAGTCTCGACGTAGTTTAGTACTCTGGGTGCTATATTTAGAATTTTTCCACTTAATGAAAATCGAGTATGCCTCTATACCACTCTATGGTGGTATATTGATTTAAAAGGTATGCCAACATTTTTCATGTTTTTTATGTCTTATTTTAGAAAGAAAATGCTTAATATGACCTCATCATTGCTAAATAATAAACAGAACACACTTCATGTATGTACAATGTTACGTTAAGGTGTATCGTGCGACCTTGCCAATAAAAGTTTATTGTTTTGATGAACAGGGGTAATATTCTCCAGAAAGAGCAACAAGGACAAGGAAGGAGTTTTCCGTAAATATTTTTAAGTAAAAACAAATTTTTGTTTAATTACTTTACTTTAATAATTGAAGGCAACTGATTACCTGCAATTTTATAGTAAATTTCAATAGGCAACTAAATTTAAAGCTTTGTGCATAGTTTAAATTTTAACTTTCTTAAAAGATTCAACATGAATGTGGGAATTGAAAGGCAAATTTGTCCAGGGGCGACAGAGTTCCAACCTGTGAATTTCGAATTGGCATTTTGCTTCTGTAATCAACTGAGCTACTTGTGGCTCTTGCCGTTGATTTTTGATTGCGAATAACAAGAAATATCTGTATAAATTTCAATAAAATTGATTTTCAATAAAATTTGCACTGAATTGATTTAAAGGTTCATCAAAAGTGTATATTTAAATATTTCAACATAATATTGTTTAAATTTCTATAAACTGTTGTTATTTACTTTACAGCATCCAGTCAATTGAAATAAAATTTAATTGGTATCAAATTTAGTTCATGAATTAAAGTATATCAATGTTTTATTTAGAATGTATAACTATGAACCATTCCACTAGGTCGAATCGCTGTAGATTAAACCTCAATGACATGGTACACGAAATCGATCATAACCAGTTATGCAGTAACCTTTAAAGATCAACATATTGAATAGATAACACCAAATAAAAATAAGTTGCAATTTCCTCAAATAACCTTATAAATTTAGCTACACACATATGGTTTTATCGAACACTCTTCTTATCTTTAGTTCGATTTTAATATTATTTTTTTATTTATATATCTAGGAAATGTCATATTCTAATTAAGCTTATCTACAGTAACCCATAGTAAACATTTAAGATTTTTCGAATAACAAATATTGTAAATATATTAATGATTTTCAATTATAAAAAACCTTAAATCTTGAAGAAAATTGTTTCAGTTTAATTTTTATTTAGAAGTCATGGAAATGATATTTTTATAAAATTTCAAATATTTCCTTTCCCTTTTTTAATTATTCAGGAAAAATTTGAAATCAATCTGAAATATCCTTTTCACTGCTATTAATATCTCAATAATTCACACTTCGCAATTTCATAAGATTTATTAAAATGAAACTTTTCTTGTCAAATCTTATCCGAATATTTATAAATTAATTCTTTGTAGCACAGAATTCTTTGAATATGGATGGATTGCTTTGAACGAATACTTTATGACAAGGTTCCGTCCCAAGGACCTTAAGTTATAAAAAGTGAGATATTTCGTGGTTTTAGAGTCGAATTGTTAGTGTAGAAAAGTGAAAATTTCCAAATAATGAAAATCGAGATTAAAACTCATTTTATAAAATAAATTTTAAAATAATTTTAATTTTCACACACATCTGAGAGGCTATATAAAATTAATTCAAGTTGCATCCGTTAATATATTATTAAGGCATTAATTTGTATCTGGACTATTTGCTCAATTGATTGATTGATTGATTTTCTTTAAATTTGTTTTGTTTGATCTTATTTAAGATTCTACAACTTTATGTTATTTATGAATGATAAAATATATTGGAAATAATTTCGTGCACTTGTCCTGATTCAATAGTTTATACAGAGCTGAAATTATTCTATTCTATTCATAATAAGCTATTTTGTAGTTAGAAGAGCGATGAAATATGTACTTACGCAATTTGGTTTTGGTGATTTCAAGTTTATATTACAATAAAAAATGATTTGATTGGAACAAATATGTAAATTATACTACAGATTACTTTATTTTCATGCACTATCTATAGTAAAATTGAAATATATCCATAAATAAAACACAGGAATAAAAAAATGCTTATCTAGATTAATTTAAGTAATCATTTTCGTTCCGGGAAAATATTTTTGTGAAATAAAAGAGTTAAGTTATTAAGCTTAAAAGTTCTAATAATGTTTCTAAATGTTAGAATATTTTATATGATTTGTCAGGATAACTAATTTCAGACAAAATGAGCTTATCCGGTTCATAATAAAAATGTGTATGTATAAAAGATAATAAATACCAGGAAATATGTTAAAATACCATTAATCAGATTGCGATACCAATACTGAAAGGTCAGTTCGACTGTCTCAATGTTTGTCATTCGCAAAATTATTTCAGTCTCTTTAGCGAACAGTGTAGTCATTATTTAAATACACAGTAATAAACTTCCTTAATTTATTGAGTTAGCTTCGAGTAAATTTGAGTACATCATGTGAAATCTTGTTGTAAGTAATCTAGTAATCTAGTAATCTATATTTATAAAAAATAGAAGAGTTTTTATAAATCAACCAGTATCTCTAATCTTCTGGGTTATGAAATCTTCTTAAAACCAAAATAAGACAGCGTACCTAATTCGTTGTAATTATGCAGTCAATGTTCCATGCCAGCTGTCAGAGCACCAGTCACCCTTAGTCTGCGAACGCTTAGCATAAAATCAGTCACGGTCGCTTGATGTTAATCGAAATCCGCGAAGATTAAAGGAATTCTCAGCGTTACAGCCATTAAATGGCTTTTATTGAATGTTATGTCTTCTACAAAACCTCAGAAGCTTAAATCAAAAATATTCAGCTTGAGATAAGAACGACCCCAATCTGGGGGAAATTTAAGTTTCACGAAGTAATCGGACCCAGCAGTACAAGGCATCTAATTGATTTCGGTGGTGCGGATAATAAAAGCAGCCCAAACGGCCGATTCGGGCGATTTATCTCGGGCCACATAAATTATATTAAGGAAATGAACTAGGAAGTCCAAGGTGATATGTGGCTATGGGTCTTATTATGTGTCATTACTCTTGAGTATCCTGGGCGGTCAGCTCTTGCTTCGGTAATTCACCTGGGAGTATCCTCATGAAAGAATAGTTCCCAATCCCCGGGGAAGGAGATTAACAGCCGGCTAAGCCAAGGAATGTTGGTAGGCGTGAGACTCTTCAAATTCAGAGGAGTCGCAACAAAAGCGAAGCGTACTAGCCAGTTGCTTTCAAATACTTACCGATAACAGTTATTAGGATCATTAAGCCGAGGACGATAGATGTAACTGCCATTATAATAAGCTCCCCGATGTCGTCCGCGCCTCTGGTCCCATTTCCATCCGCAGTCCCAGATCCATTATTCAATAGCAATAAAGTATTGTTAGGTCCATCGAAGAAAGTTGCATTAATCAACATTCCATTTGCCGGAAATGATGCGGAATCGTTGAGGAAAACTGAATCCGAAACTTCAGAGGAGATTAAGTAGGACTCAGGGCTGCCATTGCCGATGAGGATGTAGTCGTACGTGTCTGAAAATGGTCTTTGTAGTCATACTCCACATTGAGATTTTACACGGATTAGGTAAATTCAATTTATTTAAAGCTAATTGGCTAAATATCTTACTTATTCATTGAAATTGGGGGAGTAATACGGTGGACGGATTGAAACTGTGTTCAGCTTATTGATTGATTAACGTTATTATGTATTAAACACATTTAATCTTCAACATTAAGGTTAAATTTTGCATTCCTGCAATGCCTCATAGTACAACTGGTAGTAGATAATATGTATATGTTATAATCGGAAAACGATAGAAGACAGAAATCAAGCGTAAAAAATGATAACAAAATTATATCAGAATTGATAGAAAATATACAAAGAGATTAGAAACTCTAAATTATCAAAACATAAAGTATTATTTAAATTCTAAAAAACCATATCGATAAATTTCGTAAATATGGCATATTTATAATACAAAAAAGCTTCTAGGTAAATCCACTTGACTAAGTGCGCAAAACGTTGTGAAATAATAAATACTCGACTGAAAACCAATTTCAAATTAGAAGTAATCTGCGAAAACTAAAAATGAGAAATTGCTTTACATATATTGCCACATAACCCTTACAAGTGGTAATAGTGAAGAGGTTGACTATTTGATGGTCAATCCCTTCATTAGTTCTAATAATTTATTAGCTTACATGAATATTATTTCTAAAATAAGAAAATATATTATTATAATATGAAATTATTGGTAATTTTTAGTTTAAAAAGGGTTTCACTTAATTTAAAAATGGATCATGTAATTTGAAAATGGCTTCATTTAATTTGAACATATTTTCATTTAGTCTGAAAATGCTTTACACGCTTGATTGCGGTGACAAAAATCGGATTTTACGAAAAAACCGCTTTTGCTACTTTCAAAATTACTTTATTGAAATTTTTCAATAAACTCAGTGTGAAAATTTATTTGAGCTGCTTTTAAAAAACTGTCACATGTTTGTTGTCTTATGTAATTATAAATTTAGGAGAAATATTGTTGAACATATACTTTAATATAATTTAAAAGGATCTCATATATTTACTTTAGGAGTATTCAAAAATCAAATCTATACTTTCAATCGGCCACTGCGGTTTCCCTTGATTCAATTTCTTTCCAAGAGAAAGCTCTGATATGGACCATCTAAATCGGGTGGTAGGATAACTTCCGGTTCGTGAGCCTTTTGATTGGCATTGAGGGCGTAAAATGTTCGGACCGACGTACCGACGCTCAGAAAAGCCAGATCTATTAAACGAAGGCGTAAGGTGGCCATTTTAGTGATTTATTTTTCATATGTCCCTCCAGAGCTATCTTTTGATATGGTCCTGCTTTAGCACTACATAATGCTGGTGAGGCTATATTTTATGTCTACTTACCCTTAAGTGTTTTAGCTGCCATATTTATGAGAGTTTTCCCCTGCGGGTTGCAAATAGTAGCTGAGTTGATGATAGTATTGATGGATAATATCTCAGGTTATTCGCTACCCTGCCAGGTTTTTTATTTTATTGCAGAAGTGTTTTGGTTAGGGCTTTGTATTGTTGAGGTTTTTACTATTGTTATATCGATGAAATTTGATGGTTGCGGATATTTTTCAACCCGCAATTTATCTACGTAATTCAGAGAAAGCGATACTATGATTGAAATGTAGCACTGGCTTCGTATTTCCCAAATCCATCCCATTTTGTAGGATTCACTTTACCTAACGATGCAAGCATTTCAGCTGCACAATGGGGCATTTTGCCCCTCATGAGATATTTCATATGTCCATCTGGAAAAGAAAACAAATTAATTTGATTAAATTCTGTTCAAAGAATGTCGAAATTTTAGGTTTAAGTAATTGTAAAGATTTTATACATATTTTATTAAACCTCCTCGCTTACTCCATATTAAATTCCAAATATATAACAAATTTTGCAGAAAATATAAGCAATCGAACATGAAATTGACAGACTTTGAATTAATATTCCTTAAGCCGTTTAAATAGTTCAAGTTCACTACTTCATAAATAGATAAACAATACACAACAATTATATTGCTATTAATTATAGTTTATCGTATTTAAGAGATTTTATCTGGGATTGATTATTAATTGTTAAATAATTGTGTTAGTTAATTTCCGAATAATTTGAATAGCTTTGCAATTTCGCATCTGTGAAATTTTATAAATTCGTTAGAAATTCATAAATGAAAAGACAAGATTTATATTTACTTAAATATTTAAAGTACTATATCTTAATTTTTCTTACAAAGGAAAAAAATATAAATAATAATAATCACAAAGAAAACGTTTAGGGAGCATCTGAAAGGATATAAAAAATGTTTAAAATTCATGCTACTAAACGGTAACAAATGCCGTCAGAAGTATAAGATAGTTCTGTGCAAATTTAGAGATTTGGTTTCTTTCTATCTTTAAGTTTGCCTTTTAAAGAGTCGGGCTTCTTGATTTTTTAAATTAATTTTTTTATTGTGTATTGTGTTATAAATTAAAGATATTTTTCCATAAACTTCACTTATCAGTTTTTTACGCAAATGCGGTTTGGTGTTAACTTCCATTTTAATCAAAATATACAATACAAAGCAAACTCTAATCATCTATAATATGGATAAAAACTTTGTTTGATGATTACCAATATGTTTAAATAGTACGAGTTTGTATAGTTCTCTAACGGGAGATATGTTTTTGTAAAAACGTCTTCAATTACTGGCAATCGACTAAATATAAAAATTATGTGTTTGAGAAACATTTTTCATTTTAAAGTTAGTATTGTAAGAAGCAACCCTGATAGTTATCTAATAATTTTGAACATCTTATTTCAGTTCCTTATAATTTAAATAATTATATGTTTTTTAATAATCTCTTGCACATCATACTCATATTTTTGATATAGGACTCATTCGTAATTTAACAGGACATCTTAAAAAAACCACATTTTCTTAAAACTCTCTGAGGAATTCCCAAAACTTATACGTATACTAGACTGAATTTTACTTTTGTACCATATAAGTCTGTCTTGTAATAAAGAGAACGAAACGTCTTAATTTTCTTTCCCAACTGTAGGAACATCAAAAATTTTACTCAGTGTAATTTCCCCAGAGATTAGTGAATTTCTTTTATAATGAAAATACTTCCGCTTAGAAGTGTATAAAGTATCCGTTCACCGTGACAGTAAAGGTCCTTTTCGCGAGATTGCCGGTCATCTGATTCCTTACCAAATAGGTTAATTTTTTGTTACTGACTTAAATTAAATTTGTCAACAAGTTTGTCGTTTCAACTTCAACTTTTCCGATTCAATGAGCAAGTCGATAAAGCCGAAGTTGAAGCATGCTTAGGCCGAACGCCCGGGGTGCTGTTTACCATTTGCGTATAAACTTTATTTAGATACATTGCTCCAAGGATTGCCGCCTAATTATTTATTCATTTATTCCTTTTGTAAGGTCCGATGCGGGCTGGATTACAAATTCAAGCGAAAGCGAACAGACTGACAATTTTGGAAGTTTAAATACGAGATTCAAATTATTCGAAAAGTAACGATGGTAAAGTTCGGGACTGAGTTTAGATTGCATGTTGAATGACCAAAAGTCCACGGTTACGTTGTGTACCCAAGTCATATTTTTGATTCTGCTTCTGGCAGGTTGCCTTTTTTTGTAAAGAATCTGAAGTTTTATTTAAGAACGCTGCATTTTCGGAAAGTTTTGAGATTATTATTTTTTTATTTACATATTATTATTTACTAAAATCAACAAGTAATTGGTCAATATTATTATTATACATTAATTGGAATTGACTGTAGCTTCCAGTATAGTATTATTGTGAGCTAGATAATATTAAATCGTACATAATGAGGGCATCTAACAAATCAGGTGTTATCTGCTAACCAAATGTAGTAATAACATTGGTACAGATATTTACAAAAACACTTTCATAGGCGGTAAAACCTAATCTTATGTCTCTAATATGGCCTTATTATTTCTAACGGGGTTATTTTAAAAATTTTGTGTGTTATATAAGGCTGAACATTTAATTCTGGTCATATAATTTCCGAAAGTATTGTAGAATGAATATGATCAAAGAATTAAAGCATTTATAAAACCGAAATTATTGGTAGTTTTGGGAAAAAATTTTTTTTGTAACTTTCCTTCTTTAAGATGCTGTAAGTGCTATAATAATGGAGAAAATAAAAAACAGTAAAAAGTAGAAACTGTTTGAATATTGTAGATAGATATTTACGGAATATGTGATTGATATCGTCTTTCTTTCTTATTAAAGTGAGTACTGAGAATTCATACTTGATTGTGTTTAATGTGTCTATGTAAACTCCGCTGTAGTTAAAATACTATTGTACTTATGTACTTAGACAAATTTAACTATTATAATATCTTGGGCAATATTATTATTATCGTTTTGAACAGAGTTTCGAAATAAATGTTTAGTATTTAAAATAACAATGGGTAAACTACATTTACAAATTATTATGGTTAATAGAACATTCATATTATGGTAAAAACAACATTCATAAAATCATCTCCCCTTCATAAGAGATCGAACTTAAATGACAAATCCGAATACGCACTCCCTTAGAACTTCAACGAAATACAACTAGAAATGTGATGGTGTAAGGATATCACTAAAGCTTCAGTTGAGTTATGGTAAATGTTGTGACCCACAAATTGATTTCCTGATTATTCAGTGAATTTTAGAAACTACTAAAAAATCAGGGTTTTCGACAATATGCCAATGTGCTTAAAACATGCAGTTTTAGCTGAATTACTTTCCAGTATTTTCAGTTAAAAGTACTGAAAAGTAAGTTAAATTATTTTTTTTATTATTTAAGTTATTTATTATATTTATTTTTATTTTATTATTAAAACTCACAGTTGTCAAAAATTATGCTAAAAGCAGAGAGGCCCGGGTCAGGTCATAAACCGAAGGGTCATCAAAAGTGTTTTCAACAAATCTGCGAAGGGCTGAGATTATTTTTATCTTGCCAAATTGTTTGAAGAGGATCACTGACTCTAGGTGTGCTTCCTTCACAATATAACGCCAACGAGAACCTACATTTTATAGAGAGTTATTGCGTTTATAAAAAACAGAGGAAATTAATTTGACTGTCAAGATTTTAACAAACAAACTAAGTAAAAGGGTTTAACCTTTTTTTCTGTTTGGTGTGATCCTCTATCAGAATGTCAGCAGCTTTGCAAATTCTTTATGAAAAAATTGGGCCGTTTTTCATCCTTCCGAGGCTTCATTAAGTATTGTATTCCCGGGAGAAGGGATTTGTCTTTTTTTAAGAGACATTAAGAAAGAAGTGACGGCGAAGCTCTTTTGTGCAAACAAAATTTAACAAAGGGCGACCTCAATTCGCAACGTTCAGGGATGATTACAACGACAAGTGTCTGCTGCTTTGAGTAACATTCCTGATCGCGTAATTAGGTATCAATTATGAAAGGAGTGCTACTAGTGACTTCTACCCACCATCCAGTAAATGATGATGACTCGCCACTCTTGCTAAGGGTTTGAGAAATATCATCCTGCAACATATATTTTGAGACTAGCTGCAGATTCTCTGTCCCAGGCCAATTTGTCATTTCGTAGCAAGCATCATTCAGGGACAGGAAGGGTTCCAAATGTCTGGCATTTGTTATATTTTTTCCCTGAGTTGTCTCGGATGTACTATATGCCATGAAGAAATATGCCGAGGATATTAATACATTTCGTGACCACATTTTTATTTAAAGTTTACGGGGGTGCTCTGCAGGCTGTGAAGGCAAATTGGACTCGCCAGCCGGTATATGGTTATTTAGGCTACCTATTTATTTTGAACGAAATTATGGACATTATTTTCCTCTTATGACATTAAAATAATGAGCACTCACTTGCCTTCTATTATGATTTTTAGGGATTTAGGTTTTTTTGCGGTAATGCATTGCGAAGAGCACAAATTTGGATTAAACAAAATAAAATAGCATAAAATGTATTTCAGTGAACATCATTATCCCAGGCGGATTTTGCACGTATTAAAATATACGTGTATGTATGTACGCATTAATTAACTCATTTTTATTTTTCTGATATTTAACTGAAATTGTCTAAATGACATCGTATTAAATTTTATTTCGATTAAAATAATATTTGAAAATATTTCATTGGAAGTAAATCGCATCAGCTTATCTTTGAATAGTATCACAGGGCGATCGCGACACTTTTAGCAAATATTTAATATTTAATTAAATATGAGTTTCGAGTTATTGGCAAACCTATTAGAAAGAAATATAAATTTAGATACAAACGAATTGAATAATTCTATTTAGTTTACTAGGACTATTTCTTTCTTGTTTGACAATATGAAATTTCTGCATTTTTCTAGATATTCTTTCCTTATTTTGTATCTAAGATTTCTAAATTTTAACAAAGAACTTTTTCTCATGCCTTATCTACATGTTTTAAATTTTATTTTTTTATTTTATAATTGTTAATTAAAATTTCGTTCAAAATAAGAAGAAGATTTCAGTGATAACACTATAAAAAACAACCACGATCTTAACCAGAAATGATGAGGATTTTGGATTTGTCGATTTGAAGTGTAGGTACCATATACACCTCATATACAGCATACGAAAAATATTAATATTAGCTGTGCTTTAGGTAATAATTTAAGCCTTTTTGATTAAATCAACGAGGAGCTATCACTAATTTTCGTAATATAAGATAACTAAAATTAAAATTTGAGGGTTCGTTACTGGCTGATTCTAAAGAGCGATCTTCAGCTAGGAATTTTTTAAATTTGGCTAATATTCGATCCTATTCTGTTTAAAGCCTGCTAACATTCATAAAAGAACTAATTTCACATTAAGGGGAGATAAAACGGAATATTAAGTGTCCGGCTACAAAATATAATTTTAGGGCGTATTTCATAAAAAAATAGAAAGACTTAAAAAGGTGTGAAGTGCATAATATAAAAAATTCTTCAAAGCATTCTATCAAAAATGGATTTTCTTTTAAGAAATATAAATTATGTGAATGCTGAAATATTTCGCCAATATAAAGCGAAAAAGTTATAGGCGTGCGTCAATTCATGTAAAACGCGTAAAATATTTATGATGCGACATAAATTGCCGGCTGTATGTAAAATTGTCATAAACTTTATGCTCAATGGCATGGGTATCGTGGCATCTTCCTTCTTTTCAAAATACAAAAAGAAGAGATAATTCAAACGACTTGGCTAACATTAATAACCGAGGAAAACATCAACTCCTTTTTTTATTATGGATGTGAAAAATAGTGTCAGACAAAACGACTTGGCTGCAAAAAGCTAAATAAATGTTGCAGTCCCCTCTTTGTCGTATGGAAAATATTTTGCAATATTTTTCACGCCATAAAACGAATGATTTTCTCAGAATTGTATCGGTGGGTCTTGTGCAAGCACTTTATTAATATACATAAATATTAAAGCACAAATCCGTTGAATTTATTGCAATATTTTTATTATAGTGTGGAATTTCCTGACTATGACGAAATCTTTGCTGTTCTACAATTTTATAGTATTTCAAGTATGCGGAAGAAGTGTGAATCTTAACATTGTACGAAAAAATCCAATTTGTATCTGTATATTCCCACGATACCTATGGTTTATGTCGTAATTCGTGAGTATTATTTAGAAGGTATAACAAAATTTTAATAGGACGCTCTAAGTACGAGGAAAAGGAGTGGTATTACGGAACGAATGTGCGGAGAAACGAACATATATGAAACTTCTAAATACAGAACTCGTGTTAAGCTATTGTAGTCAAAGGCGAGAATAGAATACAAGACGACATGCGGCTAATTAATTCCTAGGAACTTTTCAACTTTAGACATGATATATAATTAGTTCAGACGAAGCGTAATTACGTCCATAGCTGCTCCTGGCTAAAAACCCGGACATATGGTCCTCCGCCTTGCCACCGAATGACGTTCCAATTTCATATGGCATCCTTTGCGGCAAGTAGAAGTCGGATTTTAATTGTAATCCGATCCCTTTGGCACAGGCTTCAATCCACGAGATCTAGGAGGTTCTGAGATTAATTATGCATTTTCGTCTAATTGATTTATATCGATTGTTACTGACTGATGGAGCTCATTGTCAAAAGTACAATTGAAGCCGTCGCACCTAATGGACGGTAAAATTGCGGAATTTATCAGGCAAAATAAAGTGTAAGCAGTTTTGTATCTTGATGAAAGAATGGAACCCATTAATGGCAGAATGGAGTTGCTAGGGATTTTGCTTACAATCTGCATCAAAAATTTAACCAAGAGTACTAAGGATTCGCATCCTTCCGTTTATTCTTTTTTGCTGAATATAATAAATTATTCTTGGAGTTCTTTCACTGGGTTTAATCTAAAAG
Source organism: Philonicus albiceps (assembly GCA_963969385.1). Classification (NCBI taxonomy): domain Eukaryota; kingdom Metazoa; phylum Arthropoda; class Insecta; order Diptera; family Asilidae; genus Philonicus; species Philonicus albiceps. Next base: position 39,420,151 of record OZ017773.1, read on the forward strand.
TTACAATATTACTTCACGAATATTGAAAGACATTCTGTAGTAAAAAGGGGATAATGTCGAGATTCATTGCTTTGTGCTTGAGTCAAAAGCCTGTGGGGACTGAGAAAAGACCATGTTATCGCTAATTCCGATATATGTGCACAATTACCGTTAAACATGTGAATTAAGGCGCACGTTCAGGAGTTTATCGCATAATCACAAGAATTTTAGGCTCCCTGGATTAAGCGCTATCAGAGCTCCACGTTAAGCGTCACGTTCTGAAGATTTGGTCTAACGAATAACAATATCCGCACAATCAAACTTTCTTCACGTATGTGAAAAAGCCCACTTTAACGAAAATATATTTAGGTCCTTCCAAGGGAACGATTTTCGATATCAAATTTCAGGAGGCACTCGAGGCCGCTATCATTGTGTAGTTTTAGAGGCTTCAGAGGGGTCATTCGAAATATCCATTGCCATCAAGTAGTCCCAACCCGTCGTGTATCATAAAAAATTATCCCTCTCAGTCGAAGACGTCGGGGACCCAAATGTAATCAGTTATACCAACATGAATTTCCGTGCCTTGTCAGGACGTATTCCTCCTGCCGTCCTCACGGGGACATTCTTCGACCGAAGAGGCATTTCTTTTCGTATCCACTTCTACATCATTGACCATGAAAAAGTATTATATTGAGAGAGGCGACCAGAAAGATGTACGAGTTTTGGGCCGTATTCGCTGTACCTTGAGACGAGCCCTTCAGAGTTGTGTGGGCAAGTATTTAATGGGGTAGGACATCTCAATTGATTTTATTTGCAAAAAGTGTCCTTCGGACCGACTTTTGTTTTTTCATAGCACTATGCTCCGCGCTTCGTGCCGAAGTGGAATGGAGCTGAGCAAAAGTTAAATCCCCTAAATATGAGACACTTCCCTTATTGTTCCCGCTTCCAGAGGCGTTAGCAACATTTATGGCGTGTCAAATATGCTTTGCCCTTTTTCGTGTGCGACTTAAGTTCATTATGAGGATAAGAGGATTTGGGTGGCTTAATTGTTTTGATTAAACTTGAAGGATATTAGGTCGGTGCGGAACAGTCACCGAAAGGAGAGGAGCTACTCTGAGCGTTCTCAGGTTTCAAATGAGAAAAGTTGATTTTATCCCACACCGGCACATTAATTTTTTTTCATTTTGTCAATTTGCTCATTTTATCTACGTGTCACGTGAGAACGCGTATCCTTACCTGGATGGCATTTCCATGTGTCATGTTTTAGCATAGGTTGTGCGTCATCATCTGTACATAATATCCAAGAAAATGCTTTCTGTTAATTTGGCTGCTTATGTACTGGTATTATGTAATCCATATCGTTCCGATCAAAAGTCATTCGTGTTTATTATTCGATTATTGCAATAACCCCTAGAGGCATGCCTTGAATAATACGAATTAATTCGTTTTGTGTTATGCGTAACCCTACTTATCGATACTAATGATTAAAAAAACCTTATACATTTCTGAGTGGAAAATAAGACGAAAAAGAACGGCAAAGAGACTGAAAACTGAATTTTAAACGGAATTCATTCAGAAATAAGACCGAAATTAGTATGAAAACTAAGAGAAAGGAGATTGAAAACATATTACTTCGAGAAAATTAAGACATAGTACAGAAATTTAGATTGAATTTAAAGTTAAAAACGCTGAACTGAACTTTACCAATATTTTTTTGTGTTTTAAGGGCCGTAGGAAAACATACGGAAAGTAGATTGAATCAGTTAATAAAGGACGGAAATTTACGGATGTATATATATTATTATATTATTATGAGATTATTATCAAAAATTATTAAAAAGTATCCTGACATTGACTTTCTTGTGATATTCAACTATAACTTAATTTTGTTTAATTGCTTGCAGCAATAAAAATTCTTTTTTTTAATGTTTTAAATATAATAAAAGAAGATCAATTTTATTTTATTTTATTTGTCTTTACTTAGACCTCTTTACCATCTGCAGTCTTCAATTTATTTTATAACCTACCTAATTATAGTTTGATATAAAATAACAAGGATATTTGTTGGTTTTTCTAAATGTTTAAATGTTTTGTTTTTAATTGCTTCCATTAGTTTTTTTAATGATTCATCGGAAAATTCTGTAGGTAATTCCAAAATCGATTTTGATAATCTTTAATTTTTATTTTTTTAGGAGTCATAGTTCGAGAGTATAAAAATAAAATTAGGAAGAAAACATTGAGGAATATGCGATGTTGGAGCATGAATTGTAAAGTTTCAGGAGTAAGTTTTAACATTAATTTTACTTTAATAATGAACTAAATATACTGAGTGATCCAAAATTTCTGAAATACAGGGTGCTGAATTGTAAAATCTAGTTTTCATTTTTATATTTCTCCATATTTCTCGTAATTTCAACCGTGTATTTGAAATTTCATAAAATTTCCAACACTAGTATTTGATTAAAACTATTAATTAAAAATTATTTTTATTTGAGTTGGTCTCTCTCGATAAAAAAAACCTTTCTTTATGCATATGTTGGCTGGCAAATTTTTAAAAATAAATTTAGAATAGAATTTAACGTCTAAGTGAATCAAGTCGTACCGAAAAAATAGTAAACTTCATGTGTATTATGCTACGAGTTTTAATGATAAATGTTTAAATGTTGAAGATATGTTGACAGGTAGGCTATAAATAGAAATCAGAATCATTGTAAATATCAAAGGAGTAAAATAATTTTCACTGCACACACTAAACGCTGAGAATTCAATATATATATGTTTTAATATTATACAAGAAAATGCCACGAAGAGTACAAATATCATAAAATCATTAGAAGTGATGGATCCACGAAAAAATACAAAGTGACAAGCGTCATGATTGGAGAGAGAATAGCTTTCACTTTTAATTAAGCTCGAAAAAGACTGATGGGAATTCAATCCAGGATTATCCTGCCATTTAGGAAAAAGCCTAGCATTCAAATAAAATATATTTATTTTCTTCCCTAGGGGTTAAGTTTGAGAAACTGCCGAACCTGCCGAGACGAAGGTGCAAAGGATGAAATTTATTGAAAATATTGGAAACAAACGCAAAACGACGGTCAATTTCGGAAAGGTCAAAGATATTTTAAAAATGGAATTCTTGAGTATGTCTAAAACGTACCATGATTGTGATCTAAAAACGAATGTTGACTGAAAGTAATTTGACTTGAAGAAGCAACTTACTTATAAGGATAAATTACAAGGCGAATAATTTTATCCGAATTTATATAATAAATCAAAAAATATGAAATTCGGCTATGAGGGCTTTTGTAATTTTATGCCTTGGTGAACGTAAAATTAAGCACTTTATAAAGTTCCTCTGAAGCAGAAAATGAAAACCTGACTTGGAAGGAATATTTTGCACACCGGGCGGCTAATTGGAGTTGATTTCATTGGCGGATTTTGGTTTTCGTGGTATTAGTTGTTTCTAGGTGAACGAATTATTAATGAGAATAATGACTCCTGTAAGTGCGAATAAGAGCTATCATCAAGCTAATTTTATTTTCATTTTGGTACAGTTCCAGGAGAGAATAGCGATAGCAGGTACCCTATATACCTGCCTGATTTTATGTAGACCGTATCTTAACAGATATTACTTATTATAAATAATTCGGATGATTATTATAAAATTTGGGAGTTGGAAGTTGACTATTTAATAAGATTTAATAAAAATTACAAAAGTCATGTTTTCAGAAGAAAATTATTAGATTTATAAGGTTACCTCCACCTCCTCACCACTAGGTGATAGTTTCAGAATTAATTATTAAAATAAAGGATTGAAAAGAAATTTATAACAGAGTAATAAATCGTGTTCACACTTCAATTAAGGGTAAAACTTTCCAAACATTTATAGCAACAAAAAAATAATTATTATAAAATCGACCTTTCCGAATGTCGATTTGTGCATTTTTGTTAAATTAAATACTTATTCATCGTAAAGTTCGTAAAATTGCTAGCCAGACTAGCCAAACTTAATATGAAAAAGAACGAAACAAAGTTAAACAACATAATTCATATTAAAAACAGGAAACAGATAAAATATTAAAATTAAATCACGTTTTTCTATTCATTTTTACTAGAATAAATATTTACCTGACATGAGCAAAATATTACCTGTAAGAAAAAGAAAAAGTAATTTTTAGAATTTGCCACCTAAACATACATATTTGTATGATGTCTTATCGGCATCAGAGAGTAAAGTATTTAGGAAAATCAATAACATTTCTGGGAAAAACAATTCAAGAGGTAAAGTAAACAACGAAAGGTACTTCCATTCTGAGTACAAAAACTGCCTGAATTTTCGCGATAAATCTCATCTTCAAAATACAAGACAAGAGAGGTACAGATTGTGAGAAATGTCCCCACCTCCGAGCTAATGTCCTGATAAGAGCAATTCCGAAGATTTTTTAATTAAAATGATAAATAAATTATGGCAATTCCACATGGCTTTAAAGGCGATTCCAAAAAGACATTTTCTTCACGCAGCCACAATACACAACAGAAACAAACAAATTTATGGCTACGCAAAATTAGAGGGCGGACTAGAGCTCCAGTTATTTTCGTAGCACGGCATGTGTATCCAGTTGTAAACAGAGAATGTTGAATCAATCCCACATCGTAAATTTATGGGCCCCGTCTTATCATACAAGAATTTCCTTAGACTTTGGGTCGTGCTCCACCACAACATATCCCGGATACCAATCGAAAAACGAAAATATTACTCCAGGGGATCTCAATGCAAGCAACAATTCCAGGAAATTTTTAAGTTACTTTTATTTGATTTATGCGCTGTAATGTGTGAAATAATGTGCAACAGTCACCATGACCTGATTTTTTACTGCTTTGTGGTGAAGGCAATAATTTTTTATTAGCGAAATGTCTTCGTCCTTCGTCTATAAAATATGTGAAATTTGAAATTCAGACTAAAGTGGTCCTATGGGAGTCTTTACCTAACAGCCATAAATTTGCTGAATTTTTGGTAATTTACTGAAGCATCACTTCTTAGAGGCCTTCACTCCTATTGAATATTTAAATGATGAGTATTGACCAGTTCAATAGTATAGTAAAAATTCGCATTCTTGAACTAGTTTAAATTATATAATTGATAATTGATTTATGATCGAAGATGCTTTGATGTTTAGTTTAATTGCTGTTGTTTGTCTGTATAAGTATTTTTGAGAGGTGGCTCAGGACAATATCTTAACAATTTTAAAAAGTTAATGTATTCTTTTGTTTCCCTTTTTTTATTTAAAATATAACTTGAAGTGATTCTTCTAACATGCCTACAAGTCGTCAAAATTTAAATTCTCTCGACAAACATTAGCATTGCTTTGAGCAGGCGTATTTTTTCATAGATGATGGGGAAAACAAGTTCTAAATCTTTATTCCTTTATTATTAGATTCCTAGAAAATAGTTTAGTTTTCAGTATATACATATATGGTAATAATAATAATATTATCTTACTGAAATACATAAATCCTCTTATTTTAAAAATATACCAATTTCCAACTATGAAAGTGTCCCAGCTTTTAATTTGCGCAGAATACATGTTCAGGGGACGAAGGAAAGGGCGACAGTAGGTTATCTTTCCGAAACTGACAAGAATAAGACTGAAGTTGATTGGGATAAAACTTTAGCTACTTCAATATGTTGCCTCGGGATAACATTCAAAGTTTCCGGACCTGAGATTTCATCTCTGCAGTGATTCGCGAAAATCCGATAACATTAAGACGACCCTTTAGATACACCTTTAAGAAAACGTTTCCTCAAAGATTTACCCCTCAAACATATCAAGAGAGAGAGAAAGATAGTGATTTTGTAAGAAAAGAGAGGAAAATTTGACATTTTTGATTACTTTTTCTTGGGTGGGGTAGTTAGTTGGATTAAAGGATTATAGTGATTTTCTTGTGGAATATTTTGGTTTCATACGTTAATTTGAACTTATATAGCGTTAATCCATATTTTTGTACTCTTCATTCTACTCAAAATACTGCATACCCTACAAATTAAAATTTATAAGTACAGTGACTATCACGAAAAATCGGACAACCGCAAAAAATTCGTTTGCTTCTCAAGTTCTTAAAGACGATTTATGTTCAAAATGCAATTGAATGTATACAAATTTATATGAAACCCGTCTCGCTCTCTCTGTTCCACTGTTCCATAAATATTAAATATAGTGAAATATTAGTCCGAAAAATCATAGTTTATATAGACTTATTCCTATATATGACAGTGATTTTTTAATAATAATAGATTATGGTAAGAAAAACCATAATGTATAGCAGATATTATGAAAATCATATTATATAGGTGAAGTGTTACAATATCGTAACGTAAGCTATTTTGTCTAGATCAACTGCCTATTTTAAATTGCAGGGTACATATTTAATTATATTTCACGCTAAACAAGACAACATTGTCAAATGATCTCTGATTATCTTAGATTATAAGATAAAACATTGGAGCTTTCTGTATTTTTTGCATACTTAAAAAATTGTCCTATTATGGTGAAAAAACAATTATTGATCGTAAGTTATATTTTCATTTTGATACAAAATACGCTATTATAGTTTGTTTTTATAATTACAATTTGTTCTCCTATTTTTCTCATTGTAGAATGTTCTATTTTAAGCAAAACAAAAGATTAATAAATATCAGTTCGAAATTGATAATATAACAACATATTCAACAAAACTTCTTTGCAGATCTTTGTATTATATTTTTTAATATAATTTTATAAAATTACAAATGCGCAATGATATTAATTTAAGCGCGATATTGCCCGAGATGTTTTCTTAAACTAGTTAATCTGATTCAGGTAGTTAATTAAAACGAAACGTATATTTTATTGGAGAAACTGAAATAATTTACTGAAAAAGATCGAAATGTATATTTTATTGGAAAAACTGAGATAAGTTACTCAAAATGGCTTCAATTCTTATAAATATGTAATTTGTTTTAGAACTTACAGTATCCATCAATAGATGTATTCAGTTCATTTTCTTAGTTTATCAAGTTGTTAATGTAGAAGGAGGTTTAAGAAACTTTGACAAAAAGTTTTCACAGAGTTTATATTCTTGGGAGGTATTTGGTATACACCCTAATTAGTTTCTAGTATCCTAGGGTAAATCTGAGACAGCTCTGGATGTGCAATTTAAATATTATTCACTCCAGGGTCTAGTTTCGAAGTTAAGCTCAAACTTTCAGTGTAAAAAAAACATTTTTGTGTGAGACGTACACGTAATGCTCACTGTATAAAATTTTGTCTGACGGCAGTCTTGAGTTTCACTTGCTGGCAGCGAAAGCACCCCGAACCGTGTGTTTCTTTGCAATATCTTGAGCGACTGCAAAATTTCTCCAAACTCACAGCTTTTCAGAAATTTAAGAAGGGCGTCATAAATGAGATGTAAATATTTACTTTCTTCTAAAGGAAAGCAAGAAAGTGGAGGTATTACTTAAGTATTTCTTTCTCCTTAACTTTTATTAAGGGGCCATATTTTTTTTTTCTTTTCGAAATGCTAAATAAAGCACATGCGTATTTAATAATATTTTTAAAGTTTCTACTGTAATTCAGTCACTCTATTCGTATTATTTTCCGTCTTAAGAAACGGCTTTCACTGCCCCAGTTTTGAATGATACCGTTGCAGCGTCCTTTTATTGGTTCAAAAGGGAGGTGTAAAAGCCACTTTCAAGTACAATTTTCCAGAACTCTAGTTCCACGGAACAAATTTAATTAAAGGATACAGTCAAAGTTTTTCACAGATTTTTCTCTTCACCTTTCTTTAGCCTGATAAAATGTAGTCACGTTGAGTCATTTTATCCAGAAGTGCATGCAACCAAATGCACAACGGCGCACCCATAAAATGAGAATGACGTGGGAGAACAGGTGAAAAGCCATATTTACGGAGGAGTATTTGTGTCAGTTTATAGGGTCGTAGTGAAGTAGACAAATTTAGAAGACTTCAATAGACGCTAATAGACAACCACAAGAGAAAAGCGTCCGACAAACTTTAAGACGATGACGAAGATCGTCAAGTTGCGAATTTTAGAAACGCACATATGCTCCTGATTTTTTTCTGGAATTGCTCTCATTTAATAATATATTAACGTTGTTATTTTGGATCGAGCTTTTATTTCCCATAACATTGTCAGTGACTTTACTTTACAAGTTAAAAATGTAAACTTAGCAGAAATTGTTAATTTCTGTGAATAATAATAGTAACTTTCGAGTCCAAGGTCTTTACTTGGGGATTTTCATGATATTGTAAAATCAGTCATTTCGTGCCAAAAGTGACAAAACATATGAAACTTATCGGTTACTCCTATTTTCTCCTACTTACTTCCACTTCCTTAAAGTATCGATTAATTCATTCGTAATTTTCTATATATTTCACATAAATTTCGCTTGAAATTATCTGAACATTTCATAATTTAAAGATATTTTCGTCATTTTTCTAAAAAGTTTGACTTATTAATGACAACCAGCACACACTTATACTGTAAAATTATAAAACAAAAAACTGGAAAATTTTCATCAAAATACTCCAAAAACTATATGGGGTTTTGATATTGAAAAAAATAGCATTAAAGAAAACTGAAAATCTTCTCAATTTTGCATTAACGATTTTCGTAAATTCAATCGAGTATTTATTTACTATCTGTTAATTTAAACCGAAAAAATATAACCATGAGATGTTATTATAAATTTCTAAAAACCGTCAAGATTATTTGTATAGCAATAATATCCATTAAGATTGTATTTGCTAATTATACGGATCTCAAACTATTTGAATCCGCACATTTAAAAGTTACTTCGGTTAAATGCAAATTAATTACAGCTAAAATATTCATATTTTACACACAAAAAAGAATTACATTGGAAAAATGAAAGCAAACAAGTCGTATTTAAAAATCATTAAAATGTAAAAAAAACGAAGCAGCAACATTAAACAGCATTCTCATCAATTATTCAAACAATGAATTTAATCAAAACCAAACAAATTTGAATTGAGAAAATTTCGCAATTCTCCCCGCGACTTTAACATTTCTCTTTCCAACCGGCTACAATAAAACGAAATAACTCTGCGCAAAATTAATTAAAGAAAGTAAACTAAAAACCAATCAAGTAGAACTGTTACCAACAGCCAAAGTATAGAGCACGAACTTTAGAAAAACGAAATCGCTAATAAATCTCGGCCTTTTTTCAGGTAAAAACTCTGTTAGGCTGATGTAAGTATGCACGCCCGCACATAAACTGTGTTGGGCATATTAATTGTGTGTTAAGAAACCTTAAGATAAATAAAAGTTTTAAACAATCGCCACATAATTTAATTAGCTATATTCGAATATTATGATAAAAATTTAATTGTAGCTCCTTTTCCAAAAAGTTAAAGCAAACCGTAAGATGCTGCTGTTAGTGTGTTTTTATTTTTACAACATAAACTAAATTGAAATTTCTTCTCAGCATAAACACCACGATTGTTTTCTCTTAATTATTTTAATACTAATTTATGTATATGATATAGGGTCTCAGTTTCCTTGTCAACGTAATTTTAAGTATTATTTTACAAAAACAGATTTAATTTAAACTCCATAGTCTTAAAGGCAAATAAATACTGAAGGTTGAGCTGTTGCACTAGAATTTACATAAATACTCTTCTCTTAATGTATATTTATTTTATAAGTTTATATTTCGCATGAATTAGGAGTTTCTTCATTGCAATTATTGTGTATGTAATACAAAGTGTATGTAATTTAAAAAGGTGTATTAAAATTGAAAATCATAAAGCTTTAAAATTTCAATATGAAATATAAAACATATACCGAATCAAATTTATTTAATTTAAAACCACTGAATGATGCAAATGTAAACGTAAATTATTTTCCTAGCAGGATTTTTAATTTTAAAGTCGTATTAATTATAATTACATAATTAATTAATGTTTTAAAGCACATATGTATACTTATTAGTTTTAATGTCAATTTCTTTCACATTTTTGATGGAATTTTCGTAATACGCACATCACTTTGATGCGGTTTCAGAAAATAATGGAATTCATCGCTAGACTTTCGACATAGCTTAATTCACGTTTTGAAATATTTTTGTATATGATTTTTTTAGAAATGTACCTGTAGCATTAAAAGAGAACCGAATTTAATGAAAAGTTATATTTTTTGGCCAATTTCACTCTTTTATTGAATAGGTATGAATACAAAACAGCAATATTTATGGAGCTTAGATTAAACATTTCCGGAAAATAAAGAGTTAAAAAATTATAACTAAACACATACATTATGTATAAACATTTGTATAATATTTAATATTAAAAAAAACAAAGATTATAACATTAGCATAAGTGTTAGTATACATATATTAATTTTCTAAGAGCCCTTCAATCTTATACTATTAGATGAGATATTGCACACATAAAATAGCTTTAACGATTTTGATGAATTTTACAGAAAAAGGTTTTCGAAGGTGAGAAATCGTTCTCTCAAATTTTATACTCCAATAGGGTTTTGGTATCTAAAGGTTTCGGGGTCGCTGATTTCCAATACGTTGCAAAATATTATAGATTATAAAGAGCTCTGGGGCGAAGAGCCCAAAAAGCTCGGGCTTGATGCTACAGTTTTGCATTTATATTTTATGCACGTAATTTTCATATTCAACTCTTCCGGAAAATTCAATTTAGTTTTAATAGTACGAATATACGAGTACTCAAATCATTGTTTTAGAGTGTATGTTTATACTTCTTTAAGGTTCAGATTATGTTACGAAAGCTTAAACTTCTTGCCCACAAAACAAGTTCGCAGCTCCGACATAGAATACTATGAGTTAAAATTATATTGGGACCAATTATGATATTTTAGTGGATTATTTATTTATTTATTTCGCTTATTACAAGCTACAAAGGTAAATCAAAAAAGCTAATTAATTATCAGCATAGAATGATAAAGACATATACCGAAAATTATGATTGAAATTCGATTATATAATAGCAATTTGCATTCATCAACTCTAAGCATTGGTCCTATAATTAGACAAAGTTTAATTCTAATAAATGATTTATAATTTTATAATTCCTTTGCAATAATGTTCTGAAAATTGTACTTTGATAATAATATGCGTAAATATTAATTGGTTTTATTTTGAAATTTTGTTTTTTTAGATTTAAATGGTAGGAAATATCCACAGCAAGGAATCTTATTAAGATCTTATAAAGGCTAACGTAAGTTTATAATCCGTTTATCACCCGGATTTCGCTAAAGCATGCAAACACTCTGAAAAAATGCGCAAAATTCTTGATTGTCGCGATTGCGTAAATTAATTTCTTAATTAAAATAAATTAAATATCTTGAAATTAATATATTGAATTAATAATTATTAATAATGAATAATTATAATTATAATTAATATCTGAAAACTAGCTTTCCAATCGAAGAATATTATACATTCGTTCGTTTTAAGCCTAAATTAACATTCCTATAAAAATTCATAGGCGTTCGAGACTAGCCAAAATGTAAACTTTTATCCCAAAAAAATATTGTTGCACGGATATACTCTTAGTAATCAATGAATACATTATTTGCGACATAGCCTCATAGATATATATTTTTAAACTATAAATAAATACAAATACCTACATATATTTTATAAATTGAAATTGAAGTTTGCATACCCAAAATTGTGAAATGCTAATGAAGAATTGGAAATAAATTTGCATACTGGGGTACATCGACAAACAAAACAGAGCTGCTAACACTAGATAAAAGTATGGCAAAATATTGATTTCCTTATTATGTTATAACACCTATCTCTTTAGATACTATACATTTATAAGTACATTTGCATGCTAATTACGAAATTCAATTCATACTAAAATTTCTTGAAATTATGAGACTTATATAATACTTAAATATACTTGTTTTTTTTCTGATTCTACAAACTTTAAACATCTCGACATCTGCAAAGGACGGGAAATGAGAAAAAAAGTAATTAAGAAGGATTTTTCTTTGTTTAGAATTACGGAAAATACTCGGTTGGGAGTTATGATCTTGACAATTTGATAATACAAAACTCACAACCCGGCTGAGGCTTATGGTTTTCCTTTTCAGAAAGCAGGTTTCAAAAATCATTTAATTTGTAATAAGCGAACTTTACCGCTGACAAAACTGAGTGATGGACCAAATAAGCTATTTACTTTTTTCTGTTTAAAAGGGCATTCGTTGAGCGCGATTTCATCCGAATTACCATTTTATTTGTCGACGATTTAAATCAGATTTAATCACACGCCCGTGAGAATTCGGAAAGCACCTTTGCATTTTTCATTATGTTTAATGAAAATTGAATACTGAGTGAAACTTGTAACGTTTCACCTGCGAGGTTATGTCAAGGTTGCGAGCATGCTTCGCATAAAAACGCTTGTAGGTGAACAGAAACTGGTTCGTTGAAAAGGTGTGAAATTGTTCCTGTAAGAGTGCGAAAGAGAACCCAATCCTATAAAATAAATAAACTCGGTTAACATATTGAATTATTTATTAGGGCTTTCAAGCAGATGAAAGTTGAACTATTTCCACCCAGGACACCAACAAGTCGGGATGTTTCTTACCGTCTCGATCTTTTGCTGTCGAGCGATACTTCCTGCAGATGCGCTTCGGTGAACACCTGAAGCCAGGTGAACTTTCTCTGCTGAAAGCACATAAACCACGACTTAAGATGTTGGCAGGTATGGGGAGAAGAACTACAACACACTAAAATTCATTAATTACAGCGAACTTTAAATTTGCATAGGTCTGTTACACACGGATTATGTGCAAGCAAAAATCTTTGAAATAAAGATGTCAGGTCTGATTATGCTGTAGAAAACTAAAAGTTTTTGTCATACTCAGAAAGAACACATTCATGTACACTTTTATCACATTTTGGCTTATAAAACATGTAATAAAATGGGAATGACTTTGGAGTAGTAATTGCGTAACAGCTGTAGATTTCCCACATTCCCAAATTCAATTCAGTGTCTGTAGTCCAAATTGTAATACATATTTTACAATTCCATAGCTTTCAAATCAATGCAATGTAATAAACAGCTTCTGAATAAATTTGGTCTTAGTGTGTCTAGCAGAGACTTGATCTTATTTAATTTTCAACAGGCATACAACGCATTCTCTAATATATTAGATTTAGCAAAAAGGATTGATCCCTTTTGGCGCAGCTTAAATGGATCCATTCCTAAACATCGATAACGAAAATTGCTGTCGAGAAACCAACGCTGTCCAACAATATGTCCAAATAGGTGCAAAGTTAAATTTAGATATTTGCGCGCTGCATAGCTAAAATTTTCTAGATATACCTATTTATATATGTTCTAGAAAATGCGAGCACTGTTAAATTGGCACAGAATTTATTTCCCAAGTATGAATTTGAACAGGCCTCTTACAGAAAATCACAATGTCGAAATGTTAAACTGTTTTGTCAGTTAAATCAGGATTTATCGTTTTCATTTTGAAAATAATTCAGGCGTTATTGCATGCTTCATTATTTTATTAGCAGCTTTTGTATAAAATCAAAGCCATCAAGTGCGAGTGTTTCAAGTATTTCATCCTATGTAGTACATATTTCGTTGTGAATTCTCAAAAATTATGTTTTATTTTTATTATTATAGCTGTTCTCCAAAATGTGTTTCATAATTTTTGTTGTAGAAAGATAAAAGTCTTTATCTCAAACTTTTCGAGAAATAATTCATATGATATTTTTAAATGGACCCAAGTCTTAACAAAAATGAAAACTAAAATTTAAAAAAAATAAAAAATATATGAATGGCTTATTTAATAACACATAGCACGTAGGTGGCAATGGACATTAGCAGTTCAAGATTTTTAAAAACCAATGATGTATGTAGTTCTTCGACTTTAATATGTTTTTTTTTTTAAATCTAAACTATTATTAAGAACTATGGTGTTTTACCATTCAACTTACGAAAGCCATATTTCTGAATTATTCTAAAAAATACCACTATTTATTCTAAAGACGAACAATAATACTGCATTATTTTGGATTTTCAAAAAAAAAAAAAACAAATTACAAATTTCAATAATTTAATATTTGATTAGTAAGCTGAAATGCCAAAGCATTTTACAATTTGAATTTTAGTAGGTGAACTAAATCTAAGCAGAGTATTTATTTAAAACGAAGTTTTTCTTTGGTAGGAAGATTTTTAATACATGAGGTTTATATGGTCCATGTGGTCCATTTTTACAAAAGGGAGGAAATTATAAATTCCGCATTTAACATTTTTTCAATGGACATTGCAAACTTATTCACTTTTGAATGCCGTTGAAGATTTTACATTTCATGAATCACGCAGTTTTCTTCCTACAGTGTGCGCTTTTTAAAGGGCAATATAATAAGCTTCAGTTAATCATATTTTTATTATTTTGGTGTTCTAAACTCTGAATGACATACCACCGCTTTTCTCTCATAACACAAGACTAAAAAAGGTAGACCCTGATATGTATAGATAGTACTAGTAGCAATAAAGGACGCCCAACCGCACTCAAACAAGCAAAATTCAAATTATTTAAGCTATTGTGAATCGAAACATCACATTCACTTAATCTCAACGGAACGCTATTCTTAGGCGAATTATACAACTGAGCTATGCTGCAGGCTTTTATTTCTAGACTATGATCTAGAAATGCTGCACTCAGACGAAAACCGTAGACTTGAAATCTTTGAACTAAAAGGAAAGCTAAGAAAAGCTCTGCACAAATTTCTGGTATTTTCCATAATATTTAGATAATGTTTGGCACCATTTGGTTTATTTGCCAAAAAGAAGAGAGCACTGCAAATACAACCATACTTAATGTCCTCTAAAACCCAATTTTGTTTATCGGATAGTTCGTCCTGAGGTGCTGTACTTAACCTAAAATGCTTGGTATTTTGAAACACCTGATAGCCAGCGACAGTTAAAATGGCACGAGGACAACATTTGAAATATCCTATTAGTACTCGAGTAACAAGGACGTACGATAGGGTTGGAAATGAGATTCGACATGATGAAGGTTTCATCGATTAAATTATAATTGAACTGAAGACTCATTAGTAATCCAATTTCAAGTCATTTGACTCTTTTGAGAGGTATCTGTGAATTACGAACAGATTAACGCAAAGGGTCAGTTAATCTTTCAAATTGTTGAGGGAAAGGCAAGGGTACTGGCTTTAACATGAGTAAGAAATCAAACAATCTCAGAGAGAATATTTTTCCCTCAGGGAATTTTGTTCCACTCCTTAGCTAAATATTTGATGGGACAAAGAATTCTCCAAGGCCCCAGCAATGAATTTTGAAAATTAGATCTTTTAAAACAAAGGGATAGCTAGAGCCAGAAAACGATAAGGAATTCAAATAATGTTCTTTTCCTCCCAGAAGGAATGCCCTTTGAACTCTCTTCACTCAATTGCAACAAGTTTCACGTATTTTACGTTTTTAATGGAATTGTAAATTTCACCTTTTTACCACCTCACTCTAAAGGAGCGGAAGAGTTTTTAGTAAGTGGCTTGATTATTAATTCTGCTGCCGATTTATCATAGAATTTATGATTTTTGTGTTTATAATTCAACTGTTTGTTTTTCTCTAAAAATATATGGTTACAAACATAAATTTAATATAAGGCTTTTGAAGCTTTTCCTTATTTTTGTATAACTAATATTATTATATAGATATATTTTTGCTAAGTGAAACGAGATTGTTTTTGTAAAAATTGTAATTAATATTTATATTAAATATTATAGTGATGCTATTGCTCGATTTAGGTATAAGATATGGCCAGATGTGATAAATGATGGTCTGTGGGAGATATATTATCGATAAATTTAGCTCTCTACCTCCTTATATTATCCGAGGGGACCATATTTCATGTCCTTTTCGATTGACCCCTTTTAGCTCGTGTTCCTTGTTTGATTTATATCCCGTTTACTAGAGATCTGGACAGACCCTATGAGACATAAACAATGACGTGTTATTCATATCACAACTTTCGCCAGCAAATATCATGATGAAATATAAACAAAGACTTGTTTTAATACTATGCTAAAGTTACTCTTTTGATATTCTTAAAAATTTCAAAAAATTATGAATGTTTTGAAATGAATTTTATACAGTAGGAAAAAAAATTGGTAATTAAATTTAATATTAAAAAAAATTTATGGACGAAAATAATAAATACAAGAAAGAATCGCTGCAATTAAAATATTTTTTATTTCTTTCTAATTTATGTTGTTATTTATTTCTACAATACAGGACATGAAAAAAGGTCCCAAATAAAATTAATTTAACTTTGTTGACAAAGTGGTAAGTAAATTCATGGTTAATTAATAAGGCATAGAATAAAGAGAAGGTATTGTAAATATTTTAAATATGTACGCATAATTTGTGCGTCGTATTTCAATATAGATCTAGATCAATCCGGTTAATTCAAAAGAGGATACCTCTAAATGGTAATCGCTACTAATCGCTTTCCATCGCACATTAAGATGACTAAATAAAATAACCACAATTCATTTTTGACCTTTCGTATAAACGTAGAGAAACTATAAAACCACTAAAGTTTATACTGTAAAAAGTTTTGAAGTAATTTTACCATTATTATGCTTTAAATGCATTTAATTGTCTAGTATAAAAATAAAGAAATTACATCGAATAAAAGTAAATAGCATTAATTTAAGCATTTTCTAAGTAGAAAGTTGCTGCTCAAAATTTAATTTAATTTAATTATACACAGCAGTTATAATTTTTTACACTAAAAAGAAGTAAAAGATGATTTAATCAAAAATACTTTACTTTTTATTCCGCGAAAATTATTATCAAGTTTACCAATCAACGAATGATCAACGATGATTAAAACAAGATCAAATGCGTTGGCTGCAAAACTCAATAATATAATACTCCTTTATATTTTCCTTTCGTAGAATAAAACATAAACAATATTAAAAAATGATAAGAAAATGATCATCTTCCTCTGCTTCCTCTGAGGTCAAAAGAGAGCTGAATTTGAAATCATAGGTGCAGTATGTAGTAGTTGTTTGGTATTTCGTTTTAGGTCTAAAATTACATTTTTGAAAATGCACTTTTATGCGAAATTGGGGGTTATCACTCCTGGAAAGAATTTTTAAGTTATTTAATGCAGCAAAAGTATACCTTTTTGTACAAAATGGGGCATGTACTAAATCGAAGAGCATTTTTGGATACAAAGTGTAAATGTTACTTCATTTGTAAAGTTATTTTGCAGTAATTTGTATAGTAAAGTTAAAGTTAAATAAAGTTAATTTTTTACAGTGTCAGGTTGAAAATTAAATTTAATTTTAACTTTTCGTAATTAATTAATTTCCATCTTTTGTTTTCTACAACTCTTACTGAAACAAGCTGTCTGTCTACATGCTCAATTAATTTACGGCTCAGGCAAAATCTCGTTGCCAGTAGTAGCGAAAGCCACCAGAAAATTGATCCTTCATACATTATCAAGTGTCGGACGAGTCTTTTAAGTATGATATTAATTTCCAAGGCAACAATTGTCGGAGTTTACACTTCAAAGGCGGTCGAATTCTCCAATTAAATTTGTTTTTATGTCCCATTTTGCCGCAATTACGAAAATTAGACGCGCTTAAGACAATCAAAGTATTCTTTAGGTTCATAATTACCCCTCTATTTATTTCCTCCGTTTTCTATCAATGGTTTTAGCAATAATTTTAAGAGAAACGCAATCAAATGTTTTCCATGTTCCGCATCATATTTCCTTCAAAACAAAAAAAAAATATTTTGCTATAAATATTTTCTTCCCTTGACTTAACACTCAAATTTTGCTTTTCTTCTAGCAATAGTTTCTTTAGAGATGGGACTTTTAAATATCGTTCGTATGGTATATACGAGTAATATTTGAGGTAAGCACTTGATGTAATTCTTCTGACGAAAGGGTTTGGAAAGGAATATTTTTCCTCGCAACCCCTCTGTTTGTTTTTTTCTTGTTTAAATTCAACAAAGCAAACGTTTCTTTTGTAAAGTGTCCTTTGGAATGGAAAATATCAATTTTAACACTTTCAACATTCTGAATTTTCGTTTCTGGAGGTTACGTGGAGTGCGCGAGAATTGAAAATACTTGTGTAACGAACAAAAATTTGTAATTACATATCGATGAAGTGATGTGGAACGAAGTGCTTTCGATAAGAACTACTTGTTCGATGGAATGTAGAAATTGATGTACGATTCAATATAAAGACTTGACTTCTTTTGGATACTACTCGCATTTCAAGAAGCTTTTCGATTTCAAATTCTTTCTGTTCACAGTTGTTTGATTCGGTACTGTTTCGAAAATTCAATTTTACCAGCACTAAAGTTTCTGTTATTTTTGTCAAATAAAATGGGGAATGTATCTGATGGTTTTGTTATTGTTTGGGCAAATCAAAATATATTTTTACATACGACTGCATTAATACCAAAAAGCTACAAAGCGAAATCTCTCATTCTGTAGAATATCTTATAATAAGAGGACTTTTCACTTATAATTAACTTAATTCATTACATTTCTTAGTATAATTGCTTTTCGTCATTATTCGTGTAACATAACTTTATCTTAATTGGCCCTTTATAATATTTATACTTATTGTTAAAAAATAGCCAATATCATTTTATATTACCTTTTGAAGTCTATAACTGTCATGAGGGTTAATAATTCCCTTTCATTATTAAGTCGCAACTTCTTTAAAAATATTTTTGTTTGTCAATTCCGCAGAATTTCTTTCCCATTGAGAGGTATTATCCAAAAAATTTGCTGGCTATTGTTGCTTCTCAATAGAACCTCTCTTGGTGAGGTGATTTTAGTATTGATTGCTTGGGCTTATTGTTATTAAGACATGTTGATAGGCATTTTCGGATTGTAAGGGACGACATTTTCATAAAAAGCAATGACTCGCAGAAAATTTTCTTATTTTGGTTTCGTGTTGAAAATTGAAATGTAGACATACCAAGTTTTATCTCTGCGATGAATTTTAAATAAGGAGCAAACTAAATATGCCAGAATTTCCTTTCTTTTCAGTGTTAAGGAAAAATATTATAGAAAAAAAAAATAATATAAAATATTTAAATGCAATGAGTCATGATAATACTAATTAAAATTATATTTAACTATATATATTATTATATATTATATTATATTATTATGAAACCTTAACCCTATGAAACATTTTAAACAAAACTTAACGAAATAGCAAACTTTTGAAATAAGTACAATACTCTTTTTCCCTACTTATGTATATTGTGGAAAAAATTAAGAACTCATTCTGTTATTATCGCGTAAAGGATGGATTTTTGTCAATTTTAAATTTTTAAGATAAGGAGAACTTTGATAATATCATTTTTCTGAAATTGAAATGTTTTAAATTTTGTGAAAAAGAAGCTTTTAGAAGCGTTCAATTAAGTCATCGGCTGTTTAAATTTAAACAGATTATAGAACACCACTTAAATCAAAATAGCCAAACATAAAGATGGGATTAATGTTTTTGAAAAACAACTGATTCAACTGGGATAATGTCGTTTAACATAATGATTAGCCTGATTAGGATATTATGCTAATTATAATGCCTTTTTAAGCATTTTCTGATATTTCTAATTCTTATTTAGTTTATGTTATTTTATGAGTTCTCGCTAAATATTAGTCATTAAAATTTCACAGCATATAGATTTTATGCCAATAGAGTACTTCCGGTTTCATCTTGAAGAATATATTATGAAATACCCGTGGTTTGTAGAAATATTTGCTCCTTGAGATCCTGGATATATATAAATGCACCAAAAAGCTAGTAAAACCTATGCTAGGAAGGAATTTATTAAGTACAAAGTATTTTATATACTTTTATCGTATTAATCTAAGGAAAACATAAACCAATTTCAGCCTTGTGCTCTATTTTATAAGCTTTTATTGAACTTCGCTTGTCTATGTATCCTGAATCTTGCAAGTTAATTTTGACCCACTTCCCGATGTTTGATTAAACTGAAATCTTGCACACATACATATGTAAATCCGATGACAATGCAGTGTCATGGTACTTGAACTTGCCTGTTGATGGAACTGAAGGGTCTATAATAAAATAATGTAACCCTTGGAGCTTGGGCTCATTTGTTTGTCTTCTTGTGAGTAAATGTGTACATATTTTGATCATAGGTGTTTTTTTTAAATTGTTTAATTCTTAGTATGTAAATAAAGGCTCGTTCTTTCAAAAGATTTCTCACTTTAATTTCTTGCAAGCATTGTCAACACCACATTAATTTGTTTTTGTATATTAATATTTATTTAACTTTTATTTTTATCATTATTATTTTACACTTATATCGATATCCTTGTAATTTTGTGTGATTAATATACCTGTAAGTAATGGATAAATACGAATACATTAAGAGATATGATACTAAATATCAAGAATGTGTATATAGCATATTTTAAGTACCTACCTAGTAATTTAGTGACTTTTAGAAATTATAATTTTATAAATATACCATTCTGGTTCGAAAATTGATTGTTTTTTGTTTGTTACATATTTGAAGACAATGAGTTTATAGAATATGGCTAAAGACTGATTTGTTTATTCTCACCATGTTAAACTTTAGATTTTAAGAATATTCGTGTTTTAATTTAAATTACTTAAAGCAAATATTGCTGATTTATTTACGTACCGCACTTCAAGTTGTTCCTAAGATACCAAAGTATAATATTCCCATAATGTATTTCAAATAAAAACGATAGTTTAATACAAAAATCAAAATTATTTTAAAACTACTACCTACGTAGTTGTATGTCGGATTAGTGCAATCTTACGTATACAATAATATTTTATTATTATTTTACGAAATTAATTTATTATTAATTTTTCTAAAATTTACCACAGTCAAGATTTTTTCTTATATGACAAAGAGGAAAACATTTCTATGATTTTAAAAGTAATCTCTAAAGCATAATTATAAAAATTATATCAATCTATTTTATTCTAAGCAAATCACAAAGTTCTACGGACATACTAATGAATAAAATTTCTAGCAATTGTTAGATTACTTGTGCAGGATCAAAATTTTGTAAAAGTTGTTAAGAATATCTATATTCTTTTTGTAAAGCTCTTGATTTATCTTAAATCAAAAAATCATAAGTAAATTGACAAAAGAGTACATATATGTATATGACAGTATGAGACTGATAAAAGTCGGATTTATTTTATCTACTTCCACTACAGAGAACAATTCTCGACTGAAAGGTATTATGCAAAAATATTATCATTTTCCTGACGAATGGAGTTTCTCTAATAATTTCGCAATTTACGAACTCAAAAGATTTTGGTGGCCAGGCCAAGTACAACCCCCTTTATTTAGCCAGTTTTGTGTCCGTGATACACAATGGCAAAATTTAGGAATTTATATCGCGGGCTTGAGCCTAATATCTGCTACTTCGTAAACTCATTCTGTGGCGTGTCGTTCATTTCAAAATACCGAATTTTTCACGGTACCCAGATAGTGGACCTCGATTCTCACTTATATAAAATTCCATTTTGTGTTTTTGCCAGCACCACTTTACGCAAGCATTTGTCATTTCACCTAAATCCGGTACCACCGACGAGGGTTTAACTGAACGAAGGGAATCGGCAGCCGGTGCAAAGCTCATATTTTGGTAAATTAATTAATGGAGACAATTTATAGCCGCTTTCGTTTTGAGTAATTAAATTACCGCAAATTTACCTTTTGCTGGGCCGAGCTTTTGGGTCCAACTCTAATTAATTTATAACTCTGACTAATGGTGGTGGTCACTTGACGTATTCGTGTTTGACTAGTAGAAATTAGATCCGCCCCAACAAGTGGTGCTTGCTATTAAATATTGGACACTATCCCGACCTCAAAAGGCTTTCAAGTCAAAGTTTTCGCTGTGATATTGTGCCCCTATAACACTCCTTGCTATCTCAGAGTTTTGTAGGACTATCGCAGCGAAAGGAAATCTGCTTCTGACAAACTGTCACACAAGTGGATCCGCAACGGCAACACAATGGCCAGTTTTGAGGGATTAAAAGATACTAAAAGATAGAAGAACTTTTTAATCAAAGCGCGCTTACCACGCCATCATTTCCTCTTGCTGATGAACGTTCCTGGCATTAAGTGGTCACTAACGGCTTCCACAGGGTGTCTTCTAAACCCAGGGTGAATGTAAAGGTTTAAGGATGTTGGAAACAAAGGTAAACGAAGTCCTCAGTTGACAGTTCTAAGCATTAGTGAGTTTCATGTCCGGATACCAATTTTGTCTTTTTTCCGAGATTAAGTTAGAATCCGCCGTATCGAAAGGTCACTACGCGCTTAGCTAAATTCCTTTTTTATTTCAAAGGAAATTATTTGTGTTTCTTTTTCAAGTGTATTGAAATGTACAAAGTATCCTTTGTCATTGAAACTCAGGTCGTCTTTACGCACTAGGTCGGCCCACTCTGTGGATAATAGGAAAAGAAAGAAATTCATTTTATGTGCTCGCCCTCTATTTGTTTAGACAAAAGAAAGGAAGGGATCTTTGAACCTTTTTCGCACCAACAGAAAAGAGCAATATCTGGTGCTTTTGTTGGAAATATTAACGGTTGATTTCTACCGCTCCAACCTATAAGAATTTTCAACTTTTTCCAGGTGACGAGCTCAGATATTTCCAGATGATATTAGAAACATGCCAGGGAATTTAAGGACTTTCGACTTTCGGTTCTCTAATACTGCAATAAAAAATATTTTTTTCCAATCATTTCCTGAAGCATTATTGGTAAAGTTTAGGAGACAGCTTGGAGAGGTTCGTGGAATTTATTTTAAGACTTCTTAAAGTAACAAAAATTGAACCTGTCTTAAGGCATTAATAGGGAAAGAAACTCTCATCTTGTTTAAGCAGTTACATTGGATACTTCAAAAACTTTTGATCGGATCTCCTTTGACAAAGTTCAGAAGTCTTACCATTGGCATGAACTGACAATTTGTTGGGCAAAGCTATCCGTTTTATTTCTAAGCCTGAAGAGATTTCTTTGAGAAAACTTGGAAACAGATGTAAAAATTAAGATAATTAAAATCAAGTTTTATTTCTTATTCTTTAGAAGATAGTACAATTTTATTTCAACTTATTATACAAAGTTCTCGGACTTATTTATTAATGTAAGCCAATACCACATT
Source organism: Philonicus albiceps (assembly GCA_963969385.1). Lineage (NCBI taxonomy): Eukaryota > Metazoa > Arthropoda > Insecta > Diptera > Asilidae > Philonicus > Philonicus albiceps. Next base: position 39,443,386 of record OZ017773.1, read on the forward strand.
AATAAGTACATAAAATAATGAATATAATGCTAGAGGATATGCACCTTTTTTGATTTTGAATAATAAAACCATTCTAAGCCAGCATACAAAGATTTTAATACAAAAGCGTCTACAATAGAGTTCAAAACAGTATTAATTTATGTAATTCAATATGAAATCAAGTCTGTTGACAAGGTTAGAGTTAAACCCAATTTTTTGTGAATACTGGAATTGTAATGAAACACAACAACAAGAGAAAATTATAATTAACATAAAATTTTGAATTCAGGTTCCTCAATCCATTCAACTCGATTCACTCGGAAACCAGGTTTATGAGTATAAATGCAGGAAAAAAACCTGGACTAATAAAACAAAGCTTCATTACTTTTATTAGGCAGCCACTCAAACTCATTTAATAAATTTGTGCTATAGAAAATTATGAAAAGTAAGTGCAAAGTGCTCTATTAAATTTGGCTTTACACGTGCATTTAAAGCGAATTAATAAAAAGAGGGTTAAATATTCTTCTGCACATTTTCCATTTTTTACTTCATATAGTAAAATAATTATGATTTTATTTTCTTTTGATTTCTTTTACTGACTAGAGTATATTCAATAGAAATATTACGAGGTTGCTAAACACTTTTACTAAATCCACTAACCATAACTATTCTCGTTGAAAAATTTATAATGATTTCCCTATTTCTCTGTATACATGTATTCCTTATATCCACATAAAAGCACTTAAATTTAAACAAAGATGTAATCGACAAAATTCGTTTTAAATTAAAAATCAGAGAATCTCCCGCAAAGCCAGGTGTCTATCAAGAAAATCCCTTTTTAATGGCAAACATAAAAATGCACACGCAGGCGGGAATATATTGCTGTTCGTGATAAAGGAAAGGGATGTGATATCAAAAATTTTTTTAAAAACGTAACAAAGGTTAGCATTTCCTCGAAACAAAATATTAAAGCTCGTCTGCTCAACATAAAGTAAAGAACATAATGTGCAGGTTTAAAAAGTTTTTTTTTTTTTTAGAAGATTGGAATCATGTGATCATTACAAAATCATGTTGAAAGACAGCTGAAAGCTGGATTTTCTGCACCGAAAGACAGAAACGACGCTCGTATTTTGCGAGAAACATCTTTTTTTTATTCTGCGCCAATTATTCCATTAAAATGTTATTTGCGCGGACATTTTTGAAATACATCTAAACGCACTTTAAGTGTTTCTTGCTGTGATGCTGTTTTCGAAGGGAGGCAACTGCCCCGTACCATGTTAATAAATATTATTAGTTTTTTTTTTTTATTCAAGTGTATCTGCATGTCGTCACATGATTTAAACAATAAATTTTCTTTGTTATTTCAATATCATGAGAACTAATTTAAAGAGAAATAATGGAGCGTAGAGTGCGAATAGTCATACAATTCAAAAAACAAGAATTATTACTAATATAAATACACAAAATTATAAAACGCTAATCCATACTCTATCCAAGAAATTTATATCTTCATAATCCGTTTTTCCTCATAATCCAGGCCTAGGAAGAAGGCCAAGTTGCGCGTCAGCATTATTTTGCAGATCTCCCCTAGATTTCTTGCAAATTTCATATTAAAAACAATAGCCCGAAATAAAAGGCACTTGGCATAGTTTCCCACATTTTCTATTAAACTCCCCCATATGCCCGCAACTTTTAAGTGTACAAAAAGGCTTTTGTGTAATGATTAAGCAAATTTAAAGATAAGGGAAGGAAATAGAATGTCATTTGGCAGAAAATTGAATTCTTGTTTTGAAAATTATCCCGGATTTTTGTAACACGGTTTTTTCTTACCATTTAGGAAGCAAAGGTGAAATTAAATACGGAATTCCTGTATCAGTCCAGAAGTTCTGGATGTCTCTGGGCTAAGTGTTTAAATCTGCATACTTCAAGAAAATTTTATTTGAATATTAAAATGATGTATATCATGAATTTGCTCCATTCTTTGCCTCTATCACCAGGTTCAGAACACAATAAAAAACGTTTTATACACTGATTGCATTCTTTATAGCTCAGAATCTAGAATCAGATTCAACGAGCTTTGCTCCATTTAATTTATAGGTCAGCAAATAATGTTTTTCTAAGTTGGCGCCGAGATAAAGGGCAAACCCCTGAGAGTACCATAGAGCTCTCTATTTTCCGGTGCACACATAATGGTCTGGGATGGAAGCATTGTCACTGCCAGAAATCAATATTTAATTACATAGAATGATAAAAGGCGCCGATGGTGTCTTTTGTTTCACCGAACTTATTGTTGTTCTTGGTCTTTAGTTTATTTCAAATTTTGTCCACTGCATCACCTGCTTTCCCAATCAATTCGTTGCGTTTTTGCTTTCAATTTAACAATACAGCGTCGGGTGAAAAAGTTTCAAACTTAAAGACAAAAAGCAGACTTCATACTATAGGTAAAATAGATAAATCTTCCTTTATGACCGTCTGGAAATTTCTTCGAATGCTTTCAAATTCACTTATTCCGTTATTTTTTCTTCCCTTTTTGCATGAATTTTTTTTATAAACTTTGAAATGAGCAATTACATTGATGTTTAAATTTCAAAGTGTCATTCGTAGGTATATGCATATGAAATTAAAAAATAAGTATTATCAAACTTTAAAATATTCGATATTTGCCGCCTGTTATGTTTCCGACTACATTTATACCATAATTATCAACACGCAAAACTCCCTCTGCTATTATATCGTTGTGCTGAGTGTGAAATAACATTTTAAGTCTAACTAATTTTACATTCCTTTCAATAATAGATAAAATATGAAGTGTAGCAAATCGTGAATTCCTGTATTATATTTCGAAAATTTAAACGTAGCAACATTGAAAATAAATCAATTATTCAAATAAAAATTAATGCATTTATCATTATTTTGCACAGAGAGTTATTTTTCATAATTAATACTATTTTCACTCAATTTAGCGACGATAAAATCTTACAACAACAACAAAAACAATGTTCATTATTATTATATAAAAGAAGGTAATTTTACTTTAAAAATGGGTATTATATTTTTCATTTTTATTTACAGAAACAAAGGAGCCAAATTTTTGAAATGTGGGCTTAAATTTTACAATAATTTTATGAGTTTTATTTATAAAACCATTAACTGATCCCTTCGATGTCCACTGCAAATATGATAAAATATAGAACAAGAATAAACAGGTACAACTTTTCCATCTGTTACGTGAATTTTGCACCATTGTATTGCAAAATTTATATGACCAATTGTGTACTTAAACTTCTCGTATAAATTTTTAGATCCCAACTTCAAATTTTAAACGCTTTACGTATTATTGAAGTTTATTTTCTGAAATACTACCAACAAAGTGTTATGTAAATAGTTTTTCGAATATTTTTGGATAAAAATGTTTTTAAAATGTTAAAAGTGGTGTAAAAATGTTGTATTGTGTACTTATAAATATTATTAACAATAACATTTTCAATAGAATCGTTTTGATTTTTTGTAGATAAAGGTTTATTTGTTTATTTATTTCACAAGAAAGTATAAATATAAATTAGATACCCTATTAAAGTAGTAGTACCCATTATTTTAGTCTTGATTTCGTTAACTGAAATAATAGTACATTGAAATGCCTTATTTTTTACGGGAATTATTTAACAAAGTCATTAAATCACTAATTACTTAACATAACACAATGTATACTTTAACCTTAACTGACTAACTGATTCTAAATATGACATTTTGTTAGATCCAAACTCCAACTAACATAGTTCAGATTACAAAATGCTTTGCGGAGACATGGAAATAATAGCAATAGCTTAAGGAACCACGGGGAGCGGGTTAAATATTTTTAAATTATTTATATTATTTTTATATATATTAGTAACTCAGGAGAATTTATCAATTCTTATAAGAAATCGGACGCCAAAACAATTTTATCAATGTTTTGTCTGATCATGGTAGAAAAATCCGGAAAGGGTGGGAGGATAACTGGCATATTTCAGTTGCCGCAATGATATTCATCAAAATGTTCAATTATTTAAGAGTTACTATTTAACATATTCGCAATTTCAATTTATGAGTGCTTATTGTGTAATAAATACAAAAAAAGGATCATTTAATTATACATAGGAAAATAAAATGTTTTAGGAAGAAGGAAATCATTTTACATAATACATATAATTGAGTTATTGTGTTTATATCTAAACTAGTAATTTTAGAGAAAAAGTTTAGAATTATGCCGTTTTGAATCTTAAATATTCTGTAGCCTTTATGAAAGCACATTTAATCCAATGTGTAGGACTATTAATTCGTTGCCGATTTAAAGGTATTTTTAAGTAAATTGCTTCCTCATTTTCCTCATTTTACTCGATTGAACTTGTTATAGAATTCAAGTTTAAATAATTTTCAAAGCTGCCTAATCTTAATTAAAACGGGAATGCATATTTTTATAAATAGAAGATTGCCGGTAAATGAATTTATAAATTTTTTAAAACATCCGAAGTTAAACAAATTGCAAATGACTTTAGGTTTCGTTTCCTTACCATTGAAAGTAATATCTCACCTTCTTCGGATTATGTTAACTGTCGAAAATGTTCAAATACATATTTCTATTGTAGAGCATAATAAATTCATGAATATATGTATAAGCCAGTCCTTACTGCTTCATCTGCCTCATAGAGGGTGAAACATCATTAATCATTAAGCTAAAAGCGCTTCTACGCCCTTCCTTTTAGAGTATTTTTTCACGTGTTCATTTCCCGCCTAACTTTGTTATATGTATTTGAGAATTAGAAGCTTATGAAATGACTGCTATATATCCATAGAATGCAAAACTTTGTGAAAATGATATCTAATAGCTGGATTATGTGATTGAGCCTGTCAGGGCGAAATATGCATGCATCATTAGCAATGTCGAATTAGATAAATTAATTGGTAATTTTCTGGGGGATAAAAGCAACGCTTTTGTTTAGTTGTTATTATTATTTTGTATTTATTTTGCTTCATTGAGTTGAGCGAATTGAGACTAAAATTTTGACATCGGTTAATTAGCTCCAAACTGGCTTCTTCACATTTTAAAGATTTAATTGAACTGTTACTTTCCCAAACTAATTCGGAGATTTCATTTTGGCATCGATTTAAATAAATTCATATAGCGTGGAGTTGACCCCTAGTAGTAAAATTTAAATACTTACACATTTCATCGTATTTTCACATCATAAGTCTTCCCACTTTAATTTTGTGATTGTGCGTCAAGTTCACATTTTCATATTTTAGGTAACTATAAATTTTGGGTTGGTTAGAAAAACACTACTGAACGGTATTATTCAAATTTGCTTATGGCAAATTGGCTTATTAAAAATGGACTACTTTTTCGACATTTTTCAACACCTTAAAAGTCTACATTTTAATCACAAACCCTTGATATCGAAAATATAAAAAATGTTTTTATTTCTGATATTATTTTGTCTTGTTTGAACAGTCATAATTAATTTGGACGAAATTGTGAAAATATCTTAAGTTAATGACTGTCGCACAAGTCGAACGCAATATTTTAATAGATAAAATCATATCCATTTGGAGGAAGCTTTCCAAGATTCTGTTCCTATTTGAATTTTGAGTCCTTTTTGTTGGCTCAGAATAAGTTATAAGTTTGAATGAAATGAAGTCTGCTAACTTATAATCTTTGAAAGGGATTTGCGCGGGAAGGAGGTCAAATAATTCCGTAAATTTAATGAATTATGTAACATCTCTATGGTAATATTACGAAACCTTATGGGAAGAACTCGCTTTGTGTTTGCAGCGTTAACTTTGCCAGAAATTTTGCGAAAACCTCGTACAATGAAATTTTCAGAACAATATATTGAAGTAGTGAGAAATTTAAATTACAACCTATTTGAGTCAGCTCGATTCACGTAGAGACTGAAGCGTGTTTCGAAAATTCCATTCCGTCGAAATGTTACTCTGCTAAGGTTGAGGAATAATTTTTCATTTCAAACTCAGCCTCACCCCGACAGCTAAACCAAATGCGTGCGAAGTTTTGAAAGAAGTCATTAGAACTTCATTTATTTTCCTGGGAGACCACTCGTATGCCTATTAATGATGGGGCTGTGCGGATTTTCATAATGACAAATGGTTTTTCCAGCGCGCCCGTTTCCGCTTCAAAGATTTATCAAGGGAAACTCTGCGGAACAGGCGAATTAACAATGGACGTAAGTGGATATGCCTCGCGTAGGTACCTACTCCATATAGCAAATTGTTCGGCAATAAGTGCCTTCCGGGAATAAATGCGTTTTTCATGACGAACTTCTACTTGAGCAAGCTTTGGCGTTCCTCCTAAAACTGAACTCTGTAACGTTTCATGTGGGATTTAAGCAGAGTACTTAAGTCACTTTGCCTTTTGGGACTAACTTTCAATGACGTGTAAAGCTGCAAAATATGAAGCCCACTCAATTTCTACTCTGAAAGAAATCCCTGTACGGAATTAAAATATAAAAAATTTTGAAACTCATATGTGTCCGGTACCTAATCAACTTTTTGAATTTTTACCGCAATATCTTTCCGTTCTTCCTTTGAAATGCATATCAAAAAGCACTATATTCTCCACGGATCTATGTTAGAAAACTTAATTTACGAGGAATTGGGGGATATTTCATTCAACATAGTGAAACTTTTATTGATTCAAAAAGTTTTTAGCAAGTGCACGGCATATTTGATGTCAAATTGAGAATCCTCACCACCATACCTCTTAGTCATCGTGAAAGTTTTTACTAACTTTCTAACGTGAGTCTGCCGCTAATGGAAAAAAACAGCCTCGTACTCACATCTGCTTCACACAAACAATTCCACATTTCTCTGGTAAAAACTTTATTTTCTACCCTACTAGTGAAATTGACGAATTTTAATGAGAACAATTTTTCGAAGTTCAAGACAATATTTTAAACTGTGTTCAACAAAAATATGAAAAAGTGGTAAAATGCAAGACTCATAAAGAGTGAAAGAGAATATTTGACTTTACTGGCCTTTTAGTAGAGTTCGCTAGTTTATGAACACTTCGCTCACCCTTTGAATTGCATAATTTATTTTACTACTACATTTTTCGAAAAAGTAGTATGTTTCAAAGTTTTATCAAAACCACCAGTAGGTAGAAATATTCAACTGATAAAATCAAAGCATTATGGATAATCTTTCATTTTAAGCATACGAGTTTTATATTGTAGATATGTAGGATATGTGAAGAAGAGGTATATTTTGCGTAATATATACAGTGAAGGAAATCAAGTGCAACTGCTTGTTATAGTTAGATCGTCGAATGTTACCACAAGAAAGCACAGGATCTAAGTCAAGATAGTCCTCACAATCAACAGTTTATAACGTTCTAAATAGCTCCCAATCAAACCTTTCTACTATAGATTATGACCATATTAATTTTTTATTGTTTTAGACATGAACTACAATACATATGTACATATATGTAGGTACATATACATATAAAACTAAATAGCTTACAAACATATTTCAGTTTTAAGTTTATTCCATGGAGCATGAACCCGACCAATAGAAAATAAGCTTATAGAAATCATTCAACTTTTAGGCATAAAGTATAATTGAAGTTCCATAAAAGGCTATTGTTCGTACATTTTTTTTTTGTCGAAGTTGACAACCCTTTTTCAGCCATTTAAATTAACAACACATTTTAATTTGACCTTGGAGGTTAGAGCATTTAATTATCTTATGACCAATGCAAACAGGTTCAAGAAAGGTAAAGAAATTTTAAATTTATTGTCATTTGAAAAAATTTGTTTTTTGTATTTCATCCGTCATTAGTAAGTTCAATTTAACCATTAAATACAAGAGCTATTATTTACTAACTTCCTACAAGTATGAAACTTTTGCTTTGTGATGGCTTTTCATCAAATGAAACCAATTTCAGAAATAAATATGAATATTATTTTCATAGGCCTAGATCTTATTTCAAACTACTTTACAATTTAAACTGATGTTATAGATTTAAATAATAATTTTATAAATGCATTAAAAATAACGAATTAAGTGAGATCAAGCCACTGTTTACTTTATTAATTAATTATCTAATTAGACAACAATTGATTTGAATTTCCATCAACACTTACTAATAGAAAATCCGTATGTTATGATTATGGCTTTTAATATTTTATATCCAATTTGTGCATTTGATGAATATTTTATACGCACATTTTCCAGTCCTGTGAACAAGTAGGAAAATCTCGGGCCTACAATCGTCTTTTATGGTGCTCTCAGAGCTATCTCGAAATTATATGGCGTCAGAATCCTTTAAAATGAGAGGTACATAAAATTTCTTGTTTCCCAAGCAACCTACTCGACCAGTTTCATTTCAGACTATTAGATAGGTCGAGTTCTCGACATCTCTCTTGTAGAGTTGGAGATTTTATAGTTATACGTTCAAGTACGAACTTTATGAGCAGTCTCCATTTATTGTTCCGAGCTAAACCATTATGGGATTTAGATCCGGTATTATTTTTATCTGGTTTGTTCACCGGATTCTCTATATATAAGAAATACAATTCCGTATATATCACAGCTCTCGAATAGCTTCTTATGGCGCCGCCAGGATATTCGATTGCATTTCTTAGCAATTACACTTTATAATTAGTCATCAAGAAGGATGAGAATTACTGCCAATAGAGAAGTACTCCTATTTAAATGATATTTTAGATCATATGAAGGTAAGGTAATCACTTAGTTAATTAATAACGTAATACAATAACATAACCATTTTCTTCGCCTCAGTTATACATAATTTTTATTATCGTTCAAAGTACAGCAACCAATTGCACGTGAATTGCAAAACCGAATTATTTGAAAGGCGACAAATGTTTTATTAATGGAAAAATCGAATGATTTATTGGACATTGCCGATGGTGACCAAAATATTAATTTCATCCATGTCAACAGACACGTCGATAAAATCTTATCATGTTACAAGGCTATGGGAACTTTTTTTTCTGTTAAATTGTTCGAGCGCTATTCGGAAGCATTCCTGTCCCTTCAATTTAAGTATCTGGCTTGGCTGTTGCTTAGCAATCAGCTTCTTTCGTCTATGCTAGAAATATTGCCAAAAAATTATGTATATATGTAACTCACGTGTTCATGGACCAAAAAATCTCTTTGGCGCTAATCAAGCAAAATATGAATTGGCAATAATAGAAAAATCGAAGAATTTTAAAAAAGGCGTTTATGATCTATTGCGATGCGAATGTTATTAAAAATGTGTGTGAGAATAGTAGTGGGGATTAAATTAGAACTTTAATATTATTTTTATTATATTGAGATTGCCACATTGAATACTAACACTACATTTAACATCACAAAACTTCCATATTTCATAAAAATCATAAAAGTTTAAAAGAATATCACATTATTAAAAATAATACAAACATAATTACATCGGATCGAATCGAAAAGTGCTTACAAAAGCACCTTTTGAATTGAAATTTCATATTAAAACTCTTAAATTGCAACAGATTAATTTCAGTTGCCGTTGATTTCAATTATTTTTTCATTCCAAATGATTAAAATACTGGACTATTCTGAAGTCTTTTTGCGGAAAAACTAATTAAAGTCAAAGAGAACTGAAATGTATTTTTGAGAATTTAAGGAATATTTATTCATAAAAGGCTTTTGTAAGCTTCCTTCGATTCGATCTGAACGAATACAAAAATAGGGCACATTATTAAAAGGATATAAAATAAATTAATTCTTAAATTCTTTTACCATAGGAAGCGAATATAGCTCTTTTAGGTTTTATTTAAATTATATTGATTTAATTTTTGAATTAGAACTGCCAAAGAAAACCGTTTATTTATATAAGCTTTTAAAGTGAATTTTCAGGTAAATTAATAACATTCGAAATATGAATTAAGTTATTGGAGATTATACATAAAAATACCCTCCGTTAACCATTTCACACTTCTCCTAATGGAACTAAGAAGAAGCTCTCTCGCATTACATAGCACTCTTCTTTGAAAAATGTCTGTAACAAAAAACAACATAAAAGTCATTTATTTCTAAAAATAAAACGTTTTTCCATTTCGCTTTTTAAATGCTTATATACCCAAAAAAAATGTCGTTGCAAATTATGTAAATTAAATATGTTTCCATTTATCTATACAAACAAATTCTAGTAAAAGTCTTCAAATGAACGAATTTAAGAAAGATATATTTATTTTTTAGTAATCGACAACGAAAAACACGGACTTGCCTTGGGAAATGCTAAATCGAAGTAAAGTAACAATTTCTTGGAATTTTCTTATTTTCAGGGCTTATGTACTTCTTTACTTATATATAAACTAGATGGAAAAATCTTTAAGATTTTTTTTCATTAAAACATCGTGGGAATTTTAAAGTTAAATATCTCAAAAAATACAAGCAACCGACAAATTTGTTGTTGAATAAACATTCCTACGAATCATCAAAATCGAAGTCAAAAATTAAGTTCGGAGTTAATTAGATTATTAGTTAGATTACAAATATTTTACGGTAATGAATATTAAAATTCTTTCTCGATCGTCTTATTACTAAAATCTTGTAACGATGGACTGAAAACTTTTTAAAATAAAACTAACTCCCATTTTTTAAATAATAATAAGCAGGTCCTCGATAAAAAAGTTTTAATCATAAATTTTGTGATTCTCATAAATTTTTTGAAACTCATAGAGCGTCAAAAGAAATAAATTACAGGGAAATTTAAATGATAGGTTGTAAAATATAATTAATGCTCAGCTATAGTTGTAAAATATAATTAATGCGTAGCACTTACGTTTAGTTTTTTCATACCCACTTTTTTCAAAATAGAATTCATGCATTGATTTTACTTTTGTATTTATCTATACGAATTTTAAAAACATTGAAATTGAAATTCAATTTGTGATATTAGTGTGAAAACATTCCAATAATTGAGAAACATTTTACACTATTTTTCTCAAAAACATTATTCAGAATATTTTCGACTTTAGATTCGTATATAGAACCTAAAAAGATACATCAACAAAATTTCCCAAAACTGTGTAGCTGCAATATTTTTAAAATAAAATATTCGAAATTAAAGGAAGATACGTATTAGGTGCAAGAAAATTAAGTATCCATTATACAGTTTGGAGGTATATCATTTCGAAAGCACCCTAACATAAAACAATGCCTTTCGAATTTAACACAAATGGACAAAAGGTTAAAGGTAACCTTAAAAATTTCTAAAAGCTCTACGTTTTGTGAAAACTTTAAATATTTAAGAATTAATAATTTGACATCAGAATTTATGTAGGGATTATTACATAAAAACATTGTCGTATTAAATCCAAACATTACCACTCATGTTAATTAAAATACGTTTTTCTTAAACCTTGAATTATAATATGATCGTACTAATGTAATAACTACTCCTAACGTAAGTATGAAACTTATGGGATAAATTAAACATTTTGAAAAGTCCCTTATTCAAACAACTTGCAACACTTACTTGTTTGAATAATTAAAACATTTTGTATGAATTTCATTTAACAATCTAATGCAAATTAAATTCGAAAAGAAACTTTACTATTATTTTGACTTTTATTTTATTTACTACATAACATCATAATTTGCTAGCCTTATTCCCAGTATTTATAAACGTTTTCTGAAAGTAAGGCGAAAATCTCCTGAAATATTTTTATATTTATTTTCTCCGACATAAATAGCAGAATGGTTGAGTCACGACCTTGAGGACACAATACCCATGCTAATGCAAATATGAAAATATAGCACCTTATTATTGTCAATTATGCTTAATTTTTACATTAACTAGCAAAATATGATGAATTCAATGTTATGGTGCGGATGCGAGCTCCATTAATATCTTATAATGGCCACGTACTGGAAAGTAAATCATAATTTTAATGGAAGGCCCTGCCATTAATGGGTTTGGTAGTCCCCCAGAAAGTGCAATTCGCTTTCATCGAAAATGGAGCATTCAGCCATAAGGCAAAAAGAGAATTGCTTAATCTGTTGTCTTAATCAAACGAAACAGGATATAAAACGTGCTCCTTAGAGAAAGATAGATATGACAAGAAAAACGTTAATGGCGTCTTCCTCTGGTAGCAACTTAAATTATTAATTAACATATTAATGGTAGCAGAATATTGTAAATGTTTTTCTTGGATTAATATATAATTACTTTCTTCTTTAGATGATCTTTCCGCTCTTTGGGGTTGTTATGAATGTACTTCTCAAGGAAACTCCTCTTAACGAATATTATTAAGTTAAATTCGTGTGTTAATGTGGTGAGAAAAGTCGCATATTTATAGAAGAAGGATGGACAATTTTTAGACCATCGACAATTAAAGCCTATTTGTAAATCTTGTATTTTAAATCGCTATTAAGATTTTATTTGATGATAATTTGTAAAAACGCTTAATAAGGGAATTCCTAGAGTTAATTGCCTCCGTAAATTGTGCTTATAGGTAATGGTTTTTATCATCATATTTTCCTGAATATGTAATTAAATAAAATACTGAATTTTCATTATCATAGAACATAGACAATTAATCTATTTTACTCTAAATTTAAGTTGACACTGCAAAATTGTAATTTTTAATTCTTATTTATTTTGTAAAAATGAACATAACGTTGATAATTTGTTTCCTAACGTCATTAATTAAAAATTTGTTCCCATGATCTCCTTTAAAGCTAAAGTAAAGAATGAGTTTGCAGTTATTATAAAGCTATTACGTATATTGTATTAGTAAAACAGTTTTAAAATAAGCCCTCATAGAATTGAACAAATGATTTTTATTACGCGTATTGAAAGGTCTGTTGCACATATTTAGTCTAAGTCATCGATAAGTACATATATACTCTACTATACTATATATGTACATGTATATTTAGGCAATTATACAAAGTTAAATTGAAGTTTAAGTTTAGTGAGAATAAAATGTAAATTCTTTGGAGTTATAAGTAATATACAAACAATCATATTTGTAAAATATAATATAATATAATATAATATATACAAAATATCATAATTGGAAAATTGTATCCCTAATTTTCTACTTGATATAGATAAAATATTAATAACTAAAATATAACTTCTAAAAATTATACCAACTTAATGATTATCACAATGAATTAAAAGCATTGTTTATATTGTATATAGTTTTATACAATAGATTATATAAAATTTACCTAAACAAATATTATTAATATTTATTTGCAGGATATCCTATTTTACAGTTATATAACCAATTGTGCTCAATTTCAATATGTCAAAATAAAACATATTGTTACAAAATTTATCTGTACGTATGCTCTATGCATAGAGTTTTAATAGGGTTTATATGGGGGACTTGCTTTCGATCCACACGATCGTTAACTCCTTTGCAGGAGCACCAGGCAGTAGGCACACTAATAAAGATAAGTCTGGTGCCCTGGATCGCGACATCGACCATTTTTTACTTCTTTGAGCCCGTTTACCTCGGTGGACGAGTCTTATTATCAAAAACTTTTCCCCATATCGTAAAGCAAGCGTAAAGGCAAATGTGCAGTTTTGATAGCTAGCTGATCGGCTGCTAAAACTGTAGCAATATATTTTTGGTTATTATGAACTTCGATAATATCATGTCATTGAAATACTACTAAAAGTTTTATTTGGAATTAAATATAAATAATTTCAAAATCCCTAACTGACTTTAACATTTCCATCAATAATATCCGAAATATTATTTTTAAGCTGTAAACTACATATTGTTGGAATTTGTTATATTATGTAAGATATTTAGATAACCTAAAATTTACATGAAATAAAACCAACTAATTTGAATACAAATTAAACAAAAAGAGAGCAAATTAGCTCCCTTATTTTACATCTGAGGAATTCTTTGTTTTTGATTGCATTTATGACAGTAACTTTAATTGATTGTTTTTTTTTTCAATACACTAATACTTTATATATTCTAATTAAACTTTAAAGGGATTATAAATTGAACGAAGTGATTGATGGCTTTTTCGTTGAGTTTATTTAATTTTTAAATGTTTTAATTATAAAGTAACTCAGTCAACTTGAATTACTTCAGACAGTTGGTGAAATCGTTAATTTAAATAATAAAAAAATAATTGTTTCAGTTGCATTTTTAATTCTATATTTTTTATGGTAATAAAGATTTTAAAAGCCAGTATAGATCCAGAAACACCCATTTCATTACAAAGTCTCTCTAATAAAAAGCTACGTCCTTTTACATTTTACATTTCCAGAATACATTTAAAATAATTGTGACAGAGGTCATAATGAATGAAGACACATTCCACATATTTGTTGTGCTGAAAAATTAGAAACTGAAAGGTCTGCTTGTTTCATTTGTGATCATACACAATCACTGGAGCAAAGAATGATTTAATTAAATATTTTCTTAAGTGGAAACTTTGCTGACCGTAGTTCCCCTTAATTAATGTTTTTTAGTAGAACCATAATAAACGAATTTTCGGAGTATCATAGATATGCTTTTTTAGAAAGTTTGGGAAAATCCCTTGCTGTGTCCGGAAATTCCAGGAGGAATTAAAAAGAAAATACTTAGATCAGTTTGTTGGTAGAGCAGCAAAAGCCGGAACCGATGAATGAATGTAAGCACACACATATAGAGATGAATCAAAAATTCACATAAATTATACGGGGAAGCGATTCAGAGACCTTCAACCCAAGGGCTGATATTGGCCCTATACACATATCATCGCAGATATTAACTCTACTTTCTTGTCCCCGCACGAGATGGGCACGGTGAGTGCTTTTCTTTGTCGAAAAAATATACGATAACCTTTTTTCACATTTTTTCATTTTTTCTCCCTTTTTTAAATTCGCATATTTCTGATCTTATATAGTTTACTGGAATCTTTTAAAGCGATTTATCCTTACATTCACGGGTGTAGGTGATGTAAAGCAATTTCAAAGTTAAACAGAGGAGAAAGGACAAGCTTATTATTCGTTCTTAAGAGGCACAGTGGCCATCGTACCAGAAATAATTAGATTAATTATTTCTTCGGATAAATCCCCAAAGCGGCTGGCGATTATATTGAGGCGAGTAGGTCATTAAACATGGAAAATCCAGGCAACAGGTGGAAGTACTGGATCAATTCGTACTTACGTCGCACAAGATGACAGTTGCCGGCAGAAGGGGCGAAAAAGAAAAATCGAAATCGGTTCCTAATCCCCCAAAAGCAGGGACTAATTACGAACCGATTTCCTTTGCGTGTGAAAATGTCGATTTAATTCAATTTCCATCGCTGATAGTGTAATTTTTGCTTCCGCCATAAATTGGAGGAAAACATTTTATGGATTCGCGCTAGCTGATGGAATAAATTGGCCCACAATGGAAGTGTTATTAGGTCTAGATTGTGGGTATAAATTTTCAAGATACGTAGAATATATTTCATATTTAGATTGAATCGCTTTACTGGTCTTCGGGTAGGTTTGACTGCCCACTATCAAAGAAGACAAATAGTTTGGGCGTATGAGTTTGTAGGTCGCGTGAAATCCTTAGTTAAAAGATATTTGTGAATCTTAATGAGCATTTGATAGAATTTTTGTATACAGACAAAATATAATAAATAAGAAATAAAATTGTGCCTTAAAAACTGCTCTAGTACCTCTTCAAAAGAAAGCGATGACCATGCTGTTACCCTCGCAAAATCTTAGCTGGATGCTTCTAATCAACCATGAATCAAACACTAGCTGCTCTGTTTCGGACGAAATGTTATACAACTTTAAAGCACAAAAGTAATCGCTTACTTTACACTGTATGTTATACTATCAAAAAAATCGGACTCACTTAAGAAAGCCAAGGCAGGTTTAAGACGATTTATGACTTCAAGTTAGCCAACAAAAACTTTACTCCTTCGCAAGTATCACACCGCACCATCAAAAATATATAGAAACATTTATTCAATGCATTTGATATGGGAGCGGAACAAGTGCTTAAATCACCACCCACAAAATTGTGGTTACTATTTGCCGGAGGCACGGAAATAACTCACTATCTCACAACCGCGAAAAATAATTCATTGAGATTGTAGGGTGAATTCGATGAAAATCGCATGAAAATATGACTCCAGGTACTTCATGGGGTAGGAGTCTTCGAATCAAAATGGGTGGAATTCACTTCTAAATTGCATTAACCACTTACACCGAACCATCCGTATCACGCAACAGGATCAGGCTACAAACACCAAAAACTACATGCACTGTGCTCGGATGCAATTTAATGTAATTCACTCCAACATACTTTAAAAAATTCCTACAACTTTTACAGTGTTGTTCTAAAGAGGAACGAGGCGATTTGCTACTATCCCGTAGATTTCTGCATAAAGCAGTCCCTGGTCCTACCACCTTTGATGCAATACCTAAACTGACGGATATTCCCGACGAACCCGAGATTATTGAGAGAAGCGCGTTTCAGGATCAGAGTTTAGGAAGATACCCGACAGGGCATCACCATGGCCTTTTTGTTGCTCTAGCTGTTGTTTCGTGGACTACTGGAGCTTTCCCGTCATCTGTGCCCAACATACAACTGTAACAACGACGACTGTGCGAGCACCACCAGATATAAACTTTTTGGGGCTGCTCCAGCATTTTTACTTCCACAGTAGCACTGGTACTATAAATACCCAACTACTGAATTTGCGGCCAGGAAGGAGGGGTTTCAGGTTCTCAAGAGAGATTTTCCTGCTTGTTGCTATATCAAGCTCCCCTAGATTTCTGCCCTTCCACGGAAAGCTACTGGAAATCAGAGCTTTATTTTCCATGAATTTTCTTGAGAGTTTTCTGGGGAGATTGTCTTAATTTTGAAAGTCTCAAAACAAAGTCTCCTTCGTTGATTGCCTAGGTGGACCCTGGGCATCGTATATATGCTAAATTTGCCCTTTGGGTCCCCTATGCTCGTAAATATGGATAAAGTGTTCGGAATAAATCAATACCCACTGGTGAGACAAGGATCAAAATTACAGAAACCCTACAACCACTCAATACAGTACAGTAGACAGGATTTAGCCCTGCATTATCAAATGGTACAATCATTTCCATACTGAACCTTTTTTACTGAATAATTTTATTTCATTTGCTATCTATCACTTGATCAACACTCTGTTTTTAGCATTACGGAGCCTTGAATTTCAATTTGGCTATATTTTACCCAAAAATTCCAAGTAACATGCTTATGTAACGTAAGTTATACTTAAAACGGTTTTTTTGTTATCCAACTAATTAATATTAAACTCGAAATACTCGTATTTACATTTCTAATTACACTACGAAAACTGCAACTTAGAAAATAGGAAGCTTAGTGCTTTGGCTAAGTTTAATGTATCAACGAAAATTATATAACATATTCTCATTTTTCCCAGACACAAGAATATCTCTCTCATTTTTTCCAAATACCAGGATAACAATATCTAATATATTTTGTGTTAAAAGTGTTTATATATATATTAATAAAAAATTTATCAAAGTTAAATTCAAGTAAATAGTGAACATTTCTGACAAATCCTATTGATGATTCGACGTAAAGTAAATAATTTAAATGTCAAAAATGGGTAATTTTGAAAGTTTTGTTACTGTTTGAATACAAATTTAATATTAAATTATTTACAAGAACATAAATGCACTCAAAACGCATTTTTTATGTATTGCAGAAACATGAAAATCTCATTCCAAGAACGCTTTATTACCGAATAGCGACACACAATTTTATCTTATTTGTTAAAAAGTCCTGCAATTTTAGTACAGAAGTTAACATGTCAATCCAATTATTACGACACATAAAAACGAATTCAACAAGAAAAAGTAAGTTAAGTAACAAAAAACGTCTGTCTTAACATTTGCCAACTAAATAGACCTTTAGGAAAAGAACTCGGAAATCCTCCTTAATGATTACTCTTTAGAGGTGTTCAATACTACAAAAACTATTGTAAAAGTCCTTTAAATTCCAGAAATTGGACAAACTTGGAGTAAAGCTTGATAAACCTATTGATACTTTTTTCTTGATATTGTACTCCTTCAGAATAGGACTGCATTTCATGAGTTGTATTTCTATTGACATATTTTATATTTTGTAATAAAAATTGAACAATTATTTTAATAGCTAGATTTCCTAAGGGTGGACAGTTATAATAAGTTTTGTGCTCCTTTAAATAAGCTGAACAAGCGATGATAGTACGAAATCAATAAAATTTCATTTCGTTAGGGTTTTGCTTCGTTGAATATTCGGAAAGATTGCTAAAATTTTATTCAAACACCTTGAAGTTTCTCATTGTTCAGCAAAAATACTGCAATTTGGGAAAATTGATGGCACTTCATTGTAGGAAAAATAACTGAATTCCCTCAATCGCCAGATATTTTAATTAAATCTTCCTTGAAATTGGAAAGACAAAGTTGGCGTCTACTAAAGGCTAGCCCAAAGGATAGACAGAGAAGTTTTATTAGTGTGGTCTAAAGCCATTCGCTTCGAGGAAGCGATAAAACTTTCTCCTATAATTCAGTTCTCTTAAATTTATTTTCAATCTTTTGACACTGATACTGGAAGCTCATCATCACAGAATCGTGTAAGGTCCCAATGGTGTACACGATGACTGGAGAGACTAATTACATAATTGCATAATTTGATGGGCGTGCTTTTTACTGCTTGTATTCTATTTTGCCCATTTTTTATGATGGCAATAATTAAGGAATGGTTTAACCGAATGTTCAAAGAGTCGCATTCATTGCTTTACGGAAATCTATTTTACTGGGAAAATGCACGGCTCTGAGTGTACAAACCAATATGTGGTATATTTTGTTTTAATAAAATTCTTTGTTTTGCTTTCGGAAAAATAAAGCTGCTTTAATTTTCTGCATAAATCGCTCTTAACTTTAATCTGGATGAAATTGTTGTTCAAGTGGGAAATTAAAACTGCATTTTGTGGGCGAACGTGAAATGAGCTTTTTTTTTGGTGCTTTTTAAAGTGTGCTTTGTACGGAACAATTGCATCTATGCTTCAGACGTGATACGAGCTCTTTTAATTTTTAAAGGTAATCACACAAACAGAATCAGGTCTTTGAGGAATAAGAAGAAAACCAACTACTTAATTGCATTCATAGGCTTTAACCGCATTCAAGAAGAAATATTAATAATATGAAATTGAAACAGCCAGGGAATTTATTATAAAAATGTAATAAAAATATGAATTTTAGGAATAGAGTACAATAAATAAATGAACGGAGTAAACTTTTAATACTTTTGAAATGTATTTTAAATAATATCCATTCTAAAATTGAGCACTTTATTTTAGGTATGTGTATATCCATTTAGCAATATTTTCTAAAAACCTCGCAAATTGTACCGGGGCGATCAATATACGTAAGATAAGATCTACAAATAACTTAATAATTTTATACCACGCCCATTATTCAAAACTTATAAAACTACTTGCTTTTATTTTTTTCAACACATTTAACCCCCCCCCCCCCCCCCCCCCCTTTAAAAATGGGTTACCTCTTGTTAATGATGTTGAAATTTGGATACAGGGTCCATGGTCAAACGATCAATGGTTTTTAGTAGTTCAATTCATAATTAACATGATTTGTTTAAACTTCAAATTTTAATAAAAATATTAAAAGAAAGCCTATAATATCTTAGGGGAGAATCAATTGTTTAGCAAGACAACAATTTTTTAATTTTTTCTTATAAAGGGGGTGTGGATATAAAATCAAAGAAATTTTGCTTACGTATTTGAATGCTCCGTAATTCAATGTATTGCATATCTTACATTATAACTTTTCGATCTCCTGATTTTTCCAAGAATATAAAGGATCCTCTGTCCTCTAGGAAATGCTTACCTAATACCAGAAAATCACTTAGGGGCTGCGCCTATTTATAAATATAATTTTGTAATATAATATCTAGGCCATATTCCAAAATTAGTGGGATTGGGCGAGGCGGATATAATGTATGTCAAGGAATGAGTGTCTTGGAGCAGTTTTTTTTTTTATTAATAAACCTTGTTTAGATATTAAAACACTTCAGATGAGAGTTCATGCCGGAATAATAAATTCAAAAAGGTTGAATTGAATTTTTACAGATATTGATTTATGTATGACAATCGATTTACTCTGGGCTCTTGTTCGCTCAAATCATGCTTTGAATTGCTAATGTTGCTTTATGTAATAAAACGGTTTAGTACCTAAGTTTAACTAAAGTTTGTTGGATACAGTGTAATATTTCTGGATTTTGCATAAAGTATACCATATACAAGTTACGAAGCCTTTGGAGCACAATTTAAACTTGCACTTGAAAAAATGAAAATGAAAATAAACATTTTTCATAAGAATTTAGTATTACACAATTTCAAGCTATGTACACTATCGATAACTATTTTCCTATCTACTGGTTTTTCGCCTGACTCTACATAATTTGTTGTGATCAACCAGTGGCTAACGACAGAATTAATATTTTAAAAATTGTAACGTGGAATTGGCTAGTAATGATTTATTTAACAAGCACTTAATATAAATAGGAAATTGATGAAAATATTTAAAAATAACATCAGTACAATAGTGCTAAATTAATCACATCCATTACCTACTTTAAATTGACTTTACGTTTTTTGGGGCTGCTTTAACAAAGTGCCAAAATACGGAATAAACGCTAGCGTGGCTAACCCAAGGCAACCTCAACTCTTTGGATCTTTATCATAAGTTGCATTTTATTGCCTTGTCAAAGAAATCCTACACTCGAGGTTATTTTGATATTTTTTTAATGGAGTGTGATTTTGTTATACATTTGTCGGCCAAAGGACACATTGCTCTATTGGAGCAAACAAAACATTAAATTTTGGACATTAAAAAAAGTTCCTAACAAAAAACTACTAAAGCATGTATAAAGTAACCCCGTTTTACGGTATTTGTTACCAACACTATAATAATGTTATAAATTCCCATAGGTTTAGAGAAAAATTTAAAGTTACACGATATTCTGAATTTATTCTTTTGTATCCTACATTAATAAAGTTGCTGAGTAATCTTTACGAAAGAAAGTTATGGAAATTTTAGTCCCGGCGGTACTTGCTAGCGTCAAGTTATATCACACGTCTTTTGATTTCAAGAAATGAAATTATTAGATCGTTGCACAATAAATGATGAGATATTTTATTCTTTGTGGTTTTCTGATTGACAATAAAGTTTATTTGAAAGTACATGCGGTAAGGCTTTTAACGATATCCTACATAATTCAATTTGTGTACTAGTGCGAAATCTAGGCATGTTCAAAGTTATAAGAAAATGCTTCAACTTTAATGCCCTTTCAAGTAAAGTAAAATTTCACGTTAATATGTAAAATTGTTATAAAATTATTAATATTAATGTGGGACTAGGAAGCAACGTTTTCCCAATTTTATGAACGCAAAGAAATTGCGTCACGGTTTTCTCAAACAATTTCATCGCTCTGGTTTAACGAATAGATCAAGTGTCCTGATTGTGCTGATGAATAAACCTTGGCAATTTACGTAATAATTAAGTAAAATATAATAAAAAATTCAATTTAATGGAAAATGCCAATGGGGGTAGGTATATGCTAATGGCATTTTGTTGATTTAACGATGCTTTCTCCTTAAAACGAAGTTGCCAGCGCTTATCTGAACTGTGAAGAAATAAACCAGAAGACTGAAAAAAACTTTTTTTTTTTAAATTCATAAGAAATATTTGAAAGCTTCAACATTTATGGTCCATCTCATTGCTTTTTCAACCGTATCGTTAAAAGTTATCTCACTTTTTCCTGGAGCATCACTCCGAAAAATTTATCTAGTATTTATCAATAATGAATGCGACGAAGTTCGATAAAAATTTATCGCATTTGAATCGCATGAACCAAACTTTACCTGAAGTTAGTTTTGTTCGCGTAAAGAACCCGATTGCTTTCGCATAACCATGAATTGTTTAGGATCGGTTATAATTCAGATTTATGAAAGAAAATCTCACCGTTGGTATTTGTTCAAAGGACCAACATTTTTCACATTCAATGGTTAAACTTTTCCAATTTGTCACTACTCAAAGCTGTATAACTGCAGTTATCTCGAAAATAACCAGCTCCTTGTCGATAACAAACGCCAAGAAAGCGAGAATGAACCCTTTCAAGCACATTCGTAGAACAATTTTTTTATTTATGGTCAGAAATTCTCAGGGCAATTAGCCCAATCGAAATGTGTACTGACGATTCTGCCTGCAACAGGTCCGTCCAATCGTACAGACGGTACGAAGCAAGGTCCTCATTGAAATATCCCCCGACATTATACCTCATTAAACCGGGGCTCTGGCTGAATTGTTCCGCTCCCCGATAAGGGTTTGATCTACGATTTTTTTGGATCGAGGGATGTTTCGAACGCCAACGGGGAAGGAAATTTGATGCTTGCCATTTGACAGTAATGACTTTTGTGGATATGGTAGCGCGGCAGCAATATATCATCAAATTTAACTCTTTTAAGAATGACATTGTAATGGTTATTTCGGAGGGAGTTCCGTGAATGATATAAAGCGGAACACGTTCGGGGAGATTGCTGTCGTAAAAATATTTCCATGAAAAATTACCTTCGAGCGAGGGGAAAAAGGGTTTCTCTGTTATGATGAAACTTGGGGCATAAAATATAAAAACTTCGGTAGCGAAATGTATCGCCGGAAAATTCAGCAAATTTATTTTTAATTATATACGTAGAATGAAATTGATGAGTTAGATAAAATACTTGATCTCGGTGTAATCTTAAAAAAAAAAATATTTTACCTCAATAACCCCTCTCTTAATTTTCTTGACATTATAATGAACAAATTTGCAAAAAATTAAATTATATTAAATTAAAGTTATATCAAAAGCGAGTAATATTTTAAACATTTTATCTATATCTCTTGAAAATATGTTTCAAAGTCAGATACCTTTATTAAAGGTTAATTGCGTAACTAAATTAATTTCTCTAGAATACTATCTTTGGATTGGACCATTGCTTTAAACATACCAGATAAAGTGACATAAGAATACTTGTTTCGAAAATCATTTCCATTTTATATTACGCCTTAAATTAATTATGCCTTTTAAGAGTTTTCTATAAATTTATTAGAGACTTCCTAACTGCACGAAACCTTAGAATTGTAAAATAAGCAAACTGCCTCCAGAAGTAAAGCGTTTCAGAATACTCAAATAGAAGTCTGAAAGGAAGTTAGGAAGCCGAAAAGACTGTAGGCGTAAAATTAAGCATTTATAGTACAATCGGAAAGGATTTCTTCTATGCAATATTTTAAAAAGAGGATAAAAGAGCATTGCTTATTCCTTTATACATTAGGTTTTGCGTTTTCCATTAAACATATTTAAAAATAGAATAAAGCAATATTTGACTAACTAAATTAAAACATCATTTAAAAAACAAATAAAATATCTTTCATCGAATTGAAGATTTACCCAATTTATGAATTAACCCTAAAATGTTTTAGATGTAAGATAGATGCTATATTCAAAAGTCCTCTTATGTAGCAAGAAATTTAAATATCAATAATGCCTAGGTTAGAGAAGAGCTTTTAGTGTATCACTAAAAACTCATATGATTTATTTTCCTATAAATGACGGCTTTTGTATACATACTCGTATATGTGTATGAATGAAATGGAATATTAAAATAAAAAAAATGAAAGAAATCCACGTCGGAAAGCACTTTCCTTTCAAAGCTAAAAATCTTAAATTCTTGTCAACAATATTACTCCGACTTGAGTACGTAAATACTTCGTAAGAATTTTTGTGAATTATTGCGCACATTTGAAACATTTTAGTTTGGGATAATTCTCCAAATGTTAGTAGACTGCAGTGTCCATGCTTTGCAGTTTATTTAACCCCAGAATCTTTAAGCGCAGTAGGAGCCTCCATTTTTTAATAGGAAGAGAGAAGAAAATTAAAACTTTTCAAAGAACTTTTATTACTATACATAAAATGCTAGCCGGAGCTTTAGCATAAAGACAATATCCTTCGATACCTATGTACTTGTTTTTGTCTTTTGTACTTCATCTTCTCTAAAAGGGTTTTGTCTAGCTCTAGTTAAGCCCATTGTCGTGACAACTTTAGGGCAATGGCTTTCAAGGAAAGTTTATCAAACGTAATTAAAAATCACTGAAGACCATTACAAGGCTCTCTCTGTACCCCGTTCTCCTGTTTTTATGGCTTAAATACACAAGAAACTGCAAATGCCTCTTCATTGTCTGTAAAGGGTTAACTTTCCCTTTATCTAATGCTTACGGTGAAATGCTTTTTGTCTGTATATAAGGCCAGAGCGATACAGATGGATCTATAATCATGACGTGATATTCCAGTAATCGAGGTATTTCTGAGGTTAAAGGTAAGAAAATAACTTGAACGAACAAGTTTAAAAGGAAGGCGACAACCTTTGTTAGGAACTTCACTTATTTTCATCGCTCACAAATGAAGCTTTTTATTTTTCCAACCCGTACAAAATTACATTTTTTAAATGCGATGCTAAGGCTTTAAAATTTCTAGAATAAATATTTTTAAACAATTAAAAATGATCAATAACCTTTTCTTAACTTAATGCACAATTTCAAATATATCTGCCATTGAACATAACAATTATTTAAGAAAGTAAGAATATATTATTTACAATGTAGTAGTTTACAACTTACAAGGAAACAATTAGTAATGCTCCTCTTAATTTGTATTCATCATTTTATGTGTTAATTTCTATTAAAACATAGAAAACACATTTTTTTAAATTACGCACCAATGCTCCTATCCTAATAAAACTACATTTTGAGTTTCACACATTTATTTATTTATTTATTTCTCGAATGAGTCCAACTATAATAACACCACTAGTTAAATAACACCACTACGTGGAAAATTTTAAAGGATTTTAAAAGATCTTGGTTTGAAGGCGTATAAAATAAGTTCGTTCAAGAACGGGCGATCTACATCAGCTTTGTGCTTTCGGTGAAGGGGCCTTGGAAAAGCTAGATGAAGATACGTTTTTATACCAAAAAAATTGTCTTCAGTGATTAAAGACATTTCTGATTGAACGGATACATTAATAAACAAAATTATCGAATTTGGTTCGATGCGCAGCCAAGCAATACAATAGCTATCAATGCATCCTAAAAAATACACTGTTTGGTGTGGTTTATGGGCTGGTGGAATCATTGGTACGTACTTTTTCAAAGATGATGATGTGAACAACGTTACCGTCAATTGCGCTCGCTATCATGCAATGATTTCCAATTTTTTATTGCCCAAAGTACACAAACTCAATCTTGGACTTTTTGTATGGAACACCTGAACCGTAATGGTCGAAAAACATTTACATGAAATAATCTTTAAAATGTAAATGGCAAGAATTGATTGGTAATCTTGAATGCGTTCTTTTTTTTTAAATTAAAAACCAAACGCTAAAAATTTCACCTTTTAGTATCAAAAATAATTTTAGCTTGAAGGAAGTAATTTATATAGAAAATGCAAATTACATGTACAAAGTAATAAACAGAAAAATAAAAAGCTGAAAAGTACGTCACAAAAATCTATTAGAATTATTATATTAGCGCTTTGAAAATTGAAAGCTTAGCATAGCCTATCACCACATCACATCATACGGTAGAGTGATAATAATAATTTCAGATAAGACGTTCAGTAATTGTGTACATTACAAGTTGTATCGAAAAAAAACTGTCGCCAGCGTTGTTACCAGCGATTATTGGATTGTTATTACTTAAACGCTTTAAAGAAGTTATGAACATTTTAACGATTCTCCTAGGTCGAGCTGAACGTAAGCCTTTAAATTAATGAGTGATTTTAAATTCTTGCTTAAAATATAAGTTTTTCTACATTTTAAAGTTCTGTAGAATCCAAAAAATGGAATTGTACTTTTAAGTATTATGAAATATTTTTAGAGTAGCATTATATCTTAAACGTTGCACGCAACGCATACAAGTAAATTTTAATAAATAAAATGGAACTCGTATTCAAAAAAATTTCATTGTTCTGTCCGAAAAAATACCCATATTTTTGAAGAACATGGAAATAAAATATTTTTGTATTATGACAGCGAAAATCGCAGTTCGTATATTTATAAAAGGGAGTTCTTCTTCATTTTAGATTTATTTTCTGCCATACTGAGTACTGGCCTACAATTAAAAAAAGCTTTATATTACATATAGTAATTGGGGTTTGCTAATTAAATTTTATGGAAAGTGTTAATAACTGCAAAACGTGCGAAGAGAATCTTCTTTGTTGCTTTTTCATAAATTTTTATTAAGGGCAAAATGTTTGCAAAATTAATTTCTTTTCTAACTGGGATCCTTTAGGCTGCTATATTTCCAAAAAGAGTCGGCCTTTATATAAATTAAAGTGAGTGATATTATGGGGGTTTAGTAGTTTCTTCTGTATTAAAGAGCTGTGCTCCTGACTAGTCTAGGGTATCGTACGCACAACGCCTAAATTCAGCTCCTCGTTAGGGAACAATGGGCAAATGTGTGGTTCTTTTTGGTTGATAATGGATTTCAAAACAGCTCTGGTATCCGAGCAAATGAAATGCGGACAACAAAATTGATGAAGCCTCCCGAGTACAACGAAACGCTATCAAATACTTTGGAATTTCCGCCAAAACACTCGCCGACCTGCCTTCTTCATCTTGCCTAACAAATGCAGGATTTTTTTCCCCTAATTAAATGGTTTTGTTTTCTTTTAATGGGACTTGCCGAATCTACCAACCTATTTATCTGAAGCGGCAGGCTGGTAGTTGTTCTAGCAATTCCCAGGGTCAGGCTTGGTGAGAATTAAAAGGGTTGCCTCGACGGCTCTCGTAATGGCTAAACAATGTCCCTTCAGTAAGATTTACGATTACAAGTGATTGCTAATGAGAATTGATTTATGTTGCCTTTAAGTATGTTCCGATTAAGGACTCTCGGAACCGACGGATGACAGGGGTCGCGTTTTGCTAATTCGGCCCTTTGCCCTGATCCCATGTCATAAAAAGTTGTTGGCAAAACTCTTGTTCCTGTTAAAGTTACTTCGAATAGCGACGGCCTTACAATATTTTATTGCCACCTCAAGATGAAGCAATTTTCTGAAAACTACGTTTCGAGTTTCTCAAACCGAGGGGCGCTTCTCAATTCACCAAATCAAGCGAACAATCGATACATGCCAGATTCTTCCGGAGCTCTCTTTTTCTAGCCATTTTTACTCTGCTATAATATGGAACCCATTACAGAGACAATAAATTTTCCGATCCTTTTTCTCTTTATTTTACTGGTTTATAGCTGCTTTGTAATAAACCTTTTTCTTGCGTGTGGCTCAAGATAGAGTGTAAGGGAGGAATACCATTATAGAGGATCCGTGTTTAGTCTGCAGGTTTATTTTATTTTTCTACGGAATTAAACTTGATTTGTGGCCAAACCTCTGAAGAGGATCTATGCCTGAAAATAAGGTGTATTCTCAGTGCATTTCAATTTATTTGGAATAATTGGCTTCTACCTAAGTATACCAGAAAATACGAAAATTTTTACAATCGTTTTTGCTATCCTTTAAGTACAAAAAGTAGGCTATCCCGAGGGAACTCCAAACAGAACATTCTGCTCCTTTATATGCTATTCCAGCCAATTCTTAAGGAAAAACCATGTTTTTCGTGCATCTTAAAAAATTACCTGGGTTAATATATTCCAGAGAAAGGCGCATTAGCGCTCAGGTGCATGGTCACGCCATTTGTATAATTCCGCAGATATTTCAATCTTTGTTGATCCAACGGAAATGCAGTTGGTGAAAAGGAAGAATATAAATACTACTTCAGATATTATCTGCCTTTAAAATTTACTGCTCAAACGTAGAGAACGCTATACACAACAGTCGAATTATAGGATAGGGTGAGGAATGTTTTCTCGGAAAGCGACTTCCTGACTGTGAATTAATTCATAATAGTAGCTCATTAAAATGTTGAAGGAAATTACAGCGAGGCAGGCAGGCTGTTATATTCAGTAATTGGACGGCAATGCGATAAGAAAATCCGGCATGTTTACTAGTCATTTTCATTTAGTTCCGCATCGACTCGAAACTGGAATATCGAGATAAATGTTAAAATCAGCATAATATTTCATAAATAATTCTGGTTGTCATAACTTATATCTTTTCGCATCGGACGGAACAAAGTAAAGCGTAAACAACTTGCAGTGTAACTAAGGATACCCATGAATAACGCAAAATTTCATTTCCAGCTGGAAGCGTGACGTTATTAACTCATTAAATATTCAATGAGAAATTATTTAAATATGAACAACGTTATTTAAACCTGCGAAATAAATTAAACGGATATATTTCCGTAAAGGACTAATTATTTCAGTTGCACAGCCTCCATCCGCACTCCAGAGAATGGAAGCCGCTCGGCTATCCTGCAGCTAAATACTAATTGGAGCCACTAAATGGGAAAGCAGTGTCCCTGAAAGATTAAGCAAAAGCCGACTGGCCGTGTATGTCGTTAGTGAATTACCCAAAAAAATATCTCTTGATTTTTGCCCAGTGGACATCCGAAAAGCCCAATCCAAGTGCCAATCCTTTCGCTTTTCCTTTTCTATGTTTCTGTTTTTTTTTTTTTATTTAAACTTAAATTAGTTAAATGGGATGAGCTTTAGCAATAAATATAACCATAGTATAAAATATTAAGAGGTAAAGTTTTAAATTTAAAATTGTATATTCCACCAAGGAGGAAATAAACAATGAAATTTGTACTGTTTTTAGAGAAATTTAAAACCATAACCAAATTAAGAAGGAGAATACACCGCCTATAATAATAACTAATTTTCATATGAATTTTTTAGTATTAATAAAAAATAACATTTACACTTACCTACACTAGGTATATCAAAATTTTTTCCTTAAACTACGAATTCGCAAAAAAAAATCTCAATTCGGTGCTTATTCGAGAAAATATGGTTAAAGATCACCAAAATCTCTATTTTGAACATTTGTGAATAATTATAATAAATATAAAAAACTGGCCCAGAGCGTATAGGTTCGGTTCGGTGTTTTGAATTGATTTAAAAAGCAGTATCTCGTGACAAAGATATTAAAATCAGCAGGCCCTAAAACATGGTTTCTTACATTCTTGGAGACCTATGTATCTAAGGACACCACACTCAATGGGGTAAGTGCACTTTTCACTCTTCGGGAGAACGACCGAACAAAGTATTTTTTTTATAAGATCTACAAATTTCGGTTTTTGGGTCATTAATCTACGTCCGCTTCTTTCTATGCGACCTAGGAATTTCAAATTTAGCAGAATGTTAGGTCTTTCTGACGCGTACGTATTTTGGTAGTTAAAGCTGTAAAATAAATGTTCTTAATATATAATGGAGGTAAATTGTGCCCCTGAAACACTACTTTTGTATCGTATAAAAATTGAAAGCGCTACTGTCGAAGATTTCGACATCAATTTTTCCATATTTTTGGTTAATTGGTTATTTATTTACCACACATGGTACAAAACATTAGAAATAACAATAATACGTCATTTATAAGGCAAGCTTTTTGGCGTTAAATTATTACGTGTTTTGATTAGGGTAATTAGACAAAAGAGGCATATAGAGACATAGGTGACTATCTCCATTTTCTTCGAGAATTTTAACTAACAACGTTCTATTAAAGTACCACTTCAAATACGTATATATCCAACAGAAACACAATAATCGTAATTTAGAACAATTTGTAACTATTTTAGGCCCACCAGCATATTAAACATTAACATTATATAAATCATTATTAAATGTGCTGCGCATGATAAGCAAGATTAAATTTCGCTTACGACAATAGTTTCTTCCTGTTTTGAGCTGAAGCATCATCACCGAAAGCCTTATCGAAAGTCGACTAAATATTGCATATAACTAAAAAAAACAGAAGAACTTTAAAAGTAATATATTTAATTTTTCGAGAGAAAACAATTTCTCAACTATGTAATTTGACTTCGCATTGAAATAAAATTCCGAAAGCGCTAATAAATGTTACAAATCAATATATCGGTATCTCATTAGGATATAGTCGCCTAGTTTCAATGTTTAATATTAAATATAATCCCCAAGAGTAAAAGGTAGTTAATTTTGAATATGATTTTTGTTTACCGAGTGAAATTCACCCCCAATCTAAATAATTTTGCTTGTTTTACTTAAAAAGGTGCGCTTAATTTATTAGTGGCGTATTCTCTCTCTTTTAGAAAATTTAATTTTTAACAACACTTCATTTAGTGCAATTCAAGTCAGAGTTATATTCATTCGAAACACGGAGTTTTCATTGCAGCGATAATAAATTCAAGACAATGCGCTCCGATGAACGTTAGAATTTTACTGCACGACTGCCATTTTCACTTGTAATCTTTTGTTAACTTTGGCTTGAAAGCTCTGTCTTGAAGGTAAAATTTCACCAGCAGCAGTTCTCAGTGGCGGTAGCATCACACTTAGATAAACAAATGCAAATTATTTCTTGCAAATTCAAATTCTGAGTGCGCTCTTCGTCCAATGGCGCGGATCGTTAGCAGTAATATCATTTATGGTAATTTTACGCTATGTCAGAAAAGATGATCGTTGGGGTTGGAGTTGTTTGGCTCTGTGTTAATATTTTGAGGTGTTGATTTTAATTATTTTGTTAGGGCTTCAATGGAAAACTGATGAAACACCAAAATAGAATTAGTTTAGTTTTAACAGCTGAACGAATAATAATAAGATGATATCATTAGCACTAAGCGCACTTTACATATTTTTTGGTTTGAACATGACGACGTGAGGGCCGCTATCAATTTGCAAGAAGAGCAGGAGCCAATTTCGTAATCGAATAGAACACTTGAAGAAGCCGTAATACAAGGGAACTTAATTAAAACTTTTATCCAGTCTCGGCGCATAGGTACATTTCCCTAGAACATGAATTCAATTATAGGCTAAACAACTATTGCATACGCAATCAACTTGAAAAGCAAAAAGTGGGGAGAAAAGTGCAGACACTCGGCATAATAAAATCACTTCTCGGCTCGAGTTTTGCTCGCTTTTGCGTGTAGGAGGCGGGTGGATTAAAAGGAGGGGAATCAATTTAACATAAGCCACTAATGACATCAGACCTAAATCAACCATCGCAATAGCGAATTTCTTTGAGCCGCACTATCCTACCCGCACCGCAAGTTGGGACCATACTCGATCGAGTTGGAGCCAGTGTTGGTTAATGCATGGATTAGGCAAAATTAGAAAATGGGAACTATTTCATTACATAGCTTTTGTTACCTGCCTTTTGGGATGAAAGCAATGGTTGGATCCATCAGGCTTTGTGCGGATTGATATATGTTTCCTTTTGCTTTGTTTCGGTTTAATTCTGATTCCAATTAATACAAGGGTAGCCTTCACTAATATTACGCATAATGAAGGTATTTATAGCTCTGGATTACCTTACTCAAAGGAGTAAGGTTCTTTGAAGGTAATCCTTAATATATGTCCATCCAACCTAACCATTTTAGAATTAACAAATTTATTTTGAGTTAATTAAAATTCACCGGTAAATGCTTAATAATTAAAACTGTTAAATCAAACAAACAGTTATCAACACATCACTCTCACTTATTCTCCGGGATAACTACGAAAAACAAGCCTTTAGAAATTCAACTTAATTCATCAACACATTCTCCGTCTAGGGTGATACATTTATTTCAACTCTCCTCTAACTTATCGATGCCTTTTTTGTAGAACGATTTGTCTTTGCTCTCAAAATAGACCTCAGTTCATTTGAGCTGCAGGTTAGTACTATCCAGAAATCATATGGGTATGTAAATAGTGGTGCTATTTATGTATCAGGCCGGAGACTCACTTAGTAATGTTTTACATACTTGTCTTAAACTTACAAGGATCCAATTATGCAAACCTTACAACTCAAACGATTTACTTCCCAATATTTGATTGAACTGATATTAAAAATCCAATGACAATACAATATTAATTATACAATTGAATCGGATGATAGAGATGGAAAATGATATTTCAGGATCTTTAATCCATAAAACAGCTCGTTTTTAAAAAACAATCAATTTTTTACTTAAATATCTTGATTTAATATAATTTATAATAATTTTTTATAATAATTTCCACAGTTCTAAGGAAGAAGGCAGAAGGCAGAAGGCAGAAGGCAGAAGGCAGAAAGCAGAAGGCAGAAGGCAGAAAGCAGAAGGCAGAAGGCAGAAAGCTAAATTCTACCTACCCTTTTTTTATTTAGAACCTCTATAAATCCGACATTTGAGAAAGGATCCTAACACAGGAAAGGTGACTGAAGCCCTCTCTTATTACAGCATGTAGTGATGAAGTGATAATGATGGCCTTTGTTTTCTAAAACAAAAAATTATATCTTTTAAAAATATTATAGTATAACAAATGTAATTCTATATAATTCTCATATATTTTAATTTAACCAATATTTACAATTTTAAAAGATGCAGAAATACTTGTGATTCCCTCGCTGATAAGATTTAGAAAGAGCCAAAGCCTTCACGTAAAGTGAACACCTCCACAAAGTGAGTTCGACACGTACGTTTTACTCATTGATGAAGGTTAAGGTAACTACTCCCAACAATATAAAGCCTCAGGAAAATCCGATTCATGCAGACTATGTAAAATATATGATATGACTTTAAAATATTCCGCCTAACGTGCCATAAAGCGCACTGTTCATATAATTTAGTTTCCGGCTGATATACGTCACTCGTTCGGTAGGAGTTCCTAAAATAAATTAAATTTACTCCAGGCAGGGCAAAATTAAATTTCTTGGAACACCCGGAGTTTGAATGAAACCAAAAAAGGAGTCTGTAGTTTGATTTGAATACATCCGGGCTGACGGGAGAATTTGATGAAGAAATCCATCAAATTTTGCCAGCCATTTTTCCAAATGCGTATGGGTGGTCCATCAATCTCGAACGGTTCTTATAATATTGTATGCTGGAGGAAGCGAAAAATATGCCCACATTAATTTCGGGTCGGTCGCTACTCCTCGGTGAATTGACTCGGACACATCTGGCCACTTCTAACAAAAATTTGTTATCCCAATCACATTTAAATAAAATTTAACAGGATATTTATTTCTGCATAAAATATTCGCTCCAAACAACGGCCAAGCGCACGCTGCGATCAAGGGCGAGAATTTTTCCAACCCTTTTAAATAGCAAACAGATGGGTTTGAATAATTTATGAGGCTAGCAAGGTATTAAGGGTTTTGAGCTGCCAGAGCTACGAAGCGTTAAGATCTCTAAGAAGAGGGCGCTATCAGCCCGTAATGGAGAACCTCGTTTTAATGCGTGAAAATCTCTAAAAAGTTTCATTCATGATATTAAAATCAAATCTGTAAACGGTTCCATAACCCTCATCCAAACCACTCAAAGCATTCCTGATTTATTCGAAGTCAAACGTATTTGGAAATTTCCATATACATAGGTAAATGGTCCTATTTTAAAGGAGTTTGAAATTCACGCAAGCATGGTCTAAAACCACCCAAAAAAGAAGTATTTAAGTAATTAATAAGGACAGTTTTTAATTTTAAAGGCTTTTGGTAGAATTCAATCTAGTTTTGCGGGAATTCAGGCGTATAATAACTTTCAAAAATGTTCTGATTAGAGCCAACCAATATTATGCGGATGTAAATTTGAGTAATTAATTCTATGACTAGAATCGCTATGAATGAACCTACTGAAATATACTGACAAGATATGTTTATGGTATAGTGTTATTGATATGATTTTTTTGGTAGAAAATATATACAAACGGAAATTTCCACTTAGCAACTCGGAAATAATTTCATTACAATCGGTTGGTTACATGAGACTAATTGGAATATTCACGTTATTGGATAATTGGATACCTGGATAATATATATATGCATTTGTGTTAATCTGTAAAGGAATTCTAATGGAAATGGGTATTTAAATCAACTCCAAAAATGCAATAATTCCTTTAATTACATTGTGCATACGATTACGTTTTCGTCGATATTTCATTTCAATTATCGTTATGATAACAAATTTTAAAAAAAGGTAATAAAGGGTGACAAATTTTATCAATGTTTACTTATTTGAGTATTTCTATGAAACTCGAGTACCTTAGCAGGTGAATTAGGTACACGATTTTTATCTTTAATTATGCTCCTTCATTACGCTTTTGATAATTTTATAAATCTTCGCTATGAATAATACTGTAAATTAAAATAAATATTATAACGTTTTTATTTATTTAAACCTTTTATTTTTTATTTGTACTTGACTTTCAAAACAAAATTGTTGAATTAAATGTGTTAAAAGAAATATTTTTCCGAGTAATGAATTTCCACTTTTCTTCCCTATAATCGATATGGGTACCATTCTTATAATATGCATTTCATATAGTGGAAATGGACATAAACTTGTCTCGAAAAAAAACAATATACTCTTCTCAAGTTAACATTTCACTCGTTTCCTTTATATTCTAAGTATTGAATTTTTAGCGATATAGCAGAAATTTTCCATGTTTTTGTCAGCAAGCTGTCACAGATAAGTTAAAATAAAGAGCAACTGTGCAAATTCTGATGTCGGAGGGGATTCACACGCCATCCATTCACCAGTTCGCAAACATAATGCATTTTGAATGCAACTGAATGCAACTTCTTCGAAAGGAGAGGAAGTCTTCAGTTCAATTCAGAGTTTGTATCGTGTTAATAGTAATTAACGAGGGGGGAGGGCATGATTTCTTATAGCTATATTTATTCATTCTTTTAGTTTAAGTATTTTTTATGACATTATTTGGTTTTTTTTGTAGCTTATATGAAATTAGTTAATTTTGAAGTAGATTAACGGTAGGTAAATCAGTCAGCAATTAAAGCCAGTTCACTTTTTTAATTTTGAGCCACCTTAATTAATTTTAAATGAAAACGAAACAGCTGAGTTAATTTTTCCATTACTCTCACCGCCAAACCTTTCTGGAAAAAAGCGTCAGATTGAATACTGATGTCAATTTAGGTCTGCTGGTTTTCACCTCATTGACAGTATCAGAACTCATGTGGGAAAGCAACTCTCGTGAAAATTAAGGACTAGATATCCTAGGTAGATAATAGTATCTGATACGATTTCAATGGATAGGCTTCTGTTTAGAAATGTGTCCTTTAGTGAAAGAAAGGTATCTGGCTTTGAACAGAAAGAACTAACCAAAAAAAAAAGAAAAAACTTCGAAATGATATACCCATAGAAACGATTTGAGGATGAAGACAAATTGAATCATTGAATCGATGGCCATAAAGAAAAATGTTTTTTTCGGGTGACTACGATAAAAGCTAAGAGATTACTAAATAAGTGCAGCCGATTTTTCTTTTAAATAGTGCTGCTCTATGCTCTTTAAACAATCTACCAAATCACGCTTTTTTCCAAATCATAAGATTAATTTTTTTTAATCACGGCCGAGATAAGATTTATTTATTCAATAATTTTGGTCTTATATGCCATAAATCTCTCTATTACCTAATTGCCAAAGTAAGTAAGTAGATTATTTATTAAATGGGCATATAGCACCAAAAAATAATTAAAGGATCATTCGATGAAACATGACCCTGACCAAAAAAATATAAACTCGCAGAAATTACTTAACTTTAAGGTAGGTATTACTTATGAAGCTTAAGTAGTCCGAAATATATGAATATCAGAAAATAATACTGTTATTTTTTTATATTTTATCAGTTAGGTATTAATTTTACACTTTAACCTTTATTTGTAGAATTTCATCGGTCATTTCATTTTAGAAAAGCGTTCTAATTTAACGTTTGAGGTTAACGCATTTAATTATCTTCTGTTCAGTACAAGCATATTTAACAAAGGTAAATTTGCACTGATTTTAAAAAATTGCCCACCCATTACAGGAAAAAATGATGAATACCATAAGTTTGTCTTTCCCACACTTCAAAGGAGCTGCCTACTGGATGGATTTTACTTCAATATAGCGTACCATGTTACACTTTGCTTTTTGGTTTTCTTTCGACTTTTCTTCAAACTTTTTAAGAAAAGTTTCAATTCCGCAAACTTTTTCAACAATTATTCCTAGCTATCGTTGTAATTCAAAAAGACCAGGTTTATTCGTAATTTTGGACGACCTAAATGGGTAACTAACTGCTTAAAATTCTGTGTTCAGTAGATATCTTTTTATTTGGGGCTCCACCCTTCCATTTTAAGATAAGTTATAGGTTTACCGAGCTTAATTAGGTCGCTCCAGGAAGGAAAAAATACTTTTGTCAACAGAAATCGCGTCTCTAATGAAGAGTTAATGATACCCTAATTGCCGAATTTATTCTAAATTTCAGCTACGGATGCCAGAGTAGACTCGTGCAAAATTGTATTGCGCAGCTTCTTTGATTGTCTGTATTTTGTCTGTCTCGCCTATAAATATATTGCTGATGGCAATCAAAAGGAAAATCTTTTGCTGAACACTTGTGTGAAAAAACTCAAGTTATAATTGAAAATTGTACAATAAGGTAAACTTACACTTGGCGTCAGAAATAACCACGCGTATATGAAATGTAGCATTATTCGAAATATAAATTTGTCTTGCAAATTCAGTCACATTATAAATTTGGTTCAACGAAATACTTTATTTGCTTTTATCCTATTTATACACAAACATAGTTCAAAATCACAATTTTTAATAATAATAAAAGTATTTTAGTTTATTTATAATGTTTGTTTATTTGAAAATTAATCCATTTTGTCATCTATAATAACAAGGGCAGTTTGATAAGTCAGTGACTTTTTGAATTTTTGGCACAGTATTTTTAAATGCTACACTGCTCTCCTTAACTGCCATCTATTATTAATAGTCTACTGTCAAATTTGGGCAAACTGCGTCATTTAGTTTCTGTTTGACACCCATTGAAATCACACAATCTCGTAAATTTTAACGAAAATGGGAAAAAGTGCATTTCGTGTGCTGATTAAGTATACTCACCATGGCAAATCCATAAATTGGGCTACGAAATGCTACCCCATCCAGCATATTCTCCAGATTTATCCCCCATATTTCCTGTTTCCAAACCTGAAGAAATGGCTGCGCGGTAAGAGATTTAAGTTGAATGTAGAGGTAATCATTGAAACCTCTCATTTGAAAGGTATAAAAAAATTGGGAAAAAACGCTGGACTAAATTATAAAGCTAAAAGGAGGCTATGTTGAGAAATAAAACGCTTATTTACCGAAAAAAATATATTTTATTCAAAAAGTTACTGACTTATAAAACTGCCCTCGTATTTCCAAGATGTGTGTTTGAAGCCCCAAAGTATAAAAAACAATCCAACTGTGGTATATACAAACTTTTCATTTCTTAAATTAAATTAAAAATATTATAAATAAATAAAAAAAGTTAAAAATGTCAAAATAACGAAAATTTCAATGTAGGTTTTTCTTTAAATGACGATATAAAATCAAGTAAATTTGAAAGAGATGGTGAAAATGTGTATGTATATGTGAATGAATGCCAATGTCAAAAGGGGCTTCCAATATAATTCGCAAGCTACAACAAAGTTGTACTCAACTTTGCCTTCCTACCTTCCTACCTTCTGAATTCAACTTCATTTATTATATCATCAAATTAGAAAAGAAAAAGAACCGAAAATATGAAGAATCTATAAATTTTTAAATAAATTCGAAACTCAAACTGAATTACTAGAGAAGGTATGCATATGAAATAAGACGCCAATGCTGCCTGCCTTGCAGCGGAATCAATATGTAATTTTCGCTTCAAAATTTAAGTCAATTTTCCTTCATTTGGCTTGATTGAACGTTGTGTAGAACCAATTTTAATAATTTATGCCATTTCTTATTTTTTCCATTTCCTACACAGTAATCGTTTCTCGTGAATTTGCTTCATTTTGGAATTCCACGTTACAAATCATCGAATTCAAACTGGTAGATAGATAAAAGGCGGAGGTATCAATTTAAGAATTATTTATGATTACTATTCTAACTTTCAATAATTTTGGAAAGGAATAGGCGCACAAATAAGAATAATTTCTATCGTTATAAAATTGCATTTAGAAGAGGTAAATATATATTATTATTATATATTAAAAGCAAAGGTTTGGAATTAATAACAAATTTTAAATTTTAAAATTTTAGTTTTTTTTAACATCAAGATTTTAATGAATCTCGTAATTTGTATTTTTTGTTTAATTTGTCTAAATCATAAAACTGCAAAAGTTTTGTGTTGGCTAGTTAAAAATGGTAAGTACAAAAGGTGCCATATAAAAACAATGTTTACAAACATTCCTTTAAATTACTGAAAGCTAATGAAAAGAATCTTTTTTAAAAATTCAACTTTTATAAAATATTTATTTAATATTATGCTAAAAACAGTGAGATCTAGCTAATCAACTCTTAATTAATAACCTGCGGTAATTTCCTGGTCCTCAAAAAAATGAAACCATTCAGCTTAATGAAATGAGGAAACTGTAACTACTTGACTGCTCATTTATGCGATCTATTAAGTATGAAATTTTCTATGCAAAGTTATATTTAATAAAATAATTAAATGGATAATGGAGAATCGTCGTTATGTAGAGCACCCAAACGGTTATTATGTATAAGTGAAGATATATAGAGAATTTAATTCTAAAATAGTTTATCAGTTATCGTGTCTCACAGCATATTTTTAAGGGCAGGTACATTGAAATATGTGAAAGATAACGACATTTATTTGTTTAAAATGTTGTTTTGAGAATACTTTCTTAATACTAGAAAGATAATCGTTATACGATTCAAAACTAAATTTTGTATTATTTGTTAAGAATTATTATTATTATAATACAAAAAGTAACCGCAATTTTTTAAAGAAGATACAAAATATTTCTCTCTCTCTTTTTGTGAGTAATTGCACCATAGAAGGGCTATGACGCCAATACTATTTTATTTCAGTGACCATAGTACTGTAAAAGCAAAAAAAAAAAAATCTAAAAAATTCGTTGTGAAGTGGGTATTAAGAGTCGAAAACTATCGACGACCTTCCTGGATTGGGGTGAAAAGAGAAACCACGAAAAAGAAGAATATAGTGATACTGTAGTTGTTTAAGCATACCCTCGCTTTAAGACTGCGCGAGGTGAAGGCTAAACTGGCAAAAAAGGGAAGTCATGTTAGCATCAAT
This sequence comes from Philonicus albiceps, assembly GCA_963969385.1. Taxonomy (NCBI): domain Eukaryota; kingdom Metazoa; phylum Arthropoda; class Insecta; order Diptera; family Asilidae; genus Philonicus; species Philonicus albiceps. The sequence goes on from OZ017773.1 coordinate 39,482,598, forward strand.
ACAATCAGAGAGCATTTACGTGTGGCAAATGTAGAACACCGTGCTAAGATACACGATACGATTCCAAATATCGGAGTGAACTGTGCAGGATCTAGAAATCAGAAAATAACATAACAACGTTGCATTGGCCATACCAATCCCCAGCCAATCCAATTTAGAATGTGTAGGGCATAATGAAGAGTCAACTCGCTAGTAGGACTGTGTACAATCTGGAGCAGCTAACACGGATTCGGAAGATTGGAATATGTGGAGAAACTCGTCGAAACATGGTCGAAAGATTCCAGGCCATTCTCGATAGCAGAGAGGACTACACAATTTATTAATTGATTGTATCGTAGTACTTTCAATGTACTAACAATGCAAAAAAACTAGAAATATATATTTCCTCTATGAGTAAAAAAATATTCGGTTTCTTTCTTGTTGAACAGTTAAATAGTTTAATTGCTTAAAAGACACATTACATATACACATACTCGTATTTTTCGAATGATCCAGTTTCAATTTTCTTGAAATATATAATTTAGGCATCCATATCACATTCTAGATCATGTTAATATTATCCAATTCCAGCTATTCCAAGTTAACAAATCATGCCTTAAGACTAGTACACTGCAGGTACATTTGCAAATCAAAGAAGGCCCTAAGAAAAGTTTCGAGTTTGTTAAATTTATTTTTACTACCTCTATAAAAGTTAAAATTGAAGTGATCACTCAACAGTAGAAACACAATAACAAAATCGGTCGAACTTTATATTAATTACCCCCAAAATACAAAAGGAGTTTTCACCTGATTCGACTTAAACATAAAGACCTGGAAATAATGATATTCGAATATCAAAGCAAAAAAGTTTAGCTTTATCGCAATAACTTTTGAATGAATTAACCACGGTGAACGTAGAAGTATCGCTGAATCGCAAGAAAATGCTAAATAATGATGGCGCAGGAATGCCAGAGAGTTTCGCTCTATGTAGGTTGAGTATATTTAAACATGTCGCTACAATTTCTAAAATATTCGCATAGGCTGATAAAAACTTTCCTTTTAGGCGCGACATTTGACACATTATATTATCACATAGATGATTTATCAACATTCTAAAAAAAGAATAACTTACAAAGTTTCTACTGCCAAGTCAAATCTTCCTCGCCAGCCCAATATTTCATAATAAAATACATCAGGGAGGGCATAGCGCACACAAAATCGAGTAAATTTGTATTCGAAGTGGCTGAGAACGGGCGGAAGAAGGTTCACATCAGGGATATCAATCATAACTACACACTCCATTACAAATCGGCTACAGGTTATATATGAACTCATGTGATCGATTCTTTCCTTTCGTAGATATTTTGCCTTAAGTAATTGATTGAGTTCCGTGTTCTATAAATTGATTGATACGTTTTAAGCTCGGTCTTACCTTTAGCTTTTACCTTACTTTCTATGATCACAACATTCAATTTAATTCAGATAAGGAGAAACATTCATATTATGAGTCATAACAAAATATATTTTACCTTAAGAAACATTTGATGAAAGAGACTTATTATCGAATAACTCTAAGTAAATGCAAAGATTTAAATAGCTCTCCATGTTGGACACATCGGCACATCGACAACACAACAAAATACGAATATGACATAAGTATAGAAAGACTCATTATCTGTAGATTATTATGTATGTCAAAAAATTTTGAAGAGTCTAATTAAATATATCTTTACTTTTGCAGTGCCGATAAGTTAGTACTGACTCACCTTAACGACGACTATAGAATGGTATGGTATATGTGGCAATTTTTTGTGTTATCGAATCGAGCCCACAACCTCGGAATGGCAATCACAGCCAAACCACTCAGGCACCTAAACCACCCGAGGCCTCAATCATATACGAGTATAACTTGATAAATTAACCGGAAAAATAATTACAAAATTCAAACAATACTTATTAACTTTGCCACAAATAAAAAAGTCAATTAGGCGAGGCCTTTTCTCTTAGCTCCAAAATGGTGTTGTTCAGGCGTAACAGGTAAACAAATCTCTTAAAAAGGTTATAAGATTTCATTCAGAATTAAAAAACCCTCGTGGTATTGAAAATCAAAACCAAAAACAAAAGATGTTTAACCTAATTTCCAATAAATTCATTAATTAGAAGATCTCATCACTTGACCATATTGATCTTTAATAAACACAACTACATAATCTGTAATTGAAAAATGTTTAATATTAATTATACATATGTATAACATTTGTGCATAAACCTAAAATTCGAAATATGAGTATGTTGGTAATGGAATTGGATGATGTAAAATCCCATAATCCAGATTTTAATTAAGAGCTTCCATTAAATTTAATAACGTAAAAGCAAAGAATATATGGTCACACATTTCTTATGTCCATTTCAGGTTCGGTGAAGGAGCTATGGACGTAATTAAGTGGAACTTGGGAGCTGCACATGTGACATTTTCGTTTCAAGCAAACGGAGTGGGAAGATTTAATACAAGTTCGGGTCGAATTCCGATCCGAAGGCCTGTGCTATAAACAAACAGAAATTGAAAAAGGCTCACTACCTTAATCCAGGCCTTTCGGACATCAGAGGAACGGATAATAGGATTACATATAGTGCCATATTTACACTCTGTATGCAATACTTTTCCACTCCTGTGCGTATACCATCTTCATATAGGTCGACCTAGTGGACAGATTAGAAATCAAATCCCTCAACAACCGGCAGGACCCAAGGAGAGTTGTATATTAATTCTTTCTATAGAAGGTCAAAGGCGCTGTCTTTTTCTTATGTCTACACGCAGTTTGCCCCCTTTTTTTTTGGTGAGGGTATCTGCGGCTTCAGTATTTGAGAGCGGAAGATGCTAAGAAATGGAAGCACGGCGCGTAGTAAGACCCTTACTAAGGAATTTCACTTCCCCAGATGGTCTTTTCAAATATAAATGCTTACGGACGTGGAAAAATTCCGAAAATCCTTTGCGGTTAATGATATGGAAGCATTTTTGAGCCCAATTATGGGGAAATGTTACTTTTCCTGGGAATTAAATTAAACCTTCTCGCAAATTGAATCATTACCGTGCACAAGAAATGTCAATCACAAAACAGTTGACTGTGGTTAGGATTAGATATCATGCTTTAAACAAAATTTAAAATTTAATTTATACTAATAACTACCAGTAATGTATCGAAACTGATTCATTTAAGTATCTTTAGAACAGTTTTACCCCAAACTATAATTCCTGATTTTAAGAGACTTTCTAAAAACAATGCGGATGGCCTTAAAAATCGCGTAATTCTAAAAAGTATGTATATATGAAATAATTTTTTTATTTTGGAACCTCCACAACTACTAATGATTTACGTTCTATCTACAAACTGTATGAAATCGTCGCAATTTTCTATGGGATATGTATCACTCAAGCTATTTTAAATATAATCATACTTAAGAAAATATTTTTCAACTTATTTCTTATCTTCACAGATCGATTCCGAAGTAATATTCTGTAAATAGCGGTTGATTCGATTCTTGTTTATCTTGTATTTGTATTTAGTCGTTTATTTATTTTAATTTCTCACAGTACACTAGGGAAAATTAACAAAAACTTAAACCAATTATGTTGAAAATTATAGGAACACTTATCTAGGAAATTAAATGATATTCCAGTCAGCACAAATTGCATTAGATAGAATTTATCATTCTCAATCATCATGTTACTCTACTTATCAAGCGTGAAGATTTCGAATTAAAGCAGCTAACACAATTCTCACTATATTTTGTTTATATATTTCTTTTAAATTCAATTGCTGTTTAATCCACCGTATTTGTTTATTCGTGTTTGGAATACGTAAAGATGATTAAGGTCCCGGCAGCGGAAAATCGAAAATTCCTAGATAAAAGCATAACACCCGAGTTACATGTTGGGCGTTTTGGGTCATGAAAACAAATACCATAAGCTCAAAGGCACATCGTAGTGCATCATATCGTAGAGAATAATGATCAGGGTTTATACCCCTCACTTACCACTGATTGTGTTTCACGTTAATAGTCTTTGTAGAATAAGCTTTATGTATGATATATTTTCTACTCCTTGCGCAGAACATAGAATTGTATAACAAATATTCATGAGGATTATTTTTTTATTAACTTTAATGAATAATATCATAATAGATCAGCCGATTTACTGAATCACATATTTGGCACTTTGGAAAATACTTAATTAATTCTTGTAAGATACTCTTTCTTTTTAATATCTCTGCGCCCATACGTACCTTCAGGAATAATAACATTCTTCATTTTTCATATCATAGTACTAACTATGATTTTAATGAGTCTGTGACCTCATTGTCATGCTTATTCAATTAATTCAATTAATTTCCATTTATTTAAAAGCCTAATCAAAGGTTGCTTTTATTATTCATTTAAGTGATTAATTATTTGATGAAAATGCTTGTAAATAAATAAATAAATAAACTTACATGCCCTCATGTGGATATGGCCCTTTGGCACACAGCGGCGTCCTGTTGGAACCATATATTTTTGGGATCTATATCATCCAATTCAGGCCAAAAGAAGTTGGTAATCATTGACCTATAGCGCTTGCCGTTGACGGTGATGGGTTGGCCAATGTCGTACCCAAAAAAATATAGACCAATGACGCCGCCAGCCCAAAATTCACACCAAATAGTGACTTTTTGCGGATGCATTGGACGCTCTTAGATATCATGTGGATTGGTATCATCCCAAATTGAGCAATTTTGTTTGTTGACATACCTATTCATCCAGAAATGGGCCTCATCGCTGAAAATAACTTTTCGATGAAAATTACGGTAAGTTTCCAACTGCTCCAGAGCCCATTCAGCGAACACATGGTCGTTTATCTTCAGCTCATGGGTCAGTTGAATTTTGTACAGGTGCAGACCCAAGTCACGACGCAAAATTCGCCAAGTTGTGGTCTGCGAAAGGCCGAATTCTTGTGAGCGACGCGAAATCGACTGCCTCGGATTCTCCCGCACACTCTCACGGATAGCGGCCATATTTTCGGGAGATCTTGCGTTTCGTTGACGTACTGGGTATTGGTTGATTGTTTACTGAACCAGTGGCCTCAAATTTATCTACCACACTGCGAATAGTCCTCTCGATAGAACGATTATGGCGACGAAGAAATTTATTTTCAACACTAACATAACAATAAATAAAAATAAAAGTTCGGTAAACAAATAAGGGTGAGTTTGGAAACACACAATCTAAAAAATATATTAAAATTTGATACAATTTAAATTTCATCTGCTGAAGTTTACTTCAATTAGTATATTAAGTGACTGTTGTAAAGTATATATCAACATTATATTAAAATTTAAAAAATATTTTGCTGAAAATTCAGACATTTTTTAAATTTTAACAACTGATAAAAATTTAAATCACTTACATATGTTGCAATTTTACAATTTATTTCTATTGAATGATTTGATCGATGTTGATTCTGTTGAAATTTATACAGATATGTAGTATATGTTATTATTGGTTCCCAGAGCTCTCCAGAAGAAAAATTGCTCGAGGAGGAGGGCCACGGATAGCTCAGTTGATTACAAAACTGAAAGGTCAATTCGATTGTCACAGGTTTGAGCTCTATCCCCTACCCCTGTTCCTTGTTACCTGAAGAAATTTACTACAATAGTTGTAAATCTTCCTGCAATAACAAATCCTACAGTTTCTGAAGTCACTCTAAGTTAAGTAGATCCAAAGTAATTCAAATTTAATCTAAATTGTAAACAAGTGTTTGAAACCCACTTACCCTCGACTTTTTCCTCTGAAGTAAAGTGTATCATTTAACTATACTTTAAAAATTCATTTGCGAGAAATAGGCTAACTGAATTGTTCCTATGGTGTGTGTGCGACTACATTTATTACTAAAGAAAATTGTTGTAGGTCGACAGCGTTAAAGTTTTATTATGCTATAGATTTACTTATGCAATCTCTTCCGCAAGTCGTTAATTTTAACACGACTATAAAATAAGATTTACAGCAATAAAACTTACAATTTCAGCGCTCACTAACATCAAGAACACTTGCCAGGAAAAGGAGCAAAGTTTTTGACATGACTGAAAGCTCCCGGGGTAAGTGCAATAAATCAGGGAATCATATTTAGTCGGTGGGCAACCTAATTTTCTGGGGTTATGTTGACGATGCATAAGGCCCCAGTATGATTTATTACATTTGGGGGGCCATCAGATGCCTGGCGAGTCCATCATTTTTAAACAGCGAGTTCAGCCTAAATGCTTCTAACAAATTTACTCGTCAGTTCTAATCATTTTAAGTCTCCAACATCCCCAAAGCATGTTGAGTACTTTAATATTAGTTTGCATAAATTATTGTCATTGCAATGAACGGACATAGGTACGAGTATTTGCCGATGGGCTAAGGTGTTTATCAACATCTATCTTTATGAGATATAGAAATATATCAGTCTGATTTAAGCCACATTTAAGTTATGAAATCTACTTATCATATCAGAATTTATATAGTTTTGTTGAACTGACAAAACCAATCTGTATAATAAACAGAACCGGCTAAATGCGACTTAAAAACCTTTTATAGAAAGGGAAAGTCTTTTCACAGCTTTTATTAACAAAAAGAAAAAGCTGCCAAATGTTTCAAACCTGCACACTTTCGTTATAAATTTACATAAATTACATTTTAAGTAATAGATGATTATAATAAATAAGGATCTATCTTAAGAAAATCGATTAAAAAAATACCATTCCAAATAATATAAGATATTAATAGTAATTTTTACGTGCCTCTTTATTTGAATAGTGCGCCCTTTGCAAGTGAAAATTGTGAGCTTTGTTATAAAATAAAAACTGGCAAAAATGTAAAATTTAAGGATAATTGATTTTAATGTGTTACACATTCTATAAATCTACAGCTTTTTTGTAACATGTTCTTTATTTATTGTAACTATTATATAGAGTTAATTGTGACAACAATATAAAAATCCTGAGCAATAAATGACTCCATTTCTCAAAGGATAATGAAAATGCTGTAATAAGTGCCGTCAAACAATGAGACAATATCAATCACAACTTGACCATCCAATGAAGAAAGATTTTCTCATCTCAGCTCTTATGTCCGAATATTTTTTTTTACTGGGAATCAAGAATAATAAAAATCCCGCACTCTACAAAAAAATTGCGCACAGAACTCGTTACTGTCGTCATCATGATTTATTCGGCCCGTAAAATATTTATTCTATTCTTCAGTAAAACAAACATTATTTTCTCTCTTTGTTAATAATTTTTGTATACATATATCCTTTTTAAAAACATTATATTTCGATGTATAACAGCAAAAGAATAAATTAGTTCTAAAGAAAAAGCATTAATCAAAAAGTTCCTTAATACGTTTGAAACAGCTTCCAGAATATACACTAAATTGGCCAAGAAGTTGAACAACCCTTAAAATGTGCAACTCTAGATGAAAAATATATTTAATTTTTTTCAATTTCGATAAATTAAGACTTATTGTGCTAAATAGAGCATGCCATGATGAAGTTAAGCGCAGTATTTTTTTAAATTGTAACGAACACAGGTTTTAAATTTTAATTAGAAAAACTATATATTTTATTCAACCTGCGGATAGTAATCAATGAAACGGACCATTCTTATAATAATTTAAATTTATAAACCATTAATTTGTTATTCCTTTGGAATTGTTATTTATCAATTTTCGATCATAAAAAACTTTGTTGTGTATTTTTTCATACATATATGGTATAATAATAATTTTTCTTTAAACTAAAAAAAAAATAAATATGTTTTGCAGAAAAAAATTAGACGATATTTCTAACATTAGGTTAAAGAAAAGTGATTACCTTTAAAATGTTTTTTATAAGTAATAAAGACTGGATTAGATTAGACTTTCAAAATACGTGCAATTGTATTAATTAATTATGTTAATATATTTTCTTTAGCTTATGTATTTAACAAATAATGGCTTAATACAAATGCATGGAAATTTTAAGATCTTATTGGAGCTCGATTTGGTAAATAATTAGGATACAGTGTAACATTGGCGGATCCAGTAATCATTTTAAAGTTTATAATTTTAGTGAGGAGTTTGTTTTCTTGCTCATATTTATATTCTATTGGTTTATGTTGTTTGGAAAGTTACAAGTCACTTATAATAAATGTGTTACTTTCAATGGGAAATCGAATAACCGAATGGAGTGGTAACGAATGTTTAATGGGAAATGATAACTCATCACTAAGTAAAAAATTATAATGCAAAACGAAAGAAGTAACAAACGAATATTTCAGAACATGCAGAATGTAACATGCGACTGCGTATGGCATTATCCAAATTTAATTCTCTTTGCTTACGTTGTTTATTATTTGTTTGATCGCTTGAACTAATACAAAAAAGTAATTCTTTAAAAAGTGTTATCAATAACTTCTGTGTTGTTCATTAATTACCTTTCAGTGCTATGATTCATGAAACTGCATTGATTCTGTTATCGATTACGGGTAATGCAAGAAGAAGGTGGTACAACTTACCGCCTATGACATCGCAATATAAAAGTTATCGATGTTGTATTGCAAAAGAAATTCGTTTGTTACAGCATTGATTCCGTATACCATCCATTTCCTATTGGGATTGTTACAAATTGTTTGTATTAAGGACGATGTTATTGAAGAGAAAGGCAGAATAAAGCTTGATTCACACCACAAGTCACAATGTGAATGCGGATACGGTGACGAAGCGACATCCTTTAGATTACTACATATCTTTTTTTACCTAAATATTCATACTAACGCGATAGATTACAAAGAATTTCTAGCGGGTTAAGGAAAGTCTACTTGTCATGTCATTCCGTCTCTCTGATTCATCACTTCCTAAAGGAAAAGTGTTGTTACATTTCTCCAAGTGAAGTCTTCGCTGTCACGCATCGCGGCTGAAAAAAATGCGAAAAAGCAATCTCGAGGCATAAGCACTAAATCATACCCAACTCAGAGAAAAGCCATGCATCCGATACCCGTGGCATACCACTAATTTATTGAGCGATACGTTAACCGTGTCGACCAACCATAATTTATCCACTTCGCTTATAGAGTTGGTTTTGGAATCGACAGCCAAAACCTTCAACCGTAAGGCCTGACTCCCATCTCCGTTGGAACGGCATATTATTTAACAATTTCATCTATCGAATAGCCAATACTACCAAAATTTGATTTGATTTGATATTGTGGGAGCACTTAAGGTCCAGCGAAAAGGAACTGAATGAGCTATGAAGCTCCTAAGGTTTAAAATGCAAATTTTATTCTATTATGTAATTAGATATAATCCGATTTCGTGTTAAGTTTGCAAAATAGCACTTCACATGGCCCACTGTTAGCGGAAAAAAATCATCTGAGTATCCATTTAATTACGTGCTAATTCAGGCAGGAGTCGATTTAGAGTGGTACAGAAAACAAATCAGCGCCAGGGGCTAAGCGATTTGGCTGCAAGTGATTGGTAACAAAAGCAACCAGAGCAACTAAAGCACTTCAATTAAAATTCCCCGGGTGAGTGGGCGAATAGGCGAGTTTATTTAATAAAGAGGAAAGCTTGGCGGCAGGGACCCAAGCCCAAGGTCGTCTGATTTATTAATATTTCGAAGCCCGTCGAGGGAAATAACTTAGAACCGATCTTAGCAGCACATGGTACCCTCCAAATTGCGGCATATACTCGCACTCATAGGCATACCCTGCAGGTATGCGTAGGCAGGACGGAGTAGACACATCTGCTATTATTGTTTGGACGGAAAACTTTCTTCTAAGGATTCATCAATTTTTTCCGCACGAAAAAAAAAAACATGCCAATGTCCTTTAAAAGAAAACTTTACACTGTGGCTGAGAAAGTTGTAAAGAAGCAAGAAAGAGAGTAGAAGAAGCACTCTAGTTTTATGCCGCTTGAATGCAAAAGTATCTAAATGATGCCAGTGCCTCAGCGGAACGGATTTTAATACTAGGGAACAAGATAAGCTGAAGACACCTTTGGGGAAGCCTTTCTGGATTGAAGCGAACTCGATAAGCTCCAATTTGCATATAAATAAGATCACAGATAGGCTAATACCACAACCCCCCTTCTCTGCATAACTCTTTTTATTCTTTCAACGAAAAATCGCCCTGCCAATTTGTTTTAAATAATTTCATTACCGTCACCTTTAAAGTTCATTAAATTCTCGAGCCAATAGCACCTTTTTAAATTGCGATTATAAGTTAATGAAATGTTTGGAAGATTTTTAAAAGTTGAATTCGTAATTTATCCTATCAGACCTTTTATAAAAGAAAGCCGTTCTCAAAATAATATTTTTGTAAAGTAGCCTATACCTTAGAAAGGCTATCTCCATAATGACATAATTTTCAATTGAATTTGCCCAACTGAAGATCACTAAGAACACCTTTTTTTTTAAACACATATTTAGTTATAATTAGTAGAAATGGAATCACAGAATCAATTATTTATTAATAATTAAATATGTTGTATGCTAAGTAGATCTTAGAAAATGTACAAATTGTTTTTAAAGTCATAAATGAATTCTTCCATGACATCGAATTGCATGCAAAAAGCGTTTTCAAATGTAAAATTCCTCTTGAGATGAACTCATTTGCATTAAGTGTCTGTCACGACTTCAATTTCTGAAGATGATTTAATCTTAAATGAAGTTATTACGGAGATAATCTTCTAGGATATAAAGAAATATAGAAATACATTTTATAAAAATATGTACAAAGTTAGCTGTATCAATAAAAAACTTTGTTTAGAAATAAAGAAACTCGCTGAAATAGTCAAATAAAACACTAAGATAGATAAATAGTTTTTACTAAATTCTTCCATCATTTATTAGTTATTTGTTAGTTATAAAATAATAAATAAATATTTTTTATAATATAAAAAACATCTTCCTAATATCAACTTTCTCGGTAAAGTAGATTTCGCTATAAATAGTATATGTTGTTATAATATTTCGAAAACTTCTATCTGCATAGTCTATCAATATTACTCATTAATCTGAAATAAACATTAAATTATTCAGACATCTCAAAATTTTTCGCTATGGCCTAATTTTGAATTTTAAAGGAATTAGGTTATATTAAATCTAATTTTTCGACACACTAATAGCTACCAAAAAATTTCGTTTCAGTGAGGAGTAATATAAACGAGAACAGCTCGATTTACATTCAGCGAATACAATTATTCAAAATAGTTCCATATATCAACAACCACTTTTTAGCCATGTCCTGTATATTTAATAAGTAGTACACGTAATGAAGTTTCGTCAGTTGTCAGAGCTTGCTCAACCTAAATTTATGATTCCCCACAGCGCATCTCCTTTACTATATAAGAGGAGAAAATATACCCCAGATAGGTAAATATGTTGAAAGCATTACATATTTTACAGAAGCTTTTTCTGGCCATTAGGAAGACACATGGTGCATACAAAAGGATCTAATGTCATGAAATTTAGTGCTCAATAAAAACGGGTGCCACAAAATCACATATAAATTTTAGGTACGGTGTCTGCTAAGGGACTTTAATAATGTTCGAGTATACTTTTAGTTAATTTATTTTTCTTGTTGACAAAACACATAAACTTGTTACAATGCATTGTCCTTCAGATTTAATCTAAACTTTTTCTCACATCCGTTCGACCCTTGTAATAGAAACAAATAGCTCTTTTTAAGAAAAACTTATCGTTTAGCAGCGGCTGGAAGTTGGTTTTATAAGCAGACTAAGCTACTTATGGGAATTTCGATAGCACCTGAGTCTAAAATTTTTAGCCTTTTATTGAAGTTAATAAAAATGTTTAAGTACAGAATACCAGAAATTAATAAGTGTAAAGAGCTTTTCAACTAAAGAATTCAACAAATTTATCATAAGTATTCAGTAATTACAATAAAATTGGTGAAACTTACATATATACCATTATATTTATGAAATTTATAAAACTCTGTAAAACAAACAAACTACTACAATTTGGGCCGTTGGGTACACGAAACAACTTTATGCGTGATTTTCTACATTGAATTTTTATAGAAACCAAATTTTCATTAATGGGAAATATAAACTTTTCTTAATTTATCAAACAAATTTTTGGATTTATCTTTTTTATCATCTACAAATTCATTATTTTATTTCCAGGGATGCTAACCAGGAGCTCGAGATTTCTATCAATTCCCATTGTTAGTGGCGCTGTTTGGCAAAGCATATTTTGCTGGTTACATTGCCGTACTGAAAGGGTTAAAATGTTTAAATGTTGTTAAATGTTTAGAAAACTCCCTACAAAAAGGTCTCATGGAACTTGCTTTGTACGCTACCATGCCTGTTATTTTAATGAGCTACAGTCTACAGTTTTTTGAATAATTTTATCCTTCTAAGGGAGAATACCTGAGGAAATACATTCGAAAAATCGAGTTTGTATGACAATATACTATGGTCCTTCTGGTGTACAACGCTGTAAACCAAATGTCGAAATTGAAATCCTAACGTGTGCAATAAACCTGGTAAATTGTAACCATGATAATGATTTTTCAATGTTTTATTTTGGTTTCGTACCTACAAACATGAAGTCTTAGTCCTAGTCCTGCAAATAACCAACAATAATAAGACTATCATAAGTACTTTTAAAGTAAGATTCGTTTAAAATCATGCCAAAAATTTAAAACTTCGGATTTGAAGAACTATCGCTGGGGTGCATAATTTTTGAGAGTGATCATGAAATAATTCATCATTCCAGTAGATTGGACTTTGTTGAGAACAAATTAATTTACATATATGCCTATGTACATTGACATATATAAGAAGTTATTTAGATTTTTACAATTAAATTTCCTTTATAATTTGAAGATCTTACTTAGTGCTCAGAATCCAAGGAAAAGTATACTTTCTTCTAAAATTAAAACCTTAAGTGTTCTTATAAATGATTGCCCAGCGAAAGGGTAACTAAGCACTGACTTAAATCATTAAACTCTGCAACAACTCTGTCCGCTTCGCTGAGCGCAGGAATATCGCTTTTATCCAGGCCGCAATTAAGGCAAAATGCTCCATGAAGGGGATACGCCGGGCCATAATGCATTAACGATGTTTACATGAAGTCATTTAATTTGGCTAAGAATGCTTCGAATGTTAAATGGCCGGGAATAACCTGAGCGGGGCTGACGCCTTATTAAAGCTCAGATGGTATTTTTGTGCCCCACCGAGCCCTTGATCCGCCACCTAGGGGGGGACTCAATCGTGCTTTGTGGCTCCAGGTAAATAAAATAGACCGCAACATTTGCCGCAGGACTGCTGACTTGCTGCGAGCCGTGCGGACAGTGCAAATAACTAATTTAATTTCCTGAACAGAAACATGCCATTCCTCAAGGAATTTCACTTAATGGCAATTGTGTGCTTATAAAGGAAATAAGGACCCTTTCCTGTCCCTGTGCTGTCGGGGAAAATAAACTGTCATAAACGAGTCATCTGGTTGTGATGTGCCAGAAGCCAGAGAAAGTAGTTCTTTCATATTGTCGTATTTTCGAAAAGATTTCGCCTTTCTTTCTGCTGAGGCTGCCATGGGGACATCTCTCATGCCGCCCCATCTCCTCCGGGTGAGGAAAACTTGTCCATTTGTATGCGACTTGATGGTATCATTATCATCACAATTCCTGATTTCCTGCCATCTCAGGGACTCTCTCCTGGCTTTATTTATTTTTTAGGTGATAAGAGAATGGTACTCTGGGAAACAAAGCGCTGATGACTCAACATCGCGCAATATTTGAGGGGAAAGCGTCTTTAGGGACACAGAAAATCACCTACGAAAGAGCCCCATCGAAATTGAATGCAGTTTCAGAAAGGATCCTTGTGGCTTAAGGTTTTGCCGATAAAATTGCTTTGAGGTTGTTCGATTCAATGTGCAACTGCATTCGTCGTACCTTGCTCCAGTTATAGGTTTTTGCACTCTACGTATATGAATGAACGCGTTACTGCTCTCCTCATCAGGTCTATGAAGAATATACCTCAGATTGGTTGTGTCCTTTCTTTATCAAAAGGTCAAAATAGCAATAGTTAATATTACTTTTGATATACAAATAGTGTTTTATACTCTTCTTCTGTATTACGATTATTTGGATACACTCCCAAGAAATACTTTGCATTCTTTTGTGTGACAATATTTTATCTTATTTAGCTTACACTGTGCTGCTTTCAGATTCTACAATGTATTTTCTTAATGTAGAGAATTAGGACGTATTTTCCTTTACCTACTCTACTTATCAAAATCTAACCAATCGATGTAAACCGTTCAGGTTGGGGTTCTCTTAGCCTTTTGTTTGTATGTACGTCTTTAACTTAAAAATTGTAATTGAATTATTTTTCTCAAAATTTGATCAAAGGAAATTCTTATTTTATAAAATTAATCAATAAAACCTAAATTTCCTTTTTAATATCTGCTGAATTTCAAATAAAGATTCAGTATTCAAGTAAACGTTTAGCCTCTGCACTAATATTAATAACTAGCATTTTACCTGATATTTCGCCATCGCCTAATTAGAATAAATCTTTTTGAAAATATCGTTGTTTTATTCCATATTTTAAAATTATAATCTATTTTTATATACATATAATACATAATGCTAGAAAATTTCGTACATTTCTCGTAACTGGTTGGGCATACCTCTGTCAAACTGCTAAATAGACATTTATGTATATCTACAGGCTATTTAAGTAATTCCTTAGTGCGCAATATATTCTTCATATCTTTTTTTACAAACCGATTCCTAAAATCATAATCCTAATAATTGTCATGGAGAGGAGAACTCAAAAAAACCTTTACAAAGTGGACCATTTATAATATTATCAAATCTCATTCGTATTATGACAGAAAGTTAGTTTTATATCTCTGGTTAACGAAATGGATCGATACACGCTTGAACAACACTGGGAAATAATAAAAACTCACTTGTAAAATGGTGATTCTTCTACTGAAACTGTAAGAAAATCACGTTCAAAATTCGGTAGAAAAAAATGCCTTCCACGTAATCTGTGGATCAATTTGTGAAACGTGTACATCAAACTGAATATTTATTGGATAAAACAACACGTCCTCGTATTCGACGAAGCTCATTTTCACCTCAGTGGTTACGTTAATAAGCAAAATTGTCGCATCTGAGGCACAGAAAATCCACAAGTGATTGCTAATGCACCCTCAACGATTTGGTTTTTGGATCGACGGTATCATTGGGCTATTTTTCTTCGAAAATTAGAAAGGAAGCTGCGTTACAATGAATGCTAAACATTACCGCGCAATGATAACTGATTATTTGTGACCTATTTTCGAGGATAGGACTTGAACAACATTTGGTTTTAACAGGATGGCACGCCATGTCACACAAACCATGAAAAATTGATCTTTTGTGCGGAAACTTTGAAAATCTCATTACCCTTTTGTGTGATGTGCAGTGTCCACCGCGTAGCTGCGATTTAACTCCGTTGGACTATTTGTGGGGAGTCGTTAAAGATAAATGTTACGCTTACCACCCAAAACTATTGAGGCTCTTAAAGAAGAAATTGATGGAGCCTTTGGTCAAATAGAGCTCCATACAGCCGAAAATGTACTGACAAATTTGATTTATCATATAAGCAAGGCTAGTCAAGAAAATCATTTGAATAAAGTGGTGTTAACCGAAAGGATTGTACTTTCGAATAAAAAAAATCACATTACAAAATTATTGTTCGTTTTTTATTTATAGCAAAATTAAACTCTAAATTATAAATGGTCCACCCCTTGAGGGACGTAGTATTATATCAAGGTAGTAATACTCATACATTAAAACGTTATAATGAAAAGCATAAATCCACAAGAAAAATAAAAACCAATATCATCAACCAAATCAAAGTTCAATAGAAAAGCCAGAAAAATCTCCAATATGAAAATCCCTAACTAAAAGGTATTTTCTTAAGTCAATCTCATGAATCGAACTTCACGATAAAAGTCGCATAAAAGAGAGAAGACCCACCTAGTGCTGAACTACTCTAACATGAATAACTTACATATAATAACATAATGTGCCCGAACATGCGCTGATCAAGAGACTATGTAGAATTAGCCCAATACCTTGTATAAACATACACACGAATTTGAAAATTATTAAAAAGTTATGATAATACTGAATCAATGCTTCATAAATTTAATACTGGTATTGTATTTACGTACAAATAGAGTTGATGAAGGCGTGAACATTGCATAAAATTTGCCACCAATCACCTGAAATATTTAATTAAAATATAATTTAACATTCCATTCGAATTTAATAATTTCATGAAAATATTTTCCGGTAAAACTAAACCCTGGAGCTAGCCTTAACTTGAATCTACAAAAACTGACAAAATTATCTTTGAGAGAAATAGAAAAAAAAGGATCATCGTTTTTATGAAAAAATATTTCCCAACTAGGGCAAGCCAAAAAATGCTCACCAAGGTCTACCTTAGAGAATTTTTATACTGGGAAAAATTTTAGGAAAAAAAGGCAAATAAATAATTTCCCTCACGTCTGAATAGCACAATAGTGTTGCACGAAGCTTTTCGGTACTTAAGCCGTAACGTGACACGACTGGCAAAAAATTAATTCCTTCGACAAAAGAAAAAAACATATATATACATATATGTATATATATATACATATAAATAAAGTTTCTTGACTGGTTTTCACAGCTACAGCATAAAAGTAAGACATGGGATTTTGTGAAATATTAACGCAACAAGTGTGCGAGCACATCCCGTCGTGACTCGTTTAGCAAAAAGTGTGAAACTGCCAAAGTGAGGCTCTACTAAAAATCAGTTTTATATGAGTCTGTGTCAAATAACTCAGACTTAAAGTCTTAATCTCATAATTATTTCGGTTAAAATGAAAGACATATATAAAAGTTAACGACCTTTTGTCCACATGAAATTCCAAAAATATCTTTCTCACTTTAGAAAAGGATGTGTTGAAGTGAAGACTATATCAACAAAACACACTACCCTTATAACTTTCCAATTACCATACATAATATTATTAATATTAAGAATATTTAAATAATATTATTAATATATTGAACATTTTTGTATAAAACGCTATGATAACACATCTATGCATGGTAGTTTTTGGTTTGCTTTCAAAAAATACGAATATATTAGTTTCGGGAAATAATCCTTTTCTATCGGTTAACAAAAGTTACATAAATACAATTAATTAATAAATACAGTTCCGATTGCAAGTAAATAATTATAATCATCTTTTTGGGTCAAAATGCAAACATTAGTAATGTACGAATTTATAAAAGTATATAAGATATTTCACTGAAGAATACCTAAACTGAATTATGGAGAATAAATAAAAAGGATGTGGTACATATATGTGTAACATAATTTTGAGATTAAAATAACGGCAAAAACTTTAATCAAATTATATAACTTCATAAAAAAAATAGTGGGATATCAGTGAAATAAATATTTGCAATTGTGTGCCGAATATCAACTCAAATGTAAGTTCCAAAAGAATAACTCTACTCTATACATTTTGCTTAGATTACTCCGATTTGCAAATTGCATTTAATTTATCATGAATGACATATACTCAGAATTGTTAATGTAATCACGTATCTGTGATGCAAATACCAAATAGCAACTATAACCATCATGAATAGTATTTGAGTACCCACAGTATGAAACGACATGCAAATATTGCTGTGTGGTTTAAGTTATGCGTTGTTTAAATCTCAACATTTTAGGTATCTACAGGCATCTATTTTATGCTCCTCGTATTTGGTGCTTATATTACCCTGATGCAGGAGTTTATTATTGCAATAATTGGGCGAAAGTGGACTTTACAGGCATAAATTTCTCCACATTTAGCTCAAATATCCGAAATATTTATGATAAAAATAGGAAAAGCAACAAGCAAGGTATATAATTTGATCAAATTTTTAATAGAATATAACACCTATTAAGAATTTAAAAAAAAATTAATTAAAGTGGACAAATTCTTACTTATAAAGATTGTTTAGCATTATATAGTATAAGTTTAACTGAGGTGAGGTTTGATTGTTAACATTACGTATCTTTTGTGGAAGACTTCGACATTGTTTAAGTATTGACAAAAATCATAACTAACGAACAAAATAGTAAATGGTCATTGTTATCATCGTAATGTACTCAGCTTTTTTTACAGGTACGAGGAATTTTCTTTATTTTGGTTTTAGAATATTTTTCGCTGGACTTATCACAAAAGCAAAAACGACTTTCATTGTAGCAACCCTTAAAAATAAAATATAAACACTACTAAACTGTACCACACAAACTTTTTGGGTTATCTAATAAAAATGTTTGAAAAATATTTCAAGCAGGAAACAATGCAAAAATTAAAATTCCTTCAAATTTACACAGGATAAAGGATCTTATCTACCTGGTAACAGGTTCCTTTTAGGTAAGTATAAATCTATATATTGGTTGGGTTTATAAGACCTTTTTATGGTTCAATCGAAATGAATGAAAACAATATCGAAGTGGAGGGTTAATTTAAAATAAATAGACGCCTTCTTACCTCCAGTCCACGCCCTTTAGCACAAAACAGAATTGATTAATTTTTACCAAAAGTGACCTAATTCTTTTTCTTAATGAATCAATTTAAAATTCAAATTCACTTTCTTTCTTCGCATTCAATTACTTGATGTGAATTATTATTTGAGGTAAAATATCACTAATCTAATACTAAATAGTTCTGGATAAAATTAAACAATTAAAAAATATAGTTTTAGCCTATCTACCGATTTAACCATTTATCTATCATTTATATTTTTCTAGAATTTTGGGTATAATATACGAGTACCTGGAAATATTTATTATTAGTTTCAAATAATTTCCACAAAGACTAATTTCTGGTTGTATAGGTAATATGTGCATATAAATTTAATAAAAATCAGTTTCACAAATCCGCATATATACACAATAAATGTTAAAATGAATTTTTGTGTTTTGGCTTGAATGCCATTGAACTAAGGTTTATATATTTACGATCCAATTTCAATCGAATTTTTTTCAGGAATAGGGTCTCCTAAGGTTAATCTTACTTCCACTTTCTATTAAAATATAAGCATTTATTACAAAATAAGTAAATATGTTTCAAAAGTAAAATATTCCGATTAAGAAAAGTTTATCACTTTGCAATATTTTAAAAAACCTAGCCATCCAGGCTTGTTAATATTAATGTTAATGATGTTAACTTAAAATATAATAACTTTCAAGTTATAATGCCTTTCGTACCACATATTAGTTTTATAAGATAAAAATTTACATATTTCTTCCAATTATAATAGCTTAATGTTGGTAAGTGTTATTTAAATTATAATAATTTTACTTTAACAATAAATATTTACTTTTTTCCCATAATTATTTGTCCTTAACTAAGATTTCCTCCAACGTTTGAATTTTACTAACATATTTCAGGTATGCTTAACAACCATTTGTTGTACACATGAAAAGTTATGACTGTAAAGTTACTAAAGCTTTAAAGGTTAAATAAGCATTCTATCAGTAAGAGTTATTCAAGTAAGTTTGATAACTCTTAAAATTGTAAAATATTAAAGAAGTAGGAAAATTTAGTACAAGTTCCAAATACCAAAAATCATGTATTATTTGTAAATAATTAATAATTATGGACGTTTTATATTGTACCGACGTAACTTTATTAATAAATATTGCATAAAGATGCTAATACAGCGGTAAATCTAATAATATTTAGATTAATTGGCGAGGGTGCTCGTTGTATCGTTATATCTAATATTGCTAATTGGCTAATTGCCGCGATAATAATGGAAGGAAAAGGTCAAATAGCCCATTTATTATAATAAAATCCTTGCCACTTAAATGTGAAAGGCACGATTCCGATATAGTTCCCAATTAGTAAGTGAAATCCTTTTCGTAGTTAAAGATAAATAAATTCAGAGGACTCAGTTGGAGAGATCCAGCGACCGACGGAAAGTCTCAGCTGCCTATAACTTGAATCGCAAATCAAAGTCGACCACAAATTTTTGAGTGGAGGTTGCCGAAGTAATTAAAAGTTTAATTAAAACGCTTTGGTAATGCCCTCCGTTCTAAAGGGCTCGCCGAATTGTCGTCAATATTATTCCCGACGTCTGACAGCGGTGTTTAATTGACTTCCGAAAGAAATTTAATTATATAAGCGAAAATGACTTGGTGCAATTCAATTTTAAACCGAACCAGGGTAATTAGCTGCATGACGTACTTGATTAAAAAGGCGTGTAGGGTTTGCGTGTCTCGCACGCCTCCGGTACGTGGCCCCTAAAATTTTGTCAAACTGTAAAAGTTTATTTATGAAGGATGCAATAAAATTGAGAGGCAATTCTTAAGGCGCGTTAAACTCACTTTGATTACTCCCCCAATCTCCCAACAGTCGTTTTAATCCGGTAACTCTTTCTGTGGCAAAGCCTTACGCAACCGCTCTTCCGCGCGGCGCAGTTTACCCTTCAATAAACCCATTTATAAAAGCATTTAACGCAATAAAGCTTTCTGCTGTTAACGTTCTTTCGGGGTATTTGATGGGATTTCGCATCTGAATGAAATCCTTTTTATGGTAATCTCTTCAGAGATCCAAGAAAGTGAAACAATGGGAAAAACTGTACATGCTTACACGGGGCTTCCCGCCCGGACGGGCTTCTTCTTCAGTATAACTTTATAAGCCACTGCTTTACCGACTTACGTTTACCCCTTTCGTTCTAGTTACGTAACCGATGAGCGCCCCACTTGATCCCCGCTGTGCAGAAGAGACTCTTAAGTGGATTTCAAACAGACATAGAAAATCATTGCTTTACGCCAGGTGTAATATGATTATCTTGAATTCAAAAATATCGAAAATTTAATTTGAAACTTTTCTAACTCAATCGGAGGCTGCGAGCCGGGGACCAGATGGGGTAGTTGGGGCACGATACAGATTTCATTACGGCTCTGATTGTAGGTCTCCCGGATGAAACCAGGGCAATTAAAGGGAAATTACATTAAGGATAAAATCAGAGAAATTGTTTGGAGAATTGGCGTAGATGTGCCGTCTGAACAGACGTCTGTTTCTCTGCTTTTGATATGAAATTAATTTGACTTAAATGCCGAACATTTGAATCTACTTGCAGAAGCGTTTCGCGGCAAAATTACTTGTAAATTTTAGTACTACCTGGACTAGGCGTAGACCTTAATGTATATTCAGATGTTGATTGAAACCTTTTAGGACCATCTATTTGAAGAGCTATCACATTAATTTTCGTACTTTTGTACATAGATCCATTCATATTTACAACATCTCTGCCATTTCGACAATTAAATGAGCAGCATCACAGCGAACGATTTAAAAGCTAACTTGAAAGTAAAGTCAGTAGGTTTGTGTAATTTTACCCTCTTTTGGAAAAAAAAAATTGAATATATGCGACAATTGTTATAATATGAGGCCAGGTCAATTCGATTAACTCCACTTTTGAAAATTTTTTAAGCTTAATATTAAAACACCTGATATAAGCTTAACACTTAATTTTAAAAATGACTTATCTTAATAATTTTACATGGGAGTAATAAACTTTAATAAAGTGTGTTTGATTAAAATGAGCTTTTAAATCAAAAATGTGTAATATACCCAGTGTTTTCCACGTTTTGATAAATAATAGATAAATAGATATAAATATGATATTCTTACTTAATATTTAGAAAAATTCAGTAAATTGCAAATGTATAAAAATAATGTGGTAGACATGCTGAGGTTCAAACTAATTAGCGGCAAAATTGTAAATTATAAAGCCCAATAATGCCCTGTGCCAAAAAACCTTCAATACCTTATTAAATAGTAACATGTAATATATCAGATTATTACACCCTACGAACGATTTATGAGAGCCCCTGGGGTCCTATGCGAACCGTCATAAGTAAGCTACTGCGTGCCTATGCCATGTATAACATAGTTCCAACCAAAAACCCATGAACATAAATTAATAGGTGGCTGGCAATTCCTGTGGGTATGGTTATTTCGTCTGAATGAACGAATGCACAAGGCTTCATAAAACTATTAAAAATACCTTTTGAAAGACCTAAATTAAAAACCAACTCATTTAAAATGTTGATATTTGAAATAATGGCGTAGCACATATATACCACAAATTAAACATCGAAAAATGTATCCTCTATTAATTTACGAGTAATAAATAATTAAATATTGATCGACCTAATACTTAAACACGAATTATTCGACTAATTATTCACTAACTGAAATTATAACTTATAAATTTAACGAGCAGCTTATATCAAAAATTGAAAAATGTTATAAAACTCATATCATAAATAAGGATTAAGTAAACTGCAGGCTCAATTCTGTAAAGGGTTGCGGCCTGCGGGCTATTTAATTTCATGAAGCACATTTGATTAACCCAATAGGCGACTCTTTCACTTACTGCGGTTTTCGTTGTGACCGCAGCAATTAATTAACAAAAATTACAACTAAAAACGATGAATTTCAAACATTAATACATTCTAATTCCATGACAAATAAAATAAATACCAAAAGGTTAGCTCTACTATGTGGCCTATAAAAGCCATGAAGGCTACAAAAGGAATTAAAGTACAATGCTGGCCCCACAATACTCTGTCGAGTCCTGGCAGATATGCACGTTAAAGGTGAAATCTAAGAAGGTAAAAAATAAAATGTAATTCGTATTCCTCCCCCGGTTTAGGTGTATTCTCCTTAAGTGGAACCCTTCAAACGTGACCATCCATAATTTAGCTAATTTGGGGATTCCTTTCCGTAGTTGAAAACGCTCAGGTTTCGCCATCGCAGGCCAGACGTTGCACATAAAATTTATATCCTGTCTGCAAAGCTATTCCATAGGCTCTGCTGAATTACTTTTACGCAAGAAAAATTGCACAAATCAATCAAATAATCCTCGCACTAGCCAGGAATTGTTGATGGATATCTTTACGGTTTGACTCTGCTTTATTGAGGCTGAAAAACTGCTGTGGTAATCAGGATCCGAAGATTTACTGGGATTTTTATGAAATAATACAAAACGTGATGAGCCTCAGTTATGGTTTGCGAAAAAGTAATAGTCGTCTACAATTCAAGTGAGTCGTTTTCAGCTTTTCTTTACACTAACAGATTTAAGGTGAAATCGATTTAATTGCAATTTTCGTGGAGATAACTCAGAAACAATATTAATTATTAGAAATGGAGTGGAAATTGATGGCATCATACTTATCTGAGATGATGATGAATAATATTGTTATATTGAGGTATAATTTAAAATATTGCCTCTTTAAAATATAAATTTGAAATAAATTGGCCCCAAAAGAAATATTCTTTAAACTGTTTAAAAATTGTCGTGAAGAATTTATAAAAGACAAGCTAAAAAAGCAATAATGTCATTAAATCATTATTAATAAATAAAAACAAATAATAATTGTAATAAATATTATTATACCTCAACTTGTTTTTATATTCTAATTTTCATAAATTTTATTTTAGTTATTTTAAATTCTCCGAACTTCTAACTTTTTTGTGGATTAGTTTCGTTTATAATTTTTTAAATATCTGCAATTATAATAAAAAAAACCAAACCCAAATATTGTTATTCGTTATTTAGTTACAGTTGTTTTTCCTTGGTCCCTGCCGAAGATTGGCAATCTAAAATTGAGGTAAATTATCATACTCGTATGTATAAAAATGCTCTAAGTTTGGGAAGCCAAATCAAAAACCAAAAATGAACAATAAAATACATCTCATATTATAATGATGAACTCTATCCAGCGAACAAAATACTAGGACTGAAAGGGCTTCAAATTGATAAAATGTTCTGCCTATCTTATTAGTGATGTGAATATGCCAACTTAGCACCTACATACCAATTTACTTCTGGCACATTTGCATAGTTTGACTGTAAACATTTTTAATAAGTCAAGTGTAATGTTCATAGAAATTGTAAACAAAAAATTGATATTTCGTAGAAAATAAATATCAGAAATGAAAAATAATGAAAAAAAAATTTTTTTATTTATGGAATATACCCTACTAAAAGATCTCTTCATTTTTAGCCTCTTGTACGATATTAAAATTATTTTTAAGGACCAACTTAACTCCGGACAAGTGCTTAATTTCAAGGAAATTAAACGACGAGTAAAAGGACAGAACAATAAGGTTTGGTTAGTTGCTGAGTGGCATTTACCAGATACATCTCAGCTTGAAATGTGGAATTAAACTTATCTCAAGGGCGACAGGTTAGCACTTAATTAGTATCACATTTGTTAGAAGCTCAGCGTTTGTAAGAGCTTATCACTGTTAAGTAGCAATAACACACTTTCGTGCATACTCCCGGGAGAGCCGTAACTTTAGCTGGAGCATTGCATTGATGAACGGCGTGACGTGATAAGCCCGCGACACCGAACTTCACCCGGCGAATGTTTATCGCAATTTACATAAGCTTCTAATTAGCTGTAAAGCGCCATCAGCTGGTATCTTCCCAGTAGCTTGGATGGAACCTAGGGTAATTAAAGTTGTCGGTTACAA
This sequence comes from Philonicus albiceps, assembly GCA_963969385.1. Taxonomy (NCBI): domain Eukaryota; kingdom Metazoa; phylum Arthropoda; class Insecta; order Diptera; family Asilidae; genus Philonicus; species Philonicus albiceps. The sequence goes on from OZ017773.1 coordinate 39,507,196, forward strand.
CCCTCTGGTGGGGTAGTGCTGTCTCGTGGTCTAGAAATCCAGCGGCTCGTAAACTCTATTTACATAATGTCATGACATATTGAGATTTCGTGTCGATTCACTTATTTGAATTTTTATTGTCTGCCCTCCAAACGTGGCCGGCTCAACGGAAGGGACAATTACTCGACTTATATCCATTAAATTAACATTTCGACATTTAATCTTGGTGGCACATTTGTGGCCATTTGAGAATGACTTATTACCTCCCCCAGACGAGCAGGGGAAAGAAGAATGCGACTTCTTTATTGCCGCAAACCAGAAGGCACTTCGCTTTGGTACGTGCTGGGTGGCAGGACATAAATCTATTTCAATTTGTCGTGTGAAGCCGTAACTCTCGCCAAAAGTGCAAATTGCAATCTCGGCCCTAAAACCTTGTGGTGCCATCAAATCTCCTGCGAATCGGAGCAGATAATTTAAATAAATTCGGTTTACGTGAAAAATTCATCCCTGATGAAACTTTAAATGTGCTCTTTGCTTGAGGTTTGAATTTTAAATTCGTTGCCAATATCAATTTCTCAGGCAGCACAATTTCAAGGATCATTGAACCCTCAATATAGCAGCACCGAACTTGCTCGGGAGTCTATCAGTAAAAGTAGGACAAATTGGATCCCATTTCCACCTTATAAGTCAAACAGGAAGGATTCTTCCGAACGCACCGGCACAATACAATGCCAACAGCCGCAACGCAGAAATAACTTGGAGCGAGCTACCCATTGACACAGGATAACTTCTCCTGCTGGGGTACTCTGCTGGGGTGCTCCGCTGCGGCGCCGTCGACGAATAATTTATGAAGGTCAAGCTTTTAACATCAGCAATTTCCCACAGAAATATTCTGCGAAGCCACAAAATTGAAAAAAATAAACTTCCTCCATGTGCAATGGTATCGTATAACTCAGTTTGGGGATTTTATGTGGTAATCCCGGGAAATAGCTTCGCTCGCACTCAGAGCCCGTCGTCTGCCAATTGAATAAGAAGGGAGCACACACGGCTTTTTTAGCACACACCCATCTAGTAGATATGAATTCGATTTTTAAGAATGAGAATTCTTTCAATATTAAGTAATAACTCCGACACATCATCGAAAAGACGGAGGAATGTATCTTGGGGATGGGTTAGTATCGATTTAAGGAACATTGATATTTTTGTCCTATCGTGAATAGTTTAATTATAGTTTATCCTTCAAAAGTTAGATAGCTTTTGTTATAAGGTCATAATAATACTTAAGGTCACAAGCATAACGCACTTAAATCATCTCTCTAAAAACTCTCAAAGGTTTCGTACTATTATTCTTAATAACTCTGAAGAATGATCTTTAGCGCACTGTCCTCTGAAGATTCCAGTTTTTTGTTTGGGGATAATGATCATTTGCGTTGGTCATTCAAAAACAATAAGGGAAAACATCACGAATATCACATCTTATTACATATATAGATAGTGTTTGGTCATACCCACTGACATATAGAGGGTGAGTAGTATACCCCAAACAAAATGCCTATATCCAAATGGTGCACTTTTCGGTCCTTCACATTATTAACGGAGTTTGAGAATTTCTCAATTTGAACTATATAAGCACATAAAATAATGACACCGACAGATAGTAAATAATTCGTGTGTTTCAAATCTCTTAACAGGAATGCAAATGTATAATTATCCCACTTTGAGATAGATCTGAATTTCACATAATTTTTCAAGTTTCGACCCAATTTTTTTTTTTTTTTTATAAGAATTCATATCATTTTAGTATCCCACATTGCAAATTCTTTCTATTTTATATTACACTAGTTGATTTACCTAGCTCCGCACGGTGCCCACAAAGTTCAGTAATGCGGTCTAGCTGATATTAAGTAATTTTTGTAGATGCGAAACCAGAATACTCTTGCAATTGTGGTTTCGCATTTCTTGAAATTTAAAATTTTCCATACCCATTATGAATTGTTGTAGATTTGAATTCCGTAGCCTGGAAAACTTCTTGATATTAATGCTCATTTAAATTGCTTAATGTGACATTTCGGTCACCATATTAAATTTGCTATTTTGAATTTGAAAATTTTGATTTCCACGGCAATCTTGAAGCTTTTTTTTACCATTTTCGGCAGCCCAACCATCTTTGAATTCCCATTTTTAAACCATGAACTTTATCAAAATATAAGCTTAAGTTGGGATTTGTAGAATGATATGAATCATCATGTTTTTTCTCAATAGACGCAAAATCGTAAAATCGTAACTTTAACTCTAAATATAAAGTAATATGAAGCCACAGGCAATACTAAATGTAAGTTTAACCCGCTCGCTAATTCGGTACAACATTTCTTTCTCCGAAAATATAAATTTTATAATTTTCGTAACACATAGAATATTCTCTATATTTACATAAATAATATGTTTAGCCTACAATGTTCGGTGATAAGAATTAGCAAGCTCAAATATATCTGTTGCCCGGGACTACAAAAAACAGTCTTCGCGATAAAATCTTTGAAGTAAGAAGTCACAAGTCAGATCTTCTTAAAAATAAATTTTAATTGATATGTTACATATGTATAAGAAGTGTGAGTCAGATGAATTTGATAGCAACCGATGTAAGTTCTCAGTCAACGCATGTTATTAAAGCAATTAATAAATAATAAGTAGTAAAAGCTTTATTACGCTTTGTGGCTTTATTCATTTAAATATTCCTTGTAAAATGTTTTTAGTGGTTGTAGTATATCAATCTTAAATCAATCTTAACCTTTTAATTCTCAATGCATTCCCAACAAGATTTAAATCTAATAATTTAATGTGATTTGAATTTAAATAAATTAATCTTTTTGTGCATTAATATTACATATATATTTGACTTTATATATATTTTATGTAGTATTTGATGAGGAAGTCCATTCATACAATTTGAAAAATAGATTTTTTTTTAAATTGGTTAGAAGATGTGGATTGAGTTTGATTAGATAAACTAAAAATGTTCAGTGTTTGTATAGAAAAATCGTTAATATCAAATTAATTCAATCTGATTTTGTCTTCCATGCTTATGTATTAAAGTTTTTGGAAAATTCTTATATCAGTAAAACCTATGAACTTAATGCTCCCATTATCTTTTATTTATTCAGGATTCAATAATTGATTAACATGTTTCTTATCTTACATATATTTTGTGTGTAAGTCTATTTCTAAGAGAAAACGTTTACGAATTGGTTTGTGCAATAATTTTAAAGAAATATTCGCGTGTGTCGTTTTCTCAAAGTCACGTTTTTCATTTTCAATTTTTCTGAAATATATTTCCGACTATTTGCTTTCGTAAAACAACAGAGATATTGTTTGCATCGAATAAAAAATTTAAGTCCAACCAGTTACAAGAACTGAAGCACTCGAAGGAACTAATTTTTAAAAACAGGAGAGAATTCTTTTCAAAGTAAGCATTGCTGCGCGAAAACAAAAGTAATAAATTGTGACATTTTTACACCGAACAAAGAATTTAATAGGTGGTTTCATAACACATCGCATTTTACGCCATATAGGAGAAATAGCTGAACAATGCCAATGTATCAAATGTCATTACTAAATAGGCTCCTAAAATATGTTGCGCACTTTGATGTGCAATTCAAACTTAATTTAGTATAAATGAACATTATACGTTAAAGTTAAATAAATACCATATTTCCACTTTCGTATAAAGTATTCTCCCCTTCTCAAGCCAAACTGAATTTAATCAGCGGCTCTCAAGCACTTCCACTGAATCAATTTTAAGTATCCGAAGTGCCATTGTTTTATGACCAAAAGAATTTTATATTCCTTGCAACTCGCAACGTGACTCTTCAAAATATCACTTCACGTTCACGTAATCCAGACGAACGATGAATGCCTTTGAAAATCAAACCGACTTTTATGGACCTAGCGCAATTTTAGTAATTAAGCGCTAAGTGCCAACTTGTGCTCGCATTCATCAACTTTTGATAGTTCCCGGGGAATAGATAAATTGCTACTTTGTAATGGAAGAAGTGTCCTCCTCCTCGATCCGGGCTAAATATTTGTTCAGTTCGCCGACGAGGATTGCTGCAGAGGAAATATCAAATAAATTCCCTTCCTCGTTTATAAGTGAGAAAACGTGGGTGCTCCTCACGATTAGAGTGGTTTTTATTCCACTTCTTATCTTAGTCGGTGTTCTGTTATCTGTCCTTACGTCTGCACGTAATATTTCAAAGAGCCCTTTATTTTTCTACTTCTAGCTGACGTTTTTCAATGAAACAAAGGAGTTGGGTACTTGTTTAAAAAATTGTCTGCGGAAAAGAGCGACTACGGCAATAGAGACTATTCCAACAACCTTAATGGCCTTTTCTAATTGGTTCTCTAATACTAAAATTCATAATTTGAAAGAGGCAGGGCTTATGAATGTTCAGCCACTTTAAAATGTTTTTTATCTTTCCGCCTTTTTATACCCCTCTTAAAATTACAACACAAAAAAGTCGGCTCAAAGTTACCAAAAGCCAATTTGAGCTAAGAAAACCACTAATGGAAAAGTTATTTAGACTGAATAAATCTTCTATGAACGTGTCTCCGTTTGTCGTTCATTTCATTTAACCCCGTATTATAGGGCCACACCTTCCTTTGAAAATGGCAGAAAAATAATGAAAAATGTGCTATTTCCGTTTCAGTGTTGACCTGGGATATCCTCCAAGAAATATTCAGATTCAAACTCCCCTACCACAATAAACCGCACTAAGGTTGGTTTTCCATTCAGATGGCTTTTTTGTAATTTTCTTTTTATGAAATATAAGAGAGTCTCCGACGATTATAAATTTAAATAGCATGCCATAAGCAGATTCGCTAAAGCCATTCCAAGATATTGCGCGAAACACTGGGTCGGATGGATATGCTAATGGCGATACTCTAAAAATTTCCTTGTCTTGCTTCCTAGGACCTGGACCCATTCAGTTTATGCTTGAGTTATAAAAATACGGCTAGATGGTTCCCCAGTTTCTAATTGACGGTAAGCTATCATAGGCTGTGATTTTATGGTGAACAAAAAAAAAGACTTTACGACTAAAAATTCTGAATAAGAGCCGAAACACTTTTCGAGGGATGCAAAAATTGCTTTGGGACCAAAGAGCTCCTTAAATCTCAAGCAGTTTAGGTAAAGTGAGAAAAATTTTAATTTTTGTTTTACTAATTGCTCAATAGTTCATCGTAAAAATAAACGTTTAAAGTCACTTTTACGTGTAATATAGAAATAGTCATTTATTTTGATTAATAGAATCGCGGTTTTGAATTTTCTCTTTCGGATAATTTTGTAATCGAAATATTCAAACCTCCGATCTAAAAAATTGGATTTTCTGAACGTTTGAAACGTATTACCACTGTCGGTACATGTAACTTAATTATTAATTCACCATTAGTACAATATATTTAAAAGGTTAACCTTACTACAATTAGTTTAGTTTTCGCGACTGATTGTTCTTAATTTTATTTACCTGGAATAATTCGTGATATTTCAATCTTTTTTATTTCTAAGAATTAAATACAAATATTTATATTCACAAAATTTATAGTGAGAAGTTAATTTATACATATATCAGCTGGTTTGTAATAGCCGTTGAAATTCTGAAATATCTAAATATTTAGGAAGTACATAAATAATTAAAACTCAAAAGATTTTATTTATTAGACACTAATTTTATTTGAAACTTAAATGTTCCTTAGAATTATGGTCGAAGAAGAATACACTGCTGGCCTTGCAATGCATATACGCTTTTATTTGTCGAACAATCAGAAAAAATTCGCAGAGGTCAGCCTAGGCACGGTTTGCTATACAAAAATTAAACCGAAATATGCATATAAAATAGATGCCCTATTTCAGCGATTCGTGGAAGGAAAAAGGGAATATGTATACCATCTCGACCCACGATAATTTTAAACCTTTGTGCAAAGAGAGATTCTCCAAGTCTTGCCAAAGCCGACAGGCTTACATTGTTGGCTTAAATCGAACGAATGGCGAATTACGGAGGCTTTAAGACCTAGATTGAAATGTCCGATGGAAGACGTAAGCAGATGACAATCCGAGAATCTCTTCTTTCAATTTTTAAATTTGAAAAGTATTAAGCAGGCTTATGACAAGGGAATAAGTTATAAGACCATAAATTATCCCCAGACGGATTAGGCAAATTGAGGTTGAGCTTTCCCAAAGAATTTCTCCTTTTCAGACATCCTCTCGAATTATGAACAAATTTCCATTTACTGATGGCCCTTTCAATTTTCTTAATGGTAAAGCCTAAGCACTTCGGGCTTAGTGGACGCGTCTATTTATTTTTTAATATTACTGATTCTACTCCTGATTCAACTAAAGAACTTCCGCCCTTTCATTTTCAGAAGTATCAATTTTCTCAAAAGGTACAGAATAGAGATTTAGTACCCTTAACACTCTACATCATGCGAAAAAACTCATTTCCTAATTAAGTACATCGTTTTGGGGGAAAGTGTAAGCCGTTTTATTATGATCATTACGAATCCATCTCCTCTCAATGTATAAATTTATTTAAAAATTGAGATAACAATAATAAATGGCACTTTGCGGCTATAATGAGCTATTTTCGTTCCTTTATTGAATTTCCTTCGTTGGTCCTTTATTAAAATAATTGCAAATAGGATTATAGCCTTTGATTATTTTAAAATTTAGTAAGTACTATCCATATTGCCTGCCCCATTTAAAAATTCAAAATCAAATTCAAATTCAATTCAAATTCAAATGATTTTAAGCTGAAACCTGGACTTTTCTCATGTGATAGCGCTCCGCTTTCATTCATATAGGCAAAACTTATAAATTACAATATTAAAAATAATACAATATAAAAGTAAATTTTTCTAAATAAGGGCAGTTTGATAAGTCAGTGTGACTTTTTAAATAAAAGATATTTTTTCGGTAAATAAGCGTTTTATTTCTCAACATTTTAGCTCTATACAATTAGTCCAACGTTTTTCCAGTTTTTCTATTTTTCCAAATAATAGGTTTTCTCGTGGTTTCAGTGATGACCTCTCTATTCGACCCAAATCTCAAAATCACTGACTTAACAAACTGCCTTTAATTCCAGGTAGCTATTGATTCAATTATTGTTTCTTTTATTTTTTCCTTGATAACGTAATTTATTTACAAGAATTAGGAAAACCAAATTACAAATGTTCATTCTATGGTAAAATTTATTATAGGATAAAACATTAAAATTACATAAAAGGTGGTGTATGGGGACTTTTTGGGATCTTTAGTTTTAAATTCAATTCTTCACTTTAAAAACTCAAAACGCCAAATTTCAAATTATTTTTTTTTATCCCAAATTCTATTATTACTACTAATTTTAATTGTTTTAAAATAAAAGCGACTCGAAGTGGCTTTATGAAATTAAAAGCTTGAAAATTATAATAAAATATAACTAGATGTTTGGGTCAAGTTGATGCAAAATCGTTTTAAAATTCATGCGGACTATCATTTTAGGTTTTTGGTTGTTTGAAGCCGATTCGCTTTTATGAGTTACTCTATATTCCCAAAGCAATTATTAGTGCTCATGAGAACCAAATTAAATTACTTAGCAAGTCCAAAAGCTTTTGGCTTTTGATAGAAAATCTTAGAAAATGTTTCAATTTACTTTAAAGTAACCCTTCGAAGAAATTATGAAAAAATTAAGCAAGAAAAGAGGCTACGGGGAGTGTAAAAGGCAATTTATTTTATGGGCCTTAAAATTTATTTATCTTCTCGTTTAGGGCGGCCATGAGTAGCCCATCCGTTCACCGGCGTTAAAAATGCGGTAAAAATTTGACACCCATGAATTATTCATCTGATTCGTACTCTAAGGGCCGGCCCGGCAGGCATCTGTGTTCTGCTGACAAGCCCGATCATCTTCGTATTATCACTAGTTCATGAATTTTTACTAGTTCATGAATGTTTACCGGGCCGATAGGAAATCCTCCACTTCAAACTTATATCGGCTGAGCACCACCAGCCTCCCAGTACATTCGCCATGATGCGGCCAAAAGTTCTTTATCCCCGGCCTTTTATTTTCCTTCACCAGCAAATTATTTCCTTTTGCTGGACCTTTTATTACCGTCCGATCGTAAATGGGAGTGGGCTTAGTGCCGTTACATAAATCAGTATTTTATTGCCAGCCTTTATGGATTTTTATCCAAAAATAAACGTTGCCGATTTTCGCTCGAGGGATGCAAATAATATCCCTAAAAATCTTACATAAGTGATATTGGATTTGCTTTCATCGAAAGGTGGACAAACAATTTGAATTTTCCATTTATTACTTATCGACTGAATAAAAAGAACCTGTACGGCTGACATTTGAGGTAGGTACTTGCTTTTATTGCAATTTTATTAGTGGACCAAAAAATTCAGAAGGAAATTGCGCCTTTTCAAAATATCAGACCGTACAGTGAGGAAATGAGGGTCAAATCAAAAATCTTGAAGATATGTTTCGTGGAAGAGAGGTTTTAGAAAATTGGTCTGAATGTATCCACAGAAGGTATAATATTCTTGCAAAATATACATATAAATTTGTGCCGTACTGTTCGATGACTTTCTCCTTGTCTGTAGTTACTTAATCCTGCGCTTAGAAAAATTTTGAGATTTTTGGGAAAAGAACTGATCCCGGTAATTTTTCAAAATTTTCCAAGAATAGATTAGCACAATTTTAAGAGACTACGATAAATAGAGTAAAACGTCCTAGTCCACTTTTAAAATGTTATGTCGGGTAGTCAAAAGCACATGTGATCTTACTCTGTCTTGGTGAAATTAGTAAGATTAATTTTTTCCTCACTTAAGTAAGTAATATTTCTCCAATTTATTGATCTATCCATCTAGTGCAGAAAACTGGGCGAATCGTCCAATTGATATAAACATTATTGCGCATACATGTGAAGTATTTTAAGTTGAATATAATCAATCCAATTCAAATTAAAATGCGAGTATAATCTTCTTTAAAAAGGCATACATAAATATTTAGATGAAATTTAAACCTCACCACTTCCTAGCTTCTACTTAAGAAAATATTTTGCAAACAAATAAATTTAAATTTAGGTACTGGATCTACCAGTTTTAATATTTGGTACTTGGCAAGCACATATTACTCAAAATAGTCCTAAGTAAATATTATCCCATCAAATTTTACTGCCTGTAACATTTTAATGAAATCAGAGTATACACAACACAGCAGTGTTAATGACCCCCACTTTATTTAAAATTTTAATTAAAATTTTGTTATGGTAAAAATCTATTTACAGGAGGATTCAGACTTTAATTAAATGAAATTTATTTTGGTTATTAAATATTATTAAATATAGCTACAAAATGTACTCTATTGTTTTGTTTTATTACGGAAAAAGAGCCAGAGGAAAGTTGTTATATAGCTCGTGTTATATTTTACTGGAAATCTTTTTTCCTACATTGAGTAACTACTAAAACCTTATACGTAAATGGTCCTAATTAAGAGATTTTTAGACAGATGAAAGCCAAAAATAGAATTTCACCCTTCACTTCATAAAAAGTGTTATCACTTCTTCGAAACAACTGTTATATATGAACAGTATAATTTAGAAAAATCATTTCAGAGACACATTTGTATAGGCAATGATAGTTCGAAATTCTAATTCATTTTTGAAGGTTTGCATTTTGGAAAAATCACAACTTCATTTTTACTTTCCAGTCATTACCTGAGCTCATTTCATTTATACGCAAAAATTAAATAGGATAGTCTAATTTATCAGAGAAAAGCCAATGTTTTACGAATTGGAAAAATTATATTATCAGCATATGTCACTAATTTCTAAAATTAATACCTAAAGTGTTTTTAAAGACGCTAATGTATGCTTAAAAATAAGGAGCAAGCGTACCTTTTGCAGGATCTATATATTAAAATGAGCCGTAATTTTCAAATAAGTATATTTCTAAGCTTATTAATAAACAACAACTGCATAGTATAAATATATATGTATTCTATCAACTTTCTTCTTCTGATATTTATGCTTTTAAATATTTCGCAGTCTAGTAACTTGACCAAAAGTGGGACATTGGATGACGTTACTAGTCATAGTCATTGCTTAAGAGGACCTTATTTTTAGGATTATTTTTTTAAATTTATATAAGTAAAATAATGAACAACGATATTGAAAGTTTTTAGGTATATTTTTAAATTAAAAAAAAAAGTGCAATTATGTGAAAAATAGCGTTAAATAAGATCTCCAACAAAATGGACCTGGGCAGTGTGGTGGATTTTGACTCATCTATTTATCTGAAAAATAAAAATCAAGAAAATTATCAATAAGTATGAGTGCAGTTATGGTCAGAACTAAAACAAAAATTGAAAATTGACAGAATGACGCGCTTTTGAAATTGAAACTCTAAAAATAGGCTTTATTCTTATCAAATTTTAAATGTAAAAAATACGAAGTTTTTGAAATAAAATTTTGATTCTAGTCCCCGCGATAGGCACTGTTGTTCTGAATAACATATCAAAATTTCAGATAATTCAGGTGCATATTTTCTTTCACACCATGCAAAAGAAAAAGTTCGATAATAATGTTTAAAGTTTTAAGTATGATTATTTTTGAAGACTTCGCTTCGTTCGCTATCTGCTAATAAGACTGTAGAAACTGAAATACTGTCATCAATATTTTCACAAAAATTTGACAGTATAATCTTAAAAGCCTATCGATTTTGTGAAAATTCCAGACCACCGTGTCCTCTTAATGCACTGGAGATTAATAAAATAAATAAGTGATATCCTAAAACAATAAAAACATCCTCTAAAAGTTTAATTTTCTGGCACGGAGGATATAGTTGTTAGCTGAAATTAAGCATGCATTTACTATAAAAAAAATTTAAACAAACGAAAAATGCCGTGAAAACTTCTGAAGTGTAAACCAGTAGGAGGAATTTTTATTTTTGAATATCCATTCCTCCTAAACACCATAAAATTTAAGTTGATGTTTAGGGTCGATGCGACGTTCAAATTAATATCTATGATTTCTGAAAAGGAATTTATATCCATCTGTTGGGGAGTATGTATTTTTTTCCGGAAACGACTCAAAAACATTTTCCAGCATAACCCGGTTAAATCAGCATATTAACCAATGATCATATTCACATATAATATTCGCACATATTTATAAACAACAGAACAACAAAAGCCCTTCAACTAAGCTTTATTTTTTATCCTCATTTTAATACCATTTTACAAAAGAAAACGGAAGGGAAAAGCCCTTAAAATATTTCACGATGGAATTCAATTGAGGCAACTTGCTTCTTCCTGTCGGGCTTAAGTGTTATACCCTCGACGTGTTTTCAAAATTCCATTCTGTATCTGTTCCTGTTTCTGTATTTCGTACAAGGAAAATATTTCTGCTCCATGCGTCCATACTAAAGTTAAATTCCCGGTCGCTTAAAAGAAACAGGAAATGCAGACTAGCAACGTTAAATTGTAGACGCTAACTTTTGTTATATGAGAACAAATCTCGCTCGCCTTGAGAAAACTTCATACTATACTTATTGAAACTTTCATACAATTTGTATTCTGACTGAGATCTGCGCTGTTTTTTAGCGAATTCCTCCTATGAAACTTTATGAGAAGTAAATACATATCTAGGACCTCGTCTCATAGGTGGTCCATGTCGTTCCTATCAAGATAACCATGACTAGCCTGCATCGTTTAGCAATTTTTAAGTATTTAAAAACGATGCCTGATACAAAGGGACTTCGAGTCCAGATACGTGAGGAGATTTGATAAGTAGGTATACGAGTACAGCTGCACGTAAAGCATGTAGAAAATTCTTATGTTTGCCGGTTTGCCGCTACACTGTTATGGTATTTCGTTTGGAACGTTCGGTGCATTAAACTTATCTTGGAGAGGATGAGAAAAATAAGTATGAGGTCAAGCGGGAAATTGTGTCTTCCACTTTGCAGCGCTGCAGAACATGCAGGTGAAGAGCTCTGCATTCCTGGGCCATGTTCGAACGTGAAATGAATTTGAAACTGTGCAGACTTTCAGTTACAAAAATAAACTTTAATGGTGGTATTAAAACATAGGTTTTGATTATCGATTCCCAGATGTTATCATTGAGAGAGTGTAGCTTTCAAATTTATTTTTATTATATCGATATTTGTTCTTGTGCAACATAACTCAATTCAGTTGTTTAGTAGATACAAAGTTACATAAAATATAAGATTTATTGAAATAAGAAATCATGGAGGAAATTGAATCCTTCCTAGTTGCGTAATTGTTAGATATTCCAAATTATATTTGTTGCTCGTAACTCACTCTAAGTTCTCCTATGATTATCCAACGTTTATTGTTTACCATTGTTTCGAACGGAATCAGTAACAACTAATCGATTAACTTCCAGATTCCGATTTAGTCTTGTCATGTGCTCTATAAGCAAATTATGCTAATTGAATAGATTTAGCATACACTCCTCAATTTCACTTGTTTTGGCAGTTTAGAGTACTACAGGAAATTGATCTTAAGAGAGGTCAATCATGCGTGCTTCCAATTCTAATTGATCTTTGTCAAAGTAATTTTGCAATTTGAATGTTTAGCTGGGTTATATCACAAGGCACGAGGCATCCACTTTCAGATGTAATGAAAGACTTATGTGATAAGTTGGAATCGTATTTGTCATGCAACGTGAATCTCAGCTAGTTAATTTTTATTTTTTTAAGACAACTGTCTAATAAAAAGACATTGCACATTTCCAACGCTTAAAAATAGTTAAAGTCAATATACTTATAAAACATTACAAAATGTTATCAGCAATTAAATGATACACTATTCGAATACGAAAATATCATTAAGAAGCGAAATCTAATTTGTATCATACATATATAAATTTGTGGATGTTTTCAGAATATACCTCATATTATTTTAGATAAATTGCATCTATTGTGAGTGGCAACAGCACGTAAAGTGAAACATCTTCATAGACAGACGTTTCATGGGCAGCACCACTTAAGCTACTCAGGGAACTTAAGAAAATTGAAGCCAAATATACATTTGTGCTGCTGGATAAATTTGTCCACACGTTTTATATTAGAGTAAGGAAAAAAAGCATTTCGCAATTCATTCCTTAAAATTTTTATGTTAAATTGGCTCTTTATTTCTCTCCCGTGTCATGTTGAATGCACATCTAGAGGACTCTAATTTGTCCATTCCATTATAAGACTGAGTTTGTGAAAAGTACTTGTATTACCACTTATGTGAGGAAACACTTGATTTCCCAAGGACTCCTCTTCTAGAGTGTATAAAACGACAGTGGGACTTGCTCCGGTGATGTACAATCGAAATAAACGTAATTGGGAAGCTCGTTAACCGACATTGATCCGGACACTTGTGGAACTTATGAAGCGTCTTTTATTGAAGTAAGTACAATTCTGAAAATATTGTTTTAGTGCATATACCATCAATTTGAATGAGATACTTGAAACCATATGTCGTTCCCGTTAACATATCACCGCAATTTACAGTAATTTGAAGTATAATACTTGTACATAGGATACTGAGAGTTGTTAAATGCGAATCTGGAAATGAACTATTTTATGCCATAATATTTTCTTTTTTAAAAATATCATACTTTGTAATTAAAAATATAAAAATAACATAATCCTGTAATGTAGCTTAAAAGAAAGCTGAAGAACTTCATAAAAATATATCACCTAAAAAATTTTACAGAAGTTGCAGTTAAGTAATATTTTATGATATAAACTATATCGTTTGATTTAAAACCTAATGTTAAAATAAAACCTCAAATAATTTTTTTATTTTTACATAAGATTATCCATTCAAAAAATTAAATGTTTAGCATGTATTAGATGTTTTAATGTTAGAATTCAAATATTCAGAGTTAATCGATTTGGCCTGTGAACGGCTCTTCTATAGTTTAGTATAAAAATTATTATTCGTTTTATTAATGGAGGGCTTACATAAGTCCAAGGCTTCATATATCCAATAGAAAATTTGATAAACGAAGGTTTTAAGCTGTCTAGTAAGAGATTTATTTTCGTGGTCTCAGTGCCCATGATCCTAAATCACTGCTTCTGCTAAAAATCGCAAAACTTCGTCAAAGTGATGTTGAAGTTCTTGAAAGATCTAGGTATACCATAACTCGTATCTAACATACTGCATCCCAAAATTCTATCACCAACATTCGTTCACTGTATGACTAAAGTTAACCCAATTCGATTCCAATCAAGTAAAGTACGAGTAGTGCGGCGAAGTATCAATCATAAAATGCAGATTAGTTTTTCGCCGAGAAGCTATCACAAATGGATTTCCCAAAGCGGGTGCAAAGGTTTTGGCAATTCTTTTAGCTATCTAGGAAAATTGGAAATGACAGCTGTGGAAATAAGGCGATTATGGCTTGTATGATGACTGTTTTGCTCCAAATATTTGGATCCCTGAGGTAGAAAATTTCATTTGCTTTAACACATCTTAGGTGTGCCCTACTTCTGATGAAAATTCCACTGCAGTGGGTACTTGATACTTGCAGATCTATTGATTTTGAACGAATTGAGGGACTTAATTGGTTTTCTTTTTCTTTCAATACAACATTGATTTATTTGCTGACAGAAAAATTACATTTTATAAAGTCCCAAGAATAAAATTGAATTTTGAAAAAAGTTCTTTTAAAATTCAAATAATAGAACGAAAAAATTGGAACAACGATTTCACTTGTAGAGAATTCTATTCTAGAGAATCCTGTGTTTAATATATCTTCGATTTTTTATTATATATGGTTATATTTAAAACTTTATCTTAACGTATGTTAAACTTTTCCAGAGCTATCTTACACCATGAATGTATTATGTAATTTATATTACAGTGGAATAGTACGACAACAATTTTTGTGTTGTTTTATTTGCTTAATTTTGAAAGAAGGAAAGATAAATTATGTATTAAAATAGTGTTAGATAAAAATAGTAACACAGTAAAAGAGTTTCCCTTAAACGGATTCGTATACCTGTGATAAATTCGTCATGTAAAAATAGTATAGATGGAAAAATTAAGAGTTTGAAAGAAGTGACAATAGGTTATGAGTATGATGCACATGATTTGCTAAACACATGAATGCATGTACGAATATTTCATTTCAAATTTAAGTATGTATATTTAATAAACAAAAATATGTCGAAAACATCACATATTTGTTAGGATTGAAAGATCATGATAGTTTTATTGGTTTTTGTATTCAAATGAAATTCGCCTTATTTATAATCAGTAATTTGTTCCAGATTCAAAGTTAAAACGAAAAGTACAATATATTAAAAAGAAAGTGCACTAATATGAGACTCTATCAAACGTCGCTCGCATTTGAACTTAGGCGTCTACATGACTCCATGAATATATGTACCTATTAGTTTTTGAATATTATTGTTTGTGAATCTATTTTTTAATAAATTTACTCAATTAAGGGAAAGTTTTCTATATTATAATTTATCTACATTTTGGCTTATCTTTCTTATGAGATACTCCAGTCTTTGATAAAATTTTCTTAAATCATAAAAAAGAAAAATTTTACTTTGGATAAATGCATCGTAGTTTTTCGATAGAAATGATTCCATATTATGATGGGGTTTAATATCATGCTACCTTGCTGTACTGTAATGTTAATTTTAATCATAGATCATGTTGCTAAATAATTCGAGCGTTATACTGTACGAAAAGTTCATTAAATATTTCATAGCTTTTTTACGACAAAATTTAGTTATTGGTATTGTTTGACTGAATAGTTAACTACAAAATCTCATAAAAAGAATTACTTATGTTTAAAGAATGGCTATAAATCACCTTCTTCTCTCAGTAGCCAATAAATCCCACAGAAACGTGCCAATACATAAATCTACAGCGTCCTGAGAATCAATCGCTAATATTTGGAATTGGGTGAGAAATACATAGAGCATCAAAGCGCTCATAGTGGTCCGAGTTTCCAAAAATTATAATTGGATAAAATGTACACAGATAAGGAAGCTCATTTTCTCAACATTGTTTTACTTAAGAAACACTCCATTTCGCTGAGTTAATCTTCATCCATCTTAGGAAGAAAAAATACGGAATCTGTTCTCTTTGTAGAACAGTTGCTGGTTGACGATTTACATAAAATCCTCATCCATACACAGGGTGACATGGCCGCCTCATTAAGATGCTGCCTCCAAACAAGGTGCCTGAAAACTGCTGCTGAAAATTTTGTCACTTGTAATAAGTCACGAAGGCTCACCCATGCGGGGGACAGGTAAGTGACAGGTTAATTTTAAGAAAGTCTTGAAGAATTTTTACACTTGATAAATTGAATTTCGCACTCAATGATTACTTTTTATCTCCCGTGTCGCAGCAACATTTTTGTAGTGTGCCCGTACAATTTTTGGGAATGATGCTGGGAAAAAAGAGGGCGGGAATGTGATGAATTCTTTTATCCACATAATTCAGGAAAACCCATCACAGTTCTTGCCGGGCATTGTGAATATTGAAAACGTACACAGTTGCGGCACAAATTCTTCTGATTTAATTGGAACCCTGCTGATTCAAAGTTGCTGCTTCTCCACAAAATAGCTGAAATTTATTTAATTTCCCATCAGTGTTGTTCGGATCCAAAATCATTCCCAAAATATATTCACTCTTCACTGTAAATAACATTTAAATTAGATTTACCTTGATATATTGAGCAGATGTCGAATGGTATTATTGTCCAAAGTCCTGGATACTCCACTGGCACTTGTGTCGTTGCTCGAATGATGGATGAGATTCGCTGCTTAAAAGATGGCTTATGAAAATCTTGATTGGCTGTGATTACGTCAATAATCCCTAAGCTCTTAGAGCACTTCTATTCACTTAAAGTAAAAGGCATTACTTATCATAGCTAGGGCGCCATAATGCAGGGTAACTTTATAACATTTTCATCTTAATGGAATAGGACTATAATATTTCGAAAAATATTACCTGTCAGAATTTTTCCTCTGTTTTGAGTACGTCTAGGAAAAATAGCGTTGATCTTAAAGTCATTCGTTCCCTAATTAATTTAGCAATTGAAGAATATAGTCGTGTTTTAATTTTATACCTGCTCTTGTTCATATTACATTTAGATTGAATGTTTTATCCTTAGTTTTGTTGTAAAGCATGTTTGTTATATAATACGAAAAATATTAACGCTATATAATTTTTCTTTTAGTGGAGCACTTTTTCACCATCAAACTCTTATTTATACAGTCTGTGTAGGTCTTAACTTAGTCAGATTTTCGTCATATCACAAGATTCTCCATTAAATTATATGACGAAAAGCAAAAAAGAGGCATTTTAAGACTTACCGTATTCAATATGCATTTTTTATTGTTCACCTTATACATATAATCAATAGCAGAGACTAATACTTTCTACTGTTTCTTCTAGAATGATATATTCTTTATTAAGACTTTCTTACAGAATAACTTTTAAAAATAAGCGTTTTGCTTAAAAATCTTAAATTGTAATTTTTGCGAATGAAATGCATCAGATCGAAATTTATTTTAAAACATATTTCATAAGGAATATTGTATCAAAGAATCCATTACCTGCGACAGCCTAAATAAATCGAAGTTTACTAATCTGAATTACATTCCAGTCTAGCGTTGTAAAGCAGTGCAAAAAAATAAAATTTTTTGTTCACTTAAACAAATTATTTATCTTCAAATAAGTACTTTTGTTGTCCATCAATAATTTTATTCAATCTTATAAGCGGAAAAGCTAAAAATGAATTTGAAAAGATTTACCCATAAGCAGAAGTGTTCTAATCCTAAATTTGTCCATTAAATATTTGAATAAATAAACAAGTTAACATTATATAGATAACCAAATGAGGATTATTTGAGAAAATGTATGAGTTCATTTATGAGTACGAGTATGCGTCGAGAAACATGCCTTTTGGGCGACAGAGTGCCCGAATGCTAAATTGAATCTTACATGATTCAGAGGAGTGGCCAATGGGAGCAAATTTATGATGAACCTTAGAAAGGCTAATGGTGTTTTAAAGGATTATGGAGTTCTAAGGCCTTCTTGATCTGATTGTTTTATTCATGTGAACATAAAATTATTCTATTTTCAATTAAGAGGGTCTAAACACCTTTTCGGCTCATTGCGCCAAAGGACAAGATGACATGTGTTCCAATCCCAGAGGCCTTCTATCAACGAAATTTATTAATAAAATATGTTGCCTAACGACCTTGATGGATGGCTCCAGTGATATACACGGATTACGTTTTATTTGTGCTCAAGAGGTGTTAATTTGTTGTAATAAATTACATTGTCACTCGTGCAACCCTAAAGCCCCTATTAAAGCCATATTTTCAGCTAGTGTCCCGCGTCAGAGTGATAGCCCAGCTCTGGAGGACCAGGCTCGACACCGGGAACTATGTGAGCTCCTTCAGAGTATTTGTCGTGGAATGTAAGCGATGTATCGAAGGCACAGCTCCACTCGGTCATCAATCATTGCCTCCCCTGTGTTTGAGTTGCGTGTAATACTTTTTTGCCGTGCCTTCAACTACTTTCGATTTGTTATTTATGGCCTGAAATCTTTAATCTAATTTAGAGGAGTAGTTTTTCTTCCGTGGAAAGGTCGTCTTCGAGGCTATTTGTTACCTGTCATCGTCACGTGGAAGGTGATAAAATACTCTTATCCAATTTGACTTAATTAGGATAGAACTCAGCCTTGAATTCTAACAAATTACTTTTTGCGGCCAAGATGAAAATAAAAATAATTAGTCGGACGAACTTGGCCTCCCCAAAAGCAGATTACCAGCACATTGTTACTAGTTTGGATGTAAAACGCAACCGGTGAAAAATCAACTCTAACTCTGACTAACTAAAAAGAAGGGAGAAATTGAACGATCTTATTCCAAAATAACTAAACTAAACTTGTAGCAAAATTTTTTTAATTTTGTGAAATGAACGTTAAATTACATTGACTTTTCATCAATAATTTTGGAAGGGTAAAAATCATTGCAATTTAATGCATTTTTGACAAATTTAATAGTTTTGCAATAGGTAACCGTTTAATTCAATTTAATACGGAATTGCAGATCCCGATCAGATCAAAAGTACAAAAAGTACAGCTTTATTGTTTTTAACTTATTTAGATCTAGATTGTCATCCTTCGTTTAGAATAAAAACTCAGCAAATGATAACTCATTAGCAATGAATTTGGAAAATATAACAATTGCGATAATGGTAATATTTTAATCAATGTTTTTGTTCAAATGGTGGTGATTACTGATTTTTTTCAAATGGTTGTGTTGATCAACTGAAAAAATTATCTCTTTGTTCTACTGAAAACGAGATAACATTTGAAATCGTTTTCGGAGTTCCCCTGTTAGTGTTGGTCAATCAATTCCTTGTTAAAAAATATTATGTATTAATTACACTACAAAGCCACAACCTCAATATTATGAAAACACGTGATTTAATTGATTGTGTATTGATGCTTGTTATTTGCAGAGTACCTAATCAGTTTTTAATCCCCGCCAATTCATAAATGATAAAGAGAATGTAAAACAATAAAACGTTGATTGGTCACGGAAATAATCAAATTGGACACAAACATTTTAATAACCTTCTGCGGGCAATTTGCTTTTAATTACGATGGGTCACAAAATAGTTTTCCAAATTATTAAAAGGGAAAAGTTTCACCAGTAATTTATGCCCCCTCATGCTCAGCCTAATTTTACATCACCCGTGATAAGCGTGCCAGCAATTTTCGGCAGTATGCGCTAAACCGAGAATTATATAAAAATGCGAACGTGGAGTATTTGAGTTGAATAACTTTGTGGGAATGTAGCACGGTAATATAATTCATCTTCTTCATTCTTTGATCCTTGATTTCATGAATATGTACACTTATGCTTAAAAACGCTATGAAGTGCGGGGTTGTAGAGTTAGATTCGTTTCCTGTAGATGAAAATTTAATGCGAGCTTTAATTCCCCTACTTATTGGCATATCAACCATAACGATTTCGATTTCGATTTCCTTTTTGAACGTGGTGAAATAGTACTTCCACGTTGTACATTTCCTGTTCACGTCGGAAATCATAAACTTCACGCGGCGAGCGTCCTTGCTACAGTGGAAGGTACAAAGGCATGCAGGTGCAGCAATGTCAATCGCTCCTTCCGGAACTGATAGTAGTCGAGCAGAGCCTTTGTCTTTCGCAGAGAATTGTGAAACATTTCAAAGCTAATCTATGGCTTAACGGCCTAATAAAGGTACAGACTCCATCGCACACAGGAGTCCAACGCAAACGATCAAATTTAGATAATGCAATTGTGGATTAAATCAATCTATACTTCTGGAGTTTGGCACGTCGATGTATCTTAAAACTTACTCGAATAAGTTTTTTAAGTTCCCTTAAAAGGAATCAAAATTTTTGTTTAATTGCTAGTCCTTTTGGTGAAACAGGTTAACAAATATTTACCCAGTCGAATTCTGGCACTAATAAAAGCTCAAGCTGTACTCTTTTGTCTGTGTCATAATTAATTTTTAGCAGGTACTCATTTTGCAGCAGATGCTAATTTCCAACATCAAAATTTTTCCTTCTTTCTTAAAGAATTTTCTACATCTGAACGGAGGGTAATTTATACTTTATAATAAGAAAGATTTTAGGATCTTTAGAAAAATGGATTGTGCCTGTCTCAATTTTAGAATTCATCAATACATAACCTAATCCCTGCATTTAATATAAAAAAAAAAAAACTTGTTCAAACTTTTATCTTATTTTTCACATTTTGCTTCTCCTCCATGAAAATCGATTGAAATCTTCAATACTTTCTAGTTGTAAACCTCATAGCAGACATTTAAATGGGAGAATATCTCGCCAGTGACACATATAAAGGGTACGTGTCAACCTGAAAAGTAGTCCCTGGTCTCGTGTTGATAAGTTACATAAAAGTGCACTCAACGCTTTATGATTTTTCATTGAAAACGACAATCGAAAAACCTTTAAAAAGTTGTAAAATTTTACATAGTCACCCAACAAAACAAAATTTTTATAGCGAACTTTAGAGCTTGAGAAAAATATTATTAGTCAACATATATAAAAAAAACACAATATCCAAACACTGCTTTTTATAGTCAAAGCATACGAATTTTTGAGGTATCCATTAAAAGATGCAAGCCAAGAATATATGCTAAGTAGAACTAATAATTTTGATTTTATTTATATGCTGAAATTTGATTATCCATTATCTCTTCTACCAACATAGCTTGGTTATTATATTTGAATAATTGTTGTTGTGGGAGTATCCCGTCCAATTTGATTTGATTCTTATCAACGCAAGTGATGAAGAAAAGAAAATTTACAAATAACAAAGTAGCCGTTGATTGAAATAAACACTAAATTTTGTTTATTCGAGTACCAAAACTTCAGTTTCAGGCAGAATTCCACATTTTAAAGAAAAGTCTTTTCTCAAGTTAAATAAAATTCTTCTCGAAATGGTTCTAAATATTTCTTCTTTAAATTTATTAAATTTATGTTTTAGTCCTTCGTTAAAAATCCGCTAAACTGGCAAATGTATATTACTAAATTTGATATTTTTATTATTTATCACCACATTTATTGAATATATCGGAAACAATTAAAAATTCTTTTATGTACGATACGATTACTTCATATTAAATTTCGATATACATATGTATGTACTTCTTTTACAATATGTATGTAATTACCAACAAGCCTTTGATATTTGAAACCACTTTAATTGATTTAATGCAATTAGTGGTTTTTCCAAACCAATTTGTTAAAAATTTATTAAAGAACTTTATTTATTAAGGTACTATGTACTATGATTATTGGCAGCAATATATTATTACCCAGGAATGCCTTCCGAAATTGTTTATAGTAATGGACTGGCCTAAGTATATTTTTTGGTGTGTCTTATAAGGAATTTGTTCGTCAGATTTTTTACCCGTTCTTACCTTATGTTTTGGTAGTGACGAAAATCGGCGAATTAATTCTAACTTTCATTAGTCGCATGATATCTGATCCCTTCAGTTTAACTTTCCACTTATACTTTTTACTACCTTATTTCAAAAAACAAACTATAAAATTTTATAGGACTGTAACTTACAGTCCTTGCTTTTATCCCAGAAGATTTCGTAAAACATAGTCATTATGTTATAGAGGACTTTTCCTGCCCAGAAGGACACTTAAATCACAAAATTAATTCTAAGGTTTAATGCCTGACAAGATAAACCTTGTAGAGTAAACACAGAAAGGATTTATCGGGATGGATGAGCTGGACCGAGTATAAATTTTGAGAGAAAAAAAAAATAACTGGGCATAAATAAATCAATTCCCCAGAATAAAAAAAAAGTAAGCCAGACCCTTTTCTGAACGTGAATTTAAGAATTTTCCAGTGGAGAAAACAACCCGTCTTATCTGATTGTTGGTCAACCGTTTTTAACTTTTCGATCTCTTCATCGCCAAGTTTTGTTTTATGGGACATAAAAAATCTTGAAGAAACCAGGAAAGTGTTAGTCACTAAGAGAAAGGGTTCAGTTGCCCTTCACTTGGTTTTCCTGCATGTCCTCACTACCGTGTTAAAACCTTAAAAAGGGACTGATTTTAAGGATTGACATCTTTTCAACCATTAAAATAAACATATGTAATAAAATGTTTCATTGCCAAAATCTTACAAAAGTATCTGTTTACAATTTTAACTTTTCCTCTAAATAATTTTTTCCGGTAAAACAAAAATGCAGTGTTAATTAAAGTGACTAGTAGAAGATCCTTTCTTTAAAAATAAATGAATTTCAGAAGAAAATATTGTGTTGTGGAGTTAAACTCATCACATGCAGGCTAATAGAAAACGTTTTTATTACAAATGATGTGCACGGTGCAGTCTGTAGTTTAGATAAAATTCTATGACAAAAGAAAAATTGTTGCGTTATACTGATTAAGTATTGAAATCTTCTTTTAATTATACCATATTCAATGTAAAGTTAGCTAAATATCATTTGGAACATATTTATTCACTTAGCACTTGTCTTTAATTATTTTGAATTTAACTTCACATCTAGGTTTTTAGTGTAACAACAACCACCCGGGTGAAATTTATAAAAAACAATTGCTTTTGTAAAAATTATATTTCAAGAATGTGAAATGTGAACATAATAACTATACATGTATGAAAATGTTCAAAAATTACAGAATTAAAGGTTCTTGGTAAAAAATATTTTTTAATAAATCAATTTTTATAGATCTGGCGAATCCGCCATCTCTGAAACTAATAAACAAATTTAAAAAATTTCTAAATTGAATTCCAATCATTTATATTATCCACGCTATTTAAATCTTAAAAAAGTGGTGAAAATTGCATTAGAATGGTACGGTTACTAAAATGAATTTATGAAAATTATAGGAACTTTTTTTGTAAGCTCCTTTCGATTCAATTTGATCGTTTTCAATGATAGAGCCTTAAGCTACAAATAGGGTTTGAAAATGTTTGAAAGAAGTAGGCCAGGTTATTTTAGGATCAGTTATTTAATTATCAAAAGATCAAGTTTT
Source organism: Philonicus albiceps (assembly GCA_963969385.1). Lineage (NCBI taxonomy): Eukaryota > Metazoa > Arthropoda > Insecta > Diptera > Asilidae > Philonicus > Philonicus albiceps. The sequence goes on from OZ017773.1 coordinate 39,530,777, forward strand.
TTACATAAAATATTGCACGACAGATACTAAATTTGTGCGAAAAATTGTTTGAAACTAGACTAAATCACTCTGGATCCAGTAAAGCATTTTGGCTCTCTACTTGCCTCTAGAAACATGTGAACTAATCGTACAAAGTAAACCTTTGGTAAAATCAAAGGCTTACTTGACGCTAAAAGTTATTCCAGCCGAAGGCGTGGAAAATCGGCAAAACTTGCCAGTGACAGGAAGCCCTGGGAAAGTAATTTATTGGAAATTTATCAAAGGGAAAATGATTGCCTTTTCTCTGTTCCCGACTGGGTGCGAATCTACAGAGAGCACATTAATAGCAGCGGGATTGCCTTATTTTCCCACTTCTGCGAAAGTGACAGAAATTGTTGGAGTACGGACGACAATGAGTTCCGTTCTGGTTTGAATTCTGTTGTTTAAAGACATCCTGAAACAACAAAAACCTTCCTCTTATGCAATTTTGAACAGTATTCCATCATTGCTTTTATCCGGGTCTGAAGTGAGAATTCATTTTACAACTATTTGATTAGGAACTGAAATGCAACTATTTCAGTTAGATGCGGATGTACTTCTCAAAGGTATATTGTTTGGAAATAGCTAACATTTAAGTGAGACTAATAAAATATTTCAGCTCACTCCTGGTTTTCCAAGAATTGAATATGCTGAGTGCTCTGTTTATCTTACACAATTTAGTAGAAAGTGTTCGCAGAATTACGAGCAACATGGACTCATAAAATGTACATACACAGGGTTCATTTCTGTAGATGAAAATGGTTTTGTTTTTCAATCTTCAAAAGAAAAAAACAAATACAAAAAGATAATTTCCCTCCTTCATTTCCTTATTTTAGAATTTTAGGGTTGTTTGGGAATTTTGTTCTTTTATTATTTAACGAGACATTATGAATTAACCCCATAAATAAAACAGTTTAAACAGGAGCACGATAATGAGTAACGTCGGGCTACAATTAGCAATTTGGCAAGTCCCTAATGGTTTAAAATTTGCATTTTTAATAAGCGCAGAAAGGACAATGGAGTCAAAATTGAGCGAAACATAAGAAGCAGCCCAGGTTAAGTTGGAGTCTCTTAACCTTACATAAATCCCCTGATTCAAGCAGGTAGAAAGTATTTTGGCGCGACTTTAGCTGTTAACCCCTGTTAGCGAACGTAACGTCTTAAGTAGAATGCCTAAAAAGTGATAGGGACTACTCTCGTTAATAATGAATATCGTTTTACTAATTATGCACAGCCTTGAGCTGTTTCTCCTACTTAATTCAATTAAATTAATTTTCTATTCAATTAACTGCTAGTTATTCACTTAGAATAGTTGGAATATCTTACTACTTTTAAATACACTACAAGCATTTTTAATACATAAACCTGTGAATTAAAATAGAAATAATAGCTTTATTAATACTTGGCGAATATTGGTTTCAATGTAGATTTTCTATTATATTTTTTAAGTTATCTTCGTCAAAACCACTAAAAGTCGGAAAATCAATAGTAAGCTACAATTTAAGCTTGATTTATTCCGTTGTCACTGTGATTACAAACATAATAATCTACCAAAAAGAATGCTCATAATGTGTACATAAATGCTGTAGGAAGGAAAACATGCTCTACAATCGGCAAATAATACTCTGTAATCGGCAAATAAGCAACAAATAAAAATCGTATTATCATTTTTTTTTTTTTTTGAAGACTTCTAAAAATGCATTCATACTCCTTTCAAAGACCCAAGGTATTGAGGAGATTAAACCGATTGCAGCATTTTAGATATCCTCTATAAATAGAAAAAACACTTTCAAATTTTGTAAAATATTCAGGTATTGTCCCAATTAGTGTTTTAGTTGTTAGAACAATACTTAATGGCGCATAAGTAATGTGAATAGTTACTGATTTTATTCAAAAATACATCATAATCTGATTACACATTTGCCTTCATGAATATGTACTCGTATTTTTGAGTTTTTGCTTTTAAAAACTTCTTCTCCAAACATACTCGTATGATATTCATTCTTATTTTAAATTTTCTACAATTATTATTATCAATTTGTCCGTCTGAGGAGCTGCTAAAATTTTATCTTAAAGTTCAGTGAGCCTTTGTAAATGTGATTTTTGCTATCTTTAACAATTTTACACGTACTTAGTTCACACATTCATATAATGCCAGTCCAGGATGTAAATATCTAACTGGAAACCTGACAGTAAGATAAATCACTCTGGCATGTCGAAAGTTCAACAGTTCCCAAAAGAGATTGGCTCCGTTAAGCATGGAAAATCTCTTCCGAATGCTCTGGAATGACCCTGTCTTTTATCCTTAAAGTTCGCGGACGTGACTTGCTTAGTGTCTTATTTTTGAATAAATTTAATCCAAGTCGAATAGACAAAGTGTCTTTGGGTCGGTTCAGGTCATATAAATTGATTTAAGAAACCACCGGAAAGGATAGGCCAAGATAAACGTGCTCTTTAGGAATTTGTGATTATTCTCTAGCGCCTCCAATTTCAGAATTGGTAGGTAGTATCGATTCCTGCGAAATAAAATATAAATACGATGCAAATATTGGAAATTAAGTGTGTTAACTATGCATGTTGGACTTTTACTCAGAGACCTATTCGAATTAAACAAAAATTATTACCACTCATAAAAATTTTTTGAACAGATACATTACTCCTTTAAACTGAAAAAATTACTATAATTTTGTATCGGCATTTTTATTATCTCGAAATTTTCACCTAGCACTTGTATTTACATATATTGTCAAATTAAAGTGACTGTAAAATGGAGGGTTATACAGCGTTTCAATACAATTTTTTATTAAACCATAAGGCTCACTGCATTTGCAAGCTGAAATCTAAAATCTTAAATCACAGAGCACATACATAAATTCATTAACCCTTATAAAAGTTCATTCTCCAATTCTGTTTCTGGTCCACTTAAAACCAACTGCTGAAAAGACAATTTTACGTATGCAATCTGCTGCACTTGGCTTTCTTGTTACAGAAAACTACTTCCTATAAGTTACTTGGCCAAACTCCAAGTATAAATTAGCTTGATTATAGGAACATTTTTTGGCTGAAAAGCCTCATTTAAAATCATATTTTAAGGTAAAATTATTTGATAGAGGTGAATATTAAACTCGGTTTAAGTTTCCTCCATGAAAACAATTTAAGTACTTTATCCTTTTCGACCTAACATCCCTTCGTTTTTATGACAAATTGGTCTCCTGCAATTCCAAAATGCAATTTTCTCTAATACAGGTACGATAAAAGATTTATACTCCGATTACAAAATAGCAATCAAGTTGCTACAGCAAACGATAAATCATTTGAAAGTTAATACATATATCGCGTAAAGAGTGCATGCCATGTCCGTGCTATATGACCGAGCAGGAGAGCTTAAAGTGCCTTTCTTTCGAGAAAAGGAATTATATCTCAAGACAAGAACTACCGAAGCTATGTCAACTGGCACAAACTGGAAATTCTTTACCACCAGGCAGTTGGGAATTTCACTTCGGTTTTCTTTCTTCGATCATGGAGCAGGATATGTTTAAATAAGAATCAACGAATAGCTACCTCGCTGTGGGAAAAGGGGTTGAATAATATAAGAGCGGCTTTTTCGTCTGAACTTCTGAGAAGTTAGAAATGAAAAAGGTGTTGGAATTTTAAACGTGCCACTTTTGTGAGATATTCAAATTCTTAATGCACATATGTTCTCTCTGAATTTCACTTATATTAAACTTTTCGTTTACGATTCAGTGCATGAAGAGAAAATTGTTCGGTAGGAAACTTTGTCAAAGCATCTTAAATTAAATGTGTTCCTTCTTTATGCGACGATTCATCACTTGGTCCTTATACAATTACATTTTCAAATGAATGCTATTTAAAGAACAAATAAACAAATTGAACCAAAAATACTCAGCTCCAAGTTAAAATAGGTTAAAATAGAAGCTGTATATAATCGCAAATATTTAATATTGTAAGGGAAAAATTTAAAATTATTTGCTTATGGTTGTGTAAAGGATAATTGAACCAATAACAGATATTTTAATTTTGAAGAATAAACACCAGCGAAATCTAAACCAAGATATTTCATATGAATCTTCATTTGAACACCTTTTATTAGTTAAAATATCCTCCTAAACAAATCAAAATATTTTTAGTCGTTAATATTTTAAAGTTAATACTAACAAGGTTATTTGAAAATTAATGAAAATTACATGATTTAAAATATTTTAAGGATTCAAATCTTTTAAACGTGAACATTTACCCCTTGTACCTCCATTCCCGAAATCTTTTGAATCATTCCGACATATCAAACATAATTGCTTGTTTTATTTGCCATAAGAAAGAAAACTTAGAAAGAAAAAGCGATTTAAACTCATTTTCGAAGAAAGTTTTTAAAATAAAAAATCATAAAGTGGTCAACTCCCACCTTTTCGATTTTGTGCCTGTATACGAGTACCTCTACCTAATCGCGTAGCAACTGGATTTCTGTTTTCATTTTCTATGTTCCAGGCTCATAATATGTTCCTAACTGATTATTTATTAATAAAGTTTCTTCTTTTGAATACCTATTTTTATATCTGCTTTTGCGAAGAGCAAGCTTTAGGGAATGAATTAAATCGATTTGATTGTGGTATATGTATAAGGTTATTTTGTAAATTCCAAGTTAGCCCTACGGATTGGATCATTTGAAATAAATTGAAAAATTGCACTCTTGCCTACAAAATTTTTCAACTATGAGCTTAAATTGAAGTCATTGCATAAGCCAAAAAATGTAGAGAGGTTCCTCATACCTCATACGTTTATTTGCAAAATTAGCGACATAACATTCTCAAGTTGTGGGTATTACAGAATAAAAGTTGAAGATTGACGAGTTTATTTAGCTTAATATAAAATTCTAAACCTTTAAGATGTTTTCGCGTGGTAGTCGCGTTACAATTTTCGCATTGAAATTAATCTAAATTCCATGTCAGAGAAATTGCATAATGATTTCATTTCCAATCGTTTGTTAGTCTTCTCCAAAATGAAGCGGATGGTTGATGATGATGATGATGCTGACATGAGACATAAGAAAGAAGAGATGCGATGTGACGCCACAGATAATAAAGACCATTAATCTTTTTAAAGCTCATTATTCTTGAATATTTCCTCTATTCAGAAGGAGACTTTTTTGAAGAAGTACACGTTTTTTTTTTTATCATTTACAGTGCTCTTAGACTGGAAATGTCTAAGAAATGTCTCACACAAATTTTATTATATCGCGAACGAAAGTATTTTCTTGCGATCAATGAACATAAGTATAGCTCTTGACTTACCAAATTATTTTAGGCTCAAGATCAAAACTGGAACATTACTCATCACCAAATAACTTATGTTTACGTGATAAACATAAACTGACTGAAAAAGGCCAAATTAAACTCAAGGAAAGAATAAAGAAATTCTATTCTTCGATACACTAATTGCACTATGAATTGAAGGAATAAATTCTAAAGAACGATGGAAATTAAGCTTCTTTAAAACAGGAAATTGACAAAAAATTCAAACTTGTGTTCCAAACTTTCTACGCACACTATACATACAAATCAAATAAACTGAAATAATTATCTGAACCTCATCATTAAAATAAAGTTGATAAAACAAATTCAAATTGGTTTTAATTTTAAAACACACAATATACCCAAAATATAGAACATTCAAATTTACCCAAATATCCAAAAATAAAAACCGAATAATTATTTTATCTTCATTAAAGTTCTCAACCATGACGAGTATTATCAATATTTAAAACTTTTCACGTAGTTTCTCGTGAGGGTATCCACTCAAAAGTAAAAGTTATTCTGCAATAAGGATAAAATATTTTTTTCTTGTCTGAGCAAAAAGTTAACATCCGAGACTATGTCATATACATCATGATAACATCTCCAACATATGAAAATGTTGTCTTTTATTTAAAAAACCTACAATCATTTCTTATGCCGTCTAAAATGAATCCTTTGTATTTCAATTTCCGGATATTTAGGTGATAGTTCTAGTGTTACTCGCAATGATATCAATTAAATTTCACATTTTCATACCGCAGACATAATAATACTGCCTTTCCAAATAAACGACAAATAAAGAACTAAAACATACAATACAATTTTATATTATTAGATTTGTAAATTATCCAGAAAGCACTGACTATGAGTTGTATGTAAAAAGTAATTATAGTTGTTTAGAAGTATAATATAATATATAACTGCTATTTACTCTAAACGACAATTAACTCAATAAATACGGCCTACGTAACACTTGTTTCCGATACTTTAATACATACCTAGTAAGTAAAACGATTTTCAAGACAATTTTGGCAATTAGAATTTAGTATAATTTGTCAAAATCGATTTCTAGATTATTCTGATATTTAGCCAGGACATATCGTTTTCGATAAAGTAAAAATGTTACTTCTATGTATTTCTACTCAGAGGTAAAAATTTAATATATTGAATATGTCTCACAAATTTATACTTACGAATGCATATACAATATTTAGACTAATCTAATCCAATCAAAATTTCCATGCCACCTTTCCTAAAAACTGAGAAATTTATATTTTGTAATATATATGTAATTAAATTTATGCAATAAATCCTCTTAGTACGTGACTTATGTAAGCCAAAAGTACATTTGTTACTTAACACCCCTCAATCCAATAAAGCTGAATATTTTCTCCGGATAATTTTTCAAATATATTTTAGAGATGCTGCGAAAGGTTCGGGAATCTGCGTTTATATATTTCATATGTGGAAAAAAAACTGTCAGACGTTTAAATTTATTCGCATCGCCCTAAAAGAAAACTTTCTTAGGTCATATTTCACCTTTACAATGTTCTAAACTCACTCTGACCTCAGAGCTTCCTAGTAGACTACTTGTCCTATGTTAATGTCCAATTTGTATTCTACGTACAGTGGTAAAGTTAGATAGTTCCTAAACAATGAAATATTCAGCCGGAAGAACAACACTGAAACCGAAAAAAAACAAAACATTTTTAGGTCGGTGGGTAAAATAAATGTATGATTGCAATGTATCTCAAGTTTGAACCTATGAAGTTTACTATAGCTTAGAACGAATCTCTCCTTTTTAATTTATTACTCCGATTAAGTCCGGTAATGTGACTTAAGTTAGTATGAACTCTAAAACGTTCGCTATAAAAGCTTTAAAGTCCATTAAATATTTTACAATACTTCCCCTTTCCTTATAATTGAGTGAGATCCTGAAAGATCCAGTAATTGGACACTAATTGGAGTTCCAATCATAAATAAGAATAATATGTACAAAACAAACCATTATGTGATTTTAAATCGATTCCACCCCGCAAATGACAATAATTTCGCGCAAATGTTTCAAACATTTTTCACAGTAGTCTGAGGGTAAGTGCGTAATTTACCTAAATTGAAGCGGAATTTTCTTTCTCTCATTAATCATTGCTGAACTCAGATTATGGCCCTATCTTTCTTCAGTTGCCCGTACCAGTCAATTATCGATTTTTTTTCCCAAATGCTAAATGCTTTCGAGAAGCCTCTTAGTGCAAAACCTTGTAATAAATAATTACAAGAAAATTACGGGATACCTCTTAGAACTTATCGGCACTTAAACATGCCACACTATAAGACTCAGTTAAGGTATAATGCCGGTTCTTAAAAACCACTACCAGTCAGAGGAAAATCGAACTGTTGCCGGCGAAATTTATCCTTTTGCCTTTAAGAGCACTAAGAATGAAAGGAAGAACATCTCACTTCCGGAACTACCTCCTGACTGGGAGTTCCCGAAGGGTTTTTTTTTATAAAACGAGTACACAAAGCGAAAAATGGTTGTGCGATTGTTTATTTGGAAGCTTTGGAAATACGACAAAAGCTAAAATTTCCAGCTGGGGAAATATCTAGATGTGTCCTACCACTCAGCTGGAAGATCTACAATTTTTCATGCGCTGGGCAAATTCGTGGTAATCGCGCAATCTACTTCAAGTAATTCTATTCATGTCGGCCTTTTTTGGGTAAACATATGGGTTCCCCCAGAAATTTTTGCATTATACGTAAAAGCATACATTTAACCCCGCTGGGCTCCTTCACAAAAAAAATTGTTTCAAATACATTTTATCGTGCTAATTTTTTAGCCGGTTTTTTAACTTTTAAAATGGCTTTCTTCGGCTCTGTTACGTGAAATTGAATTATTTTCGCTATTTTACCATTTTACATAAACGTAAGTGGCTATTTAGGCGTGTGTTCTAAATGCCTATCAAACTAATCTTTGATATTTGGACGTAATTTCCTTTTAATTTAACCTTAACTTGATGATCATTTAATAAGTTTAGGAAGTTTTTCTTCAAATAAATAAATGAACAACCAACAGAGGCCTGTTACCCAAACCTTATCAGTTTAGATTTTAGCCAATGTTTTAGGCATATTTTAAATTAAACATATTGAATATTTTTCTGTAAAATTGTCTGTATATACATATATACATTATGCATATATAGCACAACCCAATTAAGAAATAGTGAAAATTTTTTTATTTTATTATGAAAGTAATGTCCCTTTGATGATCTTATTAAACATTCAACCAAAATTGATAAATATAATTGGTTTATCAATTTGTTAATATAATAATGGAAAGAAGGACATTTATGTAGGTTAAAATAGGATTTATGAGTACAATTTATATAGGTACATGCTGCAAGAATTGCTTTTTATATGTGGCCTAGTCTTAAATAACCTTTTATACAGTACAAGCTCCAAGTACGAACAAATATACATCTTTTTATTGTATACCATCACCAATTTAAAAACTTTCGTGTAAAGATATTAATGTCACCTTATGGTACCTCTTTCACTGTTAATTAAATCGTTTTCAATTTTTAACTTACTGCAATTGTAAATTAATAAATGGTTTTTACATCTTTAATATTAAACCTATAATTCTTTGTATACATCAAGATTATATGCAGATGTCCATGAACAAGTGTGTGTTATATGGACATATGCAGAGCATAAGCATCGGTGAAGTTGGCAATATTTTTGTGAAAAGAATTCTTTTATGCTATAGATAATTACATATAATACTTCACTGAGATAGCGGAAATGATCGTAAAACTGCCAGAAATGTTCATGGGATATTTTTGGAAGCCGACTTCTAGGTCAGTTCAGCATGTTTTGGGTATTACATTTATTCGCCATTCTATACGATTTCTCTTTTTTCATAAGAAATTCACTTCACAGTAGCTCGGCCCATACACTCATGTTATGGCTCATAAGATTCGTAAGAATCTCTTCCATTTAAGGGTCCATATAAAAGTGACTTTTATCCAGCTAAACTCCCAATATCCCTCTTAAATAACGCACCGTCTTAAGAAACCATTTCGTGAGCACTGTAAAACGTTAGAAATCGCTTGCCTATCACCCTGTCCATAATCCCTTGTATCTGTTAACGACTATAGGCGCTCATTTCTGAAGACAAACGACCAAAAATTTGCTTACTTTTGCCATTCGTTCTGTATGAAAAGGATGTTACAAGGATCCTGTGTACGCTCCGCTGTAAATCTAGTTAAACTGCCATTAAGCACACTTGTGGTGCTGTAGGCGATGTGAGGCGGCTGTTAGCACCAAATACAATCGAAAAGACATAGCAGGCCATTATCTTTATCTGGAGATAATTAAATTAACATCACGCAATCAGTAGGTGGCAGGCATTATAGCGATTTGCGAACTTTCCACGCGCAGCATCGCCCTTGGGGTTCACAGGGCATTCTAGACCTACTCTAGCTTAATGCCTTGGCAAGACTCACAGTAAACGAGGTCTGAAAAACAATGCCTGCAAGCAGTCATGAACCAAATCGGCGTATATTTCTGCTTTTCTCGTATTAAACCGAACTGGTCTTAGCTTTTGCAAAATACTCATACACACTCCAGTTAAATTGACGTTAATTGCCCGCTCGAATATTAATGGACGGTCAACAAAAATGCAGAAGAGTGCTCGGATTAGTCCAACGCAACGGGGAACAAATATAAAATACTGCAGACTCACAGATCTGTAATTAATTCTGATTTATTGGCGCTTGCTTTTTGCCAACAACTAGAGTCAGACAATGTCCTGTGGGGCAGACGATATTTTTACCACGTTACATTCAGTTCGGTCTATTCGAACTTTTCCAATCAATCACAAGCTAATCTCTTCTGTTGTAGTTTGTCCAGTTTGTCCCACCATTTATTGTCATCAAACTCGATCGTCCTTTGTTTCAGAACCCACCAAAAAGTTTTTTTTTTACGCACAGCTCACGTCAACGGCATAGTCCATTCAGTTTGGAAGTTTTTTTTTGGGAAAAACTCAAACCAAAAGTCTTCCCAAGCTATACATACAATTACTTCAAATAAGACATCAGAGACAAGACAATTTATGTCCTACGTATTTTGAAAGTTTAGGATTGTATTTTGCTTGCGTTCTTTAGCATTTATGAAGTTTCGTAATTTATTTCACATAATTCCTTATTAAAAACAAGGATTGGTTTAATTCGGCTTAATCGCTAAAAACTTAATTTAATGTCTTACTTCATTTCTATAGACTTGATTCGCGCTTAATCTTAGTAATTATTAGACTTATTTGAACGCTCAAACATACTTAGTATTAACCCAGGCCATCAGTGTGGCATTTCCTAACAGTAAGGAGTAGGAGGCTGGCAATTTGGAAAATTTGGAAACGCCCGCACGTATTTCTATACTTATGATGTTATATCAATACGACAGTACCTCTCAAACCTGAATTATTTTTTTCCTCAAAATGATTTAATAAATTTTCTATAACAGCATACGTTTTCTGGTGCAGGCGTATCAAAATTAACACTTGAATATTTTTTATACTTTATGTCCTCAATTATGGACGCCAGATTTGAAAGGGTTAATTATATTAGTAGATATTTTTCCATATTTTATATTTTATTCCTATAAATCTACCAATAAATCTGATTCTTGAAATGAAAATGGGATTTTTTTTCCCTTTTAGACTAGCGTCACTAGAGCATAAATGAGCGAATTAATCGAAAAACCAAATTTTAACTAGGGCTCAAATTTATAACTTTCGAATAAGCGCTTCGCTGCTCTAATAAACTGGACCCTTGCCGCGGATGCCTCGAGCAATTTTTGTTCGAATGAAAAATGCAATCTACCGATCCCACAAAAATAAAAAGGATCGTTTCGTTAGTAGAAAGAAATTTCATAATAAACAAAATTTTGCACACAGAGAATTTAAAATCGAAAAGTAGCTTCAAATTAATTGGTTGGAATTTTTTATTATAAAATCAAAGTCCTCTCTGAGATCCCCTTCAACATATCGAATTCTAACAACAATTTTGCGTCCTTAACACTGCTTCAAGCAATGCATAATTGATGGCATTAAATTTTAAAATGCGATTTTTCTCTGCGCTCACTGATAGTTTCATATCCAGGAAATCTTTTGCATTTTAAAAGCTTCGGTCGTTTAGGAGCATGTGCCTCTATGTCTAAAATATGCTCTTTCGCAATAAACGCCTGGGAGGAAAGTTCTTGAATATGCACATAATAACAATAATTCAGATAAAGGAATAATATTTTTCGTAAGAGCCCCAGGGAGGTGTGATGGAGACGAATCGTTACGAATTCCAAAAATACTCGCAAACAAAAGATGGCACAGCTGTAGAGAATTGTGAGCCCATCAAAGGTGCTCATAAGAAAACTTCTTTTATTTTTGGTGCCAGAGGCAGAAAGTTATTGCCTAAAATAGATATGAGGAAGTGTTGCTAAGCCGCACACAGCGCACACAGTCCAATTGGGAAATGTATATACACTTTTTCTCGGTTTTATTCAGAAAAATAATGGGAAAAAATATAGCCAAATATCTGTCATATTTGGCTTCATATTCCTTACTTAATAACAGCAATCTGCGCAACTAATGGACAAATAATGATACTAAAAGACAAATTAAAGCTTCATACTTCCAACCTAACATTTTTCAAGTTAACCCTCGAGCATTGTTTTGAAAAATTCAATTTTTTTTACTTTATTAATTTTAGAGACCATTACCTAGTGCACCAAAGTAAATTATTCTTAATCCTGGGGGGTTCATTGCAGAAATCTAGGATGATTTAAGATTCACGAGAATAATTAAAAATATTTTGTTGAGATTTTGCAGCAGAAGTTGCTAGATTATTCCACTTTAATGCTTATGTACATATTCTCGTTATAGTAAATGTAGGACGTATTTAATTTAGTGAAACAATTCTCACTTCGAGGAACTGCAATAAATTGCACTGTAGGACACTTGCTGATGAAATCTGCAGAGTACTCGTTTTACCCACTTGCGCCAACTGTTCGACAAATTTGTATTAATAGTTACTAACTGCAACGAGTACTCTAATATTTATTCAACAAAGTTTAAAGTGTCATTAGTGATACCCGTTCCTACAAAATTATGTACAGATAGGTATCCACTAATGGAACTAATGTCACTGATTGTGAAAATACTAAACTAATATGTTAGTATTTCATTAATTTCTATGATTAGTATTCAATAGTACTTTTCCATAAAAGTATCCTCAATTTAATATTTAATAGAAAAGTAATGCTAAATAGATATAAAAATTACTCTGAAGGATTTTGTGTGGAAATTAGATCCACTCACTACTTTCCTTTAGGATTAAAATCTTTCACCTCTGGAAAATCAAGTTAACTGGCCAATATTTTTAAAATATTTAGTAAAATATCGTGTCGGAAAATTCTAATATTAAAATATGTAAACGTCATTGAACATTTATTTGAAAACTTGAAAACTCTCGGAACATGTGTAGTGTGTTATTTAATGAGTGGTCCTTAAATCGCATTTATACTTGAACAGTCACGTAATTTCGCTATAATAAAAATTTAAATACATCATCACATGTACAATAAAGATAGCATTTATTTAATTGTTGTTTGTAGGCGAAATCAAAATCAATCATTATCAATTGAAATTAATTATAATCTTTAATTGGAAACTATTATTGTTTATAAAATTTGAATTTATTTATGTAGATATATGCAGAAAATATTGTTCCTGGGCTTAATTGATACTTCTTACCGGTCATAAAAGTACCTTATTGGCACCTGGGATAAAGAGCAAATATTAAGCTACATAAGTATCTAATTAAAATTTATGTGTGTTCTATTTACTGTTATTGATAACATTAAATTAATACGGCTTCATTTGTGCAATGAATTTTAATATTAATAACTTCTGTATGACAAGGTCATCAACTCTACTTCAAAATTTGGTAGAGTAACCTGCAGACAATTTATTGAAATTTATCATAATATATAGGTAAAAAAGAAAGAAAACTAATTAGGATGAATTCTCTCCATGATGATAACAAGCTGAAAATTAAAGATTTAAAATTTTTATAAAGCTCAATCATCAAGAATTTTTTGCTGCTCTTTTACAAAATCCGAGCACTTAAGGGATGTATGCATACAAACATGAAACATCATTTTTCTCGTATGCAGGCATGCGGGAAAAGGGAAATGGATGAAGCTTCTTTGCATTCTGCAATTTCATCAGCAATTTTGAGATATATTTAATGGTTTCACATTTCATAAAAAAATAAATAAAATAAAGTAAAATATGCCCTTTGCTGATACAAACCTTTTTTCCAGTTCTCGCAATCTGAAAAAGTCCGAATAAATTTATATTATTATTTATTTATTAATTTTTACTATTATTTATTAACTTTGAAAACATATATGTACATATAAAGTAGATAGTAACTCCAAGCCGCTCATTTGAAATTATTTACCTTTAATGACTTAAAATACAAAATTCAAATTTTATTTTTATTTAATCATAAAATATACTCTACTTGCATTTGATAAATTTGATATATTTTTTTTCGAATTTATTCATTTATTCCGTTTAAATCAAATAACACAAATATAAAATATAATTGAAGGAAATATTATCGCAGAGCTTATTTAAATTTTTTCTTTATTTCATTGATTTAATAAAACTATCTACACAACACAAATATGTTCGACGACAAATCATAAAATATAAAACCTAAAACTAATTACCTACTTCAAAAAAATATAAAGAACCAGAATTGGATAATATTAAAATATTTCAGAAGGGTTAAAGATAAATGACTTCAACGTCGAATATATGTATAAGTATATAAACTTTAATTTTAAGTATAACTAAGAAATATGTAGGGGACAACATGCATTCTTTTCTAGGGAATTCTTTGAAATACATTATTAGAATTTATAGTAAGTTGGGATGATACCCCCGCAAGCAGTTAACATTTGGTATTCATCCTTTAGGTAAATAGGTTGTGCAAGACAAAAATCCCGCTAAAGCAGATTGAATGCCTGCACGAAGCTACTGCAGGATTGGCTTTCAGAAGGATGCATAAGCATAGATAAAATTCTTCAGTTTTTACCCGCATAATTTAAAAAAGGCTTTAGATCTCGTAAAAATTCAACTGTGACAATGCTTTATATTGTCTCATAAATAAGATTTTAAACATGATTGTATGCAGTTGTCTACAGCTTTTCCCAGTTTTTATCGTACAATATTGTGCAGAGGGTCAACATATTAATTGTTGGCAACGCATGATTATTTAAAATAGCACCCTGTTATTATATCTTCAGGTTGGAGCAATTAAAATATCATGTTTAATTGTATTTTCGGTGAAATATTCCATCTTAAAAAAAAAAGTTGTATAGTACTATTTTCCAAATAGCACTTCCGTTTCAATTAATTCTTTCACTTGAAAAAGGAGCATAAAAACGTTGAAAAGTGGCAGAGCACAACAATTATGCAATTCAATTGAAAGTTTTGCTTCAATGCGGAGCACGCTTTCTAGCCAATCTCAGTTCGAACAGCCAATTTCCGGGAATTAAGCCCTCAATAAACCTTACAATCATTGAAGTTGCCAGGAATGAAAATGAGAGTGCTAGTTTATTTATGTTACTTTCAGGGTGTTTTATTGCGTAACTTCTGTACTTCGGTTGAACTTATTTCATACAAATTTATTTTGAGCCTAGTCTTCAAAAGTCTTTGACATTCACCTTTTCACCAAATAAACAAGAAAAAACAAAAGACCTTCAACAACTTTAACAATAACAAATCGCACCTTGGAGATGTCTCGACGTTTTCTTGCGAATGAGAATAGGTACTTTAAGGTAATACAATACATTTCATAAGCTTTGCGTATGCATTCAGGTACGATTTTTAATTTATTAATTAATAAATAATTATTTATTAAAATATCGTGGTTATCAATTTGAAGATTTTCAAATATATTTATAATCAGGCTATTAATGGAAATGTACGAGTATTATGATTTGCAAATATAGAGCGCGTACATTTTACTTAGGTTTATTTTATATTGTTAATCAATAGATAGATACAAATAGATTAGAAATTTAATACATTCTTTTACATTTTACATTCCAAATTTTTGTATAAAAATATGCTGTTATTATATAAAATTATTATACAAAACAGGTAAGACTAAACAGAGAAGATTTAATAGTTCCAAAATGTATGACATTTACTTCAATATAATCGTTATTACAATTAATTACATAAAAAAACTGGCCTCAAAATCTGAAAATTATGTGAGTTTTAGGTATACTAGAACTGACAGATCTTATATATTATTTCTACTGTCAACATCTCTTTTTCTCCACTAATACTTCACCAAACTCAATAAATCTTAAAGGTACATATCTACAAGATGTAGCTACTACAAGTCACGAAAAGAAACCGTTTTCGAATTTTCTATGTTATCTTACAGTATGACATTTATGTTAAAATATTGTACAAAATCAAGAAATTCAAAGAAAATACCTAAAATTGTAGCATATGTAATAATTAAATAAAAATAACTCCGATGTAGTTCAGCACCCATTTCCAAATGTAATGCACAGCATTGTAGGTTTATCTGGCAAAAGTAGCTTTCTGCCTACAGCAACAGAAAAGACCCCTTATTGCTTGGAAACATTTTGGCTCTTCATTTGCAACTATTAGAAATTTATTCTGATTTTTAGTCAAGAATAACAAGAAATATCGGTATAAATTTCAACAGATTTAATCTTAATTCATCATAGATTTTATGTAACTTTATTTGGAAATTCATTAGGAGGGCACAAACATTTTGCAGTTTAATTTCTGAATTGAAACCTATTTGAATTGATTTAAATCGAATCGAAAGAAGCTTACAAAGGGTTTTTTTTTTGGATTCCTTAATAAAGTTCCCAAAATACTCGTAAATTAATTTTAGTTGCCTTTGATTTAAATTAGTTTCTCCTCATAACAGTTGACGATTAAATGGACAAAGTGTTCTAACATAATACAGAGTGACAGAATGTAGTAAATTACAATAATTACAATCTACATATGTACATATATTGGATATACCCTCCGAAATATGTGGCATTCAATCCCAGAAAGAAATGAATCGATCTATCTGGTAGTCCTAAAGATCAGAAAGAAAAACAGAATGACTTTAGACATAGCCATTTTATATTTAATCCGTTTGCGCATTCAACTTCCCCTCCTAGAGAACTTGTATGTAAGCTATGACGTCATATAAAAATAGAACAAAACTCATCAGCCCACGTGTTCACGTTAGCAAAGGTATAAAATTTAATTAGGAGCTCACTTCTCTTACACACTCGCTGCGCAAAATTATATTTGGCACACAAGAATACACCAGTCTCTAACACTCGCCGTCGTTTGAGGAGTTCTTAATTTGTCTCATCTTCAGTAGTACTTGTCGGGCCTTCGGGCCTTTTTAGTCTTTCAAAAATTCAGTGAAAGTCCGGATATTGTGTTGTATGTTTAAAAAAAAAAAATACAAATAAGATAAAATAAAAGTCATTTGGTAGCACTTAAGTAAATCCTTGAAGGGATTTAAGCGATTTTCCCGCGTCGCGAAACGCCTTTTAAATGAATCAGATCAATTCTCAGATAAATTTCGCGATATTGAGAGAAATCTTTAAGAAATTGGGCGGAAGTGCGAGCGCGCTCAAATGCATTATTGTGTAACAATCACGTCTAACTCGTGGAAGCTATTTAAATTCATTGAAAAGTGAGTATTCAGGATTAGGTCTAAACACCGCTAATTATTTTCTTTTAACTTCGTTACGCAATAGGCTTTTCGTAGAATCGTTTTTGTTTTTTTGTGTTTGATATATTTATCAAATCTAAACCAATGTCTTCAAATAAAGGAATATTATTTTGCAATTTTGGAAACTCCAACAGTTACCATTTAAAATTTCCATTATGATTCAATCGACCAACTGTAGGGTGAGCAAACAATTCAAGGAAAAAATGTTTTCAGCAACATAAAAATGTACAAAAATAAAGCTCTTGGTAGTGTGAAGCACTTCGAAGCATGACAAAGTGCGATGTATTTGAGAACATAATGCAAGCATCTTTGTCTTCTTTACATACCTTTTTGCTGACCATCAGGTGTCCCAAGTTTGCAAGAAATACCTCCCCACTCATATGCTAATTTCTTTGTGGAGAGACTAATCATAATATACGGCAAGAAAAATGTGTTAGGCATAATAATTCGGGAATCTACTTTTAAAAAGAAAGTATTCACGACATTTCGAATTAGTGGTCAATTATAGGTGTCCTTGCACCACATTTAAAGAGGTCAAGATTGTCCATACCAAAAATTTTTCCGATAATAAACAAAGAAAATACTTAAGACTTTGAAAATTCGAAAGTTTCCAAATATAAACTGTCGAATCGATTAACGCATGGTACTTTTTATTTTAGCACGTTCCCATCTAATTAAATAAGATGAATTTCTGATTTTAAATTTTGACGATATTCATTCTTAAATGTTTTGACTGTTTCCATAGAGTATGACATAAAAATATTTAAATAAATCTCTAGTCTCATCGCGTCCCACCTAGACAGCTTGAATGGTAGGGGTGATTTGGTGTCGTTGCTTAGCCGTTGATATCATTTCCACTCCAAAAATTACTTAAAATTTTGGAAAATGGCCAAAATATAGTTATCTGCTCTCATAAACGTGTTCATTTTGAATTAACTAAAAATAAAATTGAAATAGTTTCTTGTTTTGCACAACGCACATGAATTTGAAGAATAACAAATTTTTTTTTTTTATTATACGTAAAAGTTTATTTTCTTTGTTATCGATCACAATACGGAGTATAATTGGGTCTAAAAATTTAATTATACCGCCAAAGCTGGGCAGATCTACGTAAAAACGAAATTGATATAGGCTTGAAAATTGGATGAAGCTTATAACGAAGTATAAAGGTTAATCTTTATTTTTGAAGAGCAACATATTTTAAAAATAAGGAAAATCTCTTGCAACCTCTCCATTTACTTTTTAATTAAAAAATGCTGAAGATTTACTGAAAATAAAAAAAAAAATTAAAAGAAGATTTTCGATATTTCTGCATGCATGTCCTCGTCAATAAATCGAATAAGATATTTAGCTTTTATTTTGCTTACTTTTATGATTTTCCGCAAGTATTCTTATTTTAAAAAAGATGGACACATCTGTAACATGCGAGGATGTATCGTTTTAATACAATTTCGAACGATATTTTTTGGGAATATGTTGAAAATTGTGAAACAAAACAATTGTTTTAGATGTAAATATTAACGCCATACAGATATTTTACAATAAATTCGAAAAAATATCCTCAAAATTGTTTATTTATGTAATAATAACATTAACATAGTTCAGCCCAGAACTTAGAAGTCTTTATCAATTGTCATTAAAGCAAATGGAAATGGAATCTTAGTAATTAATTATACACACTATATATCATGAAATTTGATTATCCCAAATAATTTCGTGTTTTCTATAAAATAACCATACCTATCAAACTGGGCAGCTAAATTAAAACAAATTGAAAACTTTACGAATGTAGGAAATCGTTCTATGCCCCTATGATGTCCTCAGTAAGACCAAATATTATTTTAAACCCCTTAAAAGGCCACTAACCTCAGAAGTTTCAATCCAGAAATATGAAATGCTTTCTCATATCCAAATTTAATTCATGATTAAAATGGACCTACTTTTTCTATTTCATAACTTTGTCTTGTTTTAATATTCAATTTTTTGAGTTAATTGTATAAACAACTCTTCCACTCGACAAGTTAACATTTTTTTAAATGAAATATCTCTTAAATATATTTAGCTAAAATTTTGTTTACAAAATTAGTTCATCACAAATTCTTATAGAATTTTGCACACAAATAGTTAGCTAAGCTTTAGGTGGGCGCTAAATTACAACGTATAAACATCATGGTGTGTTTCACAGAGAAAATAAGAAAGTTTGATGCCCCAAAGTTCAAAACACCCACAATGAAGTTATTTATTGTTATTATCCAAAATAAGTTTAATTGCTACCCTAATATTTTTAAAGCTTTATTTTTAATTTTATCTTTTCAGAAAAAGGAGATAGCGAGAATTTTTGCAAGGGCCCTTTCTAAGGGTGCCTCGGAGAACGTTTTTAATTAAGTAAGTTGACATTTTAAAAAGAAAATTTTCCAAGAAATTATTTGAAAAAGTGATACCACACTTCATGATCCGCATTATTAAAAATTAGCATAACAATGTATATTAACCCTATGCAAATTGGAATATTTAAGATAAAAGCGGAAAATCGGGTAAAAGCGAACAACAAGCTTCTGCACTTGCATGCCTCGGGTACGATGCGATCCCACAGCATGCATATTATAATTTGCCTGAAAATATGCAATAACATTTTCTGCCTTTCACCCAAGAAACACTTATTCCGTGCAAATGTGTTCGTGTGTATGTGCAGTCTGGACTTTTTGTATCGCTAGAACTAAGAATAACGTCTGACTTGGTAAATTTGCGTTCTATTTTTACCCTGTCAAAATAGACAAAAAGCGTCTTTTCGCGTGAACTTATTTTCCTTTTCCTGAGGTATAAAAATTAATAAATAGAAGATAGATGGTGGCAATAATTGCACCAAATAACTTGGCTTACGGCAAGATTTAATGTCGAAGGTTAGCAGAAAATGCACTGCTTCCCAGGTATATACATACGTATTTTAGACAGTTTACAATATTCGCGTAATTTATATTTCGTCTACGCTCATAAAGCAAGGTTTTGGCTATGTTCGGCGAAAACAACATTTTTATTCTTTTACGTCAATTCTGAAAAGAATATTAACGAACTAACTTTAATTTGTATGGCCTTCGCTCTTTCGGTTTATTTGTTCCGTTTTTGCAATTAATTGTTGTCGAAATCTTTAAAAAATTACGTTTCTTGTCAACAAATACATACATAAAAAAAGAGAGACAACCGGAAATAATAAAAAATATTATTGGATTAATTTAACATTTAGAGTATATGTATTTTGTACTCATGTATGTATAAAAAGTACGAATAATATCTCTAATTAGCTAATTTTAGTTTTTTCGATGTTATATTCTCTCATCTCTATGAATAACTTTTAGTTCGTTAACCAAAAATATTAATTTAGCTTTATTTTAAATTAATGAACCGAAGATTTGTTATACCATACATGTAATACAAATCAATAGACGTATTTAAGCAAATTCTTGTTATTTCACAGTACCTTACCTATAAATGAAAACTGCCTTTTTATTTTCATTTTTTATAGACGAATAACTTTGACTCAGATTCTTTTACTAAATTTTCTTTTAATACATTTTTTACCAAATATTAAGAATATTGGTGAGTAATACCACCGGAATTCTTTAATTTATGGAGTTTTTCTACATAAAAAGTATGTAGAAAGTAAAAAACTACAATGTTACGGTTAATAAAATATAATTCCCACATTTCCAGATATACATTTTTAGAGACTTATCTGCAAACACATATATATTTTTTTTAAAACATATCTTAGAAAAGTGCGCAAAGTCAATCTTTTGGAACTACTACCTGAAATTTGTTTCAATCAATACTTTAATTTTAAATAATTGCTCTACGATGCTAAATCTCTCTACGTCTCGTTTGTTAGGCCGCTCTTCGAATATGCTAGTCAAATTTGGTCTCCCTCTACCACCACCTACATCAACAGAATTGAAGCAATCCAGCGTAGGTTCCTTCGCTTTGCCTTAACCGACCTTCCTTAGTCTGATCGTCTAAATCTTCCCTCTTATGAAAGCCGGCTGAAGCTAATCGGCTTGCAACCTTTATGGAAGCGCCATGACTGAGCTGATATTCCTTTCATCCACCATTTACTATTAAGGGTTCGCACTGCCTACCACTGTACCAACTATGGCCTTTCTGAAGCTCTCACCCGAATGCTTCCCTCCTTTGACTTTCACCTGAACAAATTATCTCTAAGGGACGATCTATACCGCCCTTCTTAAAATTGAGCTCTTTAATGCCCTCATTGTTATTTTGAGTTTTAGAGTTGCTACATCATATGACATTTATTTTATAAATAGCATTACCTTTTGTGTGTTTTGTTTGATATTTCGTCTTTTGTTCAGAAATTATTAAAAAAAAATATTTGATGACAACTGCATTAATCTAAACATTTCATAATAATTGCTACAACAGTCTAACACTATCCAAAACCTCGCGTTTGTACTCTAAATTAATATTTCTCATTATTGGCCTTCGGAATTTTTGATTTTGGAGGTTTATCTAAACAATATTTGACTTTATCATTATCTTGAAGCTTCCAAAATATCATCATTTACCTTTCAGATCGTGAAATTGAAAAACAATTGGATAAAGATTATAATTCCTTATTATGCTAGTTTTATACTTGATAAATTGACAGTGTCTACTAAATCTAGTAGAAACAATATACAAAAAAAATGTTTTTACAAAACAAATTTAAGAGTTTTCCTTTGTGGCTTCGAATAGTTTAAAACAAAATTACTAATATTTATCCAAACACTTTCCATTACACTACAAATCTAAAAATATTATTGGAAAAATGGACAAACAAAGAGTTAAACTTGAACGAAATAAAACGATTCTTTCACTATCGCCGCCAGCGGTGTTAGTGATTCCCCGTGACCCTGAATAGCTGATTTAAAATTAGATCAAGTAGAAATTGTCTGAGAAGTTTTCGCAGATTCGCAGAAGAGTGTGAGGTCTGACTACATCGCTCGCATGGTGTGCGCTGGCCCCTTAATTGCACTCTCCGTAAAAAAGAAGGAGTGTGCGAATTAAAATATCTTTCAATAAAAAAAGAATTGATGTGAAAACAAATCGTTACTACTGATATTGTTGGTTGATTGGTTAAAGAGACCAACCCGAATGCGGGTTATATTCCAATTAGCAGAAATATACGCGCCGTTTTGGTGCCACAAGCCAAATCAGCCAACCGATATTGTAGTTGATAAATCAGCAATTGCACAATTAGTTGCTTCAGTTAACGTTAATACTGAAAATCCCTGCTGTAAAAAATATCGACAAGTCATCCCAGACAAATATTTTGACAATTTTTCCTCAACTTCATTCAAAGCGTATGCGATTAATAAAGTAAAAGGAAAACATTATTAGCTGAAACAAAAAATGCAATTGGGAACATTCAGGATTATATTTGCACAAATGTTTGTGTTATTCAAGAAACTCTACACTACTGTCAACAATGAAAATTGTGCTCAGCAAATGTAATTGAAAATTGTGCGAATTATTGTACTTTGACTCGTAATTCGATTTTCAGGTTTCTCACATTTACCTAGCTCGCATTATGATGATTGCAAATTGGATTTTTAATCGTTATTTTCTTTTCCGTGAACTCATAAATTATTGGTTTTTAAACGCATTAATAAAATAACATTGTTGTTTGTTCAATGCCTTTTTAAAATTGTGAGAAAATTTAATTATTAGACAAAATCAATATTATCTTAAGTACCATATGTATTCTGAATCACTTTATTGCAAATGTGTGTCCTTCCGAGTTTTGTATTCATAAATCTATGCGATTAATCTTCGATTAATCGATCTTATCGATTAATGAGAAAACAATAGTTAAATTTAAAGAGTTTTTTTCCAAATATATTTATGAAATACAAATATCTGGGCTAAAAATACCTTTCGTGCTCACGTTCCATAATAAGGCTTCTCCAAAGAATTCATATCAAAATTTACGAGACAACTTTAATTAAATCGCATTCATGAATAGGGCTCCTAGTTTTTTATGCTAGTACACAGCATTATTCCATATCTCTAATTCTAAAACATATAGTACATAATAAACTTAATCTTTACAAATAATTGCTTTTAAATTCAAAGAAATCTTTTCGAAACTAGAGGCAAATTATCTGTTTGAGCATATTTATTTTATAAACCAAATACAATTACATCTCCAATTCAATATTCTTGTTATTCTGGATATTATTTCTGACCTATTCAAATTTCTATTCCAACAAATTTGCAGCAAGGAGATCATAATTTTCTTTATAAAGCTCTTCGAAAGAAAGTGGTTGAAAATTGTTTCCATTTCCTAAATAAAATCTACTTTGGAATTCAATCCAATGCAATCGCAATGTATGTAAAAACGCTGATAATCCTTCCATCAATATAAGAATCGCAAGCGAAAGAAAAGCCCATACACCAAAAGTAAAATATAACAAGATTCCTGCATAATATAATGACAAATCCATTTTTAATGTTTTCACCAAAATCATATTCCATATAACTTCGGCGAGCTGTTCATGCGCAAGTCCCAACGCCCACAATCGGAGATAAGATGCGGTATGAGAAACTGATCCCAAAACTGCTTCAATTGTATGAATTAACTGATGAACAATTATATCCGACATTGGTTCGTTATACAGAACTTTTTCATGAGGAGTAAACAAAGAAGGGCTTTTATCACCTCCATATTTTATTCGTTGCTTTCTCTTGTACATTATGTATACAGGTTTTCCCAACATCATTATCGGGACCATTAAAAATGATATTAACGCCAAGAATTTTTCAATTATTTGCTGACCAGTATAAAAATCTTTTGAACATCCTGTCAAAGGCTCCTCTGGCTTCTTAAACATCACCATATTTATGAACATAATTAGAATTAGAGGTGCACAAGACGATGAGTATTTTCCTTGTGCATTGCCCCCATAAAATGCCCACTTATGAAATATCATTATTACTAAGTAAAAAAATAAACCGCAAAGGAAGACAAGTTGTGGAACTGAGTCAAGCCATATAGATGCGTAGTCCTTAAAATGGATTTTGTTAGATATTCCCAAACCAATTCCAAATATCATGTGAATAACACCAAATATAATTGATATTTTCATCTTGAAAGAATTCAGAACGGGAAGGTTTTCTGATCCTCCAGCTCTCCAAGCGATATCCTGTCCAAACCAACACGGTATTCCAATGTAATCTTTACTGTTTGGATCTAATATCAAATAATGATTTTCCATTATTGTCGAAGTGTTATAATTTATTCTCCAAGAAGTGCCAAATATATTTATTGGACGACTAAAGAAGCTGTTGAATATAAATCCAACGTATACACCAAAGATGCCCATTAGCAGAATCATATATCTCCCAGCAAATAGTATACTAAATATTTCACTCTTTCTAACAGTCTTCTTTAGGGAATCCTCTTTGATAATAACCCAAGACGCGAGAAAAATAACGATTAGACCATGTCCCACATCTCCGAACATAATTGCAAATAAAAATGGAAAGGTAATTATTACAAAAGGTGTAGGATTCATTTCCTGATATGATGGGACACTATAAGCATTTGTTATAACTTGAAATGCTTTCGTGACTTTATTCTCATATGTCAAAGACGGTGGAATTTCATTTGTGTCTATTTTGTTAAAGATAGCGGGAATATCCCGAGTGTTTTTCTCGACAAGAAACTTTGCTCGTGCAACTCTTTCTACCGGCATCCAACATTCAACAACATAGACGTTTTTGCTTACAGATTTCATTTCATTTAACGTCGCAAAGACCTGTTTCATCTTTTTCACTTTCATCGTTAAACAGCACAATTTGGAGCGTAATTTAAGAAGCTCTTCGCGAAGTTGTTGTATAGACTTATCTATAGTCCGTAATGTTTGTTTAATGTCTTTTTCTACTTTAAATTGACGATAAGCCCGTTGCCTCTTGGTGTTTGGAATATCTACCAGCATAGCCCCATACCCCAAACAAATATTAGTTGCAATTGACTTAACATCAGTATATGCTTGAAATATCATAATAAACATACACTGAGGAGGCATATCTTTCATTTCAAATAAACGAGCTTTAGGCTGGAAATGGGTATATCGAAAAATAATTGTTTTTTTACCAATCCTCCATAACGTTTTTTCACATGCAGGCGCCTTCAACGTGGGCATAATTCCAGCAACTATTTGAAACCCTACAAATTCCTCAGACGATTTAGGTAATATTGGAATGTCTTCACTAATTTGTTGTAGGTCTCTTATATCCACATCATCGTTTTCTTCATCCAAAATAAACCTTACGTAATCAAAAACGCTTTTCAATCGGATCATTTCAAAGTAATCCAATTTTATAGGCTGCATTGCAGAACTTATTGTAGAAATTTTCCTACTAAAGCTTTTAATATCAAATTCCAAATTCGCAATGTCATACTGACCCGGTGTTTCTGGAAAGCGTTCACATGGCACTGGGTATATTTCTTCCAATTTGCACTTATCCAACATATCATTTAGTATTCCTTCTAAATAAGAACAGCGTTTAACCTCATTCGTGAATTCATGCTTCCTTACACCAGGAACACCCTGTCCTTCATGAAATTGAATTATACCTGCGTCAGATAAATCATTTATGCAATTATAAGCATAATCTTTATTTATAAAAATTTGGTAAAATGCCATTGGTTGGGTGCGAAAAGAAGTCCACATATTGCAAATGCTAAATAAATGCGGAAAAGTACGAACTATACTTTACGAGAACAACAGAATGTCAATGAATTTTAAATGTGCCAACTAAGTTTGCAGTTTTAATATATTGGATAATAAATTGATACCCAGTTACATTAGCAGCAATTATTTCAACTTTTAATAATATCGGCAAATACTGTCACCTATCACTTAAAAAAACAATAGTCAGTCCGAAAATAATGCAAAACGATGTAGTATGGATTACCGATAGTTAGTTTTGGGAGAAAAACAAATGCATTTAGTTTTAAGAAAAAAATTTGTTTTAGAATTCCCGTCTTCACGAGTTAAGATCAAAACTATTGTCCTAAATTTAAGTCGCAGATTACGTAGTAAGCAAAATTTAAAATCACACAGATAGTTCAATCATTTAGACATATTAAAAAATATAATTTGAAGATTGCAATTTTTGTTACAATCATTATTAATATTGTTATTATTATGCTTATTTTCTTCTTTACGCTTTTTCTGAAAGCCTGGCGTCTACCATTTCTGATAATATTTGAAATAACTCAATCCCCTACTTATTGAATTATTACTATGTAATTTATATAACATCTGCCTTATACATATACAGTTTATGCAGGTTTCTCTTTAATCCAAATAAATCTTAGTCAGTAGCAAAGAATAAAGCTGCAAGTCCTGTTGCTTCTTACAATTATCAAAAACAAAAAAAAGCAAGTATTGAACGAGAGCCAAGTTTTCTTTCTTATTGCCTTGGTCGAACGGTCAATAGCACAGGAAAATTGTGGTTTTATTATTCCTGGTTCAGCGATGTATTGATTTTGGCCCCTCTATAACACAAGCGTCAGAGGTTGATTGAATTGTTGCCAATTTGCAATTTTTTCCACAATTCAAATTTTCATCACACAATAGTGTATGAGATCAATCTGCATCTGGCGGGCTCTTGAACGCAAGTTTTGTAATGTAAACTGAATAAATCTGAAGGGAAAAGTATCATCGTACCGCAGACTAACTTCACAATTCAAATTTACCTCTAGAACCCTTGAAAATACTCTGCATGTAAGGGATGCAGTAGGACCTGTGAAGTGAATATCCGATCAATATGCACTGTAATCAATAATCATCGATTAAGTTAAGCAGCCATCAAAATTCAAACATTGAAATAGCAATTGAGTTGCATTCCCCCAAAATTCCACTCTTCCATAGGAGCAACATTTTCATGCAACAACAGACAGCAAAGGTGGTGTACCCACGTTGATATTTTATACTCGATAAAAAGGTGAATTAATTAAATATTCCCAAACTGTACGCAATTTCAAGTGAGCTTATTGCAAAAACTGCACTTGTTTGCTCCTATATTCATGTTTATCTTTACTCATATCGTAATAATTCACATTGCCCTGATTTTGCAATTATAATTACAGTATTTTTCATACAACCACCCGCACCGTGGAAAAAGCTGCAGAATTTCTTCAACACGTTGCGTTTGCTCAAATCAGACCCGGTTTTTCAAAATTTCCTCCTCCGGCCGGGCATCATCTGTACTCCCCGTCTGACGCACTACTTTCATCTTAAGTCATTCACGCCATCAAAATTATATTTAGCTTAAAAGTTGCCGTATCTGTGCGATATTTTTAGCCCGAAGGGAAAATACATACGAACATGCTTTGCGATGAAATTCCGCTGGGAAATTCTCACATCTTTCTCTTTGAGACATTGCGAAGTTTTCCGACGATTGCCGGATTTTCGTTAAATTTTATCTTATTTATTCCACTCACTGCCATTCACCAATACTCACTAAATGCAAATTAGTAAATGTCTTCGGCCATACAATGAGACTTACGCACAGAACCCCAAAGTCATCCTTTAGTTTTATTTAACACCAAGATGGACTTGCAATATCGAGCAATTTCGGCTTTCCTCAGTCTATAAGTTTTAGGTGAATAGTCTACTTCACTGCGCTGTGCACTACCTTTTAAGTTTTAATTATTTTAATATATTATCATCCAGTTGTACATTTTCTTGCGTTAATTGCTAATTAGGATCATTACCGGAATTGTGAACTATTACTGGAAATATATTAAAGCTACTAATAAATGTTGGAGTCGTTTTGTGCTAGAAATAATGATTAAAATAGTTTTTCTGATAATTAAAAATGAGATTTAACCAATTCTTCAACAAAAATAATCAATATCCCGAAACAAAGGAATATTTTTAATGCGACTTTTTACTATCTCAAGGTAATTCAAGACAAAGTGAACAAGCCGATCTTCGGAATTTCTTGGTTTAGTCTTTTCTAAAATACAAAAGTTCAGTGATCTTTCAAAATTTTCACACCCAAAAATAAATATCACAAAATGCGGAAGGGTCAAATTACAAACTCATAAACGTGTGATGTTGTGGTACAACATGATAAAATTTAAAAGTGTAAAATTAAATGCAAATTTCAAATCGTTGAAGTGTTTGTGTGCAAATGAAGCGGAAATGATAATTTAAAATTTCTTCGTTTAAATTTAATACCAACATTTACGATTAGTCAGAAAAATAATTTTTCCTCTCTAACTTAAAGTGTTGTCAAACAAAAAGTCTACCTACAATTAATCATATGCATATATTAAGTGCGACTCACGTTTTTAAACATATGAACATTAAAATTAGTAGAATATATAAATAATTAATTTTACTGATTATTTTAAAACTAAAGATAGGTGCCTATATGTATTTTAAACCTTTATTTTTAATAGCTTTCGATAGTTTTAATAATTGTTATATGCATTTTTGTTGTTTAAAGTCTATGATAATTTCAAATTAAAGTCAGCAATCCTTCAGTGATTTAAATAACAATTGTAGCCCAATTCAATTTAATATCCAATTATTTTAAAAATACCAATAACCTTAAATCATATAATATCCTTTCATTTTATTCATCAAAAACGCATAAATCCTTTTTAAAAGACTTAAATAGCTTAATTCAGTAACAGATTTTCTATGCTAGAAGAAATCGACACGCTAACGACGCTTAAATTATCCTTAGTATAAATAGGCGAAAATTCTCAATTTGAGCTCAGGTAGCATAGATCTAATCGTAAAAGCATCTTGAAACGTATTAAATATAAATATACCGAAAGGTGGGGGCATTCGCTGAAACTCTATTGTATGAAAGCACTCATGTAAACAACATTCTCATGTTGGATTACAAGACGCTTTCAGGACCCAATAACCACGTTCCCCTTAACGATTGGGAAAATGTGTTCTACAGCTTAAAATTGATTTCTTGGAGCGATGGAGAAACGAAATAGATTCCTTCCAGGAAAACAAGTCAAGTATCGCATTCATGGGTATCAGGAAACCTTTATCCATTACCTCTATTACGCCGTCCTTCCTGCTGACACGGAGGAGTGAAATTGCGGCAAGAGGCACGATATAAGCGGCATATGACTGTGATTGACATAAACAACTCATTTTGACATGAATAGAAATTACATTATCAGGAGTGTTATTACTATAAAACTCCACGTTATGTATGTACTTTCCCAGATGAGGTTAATCTATGAGCTACGTTCCGCGCCAAAAACCACCTGGCTCATCCTGAGACCGTACGCCGAGTAAAAAGATCCTTCTATATGTACATATTAACTGCTTATAAAATCTAATAATTTGAAGCGAAGACCCCGGAATATTTTGCACGATGTAACGTTGCCACTCAAATGGATGAATTGTGGAAAACGTGTGTGAAATTTTCCTAATTAACTTGATGCTCATAGAAGTGGGCGATATAAGTTGATAATTTCAGAGTTGTGCTTGGATTAATTCGAATATTATTTTAATCGCGCGTATCATGAGGTTAACTAATTACTTTACTCAAAACTCAATGTGTTTGCAAATAATTACCGACGAAGCTACATTTGACTGTAAATTCAAAATTTTATCACGCACCTCCCGCGAGCAAGTAATTTATTTAAATGTAGAAACTAATTTATGGTGATCAAGTGGTATATATTACTAAGATTACTTTATCTCCTCTCTTTCAGTACAACATGGAGCAATTTGAACAACTTTTGACTTGCTGTGTCTGTCTGGACAGGTACCGAAACCCGAAACTGTTACCATGTCAACATTCGTTTTGCATGGAGCCTTGCATGGAGGGCCTGGCCGACTTTGTTCGCCGTCAGGTAAGCAATTTAAAGAGGATTTCGAAAAAGATAAATAAACCTAGAATGCTTCAAAATTAATATACTGAAACAAGCAGTCTTTGTTTTACGAACTTTTCAAGAATTGATGTTCAAAAGTCACATACAATTTTTAATTTAGTATTCTAGCTTAATCTAATCCCAATCATGTCACGTGTTTCAACAAAGGATATTCAGCCAAAAGTTTATCAGCTCATCTACTATTTAATCTTGTCTTATTAAAGAATTGTATGAATTAATGAAAATAAATTAGACCACATATAAAACATCACATTACCTATTTTAGCTAATCTGTTTTCCATAGACTTTACTTTTTAAATACTTTCAGAATATACACTTACTTTTTTCAAAGTTTTATTTGCTTCTCGACAATCCGCCTTAATGATCAATCCAATCATTTCATATTTAATATCATAGCATTTATTTATTTAGTTTTTTTTTTTTAAATATTTTAATATTCAATTGGCCGATTGACCAATAAAAGAATTCAAGTACAATACAAGTACCTACATGTAGGATCGAATG
Organism: Philonicus albiceps; assembly: GCA_963969385.1. Taxonomy (NCBI): domain Eukaryota; kingdom Metazoa; phylum Arthropoda; class Insecta; order Diptera; family Asilidae; genus Philonicus; species Philonicus albiceps. The sequence goes on from OZ017773.1 coordinate 39,561,397, forward strand.
ATAGCATCTTCCAGCAGAACAAACAAATAGCCCGAAAAGCATCGACGAGTAGCTCAGTTGGTTAGAAAACCAAAGCACCTATTTGAAGGTCACATAGGTTCGAGCGCTGTCCCCTGGTCAAAATTATTTCTTTTTCAAGCAATTCCCATATACATATAGAGTAACAACCATTTGGGTTAATTAATTTAAATGATTAATAATTGTACCTAGTTTATAAACCCATTTCTTCTCAAAATTTAGAGCTGATTAATATTTTTCGTTTACGTATTCGTAATCGAGGAGGAAATTCTATAGAATTCTATGGAAATGATCTTTTCGGAAGAAGAGTTCAAGTTGATATTAAGCAATGTAATCAAATGATTTTTGTTTAATTTGTTTATAAATATTTTTAGAATATTAACTCCTAGTTAAAATAAACAATATTTTAGAAGCTGTGGTAGGTGACGATAGATTTACATATTTACTCGAAAGCTTTAACATAGAGTTGAATATTTTTGCATTTTTCGAAATTGCACATGAGCGTCTGTTCATTTTACTTACTTTTTAGATTTTTTCGTGAAACTGATCACTAAACAGATAATGGAAAATAACGAGTTTTCTGAAATAATCCTATATTTATACTACAGTTACTTTTAAGTTTTTTATTTGATGAACTTCTTTATTATTATAAATTAATTATAAAATTGTTTTAAATATTTAGTTTGATACGTTAAAGGATATTTGTGTTTTACATATTTTTACGTAAATTTATTCTGCTACTTCCAAGAAAATTAAAAATAATTTACGAATCTCCTTAAAAAATAATTTCTACAAAAACAAACCGATTGTAATATCGCTAGTATCATAAAAATATATAAGAAACATAAGAACTTTTAAGCATTCAGTATACGATCTTCCTAAACCCTTATTCAAAATTTTAATATAAAGTCAGAGAGTTGCAAAAAAAAATTTGGATATTTCAACAATATTTTTATTGAAGCTCATCCCCATTTAAATAATGCACAAATGTGTCCTTGGAGATTGTCCAATTTTCTAAACTCACATTTAATTTCAGGTAAAATGTCCGGAGTGCCGCGCAGAGCACCGAATTCCCTATCAAGGGGTGCAGGCTTTCCCAACGAATGTAACCTTGCAGCGCTTCTTGGAACTGCACATCGAGATCAGCGGGGAATTACCCGACCCAACAGCAGGTAATTAAGCATGCATTTTGCGGTTTTAATCCCACATTCAAAACGTGTACGATGGAAGTATGAACGCTAAAGAATTAACTTTTTGCATTTTGCAATAACGCGACAAACAGGGTGGCTCAGGTTGAATAGTTCAAATGCATGGAACTAACGCCATCATCTAACTACACCATAACCCAAATCAAAGTTTGTAAGTGTACTTATAGCTTTAATAGTTTTTTAAATTGCATTTACTTGCTGTTGCGAACATTTTAATTTTGCATAACAATATTAATTATTAAAACTCATTAGAAGTAATTATCCTGTGTTTACTATTTTCTAAAGCCTTTGAAAACGTTAACCTCTTGGCAGAAACTTGTTTCGTTCGAGTGCCGTCCCCAGAAACTTTCGGTGTGTTATAAGTCTGACTTGTTTCATTCAAAATATTAAAATAAGTTTAGAATTTTAAAAGGACTATTTATGAAAAGAAATCTCTAATGAGCAAGATTTTATACTCTACGATGTGTTCGCGTTTGTTTAAAATTAATGTGAAGATTTATTCACACGTTTTTGTTATGCGCCGTAACAATGTGTTGTTTTTATTCCTCACGCTACGAGCAAATTTTTTTCTTTATTGCTACTTACTTTAAATCCTGCACGTCTTAGAATGTATTTAGTTTCGATAGAATTTACGAAATATTATTACTTTTTATTATATTGGCACTTTTAACTTGAGACATTGCATTCGGTCCAAAACTTTTCTATTACTTTAACAAATAGATTATTTGGGAAAGGTTATTTATTACCTTAAAGCCTCATTGGAAGTTTATTTTAAAAATACGTAGTGTCAAATGTTAAACAGCAGACAATTTGAACAGAACAATTTCTGGCTGTAATCCAAGCAATTTTTGCTTTCTGAAGAAAAAACCTATGAGTAATATATCAAGCATCCAAAAGACATCGTATAAAACGCCTACATTACACTCCCACATTTAATTGAATGGCTTAAGCATAGTAATTCCTTTAGAAATAAATTGATGGTATCGAATATTTCAAGTTCCATCCTCCCCTCAGGGGTAGTTTTATGTTTTTAAAAAGTTCACTTATTTTAGGGCAAATAATGGAAAGATGTAACGTATGTTCGGAAAAGTCGTATTTATCCGTTTGCGCTCACTGCGAAAAGAAAATATGCGAAGACTGCAAGAGCGCACATATGGACATATTGAGAAGGGAAATTTTACGAATTAATAGTCAGGTAAAGATTGAAATTTCTCAATTTTCTTCGAATGTAAAATTTTTATAAAAACTAATTTAAGGTGCGAAGAAACCTCCATAGATTGCAAGACTCTCTATCCAACGTGGAGAAAAATACGATTAGCTTGCAGACTAATTGTCTCAGCGTTATCGAGGAATTGGAAGAAATTCAGCGTCGGGTGACGAAAGCAATTAAAGATCGCAGCGAAAATCTTCGCGGTGAAGTGGACCGCTACTTAACCTCAGAGATGCGCAATCTTAGTTCCCTCAAACAGAATCTTGAACTGGAAATTACGAACATTCAGAGTAACTGCGAAGTTGTCGACAAATACATGAATGATAATATTGAATGGGATGATGCCGAACTGATGGATACCAAAGAGATTTTCTTAAAGACAGCTGAATTTCTACGACATTTTGAGTATGAAAGTTCTGACTACAGCAGGAGAGTTAGATTCCTTATGTCGATGGATCCCAATCAACTGGTTATGAATCTTGCCTCATTCGGTGATCTAAATATTACGCCACATTCAACATTGAATCAAAGTGCGTCACATTTAGCTCCACCGAGTACGCTTCAGCCAGGACTCATGCGTTCAAAGAGTGATCATAGACTAGCTTCCCAATTTCGTCAACAAGATGAAAGAGGGTACAATGAAGACGAGCCTGTCTTAGGTGGTAGGAAGTTTGGCGAGCGACCTCCACGTGCTGATCGCTTTGCAGATACTTCCTCCTCTAGATACTCACGCCCCGGAGATTATGACTATGAATACGATAATGAGCCTGCAAGCCGTCCCTCAAAATCTAGATTCAGATCACGCTTTGTACGCAGCCATCAAGCTGACAATGAGTCCGATAATGAAACTTCTAGAAGTGTTCGTGCTGAGAAAGACAAGGGAGATCGCGATAGGGTCATCGATACAGAAGATGTATCTCGCGGAGCACTTAGTGGAATAATTAGACTGTCCGACAGTCCGAGGGTTATCAAGAGATTGCAAGAGACGGAGAAAGGCAAGAAGGAGAAGAAGGAAGTAGCACCCACGCCTCCAGTACAGCAGCAAGTGAAACCTGCGATCAGAACGAGGCCAGCTCCTCCACCAGCCGCGAGACAAGTCTCAGAAGACGATGAAATTGGCCGAATTAAGCGACAAAATAAAGGTACTACTTCGACAGCAGCTGCAGCCCATGTTGAGCCAGAAAGGCCAGCAGCTGATCGTGTTGCTGCCCTAAAACGCACCCCCGCAAGCGCCACAAGTGAGGAGAGCGACAGCTCCCATACATCCCCCGTAAGACGTACACCTCCCCAGGTTGAGGTGAGTTTTGATGATGATTAAATGATGATGGTGATTTTTTTAGTAAAAAGGTACAGCCCCAAGCTCCGTGATCTGCACAGCACACTTAGTCTTAGTCGTACTTAGTAAGCTCTAGTTCATACTCTAGTTAGTTAGTAGCCATCTTAAAACTGTTCCGCAAACGAAAATACACCAAAAACATATGCTACGACTGAAATTTACACAAAAATTGTTAGTTGATCTGGCAGAGGCTCTTATGAAAAAGGGATTCGCATTTTATCGGCGCTCCGAAGCATCTGCGTTCACTTTCTTCCTTCTGGTTGAGTTGTTTCGCTGCTTTTGTACATAGCAACATGAGGCCGTTTACTTTTATCGCCTAACCCACGACCCCCTCCTCCTATTCATTACATCTCTATTGTAGTGATACTTTGATACCTTTATATCACGCTTGAAAATTTAATGGCAAGCAATGGCGAATGAAAAATCAGTTACGGTAACGACTCCAATATACATATTTTATACACATGTATATTTTCTTGGCTTTGGAGTCAAGAGAAGCTCATGCATAAAAACCATCTGCGGAATCCTCCCGCGTGTACCCTCAGAAAATTGAAAACAGTCCAAGACAAGAGCTCCGTCGTCGTCATCATATTTACCCCTGTGGTGTTACTCCAGGGCCGTATCTTTCGTCCGCCTTAAACACTCCTTTTCCCGTGCGGCAAAAGACGAGGAATGAATTGGATAACAAAACGTGTTCGAGAGATGCTTTATCAATAATGAATATCGCAATTTTTTCCCACATGAGAAGTGACTCAAAAGTTTTCATTGATTTTGCCCTAGGCGTTACATTCGTATGAAGCCTTCTCCCTTCGAAGCCCTCAGGTACTTTACTTTAGCATCAGTGGCGATAAAAGAGCCTTCTTTGAACGATTGTAGGCTCCAGGAAGCGTCTTGTTTACACTAATGTTTAACTTCAATCAGCGAAATTAATGACTTCACTCAGGGAATTGTAACGTTTTTGGGAACAAGCGCTTCTTAATTATGAATGACACCCAAATTCTTCCGTGAAAAATGATCGTGGAGTAGAAATCCTTAACATATTCAAAATCCCTTGTAATTAATTGTGCAAGTTACGTCTTCGGATGAAAATTTGTGATTGAAATGTTCCTCAGAGAGAACCCAATTCAATTTAATTTTACCGCATACACGTCCCAGATTGTAGCTACAAGAAATTTCAATTAATATCGTAATTAATATAATACCGGAACCCTTCTCTGTCCTGAAAATATTTTTGAAGCATTAATGGATCATCTTGTGAAGTACTTTTAATATTTCGATTACAATGGTCACATATCCTTGACATATAAATAATATAATAACTTAATATTATTTATTGTTTTAACATGGCATTTAACCACAACAACTAAGCCTATTTAAATCAAATAATGTAATTTTTGATAGCAGCTCTTAACATCTAGAATAAAGGGTTTAAACGCTCTAAAACCTCTACAAAGAATGATTAGGATATTGAATTTTTTTCATAATGATCACCAACAAAACATAAACATAATTGAAGGAGACCAGGATGAAATAGTCTAGAAATGTCTCTACTTTCAATTTGTTCCTTTCATAGTTTTATCCTGATGTTGGTTATCATTATCATTATGTGGAGGAGAAAAAGGTACGCGACGATATAATTTCACAAATTTTTCTCGAATAATTGTAGAATAAAATCGTGTTTTTGTTTTTAAACTATAACTGAGTATGACCAAACAAATGGACCTATGTCTTCTTGCGTATCTAGGTTAAGCAATATGGTAATACCTGGAGAAAATATGTTAGATCAAGGATAAAAGAAAAATGTATGTATATAGTTTTCATTCAAAATTTCGATTTCATTTCTCTCTTCATTTAATTATATTAAATTTTATTTTATGTGTAGAAAATTAATAAAATTTCAGACTTGCGCGCCGGCAGTTGTAGTATTAATAACTGAACATACTTTGCACCTACTTACCTACACATTTGTAGATGTATTCCTTTCAAATGTAAATGCATTCATTTCACAGCTTTGCTTTGGTCCTTTCAATAGATGCCTATAGTTTGTAATTTATTTAGGTATTGAAACCTAAATTAAAAGACGAAATCCTTTTCCTGCGAAAAATCTCAATACATTACAGATGAATAAAAAGTTGCGGAAGGGGCATAATTACTCTTTTCGAGTAGAGTGTGTTCCATCCGAAGCTACATGGACTATTTCAATAAAATTTCGGACGGTGTGGTACAAACACGAAAAGTTGCTTTATACCCACCGCTGGAATTAGCACACAGTATGAGGTAAACATACCAAACATACTACCCATACCCCCTGTTAGCTTTACGTGCATTTATGCTCCTATTTGTTGCAACGTTGTAAGGCGCCGTACCTATCTTTTTTGGTCTGAACCGCAAAAAACTACAGAAAAGACTTTATTTTTATTGCCTTTGGCTTAGTCATGCTCCGCGAATGTTTGCTTTAGCAACATTTGCTGCTGGGCAGCGCTTTCAGTGTATTTTTTTTTTTACTTTTTATAGATATTTATTTCGTACTTCTACGTTGAGATTTTTCTTGATTTGTGGTATTAAAGCAGTTTTTTGTGGTATCTTCCTGAATACATCGCAGTATTGCAGCTTTATTCTGAACTCTTCTTGCTCGGCATAAATGAGTGCAAATAGGCATTCATTTAACATAACATTTTATAAAAATATCCACTCTTTACAGAAAATGTAAAGTATCATAAATATAGATAAAATTTAAACCTAGAACAAAAATAATATTAAGATTAAATCTTTACATCTGTAGGATGACTAAAATATCTTTAAAATGACGAAATATTGTAGCTTTTCGCATAAAAATATATCAGTCAAAGTTTTAGATGGACAAGTCTATTCCAATATACTCCTTTATATGAGTTTAACAGTCTCAATAGCTTTACTAAACAAACCACTGCTAATATTTATATGTTTCCAATATATGTACACTTATAGCTCTATTTAAGATCACACTCATCAACTAAAACTTCAGCTAATAATTTAAATTACTTATGAAGGGTAATGCTTACCATAAAAATTATCGATTTATTTTTTGAAGATTATTTTAAGTAAATGTTGGCCATAGCCACGGTCTATTCTATAGTTCCATTTTTGAACCACGTTTTCGAATATTACGACTGGGAACTGGCTAAATATGCACATTTCCCGCGTTTCTTCCAAGGCTAGGTAGCCAATACTACGTTAGTGCATACCATTGATGGTTATGTTACGGCCATCCTCACCTCATTTTAGAAGAAATATGAATCGAAAATTCCGACAGCATATAAACCACACCAAGCCATATATCTGAATATCACGAAAGGTCTTAATACCCTTCGAGCAGTTCATCCAAAATACAGAAATTAAAGTTTCTATTAAGCCAGAAACTAAACAAAATTATGCGATAAAACAGTGGATCATCATTAACCTGTTCATTCACTGAAAAAAAGACGTATGTAAACCAAAATCCGCATACACGTATCTATTGGCCAGACCCACTAAAGTTCGCTAAGTGTTGCATGTGGTCTCTTCGGTCCCTGGTTGTCCAATAACGAAAATTGGGTTTGACATTTTTCGGTGGGATAGATAATAGTGCGCTCGGTAGGTTGATTATCTCAGTCTTAACTTTTTCTAAGTAGACTAAAAGCTTGATTTTCATAATATATAGCTTCACAATTTGGTCACATCTTTCTATATTCAAGACAGAATCAAACTGCAATGACATCTTGACACTATTCACAAGTTTTATACAAAAATTCCCTATTGAAAAAAGTATCTCACAATGATTCACCCTTGCCTGTAAACCCTTTGTATATAATTTAAAGGCAGTAGACTTGCCAGATTCCTATTTAATCATCAACATTAAATGTAAATAAAACCAAAAAACGATATCATAACAGCTCAAAATACTCCATGCCATCACAAAATTAATTTATACACTAATAAAATATGAGGAAAGTTACTAAAATTTATGTTTATCTACCTTTTATCCCAAAGCGGTTGTTAAGAAAAAATATTGTTGAAAAATTCACTATCTGTAGCACATAAACTAACGAATAACTCTAATTGGTTTATTTTAGTTAAAGAATATAAATCCAGTGTTATTAAATGTCTTACCAATGAGTACATAAATCTTCGATGAATTTCGCAAATTTTCTAAAAGAAATAGTTTTATTTTGAAATTATTTTGCAAGTGCTTACTAAATGGCTTAAAGGACAACCTTTAGCAATTTTAAACCTTCAGGACAATTCTTTTATGATTAATTGTGAGTTAAGAAAAGAAAGGCACGCAAATATTAAGAACTCTACTACTAATTTTCGAGGTATCATGTCAACCGCAAAGGTAAAAATAATAGAATAATAGTCAATTTTAAAAACAAATGTTTTCTTAAAAATTCTGGGATTATAATTGCACAGGGTGATTCGTAAAGAAGTTTGCTAGCATTTGCTAATCGATTCCTTACATTTTTGTAAAGTCAATATCCAAGAAAGTCAAATAATCAAACAAGTAAATATCCACAAATTCAAATATCTAAAAAGCGAGATTGTGCATTCGTCAAAATAGGGGTAACTTTGAACACTTTCTACATTAGTATTTAAACGACTGTCTGAGCTGCTAGTCTGAACTTTGAAACAGAAAAAATCTCGTAAGAGGTTATTAATAACGGACTAAAGATATTGACGTGGTTTTTTTTTATTTAAAAGATATTTTAAGGGTGCTTTTCATTTTGTTTTTAAGCCATATCCTTATTAAGAAAATTTTTAAGAACGAAAAATAAAAAGGTACATTTTTAACCAAATTTAAGGTTTTAACGTTCATACCTGCCATATTTGCCAACGGATTGAGGCATGTGAGGTACTGTTAAAAAGCTCATAATACATACTTGCTATCAAAACCTTACATGTTGTCCTACTGTATTTCGAACAGAAGTTATTGCATTTTATATCAGCTCACCTCCCAGCACACGCGAAAACATTTCTGCTGTTAAAAAAGGGGTGAAGGAGGGATTTTACGAAAAATTTGCTAATCTTAAGCACTGATACCAACACTGCTGGAACATTTCTTTACGAATCACCCTATATATGTAATTTCCCTTACTTTTTGTTAGTTGCACTTATGAATTCATGAAACAATGTTTTTGAGTTCGTTATACTTTGATATTCGTTATCCCTTCTATCGTCTATTCCAAGCGCACCTAAGCTAAAACATAAAACTACCTCTTAATTTCCTATTATTTTATTTCTTAATGGTTTTATACTAACGAGAGTGTCTATTTCTATAAAGATACCAGAAGGAATACTTTGATCAAATCTGGAAGATACACACACTTCTATTTCCCAATTTTCATAGGAGTAAGTCAGAGTTGTATAAAAACCATGTTCCCTACACAAATAGAAAAATATCCGTACATACAATAATAATAATAAGATTGTTAAACAAAAGCATGTTAAGCAAACAAAATGGACAAATTGTACGACTAGTCACCCCTTTACATGTTAAAAATGAGAAAAGTGATTCACATGAATGTTCACCCACTACGTGCATTGTCATTCCACCTCGAGCGCAGCACTATTATAAAACTATGTCCTAAGTAAAAGAAAATAGCTTGAATTGTACCTTATTGTTCGTGTAACCATTTGTAATGTCAGAAATGTGAAAAGTAAATCATAAAACCACATCATCATTTTGCGTCCATTATTATCTCTCTGTTCAGGCTGACAGCGATTCTGAAGAATCTGATGGATCAATTACATCTCCTCAGCAGTCAGCGAATAAGACACCCTCAACACCGACAACTCCAAAAAAGACGACACGCTCGACGAGCAGCGATTCGACTGCATCCTCGGAGAGTTCGAGCTCCTCGGCGGTGGTATCCGCCACAACAGCTAACAGGAGTGCAACGGCTGACACAAAGCCGCGGTTCGGCACAAGGAGCAGCGACGCCAGCCTGCCCGAGAGTCCAACCGCAAGAACTCCACCAACTCCCACAACTGAGAAGAAGCCATTCCAAAGTCGCTTCTTGCCGCAGCATAACACCCACGCTAAGCCACCAGAGAAGAAGGAAGAAAGTGAATCGAGCACTGAGGAGGAGACCTCAACTGAAGAATCCGAAGATGAGGAGGAAGAGTCCAAGAAGACGCCTGCAGTCGCCGCCACAAGAGAACCAATTTCCTCATCAACGTTGGCTAGGAGCTCCCAAGCCCGAGACACAGCAGTGGCTGACTCCAGACGCAGTTCAAGGGACGAACCCAGCCTCAGGTCGACCTATTCAACCCCTAGCTACTCGACGACGACGACGAGGACGAGACCTACGACCGCGTCCCACCACGAGCCTGAGGAGCCCAGGTACGGAGCCACCTCGAGCGGAAGCAGGTAAACAGATTTATTTTGTCACACAAATTTATTCGGAAAGTTCTTGCAACCGAGTCTTTGGCATTTACTGTGTGTGTTGGCATCACAATGATGAACGAAGTGCTTTGAGAATTTTAGAAAAGATTCCGGACTGAGCTGAGACTAACACGAATTTTATTTGCATTATGATTTCAACACACTGCCTGCAGACGGACACACTAACCCGTAAAAAGCTAACAACCCCCTCCCAAAAGCAAAATTTAAATATCTCGTTGTAAATATGTTAGCGACTGCCCACCACGAGACTTACGTTACTAACTCCACAGATAGTTCTGTAGAGCTAATTAGATTGATTCGTTGTAGAGAGGATTGAATCCATGTGTTAAAATAATTAATTGCAGCTATACAAGTCGCTTTTTAAACAAGAGCAAAAGCACTGCTGTAGTACCGCCCCCGGAGGATGATAACGCAACAGGTGACGATTCAGACAGTAGGTATGGTACAGGACGTTCCAGGTATTTAGCCATGAAGGAAAGACGAAACCGATTGGCGCGTAGCCGATCAACGCATACTTTCGGCAATGACGATGACGATCTAGACGAGCCCGTTTCACCAACGACAGCATCTCCATCTGCTTATCTTGCTTCAAGGTGCGATTACACTAATCAAATTTGTTTTATTTAATTTTTAAGTTATTCGCTGCGTTTGGTGGAAATTTCTTCTTCTTCTAAAAATGGTGATCGAATTCAAAGGTGAAGGTATATTTTTTGGGCTAATATAAAAAACTGTTCAATACGCATATTAAAACGAACTTAAGAGGACTTACCATATTTAATTTTAGTCAATACAGTGAGCCAATCGATTGGCAGAACAATTTTAAAGGTCTACAAAATATTTTAGGTGTTTTTAGGGCAGTTATATACTTAAATGGTACATTTTAATAAGCATGGTCACTACCTTTTCCTATATATAGAATATTCTACAACTTTTCAACCTTAAGAAAAATAGTGCCTCTAAATATTAAAGAAAGAGAAACGTTAATAAATAAAGATTTTAAATTTGAAAATTTTATTGCAACACTATAACTACCTTGCCCTAAATTAGGATACCCAAAATTTTCTATAAAAACAAGTAAATTTTAGGCCTTTTCTTTCTGAAATTTTTGGCAGTATCGATCTATATTTTAGACCGTTATATATGCCTTTGTAAATAGAGTCTCTTAAAGTCTTTTTTTATATAAAAAAATATTAATAAATTAATTTATTACTACCTGTAAATATAAAAATTAAAATTTTAATTATTTACTAAAAACCGTAATCTACAATACATAAAAATAACATTTTGTGCACTAATAGTTTTGTAATAAAATAAAAATGTCTTTTTTTAAATACGTTTAAAAAGAGAGGTCTATTTAATCACTCATAAATCATAAATATAAACATAGTCGTTCATACATATGGGAAAAAACACCGTCATATTTTTATTTATTATAGACCAAAAATCCTACTTAAATCTATTAAAAATTCCAAAATTTATTTAAATGTTTTAGCTTACACCAATTTGTTGAATTTCTCTTTTTTTAGGATGTCTAGCATCAATGGCTTTTATATAATATTCGCTTGCATTTACCTCCTTGTGTTCATACTGTCTGCAATTGGGATAAAATTAAAAAATGCATTTCATCTTATACAAGAACATTTATGCTGGCGGTTATATATGTTGTGGTATGTTTGTCTTTCTTAAATAAGAAAAACTGTGTTGTATTTCGTTTGGAAAAAAGCCAGGTTGGAATTTATATGCACACATTTTATTCATTGTATTCATTCCTTATGTTGACCATTTATAACACATTCGAAAGGCAAACAACCAAAATTTTTGAAAGCATTTTCATATTATGTTAATTTAAATGTTGAACATTGCTTATAAATTTCATCGTTCTGTTTGTTGCTTATTTTCAAATAGAGTAAAAGCTGTTAAAGGAAAAAGTAAACACAGAAATATACCTATTAATAGAAATATTCTTGCTTGAATTTCCCCCTTCTTTAAATATTTAAAGAAAACGTGTTATATGAGATATTTGGACAATATTTTGTGAGAATTACAAATTGTCGATAGTTAGCTTACTGGTTAGGTACATTAAAATAAAAATGTATGGCTCAGAAAATATTTCTTCTATATACTTATTATTAATTGGCTATAAAATATATTAGTGAAAGTAAAAATATTCTACCTAATGCAGCTGGAGTTGTCTTTATTTAATTCATTATCTTTCCAAAAGCTTCTTTTTCTAGTTTTGTTTATTTCGTTTTAAAATGTTGATATTTTTCTTTTTGTTCCGTTTATTAATTAATGCATTGGTACTTAACGTCTCTTTGGATAACCATAATTGATGACAGGAAAATTCAACTATAGAAAATACCATAGGATTTACCGTCTTTCAATTTGGTATTGCTGGTAAATTTCAGGTATGGAGCATCTTCATACGGAGCAGGATCATCAGACTTATCTCGCAGTAGATCATCGCATGCTCTCAAATCCCGTGAAAATTCGCCTGAACGAGGTGCAGCTGGATCGAGCAAAGACGGAGACAATCTCAGCTCTTGGGCTCGTTACTTAAGAAACAAGTACGGGAATCGATCATCGAAAGATTCTAGCAGAGAAGGGCCCATTTCGCAACCTCTAAGCAGCTCGGCATCATCAGCTGCAAGACGTCTCAGTCTCGGATTACCTTTAAGACAGGCGAATGAGATGGGATCTTCTGATGATGATTCAAAAAACGGGCTAGGCTCCCCTACCTCCCCTACGGTAGCAGCAGGTATAACAGGAGTAGCAGGTATCTCCCCTAGGATGCAATACTTGCGAAAGCGCCAACAGCTGTTCCAATTGGGTGGCCGGGGGAGCGAGCCCGGATGCTTTACTTGGCCCCGCGGCATTGCCGTTGGTCCAGACAATAGTATTGTAGTTGCCGATTCCTCAAATCACCGCGTCCAAGTCTTTGATTCAAATGGCATCTTCGTCAAGGAGTTCGGAGAGTACGGCAACGGTGAGGGTGAATTCGACTGTCTAGCCGGCGTCGCAGTCACCGTCATCGGACAGTATATAATCGCCGATCGGTAAGTTGTAATATGTTTATTCCATACGAAATCGTTGTCTTGAATATTCTCTCCTTTAATACTTACAAAAATACTCCCATTGTATTTTGTTATCATCAGAAATTATACAATTCTGTCTAACAGATGATTTCATATGGAATGACCGAATAATCCAATTAGTGCCACGACTTGCATTCTAATTGAGTCTTAATTTAAAGGTACAATCACCGCATTCAGGTACTAGATCCACAGGGCAGATTCTTAAGGGCTTTTGGCTCTCAAGGCACTACAGCCGGCAAATTCAATTATCCTTGGGGCGTCGCAACCGACGCTCTTGGTTTCATCTACGTTTGTGACAAGGAAAACCACAGAATTCAGGTATTTTAGCTTTGCAACCATTAACCAATATTTACCATTAAATACCTTTAATTATTACCAATCAGGTTTTCCAATCGGATGGAACCTTTGTAGGTAAATTTGGCTCATGTGGTCGCGGAGAGGGACAACTTGAACATCCTCACTACATTGCAGTGTCAAAAACCAATCGAGTGATTGTTTCCGATTCCAATAACCACAGAATTCAGGTGAGAAAAATAAATGGCAAAAGAAATGAGATTCACTGATCCGTGCATTATCTGTTTACAGATATTCGATGTAAATGGAAATGTGCTCTCCACTTTCGGCTCTGAAGGCTCTGAGGAAGGTCAATTTAAATTTCCTAGGTAAAGTACCTATTTTAAGTAAAACCTTTCAAAGTCATTTACCGCGGTGGTGAATTTGAAATAAGTCCATTACATTTGAAAGGAAAACAGACCCTCCTCTACTACCGGAGATTTATTGTGAAAAGAAATTTGATTTAAATGGGAGACATTAGGAAGTTTACTTCAACATTTAAAATTGAATAGTGCACCAACGCCTGGAGGTCCTTTTCTTTAGTGGGGTATCCTCGCCTTTTGCGGATTATTTTTTCCTCAAGAACTCCCAAGTTCTTCTTTCAAACAATCAATATAGCTCACCCCAGAAGTGCATCGCTTTCGCGAAATTTCAAGGAGAAAACAAAATTTATAAGATACTTTCCGCTTCCACTTCAAATAAGCTTTGAGAAGCATTTCCATATTTTCTTCTCTGGGTATTTTCCCTCAATTTAAGAATTTTATATTTTCTTCCGTAGCTGGCCGTGGTAGTATTTTAATACTCGCTTTAAATGCAAGCTTTAAAAACACTCACGGAATTCAATCAGGTTATTTGGAAAATTTTGAAAATAATAAATAGCCTAAAGTATTTGCAAACAGTGGAAAATGTTTGAAAAGCACACTAAACTGAATAAATTGTTCGCCGTACTTAATTTAACTGAAAAACAATTATGTTTTACGCAAATTAAATTTTAAAACTTCTATACTTATACAAATTAAATTCTAAAGTTTCTAGTCATTGAATTTTTAGTTAACATACAATTCTACAAAATCACATTGTTAAATGGCAACTGATGAGCATTAATAAACTAGTTATTTGGTATAACATTCAGAGAATAGAGCCAGGGGGGCTCTAAAACTAAAAAGAAATAGAAATTGAAAATCTAAATTGATAGTACAATATATTTTTACCATTCTAAAAAATTAAACATTATTATATTTGCTTCTAAAACTATAACTTAAACATACATATCTAGATACAGAAGTTATAGCAAGATATTGCTACAAAATTATAAAGCAAAAAAGTCGACATCGCTATCCGTACCATAAGATCCGGATGTACCCAGGAAAATATACGTGTTGGCCTTTAATTACAAAATCCGAGTATGTTCAAGTGAAAGTATATATCTTGGGTTGATGTTTAAACTTTAGGGATGTTTACACTCTTGGGCATTCTACTCTAGATAATGAAAAATGACAGTAATGGAATTAGTTTTGAGAAATATTTCTGCGTTAAAAACAGCCCACTAAACCGCAAAGTATGAGAAATCTGACTGACTGAAATAAAGCGATAAATTCTACGAGTCAGATTCGGGAAGGAGAGGGAACTAATTACATTTTGCCAATGTGAAGCTTTGATGTTATTGTAAGGACGAGTCATGTACTTAAACAAAGTAAACTATCAAAATACATTTCAACCGTACAGTCCCAATGAGGAAATTATATCCATGCGACCGGATTACTACCCGTAATTTGCATATTAATGCATATCGAAAATGGAATGAACTTTTACTGCTCGTTGAGCATTCCAACCCTATTCCGGCCAGCATAAGCAGTTAAAACATTTCACGTTTAATTTTACACCAATGAATGGAGTTGTGCTGAGGACGGAAACTTCCTACTCCAAAATTGTTTATTGATTTTACTGCGGCCGTACATAGGGAAAATGCTGACACTGTCTTGGCAATTTGGAGCAGAGCCAGCGTATAGATTTAAGTGGAGTATGAGGAGAAAGTTATTTGAAAAAAAGGGAAAATTGAAGCAAGGGCATCTGTTTAAATTTAATTTCCTGGAGAAACTCATGAAACTAAATTAGTTACTTTCCTGACCGTTGAAGAAACGAATGTATGTACTGTACCTGTTGCAGCATATTTAATACGGACAAAAGAAGCCAGAATCTCATCTATGGAATGTGAGGACTTCAAAAACCTCATTAGATCAGATTGTGCAGAATTATTTATGCATTGAACAGGGGGAACAAGTGAATTCAGACTGTATCCCGCCCCCACCTGTCGAAATAAGCATGGGCCAAAATACGTCTATGCCTGTGCCAGGTTCGAACAACCGACTACAAATAATAGCGCTACGTGCTCTGCTTATTTATGCCTTGATCAAAGAAGGAAACTTCTACACGCCAGGATTTAAGGGATACCTCCAAATACCTTCCCATTCGATGCAAGACATCCTGACTACTTCCTATTAGCTTCAAAAAAGATATGCGGATGCGAATGGGACGTTACTCAATTTCACTCAATGGGTACTCTGTAGCAACTGGCGGCGATTCTGAAACAGAAATTAGTATTCCAAATGTTGTGCACGCCCAATAATTGCAAAATTATCTTAACAATTCACAATTTATACACGTCCTCAATGAGCAAAAACTTAATGATGACGCAATATTTTATAATGAAGATTGAGCACAATTTAAAGGATGCTCGATTACTTTGTCATTGCTGAATTGCCGGAGCTCTCCTCGACCAGAAGATAATTATGAGAAAGCTTCTACGATTCTGCTTGGTGACCTCGTTTAGACTTGCTTCTTTTTCCAGTATTTATCGGAAAATTATAGATTTCTTAGACAATTAAGGACTACCTAGTCCTTAGATAGGGACAGTTATTTCACTTTTATTTGACTTTTTATTTTTTGGACGTGGGAGTTGTTGAGGTTTCGTTTTGTGTGGTAATATCAATCAATAAAATTCTTCAAATCCGTAAGCGTTTTGGGTATTATGTCCAAAATGATTGATTCGTATCTATTAAGATTCAGAGGGATACTTATTGAGATTACATATTTCAGTCAAGCCTTAATTAACATTATAATGAATTTAGGGATATTTCTCTGCCCAATTTCTTCTATTTTAAATCAATATAAAGCGATGCAGTTTATGTCGTGAATTAATATTTAAAATAAAGATAACTTTTAGAATGTAATTCACGTATACATATACTTTTGTTTTAATATTTTTCTTTATATAATGTTTTTTTCGGTGAGATATAAATAGCATTTTTTCTTATTCTCGAGTTTACCTAAAAGTTACAAAACAACGCTCTTCCACAAAAAAAATAAAATTAAAAAGTTAAACAAATGTTTTAAATCCTTACTTACCTCATAAATTCAAGAGGGAGAAAATTTAAAATAGGGTAAAATCCTTATTGGCAGACTGTTAGCCAAATTGTGGCTAAAAGCCAATCTTAGGGCATCTGATAATAAAGCAAAGTTTCCGAAAATAATAACATGATTATTATCTTGGGAGTCGATGAATATAAAGGGCTTAAATTTTCGTGAAGTATGGGTAGAATTTGGTTGGGTTACCGAGAGGATATGAAGTGATACAATATTGGTTTTATGTTCATAAGAATGAAAATTATTATCGATGGCGTGATGTACGCAATTGTTATGCATATGTATGTACATACACATATGGAACAAAGTACTTAGTAAGCTTATTCTTTTGAAGGTTGATTTCTTACAAATTCCAAATTTAATAGTGATTAGTTTAAGGTTGAAATAAGCCTTTCAAAAAACGTATAATATTTGATTTTAAGTAATGCTAAAAATTATACACAGTTTACAATGAATTTAAATAGCTATTAGTTGACCGATGAATACCGTTTTATTAATTAATAAAATTCATAAATATTTCAATTACTATGCTTACAATAATTTTAAAACTTTTTATTTACCGCTTAAATGTTGGACCACATTTTGCAACATAGCTTCGCTTATCTCGTCAATGCAGCGCCGAATTTCATCTTTCAGAGCGTCAATTGTTTGTGGTCTTTTAAATTGTCCCAGGGAAAATAGTCCAGCGGCATCTTTATGCAAAATGTTGTGCAAGTGCCTCTGCTCTCTGATGCCCAATTGGTTGTTCAAGAGTGTAGCGTTCCATGGTTAAAATTTCCCAAGTTTATACTAAATAAATATCGAAGGATTTCATCATTTGTCAACCTATTTACTTCTACCTAACCTCAAATTTGCCCACCCTGTATTTATATTTATATAGTAGAGTAAGAGTACAAAAGTCTACCAACCTGAGAAACTTTTTCAAAAGACTGTAATCTGAATAATATCTTTTTTTAAACTATATTTCAATAAGCCAAGAATATAGGAGATATTAAATTAAAAATTATATAGCATCAACAAATGCGAAACTTTATATGTAGTTTTACAAAAGTGAAGATCGAACAAAGTTCACGAATTAAAATAGTGGAAAAACCACCACTATTATGTTTTATGAGAAAACTATAGTATTTTGCTCTTCTTCTATTTACTATTTATTTGTGAACGTAAAAATTGCGATGCGTTTTATACTGAATAAAATAATTTTGGAATTATACAATAATTATTAATACAATATCAGCTCAAAAAATTTAATGCCCCATAATGTTCCTTTATTATTCATTAGTACAATAAATAAACACTTTTTTCAGTTTTATTACTAAAATCATTAGCATATACCATGAGTATAACCACCCCGTCTATTAAAGTTCATGTCGCTTTAATTGCAATATAACAACGATGTCCTCTTACTGATTTCCGATAAAGAAACGAGCAAAATATATAATTTCTGTTTGCTAATGGCAATTTCCGCACTGGAAAGTTATCCCCGTGAGAAAAGAGGACACAGGGAAGGAGATTCCACTGCCGGTAAACGTCGATTGCTTAAATTACCAGAACCCATCCTTGCACGGTGAAAGATAGACGGGCAAAAACCTGGGCGTGCCACATTTATTCCAATAGGATTGACGGCGAGAAATACGAAAACGTCGTGACGGGATAGACTCGTGATAAGAAACAGAATCAAAGATAATTTAATGATAGGAGAACTTACTTTAATAATAGATGCCGCTCGCCCGTCTGTCTATTCTAGGGGGAAATGGAATTTGGCTTTAGTGAATTGTGCTGCCTCAGGTTCGGCCTCAGGTTTGGTCGTACAACTTGAATCTATTTCCTGCACAAATTCGGCGCCGCAGTCCTTGGGCTGAGTAAAGTGAAGCAAATTCAATTAGTTCAGTTGTTGTCTCTTGAGGAACATAATTATCTCGAGATGCTTATTTCGCAGTTCATTGCATCGCTCAGCCAATTCCCAAAACTACTTTACCTATTTACATAGTTGCAAAGAAGCAACGTTTCGCAGCAATCTCGCTTCTCTTGTTTTTCGCAAGAATTCTATAGAAAATTGTTTTTCCACCATTTTATATAAGAATCGATAAAAAAACAAATATTAGGGGGAAAAACAAATAAACATTTTACAAGAAAAAGGACAAAGTTTTCATGAAGGAAATAATTAGTTCTGCACGCAATTACTGCTTTTTTTTTTAAAGTGGCCCTTCGGAAAACTTTCTTAGAAGTTATCCTGGAAAAATTAATGAAATTCGGAAGGAGTAGAAACGGCGACTTCCGAAACACCCATCGCCGTAAATGAATTTAAGGCTGTTACGGCCCAATGAACTTATATATTTTTTCCCACATTTTTAATATTACAAACAGTAAAGCATTTCGTCTTTGTCCATTAAAAATTTCCTTTTTTTTTTATTTATTAAAATTGCGAAAAGGGTTCAAATTTGTTTACATTTCGTCACGGACCTCAGGGATCCAAAGGATCCAAATTATGTTAATTTCACCATCCCCCGCAATTTCCGCGACGAGAAACGTAATGAAACTGTCCTTTATGTAATTACTAGTACTTTAGGTTGAGATAACAAAATTCCGGAAAATAAAGGACTGTCGTCATCTACAAAAGTAATTTGCCGCCAAAAATTTAATTATAATATCTTGAGACCTAATTATTCTTTTATTTCACTCGTTCCAGAGGTGTTGCGGTTGATGACCAGGGCTACATCTGTGTTGCAGACTCCGGCAATAATCGGATCCAAATTTTCCAGCCCGACGGAAGCTTCCTCAAAGCTTTCGGGTCGTGGGGCTCTGGAGAGTGCGAGTTTAAAGGATTGGAAGGTGTCGCCATCATGTCCAATGGCAACATTTTGGTTTGCGACCGTGAAAATCATCGGGTACAAGTTTTTTAAATCAGAGTGTTTTCAGGCAAAAGGCATAATTAACAATATTTTTTCCATTATTTCTACTCTACTTTTGATCCATTTGAATATACGAAATTGGAAGAAAATTCTATCTAAATTGTTTTCCTTCCATTATATGACTGTATGTACGTAAAAGTAAAATTATAAAATTATATCCCAAAGTGCCTCAGTTTAATGTAATTTATTTCACACATATGTTTCAATAAAAGTGTACAAATCTAGATATCGTCAAAAACTGACGTACTCATAATATTGATTATTTATACTTTATCCAAACTTTTTAACAAAAGTTTGTATTAAAACAAATAACAACTAAACTTTCTTGGATTAGAAAGTTTATTTTGTTAATTTTATATAGAAACGCCATCTAATTTGTACACATACAAAATTATATATAAGTGCACCCCAATACTTCCAACTCTTTATGTAAACTCCGAGCAATAAGCCAATAAATATACTTTTGTAAAATAGCCATGCTAATTATGTTCCTGTTCATCGACAAATACATAATGTCCAATTCCTGTATAATTTGTTATTGCTTAACTATTCTTGTTTGTTTTTAAATTTGTAATTGTTATAACGTATTTTTGTTCGGCATTCATTTAGAAATTTTACAACAATTGTTTTTACATAAATAAAATCATCTTGTTTACAAAAACCTAATCTTGCATTTTTATTGATCAATTAGAATTAAATCTTTGTTATTTATTCACGACCCAGGTGCTTGTATTGCTACAAATAAATTTTAAGAAGGAAACTCAAATTTGTCGTAGACCCTTAATTTTAAATGTTTGGAAACCAATTTGTAGCACTTCAAATTATATACTATATATTTTAAATTTATTTAATATGTGGCATGTGATAAATTATGGAAATTTTAAATATTTAATTTTGGTTGTTTTAAAATTCTACTTTATACCATTTGGTCACCAATGCCCAAAAAATTATCATTCCTTAGCCGTTATTTCAAAAAAAATTAAACTATAGTAATCCAAACATTTCGCGAACAGATGAAATATATTTTTTTACTAAATCGTTTATATGGATGAATGTATATGGATTTGTTGAAATATTGGGTCATATGATAAAAAAGTAAGCCAAAGCTCTTTCCATAGAAAATCGAGTCCGATCTCAAATTAAAATTCGATTTTCTATACAAAAATCGTGTTTGATCTCTTGCTCTGTTCTTTAGAAATGTGAGCTATTGTTTCGCGCGTTTTTGTAATATTAATCCTATGGAAAATTGTTTTTATTTTATATGAGTATTATCCTTCGGATGAAAACATTACATAAAAACATTTTATCAAAATTATAGATAACACAAACCTAAATTTTAAACAAATCCACAAAAACCCATCATACATTTTGTGCGAGGTTTTTTATGTACGAAAAGATAAAACTTATTTTCTTTTTAAATTCTATTTTACACTTTTTTAAAGCCACTGATTGAACTTAATGAATAATTGGGTTTGCAAATGCGTCCAGGTCGTCGTTAAAAATGCCTGTTATAGTTTGGTGTTCCATCATCAGTATTGCGATTATCTTGCCTTTGCCACAAACGTGGAGTTACATCAAAATTTCCGATGTTCTCAAAATTTCCTAAGGTTTGTTCGTCTGTAACATCAACAAGGCTAGGTTTTCCACCTTCCATGATCTGAGGCTGATGTACTTGTCTAATCTTTCTTATAATAATTATTACATCGCCGCCGTTCTAAAAATAAAATCAAAAAAATTATATAACCGGACCGAAGAGTAAATAGACGTACTTCAACTATGGAGTTGCTGAATTTTGTAGGAAAAGCCAAAGTATAAGAAATACCGATTAGAACTATAAAAACGAATAATTTTCCTGACATTTTTAAAACTTTTTTATGCACCTTTTTGGACCGGTTTATTGATAGAGTAGAACTAATGCTGCAGTCTGAGAGCATTTCCTTTTATATCAAGCTTGCTAAATACGAGGAATCACACTGCAGTTCTTATCAGCTACCTGACTTTTAAAAAATAATTGGAATTTCCATACATGTTTTGATTTTAATATTGCAATCAAAGTTTAAAACGAGAATAGAATAAAATCAAGATATGAAAGATTACATAGGAAACTTTTATAATAATAAATGCTATAAAAATATATATATAATTGAAAACAAGTTTTTCTACTGAAAGTGAAATGGACCTATATCTCCACTGCATATCCGATAAATATTTAAAAGTTTGGAATATGAAAAATCTTGAAATTTTGAAAACAATAAGGATTGCTTTAATTATTGTTTACCATCCTATCCACAATCAATGGACTCTTCCCTCTTTATAATAAGACAATAAACCCATGGCTACTACGTACCCGATCTTGTGTAACCGTGCCAAACTATTGAAATAGTACAAATACTTACTAAAGTGTTAACATTACAAAATCTGTAGAAAATTTGTATTATCAACAAGCTTTTTTTTATATATATAAATAAATAATATAATATCTTACTTGGTCTTAATAAAGAGGATAACTCAAAGCACATCACTCCTAAGATCATTTTATCATCTACCTTTAACTCAAATCTAAAATTTTATCACAATAATTTGCGAAATTGAAGATAAACTTTCACTGATTAAATTCAGAAAATTTACATCGTAAATTGCTCGTATTATTGATGTTCTTACTGATAAGATGTTGAGAAAACCCCTAAAAATTAAAAACGCTATCGACAGCAATGTTAAATTCGCAATTCCCCATGTATGCTTTAAAATTGATAATTTGCATTTAAAGATAATGAAAGTTTATTTAAAAATTTTGAATTTCTTTCGCTTTGTTTTGTAGTTCCCCATATTTTAGTTTAATTATAGATCGCTTAATGACAACGACAAACTCAATAGCTGAGAAGTAAAAACTTAATGAAAGATTCGTATGTATAAAATAAATAAATTTGGTTATTCGTGTTTGTTTGCATATTCGCAAATTATTTTAAAGAATATAAACAAATCGGTTGAATTAAAAGTAAACTAGTAGTTTTTAAAAATCAAGGTATCAAATAGGTAATATTTGAACTTGAGCAGTAGAGTTACTCGCTATGTAATTGTATTCTATTTTGTAAATTTTATTTATATAGTAGTTTTATTTATTGCTTATTATTATCGTTACAAATTACCTTTTTTTTAATCAAACACATTTATTGGTTCTTGGATTATTATTTATTACTTAACCATGTTTTATTATAATTTTTCGTATTTCATATTATTTTATACCTATTTAAATAAATTAAGCATTTTATACATTTCTACTAAAATCTGTGATTGAAGTTAACGAATCCTCCATAGTTTGGACTACCAGTTCCCCCTGGTCCTCCGAAATGCCTGTTGTAATTCGCAGTTCCAGTGACTGTACTACGACCGTCTTGACTCTGCCAAATGCGTCCAGTTGCATCAACGTTGAAGTCGGTTCCCATGTTCTTATGATTCCTCCACATCTGCTCCCCAGTCACATCAATACGGCCGTTTTGACCGGGTTGCAGAGGCTCCGGCGTATGCACTTGCCTCCTTACTCTGTTAATAACAACTGCCTCCTCGTCCTGAGGCACAGTAAAATTAGAACCTCAATAAAGGCGATATTTAAATAAATTATTTATACTCACGGATAAAGGAATAACATAATGAGTTAGGTCCGAACCTATTTGATATTCGGCAGGAGAGTCTTCAAGCGATAGGGCATATTCTGCCGGTATGGTAAATCCGTAGGAAAAAGTGAATAGAGCCCAAAATACGATAGCTTTGAAAGGCATTCTTAAGGCTTTAGGACTTCCTTTTAGTTAAGATAAATCTAAGATTGAACTGATGCTGAAACTTTGGGAAGAATTCACTTATATACTAAAATTAAGAAACAGGGGACTTTTGAATCGTTATCATCAAATAAAGGGGGGATTCTTTTATACAATATCTTGCTTACCTATACACAGTTGTTGTAGATACATTCAACTGAATGCTTTACTTTCCATTAAAATAGCTTAGAAACTTTTCAAATATTTAATACATAGTTTTTCTGAAGCAAATGTTTCTTCGTTTTTAGAAATATATGCAGATAAAATCCATGAATTAAATGAACATGATCGATTCAGTTTATACGCAATAAAAAATATAGAGTATCGACAAACTTATTAACCTATTGGTATATTTTTAACCCTTGGTGACACACTTTAGTAGGGTTAAAAGGCTTGGTATACATATGATTATTTTTGTCTCAGTTCCTTGTAATATTTACACTAAAAGGGATTAATTCTATGAACAACTCTGTTCTTGCTAACTGTATTTATTCAGGTGATTTGTTTCTTAGATATCTATTTTCAGCAAGTTGAATTGAACTATGTCATCTGTTTGAGATTTGCAACTTCAAAATGATGTTTTTATAATTGCTATTACTATTATTATTACTATCTTAAATAATTCCTTCATCAGTTCATTAGTTGTATATACATACCCCTACAAAAATCACAATTTTCTAAAATGAGAAAAAATTCGATTCGGAATAACTAAAAATAATTGTATTGAAAAGCTCTTATTTTTTACCCTAGAGGAATCCTTAAAAAGGATCATTTAGTGGAATCTATTTACTTATGCTCTTAATCCTGAAATGGTCGCATGGATTACATGAGCAAGACATTCTTCAACTAAAAAAAAGAGGGTAGTGCATTTTGAAAAGTCGTTATATTTAGTGTTTTTTGTGTTATCCGTAGTCTTGCTTATTAAAAATAATCAACACTGATCGCATTTGGTAACTATTCAACTTAAAGTACACGAAGTTAACATTGGTCTTACCAAATTTTTGTCTTGATACAAGTAGATTACATACGCGACCAATGCGAGGGTAAAAACATTTTATATATATACCATATACAAAATACATATTCTATAAAGGTATCCCCCATTTAATTTCTAATAACAAGTGAAAAATCCCCTGATTCTCAATTTTAGTATATAAGTGAATTGTTCCCAAAGCTTTAGCATCAGTTCAATCTTAGATTCATCTTAACTAAGAGGAAGTTTTAAAGCCCTAAGAATGTCTTTCAAAGCTATCGTATTTTTCTCTCTATTCGCCTTTTCTTACGGATTTACCATACCGGCAGAATATGCCTTGTCACTTAACGACTCTCCTGCCGAATATCAAACAGGTTCAGACCCAACTCATTACGTCATTCCTTTATCCGTGAGTATAGATAATTTATTTAAATATCGCCTTTATTTAAGTTCTAATTTTACTGCTTCTTAGGACGAGGAGGCAGTTGTTATTAACAGAGTAAGGAGGCAAGTGCATACACCGGAGCCGCTGCAACCCGGTCAAAATGGCCGTATTGATGTGACTGGGGAGCAGATGTGGAGGAATCATAAGAATTTGGGAACCGACTTCAACGTTGATGCAACTGGACGCATTTGGCAGAGTCAAGACGGTCGTAGTACAGTCACTGGAACTGCAAATTACAACAGGCATTTTGGAGGACCAGGGGGAACTAGTAGACCAAACTATGGAGGATTCATTAACTTCAATCACAGATTTTAAAAAAATATATATAAAATTCTTTATTTATTAACATGTACATATATAATTACCTTTAGTTTAAATAAATAATTTAAAGCATTTAGCTTTGAATATGTTCGTAAAACAAAATCGTAGAAAATCTTCTTTGGTACGTAAAACATATTTTAAAAATTTTACTTATTATTGGATTTTTAAAGAATTTTTAGAAGCATTTCCTCCTATTTGTTTGTTACTATACTAGTGGGCAATTTTGTTTCCTACGATTACAACAAAAAGTGAGAATTGTAATTTTCCTCATTCGTAGCAAATTTATATAAAGTTAATTACCATAAAAAGGAAAGTGAGTGACTACCAAATTTGGCATTTTCTTAAAAGTGGCTTAACGAGTGAGAAATGTTTTGTTGTTTAGTTAATCATTTTGAAATCATTTAACCTTAAAGATTGCAACACCAAAATATTGGAATATTTTACATCTTCACTAATTTGAAATTAGTTTGTAACAGAAAGAAAAATTGCTAATAAAAATTATAATATATACATACATACATAGATAGCCTTATAAATCACAGAATTGGCAATTATTCATTACAACGAATAATTCAACAAAATGAAAATTTGCCATTTCAAATAAGAGCTTGCTACAACGTTTTGTTTTATCGTATAATAAAATAATAAACGGGTTCGTCTATACTACATATTGAGTTTTTTATAAAAATTATATTACACCCATATGGATAAGGGTTTTATAAGTTCTAGAAACAAAAACAAAATTGTTTTGGAATATGGAATACTTTGCAGTCTGTCTGTTTATCTGATTAGGAATAAACTGAGACCTGACTGTGACTTCAGGAATTTGTGTTGTAAATTTTTCAAATGGCCTAATGGAGAAAAAACCATGAGAAAAAAGTGTAAAAGTAACGAACATTTCTATTATAATAAAGAAGTGGAAAATGTAAGTGATAATATGTCCAAGAAATCCAAAATGTAAGGAAAGGAAATCTATGTATGGTATATATACAAAAGCGTACAAAATAATAAAAACTGTGAAAACAAACACGAAAATTGCTACAATGTTCATATATATTACACTGAAATTGAAAATAAACCAAATAGAGTTAATTTTGTTAAATTCATAGCAAACGGAAAACTCTTGTGTTTTTTTCAAATAAGCAGAAATACATTTTTGAGGATGGAGCTCGCTTATAATAAGCAAGTTCGCCACGAATTTAACTACCTTTCTTCAAGTGTAACATAATAGTTTTTCTAATTACATTTGCGAAAAACAATAAACGGCGTTTTTTAGAGAAATATATTTTATATATATTTATATATTTTTTTTATATGCATATATTGCATGAGTATAAGGAAATGCAATATATTTTGTCAAGCATACCTAAATGTATACTCAGATGCTTGAGTGAGTTCGTGTGCTTTAGTATAAGAAACATTACACAAACGCAAAAGAAAAGTAAAGTAAGAGTATCTGTTTAAAAAGTACTTCCTTTTTCTTATGCTATTTATTCTATTCTGGTATCTTGCAATTTTTTCAAGATTTCATTAATGATTTATTTAATAATTAAATAACATAAAATGTTGCATGGATTCGACTATTAAATACGGTTTACGAACAAGATCACTCCAACATTAATCAAAATAAGCCCCAAATCAGGAATTCTCCCACAGCTTTTTCTTATTCCAATTTGCTTTCTCAAGTACATAGTTCGTTCCTTTAGAACGCCTTCAAAATTATACGTACACTTCGGCAAGTAGAAGCAGCATACGGAAGGGAACTTTGGAAATATATTCTTCTGAATTTATAGAAATCGAATAGATAAGTACTTAGCACTACTTCGTAGTATTCATAATACAGATTCTATATCTGTTTTAGGATTTATGTATGTTCGATAACACATTTTAGACTTTTAAATGCATCAAAATAATTTATTATAAACAGAAGGAAATAATGCACATGTTAATAATTTAAGAGTATAATACACTTTTTTAAAACCTATGATTGAAGTTAATGAATCCTCCATAGTTTGGTCTACCAGTTCCCCCTGGTCCTCCGAAATGCCTGTTGTAATTTGCAGTTCCAGTGACTGTACTACGACCGTCTTGACTCTGCCAAATGCGTCCAGTTGCATCAACGTTGAAGTCGGTTCCCAAATTCTTATGATTCCTCCACATCTGCTCCCCAGTCACATCAATACGGCCGTTTTGACCGGGTTGCAGAGGCTCCGGCGTATGCACTTGCCTCCTTACTCTGTTAATAACAACTGCCTCCTCATCCTGAGGAGCAGTAAAATTAGAACTTAAATAAAGGCGATAGATATTTAAATAAATTATCTATACTCACGGTTAAAGGAATGACGTAATGAGTTGGGTCCGAACCTATTTGATATTCGGCAGGAGAGTCATCAAGCGACAAGGCATATTCTGCCGGTAAGGTAAATCCGTAGGAAAAAGCGAATAGAGCCAAAAATACGATAGCTTTGAAAGACATTCTTAGGGCTTGAAAACTTCCTCTTAGTTAAGATGAATCTAAGATTGAACTGATGCTGAAGCTTTGGGAACAACTCACTTTATATAGTAAAATTGCGAAACAGGGGATTTTTCACTCGTTATCAGAAACTAAATGGGAAATTTTTTTGCGACAGTTCTGGGGGAACTACTTCTGAGCATATTGCTTTTACTTGGGTTAAAAGGGTAAAAATAATAGTGAGGGATGATCATAAAAATATAAGATGGTAAGAGATTGAGTTTAAGATGTTTTTACGGGTTTTGATGAAACTTTGTATAAATTTTCATGTGAGCACAAAAGTAACAAATATTCAAATAAAATTATTCAGTTAATTCTTATTTCTGAGATATATTAACTTTGAAATTCCGTAAAATAAACATTTCCTCTTCATGAATATTTGCATATCTTCATAAATTTTCATTGCAAATTTTATAATTAGCTTAAATTATTGACTTTTCCATCTTTTTATTTCAAAAATTTTTCAAACTCTTCTGAATTTAAGGATTTAAAAATTAATACCCCTTCGACTTATCGACGGTGACGAGCACACCTTGAATGTATGAATAAAAGTAAAAGAATGAATCGAAATAGAGTAAAATTTTCTTTAGTTTCAGCATTCGTATAGTATTACATAAATCAGAAGAAAATTTTCCTGATTAGGGTTTTCCACAATTTTCCGCAAAATATTGTGAGAATATGGAGAAATTTACAGCGGAAATATATCAATTTTCAAAGTTCTAAAGTATAATATCCTAAGAAATGCAAACGCTCAAAAAATGTCTACTTTCTATTCGTCAGTTTCAGCCCAATATAAACGTTTCTACAAAGTTTCGTGAAAATCCGCGAGAAGATCTCAAACTCGATTTTGCCAATAATATTTACAAAATTATGTCAAAGATTTAATGTCCATAATTTGGGCGCTTTTGACTTTAAATTCATTCATTTTCTTTAGCGTTAAGAAACAACTACATTTTTATGCTGGAATTTTAATCCAATAAAAGTAGTAAAATTTTCAATTTGCTAGTCTTAGAAATGTCCCTCAGTTTTGAGGCTAATATATGTTTTATTTATGACGGTAATTGAAAAACCAAATATCGCCCAATATATACATATAGTTTTGAAAGCACACATAAAAAAATAATGAAAACCTCCGATAATAATTTTAACTAAAAAATCTCTTCAGGATCTAAAACAAAATTCTTCAATTGAAAACTTGATGGCCATATTTATAAACTGTTTAAACTCAATAAAAAGTTTTTATTTTGCTTTATATTTTCTCTACTTATGTGGCATTACATTTGGGAAGTGTAAGTAATTGTTATCGATTGCCGGAATGCAGCAGTTTAAAACTTTAAAACTTTTTAAGCAGTTGAAAAGAACATTTTATTGCACATGAAACTTTTGAAGTATTCAATTTCATTTATACTCGTATGGTTTCGATAACCGCTGACTGGCAAATTTGATGTGGAAAGAAATTTAATGGGTTTCAACTAAAAGTTGATTAAACATAATTTATACTTATATTTGACTCAGAGTTAAGAAAATATGCTAAATTTAGGGATGAAAACCTCAAACGGGTAAATATGACCTATTATAATAAAAAAAAATGTTAAAAAATCGATATACACATCCTAATTATATGCGGAATGATTATTCCTAGCGAATTTAAATTAGAATAAGGAAATAAAGCCGATTTGTATCGTCGTAACTTGAAGGATTGGTAGTGAAAATGGATATAAAATCTCCATAATAAATCTCCATTTAAAATTGGTAACATTTTTAAGCATATTGTTGATAGTGCTTATTACTTATAAAATCCTTTTTCTATCTCTTCATAATGCCTCGGAACATTAATCTTTTGAACCACTGTGAAGCCCCTCAAGACATAGTAAATATTAAAATATATCAGAAAAATCGTAAATCGTAATTTTATGTCACCACAGTGCTTATTTAACATTTCAGAAACAGATTATTTTGTTAGTGATTCCATTATTCAGCAATTGTAAATATTATTGTTTTATGAGAAAGAAAATGCACCATTTAAAAGATAAGGAAAATTCCCCCATTGATGGTATATATGTATCAAAGGTAGACAAGTTCAAACAGATAATACCTTTGTAAAAATCCCGCGCGGTTTTACGACGAAAAGTGCTCGGATGCTCTGATGCAGCATCCGTCATAAACTCGAGTATAACACTCAAAACTCATAAGAAATTTGTGTAAACATGATTTCAACTTTGCTTATAGCTTTTGTTTTCCGTTATTATAAGGTGTTTTTTGTTTTAAGAATTCAGCGAAACTTGTATTCACTGACTAATTTGTTTAAAAGAAATTTTAACAACTTATTGAAAATAATGAAGCATGGTTTTCTTCATAATTATATGCAAAAAGTTCAACTAATGAAGAAATACCCGTGATGTGCTTAATAATTTTACCTTGCTTCAAAGCTTAAAAGCGCTTAAAACCGTTCATATTGTTTTCGTCTACTTATCTCAAAGCTGTAAGTACGAATAATCAATGGAAATTAACTTGTACGAGGCATTAAGCATCTTTAAATTTGTCCGTACATTATTACTTTTCCCTCTATCAATTAGGAATTCTTATCTTAATCACTCTGCGAATATAAAAATTAATTTTCTAACCAACAATAAACAATCAGCTACTACTTGTTATGGAACTTGCCTTTAATTAAAAATAATTGAGTGGTATAAAAACAATTTCCACTTTCTTCACATATCAATTATT
Source organism: Philonicus albiceps (assembly GCA_963969385.1). Lineage (NCBI taxonomy): Eukaryota > Metazoa > Arthropoda > Insecta > Diptera > Asilidae > Philonicus > Philonicus albiceps. The sequence goes on from OZ017773.1 coordinate 39,592,143, forward strand.
AGTTTGATCATATCCTCCCTAATAATAATTTAGCGAAATGGTTCAGGAACTAAAAATAGGATAACCTCATCCATCGTGCATTAGTTAATAATGATTCATTTATTTTGAAAAATGTCCGTTCGATTTTATTTTTCCTCAAGATATTAAAGCATAATAACAATCCTCCCATATAACGAACTTTTCTACATAATCGACAAGTTTTACGACAAAAGGAATTTCAAAATAATAAATATATATAAAAAATGTTCCAAATAATGAATTTTAATTACTCTTAATCCATTAGAGGCCAAATGAAAAATATCAATAATTTTTTGAAACTATCTTTATTTATGTATTAAAATCGGAACAAACAAAAATGAAAAAACATAGTTTTGAACAAATTACAGGGGTGTACTCAAATAAGTAACCTAACCGCCTAAGTATAAACATTTTCGAAACACGCTTTTTCACCGCAATTGTTTTTCAATTTTGGCGGGATAGTGTACAATTCTATCTTAAGGCAGGCCTGCATAGTGACACGACTTTAAATGATATTTTTATTTAAAAAGAAAAACAACTACCCGTATAATATTTATCTATAGCTTTGAACAGTGATATAATGAAATTAAAATAACAAGACAGCGATCGTTAACTGTTGGAAATTTATAAGCTACACTTAGGGATATGGCTGTACTCAATTGAGTAAGGTGACTTCTAATGGGTTAAACGAACTACCTATTTCTCGATCAAAATATATCACAGGGATTTTTATTCCCTATCCAAGTATATTTAATGAGCTTTTTTAAAATAAATCGCTAGCAGAATATTTTGTGGTATACGACGCATTCAGCTATAAATTACAACAAATTTTTAATACTAGTTAATGTCATTAAACTTTGCCAATTCTGTCTTTATATTTAACTCCTCTCCAAACCAAATATTCATACAATAGATCAATATAAGTGACACAACATAGGCGCGTTCGTTAAGTAAAGATGTGTACGTATTTTATTTTATTTTTTGTTTAAATGAATTATGAATAAAACCATTACTAACTGATAACTTGATTATAAATATAAAATTCATTTTCATTTCACTGCAAGCTTCGATTGCTCCGTCTTGTTATTTTCAAAAGTTGTATGAATTAATTTTCTGAAAACTTGTTGTGTATATTTTTTAATTATCATTTTGTTACAGATTTAGACCACATAGAAATTTTGAAAAACCTGAAACAGTATAAAGAGCGCTGCTTAAATTTACTATGCCTTAATAACATTTTATAGTCTTTACCAATTATTGCATAAAAATGTTTAAATACTTTGATTATAGTAAAAATAATATTTTATTTAGCCCTTTTCTAAGCTATCAGCTTTTACTTAGGTATCAACAATTAGAAGCACATATATTATTTTTAAATCCAGCAAATAACCTAACGATAGGAGCAGATGTTGGCATAATGTTTGTCTTCCAAACAACACCAATAATGAGAAATTGTGGAACCTTTATAATGTTTTTTTTTCGATTAACCAGTTTTTCTTCGTGAAATTTCTTTAGCTAAAATACTTTGATATTTGAAAAGTACTGTTTTTTACAGTAAATAATAATAATTTACATTCTCTACTTCAAGACAATTGACCATTACACTTTTAACTTTCTTGAAAAACTTTGAGTATTCTTTTAAGTATTGACAAATGATTAACTTAATTAACTGAATAAAATAAATATTGTAACTGAATTCAATACTTTTAATTTAATTTATTTTTAATTAATAAATAAATGTATTTACATATGTATCAAAATTGCTTACATCACATATAATAATAAAAATAATCTCTACCATGAAAAGCTTACACCAGCTTTTGCAGATTCTTGACGATTTCCTCCAAAACGCTTCTGATAGTCAGCATATCCATCTAGCCTCAAATCTTTCTGAGTATCTTGCCAAATTGTTCCACTTGTTCTTATTTTAACATCAGTGCCAAGATCTTTTCCATCCCTTCCTACATTCTCAACATCAACATTTACCTTTTGCCTTTTTACCCTTGTTAGGAAGTCTGAAAGTTCTCCTTCCTACAAATAAACACGGCATTAAGGGATAAATTGAAAAAGAAATGTCAGCATTACCTTAATCAAGCTGACATTAACCGGTTCCACTACTTCTTCTGGTAAAAAAAACCCATAACAGCAACAGAACAACGCGAATAGTACCAAACACTTTCCGAACATTTTGAAGTAATAATGCGAGTACTTTAGTACTTACTTACTGGAACGCTTTTTCGATTGTTCTGATTCTGCAAGTAACAAGCAGATCGCCTTTATATTTTATATTTATTCCTCGTTTGATAAGAGTACATTTTTATAGCAAATGCGTGCTTATGCGGGAATTTTCTGAAAGGGGATTTACTTTAGAGTTTTTCCTACATTAAAACACGAACTGAACCAAAAAAGCATATTTAGAAAAGAAGTCAATACCACAGACCATTCAAAATTAGCGAATAGCTTATATTGTATACGGAAGTGATATGATAAATTTATTCGTTTCTTATATTTATCATTCTTATATTTCATTAAGAAATATTATTCTATAAAACGATAAAAATAAAAAATAAATGTAAAATTCCTATACAAATAAAAACAAAAACCGTGGATGATAAAACAAAACTTATACATTAAATGTTTGTTCTTTTTAATAATAATAATAGACTTTTATAAAAACTAAGTTTTGATTTTCCCTTTTCTTGAATTAACTTTAACTTTAAAAGTAAATGCATAGTAATATTTTATTTTGTTTAGTTTTTCTACATTAATTTAATAACACCTATTGTGGAATTCAAACTCAAAGTTTCTACGAGTAGCTAATTATGAAAATTACACTAATTAATAAATTTAATTGTTTTATTTTGCCACTGAAGAATTGGCAAATTGTTTTAAAGGGTTATTCCATAGATTTCCAATTCGTAAATGAGCTTGTAACGTAGTTTAAATGAAAGCCTGAATTCTAATCTATGCATATAAAATAAAATTTATCTCTTTAGACCTTTCTATACATCTTGACGAACAAATTGTTCATGAGTGTACGCTTGCCGTTTGTTTTATTCCCATTCGTATGATGTAATTAGTTTGTGAAAAAAAGTAAACTGAGGGATTATTTCGAACTATTTTAAATTATTTTTTAGTTTTATATAATAGCTTAAGATTTCAACTGTTATTTGAACAACATTACAAGCTCCTAGATTAATCCGTTAATTTTAATGATTTCTAAAAAATGGTCAAAATACGTCCTTCTGTGTTTTTTAATGGCAAAGTTGCTGTTGACCACTGCTATTATAGCTCTTGGAAGGTGTTGACCCGATTTTGATCACACAAGACTTAAAACTTCCTTCTAAGTAAACTTTATTAAGTTCTAAGATGGTCATAACACTCCCTTTCTATGTCGGTTAAAAATTAAAAACCAAATAGAAGCAGAAAGTTCATAATTAAGAAAAGTTATGCTTGTAAATTAACACCGAAAAGGTATTGTAATGAAAGAAAGTCAAAAATGTTATTCCAGTAGAATAATCACAAGAAGTTTCGTTATTATACTCATTCAAAATACAAATAAATAATATGAAAGTGACGAGAGACAAACTGCAATACTCAATAAATGTTGGAAATACCAAAATTTATATAACTATTAAGTATAGAAAGACAATTTCAAAGCAATATGCACATATTAGGCAGTATATTATGCAGGTATATATGTTTAGGTAAATCAATTAAATTTCAAACCTATCATTTTTCTTTTGAACTTGAAAAAATTTCCCGGATTTCTATTACTTTCATATTGAAGGTAACAAATAATAAAAAAAAAGTAATAATAAAGAAACCTCAAATGTATTTTCCCACTTTTTAGGAAATATTAAAGGTGCATAGATCATTTTCTGGACCCAAAACAATTTATATTCTTTCATTCCCGAGTATGCAACATATTAAAAATTTAACCGCGACACAAACTCGGTAAATCACCGTTTAAAATATCATTAAAATTTAACAGAAGCAAGTGAGTCTTATCAGCTCGAGAATGAATATAAAATGAGATGCTCCTTGTTTGCAGCATCAGAACACAAAGCAAAGCAAAGCTCTTAAGGTGTCGTCGACGTGTTTCATCTTATAAATAAATCTCAATATGTTCACTAAACTATTCGTGTGCTTAGCCTTAGTTTACCTAAGCTCAGCTTATACAATTCCTACCGAGGGTGAAAGTTTTGCATTAGTTCAGGTTAGATACTTACTATCAATTCCCAACTGAAATTGTATTTTATAATATTAAACTCTTGTTGAATTTTAGCATGACAGAGTCAAACGGCAAAATGTTAAGTTGGATGTTGAAAACAGAGGGCAAGATGGGCGTGATTTGGGGACAAAAGTGACTGTTCATGGTGGCACCAGAATTTGGGAAAGTGATGATGGACGTGGTACCTTAGATGCCAAAGCTCACTACCAAAGGGATTTCGGAGGACGCAACGATGGACAAGATAACTATGGTGGAAAATTATCATTCGGTTGGGATTTCGGAAAGGACTAAAAATACCCGAGCTTTAAAGCCAGTACTTAAATTTAAAATAATTGTAAATATAAAAATAAATCACTTGTTAAGGAAATTTCGAACAGTTTCCAATTTTATTTTTGTTTTTAAACAAAAATAAAATTTATATTTTTAGAGTCATATTGTTTTCCATTGTTAATTTTCATATACGAAAACAAAAGTCTGAACATGTTTAATCTACTCGCAAATGTTTATCCCACACTATTATACATCAAAAAGAAAAACACCTTTCTAGAGCAACCAGAAAGAATATTTCAGATAACACTGTCCCCGGAGAAGGAGGGGGGATTTTATTTTGTATTAATTAGGTCAATACCTTAGTCGAGTTTGGAAATGTAAACAATCCGTCAAAAAGATAAAAGGTTGAACTCTCTTCTTTACTCTTTATTGCCACAATCACTCTCCTTTTTCTTAATCTATTTTGATCATTGGCTCAGCATTTTAATATAGTAATTGAAAGTTAGGGTATTTTACATATATGGGTTTCTCAGCGCTTTCAACCAAATTTGAGGTCTTAAAAGCCAATAAGTATTTTTTCAGGATCTTATTAGGTTTTTTTATAGCGATCAAAAGGGTATAGTGTCTGGAAAGTGAATTCAAGTGAATATCGGTAATCGGCTCAATGACGCTATTATCACGAAATTCCGTTCAAAATGCTTCAAATCTGCTAATCAACGTATCACTAATTTAAGAGCACACCAACAATCTTCACGCTTGGTCAGTAACGTCTCCGTCTGCAATTTTCTTAGGAAAGGGTGATGCTGCTGCTAAGAAATAACTGCCTGTCTACTCTTCTCACTCGACCAAACTATACCGCTTTCATAGACGACCAAAGTTCCTATGCATATTTTCAACGTATATCAATCAATTTTAAAATAAACTGAAAGTGTAATATGTGAAATGGCATATAGTATAATATAATTTAAAATTTAAATTTAAACCTTTTAGATGATCTGATTCTGATGCAATACGTATAAATTTATAGTCGGTGAGGGACTTAAAGGAATTTAGAACTTATATAACCAAATATTCCATCATCACCTATTTGTTAAAAAGCGTTTCTGAAGTGCGAAGTGTTTAAAAATGTGCTAATTTTATTCCTATTCTAAATTTTATATGGAAAAACACACCTATTGGCCTCAATTTTTACACACAAAAATATTTGAAGCCATCACTTTTACTTTTAATAGCAGACTTTTTATATCGGTGAAAAAATAAATCAATAATATATTATATCAACTATCAAAACAGGTATACTCAATAAAGATAATAAAAATCGAATAATTTAAATTCAATTAATTTTAAGATTGTGTATTTTTTCTACATTTGATTAAATAACACAAAACCACTTTTATATGTATATATAACGCACCAAATTACTGCAACACCTCGTCTTACATACTGCACTTATTAAATATTAACAATAACCTCAGTATTAAGTATTTTATTATAACTATCCAATTCTTAGGTATCCTCTTAAGTAGTTATACCTATGGTACCGTAACGTGGTAGTCTCTTCAGGTTCCACTTCGGGACTAATAAAGTAATGAATTTATTTAAAACATTGGCTGATAGATTGTGTAATTAGATACTTACACGTCAACTTCGAAATCCTCTTCACTAATTGGGCTGGCAAAGACCATTGCCAATAAAAGCGCAAATACAAAGAATACTTTTAATTTCATTGCGATGAACAGATGTAATTAATAGAAGTCTTAAGATATTGCTTCTCCCAATTGTAAATATGTTCTGATGCTTGTTAAATCTAAACTGAATTTATATTACAAATGCGCAAGAGCTTTATCAATATGAGGCAAAATATTTTCATTAACACTAAAACTGATAACAAGAGATTAAACAAATTACTCGAAATTTTTAAATTTGTCTTCCAATTAAACCATTTATACATATAAACATACATAAATAAGTATAATTTTTCGTTCACTTAATTTAACTACTTTATTTACAATTTGTTTATTTTATTGTTTTATTCTTCTACAGTCGTATTGATCTTTGAATTGTTGATTTGGAATGATAAATTTAATAATACAAATAAAAGACAACAAAATGCAATTATTTAATAATTATAAAGCCTACTTATTGTTCCTATCAAAAAGAGATAACTATTATTCTTATTATTAAAGTTAAAATTAATTAGGTAGATATATGTACTCGTATATATGTGAAAATATGTTTACACTATAAGCTATTGATTATTTAAGGGTATGTAAGAACAATTTGATCAAATTCTATTACTTTGCTTCACAAAAGGTTCAAGCTTTTATTAGGCATGTACGCTGTCATTATTATACTTATTATTATATCATACCATATAGAGTTCATCAATGTAAGAAAATAAAGAATGTAACCAAGAATTCTAACGTAAAATCTCAACAATACCACTATCTAAAAATATTTTGAGGTTTAATAAATTTAAAATTATCCATTTTTTGGAATAGGCAAAAATCGAAGACGAGCCAAAACACATCCAAGCAAAATAGTTGTCAAAAATTAACTGAACATTCAAAATAGTCGAGCTTGTCAACATAAGTGAGGGACATGAGTACCAAATAACGCCACAAAAAAAAATCGAAAATCGAATATATGTACGTAGCCCGCGGAAATTCAAAATTCGCGATAGTTTTTGAACAGACCTCATACAACAGACTAGTCACCAAATTTAACTTAACTAAACTTGGAATAGCAATTTTACTTAACTTTCAACAAAACAGCTTTTAAAAAGTAATAGCTAAAATCTATAAAAACCAATTTCATTCTGACACATTGTGGTGATAATTTCATTTACTTTACTTTATTTGCTTCAGGAACATGTTTTTCCTCAACTTTTGGCTAATGCCTATGAAATAAATGAACTGAAGACAGAAGGACTCTCATAGAAAAACTTGACTTCTGAATAAATTTTTATAGATCTTAGAAATAACTAATAATCGACTTGAACTTTTGTAACAAATTCTGCAAAATGATCAAAATATGGTTTTTCTTTTTACTTTTCATTTTTATGCCTTGCAAAAACGAGATTTAGAATATTTTCATTTGCGGATTCATAATCAACGAAAAAAGTCCTATCAAAAATATCGAGATACAAAAGCATGCTTCAGAGAGGGCACAAACAATAAAATATGCAGAAGAGTATAATTTAAGCAATACCACCTACCCGGAAGCATACCAAATACACACAAGCTAAGCATACATTAATAAAATTATTTTATTTCGCCCTCCTTATAAATGAAATCAAACAGAATTTTTATTTATTGTAAAGTCTTGGCTTAAAACTATCGGCTAGGGACACACTTCAGACGTAAACGTAATTTTTCACAGAAAAGCATTAGACGATAATTCAAAATGCAAATGAAAACAATTTTCACATTGTTTGCTTTGTTGACTATCGGTCTCGCTTTTCCTTATACCATTTCGACAAATACTAAATAAATTAAGAAGAAAGTGTAAGAATTTTTATATTTAAATATTCAAATATTTTACTTCAATCAAACTTGTTTAAAACCTGTCCACATATGAAGAGGAGCCTCTATACACGTAACTAATGTCGAAGAAGAGAAACCAACTCCCATAGAAGCTGCTACTGTTAAAACAAGCCCTGTGTTTGTGAAAGGAGAATTTTAAAACCACATAACACAGAACGAACAGAAGTGGCGCAGAGTTCTAGACAACTATGGGAGTAGGCCCTGTTTCCAGGGTAGACAAAAAATATGGAAATAATAACGTTCAGCATTTAATATTTATATGTGCTTACCCTAATAACTTGAAATATAATTTATTAAAACTTATCTGCAGTCCTAGCGTGGACCATTATATTTACCATTATAAAATATGATATGCATTGTAAATTTGCATTTTACCGAACTTTTTATATTTCTGCAGCACAATGAACATCCGTTGCGTAAAACAATATAACAAACATTAGCCAATTGTATACATACAAAAAGTGTTTTGCATTTGAACAATACCATTCAAGACCAAAAATCGTACATTTTAATTTCAATTTGCCTTTCTTAATAAAACCAGTTAATAATTTCATGTTTAACGTTCTTTTAGTTGCTTTTTCTCCGTTAAACTTAATAAAAATAAATCAGTAATTTGGAGAAATTTACGAATATTTGCGATAAAATCAATAATTTAAAATTACACCTTAAACATTCTTGACCCATAAATTTTCTCTCCGGGCTAAAAAGATTATATTTGTAATTCTCTTACCCTCTGAAAAAAAAACAAATCATGCAAAAAACAGACCCATCTTTTTCCAAAAATAGCGTCAAGACACATTTCTCAACATAAAAAAAATTGGTTTTTAATACCGAACTTACGAAATTCCCAAAAGCTTTAACAAATTGCACAATTCTTCAAGATTTAAAAATAAATAAAAAATATAATCTTATAAAAAATGCAAACATTCATTAAATGGAATTATCAACAATTTTCATTTTAAAACTAAATTGTGTGTTAAATTCTTGGGAAGATACTCTCAACTGTTATCGACATATTTCACTTTTTGCGTTTTTAAAATAATAAGTGATTATTTTGAGGCAAAAACGAAAAATATAAATTAATAGGAATTACCGTTGACTCATTTATCTCCCCAATAGTACGTCATACCAAAAAACTTATCTTTCTTCCCAATTTTTTTCCGGCCATCAGCTTGTTTAAGCTTTTGGAGCATACGAATAAATCTGTATAAAAGTAAATAAAATTACCAGTTTTATTAACCTCATTTAGCACAGCACAGTATCTGTTAAAAGTATTATGAAAATTATTTAATCCTTAAAATATTTTTTTAGTTTATGTACCAAATGTTGACTTTAAAAAAAAATAAATTAAAATATATTTAATATGACACAAAAATTTTAACTGATAAACTAATCTGACTATGGAAAATTGAAATTGATACGTTTTTATTTTGTTTTATTAAAAGGAGCTTCAAGCCCTCAATGGGTGCACAAAAAAATTATTTGCGTCTTTAGATTTAAACTCAACTCAAATGCTTGTGGGATTACACGACACAAGTACTTTTAATCTTAGATCAATGTAATAAGTTGTAAAATAAAAATATATATGCACCTAGTTTTTGAATCTGTACATGAAAGTTGAGCAAAACCTGATTAAAAATCGATCAAAGTTACTGGGGTACAGAAAATTTTGAAAAGGCTTGAGTTTTAACTAATTTGATTTTAAAATGTGAATGATTTTTAACATCAGCGCAGAAACCATCTTAAGGAACCATTCTCAATTGAAATTTCAAAAAAATCAATTGATTTTGAAAAGTAGATCATAGCGTCCGGAAGAAGTTGTAAACTTCGAAATAAATCAGTTATTTATGTGTATAAATTATCGAATAAAAACTTTAAACGTGTTTTCCTCGAAATTCCATTTCTGAACTCGTAGAACAGATTTTTTAGGCTCATTATCCGATTTGAAAAAAAAACAAAAAACATTCGATTCTTTATATCACAAATTAGGATATGTACCTCTAAAAATCTATGTATATACAAATCTACCCTTTATACAGGGGTAGTTCAACCCAAATAACTTTTCAGCTTTTTAAGACCTTCAGAAAATTTTGAATAAAGAGATGAAAAAACATTTTTTACTTACATCCTCTAGAAAAATGTCCAAAGAACAGAATCCAATTTGAATTTTGACTTGATTTTATTTAGGAAGCTCAAAAAGTATGTAGATTTTTGGAATGCACACTCTACCATCGCCACGAAGAAGCAAAAGTGGTTAAATTATTTTATGTTTTCCAATTAATACAACGATGTAAAAAATAATTAAGAAGCATTTTTTTTTCTGCACAAAGTTCCTCAATTTGAAGTCACAAAGTTTAAGTTCAATGCAGAAGTAGGAAGAAATTAACAGCTACGCGTGCGCCATCTCTCTTTTAAATTAAAATACACAATCCTTACAAATGTTTTTATTTTGGAATGAGAACAGCTGTAAGCTGTTACTTTGACACTTCTTCGATTTCCTTCTTGCCTGCTGTTGCAACTTTTAATTTTAAGTTATACTTAAAATGCTCACAGTGACTAGAAATATAAAATGTCTCGCTTCAAGTATCAAGGTATTTAAATGCAATATTTCATGTGTAATTTACGTAGCTGACTTACATAAAAAATGTGGCTTATTTCGAAAGATATTTTTGTACTCTCCGCAAGCACGAGAGCATTGCTTTAAAATTTTCACATTACATAAAAAAGGCAATTTCCTTGAAGAATTTATGACACCTTTTCAGAGATTTACTCTTACAACGTCCGATCGAATAAACGCCGGCTACAGCACTAAAGGCATTCCGAAAAACATTCTGGAAGAATTTACGACCGCCCAGTTCCAACCTGACAACGGTGTTATCCACGACAAGAAGCCTTTTAAAATAGAACTTGAAGGAGGTGAATATTTCGCATTAAAAAAGTCTATAGAACGAATATCTTAAATTCTCTATGTTAGGAAAAAAATATTCATGGTGCCTCTGTGGGAAGTCAAAGAACCAGCCACTTTGCGACGGCACGCACAAAAATGAATTTCTTAAAATTAAGTTAAAACCTATTCGATTCGCTGTAGAAAAATCGGGAACTTATTGGCTCTGCAACTGTAAGCAAACAAAGCATCGTCCGTTTTGTGATGGCACACACAAACAGCAGCATATCCAAGATGCTGTGAAATAGTTAGCATGGATTATTCATAAAAAAGATCAATATAATAAAAATTTTGATAGTTTCTCGAAGTTTGAGTTATGCTTAGTTCTATTCTATTATTTCTGCACAGGATGCCCCAGTACCGTATTATTTTTTAGAGCAATATTCATCAGACAAAATATGAGAATATATTTTTATAAATCATCACCCTGTACAATTTTATAAGTCACAGTACTCAGTATTTGTAAAAGCAATCAAAACTATACATTTTCATTATTAACGACCATGCGGTGTGTAGGTTAGACGAAAAATAAGAAAATGCTGTTGCCATCATGGTTGGTTGGTTGGTTGCTGTGGCTGCCTAGAAAGGCACACTTAGGCCAATTTTGGCCCATTGTGTTACCACGTAGCGCAGGAGACCATGGTTATTCGTGGGATTCGAACCCACAGCCTCTGGGACGGTAGGACAGCGCGCTAACAACTGAACTACCAGAGGCCCCTGTTGCCATCATAAAAAAATGTTTTTTTTAAACGAATTTACATTTACTAATTAAAACTGAAAGTAAAAATGTTTCAATTACACCGGCCAATAGTGGCTTTTCCTCCAAAGAATTGACAAATCATTTCTATGGGATTTTTTCGTGAAAGGAAATGCCTCATCACGTCTATGACCATAAAACTATGGTTAAAATGTACAAAAGGTCGCATTTTGACTATTTTTTAAATATTAGAAGCTTTTAATGTTGCTCAAATAATAGCTAAAATCTTAAGCTAATATATAAAATTTCCACAAAATTTAAAACATTTCCAAATAATCCGTCAATTTTACTTTTTTCCATAATCTAAATATTTCATAAAATAGATGCCGAATAAAACACGTGACAAGCGCAAACTCATGAAAAACTTATTCGTTAAGATGTGTAAAAAGTCTGTAACTATAAATTGTATTCGATAATCCTAAATTAGAACTCAGACTTTCATTTAAGCGATATTATAAATTTCTATGATATGTTCTTTATGTTTTAATATTTTTTCAAAAATGCCCAAAATACGGATCTGTATTATTAAATCTTTGTATTATGAAATAGCCTGATGTGATAGAAAAAACTGAACTTCGGAAATAGCCATAATTAGCTATAAAAACCGAGAAAGGAAAAAATAGTTTTCAATTTGCAAGTCTGTGTTATCTAAAAACTAAACTTCTTAAATCTGTTTCAAATCGTTACGATACAAGGGCGGAACGGCGTCCATTCCATTCCATATAATCAATTTGTGAAACTGTTTTTTTAAATTGGAATGATTATCAATAAAATTAAAAGACTAATAAATTGTATTCCTTACATAAAAAATTAACTTGCTGAAAACTTGATCAAATTGATTATTGACGAATAAATTTATCTAATGACTTGATGCTGACTAGGTTGATGCCGAATTTGATGCGTTTACGTTTGAATTAATTTTAGAAACGGTTTCACATGAACTCTCATGCCCAAAACGATATCTCGTTTACCACGCGCTAAAAATTTTAGCTAAAGTTATAAATAGTAAGACAAAGCAAAATATGTTAATCTATACATAAAATCAAAACTGCATTGCGTTTTTCAAAAATGGATTTATTTAAAAAGAAATTCTAAAATTCAGACATTTTTATGTTAAGCACGAAAACAAACACTTCACGGATGCTTAACTTAATTTCGGCTCTAAAAGATAATACGTTCGTCCAAAAATGAAGTAACCTCTATTGCAGGAACTAGGATGGTTTTAAATTTTTGCCTCAAAGTGCACTACATGAAAATTGGTCGTGTAATAAAACAATTATCGATTTAATGCAGTCAGCTGTAGAATAAATTCGTCAACAGAAAGTAGTCAAAAACAAAACTTACTCTAGAATCCATCTAAGCAACAATTTACATTAATATACTCGATATAATTTCACTTTGACTCGTCTTTTTTACTTACAACTTCTAAATTTTTCAATATAGCCGCATTGTCGCTTTGCGACATGTTTTTTATATATATATATATAATTTGGATATTTTTCATGTCATCGTTTGCTAAATATTCTACTTAAATTGTTTTGTTGTTTTGCTGCGTTATATACATATTTCTTGTTATGCTCTTACTTGCTTTACGAAAATACATTTTTATTGGTTTTTTGGACAAAGAATTAATTATGAGAAGAGATTCAACTTATTCTAAAATAATTGGGTTTTAAAACATTTCACATGCTCATTTCATTCATGGTTATCAATGCAATATTGTTTTTTTTTTTTTAAGTGTTCTTACTCAAAGTGAACGAAATTGTTAATGTTCAACCGTACAGAATTTTATAAAATTTAATAATAATGGCACATTTTATCAATATCAAACCAATTATATGCTTTGTGAAAAGTTAGGGTGTAAATAAATCAATCAATTAATAACTTAGTAATTTTTCGATTAGTTACACTTAAGGCTGATTTTCAATGGACTGATAGCTAAATTATTTAAATATGGAAAACATTAAATTGATTGTGAGGGAAAATTATTTTTCACTTTGCTTACCAAAAAAAAACTAGAAGAAATCACAGTCAATCAACAAATAGGACTATTTTACTTGATAAGTACACATATCTGACGAAGATTTAGTCCTTTTAAATTTCTGAATAAGATCCAATAAAACTCTTAAACCAAAGGTATAAAAGGCTCATAACTTAGTTCAATTTACAATTTTGTTTCGATTTTATATGATTTAAATAATATGTAAGTAAAACTGATTTATTTTCCACAGTTCTCTTAGTGTTTTAAATGTATGCTACCTTTGAAATTCTTAAAAAAATTTCATGATACTAAAGTGAAAGTAAGACTTTTATCAAATTAATGAAATTTGTCGCAAAATGAGCAAATGCTGACGAAGGCGATTTATTAGACCAAGAAAAATTGTAATAAGCATACCAAATCGGGTGGTGTGAATTCGTTAAATAATTTGATGAATTTGGAAACGAAGCCATTATTGTAAATAACAAAATATCCATTTATTAAATTAATGAGAAATTTTGATGGTATATATATGGCTAATATTAATTTTACACTTCATTACTTGGAATGATGACTAATTAGCAATTAAGTTCCAAGTAATGCATGTAATGAAATATTGAATAAAATTTGGGATGGAAAATACACTAGATGTATTATTTCAAATGGTACATTAAAATCACTTTTACATTACTTTGGAATTCAGTTCAACTCAATTGAAATTTTGTCGCCTTTACAATGCGCTATGAAATCGAAAAGTATTCATAAAATAATATGAAATGGTAAAATGAACCTTTTTACACACTAAATATTTTAATTAGCTTAATTTAAAACAAATTTTGAAATTAATGTTATTTGAAAAAGATACAAAGACCTACTAGTACGATGGGCGCATCATAAAAAACTTTACATCGAAATATTTTATTGTTCAAAAGTACATTAAAACCTCATTCTTAGTTTAGGGCGAAGTATCGTAGACTTTTCGAAAAAAAGTCTTCTCTTTGTCACATTCGAATTTATCTTCTGTATGTGATGTTAAATTATTTTAGAGAATTGAGCAATTAAGTTGTACTTTGGTTTAAATAATGACCTTTTTCTTTCTTTAGCGCTAATTACAGAAAAATGTCAACGATTATTAATCTGAAGTTCTTACTCATTGTCCTACATTATTTCTTTATCCTTATGTTCTTTCGATTGTTAATCACATGATAGAATATCCAAATAATAACTTATTAAAACGAGGAAAAATTAACAACTTTGGGCAGCTCATAGTTATATTGTCGATTCAAATAGTTGTATTTTTATAGATATTATTATAATAAGATAATACTCGTAACATGTGTTTAATATGGGCTTATCGTACAAGCAAGTCGCAAAAATTCATTGCACTGAATAGTTAATGAGGATTTTATAAGTTCACTTTTCAAAAATCGTTCTCAATTAAAAAACTTATTTTCATATAACGGGCATTTAATAGATTTTTCGTTAGATTAGAACTACAAAAATAGCATAGTTGAACACCGACAATGTCATTGGGGGGATTATTCTTAATTTGTTATCGATTTCAATAGACATAAGTAAGAAGCCACATTTACAAGCGCTAAAAGTTTCTTAATTCCTCTCGATATGATTACATTTTTACAAATAGTCTCTTAGGATCATAATTAGCATTAAAATAGTCAATACAAATTTTGATAAAAATGAATACTTTCGCCATTAGGGGGACACTGGTTATTCTTCCCTAATTATTATTAAAACGATTTAACAAAATTAGATTTGACTACATGAAGCTTTAGAAGCCATTAACTTTTTAATTTATATTAAAATTTGGAAATGATTGAAAAAATGGCTTTCGCCAACAAAATAGTCCCTTCACGTTAGAAGAAAACAAACAAATTTATTTCAAAATTAACTACAGAAAAATGCACAATTCCTCACTGGCAACATATATCAAACAGCATATCCGTACTAATAATGAAATGCACGTAAAATAAAAATGTTTATTTGTTTCAAACATAAACATAAATTATGAGTTTATCCTTTTTAGTAGATTATCTCATTATAAAAATAATGCGAAATCATACAATACTAGTAGGGTTTGAAAACAGTAGAAAACGTTAAATAATGTGTTCACTAGCAGTGATAGGTCAAACGGCTCTGTGTTTGTTTTTCTTTTTTTTTTTTTTAAATAAACAATTTTTTTTCTCATTCGAAATAAAACTTTCAACTCAAGCGACCGACATACACAAATTGTTTGGCTCTTGCCAACATCACCGATATAAATTGGCTGGCGGCTCTGACTTAGTACTCCTCGTCTTCAGGTGGTATTTCATCAGGTGGAGCAAATCCGTCCTGCAATTGAAAAAAAAAGAGAATAATTGAATTAGTATATTTCTTTCCTTATTTAAAAAGGCCTTTGCCCCCATTGGGAGGATAGCATTTGGAGGTTGTGAGGGAGTTCTTATACCTCGGAACAGACACCGGTTCCACCAACGACATCAGTCTGCAAATCAAGCGGAGAATAACTCTTGTCAACCGATATTAATTTGAATTCAATTCAGTAGGCATTTGAAAAGTAGAATCCTGTTGAGAGTGGCACTAAACAAGTATACCGATAAACCCAATCCATGCTATACAGTGCCGAAACATTGACAATTCCAACAAAGATGAAATAATTTTGTTCATACCTCAATTCACAAAATATTGTGCCTCTATTGTTTAAAAAAGTTTATATCATGCGCATATTTTGTTAATTTAGCTATAAAGAACTTTACATATTTTTTTAAAACAAATTTGAGTTGGTTTCTTTTATGTTATGTTGATGTTAATTCTGGGAATATTTAAGGATATTTTGAAAAGAGCAGCAGTGGGTTAGGGAATAAATTAATGTGACAACAGTTATCAAAATATGAAAACAATTTTTTTGTTAATCTCTTAAAAAAATATTTTGAAAAATATCCATGTAACATTTTTTTAAAAAATACTCCCATAAATAAGCGACTCAATTAACAAAAAGTGGTTGGAGGTATAAGGCTGAATATTTCCAACCATGTTATAGAAGAAAACATGACCTATTAAAATTAAAGTATTTGAATGAAAATATGAATATGGGATGGAAGTCATTGTTAGACTCGTTACCAAAGGATGGTCTAGTCTGATAATTTGTGATTAAAAACTAAATCTGAACTGTCGGTACGGCTTACCGTTTTGTGCTTAGTCATGTAATTTTAATCAAGTCGTGTTAATCCTAATCATCATGCTCTCCTAAACCCAACACGAAATATATTAGTTCTTGTGAAAAGTCTCTACAATGAAAATTTTATTTTTGTAAGCGATTTCTCACGAAAATTGAACAATAACATCACAAATATATGACAAACTCTAAAAGTGTTAAACGTTTGAATATTTTGGATACGAAAACTCTTCTTAATTACCAATAACAGATTATAAATAGTTTTAGCTGTATAGCAGCCATTCATAAAGAAACAAACTTACCTCTGTCGCATAGAGTATATCAAGAATTTTCTGGACTAAAGGATTCGGTTCAGCTTCATCAGCATCTTGACATCTGTAAAGGAATTGTCTAAGGTTTCTGCCAGCTAATTATATTTACAAAAACTTACAAGATTTCAATATCCCTTAGTTTGCTAAAATAAAAATCTCGCTCCTTCTCAAGACCTTCTAAATTCAGTCTCATGTCCATAATCTAGCAAAAATAGTGATGCATATAAACTAAATGCCACGCAAATATTTCTTAAAAGAAAACGTACTTGATTCGAAAGTTCATCAATTTGCTGATTCGAAACTTGATTCGAAGCAGTCTCCGATTTCTTGTTGGTGACCGTATTGGAATTTCTGGCAGCTGGTGGGGCCACTGTCGTTCTTGGTGGAACTTTGGTCACTATAAAATTATAGAAGTTGTTGTGGAATAGTAAACTATAAATCATGAACATTTTACACTCAGAATATTGCATGCATTAATGAAAAGGATGAAAAAAACAAAAAAAACAAAAATTAGCAAGCATACTCTTTTAAGCTAAGTAACATATTTTAATTTTAAGACAACTGAGGGCTGTATTAGTGTGTGAATGAAATGTATTTACATTGTTCACCATTGAAAGCACTATTTTTTAATTACAAACTTAGCTCCACAAAAGCTAAATAATAATAATAATAATACAAAAAAAAAAAACAAAAAAAACATCAACAAATCCAAAAAGTGAAATAATACGTAATAGGGGTGGGACAAATACAAAATTAGACGTATCACTTATATCGGCAAAATTTGTGCTTTACACAAATGCCTAAGCCGTAACAGCTATTGAAATTTTCTTACTTGTGAATTCCCTTCCTTCTGGTACTGCAATTCAGTGTCATAAGGACAAACATTAAAAGAAAAGTTTAAGCCATAGAATTACCATGATTACACGCAAATTACTTAATATCATTAAATCAGCAAAAAATATTAAATTTTATAAAATGAAAGGGGTTTCCTAGAAGAGCTACTTATATTTTTTTAATTCAGGGTGTCGTTTGCCTATTAAAAATGCATTTAAAAACTATTGTGAATTTAATAAAAACTATTTATATTTTTCTCTATGATAATTTTTTCTGCAAAACAGACCTAAGCCAAATTTTAAAGGAATTACATATCCAAAAATTGGCTATTTTAATAACTTAGATGCATGTCTGAAATATATCGAACTCTACTTAATTTTTTTTATACGATGCATTTAGCTAAATTGGTTATTGACCGAATACATTAAGTGAAATTTATTTTGAAAAGTCCTGATCGGACAACAAAGAAAGTTCTGAGAGTTGGATAAAAATATCAACAGATCACAATTCTTTTCCTTTTCTTTCTTTTAGCAAAATAATATAAATTTAGCAAACGTATTTCGAAAAATATAAAGTAAAACATTTTTGATGTCTTTGAGTTGATTTATAAATCTATGCAGAGGTCCGTAATGAATTAGAAAAGTCCAATTATCACTTATAGGTGAGTAGTTTTGAAGATGAATCCCTTCTGATTGGATAGAAGGCAGATTAAGAAATTTTAAGAAATGGTCAATTATATTTAGTTTAATTATCTTCATGATTCAAGAAATGAGTACTTTACCTGAAATTAATTTTGAAATTATCATTAAGGATATCAATTATTTTAAAATTATAGCTAATACTACTGAATAACTCAATAGCTGAACATTTGTTTCTTAAATTTTCATAAATTCATATCTTCAATTTGGCGATATGATCGAGTCACAAAATTGACTCCATATATTTTCTTTCTTAAGTTCTACAAATTCATTTTATTTCTATTTTACCAATTTAAAACAGCACTCACTTCTTAAACATTAATAACCTAATAAATTTAGTAAAACATGTAAGAAATCACATCTTTAACAGTGCAATTTAAAAACTACAAAACATTTGCTGTCATATTTTAACACTCTGCGGTTAGACATTCAAAGTACCCTACTTTTATAAAAAAGTGTACTTGTTAGTTTGCTTCTTGGAAAGTTAAAATAAAGGATTAATAAGGACTATCAAAATATAGCAGATAACAAGCATAAGTGAAAAAAAATAAATAAAACATACTCGGTTTTACAGTGTTACGATTAGTCGTTGTAGGCATTGCTATTGGTTTTTTAGTGGGATTTGTAATGGCTTTTCCAGAACCAGAACCAAAGCCCATTGGTGCACTCTCTCTAGCCGCAGAGGCATCATAGTCTCTACCATCATAGTTAGCATCAAAAAATTTCTTAAACCATTGCAAAAATTCAAAATTATCTTGGAAACGACCTTTGATTAGTCTATCTATGGGTATTATCTAAGAAAGGACGAAAAAATAAAGTAAGTAAAAATTAACCAAAAGAAAAAACTTGTGGAAAAATATTCTTATTCATAAAAATCTAAGTATTGGCGTGTGTTGTTACTAAGACGGCCCTCTGTGTACTGGAAAAAATGTGGAATTAGATGTGCTGAAAATGAATTAATGAATTAAAACGTAATGAAACGAACAAAGGGTAATTACAAGAAACTCATTAAGGCCAAAAATTCATAAGACAAAAAACACCTGAAATTAGTTGATGTTTTCGACAAAAAATGAAATCAATTTCAGCACAGAAAATGTACGCATTGATTTTGAAAACCGTGCTCCACAGGTAAGTCTAGAACTAGGAAAAAAGAATTCAACTAACTATTCGAATTCGACGTCGTCCTGGTGGAAGACTTTGGTTGTTGAATCTGTCTCTTCTCAGGGACCTCGTTTTGTATTGCACCGTGACCTAATTTGATTCCACTGCGAGCGATCATTGGATCATACTCGCGTCCGTCATAATTTGCATCAAAGAACTTTTTAAACCATTGCAGGAATTCAAAATTATCTTGAAATCTGCCCTTGATCAATTTGTCCACTGGGATGATCTAAAGTTTATCATTTGAAAAATTCATGTCATGCAAAATTTTGATATTAGGAAATTTTTGAAATTTTGAATGTTTAATTTGTTTATATATATTCAATTCAGTTTAATGTTATAAAGCTAATTATGTATTCGCATAAAAATATAATAATTTGAAAAGTAAAACTTACTTTGTCGACGTTCATCTTCTTGAATGCAGCCTGAAGTATTTTGAAATTCTGAATGTATTCGTGCTCCAAATTTGTGCGAAATTTCACACGTTTCATCTGTACTGAACCTGGAAACAGCATATCCATAAACTGGCAGTACGCAGCTCCTAAATTAACGAAAACAAGTCGTCACGCACCTCTGCATACGAATTATTTTAGGAAAGACTTACCTGTGCACAATTCTTCGATTTTTGTGAATTGTGCTTGGAGACAGTCGTTGACCCATGAAAGCATGTCATGGCGGGATAAATTATCAGTCGTTACATTTGTCGAATATACGTTCACTGCCATTTTTCCTGGAAAAATATTAATTATATAAATTACTAAGATTTGCATGCAGATTACATTACTATTTCTTATTTTAATAACGTGTAAAGAATTTTAGGGAATGGAAACAAAATTGCGTATTTCACTTAATTAGAAGATGATACCCATAACTTAACACGCCTAGTATCAAACCTATGTACTCTTATCGCAAGTTTCTTTAAAATCCTAGACTTGGTAATAGTAATCATTACAATAAAGTTTAGTTGTTACGAGCAATTTTCAATATTAAAAATATTATGAAGTCTAATACGCTTTAATTATAAATTGCAGCAAACCGCGGTACACTCTCCTTTTGAAACGCATCAAAAAAAAAGTATCAACATAAAAGCATAATCTTCGGTATTGATTCCAATCAAGGGTCGTTAAGTATTCATTGTGTGAGCTAAAATCACACAGTGCATGCTTAATCAGTTGATCAATAATAACATTCTCCTCAGTTCAAGGTTTTTTTAGTTTCCCCGTTTACTTTGTACATCTTCTAAAAACTTCGTGAAAACGAATCGCAATAATTTTGGAAGCCAAATATTATTTACATAAAAAGATAACAAATCCGAGTTGCTAAATTTACGCCTTCACAATTAGATCATGTCTATCAAGCCCAATAATCCCTATATAAACATTGCCATACTAATTTGGTAGCCAAAACAAAAATTGATTTCTATTTTTGCCTAAAAAGATAAATTGAACAGTAAAGACTTTTGCATTAATTTAAATTTCTTTTCATGAATAATGAAACCGCAATTCGGTTGTTATGGCTGGCTAAATCAATATTTTGGCGAAAATCAGTTTAAGTAGAAAAGGTGTAAATCCAACAATTGCGGTCGTATTTCAGAACAATCAGATAACCTTCAAGCCAAGTCAATAAAATAATAAATACTAAAGCTTTAATTTCTGCTTTATAAGATATTCCGATTAAACTTAAATTTTATTGTTCACAAACAATAATTTCCAACCTCATGTTTTAATTAAATAAATTTCAAGTTAGTACTTCATAAATGTATAAAAAGGGAAATATTATATACATATATAACGGGATAATATGTATATAACTTTGAGGAAATATGAAAACGAAGTAATTTTTATGTCGCGCTTTCTCTGTGACACATCCATTTCAAAATTATTCATAAATATACAAATTTTGTATTGTACTGAGTCGTAACGCTTTAATTCGTTGCGTTATATTAACTGCAATTTAATGGCAAGTTTAAATGCGACATGCATATGACAAAAGGTTGCAAGTTGTATTTTCATCATGTTTCTTTGTAATGAATTTTGCAAGATAAATTAAAAATATGATTATCATAATTTAAAAATATAACCACTTTTTGGACAATGAAACTGCAATAAAATTGCGTTTACTCTGCAATTTAATCAGTGTAAAGTAAATCGATTTCTTTACTTACTTGCTTTTTCAGAAACTTCTAAAATCTGCAATCTGAAGCAATCAAATTCTTTACTCACATTTGTTTCAACCCCCATATGCAGAACTTAAGAAAGTGCAGACATTTAACACTATTTAAGCAACCATAACAACCATTCCGCGGCTTCATAGATGCGTGAATTGTATGACATTTAAGTGCCGCATGATTTAAGCAAAGAGAGTTAATGAACCAAATCTCCATCTGCGATTAAAACGCAACAAAGCGAGGCATTTTAAAGGTTAATGACAAACGAATTCACAATGAAGATGTACACATTTTTAACATATTGTTTGTTAGCTTAACAAAATTTATAATATAAAAAACAAAGCCCTTCATACGAGAAATGAAAAGTTACAGAGTTTAATATGAGAAAAATTAAAATTTTCATCGTTTTTCGTTTCGATTTGCTAGCAACTATCTTAATAATACTACGAACCGCTGTTGAGCATTCTAATAGCAAAGTAGAATGATTCCTGTAGAACGAAATTGAGTTTAGAATAATTTAGAAATGCTTCAAAATATTTGAGAAAACTTACACCCATTTCTAGGGTGAAGTCAAAGTTCATCAAACCTTTTCCCTTATATTTTTCGAATTTTGTCCCGTTTGCCCACCGGCCTTGCGGATTTTGCTAAAAGTAGATAGTACGAGATACGTGTGAGAGAAAAACAAAAATTTATGAGGCGGAACGAAAATTACAACCACGTTTCACCACCTAGAGCAGCATCCGTACATATGCTCTGTATGTGTTGCCTGCCTCTTCCCCAATCTCGATTCAGGATTTTCCTATGCTTGAGCATGGCGCGGGGACGGCACTAACACCATGCATGCAGAGGCACACATCGCAATAGAGACTTTGTCCCGCCTTCAAAAATGCGTGTTAAAAAAAACGCTGCACATTATTTTCTACACTGTAAATGCTGTAAAAGAGGATATTTGGCTGCCTATTATTATCTCTTTTGTTCTTATTGAAATTTAGATAAGGCATTGGAAGTAGTAGTTCTTTGCTGCTTTATCTAATGGGAAAATTTTCCACAGGCAGTTTTAAAAATTGCATATGAGTTGGTAGAGCATTGCGCTCGTATAGAGAGTCAATTGTGCTTAGATGATCTTTGGGTGAAACATAATTTTCATAAATATTTGATTCTAAGAAAATAAGCAATATTTCCAAATGAAAAAATTAAAATCATCTTAGTACCGGTTAAAACTGGTAAATAAATATTTTATTTGTTCCGCTAATTTCTGGTAAATTTGAATGGTGATCTGTTGGAGTGACGAAAATAATCTTTAATATAGAGAAATTACAGAAAAAGTCTTACTCCTTTACATGTAGAGGGTGTCTCGATAGATGTACACTACTATACATATGATGAAAAAATGCTTTGAGAGCGGGGGTGTCGAAACAAACGTTGGTCAAGACACTGCAAAGAATCGACTGGCTGGTTCAAAGATATTTTATTTATTGGTCAGAAATATAAAAAGTTACTTTTACCAATATTCAACGAACTGAAAAAATAAAAGTTTAAAAATCCTGATGATGATTCTCTAAAAAAAAAAAGATGTACTTTTATTACATTTTTCGTCAATTTACACCGGCAAGATATTGAATCCTAAAAATGGTTTTTTATCTGGTAGATAATATATATCCAGAAATAGCCATTCAAAAAAAAAACAAAGTGAAACCGGTACTGTCGCAATGCAATACTATCTAAATAAATTAAGTATTATAAATATTGAAATATAAAACTGAAAGTGTGCACCATACATAACTTTTTTAATTAAAAACTATTCTGAGCGTAAATCTTCATGTAGACTGGCACTTATTTTAATAATACAGAAGATAAAGTTTTTTCCTTTAACGAAGATTATAGGATCATAGTGGAAAGATGATGAATAGTGCTATTAAATGAAAGATTTAAATAGTAGTAGCTGTCTTAAACCCGGCAAGCTCTTAAATTCCGAGATTAAATCGATCTGTTGCGGTCGCCCCCCTCCCTCTCTGAACTGATGGAACGTGACTAACATACTTCGTTCTATTGTTTTACGGCCACAGAGAGTCCAGCGTGTCGCCGTTTTTAACGATTTTTTCAGATCCTTGCCGGTCTGGACGATTTATGGCACCACTTGTGATTTTGGCCGATGATGCACCAAATTCAAATAAAACGGACTCACTTGCTGCCTATTGATTGCGCTGAGCTTTGGTCGACTAACGTCTTTCAGGACTTCGTGATTGAGTCTGAACGGTATCGGAGATTGGGGAGCCCGAATTTCGCTACACTTTCACTGGCCAGTTGCCGCACGAGCACTTGCAGCGACTGCAGCGGAGAACCAGCCGAAGGCTGGCTTTTGGCAATTGTCTCCGGATGGACAGGTTCATCTCGGGTGACACATTCCCAAACGAAAATAGCTCGCAATCGGGTGGACCCAAACGAAAATGGTTGGTTCCAGCAGAACCGGTCAAATCCGGACCGAATAAACTCGTTAGCCCACGGACCTCAATTTCCGGCGCGGCCCACTAGAAGCACGCGAATCTGAGTTTCCCGTGGAAATATTCTGCGGACGGGAAGTCACCGGAGCACCGACCGACGAGATGACCGTAATTTTTTTCCAGGACTCGCCTAAGAAGTCTTTTCGGTGAGGTGAGATGAGATTTCGCACGCATCCGTAAGTCCCCAATGCCTCTGTGTGAGTGCGCCCATGATTCACAGCGATAAATGAATTCACTAAGAAAAAAAAACCAAAAATGGTCGACACTGCACCCCACACGACCTGGTACGCCAAAAAAGGAACACATTTTCCCTGAAATGTGGTTTATTTTTGGCCCCCGAAGCTGTCCCTTTGGAGCCAGCAACCCTCCACGGAATTTAGCTAAAATCACAGCAACAGGACAGTCGCAAGGGGCGAGTTTCGCACGGAAATTGACAATGAAAACGCCGAAGGAGGTCACCAAAGGGGAAAAGCCGATGAGAAGTTTTTCCTGACACACCACCGCTGTTCCGTTTAATAATTTTATATAAACTCTATTTCCGCACAGGCCGTTTAGTATTTTTACAACGTGCACTCACCTAGTTTTGCTTAATTTCGGCGTTATCCAAACTTTCAACAGCTCGGCCAGCTAACAAAACTGTTTGACTTCACTAGAACAATTTACAAACACACCCGCAGCGACGGCAAATCTGTACGGGAATGCAGCTACAGTTCAGCGGGTTGCCAGATGAAAAGCAAATTTGCCATGTTTCAGCTAAAGTAATGTCCTCACTTTTGAGCCAAGTTTCAAGCCTTTAAATTGCTTTGAAGGGGTGCAAATAGTTTTAAACCTTATATTTAATATTAAAATATTTCATATAATTATTTAAATGTCATTTAAAGGCTCAAAAAGGGACATTTTGTTTGAAGACAGAACTTGACAACTGATAATCTGTCAAACCAACCGTCAATTCAATCGAGCGCCAGAGTTGTTTGAAGATTTTTATGTTGACTTCCTTAAAAGCTATTTCCAACAACGTTTAATTGAAAAATATGAAGCAGATTCAATAGAATTAATTGGAAGGAGCCTGTTTAAAAAAAGCATTGGAAGGAAGGAACGGTGGAGCAGCATCAGGACTTGTTAAGAGATTGCTCGGGTGAAATGGAGGCTAAGAAAAGAAAAAGATGCAGCGTTCGACTCATGAGCAAGGCGAAGAAGTCTTTCACTGGGATTCCTCAGGGGGTTCCCACCGAGGACCAGAAGCGAATCATGGACTGGATCGAGTCGCAGAAGACGCCAAAGAAAGGGCGAAGGCCTATTATCGATACCAACATCAGCTGCGAAGCCAACAAGGCACCTGAAAATAACGCGGTAATCTTGCGTTTTCTTAAATGCGAAATTATTTTATAGAGACCTGTTTATCTTATTAATAGAACTGCTCTGCTTTTTCTAGACTCAAATCTGAGTTGAATGTGATCGAATCTTTTCTGTGAAAGTTTAAGTTCTTAATTCAAATTTGTTTCTGCTGAATTCAGAAAACAAGGTAATATTGTCCCTTCACACGGTTAAGCACTGGCGAGAAAGAGTTTTAGCCTGTTCTATTAAATTGAATTAATCAGTGGTTTGAAGAGAGCAAATTTGAACTACAATCGCCTAACATGAAATCGATGTATTGAAAGCAAAGATATTTATTGATCACCTTACATGACACCACTCTAAAAGTATAAAATAGCATTCACGTTTAAATTCTCTATTAAAAATAATATCACATCATTCACAGATTATTGAAGCCAGCAAGTAACCTAAACTGTTGTCGACATGGAATTTGTGTCTGACAGGTTTCCGTGCAGATAATTTGATAGTAAAATCTTAGTATTAATCTGCAAAATTATATTTTTAAAATTCTACAATTTTTTTTTATCGAGATCAGCTGCCAAAGCTAAAATGAGACCTTTAATTTTAAACTCTGAGTACTTTTCAAAATATTGTCTTATAATAAACTACTAGGCGTCACAGAGAAGAATTTGAAAATGAAATCTATTTCATTGTGAAATTTATGCAATCCTGACTTGTGCTTTATTAAAATCCGACATTACACTTGATATTAATCAACCCAAATGAGTTCACTTTGGTTTTGATTTTCATAAAAGTTCTTAAATTCGGTATTCATTCACGGTCATCTGCCGTATTGAATGCGACCAACTAAGCTCGAATATTTTCAGAATCACAATTTTTTTCATTATTATTTATTTTTCTGGGTATCACTAGTATGCAGATAATTTGAAAATAATGAATGAGTTTATTACCAAAAAAATATACCTATTTATATGATCATATATTTAGAAATGGTAAGTTATAGGGTACCAGAAAATAATGACATATTTTTTTGGGTTCTCTTAATTAATTATGTCTTGTAATCTTCGTCGGCACATAGACTAGATTCAAAATTGGACATTTCAACAACGATTGAAATCATACAAAGTTCATTCTGCTGCAAGCCCACTTTGAATATTTCCTTCAGTCTTTAAGTAAAAAATTGTTGTAGGTAATCATTCTATTAAAAATGCTTTTAGTTTTTATACAAAATTTATCTCAACTTTAATATATTTTGTTCTTACATGCAGGATTCCTTAGCTGAATTGCGAAGGGTGAAATCATCAGAAGTTTATAAAAATGTTTATTTCGTCTGTGAATGGAAAGACTGCTTGAAAGAATGTGATAGTGGCGCAGAGCTGCACTCTCACATTCGAGCTCATATAAGCGAATTAAGCCCTATTCGAAGTCAGTAACCGCCGCCAAAACTTAAACGCTATAATAATAATTATATTTTGCAGAAAAATACAATTGCCTTTGGGACTTGTGCATTTTCCAAACAGACTGCGCTGAGGAAGTCACTCGCCATATTTTTTATCACTCTTACCACACCACTCTAAAAACTTTTGGAGAAAGCCTTGCTCAAACAGTGAGTATTCCAAAATGCGCAAATGATTCCAGAAACAGGAACTCAGTTCCGGAATTGAAAGGGGACTTTGTTTGTCATTGGGATAACTGCGGAGTTACTTTTAAGTCTATTAGCTCTTTTCATGAGCACGTACGAGAGCACGTATCGTTTGAGCGCACTACTATAAAAATAGTTAACGTGAAAGGGTCTATGAGTTGTAAATGGAACAAATGCGATAAGGTATTTCAAGTTGCCTACAGACTGAAGGAACACCTAAAGATGCATATCAATGAGAAAATTGTGGGCTGTTTCCACTGTGGGGCCATATTTAGCAATAACACAAATTTTTTCGATCACTGCAAACGCCAGGAAGCTAGTAAGTTAGAATAATTTTAGATGGTACTAATAATTAAGTAGTTACCGGTCGTATCGGCCATGAGTTTCAGTGTTCTGTATGTTTGAAGTACTATCCCTCTGAGCGGCTTCTTCGTCATCATGTGCTCCTTCATCTGAATTCGCATAAATGCCCCGTGTGTGAGATGACTTGCAATTCTCAGTACCAACTAGCAAAACACATCAGATACAGGCATATTTCGGAGCGTCCTTTTCATTGTTCGTTTTGTAATTACAGGTAAATAATTCACTATAATTTTTAATTTTTTTCTTATTTCCTTTAATTGACAGTGCTGTTAGCAAAACTGATTTAAATATTCATGTGCTTCAGAAACACAAAAAGAAGTCACTACCTTGTAGCGTAGAAGGGTGCAAATTCGTTGCAAAATCGTTGCATTTTTTGCGAAAGGTAATTACAATATTAATCTTAACTCTTCCAGATAGAGTAATCTCAAGTTCTATTTATCGTACCGACTTTGAAATATAATTTTAAAAAATAAATCCGAAATGAAGACCTAATCGCTATAATTATTGCATATTGCAACATTCTAATGAAAATAAAATTATTAGTGTGAGCGTGTCCTTCAACTTAAAATGACTATAAATTTTGAATATTTTGTAAGTTTCATAGTATCTAACAATATAATAAAAACTGTAAAAATGTTTCAATCTCAAGCTTTATTCGAAAATCCAATCAGGTTATATGTTACGGAAGTTGTTTAAGACTACAAAAATTATTTTCATTATTGTTTAAGATCGTATTATGCACTAAATAGTAACCGTGTATATAGAATTTTATATTGTGTATAAAACGGTACATAGACATTTTGGAAAATGTTGTCTAACTTATAATGCAATGTGGAAAACGTACAAGATAAAATTTATAGATAGGTATATTAGGGATATTTTTTATAAAGTGCATTTATTTAAACTAATGATATTATTTTGCAGCATGCAGCTGAAGTACATACAAAAGCAATATACCTTTGTCATTGCTGTGATAAGCAATATAAAGACGGAAGGAATTTGTCAATACATCTTAAGAAAGAACACAAGTATCAGCTGCTACCAGGTCATCGAAGATTTATATATAGATTGGATGAAAACGGATTCTACAGACTAGAAACAATGCGGATAGAAAGTTTAGAGGTAATGGATCAAATGCCCTCATCTAAAAATACTACTTCAAACAACTTTGAAGGGGTTTCCCTTCAGATTAAGGAGAGAGATGAATCTAAATCCGATTTGAAGGTACCTTTTAAAGTCATTGCCACGCATGACGCTACTGTTGAGGAGCCTCAGTTTCCCGAAAAGTTCGAAGATGAATTAGAGGAAAAATGTGAAATTGAACCAACGGCAATCAATGCAAAGGATATAATCATCACTTTTAAGGAAATTGATGAGGATGGAAATGTGATACAGTCAAAATGCATCTCTGGAAATGAAATAGAATTAAGTTGACTTGATGTTTTTATGTTTTATAAGGGTCCTATCCTTCGAAGACGTAGTAAAATTCAGAACAGAAGTTATTAAAAAGTATACATCATTATAACTATAAATTTTAAAGCCTTAGTAATTTATATAATTTGAAACCATTGTTTACTGTAAAGCGCATGACCAAAAATATATGAAAAACGTATTAATGTTTATGGTGAGATCTTCGGAGGCGTTGATGTACTAACTATGAGTCTTCGAATGGCATGCATTGATGTAAGTCTCACTACTTCCATTCCGGAAAAAAAATAAATCAATAAATTAAATTAAGATATCTTGGGGAGTTTCCACTGAGTGGATATTAAAGAAATATATATTTATTGACTGATTTTCGTAGGGTAGGTCCCTTTAGATTGTCAGGAATTGTGTATAGTTATAGCAATTAATTATTAAAGAAAAATAATAAAGGTAATTTTCGCCAAAAAGGAAGTGTTGCCTGGTTATTATTCGAATATTAGTTTTTTAACCGAACCTATAGAAGTAAATCAGAAGATTCTTAATTTTTTTTTTTATATTTCGGCCGTATTTTTGTGTTTTTGTTTTGTTTGTTTGTTTGTTTGCGCCGTTTTGAAAAGACGGACTCCCCAAGAATAAAACCAGGATGTTAAGGTAAGTTGAAGTGTCGTGAGATCAGAGCCAACCTGTAGAATTCAAAAAGAGAACTAACTCCCCGATCTTATACGAAGATAGATCGATGATGCTATCGAGGAAGTATTTGCCCAGTGCCTGAAGCTTAGCCCTTGCTAGTACTGGGCAGTTGCACAGGAGAGAAAGAGTCTCCATCTCGGCGGGGTTCCTGCAACAAAATGGCTATTGAAAGGGATCCCCAGCTGAGTTGCGTGTTAAAAGGGTACACCTTTGGAATTGTCCTATATAAATTTGGATAAGATCTAATTATTACAAATAAAATATAATAATATAATGGTTAAATAGTCAAGATCAACTGTTTGTCTATTTCCGAGTATTGAATCAATATCAGCTATTTTCGCACCAAATTCAAACATCTAGTAAAATCGTAGGGTTCAAGGTTGAAAATTAAGTGAAATTATTTAAAACAATTTGTTTGTTTGCATAGTGAAATAAAAGAGAAAAAAAGAAAGTATTTTGTTAATGAACCTTCGTGAACTTTGTACTTTGCTCGTAAATTTTCTTCTTCAAAGCAGTAAACGAACTAAGGCTGAATAATAAGAAAGTTAAGAATTTAAAATTATAAAAATTTAACATGGGCACACATGGTAATACTAAACCCACACATTTATAATACAGAAGGGCGTTAATTTTCATCCCGTTGGGCTGCCGCGAATATCGCCTTAAACAGTATTTCCTGCATCGTGCTATTGTGAAAAGTTGCTGGCGCTCGTTTTAAACAAATTAGGGGACAGTTATTCAAAGCTATTGCCCAAAATGCCGGTGCATGCTCCTTTAACCAGCTCCACAACGGATAATGTTTCCCGTAAGGATTTGCTAAATTGGGTAAATCAAAAAACATCCAAGAAATATAATAAAATCGAAGAGCTGTGCTCAGGTAAGTAGACAATTTCACCAATCTCAAGGAATTAATATTTAATAATTCAAAACTACAGGTGTTGCATATTGCCAAATAATGGAGTTACTTTTTCCTGGTAGTGTTCTTTTGAAAAAGATAAAATCTGATGCGAAACTTGAAACTGAGTACATTCATAATTTAAAAGTGTTTCAAAATGCCTTCAAAAAAATTGATGTCGAAAAGGTATATTTTTTTGCTTCTTAATTTATCTATATTTTTGTAAAACGAAAAACAATTTTATCCTTAGAATGTTCCTATTGAACGCCTCGTTAAGGGTAAATTTCAAGATAATTTCGAGTTTCTGCAATGGTTTAAAAAATTTTGCGAGGCAAAATCAACAAAAAATGATGAAATAATAAAGATGAAGGCGGCTGTACCTCCACCTCGTCCTCAATCAACGTCTAGTGCTAATAAAAATCTTAACAAAGTTATTGATACACCTGCATTCTTTAAAAGTAAGTAATAAAGAACTTTCTTTTGATATCACCTAAGACATGATTATATTTTTAAAGGCATACCCAAACGGAGATCGATGCAAAGTACCCCAAAATCAGCTAAGTCTCTTAGTTCTAACGAAGGCAAGTCGACGACATCACCTTTAACCGTTGATTGTTTATCAAAGCAGCTAGAAGAATTGAAGAACAAAGTAAAAAAAATCTAAACGTATGTGTCCGTTTCAAAATTAATATAATTTTGTATAATTCTAGATTCCTATTTTTCAAAACGATAGAGATTTTTATTTCAATAAATTGAGACAAATTGAGTTAGTGTAAGTACATATGCTTTTTTGGTATGATTGTTATAAATCGGAATATTGTACTTTTCTTTTTAATTATTTTAGAATTGAAGAGGAGGAGGCCAGAAGTTCACTAAATAATTTTTTACAGAAAGTTAAAGATATTTTATATAATCTGGAAGTGATCAATACTAACGATGATTTGTAGGATTTATTTCTAATTTTTTTATTTCTTTACTATTAATCTCAAAAATAAAATTTCTATACAAACTGTTAAGCTAAATATGGGTCTTTTTTCCTATTTCTTTTCCAATCCCAAAATAAAAAACCTAGATTTCAAATAATTTCAAACCAACCATAATTCCTCACAATTTGTAATTTTTAATATATGGTAGGTATGTCTAAAATGAGCTCAACAAAATACGTAATTTTATATGCCACTCGTATAAATAAACAAATGTTCACGGGCGTAATTGTTCTTAAAAGTTTACCTTACTTTCATTTACTTAAAATTTTAAGAATATACAAAAAAGAAATGAATTTTTCAGAGAAGAAGATATCAAGTTATTTTTCAGTAAATCAAAACTAGTGATATTTTTCAAATGGTAACATAGTGTTAAATTGTACAAAATATTTATTAACAAAATGTATATTAACATTAATAGAATTATGCTTGTTTAGTACTAAAAGCTTTGTTTACAAATTGAATAAAATCTTTGTAAAGTATCTCTGGAACTTGCAAAGCGGCAAAGTGTCCTCCATTGTTGTGATATGTAGATTGGACCAAATTCGTATACTTTTCTTTCAACACCGAATCCATCGTGTGTAACAAATCATATTTAAATCGAGCACAGCCAGTAGGTACATCGGTTGCCACCCGGTCTAGATGCAATTCTCGTTGGGTGTGGGTCATTGATTCTGCATACAACCGAACCGAAGTTGTAATAGAATTAGTTAAGTAGTAAATCATAATATTATCGAGGAGCGCATCCATAGAAATATCTTTTCCCAACCCACCATCAGGTAAATTTCGATAGTTAAGCTTTGTCCAGGTGGAAAACTTTTCCAGGATATACGCAGCTAGTCCTACGGGGTTATCGGTTAGAGCATGTCCAATTGTATCTGGTTTAGTAGCCTGTAGATGGAAATAGCCAGATTCCTCAATTATAAAACCTAATTTTTCCGATGTTGGGAAGAAGAAGTCTTGGTGTTCTTTTTCAACGAATAGTGAGGGGAAAAGGGTCGCAAAGAAAAGCTTAATCATACTTAAAGGGGAATTTGTGACACACATATTCGAATGATAACCAATAACATTTTCTGGAAATAATGTAGCAATATTGCTCCCAATAATGGAGCCCCAATCTCCGCCTTGGATGAAGAACTTTTTATATCCCAATTTTAACATAAGATTCCTTAGAACGACACCCATTTCCGCTGGACCAAATCCTGGTTTTAAAGGAGCCTAAAAAATTATTAATATATATTAAATATGGTTTGAACCTCGACTTGATTAAGTACCTGTGACCATCCATATCCTGGTAAACTTGGAGCAATAACTTCAAAAACATAATCGCTTTCGTCGTTCGGTAAAGCTAACTTAGGAATAATTTCATAAAATTCCCGAACTGATCCTGGCCAGCCATGGAGAAGAAGGAGGGGAAAAACCTTTTTTCTTGCGCTATTATTATCTACTTTTGTATGTAAAAAGTGAATCCGTAATCTGGAATAATGAAAATTACATTAATATAAAGACCAAAATATTTACTTTGGTAGAAAAGAAATTAAAAATTAAAAACTCCTCTAGACAATAAATATTGAAATTTATAAGGGCAAGTTTAACGAATATCTTAAATTTACTTTTTTACGACTTTTATAAAAGCTAACCGCAACATTAGAGATAGAAATCAAAAACGATCTTAACGCAGAAGAGAAAAATATTGAGTTTTAGTGTGCGGTTATTTACTATATAGAATAAACCGATCAACTTATTTCTAGTCTATAAACTTTCGATATGCAAATGAAGTACTCAAAAGATTTTGGTGTATCTAAAAACAGCTTGGTTTAAGAATATGTAAATATTTGTTCTGTTACGAGCTATCCACAGAGCGGCTTAAAGAACACACAATAATTAAAAATAAATTATTTTTCGAGTGTTTCAAAAATGATAAAGATGGTTTTTATGGTTCCTGTTCAGAATTCAATTTAGCTGAGGAGGCAATATTTCTCGGTGCAGCTAATTGCAAGTATAGTGCCAAAATTATCGGATTAATTTCTAACGGATATAATATTTTGAACAAACTGAAACTTCCAATACACAACATATACACAATAGCCAAATATTTTATAGCTCGTTTTTTCGTCATAATTTTGGTATTGAAGAATGGTGCGGATGCGGTAAACTGTTTAAATTTATAAAAGAATTTCTATATTTTTTCTCGAGATGCCTCGTACTTCACGCTTAAAACAGTCGGAGAAAATACGAGAATTATACAAAGGGCTTATAAAGAGTAAAAGTTCTTTTTCATCTCTCGAATTTATTTTTTTTCGAACATTTTTCTCTGAAATTATAGTTTGGTTAATTATCACTATAATTATAAAATTACTGACAATAGATCTGTTTTTATGATAATCTCATCATTATCAGATTTCACAGAACATTTTGTATTCAATGGAAATTGTGGAATGGTTGCTTATAGCAAAATTTTTTTAATTTTGTGTAAAGAGCATCCAATAAACAATCATGTAACACCTGGACGAAGGGAGTTAAATTCATAGCGAGTTTTGCTATAAGCAACAGTTTAAAAAATTCAATTCATTGCGAAATTCCAGAATCGACAGAAATTATAAAAAATAACAGCTGGGTTTTTTAAGCAAGGTACTGCGCTTTCGCTTGTAAAAAATAATTTTATTAACACCTGTTAAATTACTCCTGTATAATGATTAACCATGATGAATCATGATTTTAAAAATTTCTTTTTTTTGCTTATTTTAAAAGAATAATTACGCAGATTATTTTTTTTATACAAGTTATTATTTGGAAGCTAAAATGGACGAAGGGTTTATATAAATTGTGTATGACAAAATAAAACTAAAAAACAGCATTAAAATAAATTATATTATACAAAATCTTTAATACCAAAACATATGTAAATAAAAAAGTTTATGCTTATTTAGTGTTAACAACTTTCTTCACAAACTGAATAAAATCTTTATAGAGCACCTCTGGAACTTGCATTGCTGCGAAATGCCCTCCATTGTCATGATACGTAGATTGCATTAAATTTGTATATTTTTCTTTCAACACCGAATCCATCGTGTGCAACAAATCATATTTGAATCGAGCACAACCAGTTGGTACATCGGTCGCCACTCGATCAAGTTGCAATTGTTGTTGACCGTATGTAAATGCTTCAGAGTATAATCGGCACGATGTGGTTATGGAGTTTGTTAAATAATAAATCATAATATTATCGAGGAGTGCGTCAAGAGGAATATCTTTTCCCAGTCCACCATCAAGTAACTTTCGATAGTTAAAATTCGTCCATGTGGAGAACTTTTCTAGGATATATGCAGCTAAACCCACGGGGTTATCGGTCAGAACGTGTCCGATTGTATCTGGTTTGCTGGCCTGCAGGTGCATGTATCCACTTTCCTCAATTAGAAAACTCATTTTTTCCAATGTTGGGAAAAAGAAGTGTTGATGTTCCTTTTCGACAAAAAGTGAAGGGAAATAACTGGCAATGAAAATCTTAATTACAGCTGAAGGCGAGTGTGCACCACACATATTGGAATGATAGCCAATAACATTTTCTGGGAATAGTGTAGCAATATGACTTCCCAAAATAGAGCCCCAATCCCCACCCTGGATGAAGAATTTTTTATATCCCAGTTTTAACATTAGATTCCTCAAAACAACACTCA
The DNA here is from genome assembly GCA_963969385.1 of Philonicus albiceps. Taxonomy (NCBI): domain Eukaryota; kingdom Metazoa; phylum Arthropoda; class Insecta; order Diptera; family Asilidae; genus Philonicus; species Philonicus albiceps. The sequence goes on from OZ017773.1 coordinate 39,627,761, forward strand.
TTTCTGCTGGACCAAATCCTGGTTTTGAAGGAGCCTGAACAATTATTGATATTAAATGTGATTTGAAGATCAACTTGATTAAAGTACCTGTGACCATCCATATCCTGGTAAACTAGGAGCAACAACTTCAAAAACATAATCGCTTTCGTCGTTTGGTAATGCTAACTTTGGAATAATTTCATAAAATTCCCGAACTGATCCTGGCCATCCATGAAGAAGAAGAAGGGGAAACACCTTTTTTCCAGTACTATTGTTATCTACTTTCGTATGCAAAAAGTGAATTCGTAGTCTGGGAAATGAAACGAAATTATTTTGTAACGAGATCTCATTATTGAAAATAGTCATTAGGTATATTTGTGAAATCCAACAATTATTTTAAGTTTAACCTTGACCGCACATATTATCAAAATCATTAAATTTAAAGACCGGGAAGTGATTTATTTAAAGTCGTATTGCTTATTTTAAAATCCATACCACCATTCCATGCATTTTTTAAAATTATAAAGCTTTTGTATGTATGTAACATTTGCATATTTTGCCGTTCCGGGACGTTTTGAATTCTTTATATTTATGTATCGAAAACTAGATTATATATTTAAAACTTTAGAAAGCACAAAGGTAAATTAATTTGATTTATTTGCATAAATTTCCTCAAAGTTTTCATTAGCCAGTTCTTTCATAAAGTAATTTATTCAATTATTATGTTGTGTTATTCAGTTATATTACAATATATGTTTGATGTAAAAGAATAAGTCAATACGATAACAGTAGCATCAAGTAATCAACCTGTATAAGAGTATGTTATTTGGTACATTCCATTTTTGTGGATTTTGATGATGAAGGCGATTAACTTGTCTTTGATTATCAAATTATAGCTCCTAATGCAATCATAGTTTCAGTTTACCTTTTACAGTCTTATTTTTAAATTCCAGTTTGAATAATAAAACTCCATACCAAATCCCCGAATTAATATCTATTCTTGCCTGTTGTCATTCAATAAATTTTTTGTATACAAAAATGTGATTTCATTTTCACCTGAGGTATTACATTGAATTACATTATCTTTATTTTTCGATTTATAAAATAAAGCTCAAAATATAATCTTTATTTTTAAAATGTGTTTTCAGAAAATATTTTAAATTTGTTTAATAAGAACATTAAACTTTTAATGTAAATGATGATGTTCAGTTATAATTTCGTAATAATTGTAATTAATATTATTAAGATAAATTTATTATAATGGTTAACTACTGTATTTACGCAAAACGTTAAAAATGTTTAAAAGTCAATAAATATTTTAAGCGAAAAGAATATAAAAGAAAATTGTTATAATTTCGGCTAATTCCCCAGTTAATCATACCGCGATAAAATATCATCAGAGTTAAATTTGACTAGTATGATCATCAAATCCATTACTATTGTGAATAAAAAAATTAAGGTAAATTTCATCTTAATTTCAAAACTCAGTAAATATGGAATTACGGCTGCACAGATTGACATCAGTTTTAAAATTCAGGTATCTGCTAAAATCTGAATTTCGAAAATGAAAAAAAATTATAAAAGATCCAGATATTCGAGAAATGGATCAAATTTCGGTCCTAAAATAAGTAAAGTTATTTGTGCAATTGAGTTTCTTTTCTCATTTTCCTGCATTTCATTTCAAGCTCATTCATTTCATTATAGCGCGTTTACGAAAAAAACAGGTTTCATAAAGGTACAATGTAAAATGTTATAGTCTTTCATAACTTTAAGTAAATTAAGTTAAGGCTTTGATTTGTACTTAATTTTCCAGTGTTATTGTTATACAATTGCATTTACCGGTGTTATTATTACACTTCTGCGATTTATTTACATATGTGTATGTACTTAATGTATTTTGTTCAAATAAACTCCCGGGGTTATGAAAATATTAAGTCTACAGAAGTTGTTATTAATCAATTTTTAAAAAGCAAACAACGTTCACTGGATTATTTGTAAAAGTAAAAATTTCCTCAATGCTGTTGACGGAAAATGTCTCAAATTCTTCAAAGAATTTAACTTTATTCAGGTTGCTCTATTTTCTTAAAACTGTAGCAAAATGTATTAACCCACAATTCGAATTCGTATTCAAATTGAAAGAATTTGCAAACATAAAACTCTTTCATATTCGTGCGAGCATTGTTTTAAACTTTTAATTCTTTTAAATATTTTGACCTTACTAAGTTCATTTGAAACCCGTCATTACTCTTTCTTCCGATAGGCCTAAACTTTTAAATTACAGCATAGTTTACTTCAGTACATGTCTCTGAACTTTTTTGGAGTTCAACATAACATCTAATTAATTTTGTTTTTATTTTCATTCGATATTGCATATCATCGCCATACCTTCAATACCTAAATATTAGGCATATATTTGCTTTTTTTTTGGCTTTTGCCAAAAATTATTTGTTATGCTCCCCAGCCGACCCGAATGCTTAATAAGTATGGAAATCAATTTTCGTAAAATCTGGGGCCAGTTAAGTTCTAGTCTCAATAAGTCACATTTTTTTTAGAGACTACCTTTCAATCCATGCATAAATGTTGTCATTAAGATTTTATCGAAAGCAATTTAAATGCGAATCCACGAGCAGCAAAAATAAATACATATTTACATATTAAATATTTTAAATCCAAAAAACTAACACAAATATAATTTTGGCAAAAATCTTATGAGTTTTAGCAGCAGCAGCTGTGTTATCAATTGAATTTAGATTTGGACCCGAAGTGCAGGGTACGTTACCTAATGCATCGAGCAAATATTACGAAATATTCAAACTTCTTACCCTTGCACCACCATCGCCTTGTGAGGGAATTTCCACAGGTAAATTTCTCGTTCTCTCCATCTAGCTAAATAATTATCTCGCCAATAGGTAATGACCTGCTGCAGCTTCTCGCTGTTAAATCCGTACTCAAATCCAGTGCCTTCGAGGGGTTTATGAACCATTAAAGACCGACTAAGACGACTTTTCAGCTCAGATATTGCCTGTCCAGATTAAAAATTCATGTGAGAGAGACTTTTCTTATGCGAAACACTCAACCTTTTCTGGGAAGATTGGTTTATAATCAGCTGGTTCGGTATCATAATCTTCTTTATAGGAAGCTCCATCACCTGGTCCCCAGTACTTATTTACATCTAATTCTGGTGCAGGCAGATTTTTGGACATTTCCCTATAGTTTTGGAATAAAATGGCCGAGAGAAAGACAAGTACGGACAAAAGAACTCGCGCCGTAAAATCCATTGTGAAATCTAAGAGTTATTGATTGACCAAGATTCTCCGCAGTTACCGCAATTAATACTATCCAGGAATGGAGCCAGATGAAATAGTCAGAGGCAATTTTTCCTACCCGAACGAAACTAACCAGTACCCGAACACTTTCAAGACTGAACCTGAACTGCTATCTAGTCGACTTAGCTTAGCTTTCAAGATTCATTAAACGCTTGATTGCCGGCTTTCGGAGTATGTCTTTAAAAATTAGAAGAGAGCTAAGCTTGGAAGTACTCGTAGCTAGTCTAGCTATCGAGCTGAGAGAATATCTAAGAAAGAGCACTATCTTTTCTTATTGCTGGAGAGGTTCAAAGGTATAATGACACCGTGATTTTCATATTGGGCGGAAACCAAAATAAATTTACTTAATCATGAAAAATGTTTCATTAGTCTTTGGGTCACTTAATTGTTTCTAAGTATAATTTTAATTATTTTTTGAAAATATCAAAATAAGCATAATAATAAATAATAGCAGATTGCTCGTTTATTACATATCATGGGCAGTGTACAAGAACTGGATATGTTTTGTTTTTGATAAAATATTTCCTATCAATCCGTAACGATTACAATTCTACTAATGTTTGATAATGCAAGTCATTCCTGTGTTTATATACATGCATTCATATATAGTTAGAAAGTTGAGCAAATGAACTTACAGCTTCCTTTCTTTTCAGAAATGAATGATACGTAATAAGAAAAATAGTAAAATGATATTCGCACGCCTATCGTTATCGTCTAGCCCAACTCCCAAGTCCATATTTAGGACACATCACATGATTTAAAATTTGTTTTAGTTTACGTACAATATTAACACACTATCGGAAGGGTATTAATACTTTTTCCGCAGACTGATGTCGATCGGAGGGTTGGGTTTTATGTAGCACGTACGTTGTGTTAGTAACACACGTATCAATCGTTTTTATCATTTACGAGTATATCATCTTTAGTTTTGAAAACATTAAATAATTTTTAAAAAAGATATTTTTCAAACTAGCTAGGAGTATGAATGCAGCTCTGTGTCCCGCTGATGGTGTGTACTATATATAGATATATATGTACATATGCCAAAGTTTTATTCTCAAATTTAATAAGGCGTGTTTTCTAAGTAATTTCTAATAACGAAATTAAAATTTTTTATTGTTCCCTAATTGTTGTATTTTTAAATTGTTATTTTTAAAACTTTAACAACGATAATATTTATTTTAAACGATTTTATAGTAATCTAAATTGAATAAATATATCGTACCACACTTCCTCTCTTAATAAAGGAAAAATCCTCACTGTGTTCATTTTTTATATTATAAATATATACCTGTAGTTTTGGCTCCCTAAATGAATTATATTAAGAAGGTAACTAAATTACCGTGTTCGTGAATGTAAAAATCTCCAAAAGATTCTATGAATTTGTGTTCTTTTATAATTGAAATATTAAACAAAGTCTGATTTTAAAAGTTGTTCTTGGTATATTATTTTCTTTATATTCCCGGAGTAATCTAGAGAGAAAGATATAATATATATATAATAATTTTAGTTTGGCCTACGGTTTGGTTGTATGTAAGTATTACATACAATGTTTAAATTTGCGAGAAAAATAATTAGAATAAACACAGTGGTATTTTATAATACTCCCTCATATTTTATGTATTTATGTATTTTATAACACTATCCAATGAAATATTCAACAGAAAATTCAAAGGACACATTTCAAGCTCTTTAGCAAGTTTCCAAAGGCTACTAAAGCTAAAGGAATACTTCAAATACTGTTAAGGATTACTTTGTCTAAAAGTTTCTTTAAATACTCCTGTATGTATTTTATTCTCCTTCCGTAAATGAATGAATATTATGAATTACCAAAGTTTTTAATAAAAAAGATAACAGATGCAAAGTAATCCAACAATCGAAATTAAACCCTTTAAGGAGTGTTATGTAATTTAATGTTTTAAAATTATACCCTAGTCCCGGCTCGACATAATTTAAATGCTCCCTTAACTTTTGCTAAGTTAGTAAGCGCACGCAACAGCACAAACTCAGACTGAAAAATTGTTGAAGTAGTTAAACACTGAACTTATGCAATTAAGCGCAGTATTATGCTGCAATATCCACTGCAATTGTAAAAACGATTAAAGGATTACCTTTGCGTGTAAACTTCTATAAAAAACTTTTGTTCAAGAGAAAATTACAGTAAAATGAAGGCATTCTGCGGAGGTGATGACTATGTATGGGATTTGATAGGAATCAACTAAAATTTAATTGAATTTCTAAAGTTTGTAAACTGTTCGAAAATTGAAGGAATAAATTATGATAGTATTTTATTGAGGGCTTTAAGTAAATATTGAGAAATTTTAAAAATAGTTGAATTTTATTTCCATTTTTATATGATTTCATTTCATCAAAAATTATAGGTATAATAATAAAATTAACGTAATAGACAACAAAAAACTAAGCTGTATTCAATACAGTAAAAGTTGAGAAGCACTGCGTCTGCATAGTTGCCTGCATGTATGCTAATTGTAAAATTGAGAATTTCACGTTGGCTTCAACAGATTAATACGACGCGCGGAGGTGCTTATCCATGAGAAGCCAAATAAAATAGGCAAAAAATAAGTGAATCGATAATTCTTACTACATACAATGTACTCATGCATGCGGATGACATTATTCGTATTTAAATTCTAAATGAAGTACTTATATCAAGGTTATATGGTATATAGTACCTCTTAGTACTGGTTGGAATAGTTTCGTTTTTCCCAATGAAAATTGGTATTTGGAGATGCTGATTGTGATGCAACTTTTGAAATTTAAAAATTCTTGAATTATTCGAAATTTAACGAATTTATAGCATTTTCGGATTAAATGAATCCATTTTCAGATAAAATGAAACCACTTTCGGATAAAGTGAAACTATTTTCAAATTAAATGAAAGCATTTTCAAATTAAATAAATAACTAGTTTTTTTCATTTGTTGAAAGTTGATTATATAAACTCGCTAGGCGGACAAATGCTATTCGATCTGTGACTTGCCAATAGTATGTTAATATTGAGGATTCAGATATGTGGTAAAATAAATATGTATCTATCGGGAGTCGGCAATTAAAAAAGGTTTTTAGCTTCAAGTATGTATGTAATGAATGTAATGAAACAATAGCAAATGTAAAGAAACACCGAAAACCCTTATATTATACATATACTTAGTATTAACATGTTCAACCCAGCGTGTACCACCTGTGGTCCACAGGCATTGCTTTAATCTGGCGGCCCAAAACTAGTTTTCTCCGTCTGGTGGTGTGGACCATCTAAGGTTCACAATATAATAAACAAGCCCCGTCAGAAGAATAAAAAAAAATTGTCATATCGTTCTCGCTCATCGCATAGACGTCGAAAAAGTGTACCGAGTTGAACGTGTTAAACACTTAAAAATCAAAATACATTAGGAAAAGTAGAAAACCCTTTAGGTGTATGCCGTATAAAAAAAATATATATGTGTTATAAACTCCTCACGATCGAATTTCTTATCAGAACAAAAAGGCATCGGCGACAAGTGTCCATGGTAGCTCACTTGGTTAGAGCAGTAAAGTGCCAATTCAACGGTCACAGGTTTGAGCCTTGTCCCCTGATTCAAAAGTCGTTGCTTTTTCGAGAATATTTTCCCATATAATTATATTATAACTTATGTTCATTTAAAAAACAATTAATCGAAATGATACTCATTGTTTCTTGTTTTATTAATCTGGTACAATTATAAATGTTTGGTTGTAGAAATATGTAATGCTATTTTATTAAATTACTAAGTATAATATTTGTTTCTATTAATTTTATTTGTATACTTGAAATAAATAATTTATAACTAATTGTAAAGTGTATTATTTCATAGTCCTTTATTTTAAATTCCAAGGACGCCAAATGCGTTTGATCTCATATACAAAAAGTAACTAAGCGAATATATTATCTAAGAAGTTTAACATACACTTAAGATTAAGTAAGCATTTTTAGATGTATAATTTAGATAAAATGCAAACCAGCGTAAATACGTTGTACAATAAAACGTATTGAGCACTTTCGTGATGCCCTTAATGATTGATTAATGCAAAGGTAAAATTACATCTATGAATAAACATATAGTGCTTTCTTCGGCAAGCGTCCCAATCAAAATTTTATAATGTATAAAAGCAGCTGCAGTCACAATATTAGCAGTTTGCATAAATTCAAGATTAATAGGCCTCATTAAATGCCATTACATACAGGATAATTAGAATCATTAGTTGAATCAAAGCTACGACTTTAGAGAGCCTATATAATGAGAGCAATTGCGATACTCCAATCAGTTAGAAAATCTTAAAGAAATGTCGGTGCAAAAGGACGTGTACGTTGCCATTCTGGCATTCTACAAGTACCAAAAGAGCCTCTTCGTCCTCCTTGGATTATGGGTTCTGCCACCAGACACGTCCTTGTTGAAAAGGGTCTTTTACCACCTAAATTTTGTGCATATTCTGCTATTCTGGATTGTTATGTACATGTTGAGCATGTTCACTTATTTATATTTAAATCTAAACGACCTGATTGCAGTCATCGGTATTTTGTACTATTTTTTTATGGAAATTTCTGTATTCTCGAAATTTTTTGGAATTAAAGTGCAAAATAAAATTTATAAAGAGCTAATCGATTTGTTACATGAGGAAAAATTTCGTCCGCGAAATACGCGTGAATTTGATATTTTGAGTGAATGTGTGGCAACGACAAAATTTACTAGAAATATGTACTGTATTTTATCACTTGCTTGCTTAATATCTTGGAGTTTACAGCCGCTGATGCTTGGCGAAAGGTCTTTACCTGTATCTGCTTATTATCCTATGAGTTTGGATGATGATTTCTTGTTCCTCATTATTTACATCTATCAAATCATAGGAATGTCTTTCTTCTGCTTTATTAATATTGCTTATGACTCTTGGGCTGCGTCCCAGCAGATATATGTCTGTTGTCTCTTAAGATTCCTTTTGGAACGTCTCAAAAATATTGGACAAGATACAATGGACCAGGAAATGATCAGAAATACCCTTATTGATTGTATCGTTTTTCACAAGGACATTTTGAAATTAACCAAAAAATTAGAAGGAGTGATTCAAGGTCCATTCACTGTGCAAATTGGCGGATCCATTATTGTTATATGTGCGAGTTTCTTTAAGCTGTCTTTTGTATGTATTTAATTATTAAAAAGACACAATGTATATAAATAATAAATATTTGCAGATATCAACATCAGATGATCAAATTGGACTTATAATGCTGTTGTTGTATCAAATTTGTATGACTTTGCAAATTTTTTATGCTTGCTATTTTAGCAACGAAATTGCTTTAAACAGCAATTTGCTTCACTTTTATCTGTATAATGCAAATTGGTTTGGATGGAATTTATCTAATAGAAAAATTATGCTCATTATGATGGAACGCTTTAAAATACCGCTCAAAATAACTGCTATTAAGTTGTATACTTTTGACTTAAATATGTTCACTAAGGTAAGTATAATATATAGTCTAAATTTATATCAGTTGAAATCTGACCAGTGTCGTGCATTAATTTGATTTAGAATAATTAGAAAAGAATGAAACGGTCCCATGAATATTTTCAATTAAATTTACTTAAACTCTTCAAACGATTTATATTTTTAAAGTCTGTTTAACTGAATTTTCGTCAGAAAATTAAGTTGAAGTTAAAGGACAGTAGGAATTATTATATTACTACATTAAAACTTTTCTAATCGACATCCCGACACGAAAGAAATATTATAATAATACAAATAAATATCATATTTTTACAGTATACCTACTATTCTTATAAGGAGACTTATTGTTTTGAAATTTGTCTTATTATATTGTTTTTATTGAGTTTTATTATTAGGTTGTGTTTATATTATGGTTGTTATTTTGTTTTATTGCATTTTCTTTTTAAATTTTATGTTATACTATATACTTATCCCCTAAAACCTAGGGTATGGTATGGTATGGAATATTATTATTTTAGAGCACTCACTAAGCACAATTACACAAATTTTTAAACGTGTTTCGAAGGCTTCAATGCGTATACGAAATTTTAACTGCCGAAAGCATATCCAATTTTCGCGACCCAAATAACATCTTAGATATGGTACCCATGTACTCGTACATGGGATTATCAAATTTGATGGAACAGGTTTATTTATTTGCCATTTTAGTGTTCTCCAAATTGAACCGAATACATCTTCGTTTGCATACATATTAACTAGTCAGGGGCAGCTTAAATTATAAAACACAAGCAATTCTCTCAATATTTCTAATTCAACGTTTTCTTGAAAAAAAAATGTACGTCGGCTCAGAACTCAACTGCTGTCTTTTTTATGTTGTTTTCATAAATTGTTAATGACATCCTTCCTTTCAGATTCTCAACAGTTCTTATAGTTGCTTTGCACTGCTACGAAATTTAAATAAATAAACAACAAAAATACGAAAAACACATGCATCGTTGTGTTTTTAAAAAGTGCTTTTTGAAAACCGTGCACCCCTTGCACTGCTTTTGCAAGATCTTTTCATGTCTTACATAGTTGCAAATAAAAGTGTTGAAATGATTTTCATGGTATTTGTATACATAGCAAACCCAAATCCAGGTAAGATCCTCCAATTACGTCTTGAACCGAGGGCTGCGGAGTAACGTGAATCACTTACGTGAAAAAATAAAGTAATTGAAGCGAAGGTTTCTTCCTTTCAGACGATGAATTCGCTCCTCAGCTTCATTACGAGGCCCCGAAGTGGCTGAATGAGGGACTTTTAGTTAGGCAGATCGTTCCCGAGCCGCCGTGGTCTTCCTCTTTTCATCAGAACCAGGTGGCTTTGAAATTTGAGCCGAGGTGACACACCTTCGTACTGTAATTTCTTCAAATAATAATGAATGCCCGGCGACTAATGCAGGCTACGACAATAAAGAGACCCAGGCACAAAAGGCGTTGCGGAGTCATCCAAGTACTTTAAGACGTACCTACGGAGGTGGATGCATGGGAAGACAATGGAGAAAGTTTTCGTGTGGGTAAAAGGAAAGCCGCTCTCCGATAAGGTTAAAGGTTCGAGGCACTGTCTCAACGTTGGGTTCTGATGGGGTTTAATGGATTATGAGAGCGGTTGTCCAGGAGCTAATTCCAAGAATTATGCGAGGCTATACGTAAAATTTACGCTTCCAACTGAAATTGGTTTATGAGACCTGCAGTAGTACGTACAAAAGAATTATCATCCCAAGAGGGCACTTCTTTTAATAAGCTCAATTTGCAAACAATAGCAAAAGTGAAATTCCTTAGCCAAAATAAGATTTACATTTGGAAGCAATTTCAGAAAGTAATCATTTTTTTTTTTTTACTTTTGAACTCTGCCTTCCGCTCAAAAGTGAAACTGCCAATAAAATTCATTTATGTAAATATTCTTATACCTGGAAAAATGTGGAGGTGAAGAGTTATCAACAATTCTTGAATGAAATGCTGAGAACTATTATTTTGCTTTTACATTCCGCCCATCTTTGATATATTTTTATTTGGGAAAATGTGTTCTCATTGGTTATGCTAGATTTATATTCAGATTATAATATAATTTAGCTGGAGAGTGCTATATCATTTTCAGATTCATGAGATTCTGATAAATTTTTAGTCGCATTCGCAGTTAAACTTAATTACATATGTATCGTTTATGGGATTTTCAAATTAATCCTAGTTTTAAAAATTCGGCTTTCCTCTCTATGAAGACCGATTGACATTAATAAATGTTTACTCTCTAAGAATTCGGCGGGATGTAGTTAGAGCGTCTATGTTCCTTCACGAAAAATATGCTTCTGTCTAATGGATTTCATCGATCGAATTATGGTATCAATGTCCGAACTATACAATTTTTTTTAATTTGCATGTTATTAATGCCAATATTTCATCATCTGCCCTAATTGTGTTTAATTCATCTATTCTTAATTAATTATTATATTTGTTTATTTTCTTCAGTTTAAATTGTTAAATCTTAGATGGCTATTATAACTGTTGGCTATGAATAAATAAATAAATAACCTTAATTAGAAAGCAATACCACTAAAACTGATGTAATTTTCACCGCCCACCAAGCTGCATGATTGTAATTTCTTTACAGCTCCGACGATATTGTAATGCCCAATACACGATGAAATTGCTTCTAAAATTTATAATTTGCGAATGAATTTGAAATTACTCGAGTAAAAATATTCTAATTTTATAAAGTACGACCGCACTTTCAAGATTTTACTCGGAAATACCACAGTCGTTGAAATTAAAAACTTTCAGTTTCTATATTGGATCCGTCATTCTGAATTCGAACATTTAATATTCTTCTTTTTCAACCTGAATTTAAACATGTAAAAGGCATTTTGACCACATAACATCTTAAAATAATTGCCTGTTATATACATTAAAGTTACAGAAATTATCCTGAATGTAATAGCAAAATCAAATGAATTAAATATATTTAGTTACGTTGTAGTGCTTTTTCAAAAGATGTGTTGATATTGATGTCAGTTAAGAAGTGTTAACTTAAATTAACACATTACGAACGGATGACAAGATATCTCGTTTTTCATATTACATCGTTAGAGGTCGTTGGTACAAATTATTAATTATTGAAAAATCATTAATTTTTAAAGTTTTTGTTGAAAATAAATATTTCACGTGACAATGTTTACCACTAGGTACTATCTAACAATTCATAACTAATTTAAAAATATTTGACGCAAAGAAATATCCGCCAAAAGGGTACGGTTAGCAATAAAATATCTGGTCCGCAATGTATTAAAGTTACAGGATTCAGAAAGTACCTATCATGCCACATTAAGGGATTTATATATAATTTTAAAAAGCAAATATTTACTTTTGCAAGGTTTCATATTGGTGTTCGTATTTTGAATTTCTAAGTTTTAATCGAAAATTCATAATCCATGACCGATAAAATCGTTCAATGTCAAATTTTGAATTGAATCGCATCATAAATTGCAAAACATCATCAGATAAACTCTATTTGGAAATATTATTATAAAAGTTATGCAAAGTTTTACTCAATCATAGATATTTAAAATTGATATAAAATTTTATCACAAATGTTGCGCCGAAATGATAGGCATATGTATAATAGTATATCGTCAGTTTGTTTAGTGATAATGGGTAATTGTAATATCCTATGAATGCAGCAGAGTAACAAGACAAATGCTAATTAATATTTATAGCTTAAAATATAGCAGAAAAAAAGTGAAATCGTAGTTAAATATTAAATGAAAATGTCTCTTTATTTTGTTGGGGCTTTTGCAACAAAACAAATCAAAATTGACCAAGAAAGTGTATTTATTTACTCCAATCTAAAAACAAAGATATCATGATATCACAATTGTGGGCTGACAAAGTAAAACTTCAATTTAATTACTTCTGCTATATACGAGCATGTGCGTTTTATCTTGTTTTACTTCAAGAGACATAAAATGCTACTTAAAATGTTCAAAACCAACATAGCGAATTGCCTATTGTTAACAGATTCAACTTTCGTCGGAAATTTCCTTTTCGATTGTTAAAGCTCTAGCAAGGTTATTACGATAGTGCCGAAGATGGCAATTAAATTATTACAATTTGTGAAAAATTCGTCGCATATCAGGATTTCCTCCTACGTATCGCGTTAAAATATCACCGTTGAGTCTAAAAAAATCACCTGCCCAAGGTCTCGGTCTTGCCGAAGCCGTGGCTTGAATCAAAGCTGTCTCATGTCAAAATGTGTGCCTCAAACTATTACTTACTCTGCTTTATTACGCGTATTTACTGTTGGGTTTGGCCGTGGTAATTACTCTGCTCAGAAGCTGATAATGCAGGAAATTTGCATCTGAATGGCTGGGAAAATGTGATATAACAACGTTTCGGTCGAAAAAATTAAGTTTTCTTGAAGAAGATCAGAAAACTGTCTCAAGGTCTTCCGCTCAATGGGTTTTTTCTTGAACTTGAACGTTTTCATGATGTATAGTCATTAATTTCAGGTTCGTTATTTATGCAGAATTGTGTAATATTGTAATTATGTATAGTAACTCTTGCGGATATTTTGCTGCACATCAGTTTTTGAATTCATGTTTTGCACCCAAAGTGCCGCGCAAAACAGGCTGGTCTCATCTCGAATTTGCTTTAGATCTGCTTCATACTTCCTTATCTTTTGATCTTTATTCAATTTTTAATTGTATGTGATGTTCAAAACTATACGGTATAATAAATGGATATGTAAATTGCTATGTAAATCCTTTACAAAGCCAAAGATAGATTTGCTCTGCATTAGGAGCTATGTCGAAGTGTAAAAACAAAAAATAAATTTTGGTTAATTTCACACGTTTTCTTATAAGTCGACAAATTTTGTTTTTTCAAGAAATCTGACTGACTGTAAACTAGCAAAATATTAACCCTATCTAAAAGTCTCTCGTGCATTAATAATTGTTTAGTTTATTTTTATTACGATAATGAGGGTAGTTAGGTAAAATGGCGACACCCTTACCAACAAAATTTTAACCAATTTCGTCCTCAAGTAATAATTCTCAGCGGTTGAATGAAAGGGCTGATTTTTTAAAAATGTAAATCATGTAGTCTCTGCTCACTGAACTTCATGGAATTTCTTTGCAATTTATTTTTTCATAAGTCACACAGTCTAACCGTTCAAAGTTCATTGATCCAGTAACAATAATATTAAAAAGTTGTTCTATATGATTTTCGTGACACCGATAATACTGTTCAACATTAATTTTTCCTAAAGAATTGGTAAATTATTTCATTTTAAAATACCATTTTATGAAAATTTATTCAAAAATTTGTTTTTGATATTCTTAAAATTCGGAGACAGGTTTTCAAAATGCGGTTATTCGTACTGTGTAACTTTTATTTTTCTCGAAAATATCTGATGATTGAACATTTTTATTTACGAATTTATAATCTAAAGAAAAAATCCTACAGAAATAATCTACTATATTTGTTTGGAAAAATCAACATTAAATTTGTTCGCCAGTGTAAAAAATAGGACATTAAAAAACATAATTTATAATTGCTATAAACAATCAGCGTGCAATGTCAAAATTTTAATTATTGCAAAAGACAATAGGATCTGATTTTAGGAATTAAAAAGAGTTTCAAATTTAAGACGTTCGAGTTTTTGACTTGAGAACCTTTACATACCCTTGTTGTTTTAGATTATTTCAATAAAATGTCGAAGATGTGAGAGCAATGTGATTTCCAACCGACATTTTTATTAGAATTAGATTGACCACATTATTCAAGTATATACATCAAATAAAATCTCTTAAAAATAAAACCACAAAACAAGCAAGCAATGTAAATGAACTTGAACTAGAAAACATTTAAAAAATCATCTGTCTGACTCTCCCCTCAAATTGAACACTGGATCGTCATCTACCAGATATCATCCTCATTCTACGGAAACATTTTTTTGACTATGATTTTAACTATGCTTAATTGCTTTGGACATTCATTTCATCAAAATCTTGAACCTTGTAATTCATAAGTTTAAATTAAATATGACATAATTTCTTTAAATATGGCAATAATCAAATCCAAACATACTTAAGCCTTTACCAACAGCATGATCTTGCATGCAATACAATGCAACAAAAAAGAATATATTACCGTTGACGGATCTTTACGATCGGTGATTTTCTCTTCGCAGTATATGGTAAATTCAATCATATGGTTGAGGCGATGACTCGCTCCATCTTTTGTCAAGGGCTCCAATGAAGCCACACAATGAAGGTAATCACGACGACTGTTTATCCACGATACACGTTTGTAATTAGTTTCGCTTATATCAGCAGGTGGTAGATGATATCGTCATTTCTATAATTAAACACTGAGTTGGTAGTAAAGTACATAAAAAATATTATTTTTTTAATCGACAATTGGATCCGAAGCACTTACCTAGACCAATATTGGCTAGAGAGTAGCAAGATTGCGTTGCGCTAAATAAAAATTGCAAATCATTGGTGTCATGAGTAGGGAAGTATAATAAACCCGCCGATCAGCATAGTGCTCGCATACGGGACCTGTGCGGAAGATGCGCTGCCGAAAGCCGAATATGATCGATGGCACCTACGGTGTCTGACTACTTAACGGCCATTCTTCTCCAATCAATTAAAAAATTTTACGTTGTCAGGAGATATTTTTTTTTCATCTCAAGGATACCCAGAGCATGATTCTCGTTAAGGAAGTTGCACTGTGCGATTGTGCCGTCTCAAAACAACTACCGGCTGCATTAAGAAGACATCAATCGCATCATTAGTCATTGTGGTGAGGTGTAATAATGATGGATTGTAAGAAAGGAACGTTGGCCCAAAATATTAATAAGAAATCCCAAATTATATACTCTCTTCGCGTGGGTAAGACCGCTACGAAATGTGTCCTACATACGCAGTCCCCCGACGTACATCTCTAACGTTCATCATTTTCGAGACAGTCGTTAATCACACATCGGAGCATGTCAGAATTTTTAAAAATGACAGTAACAACGCGTTTTAACGGTTTACTTTCGTTAAGATCACGTCGAAATTTTTTAACAGTTCACAGCATTGGGTCAGTGAAGCAGTCAAGTTCAATGAATCGTAGAACTCGCGTAGGAGTTCACAGGTAATTTGAGCAGACGAGAATAGGTGCCTTACGGGCAAGGAGACATGTCACAAATCTAAATAAAAAAAAAAACCACTTGTCGGCCAGGTCTTAGTTGTTCTGAGCTATGAACAATTTTTTACTGTCGTCTTCATGCATATTTTGCTGACTTAGGACGGTGAGAATGAAAAACGATTGCTAAAGGCCACCTGCTCGTATTTGGAGTGCACATTTACTTAAATATTCACTTAACAAAGAAAATATTTCATGTACCCACCTAAAGTATATTTGCGAGATGAGTAACGCCTCAAGCAATTATAATCTTCCTTATAATAAGCATAATTTACAAATTAAATAAATTAATAATTACGGGCTCAATATTAAAGAAATGTTAAGGTTAATAACATCGATTTGCACAAATAGCTCAGTGAGTTTACTCCTCTTATTGGTTCAATTACACATTCAATCTACTCAGACGATATAAATAAATTTAAGAAATAAACAAAGCGTGAACAATGTTTCTAAGCAATTCTCAACCACATTGTTTATTTTTAAGAGTTTCTTAAGCTTATGTGATTTAATGGCAGACAACAAGAAGATATGGAATAAATAAGTAATTAAGCATACTATAATCTTGTGCTTATAAATAAAAAATTGAAGGTCAACATGTCAGGTGTAGAGGGTGTGCCTTCTCTGCTTATTCATATCCAATTAAGAACTTTTAAGGAATGAAGCTATGCCATCAAATAAGGTAAAGATACTAATGCTGGACATGACGATTGGTAAATCTTGGCATTTGTGATGCATATAATATTTTTTGAATTTAAAGAAGTTTTACAAAATACGTTTTCTTATTATACAATATAAAATATTTAACATTTTGTTTTTTGTAACATTAAACCCTTATGCATCATATTCATTGTAATTAATATAGTAATTCACATAAAAAAAGAGAATCATTAATATGTTAACTTGTTTGTTTTTGTTTTTGAACATTTTTTTTATAAAACTAGGTCTAAAGAGATTTGTTAGTCTATTGATTAAAAATCTGAAATCCCATTTTCGAAATATAACATATTAACTACGTAATTCATTACACCGGATGTAAAATTTCAAAAGTCTATGTATATAGGTATATTTAAAAATTTATGTAATTTTTTTTGAAGACCAATATGATGAACGAAACTCTAAAATTTTTTTTACATTTTGGATACGGTCATGTTAAATCCACTATTCCGAATTTTAACATTATTACTTTGGAATATTAAAATTCATGCAATAAACTTTTAAGCATCACTAGAAAATGAAATTTTTCAAAAAAATAGTAATTTATGTTTGTTTCAATACGCAAAGTAGGCGATATTTGAACATATTTTTTTTTGTTATCCTAAGCTTTAACTACAAAAACTTTTGATCCATATTTGGAAATAGAAAAACGAACAACTAGACAAAAATTGTAGTATGTTTAAGAAATTTAGTATTTTGCGCTATATACATATATGTATATATTAATTCGCCCCTGATTGCTTCGTCCAAAGATTTTCTTGGAAAATTTTATGAAATTTTATGGTGTAATATTATAATTTTTTTTTTTTTTTTGTAAAAACAAGAGCATTTAAAATTTTTAATATGAAGCTGCTCTAAGCTGCATTTTATTCAGCTGGACACAAGAGTATCGAAACTCTCGATTAGGATAACAAACCGATATTCAAATAGTTTGTTAAAATAACCTGCATGCTTTATAATTTCCAGCTTTCATAAGTTATACTCATACAAAAGGCCCCGTAAAAACTTAATGCTTTGAAGGAAAATAAAAATATGCCCTATAGATTCTGTTCCTGACGAATTGCGACAGGAAACGAAGTTGATTCTAACTAGTGAAGCGGTACGGTTAAGAATAAGTTGCTTTTAGCTACTCAAACGCGATTGTTATGGGTTTATCCTTACAGTTCCAGTTGTAATGGGTGTGTCATTACTGATTAGTGGTACATTATATTAAAGTTAATGTACTTAATAAATTTAATTATAAAGTAGCTTCATAGTATTTCGTTTATTAAATTCCACAAGGATGAGATCTATCTTGTCTTAAGTAAGCAACACATGCGCATACGAGTATATCACGCAAATCGGCTGAATATCTTAAAACTTGGAATCCTTTAAAAATTATTTTAAAGAATATTGATATAATTCCTTAAGAAGCATATCAAAACCTGTCTATGAAAACCATCAATCAAAATTGTTCCGTATGTTTGGCATGTTGATGAAAGCTAATTTTTCTTTATCTAACAGGGCTTAAATGGTAAAATTTGACGCAAAAACAGTCTCACTGTCAGGAACACATGAAATTCCACCTTGACGGTTATGAAGGTTTACTACCCATTTTTGATTTATAGTAAAACTTGGTGTATAAATTACCTACATCCAAGTTTACTTACATTCCGAATCGGGTAATTGAGGAAGCCGAGCATCAATTCCAGCACAGGTGGTAAGCAGATGCGGATAATAGCGTTAAATCGGAAACAGGCCTATTAGAGCATTATAAAATTTGAGGAATTTCTCATAATCAGACATTCGTACAAAGAGAATACACTTGGCGGCGGTAGTGCACGACGGCAGCTAAGGCTTGCCCATTTTTGGCACTATTAATCAGGGGCTCGAACTGTCAGATACCGTAATTTGATAATTTAGCAGCAATCAGCCGGTTTAGCGACATACAAGCTAAATCTGACGAGATTTCTTGCCTGAAATCCATAGGGAGATCGTGCGAGCTCTTAAAGGGTTAGCGGAACGGCAATTTGTTACAGTGAAATTAGGCAAAGAAGGAAAAACTTAATCAGAAATAATTTGAGTCCGACTCCAGTTTGATGTAGACAACGACGACGATTCCTCGCTTGAACGAATCCCAGCAAAGGCATATCGTTTCTGGGCGTGAACTCAAGGTAACTCACAGAGATAGAAAGAAGTTCACGCCCGAACGGATACCTCTACTTCATTTGATGGACATAATTTAGTGCAATTAATTTTGAGATTTTTGTCAAGGTAAATCATGCGTTAATAACTGGCTTAATGGGGCCTGGACTCTCTGGCTCTGTGACGAGTCATCTAATTTAACTGAAGGTATGCGTTTTAATATCACCTGATTGTTTACCTGCCGATATGTGACTTTGCGCTTTTGCATTGATTTTTACAAAAGACGCAAGAATACGGTCCGAGTGATGATGTCATATCGGTTATTATCAGAAACTATTGCTCGGCCTTCATGACTGCTGGATCTATTCTTCGCGGTATGCTCGTGATGCGATGAGTAACCAGGAAGGATTTGCCTTCAGGTAGATGATAAATTTTAGAATGGCAAAAACCGTTGTGAAACAAGCAAATATTTTATACTTAGACCTCCGTCTTTTCGAATTATCTAAATCTACTGAGGCGCGGCTATGTCAAAATCATTGAGGTGTGGCTATTTTCATTGCCTTGACATCAGAAGTTTGCAATTCAAACCTCCTATGACTTAAGTTTAACGGTTTCATTTCGATATATGTATATAAATAATAGAATACATAGGGTAATAGTCTTTTTAAAGTTTCATAAATACAAAAAAGAAAATATAACCCGATCTTTGTTCATCCAAATTTGCAAGACTGTCATATCAAATTAGGATTAAACTTTTGAGTAAAATTCTTTATCTTGATACATTCACAAAATTCCAACATTCTGCATAAAGTTTTAAGAAAATTATGGATGGCCCTATTCTAGAATAAATTCGAATCAAATTGAGAAAAGCTTGAAAAAGCTCCTTTTGAATTTAAAGTCCCAAAATTCTTAAACTTGTATAAAAAGTCATTTCGGTTATCTTTGGACTCAATAAATTGGTTTATCGCAATGATTAAAATAATTCGATAAAAAGATCTAATCGAATTATTTTAATATTCTGTACAAGAACTAATTGAAATCAGAGGTAATTAAAATTAATTTGTTAGAGTTTTAGGAATATCTTTAATGAATTTTTATTCAAAAAGAATGTTTCTAAGGTACTTTCAATTTGATTAGAACGGATTCAAGAACACATGTCGATATCTACAAAACAAAAAACTATCCTTGTAAGAATACCACTTTAACAAGATTTGATTCGAAGTGTGTTAAAAAACCTTACTTTAAAACTTTGTAAACTATTAATTTTGAAAACACGACAAACACCACTCGTTAAATTTAAAATACTTATGCTAGGGTCATTTAGCGGATATAAAATTCGTGCATGAAAAAACTTCAATAGAAGAAATTTACATTGGGAAGAGTAAAAGTAAAGCTGTACAATAATAGTCGGTATTAAAAGTAATTAGATGATATTAATTTCAAATTTCAAATTCAGAAAATTGCTTATTAAATTACTCATTTAAAAGATCACCGCAATGTACCAAATATAATAAAAAGTTTGACCGACTTTTGCTTTAAAAGTTGGACTCTATTATGAGAAGCACGGATGGCTAGTACAAAATTAGATCCTTTGATACGTATTGGTCTCTCTAGTCAAAACAATAATTTCATTCGGTTGAAACTCCCAAAAGTGGTAACGCGAGATAAATCTAGGAAAGATTCAATAAAGCTCAAAATCATCCGAAGCCATCAAAGCGGCTTTACATTACCAACTAGGAATCCCGCACAGGCCCCCAGGTAAGCGCTGAATACACAAGACGCAATTAGCGAAATCTCCTTTATATTTAATAGAATTTTATATCATTAAAGCCCATCCCTCGGGGCGCTTTTCGTCTACCTCCATTCAGAGGTTATCGTACCACTTTTCGTTGGTTGCCCGCCTCAGCGGAGCTCGCAGAGAGCCCAGAAGTGTTATCTGCAAGATACCTTCGAGCACATCACGAGCAAGAAAGGTTAAGTTACAAGATACTTCTGCAAGGGGCTTGACCAAAAATCAGCTTTCAGGTTTCTGCCGAGGTCTTTGGGACGTCTTTTAGTTATTTTTTTTTTTTCTTGTACGTTTTTGTTGGTTGTCATCTGTGCTTAGAACAGACTAGTGAGTCGGGCAGGTTCTTAGAACGCTTCATCTAGCAATTTGCCGACAGTTAGACTTTCACGCAACCCGTCACATTTGGTAAAAGAGCTGGAGCGACAGACTCCTGCAGGTATGAGATATTCGGCGGCACGCCATGCTGTACGTGGACTTTTTGATCGAGATTTTGTCAGTCACGGCTAAATCGATTACTTAGAGGTGCGGGACACCTAACGAGTTCTTGCGTAAGCCATCGATGGATTTTAATTTTTCTCTCCAAAAGAAATCTGTCTCTGCTGACATGTTAGAGATATACGAAAATGCGTTTGGGAGTACATAGATACGCCAGATGTGGCTGGTGGCTGCTGCCGAGGTACCGATTTCTTTGTCTGCGGCTTAAGACAAGTGGGTGTCAGCCTTAAATTTTATAGTTGCATAACACACTCCACTTAAGAGATTGTCACTGCAAAGAGTGTTTTAGTGCATTAGAGATTATATTACGTTTTGCGATGAATGGCTTGCGTCGCGGAATTTGCCTCGATCGTGCCAAATTATGGAATTCTTCGGTGAGTAGAAGTTTGTAGCCTTATTTTCCGCTTCGACATAGTTCGATATCTCATAAATCAATATATACAAATTCTTGTGCTACAAGAATAGTACCAAGGATATTTATGCATGATAAAATGGTAAGTAAACGTTTATAATGCTTTTAGTGCCTTCAGGCATTTATTAGGTAAAATATTTGGAAAATTTAAAAGAAACCAGTTATTTCGCGATCATTCTGAGGAAGCATAAAATAATCTATAAAAAACCTGTCCTCCTGCCTGTGGGCGAATGGCATCAAAAACTCGAAGCCCCAGTGGCCTTGTAACAATTTTTCTGTTGTCATAAATTCGCACAAAATTCAGGAAAAATTACGGCAAGCGAAGCCGAAACCACGATCGTATATAACGAAAAAAAGAATACCTTCACGATTTTCGAATTAGATGAAATTAGAGTTCTTCGCTGTTACGGTACTTGAAATTATCGAAATTATACTCGGCTTTGATATGCGCATGCCTCACTAGATACTTTGCGATTATTTATTTGTTTTCACAAATACCTGAAAGTCTTGATTGGGTAAAAGATACCCCGGCATATCTCTCCCCGTGGAATGTAAATGGACAGCGGCCAAGCCGAAAGGCTCTCCTACGGCTGCGTGTCTTGTCTGGGTCAATCTAACGATCATCTGCGACTTGCCTTATTCTTGCTGAGAAGAACTTGAACATTATGCCATAATAAGCAAAGTTGGATTATGTAAGTAAAGTTTTGTCGGAAATCAGCTTTTATTGATGCTGGTTGTTGAATTTTAACTACATTTTAAACAACATTGAATTGATTGAAAAAGCAAGACAAAATGCTTAGATTAGATACTGATAATATAATGCAGACAAGTTTATTTTATTTATGGTATAAATGTTGTCTTAAAAATTAAAACAATGCTGCCTGAATTTTTTAATATGATTGTTTACAAATGACTATAACTCTCTTTTCCTCGGTCAAATTTGGACATGTTTGCGTCGCCTATTCCTATCATAAAATTCGAATTGATAGTATCAAATCAATTAGTGTTCCTCGTTATAAGGATGGTCTCAAACTCTTTAATTTGCTCACTTTACAAAAGTGTTGGGTGTGATCTCAGATGTTGCACTTATTGACCAATTACTAATTAGTAATATGGACTCAATTAAATATAAATAAGTAGAACCTTACATAAGTGTAGCATCGTTCTTCAGCATCCAGGGATTGAGTTTGAGGAGGAGGTAATTTCTCTAATTTCAGAAGTTCATGAAGTACCTTCTTGTGTATGTCCCCCCCCTACTACAAACTTGAAATAATAAACAGTCGAATGCAAAATATTTATATTCATCCTTTTAAAACTTTAAATAAGAATTTAAAGTTATGGTTAACTTAATTTAAACAATGTTAGAAGTGTAATATTTTAATTTTTATTATTTTTTTAGTTTATTACTTATTAGTCAGGTATAACTAAAATACGACATATACAAGTACCTAATTTATAAATTCAATCCTTTAGTTGGAAAGGGCGTAATTTCAGTAATTAAAATTTATGAGTTATTGAATACTTTATGATGCATAAACGTATAACAAATTAGAACTTAGACCTTGGTCAAAAACGATTTAATTACAGACTGAACTTCGTAAGCGTTTGTTATACATATTTTTATAATAATTACAAAATGTGATAGTCTTATAAAATTATAGATATGTACAAAAATTTACAGCCTTACATAATTTCACTTGAGTGGTGATATTATTATTATAGTTCAAGAAGGTTACATTGATATAAATGCATCACACAACAACATTTCATTTCTAGTTCTTAAATTGTGGTTGTATTTTGATCAAAGCGATTTTGCGAAATTTTTTTAGATTTGATTCCAGCACTAAATTCATCTCTCTACTTTATTAGATTAGACTTAGTGCATGTTTAAAAAAGACGGAGGATCTTTAAGATTTGGCTAATTACTAATATCATTCAAAATTGTATTACTTAGCATAATATCAACGCTTTATTGCTCCAAAGGTTTAACCCCATCTTGACTGCTGGGCATTTGAATTATTTTTAGTTCGATTTTTCGCGTTTCATCAGTCTAAACAAATTTATTTTTATCTTTTAGTAATAAAAGGTTGACATATGTTAGAAGAAAATACATATATATATATTTTTTACATGAGCGATGCCTAACTATTTCTCCAATATAAAGATGGCACAAAAAACGAATCAAATGCGTGAACTCCTATTAATTTAAATGAAAAATTATCTAATTAGGCAGATATTTACAAAATGGTCATAAGTTCAATTTAAACTCTATTCTTTCAGTTAGGCACGTGTGTGGGGTTTTCATTCCGACGCCTTGGTTCAATTGAATGCCATTGAAGACTCAATTCAGGACGGTGTAATTTATACCTGGTCATATTTCACTTGGACGCAACGTTTCGCCGGCTAATGTGCGAATATTAAATGTTGAATGTAGAAGGTCAGGAGCAACTGGTGCTTCAGTCTCGCTCTAAAGGCAGTATAAAATCTTAGTGATAGTTGCAAAACTTTTGACATTAAGTACGCTTTTGAACGCGACCTGGAGAAGCATGCGACCTATCTTGGATTGTGGTGCGGCTCTAGGCCGTGATGCTGCGGCGCATCCACTCATCTTAAATGTCAAATAATTTAAAATGACTCGAATGCGAGGGGCTCCAAACATGAATCGTGCATCTAAACCGCGATACTCTAGCTACCGTCGCGGACTCACACTCCGTATGGGAAATGTGCCACTTAGCCTTAGTCTGGTCGATTCCTGCTTCTTATTAAAATCAAAAAGTCCTAATCCATGCAAAGCGGAGCGTCTCAAGATGCCACATTTCGGCATTTACTGCACTAAAGTGATTTATCTGGGATCATGCTGCTTTGCATGTTCAGGAATCAAAAAATGAGATCTGACCGCGGTATCGATCTAAATCAATGCGAGGCAAATTAGCGCGAGTGGAGCGGTGCATAAATCAATTGGGAAATAGATAAAATCGGAGCCTCTATCGAACCACACGGGGGCATTGAGTACACCTTCTGTGCAGCGGCAGTCGTGCACTGGAGTGATTCATATCGGAAATTATTGCGATACAAGACAATCGCGAATCAAACAGGAGTCGCGGCGAGAAAGTAAAATTTATTATAGCCGACCCTGTCCCACTTTGCGACCAAGTGAAGTCTCAAAAATGAAAATCATCAGTAAATTGCGCCTAGGCACCTCCACAATTTGGCGATTTGTGTCACAAATTAGAGGAACCAATCAATCAATTAAATTTTTGGCACACGGTGGCTGCTGGGATTAAGTGATTTATTCGAATCTATTGTCGAGGCGTCACCTTAAGTGAGGGAGCTGTCGGATCTAGTCAATTATTTATTTAATTGCATTCCAGGTAGCCTTCGGGCGATCAATACGCGAAATTCGATTCGGATTTGACCTTAATGCACTAATTGGCGTGAGAGGATAATTTAATGTGTTTGGCGGTTATGCTTGAGGGTACCATTTAAATGTCTGCCGTACTGCGGAAGTTATGAGATGTATCAAAGTGGAGAAAATTGAACTAATTTCATGTGTAGTAGCAATAACCCTGCTTTATTATAACAATTTGCACGCTTGTCCAGATCGACGTCGATGAAGATCATGAACATCAAATCTCTATACATCTCAGATTCAGGCATATTGAATGATAATGTAGATCAGTACCCAAAAATCCAAAATTTGACCTAAATAAATACATGTAATTATATAGAAGGTTAAAATACGAGTAAACCATTTAAACGCTCAAAATGAAGGATAATTTTTGATCGTTAAATGCCTCAGTGCCATCTGATTTGCTACTGCGATTTTAAGCTGCAAATCTCATTTCATGATTCTAGCAGAATAATAAAATTAGACCTTGTTTTTAAAAACTATTCCATATAAATTTATTATATGCACTCTAAATACAACATAGCGTTTCTGCCAGGTGATTTTAAATAAAATTAATAAAAAACAGATACTTACATGGTATCAAATACGAACTGACTATCAAAATTAAAGACCGAAGTTCGAGTCAGGATGATTTATTGCAGACTAATCGATCTATACAAGATTCATCTAGATTCTCTCGAAATGCAGTGGATGCAACCGTTATCACCTTTTGTTTTCGGCTCAGTTTATTTATTTATATATAGTATATGCATATAGGATGAGTTAAACAATACGGAATATTTTCTCTTACAAAACGAATAATTTTTACTATCTCTATCTAGAAAGTTTTAAGTTGCGGTTTTTCGTTGTTACAAATATTAGAAGTATATTTGGATATAATGACATTTTTTTGGTATGTATTTAAATATAAATTAAAAAATTCTCTATAATTTCGTAAAGGAATATAAATATAAGTAGGCTATTCAGATAAGTATATTTTGAGTCTTAACCAATTTCCGAAAATAAAAGAAATGTAGATTACTATTCCTACGTTTGTTTTCCAAATATTTATACATCTCATATCAGGAAAAATTCAAAGAAATCGAATGAAAGTACGGTACTAATTTTTAAAGTTAAATTCTCAGAAAATCATTGTTTCAAAATAATTTTTCTAAACCGGCACAAACGCTAAGCTGAACTTTTCCATCGTCCAGGTCTAGCCAAGTTTTAATAATGAACTGTATAATTTAGAATAGTTCGTAACAGTTTTCCTAAAACGTAGACATTCATTTTACAACATTACAAACTAATCTACGTTTACATTTGAAAATGATTTTTGATATGCCGTGATATTTAAACTGATCCTGACTGCTCTGTGCATTAAATTTAATAAAATCGAATAAAATTGATTTATTTTAGTGGCTATATTAAATCCGACATCCTAAATTTTAAACAGAGTATTTTTATATATTTCTTTTCAAAGTTTTATGAGCCTTATACATTCAGGGAAAAGTTATTCTAAGTTTATGTTGTGATTCAACAAGGACCATAGTGATATTTTACAAATTGTATGATCAAATAAAAATTCGAACAAAATAAAAAATGATATCAAGAATAGATAGTGTTTACAATTTTATATATCACAAACTATTCATTCCAAGATATCCAATCTACTAGATTATTACTGATCTAAAAATTGTAGTATTAATGTCTGTCGTGTCATAATTTGGATTTTTTAGTAAACATCTATGTAATTGTAATACTAGAATTTAATTTTGAAAAAATGCTTAGCTCACTGCAAATTTTCGTATATGCCTTTCTATGATTTTACAATTATAAAATTAAAAATACATAAAAATTTCTAGTTTTGTAGATCTGAATATAGAAATATTATACCCTAATTTTAATTTAATGTAATTTTAATTTTTCTTAACATCCTAAAAGTTTGGGGTACCGTGGCACATAACACTTTTTCTCCGCTCTAAAGTTGTTCATAATTTTTTTCAAAAAAGGAGGTAATATTTATTACGATTATGTGAGTTAAAACCGAAGCACTATTATTTCGTAATCTCTATTGAAAAACATTAAAAATTGATGGCTTTAATGTAAAATTAAATTTCCATAACGAATAAAGTACTGTGAAAGCTTGTTAGAAAGATAAGTAGATAAACATTCATAATTTGCCTTATTTCACATGACACCACTTTTCGTAATTTAACACGCGGAGATCGCGCTTCTGAGTCTCACAAACAAACATGCGAGGATAATCGGAGAAACGCGGGCGAGTCATTTCGCAATTGTAATTTTTCGCATTGCCAAACCTCAAGGTACTGAAATCCATTAGTTACCCCACATCACCTCATCTCTATTGCAGGTTTGGGCGAGTGCGCCTCTATTATGTCGCCTTTATTGAAGAGCAACTCGAATCGCCATTATGTTATGCAACGTAGGGCCATTACCGTCGCCTTTGTTATCTCTCACCACGAGACCCATGCAAATCTTTTAGACCTGGTAATTAGCATCAGTTCGCCCCACAAACAATAAAACTGGACAGACCTGGTGTCCGTCACCCAGAGGGCAGCGTCCCAAACCACTTTCGTCTCAATTAACAATTATTGGGTAGTAGAAATGAAAATGAAATGCGATGTTAAATCTTGGCGCGCACATGCACCCCAATAACCTTCGAGTGTCATTGGAAAGAAGATTTATGTGAAATTAACGAAATTAACAGAGCTAATCCTCTTATACTGTGAAAAGCGTGGTCATCGCTCATAATTTATTGTTCAGCGTTTTTGGTGTTGAAATTTACTGAGATCTATCGCACAATATCGTCATTGAGGTAGTAAGAACTTGATCGCGAAATAGATTGCACCGTAAGACAATAAACGAGCAATTGGGACATTTTATTGCACTTGTAAATTAAAGTCCAGTTTAAAAGTTCCTGCAATTTAGGCGCAGTTCCAGTAGCAGATTTATACTTAAGTAAATATTGTGTGAAATACCATTAAGACTTTCTGAGTTGCTAATCTTGATTCTGTTACCGGTTCTAAGACCCTTAATCCGAATAATTACTAGCAATAAATACGGCTACCCACTTTACATCCGTAACAGTTTCTCAGAGCAGTAGCAGCCTTTCCACAAACGCAATACATACTAATTTCTTAAATTTCCGCCAATTTTCACGCGATATGACGTTGTCGGGGCTTACATATTCAAAAAAATAAAAAATTAAAAACGTACTAATTATATCCTATACTATTGTATAGTGAGAAATGTACACATATATAATCAGTATATGGAAGTTTCCAAAGTCTATGTAAAAAGTTAAATATTAAATTGCGGCACAAATTGTTATCCGGATATTCAATTACAACTGAGGCGAATGGCTGACATATAATTATAAAGGAGAATATCAGAAATGTTTGCGGTATAAATTTATAACATTTATAGCCCTAACGAATCTTACTACCATGTATATTTATGTATATTTATTTGAACTTTGATCACTGCCATAGGCAACATTGTGCCTATCAATTGCGCCACTTAACATGTTTTTTGTTTTCATATTTAAAATGAATTTCCCTTCTAATCATGAAGAAAATCTTATAGTTATTGAGTATGCCTAATTCAAACACATGTATGACAAACTGAACCAAAATTCAAAACATTTTAAAACTCATTAAAAGTAATTTCAGGCAGCGTCTTGCCAAACTACATTCCAAAAAATTACAAATCAGAAAACTGGTCCCAAAATACAACCCTTTTCTTTAGAAACAGAACTTTGGAACTTATTAAAATCAAAGAGCATGTGGTGCGTAACTTCATACTGCAAATTCATTTTACTTTGTTGTCTATTTGTTACAAATTTTGTAATGCGATTTTGAACCAATCTTCCTTATAGGAATAAGCTGAAATTTTACGTATACAATAAATATCTGTATGCGACGATAACGACTAAACTAAAAGTTTAGAAGTTTAGAAAATGTATACATGACTAACAAGCTCGATTATGTGCAAGATAATAAGTTTTGGTACAAAATTATAGAACTATAGACTAATTAAATATTTTAAGGAAGACTTAAGAATATACTAAAAATTAAAACAATTATATATTCCTATCAAAAAATAACATTCTTTGTTGCATATATTGTAAATAAAATTTTTCATCTGAATATTTATGTATTTCGTATGTTTTCATATTCAGCTTTGGAAGCGTTAAACTGAACAAAATAATTATACAATATTGTTATAAGATCACCGGAGCTATGAATTTAAAAATGTTACGATTTAAGAACGTCAATATTCGTTTGTTCTTCCATTGTTATTTGCTACTAATACTTAAATTTTGTATATTCTGTTATCGTGGAAATAAGGTTTTACTTACAATTAATTGTATGCACATATTTATTACTGAATTGCCCATCGAATGGCTTGCAAAACGGCAAGACTTGCCATCGCTTAGAATTTCAGATATCGAACAATTTTGTTAAGAATTACCTTGGACACATTACCCGTTGCTTATGATAAATATAAAGATAACGTTAAGTTAAGCGCCATTATGAATGACATTTTGTACAACGATTTCAGTTTTGAATATATCTTTAGCGAAACAAAACAAAAACAACAGATTCAGTTTACCGAAATATCTAATGAGAAATTTTCAAGTACCTGATTAGCTTTTTCAGCCCAGACGGTATTTTAACATAATTTTTACAAAATTACGTTAGTTTACTGTCATTTTAATGATAAGAAAGACGAGCCCAAAAACTGGTGGACGTTTCAATCTAGGACACGACTTTGATTTCATCAGTGTAACTACGATTTAGTGACCCTGCCACAAACAACCGACCGAAAGCACGGATCGAACGCCAATTGCCACACCTGTTTGGCTGCAATACCAAGTGTGACTTATAAGCGAAGAGAACTTTTGTAAAAATACGCGTATATTTCGAAACTCAGAGGTTTCTGCTTTTTATGATTGATTAAAATGGTTTGAATTATCATTAGTTGTGCTATACGCAGAAGAACGCAAGAAGGTTACGCAAAGTGGTTTCAAAAAGAATGTTTTATCTCTTTGCGCATTCCAGCCACCACATTCACGACAATAAGACTCATTTGTTAGCGCCAGCTCCTAATACGGCTGCATAACTCTTCCAGGGACGATAATAATTGGATAATAAACCGCTGAATTATTTTCCGCAACTGTACTGAACCCTAGCCGATCTTGGAGCAGGATGGTCAAGGCGTGGAAGGTTGGCTTTGCATCAGCCGGCTTCAAACATTCAATAAGTTAAAGGTGAAATTAAGACCATGTTTTACTGCATAAATAAATTTAAAGGTGGTCAGAGTTCAGCTTGATCACATTAAGAGCTCCGAGGCGTAAGATTGAATCATTTCCGTGTCCCTTGCTGCAGGCGCAGAGTCCGCAGTTACTCAATTACTCACTTCGGGTACAGCGCGTTCCAGGGGGACCATCGCAGGAGACGTTATTTAACTGACCACTTAATTAATGACTTTCCATTTGGTCGTAAACCACCGATTCACCCGATCTTCTCCCTGTCCAGCCATCGAAGGTGTAGCCAATTCCACTGTCAGCTCAGTTTTCAGCGCATATTGAAGGCCGTGGTAGCGCGGTGGCTTCACGGAAGTGCATCGTTAGCCACCGCGTCTTCTGCAGCTACATGCAGAACGTCTTGGGCCTGAAGTACCGTTCGAAGGTGCCCGAGACTGTGATGTATGCCGCGTTGCCAGTGACCATTTTTGGAACTAAAGATCGCTTCCTGCTGGCCCCTTCGACATTTTGAGCATAGTGCGCCACGCAAAGCGGGAACCCCGCCGTTTGGGTGCTCGCTGCCGCGATCACGACACTTCGATCGGACTGCTTGCGATTCAAAGTCCGTAAAGTGCTCCGCTGATTGTCAATCACTTGCCAGCTCGCATCGCCCTCAGCCTGTCCGCGGTACCGTCGATAAGCCGATTGAATTCACAATTCGCGAGGCCCTCCGGCTGCTCAGAGTGACTGACATTAGAAGCAGAAAAAAAAAATTTGATGGCGTTTGCCAATGAACCTGGACGTGAGTTAATTAACTGCCAGACACTTGGCTGATTCCCTGGAGATGCAAATGGTTCAGGTCCCTCCTATGAAACCAGTTCCCTCCCCGGAACGTGAATATCTCCGCTTCGTCGCACCTCAAATCGCATAAAATTCAAATTAAAACTAACTGGAGCTACTTAAGTAAAAGTAAACGCTTTGTCTACTCGGACGGTAAGAGACGTCTTTCATAACTTGACTAGATCTTACGTAAAACGTTATTCTATAACTGTTAAGTCCGCGAATTCTTCTATTTGCTTGATATGCGCATACATCGGAAAATTCTGCAGACCAACAAGGTTTTTGCCCATGACCATCTGATAGATGATTTTCATAGAATGGTTTTCGAATAGTGCACCGATCAACGACATTTTCTCCTTCGGACAAATGATAATCCCATCAAAAACATTTCCTGTTGCAAATATACAAGTTCTTGCCTACTTGCGCAACCCTTTTACTTTTAAAAAGTTACGAGTTCTAATTTAGAGCCAAATTCTAAGTAAGTCTACATCGTGTTCAAAGATGTTCTGTTTGAATTACAGTAGGACGACAAGTAAGGTTTTGATAAAAAGTATATATTATCAGCTTTTTAATAGTGTCTTACATGTCTCGATCTATTAGCAAATGTGGCAGGTATGAACGTTCACCCTGTATAAGGATACATAAGTCGTATTTCATACATAATATATAAGGATACGGGGCTCTTAGGTTAGGTTAGGTTGCTGTGGCTGCCTAGAAAGGCACACTTAGGCCAATTTTGGCCCATTGTGTTACCACGTAGCGCAGGAAACCATGGTTATTCGTAGGATTCGAACCCACAGCCTCTGGGACAGTAGGACAGCGCGCTAACAACTGAACTATCAGAGGCCCCACGGGGCTCTTAAGTCTAATAAATAAATAAATGATCTAATAAACATTCTAATTTAGCAAGTGCGAAATAAAACTTTATAAAAGTAGAATTTTCTTCCAAAAAACAAAACAGAAGATCTAAAAAGTACAAAAGTCGTCTGTTGTAATTATTAAATAGTCTCTTTAATTTTCAATTTATAACCTCTCCATAAAAACTATGATTTTGCTTAGCCTCTATAAATAAATGGAGGATTATTGTTCCGGAATATTTAAAAGGACAGCACAAAGCCCTTGTTATTAGAATAATGTTTTGTTCTGCAATTTTAACTTTGTCTTTATTTTAAATCCAATAATGGACCCTTCCTTTTAAGTTGTTTTAAGTATTAAAAAGAAAACATTCAACAACACTCACCTTGAATTACATTGGAGGTGAAAATGTTTCATAAAAATATCTATAGGTGGTCATAAGGCTACTTTTTACTTATTTCTTACTAAAAGAGCTCTCAAAAATTGTTTGTTTTATTAGAAGGATGCTTATAATGAAAAGCAGAAAATGCATTATCAATCTCAATTACCCATATAGTTTTTTTTTTAAATATGAAATTAATTAAGAAGTGCTAATTGTTTTTCACCTAATAATGCAAGAGTATACCTTTTAATGATACCCAATCATGTTTTGTACAGAAAAACAAATTGAATGAAATAGCAAAATTATTTTAAAATAATAAATGCACAGAGTACATTAAGTATTTGATTTGAAGCAAACAAATTATTTTAAATAATCGTAGAAAAAATAAATTATCCATAAAATTGACTTTAAAAATAGAAGTGATAATTATGTTTATATTATTACCTATTATAACATCAATATAAGAAATTCAAGGTTTTTAAATTTTAAAACAGGAGAGCTGATCAGAGCCCTTTTTTATCGTCATAAAATATATTCGCATTTTACAATTTTTTATTATACATCACCTTGAAAATTTGCGGATATAAGGATTGTGGTACAGTAACCTTGTAATGTAAAAATAGTAAGTTAGGGTAAGGGTACTTTGATGAAAAATTCATATAGGTTAGGTGGATTAGATCCTCCAGGAGGATCTATCCTAGTTGTTCCAGTTTATAAATTTAGTACTTAGAAACAAACGCTTAACAACAACAACAATTAATATGTAAGTTAAGAAAGCACTTTTCCCCACCCTTCAACAGTTTTTAGATCATCAAGATAGTTTTTATAGGTGCTTTTACTATATAATATGCCGGAAAAATAAAATTCATCACATGGAAGTTGGATCCAAGACGATATTCGTAACGCTGATAAGTTATTTTTGTAGTAGGAAGAGTGATACAAAATAATCTCACGAGATAAAACGATCACCTTCTGTTTTACCAACATTAACAACATATATGAAGAAAAATTCGTATTCTCCGAAATTGGTTTGATAGTCTCTCAAAGTGCAATAGCACTATGAGTGTAGGCCGAAAATTTAAAGCTTAAAATAAATATTATTGCGTGTGATACAAATTACAGAGATAAATATACTTTCAACTTTACATGCAAAGAATTTTGACTGATCGTTTTTGTGATAATTATTAACTAAACTAAAAAGTACGATTTGAACTTCAGAAGATTATTGTAGTGTTTAACAAATTCTCTTTGCATACACCAGACTATCCATTAGATAAAATTCAAATAAGCCCTATTATTAGACACTACATTTTTTAATGTTTATTTAAAAATCGGGGATTATTTAAAATCCAGCAATCACTTTGGATGCCTTTGTACGCTTTTTATTTTTAAGGGTAACTATCCTCACAGCAATACTTATATAAACGGAAAAGTGAACATCTAGCTTGAACCATAGAGGTTATCAAATTTTGCTTTTTTTTAATTTCAGATAATAAAGTCCTTGTATAAATATTTTCCTTTTGGATATTATTTTGATAATACATATCAAAACATATTAGTTATTTTTAAAAAGTGGTATATATATCCCATTTTTATCCTGCACATCCTTCTTGTAACACATAATCCTGTCAGTAAATAAATTGTAAATGCTAGTGTGACCTGTGTACCAACAAGTTGATGTCCAGATTCCAGATAGAACAAACGCATGAATTTTTCGACGTCAAGTAAATCACACAATAAAACTGTTTCTAGAATCTCGACATGAGGTGGCTGTGAGTAAAAGTCTTGTAACCATATCTCCCCGATCCCAGACAATATACTGGCCAACGTAAGAAGGCTTCTAGGTGAGTAATTCGAGCAAATCTTAACCTGCATCTGATGCCGAGCACATGGCAAACGCAAAACTCTATCGCAAGTAAAAGTGAGTCCGAGTCCAACCGGGCTAGCTAAATTCCCCAATAACACCGTCTGGGAATGTAAGCCGGGTTATTTTATTATTATTACTTCGGGAGTGACTGGGGTATAAAACAAGAAGGGAAAATCAGTTGATCCGGGGTCGGCTGGCCCCTTGTAAGACAGTCAGAGAAGTCTCCTTTTATTAGGTTATCTTGATTAGATTGGGTGACGGCCAATATTGGTTCAAGTCGTGACACTCCCTAAAGGTCCCCGCGGTAACTCAAGTCGCCACAACGAGTTTCTCTCCTCCAGTCGAAACTTCTAGGAAACGTTTGTTCGCTTACTTTGGTTTTTACCTACATTTTTTCTTACCTTCGGCGAAAAAAGAATCAATTACGTGATGATCCGTTCTGTGTACGGTTCTTAACACATTCCTCAGGCTCTAGTTTAATAACTTGCAGATAATAGCGAGGCTTAGACCTTGGTCCGTCGGCTAGATCGAAAAGATGATTTATCTGAAATAAATTGGAATTTATTTCTTACAAATATCACCATAAATAATTTTGATTTGATGATCTCATAAGGCCATAAGTCGGCAAACATCCCGGAATAAATTCGCATGTATGTGGGTCATACGATGCTAAATGACGTGAATAATTATTGTTTACTGTTTTCGCTTTATGCTTCTTCTAAAGCTTGAAAGATATTAAAACCGTTTTAATTATATTTCAATTTATTGGTTTCATGGGGATGTCTATTAGTCTATTATTTTTTTCTTATTATAAAGTTTCATAAGATCTACAAAATCAAGGTTATTAAAGTCTTACGTTTTGCCTTTATTTATTAATTTTTTTTAATATAAAAACTTCAGAGGTGAATTTTAGGGGGAAAAACATTTATTTTTTATTTATTTAACCATTTTCTAATTAATTGTACATACTTCTTATACATGTACCTAGACCTAGATTATAGTATTGCAAGTTTAATATAATTACAAATTTAACAAACAGCGGACTCTACTTAGTCTGCATTGAATGGACCTATTCAAACATAAAGAAACTTTTAATGTACTTTTCCTTGTTTTAATATTAAATATATTTGTTAGTTCCTTCGGAAGTCAATCCTGCCAAATTAATTGTATCTGTGGGGTGTTTGCAACTTTCCTTGCGGTCTCTTTTCATGCTCGACTGGCCTCTTGAAACATGTGACATCATAGAACTCCAAGATTACCGTCATCTTTTACCTTCAGTACTTTTAGTATTTGATCATTATTATTAGTATTATTTTCATTACACCCGCTTATTAATCTCATGGCTGAGTGTTGCAATTTTTGTAGTTTAGTAATATGGGTGTTAAATCCACTGCCCATGCTATTATTCCATATCGTAACTTGGATTCTATTAGTCAATAGACTTCTTTCATTACACTTGCCAAAATATGTAGTCGTAGGTGTACTAGCGCAAACAACGCCTTTGTGAACTCTCATTCTGCCTATATGCTTATTCCAGTTGAAATAAAAATCTATAATAATTCCGAGATATATGTACGTCTCAAAAATATCAATGATCAGTTTAGTTGTGACATGGTAGGAGTTGTTACAAAAATAAATTTTATGTTTTGTAGGTTTATAATATGGATTTCTTATGTACATCATTTTGGTATATAGAAACAAATATATACATAAAAACAGATAGAAGATATATTTTTTCTTAGTGCCAAGACAATAAATAGTAAGTCCTGTAAGTTTGTATTTCTAAGTCGGCCAATGCAAGTTAAAAGTCGCACATCAAGTGTTCCGAACTTTATCTTTATTAAAAAAAGGAAAACTTCTTGTTTTAAAAGAAACAATTTCTTGTAATACACTGCTCATAATTTTTGTATAATGCAAAAATAGGTCTATAGTTTTTTAATAAAGCTTGTGTTTTATTCCACAAAATTTTACCAGTTTACATAGGAGTCGAAGTAAATTTGTACACTAAATTAGGCCTGTAATACCACTTACTCATAATTTAGTGTAATAGTTCATTTGGGTGCTTATGTACAGTTACATCTTTTGAGAATTGTTTTATTTCGGAAATGAGTAAATTAATGTCCTTTCTTCGATGTAATCTCACTAGTTAGATTAGGTTGGTGTGGTTGCCTAGAAAGGCGCAGTTAGACCATTTTTTGGCTCATTGCATTACCACGTCTAGTAGGAGATCATGATTATACGTGGGATTCAAACCCCCAGCCTCTGGGACCCTAGACCTAAGAATTGAACTACCAGAAGCCCCAAAATAACTGTAATTAAATAAAGTAAAGTAAGTAAACATTAGTCCGAAAATTTTGCCATGCAATAAATCTTATCTTATACTTAGAAGTCTCCATTTCGGTAAAAATTTCACTTCAACTACTAAAGTCAATGTGCTATTAAAAGCTACAAAAACTTACTTAGCAAAAAACTTGAAATGGTTTGCAATTTGCGGTTTGTATCTTTATTTTAGCATTCAATCACTAATGGTCCTCAGCACCTACACGCTCTTTATTGGCGTTTATGTTGGAAAGTATCACCGTTACTTGGCTACCGAGTTAAGAAGTTCAAAACAGAAGAAGCCGAAATTCGGAGCATCAAAAGTCGCATACTATTGACCGATATTCAAAACCAGTTAAATATGCCCGCAAATTCTTAAGCGGACAGCCCGCGGTTCAACGCATCCATTTTTGGCCAACTGCCATGTTTGGATTTATAGTTCTATTCTTCTCGCTTGGCAAAATCACGACTAGAGACAAGACCTTTCTGTTAAGGAGGAAAGTAGTTTAAGATTTTGAGAAATTAGTCGGCAATCTTAAGTATGTCAATTGTTGTCAAGACGCTGGATGAGTTAGATGCGCAGAGGTCTGCAAATCGAGAGGCTATGCGCAGAGGAAGAATTCTCGATGCCAAGGTGCCGTGGACGAGATGTCGGACGCTTCCGTTCACAGGCCGAGACGATGGAAGCTCGAATTTTTTGTCGTTGGTTTCGCTGCATTAAAGCAAATTAACTGTTGCAAAATGAAAGCTAATTATGCAGTTTTATCTGAATTTACATAATGAAATTATCCCAGCGGAGCGATTTTGTGCCTAGTTGCTCTCTGTGCATGTCCACACCCAATAAAATTGGTTACTTCCGCCTAGAGCTATTTCTTTGCAAGAAAGAAAAGAAAATTCCTCCGCGAGAATTCTGTCGACCGGTTAAGTTGAAGAAGACCTGGGATAGTTTCAGTCATCATCACAAGATTGCAATGATTTTCGAGCTCAGGTAAATATACGTGTGATAATAATGTGTTTCCTCTTATAGTTTTTTTTACGATCACCTCAGCACTCAAAAATGTTAAGTAGAGGTATTTTGACGGTGGCAGCGCATATTTTATGGAATATGAGGAACAGAGCTAAGAATGGAAGTGAAATAATTTAAATTTTGAAGTAATTTAGCAACAATGGCTTTGCAGCGATCGTCAAGGTGGGTTAAGGGTCTCTCCTATTATTTAGATTTTTTAACACACGTACATACAACAGAGCGTTTGAATACACGCGACATTTATGCCATGTTTCATGTTATTGCTTTTATATGTAGGAGATTTTATAAACACATATAAAATCTTCAAAGTATCTTCACTACAGACAAATTATTTCTTATGATAAGAAATAATAATGCATATGATATTTATAATAGTTAGTTAGTTCTTTAGTTTAAAGTTTAAACAATTAAAATTCGACTAAATAAAAAAATAGCAGGCACGATACAATTGAAATATTTAAAAATACTCGTACTAGAATTTCTTAACATATGGATAGGTGCGTTCTAATATGCGTAAGTCAGACAATAGTCGATCCAATCAAAATGTTTTATAGATTAGGGATGACGACTGATCTATTTCTTTCAATCAATTAGAACTAGAGCTAGCGAACCACAAACGATAAGCAACCTTTAAATTATTTATTATATGTATGATAGTAAATTTTGATGATTCTGATTTAGATCAATCGGCTTACATATCGTTTATATTATTCCATATTTAAAAAATATACGTCTTGATAACTTTTATATAAATATATCCTTTTAATAAGATCATTTGAAAGATTATTTCTCATGATCATTGTCATATTACTCTTTAAATAGCAAATTACTTTTGATTATATAAAATCGTTTGCACGTTGAAGTAAAAACGATACTTTAAAAATGGTACTTTCGATCTAATAATTTTAATCGTGGTAGATTCTAATATGAAAATTCTTATTTTAAATAGTGATTCTTTATCTAAATGTAGAAGAATTTAGAGTTAACTCCAATAATAAAAACTTAAATTTTTCCTGTGTTCGAAATAGCGAAAAGTAGGTGACAATTATGGAAAAAATTACTTTACCCATAATTTCTTTGTGGGAAACTGAAGATGCTTCGCTGACATAATGAATGCAAAGAATGCAGTAATGATTCAACCGCAGGCTCAGAGTAACGACTGCTGCAGTAAAGTGGCTTCAGCGTAATCGAGGTATAGAGTGCGGGGGGAAAAGGGAACCATCAGCGAAGTTTCCAGTGGATCAAGGGTTAATTTGAATAGCTGCACATGCAATCAAATTTTACGAAGTGCGCTTTCTCCCTGCGTTGAATGGGCGCAAATACTCAACACTATCAGCCGGCGAATCGCTTCAAACCGTCAACTACTTTTCTGCAATTCAAACTTTCGATTCGCGCATGGAGCTCAATCAAATTGATAACAACGGCTAATGAAATTGGTTTCACCACGAATCTCTCAGAACCGCCAATGTTCTACTTTCGCATTCACTTCGGGAGCGTGAATAACCTTTCGAGAGGGGTGCCTCAATTGCATCAAATAGCGCACGTCTCGTGTTAGACACTTATTAGACTCCCGGTGCAGAGTGTGCGGAATAAATCGAATCGAGCAGCAATCCTATTCCGATGCATACATAATACGAGTAGAGTATCTCAGGTTGCTATGATTGCCCTAGCAAATCCATCTCGATAGCTATTATCAGCGACAGATGATGTTCGCGGTGAGTGCGATTCAGGTACGGAGGCACTGTGTTAAGTAGCTCCGAACAAATATTATTAGAACCGTATTGAGCGAGACTTGCCTTGGGACAATATTGACACAATGGCCACCGCATCGCCGTTGTGATCGAAACTCAAAATTACTCGCAAATATTTACCAAAGCATGCCTGATGAACCTGATGTATGCAAAGCCGACGGTACGCGGTCGAGTGGCTTCCGCTGTGCCTCCTTAAGAAACGATTTCATGGATATTTAACGGTTTGCACAGATCAACAACTGTTTTACTCAAAAGTTGTATTGTGCTGTTGATACCGAGATATGCAAACGACAGAGTTAACTGTGAATTTTCAAAAATTTTCTGAAATACCACAAAGATCTTCATTCATAAGAAGAAGGAAAATCTTAAGGAAAACCCGCTTTAGATTTAAAATTCGTTAAAGTATACAGCAGCTGTAGGTCAACAAAATGTTGTTTTTTTTCATAAGTGGGTTTATTCTTCATTTTCGGTATCTAAAAATTAGGTTGTAAAAATATTTAAAATGTATGTAAGATGTATAAAATGATATATGCTCTATAATTAGATACTGCTGTCCTAGTCAGTCGCGAGAGAAAACTCATTTGCCAAATTTGGCCTCTTTCGGCAAAATTTTGATTAGTTAACTTTAATATTTTATTTTTTTTTATTTTTAATGGTCTGGATACCCCCTATTTTGGTCCATACTCGAACCTAAGAAGAAAAACCTCATTGTTAAGATTAGGTTATCTTCTAATCAACTTGCCTTATTCCTGAGAAGGTATACCTTCAGTGCTATACCTTGCAAACTCCTTAACAAGTCCTTATATATTCTAAGGATTTCTTGAGGTTAATTATAATCGGGAAGTAATAAAAATATGGGTCAATACCGAATTATTTTAGAAATTTGAGTACTGTGCTATTTTTATATTTGGTGATGATTTAGTGTAGTTTTCTATTTATAATTAGCATGTAGTTTTATATTTATAAGTAGCTGTAGAAGGCATAAATGGTGCTAATGTTTGGCATTTTGTTTGAAAAACTCGCTTTCCATTTTAGGTATGAATGCATCAAAATATTGTGATGATAGTAAATTTATCTTTATTAAACAATACAGCTGACATAGTTTTTTTTTTAAACAACGAATTAGATATAAAAAATCTTTACCTGCAAAATGGGAAGTTGTGCAATTCAGTTCTTATTTGGGCAGAGGAGAGATAGCCTGCTTTCCCGGATCAATTTGAAAGTCAATCAATCAATATTCAGCGAATAATCGTCAACGAGAAGAGAACGTGCTGCATATGCGTAGACGGAGGTAGACTGTTACCTTCCTCCGAATACTGCCACAGACTCACGTAGCCCCGATGAGAAATTACCATCTGATGATAGTTATTCAAGACGATTGACTAGCAACAAGATATTAAACGTCTGATAAGATCTATAGACCTGGTCTAGTATGAGATAGGAAATTACGATCTAACGGTGCACCTAATTAGGCTATCCGGGGACCAAAAGTGCCCAACGTACTCGACCGTGCGCAATTGTATGACACCGGAAATCATACGCAGCCGTATGTCATGAACCGGTGCTAGTGCTGTCCGAGCCCACCGGCCCAGGTGATCTATCATAAAACGACATCGGGGACACCCTGTCCCGGGAGCGGTGGCGGGTGGGGGGTGGGGGTAAACGATAACTGATATTTCCGTCCTACCTGTGCTTAATTATTCCCCGTCGATCAGGCGCTGATTTGTTTATGCGAGTCGCATGCCCGGTTAATGGAGATCTCCGCCGGTTCTTGGAGGACTATCGCGCATACGGTGGACAATTATAAAGTTCGGCTCTGTTCGCAGACGGCCTTATAAGCCGCGTCGATCGACGGTGAATGATGGCTCGATTACGAGACAATCGATCAGAATGGCAAAACAATAAATTCGCCGGGACTGGGACCGTTACACAACCAATCAACAATTAAAGTTTCTGCAAGAAGTACTGATACCAATTTTATACCGTCCTCGATGGAAGCCCGCGACTAGAAGAAAAGGTGCGTGGGAATTCTAGTCATTGATGGATTTGTTGTGAACGACAAATGGGTCGTAGGAGCTCTCGCTGCCATTTGTTCGAAATGAAGAGGTTCCAATTAAGATAAATTTCCGGCACGAACTAACAGTTGATTTGCTGCATTTGGTGAAAGTAACGTTGTCCTCTGACTCCTTCTCGAAGACGCGGTCGCAATTCAAGCCAAACTTGTTCTAATTTCATTTTACCTCACTATATTCAAATTTCTTTTTATTTTGCGATAAGATCTCTGCTCTGGGTAGAACTAGACCAGATCACTCTGAACCTTTTATCACGACTCAAACGTGATTTATTCTGCTAACGGAAATGAATTTCTATGTGAGTGTTCTTATTGTTAGAGATTTCTTGATTTAAATTATCTCTATTTGTTCTAATTGCTTCAACTTAAGAGTATTTCATTTAAGTCTTTCATTAACTTCCAAACAATAGGAATTGATGCATTATCTTGGTTTTTAAAATAATATAAGATAAGATTATCTACTTTTTAGGTATATTCGTGTAGTTTTCACTATAGACGTTAACCAATAGTAGATAGTAACTTTGTAACCGCAAAAAGATCTAACCCTTTAATAACATTTCATTCATCTTACCAAACCTCCTCCATAGTCGCTCACACTAAGTAAGACTATTTTTGAAAAATGTTCACATTTTTGGTCCAGAATTCAGTCTACTAATATAATGTTGGGATATATTTATATATAAATAAAATACTATTTTAAGTAATAATAATTTTATTTTAAAACTATAGTATAGCTATGCAGCACTGTGCACTGTTTAAAACTTCTATAATTAGGGAAGTTGCATGCCACTTGAAATCTACCCAACAACAACAGCAACACCTATGCCTCCTATCAAGATAGGATTATGCTGCATCTCATATAGAAACATTCGTTACCTCAAGTGATAATTATCACCTTTACTCCTCGTCACTCTGATATGGCATATGGGGGAAGCAATCCGCACTTAACCCCCGCCCAGTGAAACTGCTTTGCCGTTGCAGTTGCTGGTGCTGGTGCATTAAAATCAGATATGAATTCAAAGCTTTTGCATACAAACCTGCTCGTTGAAAGCCCCCCAGCCATTAGCGTTTCCTTAAAAATTCCTCTGTTGAGAGCCATGCAGAATTTCTAATTATATTTTTCTGGAAGAAAAAGTGCGAAAACTTTTCATCGCCTTCAAATAACCTGGAGAGGTGCTTTCACCGTAAAAAGGTGAAAAAGTTATGAGCAAAGTTTTATACTTTCCCCAAGGATTTTTCACATGAATATGAAAAATATTCAGAAGTTTCCGCCTCAAAGAAATTGAATTTTTAATAATTCGTCAGGAATTTCTTAAGTATACTGCCGAGTGGAGCGAGAGATTAAGAAGTTATGGGAAGTGTTGGTATAAGGTGTCCTAAAATGTATAATGTATGATCATCATATTTATAACACACATGTAGTATTAAAATTATCGGAAATATCATAACCATATACAATCCATGTACTGCTCGAAGTAGTATTATTTAACATTTCGACTGAAAAAAGTGGAAATTAAATAGTAGAGAGAAATTGACCCTCGCCTTGAGGGTTCCGTGCCTTTATATTACCTATTTAATTAGTAGTCAAGGTCAATTCTCCAA
Organism: Philonicus albiceps; assembly: GCA_963969385.1. Classification (NCBI taxonomy): domain Eukaryota; kingdom Metazoa; phylum Arthropoda; class Insecta; order Diptera; family Asilidae; genus Philonicus; species Philonicus albiceps. Next base: position 39,670,675 of record OZ017773.1, read on the forward strand.
CTGCAAATGTAAGTCTGTAATAGCAAAAAAAAAACATGTTCTCCCGTACATTCCAACTGCAAATGTAATTTTGTGCAGACAATATTGAGAGATTTACCATGTTGTTTTAAGATCATAGACTTCTTATAAGTTTTCCTGTAATCTATCAGTAAAGAACTAGTTTTAGGGGGTTATATTTGAGACCCTCACAACAAGCCCTTTAATTTGATATGTCATGTTTTTCAAAATTAATTTATTTACGTTACACGTCCGTGTTTGGATGATAGAGTCATCGGATAGCATAATTTTTGTATACGAGTAAATATAGATCTGACCATACTAAAAACAGAGACAACAAATTTTTTTTTTGGAATTTTAAATCATGACGCCCGTGCTAATTCTACCTATAGATTACTTGAGTTGCTGTTAACACAACATTCTTGGAACAATATCCAATTAAAAAATCAGCTTTTTTCAAAAATTTTGAAGTTAGGTTTTATTCAAATCATAAAATTAAAAAAGTTGGTTTTATAAGAAATTGAACAAAGCTCTTCACTCAAAAGTATTTTCTTACTATGCGTAAAAGATCCTTTTGTTTTTTGATATGATTTAAAAACTTTCTTTTAAAACCGAACCGAAGATTTGTCCATAAAACGAACATTACTTTAATTAATTTGTAACTTTATAAATTCTGCTTTTGTTTGTAAAATTATATAGAACTTTCGATGCTGAATTTTGATTTGATTCTATATTTCTCTTAAATTGCCATATACACGCAACCTATTTAATATATTTATCTAAAGTTAGGTACTATACTAAAAGTTGAGAATAAAAAGGAAGAGATTCACTTTACAAATAAATAAAGTATTAAATTGAAGAAATTATGTGGAGTCAGTAATTAAATTTTATTTAAAAGAATAGTTTCGATTTACAAAATTTCGAGATTCTATACTAAGTTACCCAATAAATATCACATGCAGGTGAAATTGTTTAAAGGCAATGGCCGATCGGTGAGGACTGCCCGCCTTGAATTGCTTAAAGTTGGCCAATTAAACCCGTTCCGCCCCAAGTTCATTACCGAACCTCATTAAATAAATATTTCGTATTGATTTCAAGCGAAGTGCGTCCAGACCTGATCGCAGGAGAAGAGATGAATTTCAGGTGAATAACGAGTCTTGGGGAACTGTGAGATAAAAGTAAAATTCACCACGCAGGTGATGGCCACGTCCGTTTAAGAGTACAGACCGAGCGTGGTAAGGTACCAGCGGTTTTAATTGTCGTTTTTGTAATTCGTATCACGTTCAAAGGTCACTGACTCCCGCTTGGCTAAATTGAAAATTGGTAGAAAGAATTTTTCCCTGATAAGTTCGGTCAATTGAGTCGCTGAATTAGGTAAGTTCAAGTGGTTTGCGTGTATGGTACGTTCGCTTGCCTGTTGCGGACGGCCGTCGTTATTGGGAACGTTTGACGGTAGTAAAAAGAGGTAATTGTGCGTTTCCTGCCTTACGTTACGTCTCCGTAAAGGAAATGCAAATATGCCTGTATGCGCTCTTTTCTTTGGTTCGCCGCGCGATGGCAGATGCATTTCAACGGTTGAATTGCGCCCCATATTAGCTGGGGTAACTTTACAGTATCGAACAGTCCCATCGTTATTTTTACCGTCAGGAGAGACCTCCGCGATGGCAAAACCAATAAAAGAAATCTGTTCAATTTATATCCTCTAGCTAAAGATAAGTCTAAGAGGAAGTCTATATTTGTCTAAATGCCCGCAAAAAAAAAAAAAGTTATTTTATGAATGTAAGAAAACTCAATCTTGGGATTGGTTTGTTAGTATAAGTGGCAAATAATTCTTATTACAAAAATGCATTATTTAGAAAGTATGACAGAGGAAACGCCACTCTGACGAGTCAAAAAATTTTTCATATTTGGGGAGGATTTAAAAAGTAAAATTTTTAACTTAGTTTCTTGTAGTATTTCTGGTTTTCGCTGGGGCGTGTTCGATGCTTTTTTCTTTATGTCATTTAATCACTGAATATTTTAAAACAAAGTTCACCGCCGCGTCGCATCGGTTAGTCTGTCTGTGCGCGTTTTTCTCTGTAACATTGTTCCAGTTTTTATGGTTATATAGATTGATTCGCTAAGAAAGTTTAGATATATAATTGATAAATGTTGTATGCAAATTAACCGTATTATGACGATGGAAATTGGTAAAAACGATCATATTTAAGTCAATAGGCAATAGGAAATGCAACGCAATAACATCGGAAACGGGAAATCTAGTATAAAATAAATTTTTGATTTGATTATTGACCATACCATTCCATTAGTCTTATAAAGATTTGACAAGGTTTATCTTTATATATTACACACACTTGTAGGGTAGTGCAATAGAGAAAATATAAAACAAGAAAAATTATGTTTATACTTAATTACTTACTTAGTATATCGACATATTTCCCCCGGCTTGAAAGACGACTTGTTTATATAATATCATAAATATGTGACCTAGCTTTTTATATACACAGACCTAAGCTGAATAAAAATAAGATATTAAATAGTAAATAGAGTACATTGCCTAAATTAATTAAGGACCTTTCACAATGAAGTAATATGTAAGAAATTTTAGTAGATTGGCAGACTGGGACATATGTGTCCTAATAGTCTTGAAAGTGTTAACAGAAATATTCCTCGTTTGATTTTTTCAAGCATTTGCTTCCTATTAGCAAAGTGGATATTACCGCATTTTCAGAATTATTTGTCTTGTTTCAGTTAAGTTTAAAATGCCATTTCAGAATGTTCAATTTTAAGAGATTTCCGCCAAAATCAATCGTTCTGCTTAATGATTCCGAAATTGTTATCCAGTTTTTAGTTTTAGTAATTTCATCTTACAGAACGCGAGGAAATTTTATCAGAGAATGACAATTTTTAGAAAGTGTATTTATGCAATTTTACTACTTATATTTGTAGATTTTATTTTGTCGTGGATAAAGGTACAAAATGGTCTCTCAGTTCACAAACAATTAATCAATATTTTTGAGTATATTAAAGAAATAAATGAGTCTATAACCTATAAAAGTGCAGCAAAAATTTGTTTGAGTAATGCTTCGTGTTTTCTTAAATTGAAAATTTTATCTCTGTACTTACTTGAAGACTAAAATAGAAAAAAAGATTGTTTTTTAAATAATTTGATATAACATTTTGAAATTAAATCTCTTCAAATGTACCAGAATTGCATACAGCTATTCAAAAATGTTCAAAAAGTTTGTAATGATAAAGTGTCAAGTATTCTTTGGTTGGTTGTTGCTTGCTAAACTAAACCTTTGTTTCTAATAGAGCTGCTACCTTCTTCAACTTTCTTTACCAAGGACTGCCACGATATTTGCACTTTCGGTCTTTATCAAAAGACTTTCTCTATAAAAGCACTTCACTGTTTATTTCTAATGTACTAAGTTAAGACACTGCGCGAATCCCAGCTACTGAGTTTCATTTTACCCACTTGCAACCGTAGAAAAGTAATCACAACGACGGCAATGAAAACCGAAAGCCAATTGCACTGATCACCATCCACTGCCTTTCTCCAGGTGACGGATGACAATCTTACAATGAAAATTTCTGCAAGCAACTGAGTGCATCATATTGGGGACCCGCGCTGGAAAATGTTACATAATCGCCAACGACAGTTAGCTCAGTGTTTTGAGTGATGCTCGAAAAATGGTGCCAGCGATATCTTTCAATTTTACACTCCGCTGTGCCAATTTTGCTAACTTCCATGTTAAAATCGAGTGGGAGAGGAAAATTCTGACGATTAAGTGAAGTTAAGACTTCTCCTTTTTTGTTTAATTGCGGAAATCACTACAAGTGATGCACACTAAGAAGTTATTCTTTTGGTTTTTAGTAGACTCATAGATGCACATATTTTTAATCAAACTTTCTAATGATAAAAATAATGAATTATGATACTTTCAATTTCAATTTCGCATACACTCGCAATCAAATTTTGCCAGAATTGTAGACTGATTTAACAAGAATATTTGCTATTATTCAAACAATATTTTCGAAAACGGTCTCGCCATCGCCACTTAAACTTATAGTATAATAAGAAATTAAAAAAATTATATTAAAGTAAAAACAATGAACTTTAATTACACTTTGACGAGCTAAAAAATATGAGAAGTTGATCAAAGTAAATTCCCAAAATTTTACGACAGGCGGTGAAGTGAAAGAGAAGTTTGTAAAAATTGCAGAGATTTTAGAATAATTTTCAAAATCCGGAATATTTCCAGCCTTTTAGATGAATTTAAACTCATATAAGAGGCCGAAAGTACATACGAGAGTATGTCAATTTTTGAAATATTTCCAAATTAAAATTGGCAAAAAATTATAATAAAAAATAGCAAATTTTAAAGTTTAATTCAATTATAAATTTTACCGTGCAGATTAAAAATTAAAGACATTTTTGCTGTATTTAAATTATATTTATACTCGCATATATCTAATTTTTTAATAATTTTCATACAAACGGAGCAAGTGATGTGCAATTGGAATCTAGTTTTAATTTCACTATTTTTCGTGGATTTATATTTAAAATGGGTTTTGGAAAAATGTTCTTTAAAAACTTAGAAGTTGCGGAATATATTTTATAATTCTATTAATAATTATACATCTCTACAAAATTTTGATAATGAGGAGCCTTTTTAGAGTTAGTAATTATTTTATGTATTTTTTCAAGCTCTAAATATGAGTCAGTAATCGAAAATGTTCCACTAATTTAAAAAAAAAATATAGTATATATATGTAGTATCGGGTTTTCCAATAGGGATGATACAGTGCGTACTATGTTTTGAAATTGTATTTGTCATTTGTGTTCATTACTTTTTACTTTTTACTTTAATTGTTATCTTTTAATCGTTTTGTTAATTAGTTTTAAAATTTATTGTAGCTTGTAATAAGCGATAAATAAATAGATATTGCCATTTAATGATAGAAAAATACACACTTGAGCAACGTTTCGAAATTATTAAGTAGTTTTATCAAAATCATTGGTCATATGTGAGTAGTGAGAGTGTTTTACGAAAGAATTCAAAGACGACATTATGCAGCTAATCGATTCAGTATTCGTCACATTGTAGACAAACTTCAAAAAGAATTTTCTTTCCACAATACAAGAATACCAGTATGACAAAAAAACGTACTTAAACAATAATATAGAGGATATGTGGTTTCAACAGTAAGATACAAACTGCCATACAGCCAACGTATCAATCGACTTATTGAAAACAAAATTTTCTTAAGAAATTATCCTCCCAGATCTTGTGATTTATTTCTCTGGGAATATATAAACTCACAATTCAATAACAATTGCGGAATTCAATGACAGCATTGACCGTGTTATTGTTGAAATACAGTCAAATTTATGTGAAAAGCGATGGAAAATTGGTTCAACAGAATGTGGTATGTCCAGAGAAGTCGTGGTGCTCACATGAACGATATTAGTTTTCGTACATAAATGCATAATGTAATTTTTCTAATAAAAAAAATGTTGTATCTCATTAAATACCTTATAATTTGAAGTGATTTGTTTTTAAAAAGTGTATTTGGTTTATTCGATAGAGAACAGAAGAAATTAAAAGGTATTTTTATAAATCTCTCTATATATACACTGTAAATCTCAGTGTATTATTTCAAAACGCTTAAAGTGTTTTATTTTGACGTCACCCATTTGATTAACATTGTCTCGATTTTAAAATATTTTAAAGCGTTAATAACACTGAGATTTAGAGTGTATTCCTTCATTCAGAAAACAAAAATCTATAAATACCTATTACATAAATTCGTTTTGATTTTCCAATATTCTGCAGTAGATTTCAGAAATGATTCCAATAAACGCAAGTTATGAAATTATAATATGATATTTTTGTAAGTGTATATATGGTATACGCAAAATCAATAGACTTCGCAATTAATTTATAAATATAACATAAAATTGGACTTTCTAACATTAATGTTGAAACTTTTTTCGAAAGATGTGTGTGTAGCCATGCCAAATTGTAAAGCTTAGCATTTGCTCAATAAAGTCTTATAAATTAGAAAGATATACCCGCTATTTTCCTATGATTATCGCTTGGATTGTACATTTTGTATTCATGAATTTCGAATAGATAAACTACGACAAAGACTGATTTCTGACTCATAAAGAACACATTTGGGATTGATTTCCCTGATTCTGTGGAACGAAGGAGACATTTTTCAAATTATAAGGTAACAATAAAAAAGTCGTTATTATCAAATAATTCTCGCCGGCAGGTAAAATGTTGAAAGATTTTATGAAAAATTGGCTAACAGAAGCTAGGCACGAAGTAATCGCTGAAATACGAATCAAACGCACCACTACCGCCGAGACCCTTGTCTTTTAAAACCAGAGAGGTGCACGGTGTGGTTCTCGCGGGTCCTCAAGAAAATTTCCAGACGACGAAGACGGCCAAGCAAACCTGAAGAGCTCGCAACAAGAAGGCCCAGTGGACGGCACCGCGGCAAAAGGAAGACGACGGTGACCTACCAAGTGCAACATGTTCTCTGGCTGCCATTTACATACAAGCAGAAGTAGCAAAGCTCCTTAGCTCACGTCTTACACTTACCCGATTTTTAGCTAGTCTATGTGAAGGTACGCCGATTCGAAACGTGCACACTTTTGGGTGACATAAGCTTCGGAGCCCGCAGTATTTACTTGAGTTGCACGCTTGTTTTTGCAACTTGATGGCTGTGGATGGTGGAAGACTGCGAGACATACACCTGGAGTTTGGATAGTGTGGGTCTGGGTGATGTGGGTACCGAACTGGAAAAGCTTCTCGTTTGCGTTTACTGTTTACGTGCGGGTCCGTGGAGAGTTTGGAGAGTTCAGGTGTAGTCAAACCGGTGTGCAGCTACTTTTCACGTTCGGGCCGGTTGTGGCTGTGTTACATGCTCCGCGGTGTCGACTCCGTTAGTTTGAAATTGAATTTTATGCAGAAGTCAGTCGAGCTTTCAGCCTCCACCAGTGAGCGCGTGAACTTCGCCAGTCGTGGGTTTTTTGGTTTACTCTAAAGTCAGCTCCTTACAAACTGTACTAAGAAAGTTCAGAAGGAAGTGACACTGCATTAGTGAATAGTTCCATTTGGGAAGTGTTTGCTACCCAACAAAAAAAATCTGATCGTTATACCTGATAATCTTTGTGAATATCAAAATAAAATTCAGTGAAAGGGGTTATTCCGGGCTTTCTTTAATTCTTTTCGAGTGCAGAAGATGTGCTTTGGTTCCCGATATAAATTAGTGTTTCTTGTTCTTTTCTTGTCTCGCCGACTTCGAGAGGATCGAAAAATATCCGAGTGATCTTGTGAAAAATTATTTGAAAAGCAAAGGAATATTTTCACCTGAGAGGCGAATTTCTTTTCTGTGACATACCTCTAGTAATATTTTGTGACTATCACCAGTATCAGCCAGGCTGAGTGTTGTGTGATTTCACCGACTGTAGCCGCTCGAACAACTTCCCACTAAATTGGCCAAATCGCCTACTGATCTCGCTTCCATCGAAAGGATTAACCACCTAGTCACCAAATCCACGTTTCAAAGCCGATTGAATTTATTTAGACTTCTATCAAGGTAAATATTTGCATTGCTAAGTCGTCTTAATTTTCAGTTTTCAAGTGATCAACTGATTTTTGTTTTTTTTTGTTTGCTTTTTTATCGGCTCGCACAGCGCCCATCCAATTTAGAGCAAATTTGGTTGAATGTGATTTGTTTTTTAAATACTTCCTAGGAAATCGACCAAATCTACTTCGTATTGCAAAAAAACTAGATCAATTCGAAAGGCTGTTTTGCCTATTTTTATAACATAAAATAATTTAAACATTTGACATTCGATTTCGGTTCAGTTACCTCATTTTACCTTATTTTTCTCCTTTTGTATATGGGTTAGGAAATGCTTCTGCTTTGTATCTAAATCGCGAAATAGTGGACTTGTTTTTTTTCTGGACTGCTTGGAAATAAATTGGAGACCAAAACGTTGGATGCAGAGCACTCAAGAAAGCACGCCTACATCATTTTGATTCTCTTTATTCGCACTTTAAGGCCTTAGAAGGAATGTGGTTTTTCCCATTGACCGGCAGAGTTTTATGTGAGTGTACACTTGGGGCACATTCAAGCGGTTGATTGATTCATAGTTGAAAATTTGCAATAACATTTTTGTAACTAACATCTATTTGCGTACATATCCATTAGAAATTCATATTGACAAACAAATTATTTGATATACATTTAGATAAAATTTGCTTTTACTGGTTTAACTAATGTACAAACATTTCAAAAGTAATTTACAAAAGGAATTATATGCGGTAAAATGTAAACAAAATTATTTCAGCTCATTTTCTGAAGCTCCATACAAAAATTAGAAGAATTACCTACTGTAGTCACCTTTAACATTTAAAATATACTCAGAATATTTGAAGTTAACGATAACTACAATTTGAAAATAGCTGCAATGTTCCTTGGCGGAAAGTAAAAGAATTACACACCTCCACAGCTACACTAGCAATTTCTGAGCCAACCCGAACAAGAATAACTTTGAACGCTATTTGAATTGAAACTACACTGAGAAAAATCTGAATTGTAAAAATTACCTATATAGCATTACATAAGCTTTACAGGAGAAACAACTGTAATTATGGAAACCTACTTAGTAACATAGTCCTGCACAATTTTTGCCTCGAATATCTTATATACTAATTTTATAGAATTTTTTTTTTGTATATAGATTATGAAAAATTTCATAGTTTTGGGCATTTTTAAAACGTCTTAAAAAAACAATGGGCTATCGAACGAATTGTAAGTATATCTCATATAAAAAATAGGATCCTTGATTTTAATATCTATATAAAATCAGTTTTAATTTTTAAACATTATTAAAATTTGATAAACTCCTGCGACCATTCAATGTATGATGATATAAAATATCTCGGAATTTAACTTCAGTCCTTAAAGCAAGTAATTTGATAAAACCGCAAAATCGAATTAAGTTACCTAAACAATTTAATAATCTACAAACTCATTTTCAAGGCCGTCTTAACTTATCACGCCCTGTCTGGGCTGACTGTACCAAAAACCCATATAATTAAATTTCAAAGGATTCCAAATAAAATACTAAAAATAACGATTAACCTACCTTGTCTTTTCCACCCATGCGACTTACATTAAAAAGCAAACATCGACTTGGTTACAAATGAAGTAAGTAAATTACTTGCAACTTTATTCAAAGTGCCTTTGTTCCCGGAAATAATTTTATAGAAGAAAAATATAAGGACCTAATTTAAAACTCAGTCAATTATCTTTTTCCTTCACATTTAAAAACTTAATCTCACTTTGCAAAGGACTAACTGGACTGGATTCTAACCACTGTACCCGCTTGAATTCATTGAACATTATATATTGGTTATATAACATTTATTATGGAATAAATTGTTTATAAGCTTCTCCCTAAGGTCTAAGAAATGAATGAACTTTGTGAATACATCGGAAGAGGACTACCATAGAAGAAGCTGTTTTCTAAACAAATTTTGATAGACCATATCTTATATTTATATAACTGATGTTATATAAGTACAAATAAATACATATTTCAGCTTTAATTTAATATATAAATACGTTTTTTTTTCCATTTTTCAGCCTGAAATTCTTCAAAGTGATGTGATAGAATATTTTCATTTTCGTATTTGTAATCAGCGAAAAGAGTCTTATAAAAAATATATATCATCATCCTTTTAGAGAGAACAGTGTAATAAATCACACTTATATATTTTAAAAAGAAAATTTGTCTGACTTACGACACCAGAAATGTTTCTTGTGACCTTTTATAAAGTAAAGAATAATAGTTGGCAATCTTGTCTTGTTCAGGATGTTATGTATAACTAAATACATACTTTATTCTTTTGCGGTTCTTCCACTGTGTATTGAGTAAATCTATGCATGTTTCATTTGTTATAATTTACACTTAGAATTTCAATAAATCGTTTATAAATAAAAAGAGAAGTCATATCGGTAATGATTGTTCCTCGAATTGAAATCCTTATAAATTTTTCTCATCTCGCTAACTTTGGTAGGCGAACGCCACAAAATCTGTTTCGACACGAAAAGATTAATTCCAGAAAAGAAAAAGGTATACAAAATTATTAATATAGGCTGCGATATTATCCTTTAAAATATAATGAACGGGGTACTACAAAATAGCTATATCGATTTTTGTATAGTGCTTCCTCCTGATTTTTATATAGTATGGCTTTTAGAACTATAAACGTAGATGACGAAGAAGTTTTCTTGATCTTACTGGTCGCAGAGCAGCTACAAAATAAACGCTCTCAGTATAATTATGCCATAGCTGCCATTTTGTATTAAAAAAAATATATTTTTGTATATATCTAGACTTACAAAATAAGCTATGAATTTTTCATTTTAAATACTATTTTATTTTTTTCAGAAAATATTCCCGAAGAAAGTATCACTTTTAGTTATGCCAGCTAGACGTAACCCTTTAACATTAACCTTTCTCTTTTTTTAAAGACTGATGCTAATTACCCTCTATAAGCTTTTTTTCTCTTAATATTTTCTTTTTTCGATACAATACGAAAATATTATTGTAAATCGCCAAATATAATTATAAAAGGGATATGTAAAAATGTTCCTATAATTGACGTACCAATAATATTTGAATACTGCCCACAAGTAGTCATTTTCGAAATTCAAAAGTTATCACCATAAAACACTAAAGGAAAGGATCCAACATAGTTGTTTATTATTAATTAGTTAATTTGGTTGGTTGTTGGCTTAGAAAAATTTTCAATCTCGAAGAATCTTCACAAAACACTTACTACTTTTTTATGTCTGCGCAAAACGAATAATTTCAGAATTTTTTGAATTCTCCCTGTAAAGGCAGTTCATACATCTTATAAAACGGAGCATTCTTTTTATTTTATACACAGAATTTTAAAAACATGTATTAGCTGTATAAGTTATAAAGGCCAAGAAAGCCTATATATTTCACAATTTTTACTCTATTATTTGTATGTTAGCTTTGACTCATATTACATTAATGTGAAGGAGATAAAAGAGATTTCATTTTCTACATTTCTCACATTTCTTGAAACTCTTCTACTTTTAGTATTGCAAATATTTCTAAATGTAAGTAATCCTTAAGCTGTTTACTTTATATTAAAGATATTCACGTCTTATTGTGTTCGTTATTAGAACGTTTTAAAAAAGTGTCATTATTTATATAATATTAAATTTTTACACCCTCCATGACGACACAACTCCAATAGTAAATATCCCCTCAAAATTTTCTTTTCCTCTTCTCTTTTCACTACAAAGAATTATAAAAATATGTTGTCCCCAACTATTCGGAACAAAAAACGCTATAAAGTGCTAATAGCCGTAATAAAAACTCGATATTTGAATACCTATCTCGCTCGAAGCTAAAAAAATATGCTACTGCTATTAAATTAATTTGGATATGATTTTTTTTCTGGATTTATGTGCTAAGTCAAAATATGTAACATTATTCTATAGATGTACATTAGAATGGGATTTTGTACTATCATATATAGAAAATTTCTAAAACTGAATACATTTTGAACATTCATAAATTATATAGAGTTTTTGTCATAAAATTTAACATCAGTCGTTTAATAAAACAAGGTTAACGGCTTGATTATATTTTAAAATTTTCTGTGTTAAACTTTTAAGTCTTTTTATAATTAGAAGTTATAAATTAATAAATTTGAATTAATATAGGCTTTCATTCATTTTTCGCAATATATGGTGAAACGATTACACAATTTCTTTTGAGTTAGGGTAAGAATATTGAATTACTAACTTTATTCATAAGCAAATGCGAAGTTGACATATTATTTTTAGCTAACACACAAATTGCAAAAAAAAAATCGAACACGAGTATATCACAGTCTGGTAGAGTCACACACCCTTGAAAATGAAAGTGATTTTTGACTATAAAAAATTGTAGAAAAAATCTGATGTCTGTGTTCTCAGTGCCGTATTTGAGTATTTTAAAAGGTGTTAAATTACAGGATATAAAAAAAAATAACTCACTTTGCATTTGATTTATTTTATTTCTTTCATAGAAAATTGTACCCCAGCTAAAGAAGGTGTGGTCTTAAATTATCATAAAACAACTTCGAAAAAGCAAAACAGATAAAATAAATCAAAAGTTAAAAATGATTTTGGGTGTTTAGATAAATGAGTCGGATAATCTTTTCATCTTGTTAATAGAACCTACCGTAGTAAAATTTATTATAGTCACGTTTCTTTTATTGCTTTTTCTTCCTTTTCGTTGTAAGTAGAGAACGGTTTATAGCCAAATTAAGTTAGTGTCCACTAGATAATAAGAAGAAAACTTCTATCACATAATAAACATTGGGTGTGTTAAAATTATTGATATTAATCTAAAAACTTACAAAAGTTGTTCAAAATTTTAATTAACATTCCACTAAACTCTTAATTAGTGTGCAGAATTCCAAATCTGTTTTGATATTCAGTCAATTCGTCTGAACGTTATGCTATTTGCTCCTGAATTTCATCAAATCAGACCTTCGTAAATATTTTATTAACGCATAATTCTCCATCGTACAAAAAAATTGCTTAACTTCTTAACTCTCAGCTAATTTACAATACTTTCGCTAAGTTTTATTTGTTTGCCAACCATAAACCGAAACAGACCTTAAAACTTTTTAGGTATCTTTTTTTTATTCGTACTAATGACAAACTTTATAGCATCGACCTAATGGAAATCAAGATAAAAATCGACTTTTTGGAATAATAATTAGTTCATTTGACTCTGATTCGCATCCCTGTGCAGTAAATGGTCTTTGATTCGTTGTTACATCGACGTTATGAAAATATTTATGTATTTATTTTTTTAAAAATGATGTCAGTTAGAACATAATTTTCAAACAAAACTTAGTTTGAAAGTACTTGGCGATATCCATAAGTTTTCGTTAAAACACTTTGAATCATTGAAAAACCAGAATTAGATGCATTTGTAGAAATACATTGCTTAAAGATAACTGCCAGCCAAAACAGACAAAAGAGACTTTTTGCTAAGCTGCTTGTCTTGTATATAAGAAAATCTTGCACCTATAAAAATGGATCCGTGCTGAGGCTTGGTTCAGAGGCTTGAATCGATGGCATTGAAGCGTTAAAATGGCTCTTGTTCACCTTTCCCCAATGGACCGCATTAACCAGATGAAAGTGGACTTTTTCGGCCCGATTCAATTCAAATTAGGTGTAATAAAACAATAGCGTGTTTTTGCAAATGTCACATAGCCCGAGGCATCGTTTGATACTCATGTCACATAAGTTAATAAAGTGGAACTTTTACTTCCAGCCCACTCAACCATTATATTGCATTTAGTGCTAATGGTCTTTTAACTCGCTTTAGGCTATGGGTCTCTTTAAGTTGTGTAAAATACAAAAGTGCAATATCTTAGATTAAGTTGATTTATTTGATTGATTTATTAAATATGTCGAAATAATAAATGGCATATGTCATGCGATGTTGTAATCACAGAAGCCGTACATACTTTAAATTACGTAAGTAATGCACACGTACTTACTTTTACTTTTTGTTGAATTTATTAAAAACAATTAAGTAATTAATTAATCATAGTTAGAACTTGCTACGCAAAAATGTATTTACTATACAATTCTGTGTTATTCACTTCGTGCAAATTAATTAATTAGCTTTAGTTTGAACATAATAAACATAAAAAATAAAGACAACAAAATAAAATTTCTATATTTATTAATTATACAACATGCAATTTATTTTTAAATTTATGTTTTTAATCTACGTATGTTATTTTCAAGTATATAATTATGATAATTATTAATAATTTGATTACGAACTAAGTTAAGAGCAAAACTCTTTTATACTCAATATTATTTGAACTGCATAATAGGTTACTTCGATCCCAAGAACATTAAAAAATACGTTATAACAATTGACATAATATTAAATATTTTTTAATTAAACAAATATTTTACACCCAGACAAATTCTATATATTAAACACACATGAATTCCTTATTTTAGTGAAATTGTACTTTTCGTAAAAATAATGTAAATATTCGTGGAATTTATTTAGTCAAGGTTTACTGAATCGATCAATACTACGGCGTTTTAAATTCACGAGGTTTTTTGTTTCAATGACAAACAATTTTTTGAAATCGCTTTTTTTTAATACAAATTAAACATTTATTTTCACTTTATGAAAAATTCAACAAAAATTGGTTCTAACTTCAAAGACAATATTGTCTAACATTAAGAAAAACAAATTCAGTTGAATTGCGCAAAGAGAAAAATACAGCATTTTTATAAACTCTGTAGATTATGATTTCGTAAATGAAATTGTTAAATTAAATTAACTCCCATCTTCAAGATAAACAGGGTTACAAATTTTAAAATATCATATGAGAAATCAGCAAAATATAATGGACTGTTTCAGGAGCTTTGCTCAAATGAAAGCTTGAATCTTAAGCTGTTGTATAAAAATATAAAACAGTTTTATATAATACATTTTTAAATATTTTTAAATATTTCGTGAATTTGACTTTTTTACACAAAGTCTATTATATTTCGTGAATGTCGATTCTTAGATTAGAAATCAGATTTCATTTAAGCCACGCTACAAACTGCCATGATAGTAACTTTTCAAAGATGTCCAAAATACAATCTTCTGTATATTTTAGCTCTAGTACCAACTAAATGTTAGCATGTAATCTCTGAATTTAAAATGTTTTACGTAAATTTTGTAAAATCTTTTTGATTTAATAACAAAATTTCCGTAACAGCGAGAATACATAGTCAATATTAATCCTTTTTATCAGCCTACGTACTCGAATTTAGCAGTATTTAAAGAAAATTAAATTTAAAATGTTAATTATAATTTGAAAAGAAATTTATACGGCAAAACTTTTTCTTATTCTGAACTTCTCTAAGCTAAATCACAACAAAAACTGAAACTAAACTTTAATTGTGAGTCATAATCTCACTTTGGGACGAGACTATAAAATAAAAACGTTCAATAAAATAAAATAAAATAGTTTGCCATAGTCTACCAAAACAAGTAGATGTTTTTATCGTACGAAAAAAAAAGATCAAGAAATATTAATTTTTCTTGTGACCAATAAATTTTTGTTTAGCCATCGAAAAGCTGGTTTGTGTCACCAAAGTTTTCTCTTGATTATTCCGTTAGTCACTTAAACCTGTAAACAAATAATAATTTAGGCTCATAGTCAAGAACTTTCGTGGAAAGTCAATAAGTAGCCAAATTCTGGTCAATTATCATATTACTTTCCTCACGCAAACGAAATTCGAGAGATAATTGGAGAGTTGAAACTTTCTCCGTAATTTCTGTTGAATTTTGGGCAGCTTCTTCGGCAGTTACTTAATATACGCATCACACTCGTAGCTAATCAATTCCATCACCGAATCGGGGTAGTTTAATTTAATTTCGGCGAAATGATAACTTTCTTTGCTAATAACCCGTTCCGCTAAATTTCCTGGCCAATTATTATTTAGATTCAAGAAATTATACCAAAATCTCGCCTTGGTTAGTGCGACTAAATCGGTTTTGGGTATCATCCGCGGTCTGTGATTGAGGCCTTTCTAAAATAGAATTCACCGTCACCTGAGTAGCAATAGTAGACACAACAAGCGGGCTTGATAAGCATTTAATTTAAATATGAAAACAGTTCAGTTTTATGATGAATTTTGAAAGTAGAACAAGCTAAATTCTGTTGGCTAATCGGATGCATTATGACTTAATATGGCATTAGAGGACAATAACGCTATACAACACGAACATTCATTAATTGTTATCAGTGTTACTTGAATTACATACTAAAACTAAAACTAGTTTTTTTTTCGAAAATTACATGTAATTTAATATTAAGAATAAAGATGATTTTAATTCTTTAAAGAATACCAATTTTAGCCTTGTCACTATTTTTTAAAGGAACTTTGTTTCATACGTGCAAGCAGCCGTAAAACAAAATGAGTGAACTTAGCAGGCTTTTTGCTCATTGTGTATTTTGTATTTTTTGCTTTTAAATCATGATCTAATGGTGGTAAAATAATAAAGTGAAATGTTCAAATAATAAAAAAAGGTAAACAAATCATAGTTATGATTGTATAATAAGATGAAATAAATAAAAAAAGTACTATAGCGTAATGATTTCGACTGTGGATGTTGACCAAGATCCTAAAATTATATAATGCCAGTCGTTAAACGAAAAGTTTTTTTCAAATTTGGGTAAATCATTAATTCAGTCCGATTTCAATAACATTTTGAGGTATAGTAAAAACAATATAAGCCAAAAAATATACCGAGAACAAATTTTCGAAAATAATAATGTAAAAATATACAGAAAAGAGACAAATTGGATGAACCTAACCAAAAAAGGACAAAATATATAAATTTATCCGGCAACTACCTTCTCTCTAAATCTCTTTTAGTAATAATATAATGTCGATTCCCAGCATGATGAATCCACACATCGGTCTTATTACATATTGATTTTTTAAATTGAAATATTTACATATATTGCAACAGAGCATATAACAAAAATTTTAGTTTATTGCAAGTACTATAATTTTACCACAATTCAATATTTGGTAACTATAACTAAGTCTAGAAAAAAGCATACGTTAACTATTAACTGAAAATAATGAATAATAATAAGTTTGTATTTTTAAAATCTTAAAAAAAATTGAACTATACATTTGGTGATAGTAACTAATTTTTATTTTGATAAAACTACAATGTTCAATTAATGTTTTAATATTAAATTGGGATTAATGTTTCATTGCATTCAATAGACTTTATGACTAAACTCTTTTCTCAGTGTACTGTAGTGATCTTCAAACATAAAAAAATGTTCAAATCTTTTATTTTGATTTTTGGATTCATTGCAATAACTTCCATATACTCGTATAATGGAAAGTTAGAAATTTTAGGAAAAACGCACTTAAATAGAACATAATATTACAGCACAATTCATTCTACTGGAACGTGTAAATATAGAAAAATGCCAAAAACTACTGTTCTGATACCAACATCGCATTTCTATTTGTTCATAACGAATTTTTATTTTTCGAAAATGAACTATAGAAATTTTAATAGGTTAATATTAAGGAATTTTTCTTTTAAAGTTGCTGCCTATAATTTTATAGTTTCCCTGGTCTACTAGGCGTTTATAACTATGCTATCAAACGATTAGTTTAACCTGGGCGTAATCGAGTAGCCAGAACGTAGTGCGGTCAGCCGAGAGGTTCTCACGAACGAGCACTAATAGCAGCACCTGAATTAAAAGGCTTGCAGAGGACTGCACCCATTGCGCTCGCTAAGTGCCCCCAGAACCTATCAGCGGAGGGGTATCATTGCCCGCCAGAGGAAGACCTAATAAGAGGTTAAATTAAAGCGATTAATTTTTTCTATGTAATTTGCAAAACAGTAGAATGCAGCAGTCGCCGAAACGTCGGCCAATTACCGCACCTCACGCTATTTCCCACCTCATCGAAAGTGAACTCTTTCTCTTCTGCACAGGTAGGCCAACCCGGGCAGGTCTCAACAGAAGTTTATCTCACCATCTCGGATCAATCAATGTAATTGCGTAATTGCTGGAAATCTGTGCACGAAATGCGTCTTCGTCGGCACCGCAGCGGACCCGGGACTCTCACTCGAGGCCACGCTCGGGTCGGATCGGAACTGCATGCAGCCGCCGAAAAAAAGGTGATGGGTGCAAGGGCGGCCGCGGTCCAGCTGGATGCGGATGAGGATGACCATCGGCCGTGATTCCCTATTTGGAGAAAGAATAAACAATCGAGTGGAAGGTTGTAATTTGGATAATGCCAAAGTACCGCAATCCCCCTTGAGAACATACGGCCGGGATAGATCTTCGCGGAGAAGACCGCGTACCGTGGCATCGCGTAATTTGAAAATCGTGAAGGCAACAAATTTGCCCTCTTTGGCCATCGGCTCTGCTGTAAGTCTAACTAAGAGTTCCTCAGAATAGTCCGGCGGTCGCGAGAACTCGAACTCGAACTCCAGCTCCAGACGTTCAGCGGAGGCATTGGACTCTGGCTGGGATAATCACATGCAAGTGGTTTGATTGACTAGCCCAATCCGCGGTGCCCGTGTAGCCTCGCTTTGAGTAGTTGACCAGCCACTTTTTATCCGCTGCAAGTGATGTCAGAACCTCGAGTTTTTCACCCCGGCCGACCGCGTGGTTTTCGCCTAGGTGTGGCAGAGCAATTTTTTGCTTCATTTCATACATCTCTCAGGTACCTTGCGTTGCGGCTACGCGCGCTAACCAATTGTGAAATTAATTAATTTTTTTTTTCTCATCGCTTTCCCCCCGCAAGCTGGAAGCCCATCCAAAAACCCTAACTGAAGCGGACTTTTTGTAGTTTTCCATTTCAATTAGGCGATGTTGTCGTGTGCTACATTGAGCCAACTGTGCTCAGCCAACCACGAAAATTTGTCCAGTTCTCGCGGGCGATCAATTGGAAACCAATAAATTTATAAATTCAGCTCATTTCAAACTTTTTATATGTCATACGGAATGCCGAGTTGAGAAAGTTAACTTATGAGAAAAATTTATCCATTCGTTTTCACTTATGCAGATGCACGCACGTTCATACCTCCACGATGAGCTCATGAGGTCAAGGGTATGCTTACCTTTTACCTATGTAAATATGTGATGAATTAATCAAATTAACGGCTTATTTCTCTTTCGTAGCTAATTAGCTTATCAACTGTACAGCAGCAGCCTTGCAAATTCTCAATAAACTAATTAATATAGAAGTGGCCCATTCATACACATAGGTGCATATATAAATGTATGGTTCTTGGTTGATTGGACTAAACGGCATTTTCACACTTAATTTGGCGCAAAAGTTAATTAAAATAAGTTTGGATTTTAATTCAATCTTTTCAAGCTACTCTAACTAATTTATGTATATTTTACGCTATACTGAAAATAAGAAAAACCTTTCTTTTAGGAAGAAATTCGAACATATTCTGTATGGTGACGAGTCAATTTTATTATTTATACTGAAAATTATCTTATGTAGTTTTGAAAATTGAAAATTAACAATTTTAAGGATTCACTATTAACCTCTTTACGAGGTTTTTTAATATTCTCCTCCATAAAATTGATGTAAATTTGTATACCAATAACTTCTACTTTAACAACTAAAGAATTAATATTTGAGTGGTAAGAAATACACTATATTTCACTCTCCCTCTTTTAGTATAAAGACTAGACTAACAACACAAACTTATATAACATAAGCTAAATAAACAAATTGAACCTCTAAGAGTACATAATACGAAAAACGTTTCATCCAAATCGACCCGAAGAAGATAAATATTTTTTTTTAAATGACTAGACATTAGTTACTTACGTTTTATGTATGTAATTAACTAAGCAACTCATAAACGTTAGTAATTTAATTGTATTTAAATATGTCTGTCAATAACTCTTAGTTTTTTATGTTTTATTAATCCCATCTGATTTTAAAATTTTAAATAATGAATCAAAGCAGATACCATAGTAGCTAAAAATCAAATAAGCAAATTAATCATATAAAATTGGTTGTTTTATAAAGTCCTTGCTTAAAATAAAGTTTAGTAAATTAGAGACAAAATTATACTTCCGAGGCATGACAGACAAAGGTTCAAGCATGCCATTATTAGTTATATGATGATCGGAGTATAAAAAGTGTTGACCTCGAGCTAACCGAAGTTGTGAATAAATATAAACCCTGTCAAGAAGGTAAGAAAAAACTTTAGGTAATAAGATCATGAAATAAAATTATACATGCCACATCGCTGGACTGGAAAGAGTCAGCATATCTAAAATTATCAATTTATCATCAAAAATTTGGATTTAATTTATACAATTAATGAAGATTGAGAAATTTATATTTTAAATTCAATGAACTAATTTCGTTAATCATTCCGACAGTTTGTCTGAATGTAAAATTTATCAGCAAGTTAGTTATTTAGTCAAAAACCTAATTACCTTTCTATACCTAAATAAAATAAAATACGCCAGTTTAAAGTAAAATATACAATAAGCTTTACACACGTGTATTAATAAGTAAAGGCAAACCATGAAAAAGCAAATCCCTTCACATTTTTATGAAGATGTTTTTTAAAAATTTTTTATTTCTTTTCAGCTACGAACATCGTCCTACTGTTAAGGAAATTCTTGTTTTTTAAGCGCTTCTTCCCAGGAAGTGCCATTTAAAAACTACGGTGAGTCAACAACCTTGACATGGTCATTTATGTCGTGGCATTTTCATGCACCTTATGTTTGTATCTCTGCATGAATAAATCTATTCAGTCCGGCAGAATTCATTTTGTTGTCCTAAGGAAGGATATTTACTCCGACCTGTTATCAGATTTTTTTTTTTTTTTTTAATTCTTAAAAGGAAACGAGCCCTTTCGAAGAGCCGGACCGAAGTACTGTTTTTATAAGGAGCTATACAGCTGCACAGAGGTACATCAAAAGTTGGTCATGCTCGCTTTTGTTAGAAATGGACTTCAGATCTGGCTTCAGTTCTGCAAGAAATGCGCTCATCCAAATAAGGACCTTGATAGAGTGATTTTATGCATTCAATGACCATTTGATTGCACGCTCTAGGTCCATTTCCGTTTTTCGTCGAACCTACTCGACTGCGATCAAATGACAATTAAGCGGGGAGAGAGCCCTCAAACCTCAAACCTAACTCTAGCCTACCATGAAAATATTTAAGAACACTTTAAGATTCGTTTTTCGTCGCTTCCAGCGAATAAATAAAAAATCGACGGTATCTCGGATTTCATCTCATGAAATACGTGAACCTGGGGAATTATTCAGTGCCGTCTGGTGACTACATACACGTTCTGTGCTACACTCGTTCTTGAGCAGTTTTAGGGCCCTCGGCAGGGAGTGATATCAAATTATTATGTCATATCACGTTTCTCCGCTGCAATCAAAGTTATACACGAAATGGTCAAGAACAATGAAATACCGACGTGCGCTTTGTTCCCATCCCATGGATACCTGGCTGCAGCTATTCTTGTGGCCGTTCGTGTAGCGGCTCCTCTTCGCTGTCTTCACTGAGTTCTTTGGTGGTTTTGTTTCGGTTCCACTTCTTGACTCTAGAATGAACTTCAGATTAACTCCGAAAAATCTCCAGGGGGATCACAATAAAATTAAGACGAATTTCAAATTCTGAACGATTACCAGCTGCGATTTAAAAACTTTAAAATGGAAATAAATTACGCCCAATTCCCGCCATTGACTATTCATTTTATGCAGGCAGGTTATTTTATCTGAAATTCAGGTTGGGCCCCGGGGGAAGGACCCTCGAATCTTGTCTTCTTAAAAATGAATGAACAAAAGACATCCGAAATCGTGCAATCGGGCAAAACTCTTGGAATAAGAGAATTAAAAAAGCACCTCGTCAAATAACTGCCTTCTTCAAGATACATACAGCTAAAATTTTGGATGCATGGATAAACCCATTTACTGAAGACCTTTCGAGACGTAACGCTTTCTGGTTTTTCCAGAGTATTTTAATTATATAGCGGCTGCAAGAATTCAAGAACAAAAATGAAGTCTTGTGTAAAATAGACACATACCATACCTTCGCAGGAACATTGTACATACAATATGTATTTAAGTATGTTTTCATTGTGTTTGTAATGAACATTATTCGGTAGTGACTATTTTATATGTGTTAATATTAAATATGCATTAGCCTTATTCATCGTATTTCAAATTTTACAATTTTCGAAAATAAAATCCATAAACACCAAAACTGAGGTTACCAGACCACTACGCACACTGCCTAAACACTAAGAAATTTATTTCCTTGAAATTTAACCACATAAACTCTAGTAAACTACTTTAACTACTTCAATAATTTTTATCCGAAAATACGAGAAAATTGTTTTGTTAAAACTGAACTTCTAGCACGTTGTCAAATATCCTAATACGAATATTTTAAAAATTTCTAATTACAATTCTAATGAACTTCTCTAGAAGTTCTAGTCTAACAAGACTAACCAGAATTTAGCAGTAGATATTGTTATTAGGTGCCAGTTTTTTAATCGCCACATATAGTTATTAATTACATAGAATAAGTCCTACAATCAACTTGGCAGCGATTTAAAATGACTATCAGACTAATAAACTTATTCGCTGCTTAATGCGACAGATAGGACTGATATTTATCAGTTTATATTAATTGTTTTTCTAGTTATATTTTGCAGAAAACCATTCAAGTAAACTAGAAATGCAAGAAATAATTACAATAAAATTGTTATAGTGATACACTATTCTTTTAAAGTAAAATCGACCTAATTTTGGACTTACACACACAATTTTGGTAATACATATCAACGGATCTTTAATCATAATAATCATAATTTTTGTTTTTTAGGGTTAAGGCGTGTATTGTAATTTTATCACTATTTATTTGGCTTGGATATTAATAACAAATATAACAAGATAACATATGTCAACGCTGTCTTTCTAAATTAAAATACAATAATTTCTCATCACTTTAGAAAGAAATGTAAAAAAAAAAACTATTTCTTTCCTTCATAATATAAAGATGATAATTAATTTTGATGATATTAGCATAAAGTTCAGACCTCTAGTTCTGAATATCTTCGAGTCATCGTCTATAAGATTTTGAAGATATGGAAAACAATTAGTACAGCAGGCAAATTGGCTTTAAATCAATAGGTTCAGTATAAACATATCTTCAAAACAATACGTAGTTTTTGCGCGCTTTTGTATGCATAGGTAATTTGGACATTTTTTTTAACGATAAAAACTCCAAAAGCGCCACAATCAAAGTCAGTGAAGCTACCGACAAACTTGATGGTGTTTTTGCCCATTTGCCTACTGTTAACCAACCGTTTGTATGCTTCACGACACAACATAATGTAAATGAAGAGTCGGGTCACCACAAACTGAATTAATCTGCAAAAAAATTTACTGAAGCGCATAATAAATATTAAGGCAAACCCGCCGAAAGCCATTGACGTAAAAAATACCTTAGTGGTTTTGCTCCGTTGAATAGCAAATGGGCCATAATTATCCTTTCGTTCAAACAGAAAGGCAGCTATATCGGATAGCAGTTATTTCATATATAGAACCGCATATGCTAATTGTTTAGTGATATATTTCGCACGCATGACCTACGTCGGGAAAGTTTATTGAGCAAAGTTGAATATTGAAATATAGACCCTTGGCGTAGATTTATCGCCCCATTCCGCTGAAGTGATTTTTCCATAACTCAGGGTATTTATTATGCTCCGCATAATAAGCTTAAGTGAATTTGGCACTTGCATGTTGGGTCGGCATAAACCGCCCAAAGAGAGGCAACACGTCAACTTGCCACTTAATAAATTTCCGCCCATTGGAGAAATTTATATGCAAATATCCGGCTCCCCTCTGCCGTAACCGAATTTCCCACAAATTTGTCACCGTTTGATCCACTTAGGAGCGCTATAATTTTGGAGCTCGTACGGCGTACCCCAAATTTTGAGGTTCGATTCTCGAATCGTTTCGATGGCAGTAGCTGTTCCACTTCCGCTCATTGTGCGTTTTGGCGACGGCGATCCGCAATTTCGGTCATAATCAGCGGCTAACTAAAGGTGCAAACAGCCGCAGAGTCAAAGACCAAAACAGAAAAAATCAGCGGAAGACCCATTTGGTTGGATGAGTCAATTTTATGCATTGAACTTGAAGAACTCGTCCGGTGCTGGGGTCCGGAGCAGGTCCGGGTGCTGGTTGGTCAACTTACGTAATTGGTGAAGCCCGATGTCATCAACATACGACGGTTTTTAATAATAGCCCGCGAATTGTTTATTTTGGAGGCCTTGGCGAAGGCCATTGTTGCCGCTAATTTGACTCATTTTTTTTATTAGCATACTGCGCATGGGACAATATCCTTGAACTTAACGTTTTTGGGACTTACTGTTCGATGCTTCTTCGGGGAAACTGCATTCAAATGGCGAGATAATGGGGACACATTGATTTTTGGACGTGTGCTGTCTTTGCTTTTTAAACGGCACAAGGTGACATTGATAGATATTGAATTTTATGTCTTATGTCGCGAGCCAAAAGATGCGTAGTCAATTCATTTAAATATTCCGTTGCGGTGCGCATTCGGAAGAGGCTAATTCGTATATTGTTAAATAATAACAAAAAACTTCTTCTATTTGGATTAACTGTTTGGCGAATAGCAGGTGTCCACATGTATCTATTTATAAACAATTAGACATAGCAAAATTGCGATTTGGAAAAATCCGTTGGGGACAGTGACACGATCAAACAATGAGACTTCTTAGATACATATAAGATTTTAGTTAGCCGAATGGATTAAAAAGTGTTTGATATAATTTACGTACATTCCTAGTAAAGTGTAAATAATGTAAAAGTAAAATTTAAGTAAACTATGCATAAGATAATAAATATAACTGATTTTAAATACTACTAGTCCTTATTAAGTAGGTGATATTCACTATGTAAAAAATCGGTTTGTTTTAAGCACATAAAATACTGAATATAATTTTATTATTATTTTTTTTATATTACATCTTTGTAAATTTATAAAGTACAGATTATTATGAAAGTAACTAAATGTATTTTTTGAAACCAAGAAAGCAAATAATTTTATTGACATTCGTCATGTATACTCATACTTTAATAATAAACGGATCAATTAATTAATTTGTACCAATTTTAAGGTAGTAAACTCGTTTATTATTTATTATTAAATAATTAAATTTAACAGCCGACACATTTCCGTTTTTTTGGGATATAATCGGGGCTACTCGTTACACTATCTTTTGAACATATTATCAAAACCTTCGTGCATCGTTCATTAAAATTAATTAAGAGTTTTTTTTTTTATTATAGCATGATTATTATTATTGAATTGAAAAGTTCTGTTTGACCTATGTATGTTAAACCAAGAATCGGTAGCAAAAACATATTTTACTATTGGGCTATCAATTAAACATGACAAGAAATATGGAGAGCATTACTTTGCGTTAACCTAAATGTGATTCAAGTGAATTAGGGGAAAATAATCACCAATAAAGCTAAAAATAAAACGCTTTATATATGATATAGCGTCCTATATTTTTTTGTTTAACTCTATAACGTTTTTTTTTTTTTATAAAACACTTAATATTAGGTCTACCGGAAAGTTCTGTCCGTTTTTTGAAGAGTAAGAAAATTATGCAATTTTTAACATATTTAACTAGATTTATTGTACGATATAATTTCCATCGTTCCTTATGACTTCTTCCCAGCAGGATGGTAATTTATAAAACCTATTTTTGAAGAAAATCTTTGGATGCGAAAAACTACAGCAGCAATACTGCAAACGTAAACGTTTTCATCATTTTTAAATTTTTTTCTTATCAAATAATTTTGTAAAGAAAGGAATAGGTGAAAATCTGATGGTAATGCGACAGAATTTCCCATCCCAGCTCTGTGATTTTCTGGCAAGTCGCCAAAGCAGCATGTGATCTAGCATTATCGTGATGCAGTATTTTTTCCTTCGTATTGAATATTGTCAGCCTTTTTTTCTTAGAGTACTTTGTTAACTCGTCCATTTGTTGACTATATTTTTCCGATTTAGCTCATTCTTGGGTTCCAAAAGCTCATAATGGATTGGACCTTGCATGTCCCACCATATACACAGTATTCGCTTTTTAAGCCTCAAGCTCAGTGTAGAGGTGAAAAAGGCATGTTTTCCGGGTTCACGCTGTTTTCCTTACGATGTTTTCATATGTAATCCATTTTTCATCTATCATAGTCTTAAAAATATCGTCATCAACCACAAATGGCCGCCCAGAGCGTGACTTATCACTAAGGCCGAAATCACCTGCTTTAAATTTTTCGAACCATCTCCTACACGTTCTGTCCGAAACAGCACCTTCACCAAAAACTTTTAACAAATTTTAACACGCTGACAATGACATGAGTTATCTTTGGTGTAGTTAATTTCGAAAGGCACATAATAAATGAAATTATAAAGATATACAGCCACATATAACTCAAACGAACATATCCAAATATATTCAAACTTGAAACGAAATTATCGGACAGAACTTTCCGGTAGACCTAATATGTACCTCAATGATAATTACATAGACATTTTCTTTTGAAAGGCTAGAACAGCTGAACAATTTTATTAACATAGTTTTCTTTTTTAAGTATGATTATAAATCTTATAATTTATAGTCTAACTATTAAACTTTCTTCTTGTTTTCATCACTTGGTATTTTTAAATCTTTCAATATAGTTGTAAAGGTTTCCTACTTGTCAGTAATAGTCTTAGATTATTACTTTTCTTCATAATTTAACTTTAATTTAATAGTAATAATAAGCATGCCTTCAGACAAAAAATAGCAGATGCATAAACCAGATATTCTATTTTTGTAATTTTAAAATTGAATTGCTGGTTAAATGTATTATATTTTTGTATGCTTTGCAGCTCTCTGCTTTATTCGCCTACCTTGCAGCAGTTCAGATATGCATCTACCTGAGTGGCTTCTAAATTACCATAATTTGTTTCGTTGCAAAGGTTATCTCAATATAATAAAAGTACCGAAGTTCGCAAAACCTGAAACAATATTTCATAAAGGTCACACAATTCTTCACATCTAAAGTTAAATTAGATAGTCTGATAAGCCGGTGGTTATATAAAAATATAAAATAAGCAAATTGAAAAGAAGTTAAAAAGTCAATAGCCGCGAAAACGGAACGAAAAATCCTCTAAAAGAAGCAAAAATTATGCATGCATAAAACACGTTGTATAGTAGAATGTCAGTTATTGTCCTACTGGCACCATAGTGAAAGGCTGAATTGTGCATCCAACACAAAATTTCTACGGTAGACCTCTCGCGAATTGATCGATGACATAATGGGGTTGAGGGGGGGGGAGGGGCCTGCGGATATTTTAAAGAAATAAGAAAAGCGAATAAAACAAAAATATATTTCACTGGAAAACAGTCAGTTCTACAGTGAAGCGTTTCTTCTCGACGCGCTCCGATAAGGTGTTATGATGTCACGATTCCCGGTACAGCGCTTCATATCCATTTGCGATCATGAATTTGATTGACACCGAACGTTTCACGTGTGACATTAATTAATTCATAAAGTGAATTTCAGCGTGAATTGGTATCCATCCATTCATTAGCGGTGTTCATTCACCCCGCCCGGACCCAGGCGCACTGTAAGATTTGATACCTCGCCGATCTGATCTTAGCCAGATTTGCATACTCTTTGAGGATGCTCTGAGTTTCTGCAAGAGTTTTAAACTTAAATGCTAAACCGATAGCAGAGGCAGAAAAGATCACTGGCTCATTATCCCAAGAGTAATTGGAATGGCGTGCAACTTGCGGGCCAGCGTCATTTCCCCACTTATTGGTACAGATTCAGATTTCTAATAGACTTAGAAACATCAGCAACTGTCCATACCGATTTGAGGTTCGCTTACTCAACAAGTGCTCCGAGGGCCTTCGAGGGGCTCCGGGGACTCAAGTTACTGCAACGTGTGAAGACCAAAGGCAGAAAAACGAAAGAAAAAACCGGGTTACTGGCAACAAGGTCGTTCATGTGTGATGTGCATTTATCATGTTTTGATTTCGCGTTTCTGCCTCGCTATTATTTTTGGACAATGTAAGCAAATATGCTTTCACCTCGTAGGCATGCAACTTGTTCGATGAATTTCGTGATTTGAAAACAGACCCAATGAAAAGTTCGTTACCGATTCGAAAGTGAATCACGGAAGGTAAATTTTCCGAGGGATATTCTTGCACCTCACCGCCGTCACAGGCCGATGTCAGTGTATTTCAGCGGTGAAAGGAGGCCTCATGCCGTATTTATTATTTTTCGTGATGTAATGCAAGTCTGCAACTAAAGTGTTACACTTTTTTTTTCGGGGAGCTCGTTATTACAACAAGGCCTGCGATCCATCCAGTTTTGTTAATTATATACATTAAAGAAGGCAGTAACCCATTTTGTTATCATCATATCGGGCAGGTTGATACCTGTTCAGGTATGGATTGCGAATTGAGGTCAATATTTACAAACAAGGGTGAGCTACCATCTAATACTAAACGAGGGAATTTGGAAAGATTACGAGTTGTGAAGTAGCGTGGGAATTGGAGCATTTAAATATCCATGCAGCAGGTTCATTTATTTAAAAAAATCTTTTTTAAAAGTTAGTCAAGTGCAGGTTTTTCTCGAGTAGATTCAGTTTCGGATTCTGTTCACGATAAAAAGAAATAATAATAAATACATAAATATATATGAGGTCATACTATTCATGAAAACTCATTAGAATTACTTGAAAGCATCAGAAGGTAGGCACAGTAGTTAAACGGTTGGAGCATCTGAGTGCAAATTCAAAGAGCACTGGTTTGATTACTGAATGTGGCTGTTTTATGCAACCGAACAAGTAATGGGTAATTTAGATTGCGAATCTGGAAACTAAAATGTTTTAGAATGTCCGATTTTCTAGGAAAACCCGAGTAGAAAATCAAAACACTACTACTACTACTACTACTACTACTTTAGAATTTATTAAAAAAATAATAAAAGAAATTATAATGGGATCAAATAAAACCTTAAAACTATTTTCGTAAAATATGAAATGACTCAAAATTAAGTGACTACCTTAAACTCCATCCATCTATCCATAACATACAAAACATTTTAAACTTGAATGTATTTCTGACTTTGAATTGTTGTATAAAATAAACAATTTGTTTTAAGAAAATTACAAATCAAAATTTACGAATTTATTTTACTTTAATTTAGTCTCTATAGTTTAAACTCCGATTTATGATGCACTATATATTTTTGCAACGTGTTGGTAATTTTTAAACGAATTTAGAAAATATACATAAAACACATTTTTACACCTTTTGCAGCAATTATTCTTAGAGGCGTAGCAAACAGAAAAAAATAATATTTATTAATTCAAGGGAACTTGAGTGAACCTTGAGCTATGATTTATTTATATTTATAAAGCGATGAATTGTTTGCATATTTCCTACAAAAATTTCACACATACTTTACACTAATGCCTATATTTGATGATATTTTACTGCAGATTTCCCTTTTAGAATTTGTGTAATGACAAACAGTTGATAAATGGTTAATTTTAATTATTTTAGTCTCTAAATGTGTATTATATTTTCAACATCTTTTTTAAAGTATAATTTACCAACAGTATTCACAATTTGAACCATGAAAATAATTGTTGGGTACATGTTCCAATGGTTTTATTTTTCTGTGTCTTTAATGTCAAAAGTAAGAGGATATCAAATAGCTAAAAGTTGAAGCGACATAACTTGAACTTTTAAACGAAATTTTTTGTACATTCGATGGAGAGGCCATTTATAAGAAATAAGTACAGCTTGCTTTAAGTTGTTTCTGCAATTTTTGATGGCATAATTGCTCAGCAGGAAATTTTCATCATAGCAACACACATTCTTGTGCCTGTTTGTAATTTTTAAGATATTTCTACAACTCGAATTTTAAAATAGATGACTAAATAAATTTCTCATAAATTAGCATTTATTAAAATTTTATACAATTTATAATAATATAATTATGGCCACTTTGTTCCGGATCTATGTATTTAAATTTCTAACTTTATACTGATAGTACGTATGAGCACAGTAATTTAATCACCATTATTCTCGAGCTCCTAATTTCACTCTTGTACCCTAAAAGGAATTTTACTCTGAAATCCATTATCTACCTTAAAAAAAAAAATTAACACAAGAGCGTACTTTGCTTTAGCCTATCTTAACCCAGTTGCTGGTCTTAAAAAATAATTAGCAAAAACTTACTGACGAACACATTCCCTGAACGAATGGGCGGCAGGAGTGAAAAACTGCAGACTATCAATTTGGACACCTGCGATGAAAGTGATGAGAAATGTTTCACTCCTAGTCCGGTTGGCACCTAATGGTCATTGCACCGGAGCCCCCCGTAGTCCCGCGGACAGCTTCCGAGAGGCGACTGATTAAAGAATTATGTCATGTACCAGTGTGAGATCACTTAAGACAATCACTGAGTGGCCCCAAAGTATCACTCAGCCTTAGCCTTCGGGGCAATGCTCACAGATCGACGAAATGCAGAATTGAAAATTGAGGCTATTGTGCAACGAACAGAAGGAACAATAAGTGATCGAAAGGTTCACTATCACTTTTCCAGGTGAATTAAGGCGCGGGCAGAAAAGCGAAAAATGAAAAATGAAAAATAGAAAATGAAAAACGGCTGTTTCGAAGATTTTCAGACAGAGCCTCCGGTCTGGTAGCTGAGTGTGGGCTACTTTCACTCATTTGCCAAGTGCGGCGGGCATAGTTCGCCGCGATGGATTTTGATATATGAGTTGATAAATAGCACGACTTAGGCACGGTGCAAGCCAGGCCGCTCATACGAGCTCAATTGTGACCCAATTCCTTAAGCCGAACTGGTTGCTCTCGTTGCGGTTTTCTCTTTGAGTCTGAAAGGTTTGCAGCAATATCCACCAATCGCCGTCACCGCTAATGGCTAACGTTTTACTGCATACAAGAGGGCAACGTGTCCCGCGATGGGTTTCTGCGCCAGCTGCTGCCGCTGCTGCAAAGATTACGTCGCCTACCTGTAATTACACTCGGATAACGGTTAAGTAATTAGATTTCATTTGTAATAAGAACTACCGCCTGATTAACTACCCAAAGCCTGTGTCTGACGGGGATCTATTTGTACTTGTGACACCTTTACCAACGTATCCATTAGCCAGCAACGCTACTAGTTTCCGTCGGTTCCGGTTACCAGAAAGGGCGACTTTAGGGTCACACTCACTGCAGCCGAGACCGAGTGACTAGCCAATTATTGGGCCTCCCTTCGAATTCTATCAATAGAAAGCAATTTCACGGATAAGAAATTTTCGAATTTAATTTAAGAGGTCTCTTTTTGGAAAAAAAAATTTTATTCTTAGTTCCGCCACGGTATCGCTAAACCATTCCCGGCCGCCACGCCATCTGGCGGAGATGATGCATGCTTTCACCCACCTTTTAGGTCTTAATCGACCTTATCAATGGCAGGATGGATTAATGGGAAGCGCCACGATCATGAGCTAGCAACGAACTGGTCGTGACCGGCAATTATGTGTTTATGTAATCCTAGGAAATTATTTTTATCACGATCTACTTAATTGCCCCGACTTGCTTGATTAAAGGTACCTTCTTGACACGATAGCATATGAAAAGTACAAAGCATCTGCCAACACATCTTTATTGTTGGAAAAGAATTAACTCAAAATTGAAGAAGAATTAGGTGAAATCGAGTTTTACACTTCATTTGACTTTGATTGTCTGACTTATGATGCAGGTGTATTTATTCAAAGTCGTCTGATGTGTTTGATTCAATAAAAAAAAAGCAATACCTATCAGATGATAAAGAAGACGATAAGGATGGAACTTAATTAACTGTACAATTTGGTTGTGCAATCGCAGTATTTTTATCAGTTCAAGTTTCATTTTATAAATCAGCCATATTCATTCTTGTGAAAGAAATAGTTTAATCCAACCAAAAAATATCACCTTTTCATACATATACTGCAAAATATTATAAAATAAATGTAATAAAAAACAAGTTTATAATGTCCTATTTTAAGATATCGCTAGATTATCATTTTCACGGAAATTGCACGAAGTATTCATTTAAAATCTAGAATTTAGAGATTTTCTGCGTGAAACATGCAAAATAATGAACGAAACTTTATGTCGGACTCTTTAAAATCATTTTTATGTTAACCTATTAAAATACATAAATAAATACGGAATCTGTTTCGAATAACTAATTTTTATCTATGTTTATTACCTGAAAACATTATTTTGAATTGGATCAATTAATTATTGTAAACATGCTTTTGGTTTTCCCTATTTTATTTAGTTTTGGAGAGTAAAGTATTGTAAAATAGCTCTACATTAAGGTAATTATCTAAAATTTAGTAAATTAGACAATTAGACAAAGTATTAATTTTCTAAGTGCTCCGTATAATATCCATTTGCTCTTTTGCACAAAAGCATTCAAAAATCAAGCCAAAGTATTAAAACATTTAAAGATAAGAATGCATTTACTATTCTAGAGCTTTACTAAAAAAAGTTAAGGTGTTTGGTCAGAATTATGTTTTGTAATATTTAAACTAAAGGTCCAAATGAAAATGTTAATGCAAGAAAGTCGTTTTGTATTAAAATATTTTTAGAAAGACCCATTTTAAAATATATGATACATGATATTTTTTTGCAAAGAGAGTAAACAAATATAGTGCGGTCACAAATCGTGAACAGTCATTTTGTAAAATTGTTTAACATTTTGTTTACCAAACTAGGCCCCAGAAGTAAAAGTCCAACACTTTCCAGTACGTTATCAGCCAGTATCAACCTTCAATATCTCTGAGAGAACTTCTAAAGCATTTTCTAGATTGAAATGACCGATTTTAAGGGAGGGGGCTCTGCGATCAAACGTTTTTCAGTAGACCATATAGAATCGATTTGTATACCCCTGTTCAAACCTTAGTAAAACACCCTACATACATACATATTTAAAAAATATACCCAAGCCTGATCTCAACTTCTTTTCAATTCATAATTGCCCATAATGACTACCTGAATGTTTCAATTATAAACGGAGAGCAAACAAAGGAATTTCAGTCACACTTCCACGTTCCATGTCATTACAAATTTAGCATTCATGCAAATATTGCAACTGCACCTTGTACCCCCGATAACACATGAAATTCAAGTCATTCGATTCGTGCGAGATGCTGCCTCTCAAGAACGAGCTACCTAATTATGCCCACGCGGGCGCATAGCTTAATTACCCCCTTGCTCAATCGCGACCGATATCATAAACATTTGCCCAGTGGAGTTGCTCGGTCGGAGCGATACGAGTGCAAAGACAGCCTCCGCGAGCACTGACCTAGCCTACAATATATCGGCAATTACCACCGCAAATATTATCAAACGGTGCAGCCGCGACGCGAGTCAAGAAATGCGGATCGACTTAATTGAGCGACTCCCAAGATGCAGAGCCAGGCCTTTGCAAGCTGGCCCCGGACCCAGACCCCGGTGACTGCAAATTTTGTCACGGGCCAAGACAATGCAAATTATGGCTATATTTTCCGGCCAGTTCTAAGAGCGGCAATTTCCGAGTCCGAGCGGGTCGCAGCACTCCTGCTCGTCAGGAAACACGTGTTCCACGAACCCGACAGCACAAGTCCAATTCGGCTTATGTTTATGACAGTGCACCTTGATGTGCCATTTTGTTCCCAAAAGGTAATATTTTACGGCCGCAGACTACTGGTAGCCGACTTTTCTTGGCTGCGAGTTTAGAAGTCTTAGGAGCCGCCGACAGCATGCGGGCCGCGGCAATACCGTATGTCATGCGGCATTAACTTGAGCCGCGAAGGTGGGCGGCTGACTTGCTGAAATTCATGTTTTCGATAGTCGCCGCACTTAGCCCTATGCTCAGCCAGCCGAGGGAAGTCATTTCCGATGGAGCAATGCTGCCTTTTGTGAGCATGTCAAACGATCAAGGATCATATTTCGCTCGGAGCCGAACTGGCGGGTCGGGACTCTTAAGCGCATGGCGGAAGTTATTGCCCACTATGTAAAAACAATTTTGATTTTCCCATTGGACATTCCATGGCGTTTATTGACATCTGAAAGTGCTGCTTTTTGTGCACCCGTTCAAGATTTTTACCTAACTAGAAGCCAGAGCGCAAAGAATTTGCCATGTTAAGATCAGATACATATGTATCCCACTAAACCCAGAAAAAAACTCATTTTAAAATTTAATGTGATATACTTTGAATTGAAGTTGATTGCACTTTGATAGCTTTCGACTACCTGAGTTAAAACCTTCAAAATTTAGATTTATTTTCCTGGCATTAAAAAATTTGATAGTCTTTCCGGAGTACACCGCCGCAAATCACATGTCGGAATTCAAATTCTAGTACATGCAATGAGCGTGGTGAATTTTAAAACCACGGTATGATTGATACTCGGAAATATACATAGTTAACTCCCGTATGAAATGATTCAAAGTACGAAAATGTGGGTCTATTTCCAAAAATTAAAAAAAAAAAATAATATTATTATAACAAAACCTTTCCTTTTTAAGGTTCCGTAGCAATACAATAAACCCTTATATTTTCGCCATATTCGTCTATCCGTCCGTCTGTATGTCATTTCATTCAAGGTCTATTAGGACTATTAGCGTTGAGATTTGGTACACGTATATATTATACCCACTACACCTATATGTACTTATTAACATTTTGGACCCATTTGAGAGAAGTATCGTTTATAAAGGAACATACAATCATTGTGAGGTTTCTTAAACCTCCACTCCAAGCCATGCACGCTAATTGTTCGACATACGCTAATTTTTATAGGTTTATTTTATAAAATCATTGGTTACTAACAATTGCTATTATACAAATTACTCTTCAGCTATCACGGTATTTTATGGGCTCGATTTTAATGCGATTACACTTTTTAAAGTAAACTATTTAGTTGTTCGAGGGCTTTATTAGTTCTCGAACTATACTGCTACGAAACGAAACTGTCTTATGAAAGTATCGTGTTATAAACAGGCTTTCCTTATTTCGCAAACCACGTAATACGGGGTTACATGTCGTTTTTGGAATCGTATGAACTAGTGGACAGTACTAGTGTCAGAGCTTGCAACCAATTAATATAAACTTTTAGGAATACTTTACCTACATACTAAACTCCTTGGAAAACAAACTATTGCATTTATGGTTTTAAATTTGTAATCTCTTCATGGTTAAAGAAAACTTTGACTATTTAACTCAGGTATGCTTTCTTTTATTTATATAAAAATTTAAAGTTTTATGTTTACATGTAACGTGACTTGCTTAAAGCGACATAACTTTTAGTCAGTTTTAGGTAGATTTGTATGAAACTCTCAGATAGTATTCTTAATATAGATGTACTAACAGAAAATGTAAAATCCGATTTATTTTTACCCTACTAACTAGGTTTTTTATTACTACCACCTATGAATTAAAGTTAAAATGACATCATATATGGATAAATTGAAACGCCTTTGATATTAGTACGATTCCACTTTAAATAGTAATAAACATTGGGGATTTCTACTTTGAGACAACATTGAGTGCTATAAGTAACCACTTTTAAATTAATGTAATTTCAAATTTCTTGATTCAAAAAATACATCAGCATTTTAACCCATATACAAAAAGGTGAAACACTTTCATAATTAGTAGTTTTGTCCTTTAAATAAAAACATAAGGTATGCGATTGAGACCTGAAATACTGAAATCAAGAAGTTTTCGTTAAAAATTCGTTTAGAATAAAATACGAAATATTTTTTAATTAAAGTAATTGAATCAATCATTCCAAAAACCACATAAGTCAAGTTTTTTCCAAACTTACTTTTTATCGCGAACGCTTCCTAAAAAATAGGCCCATAATCTGAGTAAAACCCATGAAAGTCAGCACATTCCTTTCTCTTCAAACAACGTATATTAATCGTGCATGAATTTATTTGGATTCGTTAAAAATTATATTTGCAATTAGCCTGGCAAATGTTGAAAATCCAGATAAAAATGATGGCGAATATGAATACGTACCATAGTAATATTAAAACATAAAAATGTTAATGTTTGCGTGTTATCTTAATTAATTTTAATTAAAAATATGATTAAAATGACATAAGTCAAGAACAGTTTTTCTATTTCTATTTAAATTTTTATTCATAAATTATAAAAATTATACCATATTTACAAACTTTGAAGTCAAAACACTATATTTAGTCCAAAAAAGTCCTTGCGAATTACTTTATCTGTTAATAATACAGATTTTATTGATTTATATGGGTTTTGAAATAACCGATTCAATTTAATTTTGGAATTGAACCATAAACGAAACGTTTCACAATCTTATTAAATTATTTGATTTTAAAGATTTCGTTTGTAATTCACTATCGTAGCGAACATGATTTAGGTTGAAGATGTGGTTTTGATACTAAAAATCATTAATTTATTTTGTAGTTATATGGTTTATAGATGAAAAGATGAAGCATAGTTTCGATAAAAATACGTTTCAACGTTCCTAAGGACTTATGAAGTTAGATATAAGCTATATGACTCTAGAACTTCTAGAAATTTTAGATTTTCTTACGTGTTTTAAGGGTTTCGTTTCTAATAACACCTACTGTCTATTAAAAATAAACTTATTTCTAGCAAAAGTCCAAAGTGTTTTGGGAAAGTCGGTCTTTACACTTTTTCTTCTTCATTTTGATATAACCATAATCAAGATTCGAAAAATGAAGGCCAAAATCGATAAAATCATATGCTCACACTCAGGTATTATTTCTCTACCAGCATCTTTAATGCAACAGGAAATACCAGCAGCCAGCTCCTGGGTATCTAACTGCGAATTTCGCGAATACCTTACGCATGGCGGAGTCGCAGCAGCCCGCTAAGAATTAGCATAAATATCTTGAGCGCTACTTAATTGACAAACTACAATACAATAAGCTGAGTGTGCTGTAGATATCGCGTCACGCTGTCGCGACACAAATTGCTGTCCGAGAAAAACCAGTTCCTTGTCCAGTTTTGGTCAATAGTCGTTTGCTTTAGCGGTCAACTTGTTCCTGTTTCTACCTTTGTGCCGTGTTTCCAGATTCCTTCTTTAACTCTTTTATTTTGAGTTTTTGTTATTTTATATAGAATTTTTTGTTTTTTATTAGAAAAAGTTTTCTGTTAACCGGGCACCCCTTTTCTGATAAATACCTTTTTGGCGCTTCAATACAAAATGTGCATTGAAGTAAATCCTCCGTTTGGCCTGAGTCCAGCGAAACTGTATCGCCGCCATCGGAGAGGAGGGCTGTTTGGTATTTGCCAGGCTCTCCGCGGTTCA
Organism: Philonicus albiceps; assembly: GCA_963969385.1. Taxonomy (NCBI): domain Eukaryota; kingdom Metazoa; phylum Arthropoda; class Insecta; order Diptera; family Asilidae; genus Philonicus; species Philonicus albiceps. The sequence goes on from OZ017773.1 coordinate 39,707,753, forward strand.
GACTCTGTCAAAGCAGCGCTTATCTAGAATCAGCAAACAGCGCGAAGACCAGTAGCCGTTCGCGTACGTGTGAAAGACCCGATTGTGGTCTGCTGCGTTTCCGCGATGCACATAGATGCAATAGATGCCCCATGATGGGCAGCAACACAAGTAAACAGAGATATGAGGGCTATTAATATCACATATTTACTTGCAGCTACATCGCGAATAACTCCTTATGCAAATATTTGCCCCGCATAGTGCTGTACTGACTGGACTTCTTGCGGTCGTCGCCGTGGATCGATCGATCTCGCGGCCTCGGCTGCAATTGTTTGTCCTTTGTCTAGGTAGCACTCCACGATTATGCTTGCTGACGGAAGGTTATTGATCTCCTTCGCGCTAAACCTCAAGAAAATATATATTTTTGCTATTTTTGCGAACCGCAAATACTTTCAGGTGTTAAATTCCATAACCGGGGGAGATCGAGAGCGATCGGAGGCATTTTTTATGGCATTTTCTTATACGCCTGCTGGGGCTTGAAATAGCTTCGCATAAGCAAAGTGCATCGCATTTGTCTTTCAGAAAGTCCATTGACATAGCACTGTGTGGGTATACGATTGCAATGATTTATACTTAGCTTTGTGACTCCACATGCTGTTGATTAGTTTGCCAGCTATCCACTGTGAAGTATCAATTTATAACAATTAATTTTTCTTCTTTTCAGCTTCGCCACTAAAGCTTATAAGAAGAATGTCTTTGGAACCAAGCATCGAATAACGAGAAAGGGATCACATCCAAACCGCAAAAGGTAAGGTTATATTAATTATACGTAATATGTATTTAAAATATTTTAAAAATCTCCAACTTTAAAACAACTAACGCTCTGATTTTGAAAGCGAAATAGATTTTATTTATGTTCATGAGCTTAAAAAAGAGTGTGGAATTCTAGCAAACTCAAGAATGGTTAAACGTATTAATAAAAGTCTAAAGTATATCCTAGTAAAATCAATCTACTTTAATCGTAAGGTATGTTTCACAACGTTATCGCAACAATGAAAATTACTATTGTCGTAATCATATTATTGATCATGTCACTGAAGTAAACTTCTGAAAAATGTCGTTAGCACATTTTAAAAATGAAGAACAGCACTATCTTCTTGGTGAACTACATAATAGTAAAAAAGACTTCTTAAATTTTAAATTATTATATCTTTTTTTTTCGTGAACCGATTTCGATAAAATAAAGCCTATATATTGCTCCGAGCTAAGCTTACCATAAGTTACCTATAAAAACTTCATGAAAATCCGTCCAGTCATTTTGGAGACCAGCGTGTACAAACAGACAAGCAGACAAACTAAATTTTTAAAAATGGTCTTTTTGTATTCTGTTAGCGTTTCTACATTATTCGCAATCAGTTTTCGGTATATATATTTATGTACAGACACAGCGTTTCTACAGTTTTATTAGTGCATTAGTACATTAGTTGCTGTATGAGAATGAATAACCCAAATTCGTTTCTACGAAAATTTAGAATAGGTGTAATCTTTAACAGGCACTCTAGATTTCCGTTGAAAAACTTCTGCTGTGAATCGGTATAAATTATAATTTAAGAAATACTCTCATTTTCATCGGGTACACCCTCAATCAACTAAATGCGAACATTCCTTGCGTCAATATTCATGTCGGTCACACCCAAATGTGCAACAATTCAACTTTCATTTAATTAAAAACCAAACAGCGGCGGTAGTGCTCTGATTTCATTTAGGAATTGCTCGAATCCGAACCAGACAAAACTGACCACCAGTAACGAGCATTAGTATCGAAATGTTTCATTATTCGGTCACCACCTAGCCCAGACAGCACGGTGCACATGTTATGACTGCGTGCTGTATCTTTTTACTTAACCCAGGCGTAAAGCAGGTTCTCTTTTTAGTTTTCGGAAGTTTGCTGACCCAGTTAATTCAGAAAATGGACACAAAAGGCTTGCTTTACATCTAACGAGGCGTATTGTAAGGTTGTTGAATAAGACATAACACTTTTTCATTTGTAAAAAAACGAAAAACGCAGCAATGCAACTGGCAAGTAACACTATCGCGTGACGATAAATAGTTTGTGCGAATTGCTGTCACGCTTTAACAAAGTTAATGCTCTCTTGATCATAGTGGCCAATTGGGAAAGTGTGATAGTGACCGTGATACGCGAAATAAGTGCATCGAATAGCAAAATATCCGCAGATTTTCAGTAAGTACAACAATTCGATACTTTACTAAAATACTACAAATTCGCTTATTCGACCTTTTTGCACTTTATCAGCTGAAGAACAACATTGGTACACAAATTGATTTGTAACAAAACATTTTATAACCCCATATTATCTACGAAAACTATGAGCCCAAAAATTTTATTTTCCGCAGGATTTGATAACTCAGTAATCAATTCTAGATTGTGGAGTAATTTATCTCACAATTGCTTCTAGGAAAAAATACCTTACAGGTCTTTTGGAAGAGAATTGACTCAGCTATAAATTTATTATTGAACATTTATTGTTGAAAAGTCTACCGATTTCGAAAATTAAACAAAAACAAATTTCAGAAAGTACCATAAGTGCTTCTCATTTTAAATTACGCCCAACATTTGAAAGTAAGGATGACGCTAATATCTTTTCAACCCATTTCATTTGTTTGTTCCCCAATGTCGCCTAAACGTTTCGTTCGATATTATTCAATTTTTGACCGTATATTTTACATATTTTAATTTAACATATAGACTAATATCTATGCTTATATAATATAGGGTTTCAAAATTAAAAATTGTACATTTTTAAATTTCAACAAATTTAAGTAAAATTTACTACTTTGAATTGATTACGAATCCTTTGTCAAAATTTAGAAATTCCAGATAGTGGACGCAATATTGCCACCAATTTTTGTGAAACTAATTAAAATATCAAAATCCACTATTAAAATACAAAAGTGAAGGATCCAATATGGTGAAAAAAATTGTTCTAATTATTTAAAGGAATTAATGAAAATTAATACTATGGTTTTTTCGGGATCTATTCACGAATTTAGATCAAATTGCGAAATTCTAAATGGCGTATTTCTTATTAAAGTTGCTTTTCTATTATCAAACAAACAAATTGATAACTTTGTTATTAAATACGCGATATATTTAAAAAACAAAAAGTAAATTAACACGAAACAAGTATTAAAAACTAAGTTTGTGTTTTTTTCGAATAATGGGAATAAGCTTTCAAATGTTGATTATTGCAATTGCCAAAATATTTTGAAATGTGCTTCCAGATCAGAATCAGATTTAATGTAAATTAAGATTAATACAGCCAAATCAGGTTTCGTAAAAAGGGTTCCTTATCGACCTAATTCCCAGCATTATTCTTATAGCTTTTTAAATTATTTAAAATTACGGATACTCTTTTTCAATGTTATCAAACAGAGCTCCTTTATTTCGCAACTCGAGTGAAGTGCCCATTTAAATAATGTTTTTCTTTCCCCAATTATCGCGAAAAGCACAAATGAATATCTTTCCGGCAGCCCACACAAATTAGAAAACAATAAACCAAAATCAGTTACCTTTTCTCCTACATACCGCGGGCGACGTGACATAATAATTTGAGGCTATTGTTTACGCACTCCGGAAAAGGTTCTCTTTGCTTTTGACAGTTTATTACAATATAAATGAATGCAAGTCAAAGGTAACGGTACTGGGGCCGTACTAAAGAAACAAAGGTGATCCCAGGAGGAGGAGCAGCACGTCATCAGCACGTAACTGTCGAAAAAATTTTCTTTCTGGGAGGCTTCCGGGGCGCATGTAGGCTGCAATTGAATTGAATTAGCACGACCCGAACTGAGTCAACTGATGCAAGGAAGCGCCGCCGCCATCACCATCGCCGTCGTCGCTCTTGACTTGACCGGATTCTTTTATGCCTGGATGCTGCGCGGCGGAGCAACTTTCGCGCCAATAATTTCCATAAATTATAGCAGCGGCAGGCCTCGCGATCCATCGCGGGGCCTGATGAGCGTGCCGCACTAATGAAATTCGGAGATTGAATAAAGTTTAACGCTAAAAAGCCAACGTTCGGCATGGGTAAGTAAATTAATGGGGAAATTTATGGCGGCACGCAAAACCACTTACGAGGAAAAATAGGTTACTCCCAGGTTCATCAGTGATGCCTCCGCCCGGTTATGAATGCCTGCTAGGGTTCGGGTTCGAGTTCGAAAGAAAGAAAGAAAGCCGAGCGCCCGAGCGTGCCGCCAACTCCTCAGAATTCGGACCGCGCCATGTATGAAAGTCTTTGATTGACTATCGCTCCGTGTGAAAGTAAAGCGTTCGTGATAGCTTCTTTCCGGCGACCCACGCTTTTATGAGTCTTATGCTTTCCAGCCGAACCCTTGATACCATCGAGCATGCGGGGGCGTGTGTTTTGATGTTACCCATATGGCAATTTTACATTTGCATTTAGGTCGCGGCACGGCAATTTGTTCTGGGCGCTTGCTAGTGAAATTATGGGTGCCATTTTGGAGAGGGCCCCCCAATTGAGGTGCAAGCACCTTTTGGGTTGGTTACTTCGCGGGCTCCAGCTCTAAGTCCTTCTCAAGACGGTCGCCGCGCCATGAGGTGCTTGGAGGCGCCTGGTCCAGCAATTTCCTTAGGGGGCAGGCGCGCGAATGTGTGTCACGTCGTCGGCTCGATGTTCCCTTCACTTAGAACATTTTTGCCCGCGATTGTTCACGTCATTGCGTCGCTAGGCCTGGCCATTTGCACAATTTCCATGGCATGAAATTTAGCGGCGTCTGGATATGCACATAAATTTCCATTAAGAATTCATGTATTCTAGGAGATCAGTTGTTTTCCAACGGTACGTCCAAACTGGCATCTGTAATTTTGAAAGAAACGGTGAATATTTTTAACCAACGTATACCGCAACCGCGACGCAGCAAGCAGTGCGTGCGTGCACCTCTCAAATAAAATCAGCCATCCGCCGCACCGCACCGCTTCGTGGGCTAATGCAAAAAGTAGCGAAGGGAGGCCCGAAGAAAGAGGCTCAAGTGGCGAGGTGACTGGTGACTTCGCGAGTCACCTCGATCATTCCTCCGTCACGACTTGTGGAGCGGCTGCCGGGGATCCAGCCACCCATCCGTGCCCACATGGAGCACTGCCCAACCCGCTGCTATCGATAGTCTCGGGCAGATAAGATGATGACTGATGATGAGGCTCATCTGGGGAAAACGGGAACTCATGCACTCTCGATCACACGTGTGGGTTCTGTGCATATCCGCGCTATGTAGGCCGATCAATTTGATGAAATGCCCTTTTCTAAGTCAAGATAGGTAACGGTGACTATTGATCCGTTCTGCAGCTATGCTTCGCTCCAATGGAGCCAGAATTAGCTTAGAACAGTTTCTAGTTGATCGTTGTGATCTTGTTTTAGCCAGATCGATAAGACCATTTGTCAGATTATCCTAATTAGAATTAAGCCTACAAGCGAACTGTCGCATATGAAGCGTTCCACAGGAAAATGTCCCATATCCAGTTTTTAAAAGTTTTAAGATTAAGATTCGCTCACTACATTCAGACCACGATTCGCAGAAATGAACTCAATATGTAATTGCTGGAAGCAAAGTTGTTCGGCAATCTTCTTTATAAATCGGTAAAGCCCAAGGAGATGAGCAATCTGGAAAAGGTGGAAGAGCATTAACCTTTAGGTCAAACAACAAAAGATAAAGGCAACTCTTTCTATGTATCAGAATTACTTATGCGCTACAAGGGCTAGTACAAATAAGATTCAACTCAAAATTAGAGGTTAATTATGTAGATCTTTAAAAGAACGTTTACAGAATCAAAATAGAATTTAATCGTGACAAGTTACTTCTCATCCCGGAGATCTGAAGTACGAAAATGGAATTCATCGGGAACTTCTTATTTGGTCTATGAAATTGTCGAAATAGTTTCAAAAGATTAAAATATAGTTTACTAATAATTTCTTTAATCCTTATTTGAACATTTAGACCCAATCTTTTGTGTGAGAACTTTTAGACCATATTCGATTTCATTGGATTAAAATATAAACCTAGAATTACTACGCTAGGATTTTCAGGATCAAATTAGAATTTACATTCCATTCTAAAATCGAATCATCGAGGAGAATGAGCAAGTTCTAATTAGCTCCTGAACTATTTTTGACCCCTAAAACGGTCAGCTTAGGGTTTGGGAGCTAATCCATGTTTATAAACTTTATTTAGGTCCTCTTTGACCCAACTCGATGCAAGATATTCCTTCTAATTAACTCACGGAGAGGATCTCCTAACTAAGGATTTACCGGATTTATATATTATAAAACCCAATATCGTTCCAAAGATCCTCTTTTCTCCTCTATTCAAAATTTTCAAAAAAAAGTCAATCCTCCACTTTTACTCATCGCTGAATCTTTCAATGTTTGAATTTAAAAAATTAGAATCGTTTACAACATTTCCTGTTTTTTAAAAAAGATAAATAAAAACACTACTCTTTTTCGTTAATAAAATTCTAAACCCCTTTTCCAAAAGATTTACATGATCTTATTTTCAAATGCAATTGGGCGGATCCCAAAGTTAGGATCTCCAAGATTAATTTGTAAATAAATTTTATTCTGAAGACGAAACATAGTAGACCTAAATAGAGTTTATAAATATCGGATATATAGTTCCTAAACCCTTCTAAAACGGGCGCGTAGATCGAAATAGAGTTCAATGTACAATATATTGAATCGTCATAGCGTTGCTTCTTATCTCTTTATCATTAGAACTTCCAAGATCTCAAAGTTTCATCAGAGCGTGGGTTGAAATTTCAGCCTCTGGTACAACTAGTGTATTTTGAGTTTGAGCTTAAATGTTTATAAAGCCAATTCCTACTTTTTAATTTGAAGGGTTATATTTCTAGTATTTTGTTTTCTGTTTGTTTGTGATGCTCAGTTTTTTAAATTTTCTCTTTTAATTGTAGGTACCAAATTCGTACTGAAACAAACTAAGAATATTGCTCTAATTTAACTTAATATTTCCATCACTATTTTTTGATATTACTTTCTAAATGTCATATTTAGAGGTTTTTCACTAACATCAGAAAAGATCTTTACTTTACAAAGAGACCGTTCTACACTTATTCGTGAGATAATCTTTGAAAATCGTTCATTTCAAAGTCACTCCTTTGACAACGGCCTTCGTACCAAATCAAATTAATGAAGTTTCCAACTATTATAATAAGTATTAATTAAGAAATCCCAATTCATCGGTATGCCAACTGTGCCGTTTTTGTTATGCAAGTATTCGAATAAATGAAAAAGTGTTGAAGCACTCGACACCTTACTGCTTCTTTTTCAATTGCACGTGAAGCGCAATTGCTTTGTGTACCGAGACTGGGTCTAAGCCGGAATCAGTTCAATAACCGAGGCTTGCCGAAAAAGGCCGCTCAAGAAAACCAATTAGATCAGTTCTGCAAAGAACGCGCCAGAGCCGTTAATTACTCAAGTTCTGATTGCTTTTTAACGGATCCTGTTGTGTAACCCGAGGCCTTTTGCTTTTTCTGATGAGAAATTTCTCTTGTTAGAAAATTCTGCAAATCACTTCACACCCTCTTACTTTTGATTTTTGAATAAGCGTGCGGAGCCAAAAGCAGAAGCCACTCTCAAGGGAATTTGTTTGCTCTTCGCGGTGATTCCGCGCTTGATGGAGAAACTAATTTCCACCGTGACGAAAGCGCTTAGACATTGTCTAGCTAATCGCCTGATAAACTTAATCCAAACTGGGATGCCCGAAAAAGTGGAGCAATTCTGTTGTGGCTGAGGATGAGATTCACTTTTGGAAAAACAAAAAAAAAACAAAAATCCTAAGGAATTTTCAACAATATTAACGGTGTTATGTAAAAATTCCCATTACACCGAAAAAGGAATATGATGACTAGGAATTTCGCAATTCGCCGCGAGAAGCGGCTTCGATCATTTGATAGAAGGATGAGGCCCGCCTGACCAAATAGAAGCGCATTGTTAAAAAATAGGGAACAAGCGTGTAACGCCAAAAATTGGTTTTCGGCAAATGAGGTTTTAGCAGCCGGCCTTCTGCACCGACATTTCCCAACACCGGTCCAGACCGAGACTGAAAAGCACGGCTCTACCTTGCCGCGGCAAATTCAACAATGGAAGAAGACACGGTTATTGGGACGGAATAAAAGATATATTCCTAGAAGTGAATTTTTGTGCTCGATGTCAATAGCGTGACGAAATTGACCCAGCAATGGCGATTACGTGCGAAGGAGGCTCACGCAAAAGTCGCAGCGATCGATCCCGGCTGCCGCAATCGCATACATAGGCCCTGGATAGAACGGCCAAAATAGAACCCAGCATATTCGCACATGACATAACATGATCAAGTACAGTTATTTTGGTCGGACACCGCACGTTTTATATGTTTTACGCTGTGTCTGATGACATAAACCGGAGCCATCAGACGCTGATGCTAACGATCGTGCTGATCGTGCTTAAGACGATAGACCAGCAGCATCAGAAGCAGCCGTCGCTCGCGCTGCGGTGGCAAGCGGGCTAATCCGCGCCGCCGCGAGATGAAAACCGCCAGAGAAAGATAGCCGCCAAGCATATGATCGCTTTCATGATCTTGCGGCGAAGGCGAGCATTCAATTCAAAGACAATGGCCGTAAAATTAGTCTGTAGGTCATCGAAACACGCCAGGCCGCCATTCTGCGCAGCCAGAGCGATCGCGTAGTTGTAGTACGCAAAGCCAATGAACGATGAACTTGCAGTTATTTTCCGACTTAATGATCGAAAGATAAGAATCTTGCGTTGGGCATTTGCCCAGTGCCCAAGACTGCCCAAGTCTATGGCTTTGATAAGGCCAGCCTGCAGATGGTCAATAATCCCAGCAGGACGGATGGACACTGCAAGAAAGATGAATTGATAGCCAATTACAGGAGCACTGTTGATACTCCTCATGATCTTTGACTGGCTCTTACTTGGCACTAATCACCGCTGAGCCTAACTAGCCTTAATAAGCACAGACTCTAATTCTTCTTCCTACCGAGATTGTGGGTATATCGCAGAGAAAACATTAATGGTTCGCAGATATTTCAACGAAACTGGTTCCGGTAATGCCGGAATCATTAAATTTATTTAATGCATCGAGTGTCATTCCGCTCCAAATCAAATCTTGGAACGCATCGTTAACAGTAATATTAACAAGATTCCAACATAAATCAAATATCTCCTTTCTGCGAGGACCGTAAGCCTCTGTATGTTGCTAATCTCTTCTTAGAACGTTAGAATTACAAGGCAATATTCAGCCCATAAAACAATAAAAGTGTTCTACGGTTATCTCAAATAAAAATTGTCTTACTCCCTGCGGGTTTTCACAACGTCTCATTATTTAATTCCACGTATGTAACAGACTAATTGCTCCTTTAAATTTTATTGTGAAAGATTAGACTCATATATTCGCAGTCATGTAAAAATCCAATTGACTTAAAATTCATTATGTTTTTTTATAGCTAACATTTATAGTTACATTAACCCTTATCAGAGGTATCAGGTTTTAAATTTCAGTTTATAGTAAGCGAGTTTAAGTTTTAATCAGCTATTGAAGATTTCTTTGTATTATATACAAAAACTATATTATTTAGGTTTTATTAGATGATACAATATAATAAAGTTTCAAAAAAACATTTCCAGAAATGTATGATCTGATATTTTAATTTCTATGCATTGTTTTGTCTCTTTTAAACATTGATTTAATGAAAATATCTGTTTACATCAAAGGAATTAAATACACTCTAAAATTACTATGTTGTATCGAATGTATTTTTTGTTCTTAAAGTTTTATACCTCAAAAGACCAATCTCCAATTTTAGATTTTTAAATTAAAAATTAAAATATTTATGAAGTTTTTAATAAAAGTAGGAACTTTTTGTGCTTTTCATAATTATAATCACCTTTCGACGGTGAAGACGAAGCAACACAGTTTTCTTTTCTTCAAAGAAGAATAGGTAGCACCTTTTCTTTATTAGGTTTTAATAGCTTCGTATCGCAGCTATCTTCTCGGAGACGATAAATATGCGAATATCACTCTAAAATTTGATATACGAGTATTTTACTTTTATAAAATTTGCTTGTCCGTTATAACCCTATAAACTTTGCGAATAAAATTAGTTTTAACCCAAAACGTTTTTATTCCCTTTAATGTTGAAATGCAAGAAGAAAAACTTTTGAAAATATAATTGGAATGCTAAATATTATTAATATAGGTGAAATTGGAAAGTGTTTTCATTGTTCAAATTTGAATCATAATTATGCATACCATAAAAGTGATCTGAACTTGAAATTCAAGGATTCAATTTTGTGAGTGCGTACGCGTTTGATAGCAGATAAAAATCTGAAAATGTTATAAAAAATAGCATTTTTAATGTTAAGGTATACCATATGAAAATTCATTTGTTTTTGCAACAAAATCTGAACAATTTTCATCACAATTTATCCAATCATTTTGTCAAGCTTCAATTTGTTTATATTGTATATACAGATATAATAGAATTGCAAAAATAAGTGCAATTTTCTTATCTTCTAGAAAGGTAAAGGTGCACCAAAGAAATTTAAAAGTCATCTGATTAGCTACCATCTTAATTATAAATACTCAAAACTTACTTTTCTCTGTTTTTACTGTTGCATTTTACAGCCTAATACATTTGTCAGGAAGTTGATTTATATTGGCAAATTATGTTCCCCACAAAATGCATTTTGAACGCACTTCACCGCAAAAGATCCACGGCACCGGGGCATAGAGGCCTCCTTTGAAGTGCATTTAGTTCAAGAATAAATTGTCACATAGCCTCCACTTACTTCACAAACAATAACCACAAGTTCTAGGGGCATTGTATGCATGTTCCAAGTTGATAATTTTACTGGAAGGATTCCCATGCATGTTGCAATATAAGGCTGATTGTGGATATCTTTTAATGCATTCATAATCTGAGCATAATGAGGCGGAAATTAGAACAGTGGTGTAATTATAGAAACAATTAGATTTTCAGCACGTTAAGAACAAATGGAAATAATGTTGAGAACGACGCATTTTGTTATTGTTTATTATCACTGTTTGAATGATAAAATAAATGGAGGATATTCCTCTGGAACTAGAGTTAGTCATTGAAAAATGGAAATAACAATGGAATGAACTCCTTTGGTAAGGTTATTGTTTCAACATTTTTATAACATTTAGATTTCAATTTCTTCACACTCTTTCACACTTACAATTTATACTATTTATTACCTCCGAACTAAATAACTATTGGTTCGATTTGAATGCTATCATAATGATTCAAATGAGAATGTTTTAGAGCTAATTATTATTTTTTTTAAATATTTAAGATGGCACTTTGGTACCCATATTAAAATTCCAAGATCACAAATATGCATTGAGTGTATATTTTAATACCATTGCTGTAGTGGCAACGTATGTTTTAACTATTTGTCAACACTTATTTTAAAAAAGAGTAGCCTAACACATTTTGGTAATTGTTAGTGTGTAACAGTGAATTATTTTGCTTGCATTAATTTCTTTCTATTATATGTATTTATCACAATTACATAAATGGAGCAGATTGAGTTTGATGAAACACATATACATATACTTCGTAACGTTTTTTAAAGACCCAAAATAATTCGTTTGATAATAATTGGTAATTAGAAACGTTTGCACGTTTTTATTATTAAAAACATTCTTTAAGGAACCTTAAAATGAACAAATTAATGACAAATAACTTATTATACTACGACAACCACACATTTAGGGGAGCTTTGGGTATTAAGGGAATAAAAATAATTTAAATTTGCCAAATGACAAAATAACACCAACGACAATACTATTGCAAATATTTTTGTTAGCAACATAGTAAAGAAATGCTTAGAACTTATGCTATCACGAAGTCCAGCTATTTCTGCTAACAGCTATTTGAGGCTTTTGATACGCCCCTATCAGCTATTAAAAAATTTTGTATCGCCAAAATAAAAAAAGTATACAATGTACAATTTTGTGTTTTTTGTGATACGTTTGGCCGCCAAACGATTATTCTTACAAGGTCAAGTCCAAAAAATGATATGCGAAGGTATTAAATATGATACCAGGGGACTAAAGAGGAATTGAATTCCTGACACATTGCTAGTTATCCAGTCTACAAACTAATTTTTTTCTTTTACTCTTATCTAATCTTATCAAAATGACTTATCAAACTCCCCTCGTATGTAGGTTGGAAAAAGCATAATACGCGTAACTAAATAGCTGTTTTTAAAGAAAGAACGAAGAATGTTTCCTAGCCCCTGCATTGACGATGTCAATCCATCTGTATGTATGATTTAAACCGATCAAGTTATGCAACAATAACATTCCTTAACCCTGAGTTCATAATAACCAAATTAAGACGACGTGTTTTGTTTGTTTGTTCTCGCGATAAAAACCTCACATAAGGTTCGCTCATTTGTTTAAGGAAATGAGTTTTGCGCTGGTTAAGCGGTTTAATAACGCCTGGTGCAAGAACGATCACCTCTTCTAAACGGTGGCAATTACGCCAAGCCCCGAGATAGGCTGGACCGAGACTTCCGCGGCACTCAACAAAGGTTCATTTGCGATTGCCAGTAATTGTTCGATATGGCACGGTTTTGCGGGCTCGACAATTGTAACGAAATTTTGCAAAGTCTTAGGCACAGTGACCGTGGTGAAATTCGTCACGCCTACGTGCCGCCAATTGATTTATCCCCCTTTGAAAATTGGTTTCGCTGGAGCAATAAGTTCGCTTTCAGGTTAATCACAAGAAAGGCGCCCAATGCCTTATCTGCTGCCAGAGGTGCGTGAGAGACCGAAATGTTCATTGACGCCCGATGGATTTGCATATTTTTGCATTATTGCAATTTTATCATAAACTGCATGCACACCACCGAGACTTCCAATTGTTTGTCACGGTCTTGTTGTAAATTCTGGCTAAAAAGCCCACACCTGAAAAACACCTGGGGACGTACGCCGCCAAATCCAGCTGCACAAAAAGTCTTACTCAATTCGTTGCGACAAATTTGGCTTTTTTGTTTTTATTTATTTCTTCTTGCTAACATTATTGACCAGTTTTTGTGCGACGGTCGACTCTGTCGTTCGCGCTTTTGCAAAGTGGACCGATGGGACGGAAGGTGATATGCACTGTGTCAAATTACTCATTGTGCTTGGCAAACAATTAAATACCTTTGCGGGGCTGCTAAAGAACCGTGAAGACCTAAGTGCAATGTCAGAAGGCCGCACATGCCTAGGTGTTTCCTATTTATAATTAAAGACCGGAATCCACGGGTTCTTGAGATACGCGTATCTGGTTCGGTTTGTTGCAACGGAAAAGTTGTATGCATTTTCTTTATGGAGGCTAAATGAAATTGCTTATCTGGAACTAATGCATTAGTTGCATTTTTAAACTTATGACATAAATTCCCAATTTTAGAGTGTAAAAACTAATAAAAGATTGGAAATGCAATAGAATGGTTTATTCGTAACACATAATTAGAAATCGGGCAAAATTTTCTCTAAACATTTTCTTAAAGACCACCAATAATGAAAGCCAAGGACAATTTAAAATAAATAAAATAAATTAAAAGGGGGCAGTAATAGTAAAAGTTGGTCAAACATATTTTATAATCGAAAAGCTGTATTTATATAATATAATATGTTTTGTAAAGTCAAATACATATAACTTATATAAAATCATAAGCGATAATCCAAACGTTCGAAGAAGTGTAATTCGGCGAACTTTCAGGCACCAATATAAATTTCATGAAAATTTACGCTTAATTCCAAAATTCAAACCATCTTAAGAATAACTGTTTTAATATGTTTATTGGGTCCATTCTTTCCTATTTATCATTTTGTTAAACAAATGACAGACAGAAGAAAAATCGAGTCATATTTGTCCAAACAAAAATTTGCATGTCTTTTTCTGGTCATAAATCAAACAATAGTTAGACCGGTAAATTAATAACAAAAAACATCAATAAGTGCTATCAAGTCTTTTTCTTTACTTCTTTTCAATTTTTGTCGTAAAAGTTTGCCCAGTTACCGCCAAAAAAAAAAGCCATACAAAATTTTGCATCATAGCATAACAGGATTTTTTTTTTATTGACATTGATTGAAAATAACAAAAACAAAATATTTTTATACTTATATAACAATATCGTAAATAGTTTCCAAAATCTCATTCACCATTTTTTTTAAAAGAAGCCTGAAAAGTTATTCACACCTTAACACGAACCTTTCGCGTAAAGTATGAATTTTAAAAGAAATATGACTCATTAAGACGTTTTTGTAGAGAACTTTATTAGCTTTAATATTCCACACAACAAATTTTGTCGGAAAATTAAAAGAAAACCTATCCCCGCAGGACATAGATAGGAGGTAGGCCAGGATCCTAAAGCCAAAATCTTTCGGATTAGTAATGATGTCACTTAATATTAAAGCAAAAATAAGAGCTTTTTTTTTGTTCGAACGAAACAACATTTTGAAACAGGCATTTCTTTGATATTTAATCATGACAAATAACTTGTTTGGGACATTCTTTACTATTTCTTGTTCTAAACTGTTGTTCTTTAAAATTTATGTCCAATTAACGGAAATTCTTTGGTTTTTGTATGAATTATATAACAATTTAATCTGGTTTTTATAGTATCTATGAATTTTTTGTGTTACACTATCAATTATCCGATATGCGAGAAGAAACGAATTAGATATAGATATGTCGAACAAGAGATAAATTATAACCACAATCATTCAAATGCTGGTTTTTTTTTTCAAATTAACTCAATTCTCAAAAAGGAACACGGTAAATGAATGGTGTAAATCGAAATCCAATTTCTACTATTAGAATTTGTATTCAATGTTACTTTCTTTTATTTTGATTTTTGTGATGATATATGCATATTTGTATGTATGTATTTATAATATACTGTTAATTAAATTTTTATTACATAGGCATATCATAGATTATGTAAAATGCATACATAGATATTACATATATTTAATAAAATTTATTAAAACAATTAAGTATGAATCTTTCATATTGCATAATCGGTCAAAATATTTTTCATCTACTTCCTCTTTTTCTTTACTCACTTCACTACTTTCAAATTTATTTTTTTTTTGCTCATATAATAAAATGAGATTACAAACATAATTAATTATTTTTTGGTAATAATGATTTTTATTAATTATTATTTGAATTCTCTGAACATTATGAATATTGCGAAATTCAATGGAATTTAACGACGCTTACTGAAGTTGCTTAAGCCTTTAATCTTTGAATATACACAGATAATTGATTTTATGTTTCTCTTATATTCTGGTACATTACAATAAAAATATTATTGCATATTATACCAAAGCGCAACGTTTTTTAATTGGTAAACACAGTGTAATAATTATTTTGTTTTGAATAGGTAAACATTTCAGTTTTAAGTCCCAGTTACATAATCATACAAAAATGTATTCCCATGTATTTTCTGTCGCTGAACAAGATCCTATCAGATTTAGTCCCTATCGTCCCAGAACTTTTATATTTGCAAAAAATGTATAAAAAAACACAAAATCGACAAATAAACTATGAATGAATTACTTTCCTTGCTTGAATTAATGAAAAAATTCGTTAAAGCTTTAAATAAGGAAGGCAAATGCTTTCAATATTTAAGAAACCAATTTCCCCAGATTAGTGATGTAAAATTAAAAGAATGCATTTTCGACGACCCTCAAATTCGAAAATGTATATAACAGAAAAGAAAGCATGGTTCAGTTTCAAGGAAGTTGTTGAAAACTTCCTTGGTAACAAAAAAAAAGTATCAAATATGGTTGAAAAGTTTGAAAAATTATGCTGTCTAGTGAATTTGAAGCTCCATTTCCTACATTCTGATTTAGAAGAATTCCCAGAAAACTTAGGAAACTACAGCGAAGAACATGGTGACAAATTTCATCAAGATATAAAAGAAATGGAACAAAGGTATCAAGGAATATAGGATATAAACATGATAGTTGACTGCTGTTAGAATTTGAAACGGCACAATGAAAAAATGGGTGTTAAACAGAAAAGCAATCTACAACGCCGAACTTTTTATATGATAAGAAGGTACGAAAAAATAAAATGACAGGCATATCATATTCAAGACACAATCTCATTTAGATTCAGAACATCAATAATATAATTATTTAATTTTCAACAGGCTTTCGTTACAATTCGTTAGCTCTATCTTGTCCGAATAATGGCTAGAATTAAATGGCCCAAATTAAAGACCAAATTTCACCGCGGAACCTTTTTCAAAGACCAAAAATACATTTAACACGTTCCCTGCCAGAATTTTCAACAAAGCTTTCGTGAGAGACTTACATATAAAAAGTCATTTAGTAAGAGAGAGCTTTCATTTGTGTACTGTTTTCGGTACACGTGGCAGGGAACGTGTTAACTTGTTGGTACACGCTGATTTCCGATTTTGTGGATTTTTGATACTTTTTTTGCGGTTATAAAAGTTCTGTAGTGTAGTCTAGTGTAAGTGTTGTGATTATAAAAAAATTTTGTTCAGCGACAGAAAATACATAGGACTATATTTGTGGAATCTCTCGGACAGAACCCTTTTTTTTTGTGTGTATATGTTATCAGCCTGTGTAGCCTTTGTAACGACTTAAAGTATGTATATATGTATGTACATACAAATTTTAATATAAATTCATTGTGACGAGAATTGAACTTGCTTTACCTGAATATGTGTTTAATACAAAACAGTCAATCTTTGAAAAGTATGTACTTTATAAAGTTCAAACGTACGTATCTACGCTCATATTTCATTGAAGCAAATTAAGTCGGAGAATGTTTTCTGGGATGTCGTTTCTTTTATCTTCACGAGCAGCTTCATAACTTGATTTAATTGCTGCATATGACCTACTTTTCGAGAAAACAATGAACTTGGCTGTCACAGGTGATGCGCTCTAATGTGACAATGGTTCCAACTCGTCAAGATGACCTATGCAGATAGTGTCGCTCAATTATTGCGCATATCCAGCAAGAAGAAAAAGAACTTTCTCTAAACTTTTCCGCAGTCCTCATAATTCATCTTCGCTTTTGGACAGCGGAAAATCCATCCAAGTCGACGCAAACAATACCGCCATTTACCTGGATCAGTAAGACATAAAGTCGAGTAGAACAACCTCAGAGTGACCTTAAAATTTGTCGTGAAAATTTGAACATTTCTCTTGTTTGTCTTGCTCTCACCTGAGGCCTACTGCTCAAGACAGTGTTTTTTTTTTCTGTAAGTCTCTGTTTCCCAGAGCCGGCTTAAATATGAACTCAAACATTTCGTCTGGCCTTGGCGTGCAACTTCGAAAAGACATTTTCTTCGAATCGAGTGAAATTTCTCCCATCTAGCTCGATTTCTGGAAGTAATACGCAAGAAATCTGGTTTACTTCTTGCAATAGATAGAATAGATAGAAAGATAGATAGGCAGATAGACAGGTAGATAGGTAGATAGATTCCAGGCGAATGGGCGAGCAGACAAGACAAGACAGTCCCCCGACAGGCGACCAGATCTCGTGCATGAAGTTATTACTTGGTGCGCCTATTTTTAGCCGCTGAACCCGCAAACCACCCGTCCCGGGTTTAATTAAATACAGAACAATGCTGTTG
The DNA here is from genome assembly GCA_963969385.1 of Philonicus albiceps. Taxonomy (NCBI): domain Eukaryota; kingdom Metazoa; phylum Arthropoda; class Insecta; order Diptera; family Asilidae; genus Philonicus; species Philonicus albiceps. The sequence continues at coordinate 39,725,470 of OZ017773.1, forward strand.
AATTTGCATTGCATAATATTTCGCATACTGCCTGGGTGTTAAGTTTAGTGAGTGCCTGACACCTGAGTTATGGCGGAGCTTGTAGCTAATAACCGCCGTGCGAGTGGCGACGGTGCGGCAGCGGACCGAGAAGAATTACATTTTTAATATCGACCATCAATATCAGTCGCAATCTTATCTGCGGGTGTTTATGCGGACCGATAATCGCCGGCCAGGTTTATTAATATTAACAATATGCGCATAAATTTGAACTGAATAAAAATAGCCCTTAATGCTGTGCGCCGGCGTGCCCTGCGTCCCGGTTGCCCTTTCGACAAAATGATTTTACAAATTAAAGGCTGGCTCTGGCTGGAGTTAGAGGCTCTGAAGGTACGCGAGCGAAAAACGTCGAACGGCCGGACGAAAGACAAAAACGAAAAGCTAAAGACAAACAACAAAAACTGCGCGCACAACGAAAACTGGTTATGGATTTTTGCTGCACAGAAGTATACTGTTCATGGTACGCCGTGCGCAACTGGCTTAATGCAACTTGATATCTTGTAAAGATCTACTTTTTTTTTTTCTCAATCTTGTCTTGGGCGATGCAAGAACCAAACCAGACTGGGCAGTTTAAAGGAAACAGAAAAAATATTACAGCCGGGCAGCCAAGGTGTGCACTCTACTTTAAAGGTAGTCAGGTTGATGATGCACTTGAAAACATACTGAAACAGGTGATGAACAAGAATCGGGGTGACTTCAATCAAGAAAAATTATTCTTTACAAGGGAAAATAAGTTAAATGTTCTTGAAAGTACAGAATTTCAAGCGAGTGCTGCCAAGACGATGCTGCCTGGCCTGGCAATCGAGCCATTCTTTTCGATTATCCACATTTTTCTTGGCAGGCAGGTGAGCACATTTTAAAATTCTTCAAGTGAAACTAAAATCAAAATTATTTCGCTAGACTTCTTGAGTTTTAAGTTAATTATATGGTACAATTTTTGAAAAGGCTGCATACACAGACAGTTCTGCCCTCATACCCATTATAACAATTTCGAGTCTTAATTTAAAAATTGAATCTAACAAATTGCTAGAGGTAAGTGATGCGTAGGAAATCTTCTACAAAAGCTAAAACATTCAGAAAAATTTAATCTGCTTTATTTGATAACATTTATAATGTGGTTGGTTGAGTAAAATGTAAGAAGTTTATACGAAATATAAGATACTGTATAATAAAAACGCTTTCATAATAAACTCAACATAATAATTTTAAAAAATTATCTGAATCAGAATTTTAAAGAAATCGGATCACTTTAACGGCCGGTGCTTTGAAAGAAAGTTTTGCACGTATCGCCGGTAGTTTTTGCAAGTTTTGTTAAAAATAAAATCTAAAGCCTATGTGCGTTATTATTATTATTAAAATTATAACATAACATTTTATTGTTATTATTTAAGAAGGTTTGGTTACCATTAATATTTCCTTTTAGTATTGCGAGACGCTGCACGAAGAGTACATGAATGCTGTTGAGCTTCTTTTCTTCACAGCGAAGTATACTCTCTGCTGCTCTGCAGCAATTTTAATAAACACAATGAATTTAGGTTCAAAAAATCACAATAATTAATCAACCGAAGTCACATCATTTAGATTAACAATCGTCAAAATGTGACTCCGGCCATCAAAGTATTATTTTTGTCCGACTTATCAAATCAAATTTGATCCTAACAAGTCCTCGGTAGTATAGTGGTCAGTATCCCCGCCTGTCACGCGGGAGACCGGGGTTCGATTCCCCGCCGGGGAGAATTCTCTCTTTTTCCATTCAGGTTTTTTTTTGGATCATAAATTCAAAATTTTATTTTAATACATTCATGATGAGATTACAAAAACTAATAAAATTTAAGTAAAAAAATGAGATCATTGTTCCTTATCGTTGTTTGTATTACAAAAGAAGTATTTTATAGTATTTTTGATAATTGTGCAAATTTTAAATTAATTTAACTTTTTATCCACGTTTATTTTGACGATTGAATCATCTAGTAGTACGGTCAGAGGATTTACTTTATTTTAATTTAAATTAAGCAAATACTGAATTACAGTAGAAGTTTTATTTTTAGACAAATTATTATGTTTTAAAAGTTAGGTTTCTATATTATTACTTTTCTTTGTGATCTTGCTCTGATAGCTGCCAAATGACTTGAGATATTTGTATTACTTCTTATTATGTCCTTAAATCGATCAGTTTAATGACTTATCTTTTTAGTCCAGCCATTTAGAGATATAAAAAACAATAGGAGTTTTCAAATCCTCGGTAGTATAGTGGTCAGTATCCCCGCCTGTCACGCGGGAGACCGGGGTTCGATTCCCCGCCGGGGAGGGTATTCTGTTTTAAATTTTTAATTTCAAAAATGTTTATTAGACTAACAAATAATTTTATTGCATGGAATATGGAGTGATATTCATATTTAGAGTACTTAAACAATTTATTTTTAAACCGGAAAGATCTTGAGATATATGTATCTTTAATTCTATAGTGATTACTTAATTTTATCTAGTTTAATTAGATATATCTAATCACTTGTTATGATTAAGCGCACTTTTAGGCAAATGAGTGTGCAAAACTTGACTGTTTCTTATTATCTCGTTTTCATATCATATAATTCTTGCAGAAAAGAACCTACTCATCAACCTACCTACACTCAACTTTTACGTGCATTTACGCAATTAGTCATCATTTCATATTTTTGTATAATTATTAAAGGTCAATGCTTTCGTCATGCAACATACAGCTAAATTTGATAAGGTGCGTTTTATGCGTTTAGGTCATAAGGGACGTAATTAACATAAATAAGTAAAATTCACGCTAAAATTAACCAAACAATTCTGTGACACATCATGAACGATGTCGCATACAATTTGCACATTAACTGATAATATTTAATTAAGTTTCAGTGTCTATCACGACCGTATGAGCACGACGACCTTTCTAATGAACCATCCTTAAACGAAGCGCCCTTAGGGCTTGTTTGTTGGAAATATTGACCTTCGGAGCACACTAATTAAAATTATACGCTTTAATTGTGCCTCGGCACGCAACCTCACATGTGTTGTGACCTTTTTAGCATTTATAATACTCGTATATTACGGCATGGTCCCGAAATAATTTCTGATTTTTACTTTCGTGGAGCGTTGCGAAACCTCAAGCCAGTGGCAATGATTCCTCCTCAGAGGTCGTATAAATAAATGAGTTGAGGTGGAATAATAAATGTTTGGAAATGCAAAATTCGGATCTAAAATGACATCCCTCATCTTCTGTTGTCTTAATTAACCCGCTGAAACAAATTAAAGGTTTTTAGTTGCTTATTACTTTCAGTGAACGGTCATGGCAACAACTGAAAGACCAATAAGTTGCGCTTTTCAGCAATCGGTTTTCATTCGATAAATTGCTTTTAAATTAGAAATTTTTTTTTAAACATCTATCTAATTTGCAGGTAAAGATATCTTGTGGTGTGCCAATGGTCGCATCTAATCTGTTTATGCTCAAGGTATAATTCGTGCGCTATTCTTCACTACTTTTTGAAAAGTTTGCTGTGAAACAAGTTTGTACTTAGCTAGTCCGACAAATAAGATTGCAACATTTTCTAAGACATTACGTACCCAAACCTGAATGTACATTATATCTGTATTTTTGTAGTTTCTTCGTTTTTCAAACTCACTGCAAAACCAAAGAGATTTATCTGCCTGTTAGTTAAAAATTGTCAATTGACTTTGTAGTCATATACCTTTGCTCATTAGCCTTGTAAAATTAATTAATAAACCTGTAAGTATAGGTCATCTATGTATGAAACTTTTTTAAATGTCAATGATCCAAGTACATTACTTTTCAATTAAATTTTAAGAGATAAATTACCTATTTGAGATAACCTAACAATATTTTGTTTTCTTTCTGTAAACTCTTTATTTATTTAATAAGTTGAATGTTCATTTTATAATTAATAATTCTTAAGGCTTCTTTATTTAATCACATTTTCGCTATAAAAGTTAAATATTATCATACTTTCAGCTATTCTCGTTTTTAACAAAATTTTTCAAAAGGTGCTAATTGTCCTAAACAATATGCGGTTACATGAAACAAATAAAATAGCCCCTAACATTTTTATTTTTAAAACTACGGCAAATGAAACCGATGAAGAAAAGAAAATGGACGAAGCTGTTTACTTGTGTAGAAGTATGGATGGCCAGTTTATATACCCTAGGCCCAAGAGTGAGAAAAACGATTTATTTTATCGCTACCTATACCTCGATTTTGCCGAAGATTTGAAATTTACCTCAAGTACTGTGAGAAACGATTACATATTGTTATTTTTTTTCTAATAGTAGACTATCCTTATTAAAGTATTTTGTCTAAATATACAAGACTAAACTATCAAATAATTGGATACAATTTATAATATATTTTTTGAATTTTCATAACTATTTTCCTGAATGTTCATTTTGTGACAACTAACATATTACACAATTCCTCTATTACACTACCATTCAACTAAACGTAGATGCGCAATTATTCGTTTTCTCTTATAATATTCCAAAGTAGGTACCCCAAAAAATAATAAGCTAAAACTTTTTAGAAAACTACCTCCAAATTATGTTTTTTCTATTTTTCCGAACCACAACTAATTACAATTTTCCTCACTGGACAAATTACAATTTTTATACTCGTACATTGGAATTAACTTACTTCAAAAAATATTTCGAAAATGACAGTTTAGAGTGGTTTCTATACGAATCTTAAGTTATAGATTAATGATATAATTGAATCTGAATGCCTCGAAAAATAATATTATTATTATTTTGATAATATAAAGTAGAAGAAATTTAAATATGCTGATAGTATAAAGAACCTGTTAACTAAATCAACATTGGTTTTGCTCATTTTCCGTTAAATCAAAGGAAGAATCAATTGATTCGTCCATTATATGAATATTAAGCATATTAACACCCCCTTAAGAAATAATTACCTTAAAGGATGATAGAACTTAAATTAACTTCTTAATTTCTTTTCTCTTCCAGGTATGGGCATCATCAATAAATACGGTAATTTTCTTAAATGTCAACACTTAGCCTTCCTTGCTGTCTGAGTTGCATCATCGTGACATCACCATCTTGAGTTGAGACTAGTTTAATACAGAAGTGAGAATAGTGAAATCTACCGCGGTTCGATCCGCCGAAGACCTGCAACAATGTTCCTTTTGAGCATTACCTGACTGTATCTTTAGTCTGAGCCAGAATAGCAATTTTTACATCAAACGTGACTTACTCAACCATTGCGCTCACAGTGACCATAAAATTTTAATTTTCTATGAAAAATGAAACAAAGGCTATTGCTTCGTTTAGCTGCGGCAGATTGTTTTTGTCTGAAGGTTCTGAAGCGGAATGGATCGATGCCGGTCCGCGTCAGGATTTATAGAGGGCACAGGGCGTCCGGGGTGATCGCCATTGGGCACCGAAACCAGCCAAAGACTATCTTAGAGATATACGTAACACAATTGCAAAATAATACGCGGTTTCCCATTGCAGGTTTCGATTTTCCCCACAAAAACCATCGAGCCTTCGAGATTATGGGAAAAGATAGCATCAAAGGGCCCGATCGGGGGATTTCAGATTATATACTCGTAATAAATTGATTTTCCCGTCGGAACACGACATCTCCATTCCACTTTCCGCCGGCATCCATTGACTAAACACTGTTCACCTTGGACTATGATCTAAAGAGCTATCAGCAGCTCCACGAGCACCCTACTGAAGCAATAGCATCAATTTCGGCCCTGCAATGTCAATAGGTCTATCGAAACTCTTGAGTCTTGAGCCGATCAAAGCCCATTTTCATTTTCCCTGAATGTGCGGAGTCACTTTACCTTGTCCAATTAACACCTTGACACTGCGTTTTGGATCACTTCACGCTAACGTCTGATTATTAGTCGCTTCAAGTGAAAGAGAAGTGTGATCGTTACGTCACTCAATAATATGTTAATCCGCCGATTAGAGAACAACGCTTCAGGCAATTGTTTAAAATCACTCCCTGGAGGTCAGCATTTTGTACGATGCGATAATAGACAACGCCACTTATTCCATGTGGATATTTCGAATCGACTAATAATAGACAGAAAGGTCAAGTTGCACTAATAATGCAATTTATTATGCCTAGTTCGACTTTTATTGGCGTGTCCAAACAATTATAGGCCCCTTGTGCTATACTGGAGTATATGTCGGAAATGAATTGAACTTTAAAGGACTTTTCAGTTGGGGGCTAATGAAAGCAAAGTGAATTACAAATTCATGCTTATATGTATATGGGTAAAATATGTATATTATAATATTAAAAACTAGTGCAGATATATTCTTGTTACTTTGAACATTTTAGGGTATAAGATTTTAGGTCAAGTGAAATTTTGTTCCGTTGTATTTTAACAAATGATTTAAAAATTGTTTATATATTATCTCAATCCCTAATCGCTGCCCTATATTACCACGGGATTCTACAAGTTTCTAATATTGTTATTTTCCATTTCAAGTTGGTTATACTCGCTTCTTTATTATAGAAACAATTTTTACGAAATGAGTAATATCCTTTTTCTAAATCGAAACTGCATCAAATAAGGATTTTTTATGAAAGTGAAATAAACTTCAGGAATATTTTAAAATTTCTTCTAAACAAACAAATTTTATTTGAATTTGTTCCTTACTGATAAAATATTATAGTCAAAAGATATTAAAATTAAAAACAAATACTTGTTCATACCTAAAATAACTTTTAAATATCGTAAATTACAATTTCCATTCAACCTATCTACTAGCTATCTGCGTCATTTATCTCTATAAAAAATAAATAATCCAAAGATGAACAATCCGATATAAAATTCTTAGAAATAATTATTCATTCATCTAATCGTGGATTCCCTACTCGAATCGATTTTATAATTTGATTTGCCTACTGACACTAATTTCTAAGAAAGGTGACTAGAAATCTGTTTTTTTTCGCGTAAAATCCCTTTTTCCCAACGTTCAAAACCAAATGATTAATATCATCAACGAAAGTGTCAAGACGCAAAAATAAGTGAATTTTTACTATTCACTACCTTCCGCTTTGCGCACAGACCGCAAGTGATAATGGTTTGACAATCACTTTAGAGGAATTTAGGTGAAAAATAGCCGCTCCGTTTCACTTCACGAGAAAATATGAAAACGAAAGTTGGGTAAGCAAATTAAAATGAGATTTTCGCGAAAAGGCATAAATTAGATCACGGTACAAGCAGCAGATTTTCACTTTAGCTGCATTGTATGTGACATGGTCGTTCATTTTTGGATCTGTTCCAATAGTCATTAATCACGTAACAAAGAGTGCTTACATAAATGCAAGTGAAGTGCAAGATAAGCAGCGAAAAATTCAAACTTTCGCCCAAACTATTCAATTTGTAGTTACGTAGTTGCCGGGCATCCATCAATAACCCAAAGGCCAAGGTGGTGCAGGTCGAGGCTGGACATAAAAAACTCCCAGCCGAGCCAAAAGACTCCAAGTGGCCGTGGTCTACTTTATCAACAACCGATTTTTAGCGACACACAAAAATTTTCGATGAATGCATTTAATTAAGGAGGAAATCCGCGGAACTGCGGTTAGAAAGTCTCGCTGGTCTGGCGTATGAGTTCGGCTTTTTATGAGATTCAGCACTCCAATCAGCGAAGCCTCCGAAATGAATATTCACTCCAAATTAAGTGCCAAGCACCGTCACATCAATTGGGTGCTTTTGAAATACCCCAAAAGAGTCTGTGGATTTTCGAATTCTTCTGGTAGGTGAGGTAAAACTTATACTATGAAGTGGCTGACTCATCTGTTTGCAGAAATTTATGCAGCTGCAATTTTCTTATGCATTCTTTTCCAGTATGAACCGATGATAATGCAAAAAATACTGAGCGTTCTGCATACTATTTATTAAGATGGGAAACAATTTATAACTCGTTAACTGCAAGCTGCGTCAGGTAGGTGGCTGATTAAGTTGCCGCGATGAATGCAAAGAATTCGAAAACGGTTAAGCACTTCGAATAAATTGAAGCGATTAGCCTGGGGGACAAAACATAAATTGTCATCGAGTTCACAAACAATCTTCATTAATATGTACGAAGATAAACATGTAAACACATGAGAATGGCAGGGAGATTTTGAAAAGAAAAATAAGGTAAATTGGCTTGTACGGTTTTTAATTGTATAATTAATTATTTGAAATTGAAAATGCTTTATACCCATATTTAAAACAATTTCAACCTTAGTCAACTTATAAACATTTGTAACCTTTCTACCCCCTTATTCCCCTAAAGTAGACTTTATGGAGTTCTTAAACTTCTTATAAAAATTCGTAAAAATGCTTCGTACATATTTTTTATTCATTTATATGTGTATACGTAACACATCGATCAAAAATTTCCGAAACTAACCGAAAAATGGTACCACAAATAAAAAAATCCATATGCGGGTTTGATAAAAGCAACCTTCAAAATTGCATTACATTTCGACCATTAATTATCAAGATATCAAAGTTTTAGTGACGATACCTTTGGTATTTTCAAAATAATGGAGAAAACCAAATTTCAGATGTTAATTAAACAGTTTTTTTTTTCTGGGAAAAAAGTGTCGCTCAAACTAAACGATGGCCTGAAAATATTACAGAGAATCTGTTCCGTCAAAAACAATACTTTTTTGGTAATTTGCTGGGTTTGAGATATGATTACATCAAAAACCATCAAAAAATTGTCAACATTTTTTTGGACAGTCGTAAAGCGAAGGTTCGGGAGATAGTTAACAAATCAAAGTTATCAAAAGGGTGCCGCATTTTCTCATAGTGGAATAGAATATGATGGCAAAATTGAATGAATTGAAGTTCGAATTGCTTCCTATTGTATTCTCCAGATATGTCCCGCAGTATATGCTACCTGTTCGTAGATCTCAAAAGGATGAAAAGCCGATGAAAAGCTTATTTTGAAGGCAAAGACAAATCGTTTTATATAAGGAATGCATCGAAATGTTAGGGAAGCGCTTGAATGAATGTATGTTGATAAACAATGTAGAATTTTACAAACAATAACATTCTTTTAATAGTTAGCCCCGAAACATTTTGACCGATGTGTTATGTAATAATAAAAACCTTTGAGTTCCAATATATTGTATTTTATTCAATGATTTTCTTAAGTTTTCTAAAATTGTTGAATCGCATTTTTAACTAACAATAAGTAAACGTAGTTCTTACGATGTTATTTGTTCCTATTAAGGAAACAGCATACCACTTTTTCCTTTTATAAAAAATATTCACAAGTTGTACTTAAAGTAACAAAAGCTGTATTTTTTTTTCATTTTCCCTACAGTTTAGTTTCAGTTTAGATAAGAAATTTCTCGTTGAGTTTTATTTCTCAAAACGTCACGTGTATCAAGATTTCAAAATTTGGGAAAAGTGTGTCAAATTGTCATGATATTTACCCATCTAAACTTTAAACCGGATAAATTTTTGGGTTGCAGGCCCTTTCATTGAAAACGATCCAATCGAATCGAACGGAGCTTACAAAAGCCTTTTTTGGATAAAACTTTCTAAATAAAGTTCCTAAAATTTACATAAATTAATTTTAGTAACATTTGACTTCAATTAGGTTACTAAAATGAATTTTATGAACATTTTAGGAACTTTATTAATGAATTTTTATCCAAAAAGGGATTTTGTAAGCTGCTTTCGATTCGATTGGAAAGTGTTTAATAATACGGGTCTAAGTTTTTGACGGAAAGTGTGTAGGAAATGTTTTTTGTAAAAAAAACCACGATTTATTTTATTCTATTACTATTCAGCAAAATATTTATATTGGAAGAATTCTGACAAAAAACGGTTATTTCTTTTTATTTTGAAAGTAGTATTCTCGTTTCCAAATATACTTTAGTATATCTGCCTTAGCTATTTATTTGTGCCGAATTGAAATTAAGTTTAGAGGTTAACCCATATAGCTGACTAAAAGTGTGAACTATTGTAATATCTAATGAAACGTTAGTAGTTTCCATTGTACATCGTTTTTGGTGTAGAAATGTGCAAATGTAACGTAATATATATCAAAATTGGTTTATTAATATTTTTTATGCGGCTGCATCTCGGAAGAAGTAAAACTGCCAAAATATACCTCTCGATAGCTTTAAATTGAAAACATGGAAAATGTATTTCAATAGCAAAAACCCTTCAAGCAGCATTTTTATCATAACGCCATGAGTACTTTTTGAAGTCAATAACAATAAAAAAAAAACGTTCGAATGGCGAGTGCCTGGTTAAATTTAGCAGAAGCAGTCATTATTCAAGCGGAATAATCTCATTTCACGCTATTACCACAGTAATTCACGTTAGTAGCAAAATCAGTGCCATCGAACCCACATAAATTCCTATGTGTAAGATAACGAACTTCTAAAAACTTAAAAGATTTTGATTTATCAAAGGAATGAAAAACGAAAAAAAAAAACCGACAACAACTGTTGGGTTCCATATAAAAATTGGAAGGGTTGCACCTCCCCAAATTGATCACGTCTCCAACTCATTACCGAAGATGATTCGATTGAATTCGAAGATGTTTCGCAGAGATGTCGAAACAGTGAAATGAAAACGTGCACGGATGCTGCATAAAATTCAGAGAAGGAAACGCGCCAAACGCTGCCCTCCCATCTCGTACGTGATATTTCAAAGTCGTGTCGACAGCAAAAACGGCTAGATTTCAATAACACGATGAATTTATGATTTCAGGCTAATTACAGGCTTGCGGTGATCGATTTAAAATTCAATAATAAAGAATTTGCGCGTGAAAATAGCTCCATTGAGCTGTCATAAGTCCAGGGGACCATTTCAGGCCGGTGAGGTAAGCGGTGCCGCAAATAGACACAGGCCGCGGACTCTACCGTCCTCCGGTCGTTTTGTCTCTTTGGCAGAGATTGCCATGCAGAAAGACGTTGCGCAATATGCAATTAGGCTGCTCGGATGCTGATTGCTGAAGTACTCTTACTATCTAGCAGACATCCGAGTGAAATTTAGTAACTCCGTGTTGCATTCCGATGAACGGGAGGAAGAACGATACACCATGATCGGTGGAGAAATTTTTACTAATTTTATACAGTCGATTTCCATATGTCATCATTAAGCCGATGCGGCTCCGGGACGGTTTAGACGCTGGAGAGGAAAGTACCACTTATTGCTGCTGGGCAGGTTACAGATAATGCATCATCCTAGCCATGGACAGCCTTATGAAAGGCTAGTCATGGACCAAAGCATCATCAATCACTCAGTAATTTCTATAGGTGGCGCTGGTCAGAGATCGCAGTTGTCGCAATGCCTATTGCAATGAGGATTTTATTTTGATTGCTTTCATCTTGTCTTATTCTCACTATAAATCAGCGTCAGCACCGTTAGTGTTACTGAGCACGCTTTTTTTAGAGGAATGAATGATTTCGACTTGATGAACTTTTATTGGTTTAAGAATCCACATGCACTGTTTATTTTTACGTTTTATATCGATTAATATCGTCATTAAGAGTAGTTCCGCATTGATTACACAACATTACATAGTTTCGAAATCAATTTCGTATTTGCACATTTTAAAAGCTGATTGGAAATGATTTAGATTAAGTTTTGCAATAGTAAACGCCAATTTAAATAAATCGTCCTTCCATCGCTCAGTTTCGAAAAGGACATCTTTTCCATCAATACATTAAAAGTTAAATAAATAAAATTATTTAATTCAGTGAATTCTGAAAATTTATGATCAAACCAATTTGGTATAGTTAAACATTTGACTACGATAAAAAAAGAAACCAGAAGCTTTGGGTCTTCGGCGGGTTGTTGTTGTTTTTAGTATATTTTTCATACGAAGGAAACCGATTAGATATTTTTTTTTCTAAACAAAATCAGGACTCAGTCAGCTATGCCCAAAGAGGATAATGTAAGGCATGAAATGCAGAAAAGTACTCAGGTGATGATCATTTGAGCTAATCAGAAATACAATATAAGTTTTACATAATTCAATTTCAGAAATTACAATATCTCCATTTTGGTACTAATTTCACTTGGATTACTACTCCTCCAAGTTACACAAATATAAAATATGCTATTACTTAGTTTTAAAATAAATGTTTAATAAATTTATGATTATTCCGTTACGGTCCCGATCCAGTTGTAATCAGGAATTGCTTATTTTGAACTGTTTGCATGTACCTCTTTTATCCAAATTTAGTGCTAATCAGAAAAACCTAATACTTTTTGTTCTAACAAATATACTCCTTTGATCCTAACGAGGGTCTAATCAAGACAACCTAATGCTAGTTAGTGTTTTTAATAGTCCGAATGTCTTATTATGATCCATACTCGGATATAAGTAGGAAACTCTCATAGATGCTATGTGCTAAGATTAGCTTATCATACCCTGGGCTTGACAAGAGAAGGCCTACGTTTAGTAGGATGCCTTACAAGCAATTTAGCAGCTCCTCATGTAATTTGAGAATTTCCTGAAGTTAATTCGAGCCGGAAAGGAACCCAAATATTTTGAAAAAATTAAGTTACAACTTTTAAAAACCTAATCATGTCCATCTCTCCAACATAGCTCAACCCCATATTAACTTTGCTTCTAAATATGATTTTTAACATCTACGTGTTATGCGATCGTTAATATTTTCTTTCCAATATGATTTTACTGCCCAGCACTAATTAGCTTCTGACCAAACGAATTACTAAATCACTATCTAATATCCACTATCATGGAATTTAGAACGAGTTTTGCATCCTACGCAACAGCGAGAACTGCATCAAAGAGATACGATATTACATACTCTTTTCCTAAATGCTCCATTATAAGGAAGTAACTACATAAGCAGCAGGGTGTGAATACCTGTTTCAATAAATAATGTGAAAGAGTCAAAACTTTTACACCTTTAATGGCAATTTCGTTCAAATCATCGTATCACTCACAGGATTCAGTGATCGGATATTAAAAGGGTTAAGATGCCAGCCATTAAAGCCTTTAGTACGTCTCCGTGCTTTTAAAAGAAAGTCATAAATTTTAGCTGTTGGTGCAATAAAATAACGACAGTATCTATGTTCGCCGCCAACATTCGACGACGCAGTGCTTCCCGACAAGATCAAGATCATTCAGACACCTGGCGATATGTTCGGCACAGCGGGTCACTGCGGCAAGTACGGTCCAATCTCGAAATCAATTTCTATCCAGCCTGTTGCATTTTATATGTCATTAATCTTTCGAAAATTATTATCGATTTACAGCGCCGCTGCGCAGAGGTCACGTTATGTAGAGTCAAAACAGCGCAAAGGCGCATGCCGACAAAAGTTGCGTACCCATGCCGCGGAATGATTAATTTTGCGCTCATGCTAATTTTACGTGTGCATCTTGCGAGATACGTTCGCGGTTCGTGCCAGAGAGCCGTGCATAGCCCGCACATTGTCTTAGCTGATCTTAATGCGTCACAAATGCAATGCTCGGTTAATAGAGTTTTAATCAGCCTTCAAGTGTGGTTTAGCGAGCCTTGAAGAAAATCCACTTACCCAAATTAACCGCATGCCATTTTTCTTTTCAGGTAAGAGAGCCTGACCACCTCGCAGCTGCAGGGCCCGTGCTGCAGGTGCTACCTATCTAACGAGCGGCTACCGGTCTTACCGTAGAAATCGCATTACAGGGCGCAAGGTAATCCATTTGACTACTTTTCGAATCTTCTAGGAAGCCCCGGAGGAGGTGGCTCCTCCTTTTTACTTATATACATAGTCGACATGCCTTACAGTGAAGCTGCTTTGTCTGAATCTGAAATTTTCACAACTTTAGAACCGCTTGAAACATCGTCTGGAGGTCCTGCGAGATATTTGAACCGAACTGGTTCTTAATCTGAAATTGAAAATCAATTTAATTACACCTCCAGCGAGAAACGGAATCGTTTAATGTGTTAATTAAAACTTACATTGGCTTAATTGCGCGTTGCTTTTAATTAAAGTGTTTTGTTCACGTACCAATGGTCCTATTTTAGTCGTTGTCGCTCTTCCTAAGTTCGTGCTCCCTGGGTAAAGTTCGATTAGTTTTATGAGTTTTTCAATTAAAAAGGGAATGTTATTCTGGGTAAAACCCTCGATAAGAAATCTGTTCTATTTTAAACTTAACATTTGCGTATAATTCAAATCTTAATGCACCATTTTTTACAATTAAAATTTTATTCTCCGAATATGTAAAGCAACCTTTTTATAGAAGAGAATATCTTTTCAAAATAAATGGAATAGAGTCTCTTTATAAGTACATTCCTTTAATCAAAATAAAATTCTCTACATACATTCCAACATTCTTATCGTATCGTAAATTACTTTAATTATACTTCTAATTAGTATAAAATAGAGGTCTGTATGAGAAACGACAGCAGATCGATATCAAGACTCGTTCGAAGATTACAATGATGCACATTGCAAATATTGGAACCGTTTACGCATGTGATGTAATCAGCATCACATCATTATATGAAAATTAATTGGAATCATCGGGCGAACTATCAAATTGTTAAGTATGGTGCTCCGAATAAATGCAATATATTATTACTTATATTATAACTAGTAAGGGCATCGTTTTCTAGTTTTACGAATTGGGCCTATCAAAAATAACAAGGCCACGTTACTGTGAATGGTGAGCGCTATTGTACCGTGCTGAATGAGTTTTTCATTCCACAAGTGAAAAAATTGATAAGGACGATAAGGACAATATTTATTTTTAACAAGACGATGTAACTTACCATACATTAGGCGTTACGACAGATGTACTGCGTGAACAATTTAGGGAGTCAGTTCTTGTTCTTGTGATTTAATAACATTGAACTATTTTCTTTAGGACAATGTTCAATCGCAGGTTTGCAACAACCAATCAAAGACTCTTGGTGAACCCGAGGCCAACATTCGCACCACCATAGCCGCTAAATCGCCAGAAATGCTGTACAGAAAAATCTGTGCAAAAAGAGAAATGGTGGCCACTTGAACGATTTTTTATTTAAATCATAATTAGTATAGATTAAACCATATAATAAAATCATTATAAATAAAATTCAAGCAGTTCCTATCGTTCTTATGGGTAAACTCTTTACAACAATCGGCACACA
Source organism: Philonicus albiceps (assembly GCA_963969385.1). Classification (NCBI taxonomy): domain Eukaryota; kingdom Metazoa; phylum Arthropoda; class Insecta; order Diptera; family Asilidae; genus Philonicus; species Philonicus albiceps. The sequence continues at coordinate 39,740,636 of OZ017773.1, forward strand.
AAATTTACTTTTATTTTAATTAACACCGATACACAAACTTAGTCATATGTTAAATGTTAGCAAACATTTTCTAAAGTTATTATATCTATTTGAAATTCTTTCTATGTATCAAACTAAAGTTAAATTGTATTAAAAAATAAATAAGTCAAAATATTTAATTTTAACATCATTGAAAAGAGTACTTCGGTTTAATTGCAAATTGCAATCAAACAACTTGTTTCACGGCATAACCCAATGAGAATTGGACAAAGATATTTTCTGAGAATGATGTACATTGTCATCATTAAAAAATTCAGATCTGAAATGATTAGTCATAAACGTTGTCTCAGGATATTAGAGGTAAATAATTGGCCCCGTTGCTAATACATTGATAAATTTACAACTCTGATTTATGTTTAATTATGTCCGGACACTTATTGAAATTCTTCAAAGTAACGATGTTTTGCTTCTGATGTCTTTCACATTACGTTCCTTACCAGGCGAATGTAGGACAAACCGTTAAGAAATTGACGAGGATCCCACCTTACTTAAAGAAAGGTATTTGCGCGGTATGGCTCATTACTCCACCGATATATTCAAAAATTAAAAGTGCATTAACTTTTTCTACCGGATCGGCGTGGCCGCTAAAAGGCATGAAATCGCATCCGAATTATTCTCCAAAAATTCATAAAAATTGTGTAGTAGCGGTTTCACCGTTACCGCGGGGCTTTTCTTTTGGGGAACCAAAACTTCTTGGACTGGTGAGCAAGGCTCAGGGCATAACTGTAGTAAATTTCGGCTTCATTAGCCCTGGAAACCACAAAAATTAATCATTAAAACTTTTTGGGGGGGAACATCTCGAATTATAGCCGGCTTAAAAGGCATAAAATTCGTCAGAGGCGATGCAAAACCAGTCGGCGTGAACCTTAATTATTTAAATCAGTCAAATTACCTGAGATTCGACAGCAGAATCACATTTAGGTCCCATGTCATCCCGCGCTCGTGCCGTTAAAAAGATGTTTAAAATTCCGCAGATCAAGGGACTAATCCGCGACCAGAAGATAATCGTCGCAAAGCGACTCTTAACGGAAATGTGATCATGTCTTACAGGCAATTTGACGAATCTCACAGTGATGAATTCCTGCGCGAACATAATCGCCGCGATTTCCGTTAAACATCGACAAAACATACCCGAAGTCCCCTAATTAGTGAGTCAGGAGGAATAGCCTCCCAGCGCCTGTTTTGATAGATTCGAGATGGCGAATCTATCACCGAAAATTAAATTCATAAATCGACGCTAGTCGCACCTCTTGAATGCTTAATGATTGCGATTTGCGTGCAACAAAAAGCGTTCTTGGCTTCACCTCTTCCTCAGTTGGAGAGATCTGCCCGTCCAGAAAGGTGGAAAAGAATCAATTCCTCCCGGTGTCCCAGGGGCTGAGGCTGATTCATCGCATTAAGACTTCTTGTCTTGCAGCGATTAACGAAAAACGCAAGAAAAAAAACATTTCACAATTGGTGAAAATCAATGAGGCTTCAAACTTAAGAAGTTAAGAGTGTCGCGCTTCGGCTTTGAGTGGGTCGTTCGTTCGGCAAGAAATTTAAATTACCGTCACTTTCTCACGGACATTTTTGCTTTCGTCAGTTGGGTGTGCATTTGAGACAACTCTTGTTCAGTGACAAACGCATCAAAAATACAAAAAACAAGAAAGCAGGGTGTTTTACAAATTCAACATTTTGAGGTAAGATGCATTTTTTTCGTCTTTTGTTTTAAAGAAATTTAACAAATTAGAAAGTATTAACTTATCTTGGTAAGGACTGTTGGAGGAATATTAGCAATAATTTTGATAAGATAGAACAACTTGATATCGATTTCCACTTGACTAATTCCGGGAAAGTACTGCGTTCGGTTATACCAGAAAATGTTAGTCGAAAGTTCACATTGATAAGAATTCCAGAATAGTTAAGAAATAACTTTTATCTCGTTCGCAATGTTTACAAAAATACGTAACTTTTCAAACATTTCCATACTCAATTCAACAAGTTACAACGAAGATATAAAAATTACTTAACAATTAACATCGAACGTTAATGAATTAATTTCTTATGAAATAAACTTTTACATTTGCTGTTTCACTAAAGAAATTAATACTCCACAAAAAACCAAATCACCTATTTGATTATATGACTAAATTATAAAAACATGTGTAATATACATACATAGGCAACTTATATGCGTACACATTTTTTGTTCCACTTTTTCTTTTCTTAAAAGTATCAGATTTTTGGAAGATGAATATTTCTTTACATTATTTAATCCCTCCATTCTCAACTGCTGCTCCAACTCTAAGAGATAAATCAAATTTGTATGGATAATGAAGAAATATAAAAAGAGCATGAACATTTCTGCATTTCCTGTACGAGTATTCTCAACATTATGGATAACGTCACTAATTATACATATTTTACTACAATTAAATTGTAGCCACAAATCCAATCTTACTAATTTTATTATCTAGTTCCACAAGCGCCGGAATCTCATCTAGATTAGGCTAGATCTTCTTGAATGATGGGAAACACTTTTTCCTGAACGTTACCATTAGAAATTAATAAAAAATTTTGAATTATACATTTTAATTTAAGTAATTATACATGAATTTCTTTACAAAAAGGAACGGTTGCTTTTTGTAAATAAATTATTCCTTTGACCGATTGCTATTTATTTTATCTATTACAAAAATGTTTACAAAGCTGAAAAACTTACCATTTTTTCAGAAAAAATTCATTCTTCTAGCGGTACGATCTATGTTCGATTTTTCAAATTCAAAATGGCGAATCCAATATGGCGCACAAAAAAATTAAATTATTCGTATCTTCGCGAAATAGATAACAGATTCATAACTAACGATCTTAAAACCTTTATGTGCAAATTATCAAAACCTTTTGATTAAATGATTAAAAATGTACACCGCAGAGAATTATTTAGCTTCAAGACTATTCAAGCACTATTTTATAATTATACGAATTTTAGCGAGTGGATTTAATTTGGAGGAACATTTATTTACTAAAAATAAAAAAATACGCAACTTCCATTCTTTCATGCAGAGTAGCAAATTACAAGCAGAACCAAATCGGAGAAAACAGTTTGGTCGGTTTTCTTATAAGATAAACTTTTCTCTCGCTGCAAGCAAGCCTTGTACGATGTGACAGACGACGGTATCGCTAACAAAATATGTGCAAAAGGTTTAATTTCTTTTCAATTTCCCTTCTGGAAACTCGTCCAAAGGAGCAGTCCCTTTCAGCCAAAGAACTAGAAGAGGTGTAGATAAAACGACTCCATGTGATGCACTGCTTTCGATGGCTCGATGCGATAGGTGTTCATTGCGCTCATCCAAGCAGAAGAAAGTAAGCTGCGAGGGCTAGGCCGGCGCACTTAGCCTCTAGACATGCGCAACAGAACTTTCTGTTCGCTGGCGCTCCTCCCGTGGGGCTCAGCATTCGACTTGCAATGTGCATCGATGCGTGACCTTGAGCTTGGCCTAAAATATGAGTTCAAGGCCGTCTCATGTACGGCGCATAGCTTAAGTGAGTCGACGGCTTCTTCCTCCGGCCGATGGACGTTCTAGCGCGGCAAGTATGTATGTAGTGCACGTCACATTGAAGACTTAGTCGGATGATTTTTTGAATAAATGGCTTGATGGCATGTTTCAAGATCATTCATTAGGTGGAGCTGAGATGATATCATGTTTCTGCGAATTTCGGACATAGCTTCGACCGAACCAATAAACCTGTCCGCCATGCGAATGCATTTTTGCATAAAATGTGTTCGACATTTTAAGTAGTTATGCATACCAATAGTTTGGCGGGATGGACAGGACATACCAACATATATACAAATGTATGTTAAGGAGAAGATAAATAGGAATAAATCATTTTTATGAATCGCTCCGATTGCGGGCTTCTTCGTGCCAAAAATAAACAAACTTTTTCAATTTCTTCTTGCTAGGAATTTCGTAAAAAAACAATGTCCGTTTGGCATGGAAATCCAAAATATCTTGAACAATAGATGATAGCATAATGTAGCCGTTGTGCTCACGTTTCTAAACAATTTATTTAACATAAATACTATATAACTTTAATATTCTAACGGTGGCCAGACAAACACTTCCAAATAGAGAGACAACAATTTCCAGAGTAATTGCCCGCGAGTTCATTAAGCCAGGTGACAATGATCGCGTAATTGTAGCTGAATATTTTTTTGTGAAAGCATTAAGACAGGGGTCAGCTACATTGGACATGATGGCATTCATTAGTGACACGGTACAGTGACTAATATGAAAGACATTTAAAAATATCTCATTTTACATATTCAACAATTCGTCGCTGTTTATTTATTTTTTGCTCTTAGTTTCATTATTGGGAAGCACGAAACACATCAAAAAACAAATAAATTGAATGACTTGCGGTTATGGTACGTAAACGTGAAAGAGTGTGATTGAGGCGACTCACTACAGAATTATTTCTTTATTTCAATTCACTGTTATCGTTATTTTTATTTTGTCTCTTTATTTATTTTCAAAAATTGGTAATGCCGGTTCAATTTATTTGAATTTAATGAATTTTTACCAAGAAATATGCCACAGGTAATAAATTTAAAAGTTGTCGTTTCCTTTTTAAATCACGTATTCTGGTTTTTAACCTCCAGCATCTTAAATCCTTCACATTTTAAAATAAATAAAATAAAATAAGACATAAACAGGCTATCAAGTACCTACTGCTCATGTATATCAATTAAATGCACAACATTTTTAAAAGGATTGAATCTAAGGAGACTTTATAAATTTTTATTCCATAAAGAAAGTTTTCAATTTTATGACATATCAGTGCAAGTCTATAGAATATGATCTTTGAAGCTAAATACATTTTCAAATACCCCTCTCTATAGTGTTAAATGATTTTTCTGCCAGTAAATCTATTTTTACAATATTAAATATTTTCATATATCTCCAGTTTTTCTTTTTTTGTTTGTATCTTTACAAACATTTTTATATTTTGTAGTATAGCATTTTCTAATATTAAAAAATATTTTTAAAAAAGGTCATATGTAATGATAAAAAAATATTGACACATTCTTTCTGTAAAATAAAATAAAAACAATTATATAATCATTGGATTTTTGCATATGCATCATTAAGTACAGTACTAAAATTTATTTAAATTTTTAATATTTCAAAAAATATTATATTGAGTATTTAAGTAAGTTGTGTGTGTTATTGGTACCCGGGTTAACCTGGTTAAAAAAAAATTAATTATAAAAAATAACTTAAATTCATGTTTTTCTTGGTTCTGAGCTAAATAACCAGAATTCAGAAGCTCAATATCAAATTTACATTTTTTTTCAGTTTTTTTCATGCAAATGTAACACTGGAGGCATCCGAGTACCCGGGTATTAACACAAGGGTTAAGTGCTAAGCACAAACTTTTATTAGTCGTAATATTACTCGAATTATTTCTGTTGCTAATCTATATATATATGTATCTACCATAAATAGACTGAGATAATACAAAATTTGCAATGAATTCGAAACATTTTATTGTGCAATGTGCATTCAAAGTTTTTCAGAGCATAAAATAAAAAGACAATTTAAATTAGATCAGGAGCTTAGTACGGCTGTAACTTTACCTTCTTTAAAGAAAAGAAAAACATTCTTTTTTTTTTTTGTACATATTTCAAGGTATCTAGCACACAAAAGGCCATAGAAGGTAGTGGAAACATAGAACACAATGTCCTTTTTAATCTAAGGATGGCATATCCAAGGCGTACTCGGGTATCCCTACATGGTAACGCATGTGGTAATTATGTATCCATCCATCTGCTTACATCACGCAGATGCAAGCCAAGAAGTGCATTTTAAAATTTGCATCTCGACCGGCTGTCTAGAGTCTAGAGTCTAGACGTCGATGTGTTCTTAGCCACGACGTTGCAGGTACATATGGCTTGGTATGTATAATAAATGAGTTGCTTAATGATTCGCCAAGGAGGTAGAAGGGCTTCTCTGCAATCTATTTATTGTTGGGGCTAAATGTGCGTTTACTATTTTATTTTATTTCATTTGGTTTACCTTTTTCAAGACCACAGGTTTATGTTACTTACCTTCGTGCCATTGTTGGCTTATAGGCATTCGTCTGCAATGTGAGCCTCATGTTGAATTTTAACCAGACCGTCTGACTGATGTTCAATAGAGGTGAAGAGAAAATGGGAAAAGTGTTAAAGTGGAATAATTGCTTTTTTGACAAGCGAAAAAAGTGCACAATCTCGGGATTAATGGTCTCCCCAGTCTGGACAAGGCCTTTTAGAAATAGTAATCTTGGCGATGGACATGGTAATTTATAACTTTAAAACTGCCCAAGATATATGCATTGCGGAAGTTTGTATGAAATGAACAAAAATATTATTAATGGATTAATATAATTCTATCCTACTACACTTTATTTTTTTAGCGTATAAGACACAATAGTGTAAATAAATATTTTGAACTATATAAATTAATTTGTTAATCCTGAAGAAAACGAGATAGTAAAGTTCTATTAAAATTCACATATTTCCATTTCACTGTAAATTGTAAAAAAATAACATTTCTTGGTTTGGAGTCTTCAGCGATATTTAGGTAATAATAAAAATATTATTGAGTCAGCAAATTTGTTTGTTCTATTTTGACTAGCTTGAATTTATCAAGAGGCATTATATAGTTTTATATGCGATTAATCTAAAATTCACATCTTTTGGACTAGACAAAAGAACTTCGGACAATTACTAGAAGAAGGGCAGGTAAAAAATATTCTGAAACTATTCCCACATGGGTGCTAACGCAAATGGTTTAAATATTCATGGGCTTTGGTTTAACGCTTAAAACTCACTGGGAAAGTGCCCTTAATGGGCTATTAGAAATTTTATTCGCATCGCAGAATATTAAGGCCTCCTCCACTTCAGGGGAAAAGAATGTCTTCTTTAGAGGTCTAGCCAACTGATCATTAGCCAATCGATAGCCACACAAAATGGCGTACAGCGTACTAATGGCCTTTTTAAATCAGTTGCCGTTCCTAGAACTTACGAGCCTGAATCAGGCGAACCCTTTACGAGATAAACCATAAAACCTCTGCCTTATGACCATTTAAGAGTGGATCATAATTTAGTCAACTGAAAAATCAAACAAATGTGGCGAACAGATGCAATAAATTTCACATGGATTTTTCTCTCTCTTTGCAGACAACGGCGACCACCTTCTTTGTTGGGACTGAAGCTGCAGACGAAGGAGCCGCAAGATCAGACCGATAACATTGAGACGCCTGCGGCCAATAAATAATGTGATTAATGTTTGTGCATCCAGCAACGAGGTGTTACGTGAAAAGCGATGGCCGCAACTGATGGCCAAATCATCTTGGCCGCCTCCCGATTCGGGGATGCTATCCCGGTTTATCTTAGGGATTTCGCAAGACAGCAGCTGCCCGCTGTTGCCAAGATCGTTAAGGGACAGCACCAGAACTTGGGAGTGCCAACCTTATCGAACCCATCGTTACAGAGTACAGCGCTCTTCTTGAACGCGGGCAAGAAGTATCAAATTCTAGCGCAGCCGATCAAGATCAAAGAGGGCAGAAAGCCCACCAATGTTGGACCGAAGGTGCTAATACCTGAAACATATCCTGGTTACTTTGAACTCCTTAGCGAGGATGGCAGATCGACGCGGTGTATTGATTCCGTCCTTGAGCTCTCGAAGCGTCGAAATTTTCGCGTTTTGGTACGCGAAACTTTTCGATGCAATCACTTAAACAAAACAATTCATGCGGGGGAGATCCTAACAACAATTACAGATAATGGCAAATTTCTACAATGTAAGAATGGAAAGGACGAAATTCTCAATTTGCCACTCGAAGCCAAAGCAAAATTTTCACCGATCGCCAAAGAAGATAGTATCAGTGGTGTCCATTCGGTGAAAAACTTACTGATGAAACGTATGCCAGTTATTGTAAGGTAAGATATAATTAATTAATATTTTTTTAAAAAAGTTTTTACAAATTCAAAAAGGCGCAAAAAACAATTGTCCTAATTTGCCTTCTATCTTTGAATGTCCTCGGGATATAAAAAAAGGTCAAACATTCCAATCCAATATTTATTTAACATTTACGATTTTTTAATCAAAATTAATTTAATTTATTTTTAATTATTTACTACTACGAGACAAATAATGTTAGATGTTCATTATTTTCTCAGATATTATAACTTCCTAATTGATCAAAAATCACATCAAATATAGTAAAGCTTTAATTATTTTTTACTTTAACCCTTAGACGCCATCCTGTTTTTATAATTTCAGTTTAAGTGAAATTAAGTTTTCGGTGACCTCCATAGCAATTTAAGAGGAGACTTTCTTTTTGCTAAAACATTTAACATTATTATAAAAGTATCATTCTAGTTGGGATCCTTACAAGTAGTTAACGAGTGCTTTCAGAGACCCCACTAACATATAGTTAGGGCTATTCGAAAATATTTCTTTTTATACACTTTTGTTTTGTATCAGTGTATATACAAAAATAATTAATCATGCTTTACCGTGTTCGATTTCTTATTTAAGAAAAAGTAATAGTATTCAGGTTTTATTAGATGATACTCGCAAATACGATAAAAAAATAAAAACACCTTTTTCATAAAATTTGATGATTTGATCTGATATTTCAATTTTTATATATTATTTCACGATTTTCAAATGCGAGTATTCGTCTATTTTTATAGTGGTTGGGGTACCAGACCCAGTGTGGTAGTTATGTGATTCTGGAGAAGGTTAAAACCAAATATTTTTTAATAAAATGTTTCTTATACATTCTAAAAATAAGAAATGCTGAAGTGTTTATGCGACATTTCGGTATTTTTCTTTAAATAATCTAAAGAACCTCCCTAAAAAAGGAAGTAACTAAATAATAAATTATTTTTTCTTAAAAATATTTCCTTAAAACTTCATCTGTTTCTATCCACGCAGACTTAATTAGATATTGCAAATCAAATTGGACGCACATACTGTTATAAGTCTGTGAGTTAAACTTTGCAATTTCAATAGCAATACAAAATTATAATAAATTCCTGTAACAAATAAAAGCTTTTTTAACTGATATTTGTTTTGCATATAATTTTTCAATTTTAGTCTACAATTTACACATCTTCCCATTCCATGAATACTATGGAATACTATGGAATTTCATTTAATAAGAATTTTCTACAAAAACAAAAAAAAATGTTTTTTTTTTTCAGGTTAGTCCATGGAAGCGCACCAAAAGGTTTAAAACAACCTTTTGTACCCGAACTACGTCTTTTGGGCTGTGTTGAAGTAGATCGTGTTTTTGCACTACCCTTGCAAAAAGACACCGATCTCATAGCTGTTCCACTTAATGCTAAACTAAAATTGCAACGGGCAAAAAATATGGAACAACTAGAGAATTTTATTGAATATTCTCGTTTTCTGGAGAAGGCCCAACGATTTCTATCAGACGCGCGTGATCGCCTTCAGATAGTTGATTTAAAATTATCGGAAAAGGAGAAAAAGGAGTCTAAAAGTAATAGTCGTAAGCTGCCAATAGTCGTGTCGTCAGGACTAGAAAATGGCTACGTACTACGAAAGAGTGCCAGTTGTGATTCGAATAAGTATCAGCCGTCGAGTTTAAATTCGATCGCCGATGAATATAATGAAATTGATCACATATACGACTATGTGCGAGGTCTTGCACCCCTGTCTAAAGGGATCAATCGTTTCGAGCCGATAAACGAGTCGACCATTAAGTCACAACCAGACAGCGGAAATTATAGTAGTCTAATACGCGTGAGTAGCAACAGCAATAACAACAACAGCAGCAGCAACAATAACAACTACAGTAGTCTAGAGTCAAGTAAACAAGTAAATAGTCATCATAGCCACCATAATCACCACCATCATCAGTCACAACTGCAGGTACCGCACCTGCAGCCACATTTTAATCATAGCCATATTCAGGAAGATATCAAACCTGTGCCACCACCGATTGAAACCATTCCGGGCAAGAAGCTGCCAGAGAAACGACAAAGGCCAACGTTACCAAAACTCTACGTGAAGAACTCATCGAGCAACCATCATCCGAAGGTAATTACGAACAATACCTCCCCGAATGGGAACTCGCCAGTCGCCGCGATCAATGGCAAAGAAAGTCTGGAGCCCCAGAGTCCACTGTTTCACATACGGTAAGACTGCAAAATCTAAATATCAATCGAATCAAGTGGACAAAATAACGAATTTGCCTCCGTTTCCTACAGATACAAGAGCCTGAGCAGCCTGCAGCTAACTCCAGACAGCAACTCCACAACTCCGATCTCTGTAACTCCCAAAGGTCAGGAAAAGATCAATCAACTGTCCAAAAGTGCAAGTACGGGCGGTGCTCGCGAAGGTACCTTAGATTCCTCGCGAAGTGGTGGTCGTACATCTGGCGACTCGAAGCTTCCTGAGAAGAAGACGCGTCGTCTTTCGCGACCTCGAAGTCTTTCGAATTTGGTCTGGGACCTAAGGCCGTCCAAGGAAAAGACAAAAAAGAAGCTCTACATACATCATTTTGACCACCGGCAGCAGGGCACCTTATATCTGTAATAGTGGTAAGTTACATCACTCCTCTTCATTTTCTCCCCGAAAGCGGTTCACCGAGTTCACTTGTTCACCAGTGTTGGTCGATCCAACAATGCGGACCGCGATGATGCCCAAAGTGGAACCAGTTTCTGCACTCGACTCATTTTATTTTTATTGAGATACTTCTGCATGCGTTTCGGCTGGATGTGCTCGAAATGTGCAAAAACTTGTGGTCCGTAAAAGATAGAAATGCGCCTCTTGCCTTCCTTTTTGGCTTCTAAATTTGGCTCGACAGGCGTCGTTTTATTTTCTCACCTGACCACTCGCCTTTTCGCAAATTGGCTATTATGATATTACTGCCGCCGACGGCGGACAAGTATATAAAGCTAAATTTAATACCGGTAAGAGTCTCACAAACCGAGAGGGTAACGCCTTTTATCCAGTCGCAGATATTAAGGTAGAAAAATTTTGGTATGCTAATCCGATTTTTTGTTTTCTGTATCATCCCACCCGATTGGTGGTCCGAAGCGAGGGTTAAAACAACCTCACATTGAACATCGGATAACATCTTGAAACTATTTAAACAAAAAAATAATAATAATTCATTTCAAATCGGTGTTTTATAAAAAATTAAATTTTCAAATTAAAAGAAAGCAATTCAAGTGTTTTTGGACTAGTTATCTAAAAAGCAAATTGTAATCAAGCGCACTACATTCGAATGTAGGGAATATAAAAGACACACTTCATACGGTTCCGGAACAGCACATATAATAAAATAAATGATAGTTAAAAAAAATGGTCCCTGTCAACATTTCTTCAGAGAAAATTTATACATTTAAAGAAATATAATCAAAACATATCACAGACCTTTTTTAATGAGTTTTTTCATGTTTTCTATAACGGACATAAAATGTTTTTACTTAGAGTAATAGAAGAAAAACTGTTTATTATTTTTGTGATTATATAGACGAAATTGGGGGCAATAACCAGTTGCAACATGCAAAACCTAAAAGGCAAAAATTTAGAGAGTTTCCAAATCATAAATATGGTTTTTTAAAAGTTCACATGGATTTCGAATAGTTTTTTTATATGTTGACTAGTTTAATGTGCGTTTCTCTGAAATTTTCTTAAGCATTGAAATATTTCAAAACCTTTTTTTTTTTTTGGAAACTAAAGAAAGATTATTGCTCCTATCTTTTTTTGCCCAAAAAAAAAACGAAATCGTACACAAATCAATTTTATCACCAGCGAGCACAAACCAATTAAGTTCAGTGCAGGTCATGTTTTTCAGACTTAAGTGTGCACCAAAAAAATAATAGATTTGTCTGAACGCCCAAGTCATTCTTAATATACTTAAAATATCCATTAAATTGAAAATGGACTATCGCTTAAACCAATTTTCTTGCAAGAGCCACAGCAGTACTCGAAACTTCCCCTTTTTCTAATACCCAATTAGCAAATGCACTAGGCGATTCGAATGGTTCACTCGCTTCAGTTCTTGGGTTAATTGAATCTTGTAAATCTTAAAATGCAAATCTTTTGTTAACACTCGTTGCAAATTTCCACATATAAGGTTTAAGTAGCAAAAGAATTAAAGTTCTAAGCCAATCATTGCCAGTGACCTACTTCTATTTTTGTATCGTACTCCTGACTTATAAGTAATAATGATAAACGATGCGGTATTATTTAAATTCTTGAAATAATAAAGTTTTTTTGTAATTTTCAAAGATTTTTAACTGGATCTTTTAATTTACTCATTAAGCTTTTTAGGCTACATTTAAAAATAAGCACCAGAAAATCGAAATATTTATATACAGAGCGTAACCATTGTTAATTGTACGTGATTTTCAAAATTTTATAATACTTTTCAAAAATAACATCACTATCTACTTTCTAAAACATGATTTCATTCAAATTTCAAGAAGTTTTGAAAGTGGTAAATGACCTACCTATTCTTAAAACTGCATTTAAAAAGTAAGGCCATTTAAGAAGTAATTGTTGTGAAATCTTGTAATATAATATTTTTTATTCAGCTCACGGAAGATGTAGATACTTTCGCCAATACGAAGAAAATATGAATAAATTTAAAACGTAACCTTCCAGACACATTTTCATAAGTGTAGCATAGAAATTAACTCTTTTCTGCGCGCCGTCATAGCATAGTTGGAAGCAATATTGTCGCTTCTAATTGCCGCGTGAACGACCTTAAACTTGAGTCGAGATAAATGTAAGATAAAAGAAAACAATGGCTTCAATGCTGCGGGCGAGATCAGTATGCATTAATTTTTTCTCATAGCGTTCTACTTTACCGCCTTTGTTTGCCGGCGTGATTCTTCGCTAGAGAATTGTAAATAAATATAGCTCACTAAGTATGGTACTAGGTGCGCCTATCCTTGTTACACCAAACCGAAAAACGGGTTTAAGAAATAATTAAATTGATATTTAATTTTAATAAATATTAAGAGATGATAACTTTAATATCAAATATGTATGTTCAAAAAACGATACGAGTATATCTATAATAAGTGAATGCTAATCTATTTATTCAGTAATAGGAAAATAACTTAACTAAATCAAAAAGTCTTCATGGGCCTAAGACAATTAATCTTTAATATCTAGACTAGAATATAAAGATAGTAAAAATATAATTTTGTAGTTTAAATGTTTTATTGGAGTAATAATCTTTATTAATTTCGTCAAAAAAATGTTTTCAATATAGGTGAAATGCATCATAAGAATATGGAGACAACTTTAACTTTAAACTTGTGATCTTAAGTCTTAAAAATTATATACAATCGAAGAAATTATTTTTATTCAAACCTATTCTTATGCATATTTTAAGGTTCCATATCTTCAAATCAAAAAACGGAAATTTTATACTATCAAAATGTTGTGCGTCTACCAATGTGAGTAAATTGAAGCTCATAAAATATTTTGAATTATACTCGTACTCTAAAAAAGCCAGATAGTTCGCGCAAATTACAATTCTGAGTCAAAATAGATTATACTTTTTTGTATAAAACTTACTCTGTTCAGATTTTTATTAGATTTTTTATATATTATTTTGAATGTGTCATAATCTCGCAATGAATTAAGATAGTTATTACTAAATGAAAGTTTAGACTGACTGCTATTGTACATTTATGCTGGATTTTTAGTAATCGAATGATCGAAAAAACGAAATCCAAAAAATAAAATTTAATTATCCTGAAAAACTCTAGCCAATTCCTCCATGCAGTTTATAGCATATTCTGCCCATACATACCCATAAAATTACACTTTAAGGAGCACAGCTCACGAAATCTCTGGGTTTTATAGCATTTTCATGTAATTTTTGTTTTATTTGTTTTTCTTCTTGTATATTGAATATCTTCCTTATTACCTCCCTTTGCTTAATCTAATAGCCGATCCAAGAGTATTATGAAATTTAACGCTCATTTAAGTGTTAAAATGCAATATTACCTCTGTTTCCAATCTGCAGATATTAACTTTTCTTCCAAAAATTTTACTAAACAAATTATTACTTCAACAGCAGTATTGTTTTAATGTTCGTTTAACATTTCTTGTTTCGCAGATTAATCGACACAAAATCATGAAAACGACAGATTGTAGTGAGAAACAGGAAGAGATACACAAACCGAAGTGGCGCAGTAACGTCGTCTGAGCGATAATATGGTTTTCGGCTCGGGGAATAATAGAAATAGTGTTGTCATCGCAGAAAACGTGAACATGCATTTGGCGCGGCAAATGGTTCGAATAGGAGGACTCTGGAGAATAACAAAAAGTAACATCCTTGCCGGTGCTATGTTTACAGATCGCACGCTAAAATCACGAGGAAGGAAATTTACTTAAGAAACTACATATACCATATATACTTATACTTTCTTCGGACTGGAGTCTGCTCGGTAGACTCTACTGCGAAGATGCACGATTTGGCTGAAGCCGAGCAAGGGTCCAAATACTCCGACTAATTAAGCAATAGTTTCGAATAACATCCCAGCACGTTGCAGCGCAGCGGAGGGCATGAAAACAAAATGGTTTCGCTTAACATCGAGTGAAGCAACTCTTGCATCTTAGGAAATGCCGAAGACGCCACTCTTCTTCCGACTGATGAGCAGCAGCAGCTGCAGTAGATTCTTGAGGACTTGCTTCGCTTCTGAGTCGTTGGTGTTTTTTTGTTGTTTCGTGTCCTACACACTTTGTCGTTTTCAAACCAACTGGTTCATTCTGTTTCTATGCATTTTAAACGGTCATTCTACTCTCTATTGCTAGGTTTAGTTAAACATACGAAGTCTATGAAATGTGATTTTAATTTTATTCGTAATTAATTTCGAGTAGTCTTTTGTTAGCGTAGTGAAAGCTCGTTAGCTAAAAGAGACACCCCCCAGGTGATAAGTCGACGATCATCAGTCATTTTCGCACCAGCGTGATTTCTGATAGGGAATATTGTTGTGACAGACCTTTTCAGAATCGGTTCAATACATACACCGGAAATAATCAGGACATTTAAATAGATAATTAGAGACCTTCTATCTTTCTATACTCTTAAAACACAGTTAAATAGATTCAGCCAGGTTTAAGCTTCTACTGTTTGCATTGTATTGCTTTTATAATTGTATGTGTAATGTAAATGAGTTATGATTAAAATTTTTATTTTATGTAATTTAACCACTGCCTTTTATTTAATCCCTTATACTATCCAATTTAAATATGTGTTTTTGTCACACATTGAAACCATCAAAGGTGTTGCACAAACGAATCGCCGTTGCCTTGTTCCGGATTAAGTTTATTAGCACCTATGCATCTAAATATTGCATTAAAACTAAATTTTCTTATTTCACTCACTCCGTTTACTTAATCTGAAAATATTCCGTTCAAAATTTAAAGTTTGGATTAACCCATTCAATTATAGCAATTTGGTGCGTATTTCGCAAAGGTAACATATTGAGTTTTAGGATCTCACATGAATTTTGAAGAAAGCTTGTCGAAACATTCACTTGTGATAAAAAGACGAATTTTCCCGTCACGAGTTTTTGCAAAATTGTATAAATACCTTAATTTAAAAATTTTTTAACCTTTATATTCCAAAAATTCTACAAAAATGAAATGTGTACAAAATGTGTACAAAATCGCAAAACTAGAGATGAAGCTATGAAATTATATTAAAATTAAATAATATGAAAAGGGTAAAAGTATTGAAATTAAGCGTCCAAACTCTTTATCATAGCTTCACTATGTGTTCCATAGGTCAAAGAAAATTACTTAAATTAATTAAAATCTCTACCTAAATGAATCGAAAATTATATGTTTTTTTAGGAATTTTTTAAGGTAAGTAAAATAATTAACAATAAAATAAAAATAGCATGTCATTTATTAATATTTAAAGAGCAATTAATTAAGAATAATTTGTATAACAATATAATACAATTTGAAAAATTAATAATATGCAAAATGACAATTTGAAAGGACCTATATCCCGATGTTTAATGAATTAATTATTTTTAAAGGAGTAAGGATCTCCACTACTACTCTAAAGCGTATAGAGTAAGTTTCAAGTTACATAAGTAAATTTCATATGAAATACTACCTATTGTAGCCTATCACGTGAAATGGTGGAAGTAAAAATTGTTTGCCTAAACCTTAAACGCTTTAAATTCGAAATCACCAGAAATCTTTTGATAGTAATAGTCGAAAGAAGGAATCAAAAGGTAGGTCAATTGTTTAATGTTACTAATCATAATGATAATACAAAAACACAATATGTAATATATTATTAGGTTTATTACGTCGTTTAATTTCGTTATTAAATTGTCTTCAGTTTATGTTATACATAAATAAAATCATTAATAAAAATAAGGTATGATATACAATTTATGTTTACAATATATCTTGGTAAAGATGGCATCAATTGTTGTGCTGTATCTCATTGCCTCCACAAACTAGCGTGACATAATGAAAAACGAAAACGAATAAAGTTTCGCTTTGATAATTTGGAACCTACTGGTTATTTGAAAAAGAAATATGAGATTGGATCATATAATTTTATATAAAGGGAAAGGCTCTGCTTTTGAGTATACATAAATCTCAAATGTTATCTTGAAAATTTACCTTATGATATGAATTTACAAGAACTTCGCAGCATTAGCAAAAACACATTCAAAATGAAAGATCTGATTCCAAATCTGTATAGGTGAAGTTTTAGCAACGAGAATTGGAAGTGCATATTATACTACTTAACATTGCATGGAAAAGAAATTTTACCTGGGTCTACTTACGTTTTAAAGGCCTTCATATTCCCTGCAATTTGCCTACGGTAACATGCATCATTTTTAGCACTTCCCTCGCCTAAATGAAGTTCAACGGATGATCTTGACCGTTCATTCCATACGTCACTCCACTGCTCTTGTACATTTACTGATGTTTTAAGTACGTGAAACATCCCCGGGGGTATCCATCGGAGAGATATGAGTTGCTGTACTCTTTCTTGAGTTTCACGTCATCTAAGCTAAAAACTAATTTCTTGAGAAAATCTAAAATTCCCTTAGGCTAGTTTTATCTTACCGAACACACTATGCACGTTAGGAGGAAATGACTTGCCAGCACGGCAGAATCTTACCCCGTAAAACTTGATCAGTTTTACAGCCCCAGGCTGCATCTGACCTCAAAGATTGCATAATTTCGTTAGAACTGAAAAATTTGTAATACCTCATACCTCTTTAGTTCTCATGGTTGATCATAACTAAAAGATCTTAGCATCAAATAGTTTTCTTTAAGCAACTTGGTATATGGCTTGCTTTAAGATCTGTAGTCGGTTAACCGAAAACAATTTTGTATGAAACTAAAAAAACTCGGTTAAAAGTATACATAAAAATTAATATTGTCCCTAATATCTTCAGTATACCAAGTTTTATAACCATTTAAAACAGTAGGTACTGTAAAAGCAGTTTTAAAGGATTTTTTTTTGAAATAGTAAACCTAATGATGTTTAACAGTGATTTTTTCTATTTATTCTATTTATGTAGCATTTATAAAATCGTTACAAAAGTAGCATTATCATGAAGTATAATATTTACTAATACTAATAATATATTTAATTAGTTTATTGCACTTAAAAGATATATGATACCTTTAAAGTAATTTATTTAAGTGATACCTGTTAAGAGTTAATGCTCCATTAAAATGAGTACAAAGAAATATTCATATTTTCAGATTTCATATTTAACCTTCAAATTAAGATATTAAGCAAAATATGATCAAATAAAGTTGATCTTATTAAATCTACGCTACTACTACGCAATTTTAGTTTAATGTGATTGTGACGGATATGCGACAAATACGTAACTTTTATCTGGAATTCGTAATCGCTTTTAATCAGGTTTAGAATCATCTTGTTTTCTGATCCATTTCGCAAAAAAGAAGAAACATTTCTTATTTTAATGCTTATATTAACGAACTTATTTATTTTAACATTTACTAGAGACTGCTGCATAGGTTTCCCATTTTTTGTGTCTAACTACCCTGGACTTGTAGACTGAGATCGAGGTGTATGCTAGTTACACAGAAGACTGCTACAGTGACATGATATATGTAATTGATGCCTCTATGAAGACTTTCATATGTTTTAAAAGTAGCTCATTTCTTTCCTAACACAGTCTAGGATGCGAGCCATTACGGCGCACGACGAAATACAAATGTCCATAAATAAACAAATTGATAACAGAAATTACGAAAACGCGTAGCGCCAAATTGTCGATTTTGCTATTAATTATTGCCGGCGCCCAGAGCCTCTTACAGACAATGTTGACGGGACTGAAAGAAAATTCCAATAAAATGTGCCGGAGGTTCATCTGCAGAAGTGGTATTCGTGCCACAAAAAGAAAACCGTCGGGAACGAATTGAAAAAGCGGGCAGAGGGCCCGCCGACCAGAAAAGACGGTCCGTCGGAGCACAAAACTAAGATTGCAGGACGGTAATTTTTATCGCATCAATTATGTAATTTATTGCTTCGTCCTGTCTGGCCTGTGCTAAAGGTTGACATTGATTTGACTTGTCGTCGTAATTGCATGACAATTTACCTTTTCCGAACCGAGCCGTGCAATAGACGCACAATGCACGCCACGGGACGCTATTTCGTTCTAGAAGCAGAAAACTAGGCACTCATAGGTGCAGTTCATTCTTCTTGGTTCGCTGGCACAGCCTTCCCCACTTGATTGACTGATGGGTGGTTAATTTTTACGAGGGATTATCTTAAATATCGGTCTCCGCAGACCGACTTTGTGCGATTGTTATTGCAAAACAATTATAAGAGCAGCCTCTTTATAGCACCAATTGTCGACCAGCCGACGACCATCTCGAAGAGCAACGAAATTATTCGAGGCAGCCGGACAGCATAAAAAGTGATGCCGACCAACATCATCAACATGAGCAAGGGTGCTGCTTTGATCCCCCGTCTCCAGTCCGTTTGTTAGCGCTCCCACAACTCAGGGCTTAACGGTAACTGCATACGTGTACCTTTAGTGGCCATGTCTCAAGGTGTCAATAATAATTATTTCTGAAACACCGAGACCTGCGCGTCGTTTTCGTAAATATTCGCGCATTCCCGATGCATGTTGCCGTGGCCATCCCAGAAATTACCTCTAATAGGCCATAAAGCCTAACAGTACTGGGTAATGGCCATAGAGTTTCTTCTTACTCTTCAAGTAAGGTACCTACATACATATGTTGGCTATTAAAATGGGCATGATAATAGCCCACTTCAGACGTGTTAAAGTCGCCTCAACATATGGACTAAGTGAACCTGCAGCTATGGCCCCTTATTTACTAATGTAAAATTCTGTTGTTAATTAAAGTAAAACAAACTAATTGAAAATTAAAACCATTTATAACTTAGCACTATAAGAGTGGTATATTTAACATAATTTCCACCATAAATTGGTTTGTTCCTTAAGGGCTAACAACTATAAAATTAAACAAATCATACTGATCTTTTTTTCTAAAACTTTAGCTTAAGGAGAAGTTCGAAATTAGAGTACTAGAAATTTTAAGAAAATTCGTTTATTTTTATGTTAATTTTTCAATCGTGCTTATTCTCTTAAAAAAGTACATTCATTCATATGTGTCTGGTCGCACTCAGCTAGTATTTTTTCGGTGGGTCATTATCTACACTTCTACGGTACCTCAGTGAAGTCATTTTGATCCACTCCTATTCATTATTTGCATTAAAGGTTCATCGATTTGCCTAAGACATTGAGATTCTATGTTATGCCAGAAACACCAAAATCATTAGATGCCTTTTAGGAATTGCGATCTATAAAACATCTTCCCTTAAAAGGTGAGAAACGTACGATTTTGCCCATTTCTCGCAAAAGATTATCAATAAATTGTGACTATACTTGTTTAAATATAAACAATGATTATGTTTTGACCCGAAATGACAAAAGCAAAGATCTTAGCTAATAAGGCTAGCTCTACCCTTGGATTTATTAACTTAAGAAATTTGACGATCCATTCATAACGCGGCTTATAAACTATTGTGAAATATATTTTGGAGTATGTTCATTGTGTTTCACCTTTGACTCACCTTTGTACGCTATCCACTTTAACCGCCTCATAAATTTTAACTTTCAGAAGAAGAAAATATCCACTTTCCATATCTATTATTATAATGTACATATTTTTTAAATCGGGACGAAATACCATTCATAGGCAACATTGCGATAAAATAAGTGTCTATCCAATTTTAGTCACTGGTTCTTAATACAACTTAATAACTTACTTTATCCTTTATTTTATATATTAAATTTATTAAAACTATGAATTTAAAATTTTGAATATTTGCGTACATCTTAGGTATGTAATCGTGAGAAAAATTTTGAAGAAACTCAGGGTCAAGCATTTTTTTTATGCAAAGATAATTTCCCTAACGGAGGCTACATATAATACAACTTCCCCAATTACGAATAACTCCCTACTTTTTCAAATTTTAAGACTTCCCTTCTAATTTTTTATTTAATGACGCTGCGGTTGGGAAAAGGAAACGTTCAAAACCTCAGTCACGTAACGAAATACCCGTGCGATGCCGAAGGAGTTCGAGCTCGGCTGTGACTTCACCGGTCTGCTCCCGGCAGCTGCGAGTCTATTCTGACCACAGCGTTGCGTAAGAGGAGCTTTAAACTCTTGTAGTTGCTGGGTCTTTGAAAGAGAGCCGGATACCTATCTTAAGCAGGTATTAATCGCATAATTGCGGCTTTAATATCTGCAACCGATGCATCAATTGCGAAAAATATTGAATATCGCGTGCCAAACTAACAAATAGATCAGCGACACGAGATGGCCTCCTCTCCTCGGTGGAGGAGAGAACGCGAAGAAGTTTGGCAAGGAACACGAGAACCAACCGCAGTACCTGAATAAATGAATGCCTAAGCTCGGCGCCTAATCATCTTACAAGAAAAAATATTATAACCATGCGTCAAGCTGAGCTAAAGTACAATTTCAGGTGACGAAAGGTCATGTGTTCCTTCTTCTTACATGACACGGCGGGCACTTATTATCGCACGCGGAAGAATTCTCCTCCGAGTAGGTTTGCTGACATGATCTAAAATTCTGCAGATGTTCGCTAATGAATTCGTAAAAGAGAACAAAAGCGATGGCAAAGGGAAAATTTACATAAAACGCAATGCCAGGGGCACAGTGTTTTTTTCACCGCACACTTCAATGCGCGAAAACGCAAAAAGTGCAAAATCTCACCTGTGAGATAAGAAATTCCCTGAATTGCGAGCAACGAATATTCGTGCACGGCGGCCATAGGGCGGTAGACGACGTGTTAACATTCTTTTACAGCCTTTCTGGTCGGTGGTTAACAACAATGCAACAATGCGCCCAGGTAATAACATCCGAAGCTCTTAAAACGCGCACTGAATTATTTACATCGCGTGGATTTTAGGTTGGGTGCTTTCGATTTCAAGGCGCAAGAAGTTCATTGCCGCCGCTCTCGCGAATTGCACGGATAGGCCGGTGGACCCGTGAACTTCCCTCACATGACCAGCTTTATGCTAATTCTGGAAATTTGCATGCATTTAGTGTTTTTCCAGTGTCTAGAGTCAATGTGGTTGCAATGGACCAAAACCGACAACTTCTTCTTACGTATAAAATACAATTCTGGACAGTTAAAATCTGTTAGCATACGCAAAAATTGCTATTTTGCTCTTCAGGAAGGGGTAACAGTTAATAAAATATGCTTTATAGTCGACTCTAGGCAGTATTCCTATAAAAATTTGTTAATGGAACAGTTTTAGACAAGTCCCAAAATCCTTTCTTATTTTCTATGAAAATGTCCATCTGTTACGGGGTAGCAAAACATCTACTGAGCTCCGGGAGATTTCAAAAATCAAAGCCGAAGTTTTCAAGCCTTTTATTGGGCACTAAAACACTATCCGTCGTACCGACCTAACCTAAGCTAGGTCAGAACTTTGTGTGATATTTAAAACGCCTTCAACACTATTTGAGTGTGAATAGCCACTAGAGCTAATCAATTAGCCAAAGTAGATTCCTATTTTTATGATAATTCATGAAAAACACTTTTGCAGAATGAAATTTATATTTAAAAAATTAGCATGATATGATTACTCTGAAGGAGCCCTGCAAAATCATTGAGTGTACGCCCAGTAAAGTATTAACGCATGCAAATATTACGATAAGAAAAAAGAGCATGTTCCTCCTGGTCAGTAGGCTTACGATTACCACCGGGGCTAAGTCTAACACTTGCACTTTATTTATGAGCCGAGTCATAATTACTCTTCGCGGCGAACGGTAAATTAAGCAAACAACATCAATTAGAGTCAATGATAGCGGGCCGCGCTAGAGCCCTGATGACAACTAGAACATTTCCCAGAGTCTAATGAACTTGCATCGGCCGGCTGAGGAATGTCTTCCTGGTTGTGTCCAGACTCTGGATTTTTTTCCCTAAAAATTTCCGCCATAATTCATCAACAGGCGACAGAGCGTTCATTCTAAACGACGTCCATTTCTCATATTGGAGCCTTCGGAGCACCCAGCCGCTGTTCCGCCAATAGATTCGCCAGTTCTCGACCTCGATTGCTATAGCGGCGGGACGGCGCAGCGGTGTTGCCCTGGATCTGGGTGCCTATTTCGACCAGAGTCGGCCGCCTTAATGATGATAAATTGACTGAATGTCAAGAACGTGATGATATCGTAATGATTACATAATAGAACACAGTTTAGGCATCGGCCGCAGAGCAATCTCATTTACGTGGCTCTCTTGACTTAAACATGATATCCTGCGGCTCATTACAGTGACTATTAACCGCGGCTGATGGACCATGATCGCTTCGTTTTGACTGCTGCATCGAGTGGACGCGATCGCCAAGACGAGCTCCTTTGGGGCCAGCCGGGCATTAGATGATCAGGCGTGAGGCGCGCTCCGTTCAGGCATTCTCATGATTTCGAATTTCCAGAAGACACGCTCACCCTGCGGACTAGCAGACAATTCCTGTTACTACGCCATAATATCGCAAATACTTGCATTGTCATAACAAATACAAAAGAGTCGGCGCAACCGCAAAACCCATCCGTGATCTATCGACGTCACGAAAAGGTTCGGATATTTTATAATCAATTCACGGATGGTTACTGGCAAAAAGTTGCTTCAGAGATCACTTACTTCACCTAGTCGAACGATTCGGTTCGACTTCTCTTCTCAATTGCACCCAAGATTGTGGGATAATATCGATCGTTATCGTAGGCAATATTTACGATACCGCCATTACCTGAAGATTTTTAATTGAAACATCAATAAAACACTGGCTGCGGACTGAGTGGCTTAGAAGCGCACCTGAATGCCTGACGGGGATGATTCAATGATTCAGAATAGCCAAGGTCAAGTTCATTATTTCAGTTGTTAAAAGCAGCCATCCACCACAGACAGTTGTAAAAAAAAACTGTTTACTAAATATTGATCTACAGTCATTATTACCTCCTATTTTGTTTGCGGACTAAGTTAATTGCTTTAAAGATAATTATATCTGACCATATCAAAGCTCATATTATAAATACTTAGGCAGACTGTAAAGTCATTCTGCAAACAATTCATTTTGAGACTAATGATAGTTTTAATAAAATTTTCTCTCTGTCTTACAAGAGTAAAATTTCCTCTTAACTCTTTTGGGGTTAGGTGAGTTAAAAGTAGTCCCACCTTTTGCTTAGCATTTTATCCATGGTGCATAAAAAGTTCAAATTACTCATGCTCATACAGTTTAATATTTGTTTTTAAAGTTATTTTACTATAATTTGAAAAAGTATCTATGCAACTTGTGTATTAGATTTTCTTCAAAATCATCAAAGAGTTAATAAGAATACAGCAAATAAGTATGTTCTTAATTTTTTTTAATATTAAATCTTGACTTTAAAATAAAAGAAAATTTTACAAAAAATAACTTTGATTATATACTAAAAGTACAATACTACACAACTTTCAAATGGAACTCTTTTCACTTTGTCCTTTTACAGCTCTTTTTTTAATTTTTAAACTATATTAACGATTTTCCAACTAAGTTTATAAAACCCGCAGTTGCAAACTAATAAAGTCCCTTATTCAATATAACATTTCGTTCAAATTCAAACAATCATTTTTAAAAAATATTTCAAATAGATAATGGCTAATATCTTAAAAATTATTTATCTTAGGTAATCTTTTAGTAAAAGTTATTTTCTTTTAAAAAAGTGTTTGCTATTGCAGCTTCTAACGCAAACACTATAGTGAAAAAGCTGAAAAATGACAAATTTTAACAATAATAAAGCTATGTTAGATATAAAGTATAAATCTTAACTTTATCTAAGTCAAGTAAATAAGCACACATTTTATTCATTTGCATGTGATATGATTAAATTAAATATTACGTCAACAAGAGATTTGTATCACCGCAAACATACTCGCTCCTCTTATGGAAAGGTGATCAAGACTAGTTTTAAATTGTACTCTAATTGCGCACCTCATATTTAGTATATAATTTTTACTTACGGCTCATTGAAAAATCAAGAAAACATTACGTAAAGCAATAAAAAGCACAACAATTTAAATTATTTAAAAGTATTACGATATCGTTCTAGAATTTCTTAATCAGTAAGAAACGTAATTTTTAACTCCCAAACCTGTAAAATGCTAGGTAATTTTTAAAATATCACAAATTACCTTTTTTTTAGTAGGTTGGGTATTATGAGCAATTTAAGTGATGAATTTTGTTGATCAACTGTTACGGTAGAACATCACAATCAACATCGTTTGATATTTCCGCCTGGATGTTGCTAGCAGGTAGTCTGTATTGCACCGAAACCAAACAGTTATTTATTTTTGTTTTTACATAAAATGAGAAACATTCCTGCTTTGAATTTTGTAACAATAAATTAAATAATTATGCATTTAAACCGTTATTAATGGATGGGTCTATCAGAGGGATTTAAACCCAAAAACCAATTAGTAGTAATGAAAGAGTGAAATGGCTCCAGGTGTCGAACTTAATCCCCTATTATTTTCATTTGCCTCGTTCACCCAATTTTTATATCTTAATCCGCCAAATTATCCTAGCATTAAGATATGCGAAAAAAGTCTACTCATTCCGACAGTAGTCATTATAGTTAAACTATAATTGTAGCGCTGCCGGTAGTGATTATTATGCAAATGTCCTTTAGATTAAATAGCATCCAGTTCAACGTATTTTCGCATTAACATTAATTTTACCGTATTTAACTACGAAATTATAGTTTTTTCTTCATACTCTCGACTATTTAGAATTAACTAATTGTTACCCTAATAAGAGGTTCTTAACACATATTTTTCTAGAAAAATTAAATGGATCTGGTTATTTATGATCAATGATTAAAACTGCACAAATTTGTAAACTAGATAAATTAAAAGTTCTGATTTAAATGAAGATTAATAAATTCAAATGAATATGCATATTACAAAATTTATGTCGTATATTTCATTTTGCGCTTGGGGCCAAATGAAGTCCGTAATTTCTAGTCAGACATTGAGTTATATTTAATTATACAAAAATTAGTCAGAAGAATGTGTTAATATTTTAAATTTTCTTATTATTATACTTTTATTTTTTATCACGCCGGGGCTGGGGTATAGTTTGCATTAATTAAAACCTTTAGGACGGGCAGACGAACGAAAAATGCCATTTTAGAATGGTTCAGGAGCTAATCGATGTTTATAAAGCCTATTTTGGGTCTTCTATGTCCCAACTTCAGAGCAAAATTTACTTCTAATTTAATTCCGAAGTTAGAAACTCCATATAAAATTCAATGTTCCCGAAAATCCTCCCACACAAAAATTATTCGTTATTATTATTTATATATAATTTTTATTATTTTTAAAAAATTTTCGCGTACTTAGAAAACCAAATCGATGAACTATTATCACTATAAGGATAAAATCGTTTAAATGAGAAGCAAGCTTCCAAGTTACCAAGAAACTATATTTTGATTTCTTATTAACAATTTCGAGGATAAGAATTAAGCAAGACTTAAAGGATCCAAGTGGTCTTTAATTTCGAGCGGCTCGGCGAAACAAAGAACAAGAAATTTTTGGATGTATGAGTCCTAAACGGAACTAAAATTTCGACCCGAGTAATTAAACGTTTTTGTCTTTATTCCGTGAATAGTAACTAAATTCTTACGTAACAATAAAAGTGCTTTCTCGCGATTGTTGTAAATCAATAAACAATAATCCAATAACAACCAACCTACAGAAAAACCGAAAGTATGTGGGTGCGATTTGAAAAATAAGAACCGCCAGAATTTCTTAAATGCTATTCCTGAACTTACCAAGAGCAACTGTCTGTAGGATTTACGGTGTTTTCCCGAGAGATTTGTTCCTCCTCAAGTAAATCGAATAGACGAAACTAAAGTTTCAGCAAATTAGCCATGACGAGGTTTCGAGTCGTGTTCCATGCTTTGATTCCAGAAACAGCAATGAGATGGAAGGCCTGCGATTGGACAAAGAAATGAAATTGAAATTTCCGCGTTCTCTCAATTTGCCCTGACAAGATCAGAACTGCGGAAGGGTAATTGGTTTGCACGTAGAATTAAAAGTGAATAAGCCCTGATTATCCGTAACTCGCTTTACGTGTGCTTCAACATAAATTATTCTAATTCTGGACCCGGAGGACTTAACGAATTGGGGCGCAGGTACTTGGGGGTGTTGATTTTACCTCTTGCTCACAGGAAATTATGCAATTTTGTTATTATTACAAATTCCTTCTTTTCCCGATATTGCTTGTGTACTCAGAAAATTGTAGACGCTGCTACTACTACAGGGGCAAAGACTGTTTCAGAACTTATCTCGAGGGTAAACTGATATCACTTTCAGGTAATTCTGTTGCAATTAAGGCAGACAGGTATAAGTTTTGAAAAATCATGCAGGGATGCATCAAACACCAGTGGGAGGAATAACCATAATTATCCATTCTGTAGCCAATAAGCCATTCTGACTCAAAATAGCGGAGTCCTTCTATTCATCCAGTTAAATTTTTAGCGCTTTTAATTACCAGAAACGCTAATACACAAAGACTCTAAGCGATCAAGCGATAGATGTTGTGTAATTTTTATTTTCGAGTAGTCTTAATGAATTGTTAATTGTGAGAACTCGAATAACTTTGCATAAGTCCATTGTTTTTCCTTATTAGCCCCTTGTAGCGTTGCTAGTGATGACTTCACTTCGCAAATTTACTGCGTTTGCTTTTTCCACGCATTTTAACTATCCCAGCAGGAGATTCATATCCAAAAATCATTTTTGATTACTAAAGTCTCCCAGATTTAGAGACTTCACCGTGACCAGCAAAATGTCGAGTTCTGCCAGCAGATAGATCTTTTCAGCTTCCATATTGTTGTTATGACGACTCGCCTTTATGCTGCGGTCGGGATTAAAAGCATTAAAGGCAGAAAGACGTGAAATGTTATTGATTATATGCTCAAGGTAAGCCACGTCTCGCTCTAGGTGGATTTATGGCAGAAACAGATTCTTAGGCCAAAGTCAAGGCTTCTTGCTTTTCTACATCTAATGAACTTTTTTATGGTGCTGTTCATGAACTACTCGGAGCCCAAGAGCTCAACTCTGCGGCATGAGGGAGTCGAAGCACATGTTGATTAGATCGCCTCGGTTACTTCTTGGGGTCAATAACTTCGCGATAAAATCTTTTTAAAATGACTTGGAATTGTTAAAGCATTGCGAAAGTGTTAAATGGTTTCAATTGAATTTCATATTTAAATTGATGACTATAAATTGAGTAATTTTTTAATCTTTTTTCCTACTGCATGTACGCTATCTCTGACACCGGAAGTCCCAGACAAATTTTATTAATGCTACCTCAGATTAAAAGGGATTAAAATAAGGAAACAAAGCATTTACGAGGATACTTTAACTTCTACATATTGATTCATCAAGATAATGGCTCAGTTATCAGTTTTTAACCTTGATTTATAATTTCTAAGAATACTTATGTATAGTATATGATAGGTAGCAAATAGCTAGTACTCATACATATGATATATGTATAGCATAGTTTGAAAAACTCATTTGGGAAAAAATACCTATCGACGGCAGCTAGGAGGAAGAGGTAGATTTCAAAACTGTCGCCGTAGGAATGGGAACTTTGATCAAATTTTATGTATTTATTAATGAGGCCATTCATTGGGTAATGCAAATATTGGTCAAAGCGATAAGGGTCTGAACTTGCTTCTGTACCGTTCTTATGGACACGATAACTTCCACATTTCACTATCTATTTAGATTTAATTTTGCATTCATTAAGCTAAAATCATAACATGTTTGCTAATTGGAACATAAGTCCATACGGTGGGGAATGATATTCTGCATTGGATTAAGTTTTCTTAAAGCTTTCAACCATATTTTAGCCCGGCCAAAATTATAAAATATTTTTTCAGGCTTCTGTCGTGCTTTATTTTAAATCGCAGTCAGAGGTTATTTATTGCGTTTGAAAATAATATTTTTTTTAGCCGTGTCAAATAAATTTTGTTAGATTCACTTCTATTTCATGAGTCGGAAGCAGTTTTCAAATACGAGAACAAGCGTGATAGCAAAGTAATTTTTATATAAATGGGTGATGTCTTTTTTAAGAAATTGGTGTCTTCCTCACCCCCTCGTCCGAATCACATTATTTTCATACGAGACCGAGAAATCAGTTCTATAGAAGTCAAATTTGATCTATAGCGAAATACAAGAACTATAGGCTTTTAGTAATTTTTCTATAAGGAAATAACTCGCCACCGTTTAACAGATTTACCCCATTTGCGAATTTCACCGAAATCCTTTTTTAGTATACAGGATATTTAGCCAAATTTAATCAAAATCAATTAAGAAATATACGGCAATATATGCATGACCACAAATTAAAATATATTGTGAAGTAAAAATCCCTTCTACCTTCTTCAAACCCAGTAAATTTTTAATATAACCTAGATATCGAGTCGATAAATAAACATTTAAAGTTTTATCAAAAAACTTTCAGAAATGCCGGAAGTAGGTAAAAAATAAAATTTTAAAATGATATTAGCCCCTCATTCCAGACCTCAGGATTTTATTTAAATCATAAACATATATAGGAAGAATGTATTCTACAGATGATTCCGAGTTATTTTGTTGAAGAGACCTCTAAGCCCAATTTGAAACCCGCGGAATTTTCAAAATTGATATTTTCTTAATAATCGTGTGATAATTTCATCAGAATCTTCATAAAATCTTCAAGAATTTTATTAGATTGCTCATCATAGGCTTTTTTGAAAGGCTCCACCTTTTTGAATCACTATTAATGTAAATATTTGTTTTTAATTTTAGTAGAAAATTCAGACAGTAAAATAAAAAAAAAAATTGCAAGAAAGACTTTTGATGAACAAAATTTCAATTTTCTCTGATTTTTTCCATGAAAATTTACATTTTTTATTATATATTCTGAAAGTTCAGACAATTTCCAATAGCCTTTATTAAGATAGATTATTTTGTTCTCGAACTCGTTGTAGTAGAAAATCGATCTGAAATGATCTGAATAATTTTCAAAAAAACATTTGTTAAATAGTAAGTAAAACAAAGAAACAAATTTAATAAACTAAAAATTGTAAAAATATTGACAATTATCAAGTGTTTGTATTTTATCTGTACGAATCGAAACATTAAGTAGATTTTAAATGATCATCATAATTACAAATTAACATCACTCCAGGCAAATTTTTCTTCTGACTTATTTTGGTTATCCATACTTTTTACCTTTAAATATGTTCAAATGCTTAATTTATTCCTGAAATCCATGAAATTTAATAAAATGTTACAGCGAGTACAACATAACAAATTGTTTGAAGCCCATTTCAATTAAATGAGTGGCGGATTTCAAATTACAAACATGCAGGAAAAAAAAACTCTTTATTTCCATTAAAGCAGTAAACTGAAGTTTTCTATTATGCATCAGGCGTCACTCGGAGGATCCACGATGATTAAATGACGGCTCCACCGTCTGTCTAGTTCCAAATGAGCCCTTTGGTTTATGTGAGGCAAACAAGTCTGCTTCCACCGTCGACAGTAATTGCATAGATGGAAAAGGGCTAAAATTTCAAATTTATACGTAGATACAGCCGCAGTTGCGGAAATAATTTCAACCGGCTGATTTCAACACTCTAGGCTATTTTCGTAAGGGCTGATTAAATCCTTTAATTACATTTGTTTATAAAATGATGGACATGTTTGATATTTCAATTGCATAATTATTACTTCCACTTCTCCGGAAACAATTCTGGAGTGTGAAAGTTATAATCATTGCGAATATGCGCTCATAAATTTTAATTACATAAGTCGATGTAATAATATTCATATCAGATATATCTACTTCCAACTTTGTCTATGATGGATAGCAAAACCGAGATTTTATACAGAGTAAAATTAAAATTAATAATAATTTACAAAAATTAGTTTTTAGTTTCGACATTACAATCGTATTGTCGTAGGAATTTAAAGCATTTAGCATGTATTGTATATAAATTGGAGCAAAATGGGATAAATATGATGTTACTGATGAACCTCTCTAAAAATCGAAGTGTTATTTTTCAACAAACTTTTTTAAATCAATTTTTAATCATAATTTACAAATTTATTTTAATGGGAAATTTAGTCACTTTTGTTTTATTTAACTCCCTATGCGACTTTTAGAATAAAAATTTTATTAATGAATAATAAAATTGTTGATTTCTTTCTTTCAGATGCACCAGTGCTAAGAAAAATATTACACCGCGTAAGACGGATCAATTTCGTCGAATCATGTTATCAGTCATTGGTAAATATTTTTAAGTAATACTGAAAGAAAATGTTTTTCATTACAAGACTATATGTAAAGATATATGAAAATTTGCTTATGATATTCTTAATAATTGGCTTTGAGGATTTTCGTTTTCAAATATGTATAAAAAACGAAAGAGTAAATAAATCACATTGCTTGACGAACCAATGTAGTAACCGTTAAAATTAATAAGGAATACACCTGACACCTCTTCTACTAATCATTAAATTCTTTTAAGAGGAAGAATTCATTTTTCTTATATATTAAATTAAGGTTAATGTTTCCGAGCAGATATCCATTAAGATAAATTCAAAGGTTCCACATAATAAATACCCGTAGCTGAATAGCATGTTGGGCCAAGAATCCATAAGACCTAGCGTAAGCGAATTTGTTTGTTTGAAGCAAAGTTTTTTATTATAAATTAAGTAACTCAAATCAAAATTGAAATTTTCAAAATGAATTCTTACCATCTTATTTCAATCTGAATAATATATAAAAATGCTCACTGATATCTTTTCAATTCTAAGTCAGTCAGTTTTTAAATAGACTTTCTCTTAAGTTTAAATTCAGTTTTGTTCTTCGATGTCTCACTATTTGCAACGTTTTCTCCTCCTTCGTTCTCAAATGTAATCTACCAATTCTACCAATATCTCTCGCCAAAAGATTTGCTAAGGAATTAAGAAAGTCCGATATCAATCCACCATAAATAGAGACTTAAAACATTCTCTAGAAATTTACGCCAAAGCAACAGGAAATATATTCCTTTTGTCTTCATCATCGATTAGCCTCCCACGCCCACAACTCGGTCGTACCTGCGCTTAATCTATCGCCAACAACTGGATTGCAACTTGCGATTTTAGGGGTCCCTCAGAAAAGAATTTATACGAATGCAAGGTTCTTACTCAAGAGCAGGATTTACTCCCTTGATTAAATTCCTGAATTAAAGACTTTCTGTTATAGTTAACTTTTCAGACAGAAATATGTGATTTCCAAAATATATGCAAGCATTTATATTAAACTAAAAAGCTAAATACATTTGTAGATCAAAAGATCGACACTTTTGAAATTCTTCCGTCTTTCTAAAGCGACACTAAGGCTACCTAGATCGCACCCAAAGATGTTATACTTCTCCAGGCACAACGAGAGACCTATGCTAGAGCATTCATACTGTCAAAATAGCAGATTTATGTCCAAGTTCCTATGTACAAACCGAAGATCAAACAAAAGGAGAGATAACGCTTGAAAGGCAAAATTTATGATCATCAATGTTTTCACGATTAGAAACCAATGCGGTCAGAATCTATCGCGCAGAGCTCACCATCTCGGCTAGGGAACTCAAGAGGTGAGTCAAACTGAGCCCAGATAAACACCTTTTGTGCTTCATCATTCATTGGAGCATTTTTGCATCGGTTGCGAGGCATATACCAGGTGATGAATTCACATGCACCACAACAAGATAAATGGACCTCGGAGTAAATTTAGCCCGGCCGCCGCAAAGACAGCCTGCATCAAACAGGCTGACCCGCACTCATTATTCATTAATAGTTGAACAATACTCGCCTCGGTCAACCAGCAGACTCGGAACTCCTGCACAAATTCTAGAATAAGAATTCTAGTCAGAGTCAGAAGTAATTGGGATTTCAGAGGTGTGCGTGGTGCGTCGACCGGCACTTTTTGTGGCGTTAATGTGCGTGGAATCAAAAAGGTACGATGGGCACGTAGGTAAGCAACACATTCCTTAATGGTTAAGAACACTTTGGTCGCTTGAGGTGTTGAGCATCAGATACAATATGAAATAGTGCGGTGCCCTTTTCATGGCTCGCGATGCACTTTGCATTATAAACTAAGGCAACTGGGGCTTCCGGGAATTTCACATGCAGGAGGAGAGTGTCGCTAGCATTGCCTCTCAACTCAGCAATTTAATAGAGGAGTGGTCGAGATTTTACTTTCTTTATCTGATGTGTTGATCAAAAGTAAACATAAAATAGCTATGCTTGACAAATTGTCGACAATAAATCAAAGGCGTACCTGCGCAATAGGAGTTTAACTAATGGTTTAATAATTATTATTTTCGCAATAAAAATGGAAAAATGCAAAACCTTTATAGTCAGATTAGGTGTTTGTCTGTCTGCATGACACAATAGTTTTCCTTTCTACCAATTTGAAAAGCATTTTTCTTTCATTAAATCAAATAGAGTATCACATGAAAACCCATTCTAATCTTAAACCTGTTTTTAACTGATTATAGAAACAGAGGATCGCGTATCTTTTTTATTTTATTTATTTGGTTAAATAAAATTCATTAGTGTATAAAATGCCTGTATATGGGTTTCCAAAACTGCTGATTTCGAAAGCAAGACTCATTTTAAACAGAGGTTTTATTGTTTCTTTTCCAGTGTCCATTATATCAAATGATTAAAATTAAATCTCGTAACACAAAAATCAGGCTTTTAAAGCCATTTATTACAAATAACTGCACTGCATTTTAAAAATTCAATATGGTGAATGATGATTGACAAGCTTCTAGTGTTAAATACTAAAAATAATTTAACTAAAACTTTCTATAAATAGAACCGACTTCAAAAACTCAGAAGTCCTAAAGAGGATGTAATCATTTTATCTTAAAAATATCGTTTGCAGCTAACAATTTACGTCTCAAGATTTTAATTCATGTTGGAAATCGGTCTGTTAATCTGAACGAAATAAAATATTTGCCCTATACTAATAAATCAGGCTGGTTTTCACGACGAAAAACATGTTCATACAAAACTTAAATATTTTATTTTTTCTAAAAATATATAAATTGCATGCATATGCCTAAGGTCATCTTTTTTTTTAACACGATCGATTTTAATTTCGATGAAACAAATGTTTTACGCACGTTTGACCAAATCAAATAGTCCAACATAAAACTCGTTCAATCTCTATAAAGAATCTAAAATTATATAAAAATAAATTAAACGAAAAAAAGGACGCACAATTTAATCACCTTTGTTCAACTCGTACTCAAATCCCGGATTACGAAATTTGAATTTAGCTATTTCAAATCGAAGTTTTTCCTCTTTTACGTTAGCTATTCTTCTCAACTGTACAGCCAGTTCCTGCAATTTATCGTTTCTAATTGATCTACATTCTGCTACATGCAAAGAAACTGCAATGATAATCACTCTTTAATGAAATAATTTCTTTTACCTTTCTCAATGTAATTTGTATTATTTTGATCTCCAGCATCGTCCAGTTTGAAACGTTTCGATGGAACATTTTCAACCGCTACAATCTCTTCAATTTTCGGTGCTGATGACAAATGCACCTCACTTTCCTCTTCAATTTCGCCCTCCTCATTATCTAGCGACAAATCTTGTACACTACATTCGCTTCCAGCAGCTCCAGACAGAATCTTTACGCTTTCTATTTTCTAACAAATCTGATTACATTAAAGCTATAGTCGAATTTTATAACTTTAGCCTCACCACTACTGGAGATTTGATATGATCAACGCCATCCTCGACGACTGGGTTTAGTTTCCTGGAAGTAGTTCCCCACAGAGTCAATGCTTTTTGCTCCAGCGGAGTGAGAGCTTTGTCCTGACCGCTTAGAAGTTGGTCGGATATTTTCCTAAATTTAGCTCTAGTGGAATTCTTCCAGTCATTCAGCCTCTAAAAAAAAAGGATATAAACCGCAATGACTATCCAAAATGATAGTTCATCTATGATTTATTTTCGCCAGAACTGTGAAAATATTGGGGACATTTGTTTATTTTTAGAGTAAGTAAAATGATTTGGACTACAAACTTCGAATATAAAACAGCAACAGAAATCTTAATTCATATAATCCGACAAATGTTAATGTAAACCTTCACTACGGATGGCTTAGAATAAAAACCATCTAGAGTTTAAGTACTATTTTTTAAGGCAACTTTTAATTTATGAATCTCTATCTCTTACTTTTCTCCACTCGTCGGAAGACAACGTCGGACCACCGCTGCAGTCATTTAACCTCTTAGCCAATTCTACCCACTTTGTGGTCAAATAGTTCGGGTCCACGTCCTTCGTTAGGGTTCCACCCCGGAAAATTTCGTCCTGCTCGAGCATTTGTATGTAAACCATGTACTGGTTGTATGTTGTCTTTTTCTTCCGTTTATCCATTTCGGCTTTTATTTGAAAAAAATTAAAACCGATTTAGGTGCAAAAAAACATTGCATATTTACCTAAAAATTAAAAAATTAGAGAAACAAGTGATCAAGTAATGTAACTTAATTTATGGATTAACTAGCATTTACTTGTGTTCCATTTAACCTTTCAGCAATATTTTGTTTCCTCGGTGGTATCGGATCTCTTTGAGCATAAAATAAATTTTATTTTTAAATTGAAACTAAAAAGCACTGCAAACTGTCATAATATTTACATTCTCCGCCCATCAGCTGATTTCGTTGGTCTAAATGGTCTAAAGATAAATGAGCACTGCCAGATGGAAATATTTATTAATAATTTAAAAAGTTCGCGTTTTTGGCGCGCCCTTTGAACATAAAGCCTGAGGAAACGCGATATCACTCTATAAGCGTAGTAAAATCCAAAAGAAGTTTTCTAATATACAAACCTCCCAAAAATTTCTTTTTATCACCGTATTTTTAAAAAAATTTCGAATCATACGAAATCAGTGAGAGCCTTGTGATATTTTGCTCTTTCTGTGTTGTTTATTAAAGTCGTTTTTATCTTTCTACGGAACACGCATTTTAACTGCGCTCGTGTACAAGGTTTTCAACATTTCCTTAGGCTTTATATTCAAAGAACGCGCCAGCAAATTCAGGTAACAGGTAATTTTTGCAAAAACGATTTTTTTTCCAAGCATTTAATCTTTTTGGCAGTATATCAAAATAAGTTTTTCAAATATTTGCGAATCTAGAAATTTATTAATACTATCCATTGTGAATTACGTTATATTTGTAAAGATGTCAGAATTTAATATTTTTTAGATTCAAAAAGTAGTTTCAAAAATTTAAAACTATGAAACAACAACCTGTGACACAACAACCGCAAATCTGAAGAGATTACAACAGAAATAACATGAAAATAGATACCTAACGCTTTTTGAGGTAGCTAATTTATAATCTGCTATCGCAGTTTGTAAAATTTGAACACCGGACCCAGAATGGCCAAACAAATTTCCATAATCAAGGGATTTTAATTAAAATTGACACAAAAGAGTTTTCAGAGCCACCATTCAAATTTAGAAATTCAAGATCCACGGACATAGCAACTTAAAATTTTAATTCAAAAGAATTGCAATGATCTTAGAGCAGTTGTTTTGACTTGGTGGAATTATGATAGGCCAGATTTCTGTGAAATACACAGTGCGCAATTCTGATGCATAAACACAAGACAAATGTTAAATTGAATATAATTTCGGCGTCGTTAATTTGAAACTGCTATTAAAATTTAGATATTAGCTGGTGAAGAACATGATTACACAAAGTTCTCAAATGCAAGGTATATCTATAATGGTTAAATAAGGCATTTTTGACTTCGAGTCTGTTACTCAATCTTGGAAATTGGGAATGATATATTCCTGAAAATTAGTAATTAAGGGTTTTTCGTCAAAATTGTAAAATGTACTTTTAAAATTAATACGTAAGGCAGTCGTTGGTATAGAGTAATAACGTTTAAAGAACCATAGTAGCGCTATAAACTTACATAAAGATCGCGTATCGAGTTACATGATTTTGGCCCAGTTTGCAAACGAATTAAAATTATAACAGAGTCTTTCTTATCAAAATATAACCTTTATATGAACCAAATTTGATGGAAAAAGCAAAATATTATAAAATTGAAAAATCTTTTTATAAATTATTTTATATTTTTTATTTGAAAACGCGATTTTAAATCCAGACTTTTTTAAACTCGGCTTAATCGTAATAATATGAATACAATGGAACTTGCATTATTGCCGCTAAAAACGGTACGATTTGCAGACGTATAAAACTCTGCCCACAGTAAAGTGAATAGACTCCAGACAAACCCAAGCGACAATGACGAGTATAACTGAATTTATGACGAATAGACGAATCTTAACGCGACTATCTATATTTACAAGAGGATATTTACAATGAATACATCTTACACATTAGATAACTTGAAGTGCGAGTTAGACGCTGGTTATCGTACCGCTGGTAGTATTAGCTACAGTTAATGCTCCAGTGCAGGCAGAACAATGAAGACATATTTACGGAAAACTGAAGAGAACAACCGAAAAATACAGTTCCTTCATAGAGGCCAATTCATGTTCTTCCATTGTCTCTCTTTAGCGGACCTCCTGATGCGACGCAACGTAAAGGGAGATATGAAAGGTTTCATTATAAAAACTTACGCTAACAGAAATTCTAAACTAAATCTAATCAGGTCAAGTGATGCGACAATTCATCTGAGTTCTGTCGAGAAGGAGGCGGGGGTGATGGCGATGGCGATGTCGAGGAATAGACATACTTTTTGCTTCGTTGCTTTTTGAATTTTTTACTCTTTCGTGATTTTTTCCTAGATTTCTTTGATTTTCGCTTCTTACTCTTAGAATCAGACTTATAACGTTTGGAGTGCTTATTGGTTTTCCTCCTGTGTTTTCGCCGATTTTTACTACCTGACCAAGATGAATCGGAATCAGATTCCGAATCTGTTGAGCTCTCATACGAACTAGAGCTTTCAGATTCGCTGGACTCAGAAGTCTCCTCAAAAATACTCTTCACATTACGGCGACTTTTGCGCACTCTCCGAACAGGTCGGGCGTAATATTTCTTAACGCTATTTGTTCGACTTTCCACGCTGCCAATACCGGAGGATGTAGACGCGCCTGTGTTTGGTTCCCCTCTAGGTTCCGCAGTCTCATCCTGCAAATGCTTCTTCTCTTCTGTCTGAAGTTTGGGTTTTTTATCACAGGAAATTTCTCTATTTTCTAGATCTGATTCATATAGGATCGGACTTTCCTCTTCGTCCAGGTTTTGTGCAACCACAGATATTTTCCGCTTGTTTCTTGAAGACTCTTTTGTGCCACTGGTAACCGGAGAGGAATTTTTAGTCTTACTCTCGCTCACGAAAACAACATCACTATCAGAATCTGAGTTTAAAGTAACCATTTCGGGAGTCCTCAAATGAGGTGGCTTTTGTTCCATTACAAACTCGCACTCATCGCTACTGCTAGAGCTAAGTACGATATCCCTATCGATTTGGATTATGCTGTCTTGTCCTAGAACCTGAGGCTGTGGGTACCCAGTTAGAGAACCCTCATTTGACTCCAGAGTAAGGTTAATCGGACCCGTGTCGGCAGTAATATCAAAATTAGGTATTGCCGAGAATCCATCGAATGTACCCGTCAAAAAGAACCTTGAAAAGTCCGATCGAGTAGCAAAAGTAAACTCAGTTCTGCGCCGTCGCCTGCGTCTGCGGCGTTCTTCTGAGTCGGAAGAATCAGACAAGTCCGATGATGATAAAATAACTTCTTCATAGTAGGGGGCATAGCGTACCTCCCTATCGTAGCCTATCATATCGTAAGGGCTTCTGGCGAAGTTCACAAATTCATGTATGAAATGTGAAGTTCTTCTGCCGAGGTATGGCTGGCATCTACGGCGAAATTCTGGCGAAGTTATGTTGTAAATAGTCAGGAGGTCACTGAGGATATTGAGTACATAAGATACATGGTGCTCGGTGTCTTGCAACAAAGACACCAAATCTCTGTTCAGCCAAGGCATCAAGCGATGTGTCTGTGCAGGATTATCCCTATAATAAATAATAAAAACAAGTGACGCTAGTTAATATTTAATAGAACACTGGACTCAAAAATTAATGGAGAAATATTTTTGGAATTCGACGACTATGCCTTCTAAACTTAAAATTTTTAATTATTATAAAAATTATTCTTGGGTAAAAGGCTAAGGGCTTAGTGTTGGGCAAAACTATCTGAATCAATGCTTATTTTTAGACCTTACGTTACTATATTTTCTATTACCATATTGTTAACTCGATTTCTATTATGATACTGAATCAACGTTTAAATTTTAATAGGAACTGAAATTTTTATTCCAATTTAGTCAATCTGCAATTACACGATTTCCCTGATTTAACGTAAAACGGATAATTTCTTAGCATGTATAAATAACGTGTCTCTGTGTTCGTACACGCTAAAGTTAAAGTTTTCAAGGTTGATTTAAACGCGGTCTACATAGAATGAGTTTTGTGGTAGGACAACGTTTGCCCGGGATCACTAGTAAAACTATATAATATAGATATAATTCTAAGAATGCGATAAAAATAATCTGCAGTTAAGATAGGAGCCGTAAAATATATTGTGATACATTACTTTTCGAAACTTAAAGAAAGAAGTAATCTTTGAAATGATCACTTAATTCTGAAAGAAAAGTAGAAATTATACTCACCGGTAGAACCTTGCAGAACATTCTCTAAACCTGCCAGTGATATCGACGACAGGCAATGCGTACAGCTTCTTCTCATAGATGAACCGCCTCCAAATCTGTCCCATGTTGCCGCTGTGGCCCACTTCGTTGGAGAAAGGATTCTGCCGTTCCCTACTCATAATAGCTGCCCGCTGTAAAAGTATGCTCTGAAGTGCATCATTGTCGGAGGGATGTACCTGCACTGTGGCACTGAACCCGAACCTAATCATTTAATTTCCGCAATCAAGAAGAAAGGAACTTTCAATAATTTTGTAATATATTTTATAATAGTCTAACCTGAACCTTGGAAAATCACTGAGAAAAGCATCGAACGCATGGGGGTCAGAAAACAGGGGCTCGAAACTACGTCGCGGGAGGAAGCCGGTGAGGTCTGGCTCTCGAGGAGGCAGGGCTGGTATAGCTTCGGGGATTGGAGTAATCGGAGGAGGAACTAAATATTCTTCGAAGTGATTTTCTCCTCGAGCGTTGTGGATGATTATTTTGAAGATCTTCTTGCACAGAGGGCACTCCGGCTTTACCTATGCGACAAAAATACACATTTAGTTGAGGGATTTTTGAATTGAAGCCCGGAACTGGATAGCCGAGGCTAAACTTACCTTGCTCCATTCTTGCAAGCATTTGAAGCAAAAGAGGTGCTGGCAGATGTCCGTGAAGCACTTGTCCTTGCATTTCCCTAAACAAATTGCACAGTTCGGAGGTGGCGACTTGGTGGTTCTTACCACGCACAAATTATTGTCCGAGCTGACAGATGTGGTGGACTCGGGAGATTTCACAGAAAGCAGACGATCAGGAGTCGCTGGACACTGATCAATCCGTTCCGGGGTGGCCGGACATTCGAAATAGGCCCCAATCTCCATTTTAAAACATGGTGCAGTGTACCAACACCACCGAGCATGGAAGAAAACTTGGATGAAATGTCATGCGTGTCAGAAAAATGTCATTCTGATGCGAAATTTTTGAGGTCTTCCATGCCCCAAATCGCAACGAAATATCCGCGAATCGGACTTTTCGCAATCGACACTTTTACGAAAATTCCAGCCGTACAAACTTGACGTAATTTTTCACAATATTCTTCTTGTTCCGGGACGTCCCAGTCGCACTCTCAACTTTTGCTGGTCCTTCTTCAGCTTCTTTTCCCTTGTTACTTCCCCAGCTGAGTACTGGTAAATTGATTTTTCACTTTTAGAACTATAACTATTGGTACGCCTGAAATTTTTGAAGTCGTTCGGAAATCGAAGAGTTTTCACACAACTAAGTCTGGACCAAAAATTGACTTAATATCCTCAAGCATCCACCAATTTAACAACTTACTGCCTGAGATAGACGAAAGAAGATGTATCTGATCTGTGCCTATCGCTATCAATTCTTTCGCATTGCAAGGATAAGATATATTAGGGTAGGATCAGGAAATGAAACCAGTTGCCGGAATGTTATCAAAATTCTTTCAGAACAGTCATAACTCACTGGACACTCCATAAGAAAAAAAAAAAAATTGGCAGTTATAGGGACTGCCGATAGAAGTGAAAACTTAGAACTTTTAGTATTAAAATTTGAAACTTCATAATGTTTGAATTAAATATCAACGTAAATTTGGTTTTCACATCTATTGACACTCCGAGCAACAATTATATGCATGCTTATATAATGTTTATAAAAAAATTATTTATCCTCGACAGCGACGGCGCAGACCACAATTCAAATTTCTGACATAAAATTGAACTTTTATAGGGGTGGGGATAAAAACGGATGAAGAGCCACGCGTCGATTATGGCCGTTATAGTTTTTTATCCTAACCAATACAAGTAATAAAATAATTAACTAGTGGAAATTAATAAAAAATTAATAAATTTTCAACAGTCCACCCGATTTAAATAAAAAATGAATATGCCTTAGATGTGACTTTGGTGCAATCACCATCAATATTTTTGTTACTTACGGACATAGTTTTTTTATAATATGCATTTATTGGGTTGCAAAGAAAGTAATTTCAATTTGTGCCAATAGATAGCGTTAAGTTTTGTGTCGTTATTCTTCTGTCAATGTAATAATTAATTTTTCTTTTTTTAAGATTTGGTAATTGACACTTTTATATTACTACAGAAACAAATTCCGTGTAATTTCGTCTATAATTGTTGATTTACGGTCAACTTAAATATGTGGTGCAAAAATGATCATTTTCGACATATTTTACTTACTTTTTTTCGGAAATGCAAGAAAGCGACTGAGGCCCACAAAAAGATATGTGACATTTATGGTGTTGGTGGCAGACTTTCTTGCATAATTTTTTATTATTTGTTCTAGATTTTTGCTTTTCAGCTTTGTGATATATAAAACTGCCATAATCGTTGTAGGATATTTCACCCTATTAATTTTCAAAATTTTCCCATTTCCGAGTAAAATTGGAAAAAATCGGAAATCGCTTATTCTAGTACATTTCCCATTTTCGACATAAAACTTTGACTCGATTCGAATTTCTCTGTAATAATTTTAAATTTTATTGCATTTTCCAAATGAATTGACTGTCAAACTTTTACAGGAACGCATATTTTGTTGATAATTTAAAAAAACAAAAAATTAAATTGATTAGAATATGAGAAAATCTTTCCTTGAGTGAAACGAATTTAGTTATCGACAGTTGTGACACGAACCAATCGATTTCATATAGCTGGTCTCCCACCCCAGCAGGGATGCAGGATCCGCCAGACGTCAACTCCGAATTGGAATTCTTTCGTCGGTCGTTCCGGGTGCGGGCTGCAGTTCGCTTGAGTGTTGTGCTGCGTTCATTTTTTTTTTTTGGTGGGCTCGGCGCTCCGGTAATTTTCGCTCGAAGTGAGCCTGTGAAAGGCGTAGTGGCTGTTAAGTGACCATGTCGGCGGATGTCCAGCCGCGCAAACGGAAGGATAAGAAGAAAAAAAGAGGTTAAAAATGCCGCACTCTGCTTGTCTCAGCTCGTTCTGAGATTACGAAAAATTCGCAAGAGCTTCTTCTGTGTGGCTAAAAATACAGTGAGTGTGGTGGATGAAAGTCTCGTTATCGGCGCTCTGCTCTCCGGTGGCCCACCGGGCCTGCCGGGCTCGTGACGGTAGGGTCCCCCTCGCTCCAACGAGGACGAAACCTTTGACCCAGGCTAGGCGGGAGGACCTCTCGTCTTGGAGAGCACCTTTCTATGCGAAAGGGGCTCAGTTCGTTTCGCCCGGATTTATTTAGGGAAAGTAAAAATGTGCCGCCGCCACCGTGTGTGCGCTTTGTTCGGTATTTTTGGCTCGCCACTTAACCATGGAATTTTGGTATTCAATGACCTGGCACATGAATACAAAGTTGCCTGTGTTCAGGGGCTGGCAGGCGGACTGTTTGGCCTAAAGTTTCTGAGGTCCACCGAAAACAAAGCCATTTAAATAATTTTGTGGTCTCACTGCGCATAAATTCCGGCACGTTTTAAGATTGATAAAAGATGAATTGTGCTTGGCACATGTGAGCAATTTATTTATACGCGTTAACAAAAAAATAATATGCGTAATTAGGCCATAAATAAATAAATAAAACCAATTTTTAGACTTCGCGGTACTAGGAGGATAAACTCCAGAAAAACACCCTTTAGAAGCATGCGATAAACTTACATGGGAAGATCACGTTTACTCATCTCTTATATTGACTTCTGATAGACCCTCATATGATCAGTTACATCGTTTTTCTATATTAATGAAACAAACACTTGCACATACATTAGAAGAGTTAAATTAATTTTCAGATTAGTCTTGGTATTTGAAATGATCGTTCTCCAAAATACCCAATACCTGTAAAACTATTAATTTGATCAAAACGATATGATAAACATTACCTTAACACTAGAACTACGCGCAAGTCTGTTATTTTAACAGCTTTCTGTACCTTTAATTTATTACGCTTTCAAATTTAATGATAATAAATAATTATTAATGGAAAAGTTTTCAGAATATGTCGCAATTCTCAATTCTTTTAAACTTTGGCATAAATCAGAAGAGAATTACAAAAATATACAATTAAATTAAGAAAGAAATTGAGTACCAGTCAAATTGACTGGTTTTGGTACTTCTAGTATTAAATTCCCCTTATTCATCATCATAAATTCTTCACTATGTTAAGTATAGAAGAAAAATAATTGAAATTTTAAATAAATATTTTCCTCTTAGTTAAGATCATTTGTTGATTATTTTTTATAAATTTGAATTGGATAAATATATTCTTTTGTATTATTAAAGCATTTATTCGTTGCCTCGTTTTTTCTAAGTCAGAAACCCCTTCTGAATATGTTTGTAAAAAGACAACTTCAGTTAAAATATGAATTAAAAATTAATTTATTTTTCATTAGTTGTTGACAAAATTATGTATCTTTATCCACTCTATTAATTATTATATTACTACATTACAAATTTCACAAGTTTATACTTTAAAGATATAAGCGTCAGTTATTGTTTGCCAATATTTTTATTATTGAACCTTAA
Organism: Philonicus albiceps; assembly: GCA_963969385.1. Classification (NCBI taxonomy): domain Eukaryota; kingdom Metazoa; phylum Arthropoda; class Insecta; order Diptera; family Asilidae; genus Philonicus; species Philonicus albiceps. Next base: position 39,784,548 of record OZ017773.1, read on the forward strand.
TGGTCAAGACAAAACGAATTTATAACAAAATTGCAGAAGTCTACAATCAGGAAAAGTACGGCACCAGATTTTTTATATTATTAAATATATTTTAAACTGTCCTTTTAAGCCCTTTGATACCTATTCAAGATTTCCACAATTAATTAAATGGCATTAAAATAGTTACAATAAATCTTTGTGGTGCTGAACTTTACCAAGCTTACGCAGTTAAGTCAAAGTACTAATTTGTATCAATATCTTTTTAGCCTCATAGTAAGAAATTATTCCCTCGATGATATCTTCAAAATCCTCAAAGGAATACGTTTTATTTAAGGCTTAGGTGTTTTGTCTGATATTTTTATATATTAGATATGATGTAAAATAAATAAATAAACATCTAGGAAATAGAAGGTTAAGCTGAACCTCCTCGAGTTTAAAATATTAATCATAACGCTTATCGCAATTAATTCCCAGAGGGGATATCTCAAACAATCTTAACTGCGTTCCTAAGGTGAATAATAATAAAGTAATAGGGTGATTAATAAAACATACCAAGCCACAAAACTTGTTGGTTTTTTGAGTGTCCCCTAAGCTGCTATATCTACCCGATTAAAATTGAAGTAAAGAAAATTAAATTCTGAAATTTCATATTTTTCTGGGAAACATGAAAAAAACTAGCTTAGAAAATACTTTTAAAATGAAATTGGATCATACTGCTTCTAACAAATTTGTAACTATTGTACAGTTAATAAATCTGCTTATTTAATGGCTTTTGGTTTATTTAGAGTTGTATCCTGATATACTTGGAAGGTTGCTGGTGTCTTTCAAAAATAATTTTCTCAACCAAGCTAGTTCCCACGTGCTATAAAACAGGATACCAAATCAGCATTTCAATCCAATCATTGATTGTATTCCTTGAAAGTTAAATCCATACAAAAGTAGTATTTTATGTCTTTGCACTGACTTTTTGACTAACTACGAAATGCACTTTAAATAAGCAGCATAGAGTTATAATTACTCTTGGAAAAAGTTAGTCGGGATTTTGAATGGTAATATTGTCTATTTTTCCATATATCTATTAATAAATAAAATATAATTTTACGGCCAATAACTATATGCCAACTGTGTCATCTGGGAGTGTAGTTTCAATTAGATTAAAAATATTCGTATCGTTCGTAAGCCTCCTCTTTGTACTTCGAATAATTTTTTAAATGTCGCTTCATGTTAATTTTCGTAGCAGAAAAATATGTACAAAAATAGCCCCAGTTCAGTGATTCTCCTCGTGATGAGTTTGCTAATTTCTAATATTTAGAAAGTGCTGAGTCCCTCTTTGTTTACGGCCACATTGGGTAAAATGTTTTCACTAAATATGTGCTTAATTTGACTTTTCAGGAATATTGTTTTGTATCTTGTAAATTTTCTTGGTAGTAATTTGCCGATTTGGCTAATTTCCAATATTATTCTGCAGCTTCTGTTTCTTTTTTATTTCGTTAAATAAAGGAAATAATTTACACAAATCTGCGCGCTTTCTGTGTTAATTAATTTATTAAAAATCTTTTGAACGAGAAAGCTAGGACTTTTACTAAAACAAGATGATTTTATGGCGAAAGTTTTTAATGTAAAAGTAAATGTTTGAAGGGGAGAGCTATTTTGTCTACAATACGAGTTCATTACATTTATCTTAGAAATGCAGAGTGCCAAAAAATAACCTTAGGTGGGTGCAAGACGACTCATGCCGATTGCGTTGTCCTGCCTTGAAAGTGAGGGATGAAATGAGTCACAATTCCGTTTTGTTGAAATCAGCCACATCGCAGAATTTCTGATGTCTACTAGTCAGCCGAGTGCTAATAAGGGTCATGATCTTAATAATGTTCATGACATGTCTCACATCAAAGCGCATGTCCACTGAAAGCAGCTAGTGCAGTGAGCGTGCCATGAATAGTCTCGCGCCCACCTTAGACTGTCCACGTGTGAATCTGTTGTAAACTTAATCTTAGAAGCGTACTACCAATCATGTCCTTAATCGATTTTAATGAGGGTCACATATGTTGGTCATAATGGATATGTAGCAATGGTCGTTAGTTTCCGGGAAAATAACAATTAAAGTATATCGTACAGGACTGGTATTGGCGCAGTGGTAGAAGGCGCTTGCGTAGAGTACAACATCCTTCGTCATGTACAATGCTGTTTTCAGTTTGTATGTATATTTTAAGTATTTTTTACATGTTAGAGGATCGAACTAATATTATGCTGCACGTTAAACAAATGCATTAATGCAGAATCATTGAGCACAGTCCCTTGGTTACTGAGTTGACACAATTAGTACTTGAGTTGTACGGTATAATTAAACGTTTTTTTCTGAAACCGACGATCGTTACTACAATTTCTTTAGTCTCAATCTCTAAATGGGACTACAATATACATATATAAATTTCATATCAAAATCGATTGAGAATATGATTGGTAGGCGCCTTGTAAGTGTGAATTGATGTAAATGTAAATAATATAATAAATAAAAGAGCTAATTCTAACGCTATTGTTCCTAACTTCTTTTGTGTTTGATAGATTCTCTCGACAGCAAGTCAGAGGTTGAAATAACAGTTGGCAAAATAAGCTTGAAAGGTAGCCTGCTACATGTGTTTGCCACTTACTCTAAGAATAGCTTTTAACAGTTTCCATTCGTTTATTAAACAGAGGACGAAGAAGTTAAGGAATCCCACCATGGAGTTCATGCCACTAAAATGGGCGCCGATGATGTCCACTTGCATATTCAAGCAGATCATTCTACTGGTGGACATTGGTGCGCAAAGATATTCTTCTTTTCCTTACTGGCAATACTTCTTGGTCTGATAGGATTAATTATTATGGAAAATCGTGGACTATCTGATTGTAATTAGTAACTTTCAGTTTGTTTATTCGAAAAGTAATGAGCATATTTTTATAGTGGATACACCTCTCTCTGAGTCAAGATTTTCTGAGTATTTTGAAGGTTGGGTTGATGAGCATAGGCAATCACACGATGATCATCATGATAAAATTCCCGCTGAGTTGGAAGATCACGACGCTGAACCATTTGAAGAGGAGGAAGATCATTCTGAGATAGATGAAGATGAAGAACATGATGAACATGAAGATCATGAGGCTCAAGAGGAGCATGATGATCATGAGGAAGAAACTGATGCGGCCGAAGATGGTGACGAAGATGATAAAGAGCAAAGTGAAGAAGTAGCAGAAGAAGAAGATGCTAACGATGATGAAGACGACGATGAAAATGAAGAAGATGACGGTGAAGATGAGGCCCCACTATCTGAGGAATATTCTTATACAAGAAGTAAACGAGAAGTAGATAAAGAACCTGAAGAAGATGATGATGAGGATGAGGGGTTTGGAGATACAGAAGAAGCAATTGAACCCACTGATGATACGGACGACGATGATAATGAGGAAAACACATCGCCATCAACAGAAGTGCCTGCATTGAATCAAGAAGAGGATCCTTATGATGAGGTAAGCTTTTTTTTAGTGCCAAAAGTAATCATTCGTGTTCGCAATTGTACGCATTTAATTTATTATCCTTTACTAATGTTTTTGCTGGTTACTAATTGCTTATTACAATAGGTAAAAAAAACCACTAATCAAAGCAATTTAAAAGAACAAGTTGATGAGCTTTACGACATGTATGAAGAGATTTCTAGTGCTTTAATTAATAAAAAAACTGACGATAATACTAAATCTGAAAACTATTGTAAAAAGGTAAGTAAAAATATGTGTTTTAGTTAAGTAGTTTATGTGCAATTTGATAAAATTGCATATATTATTAATCTTTTAATTCATTATTTTTTTAATTTTTTTAATTTACTGTGACTATTAAATTTATTAATTTTAAGTAGGCGAAAACTGACAAAGTTAAATTAAAGGCTTTTCACTAAGATCAAAGTGCATTATGATGATAAAAAATCATGAAGATGGGATAGTCTTCCCAAGTTGCAAACGTGTTTTTCTTTTAGTTATTCGTAGACTACTAATTCGGAAAAAGAGGAAAATGTAACATTTTAGAAAAATGTCACGTTTTCTAAAAACAGTCTATGTCCCATTATTTCCAGAGTAGATCACAGATCGACACATTTATTCGATTTTTTAATTTGAAAAACTATTCAAACATTTCAATCGTGTTTTCACAATTGTGTGAAAATTTTTTTTTTTGCGGTTACAAAGTAATAGTGAACTTAATGTAAAAGGGTTACCCAAATAATGCATAAATATTTAGGGATTTTTTGCCATTACAATAAACTATTAATTGAATATGATTACTTCAAATATTTATTAGTAAAATTAAAACGCAAGCATTATATGTATATTCCAATTTTTATTTATTCAAGGATGACGATGACTTTGAATCATTGGAAAATGTCGTGGATAATGATGCTGATGAACAGGTGCATTTGGAACAAAAAGCCAAACAAGGAAAAGAACAAAGGCCTGCTGTAGTGGAGGAGGAAGAAGAGCCTGCATCGTCTTCAAGTAAGTGATTCCCCAAATCAAGAGGGCTTCCAGACATTTTGTATATTACTCTTAGAAATTCCCAAACGCCTTCCAATCTTATCTGTACGATTAATGATAATTGTAACAAAATTGTTAAAGAAAGTGCAAAATTAGATTGTTTTCTTTAAATATTCCAGTTACTCTTAAGGTGTTCGTCGGTGTTGCGCTAGCCTTTGTGGCTCGCCTGGTTTTAATAAAAAATACAAACACATGTGAGTTCCCACATTTCGTAGTTTCACTGTACTTTTATTGTTTAATACGCTTTTACTCTGTCTACTCACAACTTTTGGAATTTTCATGTATTTTAACGCTAATAATCTGATGCTCTGCATGTTCGGCATGTGAGCAAAACTTTAATATTTGTGAAAGATATGATTTTGCACTTTCTTAATGTTTCGTTGTAATATAGCTGTTAAGTTCGATGTTTTTTAAATGCTTCTGAGTGGATTTTGATGTCGATTAACTATTGATTCTTGAAAAAAGTACTTATAAAATGTCTCCTCTCCTATAAAAGCAAAACAAGAAAATACAGCAATTTCCATGAGGAGGCGCATCACAATGATTAGTTCAGAAGAACCTATTCCAACTGACGATGAGGAACCTGATGGTTGTTCAAGTCACTTTGAGTGTTTTATTTAATTGATTTATTTTTTATTATAATAAGAAAACATTGAAGAGGAATGCTTTGAAGAAGAGCAGGAGGAAGGTGAAGTTGTGGAATACTCCGAGGAAGAAGTTGTGATTGAGAAGTACATGCCTGAAACATTTGAGCAATTAAATGCTATGTTTCGCCCAAAGGAAAATGAAAACACGAAATCGAGTGGAATTGAAGAGCTTAGGGCTAAAATGGAAGATATTAAACCCAAGATTGAAGAAACGCAACCAAAGATACAAGAAATAAAACAGACTATAGAAGAGATAAAGCCGAAAATAGAAGATATATCACCGATAAAAGAAATTCCAAAAGTAAGTTCGGAAGTAAAAGGACCATTAATTGCATCCGAACCTCCAATATTAAATCTAACTAAAGGACTAGATTCTGTGAACCAAGATGTTAAAAAAGATACCTTAGTTAAGTCTGGAAGTAGCGAAGTATATGAAGGTGAAGATGTTGAGGAATTAAGTGAAGGTGAAGAGGAGGAAGAAGTTGATGAGGAGGAATTGGGATCGGAGGAAGAGGAAATATCTGATATTGATGACGACGATGATGATCTTATGAAACGATTAGAGGCAAAATACCGAAAACTTCCAGAAAAACAATATGATAGCGATGAAGAAGAAGACCTAGATGAGGATAATTCGTGGACAAGTAATTATGTGGTATTTACTAGGGTATGGACATGTACGAAGCCTTATTTACTATTTCGTATATTTTTAAGAGCGTATACTGGAATCGATTACTTTTAAAGGATTATATTGTTCTTTTTCACGTATTGCTGGTTGAACTGATTGATAATACTCCAGACTCTAGATTGTTCTGGCTAAAAAAATAATAATTAGTTTTTTACATGTCCGTATCAAGTGAAAGTTTAGTTTCGTACTTATACAATACAATAAGTTATTTCATATTTATTATTTTATTTAAAATGCAACCTATATTAATGTAAGAATGCGATCTCGTCGTGTTTAGTTATTTTTGTTTATTAAAACGATTAAGTCTATCGACATTGAAGCGATCAACGTATATTTAAAAATTTATATTTATAAATCATATAAGTTTGTTTAACATGAAAGAATTCTAGCCAACTCTAAGTTTATCTATAGATGTAAGGTTCTTAAATAGATTTTGGCGTAGAAGGAAGAATAAAAAATATCCTAAAAAATAACTGATCTTTGCACATTTATGCATAGGAACAGTTCTTGAATAACCTTAATTTGTATTTTAGAAATAAAATCCCGGCAAGCGGGTGGTCCTCAAAGTTATAGCGAGGATGAAATAATTGAAGAGGAGTTGAGGCGAGCAAATGAGGATATGCTCCAAAATGTAAGCAAAAATTTAAATCACAATTATTCAGCGTAAATAATTTTTTCTGTTTTTCTAAATGTCTTCAGCAGTTTGATTTCCAATGATTGATTAGTCTTCCCATGTGTTTATAGTTTATTTTTAGTTAAACTCTTAAGTTTTTATCCCATTCAATTTCAAGGATCTAACGTATCTTAAAAGTTGCATTTTCTGTGATTTTTCTTAAAACGTAATTGCTAAGTGCTGAAAAGACGTATAAAGCCTCCGATTTAGCTCTCCAACCCCCACCCACAGTTTGGTTTGAGAGCTATTTCGCAGAAAGATTTTTCATGTGTGCCTTTGGTTTTACTAATTGTGTTCTTTTATTTTAATTCAATTTGCATTTGTTGTGTGCGCTACTGTCCCAATTTAACAATTTGCCTACGTCTGTTAACATTATTCCTGTGTGGTTTTATTTTAACATAAATTGACGTCGCTACTTGCGCTTTGGTTTTTGCGACCAATTTTATCAAAGAACTTACAATCTGCCCTGAGAATCTTTGAATCCTTATCCCTTAAATACCCCGATGTTCCTGGAGCGCTATACGGCAAAGCAAAGGCTCTTGATAGGTTATCTGAGGAGTTTAAAAGTAACCAAATTTTGATGGAATCTATATTGGCCTACAAACGATTTTTGGCACTGGACGAACAAATAAATGATGATCTTTATTTAGAAGTTGCCGAACGCTGCATTGATAGGATGAGGTTTCGAGGTTTGTCGGCTTTAAGATATTTTTTAACAAATACTTTCAAAGCCAAACTATTGCAGGATTAAATTTGCAGGCTGTGCCACTTCATCGCTCACTTATAAAGCGTTTTCCACAGGATCCACGCCATCGAAACCAATTATCTATTACTTATCTTCTTCTCAATCGGTAAGCTTAAAGTAAGTCTTAGAGTAAGAAATCTAATTATCGCAGTTTTGCAGAAGCAAAGGCTGTTTTAAACGAAACTTTGCTTCGATGGCCAAATAATGGTTTCGCCCAAGCTCATTTCGGGTTTGTTGTAAAAAACTTGGACAACGATTATGAAACAGCCGTAAAATTTTTACGGAATGGTATTAGGTCGGGAGATGAAGGTACGCAAGATGGAAGATTTTATTCGAATTTAGGAGATGCCCTGCAACGTCTTGGTCGCGTGGAGGAAGCAAGGCAGGTATATCAAGACGGTGCTAAGAAAAAATTGTTTCTATCTAAATATCAGCGATCCTTGTACAACGTTAATAATATAAAAGCTCAACCTTTTTGGGCCAAGCAAGAAACCGGATATAAGTCATTTTTAGAAGAGCTTGAAAAAAATTGGGAGATAATAAGAGGAGAAGGCCTGAAAGCTCTTAACCAGAAAGGCGTTTTTATTGAGGAAGCTGAAAGTCTTAGAGATTTTGGCGATTGGAAACAATTTGAACTTTTTGCTAGAGGTCAAAAAAATACAAAAAATTGTGCCAAGACTCCAATCACTTGTGGAATAATTGAAATGTTTCCAGCTGCTCGCTTTTGCAAACGTGGACAGACTAAATTTAGTGTAATGCATCCCAATACCCATGTTTGGCCTCATTGTGGTCCGACCAATTGTCGACTTAGAGCTCATTTAGGATTAAAAGTGCCTCCCGGAACAAGAATTAGGGTTGCCCAAGAAGAGAGGTTATATCTTCAATATATATTTATATAAATAAAATTATCTTATATATTTTAAACGTAGAACATGGGAGGAGGGAAAGTTTCTAATTTTCGATGATAGCTTTGAACATGAAGTGTGGCATAATGGAACCAGTCTCCGATTGGTGCTTATAGTCGATGTCTGGCATCCAGAACTAACAGAGGAACAGCGGAATATATTGTCTCCTATTTAAGTAGATATTTCTTAAGAATAGATTAGTTGTTGCAAAAACCAAAGTTTGAATATCATTGTTTTAGATGCTACGATTTTCTTACAGAGCAAGTTAAATGTTATTTTGTGAATATTTTTGGATTGTCATTTGTCATGTAGGTTTTTAGGAAAAAAGACGAACAAATATGTTTTTGTATCTCAAAAGAACTATGTATTTTTCTATGAATGACTTTTAAAATGATTGAATAAATGAACCTCTTTTGTTAAACAAGTGTTTTAATTTTAATATGTATAATATTTCAATCAGAAGCGCACTTTTATTGGTACAGAATGCTAATGTATGTGTGAACGTTATATTATATTACAATTGTTACAATATGCAAACATGTAAAAATGTTTCACATTCGCATATTGGAACTTTAACGACAATACATTACAGGTTGTCTAACGGATTCTTAAAGTTAAAAAAACACATTATTATTATTATTATTATAAATTATATTTTTATGATAAATGTATTCATCTTACATTATTTAATAAACAATAAAATTATATTAAAGATGCATTGTCAATTTTATATCTAATACCCCGTCCGTCAAATGCATTGAATTTGAATTTAATAATAAAATTCTAAACAGAGGGCATAGAGCATCCTTTTATTTATCAATTTATGCCAAGTAGATGTTTGATTTAAACAGCGTAATTTTACTAGCCGTATTTTGTAAAGCAAAACGAGTTTTCGTTTTTTCGTTTTTTCGCTGATTCATACTTTAACACGTGTTTAATAGCAAATTCTCCTAATTCACCTCCAAAATTTTGCGTCATCAACACTATAAAAATTATTTCATATGTCTCTGAAATGATTATCGTAGAAAAAATTTTACAGTTTGATAAGCAAAAGTGGTCGCGTGTCATAACCAGATTTTTCTGATATATAAAAAAGTGAAAGTTAATGCTGCACATGATCATAGCATAGTAAATTAATTATTTTTCAAAAAACGAATATGTGTAAAAACAAAGTCAATCAACTTAATATTTATTAATCAATTAAGTGCCTACCTATTAAAATTGAAAATAAAATTAAGTGAACTGTGAACCGCTCATAAATACAAATATAGATATTGCGAGATAATTAAAGCTTTTAAAATTTCTTATTGTGCGTTATTTAATTCAGCATTAACAAAACAGCTCGGTTCAATTCTATGCTTGCTTTTTGTTTACTTTTGTTTTCGAAATGATGCATTTTTTGATTAATTTGTAATCTATAATAAAAAGTTATGTTCATTTGAATGAAATAAATTCTTTTCAAAATTAGATACATTTAAGAAATATTGATAATTTCTAACCAAATTTAATATTTTTGTGTTTCCAAACCGATAGTGAAGCAATTCTTACAAGTTTTTGGGTATATTGTGAATACGTATGGAAATAAAAATGCTCAATCAGCTCCCATTTTCGAGAAATATAGTGTCGAATGTAAAGTATCAAGGCCGCGTTCTCGCCATTGTTAAAATACTAAAGTTTATTGTAGAAGTAAAATTTGTAAATGAAAGTCTAAATCCTAATATTCAAATTTAAAATATCATTAAAACATCGTGATAGAAAATTTTCTCAGGATCGTGGATCTGTATGATTTTTATTCACCTTATATTCCATGAAATAATCGGTCTTTCGTTTTTGTATTGATTTCAGAAATTGTATAAGGTTTAAGGTTTAAGTAAGAGAAATTGAAGTCCTTTAAGACTGTTTCATGTATTAATTAATTTTCAGAAAGTTAGTTTACATATTCGGAACTGATTAGTACTTCACATTACTCTTAATTTATTTTTCCGAAATAATAATAGAAAATAAAAGAAAAAATAATGGTCCGTGAAACTTTGTATCAGACCTTGAATTGAATAATTGCGGTGTAACATTTAAAATGATGTGAAATTAGGGCAGTATTTCAGATCAACATATTCGTAACTTTATTAAGCGGTTGTAGTGATAAAGTATGCTTTTTCAGTGCGTTTAAATTAAATTAGCGATACCGAATTGCCCAAGCGCATCCTTAAAGGTCATCCTTTATCTTTCCCCACAATTAAGTAATAAGGGCACAACAGTCTAAATTTGGGTCACTGCTATAAATTGGTTCTTCAGACAACCCGATCCAGATATCCCGGCGGAAATGAGGGCATGGTGAATGAATGCATCTGAAATGTGTCACCAAAAGCACTATCGTTACTTATCAGTACCCCAGTGCGACGTGCATGTGCACCTCGCTTAACAAGGTCGAATGCATTTTTATTACAATAAATGAGATAAGGCGCTCACAGGAGGTGTAAAAATCTCAATTTTATAATGTTATGCATTTTTTGTTGTTTGATGTAATGTAAATTGGTCCAACCTGTTTAACAAGACAACACGTGCTGCGCTTCGACAAGGTGTAGCCAAGATATCTATGAATAAAACTCAGATATTATCCCTGGCGCCAATTAAATTCCATAACGCAGAAAAACCAGGTAATTTTCTAACGATGATCACTTAGGATGTAGTTATAATTTAAAATAAGCTCATTTTATGTAACTGACATTAATGCAATTTAAGCAAAATTTGTTGTTATTAAGACATTTCGTAATACTTGCATTATATAAATATTCTGGAAGTTAATCTTGGCACATCTCTATATAGTAAATATTTTATTCCATAACTTCATTAAAACCATTTTCCCTTTTTTATTTGTAAAAATTTTATGTATTTATTATATGCAGTGGAGATAAAAAATAGTGATGACTACCTTAATCGCCCAAAATACCATTCAAATTGAGGGTCAATGAGAAATATATTTATGCTAACATTTATCTACGTTGCATAGTTTTAATAAATTACCGCATAAGTGCTCCATTTTTCTAAAATTTGATGCGGAACCTTATAAACATGGACAATACGTTACAAATAAACAAATAATTATCATTATGATTACGAACTGAAAGTAACAAATAAAACATACCTATTTACCAGACAGTTTTCTTTTATATGATTTGTTTATAGTACAATTAATTTCATAATCTAAAAAAAAAAATAAAAGTGTCTATGCATACAAAGTTAATTACAATTTATTGATATCGTTCGCAGAATATTTTATAATTTTTATTTTATTCGTTTTCAGTTGAATCATGGTTGCATGGTTTCCTTCGGATCATGCTTAATATCTAGTTAGGTGTATTTTTATGAGTAGCCGGCTATGAGAACTTGAAAGTATACAAGATCTCTTAAGGTTGCAAGATCAGTCGATTTTTCGCAATAATCTAATAAAGTTTGTTCTGAGACTACTTCTTCCGGAAAATCTCTAGGTAAGTTACTTACATATTTTTTTAGATGCAATTTTTGTTCTCTCTCTTTGAAAGGAAGTACATTCACGAAAATTGTTAAACATAATCTAAATCAGGGACAGCAAAGTTATGTCGTATTAAATTAAGAATTGATTAGAAAGTAGACATTGGAGGTATCTTTTCTTAGTAAGCGTACATGTTATTCGATTTTGTTTTTCCGTCAAGAATTGTTAGTTATAATAAAAGGTAAACATAGCTTTTAGTATATTTAGATAAAATACATAATTTTATATAATATTTGCCTATAGTTATAAATTATTTTTCACTTTTATTACTGTTTTTTTGTGGAATAGTAGAATAGAGAATAAAAGACTTTTGAATATGATGGTATGCCTTAATGCTTAGGACTAATAAACATCTAATTTTGTTACTGTGTTTATGTGTGTAATGGGAGAAAACATATTTGAAAACTTTTCAAAATATCGAAATTTTTAATTAATTTAATTTTTAACTTATTTAGTTTCACAGTAGTCACATTTTGGAAAATAGATTGAACGAAATTAAAAACTTATTTAAAATTATGCAGTAAATTATTTAATTATATACCGAAATTAGAATTGAGGTATCGTACGTATGTCGTAAGCGTACGGGTGACTGCAAGTATTATTTTCAATTGTTGAAAAAGATTTTAACTTTTAAATTTAAGCCTTAAATATGAATAAATTTGCTTATGTTCTTGAGGTGAAAAAGAAATGATTGTTAATTTATCTTTAGTTATTAATTATTTATTTTTATCTTAAAATATCTGCAGGTACTACTACTCTTTATGCATTCAATCGTAAAACGCATTTCCTTCCTAGGATAAAGGGGTATCCCCCAGAACCAAAAAAAAAGAAAGAACAGAGCATTAAGTTATCATCTTCATATCAAAGATTTTACTAAATTTTTATTCGATTTTTGACGTACTACAGGTGAGGTAAAAAAAAAAAGTAAATAGACAGAAATCAGATCCATCGTTACGCACTTCACATTATCGTTCTATCAACTAACTCATCAATTAAATCACTTTTGCAGATACTAAACATTATCAAACCTATTTTTTTTTCTTTACAATCTTAAGTATTTAGGGTAATCACTAGCTATTTACAATTTTCAAATAATCATATAATTTTCCTCTTCAAAATTAAAAATCTGAGCTAATTTACAGTTCCCATTAATTGAAAAAACAACTAAAAAATATCAAAAACTCAAGAGTTTTGGATTGAACTTTAGAGATAAAACAGTGCATGCGTTCGAATGCTAAATGGAAATGTATCACTCTTTCATCAAACAATTATTTGCTTGCACCATTTTACTGCTTGCATCAGGCATCGAATGCTCGTAAATAATTTAGCTTGATCAAAATATACCAACCTCTCGCAGGACAATCAACCAGACGGCACGTGGAAATCAGTTCTATACCGGCGTTTGGTCTATAAAAGTGCCTGCAAGCTTACTGGTCTTAACAGTCGCTTTCTTTCGAGCTCAAAGTCTGTCTCTTTACAGAAGAAATTTCTTTAAAAATGCTGATCTGTTGGAAAAAAATTGTCTAACGACTCAGTTGATAAAACCTCGTGCGAAACAGAGCTTCTCGAGGTATTCAAAAATTTGTTCGCGAACTAAAACCGATGATAAAAGCTGTGCAAATAATTTAGATCGACTGGTTTTCTACCATACGGGTCCCCTAAAGCGTTTCAAGATTGTCAGGTAAATTTATTTTGTTTTATGCAGTCTTCTTTGGAAAAATAAAGAGACCAGTTACACGTGCTAGCTTGAAGAGAAGAAGCGCTAGCGAAAAGAATTTTAGTTCCGCACTAGCCGCTTAGATCAAATAGTGCTAGTACGAAATGCAAAAGTGGTGACGCATTCAATGAGCCCCAGTTACTTTAATCTATCAAAAGTAACTGATGAAGTGAAACGAATTCATTTGAGTGGCTGAATATTTCTGTTTTTTAACTATGGCTGTACAATTTAAGGTTTAAAAAGTGAATTATTACAACTTATTTGGATTTCTGATTTATGTGCTTATTTTTAATAAAAGTGAATTCTTCAGAATAGAGTTGGCAGGTCGACACGTATTCAAGTCGAATATGACTATGTTACGTTAACTTGTGTTATAAATATTTATAAATGTGGAGAAGTTTATTCCAAAACAATCATTTCTCTTATTTTTACTATAAACAATTCTTATACCAAAAATACGAGTATATTCAATAAAAATGAATAATAGTAAACAACTTGTGCAAAAAAACTGTTTTATGACACACAATTTATACGAACATTTTTAAAAAGACCGGCCTTTTTTATTTTAAAATTGTAAAGCTGCCGGCAAATGTAATATTCGACTATAATTAATTATAATTCACGTTTTTTGATAAAATTGTATAACAAAGCTTAAAAGTTATTTATGGCTCAGTAAGTTATAAGTGTGTGGTTAAATGCATTTTAATTTATTAACCTGATCTGCAACTTATTTAATTAACTGATTGATTGTTAAAATGTTTTTCGTTATAACTGCGATCTTAATGTTTTGTGCCTGCGATCATAAACGTTATCATTTTGGTATTTTGATATGACGCGAGTTGATTTTAAATTGCTGTGATGATGATACGCGCTGGATTTGTTTTATTGTACACTGTGAGTGTTATAAAATTAAAAAATGAATACTCATTGTAGAAATAAAAGAATTTTATTTGCAATAAATTTTAAAAGCAGTTAAACATTTAATAGTGGATTTTGGAAAATTTTGAAATTAACAAATAGTCAAATATTTAAGGCATGTGCCGAAATAATCTGTGGGTAAAAAGTTATGAAGTGAAGGAAAAATGTGCCGCAGGATTAAATGTGTTAAGAATACACAAGGAGAAAAAAAGGTTTATATGACAATAATAAACTTTTAAATGAATATCTATTGAATAATGTGATAAACATTTTTTCCAACATTTTTGCTTGTTAAGATTATAACAATTTTAATGTAATAGGTGAAAAATGTTGGTTGAATTTGATAAGATTTTAGCGAATTCTTCTTTTTGTTTTCACTGTATGCTCAAAATTTGCGTTGAATTCAATCATCTATACATCTATATAGGGTGCTTTTTTCGTTTAAAAGACAATTCCACTATTTTAAGTTTCATTATATCAGTATCTCAGGCTTTACTTTCATATGAGCGTGAGTTTTTATAGGTATAGACTCAAAAATGTCCATATCGAACTAGCACCATATAAATGTAGTCGAATTCGGGCATTTGAAAGCCGCCAAACTGCGTGTATGCATCCAATATTTTGAATTGAAGTCGGGTACAAAAAATTGGAATCGACACAGTGAAGTTAACTATGAAAATTTCCATTTCTAATAACCGTTTTCAATTTAAAACGAGCATTAAGCTTAAAATACATTTGTAAGATTAAAATCCATCATACATTACTTGATGAACATTTTTCAGGGAAGAATGTTTGTTGAAAGATTAGCAAAAACTATATTGTTAAAAACTTAACTATAACTACATATTAATTATTTGTAAACATTATTTGGATTTATTTAAAGAATACGCTTTCTATGAGACTTCCTTCCCAAATGAATGGACGAGAAATTTAAAGCAGTAGATACAAAATTAAATGCATCCTATTTTATGTAAATTATAATGTCTAATCCGTGCCTTGGGTTAACAAATTTGAATGCCTCTTTGCATAAGTTAATGACACGGCTGACGCACGTCTCTCGAAAATTATAGGAATTTTTAATTTAAACCTATTTTAATGGGTATCCAAATGCCATTTTTATGTAAATCATGATTCAATAACTATAACTTTAAATTAACTTCTTTACATTTCATATTATTTATTTATCATTTCTGCTAAAATATATGCCCGGAGTATTTATAGCGCACTTTAAAAGAATCGAAAATCCCCAAATTCTTCAAATAAATTATATTTTATTTTTCACTAAGGATATCTAAAAATAGAAATTCATTCGTATCCTACGGGGATTCATGCTCATTCCCCTGTTTTAGAAATAACAGGTGCCGGAAAATCTGTAAATTACCTAAAAGGTATATCTGCGCGTTATGATGGCAGCCTACGCGGCAAAGAAATCCATAGAACACTTACATTTTTGTATTACTTTGTTGCGGCTCTATAAATAATGAGGCAGTTTTCGTAAAGGGCACTTTAACATGAAAATCTCATTAGTTTCGCGCTTTTGGTGGACGCCAGCCACTTAGAAATAAGTGTCAGCTAATTTACAATAGCGAAACGTTTTCCATTCAAAGTAAGAAATTTTTCAAAAAAACTGTTTTATATTAAAGAAACTTTAAAATTCGTTTTAAAAATTAAAGTGTTGGGTTCCATTTGTGTTAAGTAACGCATTTTTTTTAATACTTAATTTCAGATTCAGTTCCGCTTAGAATTTCCTAATTGCGATGGCGGGCCCTGGAGTAGTTACACTATTCATTTTGTTTACCGCATTTTGTAGCGTGAAAGCCGATTGTTCGAAGCACATTCATGCCCCAGTTGTGTGCCTCTCCAAAGGAAGCTGCTTGGAAGGTGTATGGACAGACGGATTTCAAACAGATTGCTTTCAATCTTTCCTAGGCATTCCATACGCAAAACCTCCGATTGGAAATCTTAGATTCGCAGTAAGTACTCATTCGAATTTTATATCTCTACTTGTGCATTATAACGAATTCGCATGGCGTTCGTTTTCGTTTCAAAGAAGTTAAATAAGTTACAAGCGGTTGGATTCAAGTTGAAGTTATACAGAGTAATTAAATTACTTATAATTGTGCTTACCGCATAAAAATTGTTCTATTGTATAAATTCAGTTTTTAATAGTTCCTTCATTTTCCAATTAACTTAAAATATAAAGATTAAAATCTGATTGCATAATTAATTGAACATTATTAAACTGTGAATTATATTTAATTGTTTCGAATTACCATTAAGAATAATTTTATATAAATTTCTTTTAAGACTGTATATTCATATTATTGATTGCATATCTTTAGGAGCGTTTCAATAAGTACCAACAATTTGTTGTTGCAAATGATATTAAGTGAGTAATGTAAAAATAACAGCCATTAAACCTGCGTTTTTACATATTCTAGAACATTTATAACTCATAATAGCAAATAACAATTAGGTAGTTTTTTTTTTAAGTATAGAGCTCATTTTTTGAAAAATTCACTTAAAGACTATCAATAAATAAAATTTAAACTTAATTTACGTTTTGAAGGTACCTTTTATTTTAATTCATTTTATTTTCGATTACAAATTATAAGCGTCCAGAAATAATAAGAGATACAAATAATACCCCTATCGCGTTATACTCGGTTCAAATAGAATTTCTAAATTTAGTCAATATTAAAAAAAAAGAGTATTAATTGAATTTTACGTGTTCATATTGCAATAAATTTAGATGAGTAAAAATACTTGACTTTTACTATTTCCACAATTTAGTCGACGGATTGTATAGTAAGGAAAAATAAGCTTTTGTGAAAAAAGTTTGGTAAATAGTTAGTGTATTAATTAAATTAAAATAAATAATTTAATATAAGAAAATGAAGAAATTAAAGATTCATGCCTTATTATGAACGAATATGTCTAGGCAGATAATAATTTAGGTATTAGACCCTAGGTAAAGTTTTTGGAATGTTGAATAGTTAATTAGCTACTCACCTTAAATTGCTATTTTTAATTAACAAACTGCTCAAAGTAGCCTGTGTTGTGCCGTTGTAGAACACGGGAACTTATTTATGACTGTAATTAATCGTTCTATTCAATACAAAAATATGAATGAGGGTAATAATGCAATTAATTTCTTACGAGTTGCCTCTTTCAATTTTATCGACTTCTATTTAACTATACAAAACATAATTAAAGTTAACTTCGGTTAGTTCTGTTAAGTAAGTATACCTGTGAATTTTGTAATATTCAAAAATATGTTTGTGTTATTATTTTATTTAACACGTTCAACCCGTCGTGTACCACCGGTGGTTGCTTTCATCTGCGTGATGTGAGCTACTGGTGGTCCACAGCTAATTTTCTGCCATCCACTGCACCACCGGTGGTTCACATATGTTTCTAATCATATTTTTAAAAGCATTCTTTAAATTGGATAATTGGAAAGAGACTAGATAATAATATACACCGATAATTAAAGAAATTGTCATAATTTGAGTCTTCACTCCCTATGATAAGCTAAGCGCAAGCCACTAATAATGTAAACAAGCAGCAAATCAAACAAGTACCACCAGAAGAATAAACAACTCATCACATCGTTCTCGCCAATCATATAGACGTGCGCCGGGTTGAACGTGTTAAAAACGCTTTAACAATTTATAAAATAAATTAAGCATAACTAAAAATTAAACCTACGTTATAATGCCACAAAATCAGGGAATAAGCACTTCAATAACATAAATAAATAAATAAATTAATTACTAGAAAACTGTTCCTATTAAAATTACGTAAAAAGGGATACTACTAGATAAACAATGTTTAGTACAAGAAGAATTTTTACTTTTAATTTTCAATACATATTTCTATGAAAGATGAAGAATTTAACTTATTATCTGGAAAATGGACTTTTAAAATTTCAAATTCAGAGCCTAGTAATGGTTTTCTCTTTAAAAAAGTCGTTATTTAAGAAAAAGTGGATGAAAAGGCCTACTTTTTAATATATAAATAGAAGAGGTAACCGGTTGTGCAATTAGTGAAAAACCCGTGATATTGAATAAGATTACAATTGAGTCTATACGATCAAAAAAATGCCATAACGATTTTTCGAATGATATTTGAGGAATCTGGTGGTATGAAACAAATTCGCCGTAGATAAGACACCCTGTAAATAGAATTAAAAAAAAAACGATTCTTAAACTTGAAATAAATTTTTAAAAATGAATATTTTTTCCAGAATCCAGTCCCATCCGAGTTATGGTCAGGTCTTTTAAGCGCAACGATGCCAAAGAAAGACTGTATACAAAAGAATTACTTATTGCCTATTCCTGAAATTTCAGGTCAGGAAGACTGTTTATATTTGAACGTTTATGTGCCGAAGGTAGGGTGCTCCGAATTAATCACACCATGCCAATCTAATCATGGTAAATTAATTACAGAAAGCTTCAAAAAGAATTCTACCTGTGATGGTTTATATTCATGGAGGTGGATTCTTTTCAGGCACAGCCAATCCGAACATTCATGGGCCTGAGTACTTTATGGACTCCCAGCAAGTGGTACTTGTGACGGTGGCCTATCGCCTTGGAGCACTAGGTAATTATTTTAAAAGGATCTCTCTGGGGAGGCTTAGCTACCTTTAATAGCTATAATTAATTTTTTATTTAGTTTAAAAACAAGGGTTTTCAAAGTGACGAATAGGCTTTTTTATTGAAAATATTTACAGATGAGTCTCAAAGATAATTTTGTTTATAATACCAATTAATTAATTTTCCTTTAGGAGAGTTTTAGTTAAATGCAACAAAATATTTTTGTGGAAACTAAAACTTGATATCACATTTGTAAGAAAAGTAAGATTTAAAATTAAAAAAAACAACAACAACAAGCGAAAGCTTATTTTCCTCAAAAAGTCCACGGAATGACAACTTTTCGGAAACTATTATCAGAAAATTGTTCTAAACCTTTTTTTAATGTTTGAGCATCACCTCGTCTTGTTGAGACCTTTAAAATTATAGTTTTTGGTTTTCCTCATTGATATTCCTAAAGGACAACAATTGTTAAATAATTTTTTTTTGGTTTTTAGGGGGTATAGAATGATAGTTTTTATGAACTGTATTACCAACTTCAATATTTTAAATGCTGGATATAAATTACGAAGTTTATAAAGAAACTTGGGCAGGCCGAAATTAAGCTAGTAATAAATATTTGTAATGATGAGTATAAAAATGTCTATATTAAGTGCAATACGTTTTTATACCTTAATAGAAGAAAAGACCGTTTTTTGGTTATTTTGAAAACGAACCGAATTGAGTGAGGCACAATACCTTTTATATGGGCTAGAATCATAGTAAGGTAGGTCATAAATAAAAGGAAATGATTTTGTAGATTTTTATAAACAAATTGAGTTAATGATTCACAAACTACAGAGTATATGCTTTAAAATCAAGTCAATTTAATCGAATGCGATAATTTTCCGAGGAGATATAGCATTTTAAAAATCACTTAAATTTTTGAATTTTTTAGGTACTCCCTTAAATCTTTTGAGAAGTGCATTAATCAAGCTTAAATTTAGCGCAAATTACTTTGTATTTTTGGCATGAGCACTATGGATGCAACTTTTTATAAAAATGCTCCAAACTTGAATAGACCACATTAAACAATCTGGCCCTTTAGGAAAGTTGACTAAATTAAAATAGGTTTTTTTTCGCCTTCTATCGTCTACTTATACCACTTTAAATGTATTTTTATTAAGATATAAATTTCATTTCCAGGCTTCCTATCAACAGGGGATGAAAGTTGTCCCGGAAATTTTGGATTCAAGGACCAAAACTTGGCCTTAAAATGGGTTCAGCAGCATATTAAAGCATTCGGGGGCAACCCGAATAGTGTAACGATTTTTGGACAGAGTGCTGGAGCAGTTTCTGTTCATATGCATATGCTTAGCCCACTTTCGGAAGGTTATTAAGTCTGTAGCTTTTACAATTAAAATAATTAAATTTGATTTGTGATTTTAGGACTGTTCAGTAAAGCAATTGTAATGAGTGGAAACGCCGCTGCACCATACAACAAAGCACCAAAAGATCCACTGCAGCAGGTAAAAGACCAAGCAAAATACTGCGGAATCGAAAATGCTTATAAGATGACAAGTGAACAATTGATTAAGGCACTGAGAAGGGTAAACGATACGGACCTCGTCGATGCCGGAGATAAATTCAAGGTAAGTTGATTATATTTTATCAATTCCCAGATGAGAACCCTCTTTTTTTCTATTCATCCGAAGTATTGGCACGTGGACCCACTCGTCACCTTCCGTCCGGCCATAGAGCCAGATATCGAAGGCGCATTTATGACCAGGGATCCTAAGGAAATTATTCGGACAGGGGAGTACAGGCACATACCTTGGATGACCGGATTTGTTCCCAAGGAAGGGGCTGTTCGGGCGCTATCAATAATTTCAAATGAAACCCTGAGGACCGATTTCAATGCGAATTTTGATAATCTTTTAATGCAGTTGATGGAGTTCGCGGACGAAGGTACGTCGACTTCAGCATGGCGGATTAAACAAATTTCGAACTTCTACTTGAATGGAACCCACCGCTTAGAGCAGGATAATGTCCAGAGATTTGTCGATGTAAGTGTTATAGCCGTGTACTTAGCTTCTTATTTACATATTTCGTGTGGATCCCCTCAGATTATTTCGGATAGAGCATTCTTCCATCCGCTGTACAAAACCCTAGAGAGCTATGTAAGCTATGCAGACTTGGAGAAGAATCCAGTCTACTTGTACAAATTTGCTTTTAAAGGGCCCTATTCCTACTCATTCGTGTACACAGGAAACGTGAAGGATTATGGTAATCTCGAAAAAAATAATAATGTTGAATTTTTTCTAAAGACAATAATTCTCAGACGTTGTTCACTGTGATGATTTGATTTATCTATTTAAATCTCCCCTTCTATTTTCGCTTGATTTTAACAAGACCTCAATCGATGCTAAAGTAATTCAACATATGGTCGGAGCATTCGTTACATTTGCTTCAAATGGGTAAATATTATTAAATAATTTAATATATAGAGATGTACTAATTTTTGCTAATGCCGAAAACAGGCAACCTACTAATGATGGATCTCTGAAGAGTTGTAATAAGGACATGTTTTTGAAAAAAGAGGCCTTCTGCGACTACATGGAATATAAAAGGACTGACGACAACGAATTTATTCTGCAAAGAAATGATAATTTCCCTGTGGATGCGGTTAAATTTTGGGATAAGCTTTTAGTCTGATTATTTCAGGCGAATACGAATTGTTTTAGCTGTGAATGATATTTAAAGTGTACGGACTGCTGTATGTTATATCGTTAGTTATTAAATCTGTGGTATTTAAGCAAAAAACGATACGTATTTTTATTTAAAATCTTCATTTCTGTAAATGCCATTAACAAATTTACCCCAAATTTAATCCTTTCTTCAGTTTTATAAGTAATGTTTTATTTTCAAATGCGTCAAAAAGCATCAAAATAATGGGTCATATTTATTTACTAATGATATTTGTTTTCTTTAGTGGATTAATTATTTTAGATAGATCGAGATTGTTCAGCAAATGAAAGTAACATTGTAAAAAAGTTGAGAAACAAAGGCAAAACACACATTTTACGTGCTACTTTGATCCTAGAACACTAGATTTACCAAGGAGGTAATTTTGACCCCTGTAAATTTATTTTAAATTTATTCTCTCTAAGAAATACCCGATTTTGCACCAGTAAAAATGTAGACACGTTTGTCCTTTTTCGAAAAAAAACTAGTTTTTGCATAGGTTTTAAAAATAAAACACCTTTCTTGCACTTCAACGAGTTGTTCTCCATTTATTTATTGAACATTAACGATATTTACTATCGAAACTTAACGTTTCTGATATTATTCACATTTCTTCTCTTCTAGAGCATAGCTGCACTATTGTACCCTAACATTTTGGTATTCTATCACTACAGTTGCACATTTAATATAAGCTAGATGCATTTTCCAAAAATAATTTTTAGCATCTAATACAACGCTTTTAATCGAAAAAATATATATATATATTTTTTTTCTATGTTTTGGCACACTGCAAAATATATCATTTGTTCTATTTCCCTTACATCTAATTTTTCAATAGTATTATTGTCAGAACATTTTTCTACCATCCCTCCCTATTGGAATGCACACACATATCTAGGCTATAGTGGCTTTATGTATTTAGGTACTTATGTATATGTATATATTAATTTGATTTTTATTTAACAATTATTCCTCCCAGATGTATAAGACATCGTGCTCTTAATAACAGGTGCTGCTAATCACACAAAATTTGTCTTTTTTGTTATTCGATATGCATATTATACAACATATTTTTACTATAGATTGGATATATTTTGTATGTTCTCCTTCACTAACTTTAATATTGTCATTATTATATGGTTGAGATATTTGTGATTTTTCTTTTTTGTTAACAATTCTGTTTGATTATTAAGTTAATATAGACATTTCCTTACGTTTTGAAAAACTATTGACAAATGATAAAAATATGTAAGGTAATGACTCACAACCTGGTGGTCTTTTATTGTTTAGTCTGATCATTTTAAGGGATTTAGTTTTAGTTGGGACAATTTCTGAAATTTTTAATGAAGATATTTAAGCATTTTTGATGAACATTTTAATATTACATTAACAAAATATGTTTAGATAATTCTTTTAGCATTGAATTTTTATATTTCAAATTAGTTTGTAATTTGTTCAACAGGCTTACATTATTTCATAATAGATATAAATATTGCGCAGAGACATGTCCCTATTTTAAAACATTGACCAATACTAAAAATATTTCGTTTCCATAAATTACAACAAAAGTTGGCGACTGGAAACGAAAAGTTCATTGATTGATTTGTTTTTTATGTATGTAGTTTGACTGCTTGCGTTTTAAAATAATTAATTTCAGTCTCTCATAGTAAATAGTAGAGTTAAATATTTACTTTTAACAAAATATTTTCAAAGAATATGTTTTAGGAGGGAGTACTAAGTGGTTTGGCTCCTGCATCATTTATAATTGATTTTAGTTTTAAAATTTGAAGGGCGATACCGTACAAATGAGATTTTCTTTGACTGTTGGTAAACTGTGTGCGTAATCTTTGGTCTTGTTTTGTATTTTTCCGAAAATAAATTTGTATCTACAAATATTTAAATAAACTACATGAAATTTAATCTCTTTATTTAATATCCCTTGGTTTTAGTATCTACAACATCCTGCCAATTTTCCATAAATAGGTAAATCTATAATCTTGGTAGGCTGCAAATCAAATCTAATAAATTCTTGAAATTGAGGTTTACGGAGTCGGAGATACGGAGACTCTACGATAAGGTTTACGATTTCAATCATCAGAGATATGGACTGCAACCCTTAACAACCGCAAAAGCAATTATAAGGCATAATTATGGTGGGCTTGAAAATCCTTTTGACGAGCGTAAACTTGATTTATGTTACATACAGACAGGAAATTCATAAATGAAACTGTTTATAATGAAGTTATTTATAAATTGTGAGACGAATGGCTGGTCGTTTAACGTATTTAAATTTAATCAATTAATGATGACGCGAAAGAGAAATAAAACTGTATTTATGAATTTCTAATATTTAGAATTTGTTCATTTTACAGTACAAAATTGATATATAACCTATTTATTTTTAATAAATTTCGAAATATTATGTTTCTTTTCAAGCATTCAGACAAGCACGCATTTGTGCTTAAAATTATTTTTTTTTAATGCGAATACAATTTTCAGAAAATAATATTTATACATAAATTGAAGAAGGTAACAAGAGTTTTTCATTCTTTATTGGCGTCTCCCTTCCTTATACTGAAAATAATTTATGTTTTAAAATGACAAAATCGTTAATAACCTATAATAATAATTACCTATATCTCGTATTATTAAATAAATCGAAATATTGATTCAAATCAATGCGATAAGAAAGGAATATAACCAACACTTTAACCACTCCCTCTTAGTTTAATGTTATGGACTTGAAATATTTAATTTATTGTGATACTTTTCCATATGTTGTTGGCGTGAGAAGAACTTAACTAAGAAATTTCACTTTCTTAATCCGATATGTGTTTTGGTTTTCATCATCATTATTAAGAGATAGCTAGTTAGCTATCTCTGAAAGATGGTTATCTTTTTTCTAAATTTTCTAAGTTGTAATAATTTAACAAATGAAGCATATGTCGTAATTGCAAAATAGAATTTTTGATAAGATTGAAATTATTTTATAATATTAAAGAAACAAATTAAAACAATTTACCAAAGCACTAAGAAACACCACAGAGACTCCTAAGTATACTGCTGGTTTTTTAAGCGTATCTTTTATGAGTTATATTAAATGTGTAAAATGCTTTAGTTTTAATTGCATTTATTGTTCTAGTTCTAGGACTTATTTAATAAAATTTGTAGTGTATTTTCTAAACTATGATATATTCATATAGTTTGGGTGGGTTCATCGTAAAAGGACTAGTTGAAGAGAAACCAAATCAAACTGATATGTTTATCATAATTAACAATAACGAGATAATAAATATACATATCTTATAAATTAAAATTCTTTACACTTAAAAATTAGTGTCTTATATGTAAAAGTGACTTAGTGGTCTCTATACGAGTATACCTGAAAATTAGCAGACAATCACAAATATTTAAAAAATAAATTAAATTCGTTAAAATTGGAAATGAATCTGCCTCAATCGGGGATGAGGCGGCGTAAAAATGCATTTAAGGATTGCTAACCGATGGCCCTTGAGCCGCCTGCCTCCTCAGATCTGACCTTATGATGGCGGTTATTCCTGTGCCTAGGCAGAGCATCACGGCCATCGTGACATTGGCACAAACGTCCCCAAATGCGTCGAGTAGCTCCGAGTACATCATGGTGAACAGGATCCCGAACACTTGAGCGGCGGCATTCAAAAGTCCTGCTGAAGTGCCCTCAGGTTCTGGGTATGTTAATTCGGCCGCAAATTCAAAACCCACCGGCAGGTAGCCCGTCATGAAGAACCTTTAAGAAAAGTCGAGTGTCATCCAAAGTTTTCAGTAGTGACGAATGAGTATTCCTTTTCCTTACCCGAGAAGGGAGGCTGTAAGGTACACGATGGCAATGTGACCTGTATCAAGGGTGAAGGTAAATATCCACATTCCGACCATAGACAGCGCGTACACCGCCAGTGTCGTTTCTCTGCGGGGGCGGAAAGAAAAAGGAAAATCTTAAATGAAAAATCTTCAACCGGATGCTTTTTACGTGTTGAAGGGATTTCAATCTTTGCAGCAAGCGTGGAAAAACTCTTGCGAAATAAAACACCGCACATAATTAGTTGTATATTTTTAGATATATTTTCTGCGACCCCTTTCTGGAACTCATTTCTTGAATGAAGACTACCCGCCCTTACGGGGTGCTAATTTTAATTTCTGGTAGAAGAACTCTAATTGCTTTCGTTTTGCCTTCTTTGCGCCGATATTACCTAAGCATCATTAAAATTTCAAAAGCGGAGACCGCGGCAAAGCAATTTGTAACCACTGTTCCGAGGAAAATCCCCTCGACTTCTTTCTTAAATTGACAAAAAGACAAACATTTTGGGATGGAGATTTTTCTATGGTCTCGCTCCATAAGAATTCCGGAAGAAGTATATTTTTCTTTTCCTGGTAGGTCCGGTCCGAAAAAAAAAGTTATGGATAGAATGAACATAAATAAAATTATGGCTTTACACTTTGGGAATTTAAATCAAACTTAACAAAAAAAAGTAATGGAATTTATGATAATTAAAAAAAACGATACTATCTTCAGAATTATTCTTATTCTACGAGGATAAAGCGGTAAGAAAAGTAATTTTAAACATGAATGAAGAATTTTGAATGGATTACTTTGCAAAGCTACTACTAGCAAAATGTATTATTGATTCTCAGAAAAAAGTACGCTTTTTTAATAGAAGAAATAAATATAAGAATTTATTGAGTTTGAATACTCTTAAAAAATTGCTCTGATATGAAAATATTATTAATTTGTAACAAATATGACAATATTATTAAGTTGTAAGGAATAAGCAAATGAGAATTCTTTTATATATTTTCAGATTATGCATAAAACAAGGGTTTAACCCTTGCCTAAAAACTTTTGTGGAGCAACAGTGTTAGTACGTATGATTAAATTGACTGTAATACAAATTATTAATAAATAATTCATCTGAGCTTATATCTTAATATTTTGAAATATAATTTTAGCATTATTTAGATCAAATTCTTTTTAAAGTTAAACATTTCACTAACTAACTTATTTTTAGATAAGTCTTGATATTCGAAATGAAAAGTGTTGAAAATACCTTTACTAAGTTTGGCCGCATTATATCTGCAATTTTGAATGTTAAGCCTTATTTAATTGGTTTAAGTTAAGTACAAGCCTGTGTATGTCGGGTTTAATTTTACACATACAAAAAAATATTCTCTCTCAACAGTAGTCCCAGTGTACATTCAAATCGAATTAGTGCTTTAGAAGGGAAAAGATAGATAACTTATTAAGTTCATTAGTATAGTAAGGATATCTGTTCTAGCATTGCTAAATATTCCTCTTAACTATAATCGATATGAATTCACCCGGATTGACACTCATGAATGGACTTTAATCATCACGGTAATTGCAGTGAAATTGGCAGCTACATCACCCAAAGTAAGCACTCACTCTATTTGATTTAAATTTAGGCTTAGACGCATATAAACGCCATTTCCTTTCATAAAGCATTGCATTTGACTAATTCGAATTGAATCATCTCTTGGCATCAATTAGAGGACATATATGAGAGAACCAATAACCACGCGTAGATGACCTTAATTTAACTTCCCTTCAGGAATGTTGTGCAAATAAAGTTTTCTTTCGAAGTTTAATGAAGAAAGCAAATTGAATTAATGCAACGCGAACTCCGTGTTTTCAAAGAATAAAAAAAATAGATAAAGTGCAAAACCCAACCCAACCCATGTTTTGAACGTCAACCTGAAAGCAAAATAGTGGAAAGTCTGGGGACTTACTTGAATCTGTGCGTTTTATCCAGCACAATTCCAGACACAACGGATCCCATCATTCCGGCAAGGACGATGCAGAGCCCAATTCGCCCGGTGTCAACCTCATGTCCTGGGTAATATATCAGGACAACCTAAGAGAAGGTTTTTCAATAAAAATCCTGTTCCCTGGTATCCCTTTCGAGATAAATCTTACAGTATTTAACAGTGTTGATATAGCGTAGAAGACTCCCACATTCATGCCGTACGATGTTAGTAGGAAAATGTAGTTTTTGTTTAGGATTAACCTTTTCAATGAATGCAAGAAGTCTGAGCCTCCTTCCGGACTTTGTGCGGCTTCCTGAGCAGCTGACGGTGGTGTTGGTGGATGATCCTTGAAAACTGTTTCATGCTAAATTAGACAGAGTCCCGCTTTAAGAAAGTCGCTACTCACACAGAACCATCAGCACAACGAGTACGGAGGTGAACCCGGCCACTAAGTAATACATAAACTGCAAATCCTTCCCAATTAGCTCCACATCGTCATAGTTGCCGACCAACATGGGCGGAAGGACAAATCCAATGGCAACGCCAAGCTGTAAATAAATTTAAAAAGAGGATTTTTATAAAGCACAATATTCAATGTCCACTACGGTTTGTTTGGTTCTTTTCCCTCTAAAGAGACTAGGGAAATGGAAAATCTATTTCAACTCTGGAAAAGTTTTTCTTATGCCCTTTAAATACTGGGCAAATAGTATTAAAAACGAATGCACAACGTCACTTTGTTCGTTCAAAACCAACACTTTCCAGACAATTGGCCAACTTAAAGTACATTTTGGGAAAACTCTTAGGAAACCAACAACTTTTAGGTACACAGTTTGTGCATTTGGGTCAGAAAAATACTTTGATCTGGTTATTCGGTCAACCTGTTTGAAATTTAAATTTGAGTTCCATCTATTTTACTCATTCCTCAATTGTATGAATTTCGAAGAAATTTAAGGTATTGGAACAAAAGAAATTTAAATATCAAGGAGATAAAAAATTAAATTTAAAAAGTTATCCACCACCCTTAAGTAATTAAGGATAATGATTTCTTTAACAGACCTTTATGTTTATACTACTGCTGCTCTAATTTAGTTTGCTTTAGTTTCGTCATTATTTCGCGTTAAATGAGATTAGCTAATTTGCCCCTTTGTCCATTGTCAAGTGTCGCTCGACATAGTTTTTAAATTTAAGAATTATAATTATTTTAATTATTTCTGCATGAAGAAATTTATACACTCGATAAATATTACACTCCTGCTGGGATAGTCAGGTAAAAAGGGGTAATGTGATTAAATAACTTGAAGACCCGAATTCAAAATTATATTTTTCAATAAGACTTAAATAGAAAAGGCAAATTGGTACCAATGCTGACACTCAATAAATGAGTTATTAATGAATTCCTCTTAATTACATGTTAATAAAGATAATTAAGTGTCTTCGCTGAATTTGCGTAGAAAATTCTAAAGCGGTCATTAAACGTTCATGCTTTTAATTTGTGGATACTTTAAGTCATTATATATTTTCAAGTAAATTTTAATTAATTATCCTATAATAATACAGTAATGCACCCTATTAATCTGAACTAATTCATTCGTAATTCTCTCCAAGTCCCATTACTTTAACTTTTACCATTCTCTAAATATTTCGCAATTAATGAGAGTTTACTTTAAATTACAGAAAATGCGCATTGCTTCCGTCATTAATTTTAATTAAAGTTTATAACATGACATAACTTGATTATATTTTAACAACTCGTAACGTATAAAATATGTATCCAAAATCCTAAATAGGTGTAATTCAGTGTAACATTAAGTTACAAAAGAAAAGATTCAAATCAACGCTGCTTTATAAAATAAAATAGCCATACTTTAAAAGGAAACCCTGTGAAATTTGCAACCTTTTCCATACAATTTTTCCTTATATTAGCATATGCCATATCAGTAGATGAAATATTAAAACAAAACACCCAGCATATAACCTTTGGATATTCCCAGGGTTGCATAATTGCTCTTTTATCTTAATAGGTCCCAATTGCTCGGGTGGAATAATTAAATATCATAAATAATTCATAACCTTCTCGCTTTAAAAGGACTATTTATCGGTTCAGTTAACTTCATTAATCGCAAGGGATACTCTTCCCATTTGGAAAGATTCACAAAGAAAGTTAGAGCAAAATAGAGCTTGCGTTGCAGAAATAAAACCAACCTTCCACTTATCTAGCCCTTTATTAACTACTGCGAATAAGAGCTGCTATCTCAGTATAGTTAGCCTAAATGAGGCTTGTACTCATTATTTATGTACGAATATATGCCGGCCAATATACTTGTATAAATCTTCTGCCCTTAATTGCCCTTCTCTCGATTTGGTAGGATGAATTTGTTAAAATTATTAGCGGCTGTTGTGATCCCTTTATTGTTATCGTTTTTCGGACAACAATTAGTAAACCCTAAAAAGATCCAAGTGTTTTTCTAGAAATCGAAATGCCCTTAAGTTTAAGTTTAGATTTTAAGTAAATTATTCCGGAGGCCAATAAAAATTAATAGCTTTGGCTGAGTTTTGTACAATTAGAAAATACAAATAATATTTCAAAAAAACTTTCGTTCATTAGTATCGATTTTTCAGTCAAAGCTATTAATAACGATCCTGTCTCTGTTAAGAAGGTTAATCGGTAGATAGACCTAAAATTTCAGTTTTAAATCTTCACGAAATGGTGAGTTTATGTGAATCCCAGGACCAAATTTGAATGCTTGTCAAGCAAAATAGATGTCCTTCAACGAATGCTAAATGAAGGAGGGCTTTCCACCTCATCAAATTTATAGACTATTTTGGAATTTAATCCTGTTAGATTGCTTTATCAAGGTTTTCCACTCACTTCACACAAAAAACCTCCTGCATTATTTCCCTCCCACCTCTGAACACCCTGTATAAAAGAGAGTACGTGGCAAAGTCAGCAATTCCTTGAAGAATAATGCGACCTACAGATTTCATCCATATGTATGAGGTATGTAGAGCGGCAAGCGTGTTTAATTTCAAGAAACTCAGAGAAGTTTGATGGAGTTGAACAAAATAAACTCAAATAAACTCCAAATGTTTCGAAGAACTAACTATGCTCAATTATACGCAACTCGAGGGAGGCTGTGGAATTAACTAACATTTTTCTATCCCCTTAAAACCAGTACCCCACCGCATCTAAGTGAATAACAAATGCCCTCGGTGCAGCAGTTGCAACTGCAGCAAATAGGCGTCAAATAGCATGGAAATGATTCAGCAGAGTTCAAATAAACGAAGAAATTAAAGGGGGACTGAATGAAATGTGCATGCCTAGGGATGAGATTGCTAAGCGACATGGGAACGTACTTTTAAATGCTTTGCCGTTGCAAATAAAGCTGAAGTGTACACTTGTGGTTATTGGACTGTGGTTTATGGTTTTTAGTTAACAATAATAGAAAAAATATTTTGTGCAAAATTAATGGTTGTAGAAGAATAACGACGAAAACTTTATAATGACAGACAAATTGAGAAAAGTTGTCCTTAATAGTTCGTAGTGGCATAGATTTGGGTATACCTTCCCACCGAAGTGAATCTCTGAATTTTTATGTGTTAATGTTTATAAGATAGGTACTCCGCATAATTAACATTTTCCTTTTATTAAAAATTTTCAGTTTAATGAAAGCCATTCAATAGTAGTTCTTTTCATGACCGTTGATCAAGGTTGTACAAGACCATTTAAATTAGTTTTCTATCATTTAAAGGATTTACTTTTTTTATCTTTATAATTTCAGATTCCTTGGTTGTGATAAATTTTTGGAAAAACTACATATTTTTCGAGATATTTCACTCCAAAGATATTAACCCATAATAAATAATATTAACAAGCATTTTATTTTGGAAGATTAAGTTCAGTAACACCTTTATTTGACTTTTACTAAAGTTATAGGGTTCAAGGTAAAGTTGTTAGTAGTAACTCATATTGATCATAAAATCGGGCAATAATTATGCTGTACAATCAGATTTGGTGTATTTGAATTTTCAGTTAAACATAACAATAAATATAATGTTTAATGATTAATTCAAAAGTCGCATAATAAAAATGAAATGTAACCTAAATGAAAGATCTTTGCCTATAGACTTTGATAATATTTAGTATCATGCAATCGCAAAAATTAATAAAACTTCAAATGTAAGACATATAAGAGAATTTTATCACTCAGTAATTATAAAACTTAAGTCTATTTGTAGCTACCTAAAAGACAAGATAACTTCTATATGACATGATGTAAAACGAACAATTTCTGCACTTCAGAAAACCTCAACGCAGGAAAGAAAACAAGGGAAACCAGGATCTTATCGGTTAGGGATTCGAGTAAGACAGGTGGTATTTTTAATCTATAGGAATAGACTTTGCAATAAAGAAATTTTTTATACAGAAAACTCACGATTTATAATCCAGCCACAAACATGTTTTTAACATTTAATTGTAGCAATTACTTTTCTACTTTATTGATAAAAATAGTATCTATTTTATCTTTGCCTTTACAAAAAGCATAATCATAATAACAAGTTCAATTTTCGGATAAACTTACGGTATATGACATATATAAAATAAAGTGATAGACTTTCAATAGGAGCTCTAAGAATGGTCTACCTTTTGTAAGTTCTTCAAATTCCTAAGACACACAACGGCCGAATTAACCATTTGAAACATTACATTGCCTTTTTGGAAAACAACAAAGCACATCTTATATAATTTAAATTTACTTAAAATGTTCTATGGTTTAAGTAAAATAAAAAAGAAATAAAAAGGAGGTTGACTTACCATTCAAGTCGTAATGAGAACACAAACCGCATTTTTTATGAAGTATAAAATAAGATTATGAATATGTGCTCAATAGCATTTCCTAATATTTTTCGTCTTTAAATTCTAAATGCATTTTTATACCAACTGTGGCCATCAATCAATACTAGAATATGATATAAATTAAAAAAATTACAACCTACTCTAAAGGCGCTTTCTAGGCACATTTTAAACTTTCATTGCTCTGGAGCACCCTAGTGTTACAAGGGAGGTCAATTCAGTTCGAGTATTCCCCATATTTGCAGATATGCTCTTAAGAATGTGCAATTAAGTAACAAATCCCGAGGGCATTGAAAAAAGGAAATTTCCTTGAAGCCCTTTTAGCAGCCAATATGGTTTTAAGTTTCAAGGGGTATGTGTTGATCGATATTTCGCTTGCATTGCAATTAATTAGCTCTCTAATTTTAATATCGTAACGTTTGATGTATAAAAATGAAGCATTAAATTATAAGTGTAATAAAAGTAATTATATAAATGCATTCTAAATGCTTCTGTAATGATCTTGACAAGATAACTGAAGAACGTAAGTAGCCGAAAAATAAAAATGCATTTCAGAAGGCTGAAAAGCACATCTCTACAACTTAGTTAAGGCAGTCTGTAATAAACCGCCCTAAGTCGAATATCAGTCTTGTTATTTTCTAGAATTTGCCCGGTAGGCTTAAATTTAAGCCTTTACATTATTATGGATTACCCTTTGAGAAGACTTATATTACTACAAAAACAAAAAAGATTAACTACTCAGATACGAGATTTGAGACACCTTTAAACATTTTAAGGTACGATTTGTTGAATGGGGTATTTAAGATAAACATTGCTATTTTATAAATTTGATTCACGTGCTTAAGGTAATTCACCAGATTAAACGAGTCAACAAAAGCAGCTTAGCTCATAAATTGAAATGCATTCAAATAAATGACAATAAATTCTCGTGAATTCTGTAATTTTTATACCGGTTTTATGATGATTTTTGATTTTAAAAATTAAATAAAATTGCTTGAGACTCATTCATCAGTGATTATTTTTCGTTTTTTTCTTTTAATGTGATCAAAAAGGGGAATTACATTTTGTTTTCTCTGCAACCCAAACATTTTTTTTATAAGGTTTATTATTTTTAAAATTATGTTTTAGTTGGTAATAATAAGAAATAAATAATGATTGTACTAAGTTTAAACAAATGTAATAAGGTGTCTGGTATCAATAACAGATCATTTTTGAATCAAAGATATGTAAATGAATCGCAGCTCCTTAAAGCACATTGTAATATATGTAAATAAATTGATTGAGCTATATAGATGCATATATCGTATATGCTCTCATATCATATGCAAAACGAGGAAAATTCAGACAACTGTGTAAAGACCCAAGGGAAATTCATCTAAAAGTAAATTTCCTGTGTTGCTTCATGCGTGACAATTCAAAGCGATTCTGTCTGAGCAGATTCGTGTCATACTAAAGGCTCAAATTGGTAAAACAATTGGAGCTGAGATTGCCTCCGCAATCATATCATTGCGTGCCCTGATAGTAACAATTTAAGCAAATTACCTGATTACCGAAGACGCCCACGCTGCAAGCAGATGACACTTGATCAGGACCAAACCACACCGCTGCTACGCGTGCTGGCAACGAAAGAATGCATACCTATAAAAAAATAAACAAAAGTTTGATATCAAAAATTGTCCGGTATCACAAAAAAAAATGTTTATGTATTTCTTTATTTTCTTTTTTACTTTGTCACCTAAGTAAACATTTCGTCATTTTTATTGCCGAGAGGGTTCCTTCTTAAAAATTTTTGTTGTTTTTGATCATAATGAGTTTCAACATTGACCCATAAAGCTGGTTGCGATTTATTTTCACTTTTATCTTTAGCGACGATTTTGACGATTTACCCAGACGTTTTATAGGAGGATTACTTTTGAATACGATAAAAGCGAAAACAAAGCTTTCTTGTGCTCCACTTGCTAAAACAGGCTCTAACTCCTCTTTTGAGAATATACAAGACTTATTCGGTTTTTATCACTTGCAATTATTTTTAAGCCTTTAAAGAATCTTAAAGTGCTTTTAATTTTTACATATTATTCCGATTGAAATGAATGACTTAACAGAAAGTTTTACATTTAACTGAGGCCATTCATACACACTTTTAGGAACTGGGGCTATATGAATAAATTTGAGAATTTTATTACTGCAGTTTGATACAATTAAGAACTTAAGGTTGCGGAACTTGTACAGGAATGGAATTATTATTCTGAAATAGTTATGTAGTATAAAAGGATGACCATTCAAGTGCAAATATAACAAAGAATAAGTAAGGGGCATATCGTGCATACTTCTGCGAAAAATACGTTTATATTTCTAAATATAATTTTGCAGGAGAAGTTAAAGCCTTCGTTAGCCAACAATTTAGGCAAGCTTATTCCAATATTAATATATGTAGGCTTTTGGGAAAAAAACTTTAATTCAGTATTAGGGCGTCATTTAAGAAAATATTAATTCTAATGAAAGCAAAACATATCAATTTTCATGGAATTTGCTTTATATATTATATTATATTTTAAAAAATTACAACCAACAAAATTTAAGCAAATTCCAAGAAAAGTGATATTTCTTGACTCTAGTATCCTTAAATGACGCCCCAATTCTGAGTAAACAGCTGTTAACAGCTACCAAAAATTTAACTATCTTTCACAGTATTTAAGAAATGTTAGAAAAATACTGACCTCTTGTTATTTGTGTAAATAGGTACTTTTATCCTAAATAGAAGTGATTTACTAAAACAATTAAGAGTTTTACGGGGAATAAAAGGCGTGCAGACGAAGAATTAAAATAAAATAAAGGAGATTCTCTTAATCGCATACAAATTAGCTATCCTAGATGTATAGACTTGAGGCATATTTAAGTTGTTTCAAAGCAATTAAAATAATGATAATGATCTCTTTATCTTTACATTGGCGAAATATTCTCACAATTTCTAAGAACGTTGCAAAAATAAAACTT
This sequence comes from Philonicus albiceps, assembly GCA_963969385.1. Classification (NCBI taxonomy): domain Eukaryota; kingdom Metazoa; phylum Arthropoda; class Insecta; order Diptera; family Asilidae; genus Philonicus; species Philonicus albiceps. The sequence goes on from OZ017773.1 coordinate 39,819,873, forward strand.
TTAAATGGGTCTGGGAGTGCGATAAGAGAATATATTTATTTTATTTAGAATCTTTAGATATCTCTGGCAAAAAAACTGCGAGGCTAATTAATAAGATAATACTTATTACTTAATAGCGATCATTGATCACATTGGCTATTTAACTTACTTGTGCAAAAGCCACAACCGCCTGTCCAATAAATCCAACATAAAAGTGATCCGGGTGCACAGAAAACACCTTTATCCAGGCTCCAATGCATGTTCCGAATACTCCGACTAAAGCTGTTATTCTCAAGCCCTGTGCAACAAAAGGCATTTTTTTAAGTGGATTTAATAAATTATATCATAACAGTTGTAGCTTTATCGTCAACCTAACAACAAATCGTATAAAAGCATAGCTCCTGGTATGAAAAAATTCTTGGTGCAAAAGCGTCATAATTGAAAAATTCATGGAGGCCTCTTTGCAAGATAATCCTCTGTGGTCTTACCATTTTATCTAGAAACCAACTGCCTGGAAATATGAGCGGGATGTAGATAATCATATAAATCATCGATGTCCAGTCAACCCATGTCCCACTTATCCCATAATACCTTGAAAATGAGGAAAAAAATACCATTGAGCACTTTTATCGAACTAAAACCAGATGAGCATTTTCCTACAAAATAACCAAACGGGTTCCCTTCCTTTGTAAATGCAACTTTAAGCTGTTGAAATTACTTCTATTATTTGTCAGAAAAAATTTAGTTCAGGAAATACAAAAATACAGAACAGTAGTAATAAAGGGAAAAAAAAAGGTCGACGAAGGAGTTTATTACTATTCATACAATGCAGGCTTTTGAAAATGGGTTCTCATATTTTTATTTATTGCCATTATTACAATGTCAGTGTTCTTTAAGAATGCTTAACTAAATTTGAGTATTATCTATTCGTATGCATGTAATGAAATATGATGACATAGAATGAAAACTTTTCACATTTAATGTATTTGAATTTTGTTGATTGTATCATAAAATATATTCCTTCTTTAAAGATCCTTGAAACGGCATCGCAGGATATCGATCCTTGTTCAAGAAAGGATACAAGTACCTTTCCAACGATATCTCATTTGTTAGGATTCGCTTTTTGACGTAGAAGTTATCGAAGTTCTAATTCAAAAATGTATCGAAATTTTCATTAAAAACTAGCTGTTTTTTATATTTTCTTAAGAATCGTGGAAAAATTACTTTTTTTTTCTTGTAATTTAAATTTCTATAACTCATACATTTGGAAACGATTCGTAATAAATGAGATATCGTCGGAAAGTTGTTTTCATAATCTTTTAATTGAGTCCTCGATCGATGCCTTACGACGTCCTTACAAGGATTTATAAGGACTTATCCGAAGCTTGGATTCGATTCCCATATGAAAGCCTTGGTTCAAAAGTGCCCGAAAATATGAAAGTAATTTAAGAATTAAGTTCTAAATTGTAAAAAGAAAAAAAAAACTTAAGCGAGGGGGAGGGATCAAGAACACAAGTTACCTCAAGACATCTCCAGGAATCGGCTGGTGTAGGGTTTCCTACGTAGAATCCGAACACCCTGTATGTATCCATTATTCAATGGTAAGAAATTAAGGATAAGGATAATACAATGTCCCCTGCCTAAGTGGCATAAATTCAGGCCAATTTACGAATGCCAGAGATAAGAGTTTTGATTTCGATTTTGCGACAAATCGAGAATATTTCCTTAATAAATCCCTAGCGATAAAATGTGTTTTTGAAGTGTTTCTCTTTCTAACATATGTTTAATTCTCAAAAATTTGGAAAAATTATAATATGAAAAGTTTATAACAAATCCCTCACAAATAATACGATTTTAACAGATTTTGTTTTAGCTTCTTAATTATTTAATGTACATTTACATACAGCAAAATAAAAATGGATTATGCATTACTATTGTAGTGTTTTTTTCGCATAAATATTTCTACTTACTTTTGTATGATGTTTTTAATAATACTGTATTGAATCCATTGCATGGCATTGGAAGCAGAGTAAAACGTAAATAATAAGAGCACCGCCCACCTCCTTCTGTATACCTTGAACTCTGTAATGTAAAATTTAAAGTTAAATAGTCATAAGAAATCGTATTTCGTTAAAACAAAATAAAATGTTTGCCTCACCATGACCAGGTCCAAGTTCTTCTTTGGAGTCAGTCGGTGGCCTTATTAAATCCGTTGACTTGCTTGGCTGCAGGTATGTCTCAGTTGACACAGTCAAGACACTTATATTTGCATCTTTCGAACCCATTTTTACTCAATTTAACAATAAATATTTCAAATCTAACTTTTAAAAAAGCTAAACTAAATATCACGATTAAAATATCCCTAAAACGTGCCTCTGCTGTAGAACTTGATATGTTAGCCTCATTATGCAGGTACCTCTGCAATTGAAGAAAAGGAGAACTGTTTTAATACCTCGAGTATTATTTTTCTTTAGTTTTAGTTTTAGTACATCACAATAGTTAATTTATCCTTTTAACATTTTATTATACCTTTGCATTAACTGAGACCTTTCTATTAACTGCAAACTAACAAGACTTCCCTTCAATATTTAACGCTAATCTTTTTACTTTGCTAATCTTTGTCGATAAAATGAACAAGATATTTGCAGTTGCGCAAAGCGATGAAGAGGTTTAAGCTCAAATTGACGTGAGCTTATATCACAATATGAATTCGAGGTATATAAATTGCCAGGCCTCTTAAAACAAATCGCCATCTAACGGCCCTGAGTACTCCTTAAAGATTTTTTGGCCTCTTCAATATGATGTTTCTCGAGTGACATGAAAAACAATCTCGTATTGTAGTTAAAACAAAAACTAGATTTGTTTCTATGAAAGGATAAAATAAATCAGATTGAATGCTCGACTTTCGATTAGAGCTCATATCCATTGTAGAAATAAGAACCACTTGATTAAATCCGATTTTTCCTAGTTAATGCTCGCTTTTTGCAGACATTTTCAAATTATAAACACCTGTCTGTGGCTCAGTTCGTGTTTTAAATAAATATGCACATATACAGATCTGCGAATATTTAAAAAAAAAATCGCATCGTACATCATTCATTGTTTAGTACTTCAGAAGATATCATCTATAATTTTGCTATGATGGAAAATATTATTTATGAGTGTGATATTGATTTTCGTAATCAAAATTTATAGACTATAATATAATAACTAAGCGATACTAACATTATAACAAACACAACGAGAAAACTATGCCCAAGTTGGGGTAATCAGATTTACAACTGTAGTACTTTTTAATAATCGAGACGATAAAAAGAAGGATTAAGTTAAAAGGAAATTAGTAAAAGTTGTAATCAAAGTAATCTGATGTACGAGATATACAATTTGATTGCTGATTGCGGTATTCCGATACGCCGTATCGATATTTCTTCTATTAGTTCTTGTTTTTACTCTGACAGAAGAAGGAAAAGGAAATAACTAATTTCAGTTAAAATTTGCTTGCTGCTTATTTTAAGTTAATCCATAACTTATTATTTGAAGAACTAATTAGGTAAAGTAAAAATAAATAAATTAAAATAACAACCGAAATATCTAATTTTACCCAACAAATATACTTTTTTTTAAAATCACTATTTTATTCTTAATTACCAGATTAACGTTTTCGAAAATTCGAAAGGTGACTTGGACGAATAATTGTGCTAATAGCTCACAATAAAGAACACATACTCATATGTCTTATCTACTATACCTTTATATCTTAAAAATATTACTTTCATATAATTTTAAAATATCCATTTCTTTTCTCTTCCGTTGGAATTTACATGAATTTTCAAATATAGATTTTGATTTTCAGTAAGCTATATTTACATACATATTTAAATTACAAACTCTGATCGATTCGGTGCACTTACACAATACAATTTAAATTTAACACTTTCAATCCAGCGCAATTTTTCGACGTTTTTATAATCGACGTGCACGAGATGATAAATTGTTTATTCTTCTGGCGGTGCTCGTTTACGTTATCATATGTGAACCACCGGTGGTCCACGCCGCCAGAGGGAGAAAACTAAATGTGGACCACTGGTGGTTCACACTGCCAGATAAAAGCTATGCCTGTGAACCACCGGTGGTTCACGCCAGGTTGAACGTGTTAATATTGAACCGACACAGTCTACAGTAAATTACGGATTAAACTCTTTTGATATTTTGAATATTTTCCACAAAAAATTCGATTAGAAGACATAAATAATTTTTTAAAGCCGTGCATCTGTCAAAACAAAAAGTAACGCGCCAATTTAACAAACACCTAAAAAAAGCGCACATTGAGTTTTCTAAGCTTTGAAAACCTTCAACGCGACACCAAGCGATTACATCACAAAAGCGGCTGTTGCTTTAAAAACACAAGACTGACTCTTCACCTTTCAAAATACCTGGATACTGTGACTATCTTTTCGCTTACAGTAAAATTTATTCCATGCTTTAATTTAATAAGTTGCGTGAAATTTAACAGTGTATTATTAAAAACCGCCAATGCACCGTGGAAAGAAATATATTTGTAATTCTAAAACTGTATTAAAGTTTCAAAATAATTAGTATTTTGGTGTTTTTAATATAATAATTTCGATCATTGTTTGTTGCGGGTTGTAAATAATATTATCAAATTTCAATGCAACAATTTGTAATAGAGAAAATCGATTCCAAGATTTGAATCGAACGCCAAGTTTAAAAATAAAACAAAATATTTTTAATAGAATGGACTTGCATGCATAATTTAGTAGAAGATGCTTTCTCTGTGTCTATTTATTAACTTGAGCTTAAAAATTTTTAGTATCAAATGTTTTTGTTTTGTTAAATATTAATTAATTTTGATATTTGTTCTTTACAATTTCGTTGTTGTATGTTTTTAAATCGTTAATTGCATGTAACCTATTTACACAAAAATATAAATAAATACAAAATAAAAACAAGTTCAATCTAACTATTTATAGAGTCTAAAAGTATTTTTGTAATGTAATAAACATGTCTAAAGCGCCAAAATTCTTAGAATCACAAAACAACAAAAAATAGCTTGAATGTTGACTAAATTTTGAACAACTTGGAATATCCAGAAGAGATTTTCTTCAACAACTAAACATAATCAAAGTTAATTGGTGTTGGGACTCTATTATTGTTTCCGAGCGAT